>CM062258.1:10779578-15579578 GCA_031216405.1 Syzygium malaccense
TGCTCGCTTCCATAAATGGCATGAGCTTTAATATCCCAAACATTAAAGCTCATGCCATTTATGGAAGCGAGCAATTAACCCAAACATTAAAACTCATCTACCGTAAGCTGTCGGTCTATCTTATCTCTCATATCTGTTTGAGATTATAAGAATTTCCATAAAAGTTTATCTCCTGGCTTCTTTAAATTTCTTTTTTCGCCTCTTCCATAACATGAAGCCTTTTACTGACCAATAAGGCCACCTCTCTTGCAAGAGCATGCATACCTTCCTTTGCATAAGCGTAGTCATTTTCTCGAGCAAAAAATTGTCGAGAAAGTATTTACTTTACAATGTAATCTACTATACATACGAGAAAATATATCTAGTTTCCTATCAACCATTTTTATTTATTAGAATTGTTCAATTTATTTTTTCATGAGTAAAAGGAATATAATTGTTGGTGTCTTTTATTAGGAAAAACCATCACTTTTAGATTTTCTTTATAAAAGTTCTACTTGTTTAAGCAGCTCCAAATAAATGCATGAACTTTAACGCAGTCTCTATTTTCCAACGAGTAATTGTAACATCTAGAAAAGTTAACCCTGTGCATATGCACCACCAGATGGCCATGCCGCATAAGATAACAAGTTAACAAGTCTTACATTGCCAATAGGCATGCGGTAATGCTAGTAAAGGGATTAGAGGGGTAGGGGCCTAGTATTACGTGTGAAGTTCGACTCCCGCGCTCTGTCGGAGGTAGAACAAAAGTCAGAAAGTGATGGGAGTTAAAGATGGGACAAACTTGAAAAAAAAAAATCCTTCATTTAAAGGCTACTCTTGTTTGAATATATTTCTCCAAAAAGGGCATTCTTTTATACGTGGTCTTGACATAGAATGTTTTTATTTTTTTTTTGAACTGAAATTATGTTTGACTTGGTATCACCTACGAAATTACATTAGAAAGAAAGAGATGGAATTTGGGCTCCATTTGCTTTGCAAAAATGGATGATTTGGAAAATATTTTTCTAAATATAATTGCTTGTATCTTTAAAATAATTGATCCATGGAAATTGTATTACTCATCGACTACAATTTATGTATGAACATTTTCGTGAACGATGGAGATCTTTTTCATTCATTCATTCATTTTTCTAAGTGATACAATTGATCATTTTAAGGAAAATATTTTTCAAGTCATTCATTTTCCGCAGAACAAATAAAGACATAGAGGCAATTTGAAGAGAATGATAATGACACTTTAAATGGCAGTGTTACTCCTTGGAAAAATTACCAAAAAAGTCTCAAACCTATTATAATTGTGCCAATTCAGTTATAAAATTTGTTTTTGTACCAATTAAGTTCTAAACCTTTTGCATTTGTGCCAATTTAGTTCATCCTACCAATTTTGGCTGGCCGATCCTGACGTGGATAATTTTTAATAATATTTTAATTTTTAATTTCTTTCCTTTTCTTTTCTTTTTTTCTCTTTTTGTTTTTTTCCTTTCTTCTTGCTCTGGCCGGTTGTCGGACCGAGGTGACTGGCCAAAGGTGAGGACCAGCAAGTTCGACCTTGCTGGCCCCTAGTGAGGCTTGCCCTCGCCGAATCTAACAAAGGCGAGCCACGCTAGATTTGGCGATGGCTCGCCTTGTTACAGGTATACTAGTTTTGAATTTTTTGTGGTAAAAAAATTAGTTTTTGGTAAATTTGTCACATGTGTACCAGTTTAGAGTTTTTCGTGGTAATAACCCTTAACCAAAATTAAACTTGGCATCCGAAAACTAGTTGATACCTTGACTAGAAAAACTTTTGTAAATTGCTTAACTAAAAGTTGATTGTTTCTTATAGCAGTGGGTAAATTTAAGGCATTAGTAAGAAAGATAAATAAATATACCAAATGAGATAATTTCTAGAATATATTTGACGAACCTTAAAAGGGAACTCTTCTATCATTTTCTTTATGAAAAAATCTAGCCGTTTGAGCCACTTTCAAATAAGTGCGTGAATTTGGATGCTGTCTTTATTTCCAACGACTGAATGGTAACTGCTAGAAAAGTTAGCACTATGCATTTGCGCCACGAAATAGCCATGCGGCATAAGATGATAAGTTAACAAAGTCTCTAAAAGCGCGAGAAGGTTTTATCTGTTAAAGTTTAAAAAACTGAGATTATTCCAGTTCTATTTGACTAGCTATCATCTATGAAAAGATGTTTTAATCATGGGATTATATAATCACCAACACATATAATTGTATTTTCAAGAAATTAAAGTTGGAGTGAAGCGTAATGATTTTACGTATTACAAGGAGAATCGATATGAAAAGATTAATTTCTAAACACAACTTTATTAATCATAGCTTAACAGGTGTTTGTTGACACCTATTTTAATTTGCCCAAAATTAATTGCATTAAATTTAGGAGTTAATTTTCTTTAATTCCTAAAACAAAAAATATTTCTATTTAAATGCATTACATATAGAAATTAGGCATATTTGTATTATTAGGGTCTATCAGAATTTTAAAAAAAAATTTCGAGTTGGGCCGAATCGAGGCCGGGCCGACCTGGCCCTTTTCCTTTTTTTCTTTTTTCTTTCCCCCCCCCCCCGCACGCGAGCCTAGCCCGCCCTTCTTTTTCCTGCGCGGGCTGGGCCTGGCCCGGCCTAGCCCCTTTCTCTTCCTTCTTTCCTCCCCGCCGGCCTGTCGCTCTCCTTCCCCTGTTTGCCCATATTCTGGCCGCAAAGTGATGAACGGCGGAGCGCGGCCGCGCTGTCTCCATCAGCTAGAGGAGGGCCATAGGAACACGCCAACGGGACTGACATTGATTGCCAGTCTCGTCCGCCCTGAATTCCCGGGCCTCCTCTCTCCCCCTTCTTCCTCTCTTCTTCATGGCGTCAGAACTTGTCCCCCTTGCACCGGCCTACAATTGGCCACGAAAGTCATGGTAGGAGCTGAGGCCGGTGCATAGCATTGAATGGAGCAGAGATTGCCGTTGTCGTCGTCGGATATACAGGCCAGAGAGAGGAGAGAGAGGGGGCAGTTTTTCTTGGTCTAGAATAGAACACGAGAGAGAGAGAGAGAGAGAGAGAGAGAGAGAGAGAGAGAGAGAGAGAAACAGAGAAGAGAGAGGAGCCTCGGAGTGTCTTGAGGTCCTAGTCGGCCTTGTTGTCTCCAGCAAGCCAACCGGTAACCCCGAAAAGCACCCCCCAGTCGGCCGAGGAGAGAGAAAACAGAGAGAGAAGAGGAAGAAGAGAGAGAGAGAGAGAGAGAGAGTGCAAACCGAGAGTCTTCAGGCCGTGAGAAGGAAGCTCGTCGCCTCGCCAACGCCCCCGACCAGCCGAAAGCCTCCCAAACGCGCCGTCGATCAGTGAGTATCCCCCGGTCCGAACTGCCCCTGTTTTTCCCTATTTTGGCATTCGGTTTGGCAGGGACTCGTGCCGGCCGTTTTGCGCGAATCCTGGCCCATATCGACGTCGGTCCTTGCCCCCACTCACTGTTGGAGACGAGCCGTGGTTGTCGAAGTCGACCGAGTCGCCGGAGGAGGTCAAAATCCCTGGATTTTTCTATACCCCCCATCTGTTCGATAAAATGTCCCAATGAGGCCGGATAGCTGTTGTTCACCAGCCGACGAGTGAGCGGTCGGACGGTGATCTCGATCGTCGGAAAAGGTAGGTGGGGCTTATGGGTTGAAGACCCAGGTCATGGGTGGCCTGGGTCATCCGGTGAGATCACCGGATCTCGCCGGCCAAAGCCCTCGCGTGCTCAGACACGCAGGAGTCGTCCCTGAACCGGTTTGCAGACCGGTCCAAATAGGGCCGGTTCGACCCGATCGAACCGGCCCTATTTTGTCTTTACCCTTTGGACCGAGCCCCAACCGGGCTCAATCCGGTCCGTACCCAGGTCAATTACTCGGGCCGATACCCTGACCCGGGTCGGATCTCCAGATCCGACCCGTGTAAACGGGATGGGTCGGGTCTGTTGACCTGGGTCGGATCCGACCGACCCGAATCCTCCGACCCGACCTGGTTTTAATATTATAATATAATATAATATATTTAAAAAATTTTAAATTTTTTTAAAAAAATTTTAAAAAAATTTAAAAATTTTCCGTATTCACTTATTATATATAATTATTTTTTTAATTTTAATTACGTGGTATATCTAAATGTGTTAATTTATTATTGTATTATTATACATTTTGTTATAATTACATAAATTACCATATTTAAATTAGATAAGCCTATAGGGTTATGCAGTAGTATTTTGCATGTTATTTTTACTACTGTTTTGTTATTATTATGCATATTTTTAATTAAAATACAATTGCATGAATTGTTGTGTTTTGAATGTCATCTGATTTAGTTAAGACTAGAACCTAAGGTTGCATATCTATCTTGACTGCTAATTGTTTATGATTATGCACTCGCTTGATCAGCTCACATATTAGGAGAAAGGTCCTAAAATCAATCAAAATTGTCTGACAAATGTTTTCAAAAAATGAACAGGGTAAAAAGGTATCGAAAGGGCATTAGTTATCCAATTAGTGTAACCAAGTTTCCGAACTCATTTAATCTCTAGTTCGTAAGAATAGGGTGATTCTCTCATCACTCTATTTGGGTTTCTAATTGACCCACCCCAAATTGATTAGTGGCAACTCTTTGATTTAAATCACTCGCATGTTAAAAAAAATCTAAACCCTAAGTTGCGATATGGTATGGGCTTGGGAGAGCCCAAGTTAAGTCCCTAACCTAGACTTAGCGCATACCAAGCGAGCTCCTCCCCTTTTTGCATGTTCGATAAAAAAAAAGGCGGGAGGTTGGTCGCAACAGACCGGTGACTCCACTAAGGAATTTTCTATTTTTTTAAAGTGGACTTAAGCTAAAATTTTTTATCCTGTTAAAAAATAATCTTTGTTTGGCAACGAGAATTCTAGGTATGACCCTGACATTAATATGTTATTTGTTCTTGTAGGTTCAAATTGATTGTTTATGAATTTTGTGCATGCTTCAATGATTTAGCATTACACTGTTGCACACACAGCCATGCTGCCGAACCTGGGCCGCGATAGGATATTTTAGGATGGTGTTAAGAAAGATACGACCTTGAACGCGAGCCCGTGATATAGAGGTTGCCTTTCTTTTTCCTGAAATTTATTTCTAAAAAAAATTGTAAAGAAATATCTTTAGCCGCTATTCGCGTGACTAAAAGATATTCCTTTCGATTTGGCTAAGGTTAAAAGGACTTGATACCAACGCGAGATTGCGACGGTCAAGCACCCTTTTAACTTTATTTTGCTGAACCAGTCTAGATAAAAATTAAACCTCACTTTTCATGTGCATATCTCTGTGATTGCCATGGTTTCAGGTAAAATAAGTTTTCTATTTCTGCACTTTGCGATTTGTTTATTTTTGTATATCTCGGTCGGTTGATGATTAGTCTAGGTTAGTTGTGGTTTTAATACTATGGAATTTTGGAAGAAATAGTCGCTAAAACTTTTTCTGAATATTTTCTTCCAATTCATGCTTTTGTTTTTATAAACATATTACAAATAATTGTTTTCTCATGCGATTTCTTGTCGTTTTCAAAAAAGAAAAATTGTGTATAAATAAAAAAAAAAGCACCCCGGTAACACTACCAGCGCTTCGGCCTGGTGGTACCCGGGAATGAAGGCGGTCCGAGGCGACCGGGGTTTGAACCCCGGGGACGCCGTTTGTAATGAATATATAAATTAAAAAACTTTTTTTTTTGCTTCTCTTATTTTTTGCAAATAAAAAATATCTGATAACTAGATACAATACTAGACTAAGTCATGAACTGATCATTTATGAGATTTTATACTCATTCGTTGCCATTTTTTCATAGGAAATTACGAATTATACCAACCCGCCAAGTAAAAATGGCTGAAAAAGATATGACAACTCGTGTGGCGGACATGAAGACCAAAATAAAGCAAGTCTTCGCCTTTCTTCGACAACTCTCGACACAAGTCAAACATCTGTCAGTCCGATTAGACCAACTCACCATGACTCCGTTTCGCTATCCAAGATCAGGAGTGATGATTCAAATGGAGCCCTCCAGTATCAACCAAAAGGGTAAAGATGTCGTAGCTATCAATGTCCATGAGTCCCCTAATCCCAAGGAATTGAGCACCCTATACCCAAAGTTCATGCAACGTGAACAATACAAACCCGATATCCCTCCATCACAAAAACGAAATAACCGGAGACAGTTCACTCCCCTTCGAGGACCTCCGTCTCAGATGCTGGCAATACTCCAGTAAAAGGGACTCCTCTCTACTAAACCAAAGCGACCTAATCCTGAGAGCTTTTCAAATTACAATCCGTCTAAAAAGTGTGATTATCACATGAGCAAGGTGGGGCATTCAACTGATGGGTGCTATACTCTTAAGCACCAAATTCAAAACCTGCTAAATACCGAGACTTTCTCATTCCAAACGGGTGAAGGGAATGGGTGCAAGCCCACTTGAGTAGAACTCCTCTCATCTTTTCTGCATGAATCCATGAAAAAGGAGCTATCCTTGTATTTTGTTTTTTGTTGTCATTTCTGCTGGAAGAAATGTCTCTTTGAACTCTCCTTATCTTGAGATTGTAAATCTATGTATTGTAAATAAATAATATTTTGAGGGCATAAGGTGGTATACCAAACCGGCCCGTTGATGATATCCAACCATATAAAGGAAAGTGTTCTGGGGCCCGAGCTTCCTCATGCCTCCTTGTTTCTAAGCTTTTGAAAATAAAACAAACGTTTTATCATTTTTCAAAAGGGAAAAAAAGAACGGTGGTGGAAAAGCGTGCATGCTCATAGCCCTGTTTGTTTTTCTAACTCGCTCACTTCGTATCTTAGAGCATACTCCTTTTTGATTTGTTATTACAAAGGGGACATTTGGAAATGACACAAACTGAAGAGCGCATCAGACTCTGGTGATGCTAGCGGACCAACTCATCTGATAGGGATAGTTTGAGCAAAGATCATCCAATCTTCAAATGAAACATGGGGCAAATCTCATTATTACCGGTGGGTGATATCAGCCCCAGAGAGTCAAAGAGAATGCTGAGCATTTCTTGACTCCATGATGAGCGAAACATCATTTCGTACAAAAGTCGAGGGTAGATCAAGAAGAGATTACCCCTTTTGAAAGAAAAAGGTATGTCATATTCTTTAATAAATTTTGGAAATGACATTCTGTCCCTTTTCTTTTACAGGTGACAAACTAAGAAGCCTGCTAGATGCCGACGTGCTAGCAAGCTGGATAGAGCACCAATGTTAGGATCTCTCAAATGAAACACGACGAAGGAATGCTTAATTGGGAGAGTAGACTAGAGGGTATGCAATCCCCCAGTCCATCAAAAAGGGTATATTTCGTTCCTAAAGTTCACTCACTTTAGTATTAAAATAACACATTCTTTCCTTTTATATAGGACAAATTTGAATAAAGGTCCTGTATAAGCAGTTGGAAAGGACTTTGCATTTGATAAGATAGAGCCAATCCTAATCCCGCTAATCACGGAAGTCTCGACATTAGTCATGCCCACATTAGTCAAAGTCATTTAAAGCAGAAATTAACTTTGCTGCGAAGATCCCTATGCAAGCAATTGCACATACCCTATGCAGTCAAGAATCAGAGCATTTACAAGAAACTCCCCAACATACCGGGACCACATTGACACAGCATGCACTGACAATAGGACCGTCTATTTGGAAACACCCCTAATTATAGAGAATTTCATTCGAGTTTCGAGACCAACCATGACAGAAGAAAAGACTCTACTAGCTTTGAAGGCACAATAGAAGAAGGATAATTTGTATCGTTCTCAATTTACCTTCAATCATCTCATTTCTAACATAGGCTCATGTTTTTGTAAGAAGGGAATTATCAACATCCGAGAAAACTCAAGGAGTTGTCAGTTTAATCTCAAATGAAGGGAATCACAAACAGTAATGTTGTATCGTCCCAATTCCTGTCCCTCAAAGAACCGTTCATTAACACTGTCTTCCTCATTACCTTGTAGGTATATCCTACTATTGCAGCATAGGTAAGTATCTCTTTCCCTAAAAACTTTCTCATAAGAGTACAAAGAAACAAAGAAAGAGGAAACATGTTAAAGCAAATGAATGCTTAACCTTTCTCCAAGTGCATCACATGACTTTTGAAAAGAATTTTGTATGGTAATTTTACCTGTTTAATTCACCAATTCCCTGTGAAAATCTTGACAATTCGACGAATGGTGTCAAACTGCTCCGATGTATTGAATGAGGTGTGTCAGGATGATGAGAGGCAATCCTTAGTCTATACACATTCTCAAGTACCAAACCCTTGCAAGATGAGCGAAAATGTTTTATTTTTACAAGGTACAGGAATTTTTCACATAAGGTACGGTAGCCAAAATGATGAGAGGCAGTTCATTTCTCTATCCCATATACTACAGTTTATCATTTGCTTGACCATTTGAGCCCAAACACTCGGAGGTTCCCTTTAAATCACCACTGTTAAGAACCACCCCACATTGGGGCAGCTTAAGGTAAATCGGCATCACAGGAAGGATTTGAATTCAGAGGGAGCAAGAAGAGCATCCCTCCCTTTCGGTCACTGCCCCCGTGGCTTTGGCCTCATCGTTTTCACGGATCCAGTGGTCCTCGACACGGTCCTCCAAGACAAGCACACCATCGATGACCAGATGGTTAAGGCTAAGAGGGCTTTGTCAAGAGAGGAGCAGCAAACTAAAACTTGTCCAAAATGCCAACATGTCATTGATAACATTGATGTTTCACTTAGAAAATGAGCAAGACAAGAAGGATGAGAAGTTTGTAATATCTAAAATTTTCTATGATCATCAGCCACAATAGCTCGCATAAGGTGAAAAAGATGAATAAAAATTTTCTTACTCTTACTTGCATTAATCTTTGAGTGTTATTATTGCAAATGAACTCTCACGATAATTTAAGTACCCTAGGATGATGAAGAGCAGTTCTTCTTCTATCTCATACACTTATATCCCTTGCTAGCCCAATTAAGCCGGCGATTTCATTTCATACAAACCCAGTTGATGATCATCTCCTACACCGGGGCAAGGCAAAAGTCACCACAATTTGAGTATCAGGGTCCAAAGTATCGAATCAAGATGAAGACTCCAAGAGCCTAATAATATTATTTTGTTCAAACTTGTTTAGGCTAGTTCTGATAACACTAAAAGAACAGCAAAAAAATGCTGAAAACTAGGGGCATGAAAAAGTAGTGTGCTTGATAAAAGCAAGGCCAATGCCTATGAATAAAAAAAATAATGAAAAAGATGAGAGAAAGGAGTCCCTAATTTCTAAGTAACTGATATGAAAAACAATGAAGTTTTAGCTTATGAGATCTCTGAGCGTGATGAAGGCGCTCTCAAATATCTCAAAGACATTAAGTAGTGTAGAATAGACGACCCTAAAAGGTTTAAACTTGACTTCTTCTTCGATACAAACCCCTACTTTAAGAATTTTATCTTGACAAAGATCTATCACATGATAGATGAAAACGAACCTATTCTAGAGAAAGCAATTGGGACAGAGATCGAATGGTATCCAGGAAGATGCTTGACGCAGAAGCTCCTCAAGAAAAAGCTGTCCGAGAAGCCAAAACACGGGATTGCACAGAAAGTTTTCCAAAAGGATCCTGACGGTGGGGAAGAAGACTGGTGACAATGTCAAGATGATCACCAATTCTCACCCTTACATACATTTTTTAGCCCAACGATCATTTCGTTCCTCAACCTGTGAACCAAGCATACGTTATATCCCTCATGAAGTCTCTTCTTACTAGGGCACTTGAATTAACGTGGAATTTCAAATGTTTATAAACAATGCTCGAGGAAGTGCGAGCAAGACTACTTCTATCTCATTTTGCAGGGTTCTTGACTTGTAAACTTGGAGATAATTGCAGAATATTTTCTTTTATTGCCTTAACTTGGACAGTCACCTTTGATAAGCCATTGACCAAGCCAGCATTACGACACTGAAGAAGACCTCTCATATTGGTAGCATCGTACCGCTTGCGAGAAAACTCAGATCCTTGTTGATGTGATAACGGTCAGATTGAGTATTTTCGATGTTCCCGCATTAATGGACAGGACAAACAATCATTTCTAATGAGAGTGAGTGAAAAGTCCTTTCTAATTGGAAGTCTCTCGTTCATCATCTCGAAAAGTCCACCTTGCGATCGAAAATTGTCTTGATTGGTAATTACCCTTGGTGGATGTTTGGTGATGCAAAAATGACAAAATCATCATGCATGAACTTTCAAATACACATCCTAGAATAGTCTAGCTTGTCTATCCTTGATGAATGCACGCATGTTTGTGCTAATCGACTTTGATAGCTCAGAGTTTTAATCCCCAGTGATAGAACACGAAAATTCGGGCGTTGGAGAAGCCCTCATTATCATCCCAAAAGAGATGCCCCGAAAAAGGTCGGATATTCAGCAGATGATGCATCAAACCTCCGGGTAAGAAATCCCAGGTATTTCATTAGAATTCTTTTCAAACTACCTAGAAGGTAAACAGGGTGTTCCTTTGAAAAAGAAAAGCATCTTAACTTGCTAGTGAAGATATTTCGTATGATATTCTAAAATAGCTTCAGTTGTCTATTTCTCGGATGAATGCCGAAACATGCCCAAGTAAGTATATTCTACCCATGCCCTGTTCCAAAAATCCATATACCTACGATTGTTATGATACCCCTCCTGAACATTGGATTGACCCCTCTGTTCACCGTGTACCTACGATTGTTATGGTACCCCTTCTGAGCATGGGACTGACCCCCCTATTCCCATCAAATTCTCGGACGAGAACCCCTAGGTACTCATTGTTTGAGTCTTTTCAAGACCTGCTGGCGAGAACCCACCAGATAAACCATCAAATCCTCGAGCGAAAACCCCCAGGTGCTCATTGTTTGAGTCTTTTCAAGACCTGCTGGCGAGGACCCACTAGGCAAACCATCAAATCCTCGGGCAAGGACCCCCAAGTGCTCATTGTTTGAGTCTTTTCAAGACCTGCTGACGAGAATCTACCAGGAAAACCATCAAATCCTCGGGCGAGGACCCCCATGTACTCATTGTTTGAGTCTTTTCAAGACGTGCTGGCAAAGACCCACCAGGCAAACTATCAAATTCTCGGGCGAGAAACCCCAGGTGCTCATTGTTTGAATCTTTCCAAAACCTGCTGGCGAGGACCCACCAGGTAAACCAACAAATCCTCGGGCGAGGACCCCCAGGTGCTCATTGTTTGAGTCTTTTCAAGACCTGCTAGGGAGGACCCACTAGGCAAACCAACAAATCCTCGGGCGAGGACTCCCAGGTGCTCATTGTTTGAGTCTTTCTAAGACCTGCTGGCAAGGACCCACCAGGTAAACCATCAAATCCTCGGGCGAGGACCCCCAGGTATTTTGGCAAAACAATCCCCAATCAAAGCGACCGAAGATAGGTTTGGGTATGAGACAAACGAAATCCAGTCAAGGCGATTGAAGATAGGTTCGGGTCCTAGGCAAATGATTTCCCTAGTTAAGGCAACCGAAGAAAGGTTCGGGTCCTAGACAAAAGCAATCCCCGTCAAAGCGACTAAAGATAGGTTCGAGTCCTAGACAAACCATTTCCCTCTGTCAAGACGACCGAAGACAGGTTTGGGTCCTCGACACACGATATCAACTATATGGAATTACTCTACCCTTCGGCAAGGTAAGTAGCCCCATGTATATTTTTATTTGCTTTAGCACGCATCATCTTATCGCATCATGAAAATGGGACTCTAGTCTCGCCAAAAATAACATTCATTGAGCATGTATGGGCCAAATTTAGGTATCATTTTATCTTTGAACGTAATCTCTGCGAACTCAATCTCTACAAGCTCACCTTCTAGGAGAGGCAGCTGTTGACACCTATTTTAATTTGCCCACAATTAATTGCACAAAATTTAGAAGTTTTTTTTTTTTTTTTTTTTTGGTAACCCAGGGAACCCCCGCACGGCCGACAGCCGGGGAGTAAACCCTGGGGGCGACACGTGCTAGCCACCACACACGTGCCATCGGTTAAGTCACCCTGCGGCGCCCGGGATTCGAACACTCAACCTTTTGCGAGAGGAAGAGTGCGCGCTCCAGCAGCGCCACCCAGGCGGGTGGTCACAAAATTTAGAAGTTAATTTTCTTTAATTCCTAAAACAAAAAATATTTCTATTTAAATGCATTGCATATAGAAATTAGACACATTTGTATTATTAGGGTCTATTAGAAATTTAAAAAAAAATTTCGAGTTGGGCCGGGTCGGGGTTGGGCCAACCCGGCCCTTTTCCTTTTTTTCTTTTTTCTTCCTCCCCCTTACGCGGGGGCCCAGCCCGCCCTTCTTTTTTTTTCCTTTCTTTTTCTCGCGCGGGCTGGGCCTGGCTTGACCCAGCCCCTTTCTCTTCCTTCTTTCCTCCCCGCCGGCCTGTCGCTCTCCTTCCCTTGTTCGCCCCTGTCCTGGCCGTAGAGCGACGAACGGTGGAGCGCGGCCACGCTGTCCCCATCGGCTAGAGGAGGGCCGAAGGAACACGCCAACGGGAATGGCATTGATGCTAGTCCCGTTCGCCCTGAATTCCAAGGCCTCCTCTCCCCCTTCTTCCTCTCTTCTTCGTGGCGTCAGAACCGACCCCCTGCACCGGCCTACAATTGGCCACGAAAGTCATAGTAGGAGCTGAGGCTGATGTAGAGCATTGAATGGAGCAGAGATTAGCGTCATCGTCGTCGGATATTCAGGCCAGAGAGAGGAGAGAGAGGGGGCGTTTTTCTCGGTCCAGAATAGAACACGAGAGAGAGAGAGAGAGAGAGAGAGAGAGAGAGAGAGAGAGATTGAGAGAGAATTAGAGAGAAACAGAGAAGAGAGAGGAGCCTCGGAGTGTCTTGATGTCCCAGCCAGCCTCGTCGTCTCTAGCGAGCCGACCGGCAACCCCCGGAAGCACCCCCCGGTCAGCCGGAGGGAGAGAAAACAGAGAGAGAAGAGGAAGAAGAGAGAGAGAGTGCAAACCGAGAGTCCTTAGGCCGTGAGAAGGAAGCCAGTCACCTTGCCAATGCCCCCGACTAGCCGGAAGCCTCCCAGACGGGCCGTTGACCGGTGAGTCTTCCCCCGGTCCGAACTGCCCCTGTTTTCCCCTGTTTTGGCATTTGGTTTGGCCGGGACTCACGCCGGCTGTTTCGCGCGAATCCCGGCCCATACCAACGTCTGTCCTGGCTCCCACTTGCTGTTGGAGACGAGCCGTGGTTGTCGAAGTCGATCGAGTCGCCGGAGGAGGTCAAAATCCCTGGATTTTTCTATACCCCCCATCTGTTTGATGAAATGTCCCAATGAGGCCGGATAGCTGTTGCTCACCAGTCGGCGAGTGAGCGATTGGACGGTGATCTCGGTCGTCGAAAAAGGTAGGTGGGGCTTGTAGGTTGAAGACCCAAGCCATGGGTGGCCTAGGTTGTCCGGCGAGATCACCGGATCTCACCAGCGAAAGCTCCCGTGTGCTCAGACACGCGGGAGCCGTCCCTGAACCGGTTTGTAGACCGGTTGGATCGGTCTGCAAGCAAAATAGGGCCGATTCGACCCGGTCGAACCAGCCCTATTTTGTCTTTACCCTTCGGATCGAGTCCCAACTGGGCCCGATCCGGTCCGTACCCGGGTCAATTACTCGAGTCGATACCTTGACCCGGGTCGGATCCGGAGATCCGACCCGAGTAAACAGGATGGGTCGGGTCTATAGACCCGGGTCGAATTCGACCGACCCGGATCCACCTACCCGACCCGATTTTAATATTATATTATTATATTATATTTTTAAAAAAATTTAAAAAAATTAAATTTTTTTTCCGTATTTACTTCTTATTTATATTATATATTTTAAATTTTTTTAAAATTTTAATTATGTGGTATATGTAAATGTGTTAATTTATTATTGTATTATTATGCATGTTGTTATAATTGCATAAATTACCATGTTTAAATTAGATAAGCCTATAGGGTTATGCAGTAGTATTTTGCATGTTATTTTTACTAATGTTTTGTTATTTTTATGCATGTTTTTAATTAAAATATAATTACATGAATTGTTGTGTTTTGAATATTATCTGACTTAGTTAAGATTAGAATCTAAGGTTGCATATCTATCTTGACTGCTAATCGTTTATGATTATGCACTCGCTTGATCACCTCACATGTAAAGAGAAAAGTCCTAAAATCAATCAAAATTGCCTGACAAATGTTTTCAAAAAATGAACAGATTAAAAAGGTACCGAAAGGGCATTAGTTATCCAATTAGTGTAACCGAGTCCCCGAACTCATTTAATCTCTAGTTCATAGGAATAGGGTGATTCTCTCATCACTCTATTTGGGTTTCTATTCGACCCATCTCAAATTGATTAGTAGCGACTCTTTGATTTAAACCACTCGCATGTTAAAAAAAACCTAAACCCTAAGTTGCGATATGATATGGGCTTAGGAGAGCCCGAGTTAAGTCCTGAACCTAGACTTAGCGCGTACTAGGCGAGCTCCTCCCCTTTTTGCATGTTCATTAAAAAAAAAGGTGGGAGGTCGGTCGCGACAATGTCCCGAGTAAGGCATATGTATGT
Organism: Syzygium malaccense; assembly: GCA_031216405.1. NCBI lineage: Eukaryota > Viridiplantae > Streptophyta > Magnoliopsida > Myrtales > Myrtaceae > Syzygium > Syzygium malaccense. The sequence continues at coordinate 10,794,180 of CM062258.1, forward strand.
TCACATTTTTCTAATTTATGGTAGGTTTAATTTTTGTATGGAGCGCTTTCATTCTGTCCATTGACATTTAGAACTATTTGCAAAGGACATGTTGAGGTCGAACCGCGTCTTGCGTACTCCAATTATAAAACTGATTAGATTTGAAACGCCCGCCTGGTCAAAACCTAAACATCGTCCAGTACAAATTACAATTGCCACTAATCGGGGACATACGTAATCAACACCCTTAAAAAAATCAACATTTGATAGAAAAGTAGGTAAATTTCAGAAAAAAAGAAGATAAACATTGGTAAATAACTCAAACGAGAATCGATAATTCGAAACTAGTTGGCAATTTGATCGATGTAAAGTTGGTGTTTCGCACAAGTAAAATAAGTTAGATATATGGGTGGATTTTCTGATAATTGTGAAAGTCTTACAATAATAATAGGCACTCTTTAATTTCACTAGCCAATTTTAAGCACTTTCCCAATAAATGCATGGCGTTAATGCTCTCGTTACTTCCAGTTCCAACGACTGGCAAACACGATGCATGTGTGCCACGAAATAGCCATGCAGGATAGACGACAAAAATAAAAAATTCTATAGAAAAACGTTGTTGGCTGTACATATTTCTTCAGAAGGGGGCCATCATTTACGAAGAGAGGTCTCAAATATGGACTATCTTCGGGAAAAGTGTCAAAAAAGTTCTAAACCTTTTATATTTGTGCCAAATAAATCCTAAATCTTTTTTTTTGTTTCAATTCAATCCTTCCGGCTAATTTTGGCCGAATTTTGCTAACGTGGACATCGGCCAGCCTACATGGCACCGCCGGCGATGACGTGGACAAATTTTAATATTTTTCAAATTATTTATTTATTTATTTATTTTCTTTTCTTTTTCTTTCCCCTTCTTCTTCCTCTAACCAGTTGCCCGGCGACCGGCTGGAAGCCAGGGTCAGCCAGCCCTGTTAGCCAATGGCGAGGGCGGCGCGACTCAACCCTCGCCGGATGGTCGCAAGGGTGGCCTTGCGCTGGGCTAGGCGAGGCTCACCCTCGCCTGATTTGGTGAGGGTTGAGCCTCAACGGCCATGGGTGAGGCCCAACCTTGCCAAATCCGGCGAGGTCGTGTTTCACACAGCCCAGCTCAAGGCCTCCCTCGGGGCCATCCTGCAAGGGCTCGAGCCTCACACTAGGCTGGGCGAGGCTCGCCCTCACCGAATCTGGCAAGGGTCGAGCCTCGCCGGCCATGGGGGAGGCTCGACCTCGCCAGATTCGGCGAGGTTGTGCCTCACCCAACATAGCTTGAGGCCACCCTTGTGGCCATCTAGCGAGGGCTTGAGCCTTGCGCTAGACTGGGCGAGGCTTGCCCTCGCCGGATTTGGCAAGGGTCGAGCCTCGCTGGCCATGGGTGAGGCCCAACCTTGCCGGATCGTACCTCCCCGAGCCGCTAGCGAGGCTCGCCTTCGCCATCGTTGATGAGGGCAAGCCTCGCCAATGGTCGGCGAGGCGAGCGTCACTAGCCCCGTTGCCCCTAGCCTCCAACTGGTCGCCGGACCGGCGACTAGCCGGAGGAAGAAGAAAGGGAAAGAAAAAAAGAAAAATAAAAATAAAATAATTCAAAAAATATTATTAAAAGTTGTCTACGTCATCGCCGGTGGTGTCACGTTAGCCGGCCGGTGGCGTTCAAGTCAGCAAAATTCGACCAAAATTAGCCAGAATAACTGAATTGGCATAAAGACAAAATATTTAGGACTGAATTAGCATCAAAAAAAAGTTTAGGACTAAATTGACACCAATGCAAAAGGTTTAGGACTTTTCTGACACGTTTCCCATATTTCATGTTATAAATTACTCATAAAGTGATTTTATTATTGGTGCTCTAAATTGGGAGAGTCATACATGATTCAAACTTTTCTTTTACCATCTTCCAAATACAAAGTCTTACCTTTTCGAGAACCAACATACTCTATCTATAATCCTCTCGAGTCTAAGAGGCTTCACTTTGGCTTCCGAAACCTAGAGAACAATCACGATCTCGAAAGGAGGCCAAGAAATATGGGCTTCAAAAGCTGGGAGAAAGCGATGCCCATGGCGATGACGATGGTGGTGATGCTGATGATGTTGTGGGTCTCGCAGGCGAGAGACCCTTATAAATGGTGCAAGTTTCCGTGCACGCTTGAATGTACTTTTATCGAGCCCAGAGAAGGTTGTATATTGACGTGGGTAGCGAACAAATGCGGACATCCGATCCCAGAAGGTGTCGGCTATTGCAGACTTGGTTGCGTGATCTCTACACGTTCGGGCTTCGGGAGTCAAGTCGGTACGTGTTGCTGTTCTCGCCCCACGAAAATTTCATTCTATGTATCTCAATGATGTATGAAACAAAGCAACATTGTAACTTTTCAGGGAAAATAACCTAAAAAAGTTATAAACCTATTACATTTTTACCCATTTAATCTTAAATTTTTTAATTGTGCTAATTTTTTTTTGATAAGAAATTTTAATCATGCGAATTGAGCCATAGATTATTTCACGTTTTTCATTTTGATCGGATGAACTCAACTGGGAAAACATGAAAATGTTTAGAATTCAATTGGCACAATTAAAAAGTTTAGAACTGAAATGGCAAAAATGCAATAGGTTTAGGATTTTTTTAGTAATTTTCCATAACTTTTTAAGAAGGAGTCTCTTATGAATCCTAGGAAAAATCATCATAAATTAATTGAAGCCTTCCGACTCGCACGCGTTTTATTGTATGCTTCAATGAAAAATATTAGTAATATTTAGGGATGAAACAAATAAGGACGGTACATGCCGTATGAAAGGCGTGTATCTGGGTAGAAATCTAGATGATTCAAGAAATCGACACCCCAATTAAAGCTATGTCAACAATATTGGCCTGTGTAAGCGTTACTTTATGCTGTTTTTCACAAAATTTAGACCATGTATCAAACTCACTTGTTTAGGTGATGGTAAATCGTGTTTTAAAAGACATTGAATCATTACCCCTTATAATTATTAGTGATGGCTAAAATCTCTTCGCAAAACGTCATCGGTAGGCTTGCCGTTAAAAGTTATCCAGCACGGCCCTAGCCGACTATTGGGGACAGGCAGCCTGTCGTTAGAAGTTTGTATGAGGGTTGGGCATCCCATTCCTCGAAAGCCTTTGTGAAAACACAACGCTTTGATACCACTGAATATTTTCTTCTTTGTGAAAGTCTTCGAGAGTCAGGAGGGAGGACCGAAGCTTTTTTAGGGATGGCTGCAAACTATTTCAGGGACTACAGAAACCCTCCAAAAATCCTAGTCTCACTGTCAATTTTCTTTGAATTTTGTTCAGAAGATCTTTCTTTAATGGTCCATTTATAGTTACACCTTCTGTGTCATGTTTTTCTGATCATTCCACTTCCCATAACATTCTAGACTTTACCACAACAGAACTATGTATGTCAGAATATTTTTTGCAGATTAAACTTCTATGCGGATATCAGAGTTAGTGTGCATAAATTTCATGAGAAACTAGATTTTGCATTTTGCTTTTGTTGGTTGCCCTCTTAATCTTGCTTTTCTGCTTTCATGCAGGTGCCAACAACGCGTCAAGATGCGCGGATGCATGTTCTAATAATTGCACAAATTCTTACAACAGTACCTCCATTTCGAATTTGAAGAACCAGAAAAATAATTGAAGAAGATATAGGTTCTTTTGTGTCTAAAATGAAGAGATGTGGCATAAAATAAGAGTTCACGGGCTGTTACTTTTGCGTGTCCTTTTCAAAATTCGAACGACTAAATCCAGATACGTAATGGGAGCCGAGATCTTGCATTTGTGAACCGCAAATCAGGAGGGAGGTGAAACATAAAATTCCGCAAATTACTTAATATACTTACGTGGCTTTTTTATTATTTTTTTGTATCCTACGTGACGATGAAGTAGCTTTTTATCACTATTTTAATATTAATCATATTTAAATTACATTTATAAATAAGCTAAAATTTAAAAAAAGAGGAGGAGGAGGATAGGCGGGGAGGGAGGGCTTGCCCTCCCCGCCACCACCACCCCACCATCACTAGGAGAGGCCGGCCAGGGTGGGGGGATAGCAGGCGGGGGTTGTTGGCACCTAGCAAGTGCCGGCAACCCTCATCGACCGCAGGCGAGGGCTGCGGGCCCTCTCCTAGATCAGGCAAGCGTCGCTGGCCCTTGCCCAGACCTGGTCAAGGGTCGCTAGTGATGCTCGACCCCGCCTACCATCCCCCCACCCTCGCCAACCCCTCCCAGTGATGGTGGGGTGGCGACGGGGCGGGCAAGCCCTCTCTCCCCGCTTGTCCTCCTCCTCTTTTTTTTAAGCTTATTTTTTAAATTTAATTTAAATAAAAGTAGTATTAAAAGTCAAATTTGGAACAAAGCAACATTGTTTTAGCCACGTCATCGCCGCGTAAGAGAGATAAAATATTAAAATAAATCACCTCAGCGCCACGTCATCATTTTTTATTAGTAAGTTTGACGTTGTTAACTTTAGGACTCATTTGAACCAATTTGGAAAATTTTAACATTCGTTTGCACTTTTTATAAATTTTAAGACTTAATTACACTTTAATAACAAGTTTTAGGATTTTTAGTGAACATATCCCAAATATGAAATATCAAGGAAGAACCACCATCTGTGACAAAGGTGTACTGATTTCGAGTATAGATTATGACTTCTGTGCATGTGAAGATATTGCCACCTGCATTTTACTAACAAAAGAATCACATTGAGAAGGAAATTAAACATTCTTATATGTTATTTCACGAAAATCACATCATAGAATACGGAACTATGCTATGAAAAAAGATAAATATATCATAAAATACAATAAAGTTACATCATCATATAAAAAATTATGAATAGATTAAATCGGAACATACACATCGAATAGTACACTCAGGAACAAATTGATAGACTCATTTGCAATTCAGAAAATTATAGATTAACCTAATGACTACATCATTTAGACTTCGAATCAATCAACTCTCACGATACGAGTCGAGAATCAATCAATTTTGATGACTATGATCCATAAATAATTGCTTACTCCATATATTCATCTATGGCTGCTGTGGTACTTGCTCTGCGTCGCCAATGACAAAAAGTAAGGACAGAACAGAGGGATGTTTTTCGATAACTTTGTTTTTGTCTGGCTGAAAACTGCCAAGCGAAACGAATCAAGAATCAATCAGTTTTGATGACCATGATCCTCAAATAATTACTTACTCCATGTATTCATCCATGGCTGCTGTGGTACATGCTCTACGTTGCCAATAACAAGAAGAAAGGATAGAATAGAGAGATATTTTTCGATGACTTTCTGTTTGTCTGAAAACTGCCAAGACACAGTCAATGCATGACTTAATTAGCAAAAAAATTATCCAAAAAGTCATAAACACATTGCACTTTTATCGATTTAATCCTAAACCTTTCAATTTTGCCAATTAAGTCATAAACCATTTCACATTTTGCTAATTGTGTCCATCCGGCTAATTTTGGCCAGAAATTGCTAACGTTAACATTGGGCATCCTATGTGGCATGGCCGGCGTTGACATGAACAATTTTTAATGATATTTCATATTTTTCAAATATTTATTCTCTTTTATTTTCTTGGTTTTTGTTATAAACCTCTGGTCAGCGAAGGCCGCGACGACCTCTCCCAGACCGAGAGAGGGCATCGCGGCCCCACCTATATCCAAGCAAGGGCATTGCGCCCTCACTAGCCACAGATGAGGGCGTCGCGGCCTCGCTGGCAGGCGGCCTAGCTGGCCGGAGGTTTTAAAAAACAAAGAAAAAAAGAAAAGGAAAGGAAAAATTGAAAAGAAGAAAAAGAAAAGAAAAACTAAAAAAATTGAAAACATAATAAAATTTCATTAAAAATTGTCCGTGCCATCACTGGTTGTGCTACGTAGGACGACTGATGTTCACATTAGCGATTTCCGATCAAAATTAACTGAAGGGACTCAATTGGAAAAACTTGAAAAATTTTAGGACTCAATTGGTGAAATTATAAAGTTTAGGACTGAATTGGTGAAAGTGCAATAAATTTAGGACTTTTTGGATAATTTTTCCATTAATTAGCTATGGCGAAACTGTTCCTTTTTTTAGTCGTTGCATGGCTTAATTAATGTGAATTTTTTCCTTTTCTTTTAACAATGGATGAATATCTAGAGATCTTGCATCCAACAAATCATTGATCCCCACCGAGTATGGCAGTCCTTTGAGTCTATTCCATTCACTTTATAATCTGTCGAAACACGCAAATTCGTTCCGCTATACTACAGTCATCTAAGTAAATGCACAGATGTGGCCATTTGACTTCAAGTCCGCATGGACGTACATGATCACTTGAGTAAATAGCGATGGAGCCAGGAATTCCGTCGAGGGGACAAACAGTTTTTGTCATTTATGATTTTGGATCCATTCGTGGCTAAATAAATGTATCAAGATTACCGGCATAAGAAACTTATTTAAGAAATGACACAAAGAACATAAAAGATGATAAATAATCAATATTTGCAGAAAAACAACAGTAGCTCGAAATATGAGGAAATAAAATGTCAATTCTATTCTTACAAAAGTTGTACTCGTTCGGGGTAAATTTATCACATGTGTATCAATTTGGGGTTTTTGATGATCAAAAAATTAGTTTTGAGAAATTTGCCACATGTGTGCCAATTTGAGGTTTTTCGTGGTATTAACCCTAAACAAAAAAAAAGGTACTAAAAATGGGTACAAAAAAAAGAACTCTCTTGTGTTTGTTTGGGCTATTTGAAGTGTAAAAAAAACTTCTTACTTTTTTGGTAAAGGTTTACAATACTATGCAAATTCAAAAATAGAAAAAAGTATATGTAAATTTATATGTTAATATTTATATGTTGTGAAAATTTGTGATGTTTCGGTTAAAGAAAAATCAAAATGCGTCCGTAGAAATATCTAAATTAAGTAAAACGTAAAAAATAAAAGTCTATCCAAACATTCCCTAGCTAAATACGTTAATATAACTATATATAATATATTTATTATAGTAAATTCTTTTCTATGATTTATGAGAATCAAAGAGTGTCGGTGGAACCTATGCCCTTCTGATGTAAGTTATTTACTTTCTGCCCAAAAAGCGCTCAAAAGGCCAATCACCATTACTATCTTGTATTTTAAGAATTTCTGGACCTGATTTTGCAAACTAACCTTATTTAGAAAATCCAGAAGAAAAACTTGTCTTATATAAAACAATCACCGATTAAAAGCTGAAATTAGGCCAAGATCCCACTTGGGTTCAAAACTTGTATTTATAGCTGTTTTGTTCATGTTCTTTGTATTGCTGAGTGTCAATACTCTAGAGAGAGAGAGAGAGAGAGAGAGAGAGAGAGAGAGAGAGAGAGAGAGAGAGAGAGAGAGAGAGAGAGAGAGAGAGGCATGGATGCTAAAGGTGATGCAAAGAGAATAGCCATGGCACTGTTCATGGCGGTGTTGATCCTCCATGCACCGAGGGACGCAGAGGCCAAGTCTCTCAAGTGCAAAACATTGATCGGAATCTACGAAGCCACTTGCGCGGTCACCATCAAACCGCCCCTTTGCCTCGACCAATGCATCCCGCGTAAGTGCCGGAACGGAACGCCCACTGAGGCCCTCAGCAGCTGCGATCTCCGTTGCAAGACCTCCGTGTGCTTCAAACGCTATTCAGGTAATTTGATTCGCCAACACCAGTCGATGTTGTCAGCGCTAGATTATTTCTCAGTGTAAAATGCGATCGAGTTGATCTTCGCTAACCTTTCTTTTCATTTTTTAATCAAATCAATGGCAATGCCCTATACATAGTACATGACTTTTCTAAGGACTAGCCTTTTTTTTTTGTAATCAAGGTGTCCGGGCCAGTTTGCGCGCACTTCGACTATTCATCGGGAAAGACTAGCACAGCATCCCACCGCCATGACCCCCACTTAAATCACAAGTGCTCAACTGGGGAATCGAACTGAGATCAGTGTGCTTAACCTCACAATTTCAAGTACGCCTCAACCAACTGAGCTACTCATGGGTGGATATTTTTTTTATGTCTGCAAATGCCGAGAAAATTGAAGACTGTTTGGATTCATGCTATAACGATTGCATGAAGTCTTCCACAAAATCTTAGAGCCTTCTTCAGCATAAGAAGATATGAAGAAAAATGAATGTGATTGAAAAATGAATAAAAAAGTCTCCTTTTTCATTATTGTTGTCGTGATCTGTTCAAATCTTTAATACATTTTTCTTTAACCTGATAAGATATTTTCCTAATGATTAGTGTGTTCAACGCTTTTTTGAGCATCTTACTGCATGTGGTAATCCTCTTAATCAGGCATGACCAGTAATTACTGAATCTCTGCAGCCTGTGCTCCTGATATAATCTCAAGCGAATGGCATGAGTTAACTCAACAACTCGTTTGGGGGGTTGACCTACGTTGAACTTGCACATTTGGAAGTACTTGGTGCTTGTTTATGTGACAAAAAATTATGTACTTTTCATTTCAACATTAGAGTGGTGAGACAGAAGATTCTTAAAGGTGATTCCAAGATAAAAACTTCACTGTTTTATGGCCATGTTTTTATTAGCTTTAGTTCCTACCAGGGGTTAAGACGGACGATTCTACTGTGCTGGTAGATTATTAAAAAAAGTCGGTAAGTATGAAACGAAAACCATTGGAATTGCCGGTCACTTGATTTTTTGGTAACTTGTTGGTAATTTATTGACATTTTTATGAAATTACTTTTTTTTTTCTTACCGATGCCTTTAACTTACCAATCTTTATTTGAGTGATTTATTAACCTTTTTCCCAATTAAATTATCGTAATTAGTTCTAGATTTAGGGGGTGAGCTTGTCCAGTCCAACATGGGAACCAGTTTGGCTAATTCTAGGCGATTCCCCAATCACGAAGTTTTGAACCGGAAATAACCATTGTTTCCTATTTCCTTGTATAGGGCCGGACCGGACCTGTATGCCTTGATTTTCTTTTTCTCTTTCTTTCTTTTTTTCTCTTCTAGAACGAAAGCTGCATTGAGGGCAGACGCGATATGCGTTGTGAAATTTCGACTTAGATCCAAAGCCAAACTCCAAATGCAAGATCAAAACTCGGTATATCGGTACAAACTAAACATTTGTTTGTTTTTCACGATGGGATAAGGAACTCATGCTAAGTTTTCACATTAAATAGGAAATTCATTTAAACTTAACAAAAAAAGTCTTAGATTATCAAATTTCAAGACAAGAATTTTGATTATCTACCAAAAAAAATTGGTATACTTAATTAAGAAAGAATAATAGCTTCCAAATAAAAGAGACAACAGCAGCTCCTGGGTGGATAGGATCAGTTCCTCATTCCACAAACTAGGAATCAACCCTATCCAGTCGATTCCGGGTTCTAGGGTGGGTCGGTTCCTACCTTAGAACCGACCACCCCTATATTGATGACCATTATGATTGAGTTACAAACCAACTTTCTTTTGTTTTCTTTTAATTTATCAACTTTCTTTTTATTGTTTATCAACTTCTAATTATCTTTCTTACAAATACCTCAAATTTATTTACAGACATGTGAATTTACCTACATTTTTATTTTTGTAACTTGTCAGCTTTTAATACAATTATTTATCAATTAATTTTGGTTTATCAACACTTATTGGAGTTGCTTACCAACAATTACAATTACCCAACTATGCTATTGAACGTCCTGAATTCGACCCACTTTCGTAATTAATGAAATTGATGTATTTCTCATTTCGTTTTAGTAAGTCTCGCCCGGAACTGATCATTCTCGGGATACTGATCAATAGGGAAAGGCTAACTAGGAAAACGGTACGTGGACCCAAGAACTTGACCGTGGATTGAGTCCGATTCAGAGATACGACGAGGGAATATTTTGTGTCAATGTGGGCCGATCCAAGGAGAGTGACGGATTCAGTTTAGCCAACGACGTATGATCGGATCGCGGGTGATTCCGCACAATCAAGAACGTGCGTGGCGAACGACCCTGAACTTACTCCGAACGATCGTGACCCCCGGAACTAGTGATAAATCCTCTTGTCCTCTGGAAAATCGACATCGTCACGACTCGAGTAACCCTAGGTCAATACGCATAACCCCTAAACAGCCGCCCGTTAGTGAAAGACGCTAAAACTGCAAATTGAGCGAAATCGATCATGGAATTGAGTCCGGACTTCGGTATCGAATTTTGTGGGCGTATGGACTACTTTGTAAGGATGACGCCATTTTTATATGGCCAATTATATTTGGGATCAATGGAGTCGAAAATTGGAAATTTGACCCGGGATCGGAAAATTACCGTTTTGCCCCTAGGCCCTAAGCCTTGTATTCCGAATTTGGAGTTTTAAATTGGATTTATTACCCCCCCCCCCCAATAATGCTGGAAATTATAGTCTAGATCGCCCTTGGATATTTTGGCAAAGTTTGATCTCAACCCTTGGATTGGGGGCAAGATGGTCAATTGTGGAAGGTTGGTCACCTAACCCCACTAAGCTCATTTGGATTAAGCCTTGCAATGACTCTCTCTCACCCTCATTCTCCCTCACCCCTCCGGCTAGCTCTCTCTCTCATTTCCCTCTCCCTCTCGCTGGTCTCCTCTCTCGGCCGTATGGGCTGCCAAGCTCGTCGGGCCGCCACCGCACGCCGGAGTCGAGACCGCCGTCCGCCCACCTCGCCTCATCACCACCACTCACCCGACCAGCTCTCTCTTTCTCCCTCTCCGCTCCCCATCCACCACCGATCAGCCCCGCCTAGGACCGCCATCGCCGTTGCCACCACCGAGCGCCACCGAGGGAGCTGCCGCTCGTCGCCACTGGTCCGACGCGGAACCACCACTGCTCAGCCGCCCTTGCCACCTGTCCAGCCTTCATTAGGAGCTTAGGAACCTTGGTTAGTACAACCCTAAACCCTAGTTAGGCTAATGTACATTTCTAGATGAGTTTTAGGGATTATTTAGGGTATTTTAGGGGTTAAATTGTGGAGAATGTTTAGGGCTGATCTTGTGACTAATTTGGTGGCTTAGTGTGACAATTTAATTGAAGTTTAGTGGCCTATAGCATGCTGTGCGGTGGATGATCATGGGAGCCTTGATTTGAGCGAAAATGTAGATTAGGCGGGTGTAATTTGTGGACCGAGTGGTGGCTGTTTCTATGGTGATTTTTGTGAGCTAATGTGGTGATTTGGATGTGAATCGGTGGCCTAGGGTGGGCTGTTCATGGCTGATTTGGTGTAGATTGGACCCGGGCCATATTTGATTAATCATGGCCTTAGTGTAAATCGTCAAGTGTTTTGTGAATGGACCATGAGGAGGTTGAATTGAATGCGAATTGACGTTAGTATTTTGATGCCATGTTGGGTACTTATGTGGCCGTGACTTAAGGGAGCCTTGGGGGTCATAGACTTGTGAAATTTTTAATGATCTAATTTCGTGATTTCGTGTGTCAAGTTTGTGCTATGGCTGGATTGAATGATTTAATTAGTTGGACTTGTGATATATTGAATTGAGCATATTGTGTTGTGAATTGAACAAATGGTGTTGTGAAATTGAATGCTCATCGTGAACTTCATGGATGTCCGAGTGTGAACGTTATGTCAATGAGTGTGCATCTCGAACATTGGCATGACATGTGCATATGTGAGTGTGTACGAATGACATGAGCATGTGATCACCTAAAATGCCCTGATGCGTTTTATGCGGGGTTCAAATAATAATTGGTGATTGTGAACGTGTGATCACATAAAGCCTTAATGCGTTTTACGCGGGGTATTGAACCCGTCCTGAGGCGTGTTACACAGGACGATGCCCGGACTATCGGAAGATGGCCAACCTGATGCGTTTTACACGGGTTTTGTGTCATGAGCCTGATGCGTTTTACGTGGGCCAGAGATCGATCTCGAAATGATAGACTTAATGCGTTTTATGCAGGTCGGACCTGATGCGTTTTACGCGGGTCGGAGGAGAATTGGTAAATTGCAAGTGTGCAATAGTGCAAGTGTGTGAAAGTGCATTGATGAGACATGAGCATAAGTATGAGCATGAGCATATGCATGACATACGTCGTGGCTAGTGATATGTGTTTAAGTGCCGTGGTTGAGTTCTGTGTTATTATTGCAAATTTATAAAGTGCCTAACTTGCAGGGCCAATTAAGTATGGGATTTCGGCTCGAGGGCCTAAGTCATTTATATTCTGGATTGTGTTATTTGGTGCTCGTCAGGATGTGCATGTTAGCTTAGTTTAGGTTTAGGGGACCTACTCGCTGAGATTTATTCTCACTATTGTAAAAACCCAACTTTTCAGACCCCCGGCCTTGAGATGTCCGCAGTACCTATTCGTTTTGGGATCCCTTACCGGATAGACCAGGAGGAGACGGAGCACCCCGTAGGGAACGGGGATACATATGTTAGATAACTGGTTACAGTTTGGGTTGATGCGAGTAAGCAGCTTGACCAGGCCCACATGTACATAGGGTGGTGTATCAAGGACTTACGGACCCCTTCGATCTTTTGAGATCCCGTTTAACGAGTCAGGGAATGTTGACCCTTAGTGTCCCGATGGGGACTTGGCGAGCCTTGACCGTGCATCCGAGGAGAGCTCTAGTGCTAACTTAGGGCACGGGCCAGATGTTTGGGAGATGGACGAACCAAAGCAGATGGAGGAGGAGTCGGAGGATGGGAACTCGGACCTGGAGCCGATGGATTCAGAGGATGAGCCAGAGCCGATGGAGCAGGATCTCGAGCTGGAGGCAGCACATGAGGAGGACGGTTCGGACGAAGAGTCATCCGGGATCGATACCGACTTGGAGTCCATGGAGTCCGAGTCAGAGTTGTCCGAGAGTTCTTTCGACTCGTCAAGTTCTAACCTAGACTGGGAGCCCTAGAGTGGACCTTAGACCCTAGTTAGGTCGGCCAGTACCTTTTTGACCGGAGCCCCATCTAGTTCTAGTACCCCTGATCGCCCGGGCCACTTACTCCTTTTTTGTCAGTAGTGGTCACTAAGTCGCTTTTGATTTTTGAGCATATACTGTAAATGATTATTGTATATGTTCTCCCTATTAATGCAAGTGTATATTTATAATCCTGTTGATTGTTCTATCCTTGGTCTCGTGTTTGATTTGTACGGGTGTTTACGTTGCTTCTGCATGTGCCTTGTACTCTGTTTGGATGTTGGATCGACAACGCGTCCTGGGACGTCGCGCTTCAATCGACCACGACAGGGATGCTCGCGCGCCGTAGGGTTCGGGGCGTGACAACTTTTAAGTCACAAGCTTTTATTTGCATTATTTACCTGCCAATTCTACCGGCTCTTTTTAAAAAATACCAACCTCACCAATTTTTCTTCAATTAAGTCACTAACTAATTTTGCATTAGCAACTTTATTTTGAATTAGTTGCCGATCTATTTGATCTTTTTTTATAAGTTTCTAATTTCTCTTACCTCTAACAAAGGAAAATTTTGTCTTTTACAATGTTATATTTGTTTTTTTTGTAAGTATGTTATATTTGTTTTTCTTACCAATATTTTGAATTTATCACCTATTATTTGAGAATACCCCCTGTATTTGAATGACTTACTAATTTTTCTCCAATTAAGTTACCAATCAGCTTAGAATTATCAGCTCTCATTTTGAGTTCTTACCATCTTTTTTTTAATTACCATCTTTTCTATTGAGTTTCCATATTTATTCAATTTATCAACTCTTTTAACAAATTACTAACCTTAATTACAATGATTATAACTTTTCTCCAATTAAGTTACTAAGTAGTTTTGCATTATCGACTCTTAATTAAATTAGTTGCCGATTATTATTTGGTTTGAATAGAAAAAAAATACTTCTCTTATTATTTACCAAACTTTGTTTACCTTTCTTATAAATAGCTTAAATTGACCAATTCTTATATGAACTTACCAAATCATATTTGTGTAACATGTCAACTTCTTTGTTAGTTACCATTATTTTGTATTACCAACTCTGAATTAAGTTGCTTTCCAACATTTATTTCTTTTTTCTTAAATTTACCAACTCTTTCATTAGATTCTACTTTTTTTTGTCTTGCTTACCAAATTTTTATATTTACTTACTTTTCTTAAAAATTACCAACCTCAATTAGAGTGATTGCCAACTTTTCCTCGATTATATTACTAGCCAGTTTTGCATTAACAATTCTTGTTTGAATTAGTTACCAACATTTATATGGTGTTTTTGTAAATCAGCAACTCCTCTTATCTCAGATGACAAAAATAATGCTTTAATTTATCAACTTTACTATTAAGTTACCAATCTTTTTTGTGCGACTTACTGATTTTCCTCCAATTAAGTTACCTACTTGTTTTGATTTATCAGCATTCATTTGAGTGATTTACCAATGTTTATATGATTTTTTTGTTGAATTTACTAAATTTTCTATTGAGTTACCATTTTTATCTGTATTGCTTACCTATTCATGTCGACAAATAAGTTAGAAACTAGCTTTGCAATGCTACTTATAGTTAATGATATTTGTTTGATTTTCTTAAAGTACCAAATTTTCTTATCTCTAACAATAACAAAAAAAAAAGTTCCCCTATATTTTACTCACTAACATTATCTTTCTAATAACGCCCTAAATCTACCGACTTTTATTTGAATGACATAGTAACTATAGAGTGACAGAATGATGCATGACAAATTTATTCGAATTCATGTCGAACTAATGATCGACGCTTCAAATCTTGAATGTGAATTAAGCCCTAAACTTCAGGCTTGAAACTAATAATTATTGCAATGATAATTTGATTGAAGCTAGGTACCGTCGAATGCGATAAGAGCCTACAGATTTACCCTTGTAGACACTTTCATTAAGTGCACAAAATTATTGCTCTCTTGGCTATTGGTCTAAAACAGCAATATGGATGATGTGCCACGCGGTAGTCATGCAAAAGAAGAAAACAAAAAGTGGACCACTATCGTCAACGCTAGTTCAACATTGTAAAGTGACCTATTTTATTTGTCATTTTCATAAAGGACAATTAACGAACTATACTGTATATCAAAGTATTGTTTCAAAAAATTAAAAAAAATTAAAATATTATCTAAAAATATCCACATTAGCGTCGACCGCATCACATAGGACCGCCAACGGCCATGTCAGCGATTTCCGGTTAAAATTGACCTGATGGATTGTAATTGCACAAAAGTAAAAGATTTATGATTCAATTGGCCAAAAAATAGTTAGGTACCGCATGATAACCATTCTGGCTCTGTCCAGAACTGGTTTTTTGCTCCCGAAATCAATTTTGGCCCAAAAACCCGTTTGTTAACGCAATTTAATTTTTCTATTTCCGGGACAAGTTTTTGTCCCGGAACTCGTTTTGGACCAAAAATGAGAAACAGAAAAAACTAGGTTTTTCGTTTCTGGACCAAAAGTGAGAACTCATTCCCGAAGAAATCGATTTTCTTCAACACATCTCTCTCTCGTCTCCTTCGAGCTCTCTCTTCTGCCCGACTCTCTCTCTACTCTCTTCTGTTGCCGTCGAGAGAGGAAGCCAAACCACTCGTTCGCTTGCTCCGACCGAGAGGAAGCCAGGGCCGCTCGCTCCTGCTCCACGTAAGCTCCGATCGTGCGCAAATCTCCTCTCATCTCTCTCTTTTCTGGATTTGGAAGTCGCCGTGATCGAGGGGGTCGGCTTCGGCCTCGCCGTGGGCGACGGTCGAGCTCGCCGTCGCCCAGATCTGGGCGACCGCGAGCTCGACCGCCGGCCCTGGGGGAGGCCGCTTGGCCTCCCCCAGACTGAGCGGCCTCGCCCAGGGCCGGCGGTCGAGCTTGCCGTCACCCAGATCTGGGCGAGGCCGAGCGGCCTCGCCATGGGCGGCGATCGAGCTCGCCGTCGCCCATATCTGGCCGAGGCCGAGCGGCCTCGCCGTGGGCGGCGGTCGAGCTCACCGTCGCCCAGATCTGGGAAAATTTTGGTTGTTTAGGATTTATGGTAAGTCGGTTCCGTCGCTTAGGATTCCTTCAGTTTTTGGGGTGTTTGTTTCTCAAGAATTTGTGGTGTGTGGACTCGAAGATTGCTAGGGTTTGGGTTGGATGAGATTAGTCGGTTCGCATTAACGTGCTCGGGATATTGAATGGGGACCTCTTAATAAGCTGAAAGATGTAGAAGTCACGATGCTTGGGAACATTCTGACCTCTGAACAGTTGCTCCATAATTGGTAGCGAACTCCAAATTGGTGAAGTAAATGGGTTTCTATTTTTGAAAGCCAGTGTTTCGCCCGATTTTTTCACTAATTTGATCTGGGGAATTTTGCAGTCGGGTTCGATTTCCACTTCTTCGAAGTGTTCGTGTCAAAATTCTTCGAGGTTCAACTCAGGTATGCAATTTCTTCTTTGAAATCTTCGACTGGGAGTTCTTCAACTGTTCTGAAATTTGCGAATCTTGTTGATTTAACTCTGATGATTTGTGTTTTTTAAAAATTGATGTGCATCTCCGAAGTCTTCCACTGCTTGGGAGTTGTCCGAATATTATGAATTCTGTGAATGGAGGAAGATTTCTATAGAATGATTTCGGTGCAATTTTTTGAAACCTCGTTCAACATTAACGTAGGTTTCCCCAACTGGATGGGGAGCAAGAATTGCTAACAGACTTCATAAGCATCATTCCCCTTTTGGATGATAGCTAGCAAAAAATGCAATAATATTGTAGTAAATTTAACTTCAGTTTTCCATCCCTGTGACTTTGCCTTTTGCGCATGACCATTCGTGGGAGTTTGGCGTTCGTTGCTTTCCCTCGGTCAGTTTGGGAAAAATTTGGTTGTTTTTAGTGTTTGATTAGGGGGCTGATGCTGTCGTGATTGCTTTGTATGCGTCCCCTGTTTTGTCAATTGATTGAATTGCTGTCCTGGGATTTGAGAGTGTAACATGATCTGTTGGGCATTCACATCAAAATTACATAAGTTGGATAGGACTCCAAATTCCAGTGATTATTCTTATTGGATGATCAACTCTGCCGATCTTGTCGGTGACTCGGTTGTTGGTGATTTTTCTTAAATAGTTGATGGGTGGTTTGAGCTAACCCTGGAAAGTTTGGATCATTTGGCAAATTCT
The DNA here is from genome assembly GCA_031216405.1 of Syzygium malaccense. NCBI lineage: Eukaryota > Viridiplantae > Streptophyta > Magnoliopsida > Myrtales > Myrtaceae > Syzygium > Syzygium malaccense. Next base: position 10,811,288 of record CM062258.1, read on the forward strand.
TAGCCCGGTCAATCGGCATTTGTTGGTTGTTTGCGTTTTGGCAGGATTTGTCTGATTAGAAGCTGTCTGGCATAATGTTAGATCGGATGATCCTTTTTTTCTAAATTTATTGGATGATATCTTCCCTTTCTCTTAGCTGGGGGGGGATCTCTTTTCCTTCGGCATCATTGCTTAAATGCATCTTTTTGCAAGTAGTTGTCCAATTCAAAGAATGTGCAGTGCCACCACCGTAGGTAAATCATTTATGATGGTGCATTATTTGCAAAACTAGTAGCTAGTAACCAAGAACATGCCCTTAAAGTCGAGACAGGGCCTAACAGCTGTCATGGGGATAGATTTTGGTAGATCAATCTTTTCCCTTATTTGATAATTCCCTGTGGAATCTTTCCGCAGTTTCTCTTTCCTCTTCTTCAGTGGTGTAAACTGTATTTGCAGGCCTTCTTGTATGGGCAACTGATGTTGCATTCAAGCAAGAAAAGCATCTGCAGGAGAAATGCATTCCGAAAATTTTGACAAATGGGTTGAAAATAAAAATGGGCGCTCGCAATTTAACAGCAACATTTAGGCAAGCAGAGACCATATTTAAGTTAGAAGAAGGCAAGAGTTTGGTGTTAAACGATACTATTCAAACTGAGTGATGATTCGGTGTGGATGGTAGCTTTTGGGGGTTAATATGCCACCATAATAGACCCGTAGATACCAAAGATGTTTTAGCACTATGTCTTAGGGTGATGCTACCAATGCTGTTTAATTCTTTATAATGGCATTTCTGGAAGCACATAAATCATGCTATTCTGTTCGATGTTCTCACTTCTGGTACGCATTTCCTTAGGGCATGTTCCTTCTATTGCATTTTAAAGTAAATACCCGCCTAAATGTCTTAAGCAGTTGACAAAGTTACACGGGAAGAAATTTTGTGCCCAAAGGCTGCGAGGATGATGTTTGAGTTCGTCGAGATTAGTTGCCTGTCTGAAACTTTAACTAAATATATTTTTCAGGTACAAGCTGCTGCACCTGCAAGTAAAGGAGAACTCGGGAGGGCCACCTGGACTTCTCTCCACACTCTAGCTGCTCAGGTGTTCTTAGCAAATGAAGTCTGGTTTTTTACTTTCCTTTTCGTTTTCCATTTATGAAATTTTACCTGAATATATTAGTATACTCCTACATCATTTGCACTTCTGCTGTATTCTTATGAATTTCTCAAACAATAAAGTTAGCGCTAATTATCTATTAGAACACTCAACATTAAAGCACATGTACATCGAATGGTTCAAATTGTAGATGATATGGCTCTTTACATCAAATCTTCCGCATTTGAATTGGTACACCATATGATGTGCTTCATTTAATGTTCAACCAGTTAAGGGTAAATGGCATCCCAAAAAGAGGCATTTGTGGCAAAGTGGACTGAGCCTTTAACCAATTTGCTTGTAAGCTTATTGGTTGAAGAGGTAAAAAAGGGAAATTGCACCACTACTACCTATAACAAAGTAGGGTGGAATAACATAGTTACCGAGTTCAATAAACAAACAACACTCCGGTTTACTGTAGTTCAGTTGAAGAACAGGACAAACAAATTGAGGAGACGGTATGGGAGTTATAAGAAACTTCTTTCACAATCTGGATTTGGATGGGATCATGTTAACGAAACGATTATTGTGGAGGATCCAAGTGTATGGGTTGATCACATCAAGGTATCAGTTTACTTGGGCCATTTTGTTCTATTTGTGGATGTATGTTTCGATGATGTCGCTCACGTATGTCACTATTTTTTGAAATTGCAGGATAACATCGAATGGGCTAAATTCCGAAAGGATGGGTTTCCTCAATATCCTGATCTGTGTATCGTGTTTGGCGATACATATGCTACTGGGGATTACGCAGTAGGAAATGCAGAATACTTGGTGATGTCGGAGGGGGAAGACAATGGTAGTGGTGGTGACAATGGTGGTGGTGCTTTGGAAGGTGATCCAAACGAACTTAGTGATGGAGTCTTCACACCTGACGTGAGTGCCACGCAAGTTCGTGAGAAGCATAAGTTGGATAGGACTCCAAATTCCAAGAGGAGGAGAAAGAGTAGCACATATGATATTGCTAGCACCTGCAAAGCCATTCAAGATATGATCAAGTCTAAGGCGAGTCAATCAACAAGTGGCTCCATCACCTCACATGCCCCTCCACCCGAGAACCCCTACTCCATGGGAGTTGTCGTTGCCATTTTAAATGACATGCCTGACTTAGAGCAGAATCTTTATAACAAAGCTATGAACCAAGCATGCCTTAGTGCCAACTGGAGAGAGGGTTTCGTCCTATCTTTACCTGAAAGGAGACGCGGTCTTCTTGAATCTCTTTGAATAGATGTTGAGAACTACGATGACTTTTTCATGTTTGTTTTATTTTCACTTAATGACTTGTGTCCTTGAGATACTTTGGTTTGGTTTTATTTATGGAACTATGATGTCTTTGGTTTGTTTTTAATTATGCAACTATGATGCCGTGGCTATTGTTAATTATGGAACTATGATGACGTTGTGGATGTTGTTGATTCCTGACTTATTTGTTTCTTCGTGCGAGGGCATAGGTAATATGGAGGGGGGTGAAAGTAGCAGCATTAATGGTCTAGTAGCATCGGTTGAACCAATTGAACAGGTCTTCGATGATGTTGAACTTAATATACTGAAAGCATGGATGTGTACTGTTTTGATGAACATGTCTATGCACACCAGAGAACCTATTAGGGACAGTAAATTGTCAGGGCCTAAATGGATAAAAGAGATTCTTTATGGACATTCAGGCAGGATATATGAAGCTTTTCGAATGGAGAGATATGTTTTTCTCAACCTTTGTGATTTAATGAAGGAAAGGGGTTGGTTGGTAGATAGTCGATATATTAAGGTAGACGAACAAGTTGGGATATTTTTATCTATGATTTGTCACAAGAACTCGAATAGAGATTTATGTGAAAGATTCCAACATTCGGGACAAACTATCAGCAAGTACTTTGCTAAAGTGTTGCAAACAGTTCTGAATTTGGCAAGAGAAATTATCGTACCACCTTCATTTGATGTTGTCCCAGAAGAAATTCTTATCAATCCTAAATATAATCCTTACTTCAAGGTACTATTTGCATACATTCCTTTACATCGTCAGTTACATTTTGTTGATAATCTTGTATAATGCTAGTCTTTGCTGAAATGGTAGGGCTGCATAGGCGCTATTAATGGCACTCACATTCATGCTTTTGTACCAGTGTCGAAACAGATCCCATTTAGAGGCAGGAAAGGAATTACCACTCAGAATATGATGTGTGTTTGTTCATTTGATATGAAATTTACATTTGTGTGTGCTGGTTGGGAAGGCTCTGCCAACGATTGTCGGGTGCTCTCGGCAGCACTCGAGACACATCGCTTACAATTTCCTCAACCTCCACCAGGAATTTGCTTATTTTTCAAGAGATAATTTTCTTTATAATTGTATTGCATTTGCGAATCATGATCAATATATGAATACCTTTTGATAGGCAAATACTACGTGGTAGATTCTGGTTATGCTGCAGCTCCGGGATTTTTTACTCCTTTCAAAGGCGAACGGTATCATATTAATGATTTTAGGGGTAGAGTGAGGCAAGCAAGAACAACAAGAGAATTATTCAACAATAGGAATTCTTCACTAAGGAATGTTATTGAGAGATCATTTGCGGTGTTAAAGAATCGCTTTTTCATTTTAAAACACATGCCTTCATTTTCAATTCAAAAGCAGTCATGTATTGTAATTGCATGTTGTGCTATTCATAATTACATCCGTGATCAAGACAAGATGGATAAGAACTTTTCTCAATATGGTGATTCAGAGTACTCATTTGGAAGTGCACAAGATGAGGTTATTGACGATACATCAACAGAGGAGGATATCGAGATCAACATGCTTAGGAAAAGAATTGCCAATCAATTGGCAATTGATAATAATATGGCAGAGATTCCATGAAAATGTGTTTCCGACTTTTCTAATGTATTTCCATTATTTTGTATTTGAGGATTTTTTATGTTGGCTCTTGTAAGGTGACGTGGCATTTTGGGATCTCCTATATTGGCTCTTGTAATGTGATGTGCTTGGTTTACTTTTCTCCATAAGCTTTTGCGATATTATGCGGAACGATGCATACTCACAAATATTGAGAGCAAATATCGAGAACGATGGTGGTTGAATGCTGAAGACCCGTTCCAGTGCTTGGCCATTTGATTTAATTTGACTGGAATTTGTGTGCGGGCGTACGTAACGTTACGAATCCAACGTAAAATTTAATTTCAAAACTTCACAATTTATGGCCACCCGCTTTGAGCAAAATTTTATTTTTTTTAGGTGTCGAAAAAAATTAAAAAATTAAAAACATCAAAACTTCATAGAATGGCTTAGAATATCTGTGGTCACCCATTTCGAAAAAAAATAAAAAAAATAAAAAATTTGAAAATTTCTCAGAATAGCTTATCATATCTGTGGCTACCAACTTTGAGTGAAATTTAATATTTTTTAGGTGATGAAATAAAAAAGCAAAAAATAAAAAATATCATTTAGGCACCTCAAAAATTTTATATTTTACTCAAAGTGAGTGGCTAGAAGTATTCTAAGCCATTATGTGAAGTTTTCAAATTTTTTATTTTTAATATTTTTTTGTACCTAAAAAAATTTAAATTTTGCTCAAAGTGGGTGGCTACAAGTATTCTAAGTCATTCTGTGAAATTATGAAATTTTTTATTTTTTCACTTTTTGATTTTTTTCGGCACCTAAAAAAATTTAAATTTCGCTCAAAGTGGATGACCACAGGTATTATATAAGCCATTCTATGAAGTTTTGAAATTTCTAAAATTTTTAATTTTTTTTGGAAATCTCAAAAAAATTAAATTTCTCTTGAAATGGTTAGCCACATGTATTCTAAGTCATTCTGTGAAATTTTGAAATTTTTAATTTTTATAAATTTTTTTAGGGCATCTAAAAAAATTAAAATTTACTCAAAAAGTGGGTGGCCACAGCTATTCTAAGCGATTTTGTAAATTTTTGAAATTTTTGAAATTTTTTATTTTTAATTTTACTGGGTACCTCAAAAAATTTAAATTTCACTCAAAGTGGGTAGTCACATGTATTCTAAACTATTCTGTGAAGTTTTGAAATTTTTGATTTTTTTTGGGAACCTAAAAAAATTTAAATTTCACTAAAAGTCAATGGCCACAGGTATTCTAATCAATTCTGTGAAGTTTTAAAATTTTTTATTTCATTATTTTTTTTGAAAAATTTCAAAAAATTTCCTATTTTCCCGAAATCTGAATTTTTTTTATTTTCTCAACATTTTGTTGATTTTTTCTAGAATTTTTCAAATTTTTGGGATTTTCGGAATTTTTTAAAAGATTTTTATGAATTTTTCAGATTTTTTTATTATTTTTATTTCATTTCTAAAAAAATGGATTTCTGTTCCTGGAAATAGAATTTTATGTTGTTTATCAAGTGGGTTTTTGTTTGAGAAAATAGAAATTTCGTGCTGTTATCAAATAGATTTTTGTTCTAGAAACAGAAATTTTTTATTGTTATCAAACGGATTTTTTTTCCCAGAAATTCATCCAGGAACCAGAAATAGAAAAATCTATTTCTGGTTCAGGAACTCATTCCGGACCAGAATGGTTATCATGCGATACCTTAGGAAATTGACACAATTATAATAGTTTCAAAAATTCTTTGGTAATTTTCCAGATATCTTCTCCAATATCTCATGCATCTATGTAAAATGCACAGTCACATCACTCCGACTCCAAAATATAGCAGAGACATAGCAAACCATTGCGACATGACCTGGTATGGGACTGGCACATACATTATGAGGTCCAACTATAGTTGTATCTGTGATCTAATTATGTAATGATATTTTCCTTTCAAAACAGTCTCCAGATAATACCAAGGAAGGACGCCATTGTTAGTCATAAATGAAGCCCATAAGTGATTCCATTTTTCAAGAATTTTTGGACCTGATTTTGCAAACTAACCTTATTTAGAAAATCCAGAAGAAAAACTTGTCTTATATAAAACAATCACCGATTAAAAGCTGAAATTAGGCCAAGATCGCATTCTTTACTCTTCATGCCCCCACTGGGTTCAAAACTTGTATTTATAGCTGTTCTGTTCATGTTCTTTGTACTGCTGAGTGTCAATACTAGAGAGGAGAGAGAGAGAGAGAGAGAGAGAGAGAGAGAGAGAGAGAGAGAGAGAGAGAGAGAGAGAGAGAGAGAGAGAGAGAGAGAGAGAGAGGCATGGATGCTAAAGGTGATGCAAAGAGAATAGCCATGGCACTGTTCATGGCGGTGTTGATCCTCCATGCACCGAGGGACGCGGAGGCCAAGTCTCTCAAGTGCAAAATATTGATCGTGATCTGCAAAGCCGCTTGCACGGTCGCCATCACACCGCCCCTTTGCCTCTACCAATGCATCCCGCTTAGCTGCCAGAACGGAAAGCCCACCGAAGCCCTCAGCAGCTGCGATCTCCGTTCAAGACCTCCGTGTGCTTCAAACGCTATTCAGGTAATTCGATACGCCAACACTAGTCGATGTTGTAAGCGCTAGATTATTTCTCAGTGTAAAATGCGATTGAGTTGACCTTCGCTCACCATTCTTTTTTTTTTCAATCAAATCAATGGCAATCCACTGTACATAGTACATGACTTTTCCAATGACTAGCCATTTTGATGTCTGCAGATGCCGAGAAAATTGAGGACTGTTTGGATTCATGCTATAACGATTGCGTGAAGTCTTCTACAAAATCCTAGAGCCTTCTTCAGCAGAAGAAGATATGAAGAAAAATGAATGTGATTGAAAAATGAATAAAAAAGTCTCCTTTTTCACTATTGTTGTCGTCATCTGTCGAATCTTTAATACATTTTTCTTCAACCTGATAAGATATTTTCCTGATGATTAGTGTGTTCAAGGCTTTTTTGAGCATCTTACTGCATGTGGTAATCCTCTTAATCAGGCATTACCAGTAATTACTGAATCTCTGTAGCCTGTGCTCCTAATATAATCTCAAGAGAATGGCATGAGTTAATTCAACAGCTCCTTTGGGGGATTGACCTACGGTGAACTTGCACATTTGGAACTGCTTGGTGCTTATTTATGTGACAAAAAATTATGTACTTTTCATTTCAACATTAGAGTGGTGAGACAGACGATTCTTAAAGGTGATTCCAAGAGAAAAACTTTACTGTTTTATGGCCATGTTTTTATTAGCTTTGGTTCCTACCAAGGGTTAAGACGGACGATTCTACTGTGCTGGTAGATTATTAAAAAAAGTCGATAAGTATGAAACAAAAACAGTTGGAATTGCCGGTCACTTGATTTTTGGGTAACTTGTTGATAATTTATTGACATTTTTATGAAATTACTTTTTTTTTCTTACCGACGCCTTTAACTTACTAATCTTTATTTGAGTGATTTTATCAACCTTTTTCCCAATTAAATTATCGTAATTAGTTCTAGATTTAGAGGGTGAGCGTGTCCAGTCCAACATGGGAACCAGTTTGGCTGATTCTAGGCGATTCCCCAATCACAAAGTTTTGAACCGGAAATAACCATTGTTTCGTGTTTCCTTGTATAGGGCCGGACCGGACCGGTATGCCTTGATTTTCTTTTTCTCTTTCTTTCTTTTTTTCTCTTCTAGAACTAAAGCTGCATTGAGGGCAGACATGATATGCGTTGTGAAATTTCGGCTTAGATCCAAAGTCAAACTCCAAATGGATGGTCAAAACTCGGTATATCGGTACAAACTAAACATTTGTTTGTTTTTCACGATGCGATAAGGAACTCATGCTAAGTTTTCACGTTAAATAGGAAATTCATTTAAACTTAACAAAAAAAAGTCTTAGATTATCAAATTTCAAGACAAGAATTTTGATTATCTACAAAAAAAAAATAGTATACTTAATTAAGAAAGAATAATAGCTTCCAAATAAAAGAGACAACGGCAGCTCCTGGGTGGATAGGATTAGCTCCTCATTCCACAAACAAGGGATCAACCCTATCCGGTCGATTCCAAGTTCTAGGGTGGGTCGGTTCCTACCTTGGAATCCATCACCCCTATACTGATTACCATTATGATTGAGTTACGAACCAACGTTCTTTTGTTTTCTTTTAATTTATCAACTTTCTTTTTATTGTTTATCAACTTTTAATTATCTTTCTTACAAATACCTCAAATTTATTTACAAATATGTGAATTTACCTGCATTTTTATTTTTGTCACTTGTCAGCTTTTCATACAATTATTTATCAATTAGTTTTGGTTTATCAACACTTATTGGAGTTGCTTACCAACAATTACAATTAACCAACTATACTATTAAGTCACAAGCTTTATTTGCATTATTTACCTGCCAATTCTACCCGCTCTTTTTAAAAAATACCAACCTCACCAATTTTTCTTCAATTAAGTCACTAACTAATTTTGCATTAGCAACTCTATTTTGAATTAGTTGCCGATCTATTTGATCTTTTTTTATAAGTTTCTAATTTCTCTTAACTCTAACAAAGGAAAATTTTGTCTTTTACAATGTTATATTTGTTTTTCTTACCAATATTTTAAATTTATCACCTATTATTTGAGAATACCCCCTGTATTTGAATGACTTACTAATTTTTCTCCAACTAAGTTACCAATCAGCTTAGAATTATCAACTCTCATTTTGAGTTCTTACCATCTTTTTTTTAATTACCATCTTTTCTATTGAGTTTGCATATTTATTCAATTTATCAACTCTTTTAACAAATTACTAACCTTAATTAGAATGATTATAACTTTTCTCCAATTAAGTTACTAAGTAGTTTTGCATTATCGACTCTTAATTAAATTAGTTGCCGATTATTATTTGGTTTGAAAAGAAAAAAATACTTCTCTTATTATTTACCATACTTTATTTACCTTTCTTATGAATAGCTTAAATTGACCAATTCTTATATGAACTTACCAAATCGTATTTGTGTAACATGTCAACTTCTTTGTTAGTTACCATTATTTTGTATTACCAACTCTGAATTAAGTTGCTTTCCAACATTTATTTCTTTTTTTCTTAAATTTACCAACCCTTTCATTAGATTCTACTTTTTTTTGTCTTGCTTACCAAATTTTTATATTTACTTACTTTTCTTAAAAATTACCAACCTCAATTAGAGTGATTGCCAACCTCAATTACTAGCCAGTTTTGCATTAACAATTCTTGTTTGAATTAGTTACCAACATTTATATGGTGTTTCTTGTAAATCATCAGCTCCTCTTATCTCAGATGAACAAAATAATGCCTTAATTTATCAACTTTAATATGAAGTTACCAATCTTTTTTGTGCGACTTACTGATTTTCCTCCAATTAAGTTACCAACTTGTTTTGATTTATCAACATTCATTTGAGTAATTTACCAATGTTTATATGATTTTTTCGTTGAATTTACTAAATTTTCTATTGAGTTACCATTTTTATCTGCATTGCTTACCTATTCATGTCGACAAATAAGTTAGAAACTAGCTTTGCAATGCTACTTATAGTTAATGATGTTTGTTCGATTTTCTTAAAGTACCAAATTTTCTTATCTCTAACAATAACAAAAAAAATAAAGGTTCCCCTATATTTTACTCACTAAAATTATCTTTTTTAGTAACTTCTTAAATCTACCGACTTTTATTTGAATGACATAGTAACTATAGAGTGACAGAATGATGCACGACAAATTTATTCAAATTCATGTCGAACTAATGATTGACGCTTCAAATCTTGAATGTGAATTAAGCCCTAAACTTCGGGCTTGAAACTAATAATTATTGCAATGATAATTTGATTGAAGCTAGGTACCGTCGAATGCGATAAGAGCATACAGATTTACCCTTGTGGACACTTTCATTAAGTGCACGAAATTATTGCTCTCTTGGCTATTGAAGATAGCTCCGGTGGGTCTAAGACAGCAATATGCATGTTGTGCCACGCGGTAGTCATGCAAAAGAAGAAAACAAAACGTGGACCACTATCGTCAACGCTAGTTCAACATTGTAAAGTGACCTATTTTATTTATCATTTTCATAAAGGACAATTAACGAACTATACTGTATATCAAAGTATTGTTTCAAAAAATTAAAAAAAATTAAAATATTATCTAAAAATATCCACGTTAGCGTCGACCGCACCACATAGGATGGCCGATGGCCATATTAGTAATTTTCGGATAAAATTGGCCGGATAGACTGAAATTGCAGAAAAGTAGAAGATTTATGATTCAATTGGCCAAAAAACAGTTAGGAAATTGACACAATTATAATAGTTTCAAAAATTCTTTGGTAATTTTCCAGATATTTTCTCCAATATCTCATGCATCTATGTAAAATGCACAGTCACATCTCTCCAACTCCAAAATATAGCAGAGACATAACAAACCATTGCGACATGACCTGGTATGGGGCCGGCACATACATTATGAGTTCCAACTATAGTTGTATCCGTGATCTAATTATTTAATGATATTTTCCTTTCAAAACAGTCTCCAGATAATACCAAGGAAGGACGCCATTATTAGTCATAAATGAAGCCCATAACTGATTCCATTTTTCAAGAATTTCTAGACCTGATTTTGCAAACTAACTTTATTTAGAAAACCCAGAAGAAAAACTTGTCTTATATAAAACAATCACCGATTAAAAGCTGAAATTAGGCCAAGATCGCGTTCTTTACTCTCCATGCCCCCACTTGGGTTCAAAACTTGTATTTATAGCTGTTCTGTTCATGTTCTTTGTACTGCTGAGTGTCAATACTATAGAGTAGAGAGAGAGAGAGAGAGGCATGGATGCTAAAGGTGATGCAAAGAGAATAGCCATGGCACTGTTCATGGCGGTGTTGATCCTCCATGCACCGAGGGACGCAGAGGCCAAGTCTCTCAAGTGCAAAACATTGATCGGAATCTGCAAAGCCACTTGCGCGGTCACCATCAAACCGCCCCTTTGCCTCGACCAATGCATCCCGCTTAGCTGCTGGAACGGAACGCCCACCGAGGCCCTCAGCAGCTGCGATCTCCGTTGCAAGACCTCCGTGTGCTTCAAACGCTATTCAGGTAATTCGATTCGCCAACACTAGTCGATGTTGTAAGCGCTAGATTATTTCTCAGTGTAAAATGCGATTGAGTTGACCTTCGCTCACCATTCTTTTTTTTTTCAATCAAATCAATGGCAATCCACTGTACATAGTACATGACTTTTCCAATGACTAGCCATTTTGATGTCTGCAGATGCCGAGAAAATTGAGGACTGTTTGGATTCATGCTATAACGATTGCGTGAAGTCTTCTACAAAATCCTAGAGCCTTCTTCAGCAGAAGAAGATATGAAGAAAAATGAATGTGATTGAAAAATGAATAAAAAAGTCTCCTTTTTTCACTATTGTTGTCGTCATCTGTTCAAATCTTTAATACATTTTTCTTTAACCTGATAAGTTATTTTAGTAATGATTAGTGTGTTGAAGGCTTTTTTGAGCATCTTACTGCATGTGGTAATCCTCTTAATCAGGCATGACCAGTAATTACTGAATCTCTACAGCCTGTGCTCCTAATATAATCTCAAGCGAATGGCATGAGTTAATTCAACAGCTCCTTTGGGGGGTTGACCTACGATGAACTTGCACATTTGGAACTACTTGGTGCTTGTTTATGTGACAAAAAATTATGTACTTTTCATTTCAACATTAGAGTGGTGAGACAGACGATTCTTAAAGGTGATTCCAAGAGAAAAACTTCACTGTTTTATGGCCATGTTTTTATTAGCTTTGGTTCCTACCAAGGGTTAAGACGGACGATTCTACTGTGCTGGTAGATTATTAAAAAAAGTCGGTAAGTATGAAACGAAAACCGTTGGAATTGCCAGTCACTTGATTTTTGGGTAACTTGTTGATAATTTATTGACATTTTTATGAAATTACTTTTTTTTCTTACCAACGCCTTTAACTTACCAATCTTTATTTGAGTGATTTTATCAACCTTTTTCCCAATTAAATTATCGTAATTAGTTCTAGATTTAGGGGGTGAGCATGTCTAGTCCAACATGGGAACCAGTTTGGCTGATTCTAGGCGATTCCCCAATCACGAAGTTTTGAACCGGAAATAACCATTGTTTCGTGTTTCCTTGTATAGGGCCGGACCGGACCAACATGCCTTGATTTTCTTTTTCTCTTTCTTTCTTTTTTTCTCTTCTAGAACTAAAGCTGCATTGAGGACAGACGCGATATGCGTTGTGAAATTTCGGCTTAGATCCAAAGCCAAACTCCAAATGCATGATCAAACTCGGTATATCGGTACAAGCTAAACATTTGTTTGTTTTGCACGATGGGATAAGGAACTCATGCTAAGTTTTCACATTAAATAGGAAATTCATTTAAACTTAACAAAAAAAGAAGTCTTAGCTTATCAAATTTCAAGACAAGAATTTTGATTATCTACAAAAAAAATTGGTATACTTAAATAAGAAAGAATAATAGCTTCCAAATAAAAGAGACAACGGCAGCTCTTGGGTGGATAGGATCAGTTCCTCATTCCACAAACTAGGAATCAACCCTATCCGGTCGATTCCGGGTTCTAGGGTGGGTCGGTTCCTACCTTGGAACCGATCACCCCTATACTGATTACCATTATGATTGAGTTATGAACCAACGTTCTTTTGTTTTCTTTTAATTTATCAACTTTCTTTTTATTGTTTATCAACTTTTAATTATCTTTCTTACAAATACCTCAAATTTATTTACAGACATGTGAATTTACCTACAATTTTATTTTTGTAATTTGTCAGCTTTTAATACAATTATTTATCAATTAGTTTTGGTTTATCAACACTTATTGGAGTTGCTTACCAACAATTACAATTAACCAACTATACTATTAAGTCACAAGCTTTTATTTGCATTATTTACCTGCCAATTCTACCCACTCTTTTTAAAAAATACCAACCTCACCAATTTTTCTTCAATTAAGTCACTAACTAATTTTGCATTAGCAACTCTATTTTGAATTAGTTGATGATCTATTTTTTATAAGTTTCTAATTTCTCTTACCTCTGACAAAGGAAAATTTTGTCTTTTACAATGTTATATTAGTTTTTCTTACCAATATTTTGAATTTATCACCTATTATTTGAGAATACCCCCCTGTATTTGAATGACTTACTAATTTTTCTCCAACTAAGTTACCAATCAGCTTAGAATTATCAGCTCTCATTTTGAGTTCTTATCATCTTTTTTTTAATTACCATCTTTTCTATTGAGTTTCCATATTTATTCAATTTATCAACTCTTTTAACAAATTACTAACCTTAATTAGAATGATTATAACTTTTCTCCAATTAAGTTACTAAGTAGTTTTGCATTATCAACTCTTCATTAAATTAGTTGCCGATTATTATTTGGCTTGAAAAGAAAAAAAATACTTCTCTTATTATTTGCCAAACTTTATTTACCTTTCTTATGAATAGCTTAAATTGACCAATTCTTATATGAACTTACCAAATCGTATTTGTGTAACATGTCAACTTCTTTGTTAGTTACCATTATTTTGTATTACCAACTTTGAATTAAGTTGCTTTCCAACATTTATTTCCTTTTTCTTAAATTTACCAACTCTTTCATTAGATTCTACTTTTTTTTGTCTTGCTTACCAAATTTTTATATTTACTTACTTTTCTTAAAAATTACCAACCTCAATTAGAGTGATTGCCAACTTTTCCTCGATTATATTACTAGCCAGTTTTGCATTAACAATTCTTGTTTGAATTAGTTACCAACATTTATATGGTGTTTCTTGTAAATCATCAACTCCTCTTATCTCAGATGAAAAAATAATGCTTTAATTTATCAACTTTAATATGAAGTTACCAATCTTTTTTGTGCGACTTACTGATTTTCCTCCAATTAAGTTACCAACTTGTTTTGATTTATCAACATTCATTTGTGTAATTTACCAATGTTTATACGATTTTTTTGTTGAATTTACTAAATTTTCTATTGAGTTACCATTTTTATCTGCATTGCTTACCTATTCATGTCGACAAATAAGTTAGAAACTAGCTTTGCAATGCTACTTATAGTTAATGATATTTGTTTGATTTTCTTAAAGCACCAAATTTTCTTATCTCTAACAATAACAAAAAAAAAAGGTTCCCCTATATTTTACTCACTAACATTATCTTTCTAATAACGTCTTAAATCTACTGACTTTTATTTGAATGGCAAAGTAACTATAGAGTGACAGAATGATGCATGACAAATTTATTCGAATTCATGTGGAACTAATGATTGACGCTTCAAATCTTGAATGTGAATTAAGCCCTAAACGTCAGGCTTGAAACTAATAATTATTGCAATGATGATTTGATTGAAGCTAGGTACCGTCGAATGCGATAAGAGCCTACAGATTTACCCTTGTGGACACTTTCATTAAGTGCACGAAATTATTGCTCTCTTGGCTAATGAAGATAGCTCCGGTGGGTCTAAAACAGCGATATGCATGATTCGCCACGCGGTAGTCATGCAAAAGAAGAAAACAAAAAATGAACCACTATCGTCAACGCCAGTTCAACATTGTAAAGTGAGCTATTTTATTTGTCATTTTCATAAAGGACAATTAACGAACTCTACTGTATATCAAAGTATTGTTTCAAAAAATTAAAAAAAATTATAATATTATCTAAAAATGTCTACATTAGCGTTGACCGCACCACATAGGACAGCCAACGGCCATGTCAGTAATTTTCGGCTAAAATTAATCGGATGGACTGAAATTGCACAAAAGTAAAAGGTTTATGATTCAATTGGCCAAAAAGCAGTTAGGAAATTGACACAATTATAATAGTTTCAAAAAATTTTTGGTAATTTTCCAGATATTTTCTCCAATATCTCATGCATCTATGTAAAATGCACAGTCACATCACCCCAAAATATAGCAGAGACATAACAAACCGTTGCGACATGACCTGGTATGGGGCCGGCACATACATTATGAGGTCCAACTATAGTTGTGTCTGTGATCTAATTATTTGATGATATTTTCCTTTCAAAACAGTCTCAAGATAATACCAAGGAAGGACGCCATTGTTAGTCATAAATGAAGCCCATAACTGATTCCATTTTTCAAGAGTTTTTATATATTCAAACTTATGTGCAAAGTTATTGCACTGGGGAACTTGTTTTGGCTTTCATAAGAAGAAAACCAGAGTGTTCTTCGTGGAGAGAGAGAGCAAAACATAAGCTCCAAAATCCACCTGTGCATGGCCAAGTTGGTGGGCGCTTTCCTTCCCTCCTTAGAGGTTCTGGGTTCGAATCCCCGTTCGTTTCCGTAATTTAAGTGGGGGGCCCTGGCGGTGGATTGTTGGGCTAGTCTCTCCCGAGATATAGACACCCCGATTACTTGTGTGGGCTCGTCCCCAGGGAATGGTGGCAGATCATCGGTTAAAATATATATATATATAAAAGCTCCAAAAATCTGAAGAAAACGATGTCAATGGTGATGGCGATGATGTTGATGTGGCGGGCTCCCATGGTGGAATCCGAACCCGAACCAAACTTGAGGTTGCCATGCCCCCTCAAGTGCCACCTCAAATGTCTGTTTCACATTCCCTTCCTCGATTGTTACATCCCATGTCTTCGGAACCGCCCTATCAAGGCAACTCTCCGCTATTGCAACGTTGGTTGCATCGGGTCAACGCATCTCGAATTCGAAGGCGGCGCTGGTTAGTGCCTCTATTTTCGCCTTTCTAGCATTTATCTATGTTCGATGATTGAAATGATAATTGATCTATGATGTCTCTCTAGTTTAAATTCATCTCTCTACTCAATTAGAAATTTGGCATGTACTTTTAGTTGATCTATGACGTTTCATCTAGTGATGAAACACCTGAAAGCTTTTTGAAATTTCTCGAATTGCTTGGAAGCTTCTTTTTGATGGTCTTCCTGTATTTCAATCTAAAAACTAGTAAGGAGCACAAACTTTGCATGTGAAAGAGATAGAAAAGATAAATAAATTAAGCAAAAACCATTTTTTAGATGTTTGGACTATTTAGGGAGATGAATTGGCTTTTTCGGATAACGCAATTGATCTCAACTTACCCAAAATGAAAAGGATTTAAACATAATTTTGAAAAGCGCGAGAGAAGTATCATGCTTTGAAGGGTAAGAGACCGGGTTTGCCTTTCAAAGTGTCATTCACTTTTCATGGAATTCATCTGGAAAAATTTGAGGTTGAAACCATTTTCTGAATTTATTCTATTGAATAGAGAGTTTGGTTTGGGTGTTTGGATTGCTATTATAATTCGAATTTGACCACAGTAGAACCGCTATTTAAAATTTTTTTTCTCAGGTATCAGATCTAGTATTTTGCATACATATTGCCAAAAGATTGAGTAATTTTTTTTCTTGACAATTTTCTGTCATTATGCCCTGAAACATGCCTTTCTATTCTCTTGCAGGCCCTAAGAAAGCGAAAACATGTGCAGAGGCATGCTCCAAGGACTGCGAGAAGTCGTTCAATAGTATCTCGAAGTCAGAGAATGGGAACAATAAATAAATCAAATGATTCCATGTGATGTTGAATGGCGAACATAAAATAACAAGAGTCAAGTGACCATCGGTCAGCTTTCCTTAATTCGAAACGTTTATTACCCAGTTTATTCAATCACAGTGCGAAGTTTTGTAAGAGCACCATCCTACTTGCAATGTCTGCTGATGGACTAATTTCATATGCGCAATGATACTTAAGAATGCCCACCAACTAAGTTTTCCTTTTTGATAGTTTGGTCCACATGGATTTGGATGGCACGATCATAATTAACATCATAATTATGTTATTGCTGTCCAGAACTATCAGTTTGGGCAAAGTGCTACGTCATGAGGCCGTGAAGAAGATATATTACATGCAAATCATCTAGTGCCGGCTGTGCAGCATGCTGCTTGTCTTTTAACGAGGTTGGAGGTGAATATGTTCTTAGGTATGAAAGCCACCTAATCAGACACCTCCTAATTCATTAAAAAAAGGGAAGAAGAGAAAGAAATGCGCAGCAACAGGGGCGTGATTTGAAAGGGTGAGTTCAGATTCGTTACAATTCTGATGACTCTTTGGAGCTAAAAATGAGAAAATCAATGTTTTCTTACATAGCCCCAAAAAAACGTATGTATGGATTACGAAAGCGAATCAAGGTATGGATGCATGTTCTTGCGATTGCTAGAAGTTTTTAATAGCTCAAAGTCGGAGAATTATAAGAAATAACTAATTCAAAAAAGTCCGTGTGGTGTTGAACAATGAGCATAAAATAAGAGCACAGTGACTATGAGTCATCTTAAATTAATGTCGAACCATTTATTACTCTATTTGTTAAATTACAGAGTCAGTTTACAGAAACGTTATACTACTCGCAACGTATGTTGATGAAATATACGGTTAGATGAGTATGATAATTAATTTTTGTGACACATCTAGTTTCATATTTGATAGGAGTGTATGTAAAGTGATGTTTTGACCCACGAGGATTTGGATTACACGGTTACAAATTGTAGAATAAATACCGTTCGGAAGTGTGGGAACGATACAACACTTAAAGGAAAGGGCTAAATCATTAGATCATGAAGAAGATATTACTTGCACATCATCTAGTTGTGATGTGTAACCGTGTTCACTTTTAACTAGACTGGAGGTGGATAAGTTCTTATGCATGAGAGCTAGTTGACAATCCAACATCCTATCCTAATTCAGTTTAAAAAAGCATAAAGAAGTAGTGTCGATTTTTTTTATAACTATAATAATTCAATTTTTGGTAAAATTTTAATGTACACATGTCGAAAGGTCATGATTTACGTAATTAATCTTTTAAACTACCTATATTTATCGCGGAAAGTTTTTACAGCAATTTCCATTAGAGAAATGAATATAATGCTGTCTTTATTTCAAGGGTTAATACCACCAAAAACCCTAAACCGGTACGCGTATGACAATTTTACCCCGAACTTTTTTTTTACCACCAAAAACCCCAAACTAATACACCTGTGACAATTTTACCCCGAACATACTACAAAAAGCCCCAAACTGATATATCTATGACAATTTTACCCTGAACATATCACAAAAAATCCCAAACTAGTACACAAGTGACAATTTTACCCTGAACTAAAATTTTAATATTATTTTTTATTTTTTCAAATTTTTATTAATTTTTATTTTTTTCTTTCATCTTCAACCTTTGGATGGTCGTTAGACCAGCGACTGGCCAGAGGCGGAAGCCGGCGAGGGCGGCCCTCACTGGCGTCGAGCGAGAGCTGTCCTCGCCCGCCCAGGCGAGGGCAACCCTTGCCCGACACCGGTGAGGGTAGCCCTTGCTTGAATCGGGTGAGGGCCGACCTCGCCTGGGCAGGCGAGGACAGGCCTCGCCCAACGCCGGCGAGGGCCGCCCAACGCCGGCGAGGGTAGCCCTCGCATGAGTCGAGCGAGGGCGGCCCTCGCATGAGTCGGGCGAGGGCTGCCCTCGCCAGTGGCCGGTGGGGCCGACTTCAGCCTCTGGCCAGTTGTTGGACCAGCGACCAGCCAAAGGTTGAAGATGAAGAAATAATAAAGAAAAGAAAAAATAAAAAAATTCGAAAAAATAAAAAATAATATTAAAAAATTATGGGTTAATACCACCAAAAACACCAAATTGGTACGCATTTGACAATTTTACCCCAAACTTTTTTTTGACCACCAAAAACCCTAAACTAGTACACCTATGACAATTTTACCCTAAACTTTTTTTTTACCACTAAAAACCCCAAACTAGTACATTTGTAACAATTTTACTCCAAACTGGTAAACCCGTGACAAATTTACCCTAAAATATTTTTTTGACCACGAAAAACCCCAAACTGGTACACCTGTGACAATTTTACCCAGAACTAATAATTTTTAATATTATTTTTTATTTTTTCAAATTTTTTTATTAATTTATTTATTTTTTATTTTCTTTTCTTTTCTTTTTTTCATCTTCAACAGCTGGCCGGTCGCCAGACCGGCGACCGGCCAGAGGTGGAAACCAGCGAGGTCGGCCCCGTCGGCCGCTAGCGAGGCTCAACCTCGTCGACGCGAGCGAGGGCTACCCTTGCCAGATTTGGTGTCGGGCGAGGGCTGTCCTCTCCCGCCCAGGCAAGGTCGACCCTCGCCCGACTCAGGCAAGGGTTGACCTCGCCCGACGCAAGCAAGGGTTGCCCTCGCCAGAGCCGGCGAGGGCAGCCCTTGCTCGACTCAAGTGAGGGCAGCCCTTGCCAGCAGTCGGCGAGGCCGACCTCACCGGCTTTCGCCTCTGGCCGGTCACCAGTCCGACGACCAGATAGAGGTTGAAGATGAAGAAAAAAATGAAAATAAAAAATAAAAAAAATTAATACAAATTCGAAAAAATAAAAAAAATAATATTAAAATTTTAGTTTATGGTAAAATTATCACATGTGTATCAGTTTGGGATTTTTTGTGATATGTTCAGGGTAAAATTGTCACAAGTATACCAGTTTGGGATTTTTAGTGGTAAAAAAAAATTCGAAGTAAAATTATCACACGCGTATCAGTTTGGAGTTTTTGGTAATATTAACCCTTATTTCAATATGGCTTAGCAGTGACAGCTAGCAACAACAGCACTATTCATGACGAGCCGAGAAAAAGCCATGCAAAGGAAGACAATGAATGGATGAATTGCCATTAAACCCACCGAATTAGCAAAAGACAAGAAACCTATACAGCAACTGTTGGTCAAAACATCTCTTTACATATCGAGTGGACGGCTTTATTTGTCAATTTAAAAATAAAACTACCAAGGAAGGTTACTGATCACTGCTAATGTTTCAATGGGAATCGCCTTTTTTTAGTAGAAAGAATAATTCACTTTGGAAATTTGACCATGAAGAGGTAGTCATGACATGATTTTGTTAACGGGTTCTTGGAAGAACTAGTTAAGAGATATTTAGATGTCAAAGTTTTGCAATGAAGGGTCTCCAATAATCAAACATGTGAAAATGAAAACCTTGTGTCAGATATCTAGGAAACTTTTTCTGTGGGGGCGAATTCAATCAAATTAAAACTTAGGTTACTTTTAATTCCAATTACGAGTGTTGACCAACTCTCAAAATTCCATGGCTTAAAATAGTCAAAATCGGACCCAAGATTTTCAATTGTCATTGTCCCTAAATCTTAGCAATGTTTATCATTTAAACTATTTATTATACGTGTCTCGAAATAAATTAATTGATTTTGGAAAGCTAATGCCTTTCAAAATGGAGTATCCAATTAGGGAAATAAATTTAAGGATCTTATTGTTGTGGTTAACTTTGAAAGGTCATGCTTTTTTCACTTCTTCATTGGTTAAAACACTCCCATCAATGTAGTGTCCTGACGATTTTACCTTCGCGGGTCCCCCCTTTCAGCATCTGAGAGCTACTATAGATTGGATTTTTTCATTTATTTTCTTGTGGATCCCAATTTCTTTCGTCTTCATGCTTTTCTCACTTTTGCGGGCAATCCTCCTTTCAAGCTTTTTGTAAAACGTTGTATCCTCAGGTAAGGTTGAGAAGATGCAGAGGGTGATATTGTCATAATTGTGAGGCCACAAGAAGCTTGAGTTGGCAAGGCTCCACACTGGAGATATTTGTCTAGGACTCGTCCTCGGAGACCTTCTTGAGTGGCGTCTGCTTCGGCCTCTTCAATGTGCCAATTCGCGATTTGTTGGACAGTTCGCCGGATCCACTATGATATCTCCTTGAGGGCGGCGACACGATGGAGAAGAGCCACGTCTCCAGTGACATCCAACTCTCCATTTGGATTGGCACCCAAGGTGAGTAGCCCGGATGCACTGTACATGGCTTGCACATGCTCCAAGGTCTACCAGTCTCCAAAGTTGTGATACTTGCAAGTGATGGTGATTGAAGCTCAAGACCTCCACATCACTCTGAATTTGCCGTCACTGACGATGCAAGTGGTGAGGGTCAAGGCACAGTCCGTGTAGACGCGACGAGAGTCAACGAGTACAGTTTCTTTATATCTTGATCTAATTATTTGTTGCACTTAAGTAATTGATATTGCCAAGTATCATGACAAGGAGTTAAAGCATTATGCTACAATATTCATTTTCTTTTTCTTGAAGACCGACTTGAGTTCAAAGAAATTCTTTTGACCCCACTTGCTAATTTCCTGTACTAAGGAGGAGAAATTTTCGCATTTCTATTTCGTTTAGTTTTTCAAGGTGGTGTTCTAACCTAGGCTTTTTTTTTTTGGTCTGTTCTAGCTTAGGTTGTTTTCTAGTTTCTTACTTGAATATGGTGAATAAGCTTGTCTGTAAATGAATTAGAGCTTCAAGCTTTAGTGTTTCATTCTATTTTTTGAGGTGGTGTTCTACCTTAACTCTTGCGCTCTGCATCCTCCTCAACTCCGCCGGAGGGTATTAGAAAGGAAGATAATTGCTTGAAGAGAGAGAAAGAGATGGGGAAGAGGATGAAGCAAAGTGAGACCCACAAGAAAAGAAGAGAATGAAACCACAAAGGGGACGGGATACGCATGGTAAAGGTGGGACCCATGAAGGGTAAAATCGTCAGAACACTGTATTGAGGAGTATTTTAGCTAAAGAAGGAGTAAAAAAAAAGAGCGACCCCCCCCTTTTTTTTGTCTGGTCTCATCCTATCCCGGTTGCAAAATCCTACTCTCTGACTCAAGCGTCCCCACCCAGCTCTCCGAGAAGGTGGGAAATTGAACTCTCCACCTCCCATTCACAAGTGGAAAGGATGACCACTGGGGCAATCCTCAGTTGTTAGCGTGACCCCTTTGAAATGAGCCCTTTTTTCCATAATCCAAAAGTAGAGCGAGCATAATCAGCTTTAATTTGGGCAAAATTGCCTTGCTTCAGAAACAAAAGATCCAAATTGCCTTGCTTCAAAAACAAAAGATTCAACCAACGCTAACATGGGAAATACGATTAAATAAATTCACTTTTTTCCTTAAATAGAGAAAATCGTGTTTAATAATATCCATATTGGTCAAATTAGATGTTTAAACAAAAGATTCAACCAACCGAAGTGATGCTTTCTAGAGGAGCGCGGCGATGACGAGTGAAGCTCAGTGACGGCAAAATTGTTTGATTACCACCAGCAATCCTGCAAAAAAAAAGTTTCTAGCGCGATGGCAAGAGACTCTTCTAACGCGACGAAGACTGACAATATTGGTCTTCTCCATTAGGTTACTTTTGACACAAAAAAATGATATGGTCATTGATACACACGTTCCAAACACGTGAACGAGGAAACCATGTAAATGGCATGTGAGCAAGGATAAAAATAATCATATGCATAGCACATGAACACCATCATGCACGTTTAAACTATCAACGGCCATAGGAGTTAACATGCGGCGATCGATGACTATATTCTTTAATGTCACATGTCCAGTTCTCGAAATACAACAACGGATGGCTGGCATTTGCCAATATGGGCGCCGGCGGTAAATTTTCAATAAAGGAATTTCAAATACCATTCAAAACTTGAAATGGTCAATATAGTTAGCATTAAGAATGCACAAGGTGGAGGGAACAATTACTATTCAGGAACCAGTGTGGAACCATCATCGATGACTATAAAGTAGTTAACACATGATGAAGACAGTAATTCCAGAACATGATGCTTGCGGAAACGAAGGAATATGAATGAGATTGACAGAAGTTACTTGAAGAAGCACAACTGCTGAACATCGTCAAGGAACGATTACTACAAAGGCCCTCCACACAAATTAAACAAAATGTTATCTTTCAATTCTAAACTTTACCGCACAGTACTTTCAATTCCCCAATTGTAGCTTTCATATCCATAGTATCGATTAAATTCCGACGTGATATTTTGATATAGTCAGACCTTATCATCGATTAAATTCCGGCATAGTTTGTTTATATTTGTACCCACTGTACTTTCTAGGCTTTGTAGTCGATTATATTTCGGCACGATTCAAGTTTGTATAGTTTTGATCAAAGTGAAGTTGATTCCATAGTTTGCCTAGTTGGATACCTCTTGTCCGAAATCGCTACAAATTTCGGTCTTCTATGTTTACAAAACCTAAGAACGACTTTCGATGAAAGATACATTGTCACGGGAACCAATTCTGGCAAAACAATTATTGGATTGCTTCACTAAGGTCGTTGGTGAGACGCTGAAGAACACGCACAAAACAATGCTGGAGTCGCATTGGCCGCAGAATTAATCTGAGCTCTCGCTCGGGATTTGCCGGCTCGTCGGAAGTGTTCTTGAACGTTGCAGGCAACAAGAGTGGTGAAGGCTCGAGGTCCACGTTACAAAGACTCGCTTGGGTACACTAGCATAGGGCCGCCAAGAAGCTGGGCGCATCAGCAGGAACAATAGACGTGGGGACCTACGGATTCAACTGGGCTGAGATACCACCGGCGCGAGGCTGAGGGCCGTATGTTTTGTCAGGCGAATTCCGGGGCTGATCACTCGGAGGTGTCGAAACCAAACCAGAAAACTCGAACTGAAACCGAAATTTCGTGCATTTTCGGTTTGGTTGGGGTTAAGGTTTGAATAATGAAAAAACAACCATTTTTTATTGCGATTTGGATAGTTTCGGTTCGGCACGTCTTCTTAATGTGCGTGGGATGACTAAACATTATCTGTCTTTGCCAAAGGAGAAATTCAATCGTGCAATTCACCATCGAGCCATTGAAATTTATTCAACGCGGACATTCTTTAAAGTGACTAAATGCAATACAATATTGATATTAACATTTGTATTTAGGGTGGGTTCGAATTTGATCCCTAATTATTATGCAATGAACAGCGTAAATTGGTTGCCAAAATTTAGATGTCAACATGCTATTATGTATTTTATTTATTTTTTTATCATTCTTAATTTTTTTTTGGTCAAATTGTCACTCTCACTTCTTCTTTTTTTGGTCGAAGTGACTCTCACTTCATAGGCTCACTTTTATGATAAATTTTTTTTTGGGTTAGTCTCATAATATTTTCTATATTAAAGGATTGGTGGTTTTTTTCTACAATCGATAAAGACACTTTTATGCACGAAATGTAATAAGTTTTTTGGGCAAGTGAAAATATACTAAAAACAATGACGTAAAAATGTTATGCACTTTTAGACACGTTATTATTTTTTCGTAGACACACCATGATCCATGGTTATATTTTCCATAAAAAAAATATTGAAATTTAACTATTTTATATTAATTTTTTCTTAGTTTAGGAAAAACTTGATCTAATTAAATTTTATCATATTCACATTGGGAATGTAATTGTGCTTTTACTTTGGGAAATCTTTAAAGTAGTTTTTTTTACAGGAGAATCAGGTATTTTGAAAATGTCTTTCCTCTGGAGTGCTAAAGTATATAGAGGTAAAATATGATAATAAAAAAAGAAAAAGATTACAAGGTGGTGTTGGTATGAATGGTAATACCCACTTAAGAAATAAAAGAAAAACCATGTTAAATTCTTAACATTGGAAATGAGAGTCTGCCCAGAAAATGCAAAAACGGAAAAAAAAAAGGGAAAAAGAATAAATTTAGGTCCGCCATTTTAAATTTCAATTGCATTTTTGTAGGCAATTTCGTCTCTTTAGCGAAAATGGGAGATTTAGTCATAATGGGAAGTCGTAATAGCCCCACAAGAAAAGAAAATCCCAACTTGAAAATAACCACCCGAAATCAGTCGGTTTATAAAGTATTATTGTAACAAAATGTTTGGGAATTACAATTATCTTTCTCCTTTGGGTTGATGACTTGGAAAATCCACATCCTCAAATAAATCTCGCTCCATCCAAAAAGTAGAAATTATCAACGGCTAAAAGCATTAACTCTGACCTATGTGGTCGCATTATTTGTTTGGTAAGGATGGATAGAATTACTATATAGACAAATGAAATTAAATTATCGTCCTGCCTCTATATAAACAGCATAATCACATGACTAAACCAAAACACAGCAAATAGACTACGAATCATTACTCATTTGAAAACAAATCAAACACGGATGTGAAGAGTTGTGCTAAATTAGCGGTGCTGATGCTGGTGGCCATGATACCGTTGCAGGCATCCGCCGCCGAGGTGAATTCATTGAAATCGGCCTTTTGCAAGTTCCATTGCTTTACGGCTTGTATTGTGTTCCCTGACTATAATGCTTGCCATCTCCCGTGCTACAAGAATTGTATGGGTGCAGCGGAGGTTGCTATACCCGAAAGCCAATGCAACCTCGATTGCATGGTGTCCAAATGTGTTGACTTGCGACCCGGTACGGAAATAAAACCTTCACCTTTTATATAGAGAAGATGACTGTATTTTCTTCATTCAATTATGATAGCAAATAGGCTAAAACCTTCGACTTTTGTTTGATCATTAGACTGCTCGCAAAAGCAAGAGATTTTTAATGTTGTTTTATGGAATAAAAATCTATTACCTCTATTGTTCGTACGTTTGGGATCCATTGGCTTTGCAGACAACTTGATTTTTCCAGAAAATGACTGCGTTTTTCAAGGAATTTACTTTTGTTTGGCTGGACATGAAATTAGTTTCCTATGCTTGTTAACAAGAAACTCTAAAAATTTTCTTACATATTTTCTTGGGATCGGTCCTGGAGAGCTGGGTTTATGCGACAAGTCTAGGCATTGAGGAGAAATTCTTACGTGGTTTGCAGATCATAAAGATCAATATCATTTGTACTATTAATCAAGTGGATCACCATATTATAAATCATGCGTGTCCTGCATGATTGTTGGTTCGGATCGGCTTGGCCTACATAATCTTTAATACACCATACGATAGTTTTTTCGGGCATAAAGACCTCGATTTCTGCCTTTGGAGTCTTTTTTCCAAGCTTTGAATGGCCAATAAATGATGATTGAGGTCTTAATAAATTCGGAAAAATGAATTCTGGTTTTCACAAGCATGGTTCTTATTTTTGTCGACAATGAAAAATATTTTTCTAGCCCCATTTTTCCAAAGAAACATACGATGAAAAACTAGCAATAAAAACACGCTTAGTGTAGGTGGATATTGATTAATTGTGGACTCTGGGAAAAATTATACCTAATAAAAATTCTTTTAACTATATATTTTTTTATTGTCTTTTAAATATTTAGAAATGTATAATATGGGTTTTTATGTACTTTCTTTTATTGTAGACGCCAAGAATGTCGAAGGCACCACCCGCCTGGGTGGCGCTGCTGGAGCGCGCACTCTTCCTCTCGCAAAAGGTTGAGTGTTCGAATCCCGAGTGCCGCAGAGTGACTTAACCGGTGGCACGTGTGTGGTGGATAGCACGTGTCGCCCCCAGAGTTTACTCCCCGGCTGTCGGCCGTGCGGGGGTTCCCTGGGTTATCAAAAAAAAAAAAAGAATGTCGAAGACTGTGTGAATTCATGCTCGGAAAATTGCAAGAAATCTTAAGCCACTCAAGAGTTTGGAAGATCGCATTTGCAATTAAAGCGATATAATAAAGCGTGTACATTTCATAGAAGAATGTATGGGACAAAAGGAATACCAGATTCAAAGTGCAGTTTACTATGCTCTCCTTATTAATTGTCATTGGGTTTCTTTAAATTACTCATCTCCTTATCGTTTTATGTCAAATAGATATTGTCTATCCTGCCATTTATGTCGTTGAAATGTTTTCTAGTAGAATGACATTGACCAAAAAATATTCGTATTTTGCAAGAGATCAAACTTGAAATTTGGGGAGAATTTCAAAATTGCCTTTTCTAAAAGAAAGGGTTCAAAGTTGACATTGTTTCAAAGAAAGGCAGCCAAGTTAGTTTAAAAAAAAGGCCTAAACACGTTTTCTGGCCAAATTTTCGCCAACCATTGGTTTTCCGACAACTAGAGGAGGGGTAATTTTGTCCAAAATTCCAGCCAATAAAAAATGCTTAAAATGCTTAATAAAACAAAAATCCCAAATTAAACTCTTGAGTTCTTCGTGAAGTCGTCGATTCTCCGTGCTTGAACCCCTCATTCTTCCTCTCTCGATGCCTCAAGTCTGTTGCCCAATAGGAAATCGCTCCTCGCCCAAATTAGAGGCAGGGTTCTTCTGGCTTGAATCTCCCTTCAAAAAGTTAACATGGAGGTCGAATTGATTTTGGAATTTGCTTCGAACCAGCTGGATTTATAGCTTGAATCGAAGAATTCGTTTGCCGTCCGAAACAAACCCAAACCAATTATTGTTTACAAAGCCTCCTGAATTGAAGAATTCATTTGCTGTCCAAAGCCTCCTGAATAGAAGAATTTGTTTACTAAAGTCAGTTGCACTCAGACATGAAGTTCGCCACTTTGAAGGAGGGCTGGAGGAGCGTCACTTTCATCTGAATTTCGGCGTCCTCTGGTTTTCTTCTTTCTACCGAGATCAGTGTGCTAAATTGGTGCATCTGATCCTTCGTCCGCCAAGAATAGGCTATTGCAGTGACATGTCAAAAAGTTGCGAGCATACCGTGGTATGTCACAGCACATATCGTGGTATACCACTCCGATGGCAGCGACTGCTGTGATGGTAGGAGGAATGTTTGCTTTGGCTTGTTTGTTCAGATATGCGTCTGTACTCTGTATCATTTGGAATTGATGCATGTGAGTTATATTTTGTAATGGCAAGTGTATACATCATGCATTTTCTAATTGGATTTGCTGCCATCGGGGTCTCATGCGCCGGTCGTGCTCCCTGTTGTGCAAATTTTTAGTGTTTTCGTCTTGTTTTTTTCAAGTATATGTTTTGTGTTAACAACTAATCCAATTATTCGTGGGAGCTGTGAATCTTCTATTTTCCACGAAGTAAAGACCTAGTGGAGTTGTCAGAATTAATTGTATTTGATTGACCAAACTGCTCTTTTGGCATTTGGTGTGATTTTGTTTCTTCTGGACTGGCCCGATCCAAACCCGACCTGACCCGATCCATCCGTTTGACACCCCTACCAGTACACAACGGGTGGACAATCAACAATGAAACAAGGTGTCCAAAATTTTCCTAACATAACGGTTACTTTGATTTATGGATGTGCATGAAAATGCTATGGCCAAAATTTTAACAAATCAGAACACTTACTTCAATTTTGCAGTATGCATGAAAATGCCTCTAGGGTTAGCTTGGGAAAATTACCAAAAAAGTCTTAAACCTATTGTAATTGTGCTAACTCAATCCTAAACATTTTTGTGTTTGTGCAAAACTCATAGAATCAAATCAAATCGTGAAAAACTTATATGAATAACATTAATATGTACTAAAAATCATATACTTTTTAATGCCACTACACGCTAATGCTTCTTACTTTTTAGTATTCGGAATAGTTTAAAGAATAAATTATATAATTCTTACATGTAAGAACCATAGGCAGCAGCAACAACAACAACAGAAATAATAATAATACACTAGATTAAATTTAAAAATAACAATAACAATAACATCATCTTAAAAATTGAACCATATCCTAAGGCTCACTCTATTTTTACTCATTTATTGGCTCCTCACAATCTCCCCCCCCCCCCCACACTAAATGGATTACAATGTCTCTTGTGAGTCTCGCCCTTAATTTAAGATTATTTTTTTTCTTTTTTTTTGTTTCGATTTTTC
This sequence comes from Syzygium malaccense, assembly GCA_031216405.1. Classification (NCBI taxonomy): domain Eukaryota; kingdom Viridiplantae; phylum Streptophyta; class Magnoliopsida; order Myrtales; family Myrtaceae; genus Syzygium; species Syzygium malaccense. Next base: position 10,839,936 of record CM062258.1, read on the forward strand.
CATACGTGGAACTACCCATTCCCCTCTCAAGATCATTTGTTGATTAAACGTGGGGCCCACTCTTGGCTTAAGATTATTTTTTGTATCTTCTTTCTTCTTTTTTGGTTTTTTCCTTTTCTTTTGCCATGTTTATCATTTGAAGTATTTATTATATGTGTCAAGGAATAGTGTGAATTGATTTTGGAAAGTTAAGGCCTTTCAAAATAGAGTCTTCAATTAGGGAAATAAATTTAAAAGGATCTCATTCTTGTGGTAAAGTTTGTAAAGTCCCCAAATTCCATTATCCCAAAGAAGACTGGGCAGAATTGGCTTTGTTTTGGGCAAGATTGCATTGCTTTGGAAACAAAAGATTCCATCTACCCTAATTCGGGATATATAATTACAAAAAAAAGGTGAGGTACGTTATTCTCACCTCTAAATGACTAGATTCACTCAGTTTCACTAGATCAACCAAATGATCTTTGATGGTTTCCACATTTGTACGATTTCCTTCTATTTAGATAATTTCTTATTACGATTTTCTTTCAAATATAAACTTAACACTGTTCAGAAAGTAAAAATTACCCTTCCTCTTCAGCATTGCTCTTGTGCAAGTTACCCATTTTTTTGTCACTCTTACTGAAAATGCTTAGTTTTATGGTACATTTGTTAGTTGTTATTTGATTAGTGTCGGAAAATAATATCAAATCACTTTATTTTTCAAATCAAAGAAATTGGTGATTTTTTCTACCATCGAGACACATTTTTTTCATAACATATAAGAAGTTTTGGGAGCATCTGGAAGTACACTTAGGCTACGTTTGACAGTTAGGATAAAATTCAAGATAGGATAATATTTATTATATCCTGTGCTTGTTGCATGCCTAAGACAAGATAAAATCATATATAAGGGGGAAATAGCATGGATAAAATTATCCCATGGGAGAGGTGAGATAAAGGTGGATAGGATTTCTAATATCCATAATATAAAAAGTTATTTTTCTTGAATAACAAACTGGTTAAATTAGTAATATTAAAATAAAATTTGAATATAAATAATATTCTAATTCTAATATAAAAAATTCAAAATAAAAAAATAACAACAATTTCGTTTTTATTCCTATTTTTATTTATCTATTCAATTTTTCTTTTTATCTTATGATATAAATTCCATATATATATAAATGAATAAATATTTAGTATTTATATTTATTACATATTGTAAGTATATTAGTTTAGTTTACTAGTTAATAAAATTTTATTAAATAGTAATGGAAGGGAAAAAAGAAATAAAAAATAAAAAAAAGAGAGGCATAAATAATAAAAAAATAAGCAAATAAAAACGAAGTAGGCAAGAGTGTCGTGAGAGATTCTTATCATTTTTGTTTGGGGAATTTTTAATTTCATTTACGCTAACATATCGTTCATAGCAAATAATGGACATGATAATATATGAAATAATCCGGTTGTATTACTACGATTCATCAAACGGTGGTTAGGATATAACAAAATCTCTAGATTTCATATCATATCCTATATAGTCCTATCATAACTAAAAATCCAGATGATCAAACGCAGTCTTAAAACATTGACATGAAAAAGGATATGCACATTGAGACGCCTTATTATTTCTTTGTCCATAAATAATAAATGAAGTTTAGCTATTATTTTAATTTTTTTCTTATGTTAGGCAATTAAATTTGATTTGGTTAAATTTAATCTTATTGAAGACTGTAAATGGTAACTGTCTACATGTGCGAAACTAACTAGCTATCTAAATTGTGTAGAATTTTCTTGAGAGTAAAATGGTTTCCTCTCATGTCTCCATTCTTTTTTTACTATTTATAGAGAGTAAGAAGCGATTTTGTAACATCCCCAATTTGGACAGAAACGACTAAGGGAAAATGGCCATGAAATTGGCGAGAGGATCGATCCAAGGGTCGGTCATGGATCGGCTAGTATGGTTGGAACGGGTACTTAAAGGATCGGTCATGGTTCAATCGAAGGATCACCCATGGATTGACCAAGGGATCGATAATGGAATGACTTCCTAATCACACAAGTCGATTAGAGTTATTCGACCATGGATCGACCATTCGATCATAAGGGCTGATAGTGGAATGATCCCGGACGGCCATGAATTGAGGCCGCATAGGCATGAGTCGGTCGCGGGTGATTCCGCTTAGCAATGCACCGGTTGCCAACGACATGGATCGATTCCGTGGTACTTGATTTCACGTGACTACATTACAATCGAGAGTCGACCATGGATCGTTGATGTTCAAACATGGACCGGTCGTGAATCAGCCATGGATCATTGGGTCAAGTCGGGTAAGCCATGAACGAGCCATGTACCAGGCCAAAAGCCTTGTGGCTTAGTCATAGACCGGGCTTTGTGCCGGTCGCGCAAGTCAAGCTTTGTACCCGGTCATGGACTAGTCTCTTTTCTCTATTTATAGAGAGTGAGAAGCGATTTTGTAACATCTTCAATTTGGACTGAAACGACTAAGGGAAAATAGCCATGGAATTGGCGAGAGGATCGATCCAAGGGTCGGCCATGGATAGGCTAGTATGGTCAGAACGGTACTTAAAGGATCGGTCATGGTTCGATCGAAGGATCGCCCATGGATCGACTAAGGAATCGACAAGGGAATGACTTTCCAATCACGCAAGTCGATTAGAGTGATTCGACCATGGATCGATCATTCGACCAAAAGGGTTGGCAGTGGAATGATCTCGGTCGGCCATGAATCGAGGCTGCACAAGCATGAGTCCGTCACAGGTGATTCTGCTCAGCAATGCACCGATCGCGAGCAACATGGATCAATTCCGTGGTACTTGATTCCATGCGATTATGTGACAACCGAGGATCGACCATGGATCGTTGATGCTCTAACATGGACAGGTCACAAATCGACCATGGATCATTACGTCGAGTCGAATAAGCCATGAATGAGTCATGTGCTAGGCCGAGAGCCTTGTGGCTTGGTTGCGGACTGGCTTTGTATCGACCGCGCAAGTCAGGCCTTATGCCTGGTCATGGACCAGTCGTGTGCCCGTCAATTAGGCCATGGGCCGACTCTGTGACCGGCCGTGTACTAGTCATTATGCCTAACCCATGTGCTAGGCTTTGAGCCCATCGGTTCCAGCCAGACATAATTTCGTGCTGATCAGACTTGGCCACAGGCCATACATTGTGCCCACCCGTGAGCCAATACATGTGTTCAGTCCATGAACCGATCCCTCATTCGCATGTCTCGTCCGTGTGCTTGGCTCCTCGTTCGTGCAACCCAACCATTCGCTTGGCGCACTGTCCATGTGGCCCGGCATCGTGCATGTGTATTTAGTCTTGTGCCTATGTAGCCAGCCCGACGCCCTTATGGCCTAGCAGCGTGACAGGCCCTACACCCGTGTGGCTAGGCCGTGTGCTAAGCCCTGCACCCAGTCAGGCCCAACCGAATAGGCCATGCATTAGGACAATTCGGCTAGTTCGGCCTTGCGCCGTTCAGCTCGGTCTTTGACTCGGTTGTGTCTAATCATACTTGGATATAATTTTATACTGAACCTCGATTCCAAATGGGATGATTGATCGTTTATGGCACTTGAAACCCTTAATTACCTTAGTTGTTCATTAAGTTAAGTCTTATGTAAAGTTTAGTGCCCAAAGGAAGAAGTGCCATTAGAATTAGTGAGAACCCCAATAACTGAGTGCTCTTGAGAAGGCACATGGATCACATGCCTAGAAGGCTTCTTGGAACAAGAAGACAAGTTGACTTGACTTGACACCAATAATAGAACTTGTTCTACAAGAACCAATAATGAAGACCAATCCCCAATAATAGAGCTTTGGCACCAATAATTGAGTTGTCTTGCAAAGCCAATAATGGTGAAGCATAGAGAGAGAGTCATGCCCAAAGAGGGACTTCATGGACTGAGAGATAAATGGATAACTTATTTAGCAAGTTATCAATAATAGAGCTTGTCCAAAAAGACAACAATAATTATAGATTTTTGAGGAAGACACCAATAATGGAGATAGGGCCAATGATGTAATATCTTGTAGAAGTCACCAATAATTGAGTCTTGAAGACCAAGACAATGAAGCACACGCTCAAGACCAAGAAAGGAGAGAGGTTCACGCCTAGGAGGGAAAAAGCCAAGGACAATCATCATTTTGGTCTAGAATGATTTAATAGGGTATAATGACCCTAGGTTAGCAACTTGGAGACCAAATTAGTAATATGTGATCCTCATAAAAAGCTTGAAGAGGAAGATTAATGATGGCCAAAGACTTTTAAGCCATCCTCATCATTAATTTAGAATTTTGGCTTCTTTTTCATTAGTGACCATTAGTGGACCACACTATAAATATCCATTGTCCCCACTTAGTTGCCTTTTTTCCTCACACCACCATCATCTACACCACTCTCTCACACCTACCCCACCGTCCGGCCCCTCCCCTTCTTCTCACGCCAATCTCTATCTCTCCCACACGTCACTTTCCCATTTTGATCCCTACTAAATCTCATTTTTGTCGAGTAGTGTAAGTAGATTCCCTAATCTCGGGATAGGACGATGAAATGCATTGTTGGCTAGTGTTTGTATCGATCCGTGCTTGGACTTTTTGTAATGCTTGTTGGTCGTTTTGTTTTTGCACGTTATAAGTTTGAGTTGATACATGATTCGGCCGCAAAAGAGGGAACGTATGTCTTGTATGTATGCTAGGATGCATGGACCGAAACTTGCTTGGCAAAGGTTCGATATTGAGACATATCGGATCCAAGCTAAGTCAGTTTAGTTTGTCGCTTGGCGTGTTAGATCAAGTCACGGGCCTTGGATCATAGCCAACATATTAGTTGATTATGATTTGTTTGTCCATGATCACACTTACACTCACACCTTCGAGCTCTTGCTTGCATGAGCTATTAAAGAAAGATAAGAAACGGATTGCTTGATGGTTGTGATGCATGGACACACGTGGGACTAAAGCCGCCTATGATGGATTTTGAGATGTTACCCGATGGATTTCAGATGCCCGATGGATTTCAGAAGAACCGATGGATTTCGGTTATGAATGAATGAATTCCATGTGTTCTATTCATGCATGCATTATTTATATACCATGCTTGATGTTCTCTTGGCAATTATGTGCACCATGAATAGTATATAGGCGAGGTAAGAAATATCTTTGCTATTGATCTGCCATTGATACCCGGGGCGGTAAGGTTGGACACGTGTCCAGCGACAATTGATTCCTCCTCACTTGACATTAGAGGATTTACCTATTGAGTCAATGACTCACTCCCTGTTATTTTTTTCCAGAATTGTAGGATGGCAGCCCCTTCCATCTGCTTCGGCACCCCAGTTGAGATTTGAAGGTAGAGGTAATAGATGTGATCGATGGTCGTGAGAATCACGCATATCGTCGTGTCACTACTCACGTGATAGTGGATGAGGAATTTGATAATCCCGTGCCGCATACCTATGTGGCCTGGTATATGTGGGCAAATGTCGACCTCATGGGACACCTTTGTCGATTTGATGGACCATTTGGAGGACCTGGCGGTTCCGTGCCTAGGGGTGCCCTGAGTGGTGTGTAGGCGGACCAAAGTAGCATAGGAAGAATGCAACTTTTTGGGAGCTTGTTTTGGGAGGAACTTTTTGTGGAGGACCCTTTTGAAGAAAACCACGGTAGCAGGGTTAGGTATAACCCAACCGTATTTGTTATAGTAGAAATATGTGTGAGAATCGGCTCGTAAAAAGAAGGGGCGTGTAAATAAGTTTGGTTTGTAATGTATATGTAAGCTATCATATAAATACAAGATTTGCTCATGATGCTTATCTTAACCCCGTTGTTTGATCGTTGTGATTGTCCCGATTTCATGCTTCCGCTTTTTTGTAAAGAAAGACAAAAATAAACGGGACGTCGCAAAGTAAGCCACGGGTCACGGTCTTGGCCGGAACGTGACAGATTTCTTCAACATCATATTCCAATTCCATAAATTTCTTTCTTTTTTTTTTGTCGGAACATAAATTTCTGTTTTCTTTTGGTGAAAGTTCTCATTTTGGTTTTGGTAACCATTTGATGAGTATTTTTACATTTTGACAAGAGCTGATGGATATCTTGTCCTTCATGAAAATCTCTCATAAAGAGATTTATTAGATATCTTGCGGGAATATGTTCTATTCAATATCTATTTTCAAAGCCAATTGCAATAATTCTAAGAATGCTTATCTAGAATTTCCTTGAATTATTTTCAAAATAAGAATTTTCATATTTTCTTTCCTTTTCTTGTGAGAATTTTGTTGCTAGCAGTTGGTTGTTAATATATTTTTCATTTATCGATGCTTCAAGTTAACTAATTTTCCCAACTTTGTAAATTTCACTTTCGTGGTATCATAATCCTTGGTCAATATTATTTACTACGTTACTATGTTTAATATATTATATAGACATTCATGTCACGATAGTGAAATATTTTATGGTCACACACATTGACATTTCAGTGAGAAAAAATGGATATTAAATCAAATGGAGCATGGGACATTGTTTAACATTTCTAGTTAGAGAAATTTGTTATTAAATCAACAAATTGATATTGAATCCATAAGATATATCTTTAATCAACAATAGATATTTATAAATATTGGACTATGATAAAAAGTTGTTTGTATTATTTTTGGATTTCTGTTGATAATTAGTTGGCAGATTTACTGAACCACGTGAAATAAAAACTAGCTCTTTAAAAATTTTCTTCTCTTCAAAAATGCTAACATGTATAGAGGTAAAATCTAATGATACAAAAGAAATAGAAAACATGGTGCTTTTATTGTGTATGGCAATACCCACTTAATAAATAGAACAAAAGGCCATGCTATATTTTTAATTATGGCGACTAGATCCTACCAAAAAATAAAGAGAAACTAAAAAAACAGGGAAAGCTAATTAATTGGAGGTCCACCACTTTAAATTTCAATTGGATTATCAAAGGTAACTTTGTCTCTTAGTGGAAATGGGGTTTATTTAGCATATAAGGAGTCATCATAGCCCCAAAAAGAGTATCTCAACTAAGAAATAATACCTCAGTTGGTAGATTTATCAAGGCTGGTTGTATTGATATTTGGGACGTAGAAGAATTTATCTTTATCCTTATCCTTTGGGTTTGATTACTAGGAAAAAACTGATACACAAAAATTATCCTCTAAAAGGACAAATTACCATATAAGCAAAAGAAAGATTATCATGGAGTCATGCATCTATATAAACCGCAGCATCACTTCACGCCTTCACCCATATACAGAAGAAAGACTGTGAATCATCGCTCAATTGAAAACAAATCAAACATGAACGCCAAGAGCTTTGCCAATTTGATGGTGCTGATGCTGGTGGCCACGATGGCATTGGAGGCATCGGCAGCTGAGACACAAACTGTCTGGTGTAAGGTCAGGTGCGGGCTCGGTTGTCTCGGGGCCCCCGATGAACCGATATGCTATTCTCTGTGTCTCAAAGGCTGCGGCGCAGCTTCAAAGGTGGAGACACTCGAAGGCCAATGCAACCTTGGATGTGTGGTGTCCAAATGTTTCGAACTGCGCCCTGGTACGATAAGCAAAACCTTCACCTTTTAAATAGAAAAGACGTTTTAGGAGAACCATTAACTATCATGTGGATTTTACATTATTGATAGTGCAAATGGGCTTGGTCTGTATAATTTATTGAGCATGGTCCTGCCTTTGGAGTCTCGTGTCCTAGCTTTGAATGGCCAACGATTGTGGTCTAAATGAATTCTAAAAATTGAGCTTTGGTTTTGAAAAGCACGACTTTTCTTTTGAAACTTACGGATCAAATTTTGTTGTTGACAATGAGAAATACTTTTGTTGCCTCAATTTCCTAAAGAAACGAACAATGAAAAACCAAAAATCGATTCTTCCTCGATTTATTGATAATTGGCTTGGGAAAATTAGCAAGTAATGTGAACAAGTAATTAAAAAAAATTACTATTGCCCTGTTCTCCTCACTTGCAATTTGCCTAACTAAAATCCCTTTTAACCATCCACTTTCATTATAATTCAATATTTTGAAATGTGTAGCATGGGTTTTATGTACTTTCTTCCGTTGCAGACTCCAAAAAAGTCAAAGGCTGTGTGAATTCTTGCGTGGAAGGTTGCAAGAAGTTTTGAGCCGCCGCCACTCAAGAGCTTGGAGGATCCCATTTTGCAACTGAAGTGAAATAATAAATTATGTTTTCATAGAGACGAATGTGTGGAACAAAAGGGAAATTAAATTTAGCTCAGTTGTTTTCCTAATTAGTTGTCATTGGGCTTCTTAAAGTCAATCTCATTGTCCTGAGCTTGTTGATCAACTATAGACATATGCTATGTTGCCTTTCCCGCCATTTATATCATCGAAAAGTTTCCGAATAATTTCCTCTTTCGCGGCATATATGACATGCAGTGGTTAGAGATTGAACTATCGAGAGAGATTGTAAATAAATGCTCTAGACATCACCCACTTTATTAGTATTCAAGTGCACACTGGACGTCTTTGTCTTGATATAAAAGCCCCACATAAAGGATTCGATATTTACTCCACAAGGGATCTTCGTTCTTTAGGCGCACTGACAGAAGAGCCGCTGGTGATTTGTGTCTTAAATTTTACATTCAATTGAGTTATTTATTTATGAACACTATGAGTTTGAATGCAATTTAGTTGCGAAAAATACTCGAGCGTACGAGCGATTATAACATTAATTCTTCAATTATAATGAATTATTTATTGCCGATTATCCATAAATATCGATACTCGAACCGAATTATATAAATTTCATGTGTCATTCCTCGTTTATTTTTTGATGATTTCGCATTGAATCAAATTACAAAATCAGTTGTTTTCCGCATTAACTTTACAACGTTTGTAGTACATGTTGAAACGATAGTTTTTCTTCTCGTTGTTTAATTTAGATAACAACCAGGCCGTACAAATAAAAGTAGGGAAGAGACAAGACGGGCAGTCATACTGGGCCTACCACCACCGCCAAGAAGTTGATGAAAAATTTGGTTTGCTAAGCTACTTATATTAAAATGATGGCGCACACGTTCTTTCCTTCAGTGCAAACTCTAAAATTTGAATATTAAATGAATTTACATATCGAGATATTATATGTTCAATTTAAAAAATACCATTCAAAAGAATACCGAATAATCTGTTTCATTCATTTGGTGGCATTAGATCTCACTTATGTGGCTCCAGAAACTGTTCCACCACGATCAATTGGAGAACAAAATGAATTATGTTACGGTAGTCCTCCGCTCTTTATTCGGAAATGGCGACGTGCTTGCTGACATCATATCGAATCTCAAATTGTTGTAATTTTTTTTGAAGAATGAAATTTTATTGAATCCGAAAGTACTTAAACACCACGACCAACAACCGAGACATCAAAACAAAGTAAATTCCAAACCGTTGTAGTTTTTTCTTTGGTCAGGCCAAACTGTCGTAGTTAATTGGCTCATTTCTAGACATTTGGTAAAGAGGATTTTGGCTGCGTTTGGAATGCTTTGCCAAGGGGCTTTGGATGCCCAAAGCCCCTTGGGCTAAATTTTGGTGTTTTGCAAGATTTTTTAGAAACCCCATTGAGCCAAAGTTGGCCTTCAAAAGGCCAAAAGCCCAAGGCAACCTTGGAGGTGCCTTGGCATTAGGGCATTCTCGGCAAGCAACAGTGCCAAATAAGTGAAAAATATTTTCTTCCCAAACTATTCCTATCTTTTTTTTGATTTTCCGGTTTTGGCCTCGTATGTACTGTTCATCTTCTTCTTTGCTAAGACCTTAGCAACGTGGCTGTGAGGTGATGACGATCGACCAGAGAGGGGCCGGCATGATCGCACAACCTAGCAACCATTACTTAGGCTCACACGATCGCCGCGAGGGGCCACGCAACCCAGGCGAGGGCCGCCGACGACCTAGATCTGGTGTCGCGTGGCAGTCGTCTGAGGTCGAATGACCTAGATCTGACCCGTGCGCGACGTCAGATTTGGGTCGCCAATGGTCTCGCCAGGGTTTCACGACCCTCGTCAGGGGTCGCTCGACCCCAGGCGCCCCTCATTGGCTATTGCTGGGGGTTGCACGAGGCTGTTCAGCCTCAAATGACGGCCGCCGATGCCAAATCTAGGTTGCCGGCGGCCGCATGTCCTTCGCCGACAAGCGAAGGGTTTCAACTTTCCTTTAATAAAAAATGAAAAATTTGCTTTGCAAGTATAATTTTTTCAAATACTATTTTACCTAAAGTTACTTTGCAAGGGACTTTTAAGTTACAATTTACCAAACACAATTTGTATTTTAAAAAACTCCTTTAACTTAAAGTCGTTTGCATTTTTCCAAAAACTTTCCTCTAAAGTGTTTCCAAACGTAGCCTTTGTAAGCTCAAAACCCTTGAATATCAACCTTTTGTCAATAATAAATAAATAAAAGAATAAAATCTAGGGCAAAAGCCATAAAAAAAACCTTATCCTAAACTTTCTTTATGACACAAAAATCTCAAATTTATATTTATGTGATATATTTACCCCCGTTAAAGTTTTATCAATGCGAACCATTAAAAATCTACCTACATTGACGCTGACGTAGCATTCACGTGACTTAAGTGAAATAAAAACGACGGTTATTTTGACTGAAAAATCAATTGACAAAATCTTGACGGAGAGTGAATGTGTCACGTGAATACAAATTTGGATTACGAGAAAAAAGTTCAAGATAAATGTTACGAAGCGAGCACAATTTGAAAAACGTGTGACGGTTAATATAATTTGTGAATTTTGTCGCTTTCTCCCTAAAACAAATCTCGTGCACAAAGTGCTCGTGCTAGCACAAAAAGTGCAGTATATGCACTTTTTCGATTGACAAATCAGAAAATGAAAGGGCCAAAAAAATAAATTAAGAAGATAAAAGGGTTTGTTTTCTTTTTCTTTTCTCGAATTAACTCCAAAGAGGCCATTCGAGGAACACGTCGGGTCGCTCTCCCCTGGCATGTCCTCTTTCCATTTTCAGGCCCGCCTCTCTCGATTTCGGTCGGCCAAATTCAATCGAACGAAAAATCGACACACACCCCCCCAAAAAAATTAGGGTTTCATCGGTCGCCGTCGATGATGCCCGCTCAATGGAACAGTTTCCGCCCTTGAGCAGCTGCTCCTCCTCCTCCTCCTCCTCCTCCTCCTCCGGCGTTCGTTTCCGGCTCGGGCCCCGTCGTCGCCGGCGCTAGGTTTTTTCCCCCGGCGTTCTTCCCCCGTGTGATTACTCGGTCGTTTTGTGTTCCCATCGCTCCCGGCCGGTTCGTCTATGGCGGGCGCGAATCCGGCGCACTTGCGGGCGCGCGGCGGGCCGGGGAGGGTCGAGGAGGCGGAGGAGGACGAGGAGGAGGAGCTCGAGAACGGGGGCACCGACGACGGCGCCGATGAGGTGGAGGTGGAGGTGGAGGCCGGTGGAGTTTATGCGGATTCCGTGGGGGGGGACTATGACCGCCGTCGGCGTCGTCGCCGCGGTAGTAACGCGAGTGGCGGCGGGACGAGGGGTGGTGTCGTGGCGCCTTCGAGGACGAGCGAGCTCACGCTCTCTTTCGAAGGGGAAGTGTACGTGTTCCCGGCTGTTACGCACGAAAAGGTACGTGCTTTGTTGGGAAGTGAGTAGTTTCGAGTGAGCTGATGGTGTATGGTTTGAGCTAGCTTTTTGGCTCGTATTGTGCTTGAACTTGTTTGCTCTCGTTGAATGTGCGCTTCTGGTCATCTACGGTTTGGTATTATGCTTATTCGGTTGGGTTCTGAGGCCAATGAGCTTGTAGCTCTTTAGTACTTCTGGTCAAGTAATGGGTCAATGCTGAAGTTGTTTGAAATTCTAGGCGTTCTGCTTTTTCTTTTATCTTTTTTTGAAAATGGGAAAAATTATGTTTTTTGGCTTCGATAAATCTCGATTTGCACGAAGGAGTTAAAGGTTATGCTTACATCTGATATGCAGGTAGAGTAAAGGTATTTGGGTTTTCCTTTTTTGAGGGGCGTATGTGTTTGTTAATCTGGAAGGACGATACATGTGCAGTGTTCTGAAAAAAGATTGTTTTGGGTCCCCTGTTTAGCAGTTCTTTTACCATTTCAAGCTTCTAAGTTTTATGCTTAGGAAAGAGATGAGAAAGCATGCATCTGTAGTGAGTATGCGTTATATGGTATTGTTTGCCGCTAGCTCCTTTTGATGGGCATTGATGTGGAACGTCAAAAGCGACTAGAGAACTCGTGTTTTTATCTGTTTCCAGCATTTCGACATTGGTAATTGTGATTCGGATGAGTTACAACTCTTGGCAAAAGATACAGTTTGGATTTTGCCATGATATTTTCTGAATGTTAGTTGAAAGGCTTTGCCTTTGTATTTTGTCAGCTTATTTTTCTCCAACAATCTGCAACTATTACTCTTGTCACTGCATTTAGAGACTAATTCCACACGTGTTACCCGTCATGCAATGGATATTGATGGATTTTCTGCAATTTGTTTGCCAGGTGCAGGCAGTGCTTTTGCTTCTAGGAGGACCCGATGTACCCACCGCTGTGCCTACATTTGAAGCCCCTTATGCTCAAAGTACTATGGTATGCAGATGGTTGTTTTTCCGAGAACTTACAGTTTCTTATGTGTAAATTTTTAATGAGTTATCACCATGTATTAGGATGTGGTTGACATGTCAAAGCGGTCTAATCTTTCCAGAAGAATAGCCTCTTTGGTTAGGTTTCGGGAGAAGCGCAAGGAGAGATGTTTTGACAAGAAGATTAGGTATACTGTGCGAAAAGAGGTTGCCCAGAGGTTAGATCAATTTTTCACCTTGTTGGCAGTTATTTCGTCTTTGTCAGAGATGCTAAGTCGGTGATTTTCTTTGAAAAATATTGTTGAACCAAATCATGGAGCATAGGAGTGATTCCAGAATGTTAGCCATCATCAATTCTATTGCATAACGCAAAATATAACAGAGTTAAAAATTGATAGCACATTAATGTGGCACTTCTTACACTCATCATTAATGGGCTTTACTCCACTGAAAACTTGGTGTTGATTTGATTCATTCTCCTCTCGTCATCATGCAAACAGGATGCATCGGAAAAATGGGCAGTTTGCTTCAATAAAAGAAGGTTCAGGTGCCAGTAGTTTGGATTTAGCTCAAAGTTGTCATCAGGATGGTACTCCCCCTCCAGAAACTGTGTGAGTCTCTCATTTGCTCTGGCTTTGTCAATGTGAGCATTGGAAAATATATGTCTGAGATTCTTTTTTGTCTGGCACATCCACCCATCTCTCTCTCTCTCTCTCTCTCTCTCTCCGGTTGAGACTTGACACTCATTTTATGTAATTGTTTCTTTGGTTGATGTTTCAGTGCCCGGAGATGTCAACACTGTGGTGTTAGTGAAAATTCAACTCCTGCTATGCGTCGTGGGCCAGCTGGACCAAGGACTTTATGTAATGCCTGTGGTTTAATGTGGGCGAATAAGGTTCTTGACATCGGAATTTAGGTTTCAAAGATATGCTTGCACCTGCATTTCTTGTGATGTTTTCCTTAGAATTTGTACTTGGTAGCCTTTCTTGTTAAGTGAAACATGATACCATTGTGCTTTCCCATTCTAGCTTTTCGTAGGTTCCATCAATTTTTGAGAGACGAGCTTTAAATATGGAGCTGCTAGGAAAGAGGGCTACTGTTGGATGGATTAAGATTAGTTTTTGCTTTTGATGTGGTGGTCTTCAATGTGCCAAATAGAATGAATTTGCTCACCAATAATGAAAGTGACATAGGCGCACATATCTTCATTTACTGTTGCAGATAGTGTAGGAGCATAAATTCCTGATAAAAAGATAAATTGTAAATTTCCTTAATGACTTAATTACGTGATAGGTTCATCAACATTTTCTATATTCACATTGTAGAACAATGTCATTGGTCAAGCGGGCACTTGTTATCTAAGTCTAAGTTTTGGTTCAAGTAAGATGACATATTATAAGTGATAAGAAGTGTTTTATGTAAAACTATTTAATAGTCTACCCTGTCATTTTCCTTTTCGATGATAATTTTTCTCATAGTGTTCTACAGTATACTAGTTTTGTAGCAAACTCGTTGAGTGTGGATATGGTTTTTGAAGCAATATATAATGTTTATTTTCATTGAGCTCACTGATTTTATCAGAATATTTATCAAATTTTCTTCTATGAACCTACAGGGAACATTGAGGGATCTCAGTAAGGGAGGAAGAAATCTTTCTCTAGACCAAAGTGAGCTGGTATGTTCCATTAGATTTCACTTTGCCCGGTTATGATGCATCAGTTCGTTACCACTTTGCCAAACATTGTTAAATATGATTTTGTATGCATACTCAATTCGCTGCACCCTACTTACATTAGTTTAATTCTATGGAAGATAGATGAAAATGTCACTTGTACCTATCCACAGGGAACCCCAGATGTCAAGCCTTTGATTATTGATGGTCAACATTTCTCTAGCAATAAGGATGATCTTGTGAGTTTCTTTCAAACTACTCAAAGTCAATTAGTAGCTTCTGAGGTTTTTTGACTCTTTCAATAATAGTCCATGCAGGTAATTTCTGGAGAGACTTCTACAGCTGACATTAAGAGATTATCCGATCCTTCAATCAACCCCAGTGGTGAAGTAGACGATCAAATGGTGCTCACTTTTTTCCATTTTAATTAGTCACATACCACGCTTACATTGTTAATCTGTTGAACTAGAGGAGTCAAACGACCAGTTCTTTGGTGATTTGAATGATGGAAACCAATTGATTTTACATGTCCATTACTTGGTTGAGTGTTTCTTTTACAAATGATTTTTCTGATCATAAGGATGTGTTTTCTCTGTTAGTTGTTTCCCATTTCAGTTGCTGCTATGTGTGGTCATATTGATTGGTTGAGAGTCCTTGGAAGCTCTCTTATTCAATGTGAATTAGATCCAAGAGCATTATCTTAATGTAGGGTTGATGGGAAGAGTTAAGAAAGCAAGTGAGAAGAGGCTCTTTTACAGTCTTTCAGTGCTGCGTTTGATTGCCAGTACAGGGTTTAAGGATAGGATAGGATAAGATGAAATGAGAAATGTGGGGGGTATATCGTTTAGTGAAATGTTGGATATCTCAGCGGATACTGTATTAAAAATAACAATAAACAATTCAAAAAGTTGGTCAAAAAAGGGGTCGGGGGTCTCAGGAGTCTGGGAAGCTGACCATCTCGAGCCACCATAGTCGTGGCCAGCCCAGCAACAACTGTCTGTTGCAGTGGTCAGGGACCACCATGACAGTCAAACAGAGACATGAGCTCGGGAGTCAGATCTGGATTTGGTTCTTGGCTGCAAGGGTGACCACTGAATAGTGGTCTAAAGAGCCGGCGTGATGATTGACCACCCACGAATGTAGAAACAGAGACAGGGAGAGAGAGACCGGAGGGTGGGGGGTTGAGAGACTCAAATCTCAGATACAATGATGGTCACCTGAGTTATGTGACCACCTTGACAGGGTCACCCGAGGGGTGTGATCAACGTGCAGTGATCACCAACAATGCCAACAATGGTGGTGCGGTTGTTGTCGTCCATGGCAGAGGGAAATCTGTGCAACTGTTTTTTTTTTTTCAGTGTTTTATTCTTATGTGGGTGGGATAGAATCATCCCACCCCTAGCCCTCGGATAAGTTATCTGGGATTTTATCCGGACTTATCCAGGGTCTCCAAATGCTGGATAGGATAAATTTTTTTATCCTATCCGGTGTTCTATTGCAAATCCATGTGCTGTTAAGAGTTAGGTTGAAGAATTATGGATGGAACAAGCAGTAATGTTTTATAATCTGAAGTAATGGCCCTTCTACATTTTGTTGGGTACTTGTTATTGAAAAAGGGGAGCGGAGTTAGAAAGAGAAATTTGGAGTTATAAAATGCTGGTGGGGTTGAGAGGCTCAAATCTCAGGTGATTACTGCGATGATGGTCATTTGAGTTGTGCGACCACTGTGACGGGGTTGCTTAGGGGGATTTGATAAACATGCACTAATAACTAAGTGTATTGGTCAGTTGACTCAAAAATTTGATTTCTCGATCACGTTGCCCTCACATGAACGTCTATTCATTAAACAGGCACCGCAGGATTTCCTCAGCCTGCCAATTTTGTTTATTTTATTGCATCATTGAATTGTATTTTAATTATGAACTGGCCAATATTTTCTTATTCAAGGTTGATTGTGTACTGTGTAAGCCATATATAAATACTTTGATATGTTTCAGAGGATGTGTTGAACAAATTAGAATAAGACCTAGCTTGCATGACAATGGCTGTCATCTCTGGTGCACTAACATAAAGCAATCCCTATCGACATGGCTTTTCTGCAGATGACCACTGCTGATTATTAACCTTGCATTATATAGGAGTTTGGGTTGGAGATGTTTGTTAGATTACTATATATTACCTTGATTTCTCTGACTAGAGTGATGTGCTGCAATCAACAATTGGGCACAAATGATAAATTCTCTACCTTTTGGGAACAATTTATGTCCCCTTTGAAAAAGCCGGATGCTACACTACATGGCATTAGAACTTTTTGGCCATTCTTGATGAAAGGAAACTGCTTTATCTATCTCATTTGTAATGTAATAACTATGCCTCTGCCTGTTTCATTTGTGATGGATCAATTTGAGGCTTGGACTGCATTTTCAGACTTATAATCAGAGTTTGATGATAAGTTTAGCAAGGCACTTGGTTTTTATCCATATAGTGATATTGTGAGAAAGATACTATAGATAAAAACCTGACATGCAATCGAATGGGAAATGGTGACTTCAACTTTGACAGAAGAAATTTGTTATCTTCTAGTTTTAATGATCATACGCCTGATGTTGAGATACAGATTTAAATTCAATGGCATGGGCTTGATGATAATCCTTTTAATTTGGATTGCTAACTTTGTCTGCTCACGTGTACTGTATCTGCTCTGATATGCTCCAAAGAGAGTTATAAGTCAAAAGGATTTCTTTGTAATTTAAATCCTTTTGATCTAATAAAAGGGTGTTTACCTTCCGTGGTAGCACTAACAGATTTTTCTATTCTCATTTCTCTCGTCTGTTTCTTTCTCTCTCTCCATACCACAACAGTGCTTTTTCTGTGCAGGACTTTCGTGAAACTGCTGCCGATCTAACAAGCACATTGCCCATGGGAATCATGCATTCTTCAGCTGATGATGATGAGCAGGTACTTAACCGTAATAATATTTGAGATGTCCATCTGTTCTTTACTGTCCTTTAATTATAAACGTTTCTATAATTCCAGAAGCTCGCCTCTCTCTCTCTCTCTCTTATATATAATATAAAAGGGGAATAGATATGAATAAGGAAGTCCTACTATGCACATCTCTTGGAGCCTTTATTTTCAAGAGCTCCTCACGCAAACTGCAAGTACCATCCAATTCCATCATTATTTGTGCAGACATTGCATATAATCATACAGCTAAATTGTGGATTTGGCTTTCCTTTGCTTTAATAGAGAAACATATATAGCCAATGGGAAGCCTTGTCTTTGTTAGTTATGTATATTTAGTATTCTCTCACAGTATACATTCCAAACCTTGTAGAGCCTGTACTGGTGGATAGTTGAAAAAAGTTGAATATTGTTTTCCTGAACTTGAGTTAATTAGGACTGATAGGGAGACTTACTGGTACTGGTACATTTCTTCTTTTTAAATTTGCATCTATTCAGGCTCCTAATTCACGAATCAAGACACTTTGATCTTTAAAGCTCATAGCTACCAGTCTCCGGGAGTCTGCGTGTTCCTTTCAATCTACATTCCTAAGCAGAAATTTGGTTTGACTTACTGACACAGGGCTTATCATGGTCTTCATTTGAAAGGTTAGACAAAGAACCTGAGTATTCATCTTCAGAGGCCCGCACCAAAACCTTCAGCATATCCGAGAAAAAGTTACCACTTAGCTGTCATCAGTGGAATCTGAGAAAGATTTATTTCACACTTGCACTTTCTGAACCCTATAGCTTCATTTCATTGAGCTCACTATTCAGATCATTGATAGCCTCCAATAACATTTTTCTCCAACTTACTGCCTTCCACATGCTCCATTGATAACAAAGAGAAATGTATGATAAACTTGGTTGCAGAGATCTGTTTACCTTTCTATTTTCTTTCTCGATCAACATATATTGGTTGGAAAAAGCTTCTAGTGGATTCACTCCTTTTTCTGAAACTAGGGAATAATGTTTTAAAAGCTGGAGGTAGCATGTATTATGTGATGACCTGTATGGTTTAAATAATTAGGTAAGTCCTCCTCACTGATGTCCTAGACAGCATGGCTTTCTCCGTGCACGTCCTGTAGGAAATGCTTGATAGGGTATCAACGAGTATTGTGTTTCCAAGGGAAAGTTAGCTTTGGAGAGATCAAGTATATTATTGAGCATCATTTAAGGTATATTCCCAGTGGCAATATGATGCTCTGATGAAAACATCGGACTCCATGTAAGGGCAGATATTAAAACAGGAAACGGTGAGAAGTTATAAATAGAAATTCTTTCGAAAAACCTTCAAGATATGGATGTCAAGGAAGGTGGGAATGATGGTACAAGACTGAAAGAAAATATTTTACCGACTTTTGTTGGACATAAATGTAGTTCATGCCGTGTTGGTCCCATGAGGTTACATAGTGACATGTTTTGCACTTTGTGTATTGTTTCTTTTCTTTTTGGATCTATTAACGCCATTTAATTGTTAAGAAGAATTGAGACAAGCTCCTAGTTGTAGAACCTTGTTGCAAGGTCTCTGTTTGATTTTTGAATTCCCGTTTATCTTGTTCTCTGTTTCATTTGGAAAATGCGAGGAACTGAAACATCTAGATGCAAGATGAGAAAAGGCCAAGACATTTTGGCATTTTGTAAAGACAAGTTTGTTGAACTTTTTAGCGGTTTTTCCAGTACAAATTATAATCAATTGAAGCACTTCAGTCGTCAGTTCTATGACTGCAGTCAATAGCTGTCAATTGTTTCGCAAAGTCCTAGTCTTTCGCCTTTGGTTGCAGCAAATTGACAGCGATTGTTTTTCTTATTTTGTAAGGTGTTTGAATTGCAGGGAACTCTGGTTGAGCTCGCTAATCCATCAGATACAGACATCGATATTCCTGCTAACTTTGATTAGAAGGTAATGTAGCTGCCATGAGACTGTCAAAGAAATTGGTACTAGCAGAGCTTATTAGCTTGCTCTGGATTAATTTTCCTCGTGGTTCCAGGTTATAAGTTACCTTCTCTTTGGAAAAGATTGGTGAATCCTAGAGGCTGTGCTTGTGACCCCCATGCAATCAAATCTTGTGAGCTGAGGGTGATACTTTTATTAACTCTAGCCTTGATTAATTTTAAACCTATTGTATGTATGAAAACTAGATAGTGTGAATGCATCCTACCAGCCTATTCCCTGTAATTTGCCTTTCAGGGCTGTAGTTAAGGCATATGTTAGTGTTTGTGATTAACATAGCTTGACATAGACATGTGCTGCATGGGTTGCTCTCTTGAGACATCCCCCAATGTAAATTTAAAGAAGCAGCAGCACTTCAGTAATCAATAGCAAGGCTCATTCATCTTAAGATCATTTTGTTGTTGCTTCTGACTCAGCCATATGGATAAGTGCTGGAGATGTCTCTCTTATTTTCAACTTCTGGCTTAGTTCTTTTGCTGCAATTTTGCCAACCATACAAATATCATTGCCCTTCATTCATGCAAAAGCAGTTCTACTGGGGGAGCTAATAGTTATGGTGAGAAACGACCGATGACCAGGGCTAATTTCGGGTGCCTTTTAGTCCCGAAGAATCATGTACACGTTAATTAGGTAGTTAGTCTCAATCACGTGTTCAGTTGCCAGCTTGAACCTTGTTTGAATAACTATATTGGGGTTATGGTTCAAAATGAATTGATATAGCGAGATTCACTTGATGGACAAGGGCATTTTTCACATCCGACGATGTTATATACAGCATCAAAGAACACTGAGAACACTGTAGGCTCCGGTAAAATACATTGTACCAGGTCACGAGGTAGGTTTATCATTTTGTCGAAAAATGTACCTCCTTATGGAAATGTTACATGGTTTCGCCTCACACTTGTGCGATTTGGTCTTGTGCGATTTGGTTCATAGTATGACGTACGATATTATTTGTGTTAGGTTACCCCTCAAAATCTTGTAATTAACCCAGTTGATCTTGGTTTGTCATCTTGCCAAGAATATATTTGGGCAGAAAAGAACCAAAAAAAATGTTGGGAATGCTCTGTTTACTGTAGGGATGCTCTATTCAAAGTGGCCCCTGGAGATATTTGCTCTCATACTCTTACTAATAAGATAAATACGACCAATAGTATACGCTCTTATACTCTTACTAAGATGCATACCACCAATACTATACTAAAGATCATCGGTACTCGACATGTACTGGTAATGAAAGGGATTGATAGACTGACGAACCGACTAATGGCGATCGTGGATCTACCCCCGCTGATCTCAGGGCCATTGGAAGTAAGCTGGGTCCTAAGCCCACTGAGATAGATAAGCGCAAGTCCTTCGGCCTAATGAAGAATCACATGAATGTCGCCATCGATAGTCGGGGAGCCATTCAACGTTGGCAAGGCTTTTTCCTAGTAATCTTTACATAAAGCTTGTTGGACAATGGCCTTCTATGCAAGTTGGAAAGAAACGACGCAGCTCTTCAGGGTATAGGATTTGAAGACGAAAGGATTTGAACTTATGATATTTAGACTAGTATGGTCTTAAAGCTCAAGGAATTAAGTGGTGTATTACTTTTGAGCATGTTCATAATTGAACATTGATTCGGCAAAGCAAATACAAAGGGGAGGAACAAGACAAGGTTCTACTTTAGACTTTGCCTTATGAAGTTTCGAAGTTTAATGTGGATGGATCTTCTTTTGGTACTCCAGGACCGTGAGCTGGCCAATACTAATGAACCTGAAGCCTTAAGTTAAATCCCTAATTGTCTCAATGTTTCCTAAACTGTTTTAATTATCTGCACACTCCGGACGCATTGCTCATCTATTCTAGTTCCTATGGATGGTTGGCTTTCCATCTTAGCTTTTGAGAGTAACTTGGTCGTTGCTTTGCTTCATCTCATATGAAAATGAAGGCAAATGTAGATTTCCTTTAAACTTAGTGATGTCAATTCGATGTTCGGGGTTGTAACTTTAATTTAAGCTCTACAGATTGGCTTTAGTTTCTAAAGTAGTATTGCAATGTTTCATCGATAAAAATATTTCTCGAAAAGAAAAAATAGGCGTAGATCCAAGAAGAATCAACAATCAACGAGTACTAATCGACGATGTTTGATGATTGAATGGTTTAGATCAAGACCAACACTGGTCATCTCACAGGACAAGCAGCGGCTACAGGATCAATTGACGATAGTTCTGGACCAAATACTGTTCAGTGGTGATCAAAGACTAACTATCAACGATTGGGGAACGACCACCAACAATCGAAAGCTAATTCGTTGTAACCAAGACTAGATCAACGCTGACTTAGGTTCGCAATAAAGAGAGACCAATCGAGGCTGATTATGATAAACATTCAGCGCTCAGAATCAAACAAAGGCAACTTAAGATTGACCCGACAACCTGAGACTGACCAGGACTTGCAGCCGAACGACGCCGACTTGTGGATTGGTGACTAGTCACTGAGGTGCAATTTTTAACTGGAGCTGACATCTCAAATCGATCAGTTCTGGAGGCACGGTGACGAGAAGAGTTCGAAGAGCCACTGTCGGCTCTTCTAGTGTTTTTGCCTAGCCTAGAGGAAAAAAGTAGCGAGAGGTCAAAATCCTGATGCAGACTAAGCAAAAGCGTTGGGGTTTGAAGGAAATTGCAGAGTCGGCAGTACCTCAGAGCATGTCATGGTAGGCCATCTCTTGTCAAGTTAAGAGTCAGTCTGCCAAGGCATTAAACCTGTCAAATTCTCGGGCATCCATCCATCAGGAGAGAGAGAGAGAGAGAGAGAGAGAGAGAGACTTCTCATTTATTTCCAATGATGTGAATTCCTTTACATACAAAATTTTATAACTTTGCTCATTAGCGAGCTCGAATACTTTCCTAACAAGAAGCTACAACAATATACAAACAAATAAGTGATCTGTTGTAGGTAATTGAGCAGTATGTGAGAAACTCGCTCAACCTAGACAATTAATTTACCACGGATATAACTAATTCAAAATGTCTCAACCTGCCGCAATTCAAAATTTTTTACTTGCTCTTCTTAATCATGCACAGACAGGTATCTCCCCGCTGATGAGAGCAAGATTCAAGGGCTTCATGTACTCTTAAATAATGCATTTCTATTCAAGGATATCTTCATAGGGAGAGGATCCGCTGGAAGAGTCGCTCTCAAATGCCGTAGTCTCCCTTGGAGAAGACGGAAGGGATTCTCTTGCTTGTGACGATGAACCTGACAAGACGCAGCAATATATGAGTCCCAAGATCAACTTTGAAGCATTCAGATCATGGCAAGCGAGTGGACCAATGCTCTTAAACTAGTTAAACATGCAATAACGTAGTAACTGCAACAAGTAAAGAGAGAGAGAGAGGGAGAATCCAGGATGAGAGACAAAAAGAATTCCAGAACCAGCATCCCAAGCAGTGTCTTAGGCCTTTCTGAAAGGGATTTTGAACCTTTGGTTGTTTAACATTACCAGCTTGGCACAGAATTTCTAGGAGATGCAACCTCAATCCCACCAGCAGTATCACGTGGCAGAAGTCCAAAAGCTATGAAAGTTAGCGGATACAAACTTCTAGCTCACTGACAATAGGTTGGCCAAAATCTCTCTCCCTCTCTCTCTCTCTCTCTCACACACACACACACACACACACACACACACACACACACACCCACCCACCCTGGACGTGAATGAGGATATCAATGTGTTTATACAGTTTTACGGGTTTTAAGTGGAGGAGCTAGATTCGCTGACAGTTCCACAAAACCTTGTTCTTTTCTGGTCCTGTTCAACTTCTCAGCTAGAGGAGAATAGAGGGCCAAAGGTATAGTCCTGACAAATTGGAGAGAAAAACCACAAACCTTTCTGCCCTCTGGTGCGGAACTTCATCGTGTGTCGCCTAATGAGCCTCTTTGCTTTAGTTATGGTGAGCTGCCTAGCAAATGGAGAGAACTCCAAATCACTTTCACTCCATTCACCGTCATTTTCTGCTTCACCCCGCATTGTCCGTAGAACAAACTTCTTCGCCTTGCGACGTTGGGTGTTGAAAAGGCCTCTTATGGAAGTAACAAAACCATCACCTGCTCCGTCACTGGTACGCTTAGGCCAGGATATAGGATACTGTTCATTCTTCTCAGCCGGACCTCCTTCGTCGTCACTAAAATTTAGATCGCTGTCAGGAACACCAGTCCCATTGTGCTCTCTCTGGCTATGTGCCTTGACTTTGAATTTTTTACCCTGCATGATATGCGGGGAAAGAAATATAAAGACAAAAATAATGGAAAAGGCTTAGCACCTCAAAAGACGAAAAGGCTTGTTGGGGCAAAGTATGGTCAACCATGTCAAAGTCTAAAAGCTTTAGCATGAGTCCCAACCGAAGGAAAAATATCACAATTTCGTAGTGTAGGTTGCAATTAAAGGCCACTCAATTAGGTTGCAATTAAAGGCCACTCATTTTGGATCTTTGTTTATCATGACTCTTCAATACCTGCATTCCGGTCACAGACTTCAGGACTCCCCAGATAATATGCTTCTTCACTCGCGAGAAGAGTCGTCTCCATGTGCCAGTAAACTCCACACGGTGAAATGTATCCATGAGCAACTTAAGATCATTCACAACAAATCTCGATCCTTCATAAGTTACCAACAGCTCCACCTATGCCAAAGAAAAAGAAGACTTCAGACGAGACAAGGTTGCTGCAGTTCTATTGCAACAACATTATTATGCATGGATAAGAGCAACCTGACTGATCTTGATATTGTGAAACTCCATTAGCTTTCGCGGTCTAGATCTTTTCTCATTGTGTGACTTTCCTAATTTCTTCTCTTCATGAGATGACCGACCAGATTTGGCGGGTCTCGAATCCTTGAGTTTGTTTCGAGAAGATTCATCTTGTTGCTCGGCAAAACCAAGTGGCCCACTCTTTGAGGAAGAAATGGCTGAAGAGTGAAGCTGTAAAACTAGTTCATTGGCAACAAATTCTGCAACATTTTCTTCCCATGATCTGTCAAAGGAGGATGTCCTTCTCAATTCTGGGGTAGTACCACAGACGAGGTTTGCTTTAAGGTTCTGCACCTTAGACGGCTTCAACCAGTTTAAAAAACAAAGAGAGTCGGTAAGTTCTGATTTCGATGCTAGTGCTACATAATGAAAAAAGTCCATCAATATGATAAAGACAACAAAATTGTTGGTCTGCATCACATGGGTAGCTGATAGGAAGACCACCAATCATCCAGTGCAAAAAGATACCAGTTACTAGAATTAATATACTGATTACCCAAGCTGTACTTCTGCAAATTTCCCACTAATGCCATGATAAGGTAAATATAGGAAACCAGAAAATAGCAACAATCAAGTACTGATTGGCCAAATAAATCTCGGTAGAAGCAATCATGTACTAGTTGCCTGAATAATAATGATTTACAGGTTTCCCATCAATGACACATTAAATAATTGAGGAACTCACTTGCAGTGTATCTGCTGGAGAGGACTGACTATTTGAGGGTACTGTAGGGACAGTAGATTTATAAGGAACTTCACATTCTCTTGTTGAGGAAACATTTGAAGTTGATGCATCCTGAGAGGAGCCTTTCTTCGCCCGTTTGGAGCTGACAGTGGTTGAAACCTTCCAGACTTCCTGCATTGTTGTAAACTATCAATTGCCAGCCTTGAAAAGGTTTACTGAAAACTATCGAAAGGACTACTTCTAAGGAGAATTGTCACAAATGTAGAAGAGAGCAAAGTCTAATCTAACCTGTCGTCTTTGAGAATCCTGCTCCTCTTCAGGGAAAAAATATTCCCACATCATTCTGTACATTGTCTCAGTCAAATGGATCCTGAGGGGGTAAATATCTACCTACAATGTTGAAAAATGGGTTGAACAAAACAACCTGTCATAATGAAATTTCAAGTTTCCATAGTATGTGCAAGTTTCAATTTTCTGAATTTATCCGCAATTCAAGCCCAACATCTTTACACGATTTAAAAGCATATGCTCCTGTGGCCACTACATTATAAAATGGTTGTGACTATAGAAATATACTGCATTACCTGGAAAAGTTCAAGAGGAGAATTCCCATCCTTGGGAGCTCCTTGCTTTGCATCGACCCGAAGCATGACCTCTCTGAAGATGGAAAAAGTGAAATATTCAACAATTCTTCAAATATAGTAAGAGAAATTTCACAAGGCACTTGTCTGACCTACCGGAAAAAAAATTTACACAGCACTTAACAATGCAAAAGAATGATATCTGAAAAATATAAAAGCATAGATAAAGCATGGAGATTTGAAAAGCAGTCAAATGCTAAGCAAGTAACAATGCCTAGAAGACAAGTAATTAAAATTAGAATGCAATACACATAGAAACGCTAATCTGTTCATGATGAAGAAACTATCTGAAGACTCGTCCATACATACAGTCAAAATATTCCTACTAGTATTGTCAAGAGTGGAATATATGACTACAACAGCAACGGCGGTTATTATTATGTGTGAGGTAAAAGACAAGAGGAATAGATAATTATTTGCCAAAAGATCAAGCAAGATAGAATAAGTTAATTCAAAGGAGATTCTCAGAATCGTGAAGTAGGATCACATTCAGAAAGCCAGAAAGACAAACCAAAAACGAAACGCAATAGCAATAAATGTCATCGTTGGACGAAAATCACATTTAAGCTTTGCAACTATAGAAATGCAGAGACCAACATATCAACAAGCAATACTAAAAACATAACATGACTAAGCATCGGCAGTAAAAGTACTTACTTTCCCCATTCAGGTGGAGGATTCCACGCAGATAAAAGCATATCGGACTTGGCATCAGGCAGGCAGTTCCTAACAACAACGTACTTAGTTGTAAAACGAGCAATGCCATCGTCCTTGTAGTCCCGGTCGAAATCATAAATCTGCCAGAATATTTATATTGAGGTACATACTCCATTATCATATGAATAACTCAAAGATAGTAAACAGCAGCTTCAGTCTGCCAAAAAGCAAATTTTAGACAGGTAGTAACCTCTAACCTAAAGAAGTGACTATGAGAACAAGCTCATCTACAACTTTTCAGGTAGTATTCTTTGACTACTAGTTCAACAAATCCAGAGAGAAAAGAAAACAGAACAAACAAAAATAAGTATCATATGGAATATTTCATCTCTAGAACCATGACCAATTTTAGACATCAACAAGTGCGATAGCTGACCACAAACGAGAACACTTTGATGTGACAAGATGCTATTTCATCATGAGTGAAAGCTAAATCTGACTATAATTATAGGAAACAAAACCCACGCGCTATCCTTTGACGTACTCACCATGTCATTTATCTCAGCCTCAGCAAAAGATTTACCATCTACAAGCATGCTCCAAACCACTTTGTTGATTTGTAAAGATATACGCATAGCATATGATGGACTTTTATTCTTCTCCTTCTCCATTAGTCGTAACTGGGCGGCTTTTTGTAGAGCCGCCCTAAGTGCTAAAGATGCTACCTTCCTTGATTTTTGTGCATTTAAAAGCTCTCTCTTAAGTCTTTGAACCTGCATAAATGAAGCTTGTATGCTTTGTGATGCAATACCCCAAAAGAAAAAAAAATGCCATAATATCGATAGCAATTCAAAGGCAAAATTAAAAGCATGTGGAATGCATTGTTCATATTGCAAAGACTACCCAAAACTAAAAAAACCCAAAAAAGCTGCAAATAACATCAAAACCAGTCATAGAAAGAAAGGAACAGATACAAACAAAAGCCTTTTTATAAAAGACCAATCAAATCCTTGGAAAAAATCAACTAACATAACTGTCAGAAAGCCTTTGTCTAATGTCCAGATTATTATTAAGAAGTTAAGGTTAAGTGAAGCGGCTTAAGTTGCTTCAGGAAAAAGACAATTGTTACAGTCACGGACAGAAACTTCCGGACAGATGCCACCTAATACTATTAGCAATAATGCAGCAATAATGGGGTCATGTTACTGAATTCAACCTTCCATATCAAAGTTGCATGTCAAATTTTGACTTGCTATGACCGGACTGGCACCTCAGATAGGAATGCAAACATATGAGACAACAGATCAGAAAACTATGCATGTGACCACAAAAGAAATTTAAAAAAGTGATTAGCACAAGAGCACTAAAACATAACAATAAATTAATAAATGCACAAAGGTCCAATAAAAAATGTGTGTCGTATGACTAACTATATAGGAATTTGCTCTTACAGCAAACCCTCCCTAGTAGTTCTACACCACAAATCCAATTACCTTTGGCCCAATTGAATTGGTGTCACGAATCAACAGAAGCAACAATATCCTTCCAAGACATTTCTGATGTACCAGATTCTCTTTTAATAAATTTTTTTATTATTCATCCACTCATATGATCACATTCACATCAAGCCCATCTAAGAACCATGAGTGTGCAAAAGCTTTTTCAAATAATTTGAGAAGTGATGACAACCTAATTAATCCTCGGTATATTTACCAAAAAGCAATTAATCCTATGGTTACCATTAAGTCAGAAAAATAGACAAGGACTTCATTGGATCTTATAAGTTGGATTCTCACCAAAACAGACTTTCCACCATTTACCATCCATAAGTCAAATTCTTTCTCTCGATGTAGGTCCCCTGAAGTTTCACAGTTATGAGACAATTTTCTAATGTCATCAATTAGCAACTTCTGGTCCCACTCTCTCTGCTCCAGGTTGATTTTCGCAAGTTCTACTTCTTCCACCCCATCAGGAACCACTTCATCTGCCTCCTCTTCAACATCTTCATCGCCATCATCAACTGGGTATGTCAGACTACTTTTCCGAGGCCTGACAAGTAACATAACTCCCGCTCATAATCGATACAAGTAAGCAACCGATATAATAACACAAATATTCCGCATTCTGTCTATCCCAATATTACATATAAGTCCACAAAAGCCAAAATGTGGATTAAGATGGCCAGGAATATCTTTCTGTTCAACCTTCAGCAAAACTCAACTTAGGCCTCACAAATAACATACAAGCTCATGCCAGGGACATATTAGCAACAATGGAAATTCATACACCGATTAACAAGAACATGATGATCAGAATTCATATCCTACCTCTGCTAGAAATTTCAAAAAACATTATCAAGCTCAAAAATAGGAACTAATCCTCACTTGGGGAGACGTGCAAACAGAAGATTCGTCAACACATCCAGCATAACCTGAAATTGGCGAGAAGTCATTGTTGCCGTTATATCATGAGAATTAAATGCAAGCTCTTTCAAGGGCTTCATCTGCAGCAGAGAATAAAACAAAGCAAGTGAGATCTTACACTAAAATTCGGTTGACTAGATAAAAGCCTCTGCTAAAGTTTAAACATAAAAAAATCATGTGCCTTCCTAAAAATATACAAACACCATATAATGTGCATTCCTGGACAAGAAGAGAGCTCTATCACCTTCAAATCTGGAGTCCCACCTTTGTGCCTTGTATAGCGGAAATACATATCACAAGGCATAAAAACTCTTTCAAGTAGAGCACCAGTTCGCTTCACTTCAGCTGAGTTTTTTAGAATTTTTGGGAGCCACTGAAGTCCGGCCCCAGGATCAACATCAGTAGGTGCAACATGAGCTTGGACTTTCTCCAACATGACAGAGAGCTCCATGCGTTTCCATGTCATTTCAGGTTGAGAATCTGGAACGCTTATTGTTGCAGATCCAAGTGCTTGTTCAATAATTTCATGCCCAAGATGGAGAACAGAATGAAAGGATCGTGCCAAAACACGGCCACTAACAGCAGCAAGCAGAAACCTACCCTGATTAGGTAAGAATCATAGCATCGCATCATGAGAACCATTCCAAGGAAAGTTACTCCTGCTCTATTTTCTAGGATTACTCAACAAGTTCATTGAACTTCATTCACAAATCATTAGACACACCTACACACATAAACACACATGCATGCAAGCCTGCACGCACACAAACATATTTATGAAAGGAGAAACAGTAAACTGTTTCAGGGATGCCTTCTACAATTAAAAGTGTTAGCTACATGCCATACAATTTTCAAGGTGGGTAATATCTGTAACAGACTCTCCTTCACATGTATTTCTGACTCTGCCTTCAAAAGCTCTCCATCAGTTCATGTAAGTCTTGATTATTCCCACTGAAAGACACAATTCAAGCGATTTTTACTCTTTCATGGCATTCTCTGATGTGTTGACCGGATCATTAATCATGACAGTCCATGCAAAAAGAAAAACAAATGGTACTTCCAATGGAAAGTTCCTTGTGAAGAAAAGGATAAGGCAAGGAAAAAAAGAAGATTTAGCAGAAATATCTACTGACAGGATGAAAATGCCTATTCAAGAGATGTTTCTGATGAGAGAGATTCTATTCAGAACTTACATTGGCTTCTTCTGAATGTAGATTAAACTGCGGCTCAATAACATTCACCATAAAATGCCGCGTGCCATCCTCCTCAGAATCATTTGTACTTCCATTAATCACTGGCACAAGCACCCCCAACAATCAGTTTTTTTTTGCTCGTAGAGGCATTCAAGTATATGAAATAAAACAAGCATAGTATTTAGACTTAAGATACAGCCCAAAAATAAGAAAAGTATGACTTCAGAAGAACTTCATGTGGCCCAGTAGTGACATTCCATTTAAAATTACAACCCATGTTAAAGGACACTTCAAAGCCAGTAAGAAGTGTCACTCGATTACAAAGCTTCTTATTTTGCTGTTTTATGTAAGGACTCATTCAAAGCATTTGTTTAGTAAAAGTGACTCTATACATTAGTTGGGTTAATATTTGGATTTTGAGAGTATAAGTACAGCTTTTGGTTAGTTTAGACTATCGGACATGTACTATTATCAAAGGCTAGAAATTTTGGTGGAATCCCCAGCCGCTTCTGCATTGTCCAACCTCTTACGCTTCTTACCTCAAAAGGAGAAAACAAATCATAATTCTGAAAGTTCTCAGTAAAAGCAAAAATAATGGTTTACTGTCCCTTCTCATGGTTTTCTGTCTCTTCAGGAACAGTGCTACATCAATGTCTTCTTCTTCTTCTTCTCTCTCTCTCTCTCTCTCTCTCTCTCTCTCTCTGTCATCTGCACACCAAACTTCTTCGGCCCATCAGAATCAGTGGGTCCCAACAGGTTTAACATGGGGCCACCAGATTCAGCGAATCAAATTAATATAATGTTGCAAGCATTGGGTCCATTTGAAGTGGCTCATGTCTAGACGAGTTCTAAGCTACTTCGCCACATCTGGTCTAGGGCCAACTCACGTCCCAGCAGTATAGGTACCAACAATACCATTGCCCCAAGCGCCAAGTCCAAGCATCAACCCATGAAGTGACATAAGTGTATTCAGCCCATTATGCTCTAAGAAAGCCTATATTGCGGGTTGGCTCATTCTAATCGAAATGACTATTCTTTACCATTAAATAATGGGAAATTTTCAATTAAGGACCCAAAGTGGGTTTCTTTTTTCAAAAAAGGACCTCAAGTGGACAATGTTTCAATTAAGGACCCAAAGTGCCCAAACTAGTCACAAATAAGGACCTAGCTTGCTGGCCGGCCAAATGTTCGCCGGCCGGCGACTGTGAGACATTTTCCGGCTCCAGAATAGGGGAAATTTTGTCTTTTTCTTTCTTTTTCCTTTTTTCTTTTCTCTCTTCCTTTTTTTCTTTTCCGGCGCCTGGGCTGGCGAGGGCCACCCTCGGCCTCGCCGGCGTCAGGTGACGGCCGCCCTCACCTTGGCGGGTAAGACCTGCCCTCGCCCTTGCCGGATCCGGCAAGGGCAAGGGCGGCCCTTGCCGGATTTGGCGAGGGTGAGGGCGACCCTCGCCCGATGCCGGCGAGACCGAGGGCGGCCCTACAGGTAGGGCGAGGGCGGGTCTCGCCCGCCCAGGCGAGGGTGGCCGTCACCCGACGCCGGCGAGGGCGGCCGTCGCCTGAGGCTGGCGAGGCCGAGGACGGCCCTCGCCGCAATCCTCGCCAGCCCAAGCGCCGAAAAAGAAAAAAAGGAAGAGAGAAAAGAAAAAAGGAAAAAGAAAAAAAAAGAAAGAAAAAGACAAAATTGCCCTATTCCGGCACCAGAAAATGTCTCATGGCCGCCGGCCGGCGAGCTGGATCCTTATTTAAGACTAGTTTGCGCACCTTGGGTCCTTAATTGAAACATTGTCCACTTGGGGTCCTTTTTTAAAAAAGAGACCCACTTTGGGTCCTTAATTGAAAATTTCCCTTAAATAATCAATACCCTGAGATATTTCTGCAGAACTAACAATGATACTTTTTCTAAATTTGCATTATCTAACAGGCATGCAATCCCCATATCTCCAAGTAGTGAGGGCATAATTGCAAATTAGCTTCTACAGTGACCTGAGGGTACTTCTAAAAGTTTCAATGCCCTAACAAAATTCAGGATAGAGGGTAAGTCAGATGAGACCAAATTTTGGGGACTTAGATTAACATTTCATGATGACAAAAACTTCAGTGCACACAAAAAAAGTCCAGATTTATCATGATGAAAAAAAAAACCAAACCATTTGATCAGCCCATCTAGATTTAAATTAAATAAAGTTATCAAATGACACTTTCAACGAAAAATAAAACATCAACTCAACAAATTAGTTACTTTCAATCAATCTCATGAGTATACAGACATACCGATGGCAGCAGAAGCTGAATTCTCTATCTTGACTGAAGATGATGGAGATGAAAGCAATGCTGAAGTCTCTGCAAGTTGTGTGGAAGGAGAACTCCCACTATGGCCAGAAGAACAAGCCTTTCCCTGATCATTCTGATGCACATCAGCTCCATCATCTGCCTGGTTTTCCCGAGGTAACCTCCTTTGCGCATAAAGCCGTGAAGGAGAAGGCTTGGGAGGCTCAAATGCTTTAGATATTCCACCAACCCAAGACCAAACAGCATCTCTGTTCTCAATTGTCCACAATAGCTTCAAACCATAAACAAACACACGTTGACAATTATCAGCTATTAACACATTGTATCCATCATCGTCACTCTGGTCAGATCGTGCATGCTCATCACTCTCGCTTCCATTTTCAAATTCAGACCTGACATAGGTCATCTCAAGATTTCTCCTGCCACCCTCTTGCCATGCTAATAACCTGGCAGGATCAGCTTTTGGGGCCTGTCTTCGTATGGTAAAATAATCAGATGACAGCAAAAAACCATCATCACGATGCTTCTCGGTGCAATTAATTACACGATTGCCCTTCTCACTAGGAACTCTATCCATGGATATGGATTGCGAATTTTTCCTTGTCCCTTGACCTGCTTTTGCAAAAATGGGACCATTATCAGTGTCTTTATACAAAAATGCCTTAGGCATGTGAAGGTCAAGACCCTGGTAAACAAGATCAAGAAGTTCACGCTTGCATTCAAATGTGTATTTCTGCTTCCCCCGACTATAACACATTTCATACTTCAGCTTTGTCATATTAAATGTTAAGCCTTCAGCAGGGTCATCTTCAGCTAAGGGGACATGTTTTAAGCAGGTAGGAGTAGCATCTACTCGCAGCATAAACTCTGTCATCACCTTGTCTAGGGAAAGGTTGCCTGATCTGACAGCTCTCGGAACTCCAAAACGAGGCCATCGAGAGAAACTGCGCAGCTTGTGAGGAGGATTATAATTCATATTCCAGAACTTTAATATCCAAGCCAAGTCATGGGCCCCGAGGTTGAATGTTGGTGAAACGTTGGGAGTACTTTCAGAAGGATGGGGACCACAGATGGTTTCATCAACAGCAACATCAGCTCCCTGAGTAGACTGGTATTGTTTCTCAGATTGTGGAAGAGGTCTAAAAGAGAAATTCCACCTGAGAGAGAGAGAGGTAGATCTGAAGGGGTCAAACACTTTTTCACGAGGCTTTCCTTCATTGGGAAGTGCAAACAAATAATGATTGAGTGGATCGACAGATTCGCACTCCCAGTCCATCGTTACTTCAAGTGCAAAAGCTGGTGTTTCCAGGAAAGCATCAGATAAACCTGTAGGAAGTTTTAAACTGCGGTTCTTCCCTAAACTTTCCAAGCTGCTCAAAAGAATCTTGAAATCCTTAGCAGAAACATAAACTCGACCATCTGATTGCTGGATCTCCATATATCCCGACACCAATTGAAGTTTGTCAAGCTTTTCATAAGGATCAGTTGTGGCAAGAACAAACCATCTCGTTTCTAAAAAGAATAAGGTGATGTTTCCATGGATGTAATTTCTTACTTCATCCCACCACGGCAAGCTCCGCTCTTTCTTTGGTGGCTGAATTTGTGGTGTAGTATTCCTAAGGCTCAAATTCGCCCGGCGAAGTGCAACAGTGAAAGCATAGCTCACATCAGCGAAAGATGGTTCATATCCCACTCCAAATGAAATTTGTGCTTTTTGAAAATATATAGGCAAATCAAAGTATGTTTTCACTGGAGGAGTTGTGCCACTAACGGATCGAAGCAGGCAGACCTTTCTCCATCTACCAATAAAGACATCTTGGTGTATCTGGGGTTGAAAACAAGTTGCCTGATTCAAAAAAGATAAGAAACATGTCAGCTGCCTAGGAAGATATGATATGAGTCGGACAAAGCAAGTGACTGAAGCTAGCAAAGAACAGAGAAACATTCATCAACCCTTGAAAAGAAAGAGAGCTAGAAGTTAGTTATAATGCAAAAATTGCACAGAGCGGTTGATGGATATTACTGATTCCAATCAATGCTACACTTGTTCTGTTAAAAAACTTGTACAACTGTGTTCCGCCTTAGGGGGACAAAACTTACACTTGAAAAGCAATATCATCATAACCAAAATGCTATTGTGGATAAACCAAAGTCTCATCTCATATTTCCATAGAATTCACTCGAAAGCAGCTTCTATAGATTGCAGAACATCCATTTTGGCAATGTTCATACATGAAAAAAATGCCTAATGATGAATACTGACAGGTATAATCTTTATTTTCTTTTGAAAGAGTTACTGTCAGTTACTATCTTCTTAAGAGTGTATCTATTCATAGCCTCGCTCAATCCAGAAAAGGCAATCCTGAAATGCCTCACTTTCTAAACTTACTACAAGTTGCATAAATCAACAGGTTCCAGTAGCCTTGTATTCAAAAACATTACCTAAAACAATAGGAGATATACTTAAAATCAGAAAACCCATATCAATAGGCAAGGTCCTCCTTTAACTCAAAAAAAAAAAAAGACCTCTTAACTAAATAATAGTATCTTTATGACAGATCCTCCCACTCAACCACAAAAAGGCATTTCATATGAACCAGAGTAACAGAGTGGACTTAAAAAGGTAGAGCAGAAAATAAGGAAAATAAACCAAAACATAACAAATTTTACCTGCTGCGCCAGAATTACACGGCCCTCACATTTACCAGAAGTTGCTGAGAACATAGGATGTGTGTAATTCCTTAACTGAACAACCAGAGTACCTGTGTGCAAGAGAATATTTCTTCCATAAAGACGAGAAAATGGAATGTCATTTTCACAGCATACAGGATCAAGTTTCCTGAGTATATCTATCATCCCAGCATCTCCACCATCAATGCTAGTCAAGGTTAAATCTAAATCGGTGGCAGATATTGAAAGAAGTGAAGTCCTGCTAGCACTAGGCCTAAATCCAGCCTGAAACCCTTTACTGCATGCCCCTGAACCTTCGGAAGGTCTTAACTTCTGACAAGCCTGGTAATATGATTGAAATGACCTTTTGTATATTCCTTCTTCGAGTTCACGCGAAGAAGATGGATCTTGTCCATCTATTTCAATTCCATCATTATTAAATTTTCTTTCTTTAGCAACATCACTTGTCTCTGCACTTCTACTACATAAGTTGCCTTTCATTGCTTCATCAAGATACTTCATTCTGACAGCTAACTCAAAAGCCTCATTCTTCATAAGCTGATAATGTTCATCAAGCCAGCCCTGAATAGGTTCTTCCTCAATATCAGCAGTCAGTTTACGTATGCCAAACTTTATACACCCCAATTTCGACGAACTAGACTTTTTTGATTTCGAGCTTTCTTTCTTGAATGGAAATATGAGCATGGTTTTAGCAGCAGCTATAAGCTTCAAGGCCCGTAACATATCCTCGATGGAGTCATCAATGGCACGCAACTGTAGCCTATATGGCATACATATATGAAAATGAAGACCTTGCACTATCCAATCCCATTTAGTAACTGAAGATGCTTTCACATCAGATGAAGCACTACTGGTACTAGGAATACGTGAAACTTGCATCCGGGTGCTTTTGATTACTCTAGCCCCATTAAAACTTAGAGTAAGTCCTTCAAAGAGTACTCCTATCCGGGCATTTTCAGAAAAGATAGACTGAATTTGAACCAATGCATCAACCCCATCTCCAGCCTCAGCCGATACAGTCAACGTCTCCACATCTATCGCAAAAATAGACTCCTTCTTGTGTTTGGCACTTCTTCCCAGTTCCTCAGCCATTTCTTTACTCTGATGAACATTTCCCTGAGAAAAGACATCATCATTACTGATACTACCCAGTTGCTGAAGCTTCTGATGATGCATCATAGATTTCAAATTCAGAACAAGTTCGAATAGCGATAGATGTACATCAGGCTCCCACCGCACCGTAATTTTGGTTGCACTGAAAAGGGAGCAAACAGAAATCTCTTTGTGACCACCAGACCGTCGTACAAATTTAGCATTTTGCATGTCAAATACAGTCAATCCTGTAGAAGAAAGATGCTCCTTCATGTTTTCTTGATAAATTGATCTGGCTCTTTCGAGCTCCACCTGGGTTGTCTGTTTCTCTTTGTTTACGCACACAGAGAGGTGAAAAATGTCAAGTGTGACAGAATAGTTCAATGTCTTGCATTCTCCGTGGACTGTGGACATTATGGTTGCACTACGTGGAGTACCATCAGCAGAAACACTAACTATGACCCGACCACCCTGTGACCCATGATTCACACGCTTGGGATCTGCAACAGTCATATTTTCCAAGCCTGCCTCACCACAAATGTTTATAGAACATCGCTCAAGATTAAATTGTATGAGTCGAGTCCCTTTTCCTGATTGCTTAGATGCCCGCCCCCCTTGGCTCTGTCCTGATCTCTTTCTAGAAGCGGAAAGACTTTTGAAAAGAGCTTGAAAAGCTAGAGCAGTTGATATGAGAGATTCAACCCGCTTTAAGGTAAAATAAACACCCATACCAGTAACGTCAACTGAAAGAGCCAATTTAGATCTAGTAATGTCTTCTTCTGATGACTCCATGTCCTTTTTGCCCCAGTCTAGACTCACCTTAGCTATGTGCATCAAGGAACCAGAATTTGATTCAACACCAAAAAGGTTTTCTTTCAAACATTCTTGATACTCATCTTCCATATGCAGATTTATCTCACCAAGCTCCATGTGAACAGAAGGGCCTGTTGTAGATATATTATTTGCAAAGATGTGCGAGGATTGTGAGCAACCCTGCAAAAAGAAAATTATGAAGGATACCCAAGAAACTAAAGTGAAACTTATGCTTTGTAGGGCCAATAACAAGAAGATAAAGATGAATAGACATAGACACTTGAGCAAGAACGATTAACAGGAAAAACTATATGTAAATTATAACGAAAGATAAAGGCAAACCTGCCGAGCAAGAAACCTAAGAGCTCTATGCAAGTGATTAGAACTACATAAAGAATCATCCTCAAAAAGCAGATTGCAAGTAATAGGAAAAAATTAAAAGACTTTGATAGAGAGAGAGAGAGAGAGAGAGAGAGAGAGAGAGTACAAATTACATTTTTAACGAAAGTCAAAGGAAAATTTTTATCTGTAAGGACTTATATGAATTATCATAAATATGGTAAATGTGCCACAGAGATTTTGAAATCGAGAAGTAAAAGAATCAAAATGGAGAAGAAATTATCTCCGGTGAAAAAACCTTACCCATTTCCTAGAAAGCATAATACTGCAAGGTGAAGCCCAATTAAGAAGTTGACCCAGAGGAAATGTTTTGGATTGATTGTGATGGTTCAATGAAAGATTCATCCATCCTACGAGGTCTTCCCATAATCAACATATTCATCTCGCTATGAACAAGAAACACTAAAAAGACTGACTCTGGAATTTTCTAAGTTTGCACCAGTTTAAAAGCAAAAGCGTCCCCATGTTTATAAGGTAGTAACCAGCTGACAGTACTTGGTTGATGACCAACAGTTCTTGTTAAATTAGCAACACTTGGGACGTGGCCAACTTTTCAGGAAGAAATTAGCCTGGGAGCTAGAAGTAGAATCCCTTCAATGTCGTAGTCAAGACAAACTCTTACATCCTCAAATTTTGTAGTTTACACATGCCTTCTGCATATAGTAAGTCTGCCATCCTAAGTTCAGTTAAGTGATTTCTAAAGAATGGAGTGTTAAGGCACGGTGGCGTATCAACTGAAGCAGCACAATTCAGGGGGACAGCAAATTATCTACATAAAATTTCTAGCTACAAACAAGTCCAAGTACCCAAAAGCTCATAGCAAACTCACATGATATAGAGGCAAACCACTGAAGCTGTATAGCACAATAGTCATCTCAGGAGCTGAGAGAGTACAAGTCCACATGATAGCTTTAGAATCTGATGATAGTGACCTCTTAGATGTCACAGTCGGCTCCTGCAGCACCATTTTCTTCTTCTTTGAGGACTGGAGATGCAACCACGGCTTTAATCTACTTATGAATACATTGCACTGAGTACCTCCCAATTTGACATCAACTTCAGCTCTCACTGGCAATGTTGGCTGAAAATTAATAATTCATTACATGAGATAATAAAATTACAAAGAGAAGAGCGAGCTCATGCAGTCAGGCTTATTAAAGCTAAGAAATGACACATACTAATTGACAAGGGTATCAACACATAAGAATACAGTTGCAGATGTAAATGTGAAGTGTGTCAACAATCTAAACGCCTCTTTCATGCCATGTTGCAGCCCTGTTGATGATTCTAAAGAATTCAATTAGGTGGAGAACTTAAATTGACAGTTTTCATCGTCATACTAAAATTAGAAGGTTTATGAGACAACTCCGCCAGCCTTCTTAGGAGTCACAAAGTAACTCTGATGTGTTATAAGCTTTAGCACAATTACAGAATGGGGAAAAATATTGAAGTAATGAGAACACAGTTCAACTTGGTGATTATGCACAACTAAAAGAACAGGCCTATGCAATATACAGGTCAAAGTAGTCAGTACTTATGATCGTAATTGAAAAAAAAAAGTTGCTTATTTGATTAAAACGTAATACCATGCAAGGTTTAAGAGAGATGGAATCCTTATTTAAATCTAACTTAAAAACACATTTCATACAGCTTTCATAGCTTACGCAAATCATTCGTAGTTCCACGCTAGGAAAAAAAAGCTAATAAGACCTTATAGGCACCTTTTTACTTCAAGAATGTTGAATAACTAATAAAAGTGGTTAGAAGTAGCAGCTGCAGGATGGTTTTGGAGGCAGAGCGCAAATAGTCAATGGTTATTCATGGTTTTATCAACCCTAGCAGATAAGACATCATTTATTCTCTCCTGTTCCGAAACCTAGTACTGATTTACTACGTCTGATTTAGCTCATTTTGGTGCTATTTTTTTGAGTCCATGAGGGATTAGAACAATTGTCAAAGTATTCTGCATCACAAACAGACGAGATTTATGTCGGCATATATGCATGTATCTCACTCTTGCTTTTGTATGGACATTCTAAGGTGAAATAAGAGCAAACTTTCAATTGTTCCTTTCCCGTTTAATAATTCATCTCACATGTGGATTCTTGTTCGTTTCAATCCTCATTCTTCAACTTCATGTGCATTCTTCAAATGATTTCGTTCTAGCTTGCATATGAGGGAGTGTTCAAGTATCCCACATAACTTATCCGCAGCATTTATGAGAGCCTTATATACCTAATTAGTTTACACAATCTGGTTTAGACTTCCTAACAACACCAAGGTATTATTGGTTCTCAACTTTCGGAAACCTAAGGCAAGTGCTATCTGTACCGCTTCTTCGGTGTAACATAGATAAGTAACATTATTTCCAACATGCATTAAAGTTCAAACTTTCACCAACTTCTTCTCCCTTTATCAATGAACCTATCAGACTATATGCATTATCCAGGATATGATGGACCCATGACCCTCTACAGCATTTTCAAAAAATCTTCTTTTCTGAATCAAAAAATAGAACATGACTCACCTCTAGAGGAATGTACACCAGAGATATGACATCAACCTTCAGAATCTCCATAAGAGAACTGCCAGCTTCTCTTAGCAGCTGAAATATCACAGATAATTACTGTTTAGAAAGGACGAAATGGAATGAAGAATACGAAACTGAAAAGCAAATAACGGATTCACAAACTAGTACATAAATCTTGCCGAATTCCACTTGAATGTCAAGACGTGTACTCTCCCCCACATCCTCTGTGGATCGAGTTTTCAAGCATCTAAATTGAATGCCCGTGATGTTATTCTCTACATGCAGGTCATGCTCTCGATGACTAAACTTAATATCCACTTTTGGCAAACTGAAGGAAACCTGTCAAAAAAGGAATTGTTTCATTCAATAAAAGATTGCAACCAGTCAAGGAGCTTCAGATTGCAATATGAATGAAACTCTCAATACATCAAGACTCTCAAACTTAAAGTAGATGATTTATGTAATCACCTAAAGTTGTTATATCCAGAATTGAAGAGATGATGAAAATGCTGGACCGTCATCAGAGAAAAACTACCGCTGTATTTGAGTTTTAAATTTAAAAGGCTATCATAAACTTTGCTTGGTATGAAGTAGGGGACCATCAGAGGAACCTTTGTGCTTGCTGGGAGATCACATGTAAACCAAGTTAGAAGGGTGTGTCACTATTACAACTTGTTTCTTAAGAATATAACTGTTGTTCGGAAGCAGTGCTGTAGTCTGTTCAAAAAAATTTCTGCTCTCCGGGAGGTGAAGAGAAGTAGTATAGTTGGTGACAACATGGATGGCATGATTACTTGGGCATTTGTTTCCCAGGCAAGCACCAAGAAACTGATCACCCCCACTTATGAAATTTTTTTTTTTTTTGGTAAGTCACTTATGAAATTTTTTATATTTCTAAACATCAACAATAAAGTTGGAAAGGATTATTAAATTTAATTAACTTTTGGAATATTTATAAGCACCAGCCACTTTGATTCTCCATCCTAATCTCTTTCATTCTTCGTGGAGTTTCCAATGATGTCCACCATTCATTTCTTATCTTGTCTTTTGTTTAACCAGTCATGATGAACTGCTATGTGGTTTTCTATTGCAGGGTAGACGTAGCAATAGTTAAGTACCAAACATTAAAAAGAAAAAAAAAACGAAACTCCTACTTATATTGCCAAAAATGCACACACATATAAAGTCTTTGTCACATGCACGAACCATGCTGCTATGCTGAAATCATCTAAAATCTTCTGTTGCATTTGCCTTTGTCTTCTCTGCCTTTATTTCAAATCATTCTTTCTCCACAAGTTGCAGTACTGCAAACAACTTGATCATCTTAAAGTAACCAGTAGCTTGCTGGTACTTCTATATTCTTTAGTCATTTCTTAAAATTGAAAACCACAATTCATTGAATTCTTTATTTTTTCCTTCTTTTAGCCTACATTAAAAAATTTTACAACACCAAAATATGCCAATATACTTATCGAAAAAATGGTCCTACAAGTTAGTATAGTCAATCAAAGCCCCCCCCCCCTAAAACCCCATAAGACAATTTATCATGCCAATGAGAGGTTATGCTACTTTCTTGAGTCAAACATGACCCTTAGATAGTAGAGGCAATATAAACTCACAATGTCCTGCCAAAGCAAGAAACAAAGAAAGTTCATAATGCATGTTTTGTGGAATATCTCATATGATGCAACAATCAGCCCGACACTGAATAGACTGCATTTGTCAACATCATCAAGAATTGAACAATTTAGTAAGTTAACCATTCCAAGAAGCTTGGTTAGTATGGATTATGAAGACATAAATTGTCAATGTGTTATCGTTCTACAATAGAAATTACCATAATACATCTTTTTTTCATTTGGAACTGAATGAAGTTTTTTTATAGTGTGATCCAAGAGACAGTGATGTGAGTGTGTAAAAATAGCTCAATCACTTATGAAGCCCAAAACATCTTTACATTAACATTGCACAAAGCTTTATCCTTGTCAAAAGCGTCAACCATATTAGAAGGCGGTCTTGTCTATTTTTAAGACATAACCTTATCGCAATTTGCACCCTTTACAAAAAAGAGACTTTAAAAATGTGCTGCTTAGTTAATGAAGATCAAGTTTGGAGCTGGGCAATAAAATTCCTCATTTTCCTTGTATAATAAGAAGTGTTTAATTGGTTGGACATAAATTCTATTTTTCCCATCAAATCCCTACAGCTCTCTGCCCATCAAAACATAAAACAATTAGGCGAAAAGATGCCACAGCGAAGAGAAAGTCCATGTAATGTAGTACAAGGACAAAACTAGAGAGGCAAGGTTACTACAAGGCACCAGCTTGTAAAGCAATAAATTCACTAACCTTCTCAGGAAACATCAAACCGTACTTTGAAAGTGCTGCTTGTTTTCTGGGTGGATTTTTGCCAGCCGCAGGATCAATAGTTCGCTCCATCTCTGTAGAAAATGTATCAGATGACCTTTTGTTCTTCGAAAAAAGTGACTCATTCAGGTTCATATTGACTTCTCCACTATGGATGTCTAGATTGTTGATAATT
Source organism: Syzygium malaccense (assembly GCA_031216405.1). Taxonomy (NCBI): domain Eukaryota; kingdom Viridiplantae; phylum Streptophyta; class Magnoliopsida; order Myrtales; family Myrtaceae; genus Syzygium; species Syzygium malaccense. The sequence continues at coordinate 10,881,902 of CM062258.1, forward strand.
ACACCAACTTCCCTACGTTCAAAAGAGCAAAGCAGAATAATTAAAAAATAGACCAAGACTGTTGTATCCAAAGCTACAAAAGAAGGTCATCCGTATGCTGAGAGAACACCATAATGACAAAGTGATCACACACTGCAATTACTTTTGAGAGAAATAAATGGGTGGGGAAAAAATCACCTATCATGACCGAACTCGCAAGAAAGAAGCAACTCCTCACAGCTCAAAGGTGCAGAAGACCTCTCCATACCAGCATGTGCCATCTGGTTGGAAGAGTCACCATCGAGATTACATGACTGGTCACAGCTCATTCGTGATTCACCCAGGTAAACAAGAATGGGTGATATCTGCAGCTTAACCAACAGATTAGGTTTGGAGCCACCATCTTTAGATATTTCCACTTTCAAATCCTTTACTTCAACAGTAGCCTTGGGAGTCTGCCATTTACAAACACCCGATTAAGAAAAATATGAAATCAACCATGCAGTGTTCTCCATGCTCATGAAAAAAAGCAAAAGGACCAAAGACTTCTTTAGACTGAACATAGGAAAAGCAAGTTGTGGAAAGCAAGAATTCCATTTATATTATCCCAGCAGCCAAGCGTCAAATAAAAAAATGGCAAGACCGGGCAGCCTAGCAAAATATATTTTAACTGATATGCCTGGCTTTAATACAGCTTCAAGTTCGCACCAACTAATAAAAGTACTTTCAGACACACCACGTGCTACTCCAGCAATTGGAATATCAATTTTGACAAGAATCGTAGCGTCTCAGGAAAAAAAAACTACTAGAATCCTAGCACCTTAACATTAGGTATAAGGGTGGGATGGCTGGCAAAGGGGACCATTACATGGTAACAAGAACATGAAGAGAACATGGCTACCTAGAGTATGGAATTTGAGAGATTGAGCGACTAATTCCATTCCCCGGTCCTCTCCCCTTTAAGTGCCTATCTTGGTCCAACCAGTGTCAATACATATCTCAGCTGCGAGTCTATGTGTGTATGCACAAGTGTAAACAGAATGTGGAGTTGTTAAATAATCATGCATAAAGATTACCAAATCATTCACCTTCCCTGTACTTCCTAACCAACCAATTACTGCCAATTGACTATTTTCTTCAACACCTAAACATACTTAGCACTTTGCTAAAAAGTAACACACCCAAAATCTCTCAAGGATAGAATTACCTCAGTGATCCTCTTGAAAAATCAACAAACTCAAAGTGACTAAGTCAAAACACTTCCAAAACAAATCACGAGTACATAAACCAACATTTGAGAATTGCAAGTTACCTTCAATGCCAAATCTGTAATGCTAATAGACAAAAACCTTGCAATATTGGCTACAAGCATCCACTTTCCCCTGCCTGAAGTGCGGGGTCTCCGACTTTTGACTTTCTGCTTGCTTTTATTAGGAGGCCTGATCACAACCTCTAAATCAGATATCAGCACTTGTAGCTTGGGATCCCTCGAAAAAAAACCAGCCCCAAGCTTGACAAGAGACTGTCTCAGGCTGACTCTAATTTCTCCAACAGACACAGATTCGATGGGACCCTGCATATTGGCAAGTCAAATTCATCAACCACAGTTTACATTTCCTAGAATCCAGTTAGCAAACGAGTTCTTTCAGTCCTTTGAGCCCAGATCCCCAAAAATCCGAAAAGAGTCCATGTCGTATTACATGATGCGTGCTTGACTTCCCTGACTAATGTTGTTTTCACCTTGCCTCGGGTATATAGCCTCCACTCCATTAAGGCCGGAAGGCAAGAGCACAATCAGTGACATTTTGTCATAAAGAAACTCTAGATTGGCAGGTAATTAGGAGCATGGAATTCGAATATGAGTAACCGGATTGACCAGAGTAGATGCCTAAGATTTCTAAAAGGTTGAGTTTCTCTATGAAGAAAACTTTAGCAGACCAGTCATAGAAGTGAGAAAAGAACCTTTTTAAACTTCACCACAATGTCTCGTAAACATTTCCACCCACCAACTTTAAAGGCAACAGAAGCTCCCAAAACCCGGCTTAAAGTCCAAGCTACCAATCGAGAAGCAAAGCTGCAAGGAAGAGGAAAACGAAGACATGGATTAAAAAAAAAACACCTGAATAAATGGTACAAGGGCAATCCACCAATAACGAAGCCAAAAACAGAGGTACATAATTTCTGCGAAGTAACATTGGCATGAAAACTTGCGAACGGTTAAACTCCATTAGATGAAACAGCATTATAAACCCCATGCAACAGCAAGGGCAACCTTATATCCCCGACATGGTCAACTTTCTCTGCGCAAGCACAACTCTATGTTTTTCTCTTTGTTACATGAAGTGGCAAATTGAAAGTAAGCTTGGCCAATGCTAAACCATGGACGGACGAATTCCGCGAAGCAAGACACGGCAACCATCGGAAGAACCATAAAACATGTCCTCCGCCGGAACTATACCCTGCATGGGACGAATTCGATCGAACGACCACGCAATTTTTCCCCGACCAGTCACTTTGATCGTCGCCAAACGGTTCCCATTGCTCGCTCCGCTCCGCTCCTTCCACCACTCGCCAACAGTGACCCAAAAACCGAAGCCACCGCTCGCATTTCTCTCCAAACGGCCGCAAAATCCCTTCTTTTCTCCCGATCCACCGCGAAGGCTTAAACGCGATCGACACGTCGCGTCTCAAGCCGATCGGCAACCCGAATTTCACGAGAGCAAAAGAAAAAGAAGAAAGAAAAAAACAAGAGCGGAATTCCCACGGGGCGGAGGGGGGGCGGGGGGGACATACATGAAGAGCAACCACAGCACAATGGAGACCAGCAGGAACCCGAAGAGGAACTTGGCGGGCGAAGCGGACGCCATTTCCCGCGCGGGGGCGGGCGCCCGATCAGGACGGCCCCGGGCGGCGGCGAGGAGGCGGCGGCGGCGCGGCGGAGGGGGAGGAGGGGGATTGGCGAGGGGGGGAGATCATAGCAGTGGTGGTGGTGGTGGTCGTCGTCGTCGTCGTCGTCGACGTGGTGGTGCTTCCACTTCGAAGGGCCTGAAGATCGGAAGGGAACTGATGGTTCGAGCGCTTTTTATGGCAGGATTCGAAGGATCCGATCCGCGATGCTCTCTCGGTCGTCACGCAGAGAGAGAGAGAGAGAGAAAAAGACGGGGACAGGGAGGCGGTGTTTCCGATCGGGTGCGCGAGGGCGCAGGGGAAGGAATGGTGGCGCTCGACGTGCGCTCGGTGTTTCGTCGTCCTTTTTTTCTTTTTTGGACAATTTCTGGACAAGTGCACCCAAAGCCTTAGAAACTCTATCATCGAATCTTAAAAGCTTTCGAAGAATACGGTTATGTCCTAAAGCTTTTCGTGAAAGTGTAACCGTGTCTTTGAGCTTTCGAAAGGAGCAATCGAGTCCAGAAACTTATCGAACTGATCTAATTAATTTCGTCCGTTAATTGCATTATTTGAAATTTTAGGACTCGATTGCTTTGGTAGCAAGTTTTAGAACTTGATTGTACTTTTCGAAAGTTTTAGAACTCGATTATACTTTATGATTAATTTTAGGACTCGATTGCACTTTTCGAAAGTTTTATAACTCGATTACACTTTATAACGAATTTTAGAGCTTAATTGCACTTTTGAAAGTGTGATAATTTTAAGGCTTAATTACATTTTTCACGACAAATGCACTTATCCTTTTTTTAATGACGTTACACGATCGATGGTGTCCAAAAAAATTTTACATCCGAAATATCGAGTAAATTCATTTTGCAATGAAATATTCGAATCATCAAATAACAGAAGGAAATCATGGATGAAAAAGTACACAACATGCAGACCATTATGCCAATATTGAAAATAGAAGGATGTATGGACATTTGAAAATTTTAAAGGAAGGTTATTTCGTTGCTAGAAAATCTTTAAATTTGGGTACCGAAACATTTGAGAGATAAAACATAATTATGAATTCGCGTATATATCCATATATAAATTATTTACATAGCAATCGTTAATTCGTACGAAGAAAAATTAATTGAGATCCCTTCAAACAGGAGGTGCTCGTTCATTTATATATAACAACATGTTGGCTCATTGTATTTTCTACCCCTCAAAAAAGGTTCAGACCTCCCCCCCCCCTCTCTCTCTCTATGTGAGTTTCAGCCTTTCTTTGTCTCTTCGACTCATGGAAGGAAGGGATTTAACCTAGTTCTTCCCTCCTCTCCCTAGTTATTTTTCTTTTGATTTCCTCTTATTTCTTTTCTTACTCTCCCGATCTAGTTTTAAATCTTGGAGCTTTGATATCTCGATCTTAGACTTGTGAGCTTATCTCTCCAATCTTATTCTAGATTTAGGAGCTTTAATAAATAAGTAATCTATCTCCGATTTCAACGGTGTTCAAAGTAATTTTGGTGGCAAATCTATGCTCGTTCAACGTGTTTTTGTTAAAAGTTTTGGCGTCTCGCAATTGCTAAAAGGCTCGCTCTCACTTGCTTAAATGGTTGCTCTCGCAGGTGTTAGATTTGAGCTTGTTCAACATCTTTGTTCACTAAAACGATCGCTATATAACATTTTTGACATTTCTAATGTCCTTTTGCCGTTGATAGCCCATTTTAGAGTGATAGCTACTAATTGGAAGGTTAATTTTACATGTTGCGATGTATTAATTTAGTCATCTGAAAAGTTGTGACTCATTTTCTCGATATTCAAGAAAATTTTCAAGGAATAGGATCTGAGAATCGAATCAATATATGTATTTTTTTGGGAGATCTAATGAGAGATATAACCCAAAATTTTTTTTCCAATAAACCATCAAATTTAAAACTAGTAACAGGGGTTACTTAGGGGGGCTATTGTCGCCGACGATTTTATAAATAATTTTGATGATAGAATAATTTGGGTCTTCAAAATTATCATACATCGAAATTATGATTTTGTAACTTTGCGAATGATCATTTAAGATACATGGCACTTAGATCGGATCAAATTAACTTCTACTATGATTTAGCTAGCCAGATAATCTTAATAGACATTTCTTGAATAATAACTTATATATCTAGGTGGTTGTCAAGGAAATCATACCCAAAATTTAGTTCGCGATTCATGTCACTTCACCCTAAACTCCTCTTAGCAAGTACAGAGCTTCTGAATCCGCTCAAGAGAGAGCCAATCGTCAAATGTCGGAGATCAAGGAATCGACGGGCATCGAGCTCGAGCTCCTAGCCGGTCCAAATAAAAAAAACAAGGCGATTCTTGAAACTTCGGAAACTTTTCAAATGCAATTTTTTCCTCGTCATATCATCCCGAAACGGATCGAATTTTCAAATATTCATTTTATTTTCTCAAGAAACCTATTGTGTTCACCTTATTTATCCATGCAGCATGTGTTGGTTTAGATTACAAAAAAAGAAAAAATCCCGGTAGTTTTGGATGCTGACTAGTTTCTGACCCAAGTAAGTTACCCAACTACTACAATATTTGCCTCGACGGAAGCTGTTTCCTTCTAAGTTCTGTAATTTGCCTCCTCGTCGTATGTGGTTTTTCTTGTTTACTGGCTGCTGGGTTTGTTTGGAGGTATGGCCTTCGGTGCCGGTTTTGCAATTGCTCTTAGATTCGTCAATGGTGTGATAGGTCCTCCCAAAGTAATTGTGTACGAGGCAGCTAAAGATCGTCGTGACCTTAAATTGAAGAGTTAGCAACATGCACCGTCTCTCGTGGCTCCGATGTTTGTATATATGTATACATATTGCATATCTCCTCTTTGGAATCAACAGTGTGCTTTGCTGCCGTGGCATTGTTGCGGGAACATGTTTGAGCGCCACAAAAAAGAGAAATTTCGAACCTCGTGTAGCAGCAATACGCGGCTGTTTAGACGCATGGCTTCCCTGTTTTCCATTCGCAACCTTGCGGCGCGATGAAATGCTTGCATGTAGATTCTCTCAAACTGGTTATTCTAATTGTAATTGGCTTTCGCACGACGGACACGGATCGGACGGTTCTTGTGTGTGGATATCTTGCTAACATCGCCGTGGTTTAAGAAAGAAGTAAAGCAAAAGAAAATATCAAGTTAGTTTAGACGATGGCCCGTGACCTAACCAAACAACCTCATCGAGCACAACGCGCTTCCCTTGGCTCTTCTTCTCCCTGCCCATCTTCGTTTCTCTCAATCTGTCTGCAACAACAATCTCAGAAAATGCCTCGCTTGAAGTCCATGTAAATAAAAAAGGAAAGAAGTCCACGTAAAACGGGGTGAGATCTCGATTCTCTCTATGCCCACACTTCGATTTCTTCGCTCGGCACGAGCACCTTTTCTGATGGTGGTCTCGGCTCACGGGTAAAGTCGGCAGTGCCATACTGAACTCAACGAAAAGCTGAAGGTTGGGCTGCTCGGAATTGGTATCCTACATGAAAGATGTAACATAGACGCAAGAAATTTCTCCCTCTTAAGACCACTGTCTAGATACAAAATGTTTTCCAAGGTTTGTGCTTCAGAGCCTTTTGCTCCGTGTATCATTGACTATGGGGGGTACAACCATGTCTCTTGCATTTTAATTTTGTAATCTGCAGTAAGCCTTCATAGTTACTCCGAGCTCGTAAGGTCATACAATGCAGTATGAATCTTATTTGACCGCAAGCACATAATCCATAGTCAAAAGGCCAAGAAAATACAATCAACATCCCTTATCCATTTAATCACCGATATTACAACTCTCAGAAGTCATCGAGATTTACACACATGGACGGAAGGTACTGAGACAGTAAAGAGGCGAAACACCTCGTCTCCAGCCAGTATAAAGTTTCTGGAATCCAAACACGCAATTGGTACTCGAAAATCACTGAGTGAGCAGCTTCGAGTCGCATGCTACGATCTTAACCCGACCGACATTTTCCAGGCAGTCCTCGTTCTTAAAAGTAGCGTCCTGTAAAATGAACGTCCACACGTTGTCGCAGAACCGGTACGTATGCAGATGTCCCTGAACCAAAACAAGAGAGAAGTTCGAAAAGACGTCAGTTTTCCTCTCATAGTGATCACAGCTTAAACCTTTTCACCTTATAACTAAATAGACGGTTTGAATGCATAAGTTCAAAACACACAAATAACAAGATACAAATCTCCTTACTAGAAGACTAGAAGCTATTTGCTATCCTCAACAATCTCACAGCATGAGTGTTATATTCATTTCGGAGGCAATATTTAGTGCATTAGGGCAAGCATTGATGTCCTTGGCTGCAGTCGTCCATAAGTCACCGACCAAGATCTTAAAAAATTCTGTTTAGATGAATCCATCTGTGCTATAATGATAACCAAAACGAGGCAGACCCAGAAGGGACAAATACTTTCACTGAACCAGTAGAGTTCATACATTCAAAATAACACTTAACTCGCAAAGTACATGCATGCATAAGCCTCCTAGATGCCGAAACGTATGAGTGACGGGTCTAACTTTCAATAAATTTACCGAAAAATGACTGGGCGTCGATTGTTAACGCTTATTCAATAAGATTCGGTATGTGATATTAGCATATCGGTTTGTTATGGAATCTTCAAATGAAATAAACAGGTATCTTTACAATCAGCGAATCCATGAATGAATAGTGCAACCTATGCCTCTGCACGCGCGCGAGGAGAAAATACCGCGATGGTGATACTATCATTATCATACCATGTAAGCAACTAATTCAGGACATACCATCCAGCTATTGAAAAATAAAAAATGAAGATAATAATGACATCGCAAGCCATGCACTACTGCTCCAGCAAAGTATCATCTACCAGGGCTATGGAACGAATTGAAAAAAGCCCGACATGAGAATCAAATCACCTAACAATCAGTCCGAATCACACGAGGGCAGTGTCGTGAGGAACCTACTTCCACCAGTCGCCCTTTTCAGACAGACAATCGAGGCAATACAACGAATAGCACAGCCAGCGACTGAACACGACAGAGGCATGGACAAAAAAAAGGAGACTTTCATTTTTTTTTACCTTGATAGTCACCTTGCTCTTGACCTGGGTCTCCAGCGCCTCCGTCATGGACTTAAAAAAAACGCGCACGGTCATCATCAGCTCAACACGAACGAACAGACAATCGCGAAAACAAAGACGGAAAAAAAAAAGAACAGAAAAAAAGAAAGAAGTAGATCGGGTCCAGATCCGGACCTTATCGAACTGGACGAGGACTTGGATGGCCAGCTCGGGGCTGAGGGTGCCGTTCGACACCATCTCGTCCAGCGTCTCCGTCAGGCACATCCCGATCGTCGACCTCCGGTACAGCTCGAACGTCGCCATTTCCCCCTCTCGATCCAACCACCGACCTACCCCCGAAAGAAGACGGGAAAAAGAACACCACCACCGCCCCCCACCAAACAAATCGATTCGATCCGAGTCGAGTCAATCTCCGAGAAGAAATCGAGCCAATTCGACGCGGAAGGAGGAAGAAGAAGAGAGCAACGAACCGTTAGCGAGTGCTTCAGCTGTGGAGAGCTCCGCCGCTGCTCCGCCGCCGCTGCTGCTCGGCGTCGATTGGGGGTGGTGGGGGGGGGGGGGGTGGGGGGCTGTCCTCGAGAAAGAGCGAGAAGAGGGGGAGAAGAGAATTGGGGCTTTTTATACCTAGATTCAAAGCGGAGCGGCATATATAGCAGGTGACGGACGGAGGACGGAGGACGACGCCGCACCGGGGTTGGGGTGAGGCGAATTGACCGGAATGCCCTCCGCGGGCCCAAAGGGGGCGGTTTTCATGGGCTTGAGGCCGGATCGCGAAGCCCATTCGAAAGATGGATCCGGGTCGATTGGCCCACGGACACCCAGCAAGGCACGTGGCGTCACCGGCCGCCACGTACTGACGTGGGAGACCCTAAGGAAACGAGATCTGGCATTGCTGCATCCGTAGCGTGAAAAAGGGGCAAGAGAGCATAGAAGAAGAAGAAGGGAAGAAGAAGAAGCAGAATCAACAAGCCTCGCCGATGGACGAGATCGTCAGCTCGTCGCCGCCGCCTCCTCCTCCTCCTCCTCCGAGCACCGCCGCCACCGGCAGCCACGCTCCCTCCATCAGAAGCGGGAGGGACCTCGCCGTCGCCGGCGACCTCGCGCGCGAAGGAAAGGAGGAGGAGCGGCCTTGTCCTTCGCCGTGCCGGTGCAGGAACGTCTTCGCCGCGTCAAAGCTTCTCCTGCTAGGCCAGGTAATGGATCAGCAGCTCCGGACCGAAATCGCGAACCCGAAAAGGGTTACGGGCGAGCGGGACGGACCGGTTTTGACCGCGAAGTGACGCGCGAATTGCCCCGTCGCGTTCGTTTTCCGTGCGGCGGGCGAAGAAGATGAGGGCGAGGAACGAGAGGGGGGGCGGACGGAGGCCGATCTGCGGGCGGCGGAGATGCAGGCCGGCGCCGCCGGCGACGCCCACGAGCGAATTCGCGACAAATTTATATGCTAACAATCAAGGTGTTCTCTTTGGTGGCAAAGTAGGCTAATGGAGAAATTCCATGTTTCGACTAAAGTGAAGAAAATTTGTACAATGCCACGACACAATGTCGTCAAGCACGTAGGAATTTACGGAGCGGGTCTAGGATTCGGCGTCCTTCCCTGTCATTCGGAGACTGGGAGGGCCTTCGAAACGGATGTAGTCGTACATGATTCCCTGGAGAGGACCCGCGCTCATGGTTTGGGAGAGGAACACGGCGTTGTCCCCGGCGACGAGCTGGGCTCCGGGCACGTCGACGGCGTAGGAGCGGTAGAGCCCGTGAATCCCGTGCCTGGCGATCGCGTTGTCGTGCCCGATCACGCCGGTCGAGAACAGGGGAGGATCCGCTTGCGGGTCGTTGACTCGAACCTAGGAACATTGGGAGAAAAGAAAAAGAAAGAGAGAAACGAGCCGCGGGGTTCAATGACGCTCAAAGTACGAGAGATTGAAAATCTAAGTAGTTCGACATAGGTTGGTACTTCTAGTTGTGCTACATTGGCCGTGGCCAACGCCAAGCGCAGCTTGTAGGTCTCGGACGGACGGACGTCGTCGAGTTTGAAATTGATCCGCCATGTCGTTCCTTGGTACGTGGTATCATCGATCTTCCTGCCATTCAAATTCGATCGAAGTGAAATGTTGCCGTGCACCAACACCGAAGGCCAAGACAAGGTGTCAAAGAGATGCGTGCCTGGGAACTTGGGCGAAGAACCAATCTTTTCCATAATCACTAGCATCGACCGTATAGATCAAGTCGCTATTGGGATATAGTTCGGTGTATCTCTCCCACAATCCGTATTGCCTAAACCTGTACGCGAAATGAGATATTAGCTTCCTCCATGTTAATCGACATGATCGGCCGAACGATCGGATGTCGAATCGGATATGACCTCGATCTTTTATCAACACTGCATTGTCTTTCTTCCCCTCGAAGGGATCATACAGGGGATGGAATTTCATCCGATGCACGCGAACGAGACGGTTTGCATGGTTTTATAATGAACAATTGTACAATGGAAACTTTGAGAGCTTACTTGTCAGGATGATTGAGATAGAGCTTGTTGATGTACTTCGGATCCGGGTCGGGCACGTAGAATTCCGCCGCGGAACGATCCGGGATTCCAATCTCCCACAAGGTCGGCCCATCTCTAGGAGGCTCGTACACAAGTTCCCCCACATCAACTTGGCAACCTAATAATGTCACATTCCAAAAGGGGGGATTTACGTATATGGATCTTGGTTCATGCAATGATATTCATCTCCACGTAAGTTGGAGAAATTGATCCTACTTTAGCACAAAAAATTGGCCCATCACCTGATGTTATGGTGATCGCTTCGTCATTCCGATAATCCCCGACATAACAGGGTGCCCATGCGTAGATGCAATAGTCGCCGGTCCGCACGTTATTGATCGAGAAGTAACCGTCCGAGTCGGCTTTCGTCCAGAATTGATAACCCTGAGAATCGATTTGATAATAATGTGCGAGATGGTATTTCTAACTCCAAAAATATTTATCAATATTCTTTTCATTATTATATATATATTTTCTTGTTCTCTATTTCGTTCACCTTGACTTCTGTTTGCCACGATCCGACATCGCCCGGAGGTGCTAGTCCCACGTATGCCCCGTTCGCAGGGATTAAGGAATCATTGATGTACCTATGGAATAGTTCGCAATTCATCAAAAAGATAGATGTATACGCGCAACTTGCAAATTTGTAATAAATGGCATTGTATATAGTTGTTATGCACATAAGATTGTCCTAAGTAAAATAAAAACCAGCGCTAAAAATTATGACGCTGCGGATACAGTATGTTTATATCGTTTCAGAACATGTCATGTGATAGTTAGGCCCCGTTTGCTTCGCGGAAAATGAATGGTTTGGAAAATATTTTCCTAAAGATGATCGGTTGTATCGCTCGAAATAATTAATTAATAGAAAATGATTTTGTTATCGACGATAATTCATGTCTAAATATTTTCGTGAGCGATGAAAATAATATTCGTTGATTCGTTTTTGTAAGCGATATAAGCAATTATTTTGAGGAAAATATTTTTCAAACTATTCAACGAATGGAGCTTAAAAGTTAAGAGATAAGTGAATTGGAAGTTCTAAATCTTGTTATAAAAGTATAATTGAATCCTAAAAATTTAAAAAAAATGTAATTAAGTCCTAAAACTGTAACAAAAAGTACAATCAAGTCTTAAAACTTTCAAAAAGTGCAATCAAGTTTTAAAACTTGTCAAATTGGTTAAATCAAGTCTTTTCGTTGATTGCACTTTGTGAAAAATTTTATAACTCAATTGCATTTTCGTGATAAGTTTTATAATTTGATTGTACTTTTTTAAAATTTAAAGACTCAATTGTACTTTTATGATAAGTTTTGAGAATTTCAGTATTTAATTAGCAAGAAAATCAGGAACCGATTACCCGTCTCGAATCATAAGCCTCCCACTGACATAGCCCCGCTGGTCGAAAGTCTGGTATTCCTCCGAGGCCGGGAAGGCATAAGGCCAGCTCTGGACTTCGCTCAACATCTACAATACAACAGTCCACGGGTTTCTCAGGCGATCGCCCGTGGATTGTAATAGCGAGCTCTAACACAGTTCACTCGATCAGTCAATCGATCATCACCTGTTCCTTAGCGTCGACCCAGAGCTTGAGCGGATCGTCGGTTTCCGGCACGCAGTTGAGGTAGAAAAACACGGGTCCGAAGACTTTCTTCCACGGCTCACCCGGTGCGAGCTTCATCACCAGGTCCTCTCCGGCGTAGTGAGCGCTCAGAAACATCTGAGACACGACACACTCTTGCGTGTGAAGACTGAGTATGAGCTTAGAGAGCAATGATCCACAGAACAATGAGAATTGGCAATTCGTGACCGGAAGTTGTCCACGAGAATTAGAGAGAGAAGGAAGGAGGGAGATCATCGTACGGCGAGGGTAATGGGGCCGACATGGGAGGTAAGGTTCTGTTTGAGAAGTCCGCCGGAGCGAAACTCGTTGCTCGGCGTTATTTGCCAGAATCCCACCGGAGGGTCGAAGCATATCCACCCGTGAACCTGGAGATCTTTGTTCTCGCATGAGTACTGGTACTTGTCATCCACCTGCACCCCAAATCTCAAACTTAATAGCTTAGGACTCCCGATGCGTAACGGTGTTCGGTGAATATCTCAATGAAGTAGTTAGTATATTCTATTTGACCCAGCTTGCAGCTTTCCAAGGCAATTGTAGCATGTGAAATGACCAACTCGAGCTGCTTCAACTGTCGTATGGTATTGGCAAGCTCTTGCATACCTACAGCACCACCAGACCAGACAGCTGCAATTACAGCTTTGAGAAAGAGAGACAGAGTACCTCGCCTTTAAACTCCGGTTCAACGGGATCGATGAGAAGAACGGCTTCAGGAGTGGCCAAGGGCTGCCCTCTGCCGGGCAATCGATCGTCGGGAAGGGGCATATATCTCTGTCTATCATCTCCCACCACCATGTACTTAAACCTATCCATGTAATTACCACCACAAACAGCAACCCATAAAGTATATCAACATTAAGAAGAAAAAATAGAGAGAAAAAAATGATCTCATCAACCAAGATGAATGTCATGCAGTAGCAGTTGGCATAACCACAACGTGTGTACTAACTTATCCTTCCCGAGCTTGAAGACGATCCTGGTCTGGGGAAGGTTGAAAGCAGGCCACTCCCCTGAGTGCTCGTAGATTCCATAGGAGTAGAATCCTGAGCAGTTCCGAAGCATGACGTACCTGAAAAAGTATTTGAAGGAAATTGAATTTTTCCCTCAATTATCGGTGTTTATTTTTTTCACGTTTTATGACTTGAAACTTAGATGAAAATCGCACCTTTTGTCAATATTGAGGGGAACCATCTTGCCCTCTTTCGAGGAATCCCACGCCCTCGTGAACGATATCTCCACCTGCTCGTCGTTCTCCACTATCACGGTGAACTTCGTCGCCTCCATCCTGCACCACCAAAGCTAAGAAGCATTAGATGGAAGATAACATATAGGAAACATAAAAATTGGATGCATCGCTTTTGTCGATCGCTAAAGAAAGATGCATGACCAATCTAACACTCCCTAATAATGAGATCGAGATATGGGGTTGAAATTATTTCTGAATGGGGTTCAAATTTGATCATCTGATGCGACCGAAGGAAAAGTACTTTTATACTGCTTCTCCTTCTCTTTTGATGACGAGAAAGCCCATTTTAAATGGGTAAGTTCTGAGCTGATGAAATTCCCGACTATCCTTGTAATCAAATAAGACGTGAGCTGAACTTTGGATGGGGTTACGAAGGCAAAGACATGAAAATGGTTTGAAAATCGAGTTTATATTGTGTGCCTAAGTTACACGTAAATCCATTCTTTTAACCCCTCATCCAACTCTATGTTAGAGAATCGAAATGATCGTCTCTCCATATTAACGAGCATGCTAAAAATTAGTTTTATTCTCGAATTTGTAAATAAATTTGATCACGAAAGCTGATGTATACTATGGTAATGAGTCATAATTATCCAATAATAAACTAAAATATTCGTTTGTCCTATATATCCCATCTTCATAACTTACTTTGTGTTATCAATTTTGAATTTTTTTGTTAAGAAACAATGGAAAGGATGAAGCAGGCTCACCTATCATCGGTGCCCGTCGTGCCAGTACTTCCTGCTTCACTCCACACGAGGTCCCAGTACCTGCAAACCATAGGTACTCAAAATCCCCGTTTCAATCGGATTTGCTAAGTTAGAAAATTAGATAAAAGTATTGGAAATCCTACAATTTATTATGAAAATATAATTGAATTTATATTTTTTGAAAGTTTTAGAATTCGATTGCACTTTCGTAATAAGATTTAAGACTTCTAATGTACTTATCCATTTGAAAATCAGAGATTATTTCAGAACCGGATTGATTCAGCTAATTATCTACGTACCCTCTGTTGAATTCCTCGTTACGAACTTCGAGCAAATTGCTGATGCCATTGTATTTGACCCCGGTGACGAATCCATCTGGTTTCGATATCGTCACTTCGACCATGCCATTGTCCATTACCACCTGCGCCACGTCCGTGCATGTCCGCACGACATCAATAAGATATAATAAACTCCCATGATGCATGTCTCAAAACCTACTGTCCGAGAAATCTTGTTTTTATGTATGTGAATGCCTTGAGAAAATCACCTCCCCTTCCGCCCGAGCAGCTCGTGGAGAGGTAAAATGCAGGCAAACCAAACATGGGAACAAGAAGGTTAACTAAGAACTTTGTTAACGCCAATCCCATCTCAGGGGAACGGAGCCACTAGACCCGATCGCGGGATGGCCGGGGCGAGTCTGCCTCCGCCTGCCGGCCCCGACCAACAAGATTCGAAGTGCAAACCAAGCAGTCTGAGGTAAATCTCGTTTTTAGGCTCCGTGGATAACCGGCCCCATTGATCGAGTTTAATGGGAACCATACGAACACAGGTATTTTCTTCCGGATAAGATCGCTTCTCCGACATAAACTCAAACTAAAAGTGCTAAGAAAATAACATTGTCTAGATTTCGTTGCGACTAGAAAGAGTATATATAACGATCAAGAAACGAAGAGACTCACATGCGTATCCTGAACATTCAATCGCACCCTCGGAGACGACGCAGCATGAGCATCACGTCCCATTTCACCACCTTCTTGAGCAATGAAAGCATTCCGGTTCTCCATCTTTGCTCTGAATCATATGGAACGAGTATATATATATATATATAAACTATCTCGCACACTAGTTTCGGCAAAAGATCTCAAGCGACATGATGTGAGAGATACTGCAAGTTCGTGAGGACCTTCACGGGCTCATAAGAATGGCGTCTTTGAGCTTGCTTTCTTGAAGTAAAAAGCAAGCAATGCTTTTTCACAGGCTCGCTTTTATTTACTTCGCTCGGTCGCCACTACTGTTTGGTGGGTTTTTGAAATTGAGGCGTGCAAGGTTGGACATCTCTATAAATGACAAACCCGGAGAATATCGTGGTTTATATGTCATGATAATATTATTAGATTGCTCATATAGGAGGACTTAATTTTGCACGTCGCGGCTTCGATCGATGTTGTCTTTGTAACGAGTTTTGACGGTTTCCTCTACCTTGATCTCTTTATTTCATTACTGAAATCTCCCGGTTATCAGAACCATCTTCAGCTTTTAAGCACTTGTCTGACACAATGCCGACATAAGAATGTAGAGTTGACAGGAGGTACTTCGCGAGGGAGGCCCCGGCCCTCCTATCATCACGGCCGCAATTTCGACATTGACAAGAAAATATGGTGTGAATTTTTATGACAGCAAGTCTTGCTGGTGGTGTATCACTTGACTGCTCGTATGTATTGGGCATGATCCTTACCGCTAAGTACTCCAAATTAGGTTTTTGAAACAAAAATATCGGATTATAGTGTTAAAACGATGTGGAGGACTTATTTTCTCGACATAACAAAGGCATATAAATCTATAATTGCTTTGATCTCGAGCTGAATACACATATAGTAATATTAGACTAAACGATAATTTGCAGGTTTCCTTGAACGCAATGCTTAAGAAAACTTAGTTGCTAAGAGTTGATTTTCTTGTGATTGGAGGAAAAGATATGGTCTCTCTGCGTCTGAACTTGACATGCCAGAGTGTCGTTGGACTTGGGAGTACTCGGAGAAGCCTAAGCGAGCTCTATAACTCCAATGAATAATGTTGAAGTTAATCAAAGTGTCATGGATATGAAATAACCATGAGTCAAATGCATTGATTCATTCAGGGCCTAATAGTTTGCTAGTGAATGTGGCCAATATCTTTATAGCTATTGAAAATTTCACCCCAATAACAAAGTTCACATGAACTTTCAAGCTTTATTGTACAATGAGTTTGATCCATTTCGAGGGGATCGGGTGTTATCTAGCTATGGCTTTGTTTTGTTTGTCATAGACTGAATCTCAAATTGTGATAAGACAATCCGTTGAATTAGATGCTGTTCATGTAGCAATCTCTCACCGATAAATATGGATGAATTGTTGCGAGGTCATCGTTGAATGATTAGGGCAAAAATCATGACCATCTTATTAATGCTATCTAAAAAGAATGACCGTGTTGGCTCCACTACAACAGCTTTGATCTTGTAATGGATCTGAATGTAAAGAAAAGAACTAAAATCTGTCTGTAGAATTGGAAGATGGAGGTCCCTCAAGGCGAATGTAGTCGTACATTATCCCCTGAAAAGGGCTTATGCTTCCTATTTGTGTGAGGAAGACGGTGTTCTCGCCCTTGATCAGTTCGGTGCCTGGCACGTCGACGGAGAACAGCCAATAGAGCCCGTGAATCCCATGTCTTGCAATCGTGTTGTCCCTCCCGATCACACCGCTCGAGAATAGAGGAGAGCTTGTGCTCGCGTCATTGACCCTTACCTTTATGAAGAGAACATGACGAATATAAGTACTACAATGGAGCATCTTTCTTTAAAATGAGGCTCATTGAAATTCAGTAGGGCTAAGCTTAGCATACCAGCAGCTCGGATACGTGAGCAGTTGCAAGAGCCAATTGCAATTTATAGGTTCCAGTATGATCGATGCTGTAAATTGTGAACTTGATTTGCCAAGTAGTTCCATTATATGTGTTATTGCCAATTTCTCTGTGACAAGGTAATGTTCAGCTGATGAGTTATGTTGGGCACAGAAAGCTTTTACATGACAATGAGATGAACCACTAGTTTCGAAAAGAAAGTCTTAACAACAATTGTTTTGTCTGTTTCTTTCACTTTGAATTAGGTCCACCTAAAGATTTTGCATTCCAAGGTAAAGCAAGCTGCGCTTCTGTGGCTGCTATTATAAGATGTTCGCTGCTTATCGTTCATGCATCTTAAAATTCCAGTGAATGTGAAAATAAAGAATAAAGACTGATTATGAAACCAAAACCTGGTAACTTGAGCAAAGAACCAATCCTTCCTGAAGTCGCTTGTCCCGACTGTGTATATCAAATCTTCATCTGGATATAACTCTGTATATCTTTGCCACAGCCCATACTGTCTAAACCTGGTTGATGGTAAATCAAACGTTAGCACTCCTAGGCAGAGAGAGAGAGAGAGAGAGAGAGAGAGAGAGAGAGAGAGAGATCATATGGCTTTGAACATGACTGACCTATCAGGATGATCAATGTAGAGCGGGTTGATGTATTGTGGGTCGGGATCTGGAACATAATACTCTGAAGCAGTACGGTCAGGGATGCCTATTTCCCACAATGTCGGGCCATTTCTCGGAGGCTCATACAAAAGTTCGCCCACATCAATATTAGAAGCTGCTTGTCAACACGTATCAATCCATGTTAGTTGTTCAAGAACGGAAGAAACTAACAGTCCATCCAAACAAGAAAGCACTTACCTGCAGATATCGTGATGTTTTTCTCATATTTGTAGTCTCCGATGAAACCTGGAACCCAGGCATAGAGATTGTAATGGCCGGGAATAATACCGCTGATGGAGAAATTTCCCTCTTCGTCTGCTCTAGTCCAAAATTGATAGCCCTAGTAAGGAGAGATTTGTTATATAGCAAGAAATCTCTGTATTTTCATTCTTCATTGATCATTAAAAAGGACTTGCATTAACAAAAACAGATCCAGGGCTCGCAAAAACTCTAGACAGCTTCACATAGCCCTGGTAGGTGCCTGTATATACAGATAATTAAATATTACCTTGGTTTCTCTTTGCCACGATCCAATGTCTCCGGGCGGTGCCAAGCCCACATAAGCACCATTTGCCATCAGGCATTCCATGCTAATATATCTGGATGATCGTTGATTCATTAGTTGATCGAACGCGCATAGGGAAAATGGACACCATTTACCATTAAGCATTCTGGTTGTATTTGGCATAAAGGTAAGAGAAGCACCCACCTGTCTAGCACGAGTAGTCGACCAATCACATTGCCCCTTTGACTTGGCTGCACATAATCCTCTAGAGCCGGGAATTTGTACGGCCAGCTTTGGGCTTCAACAATTAGCTTACAATAAAATCAAGTTAAACTATGCGCACAGAAAGATGGGACAAAGTTTGATAAGTTAAGTGTATCAAAGGTGTTCAAGCAAAACCTGCTCTTTTGCATCCATCCAAAGAGAGCGTGGGTCTTCTCCATTTGACATAGAGTTAACGTAGATGAAAACCGGGCCGTAGACTTTCTTCCACGGCTCATTCGGTCCAAACCTCATTGTCAGGTCGACTCCAGAGTAATGAGCACTGACAAAAACCTTAGGGATCCCGATTTGAAAAGCAATAAGAGATTGGGTGTTCATTGTACTTTGTCACCAAGGAAAGAGAATTAAGAAGGTTACTTTGGGGTGACCAATTGAAGCTCCAACTAAAAGCATTAATGTCATCTAAGTGAGAGAAACCTAGATTGCTGCTTCTAGTGTCTTAGATTCAAGAGGAGAGTTATTTACATTGAGGGATGTCGGACCAACATGAGATGTTAGAAACTGCTTCACAGGTCCACCACTGCGGAACTCATAGCTTGGTGTAATCTGCCAGACCCCGATAGGAGGATCCTTGCTGATCCAACCGTGGACCTGGATGTCTTTGCTTTCACATGAGTACTCGTACTTATCATCCACCTGCAATGACCAACTATACGCTCTCAAATGGTCTTCATTTGCGATCTTCATTTTTGCTTCCTGAAGCTGATCCTTTAATAAGTAAAACGAATGTCAGATCAGAAGAAACTACCTCTCCTTTAAACTCTGGTTCCACTGGATTAATGAGCCGAACTGCCTCAGGATAAGCCAGGACTTGCCCTCTGTCCGGCAATCTATCATCTGGAAGGGGCATATATCTTTGCCTGTTATCTGCTATCGCCATATAATGAAACCTAGGCACATCACGAAACGCATTCAAAAGTTAGTCCAATCTGTTGAACTCCACCATCAGGTCCATATTCTTTATTTCAAATACTTTTGACTTTTTTAAAAATGTTTGGGAAATGAACCTTTTTGAAATAATTTAAAGGCAGGAGAGACATACTTGTCCTTTCTAGGCTTGAGCACGGTCCTTGTGTTACCAATGTTGAAAGCAGGCCATTCTGCCAAGTGTTCATAAACCGCATATGTGTAGAAGCCTGAAGATCCACGAAGCATCACATACCTAAAAGATCACCATTCATATTATCACCACCAGACGTGTAGATTTCCCATAAACATGACATGCTAACATTAGAAGGCAACAGCGTACCTCTTGTCTATATTTAATGGAACTACCTCACCCTCAAGTGACAAGTTCCACATTCTAGTGAACGAGAGCTCAACCTGCTCATCGTTCTCCACTATAACCTCAAACTTTGTGCCATCAAGCCTGCATAAAGTTCAGTTTTACTTGTTACAGAGTGGCGGCTGCAAACATTTATAAATTAAACTTAACATCTTGATTTTGACATACCGTCTTCAGATATGTACTCAAGGGTCACATGAAATTTATTAACAAAAATTACTTTAGCAGGTCTGAGGTTGAAAATAAAATGTTTTCTTTTTGGTGCATGGACAACTTCAAGAATGATGTTAAAAACTGGCAGTGCCAAAAGAACGAGTCTTTTGTGGTACCATTAAGAAATGCAGAACTCCAATTTGTCCTGATAAGAATTTATCCTCTCAGATAAATGCTTCAATGGATTTTTAAACGCTCTAAGGGCTCAAGTTGTTGAGTTGCTTACTACATTCACATAGCTTTCATAAAATTCAGCTGAGTCTTCACTGCAGGCTACAGAGTGACATTGTGGTGCCATAGTTCATGTCTGATCAAATTAATTGTCGCCTGGAACTTCGACAGAAGTGAAGTTTGAGTGCAGAGAGGACGGTGAGATAACATACCTATCGAGTTTACCCTTTGTTTTGTTACTTTGCTTAGCACTCCAAACCACATCCCAGTACCTACATATTCCAGTAAAATAATTCAAGTATCGAACCATTGAACAAAAACAATAGGATTGAAGCAAGAAGCAGCAATTGAACTAGTTTTTATGAATTTGTGGAACTTTAACTAATAAAAGTTGATCAATAAGAGGGATACTAAGACTCATCAACTAAATTGGTTCATTAGATGATGTGGCACTCTGTTAAATAGTTACTTAAGTTAGTGGTCCATTTAAGCACTCATCAGGAATCTGCCACAGACTAAGTAAATATATTGGTTGAAAAATATATGTGGCATTATTCCTAATGTAAGACTTGGCCAAAAACCAACAAATAAGGACTTTCTTCGCAAACTCAAAAGTATACTCAGTACATGAGTGTTCAATATATTTAACACAAATATGATGGGAATTGATCTTATAACTTTAACGCCAACTGATGATTTGCAAAGGCTAACAATGCTGAGGCAAAAGAAAGAGTGGACTTTAGATATTCTGGGGATCTGGCTAGTTGCGTATTGCCGCTGATAACATGACACGATAGACAAGTATCACTTGGTATGATTATCTGGTCCATTTACTTTGGTCTTATGTGTTTTCTCTCACCCATGACGACAAAAGAAGCATTAACCATGACCGTGCCTACAGGCATCTTCAACTAGACTAGGCCCACAAGTGCACCATACTGGACCCATGCTTCATCAACTAGGTTACCTTTTGAGTTGTTTCTTAAGCCTCACTTCGAACAAATTTCGACAGAAGTGACAGCTGGGGAAAAAAGTACAGGAATCACAATGAAGAAATGCGTAGGTATGTGTTCATTTGAAAAACATGGGGAGATTTCTGCCTTTTTACTATAATTTCTGTGCTATAAGCTCCCAGTTTTACCAGGATTCAACAAGAGAATTATTGGATTTCTTTTCTTCTTTTTGTGGATTTCTCTGACTCAGTACAGTCAGAGTACCAAATGATCAACTAAACATCCGTCCCATCTAATATGGTGTTAGAGATGAGCTTGTAATAATATACTCAAATTGGTATGGAGCATTCAATGCTGATATACTTAAATTCCCTAAACAAAGTAGACACTTGACAACCACATCCTCAACTTTTGCTGCCGTTATCGAGTGTAAGACGACTTGCTTCGATGGACTATAAATTTATTCTTTTGCTAATTATCGCTAAACAACCCAAGAATTTATCTAGTGCAGAGCATTCCATTAAGAATTAAATGAATGAGGAATGGCAAGTAAATAGAAAAGAACTCAAGACATCAACAGTCATATACCCTCGGTTAAATTCGCTGTTTTGTTCTTCGAGCAAATTGTCGATGCCATTGTACTGTACTCCAGTTACACTTCCCCCTGGATTCGACAAGGTGACTTGGAGGATACCATTATCCATAACCACCTGCAAAGCACTCAATCAGCGTATTGGAAAAGAAAGATCTTTTGGATGGAAAGCAACTTACTTATGCAACGACATGCTTGTGATTCAATCTATCACGAGATTGCTCTTTCTTTTGCCGAACAAAAGATTGAATATTTCTCTCTCTCTCTCTCTCTCTCTCTCTCTCTCTCTCTCTCTCTCTGTGTCCAGTCTACCCCTTAAGAGGTCCTGAACTTGATGACTATTGCTCCAAAGCAGCTTTTTCCATCTACTAGTGCCAACTCTAAAAGAACAACATCATCAAAATCTACTGACATTGGACTAAAACGTCCCTCTCTAATAATATGGTGCATGAATTCCATATTCAACCAGGCAAAACACAAAAAGATTTACAACTTTAAAGTTTAAATATAGTAGAGTGCACCCAAATAAAAACAAAAACAAAATAAAACAGAGATGAAGAATTGAAAGCAAAAAGAGATCTCATACATATTTATCACGAACTTGGACTCGAACCCCCCCGGAGGGTGGCGTGGAGGGTCCAGGTCCAGGTGCACTAGCCTCATCATCTCCATCACTAGCTTCTCCAACATGTCGCAAAATATCAACCTTGGCTCTTCCGACACAGAGACCATGGAACAGGAACGCAGAAAAGAACATCAACAAAAGGGGAGTTCTGGCAAAACCCATCATTCACAAATAGCGGAGGGGAAAGAAAGAGAAGTTTTTTTTCAAAGGTAGGCATACCTGCTTGGGGGGTGGATGGGAATGTAATAAGTGGGTGTTTGTTTTTTGGTAGGAGCATGAACCTCCAAAAGTCGCAAAAAGGATGACTGCTGGTGTTTCCTTAAAACGGAGGATAAGGGATTTACTTCCTTTCTTTGCTTCTCTCTACTTCCGCTTCTGCTTCCGCTTCCTCTTCCTCATTCTGTTGAATCTCTCTCGTGACTTTGAGTGACGACGAGATCATGTCCATATTGTCTTTCCTGATTTTTTAGTGTCTTTCCTTTGTCGTCACCTTTTGTTTGGTTCCGGTGTGCGGACATGCTCTGAGGTCGTCCACCCGTGAGAGGAGTCAACATGTGACGTGAGGAAAGGTCTATTAATCAAACGGAAGAAGGGGAAAGAAAAACCAAGAAAAGGAAGGGAAAGAGGAATCGCCATGAAGTTGGAATGGTATCGCATTCAAGTTGAACGGGGACAGCACGTTGGTTACACCAAAAGTCACCAAATTGAATTCACGTTTGTCAACTGCCTTGCCCACCACTCCACCAACCCAACATGGGTAACACAAGATGCTGAAAAAGTTTGTTAAGGAACATGCTATATTCCTTCTTGCTTATGAAAATAATATCGATATTTTTAGTTTTGCCATGCATACATCTATCAAAATGGTCCATTAACTCATTTCATAATCCATACAAAATAGGTGAGTTATTATTATTTGGGTTAGTTATATTTAGTAAATAGGTTTAAAAATAACATGGTGTTAAATAGGTCATAAGTGGATTATAAATGAATTTACAACTTATGACTTTCTCTTCATTCTTTCTCGCTCTCATTCAATTTTGAACTCACTCACTTTAATTTGGGTTCGAGTTTTCCTAAATTAGGTTAAATATGGAAATGTTTTATTAATATGGATCGGGTTGGGTATAAATCAGGTATGGATCGAGAAATTTGCATTATGAATAAATAGGTCAAATGAGTTAATGTGTTATTTTGGGTCGGACCATTTATGGCTCGACCCAAACCCAGTCTACCCATTTAACAGATCTAGCCATGCATGCATGATTTTGATTGTGATTTCTAACTTTGTGTGAGGTGGTAGAATTACCTATTTCGTGACAAGCTTGGATACATAATTTACTTGCCTATTTTGCGACACGGAAAATTGCATAATATCAAAATGTATCCAATAATAGACAAACAGAGATCTAGAGATTAAAAGTTTACCCATGGAGGAAAGAAAGTTGAGGATGCTGATATTTCTTGCTCTTTATGTATTTATACTACCATGTTCATATATATACACACACACTTCCTATCTATTTCACACACGATGAAATTATTGGCCTTCATGATCTTTCATCTTTATGGTGCTTATTTAGGTTGAGTTTCTTCATTTGACCCGCCCCATAAATTACAAAATTCTAAGAATCAATATGTTTTCCCCCGGCCTAATTCTCAAAAAAATCCCAAACTTTACACTTTGTCCCAATTATATCCTTAACTTTTTTTTGTCTCAAGAAAAACCTCAAACTTTTATTCGAGTCCCAAATCTGCCCTACCGTTATAAATCAATCCAATTAACGTCAGGAAAAAAAAAAAACAGAACCAGCAACTGCGGCGTGGCCAAGCCTTCGTCGGTGGCCGCCGCCACAACCGCCGGGAAGGAGCGGCGGCCCTCGCCTGGCCTCGCCCCAGATCGGGGGTTGTAGGCCCTCGCTGACGACTCGCCCGGGGCCGGCGAGGGTCGCCGGCCTTCGGAAAGGCCCAGGCGAGGGCCGCCGCTCCTTCCTGGCGGCTGTGGCGGCGGCCACCGGCGAAGGCTTGGCCACACTGCAGCTACTAGTTCTGTTTTTTTTTTTCTGACGTTAATTGGACTGATTTATAACGGTAGGGCAGATTTGGGACTCGGATAAAAGTTTGAGGATTTTCTTGAGACAAAAAAAGTTTAGGATATAATTGGGACAAAGTGTAAAGTTTTGGGGGTTTTTTTGGGAATTAAGCCGTTTTGCCCCACGTTTTTAAAGCATATTTCTATAAATACAAATCACTAATCTGTGCCGGCAAATTTAATGATCAACTAGTAATATAATTTTCGTCAGCAAATTATTTAGCCTGTAACGTATTAGTAAGTTACCGACAATTATTTAGCCTGAACGTGTTAGTAAGTTATCACCACTTCTGTTGAAGTACCAACAATTACTTGATTGATTGTCTTAAGTTAATTCAATGCATTGCCAATATTTATTTGCGTAGTCTAAAAATGTATGGAAGTTCCTAACATCTATAGACAATTACCAACTATTACTTTGAATCCATTTAACAACTTTCAATTGATTGTTCTATAATTACTAATTATTCCAAACACTTACCATATGTTTATTTGCAAAAATTACCATCAAATTAAATGTTTCTATCTTCTATAACCAATATTAATATAAGCGATTTACCAACTATTCATGAATTGACCTGCCATCCAATTTTAACTTTACTTACTCTTAATTGATTGAGTTAGCAACGTCCATATAATTGTTTTATGTTCAACGATTTACCAAACAAACAGGTCAACATAAAGAACATCCAAGTAATGAATGGACATGCATATAGTCTATTATCATTTCTAGATCCTGGTGACATCAAGGCATCCACCAAATAAACAACTACCGAAGTTTTCTTTTTCGTAATCAACATGACTGGTCAAGTCAAAATGCACAAACATCCGATCCGCAGGAAGAAAATCATCGGATCAAGATGTGACGGCGGCGCCTGGAGGAGCTGGAGTGTATGACATTACTAGATAAACGGTGCTATAAACATGGCAAACCCGATGCACGGAGGTTTCTTCTTCGCTGTCTTGCAAGTTCAAGCTTGGTGAGCAACGGCCAATTTCCCCACCACAAAATATTCCTGCCACAGGAACTCCAGGAAAGTTCTCCACGAACGGCGAGCTATCGACATTGAAATCATTGAAAAACGATTCTCCACGTCCAAAAGAAGAGAAAATGAAACCTCCGAAAACCCGGGGTTTACCAGCACTGGCAACGATGCTCCCCATTTTATCAGAGCAATCGGAATCACTCCCCAGATTCAGACTTCTCAGGCGTGCTGAGACTTTTTGGCACGAGTCAAGGGCAGCTGCAGGATCAGAATAGTAAAACTGGAAACTATCTCCACTTTCAATGCCAGACCCCTCAACACGAAGGTATTCAACACCCCTGTCAAAAATTCAAGAAATAGTCGTGCATAAGGAGGAGAAAATGTAGTTTCACTTGGGAAAGCGAAAGGTGACTCTTGGGAAGGGTTGTCCAACCAAACAGGCAATAAATTTTTGTGCTGGAATCACAAGTCGCATACTTTTAACAGCTGGTCATTCACATTCACATGATAGTTGCATGCCTGAAGCAGGCAAAAAATTGATGCCATGTTAAACTTAAATTCCAACTAAATAAGCAAGAGAATGTTAAGTAAAGTCAACATATATCCTAAGCTTGATGAACTTTGAAAACTTCTGACACTATTTGAGATAAGAACAGCAGGAGTGCCATAACTTTCGTACGGCGCTCACTTAAGTGCCATAATTTTTTTTTCACTCACTTAAGTACCACATCAGAGTAAAATAGATAATTTGATTGCCACTTCCGACAAATCGTCCTACGTTGCTTTTTTAATTAATTTTCCATCCGACGTGGATTTATTAAATATTTTAATTTTATTTATTTATTTTGATTTTTAATTTTGTTTTTCTTTTCCTTTTTTTTTCTTTTTTCAGGGTCGGCGAGGATCACTGATGACCCTCACCGACTGCGAAGCCCTTGTCCACTGGGCGAGGGCCGCCTTGCCCTCCGCCGTGAAGGCCTGAGCAAGGCCATTGCGGCCTCGCCGGCAGTGGGCGAGGCCGTTGCCAGATTTGGGTGTTCGCGGGCAAGGCAGCCTCACCAGATCTGGCTGCGATGCCTTGCCAGCGGCAACCTAAATCTCACAACGGCCTTTGTGGCCTCGCCCAATGAGCGAGGGCTGCCTTGCTCGCGGCGTTGCGAAAGCCTGGGCAAGGCCATTGCGGCCTCGCTGGCAAGGCAGTCCTCGCCCAGTGGGCGAGGCCGCGAAGGCCGTCGCCAGATCTGGGCGGCCGTGGGCAAGGCGGCCTCGCCAATTGTTGGTGACGGCACGATGGCCTTGCCCATTGTTGGTGAGGCCGCGATGGCCTTGCCTGGACCTTCGGGCCAGAGGGCAAGGCGGCCCTCGCCCATCTAGGCGAGGGCTTCGCAGCCGGCAAGCGTTGCTGGTGACCCTCACCGGCATTTAAAAAAAAAGGAAAAGAAAAATTCAAAATTCAAACAAAAGTAATTAAAAAATTCCAAAAACAAATGTTAACAAATTGTCCACTTCAGTGGCAGCGAAGCCACGTCAAACGACCGGCATCCACGTCGGATTTTCTGGTAAGGCAAATCGCCAATGGCGCTTAAGTGATCATTTTTTCAAATTTGTGACACTCAAGTAAGCGAAAAAAAGTTATGGCACTCAAGTGAGCGTCGTACGAAAGTTTTGGCACTCCTAGTGTTCTTATCCCAACATTATTTTATGCCATTCAATTGAAAGATGAGATGTACTCATAATCCCATAAAAAAATCCTAAACTTTTTCCGTGTGGAACACCAATACCCAAAACTTTTTTTCGTCTCAGCAAAATCACCAAACTCGTAATAGTGACCCAAAAGTACCTTCTGTTAAACTTCCCTCAATAATAGCCGTTAAAAAAATGGTGTCATTTTCCCCACATACTGCCACGTCTGATCTTTAATTATCATTACGGATGGAACTGTGATGGAAGGTATTTTTGGGTCACTGGTACAAGTTTGGGGTACTAGTGAGACGAACAAAAGTTTAGGATATTTTAACAAAAAAAAAAAACAAAAGTTTAGGATATTGATGTCCTCCACAAAAAACTTCAGGAATATTGGTGAGGTTTTCCATGAGATATAATAGGTTAAATATATTTCATCCTACCCACCACCACAATGTTTTATTCTAGCAGCCAAATCCAAAATCTAGGAACTGAAATCACTAGAACATACTCCAACTCAGATTCAATTAATTATAATCATGCAGAAGAATACCAAATTGCAAAATTAATCTTTCTATGTGATAATGAAGATCTACTAAAGCCAATATCACTAAGTCAATACTGAGGTATAGGCAGTGCAAGAAAAACTCCACAGATCCAGTTTCATGTGGAAAGTAGAAAAAGTAAAGACAAAAATCAACGTACTATTGCCCTCTGTGTCCAACCTCACACCACAAAACAACCATGGAAATATATAAATCAACAAAGAGACAGAGGTAAAGAACCTTCAGAACTCACCCCATCACGCCATGAAATGACAAGAATGACATCAACTTTGCCTTCTCTGCCCCAACTTCATATATCCTTCTTTTAGTTACTCCAATGTAAACGTCAGGGTACTCAACACGATTTTCTAGCTGCCACATAGTAAAACAGAGGCAATGATAAGAGTATTATAATTTGGTAATAGTGAGAGCCTTTGTCCATATTATTTAGTAGCTCAAACTTGTGCGCATAACATGAGGTGAAACTTCAAAACTAAAAAAATGGAGAATAGAAAGATTACGCAACATCAGATCTCCACAGTAACTGCCACACATGCTATGTCCATCAAGGTCATTGGTTGTTTGATACGGGAGCTCCATTAAGTAAGCCTTTCATATTCCTATTGAAAATCATGACCTGAAACTTCTAAAGCAGCTAATGCTGCACTGTTCTGAAGTAACACTCACCAGATTAGCCTATACAAGTTTCCCTATTTCCATGATATTTCAACTAAACTACAATCTGTGAAACAGATCTTCCTGGCAAGACACGACCACTGGATTTGATCTCAACCATAAAATGAAGAGGGTCGAATGGATTGCCGAAGGCCTTGAATTTAAGATTCGTTTTCTCAGATGGATGACCACAAAAAATCTCTGACGTGCAGCACAAACTTTTGAACAAATCAAGGAGCTACTAATTCGTGACAACTGTGAAGAAAGTTCTACGTTCCTTACAAAGCATTTTGGTCCACTAAGGAAATACAGGAGCTTATCGTAACCATTTATTTCCGAGACAAACAATTTTTCATGGTCACAACCCTCACACGACTCTCAGATTCATTAAACTCTTGTGAAATTAAATGCCGAGGTTTAAAGCATGTTGACACCCTTTTGATATGGAGGATCCACGTAAGTGCACCAACTCCCAAGTGACTCTCAGAGAATACTTGGTTAAACACGATTTTCTGTAGAAATTGGACTAACTCATCCCTCATCATGAAAGGAACTCAGTTCATGGCTCTTTTACCAAGGGTTCAACGTTTAAGTGGAGACACAGGATCTAAGGACATGCAAATTCTTAGCATAGTACAGCAGTGAGAAGATTAACAAAGGAAACAGGTAGGATTGGCGAATCATTAATCAAAAACTCAGTAAAAAAGAAGCTCCAAATTTGGGAAGCTCCAAAACTTGGTCAAGTGTTTGGAACTAACATTGACAGTACCGAATCTGCAAGTTACGAAACAATAAACTTTGATCTCATACCTCATCTCTGATATCATTCAGAATTCCTTCGCCATCAAGAATTTCCTCCTGACCTTCTCTTCTAGCAGTGAGCAAAGTACAGCAATCATCAACTTGGACAGAAGCTGCCCTGTGCCTTGGACCTATGGTTGACAATCCATCCGATAATGCCACATGAAACTTAATATCACCTAACCCTGCTCATGCAACCAATACACGCAGGAAATCAAACATTAGCTGGAATAAAGCAAAAGGAGATCATGAAAAGGGCGGACTAAATGACAGAAGGTAAGTGCAAGAAACAGCAAAACTGAACTAGATTTTTTTTTTTTTGGTGGGGAGGGGGGGGGGTTGTTGGCATGGGAGATGGTGTTTGGGGGTGGATCATTTAAAATAGGGGCAGACATCTACAACAAGCAAGCAAGAAAGGGTACAACGATAGAAGTCTCCATTTTTATTGACAGAAAAAGACAAAGGTAAAGCAAAAAAGGTTTAAAATATGAGGAGGATTAAAGCAAGACAAGCTGTATAACTTGATTCCAGTGCATGTGCAGGATCCTGTCCGAATGGGTAACACAAAATATAAGAAAGACGTGAAGGACTAAAAGTAATCAGAACACAATAACATAGAACCAGAAGACTACTGCAAGAAACAGCAAGACCAACTGAACATTGAGAGAGAGAGAGAGAGAGAGAGAGAGAGAGAGAGAGAGAGAGAGCATTTAAGATTAAGCAGGAATCTTTTTTCTATCTGCTGGAGATACAATGGAAAACAATCTGGAGAATACAGAAAGGATAAAACAAAAGCATAGGCAATAATCAAGAAAGCTTCAGACGAGCATGTAGAATTTAGAGTCTTATGAAGTGTAATTCCTTTCCTCCATAAATTCCTGTTTTAAGAGTGAGTGGCTATTAAGAGTGAGTGGCTATTGATAGAGCATGCTTCTCTTTTTCGACATATGTATAGAAATACATCAACAGAAGGAGTGAAACCAAAATCAAATTATCACCAATTGCAGTAGACAATTACTCTTGGATCCATTTGCAATGGAAGAAAAGAATGAAAGAAAGAATTATAAGCACAGACCAAGGCGGCTATGTATTACTGAAACTGAAATAATACATACATAAATAACAATTACCAGGGCGTTTGTGTCTATCTTTGGCAAAAACAAGTGCAACGGCACTAGCGGTATAGTTTTGGAGCTCAATTGCAGAGGTGTATCTGGATTTGTCCACACTTTTGTACTCAAAATTGCCTTTCTCGTCACCCACTATCGCAGTTTCCAAAGGCGTTGCATAATCTGCAATGACGTGCTGGTTCATGAGGCCACAAGAGCCAATGCCAACTGCAGAAATTTGATCACGCTTGTAAGAAGATAAACAAAACAAGCTACAATGATGATAATGCCTCAGTGATGTACTTGTTCTTTTAGACTATATGCCCAACCATATTAACCAAACAAAAGCACATGCACTTAGTATGGTGAATCAAGAGAAGAAACTGCTCTTTCCAACATAGCTTTGTTACTACGAAATAATATTTCCTCTCACTTTGAGCTTCAAAATGGTGGCCAAAATCATTTTTTTTCACCATAAAAGATTCTGTTAATTATGAGTGAAATTTGCTTGAAGACCAGTCTTAATTTCTAAGCTGAGAACCATCATGATTTTCACAGGAGGAATCAATTTTGAAGTCTGGTCCTTTCCAGTAACAATTTCACGGTTCAAATCTCCCTTGGAGTAAGCTATCGAGGGCATATGCTAATAAGACTCAACTTGAAAAGCATTAAATAAAAGCCCATTACGCAAAATTAAGTGCACTTTTACCAACGGTGCTCTGATAACTTAAAAGGCAAAATTTCCGTCTGTTCAGGTCCTAGTCCTGGCATTTTTAGGTCTTGATCGGGGTCCTCATCCACTTGCTTTGCTTATATATATATGACTTCTCCATGAGTGGTGTTCAGCCACATAAGTAAGCTACAACCCTCTCTCTCTCTCTCTCTCTCTCTCTCTCTCTCTCTCTCTCTCTCTCTCTCTCTCTCTCTCTCATCTGATTGCTGTCCAGTTTTCTGGTCTACTTCTTTTGATTGACCATGTGATCCAGCTCTGTATTTCATATTTTAGTCCACTAATGAGCACTCTCGGGTTTTGGTATAACTTGGTTAGTATCATGAGATTTTGAGTTGCAATTTTGTATTGCTAAGATTCAAACTAACCATATCAAATTTGTCCTGCACTTAATATTAGTGCTGTTGGAACCCAGGAGTCTGAGAATACTTCTGTATGATGTTAATAGCACATTGAAAGGGGTCATTTATGCTGTGAATAGAAGTGTCTCCACACATAAGCATAAACTATTCTCTTATGGCATATTTTCATGCATTAGAACATCTGACTTTTTCTCATGAAATATTATTGTTCAATTTCATCAACCCCGGGTGATTCAGGAGATGGTTTTATTTTTTTGACAAACTAGCAGCTAACTACTGTGACAAGCATTGGGCAAAAAATGGATCAGATAAAAAGCCTTTTTTTATTAAGCTGTAATTTACCCCTTACCCTATTATCTCTCACCCCATAATATAGATTCCATCTTCCTACTGATGGAAGAAAATCAAGGATAAAAAGGACTCTTTCCACTTCCATCTAATTATCTAAGAGAATGAGAAAAATTAACCAACCTAGTTTCTCAGCGGCAGATTTGATCTCAGCAGTTCCATCCTACAAGATCAATGTAACATGTCAACTAAGGCATCCAAGAGAAACGAATTTTTTTTTTTTTGGTAAGGTTTTTTTTTTTTTTTTTTTTGGTAAGGGAAGAGAAACGAATTTTCACTTATGTAAAAGGGAAAAAGAGTGTAAAACAGGTGACTGGGGGACATACTCCAAACATAATAACTCCAACTGGTGTTGAGCACCCCGACACAGCAACTGAGTATTCCATTATATCCGTTACGAACTTGTCAACCAATAACCGGTCCTGGTATCAGCAAGAAATTTCTACCTTAAACCTTGTCTACAACTTTTTGCATACCAAGCTTTGAACTAAAGAAAATCTGAAGTTCCATTCATCACAAGTGGCATAAGTTAGAACAGATCTCACCATTTCATCCAGTGGCACCTGCAATAGATACTAATCGAGCACAATGATTTAAAAGGATTCATCTAGCCAACCCATTTAGTGGGGTAAGGCTTAATTTGGGTTGTTGCATCATCAATTGGTCATGGCCCAAAGACTTGAGGTCAATGTTCAACAACAATGCTATATAGAGAGAAAATTTGTACGTAAACATAAGTCCAGGATTTCTTTACATCATTTACTTCCGCTAGATGCAGCAGCGGGACAACATCAACTTTCAATCCTGGTACAAAACCCACGGTCAGGACAATACCCTGTTCAGCATTGTCGGAATCTTCATTGTTGTAGGAACCAATATCAATACCTCCTTCAACCTGCAATATTTTGGTACCACAAAAGGACCCAAAAAGAAAAACAGAAAAAGCAATATTATCAACCTCTTCATAAAGATTCCTCATCCATCAATATTTGTGTTTGTCTTATTTTATGCCTTTCTAAGAATCTCTCTTACAGGAAATAAAACATAAGGCAGAATCTAACCTCTTTGACTTGATTGGTAAGAACATCTACTCCAATAATTCCACTGTCAGCGGATATTACTATAGGTGTTCCAGCTCCCAATTTACTACCAATCTGGACCGTGAATACTTTTATAAATCAAATAGCAACAGGTCAATGGACTGGAACGAATTGAAAGATGAAATTGAGTAAATATTACTAAAAATGCCTTCATCAATATTCATACGTATTGAAGAGCCTCCGTCGTATCAACGTTATTTCCGACATTGACAATGGCAAAATGTGGGCAAATTGGCTCAGCCAAAACCTTATCAACAACCTCTTGCAAAGCACTCTGCGAAATAATTAAAAAAATCCATAGCTCAGTAGAGCTACAAACTAGTTATCAGGTGAAATAATTGCACCAAGACTTTAAGGAAAGGAGGAATAAAAGCTAGAGAAGGCAACGCGAGCTCAAACCGACAGTAGTGAAATGAAGAAAAGCAGCCAACTTATTCGGTCAATCTTTTATTAAGGCTAACAAATGAGCCCGCTTATTCGGATAATCTTCCCATCGAACATTAACCTGTCCCGGTATCAGTTGGCCATTAGCATATGGTTCGGATCGTTTAGCCGATTCGCCAATGTGGCTATGATTCACCGACAGCTCCCTCTACTCTAACGAGTGCTACAAAGACATCATCAGCACGAGAAGGAATGATATGTAACAGTGATGTGACACGAAAATGGCATCCCACCCCTGCATTTCAAAAGGTATCATCGTTTCAATTTCTCCCCATCCGCGTATTTGGGCATACACCAGGAATCTCCCACAAATGTACGCCCGCGAACGCACACACCCACTCTCTCTCTCTCTCTCTCTCTCTCTCTCTCTCTCTCTCTCTCTGTGGACCGCTTGGTGTCAGACCCAGCACAACGATTCATAGTGTCTATATACTCGCTAACCGAGCTTTACATGGACTAATTGACAGGATATCACGAGAATTTCTGCCCGGGGACCAAACCAAACCGAGAACACGCAATACCCAAAAACCTAACGGTGAAATCCAAGAGAAAGACCATTTTCATTTTGCCCCCCGAAAAAACCGACACCCCACCAACTCGAGAGGCAACGGAAAGGAAAAGGAGCTCTCGTTCGACTAAAAGATTACTTGAGCGCAAGGGTCGAGGGAGAGAGCAGTAGCGAGCTTGGGCCGCGAGAGGATCCGCCCGCAGACCCGGTGCCACGACCTGCTGACGCACGCCGCCGACGCGAAGGTCGCCGCCGGCAGCCGCCGGAGGATGCTCTCGAGGACGTCCTCGTCGACGGAGCCGAATCCGGAGGAGGAGCGGCCGCCCCCTCCGCCGCCGACGCCGACCCCGCCGCCGCCGCCGAGCTTGGTCGCTGGAGAGCCCGCCATTGGACCCACGCCGAGATCGCGTGCGGACACTGTCGAACGGCAGCGGAGCCTTCGAGTTCCGCGAAGCACTGAGGCTCCCTCGTCCTTTATACGAACGGCATTATTTTAAATATTTTTTTCAATCAAATTATTGAGGTACCGATTTCGTCAGCGCACACGTGTCACGCGGAGCGGGCCCCGTCCCCGAGCGGTCCACACCTACCGAATTCTGTCCGTATCTCACATCATTCTTCCGCCCCCCGCCCCCCAACAAATTTTTTCTCTCTCTTCCTTTTTTTTCTTTCTGCACTGTAGAAAACATCTGCGAAAAGGTGTCTTGGTGGCAGCTTTGACAGAACTTGTGATTTGACCGCTGCCGTAAGAGGCCCCCCTTCGAGACCCCATTCTCACCGTTCGTGTCTATTAATCAGCAACCACGATTATTCGAAAAATATCAAATAACATAAAAAGAAACACGTTTTTTCCGCTCCTCTCTCGACCGTCACGTCCCCCTTTTTTCCGTATATTGACCAAACTACTCTCGCCGAGAGTCAAAAGTGGGGCTCATTCGGGAATTTTCTATCCGTTTCTTTTTTTTTCTTTCGCTCTCCTTTCTCTTCTCGGTGGTTTTCTTGATTGGGGACCTAAAGACCTAAAGGTCACGCCGTCTCACGAACGGTTATCCCTTACGAGATTGACGAGCTCTTTATTCTCCCGAATGGGTAGTTGCAGATGCTTCAGGATTATCCTCTTCACGTTCAGGTCTTGCTCGCGTTGCACGTGGGCTCAAGCGCCTAAATCATTTCTGTTTCGATGTTCGGAAATCGTTGCGGGAATCAAAAGATTGCCGAAGAGAATTACGAGCCCTCTTTGCACTGGCAAAGGTTAGAGTGACCATGATTAGCATGGTTAATCCTTGTCTTGCTACGAAGGTTCAATGCCAAGGCCAAGCTCTAAAGGAAGTCTCGCTCTCCTACCTATCCCTCGCTAATAATCTGAGCTACGTGGTGGAAAAGGCAAGATTGGCGAAACTCAAGTACGCAAGGCATGCGAAAAAGGTGAGGTAGTATGCGGTGAGCTATATGGCCGCGGCGTAGAGCAAGGTCCTCTCGTCGCTGCCAGAGGCGACGACCGAGGGACGATCGCCAGAGGTGGCAAGGGCGTGTCTCCAGGCTTCGACACAGAGTTTGAGGAGCAGTACTAGAAACATATGTCGTGGACTATGCCAAACAAGCTAAGCAAGGAGATCAAGTTGTCCCTTGTGTTGCAATAGGGGTGATTCTACCAGACGTGCCAAGGGTTTGTCAGGGGCGATGGCAAGGTAGAAACGAAGCTCGTGAGGTTCTGTAAGACGATGTAGTTGTTGTTGTGCATGTAGGTCTCGGAGGAGGAAAATGAAGACGCACCAACGATATGCATCAACACAAGCGAGAACATGACGAAGGAAAGTGGAAGAAAAAAAAAGAAACAAATAAAAAAGACCTCAAATGGACCCCACGTTTGACTTTGTGAGATACAGCATTCTGAGGTGGAAAAAGTGGGGGGTAATATGGTCAATAGAATGTGAAAGGGAGTGTTCGCGTCAAATGAGGAGTGAAAAAAGTGTCATCTTATAAAATTAAGAGATTGTTATAAATGCATTGAATGATGCATTGAATGATGTGGATGTATCACTTTTCCTCATTCAATGAATGGTCCCCTCTTTTAATGTACACGATCAGATCCTCGTTAATTGTGTACATGAACACACATATTCATGTTCATTGTATCATCTAGT
This sequence comes from Syzygium malaccense, assembly GCA_031216405.1. Lineage (NCBI taxonomy): Eukaryota > Viridiplantae > Streptophyta > Magnoliopsida > Myrtales > Myrtaceae > Syzygium > Syzygium malaccense. The sequence goes on from CM062258.1 coordinate 10,917,682, forward strand.
CTATAAATAGACTTTTGTAAACTTGTTGAGGATAACGATGAAGAATGAAGAAGCCTTAACATTTGCTCCCTACTTCTCTCGTGTCTCTTTTTTCTCTCATATTGTACTTCAAGTTGGTTTCCGCGTTGATTCCGAAGATCGCCGTTTATGTTGATTTCTGAGTTGATTTCAAAGATCACCGTTTATTTTTACAACACGTTATCAGCACGAGCCGGTTAGAATCTTGGATATCACTCAAATACGAGCCAGTTAGAATCTCGAATATCACTCGAGGTAACATACCTTTACATCTCTACAATTTCCTTTTAAGTATGTCAAACATTATCAAGAGAGAGTTTGCAACGTTAGATATTACCAGAAGTAATTATCTAACATGGGCTTTTGATGTCAAGATACACTTAACATCATTAGATCTTAGTCGATCTATTCTCCCAGAATCTACTTGTTCTCCAGCCCAGAAGGCTAAGGCTCTTATCTTCATCCGACACCATTTAAATGAAGATTTAAAGGCTGAGTATCTGATTGAGGAGTACCCTGCAATTCTATGGCAATCCCTAAAAGATCGCTTTGATCATCAACAAGAAGTGGTCCTTCCTCATGCCAGATTTGAATGGATCAACTTACACTTTCAAGATTTTAAGTCCGTAGCATAATATAATTCTGCTATTCACCGAATTGTATCACAACTAAGACTCTGTGGCTAGCAGATCACAGAGATTGAAATGTTGGAAAAAACATTATAACCTTGTACTCCAGCAGCATAAGGCAAAGAATTACTCCAAGCATTCAGAGTTAATTTCTGCACTACTTGTAGTTGAAAAGCACAACCAGCTGTTGATGCAAAACCATAATTCTCACCCTACTGGATTTGCACCTGTGCCTGAAGCACATATCGCACGTCATAATAGCAAGAGCCACGGACGTTGGAAGGGCAAACGGCGTAACTTGAAAAATCAGCCTTACAAAAATCAGCCTTATCAGAACTATGATAGAGGTTCACAAGGACCTAAACATGGTCCACAAAGAAAGGAAGGTCCAGAAGTACCTAACCAGGTTGGTGCAAATGTTTGTCATAGATGTGATTCTGCAGGCCATTGGTCTCGCACTTGTCACACCCCAAAGCACCTGGTTGAACTCTATCAAAGAGAACAAGATGAGAGAAAAAGGGAAGCCAATGTTGCAACCAAGCCCTCAATAGAGAATAAAGAATCATCTCTTGATAATACATATCTTGATATTGATGATTTTGGTGATTTAGATTAAGCATCTTGATATTGGTGATTTTGGTGATTTAGATTAAGCAAGATATATATTATATGTTTATGTTTATTCACATGTATTCTCTTAGTTTTGAATAATATTCATGTTTAATTTTATAATTTCATGTTAAGTAATCAATGATGCTAAGCAATTACCTCGAGGAGAACGATGGTATTCTTTGTCTTGTAGACAGTGGTAATACACATACTATCCTCCAGCAGAGGAAGTTCTTTGAGACATTGAAAAATTGTGAAGGGACTATTACCACTATTTCAAGCGATAATTACAGGCTCCGGAAGAGCTCATGTAATACTACCAATGGGCATAGCAATTTTCAATAATGCTGTTTTATTTTGCCCACGGTCTAAAAGGAACCTACTTAGATTTAACGATAGTCATTCTAATAGGTTTCACATTGAAACCGAGATCGAAGGTAGTAAAGAATACTTGTATCTAACCCAGATGAGTGGATACAGAAAATAAATTATGGAAAAGTTACCATTATTCTCCTCCGAGTTATACTATACTTACATACATGTAAGTAATAAACATGTTGTGATGAACCTAAAGTTCATGAACCCATAAGGTTTTCAATTATGGTATGACCGTTTGGGTCACCCAGGGTCGAATATGATGCACTGAATTGGGCATTCATTAAGAAATCGTGGGCTCCCTTCACCCACTGATTATGTATGTGATCAGTGCACTGAGGGTAAATTAATTGTACGGCCATAAGGGTGGAATCTCCTATATTTTTTTAATAGAATTCAAAGAGATATCTGTGGGCCTATCCACCCTGCATGTGGACTTTTCAGGTACTTCATGGTCCTGATTGATGCTTCAACGCGATGGACATATGTTGACCTGTTGTCAACACGTAATATGACCTTCGCAAAAATTACTCACTTAGCTAATTAAATTATGTGCACAATTCCCTAATCCAGAAGATCCGGTTAGATAATGCTAGTAAGTTTACGTCTAAGGCTTTTGATGACTTTCTTATGGCCATTAGGATAGACGTGAAGCATCCTGTGCCACACACAGAACGGCCTAGCAGAATCTTTAATTAAACGCCTGAAAATGATTGCTAGACCGTTGTTGTTGACGGCCAAATTACCCTTGTTAGTTTATGGGGACATGCAATATGGCATGCTACAACAATGATTAGAATTCAACCCAGTGCATATCATGAATACTCCCCGATTCAATTTGTATGTGGATGTGAACCTGATCCCATCTATGAATATTTGATTGTGCCGTATATGTTCCTATACCACCACCACGGCGTTCCAAACTGGGGCCTCCAAGTCGACTTGGCATTATGAGGATATGAGTCTCTATATATTATAAAATATTTTGGAGCCCTAGATGGGTGACTTGTTTACTGCCCGGTTCGCTGATTGTATATTTGATAAGACACATTTCCCGCCATTAGGGGGAGAAAGCCTGAAGCTTAAAGAATGTCGTGAAATTTCCTGGAAGGAAGATCAATTGAATTACCTTGATCCACGTACAAGAACGACTGAACTTGAAGTTCAGAAGATTATTAACTTGCGAAATTTAGCAAGTAAACAGCTATATGCATTTACTGATCATAAAGGGGTGATTAAGTCCCATATTCCTATAGAAAACACACCACCTAGAGTGGAGATCCCCTTGGGACCAAAAATGTCTAATGAGCCTAGTCAACGCCGGAAGTGTGGACGACCTATAGGGGCTAAAGACATAAATCCGCGAAAAAAGAAAAAATATTTAGTCACCCAATGCGCCTCCTGCAGAGGAATGCGATCCCAATGAAATTAGTAGAGCAGCTCCAAATAACAATCCCTGGAATATGGAATGGCCAAATCCTATTGATCTGAGAAACGAAGAGGATTTGGTTGATGTAAATTATGTGAACACGGGAGTAAGATATGATAGAATTGCAATTGTCATTGACGACGCCTTTGCCTCCTTAGTAGCACTTACTGTCTCAAAAGACAATTTGGATCCAGAACCAAAATCCATTCTTGAATGCCAGAAGCATTCAGATTGGAATAAATGGAAGGAGGCAATTAAGGCGGAACTAGATCGCTTAATAAACGTTGTGGACCTGTTGTCCGAACACCCAAAGATGTTATCCCTGTTGGATATAAATTGGTGTTTGTAAGAAAACACAACAAAAAGAGTGAGATGGTGAAATACAAAGCGAGGCTAGTTGCCTAAGGATTTTCGCAGAGACCCGGTATAGACTTTGATGTCACTTATTCTCCCGTAATAGACAACGTTACGTTCCATTATTTGATCAGTATGTCAGTAAATATGAATCTAGATATGCACTTAATGGATGTTGTGACTGCATATTTGTATGGGTCACTTGACACTGATATATATATATATATATATATATATATATATATATATATATATATATATGAAAGTCCCTGAAGGATTTTCAATTCCCCAGATGGGAAAGAATGAATATGAAATAAAGGACTTGGGTCAAACCAAGTATTGTCTCGGCCTGCAGATCGAGCACCTCCCAGAAGGAGTTTTTATTACGCTAGTCTAATTATACAAAAAGGATATTGGAGACATTTTATATGGATAAATCTCATCGCACCAATGGTGGTCCGTTCACTTGAAGTGGACAAAGACCCATTTACACCTAAAGAGGAAAACGAGGATATGTTAGGACCTGAAGTTCCTTATCTTAGCACCATAAGAGCACTGTTATATCTTGCAAATTGCATCAGGCCTGATATTGCATTTGCAGTGAATGTTCTAGCTAGACATAGTGCCAATCCAACCCGAAGACATTGGAATGACGTTAAACATATCCCACATTACCTCCAAGGAACTGTTGATCTTGGTTTATTTTACCAAGGAAACAGAGATTTAACATTGGTGGGATATTCATATGCTGGCTATATGTCTGATCCTCATAATGCCAAGTCACAGACTGGTTATGTGTTCCTCTATGGAGACACAGCAATTTCATGGAAGTCAGTAAAGCAATATATGGTTGCTACTTCCTCAAATCATTCTGAGATTATTAGACTATTTGAAACTACCCAAGAATGTGTTTGAAGTTTAATACATCACATTCAAGATTCATGTGGCTTATCCTCAATTCATGATGCCCTCTCTATACTTTTTGAGGATAATGCGGCTTGCATTGCACAAATGCATGATGGATTTGTCAAAAGAGACAAAACTAAAACATATTTCACCTAAGTTATTTTACCCGTAGAAAAAGGTGAAATAGATATCCATCAAATTCGCTCTAGTGACAATCTTGCATATTTGTTCACTAAATCCCTTCCTACTTCCACATTTGAAAAACTTGTATATGGAATAGGAATGGGTCGACTTGGACGACTACTTTAATCTAGGGGAGCGAATTAACCATCCCTAAAGGATGAAACCCAAAAAGTTTATGGCTGTGCTCTTTTTTCCTTCATCAAGTTTTTATCCCACTCGGTTTTTCTTAGCAAGGTTTTTAATGAGGCAGCCTATGTGCAATGACTATTAAAATGAGGGGGAGTATTATACGCACTGCACTCTTTTTCCCTTCGTCAAGTTTTTGTCCCACTGGATTTTTCTTGGCAAGGTTTTTAATGAGGCAATCTAAGAAGCGTATAATAAAAAGTGAACATCCAAGGGGGAGTGTTATAAATGCATTGAATGATGCATTGAATGATGTGGATGTATCACTTTTCCCCATTCAATGAATGGTCCCCTCTTTTAATGTACACGATCAAATCCTCGTTAATTGTGTACATGAACACACATATTCATGTTCATTGTATCATCTAGTCTATAAATAGACTTTTGTAAACTTGTTGAGGATAATGATGAAGAATGAAGAAGACTTAACATTTGCTCCCTACTTCTCTCGTGTCACTTTTTTTCTCTCATATTGTACTTCAAGTTGGTCTCCGCGTTGATTCCGAAGATCGCCGTTTATATTGATTTCTGAGTTGATTCCAAAGATCACCGTTTACTTTTACAATAGAGATGATGACATAAACAGTCTTTGAATTTTGATTTAATGTGCAATGTGGTCCATGAATTTTTAATTTATTTAATATAGTCCCTAAATTTTAGCCCAATGTTTAATGTGATTCCTGAATTTTTCATTTGTTCAATATGGTCCTTGAACTTTTGATACAAATTTTATATAATCCTTGAACTATATAAAAAAATTCAATATAGTCCATGAACTTGAATTAATAGAAAAATTACATTAAATATTTTCATATAGTTCAGGGACTAAATTGAACATGTACCAAAAGTTTAAGGATGATATTAAACAAATTAAAAGTTCAGGGATCACATAGCATATAGGTGATTCTGTTCGTATCCAACTTTTTTTTTTCTCTCTTTCTTTTTACTGTTGAAAACACTTGAGAAAAAGGAGGCGTCGATAGATTTATAGAACCTTTGGTTTGACCATTGCTCTAAGCGAATGACAACATTTCTCTTCCTTGGCCCTATTTTTGGCTAGAAATATAAAAATATATATTTCTCCTCCCGAGATGAGTTTATGAACAGAAAATAGAATTTGATAACAATACAAAATTTTTGTTCTCGGAATAGAAATTTGTTTGATAAGTTATTCTTAAATTTCTATTCTTGGCGGTTGGGCAGCGAGCAAGCAGCAGACAATTGGCGAGCGGGCGGCCGGCGGGCAAGCGGCAAACAGTCGGCGAGCGGGCGGGCGATGGGTGATAGGAGGTGGTGGGGCGGCGGCAGCGATGGGCGGGCGACGGCAAGTGGCCGACCGTGGGTAGCAATGGTGAACAATAAAATAGAGTTGATGTTAAAAGTAGAAAAACTTTCACCTCTCATTTCTGTTCCAAATTTATTTGTGGGCCAAAATGTGTCTCAGAAATAAAAAAATGAAATTATTTTATCAAACATATTTCTATTCCAAATTTATTCTCGGGGATAAAAAAATAGAAAAACAGATAAATATAATGGTTATCATTTGTGACCTAATGGCTCCATTGAGACCAACACATTCTCAAGTGGGCTTTCGAAGCGGACATTCTACCAGAGTATGAAACTCAGTGCGATAAGATACTAGTGATACGGCAGATCTTCTTTATTTTGCACGGAATAATAGACGGAATCGGAACATCATTATGTGTATAATCTATTAAAGAAACGAAAGATGTGAGGAGGAAATTCCGTTTCCCTTGATGGATTGTGGTTTGAAGTTCGGTTTTATATTCAAAAGGAAGAGAGAAGAAACAATTATACAACAATTGGTAATTTATTAAAAAGGTTAATAGCACGAATAATCTCAAACTGGTACATATATGATAAATTCATCCCAGATTAATTTTTTGACCATAAAAAATTTCAAACCGGTACACTCGTGATAAATTTACCATATATTAGTTTATGTCAAATTTTACTGTCAAATTGCCAAGTTAGATGACACGTAGCAATTGACAGGTATATTAGTTTTGGATTTTACCCTCTGTTTGTCATAAGTGTTCAAGTTTGCGGTTTATTCGTGGTATTAATCTAATTTAATGGAAATTACCATAGGATAAATTTATTACAAGTGTACTAGTTTGAGATTTTTTGTGGTCAAAAAATTAGTTTGGGACAAATTTATCACAAGTATATCAATTTAGGATTTTCTTGTGATCAAAAAATTAGTTCAGAGTAAATTTGTTACATATGTACCAATTTAGGGTTTTTCGTGATATTAACCCTTATTAAAATAATGACAATTATAAAACCGTTATAAATCAAACGTTATAAAAATGTTGCAAGGCCATTATACAGCCATTACAGAATGATGGCTTTCATGGCGGTTATAACTTATATCAAAGCCATTACTTTAAAATATTTTAAAATGATTGAAATATCAAATAATCTCCCACATATTTCAAAAGGTCGTGAAAAGAAAAAATAGAATAGTGATCGGTTGTTAGAGTGTAATGTATCGACACTAATGCTTGTTAGGTTATGAACCAGGCCTAAAAAAGAACGAAATATAATTTACGAAATCATTGTTGAAATTTGAAACTTCTATTGATCATTAATTACTTTTTGTTGATTATAATTTTCACCAATCGCATTACAGTCCCACGAATTTTGTTGTTCAACACGGTTTTGCGCTAATAGGCCATATGTGTACTTGGTTTATTCATAAGTGCTCTAGTGATTATTGCCAATAGTTCTTATAGGCCCTACTCTACAGTTATATAGGTTATTCCATCATGTGTATTCTACAGTTTAATATACCACCAATAATGGCTATAAAATTCATTAAAAGCTTAGCTCAATCTCTTTTCTATTACAGTCTTGCACTATGATCACATTAGGAGGGAATAGAAATTTTTAATAATGCATCAATAGATCAACAAGTGACTTGTTATAACTCATATGAACCCAATTCATGAGATTGCCAATCATATAGATTGGGTTACCATCTTTGTTGATTTTCCTCAACTAGCATAAGTCCTATTCCCCTCGATATATCATAAACTATCTTCCCAAAGGTCTAGAAAGAGAATTAGCCAAATTCACTTATAAATTCACATATTCAATGTACATAATTTCATCTTTTAGCAATGGCTTTCCACATTATGTCTCAACCGAATGTGTTTCTTTAGCATTGAAAATTTCATTCTTTGCAATGACTATTGTCGCTTTGCAATAGTTATTGCCACTTGGAAGGTGCAATTTCATTCCCTTTCCTAAGAACTTGAGTAGTTCTGGAATCACCAAGATAAATATTTTTTTCTCCTTCCCCCTACTAAAGTGTTGGAGGATAAAACATTATGTTTTTGCATATATGCCTGATAGCACCTAAGTCTACCACCTATTCTTTCGCATTAACCACAATGTTGGCTTGGGAAATAACTGCAATAATTACATCATCATAATCATTTGCTTCAACCAAGTTAACTTCTGATTTAGCAGGATTCTCATTTTCCCCACATTTTTTTGGCTGATTTTTAAGTTTCGGCACCTCCACTAAGCGTAAACAGTATTCATTAGTGGATTTTGTCTCATTAGAATTTAAGATCCGATTAGCATTACAACAGGAAATTCACAAATGCATTAATTTATGGTTCCTCCCAGATATTTTGTTATTTTGTACAAGGGGGTCCAATAATCTCGATTGGGATTTTATGCATATTTGCTCGGTCTAGTTTTGAGTGTTTAAAGAAGTTATATAAAAAAAGGATTAATATGGACAAATTAAGTTATACCAGAGTCTTATAACCACACTCAACAAAACAAACTAGAATAGATGCTCAAGTATGTCTATAAAGCGATCATAGAAGCATCTGTGCCGATTTGCAGCCGGAATGCTAAGTAGCACAACCAGCATAAGACAGCGAAATGATTCATTTGAAAATAAGTGAAGAAGTAGATGTTCATCACGGTCTGCTATCCAAGCATATAAATTGCATCTCTCTCTCTGCAATACAAGTAGATCATACAGGACTAAGTATTTACTAACACCCTCTTCATAGGATACAAATATCTGTGGACTGACACGTATCAACACACACAGCACATGCACGCCTCAGAATATTATTAACCCTAATCATGCTAACAGAGCATTTCCTCATAATAGTAAAGACATACATCCTTTATCTCTTACCAAAGCAACTAGTATTCATCATGAAATGTGTATACCATATGCGATGACAAAAAAAGTGGGCAAAAGCAATACTGCCCATTCCTGCGCATTGGATTTTGTAGTAATTGAAGTATCGATCAAATCCAACCAAAACAGAACCAACATCCTCGTCATGCTTCATGTCAGTCATTACTTCTATCAAAATAGTTACTTTCAAATATTTCTAAACTGTTGAAATATCCCACCGTTCAAGGCCTTTTCCTCTGCTTGCAAGGGAGATGAAGCATGAAATTTCGTTCGCTGTTGCTATGAGAAATCGGCTATTGGAGTCTCTTGCAAGGCAAGTTGTCATCGCCGCTCCCTCTGGGTTGAAAACTGTTCGATGGATGGTCCTCTCGACCTTGGTTTCTAATGGGGTTTGGCTCCAAATCGAATCCCTTATCTGCTCCCCTAATTCAAGAAAGAATATCAAGAATGGTCGGAGGCCTGATACCTTCACCTGGAGAGTGTCAAGAGGATGCATCAGACCTTCTTGTCTCTCACCTGCATACGTGGGATGTAAGATCCTACGTTATGTGCGAATATATCTTCCTCAAACAGCCCATTGACGAGGTGAATCTTCCGAGTCCAAGAATGTTGGTCAATTAGTGCATCTACTGTGAGATCTGGGAGGAAGATGACACCCTGTTTTGGTTTTGGGAACATAGATATGCCCATGCTTCCACACTTTCTGCAGTAATATTGAGTTCTAGGTTATGACCACTCTGCAGTAATATTGGTCTCCGCTTAATAGATTACACAATAGTTCCCCTCAGAAAATGCAATTTCGGACATGACGTATTTACATACCATATCACTAATCTTTTTTCAATTAAACTTACTCGTGTCAATATCGTAAACGGATTAACGTGTTTATGTCAGTTGAATAAACATGCTTATATGAGTTGAATAAACGTGTCATCTACCGATTGATTCTAATAGTTAGATTACAATCATTAAACTCATTAATGAAAAACCTTCATATATATATTCATACACATTCATTTACATCAATCGTCCTTTTTATATGTTTATATAGGAGAACTCATTTTCCTTGAACAGGTAAAGCGTGCCGTATTACATAATTTTCTTAATGTTCCGCATTTCAAAGTTGCAGCCCCAATTAATAATTGTATCGTACCCAACCCTAGGATTGACTGAGTGGCAAGGGCGATTTTATCCAGATAACTGGCTAATTAGAATCGTGTTCTCGAGTAATATGGAAAATAAATGAGTTTAACGAGAAATTATTGGGTACCCAAGTGATTTCACATCAGCAAAATACAAGTTCACCCATAATGCGACAAGTGTTCCTTGCGAGCACACCTATCAAATCTCTATCAATGTTCTTGTCTCTGCTCTCTCTCCTCTGTTTCTCATCTTCTTCATCGTTTCTTCACAGCTCCGCTTGCTTTCTGCTCTCTCGTTTTCATTTCTTTCGCTTTGGCCTGTGGCCGGTTCACGGCCATGGCCGGCGACCGGCCACAGGCGAGGGTCGCTTTCCCCGATTCGGCGAGGGCAGCTGCTCATCTGGGATTTCGGTGGTGGCTACTTCGGTCGCCTTTTTGGTTTGTCTGCTGAATGAAACGCGAGTTTTTACACGGAGAGACGGTAGAAGATGGAAAGGGAGGGGGCACAAAAACAAAAGGAGGCCTTCTTTATAACATCCCCCACCCGACCCCACAGCAAAATAAGGAAGATGGATTTGGTACTTCGGTGCTGATTTCGATTATTCTGGTTCGATTGTCGAGTTCTTGGTGCTGCTTACCCCACCTCTCGCTCGGGCGTGGTCCAAGGGTTTGATTCATCACGCGGGCTCGATTTGATGTTAGGGCTACGGGTCGATGTAGTTGGATTCCTTTATGCTGCTGGAGCTGTGATGAAGATGTGGGGACCTTATGATTGACATGCACAAGCGGACTTTTTCCATCATCCTCGCCTTCTCGGCCCAATTTTCTAAAAAACCCCTAACTTTACCCTTTATCCCAAACTTTTTGTATCTCAAAAAAAATTCTAAACTTTTACTTTTATCCCAAATCTACCCCGTTTATTATTTATCCAATTTTTTAATATTATTTTATATTATTTCAAATTTTTTTTATTTTTTCTTTTCTTTTCTTTTCTTTTTCACCTTCAATCTCCGGCCGGTCGCCGATCCGGCGACCGGCCAGAGGCGAGGGCCGGCGAGGTCGGCCCCGCCGGCCGCTGGCGAGGCTCGGCCCCGCCGACAGCGGGCGAGGCTCGGCCCCGCCCGCAGCGGGCGAGGTCAGCCTCGCCCTGCAACGGCGAGGCTTGGCCTCACCCGGCAACGGCGAGGGGCAACGGCGAGGCCGACCTCGCCGGCTGCCGGTGGGGCCGACCTCGCCGGCTGTTGGTGGGGCCGAGCCCTCACCAGATCTGGCGAGGCTCGGCCCCGCCGGCAGCGGGCGAGGTCGGCCTCGCCCAGCAACGGCGAGGCCGAGCCTCGCCAGCGGCCGGCGGGGCCGACCTCGCCGGCCCCCGCCTCTGGCCGATCGCCGGACCGGCGACCGGCCGGAAGTTGAAGGTGAAAAAAAAAAAAGAAAAGAAAAGAGAAAAGAAAAAAATTCGAAATAATATAAAATAATATTAAAAATTTGGATAAATAATAAACGGGATAGATTTGGGACAAAGAGTAAAGTTAGGAATTTTTTAGGGAATTGGGCCTCGTCTTCTCAGACATCCTTTCTTCCTTTTTCGGCTGCTTCAGTTATGAAGCTTAAACGCTATATCAATGGACGAGAAAATGTAGATTGAACAATGTGTTCTGCGAAGCTGGAAATCCTGGAGTGTAGTAAAAACGGTTGCTCCACGAAAATTCGAAAGTCGAGAGACAGTTGGAGAGAGAGAGAGAGAACGAAAGGGACAAGAAACCGGTGAAGAAGATGAGAAGCAGAGAGGAGAGAGGAGAGAGGCAAAGGGAGATAGATTGAGATTTGAGGGGTGGGCCTGCAACCAACACGAGTCGCAGGACGAACGAACTTTGCATTTTGCCGACGTGGAATCGCTTGGGCTACCCAATATTTTCTCGAGTTTAACAGGGCGGTGGTGGTGGTCCTGGTGGACGTAGAAGAAACCCAAGTCGCGTCGCGAGGCAAGGACAGACCCGCGACGCCCAACTCCGGAAAGCGAGTGGGACGTAGAAAATTCCAACCGGACGTGATTGGGAAGAGAAGCACGAACTGTCAAAGCTTTGCCTGAAAATGCGGAAAACATGTTAAACAATGATTGATTTGCCCAAAAAAACACACGGCAATCGCGTGCCATGGCGATATAAACCCAGGTGGCTTAATGCCTCGAAGAAAATGGCGTACGCGCCCCATGAGTTTAGTAAACCTCGTTTGGCCATATCCTAACTCTGTAGTGTAGCTTTGCCGGCGGCTTTAGGGCTCATCAACGGTGGCTAGCGAAGGCTATCAAATTGTCCCAAGCTTTTTGAAATTATCGAGGTAAACAAATGCCGCAAGCGGCTAATCTTATTGACTCCAAAAGAACTAATGACAAAATGGAAAATCTTAGCGAATCTAATTGGAAATCTTGATGTTGAGTCTCTTGTACAAAATCTAATGACGCATTAGCAATAATATTGCTGTTGATATGCCTAATCAACGTAGTCGTTGATTGATAAAAGGCGCGCTTGTTTCGCGAAAATAAATAAATGATTTAGAAAATATTTTCTTAAAATAATTGCTTGTATTGCTTACAAAAATGAACGGACGAAATAAACGGAGCCGAAAGTTGATCGTTTCTCGAAAGCTTAATCGCCAATCCACGTCTTCATTGTTTTTTCTTTTTCTTTTTTTTTTCATTACGTATGCCAAGCGTATAATTTCCCAATTCTAGTTCACGTAATTTTCACATCAATCTCTCGGATAGCGTTGATCGCCACGTCAACTTCACTATGTCGAAATTTGGAGATGGATGGACCTCAATGAAAAATAATCGCAAGTTTCGGGACTCAATTTCGGGCAAATTCCAGGTTCTAAGGACTAGATCGAGAAAAGTACATAGCTTCGAGGACCCAATGCAGAACTTCTTTTACCTCATTGCTTACGTGCATCTAAAATCTTTATGAGCACAGACCGACGTGAAAATCAAGTTTGCTAAAACGACCCTGAACTTCAACTTATTTCCCCTTCACAAAACATGGCCATTGGCCAAACATCAACTGCACACATGTGGCCGTGATGCTGCCGCCTTTGAAGTGGATGGTGACGGCGAAGGAGCTTCGAGACGAATATAGTCGTACATGATCCCCTGGAACGGACCGCTGCTCCTCGGCTGCGCGAGGAAGACGATGTTGTCCCCTTCGCTAAGCAAAGTCCCCTTGATGTCCACACTGTACAGCCAGTAGAGCCCGTGGATCCCGTGCCTCGCGACCGAGTTGTCCCTCCCGATCAATCCGGTCGAGAACACCGCGTTCGACTTCAGGTTGTTTACCCGTACCTGTCGAGACGATGGGATCGCGTTTAGTTTTTTTCTTCTTGAATTAACATTGAAAAATCGGAAGGTTTCATCCGCTTTTCCTTTTCTTTCTTTTTTAGCAACGGTGATCTTGTGCAGATGTACCTGTAACTCGGAAAGCGTGGCGGATGCGAGCGCTATCCGGAGCTTGTAAACACCGTTCTTGTCCACGTTCGTGAGGGCGAACTTGATCTGCCATGTTGTGCCCTGATATGTTTTATCATCCTTCTTCCTGGAAAAGTTGAAAGATTGGTTGAGAACGTGCAAGCTGCAGAATTGTTATGAAAGTGCAATCCCTTCTTTTACACTCCATAACATGATGTCCTTAATGCGCTCTAGAAGGAGTCTAGTGACTTGTCATTACATTTACTATAACATGTATGTCTGATGAATGCACCAATTTATTAGAAGAGGATGTGTTACCTAGTAACCTGCGCAAAGAACCAATCCTTGGAGTAGTCGCTAGCGCCGACGGTGTAAACCAAATCTCCATCGGGATACAACTCGGCATATCTATCCCATAGTCCATATTGCCTAAACCTGTAAGCGAAATTACTTTAAATCGCGTCATAATTTAATCGAAACCTCCATCATCTTATCAGGCAGACAGGCACTTGCCTGATTTATCGAGAAAGCCATGCACAAATCACGCAGAAACTGGAGAAAAGAGTCAGCCATGCGAAGCAAATGATTTGTGCATAGACCCGCTCTCGTTGGGGTTATTAGCATTTACAGTTCATTTACATAGCTCAAGTGTAGTGTCTAACAGAAGTGACATCTTTGCTCATATTTGCTAGTGGATGTGCATCTAACCTATCAGGATGATTGACGTAGAGCCTGTTGATGTACTTGGGGTCGGGATCAGGCACATAGAATTCCGCCGCGGAGCGGTCGGGGATGCCGATTTCCCACATTGTTGGCCCGTCTCTTGGGGGCGTGTATATGAGATCGCCCACGTCGATGTTGCTGCCTGCGAATACATGGACAGTAAGTCACATCCGACAAACCAAATTGCGGTTACAAAGTTTGAGAGGAATTGGAAAGTGAAAAAAGGCACCTGGTGTTACGGACACTGGAACGCCATACTTGTAATCGCCGATGCATCCGGGAACCCACGCGTAGAGATTGTAGTCTCCGGCCCGTGCATTGTTGATGGAGAAATACCCGTCCTCGTCCGCTTTAGTCCAGAATTGGTAGTCCTAAATTCAAGACCACATATTAACTCCTGTTAAAACTGTGCTTTTGAAGTCAACGGAACCAAAACTACCATAGCTGTAATCAAAGCACATAAGCTAGAGAAACAATCTCTCCTTTTGAGGTTGGTCTCAATGTGAATGTCATGGTCATTAATCATAGGTGATGTCTTTAGTTCAGGAGAGCAATCTGAATAAATAGTGAAAGAAGCAAAGCCTAAGTCAGACGGACCTTGCATTCGCGTTGCCACGACCCGACATCGCCCGGTGGAGCTAACCCAACGTAGGCATTTTTCGCAGATATATAATCGTCGCTCACGTACCTATGGAGGCATCCATTTTCCCCACATGAACAGACAGTAAATATCGCAATGATGCCGGAGCAATTCAGAATAATGCATGAACCTGATTCTCTTTCTGCCTTCTCTTTCGGTAGTCTAACCCTCGAATGAAATGGAGGTCACAAAATTCTATGCTTTCTCTTTCACATATGAATTCAAAAATTATCTCAGCACGAGCAACAATTCTATCAGGCGAATTTGCAAAAGTTCGACAGACAAAGCATGCAGTTTTTCTTTGATCAGGAAGATAATTAAAAGGGTGGAATATTATATGATTTGGTTTAGCATATGTACCGGTCCAAGACTAGTAATCTGCCACGGACACCGCCTCGTTGGTCTGAGGTGGGAAAATCTTCTGAAGCCACAAAACTGTAAGGCCAACTCTCTACTTCCACCATCATCTGAAAAAGAAAGAACAAGAACAAAATTCCCATGTGCATGTTACAAACATTAGTATGTAATTAGAAGTCCAAGAGCTTAAGAACAAATAAAGGAAAAGGAGGAGGAGAAAAACCTGTAGCTTAGCACCCTCCCAGAGAAAAAGGGGGTCGACAGGATCGGCAACGGAGTTGACGTAGAGAAACACAGGGCCAAACACTTTCTTCCACTCCTCTCCGGCTTGGAACTTAGGCACCAGATCGTCTCCCGTGTAATGGGCACTCAGAAAGACCTGTAGTTCACATAGATCTCTCCATATTATTATCAATATTAATTTGAAAAATCACCAGCGATGGATACCGCATGCATGAGTAAAGAGTCACTGAATAAGTACCATCAAGCTAAAGAACTCGCCATTCTACTTGTTAAAAGAAGAGAAGATGATCATCAAGAGAAAAGACGGATGGGCGCTAAGGCTAGGTATGCTGCCAAATACAACGTATTCTCTCACATTTTTGTGCACCGGCCTCGATTTGGTCCGTCGAACCATTTATAAAACGAATATGCGTGATAATTTTGATTAGGTTGTGGGCCGACGTGGCGTACCGCTAGGGTGGTGGGGCCGACATGGGAGGTGAGATTCTGCTTGAGGGGGCCGCCGGATCGGAACTCATTGCTGGGAGTGATTAGCCAGAATCCCACCGGCGGATCACTGCAGATCCAACCGTGCACCTTGCTGTCTTTGTTGTCACACGAATATTGGTATTTGTCGTCCACCTATTACGTCAATTGTACACAAGGATGATTTATTATTTGTTGGCCAAAGAGAAAAGAAAAAAGTACTTCAATTCAATTATATGAATGATACAGTAGAAAAAATCAACTATAGTAAAAAAAAATTGTACGGGAATTCGCGTCTTTTTATAATGAAATATGATTCACTTGATGTATTTGCATATATATTGTAGAACGAGCCAACGCCAAAGATGAGATTCCCCTCGACAACATTGGTCTGACTTGAACTAGTTGGAGTCTGCGATCTTTTACAGTACTACCAGAAAAAGTAGTGATGCCATCTGATACATTATCGGTTTAAACACATGTTCTCCATATTTAAATGTGTAGTTTCAGTTGATCAACATGGCAATAGAGTAAGAACTCAACAATAACCTAATAGATTATCAATATAAGAGTTAATTAACATGCCTCCCCTTTGAGATCGGGTTCAATCGGGTCGACGAGCAAGACGGCTTCAGGGTAAGCAAGAGGTTGGCCTCGTGGTGGTATACGGTCGTCCGGAAGCGGCAAGTACCTTTGCCTATTGTCAGCCATTGCCGTGTACTGGAACCTACAATTTCCCTCCCATGCACAAAAACAACATGATAAAAAATTAGAAACTCCTAGATTATGGAAGAACCGTTACAGGTCAGAAAATTGTAATGCATGTGTGTCTTGTTTGCTCAATTACTTGTCCTTCCTAAGCTTGAAAGCGATCCTCGTTTCGCCGAGGCTGAAGCCCGGCCAGTCCTTCAAGTGCTCATAGATGGCGTAAGAGTAGAAGCCCGAGCTACCACTCAGCATTATAAACCTGAAATGGGTCACCATCGAACTCTTTCAAATTACGTTTAGAATATGCCAATATCAATCAACATGAGCACACATGCACAATAAGGTAGGGTTGCGATTCCTGTGTGTGACCTTTTATCAATGTTGAGGGGAACGAGCTTGCCTTCATGGGAGGGATCATAAGTCCTCGTGAACGAGAGCTCCACCTGCTCGTCACTTTGAACTACCACGCTAAAACTTGTTCCTTTAATCCTGCATTTGAAATCTCAGTTCTTGAATGTATAGCTGAAAAATCCAAACCTATTATTTATGATTGTTTGCGATCAAACAACATGTGAGGCTGACGAGCAAGAAGTGGCTAATGTGGTCGACAAAGAAAACAGATTTCGAATCGCTGAAGCTTCATATATCGGAACTGAGAGTCGATCAGGAACGGCACAATTACTTACACGTCGAATATCCCTGTGGAACTTCCTGGTGGATTCCATACAAGATCCCAATATCTACAAAATCAAGGAGAATTTAAAAAGGTTTAGTCAATTAATCTATTACAGAAAAGGCATTATATACATAAATGATCATTTTATTGAAGAATATTTATGCAGAAAAGATTGCTGGAGGCACTAGATAAATGTGTATGACATTATTATCTTGGAAATCGGTAAATATACATCTACATATATAAAACTTTACCCTCTGTTGGACTCATCGTTAAGAACTTCAAGCAGATTGTCAATGCCATTATATTGAATGCCAGTCACAATGCCTTCAGGCTTTGATAGAGTCACCTGGACAATGCCGTTGTCCATCACCACCTGCACATTCAAGTTTTAGCAAAACAGAAATCAGAGTTTCTATTTACCCAAATGAAAATGGAGGAAGATAAAACAAAAGACGATGACAGAATACTACATGGCGATCTTGAATAAGCAATTGCACTCCTAAATGGGACATCTTGAATTCGTCTTCCAAACACATGCAATTGTGAATGCAATTGCTATATATATATGCCCACACATATGTAAGCTAATTGGACCGCCACGATGGTGGGGATGTTGGGGACTATACTTTTCTTGGACTGGAGATCAAGCATTCATATGCACTTTTTGAATGTCACTTAGCGGCTCTCTTTACTTTGTCGCCACCATCAGCTTTGGTGTAGGAGGTACACAAGCGTGCAAGATTCGCCAAGAATAATAATGATAAAGAAAGCAAATTACTTAAAGATGCATCGACCCGAAAAATAAAGACACAAAGATGCATGAACGACCAGCGATAAGTAAATTACTGTAGGCCATGTTGCTCAATCACGTGAGGGCTTTGTTTTGTCACTTTCGCCGATCTTATTGAGTTAGGATAAATTTGTGATTGATGAAACCAACATTTAAGAGCATTAAGAAGGTTGAGTGATGAGCACCTGACATGTCACAATCCATCTATGTGCGAGACCAAAGATGCAAGCACCTAACCCAGGCGGACTTGGCCGCAATGTCCAAATCATAGGAGATGACAGAGGAAAAAGAAGGGTTCTGAGACCCCGGGGCGAATTAGAGAAAGGAGATCATATGTTGAATCGTGTCCCAACCAAAGAATATGAACAACACAATGAATGCCGATAAGATTCACTGTTTACTCATGTATATAGACATTCCCTTCAGAACGGCCCCGCGGCGGCCCTCAAGTTCAACAGATACATACTAGCATTTTCTTCGCCAAATCGACTGAGCACGTTAATATTGCTCGAGAAAGTGCAAAATGCACCAGTCGGACATGAAGAGGACGCAGATTGTCCTGTATATACAAAAACAATCAATTCTGGGTCAAATAGACAAGCTCTTTTTTCCTGAATATCATCATCTGCCAAAGAAACTATTGTAAACAGAGCCGAGTCCAACTCTACTTCAACCCAGAAGGGTGAGATTGGGGGCCTTCGAGACGCAAGTAGTCGTACATGAGCCCTTGAAAAGGGCTATCGCATCTAGGTTGAGTCAGGAATATGGTATTTGCCCCCTCGTTTAGCAGAGTACCAGGTACATTCACATTGAAGAGCCAGTAGAGCCCTTGAATCCCATGTCTGGCAATCGAGTTGTCCCTTCCTATAAGTCCGCTTGTAAAAAGAGGGCGTCTCGCCTTTGGATCATTAACTCGAACCTTCATAAAAGATTCACATTTGTTTCTCAGTGAATTGTCTGCTAATAGTGGAAGCAGATATACCCGTCCATACCTGCAATTCTGCTAGCGTAGCTGATGCAAGTGCAATTCGCAGCTTGTATGATTTGCTCCGATCAACATAGCTTAGATTGAACTTGATCTGCCATGTAGTTCCTTCATGAGTACCATCCTGTTTCCTCCTGATGAAAAGGCATGTCAATCTTAAATAAATGATCAGGACAGACATCCTTAATTGGACCCCCATGAGTCTGGGTTTAAGATGAAGAAACACTTTTTGGAAAATGAAAGAATCAATGAAATATGCAAGCAATGACAAAGCAAGAACCTAGAAGAATGTGTTGTTCTCAACAGTTTTTAGCTTCTTATGTTGGAATCATCTCTAATGACGACTGATGAGTCAGACTCACCAATCTTGCTTTTCGATCCTTTTGCACAATCTCAAAAACCAGGACGCATGGCACCAATTAAGCATGTTTCTTTCCTTTTTGAGCCTCTTTTGGCCAATTAGCTTGATCACACTATCTTTTTCTTCACTCAGAGATGGATATAAGAGATGCAAAGACTGCTAAAAAGGATCGAAGGTTGGTAGAATTGCACCTGGGGACTTGAGCAAAAAACCAATCTTTAGTATGGTCACTAACACCAATTGTATAGACCAAATCCTTCTCGGGATACAATTCTCCATATCTGCTCCATAATCCATACTGCCTAAACCTGGCAACATCGTGAAATTGCTTAGGCCATGGGCTTTTGCAGAAAAGAAGTCCCACAGTTTTATGCACCATCGGGTGAAACCCATCTTTTGTGAGAATCAAAATCGTACGATGTCCAAGAGCTGACCTATCAGGATGGTGCACATAAAGTCTGTTGATGTACGATGCATCAGGATCAGGGACAAAAAATTCTGCAGCCGAGCGATCGGGAATACCCATTTCCCACAAAGTGGCCCCGTCTCTAGGAGGCTCATATACCAGATCACCCATGTCATGGTCCAAACCTGAATTAATAGCTTTCTATCATATAGTTCTCATAAAGAACAATCCTTGCAATTAAATAACTGAATGCGGGTTCAAAACCTGATGAAATGGTGATGATATCGTCGTGCCGGTAATCTCCAATGAAACCGGGGACCCATGCATACAGGTTATAGTCACCAGTTCGTACGTGCTTGATGGAGAAATACCCGTCATTATCAGCTTGTGTCCAAAATTGATAGCCCTAAAAAGCATAGTAAGGTTACGATTCCGAAAGGGTGCATCAATGCATTACCTTTTGTCATACAGCTTTTAGGAGTTTTAGAAGAACCTTCAAAATATGCTGAAGTCATTTTGGGAAATTTTTATTCTTGACAAACATTCAGGGTGAAAAATATGAGGCAAGCAATGATTGGAAATAGCACATTTGCTGCTATAGCCATGGCAACAATCCACTTCCACTTCCCTCCATAGCTACTTATTCTGCCACAAGTAAAGTTCATTTCATCACTATAACTTAGACTTTTGCATGCTTCAGTCTAAAAAATTTTATAGCATGGAGTCTGAGATATTAAAAATCTACGAAAATGTCTAATATGAACTTCAAATGAAAATTCATTTGTCTGATCTTTGAGGGAAGTAATCAAAGCACGAGAGCTAATACATCATGAGGGATATGCAGTTCAAAGATCATGATACTGTTGACATTTTCAGCACACTTTGTCTCTTCAAATTAGCATCATGTAAATTATCATGTAATTGTGGGGAAGTTAGAATTTTATTGATGTATGATATGATATCTCCCCCTTCTATGATATGACTAGAAGGAATAGATCCAGAACAATTTCCATGACTGCAACATGCGTCCCTCATGTACGTGCTGCTTGCTTTTCCAAATATGTACTTTTCAGGGTAAAGTTAATTAGTCTCATCATTTGATTCCACTAGATTAAACAAAGGCTAAAGGATTCTAGCAAAAGTCAATGATAACATCCAAAGAACAATGAAATTCTAAAGATGACTTTGATCACGCAAACTGATAAGAACTCCAACTCATGCTGAGCCTTTCGTTTGGACATGAGCAGGCTATTATACAGGAGATTTTAAAAGCAATGCTGGATGCAGGTTCACTGAGAGCACAGAAGGTGATCTAAAATCAAGAGTAAAGGAACTAGAAGCAAAAAGATAAACATCGGCATGTCTGCCATTAACCAAAAGAGTTCATTGAGGTTACCTTACATTCTCTTTGCCAAGATCCAGCATCTCCTGGTGGAGCCAACCCAACATAAGCTCTTTTTGCCGAAATGCAGTCCTTGCTAACATACCTAAGTGTCAATGTTACAAATATCTCACTATATTGCTCATACTAGAGTTCATGTGCTCAAGATATACAGATAATCCATGATCCACTATTTCAAATTAGTCCAGATCGATCATTGTGTTGTAATAAGTCAAATTAGAGAATCCACCATAGCATCCCCAGATCACCAAGTTCCTCAAAGTAAGAACTTCCAAATTCATCATGTTATGACGAAACATCAATATGCACCTTAGCTCTGTACCTGTCCTGGACTAACAGCCTGCCCCTGATATTACCCCTTTGGTGTGATTTGGGGAAATCTTCAGAAGCCGGGAAATTGTAGGGCCACCTTTCAACTTCATTCATCATCTGACAACATTGAGTATGCATTTGTGTCACTTTATCAGATGACATTTAACCATCCCGCTTAGTTTGACAGTTCTCGTTTCTGTACAAACCTGAATCTTAGCATCTTCCCACAGCCAGCGTGAATCATCCCTAGCTGATGCAGAATTAAGATAGATGAAAACGGGACCGAAAACTTTTTTCCACGGTTCACCAGGTCCAAACTTCGGCACCAGATCCTTTCCAGCATAATGGGCACTGAGAAAAATCTGGTGACACCATTCCATTGAGAGAGAGAGAGAGAGAGAGAGAGAGAGAGAGAGAATTGCCAAGACATATGTTTAATCACATCACATCATGAGAACCTTTAAAACTGTATCCTTTCCCTAAGGTATCACTTACAGCAAGAGTCGTTGGGCCAACGTGGGAAGTTAGGCTTTGTTTGAGCGGTCCACCAGATCGGAACTCATCACTGGGAGTAATTTGCCAGAACCCAACAGCTGGATCACTGCTAATCCAACCATGGACTCGGATATCCTTGTTGTTGCATGAGTACTGGTATTTGTCATCCACCTTCCACAGAAACGTTCATAACTTGAATCTACTGACCGGATACAAAACTTCGGTATAGCATGCGAGTGACTCAAGGCCAAATGTGGGTCTACATGGCTTGGATAAGTACCTCTCCCCTATGCTCTGGATCCACAGGATTAACAAGTAGGACAGCTTCAGGATATGCAAGAGTTTGGCATCTTCCCGATAACCGGTCATCTGGTAGTGGCATTTTCCTTTGCCTATCATCTGCTATGGCCATGTAATGAAATCTGTTTAATTGGGGGTAAAAAACGGCTGCAGTTAAGTTTTTCCCAAGTTCAAGAGTGCTAAAATTTAGAGCTCTGCTTCTGCTTTAGCATTTTCATCCAGAACAGTTCATAAAGATCATTGTTCAGCAGAGCTAATCACGAATCTGACAGATCCATTTACTTGTCTTTTCTGAGCTTGAAAGCGATTCTTGTTTCGCCAATTTCAAAGGGAGGCCATTCCGCCAAATGGTCGTAAATGGCATAAGAGTAAAAGCCTGACGATCCACGAAGCATTACAAACCTATGGACAGAAAGCATCAAGCTGTTAATCTGATTAACACTTGGATTGAGATAAGTTAAGTCTGGCTTGAGCACGGACCTTTTATCTATATTTAAGGGAACATACTTTCCCTCAAGAGAGAAATCCCAGGTTCTCACAAATGAAAGTTCAACCTGTTCCTCGTTCTCCACTATTACATTGAAACATGTCCCTTTAATCCTGCAAGGTAAATTCGTGTTTCAAGTGTAGGCATAGACTGAATAATTATTTCCTTTTGAGAGAGGTAAAACGCTTCTTCTGCCGTATCAGTTTCCAAGCAAATGTCAATTTCTCACATGAGAGTTTTGGAATTCACAAGGCAACTTTGGTGAAAAAAAAAATTAATGGACTTATGCTGTTAAGGGTCAATAACATACCATAAAACACCAAAAACAGAAAATCTGTCATATCTAGAAGTAGACTCTCAAATATTTCGTTCATGCAGAAATATCCATACACAAGAAAAGGACATCGATTGATGTGCAAATGGCATTGTCACACGAAATGTATCATATACATAACCATGTTGCTTAGCCGAGAAAATGACATTCTGCTTAGCTCTGACAAAGGAGAAATGAAGGGATCAAAGAAAGAGAGTAGCAGGCATACACGTCGAATATTCCCTTGCTTCCTGGCGCATTCCAAACCAGGTCCCAGTATCTGAAATGCCCAGTGGAAATACAAGAAAAGAAATAACCGAAATTAGAAAGAGAAAAGATGGACAAGCTTGTGACAGTTGCTGCATCAAACAGTAATTTCATAACGAGGAAAAAACAGAAAAGCATAGATTATGTCAGTATTGAAGAAACTCAGAGAAACACAGCAAGACAACACATCCTAATTCAAAAGGCTAATATCTGCATCATATAAACTTTTTCCCTGAGCACTGTAAAACATGTCATGTATCGAAATGCCGGGCCACATGGACAATTTATTGTGTTGCATGCAATCCTGCATTTTAACCAAAGAAACCATGCTTTTCCAAATGAACACAAATGAAGTAAGAAAGAAACGGAAGCGGTCAAATCACACTCACCCTCTGTTAGATTCTTGGTTACAGATTTCCAGTAAATTGTCGACACCGTTGTACCTTACTCCAATGACTATTCCATCGGGTTTTGATAATGTGACCTGCACTATGCCATTGTCCATGATTACCTGCAAAGAGAGTGAAGTAAATCTAAGAATGCCAAAAGAAATCTAACACAACATATACCAGGTCGTTCTTATCCTGCAGGATACCTGTTTGATATCCTAAATGATTTCTCCACACATGCACGCGCAAAACCAAACCCCCTGCCAACCCCCCCCCCCCCCCCGGGCACAAAAAAAGCAACAAAAAAAAAAGGAGGAAAGTTGACACTCTCTGGAAAATTCATACTTGATGATGTTGGATGTGCAGATGAACTCCCGGAGTAGACATGGCTTCTTGTCCTGCGAAATTTCCCAGGATATGTCAACGGGCATGAGATTCTTGATTAAATGCAATGAATTTCCTGTCTTACAGATTAGAACAATATGCCGAGCAAGCCAAGTCAGTCCACAAAATCTTTATGCTAATTCTCAAGTCCTTTTATATCCCCTCTTACGTCCAAGTACAGAGGCTACATAGGCGTCATTAGCCCACTCAAAGATTGAGAGAGTTCAGAAAAACATGAATATCATCGTAAACTTCCGTAGATTGTCAGCAATAAAGATCGAAATTTTAGCGTATATAAGCACGAGACTGATCTATTCAACGCACATAAATGGAATCATTGAGAAAGCGTGACTGATGCCGTATTTTGGACGTCACTGGTTGCTCTTGCATTAGAAACTGAGTCTGTGACTCGTTTAGAGACGTAGCCGTCTCTCTTATGAAAGTGCCAAAACATGCAAAAACTGCCCACGTTCTCGCTCATCATCCACATCGGCAAACACAGAACGAAATAAACAAACGACCCAGTTCCACGAATTTCGACAAAACACCCAGATCAGTTTCCCCACACACCCAGATCACTGTAATTCGCAAAGAGGAGGAGGACAACATCCGGGGGGGAAATTTACCTCGGAGTTCTTGAGGATCAGAGACTTGCTCCTTCAACTTCTTGGAACTGCACAGACCCATCAATCTCGGTCGGGGAGAGGAACGAATCACGCGGCGCGTCAGCCTTTGCCTTGACTTCCCATCACTGATCATCACATGTTGAATTTCAAGCAGAAGTGGCTGTTGGCGAGTTCACTTTTGAGCGGTGGTGGTAGTTGACAGATGAGATGCTAAACAGTATTTCATAAGTTTCGCTTCGATTCTTACTCCATTTGGGCTTAAAGTTCCGGACTCTCTCTCTCTCTCTCTAAATGTAACATTTTCCGCTATCGAAAATCGAATGATTCGGAAAAAAAATCTCCTTAAAAATAATTAATTTTATTTCTTACAAAACTTAATGAACGAAAATATTCTTATCGTTCATGAAAATATTTAGATATAAATTATTATAAATAGATTATTATTGAGAAAATATTTTTCAAATCATATATTTTTTTATCAAGGAAACAGAATCTAAGATGCAATTTGATTACTTCATATCCCAAAATTATTGACGATGACAGAGAAGTAATAACAAAATGGATGCCGTGCTCCCACGCATTGGTAGCTGGATGAAAAATATATATTGCAGTCTTCAATTATTTATTCATTATAATCATCTTCTAGGCAATCGGATATTTATCGAAGATTATGCTAATTAGGGCACTAATTAAATATACTTATCGGCGGAATACCCAATTCTCAAATTATTAACAACATATATATATAGCAAGAAAAGACGATATGTTGAAATTTGTACTTGTTTAACACTCTAACAAAATCTTTTAAAGAAATTTGATTCTAGAGTTTATGCAATACTCAAAATTTTCCTAAAACTTAATGAAAACTAAGTTGTGTAACAAGAATCTATTTATTTAGATATCAATTATTTAAGTGAAAAAGTATCTTATATCTCACTTTTTAACTGTTTTATTATCATTGCCATATCAATAGAAAAATTAAAATTAGCCAGCACTTTCTTCTTATAAAGTAAACACCCAATTCACACATGATTAATATATTCAATGAGCTAAATAATCATCTAATTTCTTAAAAAATTATTTCTTTCTTTTCGTACATGACCAATTTTTTTTTTGGTCATAGTACATGACCGATTGACAACCATGCAAGTGTATTTCGAATGCCTCAATATTAGTCCACTAATATAAGCCAAAACACCATTTTGTTTCATTTTTAAATTTTGATTTTGCTAATATTGTAATACGAGAAAGAAGTCATCCATCGATTTTTCACTAAAAAGTGCACTGAGCGAAATTCCTTAATTGTCTCCACACGGCAACAACCAACTCCATCTTCTCTCATTTTCTTTTGCTAAGTTTTGAATAAATTATTACTTTCAGAATGGAAAAATGTTTATTTAAAATATTAGCTTCCCAAAAAAGAATTCTTATAGTGGTAAAAAAAAGAAAAAAAATGTATAGTATTTCATTCACTATCCAATTGAACTAATTGATTTTATTATCATATCATTTTTCGGAATTATTTTTGCATTAAATAATGCAAAGACAAAAAAGGACGTAATTAACATATCTCTAGTAACTTCTCACTTCAACCATTGTCTCATATAATTACCCATTTTCATCCCGTCACACATTCACCCAACCACACGTGCGCCCGGCACTAGTTCCGTCTATATCTAAGTAATTGGAGTGTGAAAAGAAAATGGGCGAAGTAGTTTTTTGATTGAATTTTGCTTGCTTTTTCATCTTTTGAAGAAAAAGTGAAAGGTAAATAAATTAATTTAATATACCACACAGTGTAACTGTTTTTCTTTTGCTTTTTTACCTTTACAAGCAAGGTGTTCTTTCTTTTTTTCTATCGCTAAGTGTAAAAAATGGGTGGAAATTTGAGAAGTCCTTTATTTATTTTTATTTTTCTTGGTCTAAGAGAAGTCTTTTATTAATTTCTCTCAATCTTACACTTTGCTTACTTTCTAATATTAGTTTTGCTAGCCTTTTTAACTTTTTTTTTTGGCCAATACAAACTCAAAAATTGCTCTGGAAAGATTAAAATAGTTTATCATTTTCATGTCGTGTCCAAGGTTTCATTTGCTTCGATTCAATAAAACTATAGCATTATCAGATTCTTTGGAAACAAAAAAATCAATAGTCTCTTTTTCTTTTTCCTTTTTATCTCAGATTTACATTTACTGTCGTTCAAAGAAAAATGGTTGATAACACCACAACAAAATTATCAAGAAATCACAATACGATAGCCTCACTAAAGTTCGAGGATCATATTAAACAAATTTAAAGTTGAGTGTAACCCAAAATTAAGGTAGAGAAACAATCCATGAGATTGAAGTTGAGTTTCTGAATGAAGCTGTAGTAAAAGTCTGGCTAAACCACTGCTAAGAATACAACACGAGCACAAGGCAAAAAGTTCACAGCCAACGTTGATGAAGTTAAGTTCTTGAGAAAACTAAGAAAAGCCGCGTCAACCAAGCGTCTGGTCACAGGCAAATCTATTGTGACAACCCCATATGTACCTAATTATCATTACAATAGTATGGTTTCGGACGATCCCCAGCCTCTATAAATGAAGAGCTTACTAGCCGATTTACATCGATCGAATGTGTCTGCTGCACAGTCCAAAACTCAATGCACCTGATTGTTCTCCATCTTTTTCTGGAAGAATAGCGAACCCAATAGAACGGCAATACCCGTGATTGCGATGGTGAATAAGATGCGCCTCGGAGAGTACTCATTGGGTTGCCCCCGTGGAGGACGCTCTCCTTGAGGTGGTCTGATGTTACTGAGAAAGATACAGAAAATTCATCGTATTTGTCAGACATGAAATTTTAAATAGCACCTACCCTAAGGTCCAGAAAGTTGCATGCTACTAAGGCACGAAAAGACACAGAATTTGTACATATATTGGGTGCAGAATTCAATCATCGTCACCGTAGTGGAGAATTTTATCAAGGTAGAAGAATCTTAAAAAGCATAACAAATGATCAAGGGTAGTTCCACCCGCTGTTGTCCTGCATCAACTGCGGCTGATTCATGGTTTATGAACTTCGATTTCGAGCTTCAAATTCACAGGCATCCTTTTGGTTCCCTTTCGAATTGGATTACCCAAGGCATGTGATCTGTAAATCCTATTACTACAACTGTCAAGTTTGGACGTTAAATCTATATAATGAATCTTGAAACATGAAAAATTTCGATAGTAGAATTTCCATTCCTTGAAAAATCCAATGCCAAAGTGAACCAAACAAGGCCTTGAGATTCATTTCTTTACAACTCATGCATCTTATAACCAGAATCAGATCAATTTTCCCGCAAAATGCTATAGTGGCAGACTTGTAGCCAATATTCTGGACACCATGTTATTGCCATGTAGCCACACGCCAGTGTCTTGCCGAAAGATTAATTGGTACTAATTAAAGTGCATCAGTTGCCCGAAAATGGATGAAACTAGATTGACATAAAAATTCAGTGACCTGGTCGCAAAATCCACTAAAATACAGTGACAAACAGTGAGATTCTACCAATGATAAAACATGTAATCAGCGTATCAGAGAAAACTAGCAGGAATTTCAACCATCCCAGCCAAAAGGAGAACAGAAGGTCCACTTAAGTCTTCACTAATGTCAAGAAAGCAATGTATCTGAAGACAAATCAATATGAACTGCTTATATGCCCTTGCTTGATGATTCAAGAGCAACGGCACAAGGAAAAACTAGTGGGGATGGGTCAGGAGAAACATCGAAGGCCAGTGTAATAACAAAACCCTGACATCTAAAAACAGATAACAAGGGGAAAGAGGTACAGCTAATTAGCCTATTGGATTGAATTTACAAACCTTTCCAAGAGCAACAAAGGAATGAAACAAAATAAACAACAGAGATTACTATAATTGTGGACAATTTTGAAATCCAAGCCTTTTGCGAGAAGAGGGGGCAAATATTCTGCTTGCTAAATATCCAGAGACAAGTTACAGTTGTTTACCTGGAAGGTCCTGCACTATGATCTGGAACACCCTCACAGCGACGTTCGTGGTTGTATCTTTCTCGCAATCTAATGTATCTGTTGCAAAGATGGCAAAGTTCTGTCCTGTTTCCACATACTTCCTACAATCATGAAGTAACGTGGAAATGACATACAGGATTGTCTGATAGCAGCTCTCAGTATTATTTCTTCAGATACACAAAAAAGCTACCTGATGCTCAGCCAAATCAATTGCAGGCAATGGAAACTCGCAGAATTCACAAGTGACGATCCTTTGAGGGCAATTTTCTCCTCTATGAACAGCTAAAATATCACGTTCCATCATCTCACTGCACAGCGAACAAGAAACCTGCTCCAGCACATGAGGACCATGAAAAAATTCAGGAAACATCAGAGCTAAGCTCAGAAACCTCAAGCATAAAGCTTGGTCTGCTTTTTCAATCTATTTGTAAAGAATATTTTCTGTTTTACTGAGGATTACGGTACAACAAAATGCAAATGTAACCTCAAAAAAATCTTGACACAGAAGTTATTCAACCATCTAAACCCATAGGATCAATTTAGATAAGCTAATTAGTAGAAGGTACAGAGGGAGAAGTGTTAAAATGGTATCTACAAAGTCGCATGGTGAAATTCTGGTTCACTTTTATTGACAAACAATACAATCAAACAAGGAATTATGAAGCAATGAATCCAGTAATTAATTTATTTGGTCTAGAAAGTTAAAGCCCCTTCTAGGATTAGCATAGGCATTGTTTGTAGTAACGGGGGTTTCTTGGATAGGATATAAAAGCTTTCAGCAATCAGCTCAAGAGTGCAACATATACATAACAAATAAACAATTACCAGAGCGCCCCCCGTCCCCTCTTTCTTTCATTCTTCATCTCAAAGTAGCAGCACAATAGACTTGTCCCACGAAAAAGAAAGGCAAGAGGACTTCCAGATCAAGGAATACTTAGCATGACCACAAAAAAGTTGACTTGATTGTAAACATGTCATACATATCTGACACATATCAGTCAGGAAAAAGAAAGTCATGGCTAACAACATGGTCCAGTATGACCATTGTAGGCAAGGTACATCAGCTAGTATTCACATATCAAGTCAAGCTATTATTAATTATACATCAAGTTCCAAATGCCATTTCCCTCAAGTCAGTTTATAGGCACAACACAGTAGCATCACACTTTGTCAGCAAACATCAGAATAACAGGTAGAAATCAGTAATACTCAAACTACATCTTGACACTGCATCCCTAAAACCTTGAAAATTCCAATTCAGCAACATCCCCCAAACAAAAAAGCACAAACAAAGAACAAAAAAAGTCAAATCATGGATTAATATCCAGCACAATGGAGACCGACCATGCTCTGAAGATGCACAAAGACAGAAACTTGTCCATTTACAGTATAGATGAAAGAAAAAGGGCACACCAAATGAAAGTGTTCCATTTGAGAACTTACATACCGGAGCATGGGTGGTCAAGAAATGTTCCTCCGCATGTCTCTTAGGAACCATGTCCCCACAAACTTTACATTTTTCAAGATTCCGAGAGCAATGGGCATAGTGTAGATCGATGTTTGGGGAAGGGATAGATCTTTCGCTGCAAGAAAAGCAGCGTGCACATGTCAGCTAACCTCAAATGTTAAACCAGAAAAATAGAGTATGTCATGCTGGATCGAGCCATTAAAATCACAGAGCATGATTGAATTCTACGGAAAATGAGCCATTAACCATTGTAGATATGGAGGCATAAAAAAATATGGTAAGTTCTCAAGCCCTGAAAGACCAGAGCAAGCCTCCACCAGAAAATATATAGAAAACAGCCCCAGTTCTAAAAGATATAACAACAATTGCAGCATACATGTTCAGTAAAACACCAGAAGTTATGTGGTGCTGAAAAAAAACAGCCATTTAGTTTCAATTATAAAATGACGCCAAAAACTGTATCATCACTGCATTAATCAGTAGTTGATCCACTACCACACTTGAAAAATACTTAATATCTCAGTTGACTTTCCAACCAGGCCTATCCCTAATGTGCTAGGCATTTGATAACATAACCTGCACATATTCCAACAGTGCACGACTACATGACTCAAATAACAAACCGTGATCTAGGTAACTACTACAGTTCTGAAAAGTTAGACATGCAGGATCAGGGTGAAGCAGCGCAGTGCTAGAGGGAATGACCTTAGAGTAATCTGCAGAATCTATACTGTGTGTTCATATTATAGACTTTGTCCTCCCCTCAGCATCAAATTTTTAAACACACACATGCTGTTTAGAGACAAGGCGTTACACTTGGAATCAGCTTAGCACTGGACATTAAAGCCTTTACAGATATGGAATGACAATTCATACAAGTACACAACATGCATTTTTGCCTATCCTACCACCAGCGTTTCTTGAAGTACACACATCAACCATCAACACGCCCGAGCACAGAAAAATAAACACTGCATCCTCTAGAATTAAGTTGCAGCAGCTCAATTGAGACATAATCACAATACGAGAACTAGCGCAGCAATTCAGAGCTAATACTGTCTTCCCACACATCACCTACGGCGAGATCAAACAGCAAAAACCTCTGTAACGTTCTAATTGTCCCAACAAACATATGAAGCTAGCTCACCCGGTCAAATTATACCACCACAAAGCCGATGAAAGATCATAAAACCACTAAAAAACGCCGAGAAAAACATAAATTCGACCCAAATTACGCCGTCAACCCGGACCCATGAATCGAAATTCACCGGTCAACATTCCGGATCAAAAGATAATTGAGCCGCAACCCAGATAGAAAAAAGGGAACGAAAACACTAAAAACAAGAAAAATTTACCAGTGACTGCATATTCTGGTGGTGTCATCCGCTACGACTGCCATGGCGACACGGGAGGCTCCGACCAATTCGTTCCGCTGATGAACAGAGCAAAGAGAACCCGTAAAGAAAGCACGAAACTTTGAATCGAGAAATCAAGAAATGCAGCGGGGAAAAAGAGAGAATTCGGGACGATCGAACGATCGCCCGAGGGCAAAACGCCACGCCAGGCGAGCAATTCAGCACGACACCCACGAGATTCCGACCCGAAACAACGGCGGGGACAGCGGGCGAACCTTCGATCTTCGGAGATTACGTTTGGTTCTTCCCGGGAGATGCCGTATCTTAATTTCTGTGAGGAGAGAGAGACAGAGCGAGAGCGAAGGGAGAGTTCAATGATCGCCCTTTTCTTCACCAAACAGCTCGATGTTGGCTCCACGCGCCTCCCCGGTTAGACGCGCCACGCTATCCGAAAAAAGATAAACTTTCGCCCGGCGGCGTCTCGCTTACTTTGGAGTTTTCACTCGTTGGCATTGACTTTTGGGAGAAGGATACCACAGCTCGCGTATGTGTGGAAAACCTGAGCGTCGTGATTTCCTTTCGATTACTTGAATAGCATGATTATACCGTTCACTTCCACGTTATAACTTTTTTTTTTAAATAAATATATTAAAAGTCTTAAAATTTATTATAAAAATATAATTGAATACTAAAATCTTTTAAAAGTACAAATAAGTCCTAAAATTTATCATGAAAATACAATTAAGTCTTAAAACTTTCAAAAAGTACAAATTAGTCCTAAAACTTATCACGAAAGTACGAACAAGTCCTAAAACTTGCCACGAAAGTGCAAATAAGTCCT
Source organism: Syzygium malaccense (assembly GCA_031216405.1). Taxonomy (NCBI): domain Eukaryota; kingdom Viridiplantae; phylum Streptophyta; class Magnoliopsida; order Myrtales; family Myrtaceae; genus Syzygium; species Syzygium malaccense. The sequence continues at coordinate 10,950,175 of CM062258.1, forward strand.
AAAACTTTCAAAATGTACAATTAATGAAAGGACTTGATTGGGCCATTTTAACAAGTTTTAGGACTTGTTTGCACTTTCGTGACAAGTTTTAGGACTCAAGTATATTTTTGTGACAAATTTTAGGACTTGTTTGCACTTTTTAAAAGTTTTAGGACTCAATTGCACTTTCGTAACAAGTTTTAGCACTTTAAATGTACTTATCCCTTTTTTATCACTTGAATGTCATATACTTTTTAATCAATCACTTAAATGCTAAATGTTCATCAAAGTACTATGCCACGTCATCAAAAAAATTTAGTAAGTTATAGTACTAAAATGAACTTTTTAAGAAGTTGTGACACTTAAATAGTCGAGAAAAAAAGTTACTAATACTACAAGTGACATAACTTTCGTACTACGCTCACTTGAGTATCATAATTTTTTTAAAAATGTTGTGCTTGGTCGTTCAGATTCGGATTGGGATATGATAAAGGGAATTTAAAAACCTTCACATATGCCATCGGTGCAACCCAAGATAGGATTTGGAAATTTTGAAAACAATCTTTGAAAATCTTCGAGAACCCGCAACTGAAGATAAAATTGAAAATCTTTTGAAAATCATTCTCATTTGAAAATCTTTAAAAATCTTTGAAAATCCCATCTCTGACTTTGCTCCTCTTCTGTACGTGAGACTCAAACTCTCTCGATCACGTCTCTGGAAAGTCGATCTTGGGAGCATGACGTCTCTCAACCCACACGAGTTCACGTAATTTTGGAACAGTCTCGTGAAAAGTGAGAGGCACTTCCTATGGGCTATACAGCCGGACTCCATTGCCAAATAAAGCTACTAAGCGAGGCGACATCAGAGAAGGTGTGTGTCGTGATATGGGCCCGCACATGGAACTCGACGCTTGAGAGCGTAGTTGCCAAGAAGTTGATGATGTGCCGGCCGTTCATCGTCGACTAGTAGGTGAACAGCCGGCTCGTGAGTCATGTGTGAAAAGTCGGATCGAAGTAAAGGACGTATGTGATTAGGGAGGAAATAATGATTTATGCAAAACTCGATAGAATGATCGTCTTTAGACCCCTTTCCACACTTACTCGTCAGAAGACGATCGCTGCCCGGTGATGATGACCGGCATGGTATTGTACGTTGGCGCAAGTGACAATGATTGGTAATTTTGGTGATGGTCCTCGGGCGAGCGGTGCCGATGAAGCAATATGCGAAGTGTCACTTTATCACTCTTTTAAAAAATAAAATATGAATTTTTAGTTGTTTTTAAATTTTAGATCCAATCCGGTCTTATCCCACCCCTAGGTCGAATTTCATATCCGGATATATCCAGGTATATTTGCTTCAGAAATTGTCACTAAACGCCGGGCTACCAAATGCAGCCTAAAAGTTTTACTTTGGATAGTGATCTTCACTACTTTCACATGGTGATACATACAAAATGTTAAACATGTAAATGGCCCATAAGTTGACATAAATTCAATCTTGTTGTCCTATAGATTTTTTTACAAATTAAAACATTATTTTATCTATTCAAGAAGTCAAAATTTGATTTTGTTTGTATAGGTGGTGAAAAATCGACTTCATTAGAAAAATAAAAGCCGCCCAACATGCTTTGAAAACTAATTCGATGGGACACGACTAGACTTAAAAGGTCAAAACTTTGTAATAGACTCAAACAGCATCTAATAAGGATGTACATTTTAAAGCTAAAATATTTTCATGTTCAAAATGTATTAAATGTTTCTAGATTATTTGGGTTCTCCAAAAGTAATAGGAAATAATTTATTTTATTTATCAATTTATGGCTTAATTTACCTGGAATGGCATTTGCCAGAGAAAAAAGTAATGTAAAAAAAGAATCGAGTATTCATTCACGCATGTTTAGGCTCAACTTAAAACCCCATTACGTTTTCAATATCTAATCACAACTGATTAATATTTCATACTTTATTTACGTTAAATCTAAAAAAGATAATTCATAATCTTTGATAGCCCAAAAAAAAAAATCTTTGATAGCCCTGAGATAAGAATTGGATAATGCAACTTGATTAAAAAAGAAATTTGTTAAATAATCGATTAACGAAACTTTTCAATGTCCAAAGTATTGATTGCCCTTCTGGCATGCACAATTGATGAATTGAAAACTGAATCATTCTGAATAAAATTTGCTTAGTTGACGCTCCGAGGGCAATTGATAATTCACCGGGTCAGATTGGACTTTTCGTATCCAACTTGAAAAGACCTCCATCCAACGGTGAAATGAATTCATATCCGGACTATTCAAAATTCGAGAGATCCGAAGTCAATAGCAGTCCTACCCGATCTCTACTTGCATACGAGAGTGGACAATTTGAAAATAATTGAAACCAACGAAGATCGAAAAGATCCACAACCTGCACTTGGTATTTCATAAGCCAAATTGTCTTGTAGCAAAATACATTTATCCGAAATCAAAATCGAAGGTTGTTTCTAGTAACAGAATTTCCACATGATCGCACCACACCACACCACACCAGATTGGGCTTATTACTCAATTGGAGGCCCAGCTCGATGTTGGGCCTGTGCACTACGTTAATACCCAATCTTCCTCTCTTTTTCTCCACAGCCACAGAATGCATTTGCTTTCAATGTTCTTATTATTGGTTGATATTACAAAGAGCTGGTACGATAACTTGATTTATTGTGCTATTTGTTCGATGTGCAAGTAGATCTAGGAGTAATCGGTTCCGACCTAAAATGGGATCCTACCCCCTGAATCCCTTTTTGGGAATTAGGAACCGGATCATTTGGTTTAGGGTCCATAGTCATCTGTCTATAATTACCACTCGACCAAAACAATTTTAGCAGGAAAATAACGTTAACTTTTATGTTTCTCAATCCTTCTTCACCACGGCCGCGGAAAGGGTTGTTGTTTGAATATCTAGGTAGCAGAGAGAAAAAGAACCTGCTTCGATGAGCGTAACCTTAATGATTAGGATTACCCGACCGGACACGGATTGGAGTCATAACGACGAAAGGTGACCCCCCCCTCCCCACCCCAAACAGAACCATCGGCTCTAAGGCTTGAACCAGGAATGGAACCAGTCTAGGATATGTTTGAGGTTCCCGGAATTGAATTGACCAAGCTAGTTCCAACCGATTCGCGAGTTGAAACAATGGCAATGGACTGGCAATGGTACAACAATGTGTCGTGTTTAGGTTGTTTTGATCTTTGCGTACAATACGAAATATTTTCTATGCCTTTAGGAGGATCAAGCTGTCCTCGTTCGAAATAGGTTACCATAGTATAAATTATGGGGATAAAATGACTAATTGCCTAGTTCTTTTTTTTTTTTTTGGTCAAGTATTGCCTAGTTCTATTAACTGCACATCCTTCAGTCATGTCTAGCACACACGTACTACTCTCACGAGTTAAACACTGACACTTCAGTTACTCATTTGTAGTTTCTAAGCGACCATTCCCAATTACAGAATAGTCTAATTCTCATTCAATTATGCTAAACCTAAATGTTCCTAAATCATATGAATTCTACACGTGTTTTTCAAAATTTCCACCGATAGCTGTTGACCAGGCTGTAGCCAATAATCTTATCCCTTTTCTTAACCATGCGTCGCAATCTTGGGGACATTTCCAACCCTAGTATGGCAAAGGCCTTCTCTTACATCATATTCTCTGTATCATCATACACGTATTTTTTTGTACCTATGCTCTTGTATTATTCTTTATTCCAAGTTATGCATGCATGCTCTAAAAAGCTATCATGTCTATCATCGCAAGCGTCTTCGTACACGCGTGGCCTAGTTCGTTCTTGTCCACTCCTTTGTCTGCATACGATCATGGGAATCAAACTAGGCGAGCCATTCTTGGGAAAATCTGCACTAGTTTAATCCCCACGCCTCGGCAAAGTTGACGAGTTTCCCTTTTTAAATCCATCTCTCCACCAATTTTTAATAGCGATTGGCAGCACGTTGATGCTACACTTACATTATGTATTGCAGTCACGACCCTCTTGCTGTTGGTTGGCGAGGTATTGTAATTTACTCTTGCTGTGTGCAAGGATGATGACCCGTGCCTACCCTTTTAAGCATATTCCATGCGCGGTTTTACTGACTTTACACACACTTAGAGTCCTTTTGTTTGAAGGAAAATTGTTTTCGGAAAATTATTTTTTGATTTTCCGCTGTTTGGATGACGAAAAACTAATTAATGTGTAGAAAATAATTTTCCCAAAATAGCCTTCCTTCAAACAGACGGACTCTGCTTCCACGTTCACACACTCAAGGGAGAACAGTGGAGGGAGAGAAGGTTTCTTTTTCAATTGAATGTACTAAACATCGTGGTCCATGTATTAACACACAAGAGGATGTAAGGGTCGAAAACAAACTGTACGACTTGGATCCCTACCATTCATTTCTTTCTAATAATGTGTTATGCTGTCAAAAGATATATAAATTGGGAAAATTAATCACTCTCCTAAAGTGAGAGTATACGTACATGCTTATATGAGATAGGTAGAAAGAAAAATAGGGTTTCATTTTTCCTATACCTTCTCCTTAGGGGTCGAGACATGACTTTTCCATTTAATATGTAGTCTTAAGGGCAACTTTGGTAAGTTGACGATAAACACCACGATCACATATAGGTCATGATGAACAATGACTACGCTTGATAAGTGGTTAGGTCAAGTCGGATATCGAGCCTCAAAACTTTCTCCGACTCAATTATGATTTGAAAAATATTGAGTTTTTTACAAATATGACTGGTCTTCGGCTAAGGCCAACTTTAGGGTTTCTGAGCTGAGAAAGAAATATATTGCCCAAGCTCGTCCATTGATACTCTAGGCCTGAGCCTGCATGGGTTTGGGCCCATGATTAGATCTAGGTTTAACTACAACAAGCAAAACGATCTACGGATATTAAGTTTAAGATTTGGATAATACATATAGTTGAGAGTACATGAAAAGCATGTTCGACGATATTTATCTCGTCCATGTTTTTTGTGTAATGTGAGGGCTATTTCAAAAAAAAAAAACGCGCAGAAATCATCCAATGACTTCGTGTTTCGAATAGTTTATTCAAAAGTGTCTCTATTTCCTTTGTCTCACCAAAATATTGAAAATTTCTATATATGATATAGTTCTAACTGCACTTAGAATAATTGTACATTCAAATACTTTGCTTATATTGTTGTTCCTAAGGATAATGCAATTGCTCTTCTTTTTATAGGGTAGTTCAATGTCAATAAAACCTATGGATTCCACGTGATTTGATAAGCTGATTTTATTAGATCCGTTGTTGATCCTAGGCTCCCTAGATTTGTCAAAAGCGTAAGGGTCCCGGACCACTCGCTTTCCTCACATCAATCACTTGTCAAAATCCTTTCTACGTTCGAATACACAGTCATCACCAACATCAAAACAGTAACAGCCACAAAATCGGCTATAATGCAAGTCGTGTTCAGTGGACGATACACTTGAAAACCCTAGATGCAGTATCGACAGCCATTTTAGATTTCTGGCGGACCGTACAATCAACCCAACCCCCATGGAGTTGCGCGACTCTGATACAGGCGTTGTGTGCCAAACCCAATACACACAAAGTTAGGGTTTTGGGGACACTTCTTGATCTCCACGGCGCTTGATTGGCTGAGCCCACGTGAAGACACATGGGTGCCCCAGTAAGATGCGATTTACATGGGAAGTAATGCCTTTTTCTGGGTTCTTGACATTGACCTATCCAAAAGCATGGCTCGGTCTTTCTTTATTCGTGACATGAAACGATCGCATTCCTCCAACTTAGGCAATGGGACAAGTGTCAATCATCAGCCAAATGATGTAAGCTCGCGGACCTAAAAGGAGGACTCCATCTTCCACCACCAGCCATCGCTCCCCTCGCTTTCAGGCCTTAAAATATTGAGAAGTTTCTCTGTGATCATCAAGGCACACACCCTCTTTTGAGAGCATCGACCCATTTTGTGGTGTTTGATGCGGAGATTATTGATTCTATATTCATTGAAAAGGGCAAATCAAAGATCTCCTCTTTATGAAAGAGATTTTGCGCTGTTCTTTTTCTCTCTGGGGGCAAAAATTGAGAGCCATGTGTCATCAAATCTCCACCGGCAAATCTTCTCAGTTGGTTGTAATCGACCCGCCATGGCATTACTTTATTTCGTCATTGATTCAAGGTGGCACTAAGTGTCGTCGTGTCCCTTGTCAATTATTCGTGCTTTATCATGTCATTGCCGAAATTAACCCAAAACTGTGATTAATCAATGTGATGAAAATTCAATAAAAAGTGGTGTCAATTTCAAGTTCGACAGGCATGCTTGCACACTTGTCGAAATTTGAGTTACTGCCGGTGATTCTTATTTCGAATGGTCATTTCACTTCGAAATAATAACCGTATCATAGATAATCCCATCGATCGTGCTTGTAAAGCTGTCGATTATGAGTTTCTCTCAGTGACTCTTTCTTATTTCGAACAGTCATTTGACGTCTAAATAATTACCACATTTATCAATAATCCCATCGATCATACTTGCACACCCATCGAATTTGGGATTTTGTCGGTGACTCTTCCTTATTCCGTACGATCATTTCACTTCTCAATTATAATCATGTTTATGAATAATCCCATCGATGAAATTCTTTCTTGTGATTATAATTGGTCAAAGAAGGACACCCATATCGAAGAATCAAAGTATAATATAGCTAGCTCTATAGATCACTGAATTTGGTGCGAATTTATTGCAGAGTAATTCCAGCTAGGATGATTCCTTCTCTTTACCAACTTTAGGTGGAATGACAATTCTAGCCCCAATTTTTTTGTCTCGTAAAAAAGCACAAACTTTAAATCGAGTGATAATTCTGGCCCCAACTTTTTTTTTGTCTCATAAAAAATCACCAACTTTCATTTAAAATCTCGAATCTAACCCCCCTTGACTTAGAACCATTGATTATCCAATTTAACTATTTCACCTCAGCAATAAATCCACGCGACTTGCTGACTGGATTTAAAGTACTATTTATTATCTTCTTCTCTGAGGCATAGCTTGAAGAATAATAGTGAAATTGTTCATCTCCTTTACTTTACTGGCAAGTCAAAAAGATCTCCAAATTAAATCTCTTTGGTCAGACTTCGTCGTTTCGTCATAATTTGAAGTTACCGTCCGTCGACAGACACCATGGATGAGATCCACCATGCTCACGATCATAACCTTTTTTCTTAAATAAGGATGACTTCAGATAGAAAGTCAACGGAGGGCCAGATTTGGGATAAAGATGAAAGTTTGTGATTTTTTATGAGAGAAAAAAAAGTTTGAGCTAGAATTGTCACTCGACTTAAACTTGGTACTTTTTTAAGAGACAAAAAAAAATTTAAGCCAGAATTGTCACCCAATCAAAAGTTTGTTCTTTTTTTTGGAATTAGCTCTAATCCCATCGATCATACTTGCACACCCATCGAATTTGAGATTTTTTCGGTAACTCTTCATTATTCCGTACGATCATTTCACTTCTCAATTATAATCATATTTATGAATAATCCCATTGATGAAATTTCTTTCTCGTGATTATAACTGGCCAATGAAGGACACCTATATCGAAGAATCAAAGTATAATATTGCTAGCTCTATAGATCACCAAATTTGGTGAGAATTCATTGCATAGTAATTCTAGCTAGGATGATTCCTTCTCTTTACACCTATCCATTGTATTCTAGATGTTTTTCAAAGATTTAGTACTCAAGATTGAAGAACTTCATCTTTGCTGAGAGACTGATTGGAACTGATTTTAGATTTGCTTTTTCCACAGCTGAATCTTCAACAGTAAAAATCAAGGAACCAATGAAGGTAATGGAAGAGATAACATACATTTCCTGTTCATTAGACATACTTTATTGAGAGCCTACCCCATTGTCCTCGAATTTTGGCCCAGGTTGTTCTCAATTTGAAAGAGAAACTTCAACAAGAAAAGAAACAAAGAGCTAACGTGAACTTGTAACTTATTCCTGCTCCTTTCAGTGGAGTTTAAAACAACGTGTGAGTGGGTAGTCATGGTACGGATTCGGTGTTTTATGTTTTGATTCGGATTTAACAATAGGATTTTGCTAAAAATCCCATAAAATAATAGGGCAGCCGTGATAGGTCATCAACATTTTCGCCTTTCTATAAATGGTCCAGTTAAGCGCGGCTCGCTCACTAAATAACAATATGACTTTGCACCAATCAAAGCCTTATTATTCGCTCGAGAAGCATGACTCAACTCAAAGGGAAAAAAAAGCCGGTGAAAAAGATGGACAGCTTGCCACTTCGAGATTCACAATGTGCGGCTTCCCGAGAACACTGCCTCGATGACCCCCTCTTGACAAGAAGCTGCAGTCCCCCTTATCACTGGCCAATCCAACATTCTTATCAGAGTCTGATGCACGATATCGTCTCACGAAGCACGGATATACATCAAAATCTAAAGCCACACATGCAAAGCGTGCGAAAAAAAGGAAAATATTCCTAAGAACAAAGCAATGCATTTTAGGGCTAGAGAGGGAATAATTCTTGGGTTGCGCCAAACTCCAAAAGAGTTTTGAATAGCTTGTCTGGTGAGGACGGAGACAAGAGAACAAAGCGCCCAATTTCCAAATTGCATTTTATTACATTATGTTTTTCTTGAAGAAATTTTATTACCATAGTTGGTAACCTTAAAAGGTCAAAAGTGGCAATCTTTCTGTTCTCGGCATGTGGCGTCGACACGTGGATATACACATCTTCTTGTCTGCAGCGACATTGATGGAGATTCGCCGTCTTCTGGGCATGGGCCGCATGATTCCTTGTATCATGTGAAGTACCAGATAAGTTCCTCGGAATCTTACCCAAAATGGCCACATGCACCTCTTTGAATTTTTTTTTAATGAGGTTAATTTCCCCTTTTTTTTGCTTTTCTTCTTTTCTTTTCAATGTAACAAATAAAGGGAAATTAACCTTATTTGTCTGATAATATATATTAATCAACTCATGGGTCATTCTTTTTGCAGAATCCCTGTAATCACGGTGGCGAGGCGATAATATATATTATCAAGCAAATGAGTTGATTTGCTAGTCGGGTTTTTACTCATTAAAGTTACCTATAATATGATTTTTTTGAAGATGGGGTTAGTCATAATTAGGGGATATGGAGCCTCTCAATAGAATATAGTGGTTTATAATTTCCATGATTGAATAGGTTTTGTGAGGATCACGCATCCGTACTGCAACTTAGCTTTCGTAAGGTGAATGCAAGTCCTGTTTAAAGTAAATCAGATCTTACAAGTTATCATCGTAATAGTATGGATTGTACAAGTTCTATTAGTTCATTGCCTTGGTGCAAGAGAAAGAAGCAGTTGCACATAATTACCCTGAAAAATGTGGTCGAGGTGCTTTTGTAGATGAGCAAAGTAAGTGTTCCAATTTTTAGGCTCATCAGTCAGATATCATTCTATTAACTAGCCAAAAAGCATGTGCATAACAAAAAAAAAAGAAAACAAATTAAATGTGTGGATAGAGAAAAATATTCAAGTAATTAGTATCATATTGTATCAATTTAGGAAATGAAGCTAAATAGTTGTAAGATGAGGAACTGAACGGCATTTTTGTTATTAGGTATTGTAATTTATCTAATATGTGGACTACTGTGGAATTTTTAAAGAAAGTTTGACGATAATTGTGTTATTTGGTTTTTCTATACATTAGATATAAAACTTTTCTATCTATTAAGTATAATTCCACATCACTTGAGCACGTAGTTATTAATGTGCCTTATATAAATGTAGTTGCGTTCTACCTAATGGTTTTAGTTTTTGGGTTTGGCTTTCGATAGTGGTATCATTTATAACTGTTAAGCCGAGTTGAGCGCGTGTAAATATGTGATTTACATGTGAGAGAGAGTCTTAAGCGTGATTCCACATTGCTTAAATACATGGTTATATATATGTGGTCTTCCTCTATCTAAAAATATAAGCTTTTGGATTTACCTTTCTAAAACTATCTCCATATAGTTCATATTTACACATTACATACACTTGCAACATATTCTTCATCTTATCAGGCGAAAATGTAAGTTTCACTATTACCGGAGTAAAGCAAATTTCCCTTTTGTCTATATGCAAATTGCATGATTGCTCTGACGGTTGAACTTTTCCATTATAATAATAATAATAAATATCCATTACAAAAACAAGTTCAAATGCTAACATGTATACTTCATTCCGTTAGTGGACGCCAGTACCTATTTCTTGACTGGATGTGTACAAAATTTTTTACACTGCCAGTGTACTTTACACTAATGCAGTCATTAACTCAAAAGGTGCAAATTCTGTTAAGAAAACCTACAATATTAGAATACATATTCTTTTTTTAGCCCTCGGTGCACGAGTAATGATATTGTTGTGAGTAAAAATAAAGGAAAGGTTGAGTGGAAGTTGGGTGCACCAATAAAAGAAGGCATGAAGCATGCCATGCAAACTATATTTCCACACGATGTCCTTACTTGTATGTGCTTGCAGCATATATAATACATGGTCATGTAGACTTATTGTGGAACACCTTTTTGTTCTTTTTTTCCCCGGCCCAAAGGAGAGGACCTAGGACTTAACACTTCACAATCCAATTCTGTAGACTGAGATGCATGCTTTATATGCGCTACACTTATTGTATTGGTACCAAATTCAGGTCTTGCAAACCAAGACTTATTGTACTAATGTAAAAAGGTTTAGGACTAAATTGGTCCAATTAAAATGTTTAGGATTAAATTTGTATCAATGCAATAGGTTTATAACTTTTTTAGTACTTTTCCCCATACCAAGACCTAAACTTTTCAACTTACTATAATATCACTTATGACCCGTGCGAGATGAAGAGAAATGCAGTTCATCATCTCCTTTTTCCCTCTACTTACTCTCCATCTACTTTTTTGGGAAAATTTTTGCGGACCCTTTTTTTTTTATTTCTTTTTTTAATTTTTTACATGCAGTTAGAAGAAGCATAGCATGCCCCATTTTCAACATATTTTCATTATACATTGGATTATGGCCTACATAAGAATAAACAAGTATGCCAACTTGCTCTCGTGGAAATGCTATAGGATCATTAATCACGATGATTGTTGTAAAAGATAGGTGCAAGTTGCCCCTTCAAAGTGAGTGATGAGAATGTTTAATTAATCAGTGGCTTCCACTAGTTAAATAATTAATTAAGTTTTAACCAATAGCTCTCTCTCTCTCTCTCTCTAAAATAAGCATTATTAGGGTACTCCAAGTTTGTCAATATCTGAATTTGCCTAACTGAGAGTGCTTATTATTGATTTTATTTGGCAATTGAGCCATTAATCACGTGCAATGTGGTCCTAAAGACCTCACATTGGTAAGAAAAAGTATTTTCATTGCGAGGGCCATGTGCAACATGCACCTTACTATATATGGTAGAAATGATTACATACTTGTTACAGACCGCTTGTTTAAAAAGATTTCTCGCAAAAGAAATGTGAGAAGACAATGTAATATTGCAGAATTACTCTTTGAGTGCGCAATGGCACAAGCATGCATACATCACATTTTCTAGAACAAGCTCCTCTAGTTAAACAAACTAAGATTTAATAATTAGTGGCTGTAAATAACTCAGCATCCTATTTTGTAGTTTGCCCATTTTCCTATTCTTGGTAAAAGAAAAAGGTGGGATATAAACTCCATAAAAGTCATGAAACATGGAACAACACCACAGCATTCGACTAATGATTGACACTTGTCTAGGGTCACAAAATCTTTGGGCGAATCCAAAAAAAAAAACCTCCAACTTTAGGTCAAGTCCTAAATTTATCCTGAAATTTTTTTTGTCTCAGAAAAAACCCCAAACTTTAACTTTTTTTTTGGTAAGGCCCAAACTTTAACTTCAATCCTAAATCTTCCTCGAATTTTGTTTTGTGTAAAAAACTTAGCAAATTTTATTTATTTTCAAAAATATACCCCCGTGATCCAGTCCAAACTTGTTGTGGCACTTTGACGTTGATAACAAATCCACATTAGTAAAGTAATAAGGCGATAGGTGCAGGCCAACGTCACATTTTTACTTCAATAACGAATCCAACCCAATAAAAATTATTGATTGTTCTAGGATATGAAAGTTAGAGACGATAACAAATCCACACAAAAAAAATTTAATATAAAAAAACCCAATTTTTAGCCTCAGTTCAAATTTGCCCCGAACTTTCTTTGTCTAAGAAAAAGCCACATTACTTTATTAATATGGATTTGTTATCGACGTGGAAGTGCCACGTCAAGTTGAAATTAGATTACGAGGGTATATTTTTTAAAATAAATCGAATTTTGGCGATTCTTTTTATACAAAACAAATTTTGAGGCAGATTTAGGACTGGATTTAAAGGTTTGAGCTTTTTTTTAGACAAAAAAAAATTAAGGCATATTTGGGACTGAATTTAAAGTTTTGAGTTTTGTCAAGACAAAAAAATTTGAGGCTCCTTACCAAAAAAAAAAATTGGGGCAAATTTGAGATTTGATCTAAAATGGGGAGTTTCTTAGGAAATTAGGCTCAAAATCTTTAATTTTGTCAAAGTTGTCAAGATCTATATCTCAGACCTTGATTTCTGGCCAAAGTTGATGCGACGATGACCCATCAAGTGTGATAAAAATCGAATCTGATTGTTCAGATCGTGAATCGTAATCACGTGGGCTTAGCCAATCAGAAGCAGAAATTAGTCGCCAATTTCCGAGCTGAGAAATTCTTTGGAAATTGATAGTGGGGGTCCGTACGATATACGCAGCCCCAAAAATCTACATCAGCCAAGAGGATAAGATTCTTAACGAGTCTTATTGTTACTTTGTAATTGAAAAGGAAAGATCAATACGTGTGGTTATAAAATTGTGGCTTTGGAAAGTAAGTGGAAATACTAATTCGGGTAAACAGAAATTCCCGACCTTTGCCCTAAATTCAAGGAAAGGTCTGAAATGAGTTTGGTGGTTAGGTTTTGTTGAGAATTGATGCGTATTAGCAAAGAACAATTTTTTAAATTTGAGTCACGGTGTGGTATTCACACTAAATATGTGCTCGTATAATATAATTCAAGAAATGAACAATAAGTTGGATATAGGAAAAAAATGTGTAACTTCATTGCAATATCAAGAAGCTAAATGATTTTGCTCTCACATTTTCTTCTATATGTAAAAAAGAATTCTGTTCAATCATTTAGCACATATAGCAAAGAGGGTGTTCGTTATTTGGTAAATTAGCTTCATGCCAACACTCATCATAGTTGTGAGAAAAAGGGGGATGCTCCAATTTTTGTAACATGTTAGAAGAATATTCATGCACATTGCTTTCAAAGTTGCAGAACCTCTTAGCCATTTTAAGAAAGCTACTCTATTTAATTTTAAGCTGATGCAATTTCAAAATTTTGTCTTGCCAAACACATTTCGCTACAATATAACATTGTTATGACTTTTGTATTTCTTTGCTTTAGAAGATATTTCCAATGTAATGGGATCATTTTGGTCTCCTGTCATGGCATGGGAAGAAGGCAAACCCAAAGCTAATTGCATCTTTCTTTATCAAGCAATTGAAAAGAATTTATTACCACCGACTTGCAATTAATCCAATACTTAATTGCACTCCCTTTAATATATTGGGTATCGGGTCGTTGACCGGGTTATGGGCAATATCATGTGTGGACCTCTCTGCTTGGATACTAACTATTTTATTTTTTTCTTATATATATGTATATATTTGGTACTTATAAACACGAGGTGTATTGGATGAAACCACAAAAGAGCTCGACCTAGAACTCATAAAAATTGGTACGGTTTCTACAGATATTACGAAGTTAGTTGAGCCCACAAAAGCAATTGGAAAAGCAAAGCACAAAATAGGAGAGAACAATTAGACAAAAGCATATTCGAAAAACGAAGTCATACCGTCGTACTTGAGCCACTTCACATTGTTTTTTTATTTATGAAAGGAATGGTTCGTTCTAACTGAAGTGAGGATGCCCATCATGAGAAATGCGTAATGAGAGAGTTCTTTTCATGTGTTAGGTTTTATGATTCATGTGGTTACTTCCGTTCTCGAATGCCATCAGCATAATGGTAAGAAACGTGATCTGAAAATTCTATGGACTCGAGGGTTTAACTAAAATAGGAAAGGTTGAGATGATGACATTTCTCCAAGTGTAGAAAGCATGCTGTATTGCAATTCGAAATTAGATGAACCGGCAAAGTTAGCATTTACCATGCATTGCATCATAACATCTATCTTGATCACAAAGAAAATGTGAGAAGAACGGCGAGTGTAATCGTTTTTCCCCTCTTTTCGTTTGGTTTTTCTCCCTTTATTGGTTAAACTCTTCCTCATCCAAGAGGGTTTTTGGATACTGAACATTTAATGTGTCTTGAATCCATAATAATGCAGAAGGGACTTATGGCAAAAACCAAGCCCCACGATAAGTTATTCTATCTGTGACTGAATAAAGTCTTAAAACCAATCGTCAAACCCGCAACAAGGACAGGACGTACATTCTTTTTATTTCCTACGCATCTGTCGGCACCCTAAACTGTGAAGCTCACATGGTTTTCAACCCCAAGGGGGAATTCAGACTGGACCGTATGCAAGAACTGAATCAGTTGCTGACCATGATGTTACCGGACCGAGGCTGGAGTCAGTCGATGGCGACGAGATAAGAGTGGATAACATCATATGTATCGGGTCGATGGTAGTTGTAGAAAATCTCATTGACCGGGTTGATAGGAACCGGTACAAGCAGTTTGACAAGCTAACTGGTATGAAAGACGGTCTCAACCGAGCGAAGGGACACCCACGTTCATGTGAAGAACAAGAATTACTCTCTCGGCCAATACAGTTTTACTTAACGCAATATATTTCCTTTCATCTCAAGTTTTACAATCCTTTGTAACCCCGTCATTTGCTCTTGTTCCTTTGAACTTTTGTGCTGTCATCTGTGAATTTATTTCACCAAATTTTGAATCCAATCACCAAGTTCTTTTATCTTTCCTAGTGTAATGGTCTGCCAATCAATACAAGGACCTCGGCGTTTATCAGGGATTGTTGCTTGGATTATTTTGTTCTTTGCAGTCGTTTTTAATCTTATGTCAGCATGTTCCCCCTCGTCTTCTAATGGAAGTCATTTTACTTTGTTTCGTAGATAGTGAGTGTGTTCTTGATCGACAATTCAAAGAAGACGATATTTTTAGGGAACGGTATGTTTGAAAAAAAGGTAATAAATGCCACATAAAAATCATCTAACATCTTTTATAATTTCCATTCGGATCTGATTAAAAACTCAGTGCATTCTGTTTATACGCTTTGAAGGTGGTGCAACGTGCCAATTTAATCCTAAACCTTTTATCTTTATGCCAATTCAGTCCTTCCGGCCAATTTTGGCTGGATTTTACTGATGTAGATACCGGCGGCCGATCATTGGCATTGACGTTAACAACTTTTAATAATATTTTAATATTTTTTTGAATTTTTTTTTCCTCCCCTCCCTTCTTCCTCCAGCCGGTTGCTGGACCAGCAACCGGCCAGAGGCTAGACCTCACTAGCCACTGGTGAGGCTCGCCCTCGCTGGATGGCCATGAGGGCGGCCTCGCACTAGGTGAGCGAGGTTGGGCGAGGCCCGACCTCACCGAATCTAGCAAGGTCAAGCTGGGTGAGGCATGACCTTGCTAGATCTAGCAAGGTCTAGCCTCTCCCAAACATAGCAAGGCTCGCCTTCGCCGTCGCTGGCGAGGGTGAGCCTCGCCAGTGGCCGGCAAGGTCGTCCTCGCCAGTCTCTGGCCTCTGGTCGGCTGTAGTCCGGCGACCAGCAGAGAAGAAAAAATATATATATTAAAATATTATTAAAAATTATCTATGTCAGCCCCAGGCCGCCGGCCAACCGGTGACCGCATTTGCAAAATCTAACCAAAATTAGCTGAAAAAACTGAATTGGCACAAAGACAAAAGGTTTATAACTCAATTAACACAAATAAAATGTTTATGACTAAATTGGCACCAATGCAAAAGGTTCAAAACTTTTTTGACACTTTTCCCTTTGAAAAAAAAGTAACAAATGCCACATAAAGATCATCTAACATCTAACATCTTTTATAATTTCCATTCAGATCTGATTAGAAACTCCGTGCATTCCGTTCATACGCCTTGAAGGTGGTGCAAAACTAAGACTTCCTTATTTCTATGAAAGTTACGGACAAGCTCGCAAGAGCCGAGAACGTGAATTCACTAATATTCAATGCAATAATGAAAGCTAGTGTCGGATATTTTTACGACAACTAGTTCCGAGGCCACGAAGAGATCTTGGGTACTTTTCGAGCGTCTCATTCCATTCACGAATCGGCTACATCCCGAACCCATCAAAAACCGAGCCGAGACACCGGAAACCGACACTTCACAAACGACTTTTCCCAACTCGCCCACCCGGCGGTACACGAAACCCCCTTTCCCTCTCCTTTCACTCAAAACGTACTTCCTATGCATGAAGCCATCTGGGTTTTGCTCGTGGCTCTAGCGTCCCCGGCACCTCCATGATCAAAGTCTCTTCAGGATTAATCAAACACCAACTCGACATTATCATATTAGCCGCCGTTTGGACATATGAAGAATACATCGTTGACAGCGCCAACCTGGGAACTTGCTTTGTTGGGGGAGAGACAAAGGAACCACAGTGACAAGTCTACTTTGTTCTTACCCGAAATAGAGAACATAGTACTCCTTTATGACGTCACGCTCAGGCTTTTGGAATTTCTTGTTTCTTTTGTTTTTTTGTTTCCTTCCTTTTTTTTTTAGGCACGCCCTCCAATTTTTTTACCTTTAAAAAAAACGTAACCTTTTAAAATACCAGGACAAAGGGAAAAAAACTAAAAGGGGAAAACCCTTTTGCATTCTACTTTCTATTTATTGCATCTCGTGCTGACACGTGGGGAAACACTTCAAATCGGCCTTGACGACGCACTGGGATTGGCGGTCCCGCGGTCTCGGGGAAACCTACGACACACGTCAGCCTGTCCCTGGGCGAAATGACAGGTATACCCCTCCTGGCTATTTATGGTATCCTTGTACCTATACCAATTAAAATTTTATGGCAGCTCTTTTTAGAAATTTTTAGTGGGGAAAAAGAACCTAATGCTAGTACGATTAGTTAGCGGGAAAAACAATGGGGTGTTGAGAGAGAGAGAGAGAGAGGGAGACAAATTTCGTGTCGATCGATGAATGATAAGTCTCTCGCCTCTGGCGATCGGATTTTGAACGGGACAGATTTAATTAATCTTTCTTCTATGCACGTCAGAAAAGAAGACCATTGATAGGGTGAGTCATTCCTTAAATATATTCAGGCGGTGACCATCCGGCTATTTCACTTCGTACATCTGGCTTTGTTGATTAGAACACGCCAGATCATAATTGAGGATTGATTTGAATATTGTTCAGGCTTAATCTACACTTTAGAAATGATGAGGTAGGCAACCATTTAAAAGAGTGTTAGTTATCCTTTTTTTTTCCAGAGAACAATTATATTTGAAGTCGTTAATTTGTATTAAACATTATGCCGCGTAGTTCAAATTTGTTCAGCGCATGATACACTATCGAAATCTTTTTTTTTTGTTGTGACTTAGGTTCTCTCAACATGATTAGCCAATGTCGTTAATATCTCAAAATGGATAAATTGAGAGGATTCTAAACCTTTGGGATTTTATCTTCTTGTAAAGCCCAAGGGTCACCACAAAAACTATATAACTATCCAGCCAATAATTTATAATTGTTATGATATGAAAAAAATCATGTTTACTTGTTTAAGATGGGTTTCTTGGTCACTAAAGAAACAAACGTACAAGGATTAGGGGTTATAACCAGAGGTTTCGTCTAGTAAATTTAATGCTCAAAGCAAAAACTATATATTAACGAAGTCCTCCGTGACGATACGATTGCGTGGTCATCACGACTTAGCTCCAACTCTACTTCCTATGACAAACGTATGAATCAAGTCTCTGTACTAGTATGTAAGAGCATAACAATTTTTTCCCGCGTGCGTATCAAGAATCGCACTCCTTTAAGAGATAAATATTGAAAATCATAAGTAAAAACTTTTCGAAAGACTCGTTCACCAATTGCATAATCTTCCTTTTTCCCGGTCGATAGAGATACAGACTCATTTTACAAACGAGTGGACCGACAAATCAATCGAATATATACATAGAAAAGCATTAGGACACAACTACCTTTCTTCGTTGATTGAGTGTGGGTACCTCCACCTCGTGATATGCGAGTGACTCAATCGAGTGGAAGCAAGTCGAATCAATCGGTCGCCACTTTCTCGGGCCATGTCGTCCTTTTCCTACTCGCTCGAGTCACGCGGCTGTCACTTCCGGGCGCAGGGGCCCTCGCGCGCCCCGGTCCGATCTCCTCCGTCGATCTCCCCGTGGGTTCACCCTTTCCCTAAAACGGTGAACCACCCGTGACCCTATCATCCACCCCCCCCACCCACCCACCCACCCCCCCGCCACCCAAACTCCGGCCATGCGAGGAAGGCAAGGGGCAAAAACTCGTCCCCACGCCGCGCTGCCAAAAGTAGCCAGAGTTCCCAAAATAGAAAAAAAAATACGGATTCGTATGCCACGCGTCGGCGATCCATACGCGGGAGCCCCATTACCGGGAAACCCCCCTGAAATAAAGAACGCCGAGGAAACTTCTGATTGGTCCACGTTGCCGGGTGGGAAGCGAAAACCGGTGGTGGTATTGTCCGAAGCGGAAATCGTCTCCCCCGAATGGAGCTTTCCTCATATAGCATCGAAAGGCCAAGGAAACTTTCTTTTTTTGCGCTCGCTGCTGCTGCTGCTGGGATTGTTTTGCCCGCTCGTTTGCATCGCTCTGTACGGTCCCAAAAACAAAGACTGGTGATCTCCCGGAACCTCGTTTGTCTCCATTAACCCAAAGTGAGTCCCTGTTTTTTAAATTTTGCTTTCTTCCCTCTTTCTTGTTTTCCCTCGTTCTTTTTCGGTTGGGTTTTGCCCTTTCTTGGTTCTCGCGAAGTTCGGAACTTTTGTGGGTTCTTCGTTTTTTTCTCTGCTCCCATCTCTTTCTTCCTCTCGACATCTTGATCTCTCGGGAATGCGTGCTGACAGTGACCGGGTTTCCTCTTTCGCTCGTCCCCCCTCTTCCTTTTGCTGGGAATTTCTTCTGAGTCGGCTTTCTGATATTGGGTACGAGCGGGGTTGATTATCTTGTCTTTGCTTTTTAGCTTGATTCTTGAGTTGGGATGATTCTTTTTCTTTTTTTTTTCTTTTTTTATGGGTTTGGTGTGGGTGGTGAAGTTGACGGATCTGTTGAGGATGGGCTTTTGTGTTTGTGGTTTTTGTGTAGGCATGGGGAGAGGGAAGATTGTGATAAGGAGGATCGACAACTCGACGAGCAGGCAGGTGACCTTCTCGAAGCGGAGGAATGGGCTGCTGAAGAAGGCGAAGGAGCTTGCGATCCTGTGCGACGCCGAGGTCGGGGTCATCATCTTCTCCAGCACTGGCAAGCTCTATGATTTCGCCAGCACCAGGTCCTATTCAAGATCTCTCCTCCAATGCTTTTGTTTGTTCTCATTTGGGTTATTGTTTTATCGCTATGATGATAATGCTGTTACACCTGACGATAAATCCTTTTTTAATGCCCATATATTGCAATGGCATTGCTTCCTTACTTTTTCGAATATGTGCCGTCTGAATTTTTGGCATCTCGTGGAGTTGGATATCGCCTTTTCTCTCCCTAATTTGTGTTTCGAATCCATTCAATTCGGCTTTGGTCACTTGAGATTAAGAAAACTGTCCACCGAAAATCCAAAATTACTCTAGATTTTACTGAGGCAGCTGGGAATATGATTGTATGGAGGTCTCTAAGTCTGCAGTGTAGAGCTTTCATAAACTAGGCTTGCGCCTCAATGTGTTGCATGTATTGCTCAATTCTTTATTATCTAACTAAAAGATGACAGTCAAATGTACACCAACCGTTATGTTCCTCCCGATTCATGTGGCTGGAGTATGTACGATAGTAGTGCCACTGAATGTTGTAGAGTAAGGGCGCTGTTCGAGCAGATGTGTGCAAAGACAGTGAATATGAATGCGTCGCAGAATTAGGAGGAATCGTGGTCAGAGAACTTCAATACATGGTTGATGCATAGGTGCAAGCTCACAGATCATGGATTGGTGCAATTAAGGGAGAGAGAGTAGATACTCCATCTGAATTGGTGAATCTCTGTCAAGGCTATCGAAGACGAAGCTTAGGTACTTTGGAACAATGTAGCCGATATTTGGGGACATTAGTAGTGCATCTAGAGTTTGTTGGATGTTTGGACTTTTTTAGGTTCAGGAATTTCAGTTTCAGTGTCGAATGCTAGATTTAGATGTCATCCAATGGGGCGATACCTAGTTACTCGAATTCTAACTAAATGCTTATGTCACAGACCGTAATTTTGCACGCCCATGACACTTACACAAAGCATAACGGAGTCGAGCCTTAGCGGATTTTCACTCCATCAAACACTGTCTAGCTAGTATCTCGATTTGGGACCTCGAGCTGAAAGAAATCACTCTATGATGCCATTTGTCCATCTTCGTAAATCTAGTCTTCGAGTCCTAACAAGGAGAAAAATACCGATTAAGAAAAAGTGCCTAAGTTCTCGAAGTAACAAGGTACTGCCGTCAACTGCAAAAGATCATTCACAAAATTCCATCTACTTTAAGACAAATCCAGATCCCAGTTCAGGTGAAAGTAGCAATGACGAATCATTCAAGGCTAGTCCCTTGTCCCCTCTCTCCTGCAGACCAAGTAAAAACCTGTAATTAAAAACAAGTTGAAAACTCACCAACAATGAATTTACTTTCATTAGTCTTTTGCCAGTTCAGCCTTGTGTAAATAGATATTACTAAATTTCTAGTTCTACTTAGACGATATACCAAATGTGCTAGCTTAGATTGTCTAATTCAAGGCAACATATGTAGGTATTGAAAGTTACAATATGCACATGCACTGCACGGAATCTTTAGTACGGCCAACATTATTTATTGTGGCAAGGCAAGCCTTTTTTGAGCAGTTCATA
The DNA here is from genome assembly GCA_031216405.1 of Syzygium malaccense. Lineage (NCBI taxonomy): Eukaryota > Viridiplantae > Streptophyta > Magnoliopsida > Myrtales > Myrtaceae > Syzygium > Syzygium malaccense. The sequence goes on from CM062258.1 coordinate 10,971,295, forward strand.
GCTATACGAGCTAACAGCCAAGTTCTTTTTTTTTTTTTGACAGTGTATAGGTTCATGATCAGTCCTGAAAAGGAAGAGTCCTTCAGTAAAAATTAAACTTTGTAGGTTTGCAGGATTAGGATGGAGAGAGAATGTTCCTTGCGTAGTCACAATGAAAGAAAACCTCGTACCCTTATGCTCATGATTTGCAAAAAATTAAGAAAAACTTTCCGGTCATTGGCCTATCGACATTGACATCCTCGGAAAAGCCAGGATCAAGGACTTGGCCTAGTGGCGGTACATTCTCAACGACCCGGACCCGGACCTATCAAAGAAAAATATCACGAGAGGAAGCAAAAAGAAACCTTTGTTATTGTAGTCATATATGGTTGTAGGCGATGAGTTATTTGTTTCTAGTATCCTCAAGTGCATGAAAAGGTTAGAATATGTTGAAAGATCTAGATTCTGTAAATTCTAGCAATGTCTAGGGAACAATGTGATCCATGGTGTTCTCTAATAACAACTTAAACTTTTAAAGAAGACGATAATGGAAAGCTCAATTTTAGTAGTGTGTTCGTACAAGAGACGTACTGCATTTGATCCATGTGTAATGTGAATAAGTACTCAACCATGATTTAACTAATCACTAGTCGAGGGTGATTAGATATGTGTCATAGGGTGGTATTCGTCGGATGAATATAGTTGCTAACTTAATGCTGGTAATGTTCTCTAAGTGATATGCCAAGACCAAGCAACATTGAAGTCAAAGGCATAGACAAAGGAATTTGTGAACTATGTAGCAATCCCTTTAACATAATACGATGGCGAAAAACCAAAAAAAAAGGGTATTATAATTATAATAACATGCGAAAAAGATCAAAGTCATACATAGATGTCCAAATGAACGAAAATGTTAAAGTCGAAGTCATCACAAATTCATAGTTTGACCAATCTTAATAATGACGATAGAAACTCTAACTTAAGTCCTCGAAATATCCGAAGCATTACAAAGAACGTGAAGGCACGAATATAAGGTGAAACAAAGGGAAGGAAAAGGACAAGGGCCAAACTTCTCGTCTAGAAGACAATACAATTGAGAACCAAAAAGAGAATGTAAGGTCGTAGTTGGTCTCAAATTTTGTTTGCATTCATCTCACAGAGTCATATAACAATGGAAAAAGTTTCCTCTTCCCATTTTTCTCTCTTTTTCTTTTTTGCAATGATATTTTATGAAAGACAAGGAAAATTGGGAAAGATAGTGAGAGAGCCTAGTTTGTGTTGCGTACTGCTTGGTATAAACATTGCCTTTTGATATTGTTAGGTGGGTGCATGTTGAGTGTGAGTGACCTTTGCCCTAGTTTATCATCTTTAAGAGAGAAACAGGTTGGGTTTTCTCCTCTTATTGGAAGATATTATGAACGAAAATGTTGAATGCATACCGGATGTAGCCATCCTCCAATCATTTCTTTCCCCAAATTTTACCCTTCCTAATCTAGGGTCGTTGGGTTTTATTGGTTTTCCAGGAAAATCAACACAGTCTCTAATCTAGAGCCATTGAAAAGGTTAAAATGAAAAATACGAGCATAAGCTTGGTTGATAGCTCCATCCACTCATTCGAAAGTTATTATATGATCGATCATGAAGATAGTGACCTCTATTTTTTATGTCATCGAGTCTGTGTGCTCATGAGTTCCTTCATTATCTTCGAAATCAATTTCATTAAATTCAAGCCACAGCACATCACTGATTTTTGCTCTTGAATAGCTAGACATGTTGGCATGAGTTAGAGATGCTACACTCGGTCTCTCCGTAATCTCGATATTACATGGAACAAGAGTCATTTAGAAAGATGCAGTGTGATTGGAGATGTATAGATTTAATTTCACAAATTGTGAGTATAGTTTTTTTTAAAGTAAGTTTTGATAGGACAGTAGCTAAAGAGGATACTTAGTTCTTGGTCAGTCTTATCACTTCTTAGACAAAGGATTAAAGGTTTTCAACACCCTAGACAGTGGTTTTTTCTGGCTCACTCAAATTCCTAAGACTTCAAACTCCTCAACCTAATTGTGTAGGTCCTAGAATCGACGTGTCAAGGAGGTCATGTTGATGAATATCATTTGTTTATATTGATCTTCATAACTTACACCATTAATGGGTTTACTCCAAGGTTGGTGTCAGCCGACCAATAACCTTAAATAATGTTTTAAGAAGTGTAAAATATCTGTAATACGACTGAGAGGACCACTGGCGTGTGATTGGAGGGCATGGGTTGGGAGTACGTAAAGATCACTTAGTGTTCATAGCTTTCAGCAATTTCTATACATGGAAAGATTCCTCCGACAATCTGTCCTCATCCCATCCTAGGTTTCTTTTTGAGACACCTCACGAGGACTTAAATGCTGTATTTCATGATTTTCTTTTCTTGAGTATCTAATCATACGTTTGTGTTCTGTGAATTAGTTATATGGACTTTGTAAATCATACTTATGTGTTCCATCAGTTATATACTCAATACTTAAAAGGGCAACCGTTAAAAAATCAATTGGAAAGATTTTACAGTTTTGAATGAATTGATTGTCCTCATGTTATTCATAACTATTCTCTTGAAAATTGCAATATTTTGATAAAGTATGCTTAATAAATATCATAGGGCAATCTTCAACAAAACCCCAATTATATTAATAGGTTTTAATGTTGCGAGTTTGCACTTTTAGAATGGACTATGTGTCATGTGCCGACACTTGAGATCGCAACTGTATGCCAGTGGGGCTTCCTTTGACTCGGTCATACATTACTAGAGCCACCTAACCTTAATCTTCCCCTTGATTGATCCGTCACTTGCTCATTTCGCCTACCCTGGATCCATGATAGTAATTTCAAAGAGAGAAGTGTTTTGAAAGAGAATGCTCTATTGATTGTTATTGTGTTAGATGTGGGATGATGCAAATAAGGGGGAAGCAACTCCTATTTCTACATAAACCGCTATAATTGCAAACGTTGATCTCCCGTTGATCTATTCATAGAAATCCAACATTCCAATCTCCCATCTACCCTCATTAATTATAAGAAATCTCTAGAATACAACTATATATTACCGACATTCTCTCGAGAACATTAAAATACACATGAAACCCTAGATGCCTAGACGTTTTAAGGTTTGCTTGGTCATTTCGGCCATTTCATCAGCCTATTTTGCCTTGAAAACATCCGGTCCATGACACTCTCTCTTACCTAATTGATTGACAGCCTCGATGCTCTCGATTCACAGTCCTTTTGCTTGCCTGATCAAATCATTCCTTGGATTATTTGCTTCATCGTAGGTTAGTGATTCTTCTGTCTCCCACGTCATTTAGTCTTTCTTTTCTCGAGTTCACGGTGGCATGACTCTTGAACCTTAACTTGTTCCGCAAGCGATTCCTCCCTTGACTTGGCCAACTCGAAGTTGCTTGTCAATTCCCTCGCTTTAGGAAAAAGCACATTTATAGGCATCCCTTCTTGAGTTAACTTGTGTTGTGGCTAGGGATATAACTTAGAGGTAGGGTGAATAGGTTATTTAATGAAACTCGATAACTTTTTGCGGAATAAATAGAATCAAGTTGATAGATGCAAGAACAGTTTGATAGATGAAAGAGTAAGTTGCTAATATCAAGTGTGATTCTTCTATCAAACAATTAAATAAATAAGCGCATGGGTAGAGAATAGATGCACGCAGATCTTTATAGTGGTTTGACATAGATTAAGTCTACGTTTACTCTTCCAAACTAACAGCCATCAATAGGCTGCATTCCACTAGTAATCCTTGAGTAAATACAAGAATAGCCTGCTTCTGCTTCTACACGAAGCTAACTCTACCAGAAGTTTGGTAGATCACACCACCAATCTTAAGCACTACTATAATACTTGTACTCTTCTCAAAAGAGATTACAATTAGTGTGACCATCTTGTAACTCACTCACAATATGCATCAAAATTTAAAGCTTTCTCTATTTCGTAGCTCTTGTGTATCTACTTCGGCTTGTACCGATCTTCTTATAGTTGTCAATCTTCAAACTAGCCATTGGAGATAAGCTATCAAATCACCAGAGATCTGGTTGCCCATACAATCAAATCTTCTAATAATCTTGTTACTTCCGCGAATAGAGTTGCCGTAGTAGGAAATAATCTTTATCACTAAATGATTAATAATTGATTAAATTCTTTCTTGAATAATTTTTTGGATTATCTTATGATCTGCAGATTAAGTCAAAGAAATATTTTGGTCTTTTTATCCAAATCACACATACACGATTTGAACATGTTCTTCACAATTGATAGAGGCAGTTACTTTTATCAGCAATTCATGAGTATATCAAGCTGTCTGCTTCAATTCAACTTATGAACTACTATCCATTGATCTTCTTCAATATCTCAGTGATCTAAAACTATATAAAATGTTCACCTTGTTTGGCATCTCCAAGTCTCCACGAACTTTTTATTCTTCATGACTTGTTCACCTCCATAAAGGTTCATCCAGTTATCGCTAGTCTTTCACTTCCTACTTTGGATTTCTTCATTATTTGCAAAGTATATCAACTTCACTCTTGTATCTATCTTCTTGTCTCTCCAAGCATATAAGCGATCATGACTCTACCAACACCTTTACGCTGAATGCCTTGTTCCCCATGATTGAAAAGTCACAACCTTCAGATGTCTTGTCAGGACAAAATCTACATAACGGCTTTTGCATCTTTCACCTGATCTACTCAACCAACAAACACATTAGTAGTCTTTAATTATTTTGTTATCTTCGAAATATCCTAAGGGATTTTCCCAACAGCTAGGACCGCTCCAACTCCACCTTTGGACTTTTCAAAGTTTGGGGTCTTGTCCTTGATATGAGCTTTTCAACTCTCAATTTTTCGTCCACGAGTCATATCAAGGAGATAATCTTGGCTGACGTCAGCACACGAATCATCAGCATTATGGATGGCAACTCTCAATAATCGATCCTCATGTCGATTATGGTATCCACCTTATTAAAGAATTACACTCTGAATCATCATTGCTCGTATCCATGTCTCAAGCAAAGCCCACGGCCGCCACATTGTATGAGTGGACTACCTTGAAATGATTTTGGGTTGGCTCCACGAATAGCAAACTCGATCTTGAAGGCTTCTTGGGTGGTATTTGAGTCTTTAAGGAGTTGTATAGGTTCAATGTCACAATCTGCACTTTCCGCTTCTCTTGCCTCAACTCCTCCTCCTCCATGGAGCACATTGCAAAAAGCTTATTCTTCTTCGCAATATCGAGCATGGTGAGGGCTATCGTAAAAGACACATTCGATCAACTTCCTCTTCCGATCCTTGGACAATCCTTCTTGTGGATTCTTCCACTAGTCACTTAAGAGGCTTTTCCCATTTGTCCCTTTGGTCATGGACATCTTCATTTTCCTTTTTTTCTTTGTGGTGGTAATCCACTCCCCCAACTTTTCCCTTAGAGTTAGAAGAGTCGATCCAATGGAGATCAATGAAGGACTTTGTCGCAGCTAAAGCCCTAGACAGCTCTTGCACTCCTTAGCGTTGTAATTCCAACCTCGCTCAAAACTTGAGCGCATCCATTAATATAGAGCCTCGGATTCGGTCATGATCAGAATCTCCAACAAGAGCCAGATAAACTCTCGCACATACTCACAAATGTCGCCATTTTAAGTGAGATATCATAACTTACTTCATGACATCATCCTGGCAATACTTGACAAAGGTGGTCCAATACTTGATCAGCTTGGCACCCCGCCTCTGATTGTCGCACCTACATCGCCACCAAAACATAGCAATATCAGTTAAATACATTGCAACAGATCATATCTTAGTTTCCTCATCCTTGATACCTACGATAGTGAAATATTGTTTCATCCCCCATAAGAAGTTGCCCAACTCATTGGCAAACCAATCTACCTTGAACTCCTTTGGCTTCAAATTGTCCACATTTGGACTCGGGATAATGATGATTACCTCAATGGCTTTAGCCGTCTTATAAGCCTTGAGTTCCTCTTTAACTATCCTTAGCTCGCCTTGAAGGTCCTCTACCAAACACTTGAAAATCATTCTATTAGAGTTATCCACATCAATTGTGGAAGGGGTTGGTGGTCAATTTATAAGTGTCAAAGAAAGCCTTATCTTTTGAGCTAGTTTTTGGGATAAGAGAGGTCAAAGACTACTCAACACTAATAAAAGCTCAAGTTACCAACAAATCTGGACCCAACAGCCACACATGAGACATGAGTTGTTGCTGCTCTAACCCATTACTCGTTGTGTGAGGGGGAGATTGTTGGGGTTATCCCACATCAGTTAGACAAGGGACGGATGGTCAATTTCAAAGTGTGAGGGAAAGTATGTCCAAGACCACCCAACACATTCCTCTCATGCAACGAGCCAACAAGTTGATTCTAGGTGGTGGAGAACTCATCGCAAAGCATCTGCTTAACCTGCTCAATTCTCTTCGTCAAGTCCCCATATACATCCTTCAATATACCCACGATCAACAACACCTCGACAAGATTCTCCTCAAATGAGGACGTGATATCCCTCATTCTAGTCCTGTTGGCATGAGAACCCTTCTCTTGAGTCTTGTCTCCAATAGCACCAATGGCGGTAGCATTTGATTCCAGCATTCTTGATCACTTGGTATGTATCACCAACTCTCTCAAACAGTCTATCCACTACTACTAGCTCTGGTATTAGTTATCACAGGCCGATCCTTGACATCATGACCTGTGTACTAAGTCTTCCTTTAACTCGTTCACCCCTTACTATAGTCTCCTAAGCTCAGCCTTCCCTTCAATTGATCTTTCACTTACTCGCTTGGCACACTAGGACTATAGAGAGAAACTTTAAAGAGAAGAGTATTTTTAGATAAAATACTCTATTACTTCTTATTGTGTTGGATGTAGAATGATAAATGAGTAGGAGGAGACCCCTCTCTATACATAAGCAACTTTGCAAACGCAAATCTTCTATTGATCTAACAATAAAGATCCAACTTCTCCATCAATCATCTACCCCTATCAATTAGAAGATTTCACTAGAATACAAGTATACATTGCCCATGATATTCTTGAGAATATTTTAGAGCATTCATGGAACCCTAAATCCTAAAAGTTTCTAGGCTTGTTCAACCATCTTGATCATCTCCTCGACTTATTGTGCCTTAACCTCTGATGTATCACAAATGCACGTACTTATACGATGGATGGGAAAGATTTCAAATCTTAAGAAACTACATTCAACCCACCAACAAGAATCTGGGTTTCAATTATTCTCACACCGTTCATTTTTTAGATAGCTTATAACAACACATCTTGCATTCTAAAATCCATTTTGAAATATTTAATATCAAACATTTGCATCGGAACTCAACTTATCATGATGGACTCTCGCATCATACAATTTCATTAAACTCAATCTTGAATTTAAAATATCAAATTATCCTACTCAACAAACTCCTTGGAAACATCTTAAATTTTGATAACACAACTTCAAGATCACTGAAATTTTCTTTCCTAGAGTAAAGATTGATTTTCACAATTGACTTCCCCAATCTATTCAGGATAATCAAACGAACCATACAAACCTCTTTCTTAGCTAATAGCAAGACTTTGGAGAAATATATGACTTAGGTTTGGCAATTATGTACTAACTATTAATTATTTTCTAAATCTATATCAACTTTAAAAGATTGTTTTGAGAATGATCTCTTCCTCATCAAGGAAGTTGTCTTTATTAAAAGATTCATCATTTGACTCAAAACGCTAATCTTCAATTTCCTTTTCGCTATGGTGATTAAATTTCTCAGTGACAATGAAAACATGGTCCTAGGGTTTCATTGCCCTCAAAAGACACTTCTTCTCACAGTTCAGACTTTTGATACTAGAAAAAAGAATGATGATCATGATCAATCCGCAAAAATCTTTTGTTCAATAATTTTTCCATTAACTCCATGTAGTCTTCTCATGCGAGCTATCCCATTGAAAGGATATGTCTCCCTGATATTGAAAAGTAACTAATTTTCCTTGAGGGTAATAGTAAATTTAATTTACATATGAAGTAAATTCTTCAATAATCAAATAGCTAAAACATACTGAACTATTGTAAGAGGTCCGGCTATAAAGCTTGCCTATTGTAAAATTGACAAAACATGCTGAATTGTTGACTGCAAGCATGTTACCTTCTCTTTGCCGAGTTTTGTTTCTATTCAACATAGGAGTGTCGAGCCGAGTAGTCATTGCATCTATCCTTCACACCATAGTTAGTCAAGAAGCTTGAAAATTATCGTCAAAGAGCCTACAACTTCGAATTATCATGATCGTCACCAATGCCATCTCTACTGAAAGATGTCCTAGAAGTTGAATAAATTTGTGCAAGTCAATTCACAATTGACTAAAACTAGCATGCACACGGAAATCACAAAACTTAGAGAGGAAGATCTTAGATTTATAATTGTAAAGTTAATTTTTAACCGGAAAATTGCGATATTAGGGTGAAAAAAGGTTTTTGACAAAATATCCTCCACCTGATTTTCCACGGCTTTCATTATCTAATTTAGTTCAAGGAAAACTTATTCTGAACATGGAATTCTTTTGCCAAAATTTACACTTTTAGAATTGGCTAATAACAAGATTCATATTTACAAAAGAATTGACTACATAAGCTGTGATGATAGCTCCCTCAATTGAGTTAGGGTATTCTAATGTTTGATCAATTTGAGAGGAGTCATTTCCAAATTGCATCTTCTCCACGATGAAAAGTATTTTCATTGAAATGTCTATTTTTCATTTGAAAATTTTTACCCTTTTAATTAGCTTGATGTTGCACTACATCTCCCCCTGTTTTTTCTTTTCATAAAAATTATTCGAGAAAGATGGATAAGGCAAAACTGTCATTACTCACAAAATAACTCATGAAGATCACTGCTTCAATAGCATCCGCATAATTGACTACATAAGCTGTGATGGTAGCCCCCTCAATTGAGTTGGGGGATTCTAATGTTCGACCAATTTGAGAGGAGTCATTTCCAAATTGCATCTTCTACATGATGAAAAGTATTTTCATTGAAATGTCTATTTTTCATTTGAAAATTTTTACCCTTTTAATGAGCTTGATGATGCACTACTTCTTCCCCTGTTTTTTTTTCATAAAAATTATTCCAGAACGATGGATAAGGCAAAACTGTCATTATTCACAAAATAACTCATGAAGATCACTTCTTCAATAGCATTCGCATCTTTCTATCACCTTATCTCTGGTTGGAGTCTACCGACACTTTCTCTTACCCGCTCATTTGTTTTGATATGCCTTCGAAAGTATCCACAAATCTTATAAACAATCTCATCTCAACCACGCATTTTTCTATCGATTTTATAATTACAACTTTTCGGCATTGTCATATATATAAAAACTTTCTTGTCATGAATGTACTTTAGACATGGTAACATTAATTGTATAAGCATATATTTTTTTCAAGAACTCATTAATATAGCCATCGTTTTCTCCTTCACACCAATAGATAGGCAACCTCGACACCTTTGGCCTATGCATATGTCATTCCTCATACGTGCAAACTATTGGCTCTCTCGAATATTGATCGAGAGGATACATCATAAACATATTTCCCATCTACATATTGATTGACTTACATGAATCCTCACTTAACGAGGAGGGAAGGAATGGATAAAAAAACGCTTATTTACAGACTTCACTGAAAATCGTAGAGTCGCTCAAATTGGTGGAACAAAGAGAAGGAAGGTATAGATCTCCAGTTATTACATGGAAAAAAATAAGTCCATAACAAATGTGGCACTATACGTATCTATTTAACTTGGCCAACTTTCTAGAGAGCACATTTACATCCAGGAAGAGAGAGAGAGAGAGAGAGAGAGAGGACCTACCAAACAAATCAATAGATGAATTTCAATAAAATCACTAACCCAATATTAATTGATTTATTTTTGTTAGAGAATCATTTTAAAGACGAGAACAATGAAAAAGAACAACCCCTCAAGGTTGGCGCAATTAGTTGAGTGTTGGAAGATTTTTTGTTCATGAATTGGATGTCACTTGTTCAAATCCCACCAATCGTGTATAATCTGCTTTGGATAAGGTTCTCCACACCTGTGCCCTTAATTATTAGGATAAAAAAGAATAATGACGGAGACCAAAATGCAGGAGGGAAGCTCAATCATTTCTCTCTTATATCTGCCTTTCTTTCCCATAATAACTAGCTTCCATGAATCTTTCTTATTTCTAACTTTCTTTCCCTTGATCACTAGGAAAAGGCCAATGCAAAATGGCCACGTTTTCCTCCAATCAATCTTTTGATTGGTGAATTAGAAGTTATGCACATTACACACATTTTTATTTAGTTAAGTTTGCTTGTGAGTAATATCCATGATTTATAACCCACCAATCATAGGCATGTTCGAGGATGATAAATGGATTAGACAAAAACAACTACTAAGGGGTGAATTGGTTATCTAAGGAAATTCAAAAAAAAATTCACTAAAAGTGTTGGACTGTGCATAGAACATGCATTGGTGCTCCAAAAACAATCGTGTATACAGAAACAGTAATCTTCTACTCCACTCTCCCAGTTCTAACAGCAAATCAGAGATGGAGTTCACTATTTATCCTTGAGATGCCACAACATTTGAAGATACTTCCTTCTACTTATTGATCTTCCTTTACATAACACAAGCAATCCTAACGACACCGAATACTTTCTTATCTTATTTTTTTTTCAGACAAATACAATCATAGGTACACTACTTCTACACACAAGGACAACAAGAAGATGAACACTCAAGTGTATTACGTCTCTTGGGTTATATTTATAGCCATGAAATCTCAAATGACCACTTGAAATTCAAATCCCATGAGTAGCTGTTAATTCTACAATCTGCAATCGCAAAATGTTACTCTACAGCTCTGTAGCGACAATTTCTCAAAATAGTCAGTTCTGCTTCACCAGCATTCTATCATTCTAGGGTGCCTGCCCAAAAATGGTAAATTGTTCTTTTCAAGTCCACTTTCTGTGGAATCCAACAACCTACTACAAAACATTAATTGAATTCAAATCAAATTGATAAAGAGTCCGGATCTTCCCTCCAAGATTTTAGAGGCTCATAGCAGAATCACAACTCTTAGCAACAGCACCGTCTGCAGTCAAGTCCATCCAAGCTTTTATATACCCAGGCTTGTTCTCCTCCTCCATTTAAATTCAATCAAGCATATTGACGTCCTTATGTTCTATAGAATGTTCACCTTCTACTTGGTCTACCCAAACTCTTCCATGATCACATGCCCTCTAGGTTGTTAACCATTGGCAAGGTCCATCTAAGTTTATTGACATCTTCATGTCCTCTAATTCATTCACCTTCCGATGGTCAATCCAAATCCTTTTGACAATCATACATCATCTGGTTTGTTCACCATCCCAAACATCAACATATTCCTCCAATAACTAATTCTCAATTTGCAAGGTCCATCTAGTCTTCAACATAGCTCACGTTCGATAGCTTGTTCACCTTCTCTAGAGCAAATATAGTTCTACACTCTTAAGCGTCCTATTACTAACACCATCTGCGTATAAATCTGTGTAAGTAGAGGTAATATCTTCTACACACTAGCATATGCTAGTTTACTTAGAATGTTTTGTCATTCTCAAAGCACCATAGGGATTTTTCCTAATAATGAGAACTTCAGCCAACTAGTGATCGAAGAAAAATAGCCCAATAAAAAGTTTTACTTTCACATTTTCAAACTCTTACATCTTAATGATAGGGGAACTCAATTGAGAGAAGAGAATCAGAATCTCTACTTCAAGAGAAGGTACATGCATGTCATTCACATATCATACACCTGCCCTTCAAACTCGCACCAAATGTATGTTGATGACCTGTTGTTTGTTCTCATTATTTGATTACCATATATTTGTCTCCCTTTCTTGAGGTGAAGAGAATTCCAATTTTGATCAATGTCCTGCAAATGACTCGGCAAGACATCAATCAAATTTGAGGTGCTTGAATTTTCATCACAACCTGCTCTGGTTAGATTTTTACTTAGCTTTGTCAGACTCTTTAGTAGCCATTTTTAGATAACAACTGCTGGTGTTCATGTGTTAAGTGGTCGATGAGGACTTCTCATCAGAGTCGGTGATTTTTTTGTTTAAACTTTTTACTTCTTCTAAATCATGTTAGCAACTAGCTCTAGGGCTATTAAACCCAATCTGTTCGCTTCCTACATAGAATTGACTGTTTCATGGCCAGAACTAGAACACAGCCAATCCTTAACACTCGGTGGAACAATCAATTATTCAGATCGGTACAAAACCTTATTTAAAAGAAAAAGGAAAAATATGACGTGCCACTCAAACAAAACACGTCTTGCTCAACAAACCACTTTTCATAGATCCATATTTTTTATACAATCATAACACCTGTAAATGAATGAGTAATTCGACCTCTAAATCATACATATTGAGTTTCTGTCGCCTCAGAATCCAGCCTAATTTCATTCTCTAACTTTTCATGTTGTTTACATAGATAGCCTTCTAAAAACAGAGCATCCCTTCCCCCAGACTAGTAATTACACTAAGCAAAGAAGATGGCCTAAAAGCCTCTTTCTAAGGTGCAAAGAGCTTCTACACCTTCGTTATCAAATGCTTGACACTGTATTACGTGTGATGGATACTTTTGTGCTATTGTACTGGTCTTCTTTGCGCCTCTAATTGATGTATAGGTCCTAAATTTAATCGTCTTGGATTTTCCCCTCTATCGAGTGACATAGAATCAAATGCCTTAGTAGAATGATTGGAGAGAGCAAAATAGAACCAACCATAAGTTGATGCATCTAGATTGGATTTGGATCGATAGCTTCAATGGGATGAAATGGCCAGTTAGAAGTTCTTTTGTGTGAATCGATGGAACACCTTACTAATTCAACTTGCCTTTCAAGCAGAGGAACAGAGTGAATAGGACCCAGGGAATTCCATCATCTAGGTTCAGTGCATAAAAACAAGCACCTAGGCTGCGAAGGGAAGTCATTGTTTTAGCTTTCTTGGTTACATATGTCATGTGTCATAGTTTAGCAAAAGGGACTGAAGAGAAAGTCATTGTAGAGATTGTATGAAATGTGAGGATCCTATTTGCAATGTTTTACTAAATACACCCTACATAAATGGAGCTTAGGTATGTCCCAACTCTCATGAGGATACTTATGGTCTTATACTTCCTTGAACCTTAAATGGTAAGTGTGACGTCCAACATCAACACGTCACTACCGGGCATTCAAAAGTCAATTTTTTTCCTTCCTGTTCCTCCCCTTCTTCCCTTCTTGTTCAACTGGCGAAGAGCTGGTGAGGCTCAAGCACAACTACAGCTAGACTGATCTTTACCAACTAAGCCTTTATCATGTCTGACATTTGACACAGTCGACAGATAGCATCACAAAAGCATTTGGATTTAGGGTCTGACGAGCTTAGGCAGAGATTGGAAAGACTTTAAATAATAGCTTTAGACTCTCAAAGGCATTTGACTAAAAGTTTGAATTTGGTAAAAGTTATTTTGACCTCTTTGAGCCCTTAGCCTATCTTTTCAAGGCCCAAAATTAAATGCAGCTACTTATCTGCTTCACTCAAAACTTCACAAATGCAAACCGCTTTGCAAAGTTTTCCCTAACTTACCACTCTCATAGTTGCTTCCAAAATATTCAAATTTTCCCCAATTTTCAAACCCAATTTCATTTTCCACCTCCCCTCCTTTTTCCCAAACAAGCCGAAGAGCTTCTTCCAGTTCAAAGACCACTCAAATGTCATAAGTGTTAAAGTGCACAAGCCCATTTGTTTGTGCTCATTTTCCCAGACTTGTTGCTTCTTCACAGTGTATACACTACATTTAGTAGCAAGATAGATGCAGTGCCATGTAATGCATTATCAACAACCAACCATCAAATTTCCATAATGATGGAAATCCTTGTGAGCATAATAACTACTAAACAACACAGTAACAATTATATACCAACACTATACCCAGTTAACTAAAACACCGTAATATCTAGTACGACTAACTCCCCCAAAATTGTAACCTACTCCATAAAATCATTAGCATCAGGACAGACCTACTCCAATGACATTAAAATCACTGGTCAACTAGAGTTGTAGAACACATCAAGCCCGCATTGGACTTAGTAATGAGATAGAATTTGGAAAATATTACCCTGAACATAAAGGTTTGCACCAATTACTACCACAAAGAAGAAGTAGAAAAGAAGAATAGATGTCAGAAATTTACTCCAACTGGAAGGTAGCCATGCCTTGACATTTCTTTTCAGTGCGTGATTTGAACTTCCCATTGCTTCTGACAAGGTGAACTTTCAATGGGTGGAATTGTCACATCACAGGCACGAACCACTATAAAAGAGCAGTCTCTTCTAAAAGCAAGCAAAACACACCTCCACCCTGAGAACCTGTGCTTTCAATTTAACCAAAATGACGAAAATTGTTACCATCAGCACTGTAAAATAATTTAATGATGTGATTTTTTTTCCTGGTATAGAACTTGCAATATGCCACAATGGCACAAAACCCAAGAAAAGATGCACCTGTTGTCTCCCAGTAGAAGCAGAACGTAAACCAGCTACCAGAGTGGACATTTCAACTATCATGACCAGATGCAACACCATAACAAGTCAACACCTGCACATCAGTTGCCTTATAAAAGTAAAACAGATAACCAACCCGGGTTTGTTTTTGATCTTATTCGAAAACAAGTCGGCTGTGTTGCCCTCTGAACATAGTTTGGTACAGAATCTGCAGCTACCATAGGAGAAGACTACAATAGCACTTGTCCCAAGCCATGACCAGACCACAACAAACTAACCAAAGTGAAAATGAACTGCCTTGATCCCCTTTGCTTTCCATTCATTGATCTAAGCTTTAAAGTGATTTAAAGATGCATATCTTGCTCTGCATGATGGTTCTAAGTATAGAGTTCTGATTCAAGAAATTGGCAGCTGCCCACAGGCTGTGGAAAGAGGACTTCCATCAACATGGTGTTCCACCTCCATCCGTCTGCTCACAGGGTGTAGAATCTTAGTAAAACCGTCAAAAAGTTATCATTTCTACCTATAATCGGTCAGAATGTTAAGGCTAGGCATTGACTCTATTTTGAGTTGTTGGATTTCCACTAGAAACCTTTTGCAGACTTTGAGAAAACCTGGTGTCAAAATCCTTGGCAATTTGACTTCCCAACCCAAGATAATCGATTTCCATCAAAAGCTGAAGTGGTATCGAAGTTGATGATCTAATGGCTTGGTCTGTCATGCAGTCTATTGAAAGATATAGCACAGGAAAAACATTTAAAGGAATAATCATCAATTGCAGCTCAGATTAGCCCTCATATTTCAGTTGAGGAGAGCATAGATGAAGGCATGCATTAAAATGCAGAAAAGTATATGAAAAAGAGATTATCGTTAATGGCACTTCAGCATAAGATGTTGGTCACATTGCAACAGTAACCTCATTCAGGTTGTTAACACTTATGTGGTTTTCTTGAAAAGTTGTTTGTTGACAAGTGAAAGTAGGCATGAACTAAACACACATATAAGGTGAAGATTACTCAGAAAAAAGACGAGGACAAGTAGATTTGCCAGCCATGACTCCATTGTCAGCATTAGGCAAACAACATGTCAGAAGACTAAAGATTTGACTCCCCTCTATGGATTGCATCCCCAAAGTAATATAATGGAGCTGCTGAAAGCTTCTATACGGTCCAAAGAGGTTAATGCATCCTAGTAAAAGGTGCCCAATGCATATGTTGCCTGTTATGCATACTCTTCCTTTGTTCTTAGTTTTATCTGTGGTGACTGGTGAGTGCTGCAGTTTGCACTGGACATCGCACACCTAATTAAGTTTTTCTCGAACGCTGCACCATCAATATAAGCTCACTTTCACAGTGACTATTCCTAATAATGGCAAATTCTTTCAATAGATTAATCATTGCAGTTCTCAACTTTATGACATTCAAGTATTTACTATCTCCAAGGCACAGATGCAAAACCATCTGGAAGATAACCTCTTAACTATTTATGGAGGAAATAAAAGTATGAAAGCATCCTCTTAATACCTGCTGCACATATCCCCACCCTTATAATCGCACCAACCAAGATCGTATGCTAATAATACCCAAATCCTGGTGGATCTTGTCATATGATGGGAAGTGAAGAGAAAGCTAGTCATAACTGCCTCTTATGAAGGTGCAAGAATTCAGAGATTCATTCAGCATTTGATAATTGTTACATTTGTTATATTACCACACAGATTAACTTTTTCATAATTTGGGAAGTAAAGGGGCAATTGATAGAGTGCAGAAATGCAAGAAGTACCACCAACTTAAGTCATTCAAAGGACATACACTCCGCTCTGTATAGAGGTGATAACGGTGTCATGTTCTCTCTCTTGAGAGCATTTACTCTTCAAAGCACCAATACATTGCAATCCACTGCTTCTGGTTTCTATAGGCAATTTGTAAACCAAATGTCTTGATATTAAGCACCAGCAGACACCGAGCATTTGATGATCATCCACTCCTTTAATATCATCCATGTCCACAACAAGATCAAAATTTTTATTCCCAAAGATTTTCTATGGTTTCAATTAGCAAGTACAGCACAATTTAGGCATAGTTTCAATTAGCTATCCATTCTACAAATAGCAAATGGTTCCTGCCATCCTCACTTCAGCACAATTTTAGGCATAGTTCTCCCTATTTCAAATGACATAACTGATTTATTCCATACAGTAATCATTAACCGTCAGCCATTAGCAAATGCAAACATGCATCTAAACTCTTTCCAGCAGTGTTTCAAAACCAGGCCAGTCTGGACTGTTCAACCAGTTAGAGCAGGGAGGAACCGTTTCATTGTCTGTCATGGTTCAAGCTAGTAAAACTGCTAATGGTCCAATAGTGGACTGGACTGAACCAATGTTGACCCACTTCAATTGAACTGGGTGAGGACTGGGTCAGAACTGGTCTTTTGTTAAAAAAGCAACAAGCTGCATGTTCCAGGTTTGAAACAGTAACCTCAAGCACATATGCTAGTAATTGCCACTGGGCCACAGATCGCTCTTACTTTTTTAATGTGAGACAAGAATACTTACTGCTTACTGACAAGCCAAAGCATCAAAAGTGATTGCAGCATACCAAGGATCAAATCTACTAATTTGAAGTGCTTTTAACCACATAGATAAGCTTCCACATATGACGTACATCAGCAACTCTTTTTAAAGTATAGAAAAATTAAACTAGCGGTTCCACCAGTTGAACCAACCACATGGGCAATATAGGTCCAGTTCTGAAAACACTGGTATTTAGTTCTCTTCACAACTGATTTGCAATAGTGAGAAATCGATGACACCCATAAAAGCTTTGAATGCATGTATTTTAAAAGTTCATCTCCGTATGCATGTCTTTGAATGCAGTGTCCTGAGGAATATGAGCAAAAATTCAAAGGGGATGTACTAAGATACTTTATTTTGAATTTTTTTCTTTTATGTCAAAGTCTTCAAGGATAGGCGAGAATACAAGAGCATACATGAAATTCACAAGACTGAATTCAGATACTATAAGTAAAGACAAAAGGATGTACTTATCTTCAACTTTTTTCTCCTCCACACATTGTTATCGAGCTATAATTGACAGAAATTAATAACCTGCTGTCTCAAATTGACTCCAATGACCCGTTGGTTGGACATCCTATGAATGTACCTAAGCACAAAAAAACAATTGGAGAAGAGAACCTGTTATTGAGCAGTTAAAAGTATATTAAACCAAACTGAGCAACTGTTCCTCATTAGCACATCACATTCAGCATCTCCACTAAATTTTTGCTATGCTGTTTCTCGCAAAATTGCATTTCTGACACGATTGTATCTGCTGCTCCAGCATGAAATCAATAATTGAGAGATACAACAAATCAAAAGGGGATCACCATCAGCTGGGAAATCCAACCTCTGAAGTTAAGGTATTCTTTTACCCCATTAATTGTAGTTTCAAACAATACAATACCACAGCACCACACATTCATTTCTGTAGGATGGTCGGGTATTGTGTAGCACAACTCTGCTGCATTTCAAGAGCCAGATCTTTAAATGATTAGCAACAGCTGAGATAGGAAGGGCCAACAGAGTATAAAAAAAGGAAATTGTAGTTACAACTATCAATCCCCAAATATAGTCGGATAGATGAAAAAGGACCATGAAGCTGTATGAAATCAAGTAGTAAACTCAGAGAAAAACTAAGGAAAAGAGTCAAGCATAGCAAAGCGGGGAAGGAAGAAGAACAAGAGGCGCTAAGGAGACCAAATCTGTTGACAAGCATCACAGGGTTATGATATCAAGAGATATTAACATAGAAGTCATGCTATACAGATTATATTTCAGTTATTTTTTTTTTGGTAAAGAAGATTATATTTCAGTTATTGATCTGCATATAGAATAATTTAACCAATAATTACCTTTATTATCTGAATTGAATTGTATACCGAAAAATGTAAATGCGTTACCTTTGTAATCTAACTATTACTTGAGAGGATCTTGTGTAGTATGATCTATCCAGAACAATTATTTCAAAGGCAACTGATCTGTAGATAAGCTTAGAATTTTCATTAACAGCAGCCTACTTAAATCTTCTCGTCTGCTTTCTAGGATCTCGCCATATCAGCCAGAAAAAGATCTTTGCCATAAATTACCAGCTGTTAGAGCCTAAAAAAGTCGGTAAACGAACTGAAACTAAACCACGCAGGCTGTTAACTGACTTGAAGGTATCCCAACGTAAGACCCCAATTATTGCCCCAACCTTTATCCAGTTTTAGGACCTGCACATGTACTAAAGATCATGCAGTTGCTTGTCTGCATATGTAGAATGACCACAAGATGCACGGATGTTCCAAATATATTTTATAGGAATCTATTGCTAGAAAGTTATCTAAAACTGACAGCTAGACAGCTAGAACAGATGTATTTGCGGCATGAAATTTTGACAGTTGAAAGTGAATTATAAGATCAACTAGATTTATTGTGTATCAGTGGAACCGGTGCACATAACAGAGGTATTGTCAATTCAGAAGCAACATATCATAATTGAGACATCATACAAATCATTTACAAGTGATTTGAGCCTAATGAAATATACTTTACAGAATGAACTCCTCAAACTATAAGATAAAAAGCTCTTCAATATTACCCCTTAATTCAACCAACAAATGGACAGGGTATCATTATGGAAATCAGTTTTCTTTTGACTATCTAGTCCAATCCACTTCAAGCCCACAACTCCTCTCCAACTTGAAAAATAGAGCCCAGTACATCAATAGTGGAGCAGAGGGGATGATTACACATTGAGGATGAAAAGCCAAAGAAACTTCAAGTGCCAAATTTTGCAATGGTCCAAGGCAACTTATAAAGGTTGATTACAATGATATTCAAAGTTATTTAATGTAACTTAAGATTGGTGTGGATGCCAATATCTATTTCAGACACGACCTGAAGTACATAAAAACTCCTGGCATTGATAGTTATTATCAAACTTTAAAAGCAATCCCTATAGAATCATCCTTATCGTGTTCCTACTCTGTATTTGTCATTTCAGAAGCAGCTAAGTGAACAAGCACAATGACAAGGGTTTCTTGCATTTTAAGTGTCATATAGAGCTTTATGCTCATCTTTTCCTTATAGTTTGCGCCAGTCAGCATAGGGGTTGATTGCTGACAGTAACTTTGGGCAGTTGTATTAAATACTAGTAGCATCGTCATCTATCAAAAACCCATGGAATCGTATGCATTTCTATACCAACTAGATCAACAAAATGCTACACGAGACAACTCATGCCATGCAAAAGTGTTGCACTATGTATATATCAGTCAGAATCAATGGCATGTGTTACTATGTTCTAAAAAATTTCAACTTTGAATTATCAAAAATCTTGCAAAAACTTAACAAACTTGACGCATCGAAGTATTCATATCCTACGTAACACATATATGCTGCCACAGCGAAATTCTTCACCTAGTATTTCCTTCATATTTGACCAGTAATTTCATAACAGTTTAAAACATCACCCGCATTATCCTGTAATACCATTGTGATTCGATGAAGCCATCATCATTTTATTTTTACAGCTATGTACGCAGTTATGTGAACTACATAAGCTTAGGCATGTTTGTCACACATTTTGCCATGTAACTAACGCGTATGATGCATCCATTCTCTAGCTTTGGCAAAGGGAAGCAGCAGCATTGAGGCAACAACTGCAAAGCTTGCAAGAAAATCATAGGTACATTTATTACCCACTAAGTTAATCTACCGAGGAAATTTTCAGTTAAGATTAGATAATTAAGGAAATAGAAATAAGATTAAAAAAACAAAAGAGCCAACAACTCATGTCTAGGCTTGCCTTCATTGTAATCTTGATGGTAACCAAAAGATAGGAACTTCATTCCTAATTGAAATAGGACATGATAGGTCAGTGACCATTGAAAAAAGGGAATTGCATCCTGTTAGAGTAGTTTTAGCCCATCAACTTAGTCTGCTAATATCCTACCATTTCTCTTGTTCAAGGCCTCTTTGTATTCTCTACATACTGATGGTTTAAACCAGACTTGCGGCCAATTAAACCAGCAAGACAGAGCACTGGTTGAATTTCTGGTTCATGCCATTATAATGTGAGAACGTAGAACTGGTAAACGGCTGGGTTTGACCAGGATCAAGAAATGTCAAACTAGTGAATCAGTTTCACTTTGAAACAGATTTGACCATGAAAAAATCTAACTGGGTTAATTGCAGGGTAGGGATTTGAATCCTTGCCCTGTTAAGAGTGTCAACCACATGCTTAACCATTTGTGCTATGGCTTTTCCTGACAACATATGTGACAAACAAATTATCCAACATAGCAGTTAATAAAGGAGTGTTTTTGAATGGTTCACTGCACTGTAGACAGGTAAGATTTTTCAGTAAAAAGAGAGGCATCTAGAAGAAAAATTCTCTCTCTTGCATTTGTGTTATTCTAGCAGACTTCTTGAACCTCGTATACAAATTTTAATTGTAAACAACCAACACAAAACAGGCAACTGATGGGAGAAGAGCTCTCGGGATTAACCGTCAAAGATCTACAGAATTTGGAGAACCAACTGGAAATGAGTCTTCGTGGTGTCCGAACGAAAAAGGTTTGAAGTCCTATCCCCAATTAAATGCTTGTTCTCATAGTTTCTAGTGCAAAAGATGATAAATATGAGGTCTGTGGATTGCAGGACGAAGTACTAATGGATGAAATACAAGAACTCAACAGAAAGGTTTACGCTGAATCATATATATTTGTGGTCACTTCCGTATTTGTTCAATTATCTAAATACCACTCTCTCTTCAGGGAAGTCTCATTCATCAGGAAAATGTGGAGTTGTATAAGAAGGTAAACCTTGTTCGTCAAGAAAACATGGAATTGTATAAGAAGGTATTGATTTGGATAGTAAGAGATGAAATATCTGCTGTCCAGTTGAGAATCTAGAACCAATCAATAGTATCATGTTGTCAGAGCCCTTTATTTAGCCTTAGATAGAAAACTTTTCATTCCAGGTTTATGGAACGAGAGACGTGAATGGAACAAACAGAAATCTTCTGACAAATGGATTAGGAATCGGAGAGGACTCTCATGTACCTGTTCATCTCCAACTTAGCCAACCACAGCAACAAAACTACGAAACTACAGCACGAGCCACAAACTTGGGGTACGTAATCCTCCAAAAATGCATCAATTTCGGCAAATAAGACTTTTTATTTTGACATGTCTAACTATAAGAAAATCTCTCTTCATATATGCAGCAGACTACAGCTGCACTAGCAAGGAAGCATGGACTGCAACGGATGTCACTCAGTTATATTCAACACCAGGCCGGCTCACCAAAGTTAAGCTTCTATAACTGAGATGTGGTATATCACAAATTATTAAGCAAACAAGCTCTAGCTTGAAATTATCAATGGAATAAAGTGTAGAATTGTGGGATCATGACAAGGACTTATGTAAAGGTAAAATCAGCAGCATTAAGAAAAAAGGTGAACTTTCTATTGTGAATTATAGTTTTGAAGATCTCCAATTGCAATGAAATATTATGTCAATGAAAAGCTAGCATTTTGAATGTTCATATGCAAATAATATTTGGCCAAAAGATAAGCATATAGAAGCATTTCAAATAACAACTTCAGGAAGACAACAATGCACGGGGTTCAATGTAAGTCAAACTTTCATGGCATACTGAAGGGAATCAAGAAGACATGTTCCCTGCATATTTCCTGGTTATCTAATAGAGTAAGATTATGCCTAAATTAAGTAAAAAATTGCCAGTTAGGTAGACAATAGGATAAAATACACAAATATAAATACTCATGAGAAAGCCATTCTATCAAATGTACAGAGAGAGGAAATCATAGAAAACAGTGGCGCAAATGGGCAAAAAATGCCAAGAAGAAGACATGATGCGGAAGATCAAGGAAGCCAAATGAGATCTCCATAGGCTCAGTGATGAATGGTAATTTGAATGTTCCCACATCCCAAAGGGATTAACTCACATGGTATTTCCATATTATCATCAAACAAAAGCTTAACAACGTGGAGCTGTCAATTAGAGAGAGCAAAGTCCTTCACATCATTCAACGAAAGCTCAACAACTCAGCTGTCGATCATAGATACCTAAGCAGTACTTCAGTAAAGAGATCTTTTCGTACAATGTATCATCTCTACAAACTACAAACACAAAGCATGATGCCAGTAACAACTCCAGAGACATTGAAAAACCCAGAATGAATTGATTTGCAATTACATATGCAACAATGCTTTCATTTGTATGACCACATTGGTATTATGATAATTGAATACAGCATTATAATGTAAGAAACAAGAAATATTAGCAATTATTACTTACCAGTGCCGGAAGCCACAAGACCTCAGTTCCAACTTAATGAATTAAGCCCAGTTTTGAAAGTCAAAATGAGCAACCATGAGATGGAAGTCAAAGCTCCTGAATGATGCAAGACCAGGTACTTCAATCAATTTCTGAGTACACTAGTTATAAAGGTATCATTATCTCAAAGCTTTCAGATCAACGATTAAGGCATCTAGAGAGAGCGGAGCCCTTCGCACCTTCAAACAAAAGCTCAACTTAGCTGTCCACCAAAGATACCCAAGCAGTACTCAAGCAAAGAGATCTCTCCGTACAATGTATCATCTCTGCAAACTACAAACACAAAGCGTGATGCCACTAACAACTCCAAATACATGAAAAACCCAAAATGAATTGATTTGCAATTTACATATGCAACAATGCTTTCATTTGTATGACCACATTGGTATTATGATCGTTGAGTTTCACATTATAATGTAAGAAACAGCCAATATGCGCAATCATAACTTGCCAGTGAGTTTCCGACGCCGGAAGCCACAAGAGCACCGTTCCAACTTAAAGAATAAGAGCCCAATTTTAAAAGTCAAAATGAGTAACCATGAGATGGAGTGGAAGTCAAAGCTACTGAGAGAGGCAAGACCAGTTACTGAAATCAATTTCTGAGTACACTAATTATAAAGGTATCATTATCTCAAAAATTTTCAGGTCAACAATTAAGGCATCTATAAGTAGGAATTGCCCATTTACAAGTCGAAGGTCAACAAACTGACAAGCCCAGATGTTTCCCCTCTAATCTCTGAGCTTATTGGCCCAGTGGCTACACTCTTTCTAACACACTAATCCTCTGGAAGGCAAGCAACCGTATTCAAGGAGTGAATACATGTACTTGCGACACTCGTCATTATGTGGATGATGCCTAGGTAAGCACTCTAAATAACTCCATAGTGGGTAACATATCAGGTAATTTCCACTAAGGGTACAACGCAAACTGCAGTAATCCTGTTCTTTAAATATCTCTCTACAAACTATAGACGACAAGAGGAAGGTGTTTATTTCATGAGTTTTCACACTTAAATAGGGTTTGTAGAATTATGTGGGACTAATAACCAATTTTAAAAACTTAAGCTGGTAGACAAAGACATGATATCACGATACCCCTTCTTTAACATGAAATGATATTTTGAGAGAGTAAAAAGAGTGAAAGCTGATTATAAATGAGGTAGCAGGTAAAGGGCATAGGGAACACACGATCTCAAACACAACGTTTTTGTTGAATAGAGAAAAAGAAAAGAGAGAAATGTCAAGGCACAGTCACAAGTGCTGTCTCTTACTATAAATAGAATATAAGATGCAATGCAAAAACAATGATATTTTTCAATTAGCCACACAATCACAGTGGAAAAGACATTTCTTAGAAAATCATAGGTGAGAAAAGTATTACTTATCAGAATGGGGAATAATGTGATCAAAAGTTGATAAACTGCAAAATGCAAGCAACATGCATTACAATTCAGTCCCACATAAAAAGAAGATTTGCAACATGAACTCTGGGATTGTTTGAGTGGATGGGCAACTAAAGCTAGAGGAACAGAGGAAATGATGGTGGTATCAAACTCTAGTGGAAGAGGATTGCCTTTATATTTAAAACTTGCTATATTAAAGTCAAAATGAATAACCGTGAGATGGAGTGGAAGTCAAAGCTCCTGAACGAGGCAAGACCAGTTCTGTAAATCAATTTCTGAGTACACTAATTATAAAGGTATCCTTATCTCGAAGATTTCAGGTCAACAATTATGGCATCTATTAGCAGGTACTGCCCATTTACAAGTTGAAGATCAACAAACTGACAGGCCCAGATGCTTTCCTCTAATCTCTGAGGGTATTGGCCCAGAGGCTACACTCCTAATACACAAATCCTCTGTAAGGCAAGCAACCATATTTAAGGAGAGAGTACATATGTGTGCGATACTCGTCATTTAATGAACAATACCTGGGTTAGCACTCTAGATAACTCCATTATGGGTAACACACTGGGTAATTTCCACTAAGTGGACAATGCAAACTGCAGTAATCCTGTTCTTTACACATTAGAAACCATAGATGGAGAGGGGACAGGGTTTAATTCATGAGTCTTCACACTTAAATAGGGGTAGTAGAATTTTGTACGACTCGCTAACAATTTTTAAAAACTAAAGCTCGGAGACAAAGACATGTTATGATATTTAAACGATAAAACCTCTTAAACATGAAACAACATTTTGAGAGAGCAAAAAAGTATGGAAGTTGATTATAAATGAGGTGGTAGGTAATGTGCATTGGGAGCACACAATCTCAAATGCTATGTTTTGTTGAAAAGAGAAAATGAGGAGAGAAATCTCAAGGCTCGGCCACAAGTGCTGTCTCTTAATATAAATAGGATATAAAATGCGATGCTCAAGTAACAATATTTTTCTATTAACCATACAATCACAAAGGCAAAAGTCTTTTTTTTTAAAAATTAAGTGAGAAAAGCATTACTTATCAGAAAGGGGAATAATGTGATCAAAAATTCGATATACTACAAACTGCAGACAAAACGCAATACAATTCAGTCCTATATGAAAAGAAGCTTTGCAACATTAACCCTGGGATTATTTGGGTTGATGGGCAACTAAAGACAAGAGGAAGAGGAAATGATGGTGGTGTCAAACTCTAATGGGAGAGCATTGCCTTTGTTTCTAAAACTTACTATTTATTCCATTGAACAGCATCCAATACAATACCCCTATTCATAGACTGCAATCATCTCTGTCTATTTATTAGAACTCTAACTTATATAATCATGAAATTAGATATACTAAATTTTATTTTCACTCCTCAAACTTCAATAGGAAGGAAGTTCCATTTATATATGATAATCATTAATATCAAGTTTAATAATTTTTTCAACCGTCCCCCATAAACTAAATTTTTTTCCACATTTTCAGATAAAATGCTTCATCTCTTTCAATTGCAACAATCTCCACGCCAAATCCTTGAAATAAAGGAATATCATGGAATGGCTTCTCTGCAAAATGCAGAATAATGTTCTGCATTGCATGCATAAGTTAGCTTCTTAATTATTCAACCTTGAGCATGCTTCACCTCTATTCTTTCTATTTCTTTAACAAAGCAGGAGTCTTGGACTTCGATGAAGATTTGCTACCTAATTGGTTTACAATTTATAAATGCTGATAGGATATCAAAAGAGAGTAGGATTTGAATATAGTGTTGCCATTCCAACTTTTATATTTCAGTTGTCTCATCTACATATTTGGGTAATGAAACCACAAGGGCTCAAAATTTTGCCCGAAATTCAATGTGCTACCTCAACTTTTTTTCTTTATTTAATCAAGTACCTGAACTTTCTAAAATTGACCAATGTCATGTTCAGTCTTAACCACTTTAACTGACGTCTCTCTCTCTCTCTCTCTCTCTCTCTCTCTCTCTCTCTCTCTCTCTCGTACACAAACACGCACAGACACACATCTTCCAGTAACATAAACAAAACCAGTGCTACTTCCCCCACCATGATGCACTTCATTGCTACCGTAAAACACCATCACCATGAACGCAAAACGGCCGCCATCACTAGCACAAGCACCACTAGAGTATTAGACAAAGCTATAGCCGCTGCGGCGGATACCACTTGCACAAACAGCTGCATAGAACTCTACTACCACTGCCACCACCAGCAACAGCACAAACATCACCACCAAAACTCAGCCATGACAACCATCATTGTCTTTGACAGGTTTGAGGAGGCCACAACCTCAGATCTTGGGTAGCAACCATCGTTGAAAGTCGGCCAGAGATAGATACAGGCTAGATACAGGCACAAAGATAGAGGAGACCTTGGCATTATAGATATATATATATATATATATATATATATATATATAGAGAGAGAGAGAGAGAGAGAGAGAGAGGTGATGGCGATAAGGCACAGTTGTTAGGCATAGCAATGACAGTGGTGGTGGTCACTAGTCATAGCTGAAGCAAGTAAGAAGAAGAAAAACAAACAAAAAAAGGCTTTTCTCTGCTGAGTTAGGAAAACATGACACAGTCATCCACGTTCTATGTCATATGGCGCTTGACTTCATAGAACTTTGAAATTCAGCCAATTTTGGAAAGACTAGATACTCAATTCAACAAAAAAAAGGGAGGACCATATTGAACATTGAGAAAAAGTTCCGGCCCCTTGGTGTGCCATTACCCTTTTTACTTTGAAAGACCTCTCTATCATTGGTGTCATGGACCTCAACAACTTCCTCCTTGTCCAATTTCTCACCCTCCTCATCTTTTAGTATGCCATTTGGACATCATCAACAGTCTCTGAAGAAACTTATCTTTCAGATTACCCATACAATATACTATGACAAAAGATAACAAATTTACATAATTTCAAGAGATAAACTCAAGCATCACTCAAACTTGTGGAGAGATTACCAAATTTTGTTCATTCAATATCTCAAGGTGCAAGCCCCTTTGCATATTCTCTAGAGCCTTTGCTCCACCATTTTTCTTCCTCTAGTGGGTATAGTATTTGGTTCTTTAGTACCAATACTTGGTACAATTTGCGTGGGTCTGAACACTCCAACTCTTGTAGTTGGAAAGAATTACTTCTCACTTCTCAGACATTGGGACAATCAACCAAAACCTTTTTGTAAGAAGGCCCTAATGTTGATCCTCTTTCTGCTAGCTTTTTGCCAAATCTCTTTTCTTACTCTTTTCAATACTCCCAGCTACTTAGGACAGATTTACCGAGGTTCTAACACCAATTTGTTGAAAATATTTGGTATGTGCTAATGTTAAAGGCAGAGAATGACAATGGTTTTATACGGCCATGGAAGAGGGATGCTTTTTTTTCTTTCTTCTAACAATTGCTCTTTTAATCCCAGTAGTCTTATGCATGACCATCCTCCTATTTATAATCTCCAATGATCTTTATTTATTAATTATGACCCTCCACCAGTAAATATAATTTAATTTACCTAAGTAATTTTTTTTATCTTTGTTTTCACTCTTTCAACTTTAAAAGGAGGGAAATTTCATATTGTCTTGACGATCATTGAATCAGGTGTGATCATTTTCTTCAGGTTAACAGTCTCAAGATGCAAAAACTAAGTCTCATCTCATTATTTTCCTTCATTGTGGACCATACCAACCAACGAAGCACATAAAATATTACAGCATATGCGCATTTATATTAACACCTAGATATGTACAGATACAAGAAATGTCAAGCTGCAAGCACTCACCATAATTTCAAGTACCTTATACATTGAACAACTCATGTAGCAGAACAATGAATTATCAGTTGATGTTCACGTTATTATTTCATGCGTCCCTTTTATATCTTCGCTACGAAATGAACTGTAACTTGGTCATGTAGAGACTTTCATTCCACACACTGTTTTTTCAGGCATAAATTCCATTTACAGTAGATATACGATGCAAAACTACTTGATTAGAAATCTCAAACGAGGAGGTTCTAAGCAAGAGGAGAATCTAAACAAGGAGGTTCCAATTTCTCGTGCATACAAAGGTTCCAAAAGCATATAAAATCATCATTCCATAAACAGAAGTCCTGAATTAACATCAAGACTATAGGAACAGTGAGTAGTCTAGCCAAAAATTTCCATTAACAAAACAAAGGGAAAGAATTTACCAGACAAATTTGGTTTGCGAAGACTGTAAAAGATAGCGAAATGCGGGAAAAGAGAAAACGAAAACCAAAGAAAATCCAGTGCTCACCAGAGATCAAAATCAACTCGATAGCTTCAAATAGCAAGCTCTCCTCGAACAGTTATGGCATCTGCGTCACAAGTTAAAAAAGAACAAAAAAAGAGAAACTCGTGGTGAGACAAACACTCCGGTCAGAATTCACATCGATTATGTACATATCATGCTAAGATCAAGCACACATGAACAAAAGATGCCTGATAATCACGACACAAATGATCAAATTCTCGTTCTCTTCCTATATTTCTCCAAAAAAAAAATGGAGAATTGCGGTCCGACCCACTTCATCGCTCCTCGTGAAGATTGATCTTGCGACGGTACGTACCGATTGCTATCGCTCGGCGGTGAGAAATCGAGCTCATGCACAGAAGGGAAGAGGAACCCTACGGTCGCTGTTGCGACCATCAATGCGGGCCCGAAACACGGCGGAGCGGAGGGGGTGTGGATATATTTCGCGCGGCCTTGAGGGCTTGAGGCGAGATCGCGAACGGAGGAGGGGAGGGCAATCGGGAGGACGCGCGAGGCGGGAGAGAAGATGAACGGAGGAGGTGGAATGGCGCTTCGTGCGAGGAGACATGCGAAAGCTGGTCAGGGGAAGAAAGCTCGTGAAGGAGAACGAAAGCTAGAGCGAGAGAGAGAGAGAGCAATGACGATGAGGAGGAGCAGGAGGAGGAGCAGGGGATTTATAGATGGCCAAAATGTTATTTAATGTATAATATAAATATGATTATTTGTCGTTGAGAAAAAACAAAAGTTGAATTCGTTTGAACCCCAAAAACAAGTTGAATTAAAATAAGTAAATATGAAGACCGTACATTTTTCTTCATTAATTTATTAACAAGTCCATCCGAAACACTGCTTAAAAAAATTCCAGTTGAAATCAGGCATGAAAACCCGTATATGTTCACATCTTAATATATCGATTTTATAGATCCTGCTTCATATTACTTTGAAAAAGGAAATTTATTAGGTCGATGGTAAATGATAACCGACACCCAGACCCTTGGTTGGTTTATTGATGCATAAAAGAATTTACTTACGAAATTAACCCAAGCATGTATGTCATTCATCTAACGATAAATGCGTAAATTTTTGTTATAGTGACAATGAGTCAGCAATATTTCAGAAAAAATAAAGAATCTTACGAAGCAATGTCTTAAGTCTTGTTGAGTAACCAAATAAATAAAGAAATAAATGACTTCTTAACGTATTATTTTTCTTGTTATGAGTACACAACACTTCTAGACTTGAAATGCTCCTTCTTTTTTAAGAATGATTATCGAATGCACTTGGTTTAAAAACTAAAAAGATACAGAAATAGAAAATATTAATGAAGTATTTTTGGCCTAAAGTTTTGCATCTTGTTTTTCTCTCTCTAATTTCTAGGGTTTCAAATTCTACAATAATTCTCAAAAAAATAAGGGTAAGGATACCATGAGTATCGATTTTCGTACGGCGCTTACATAAGCATCATAACTTCTTTTTCAATTACTTAGTGCCATAACTTCTAAAAATCATTTACTTGAGTGTCATAACTGTCGATTGATTGCTTAAATACCATAACATTTTTAAAATGGTTACCTAAGTATCGAAAATCCGACTTTGCGTGACACTTGCAGTAAACTATTTTAAAAAGTTATGATATCCAAATGATCGATTGAAAAGTTATAGACTCAAGTAAATGGAAAAAAAAAACAAAGTTATAATACAAAAGTTAGAGTCTTATGAAAATTATAGCATTAATGTGATTGAAGAAAAAATTATAACATTCAAATAACTACCGTACGAAAATTACGTCATTTGTGATGAACTTAACCCGACAAAGTGATTTGATTTGGGGACAAAACTGCGGTGCGCATTGTTTAGCCTTGCCCTTAGATGGCTTCTTCGCCTTGGCTTTTTTTGCACCAGTAATGAACAAAACGAATTTTTGGACAAACGACCCTTGTCGCCTGCTAATTAAATAATTGATGATTATGGCCATAAAGTTCAGTTCGCATCAACTACTTTTTGAAAAAAAAAATTAAAAGTTGATTCCAGAATAACCACGTGAAGTTTTTCCGATATTTTGATCCGATCTTGCTATCTCAATACAACATCTCATCTCACTTTGGGCCTCTTTGGTTCGGTTTTGAGGGAATGCTATTGACAAAATACAAAGGCCTTTGAGTTAAAAGAGTTTTCCAAAATGCAAGTAGTGCTTGGTAATATGTATTTTAAAATCACGTTTGAAATGAATTTTGGTCTAAATACCATTTGGTAAAAACTAATTTTGTAAAAGATTTTTGCTAATATTTAAATAAAAAAATTAGCAAAGAACTTAGCCACCGCGGGCAGGCCAAAATGGCCTCCGTCCAATCTCCGTCGGCCAACCACCATCAGCCAGATTTGGCCGCCAGCCAACCTCCTCGCCTGAGGTCGCCCGACCTTAGGTGAGGCGACATCGCCTGAGTCACTCGACCTCAGGCGAGGCGACCTAAGGTTGCCTGACCTAGGTGTCGCCTAGGTCGTGCGGGTTCGGCGACCCTCAAGCGGCGGTCGTCGGCCTCTGGTTTGGTTCCTCGAGAAGATGAACAGCGTGCATGAACAATGTAACTTGCATTTCGAAAATGCAATTTGCCAAAGTACCGCTAGACCTGCCTTAGGCTAAGAGACTTTAGAAGCCTTTGGAAATGCAATTGCATTTTCCCAAACTGCTTCAGAAAAATTGCCAAACCCCATTTGCATTTCGCCAAGAGGCTTTAGAGCCCAAATGAGCATTCCAAATGCTGAACTAAACAAGCCATTTGTCTCCTTTCCTCTTTCACTTTGCATATAGGTATATTATGTGTATTACATGCTAGTTGTTGACACCTAAATTTTGACGCATCATTTAGTGTAATTTGCATAGAAAATGAGGGATTAAATTTTTAACCCCTAAACAAAAAATATTTAAATTGCATAACATATAGTTTAAATTCATTTTAGATTAATTGCATTTTGCATCGGACTGGCGGTGACGAACGAGCTTAAATTTCATCAAACGGGACTCGGCTCGCTTGAAATGCAAGGGCCGGGAATTACAAGTCAAACGGGCTCGGTCGTTTTAACTTGAACTTAATCAGCCCATTCTCATTAATTAATTTAGCCCATTATCATTAATTAATTCAGCCCATTTAAATTAAAGCCCAAGCCTAAGCCCATTAGGATTAGAAAGCCCATTTAATTGACCTAGATTAATACTATATATACATTATTAGGTCAGGGTTTTAGGGGGGACACACAATTTTCAGATCAGAAAATTTTTAAAGTGTGAGAGTGAGAAAGAGAGAAAGAAGAGGAAGACCTCGCGCGACGCGCCCGCTGCCGCGCCCGCTCCCGCTCCCGCGCCCGCGCCCGCGCCCGCTGCCGCGCCCGCTCCCGCGCCCGCGCCCGCTGCCGTTCCCCGCCGGGTCACCACCGCGAGTTGCCGTCGCCCCGACACCGCGCCGCCGGTCCGCCGTTCGCCGCTCATCCCGATCCGCAAGTTCGAATTTGGAAATTATCCGCAAATTAGGTAATTGAACATTATCCAATATTTTTAGAATATTTCGTTTCTTAATTTTTGGATGTTTGAATATTCTGTGAATATTGCGTGGATTGCTAGATATCTTAGGATAATGTTTGCCTTGTTCGCAATATTTGAAAATATTCAAAATTAGGAATCTTTCCTAATTCAGCAACGTATCTGGACAACTATCCGACCTTATCCCTAAGGTATGATACGTGGCGATACGGAAAATCATTATCCTATCCATAATCACTTGGGTACGATAATGATTTTTATCTGCTTTTCAAATTTGAATGATCGACTTTCTGTCAATATCTATAACCCTATAGATATGACTGATAGTTTGATTTTTGTGCCTAATCCAAGTTTGAAACGAATTTTGCGGATCGTGTGGCTGTTTTAAATGTGGATGCTATTTCCGTTTAAATTGTCTTTCCTTTTCAAATAAAAAGAAAATTCAAAAAATATCAGTTAGGATTTGAATTTGAATTTTTGCATGTTTAGGAACCCTAAATATATCTAGGCGATAGAGTAATTATTTAATTTAAATTAGGACTTGAGATAATCTGTTCCTTAGTTTAAATTAAGTAATTTTCTAATCTTAATAGATTATTTAGGTTATTTTTTATTCCGAATTTTCATGAAAACCAAAAAAAGAATGAATTGTTTTATGGTAGATTAGGATAGATTGCATTCTTAATTTAAGCAATTTATTATTTTGAATTTTAACAAAAATCCCAAAAATAAGTCATGTTAGGATATGTTAAGTCATCATAGGTCGCATGTTAATTTAGGCATATTTTTATTCCGAATTTCACCAGAAAATACCAAAAATAAATCATTTGCCCGTCATTAGAATTAGGTCACGTCGTCGCATGACATATAGTTTGCATGCTAGGTCGCTTTACTTGCATGTCATTTTTGCACGTCATTCCATGTAGGTTAGCTTTCATTTAAATAAGCGAAAATCCAAAAATATTGAGTGAACTGCTTGTTAATTAAAAATCATATTAGGTTGTTGATGTGATTTTCTAGCTAACAATGCAGATGCTTACGTTGCTTCGAGGTAAGTAATTTTTCCCAAACTTGCAATTTATTCAATGCTTTATTGGGTGTTACTTTGGTGGTTTGCGCACCCACATGAACACCTCATATGTTAGTGACTAAGTTAAAATGGATCCAGACTGCTTGCCAAAATATTTTTGAAAAGAAAAGGTACCGAAAGGGCGTTAGACTAGATCTAGCGTAATCAAGTCCCCGGGCTTAGAATCTCTGGTTCGTATGAATAAAACATATCTCCCTATGTTTTATTTAGGTTTCTAATCGACCTACCACAAATTGATTAGTGGCGACTCCAAGCATGAAAACATTTGCATGTTAAAAACTTAAACCCTAAGTTGCGAATTGGTAGGGCTTGGGAGGGCCCGAGTTAGGTTTAGTCCTAATAATCCATTAGCCTAAGAGGGAAAAATTTAGGTCGCGACACTAGTGTCACAGGTTTTGCAGGCCGAGGAGATGGCTAAGATAACCAGGCAAGCCGTGAAGCTTCTCGGGATCTAGAGCTTTCATGGATATCTCTGAATACTCCTAGGGGCAATAGGGGAAACATATGTTGTATTTATTCTAGATGATTCTTGTAATAATAGGGGTAGACGATGGTTAGAAAGATTGGACCTCCATGATTAGATCAAGGGAAGATTTATGGTTGTCTTTAAAGGGGCTCAAGTATATGTAGGGTCCCTTTCCCCTCGTTTATGTCATTCAACTAGCAATAGAGCATTCTCTCACAAACACTATGATCTAGGGTGAGCGGGTGAGCGAGTGAGCGATACTCCAGAAGAAAAGCCGAGCTTAGACGACTCCACGAAGGGAAGGCTAACCTTAGACGACTCTACTAAGGAGGGAACAGGTCATCTGGAGCCTAAGTGCCATAGGGATGCGATTTCAAGTGTCGGCCCGTGACAAGTGGTATTAGAGCAAGTTGTAAAATAGTGTGATTGAGAGTTGGAAGTGGATACCAATTGATCAAGTGAATGTGGATGTTATTGCTCTTCCTACTATTGGAGATGAGGCTGTAGAGAAGGGCCATCATCGGAAAGTTAAGAGAGCTACTTCAAAGGGTCTCACGTGCGCCTTTTAAGAAAGGCTCACCAAAGTACTGTCGACCGTGGGTAACTTAAAGAATGGGCCGATAATTATTTTTTTTTGGCCGGAGCCTGATGATTTGATGAGGTGACAATAAAATCAAAGAGACGCTTCGTGACGAGTTCTCAATCGCCTTGAATCAACTCATCGACCATTGCATGAGAAGAATGATGCTCTCGAGTCCTTCATGGAAGACCATCAAGAGGCTAGAGATAATAAAAAATTAACTCAAGACTTGCAAGACGGACATGGCAAGCGGTGTAGTCACCCTGATGCTAAGTCTGAGGGTGGACATTCCGAAGTGAAAGGAGTTCGAGAGAGACCAAGGAGGTGGACAACTCCATGTGGGCCATGGAACAACACTTCAAACCCATAGGAATTGAGGACAATGAAACTAAGGTACGAACTGCTATCATGTACTTAACTGATGTTGCCATGCTTTGAAGGGCGACATAGGTGTGACAATGAGAGGCGGGGTGCCAAGCTGGTCAAACATTGGGCCACCTTGGTCTCCACCTTTCAAGAGCAGTTCTTCCTAGAGTTTGCCAAACTACACAGGCTCACACATAAGGGTGATATTCGTGAGTGTGTGAGTGAGTTTACCGAGCTTTTTTTGGACATGACCGACTCCAAGGCTCTAATTAGGAGTGAGCGTAGTCCAGATAAGCGGTCCCATCCTAGAACCAGGAATTGCAGTAAGGACAGGTTCCGAAAATTTGGAACCGGAACCGGTCCCCAATCCCTACAATATTCATCAATCAATATCACGGTGAACCTAAATTTTATGTAAGTACTTCTTTGCACAGGAAAAGGTAAGAATAATAAAGAAATCTACATGTAGGTCTTGCTTATCGAACACGACTATGATTTTAGGATTAATACTCCCATTTGGACATTTGCTTACATCTCTTGCTTATCATTTGATAGAAAGCCAAATAGACTTTGAAAAACCATTTGTTTCGGCTTAAATATGTCATCATAGTCTCAAGTGCTGCGCATGTCCTTACTTCAATTATCAGATTGAATCAACCAAAATTGGATATACGCATCAATGCTCAATAGCTTTGACTGGATTTTTAAGAGATGCATTTGTGAGTAAGTGGTAGGGGAGAGAAACAAAGAGAGGCTCCCATCGAGAAAAGCAACATCCAAGTAGGAGAAATTAATCTCGACGGAGACACCCGTGACGGGGGCGAGAAAGACTGTATAGGGTACATGGCAACATCTTGATGTATGTTCTATTTTGAGGACCATGAGATGTGAGTATGACTATAAGGTAAA
The DNA here is from genome assembly GCA_031216405.1 of Syzygium malaccense. Classification (NCBI taxonomy): domain Eukaryota; kingdom Viridiplantae; phylum Streptophyta; class Magnoliopsida; order Myrtales; family Myrtaceae; genus Syzygium; species Syzygium malaccense. The sequence goes on from CM062258.1 coordinate 11,006,969, forward strand.
TGGCAAAATGCAGACGAGAAAAACTCACTTTCATTGAAAGTGAGCTAGAATTTTCTTTAAAAAAGAAAATATATATATATATATATATATATATATATATATATATATATATATATATATATATATCAGTTGGGTTTGGGTGGGCAATTCCATGCCGGGAACAGGGAATCGCACCCTTACTCACCAGTTCCAATAAATTAGAATCAAAAACCAGACCAGTGTCTACGAGAACCGCCGTGTCTGAACTGGTGCAATCCGGTTCTGAGTAGTTCTCAATTCCTTTGCACACCCCTACCTCTAATCATATACATGTATGGGCTTGCGTCTAGGGTGAGCTTGGAGTGCAAGAACTCTTGAGCTTTAGCCACGGCCGAATCCTTCATTGTTCCAAGTCTAAGGTAAAAGGTGGGGCAGCGAATCCCCACCATGACGTAGAAGAGGAAGAACTAATTCATGATTGAACGGGGAAGGCCTCCTAGTGGCAAGTGGAAGATGCCACAAGAAGATGCATACAAGGATCGAGAGAGGAAGGCGACCAAATGTTTCTTTTGCGATGGCCCACATCTTAGTCGAGATTGCCCGAAGAAGAATAGACTTTCGGCAATACTCTTCAAGAGCCCAGACAAAAGAATCAGGAAAGTCAACTTCTTGGAGACTCAAGTACAAGCCCTTAAGATCGAGTTTGCCGTTCGTGAAAGTCAAGTTGGCAATAAAAACTCTATGCATTGATTGACACAGGCACATCAAACTTGTTAATGTCTAGTTAAGCAGAAAAGAGCTTGGGCCTTCAATTGGAGACAACCAATATCGATTCAAGGCGGTCAATTCAAACAATGTGCCGGTCATTGGCATTGTTCGGGATGTGGATATAAGCATCAGAGATAGGAAGGGTAAGTTCACTACTAAGGTAAATCCACTTGATGATTAAGATCATGTTTTGGGTATGAATTCTTCGATAGGATGCCCTCATCGACATAAGGACCAAGTAGCTTATTGTCATGAATCCACGATATGACTCGTGAAGGGAAGGGTGAGAGTTGAGGAGTCCGTAGCCAAGTTGAGGGCGAGGCCACAAATTGGAGGTTAAGTTGGAGTTGGAGAGATGTCGATCCATCTATTTTTTTCGTGAAGTAGGGGACTTGCTGGGCAACATTAGAGCTGGCCAGGCCGAGGGAGAAATCGCTTGTGGAGCAAGTTGGTGTTCAAGATCCATGCAATTGTGAGGTCGAGAAGGGAAAGACTAAACGGCATGGACGGAAGCACCGCCAAACATCAAAGGAGCTAATGATCTAAAGGAAGGATGCAATAGGGTAAGCAAGAACTCCCAGTTGAGAGCATCGAGCGCGTCACTCAATTGGGTGGGAGAGAATGTCCCATCGGAGGTTTTCAAGGCCCATTAGGATGAGGAGATGACCAAGATGACCGGGCAAGGCTTGAAGCTTCTAATGATTGATATTCTAGAATAATCCTCGGGATGTGTGAGTGCATTTCAAAGGATTCTTGTAATAAATGGGCTAGATGGTGGTTAGGATATTAGATCTTCACCATTAAATCAAGGACACACCTACGATTGTAATTAGAGGGGCTAAAGAATATATAGGGGGTCCCCTCTCCCTCATTTCTATCACCCAACAATTCAACAAGCAATAGAGCATACTCTCTCACATACTCTTCTCTCTAAAATTCTCTCTCTACGAACCGAAGCCGATTAAGTGAGTCAGCGAGCAATATTCGAGGGGAAGGCTAGTTTAGGCTACTCTACTAAAAGGTGAATTGAGTCATTCAAAGTCTGAGTGCAGCATGATTCCTATCTCAAGTACCGGCCGGTGACACTAGTGTATTTAAAATCAACGATGTTAAATAAATTCATTCAAATTTGAGTTAAGTTCTCACATAAAGGTCTAGTTAACATGAATAAGTTTGAAACTTGCAAAATCACAATCTCTCTCTAACTATTTATTTTTGTAATTAAGTTCATTTTCCATAAAATCAATGCCTAATCAAATACCTCTCTCTCGAATTTTTCTTTAACTACATTCATTTTCCATAAATAATATCAATACATGTCACAAACACTATAATATCTTTCTGTTCATGAATGTGTGACGGATTATCAGTATGACCTTGTGTTTTCAGAAGAAATAAGGGCATCGTTATGTTCCCACGGCTTGAAAATAGGCTTCTAGGTATATGTCGAATCTCGTGCAATGGCAATATCAAGTATCAAGATCAAAGCTAAATTCGGTGATACAACGTTAGTCTTGTGCATGGTATTACAGCTGCACAAGATGCTTTCTCTGATCAATGAATCCTATAAATTCTCAAACATGTCCTCTATAAGGTTTTCTTTGTGTGAAAAAAAAGGAGAGATAGAGCTCACACACTGCTCTTTTTAGGCGTAGAATCCATTTATAATAGGCATGTGCTGCGAAACTACTTGCCTAGAAATATCTCGAGCAAGCAGGTTCATGAACTAGAAAGAGAAAATCAAATTGCCTATCTCGCATACGTACAAAGGTTCCAAAAGCAAAGTAAGATCATCATTCCTTTAGACCAAAAAGACAGCGAAAAGCGGAAAAGAGGGCTCACCGGAGAGCGAAATCAAGCCGATAGCTTCTTCCAAAGCAAGATATCTTCGAACAGTAATGGCATCTGCATCATAAGTTCAAACAAAAAATTAAAAAAAAAGAGCAAAGAAAGGAACACGTGGTGAGACAAACACTCTACCGGTCACGATTCGCACCGATCATGTATACACAATGCCAAAATCAAGCACGCATCGGCAGGTATGCCCGATCATCGCAATGCAAACGATCAAATTCTCGCTCTCTCCTCATATTTCACCAGCGAATCCAATTTCACAGGTTTGATCTACAGCATCGTCGCTCGCGAAGGTCGATTCAGGACTACAGAATGCATCGGTTTCTACTGCTCGGGGCGGCGAGGAATCGAGCTCGTGCACAGGAGGAAGAGGAAGCGCGTACCTTCGTCCGATCGTGTCAATGCGAGCTGCGAAACGGCAGCAGCGGAGGCGGCGAGGAGAGAGGGTCGAGGCTCGCGGCGGAGGTCGCAGACGGACGGGACGGGGGTGAGGGAGGACGAGGAGGACGATCGGGAGGACGCGAGGCGGGGAGGAGAGAAGATGAACGGAGAAGGTGGAATGGTGCTTCGCGCGAGGGGACGTGGGGAAAAGCTTGTGCGAGGAAGAGAGCTCGCGAAGGAGAACGAACGCGAGAGAGACAGAGGAAGAGAGAGAGAGAGAGAGAGAGGGGAAGGAAGGCAGGAAAAAAGGGGGAGGAGGGGATTTTATAGACGGCGAAAATGTTGTTGGGGAAGGTGCCCCCACTTTCATCGAGCAAGATGGGAGTGAATTTAATAATGTATGGGTATGCATATGGTTAATTGTCGTCGAACAAAAAAAAAGTTAAATTAATTTGAACCCCGAAAGAAAAGTTGAATTGATTAGAGCCCAAAAAAAAGTTGAATTGATTGCACCCAAAAACAAAGGGCGAAGTGCTATTTTTAAGTTCAATTTGCATCTATCTCAATCAATACGCCGTCTCCACTTTTTATTTTTCACCTTTTTCTCTTTCACTTTGCATACGGATATTTATATGTGTCACGTGTTAGCATATTCTAACTCAATGATACCAAATAAAGTCATTCGAGTTTAAGATGAGCCTATAGTTAAAGGCCTCAACTCAACTCATTTAGCTCATAAGAATTAGTTTGAATCTTGCACGATCGAATAGCCTCTCTATCTATTTATTTTTATAACTAAGTTCCTTTTCCATGAGATGAATTGCTAATCATATATCTCTCCCTCCAAATTTTCTTTAACTCCATATATTTTTCCTTAAAACCAATGACAAATTATTATCAATAAATATCACAAACAGTATTGGTAAGAGCCGGCTTGTTAGTAAATGCCATTCTTGTGCAATGGCAATATCCGGCAACATCAAGTATCGAGATAGAGCTAAAATGACGCCACCAAAATCTATTGCTATCTCTCGAAAGTTCAAAAGTCCATATCATTTTGTAAAGATAGTAAAAAAGCGTAATTAGCTCTCGAAAGTTCAAAAGTCCATATCATTATGTAAAGATAGTAAAAAAGCGTAATTAGTTCGGTGATAACACGGCCGAGATGCCTTCTCTAATCGATGAATCCTATATTCTTCAAAAAAAAATGCCTCCCCGACACTATTTTGAAAAAAAAAAGAGAGAAGATATTTTCCTTTTTTATTGGCCAAAAAAAAAAAGAAGAGAGCTCGCTCCGCAGTCCGTACCCTCTCTCTCTCTTTCTCTTAAGCGGCGCTGGCGAATCAGCCGAGCCGCGTGCGCCGTTAAATGAACAGCGGCGACCAATAACTCGGGCCGATTTCGCAAACACGGGTCGAGATTTTTCCACTTTCTTCCTCGAAGAAAACGCGCTTCCGGTTTCGGGAAACGTCGGGCGGGGAAGGGAGGGGGCTCAAAGGCCAAAAAAATTCTCGGCAGGACGGCCCGTCACACGTGTCGCTCCCAGGTCGACCGCGCGAAATCGGCTCCGACCTGTGAGACGAGAAGAGAAGTTAGGTTTTCCAGCGACGCGGCTCCCGCGAGGGAATAGGGATCGAACACGTAGCCTCGGTCGTTGCCTTGCGTTTGACAATATAAAAATCTCGCTGGGGGCTCCCAAATCCGTTCTGCTTTTGGAGGGAGGCATGCCCCCCCCCCCCCCCCCCCTAAAAAACAAAGTAAAAGGGGAAAGGGGAATTCGGAAAACGACAATCTTACCTGTCACGGCCACGTGTCCGTCCCCAGATCGTGGTTGGAGAAGTTCAATGATTCGCAGGTTAGAAAAGTGGTTGCCCAAAGTACGAAGATATTTTTCGACCAAAAAAGAAAGTACGAAGATATTTCGGGGATGATGGTGCAAGTTGAGCCCAGATATTTTCCGGTCGACATGGAGAGAGAAGTAGCAGAATAGTAGCGAGGAGGGTGTTTTGCCTAGATTCCTAAAGTATGACCGGAATAATTGTGTTTTGTACCTGTGCCACGTGAAGGAAATTCCAGCAAAAAGTGGTGTTTAGTAGCGTCACCAATCAAGCAAAAGGGCGCAACGCAATTTGTCGATGAATAGCGGAAAAGATTCAAAACAAAGTCAATTTTAAAGGAGGAAAATCCGAGGACGACATCGGAGGTGCACGGGGATTTTATTCTTGTGGTATATGAATTTCCCATTTAGAGTCCATCGAAATATATGTTGAATGCCCATCAGCTCTTTCGGCCATTTTACGAATTCTTTCATGTCACTAGCCATTGGACGGATCTGATCGGTTTTAGTCACTTTGCTAAATAACATCCCCTCCACATTTCGTGATTACCCGATAGACATGTATGATCATTTTGACATCATAAAACAAAGCTCGCCGCCTTAGCACACTAGGCCCTCCTTCGTATTTTCAACGAACTTAAAATATTAAAATACATAAGAATGAGCACTCAAGACATACACTGTCCGTGGAAAGTTATATTTTCGCGTACGGCCTCAAAATCATAACAAGGGTGCATTGTCGTCGTAGGTAACTAGTTAAGTGGAGCCATTGAGGGAGGAGGGCAAGCCCTCTTGTAAAACATTGTTATGCATGTATCATTTAGATATAGACAAAAACTTGCGGCTAGATGTAATTTTAGAAGTATACATACACTTATATTTATAGTTATCGCTAAAATTATTTTCTTGGCCAAATGCCTATATAGACTAATAGAAAAGTTCAAGAACAAAATTTATAAAATTTAAAATTGAGATTTGTATTTTCAACTCACTAATGACTAATACTCTACAATATGTAAGTTTATTGAAAGTTTTCATCCAAAACAAAATTTTGACTACATTCTTCGTCGATGAATTCCGCCCCCTTTGATCTAAATTCTAGCCCCATCACCGATTGAAGTGTAAATATCTCGGGTAAAGAAAAATTCTTATCGGTGATATTGCTCATAACAATTCTAAAATAATCATCAAATATATTCATGGAGTTATCGTGCCCAGAACAAAGAAAATCACGAACTTCTAGAAGAACTCGGTCTTGTCCAATTTTAACAAGGAACCGTGCCCTTTTTGTTTAAAACAACCTTGGAATAATACCTTTTAGCATGGCCCGGATTGATATTATGCGTATTGTTCGTACGATGTTCTCATCTGGTCCAATAAAAAATGGGATAATGAAACAATAGTTTTTGAACTTTGGCCTGATATGCAATCTGATCCCTGAATTTTAAATTTGTTTAATGTAGTCCATGAACTTTTGCCTAATGTTCGATGTGGCATCTGAACTTTTAATTTATTCAATATGGTCTTTAGACCTTCGGTACATATTCAAAATAGTCTATGAACTATATAAAAATGTTTAATGTAGTCATTGAACTTGAATTAATAGAAGAACTATATATATAGTTTGAGGACTAAATAAAATATGTACCAAAAGTTTAAGGATGACATCGAACAAATCAGAAATTCAGGGATTACATTGAACATTAGTTTGAAATTCAAGGATTATATTAAACAAATTAAAAGTTCAGGGATCACATTAGTCATGGCCACGGGCCGGTTTCGAGCCAGAACCGGCCCAGAACTGGCCTGGTCAAACCAGGGCCCGGCCCGTTGACCGGGCCCGCAGTTCGGAACTGGAACCGGCTTGTGGCCTACGAGCCCGGTTCCAGTTTCCGATTCCAAAAAAAATGAATAATTTAAATAATAAATAAATAACATAAAACCTGCAGCAAGGCCTGCATGTCTACAGGCCCTGCTGCGGCCCATTGCCAGGGCAGCCTTTGCAGGTTACCTTGGCAACAGGCAAAAAAAAAATAAAAAGATAATTGGAACCGATAGGAACCAGAACCGGAACCGGAACCGGCTGGTTTTGGTTCATACATGGCCACCAACCGGAACCGGCCCGGTTGCGAATCGTGGCCATGATTAGATCACATTATATATTGAATCAAACTTCAAAGACTGATTATATCATTTTTCTATAAAAAATCCTCAACAATCTCGGCCAAATCTAGACGAAATCGAACCAAGACTTGGCTAGAAAAGAAGGAAAACTTGTGAAAGTGCCACGTAAACATAGCTATAGATTAGATTTAAAGTGTGGTTGCTCTAACAAGATTTGATGCCTTCATGGGAACCCAATTATCAAGACGCATACATGTGTCAACTCCTACCTTCGTTGAGCCAATCGAAACGCGACACATCGAAGTAAAATTACCTAGAATTCTAGATATTTTGACTGACGTGAAGGAGGCATCTTGTGGGTATCTGTCGGAAGAGAAGCAAACATTGCACGACTCCTCCTGATCGAACATGATATTCAAAGAAAAACCCACGATGCTCCTCTCTTGTACGTATCCGCTCCCTCTGTTTTGGTGTGTGAAAGTGACGGGTTCGGGCGGGGGAAAGAAGAGTTGTAGCTACGAGGTGTAGAGGATGACCGGCGCCAGAAATGCAAAAGAGAGCTCCGTCTTTTGAACTCATTTTGTATCTATCTCATCAATCGTCAATAATGTAACGTGTCATGATACGCAATTTCGTTCTAATCTAGGACCTTGGGGATTGAGGTCCCTTGGATGGTGTGCACCTACGCACCACGAAGTGAAAAGGTCCTCCTGGTATTTTCATCGGGACGATCTCCTGATGCATAAATCAGATAAATATAGAATGAGAGGGAAAAGTCATATGAGCTATGGGACATTAGGCCATGTCTTTGCGGTTTGCAAGGGGTTATTACCATTGTAGCTTGAGTGAGTGAGTAGCTCACTAAACATGGGCCATCCATTTTTGGGCCCCTGCATGTGTTGGCAAACAATATAAACGAGGTGTAATAATTTAGGAATTGGACTTACCTTTGATACCGGCTTAGAGTAGGCATAAGTACAATTAGACCCGTCAAACGTGTTTGTTGGGTTAGGTAAAAAATGTTCCAATTCAAATTGACCAATTTAATCCGTTTTGACTTATTTTCATACAATGCAAATTTAGTGACTCATACTTGGCCCAACTTAGGCCCAACTCATACTCGACCCGACCGATATTACTAAAATAATTTTACACTTAACTAAATATAGAAAAACTCATACTCAAATTGAGGTGAAAGCATGAAGTGAATGAGCGAGCGAGAGAGAGATCAAGTGAGGGCTAGAGGCTGAAAAGAGAGTCATAAGGTGAGTTGGGTCAAAGTCAGTCATGAACTCATTTAACATCCATATTATTTTAAACTTTACAATTTTAAACCCATTTAGTGAATATAATTATATTTTATAACAACTTGGCACTTCAAATATGAGTTAAAAAATGGGTCGTGACTCATTTTGACAAATTTAAGCACAATCACCGATTTCTATCCACATCATCCAAATAAATATATTATTCTTTTGATTCTTATTAGATAGTACCGAGTAGCAACAAAATTCAATTATCAGATAAGTTACTTTCACAAAGTCTTGTAATTTAAATGGTTCTGTTGTAATATGCAAGTTTTTCGAATTCACAATGTAATAAATGTAAATTTGTGACAACATCATTTTTACACTTTAGTACAATAACGTCCATTATGGTACAACTGTGCTGTACAGGGTCTTGCTATGATTTGATTTCCTTCGACGCGACACTTGATGTACACCAACATTCCAAAATAAATGGGATCATCAAACATGTTGTCGGCACACCTAATTTCTTGAAAAAAAACCTTCAACTTTAAATTTAGACTCAAATATCTTATGAATTTTTTTGTCTCATAAAAAATCATCAATTCTCAACTTGCACCATTAAAGTTCACGTGTAATTTCACCTGTCTAACTTCCCTATGAGACCTTTTTAGCTTTGCGCCCCCCAAAGAGAGTCCAATGTGACATATTAACTAAAATGAAAGAAAAAAAAGGATATCGAGAAAAAAACAATCTTACCCACCGCAGCCACATGTCCTTTTTCGAGATTGTGGTAGGAGAAATTTAACAATTTGCAGGTTAGAAAAGAAATTCGGGGTTAGCATCTCTAATCAAGCAAAGGGCATAAAGCAATTTGTTAATGAATGGTGAAAAGATTAGAAAAAAGTTGATTTCAAGGGAGAAAAATCCAATGACAATATTGTACGTGTAGGAGATTTTATTTTTGTGATTTCTCAATCACATACGGATCTATTGGAGCATAATGCCAAATACTCTTGCCATTTCAACGTGAGATTACAACAAGATGCTTTTAACTAATTTTATTATTTCACTTTCCATTTGAGATGTCTTAGTTTGACAATAATAACATAATTTTATTATTTCACTTTCCTATTGTATTGGTGCTAATTTGTCCTAAACCTTTTAACATAGTACCAATACAATCCTTCAGCTAATTCTAGCTGTATATTGCTGATGTGGATGTTGGCCAGCATATGTAGCATTGTCGACGCTGACGTGAAAAAATATTAAAACAATATAGAGCACATTGCATTCTAGTATGAACCTTGATGATGCTTGATAAATGATTATATATCTCACGTTATTGAAATAGTGACACGTACTTGACCAAAAGAAAAGAGGAAGAAAGAAATAATGACACATTTAATTTAACTGACTTTGTAAATCTATTTATATCACTCGTGACAGGATGGATTAGATTAGTCAAGTAACTTGCTAGATATTATCCTCTTGCATCTCAAGTTCACTAGACAAACATGTCCAAAACATGTCCAATCATTTTGACCGATCCTCTGACATCACAAAACAAGGTTTACCATTACACACTCGTCCTCCATATATTCGTAAAATTTGAAGATTAGAAGGGCAAAAGAATAAGGGACTTCAGGATACGCATTTTCTGCGAAAAGTTATATTTTCATGCATGGCCTCAAAATCATAACATGCGCGTGTTGTTACCGTAGGTAACTACTTAACTGGAGCCAAGGAGTGAGGGGGGCAACTTCACTCCTCTCGAAAAGCACTTTTATATAACTTGTAAATGCAAGGGACAAAAATATTAATGACTAAAATATACACTTATTTAAATTTATAGAAAAGATCAAGAACAAAATCCATGTGAAGTGTGTAAGTTTGTTGAAAATTTTCATGCAAAAAGAGTTTTGCCATGCTTAATTTATATCCTAACTTTGTCATCGATAAAGTATGCATTTCTTTAGTGAAGAAAAAATTTCACCCGCGATGTTTCTCAAAAGAATTCTAAAATAAGCGATAGATATATTCCAATATATTCAAGAAGTTTTCGTACCCCCAAAAAAAAGAAAGAAATTCTAGAAGAATAGAGCCTTATACCACTTGAGCAAGCAACAAAGCCCCCCTTTTCTCAATGCGACATGGAAATGATATCTTAATATGGGCCAGATTGATTTTGTGCTTTGATGGTGCGATGTCTCCTCCATACTTTCTCACCCGGTCCAAATGAAGAATCCTCAACAATCTCGATGAAATCTCGACGAAATCGAACCAAGAATTGGCTAGAAAAGAAGAGAAACTCGTAAAAGTGCCACGTAAACATAACTAAGGACCCTAGAATTTGGTGCTCGACCAAGATTTGACGCCTTCGTGGAACCCAATGATTTGGCAGAGGGTAAGGGAAATTCGATATCGTCGTTCCTCCTCCTTGGGACGCATACGTGTCCTAACTTCCACCCCTTAGCCAATCAACCCGCAACACACGTAGCAAAATCGCTTGAGTATTTTAGAGGATTTTGACAGATGTAAAGGAGACATCGCGGGCATCTGTCGGAAGAGAACCAAACATTCTACGACTCCCTCTCTCTCGATCGAATACGACGTTCGAAGGAAGCTGATGCTCTGTGCATATCTGCCCCCTTGTTCTCGTATGGGAGCGACAGGTTCGAGTAGGTTCGAGCTGGTATCTTTCGATTTCATCCTCCGTTGTCGTCCTTATCCCTCCCATTTCATGTGCCTCGGCTTTGGGGTTATTCAAATGAAATTGTAGGATTATCGCCACGCGTAGCTGCGAGCTTACATTTGAACTTAACATGTCGATTAATAATTATTAGGGTTGAACAACTGGTCTGATTTAATGAAATCAATCGCCTTTTTTTTTCCACTACTTGATACTATATATTTTCAAATTAGAATTATGTTCTCCGTGTTGACTATACACAATCACAAAAACAAGAGTTCAATTCGAGCCAATGCGATGACGAATTGTATTCCCCATGCCGACTACACTTATGTTATAAAATTGAAATTGTATTTCCCATACCGACTACACATAATTACAAAAAAAAATATATGTAGTCGGTCCAATTCGGTTCCCTTTGGAACCGGGAACCGGACCGCCCTGACACCGATTTCAATTTTAGGAACCGGAACGATACTCCCAGGAACAGGACCAAACCGGTCGGTCTGGACAGTCCTCAATTTGGGTGGTCAGTTTTGCATACCCCTAATAATTTTAAGCCTAAAATATAAATTTTATTAAAGATTAATACCACAAAAAACTCCAAACTGGTACGCCTGTGACGAATTTACTCTAGCGACAAGTTTACCCTCCGTTGGTTTCTATTAAATTTTACCATCAAATTACTGTATTGGATGATACATGACAATTAACGGATGTATCGGTTTGAGATTTTACCCTCCGTTTGTCACATCACTACAAAAAAACATGTAATTTGCGACGAAAATTTTTCGTCGGAAATTTGCGACAAAATTTGTGACAGATTATATTTTCCGTCGCAAATTAGCGACGATTTTGCGACGGAAAAAAGTTCGTCGCAAATTTCCAACGGAAAAAAAAACCGTCGCAAAAAAAGTTCGTCGCAAATTTACGACGGAAAAAAAATCGTCGCCAAATCTGTCGCAAATTTGCGACGGCAAAAGGTCGTCGCAAATTTGCAACGGAAAATAAATCCGTCGCAAATTTGCGACGAAAACGAACGTCCGTCGCAAATTTGTAGTTTATCAGCCCGTGATATTCTAACCATATCTCGCTCTCTCGCTCTCTCTCACTTTTCTCCCTCTTTCATATGTCTGAAATCAGCAAAATCCGTGCACGCACATATTAATTTCGGTGAAGTTTTTGTACCGGTAAGTATCATAACTAGCTTCGTGACTATTCATCGTTGGATTGTAATTTCTTTTTTTTATATATGTTTATGTTTATTTTTTTTTCGTATCTGCATCACCGGTTTAACGACCGACGACTGGCGACACCTCGCCGACCTTTGGATGAGGCCGAACGGCCACACCGTTTTGCGGAAATAGTTTCCGTCGCAAATTTGCGACGAATAAATGAAAATTCCGTCGCAAATTTGCGACGGAAGCCCAATTTCCGTCGCAAATTTGCAACGGAATTCGTTTTCCGTCGCAAATTTGCGAGGGATGAATTCCGTTTCCATCGCATATTAAAAATTATTAAAAAATGATTCTTAAGTGATTATTCTTTTTGGGTATGTGTCTAATTGAAGGTCTCGCAATCCAAGTGGACGTTGCAATTATCATCAAATTGACCACTTTCTCCTACTAATATTTCAGTCAAATATTTGGGTAAGTCTTCTTTACATGGTAATTTTTTCTATTTTTGCAATTTCATATTAATTGTTGCATGAATAACAAAAATTATAATTTCCAAAATTTTATGGTTGTAATTAAGAACAATAAATATGATATTTTAAATATTTTACCGAAATTTTTTATTTTAATACAGACACAATGCAAAGAGAAAGGGCTTGGATGTATAATAAGAACTTATCTGGACGTCAAGGATTGACAGATGAGTTTCGTACTAGGTTGGAACTATTTTTAGACTTTGCTAGTAGTAAATATGAGTTCATGGATGAAAATAAGTTAATGTGTCCGTGTAAGAAGTGCGGCAATGGTAAATTTCTTGTGTGTGATCAAGTTAGAGAACACCTTATAAGATTTGGGTTTACTCTGAACTATTATAATTGGACTTCTCATAGTGAACCATTTATATCTGATAAAGGATATGGAAGAAGTGACCAATTTTCAGTTAGGAAAGAATGTAGCTATTATGAGCAATTGAACCCATACGAGAGGATGTCGATTGATGCAGCTAGTTATAATTTTGTCACAGAATCAAATCATGCAAGTACTAGTTTTACTCCTATACGTGAACAAGTGGGTATTAGTCATATTTCACAATTGGAAGATATAGGAGTAACGGGTTTTGATGAGAATGTCTATAATGAAACTTTTCAATCTAATCAGTTCTAGGATGTGTTGAAAGCAGCAGATGAACCTTTATGGGTAGGTTGTGAGGACCACACTAAGTTATCGGTGACAGTCCGACTATTAAATATCAAGGCAGAGCACAATGTGTTTGCGGATTGCTTCAACTCTTTTGTTGAAGTAATGCGGGAATCATTGCCTCGTGATAACATCATGCCAAACAATTTTTATGATATGAAAAAGCTAGTGGATAACTTAGGTCTTCCGGTTGTAAGGATTAATGTATGTAGCAGGGGTTGTATGATATATTGGAGAGATGATGAAAATGCAGAATCTTGCAAATTCTGTAGCCAATCTAGGTACAAGATTAACAGGAGGTCGGATCGTAATCAGAAACGTAGACCATGCAAGCAAATATTTTATCTGCCCTTAATCCCCAGATTGCAAAGGATTTATGCATCTAAAGCCACTGCTGAACACATGACTTGGCATGCAAATCATGAAATAGAAGAGGGTCTAATGTGTCATCCTTCAGATGTGGAGGCATGGCAACATTTTGATGAAACATACCCTGAATTTGCGATAGAGTCTCGGAACATCAAGTTAGGTCTCTGTGCCGATGGATTTGCTTCATTTGGGAAAACAGGAAAAAGTTATTCATATTGGCCAGTTATCTTAACGCCGTACAATCTTCCACCTGATATGTGCATGAAGACACCTTATATGTTTTTGATATTGCTCGTGACAAGGCCGTAAAATCCGAAAAAGTTGATAGATGTTTATATGCAACCATTGATTGAGGAGTTACAACGGCTATGGATTGAAGGTGTCCCTACGTATGATGTTTCTACCGATCAAATATTTGTAATGAAGGCTGCCCTTCTTTGGACGATAAATGACTTTCCAGCTTACGGAATGTTATCTGGATGGAGTACAGCTGGGATCTTAGGATGTCCGATATGTTTGGAGAGTTCAAAGTCATTTAGATTAAAACATGGAAAGAAGTCCAGCTATTTTGACTATCACAGATAATTTTTACCGCCAAGTCATCCTTTCAGAAGGAATGAGAAAGAGTTCATCAAGAATAGGACTGAAAGAACGCGTCCACGATTGAGGTTGACCGGCGATCAAATTTGAGAGCGTGTGCAGGACTTTCCAACTGTTGTTGAGAACCCGCACGGCACGACTTTTGCGTACGAAAGTACACATAAGTGGACAAAATGCAGTATATTTTGGGATCTACCATATTGAAAGGCCCATCTTATTCATCATAATCTTGACGTCATGTACATAGAAAAGAATATTTTCGACAATGTCATAAATACTGTGATGGATGTCGCCGGAAAAACAAAAGACAACTTGAATGTAAGAAAAGATATGAGAGATATTTGCGATCGGCCAATACTAGTTGTGGATGCAAGCAGCAAGGGACCAAAACCGAAAGCAGTTTATACATTGGATAAGGAGCAGAGGCGAGTTATTTGTCAATGGTTGAAATCTGTGCGGTTTCCTGATGGATATGCTTCGAACCTCGGGAGATGTGTTGATTTGAATGAATGCAAGTTCACAGGTTTAAAGAGTCATGATTGTCACATCCTAATGGAAAGACTAATTCTAATAGCTTTGAAAGAAGTTCTACTGAACTTTGTATGGGGCGCCATTACAGAGTTAAGCAATTTCCTCCATGGTATTTGCTCGACAGTGTTAAAAGCATCGCGCATGGAGAAACTAGAGAGAGATATTCCAATTATTCTTTGCAACTTAGAAGGATATTTTCTCCAGCATTTTTTGATTCAATGGAGCATCTCTTAGTTCACTTGTCTTATGAGGCCAAAGTTGCAGGTCCCGTCCAATTTCGATGAATGTATCCATTTGAGAGATAATGTTTTTTTTAAAATACAGTTCAAATTAGTTTATCATATAATATGTTCCGATAAGCTTCTTTCTATTTCAACTAGATTCTTATATCATTTGAAGAAAAAAGTGAAGAATAAGGCACGTGTTGAAGCTTCAATTTATAATGCATATATTGTGGAAGAAGTGACAACATTTGCATCATACTATTTTGAGCCGCACATTCAGTGCAAGAGGCGGAGAGCAAGCAGAAATGATGAGGGCCCCATTGATCCCAATTGCACAACATTCTCTATTTTTAATTATCTGGGTCGATCAAGCGGCACATGTCAGTTTCGTTACTTATCAGGCGAAGAATTTCATGCAGCCCATACTTATATTTTACTGAACTGCCCAGAAGTCGAGCCATACTTCAAGTAAGTGTAAATTTGCAAATATATATTTTGTGTGTCAAATATTTGCTAATATTTAAATGGTTTTTAATATTAGAATTTTCCAAACTTCAATATTTGGACTACAACCAAATGAGTTTGACCGTTTGTGCGATGAACAATTTACAGCATGGTTCAAGACATATGTAAGTTGCCTATGGACCAAAATCAAGTTATTAAAATTATATACATCATTTAGTAAAATATAAATTATTGACTTTACATGTGTAACCTTAGGTTCACAGTAATTATGATGAAATTAGAGGGCAAAGATTGCTATATCATCTGTCATGGGATCTACAGTTAAGAGTTCGAAATTGGCCAGCATATTTCATAAATGGATATAATTTTCATACTCAAGAATATGGAACGGAAAAATCCACAATGAATAGTGGTGTGTCTGTTCGATCATCCAATGGTGGCAGTTCAGAAGATGATTTTTATGACTTGTTGGATGAAATCATGATGCGGGTTGTGTTATTTAAGTGCACGTGGTTCGACCCCGTCAAAAGAATGAAGGTGCATACGAAGTTCAATTTGGTTGAAATAAATCACAAGAAAAGGTATATGAAGTATGAACCATTTGTCTTGACACAACAAGTAATTTAAGTATGTTATGCATCATATCCTAGTTTGAAATGTGACAAAACTGATTGGTGGGCTGTATATAAAATCAAAGCACGGAGGAAAATCGAGGAATACTAGAAGGACAGAGCCTACCAACAAGAGGAAGTGTATAACACGGTTGAAATTGGGGAATATAACATACTAACTTTACGAGATCCGTGTGGAGCAATGATAGATGTGGATGCAACTGAAATTTGCGAATTAAATGTACAAGAATGTTCAGAATCTGATTTTCAGACAGATGACAAAGAAGAAGACGAAGACGAAGACGAAGATTAAAATTTTTGTCACAAAACACTACATATGTGTAATTATTAATACGACAAGTGCTATTTTGATTGTTATCATTACCGTTATTGTTATTATTGTTATTGTCCGAGCCGCTGCCCGATGCCGTCGCCGTCGCTGTCGCCGCCGACCGACACCGTCGCTGCCGAGCTTCGCCGTCGTTCACCCGGTCGTGGCCGAGCACCTGGCCGACTAGTCACCATTTGGGCCTACGCCCGCGCCGGGACCGCCACTGTTCGATCGGCCGGTTTTTGTTGTCCTTGAACCAAGTAAGCAACTCCCTAAACCCTAGTTAGTATAATTAGGTAATTAGTCGGACTTCTTTAGGGATTATTTAGGATCACTTTTCGTTAGCAAAGTTACGGGTCGATTTCAGAATTGCATGTGGCTTTGATCGATGGTCGACTAGTTAATTTGTCTATTATGTGGATGATTAAGCGTTAAATGACGATAGGGTGATTGATTAAGCGTTTTCACAGAAAATGCTTGAAAATTGAACAATTCTATAAAAAATCATGAAAAATTACGAAAAATTAAAAAAATGTTATATGTTGGCAACAAATATGAAATTTGACCGTAAAAATATTTTAAAATTTTTAAAAAACTAAAATTTCATATTATCACA
This sequence comes from Syzygium malaccense, assembly GCA_031216405.1. Lineage (NCBI taxonomy): Eukaryota > Viridiplantae > Streptophyta > Magnoliopsida > Myrtales > Myrtaceae > Syzygium > Syzygium malaccense. Next base: position 11,023,970 of record CM062258.1, read on the forward strand.
AAATGGCAAAAATTAATAGTGACCGCCCATTTTGAGTGAAATTTAGATTTTTTAACGTTCCAGGAAAAAAAATTAAAAAATTAAAATTTTTCATAACCTTATAAAATGGCTTAAAATAAATGTGGCCACCCATTGTGAGGGAAATTTTTATTTTTTTGGGTGAAAAAAATTAAAAAATATAAAATTTCAAAACTGCACAAAATTGCCTAGAAAACATGTGGCCATCAACTTGCAGTGAAATTTAAATTTTTTTAGGTGGCAAAAAAAATTAGAATTTAAAAATTTTCAAAACTTCACAGAGTGTCTTATAATACCTGTGGCCACCCACTTTTAGTTATATTTAATTATTTTAACTTGCCTTAAAAATTATTAAAATAAAGAAGGACAAAAATTTTGGAAACTTTACCTAATAGCTTAGACTACCTGTGACCACTCAATTTCAGTATGGAAAATTTTTTTTATTTCACGGAAAAAATTTTATATTAAAAAATAATAATTTAAAAATTTTAAAAATTTTTAAATTTCAAAACTTTACAGAATGTCTTAGAATATCGGTGGCCACCAACTTTTAGTGAAATTTTTTCTTAGGTCCCAAAAAAAATTTAACAATAATAATAATTTTTCTCTTACAAAACTTTACAGAATGACTTAGAATATCTATGGCCACCCACTTTCAGTGAAATTTAAATTTTTGTACGTGGTAAAAAAAAATTTAATCAAAATGAATGCGATTCATATAGTGATATTTGATACCTTTGGCCACCCATATCGTGTTTATATATTGATATTTCATATCAAAATGAATGGGATTCATAGTATATTTGTTCATAGAAAATTGCACGTCATAAACACTCGACATTAGCTCATTTCAAGGAAACATTTTCTCAGTCTTTCCATCAAAATAGTAAGCTTCGCCATGTACATCATTATGTGTCCGTAATACGTGTCAATAGTTCTTTACATATTCGCATAACCTTCCTACTTGTCAGTATAAACGTGGGGGTCACATGCATAGAAGACAAGCCTCTTTCTCGTCCTCGTCCCCGTCTCTTTCCTCTTCCTCTATCCCGTCATCTAACTCTCAACCACAATATGGTCCGTCACAATATAGACACGTTGGCCCTTCCTCCAACACTCAACAACATGTTACGGGACTTGGCCACATGCGAACTGAATCTCCTCCAGTTCAATCTCCTTTAGCTCCCTCTCCTTCCGTTTCACCGCATTATTTGGCGGAACAATCGAATATTGACGGAAACACAGGTCAAGAAGATAACCGATTCTTCATATGCCCATTTGGAGATTCGTAAGTAATTCATTTTTATTTTAGTATATGTAATATTTAGGGCTTTAGATATTGATGTCAACTGAATTGTCGATATTGCACAATATCCGTATGATTACAGATTCACGGATGCTCCGTCTGTTATGAGGGAATTGAACAAAATAGTAAAAAACTTTTGGATGGGAGAGTATATTACTTACAGAAGTGTTCCACAAGAAGTGAAAGAAATATGGTGGAATGAGTTCAAGGTAAGTTTTACATATTTTATTTTCTCACCAATTAAGTTTGGTGTAGTATATTGATGGTCAAGAATGATGTAAAGGGACCAGAACAATTCTGTAGTTTTCAATACCTAAAGGACCAGATATTTTCCACGACATAAACTTTACAAAATCTGTCTATATTTGTCTAGTGTATGGTTATGGATATGTGATCATCATAATAACTTTCAATTTGTGTTTTTATTCATTGCAGCAGAAGTTCAAGTGGGAGGAAGCGGAAGACAATGAAGTGAGAAGAATTTTCGATAAGAAAATCGGTGATTTTATGCGAAATGTCATGAATAGAGCGAAAATCAAGTAAGTGAAGCCGTCTTTCATTACAGCTGACAATTGGGCGGCAATTAATAGATTTTGGGCATCTGAACAGAGTCGGCAACTCTGTGAGCAGAATAAGAAGAATCGATCTTCTAGTTCTAGTGATGGGTCAGCCATATATGCTGGGGGCTCTATCAACATTGCGGAGTATCGCAAACGACTGGTAAGTTTGTTAAATGAGTTATAAGTTAATTTAATTCAATTACTCACGTTTACATTTTGTAAGCACAAGAATTGGGGACGGAACCGACATTTGCAACTACATTTGAATGCACATTTCAAAAGAAAGATAAGACATGGACTGGCGATCCAGCAAAAGCTGTTAAGGCATGTAAGATTATACTTTGGCTTATATGTAAACTATAATGAAAATCGTGAATGCTTTCAATATTTATGGTATATATATATATATATATATATATATATATATATATAGTGATTTTATTTTCATCTACATTGTTAATGTAGGAAAAATATGATGAACTTTTAATGAGCAGTGCTAGTGGTAGTGATGATTGTCCTAAGTCCGGGCCATCAGTTGATAATATGGCATTATGGATGGAGGCAACGGGTGGGGTGAAAAAAGGGAAAATATTTGGGATGGGATTGTTGTCAAGGATGTACATGCCGAATAATCCTGAAAGTTCATCATCCACTGCGACTGGTCGAAGGAGGTCACGACAAGACGAGCAATTGACCCAAGAAGTGCATCGTCTGAAAAATGTACTTGTTCAGAAGGACGAACAAATAAATAACTTGGAACAACAAATGACACTTGTTATGCGACACCTTAACCTCAATCGCTATGACGATCCTCCTGTACCTCCAGCCAATCCAATAGGTGATGGGCACAATGATGACCAACACATTGATGCTGAAAATGCTAATGATGATGATGATGATGATGATGATGATTTTCTCCAGACTTTCTAGTTAAAATTTTCAAAATCGAGGTAAGCTTACTTCATAATCTTGGTTTTTCATAATTTCACTCATATTCATATGTAAGAACATTTATGTTCGTTCTGAAACGTTTTTTTGTTAATCATCTTATTATTTTATACCTAGTTTCACATCCATGCATAAACGCTTCTTTTATATTCTGGACTGATTTATGTATCGACATTTCCTCAGGTCTCAACAAAAGTGACTACTTTTGATGTCCTGCCATCGTACCAAAACTGCGTCTTCTTGTGTATGGTTTTTCTGCGTCTTCTATGGTTGTCCCGCCTCTTAGTTCATATTTTGAATGTATTGTAAGATTGAATATCAAATAGTATCATGTCAAACTCTACAACTTTCTTTCAGTTATTTGTTTCAATTATATGTCATTGTGGCTGATTTGTCAGAATCTATAGTTTGTTCGTTTTTCTGTTTCAATTATATGTCATTGTCTCCTTTATTTGATATGGACAAGAATTTATGGCCGAAATGATGTAAAAATAGCGACGAATATTTTAAGCCAAATTTTGCGATCATTACAGTTCATCGCTAATTTGCGACGAATACATTTTACAACGAATTTTGCGACGAAATTTCCGACTAATTTTGCAACGAATTTTCCGACGAAATTTCCGACGAATTTTCCGACTAATTTTGCGATGAAATTTGCGACGAATTTTGCGACGAAATTTGCGAAAAATTTTGCGACGGATAGCGTTCGTCGCAAATTTGCGACGAATTGTATTCGTCGCTAATTTGCGACTAATTTTGCGACGAATTTATTTTCGTCGCAATTTTTCGACGAACTTTTAAATTTTCCGTTGCAAAATTTTGCGACGATCTAGTAGCGACGGAATTTTTTCCGTTGCAAAATTCGTCGCAAATTCGATTTGCAACGGATTTTTCCAAATTTTCCATCGCAAATTTCGTTGCTAATCCGGTATTTTTTTGTAGTGCATGTATATTAGTTTAACGGAAACTAACGGATGGTAAATTTGCTACTAATATACTACTTTGGGATTTTTTGTGGTCAAAATATTAATTTGGGGTAAATTTGTTATAAGTGTACCAATTTGATATTTTTTATAGTCAAAATATTAGTTTGAGATTTTTCGTTATATTAACCATTTTATTTGTCATGGCGTGTGATTTCGTCTAGGTTGGTCAGTGCGGATTGAGGGCGTTCGAGAGAGATGGACCAGCGCACTGCGAGGAGAACAAGTCCTGGGTTTTCCATCGAGACGATGCTTAGATGATCGCATTAGATTAGCGTATATAATGAGAGGGGTAAGTACAATTAGCTTACGGCTCGTTACCTCGTACTTATAGCGTGAGTGAGCGGTTAGCTCTCTAAACATGGGCCATTAATTTTTGGGCCCAGCATATATAGCCCAATAATTTTCACAAGATATAAGGACATAGGATTTGGACTTACTTCTGAAATCGTCGAAATTGCTGTCGGCAAAACTTAAAATGTTTGAATTAAGAGCGCAGTCTTTCGAGAAGAGATGATCTCGGCTACGAAGAATAACGACTTCATCTGTTCCGGCCTTCCTTATACAGTTCCAAGCACCATAATTGTTTAGGCCTCATGAGTTTATTCCTCTTACGAGCAACTGAACGAAGATTAAGATTGGAAATGAATATGGAAGTCTTTCTACCTCAAAAACGTATAAGGTTTATAGTCGCAGATGACATGAAAAATGAGTTCTTTCATTTGGTGATGGTACCTGTCTGAGATCAGAAGCAAGTAGCCATGAAGTTACCAAAATGCGAACTATAACACAGACCATATATTGACATATCCTTCTATTTTCGCTCAATATCATACCTTCACCGGTCCTTCCGAAGAAATGCTCTCATAAGAAATTTTAACTGAGTTTATATATTCATAGCTCTGTTCATCAATAACGCCAAGATCAAGCATTATATTTAATTTTTTTTTCTTTACCTAGTCCCCAGTTACTTCAGAACATCAGATGTTTTGCGAAGTTTTTAGTCGTGGTCCTTTTTGTAGTGTATTGGAAGAGGTGCAAAATTTTGGAACTAGTCTTGTCAAAAAGGGGCTTCAATCAAACATGGACCGATTAGGTAAGCTAGATCAATTTCCTATGAGCTCTCGACTGATTAAAAAAAAAGCACGCAACTTAATCCAACTAGAGGAATTAGGCAAGGGAGAATAGGCAAAGGAGATCTTCTTTCTCCTTACCTAGAGTTGTAGGATGCTCGTACCTCGATCCAAAAGGTAAAATAAGAAATGATTACTAAGATAAACTGGTGTCCATGTTCAATTGGAGGCTTAAGAGAGATTATCATGTGCTTTTGTGTTTATTCTTTGTTGATGATTTCTTGATTTCTCTTGTTAAAGATAATTAGGAAAATCTTTATGATAATTTCATAATTATGTTGATTATTTGTCTCTCTCAATATTGAACATATACCTCTTTTTGATTGTGCATATCTTAATTGATATATATATATATCAAAAAATACATGAATCGCTTTACTATCCTCAACTCAGGACTTTAAAGAAAATTTATTTACATTGCCAGGCTTCGGGTCCAAATCAGAAAAACAAGCTTTGTTGAGAAAGAATAATGCTTACACTGCCTGGGTCACATGGAAACCTATTTCAAGGAAAAGCCCCTATGCCTAAACAAAGGAAAGGATAAAAACAAGGTGGATTGAAAAGCCCTAGTGCCTGGCATCATCAAGATGGTTTTGCTGGTTGGCATTCTGTTCAGCTAGCAAGGGAGCAACAACGGAGGAATTTGTGCATTGAGATGGATGCTGCAGCTGTTTGTAAGGACATTCATAGTTCTATTCAAGAGAATAACTCGTCAAAAGACGGGGCAACCATCTACAGAAATACCCTTCTCTGTTGGGCAGGTTGCGAGCCCGCAGTGCTCGGGATCGACATCTGGGTTGGAGCCCCACCAGTGCAGGTTCCGGTCCTCTATCCCGAAGGCAAAGTAAATGAAAACAGCCATGAATGCAACTCCAGCATCTAGGGCAGCCGAGAGGATGTAATTGTACCTTTGCCACCACCTCTTCCGGTACCTAAAAACAAAGAAGTTGAAGATCGTCCCCATGATAATCCACGAGTTGTAGTTCAGAGCCGTCGCTGGAGGCATAGCAGCAGTGGCGCCAAGAAGGACCGGGAGATTGACAAGGGGAATCCACGACTGCTTGGGGAACGACTTGTGCAGCAACCACACCGCAACTGGACCCAGCAAGCCGCCAAGGAAGAACCAATTAAGGGCCCCATATACTCCTTCAGAGCCAAATATCCTCTTCGGGCCTACTAAGCCCCAGATCACAGATGCATCGAAGAAGACACGGTCGCCAGGGCATGTCCAGGGGCTGTTCGCTGGGAGGAGGTTCTTGTGGCAAATGTTGTGGATGGAGTCGAGGAGCCACCATGCCACACCAAGGTTGATCGTACCAGCAATAATGGTTCCAATGAACTAAAACAGGCGAAAAGAAAAATACATGATTATTGGAATAGCTGTACTAATTTACAGGAAATGCTGTCTCCATGGAAGCTGACTACTCATGCTCGGTTGGTACAAGGAATGGACGACAAACCTGAACCAAAAACATTGACCTTGGAGGGATTTTCATGTAGTGGCCCAACTTGAAGTCACTAAGGAAAGATATTGCCTGAGCCATGCTCATGTAACCATAAGTTTTGAAGCAGACATTGGCGATCGGATGTCCGGGCAATATCACTCCCATTATGTACTCCGTGATGATATTGAGCCCCGGAGTCTGCAAAAACAATAGTATAGGCATTAGGGACTCTTTGAATGGAGAGCAACGCAGTCTGCTAAATCGATTAAATCATGAAAAACTAGATTATGGCTTTCACCTGATTCGTGGTGGCTGTTATAATGCTGATTGGAAGGGTGAAAATGAAGGCGAGAGCCGCCGCAAAGAGAAGACCCCACCACGGCATTTGGACATCCTTTTTAAGGACGGTACAAAGTATCAGAGAGACAATGATCGTCACTACAAGTAGTACGTGGAACCACCATTCCGGAATGTCTTTATACTTCCTCATCAGTTTCGTGTGAATATCCTCTTTTCCTTCCGAAGATGCCCGATAACGATCATATATCTCTCTAAACCGAAAATTCTTACAAGTCATTAAATCATGCTATAAAAAAGAATTCCGATACAAGCAATTCATACCACACGTGGAAAGGAAAAACGTCTACAAAAGCCAAGCTAATTACAGCACACCTTATCTATGGAAGAGGATTTAGGATTTTTACCTTCCATAGAACAGGGCCACATGAGAGAGGGTCGAAGCAATAGTTGCGAATCCAAAGCCATACGTGAGAGCGAAGAACATGCTCAAATGAATCCTTCCAAGCTTCGCGTACTCCACCTCATCCAGTTGAAAGTTCTTATTAACGATCAGCGTGATGTTATACTCTTGCCCTTGCGCCGTGAACAAATCCGACGAGAATATCGGGAACGTCTTGGCGTTGTATGAGTTCAACCCCCAGTAGGCGATCGGTATGACAACATACATGATCAGTGCAAAGCCAACAAAGACATTCAGAATGGCAAAGAAGGGGCATATCAGTGGACTGAACAAGAAGGAAGCCACTGCTGACCAGTCCAAGGTGAGGGCTCCGAGGCCGAGCCCGTTAAGGCCCGACCCGATCTGTTGCGCCATGACGGAGTTAGGGAAGGCCCAGCAAACCCACGAGATGCTCGACAGGGACTGAAATAGGTACCCCGGGACCAAGTACCACAGGAAGCTAATGACCATTGCAATCACAAAGAACTTGGCCCTTGAGACTTTGTATCCTGCCTTGTCTTCCTCCGTCTCCTTCTCGTGTAGCGTCCTGCAAATTTTTGCATATCATGAAAAGAGCTCTGTGAAATTGCATGGATTTTGGCAAATGTAACACTCATCGGTGTGAAGCTCTTTGCCTGAAGAGGGAGATCTGAACGAGGGTGCTGGGCCACCACATATGCGCCGGCTCCACCACGTACTTCCTCAAAAGCCCAGCCCAACCGTACCCCAAAACCTGCCAAAATATGAAAAATTAGAAAATTTCAGTTTAGCAAATATGTTTGAAAACTTGAAAATTCAAAAAAGAAAAGAAAAGAAATTACATTGTCCTACCTTTTGGAATCTTTCGAGTTTTTTGTATAAATAAAATAATCGAAAATTCGAAAAAAAAAACTCTAAATATGGTAGACTTGATCTATAATTTGATAGATATAATGACTCTTCCGAATCACATCTAACAAAAATCTGCTGTGTATCCAAATTACTAAGAAAATAACTATCGCCAATTGAGATTCAAGAATAAATTCCCAAATTTTTACGAGACTCGCAATAAAAATCATGAAAATTATATTAATATTATAATTGGTTTTCACGTCATTCATAAAAAGTTTTGTTCGGCATTGTTTAAACGACGAAGAGAGAATTAAGGAACAAGAACCTGAGTAGTGATGATGAGAATCCAGGCAGCGCCGAAGGAGATGCCCCGCCCGTAGAACGCCTTGATGATGTTGACGATCCCGACAGCGTAGGCCGAGCCGCTACCGAAGGCGCAGCCGGCATTGGCGAAGATCGAGATCAGCACGTGTTCCTTCACGTTGAACGGCCCCGGGTTGAGCGAGAACTCCCTGCCGCCGAGCCCCGGGAGGCGGAACTTGGCGGTCGGGAGGACGGAGGCCATGAGCCGCCCGAGCGGGAGGGTCGCCACCTGGACGGTGATCTGGGTTATGACGAGGGGCTCCCTCCGGTAGGAGAAGAACTGATTGAGGAAGGAGAGGAGGGCGCAGGAGACGAGGCCCAGCGTCCACATCCGGAACGTCCATACCGGCAGGTTCGGGTCGTCAGTGTTGGGCACCGTCAGCCGGACCTCCTCCACCGGAGAGAGCTCCGACCCGTCGATGGGTGGATCCTCCGGTGGCAGCAGCTTGGCCGGCCCTTGTACATCCATGGCTGGTGCGAGTGTTGAAGAGAGGTTTTGTGTGGAGCGAGGAAGCAGAGCAAACTGAATCCTCTATACAAAAAGCCTTTTTAGCAAAGATAATAATAAAGAATTTCCCTTAAAACAATTTCTTTTCTCATCATTAAAAAAATTTGATACTATATTCCAGGTGGAGTCCAAATTTGGAAAATGAAAAAATTTTCATTATTATTTGTTAACAAGTTTGGCAAGCAATTACTTTTGGATCAGAATGAGAAATTTTAGGAAAGGTGATATCCTACGAAAGCAATAATTCTGTCCCAATTTCCCTTAATCATAGTCATCCTCGTTAGCCTCGATTCTGATGCCCATGGGGATGTGGGTATATGGAGATCCCCTCTCCATATTAGGCAAATTCTACCCCAAAGACATCGCCCAAAATTTTCAATGAAATTAATATTTCCTATAATAAGAATAGGAATCATATCGTATTAGATAAAAGGAGAAATGTTCTGTGGCGACTCTGGACAGGAAATATCACAGGTAAACAAGAGAATCGGTAACTTCACTTCAAACAGAACTGAACGTACACAAACTAATCGGAATTTAATCGACGGCAAAATTTGAGAACGTAAACACTTCAAATGGAGCCAAACGTATGCAAACTGTGTTGAAATTTAATCGACAATAAACACTTCAAACAAACCAAACATACGTAAATTATGCCGAAATTTAATCGACGACAAAGCTTGAGAATGTAAAGATTGAATGCGGACTTTAATCGATGACGAGTCACCCAGAATACACAAGCAAGACACACACCCAAATTTTAATTGACCACACGAGTATGGAAACTATAATTACTTTGCAGGAATTTAAAGTTAATTGAAAGGTAACATGTTTGTTGGTCCTACTCTTTCCTTACAAATGGTCATTATTTAGAAAAATATTTTTTAAATGATATTTTTCGTAAAACAAACAGAGGCTTAGTTGCTTCTATTTTGGCAGAATTCGCGGAGAGAGCAATTCACAATGGGCCCCACTTTAGTTCTCAGTCTCTCTTCCATGCTTTGTCTTTGTGTGTTTTCCTCCCCTCTAAATTTTCATGCATGATCAAATCTAATTTGTAAAAGATCGATTGGACTAAATGGATTATGCATATCCACAAGCGTTCCGCGTCGTCTCCTCCAAATTTAGTGATGTGCGTTATCGGAAATTCGAAAATTATAATCGATTGTTCCGATCTCCATGACAGTTTATCTAAATCCTATGACGTGCGTTATAGAAAATTCAAAAATTTTAATCTTCATGACGTCCAAATTTAATGATGGGCATTACAGGAAATTTGAAAGTATCAATTCCCATTTGAAATTGATTCCATCTTACCAACAAAAGATTGGCGGTCAATTTGTCAGATGTTGATTTTGATCATTTTCTTAATGGAGATAGCTTACCATAGCCTCAGCCAGCTCAAATATGATTTTGTACCATTTCATTGCTAGGTAACTATGCCAACCTCCTGTGGAAGGAAACTCCCGCAGAAGGCAAAGAGAATCACCAATTCTTATAAGAGAATCATCGATGTTCAGCATTTGAAGGCTGATGAATCAAACAAGAGAAAATTACAATCCTTAATTTTGAACGTTTTTGTTTTGCATGCAAGAACATGTGCTCAAAAGTTATGACAATCCATGACCCATTACAACGATTAATTCCCAATTGGTTTATGGAAGGCCCCGGGATGTAATATCAACTAAATCATCGTCGAGAACTTCTCTTTTTGAATATGAAAAGCATATTATTCAGAGAAGTTTGATTCTTGTGTAAGAAAGTATTTTTATATGCATGTTTCTTTTTATGTATAAAAGTAGATCGAATATCTACCGATAGAACAATGTCTAATTTTTGCTTGTATAGGTTCAATACGAAAATGATTTTTGCCGTCAAACGCCTTCATTAAATATGTAAGTTGTTTTCTCACATAAGAATATAGATCTAATATCCACCAAAACAAGAAGGTCTAATTATTACCTTCATCTGTTCGCATTCCTCAACTCTATACCAAGCCACATGGCTAAAATAGTGGGAAAGTGGGCTTTTGCCACTAATTAGTAATTAGTAATTGCCTCCATTGAACAAAAAGGATTTTTTTTCATATATAAAAAATAGATCTGATATATTTACCAAAAGAAAATGGTATAATTACTAATTGTATATGTTCTATATAAAAGCGGATCTTGCCATTAAGTATCTCCCATCAAATATGTAGCTTGCTTTTACATATAAAAATAGATATAATATTGAAGCACGGACAATAGAATCATGTTCAAAGAGTGGAACAAACAAAAAGGTTTAATTACAATTTGTGCAGGTTAGGTTCTCAGTCAGTCACTCTATCCAGGAGAAGCATATGGCCATTTCTGAGTTATTCTAAAGCCAGCATCCTTATATTTCTCATAGATTGTTATGCAAGGCTTTAAATATCTACATACCGTTGTAATTATGGTGGATTATTAGATAAATGAATGTGAGCAAAACGAAATGTATCTCTTCAGTTCATGTATCTCGTTAGTTTATGTATCCCATTAATTCATATATCTCTTGGATTCGTGTATCTATTTAATTCATCTATCTCTCGAGTTTATGTATTTCTTGGATTCAGCCTTGCCCAAGCCAGATCTAGTAAGGGGAGCCTTCGTCGGGGCTCACCCTCGTGTGGCCAGGCCTCACCTGTGGCAGGTGACGGTGACCCTCGCCCAGGGAAGGCCAACTCGCCTTGCCTTTGCCTTTGGCCGGGGGACGGTCACTGGAAAAAAGGAAAAGGAAAGGGCAAAAAGAAAAGAAAGAAAAAAAAACGAAAAAAAATAGAAATAACAATAAAAAATAAAAAATGTCAAAATATTCGTAAAAATTATCTACGTCAGCAAATGCGGTACCACATATGCCAACTGATGTCCACGTCAGTAATATTAGACCAAAATTAACCGGAAGAATTGAATTAGCACTACATCAAAATGTTTATAATGAAATTGGCATCATTAAAATATTAAGAACTAAATTGATCCAACTGAAATAGGTTTAGGATTTTTCTGACACTTTTCCCGTGCCGTAGTTGGTGTGTTCGATAATCCAAAAGCAAGAGCAGATTCTTCGATCTGGTGAATCCTAAAGGATCCATTTGCGTCCTCGTTTTCCATTAGCTCTGAACTCCCCAAAAATTCATATCCAAGTGTCTTTGCTTGGCCAAGCAAGTCTTCCAACAGTATGCGCATCCCCAAATTATGATTACCAGGACAGGACTGATCCTCCCTCATCAGTTTTTCCACATTCAACATGTCCATCCACCTCTCTGCTGCTCCGTACATCCTCAATAATGATACGCAAGTCTCTGTGTCCCTTGGCTCTAGCTTGATTAACTGCTCGGCTGCATAAAGCCCTAATTCCCGATTTCCATGAATTCTAGCTCCAGTAATTAAAGCCAACCAGATAAACTTATTCGGCTCATATTCCATCTTCTTGATTAAATCAAACGCCACGTCTAACCTATCCGACATCGCAAACATGTCAACCAGCAACTCAAAGGGGTCCATCACAGGCTTAATTCTATATTCCTTCTGCATCATCTCAAAGTAGGTCAGGGCCTCATCTACCATTAGAGTATGACCACAAGCCGCAAGGATGCCAATAAAAGTAGCGATAAGTATATTGGAAGTCCTAAAATTTGTTACAAAAGTATAATTGAGTCCTAAAACTTTTAAAAGCTGCAATTATGTCTTAAAACTTGTCACAAAGTGTAGTTGAGTCCTAAAACTTTCAAAAAGTGCAATCAACAAAAAAACTTCTTTAGATCAATTTGACAAGTTTTAGGACTCAATTGTATTTTTTGAAAGTTTTAGGACTCGATTACATTTTTATAACAAATGTTAAAAGAATGAAGGGTAAAGTGGTCTTTAGGACCTTTAAGGTTTATTTTGATGTATGTATATTGAACTCTACTGAATAATACAATAATTAATTTTTCCTCTCACATGATATCAGAGTTTAAGTTACCAATAAGTCTAGACCCAATTGCCACGCGAGAAAAATAAGGGTTGTCGTTGCTCGAACCCATAGCCTAATGTGTGAAGGGGAGATCATTGGGGTTATTCCATATCGGTTATGGAATGGGTTGTTAGTCAGTTTACAAGTATAAGGGAAAGTCTCACCCTTTGAACTAGCTTTTGGTAAGAGATGCCCAAAACCACCCAAGCAAGTTTGACAAAGAATATGATTAAAAAGATAATAGGAAAATAAATAGATTGCAGAGGTGAGAAATGTGAAAGAGTACTTTTTAGTATTGATCCTTTCCCGCCTTACACTATTTTACAAAGTGAGTCTCTTTATATATACACTTCAAGAGATATTCATACTTGTGCTAAAGGTACGGAAAAGATCGTATCCTGTGTTGAAGATGAGGACAAAATCAAGATCATATCTTGTTTTGATATATGCACTTCAAGAAATATTTATCTTGTGCTGAAGATGGGGAAAAGATCAATATCATATTTTGTTAGGAAAAGATTTTAGGATTTGATTGCATTTTTTTAAAATTTTAGGACTGATTACACTTTCGTAATAAGTTTTAAGATTTCCAGTACACTTATCTCATAAAATGAATTTTGATCGGGTCTGACACCCACAAGTCTCATGTCCTCAAAGGGTTGCCGGGCTTGCTGAGTTTTACTGTGAAGGGGCAAAATTCGTGATCACGGTATGGTAGTCCATCATGTCAAAGTTCTGGTAGACATCTCCACAAAAGCTTTACTCGCTCTTCTAATGCTCCCACATTTACTGCACATGTTAACCAGGGCAGTTCCCATCGTCACTTCCGATAAAAACCCGGTTTGGATAGCAGCCTGCGCATGAATCTGCTCCCCTTGCTCTAGTTGTACCAATTTACTGAATAAAGTCAAGACACATGAAAACATGAAAAGATCAGGTTTCAGGCCAGAGCGGATCATCCTCAAAAAGATCTCCAGAGCTCTTGTCCCACCTTAAAGGAAAGCGCGGTATTCATCCATTTCTCGCACCTTATAATTTTCGTTTCGTATATTACTAGGAGCGGTCTTAGGAAGTCTTCTGAGAGAAGAACACTCACTTTAATGTCAAAAATTTTCGCCGGCACATTAAAGTGATCCGAAAAAAAATTTTGGCATTAAAATAAGCGCCGTACATAAATTTTTGCACTTCTAGTATTCTTCCTCCGAAGTCTTCTATATTTTTATCAATTTTGCATGCGCCGACAATCTGAAGGTTGATCCGTGGAAGCCTAACTTGACCCTCTCTATCTGTCTCATAGTAGAGAGGATGAATCAGATCAGGAGATGATGGCAGATTCTTCGTGAACTAAAGTAGAATAGTACTACTGCTCAATGGTTCAAGCGTGTTAAATAGCTTGCAATGATTGGATTCTCTTCAACGCGACGCATTTCGTCGATGTACATTCCGAAACAAATGAAATTATTGTCGGCAAAAAACTTAGTACTTGAATCAAGAGCACGGACTTTCGGGAAGAGATGATCTATGTTACGATTACGAAGAACAGTTGACTTCATCTGTGCCGGCCTTCCTAATACAGTTCCAAGCACCAGGTCTCACACTACAAAAAAAAGCTGGGTTTTCCCACGAATTTTGCCACGAAAAATTCGGCAAAATTCGTGGCAAAATAAATTTGCGACGAAATTAGCGACGGAAAAAAATTCGTCGCTAATAGGCCGTCGCAAAATTTTGCCACGGAAAATTCCAATTTTCGTGGCTAATTTGCGACGAAAAAAATTCGTCGCAAAATTCGTAGCTAATTATTCATGGCAAAATTTGTGGCAAAATTCGTCGCTAATTTTTGCAAAATTCGTGGCTATTTGCCATGAAATATATTCGTGGCAAAATTCGTGGCTAATTTGCCACGAATAATATTCATGGCAAATATCCGTGGCAAATATCCGTGGCTAATTTGCCACGAATAATATTCGTGGCAAATATCCGTCGCTAATTTGCCACGAACATTATTCGTGCACAAATTCGTCGCTAATTACTCGTGGCAAACTTCGGCTAAATATTCGTGGCAAAATTCGTCGCTATTATTTTGATTATTTTTTTTTTGGTCACGATGTTGCGACGAAATATTTTCGTGGCAAAAAGTCGTTGCTAATTAGCAGTGGCAAAATTTCTCGCATTTCGTGGCAAAATTCGTGGCTAATTTGCCAATAAAATTTTTTTTTTGCTACGACTTTATTTGTGGCTAAAATTCGTGGCTAATTTGCCACAAACAAAATTTGTGGCTAATTTGCCCTGAAATTTTTTTTTTTGGTCAGTATTTTGCCACGAGAAATTTTGACTTTTGCGACGGACATTATTCGAAAACGAATTTGGCTACGAATTTTAATGAATACTTTAGCGATGAATGTTGTTTAGGGACGATTTCGATTTGAAATCTAATTAACATTGATAGAAAATCACAGTCAAGACAAGAACAAACCCCAAAAAGAAAGAAATGAAACAAATGAAACATAGTTCTAAATTAACCAGTTCGCAAACTGTTGTGGCAAACTGTTGATCTTGCCAAGAAGTTCTTTCACGTTATCTATAATCGAAGTCCTGTCCATCTGTAGCGCAAACATCACAATATCAAACTCCTAACCCCTGTTAATTTTTTCACATCTATTCAATAGCAGAAGCATAAAGATATAAGTACCTCTTGGAAATTTAAACTAGCAAGGATCATCATCATCATCAGCATCATCATCAGGAATCTCATTATCATCATCATTGTGGCCATCACCTACTGGATTAGTAGGAGATACAGGAGGAACGTCATCAGCTTCGAGGTTGAGGTGTCGCATGATCAATTGCAAACGTTGTTTCACTCCTATCATTTCTTCGTCCTTCAGTACAAGTAATTGTCTCAGGCGATTCAATTCTTGGTCCTGTCGCTCCTCGTATTGTGCCCTTAAAAAAGCCGCACTGGAAGATGGAGTTGCAGCAGCTAGCGTTCTGTACATCCTTGACAAGGATCCCATCCCAAATATTTGACCTCTTCTCATTCCACCCGATGCCTCCATCCATAATGCCATACTATCAACCGATGGCTCAGATGCAGCAACACCATCACCATCACCATCACCACTAGCAGCAGTCGTGCTCATTACAAGTTCATCATATTTGTCATACATTAACAATATAGATAAAAATAAAAAAAACTTCATATATATAAATACAAAATATAACCTTACATGCCTTAATAGTCGTTGCTCGATTGTCAGTCCATGTCTTATCTTTTTTCTGAAAGGTGCATTCAAATGTAGCCATAAATGTTGGTTCCATCCCCAATTCATCTGCCTACAAAATATAAACATAAATGAGTAATTATTGATTTAACTTACAGCATGTTTAAAAAACTTACCATTCTTTTTCTTGCTCCCCGATGTTAATAGAGCCCCTAGCATATGTGGCAGACCCTTCACTAGAACTAGAAGCTCGATTCTTCTTATTAATTTTACTGATTTGCTTATGCTTTTCGGTGTCCCAAGTTCTCTTAATTTCCGTCCAATTGTTAGCTGTAATAAAATCTAGCTTTTCTTGTCTTCTCTTTGCTCTATTCATCACATTTCGCATGTGATTACCGGCTTTCTTCTTAAAAATTCTTTTAACTTCTTTCTCTTCCGCTTCATCCCACCTGAACTTTCGCTGCAAGCAATCAATAGAAAAATAATTGTGCACTCAGTATGCTAAATCGAACTTAGTTTGTGAGGAAATAGAAGGACAAAACTTACCTAGAACTCATTCCACCATAATTCCTTTACTTCTTTGGTCCAACTACTAAACTGCCCCATCCAATATTTATCGATTATTTTATTAAGTCTCCTCACAACATGCGTAGCATCCGTGAATCTGCAAACGGGTTATAACTTATTTCAACATACGTAACATCCGTAAAGCATACGGACAATTTAGGTGACATCCATAATAATTCACATATACTTAAAAAAAATGAAATACTTACGAATCTCCAAATGGGGCTATCATAAATCGGGTATCTTCTTCATAATTCGAGTGTTGCGTTGAATAAGAAGGTGGAACCGAAGGCGATGGAACAGAAGTAAATTCAGTTCGCATTTGAGGGTCGGAGGAAGGGCCAATGTGTCCATGCAAGGGAAGCGGAAAGGGACGGGGACGAGGACGAGGAAGAGGAAAGGCCTGGTCTTCTTTGTGAAGCATCACCACGACGCATGTGACTTCCACATTTATACTAAAAGTTGCAAGGTTAGACAAAAATGTAAAAAATTATGAATATATATTAAGGACACATAATGATGTACGTCGTGAAGCTTACCATTTTGTTATTGAGAGCAAGAGAGAAACTTTGCCCCTAAAAAGAAGGAAGCTATTCGGAAATGGCTAGGAGCTAAATTTCTGGTCCTACAACGGTAAAAAAGGAAGAACTCATCTAGCTGGTTAGGGTCATCAAATTTTCAGTTAATTGCTGTAATTGACTTATTTTAAAATTTAATTGCATGTTTTGAAAGCCTTTGAACTTAATAAGTTACACTTTCATAACAAATTTTATGATGCAAGGAAATCAGTAAGTTCTGTTCAACAAATTTTAATAAGTTTTGATGGCATGTTATGTTTTATGGTGCAAGTTTTGAACAAGAAACTGAACAAGAAAACCCAATAAGTTTTGAACAAATAATTATAAGGCTTTACCTCGAAGAGAGCCACTCCAGAAAACCCAAATATCACGGAAATAGTTCTTCAACCTAGGCCAAAGAAGGTTTGGACATAGTTTTCAAACCTAGATATAAATAAAATAATAATAAAACGACTCCGAAACGGAAAAAAATGCAAATGTCACGAAAAACACTAATCACTAGAATCGTTTTTTGCCAAAAAAACCCATCTAAACGACTCTGAAAAGCAAAAAAACGACTTGCGTCACAGCCAAAGGCCGTGATTTTGGATCAGCGGGCCGTTTCCACTTGACCGACCAAATTTCAGCTCATTCCGACTACATTTCATCTCGTTCCGACCAAATTTCAAACGAATTTCAACTAAATTTCAACCTAAATCCGACCAAATTTCAACCTAAATATGAGGAATTTGATTCTGTTTCGTGGGCGAAACAGATTGGGTCTGTTTCGCCCGCGAATAGAATCAAATTCGTGGGCGAAACAGAAACAAAACCATTCTGTTTCGCCCACGAACAGAACAATTCGTGGGCCAAACAGACCCAATCTATTTTGCCCACGAAACAGAACGAACCAGAAGCAAACCCAACACAGAAGCCAACACAGAAGCAGAAGCCGAAGCATAGAAGCGCCCACGAAATTGGTCTGTTTCGTTCACGAATAGAACCAAATTCATGGGCGAAACAGACCCAATCTGTTTCGCCCACGAACAGAACGAAGCAGAAGCAGACCCAACACAGAAGCCAGCCAACACAGAAGCAGAAGCACAGAAGCTTAGCAGAAGCAGAAGCACATAAGCAAAAGCGGACCCAAATGTAGACCCAACACATACATTGAATAGAAACATAATGTACCTCTCGCTTCCCAACAGAAGCAGACCGAACACTCTCGGACGCCGCCGAAGAACCCAACAGAAGCAGACCGCGCACTGGGTGTCCTTGCTTCCCAGCGTCCACCGCCGAAGAATGCCGAGAATCGCGCCGAAGAATGCCAAAGAACGCCGAAGAACGGCAAAGGTCGTCGAGAATCGTTCGACCGACACTTGCAACAGAGACAGAGAAGACGAAGAAGACGGAGACAAAGAAGAGGCAGATGTTAGAGAGAAGATTGGTTCGATCGTGAGAAGAGAAGAACCCTAATTTGTACCCGCTTATGAAGACGACGTTGTTTTGTGAATTTCCACTGAAATTAGCCACGGATTGAAAATCGTGGCTAAAATCGTGGCAAATTAGCCACGTAATAAGATTCGTGGCTAATTCCGTTGCAAATTAGCCACGAATCTTATTACGTGGCTAATTTGCCACGATTTTAGCCACGATTTTCAATCCGTGGCTAATTTGCCACCATATTAGCCACGAATTGTTAGTTTCTCGCGGCAAATTCGAATCAAAATATAAAATTATCGCGGCAATTTTGGGGATTTTTTTTAAAAATCCGTGGCAAATTAGCCACGGATTTTAGCCATGAATTTCATGAAAAAAGCCTACACAAATGATTTCGCCGATTTTTTTTTTTAAATCCGTGGCTAAAATTCGTGGCAAATTTGCCACGAATTTCCTAAAATTAAATTTTGGCTTTTCATGAAATCCGTGGCAAAAATCCGTGGCAAATTTGCCACGGATTTCATGAAAAATTACTTAAACGTGTGAGTGAGTGGGATTTTTTCATGAAATTCATGGCAAAAATCCGTGGCAAAGCCAAAAATTAATTTTACGAAATCTGTGGCAAATTTGCCACGGATTTTAGCCACGGCTTTCATGAAAAAATTAATTATTTATGTTTGTGGGATTTTTATGAATTCCATGGCTAAAATCCGTGGCAAATTTGCCACGCATTTTAAAAAATTCCCGCTCATATGACTATGTAATTTCTCATGAAATTCGTGGATAAAATCTGTGACAAATTTGCCAGGAATTTTAGCCACGGAATTCATTTCTACTATCCCACACCCGCGTAATTCATTTTTTTTTCCGGACAATAACATTTCATTAACAATAATAGCAATAATAATATTTAACAACAATTACAATAATAATAATAATAATAATAATAATAATAATAATAATAATAATAATAATAATAACTAATACTACAACTACAACAACAACAACAACAATACTAATAATTACGACAACAACAACAATAATAAATATGACAACAACAATAAACTTTTGTCATAATAATAATAATAATAATAATTACGACATAATTAGTAAAAAGTCTCAAAAATCTAAATCTTCGTTTTCACCTTCGTCTTCATCTTGATCTTGATCTTCTTCTTTAGCATCATCGTCATCCTCATCATCCTCTGTCTGAAAATCAGATTCTGCAACACTTTCTAAATTTGATTCGCGAATTTCAGTTAGATCTACATCTATCATTGCTCCACATGGATCTCGTAAAGTAGGAATGTTATATTTCTCAGTTTGAACCGCATTACAAACTTCCTCTTGTTGATATGCTGTATCCTTCCAGTGTTTCTCAATTTTTCTTCTTGCTTTGATTTTACATACGACCCACCAATCAGCTTTATCACGTTTCAAACTAGGATATGATGCATAATATACTTGAATTGCTTGTTGTGCCAACACAAATGGCTCATATTTCTTATACCTTTTCTTGTGATTTATTTCAACCAAATTAAACTTCGTGTGCACCTTCATTCCTTTGACGGGGTCGAACCACATGCACTTAAATAACACAACCCGCATTAATGGTCCGGGGTACTCTATCTCGATGATTTCATCCAATAAGCCATAAAGATCATCTTTTGAACTATCATAATTGGATGACCGAACACACACACCACTATTCATTGTGGCTTTTTCCATTCCATATTCTTGAGTGTGAAAATTATACCCGTTTATGAAATATGCTGGCCAAGTTCGTATGCTTGACTGTGGACCCCATGACAGATAATATAGCAATCCTTGCTCTTCAACTTGATCATGATTACTGTGAACCTAAGATTACACATACAAAGTCAATAATATATATTTAAATGATGTATAAAATATTAATAACTTGGTTTTGGTCTATAGGCAACTTACATATGTTTTGAACCATGCTGCAAATTGTTCATCGCACAAACGGTCGAACTCATTTGGTAGTAGTCCATACATTGAATTTTGAAAAATCCTATTAACAATTTACATTTATATATTAGTAAATATTTGACACGCAATATATATATTTGCAAATATACACTTACTGGAAGTATGGCTTCACTTCTGGACAGTTGAGTAAAATATAGGTATGGGCTGCCTGCCGTTCTTCGCCTGTTAAGCAACGAAACTGACATGCGCCGCTTGGTACACCGAGATAATTGAAAATAGAGAATGATTTGCAATTGGGATCAATGGGACCCTCATCATTTCTTCCTGCTCTCCGCCTCTTGCACTGCACGTGCGGCTCAAAATAGTATGATGCAAATGTTGTCACTTTTTCCACAATATATGCATTACAAATTAAAGCTTCAACACATGCCTTATTCTTCACTTTTTTCTTCAAATGATATAAGAACCTTGTTGCAATAGAAAGAAGTTTATCAGAACATAATATATAATAAAGTATTTTGAAATTTTTTTGAAAAATTTTTTATCTCTCAAATGGATATATCCATCGAAATTAGATGAGACCTGCAACTTTAGCCTCATAAGGCAAGCGAACTAAGAGATGCTCCATTGAATCAAAAAACGATGGAGGAAATATCCTTTCTAAATTGTAAAGAATAATTGGAATGTCTCTCTCCAGTTTCTCCATGTGTGTTGCTTTTAACATTGTTGAGCAAATATCGTGGAGGAAATTACTTAACTTTGTAATGGCGCCCCATACAAAGTTTGGTAGAAGTTCCTTCAAAGCTATTGAAATTAGTCTTTCCATAAATATGTGACAATCATGACTCTTTAATCCTGTCAACTTGCATTCGTTCAAATCAACATATCTCCCGATATTCGAAGCATATCCATCAGGAAACTGCACATATTTTAACCATTGACAAACGACTCGTCTCTGCTCCTTATCCAATGTATAAACTGCTTTTGGTTTTGGTCCCCTGCTGCTTGCATCCACATCTAATGTTGGCCGATCACAAATATCTCTCATATCTTTTCTTGCATTCAAGTTGTCTTTTATTTTTCCCGTGACATCTATCACAGTATTTATGACATTGTCGAAAATATTCTTTTCAATGTGCATGACGTCAAAATTATGATGAATAAGATGAGCCTTCCAATATGTTAGATCCCAAAATATACTGCGTTTAGTCCACTTATGTGCACTTCCATACGCAATAATTGTGCCATGAGGGTTTTCAATAACAGTTGGAAAATCCTGCACTCGCTTCCATATTTGATCACTGGTCAACCTCAGTGGTGAAGGAGTTCTTTCAATCATATTCTCAATGAACTCTTTGTTATTCCTTTTGAATGCATGATTCATCAGCAAAAATTATCTGTAACTGTCAAAATAGCAAGGCTTCTTACCATGTCTTAATCTGAATGACTTCGATCTCTCCAAACATATCGGACATCCTAAGATCCCAGCTGTACTCCATCCAGATAATATTCCATATGCTGAAAAGTCATTTATCGTCCAAAGAAGAGCAGCCTTTGTTACAAATGTTTGATTAGTAGAAACATCATACGTAACGACACCTTCATTCCATAGCCGTTGTAACTCTTCAATCAATGGTTGCATATAAACATCTATTAACTTTTTCGGATTTTGCGGGTCGATCACGATCAATGTCAAAAACATATAAGGTGCCTTCATGCACATACCGGGTGGAAGATTGTACGGAGTTACGATAACTGGCCAACATGAATAACTTTTCCCTGATTTTCCAAATGGGGCAAATCCATCGGCACAGAGACCTAACCTGATATTTCGAGACTCTATCACAAACTCAGGGTATGTTCTATCAAAATGTTTCCATGCCTCTGTATCTGAAGGATGACACATTAGACCCTCTTCTGTTTCATGATTTGCATGCCAAGTCATGTGTTCAACAGTGGCTTGAGACGCATAAAGCCTTTGTAATATGGGGATTAAGGGCAGATAAAACATTTGCTTGCATGGTCTACGCTTTTGATTACGACCCTGCCTCCTGTTAATCTTGTACCTAGGTTGGCTACAGAATTTGCAAGATTCTGCATTTTCATCGTCTCTCCAATATAACATATAACCCTTACTACATACATCAATCCTTTCAACTGGAAGACCTAAGTTATCCACTAACTTCTTCATATCGTAAAAATCACTTGGCATGATGTTATCACGAGGCATTATTTCTCGCATTACTTCAACAAAAGATAGTGGTGGCCACGGTTCGGAACCGACCGGTTCCGGTTCGGAACCGGCGGTTCCGGTTCGGAACCGGCGGTTCCGGTTCGTGGCCAAGTGTGAACCGGAACAGGAACCTCCTATGGCGGTTCCGATTTCAGGTCTGAACCGTCCGGTTCAGGGCCGGTTCCGGTTCGGAACCGGTTCCGGGCCGGTTCCGATTTTTTTTCTATTTTTTTTCTTTTCCTTTTCCTTTTCTTTTTTTTTCTTCCTCCGCGGCCGGCCATAGCCAGGGTCGGCGCGGAGGTCGGCGGCCTCAGGCGAGGCGGCCCTCGCCGGCGTCGGGCGAGGCCGGCCCTCGCCTGGGCTGGGCGAGGCCGACCTCGCCCGACGCTGGCGAGGTCGAGCCTCGCCCGACGCCGGCGAGGTCGAGCCTCGCTAGATCTGGCGAGGCTCGACCTCGCCGGCGTCGGGCGAGGCCGGCCCTCGCCTGGGCTGGGCGAGGCCGACCTTGCCTGACGCTGGCGAGGTCGAGCCTCGCCGGCGTCGGGCGAGGCCGGCCCTCGCCGGGGCTGGGCGAGGCCGACCTCGCCCGACGCTGGCGTCGCGAGGTCGAGCCTCGCCGGCGTCGGGCGAGGCCGGCCTCGCCCAGCCCAGGTGAGGGCCGCCCTCGCCCGACGCCGGCGAGGGCGGCTCTCGCCCGACGCCGGCGACCTCCGCGCCGGCCCCGGCCATGGCCGGCCGCGGAGGAAGAAAAAAAAATTATAATATAAATTATAATTTTAAAAAATAGAAACAAGAAAAAAAGACAAAAGAGAAAAAGGAAAAACAGAAAAGGAAAAGAAAAAGAAGAAAAACAGAAATGAAAATAAAAAAAATTTAAAAAATACTATTCTTGTGAATTGTGATATATTCAATATAAATTGTGATTAAAATACAAATTGTACTCAAATTTGATGACAAAAAGACAAGAGAGAAAGAGAGGGCTTCAACTTAATAAATTATCATTAAGCACGTTACAATTCGTTACAACGATCTTAAAAAAAAAGGAATACAATATATATACCCTAAAATTATCCCAAAACCTAAGCATTCCGTGCGTAGGGGACCAAAGGTCACATATCGTCGAATTATATTTCGATTTCCCTAAGCTCACGTGGGCGTACCCGGTATGAGAAACAAGAGTTCCCGAAATATTTGCCAACTCCAATAGTTCTTTTACCCTCAATCGTCACTACCCGTTTCAGTACCGATACTGATAGCGGTGGTATCTCCGTCGTTAAAGAATTCGGATTCATTATTCTGATCTATCTCTTGTTGCCGGTATTGAGCCTTCGTCCAATCAGCAACACAAGCTTGCATCTCCACCGATTCTGGATCTAATCTTGAACGATGTTCGTTCAAAATATTACCTCCGGCACTGAATGCTTGTTCGACCGCAACTGTGGAACAAGGGGTTGAGAAAATCTGTTTTGCAATAAGAGAAAGGATTGGGTATTGGCTTGCGTGCCTCTTCCACCAATCCAAAATTAAAAAATCTGTACCACCTTCGGTTTCAGTAAACTCAAATAAAATGGTTAGATAACTCTCTAATTCAGAAATATTTCCCATTACTCCCTTTTGTTTTTTTTGTCTATGTAATAAAAGTTTGTATCCTCTACTAATTTTACCTGTATTGTCATTTTGTATTTCCGTAGATTGAGAAGATCCAATATCACCTAAATTATATTTAGTATAAAATTCATTATATAATTCTATTATTACGTTTTTAACCTCACGTACGATAGTTGTAATATTTGGCGCGTCATAATGTAAACATTGATAATATACACGCAAAAAATCATTTAAGCCATCCAATTTGCAACGTGGATAAAAAACACAAGCAACTAAATAAATCATGGGAATTTCACTATAATAATGAAGCCATTTCATTTTCATTGCAACTATAGTATGTTGTAATTCAACATCATTTTCATATTCATCAAAAGTTCCGACAATATTAGTACACTCTACTAAAAATAAATGTGTAGTAGGATAATAAACACCGGACAAAGTATAAGTTGCATCATTAAAAATCTTTAAAACATCTAAAATTTTTTGGCAAATATGCCACTCTTGTGGGTATAAATTAATATGAGGTATATTATTAGAAATGAATGCACATAATAAATCTTTATATGGTAAAGATTCATTAAGCAAGTGGAAAGTAGAATTCTAACGAGTTGGAACATCTCTTGAAAATTTTTTTGGTTTTGCCTGATTTTCTCTACAAAATTGACCCCATTCTTTCATTTTTTTTGGATGTTTCCATAAAAATTGAATCGCCGTTTTGATTGGTTGAAGAAAAATATCAAGAGTTTTCAAACCATCTTGTACACATAAATTTAAAACATGACAAGCACATCTAATGTGAAAAAATTTTCCGCCTAAGGCAGGTTTACAAATATTTTCTAACTCGGCAATTGAAGCGGTATTTGCTGCAGCATTATCAAAACCAATTGAAAAAGTTTTGTTAAGCAAATAATATTCTTCTAAAACTTGCCTAATTATTCTATAAATATTATTTGCCGTATGATGATCATCGAAAACTCTAAATGCAATAATTCTTTTTTGAATAGTCCACTCGTCATCTATCCAATGACATGTTATGCCCATGTAAAAATGATTTTGCCAATGATCACTCCAAATATCACTACCTATATGCACGCATCCATTAAATTGCATAAAAAAGTTTTTTAAATCTTTTTTTCCATTTTTGTAAAGATCTTTAATTACTCGTTTAATTGAATTTCTAGGAACACGTTTTGCTTGTGGAGCACATGCTTTTTGTACAAATTCATTAAAACCAAATCTTTCTCCAAAATTAAATGCTAAATGCTCAACGGAAATAAATTTGCCTAATTCTTCCTTATAAGTTTTTTCATTAAAACGAAATAAAGGGGAAGTGTTAGGATTGACGTACCCGGAAATTTGTTGTTGCCCGATATCGATTCCCGTTTCGGTTGGATGTTTGCTTCTAAGATGTCGTTTAAATGTTCCATATCCTTGTCCACCTGTATGTTTATATATTTTTCCACAATATTTACAAATTATATCATACCTTTTTTTATCGATATCAAACCTTTCCACTTTCGTGAAGTGATTCCAAATGTCAGATGTAAATTCTCGTTCCGCTTCCTTTGTTGTAGATATTTCGGCAGGAGGATGAAAACTTTCTTGCGTCGGGACGTGCTCCACATCAGGAAAAATGTTGATTTCATCATCTTGAAAATCTGCATATTCACGAGGATCAAAAGAATGATGGGATTCCGTCGCGATATTCTTACCTTTGTCAGTTGACACTCGACTTCCACTTGCCATTTTTCGAATGGATTGAGAGAATTGAGCGGATTAATTGGGAGAATTAAGAAAAAATTGCGTGGATTGAGAAAATTGAGAGAATTTCAGAGAATTTGAGAGAATTTTGAGTATTGAGAAAATTTGAGACTTGAGAGAAGAGAATTTGAGAGAATTGTGTGTGTATTGTGAGAATTTGAGAGAATTTATAGGAAAAAAATAGAAGAAAATTTAGAATTAAAAAAATAAAACATAACCGTTGCAAATTGCAATGGTTATGTCTTTTTTTTATTATTTTTTAATTACAAACACCCGTTGGGGCGTCCGGCGTAGCCGTTGCGTGCCCCAACGGGCCGCTGCAGCAGGGCCTGCACGTCTGCAGGCCCTGCTGCAGTTTTTCTTTTTTTTTTTTAATTTTTGGCCGTTGGGCCGTTGCCAGGGAGGGGCCTGGCAACGGCCCAACGGGCTGCTGCTGCTGCAGGCTGCTGCTGCTGCAGCGTGCACGTGCAGCCTGCAGCAGCAGCACGTGCACGGCCGGTTTTTTTTTTTTTTTTCGTAGAACCGGCCCGGAACCGCCGGTTCCGGGCCGGTTCAATTTTTTCTGGAACCGGAACCGGGCCCGTATGCCACGGGCCGGTTCCGGTTCCGAACCGTTGGCCCGGTCAACGGGCCGGGCCCGGGTTTGATCGGGCCGGTTCCGGGCCAAAACCGGCCCGTGGCCACCTCTAACAAAAGAGTTAAAGCAATTCTCAGACACATTATGCTCTGCCTTAATATTTAACATTCTTGCTGTCACTGATAACTGAGTATGATTATCACAACCTGTCTATAAAGGTTCATCTGCTGCTTTCAACACTTCCCAGAACTGATTAGATGGAAACGTTTCATTACACACATTCTCATCAAAACTTGTTACTCCTATCTCTTCCAGTTGTTCAAGTGTTAAAGTAAAACTAGTATTTGCATGGTTCGGATCTGAATTCTGACCAGCTGCATCAATCACCATCCTCTGATATGGGTTCAATTGGTCATAATAGCTACATTCTTCCCTAACTGAAAATTGATCACTTATTCGATATCATTCATCATATATAAATGGTTCACCATGACAAGTCCAATTATAGTAGTTCGGAGTAAACCCAAATCTACAAAGATGTTCTCTAACTGTATCACATACATGAAATTTACCATTACTGCACTTTCTATACGGACACCTTAACTTATTTCCATCCATCAACTCATATTTACTACTAGCAAAGTCCAAAAATAGTTCCAACTCAGTACAAAACTCATCGGTCAATCCTCGACGTCCAGGTAAGTTCTTATTATACATCCATGCCCTATCTCTTTGCATCGTGTCTATATAAAAATAACAAAATCTCGTAAAATATTAAAATCAAAAAATTTGCGATATTAAAACCATAAAATTCTAAAAATTAAAATTTTGTTTTTGCCGAAACAATTATTTTGAAATTGAAAAAATTAAAACAATTGACTTACCCAAGTATTTGACTGAAATCTTTGTAGTAGAAAGTGCTCAATTTGATGAGAATTGCAACGTTCACTTCATCCGCGAGACTTTCAAACGAATACGTACCTACAAAAAAAAATTGACTTCAGATTTTATTTTTTTAATAATTTTTTTTCCGAATTTTTTTTTCTCGAATTTTTTTTTCCTACATTTTTTTCTCCGGTCGCCGGCGACCGGCTGAGGCCGACGAGTTGGATCTCGCCGACCATGGGCGAGGTCACCTCGCCCGCCAGATCTGGGCGACGAGGTGGGCGCCGAGGTCGAGCTTGGGTCTCGCCATGGCCGCTCGACCTCGGCGCCCAGATCTGGGCAGAGAGGTCAAGCGGCCATGGCGAGGCCCAAGCTCAACGTCGCCGCCCAGATCTGGTCGGCGGTGGACCTCTGCGGCGAGGTCGAGCGGCGGCCATGGCGAGGCCCAAGCTCGACCTCGCCGCCCAGATCTGGTCGGCGGTGGACCTCTGCGGCGAGGTCGAGCGGCGGCCATGGCGAGGCCCAAGCTCGACCTCGCCGCCCAGATCTGGTCGGCGGTGGACCTCTGCGGCGAGGTCGAGTGGCCATGGCGAGGCCGAAGCTCGACCTCGCCGCCCAAATCTGGCCGGCGTTGGACCTCTGCGGTAAGGTCGAGCGGCCATGGCGAGGCCATAGCTCGACCTCGCCGCCCAGATCTAGCCGGCGTTGGACCTTTGCGGCGAGGTCGAGTGGCCATGGCGAGGCCGAAGCTCGACCTCGCCGCCCAGATCTTGCCGGCGTTGGACCTCTGCGGCGAGGTCCAGCGGCGGCATGGCGAGGCTGCTCGGCCTCGCCCAGATCTGGGCGAGGTCCTGCGGCCCCGCCCATGGCCCGCAAGTCTCGCCGGTCGCCGGTTGCCGGACCGGCGACCGGCGACGAAGTCAGCAAAAAAAAAAACTCAATAAAATAACAAAAATTAGTCACGCCACTTACCGGTAGAAAAGATTTACCGAGATAGATTTTTGCGCGTGCGGAGAGATTTATCGAGAGAAATGAAAGAGGGAGAGGAAGGGAGAACATCGAATAGGGATAAAACGAATTAGCCGGGAGAGAGAGAAATTGGGTCTAGTAGTAGCGAGACGGACAATTAGCGACAAAAAAAAATCCGTCCGTAATTCCGTCGCAAATTAGCTACGAATAATTTTTCGTCACAAATTCCATTGCAAATTAGCGACAGATTTTTTTTGTGGCAAATGCCGTCGCAAATTATCTATGAAATTTTTTTTCGTCGCAAATTAACAACGGAAAAAAATTCGTCGCTAATTCCGTCGCAAATTAACCACAAATTTTTTTTCATGGCAAATTCTGTCGCAAATTAGCGACGGCATTTATTTTTCGTCGCAAATTAGAAACGGAAAAAAATTCGTCACTAATTTCGTCGCAAATTAGCCACGAATTTTTTTTCGTGGCAAATTCCGTTGCAAATTAGACACAGATTTTTTTTTGTGGCAAATTCCTTCGCAAATTAGCCACGGATTTTTTTCATCACAAATTTGATACGAAAAAGAAATTCGTCGCAAATTGCGTCGCAATTAGCGACGAAAAATAATTCGTCGCAAATTTCCGTGGCTAAATCCTTGTTTTTTTTAGTGTCAGGAGCATACCAGAAGGAAAAAAACAAAAGCAGCATTACTACCATGCCATTTGACGAAATCATTGATCAAATGCAAACTCAGAGATTGCGAATAACAGCTTGAATTGCAATGTACTTGGTACTTGTTACCGTTCCATCAGATACATTGCTCTTACGAGCAACTGAACGAAGATTAAGATTGTAAATGAATATGGAAGTCTTTCTACTTCAAAATAGTATTAGGTCTGCAGTTGCAGATGACATGAAAAATGAGTTTTGTTTATTTGGTGATCGTACCTATCTAAGATCACAAGCTAGTAGCCACGAAGTTACCAAAATGCGAACTATAAATAGACCAACAAGTGCAATTTACGTGCAATATACGAGTGTCCTACAGCACGCATTGCTAGATTTGGACGAGATGTCATGGAGATTAGGTCGACCGATTAAATATTTTTGAATTTCCCATCACGCACATCGCTAGATTCGGACGAGACGTCGTGGAGACCCAATACACCCGATGGAATGCTTGAAGATGCATCAATCCATCTAAGTCCATTCCTTCTTTCTGTCTCATGTACAAATTAGATTTCATCGTGCATGAAAGTTCATAGGGGGAAGAAAACACGCAGAGACAATGCATGGAATAGGGATTGAGAAGTAGAGCGGGGCAGTTGGTAGTCAACTCCCTCCCCGGATTCCGCTAAAACACAAACGACCAAGAGCGAAGTCACCCTCGTCCAGCCTGCTGCTTTCTGTTACAATATAGTAATTGCCAAATAAAAAAAACATATAAATGCTCTTTAATCTAATTTCGTCGTCACATCAACTTAGGAGATTCATCTTCTCTATTGAATGGATCCGCATCAATAAAAGCCAAGACAAGGACCAATCAAAATTTCTTTATGTTTCATTATTTTTGTCGAAATTCGGCTAATGGAGCGAAGTGCATGGTATTCATCTCGTTGAGTTGCTCCCAAACAAGAAATTTCTCCGCCAAAACCAAAAGAATGGTCCCTATTACAACGCCGTGCCCCAAATTGCGGAAGAAATCAGTCACTTTCGATAGTAGCGGCTAGCCTGGCACGACTCGTTTGTTTGCTGAGAATGCAAGTACCATGGTCACCCTTTGATGTCTCCGGTGAGTGGTGACGTGAAATGTTAGGAAATGAAAATGGGAAATCTCCACACCCACATCCCCATGGGCATCGAGGAGAATCAAATGACAAATGAGGGTCACGATGTTGGTAATGACTATGTTAAGCGAAATTAGGACAGAATTATGGCTTTTCTTAGGATTCCACCTTCCTCAAAATTTCTCATTCTCAAACCAAATCACTGCTTATCTAACTTATTCGGAAAAAATAAGACTGTGTGGACTCCACGTGGAATTTAGTATTAAGTTTTTTAATGATGAAAAAAGTATGGTTAAAAGGGAATGTTTTTCTTTTATTTTCTTTGCTAGCAAGGCTTTATAAAGCCGATTCAGCTGCTCTACTTTCTCACTCCGCAAACGACCCTCTCTTCAACAACACTAGCACCAAAATATGGGGACTGCGATGGATGTCCAAGGGCCGCCCGAGCCGCCACCGGAGGACCCACCCGTCGACAAGTCGGAGCTCTCGCCGGTGGAGGAGGTCCGGCTGACGGTGCCCAACACGGATGACCCGGACCTGCCGGTATGGACGTTCAGGATGTGGACGCTCGGCCTCTTCTCCTGCGTCCTCCTCTCCTTCCTCAACCAGTTCTTCTCCTACCGGAGGGAGCCCCTCATCATAACCCAGATCACCGTCCAGGTGGCGACCCTCCCGCTCGGGCGGCTCATGGCCTCCGTCCTCCCGACCGCCAAGTTCCGCCTCCCGGGGCTCGGCGGCAGGGAGTTCTCTCTCAACCCGGGGCCCTTCAACGTGAAGGAACACGTGCTGATCTCAATCTTTGCCAATGCCGGGAGCGCCTTCGGCGGCGGCACAGCCTACGCCGTCGGGATCGTCAACATCATCAAGGCGTTCTACCGGCGGGGCATCTCCTTCGGCGCCGCCTGGATTCTCATCATAACGACTCAGGTTCTTGTTCTTTATTTCTCTCTTCGTCCTAAAACAATGCTGAACAAAACTTTTTATAAATGACGTGGAAACCAATTATAATATTAATATAATTTTCATGATATTTAATTGCGAGTCCCGTAAAACTTTGGGAATTTAATCGTGAATCTTTTTCTTTTTCTTTTCTTTTTTGAATTTTCAAGTTTTCAAACATATTTGCTAAACTGAAATTTTCTAATTTTTCATATTTTGGCAGGTTATGGGGTACGGTTGGGCCGGGCTCTTGAGGAAGTACGTGGTGGAGCCGGCGCATATGTGGTGGCCCAGCACCCTCGTTCAAATCTCCCTCTTCAGGTAAGGTGCTTCGCACCGATGAGCGTGTTACATTTGCCAAAATCCATGCAATTTCAAAGAGCTCTTTTCATGATATGCAAAAATTTGCAGGACGCTACACGAGAAGGAGACGGAGGAAGACAAGGCAGGATACAAAGTCTCAAGGGCCAAGTTCTTTGTGATTGCAATGGTCATTAGCTTCCTGTGGTACTTGGTCCCGGGGTACCTATTTCAGTCCCTGTCGAGCATCTCGTGGGTTTGCTGGGCCTTCCCTAACTCCGTCATGGCGCAACAGATCGGGTCGGGCCTTAACGGGCTCGGCGTCGGAGCCCTCACCTTGGACTGGTCAGCGGTGGCTTCCTTCTTGTTCAGTCCACTGATATGCCCCTTCTTTGCCATTCTGAATGTCTTTGTTGGCTTTGCACTGATCATGTATGTTGTCATACCGATCGCCTACTGGGAGTTGAACTCATACAACGCCAAGACGTTCCCGATATTCTCGTCGGATTTGTTCACGGCGCAAGGGCAAGAGTATAACATCACGCTGATCGTTAATAAGAACTTTCAATTGGATGAGGTGGAGTACGCGAAGCTTGGGAGGATTCATTTGAGCATGTTCTTTGCTCTCACGTATGGCTTTGGATTCGCAACTATTGCTTCGACCCTCTCTCATGTGGCCCTGTTCTATGGAAGGTAAAAATCCTCTTCCATAGATAATGTGTGTCGTATTAGCTTGGTTTTTGTAGATGTTTTTCCTTTCCACGCGTGGTATGAATTGCTTGTGTCGGAATTCTTTTTTATAGCATGATTTAATGACTTGTAAGAATTTTCGGTTTAGAGAGATATATGATCGTTATCGAGCATCTTCGGAAGGAAAAGAGGATATTCACACAAAACTGATGAGGAAGTATAAAGACATTCCGGCATGGTGGTTCCACGTACTACTTGTAGTGACGATCATCATCTCTCTAATACTTTGTACCGTCCTTAAAAAGGATGTTCAAATGCCGTGGTGGGGTCTGCTCTTTGCGGCGGCTCTCGCCTTCATTTTCACCCTTCCAATCAGCATTATAACAGCCACCACGAATCAGGTAAAAGCCATAATCTAGTTTTTCATGATTTAATCGATTTAGCAAACTGCATTGCTCTCTGTTCAAAGAGTCCCTAATGCCTATTCTATTGTTTTTGCAGACTCCGGGGCTCAATATCATCACGGAGTACATAATGGGAGTGATATTGCCCGGACATCCGATCGCCAATGTCTGCTTCAAAACTTATGGTTACATGAGCATGGCTCAGGCAATATCCTTCCTTAGTGACTTCAAGTTGGGCCACTACATGAAAATCCCTCCAAGGTCAATGTTTTTGGTTCAGGTATGTCGTCCATCCCTTGTACCAACCGAGCATGAGTAGTCAGCTTTCATGGAGACAGCCTTTCCTGTAAATTAAGACAGCAATTCCAATAATCATGTATTTTTCTTTTCGCGTGTTCTAGTTCATTGGAACCATTATTGCTGGTACGATCAACCTTGGCGTGGCATGGTGGCTCCTTGACTCCATCGACAACATTTGCCACAAGAACCTCCTCCCCGCGAACAGCCCTTGGACATGCCCGGGCGATCGTGTCTTCTTCGATGCATCTGTGATCTGGGGCTTGGTTGGCCCAAAGAGGATCTTTGGCTCCGAAGGGAACTATGGGGCCCTTAATTGGTTCTTCCTTGGCGGCTTGCTGGGTCCGGTTGTGGTGTGGCTGCTGCACAAGGCGTTTCCCAAGCAGTCATGGATTTCCCTCATCAATCTCCCGGTCCTTCTTGGCGCCACCGCTGCTATGCCTCCCGCAACCGCTCTGAACTACAACTCGTGGATTCTAGTGGGGACAATCTTCAACTTCTTCGTTTTCAGGTACCGAAAAATATGGTGGCAGAGATACAATTACATCCTCTCGGCTGCCCTAGATGCCGGTGTCGCGTTCATGGCTGTTTTCATTTACTTCGCCTTCGGGATAGAGGACCGGAACCTGCACTGGTGGGGCTCCAACCCTGATGTCGATCCCGAGCACTGCGGGCTCGCGACCTGCCCGACAGCGAAGGGTATTTCTGTTGATGGTTGCCCCGTCTTTTGACGACTTGTTCTCTCAAATAGAACTACGCATGTCCTTTAGTTGGATTAAGTTGCGTGCTTTCTTTTCATTAACCAAGAGCTCATAGAAAACTGATACAAGCATGATCCAACCGGTCCATGTTTGATTGAAGCCCTTTTTTGACAAGACTAGTTCCAAAACTTCACACCTCTTCCAAAACATTACGATGATATCTCGATTATAAATTTCCCAAAACATCCGATGTGCTGAAGTAACTATTAATTAGGTAAAGAAAGATATATGTATGCTCTATCTAGCGTTATTGATGAATACAGCTGTGAATATACAAACTCAATTAACATTTCTTATGAGAGCATTTCCTCGGAAGGACCAATGAAGGCATGATACTGGGCGAAAAAAAAAAGATAGGTCAATATATGCACAAATGTTGTACGTTTATTGCACTTGTATTGCACGGTGCAATGTTTGTGCAATATACGTGCAATCTTGAATAATCGACGGAATTATAAAATAAAATCTCCAATTATCTGTAATATTTCTTTTGGTAAATTTATTAGATCTATTTTTTATGTGAAAAGAACGCTTTATATTCAATGGAGGTAATTAGCGGCAAAAGCCCCATTTGCCACTATCTTGGCCATATGGCTTGAGAATAATTATTTGGACTGGTTTGGAGATCCATCCAATAGAGAAATTAGATTAAAAAGCATTTATGTTGTTTTTTTTAATTTGGCAATTACTATATTGTAACAGAAAGCAGGACTAGACTAGGGTGATTTTACTCTTAGTTGCTTCTGTTTCGGCAGAATAGGAGTTGACTACAATCAGTCCCGCGCAACTTCTCAGTCCCTATTCCATGCTTTGTCTCCGTGTGTTTTCTTTCCCCTCTAAACTTACATGCCCGATGAAATCTTAATTTGTACATGAGATAGAAAGAAGGATTGGGCTAGATGGATCAAGGCATCTTCAAGCATTCCATTGGGCATATCGAGTTTCCACGATGTCTCATCCGAATATAGCAATGCGCATTACTGGAACTCAAAATTTTTATCGGTCGACCCTTTGTATTCAATGAAGGTAATTAGTGGCAAAGGTTTTGCCACTATCTTGGCCATATGGCTTGTGATAGAGTCGATGAATGAGAACCCATGAAATTAGTAATTAGACCTTCTTCTTTTGGTGGATAATAAGTCCATTTTTATGTGTGAAAACATACACATATAATGGAGGATTTTAATGGCAAAAACCATTTTCGTATTGAACCTATACAATTAGAAATTAAACCTTTTTTTTCTTTTAATAGATGTCCAATCTATTTTTATATGTAAAAAGACACATGCATACAAAAATACTTTCGAACACAAGAATCAATATTCTTCGAATAAAATGCTTTCTTATATTCAAAAAGGAGAGGTTCTCAACAAAAATTTAGTCGATGTTACATCCCGGGGCCTTCTATGGTCCAATTGGGAATTAATCCCTCAATTGTAATGGGTCGTAAATTCATCGTAACTCTTGTACATATTGTTCTCGCATGCCAAAAAAAAAAGTCTGTAATTAAGGATTGTAATTGCCTCTTATTTGATTCATCATCCATCAGATTTTGAACATCAGGGATTCTCTTTTGCCAAGAGATTTCTTTCACACGAGGCTGGCATAGTCACTTAGTAATGAAATGGTACAAAATCAAAGATTATACGTATATCGCACCTATATCTCCCTTTGATTGTGCATATCTTGATTAAGATATTATATTATAATATTTATCTAATAAAATCTATAGATATGTTGTTGTATTCTTCATTAATATATACATCAAAATATATTGAAAATTTCACAATTTTCTACTCTACTTTATCATTCTTAACTAGAAAATGGTCTACTTATAAGGGTGTGTTTGTTTCACAGAAAATGTACAATTTCTGAAAAACACTTTCTACAAAATCATTTTCCAGGAAAATGAGTTCGTTTTCCGGTGTTTGGCTAAAACCTAAAAAAGACTTGAAAAGTATTTTCAATTATTTGGTGAGGAATATCTGATGGTGAAAATTATCGAAAATTTTTATATTTTTAAATTATTTTTAGTTTGGAAAAAGAAAGGCTGGCGATTGGCAGAGGGAGGAAGAAGGAAAAAGAAAAGAAAAAGAAAAAAAAAGAAGAGAAAAGAAAAATATTAACAAATTCAAGATGAACAACTCCGAAAAGTATTTTCACCTTCTTAGATTAGAGAATTCACTTTTCTAATTTTATATATGAATATTTTCCTTGATCGGAAAGTATTTTAAGTTGACTTATCATTTTCGGCGAACCAAACAGGTGAAAGTTCGGAAAACAAATTCTCGAAAAACACTTTCCCTTCAACAAACGCACCCTAAATTATAAAGGTTCTATATATAAAAGTGGATCTTGCCGGCAAGTATCTCCATCAAATATGTAGGTTGCTTTTACATATAAAAATAGATATTATATTTAAGGACCGTCCATAGAAACCCGTTCAATAAGTGGAACAAAGAGATTTAGTTACCATTTGTGAAGGTTAGGTTCTCATTGAGTCACTCTATCTAAAACCATTTGTAATTCAAGAGAAGCATATGCCATTTCAAAGTTATTCTAAAGTCAGCATCCTTATACTTCTCATAGAATGTTATTCAAGACTTCAAATATCTACATACAAAAGACTGTTCCTTAAACATGTTTATGTAATGTCCGACCAAAAAAAAACCATGTTTATGTAATGGACCAAAACACTTGTTTCGTACGGTGTTATCTAACTTACATAATGATGTATAGGACTCAAGACTGTATAGTGTCTACAGTCATTTGGTTGATTGCCTGCATTTCCCGCTATCTATTCATGAAGTCCGCGGAAAGCATATGTCTTTCAGTTCGCATCCAAGAAGGCCAGAAATAAAGAGGAGCTGCAAAATCGTATAGAACTGACTTGATCTGTTGAGAATTGTATCTGTATTTTTGTTGAAGAATCGAATTTTCTCGTACGGCATTTTTGCTCTGCATTGTGCTCTGTTGTTGTGTGAAAGAATTGAGAAGAATATGTCTATTTGCTGAGCGACAGATTGTTCCTGTTTAGCAACGGGGTAGCTTTCTTATTATAGCAGGCCATCCAGATCATATTGGTACGACGGAAGTGAAGAATTTCAAAGAAGGCCCCAAAAATCTCCACACAAGCACTTTCCATCAACAAACTTATGGAGCCGCTTCCGATCTTGGATGACAATTTTCCTAGCAGTTAGAATCGATAGGCATTTGATAAAATCATGGCAGTTTCTGCACATACTAGTATTCTTGATAATATGTATTGGTGCGGCTTTTTTTGTGTTCAATAATCCAAAAGCAAGAGCGAATTCTTCGCTCTGGTGAATCCTAGAGGTTACATTTGCGTCCTCATTATCCATTAGCTCCGAACTCCCCAAAAATTCATATCCAAGTGTCTTTGCTTGGCCAAGCAAGTCTTCCAACAGTATGCGCATCTCTATCTTATTACCAGGACAGGACTGCTCGTTTGGCTCGAATGAATAGACCTTGCCTTTGATGCAAATCCAGCTTTGGTCTCTTAGTTTTAAGGGTTGCTCCTCTCTCATCAGTTTTTCCACATTCAACATGTCTATCCACCTCTCGGCTGCTCTGTAAAACCTCAATAATGATATGCAAGTCTCACTATCTCTTGGCTCCAGCTTGATTAACTGCTCAGCTGCATAAAGCCCTAATTCCGGATTTCCATGAATTCTAGCTCCAGCAATTAAAACCAACCAGATAAACTCATTCGGCTCATAATGCATTTTCTTGATTAAATCAAACACCTTGTCTAACCTATCTGACATCACAAACATGTCAACCAGCAACTCAAAGTGGTCCATCACAGGCTTAATTCTATATTCCTTCTGCATCATCTCAAAGTAGTTCAGGGCCTCATCTACCATTAGAGCATGACCACAAGCCGCGAGGATGCCAACAAAAGTAATTTGATTGGGTCTGACACCCACAAGTCTCATGTCCTCAAAGAGCTGCAGGGCTTGCTGAGTTTTACCGTGAAGGGCAAAATTTGTGATCATGGTAGTCCATGATATCAAAGTTCTGGTAGACATCTCCACAAAAGCTTTACTGGCTCTCCTAATGCTCCCACATTTACTGTACATGTTAACCAGGGCAGTTCCCACCACCACATCTGACAAAAACCCGGTTTTGATAGCCTGCGCGTGAATCTGCTCCCCTTGCTCTAGAGCTACCAATTTACTGCATAAAGTCAAGACACTTGAAAACGTGAAAAGATCAGGTTTCAGGCCAGAGCGGATCATTCTCAAAAAGATCTCCAGAGCTCTTGTCCCACCTTGGTATGCAGAAAGATTGTCCATTGCAAGATCCATAATTTGCACGTGCCCTGCAATGATGGCGTTCCATGTGACCAAGCTGGTGGATTCGATGTCATTTAACAATTTGTATGCCTCGTCTACCAACCCACATTTGAGGTACAAATACATCACAGAATTCCTAACTGGTAGGTTCAATTGATAACCACGCTTTATGCTCAAGGAGTGAACCTGTTTCCCTAAGTTCAATGACATCACTGTACAACAAAGGCTTAAAACACTAGTTAAGGTGAACTCATTGGGTTCAACATTCTCCCAAAGCATCTCACTGAAAAAACCCAACCCGTAAGCAGCCTCGCCATTTTCGCTGCAAGCAGATATAACAGCAGTCCAGGAAATCACATTCTTCTCCGTAATACCTCTGAAAGTTTTAACCGCATAATCCAAGTTGCCAAATTTGGAGTACAAGCTACAAAGTGCATTGCCAATGCTCGGATCGTGTTCAATCCGGTACTTGACTATGTAGGCGTGAATTTGTTTCCCCAGTTCTAGAGATTGCAAAGAGGAACACGCATTAAGAGCGATTCCCAAGGTATAATTGGTAGGATAAGATCCTGCCTCCAACATTTCCAGGTAGACTTGGATGGCGAGCTCCGGCTCAGAGCTGTGGACGTAACCCGTGATCAAGGTCGTCCAAGCAACAACATTTCTCCTCGGCAGACTGTCGAAAACCTTTCGGGCAGCACCCATAACCCCACATTGCACATAAACATTCACAAGGAACGTCATGACAAACAAATCCTCCTGGGCTCCTGTTTTAATGATGTGGGCATGAACAGCTTCCACATCCGAAACCAAACGCCTGTCCATGCATTCTTCCAAAAGGGGAACACAATCAAAGGATCCGGTTTCTGTCCCATCTTCTAACACGAAGAGCCCTTCTCTGAAGTCTAAAGACTCGACCTCCAGAGTACCGCTCGGGCCAGCGTCGGTGTTATTCGTTCCACAACAAATGCCCGGAGGCTGAGTGAGCAAATGCAGCTTAGAATCAGTCCCAGAAGCTCAATCGCACTGACTGGCCAACATCATTCTACGTAAACTCAATCCTACTTTTCTCTTGAAAAGACACAGAACTGAATGAACTTAAGCTACTCGAAGCGAGAGAAACGTGTCTCGAAGACGATAGAGAGAATTACCTTTCCCACAGCGAGAGGAGAGACGCAACCGGAGATTCTCGAGCGCAGCGAAGATGGGTCGACCCGGAGTGTGGCGGCGAGAGAGAGGGACGGCAGACACGCCATGAGGAGGACGGCGGAGGCAGAGGGAGGAGCACCAGCAAGACCGTTGCATGGAAAGAATGGTTCTTGGAAGAGAAGGGCGAGGGCGAGGCCAGGGGAGGAGGAGTGAGAATTCGATGAGACCGACGATGATGTTCTTCCTCCCTTGTCGTCGTTTTCATGCGATCTATCCGGATAAAGTCGCAGGAGAGGAGGAAAGAGATAACGGGATTATTTGCCCGAAGTTCGGTTGTTGCGACGCAAGTTACAATTGGTCGTTGCGAAATAAGTAAATCTCAATTTGGATACTTAATTTAACTTATTCCTACAAAAGCAAGATATTCATACAGCTCCTCCATTTCTGGAATTATACATCATCTACTTTCATTTTCTGCAGAGTTACCCCGTAACCTGTATGCCACACACGTTCTGTACAGGAGGCACCCTTGACGAATTCTCATGAACATTTTCTTTCATGTATGAAGAGCCACTTGGACCGTCATTGATCTCTTCCGCCCACAAGATGTATGAGGGTATGGGGAATGCCCGAAAAGGATTGGATTAACACCGGGGCAGATGCGAGACGAGTCGAGCTTGAGCTTAGATACGTAGGAACTCCAATTCCCCTTGAATTCGGCAAGTGCTAAAATGATTAGAACGGAGGAAGTTGCTCAGCCGAGAAAACTATTTCCCATTCCAAGCTGCTTTTCTTCGAAATAGACAACCTCGGATAATATCATAGTCCTTAACAGAGCCACGCCTTGCGTCAATACAACAACACATGTATCCATTCCACAAGAATATAACTATACACAAAAACAAGAGATTTTCATTTCTGGCAGATTTAGGAACACTCGAATCACACCAGCTACTACATCCTCCAAGAATGTTAAGGGGCCTGGTCATCCCAAGCGCAGTTGGGTTACACGATAAGAACATACTCCTGTAACAGGGAGACGCCCGATGTCCTATAACGTAAGATCAGCGCTTCTTGCTTTTGCTCTTCGTGATCCTAGATTTGGCCGATTCGCCGGCAGGCTTCCAGATGATGTCCTCGAGATTGCTACAGAAACTCTTGTAGAACTGCAATGCAGACAAGTGACAAAAGTTATAAACTGAAAATTCGCTCTACATAATCGATTCTTAATTCTTGTCCCCTCACAACCTCCCCTTTCGGGCACAGAACTGCAATCGAGAGCTAGTAACTCGAGCCCGCTTCATTTTCCACAATTACATGGGCTCGCCTTCGCCCAATTGACCGACAGTTTTTTATGTCTAGCCTGCCCATACGATTGGTCGACACGTTGGTCAACCATATGAGCGAGCCCATGATGAGATCTATTTATGAATTAAGCTTCTCGAGTGGTAAAATGAAAGATAAGAACAAGGAATGGTACAGAAATGAACACTTGAAAATAACATGAACGGTACCTTAAGGTACTCATTGGCGTCTCCAGCTGCTTTCTGAATATCAACCATGAAGTATGTTGGAGCAACCTCAAAAATCTGGAGACCGAAGGAGATAGCAAGAACCATTAGTTGACTGATTTGTCAATGAAGAAAAGAAAATACCCAATGATGCCTGAATGCTTACCTCCAGAATAACAGAGAAATGAGAGGTCTTGCTTGCTGATAGACCTTCCACTCTCATCTGGCCAGAACCACAAAACGTAAGTTTCTTTTTTTGTTGGATCCACAAAACTAAGTTTTTTTAACAACATATTTTAGGATGAAAATTACATTATGGAAAAAATCGACAAATTAAACCATCAATAGCATGAATAAATGCCTTATTTTATTTCACATAGTCAAACGATAAACAATCGGAATGAAACCAGAAACCAAAAACACAGGTATAGGTAATCTAAGCGCCTGTTTGGCAACTTGCCAAATAATGATTGATTCTGCTCTTTTGTTCCCAAAATCAATTTGGAAATAGAAATCCGTTTATTAAATTTTTTGTGCTCGGGCACAATTTTGCAAAAAATTGTGCTCAGAATCAGTTTTGAAACAGAATCAAGAATTAAAAAAAAAAGTAGCTTCTTGATTCTGGAACAATTTTTTTAGAACTGATTCTTCTTGGTTTTTTTCTTTTTTTGGTTGTTGTTGTTCTTCGGCCACCGCCACCGCCGGCCGGCCATAGGCCAGGTCCGTTGAGGGCGGCTCGCGGCCTCGCCCAGCCAAGGTGAGGCCGACCTCGCTGTCTCCACTGGCAAGTGTGGTAGCGAGGGCCGCGACGCCCTCGCTAGCCTTGGCCCGTGGCCGGTCGTCGGCGCCGGCGGCCGGCCATGGCCAAGAAAGGAAGGGGAAAGAAAGAGAAAAAAAAGAAATAAATATTAAAAATTCAAAATATTATTAATAAAAAGAAATTTTGTGTAGTTACCAAACGCATTTCTGTTCTTTTTCTATTCTAAGAACAAAATTTTGGGCAATTACCAAGCGTCTTCAAATGCTTAGAAATTGTTTTCGCGCACAGAATAAAAAAGAATCATTTCTGCCCAGAATTTGATTCTGGGTACAAAATGGTTGCCATTCGTAACCTAAGGAAGATATGCATGTGATCGTGTGCATCGTCGCATAGCGCACATAAGAGAGAGGGCAAAGAACTAATGCTAAAAAAAAAAAAGCAACATTATTTGATAGTCTATACCTTATAATTGCGAATATGTGTCTTGAAACCCATAGATTGTGCAACAACTTCCATACTCGATAAAACCACCTTTGCGGGCTTCTGTGACACAAAGCGAGTTTGATGCTTCACAGAGTCCTGTTGAAGATGGGATGAATCAAAGTTCTGCAAATTTTACGAGAAGATGGCAGTATATGAAAGAGCATCGACAAGATTAAACTACAAGCAGTAATACATTATGGCAATAGAAAACTTCTAGTCAGTTAAATTGCATACCTGACCCCTGTCAAAGAGGGCTGAAAGGTTTAACCCTTGAGATAAGATTATCAAATCAAATGCATTAAGAATCAACGGACGCATGTCTTCATTCCCATTTTCCTCATTAAGCTGCTGTTCCCACAGAAAAAACAGATATTCATTCATTGTAAAAAGAGCTGTGGAATGCCAACAGCAGATAATAGGAGCGCAACAATGCAGGACAAAGAATTTAGCACCACAGCTTTTTCCTGAGAGCTGAGACCAGATGGCGATGTTATACTAAAGTGGGACTGAAAATTATGTGACTGGAGTCTCTCTGATTAGGAGACCATAGGCTTCATTTCAGAAAACATTGTGGAGCAATCTCCCACTCTATCAGAAGTATGCAAGCAGCAATATAAATTACTTCACAAATATCTATATATATCACTCCATATAATAATGTGAATATGAAGATAAAGCTAAGGCTAGAGAACACAAAAGCATATCAGAGAACAGTTGATCACCAAGATTACAACTAATATAAGTTATCGAACTTAAGGTCAATTGAAACATAATTTTAGATGCCACTGCACATCTTATGAGAGCTGAAATAAACACAGTTAATGCTAAAAAAAATTCTCCTTTGCCAAGCAAAAAGAGCTCACTTCATTTCCTCTGAGTTTGAGAGAAAAGAGAGAGAACACATGGCATATAACTATCTGCTTAATGTCAGTTAGCACAAGGTCATTCCACCCAAATCATTATGTAAGAAGCACTGAGAGCAAAGTTAATTCAAAAGTTCTCTCGACCAAAACTGTTCCTTAAAATACATAAAGAGATGAAGCACTATGAACTTGAAAGACTTACGGACCTCATCATCGTCAAAGGCAGCATTTATATCTTCCAAGTTCACAGCTTCAGATTCAATGACTCTGACAGGATTATAACTTTTCTTAAACCATTCATCATCTCTGATCTGCTCTATTGTAATTCGCTGAAAACAAAGAAAGAGACTTCTCAGAGACAAATAGCCAAACTCTCATACGATAATAATAAAAATTTTCGTCAACATAATGAATAGCTGCCAAGAAGTAGCTGAAGTAAGCCCTTATTAGCATCCTCCACAGGAGAAGTTAGTAAGTGAAGGCAAAAGTCAGGAAATGGAAAACGTTATCAACACCATGGAGAAAATAGGAAAAGGTATGATAGAATGTTTTCCCAAATCAAGTAAATCCATTATATGCAATCTTATTTATCACCCCATTGCCGTTTGGGTGGTTTAGACGATTGTGCATGGACTTTAAGCTTCACAATCTTAACAGGAAAAGAATTTTACATCCCTTCTCAGTTGAAGGCAAGTTATCAAGACCATCACAAAGAACGAGAGCAT
Organism: Syzygium malaccense; assembly: GCA_031216405.1. Lineage (NCBI taxonomy): Eukaryota > Viridiplantae > Streptophyta > Magnoliopsida > Myrtales > Myrtaceae > Syzygium > Syzygium malaccense. The sequence continues at coordinate 11,067,530 of CM062258.1, forward strand.
CACCTTGCCAAGACGTTTAAATTACATTCACTCAACCATACCCAGTTGCCACATATAAAAAGCTGACTGCCAAATTCCTCCTCTGATAGCATAGTATAGTCACTATAGCGACAATAATGCCAGGTTAATTGTAAAGACAATAGCATGCAAATGTAAATCTTTCATTCTTGGGAAAATGACACAAACAGTGCACGAACTTTGGCCCAATGTGCAATATGGTCCCTGAACTTTTAATTTATTCATTATCATCCCTGAACTTTTGGTACATATTTAATTTAGTCCCCGAACTATATAAAAATGTTCAATATAATCCTTCTATTAATTCAAGTTCAGGGACTACATTGAATACTTTCGTATAATTCAAGGACTATATTGAACATGTATCAAAAGTCCAGAGACCACATGGAACAAATTAAAAATTCCAGGACCACGTTGCACATTGAGCCAAAATTCAGGGACCGTTTGTGTCATTATCCCTTTATTCTTTGCATGTTGTCCATTTTAAGATGCTAATTACAATGCAATAATTAAAAGCATATTAACATGTGATATCAAAACCAAATAAATGGTTTTGCTGCGACAGAACATGTGATGCTCGATTCAAGCAGACAAGAAGTTTGCATCCAAGAGTATTCTCAGTAATTACAGTTTCAGGATTTGGATCTAAAATCCTCTGAATCAAGGACTTTGCTCCCATGGGAAACCATGATGGGCATGAAAAGTCGGCATTATCAATCTGCACAAGAAAATGAAAGTTCAGATTCATTTGACCAAAGGAGAAATATCATAAATAGAGTAAACACACATTTGTATCTTTAATTAATATGCTGAAGGACATGTTACAAAGAATATGAGGCTTGATTCCTGATGTTACACCTAAAGTGACAAAATAATCTAAATTAGCAGTGTTGACCACAACTAAAAGAATGTACAGTTAGCAGAGAGAAACACAAAATCAATGTGCACGACAATTTGAAAAGGCCCAAGGTTCAAAAGTAACTAGTTATTGAATATCGCTTTTATTTCTTTATATTACTGAGCCCTGCTAATACAATAAAAGTGGGTGATAGACTTGTGCTAACTGCTAAGAGTCCATCATTAGCCTACCACTAATTTATGGTCGAGAAAGTTTCATCCCAACCTCAAGTGAAAATCAATCGAGACATAAATGCGGGGAAAAAAGTAAATAAAGCACAACAAAATCGTGCCTTACTGTAAAGTGTGGTGAGGTCTAGTTCATCAAATGGGAGATATCCTGCCATCAAAACATAAAGGATCACCCCGCAGGACCAAACATCTGCTGGGGCACCGTAGTAACCCTTGTGACTAAGTACCTTAAAAGCAGAAAAGAAGAACATTATGAAAAATTGGAGCACAATGATGTACATGAAATACAACCTACTAGCTCAAGAAGCATTGAGTTAAAATAGGATTATGTCAATAATTACCTCTGGTGCTACATAATTAGGAGTCCCACATGTTGTCCGAAGTAAGCTAACCCCCTATAAATAGATGTTAAGAGGAAAGAGAATCATCACAATCCTTTTTCCTTATGTACAATTTCATTAAACAAACACAGCATCGATGATCAAAATAAATTTTACCTGCTCAGGCAATGCACTAAGACCAAAATCAGAGATTTTCAAGTTTCCTTGGGAGTCGAGTAATAGATTTTCAGGCTGTACAATGGTGGAAATGAGAGTCAGAGTTTCTTCAACTATCTAACAAAAAGAAGCTTTTAAGACAATAGGGGAGCATCACCTTTAAGTCTCTGTGATAGACTCCTTTGCTGTGGCAAAAATCTACCCCATCAATAAGTTGCTGGAAGTATCTTCTAGACTCAGCTTCACTGAGACGTCCATGGTGGACCTGCGCAGTTTTGACTCACACTTAATACAAGTAATTGCAAAGATATACCACACAAACAAGGTTATACACTCCAAGCAACTGGACCATTGATGTTATAGACTAGACTACTTACTATTTTGTCAAACAATTCTCCACCTGTAATAAACTCCAAGATTATGTAAATCTTGGTTCGGCTGGCAAGAACCTAGAAAGCAAGTTCACAAACCAGGAGCAGAAAAAAAGCATCAGATGAGCAGTGTAGAGAAGCATTACGTAACTAAGATTCTCAGTAAGTTGAATCCCATGCCTCATGGAGACGAACAACGTAGGGATGCCGCACAAGTTTCATTATTGATATCTCCCTTTTAATCTGCACAGTTAAGGTTGAACAATATATCAAGAAGGTGTGCAAGGAAAGAAAATTTTACTAAATACAGCGGCCCGCTCTAGGAAACCAAATATTCAAGCAATATAACTGGTTGCAGAAATTATGTCTCTATGGCCTTACACAAGAAAGATACTGCACCATACATCCATAAAAGACTTTTTGTATAATATTGCTGAGAACCATGCAACAATCAAACCACAGGATTTTCACGAAGATGATAAGCAAAATGAATGGCATTATATATCGAACAGGGGAAGGCACGTTGGCTTTGCCACTCACTCCATAAATCATTGAATTCTGAAGCATAAATGAATGAATGTAGGATTCATGTATCTTCAGAGAGCATATTGTAAAATATAATCAGTGCCAGTTTCCACACCCTAGAGCTCCAATCGGTCAGGTGTCAAGGTTCAGAAATTTTGAAGGACTACATGGTGATTATGCTAATGAAGATCTCTTTAGTGTTAGTTTTCCTCTTCTCTCCAAGTTGAGGACTTGGATGGAACAAAAAGGCAGGCCTTCTTGTACGAACAAAAAAAATAAACACAAACCCAAGTCTCCAAGCTGATTTATCCTGATAGAACACGCATATCAATTATCAAGTACATAGCATTTGGACAACCGAATAGATTGATTATCTCTAACAAGCTGATACTTTTGAACTCGGTGCCTCATCTTCTCATCATTCGAGACCCAATTAAAGAAACCCAGAGAGAGAGAGAGACAGAGAGACCTGTTCCACCATCTTGTGCTTGATGATGGTGCCGCGATCGAGCACTTTCATGGCGACACTCTCGCCCGTTTCGGTGTTCTGCGCGAACTTCACCTTCGCGAACGTCCCTTCTCCAATCGTCCTCCCCACCTCGTACTTCCCCACCTTCCTCACCACCATCTTCTCTCTCCGGGCAGAACCTTTCGCTCCACCACATCAACCAATCACCATTGGTGCAGCAGCTCCACCTCCTTCCCCCAAGTAAAAAAACCACGCAAAGCCCACTTCCAATCCCAGGTTATTGCCCGAGGAATCGAGCTCCCAGAAGGCGTGAACCGTTCGAAGACAGAAAAAAAGCAAGAACCTTGATTTCTCAGCCCATGCGTAGCCACAAAAAAAAATCAGAACTTTACTTTGTCCCAAGAACAAATTTTCCCAAAAAAAGAACAACCGAAAACTAAAAAGGCAGACAGATTCCTTGCGCTCGTTTCCAATCTCTAGAGACACAGGAAAATTCCCAGATGGGTTCTTCACAGATGGGTTCTTCCGTGCTAATTTGTTCGCTTTTAAGTGTGAAAGTGGGGCGGTGGTTGAAATTTAAGATTTGAACTTTGGAGGCCGAAAAAGGAGAGTGCAATGGAGGGATTAGGTGAGGAAAGTGGGGAGATTTTTGGAAAAAAGAAGTTTGCTTCGGACAATGTGAATAAACTGGAGGAAAGAACAGAAAGTGAAAAATATGTAGACATGTCTGAGTGCCCGTTGACTGGTGCGGTGTACGCGTCCCCCCTGAATCTCTCTCAATCTTGTCGGGATGGACATTGACCCCCCCTACTGATCTTTGCCTGCTGATGCCCGTGCTCTGCCTACGTTATCCTATTAGTTTGTAAATCAATCCCTGCCTATCTTATCATGTGAAGTGCTGTTCTTTTCGCTTTGTTTTTTCAGAGGAACGCGGAAAATGTGTATATTCGCGATGAGAAATACACAAAATTATATGTAAGGACTAAGTGTCCGAGGTAAATTGATATATTTAATCTATTTCTTTATAGGTTAATACAGTGTAAGTGGATTTTAGATCGCCTAAATGTATTAACACAACATATACAAAGGCATTTATCTTCTCGTGTATTTTAGTTTCAGTATTTTCCTTACATGCATGCGTAGAAGGTTAAGAGAGGGAATAGATAAAGGAAGTTTGACCACGATTGTTTGACTTCTAATAGTTTTTTTGGGGGGGACTTCTCCTCCGAAAGTAAGGATGAACTTGAACTCTTTTCAAAAATACACTTCCTTATATTACTTAGTGCGTATGCATCCTAGATAATATGTCATGCGTGCCAAGCGTTTTCTGGAACAACACTACACATTTTGTAATCCTCTCCTCACACTTCAAAACTCAACCCAATTATCAACTTATCATGAAAAGCGATGTAAGAGCACGCACTCAGTTTAAGATATGCCGAGGGCTATGTCTGCCTAACATACAATAACAATGATGAACATAAAGCTGATGCGATGCGATGGATAGCAAAAATAAATTAAAAAATAGAATAAAAGGGCAATGGCCATAATAAGATAATGAAAGTTGCATTCTTGATATATTCTGGGTATGAAGATAAGCACTGTTAAAAAGCAACAAAGAGGAGCAGATGCTGGATCTTTGATTGCATCTGTCTATTAAAGAGGACAGAAAAAGAATTCAACAGCACAAATCTTGAAGGGAAAAGTGGAGATACACCTACACCTGTTCCTTCTACTGTCATATGTCTCGATTAGGGTTTGCTTTTACGACATCACAAAAAATCTCAAGTTTCTACACTTATGACAAATTTATCAAAAATTATTTTGTTTGACCACTAAAAAAATCCTAAATCGATACATTTGTGACAATTTTTACCCTTCTCTAGTTTTCGTTGAATTTCACTATCAAATTTCTGAATTGAATAACACATGACAGTTGACGAGTGTGCCAGTTTGGGGTTTTACCCTCCATTTGTCACATGTGTACCAAATTGTGATTTTTCGTGTTATTAATAAAATTTAACGGTAGGTAAATTGTCACAAATGTACCAGTTTGGATTTTTTTGTTATCAAAAAATTAAATTAGAGTAAATTTGTCACAAATATACCTGTCTATGATTTTTTATAGTCAAAAAATTAAGTTGTGGTAAATTTATCACGGGTGTACCAGTTTGTAATTTTCGGTAGTCGAAAAATTAGTTTAGAGTTAATTTGTCATAGGTATACCAGTTTGAGGTTTTTCGTGATATTAACTCTAAAATTTACTAGAACCGCATTTAATCAACAAATTAATCGTGGGCAAGTTGACTTAAGTAATTAATCTACATAGTTGTTATGATTTGCCAAGTTGACTTATCAAAAGAATCGAGAAGGCAGGTGATAATCGTGGCCACAGATAGTTGGGAACCAAAGATGTTCGCGACCCTTTTTCAATTTTGAAAACTCCGATGAATGCGACATCAATACTGAGAAATTGCACACTTGCACCGACCTAATCCGCGCACATGTTTTCGTTCCCTTTTTAACTCCAACACCCATCTCCATTTGGTCATATTTTATCATCAGTCGTGGAACGAGGAGCTCACCAGAATCCTCTCTTAGTTTTGACAGTCACAAAGAACATTGGTCCTTAAATCATATACCATTCATCGCCTTCCAGACTCTGCTCTGTATTCTTGCTGTGCAATCAGATACTTTTGGGAGGCCTGCGGGAAGAGAGAGAGAGAGAGAGATGAACCGCATCATTAGAGCTTTGCTTTACTTTCCATTAGCTGTCAAAAATGAAGTCCAACATGCAACTCCATGCTGGGTTTGCTTGCGTTTGTTGCCAATCTCCGATTGCTTTGGCTTCAATCTCGTCCTTTTTAATTCTAGAAATGGGAAAGAAGAGAGAAGAAGATCCGTTTCCAGAGACCTTAAGAAGGGCCTTAGTGGGGCGTGCATAAAGCCAAGAACCAGGGCTTTTTCGTTTTCTTTCCCTTAATCTAAAGAACGCAAAAGGATGTCCTTTTTTTGGCGATTCTGTCCACTTTCGATTGTGCTGCGAGAAAGCGATGCTCTCGTAGTACGAAACGAAACTTCTGGTTGTTTGTCCTCTTGATGATCTCTCCTAGTGGGGCGTTTTCATTCTTTCTTTCTTTCATGGTCTAAAACTAAATCTCTTTTGGTGGGATTTGATCGGTTGAAACTTGAGGTGAATCCATCGACTAAACGACGCATAAAGAAAATGCTTGCACATGAGAAGCTGAGGGCCTGAGAGAGAGCTCTTCTTCCGTCTAATACGTGGGGATACGATCATTCAGAGGTTTGCATCCGAATGGAAAAGCTAATGTATCTAATTGAATCTCCCGCGGTCACTTGAAGTCACTTTGGAGCGCAAGGGGTTAGCTGCTACTTGTTGCACATGTTCAATTTTTCGACCATTTTGTGGGTCTTCTCGATTCCTAATCGAAGCAACCGTCCTTTCTTAGATATAAGTAACTTAAAGAGCGGCCCGCAGAGTAAAGACCTAATCAATCATTAAAGCTCGATCAATCGCAAAAATCGTCGAAATGGGTCCTCGAGCCGTCACAGCCATGGGGACTTGATCCTAGGATCTCAAGCACTTGGCAACCTTGTTACAACAAAAGCCGCTCGAAGTGCAGGGCTAACATGTAATCGGACCCAAACCCACGAGACTTAGGCGAAAGAGGAATGTAATAGGCAAATCAAATCGAGAGCATCTCATTCTTAGAGACGAACAAACTGCTAGTAGCATTCATCCTGCCTTCGGCGCATCGCGTCAACTGCCTCGAGCGCTATTGCAGAGCAGGATGATTTACTTAAACTTACAAAGGCTAAAATTGAGGACAACAAGACCAACAATTCCAGAGAACAGTTCAAGTGATGACATTGCTGGAACGTTTAACCAGAGTTGAGCATTGCACCTTTTTCACGGCTTCAATAACATTGTGCTCCCCATCTCAATCAGCTTTTTGTGGAAAGTCATTCAGCTGCACTAAAATCCCCCATTTTGACAACATAAAGCTGTCTGATACTCCGACGCCAAACATGAATCATTTTTTTTACGCTTTTTCCACTTTCTGCTCGAGTGTTTCACTTTAAAGGCCTCGATATATCTGACAATCTCTGGTAATCGTTTCAACCCCACTCAAATATTATCATCAGGTAAGTAATCCAGAAAATCTTCTATTTCACTTTTCTATTTTGAAGGCTTAGACATATTTCCGATGGTCCTATCAAGTATAGTGTGACTGCGTGCCGTGAAGACTGGAGGCTGAAACACTATCTTGAAGATGGTATCAACTTAGGGAAGGTTGAAGTTCTAGGAACCCGAACTACTACTGATCCCACCGTTAGGATCTAAGGAACAGATATAGGGAATTCGATGATTCCATTAGATTATTCTGTTATTTTGAATTCGAAACGCTTAGTTACTTCATCTGATGGTGAACTCTAACTAGCTATACTACAGCTGTTCTAACTGCACTTGAGTTTGCATCTTAAAGTTCTGGCCGGACCAGAAGAGAACCTCAGTTTCTACTCCTCAATTTCTTCTGGCCAGTAGCGAGGGATGCTTGTCTATTACAGACGGATCAAGCCCCAAGCCAAGTGCAAATAGGAGATAGATAGTAAATTAATTCACCTATTCAATGAGCTGTAGTTGTACTCCTATCTGCCCTCAAGTCCTAGTGATCAGTCCATGATCCAAGCGAGCACAGTATAGGAAAAGAGTCCTCGCCAACAGAAGTTTATTGTCAAAGACAGGGCAAACTGGAAGTTAGGGCTGCAATTCAGATGTGAAAGAATTCTTTGAAAGAGGATAGTAAGTATATAGCCTTAAAGAAGGACCTTCATGTCTGCGAACATGCACCACCAAGGCAAGTCCATCAGAAACCCGACACAATAATTTCCACAGAAGCATCTATGTCTAGACCACCAAACCGTTTTTCCAAATCATGCACAATACAGTTTTTTTTTTTGGACATAATGCACAATACAGTTTGAATGATGGATGCATGCAAAAATAAAATGGTCCAAAGACCATCTTACAACTTAAGACTTGTTGTGAGGGTAAATGGAAATCGTGACGCCTGTCCCAACAATTCAGTAATATGTAAAAATAGAGTCTTCAAGCTTCACAGTCCTAACTAGTTCCTAACTTAAATTTCTAGTTTTGCTGGTAGAACTCACTGCTTCCTGAGGGAGACATAACAGAAACAAACAAAACTACTTGGCATCTTATTTTTAGCTTGGATGCTACAAAAAATGTCAAATTACCATGAATGATATCATATGCTTCAGCCATTTAAAACCAGAAAGAGGAGTCACAGAATTAAGAGGCTCCAGTCAACCAAGATCAAAATCAAGCTTGCAGCATCTTGAGCATAATTAATCAACCTTAGAAATATCTAGAAGCTTTATCAAACTTTCAATCCTCAAATTCCAACTTGCAATTCATGTTTCGTCGCCTGAATTTGAGTTCAGACTCTTCTTTGATCATTTTTTGTTGGAGCCTCCGAAGAGCTGCAATTGGTCATTTTAAGGACTCGTATCTCATGAATTACTCTCGTCTAGAGGAGGCATGATTATTACCAACATCTTGCCACATTAAACCTATCAACTGACAAAACAAAACCATGTACATGAACAGACAAGAACCCAACGCACATTACACAGTAAGAAACAGGAAGAACGAAAAAGATGCACATTCTTGACAAAACCAACCACATGTTCCCCCACAATCGAATTGAAAAAATCAAGAAACTTTAATAGACACGACCATATTTTGATTTGAACTCACACAGCCGTTGTCTGTGGTATCTGACCAACAACTTTACCATCCTGAGTCAACGCGCCCCCACTTTGCATCCCATTGACGGTTGCCGCCGTCGCCGCAGCCTGATATGCCGGAACTATCCCTCCGGCCGCCGTATAGTAAACCACCTGCGGGAAACCTGCCTCGGCCATCACGGGCTGCTGCACCACCTGACTCCCCTCACCGTAAGCACCGACCTGGGCTTGCTGAGGTTGGACCGCATTATAAAGTGCCTGTTCCCGGTAAAGCTCCGGCCCCAGTCTCTGCACTCCGTAGTAACCCTGACCTATAGGTCCGGTCACCGGTTGAATGGCAGCGAAGTAGCCACCGCCGCCCGCAGCGGGAATGTAGTATGCTGGTTGGCCCCCATTAACCGCCAATGGCAAACCTCCGCCCGTCACGGGCCGCTCCGGCAAGTACGCCGCCGCCGGTGGCATCTGCACCGTCGCGGCCACCTGAGCGGCAGCCTGCGCTGTTGTCGCCAATGTCTCTAGTTTTGCCGGAGCAGCAAGGTACTCATCGGTGCAAACGCCAGGATTGACTCCGTCGCCGCTTCCATTCGTCGCGGCCTCTTGTTGCTGATCGGAAATATGTGCTCTCTCCAGCGCCTGAATCTGTTGCTGAATTTCCGGCGGCGGCGGCGGCGGAACCTGCTCTCCAGCGACGCGCCGATCCTCCAACCCGAACTGGGCGACGACCGGCGCATGCACAAAGTCCTGCAAACTCACCGGCGGCGGCACCGCCGAGAAAACCTTGTCGAAGCCAAACAGATAATCGGGATTCGCGGCCCCGATATTCGCGGCCCGCGCCGAGTCCAGCGCGTCCCCGAGCCACTGCCGCTCCGACTTCGCGCCGCTGGAGCCCGAGCCCAGAGACCCGGAGTTCAACGGGAAGAGGAAGAGCCGCAACCGCGCGGGCTTCGCGGAGGCGCAGCACAGCCGGTCGTACTCGAGCAGCATGTGCTCCAAGTCCTCGTCGTTGACCACGGAGACGAGGGCGTCGAGGTCCTCCCCGGGGAGCTGGTACTTGAGGCAGAATTCGGGCGACGCGGTGAGGGAGGCGAGCTTGGAGGCGAGGGCGGGGAACCGGACGGAGCGGTCGACGGAGAGGAGCCTGGTGTCGCCGCCGGCGTAGACGAGGTGGTGGTCGTGGGGGCGGGGCTGGATCCGGCCGCCGTAGCTGCAGAGGAGCTTGACCTTGGCGGCGGCGGCGGCGGCGGAGGCGGCGGAGGAAGGGGGTGGGGGCTCGTCGAAGGAGAGGTTGGGGGCGGGGGCGGGGGCGGGGTCGGGGTCGAGCTCGCGGGAGCGAGGGGAGGAGCCGCGGGAGTCCGGGCAGGAGGAGGACGGCGGCGGGGGCGGAGGCGCGTGGGCGTCCATGGCGGAGGCGGGGAGGTGAAGCTAGGGTTTCGAAGGCGAAGGAGGAGGAGGAGGAAGAGACGAGGAGGAGGAGGATGATGGAGGAGGCATGGTGCGTTGAGAGTTTGCGGAGAGCGGGAGGAGTAATTTCTGGAAAAATATTTTTATAATTTTCTATTTTATATATTAATACCGTTTTTTTTAATGTTGTTTTTTTTTAATTTTAGTGCACTTTTTTGGATTTTTTTTTCCGGTGGGGCCCGGGGGACTGAACCGAGCGGTGTTGTTGTGTGGAGCGGGAGCGGGAGCGGGAGCGGGGGTTCGGGGGGTTTGACCGACGCGCCAGCTGGAATCGGACCATGCCATCGCCTTGATGTCTCTCTCTCTCTCCCTTTTCGTTCCCACGAAACTTCTGGAATCCTTGGTGAATGCGAAAGGACCCGACTGCCCTCGTCTGGAGGAGACCGGATTCCGCCGCGCTCGGGCGCCGCCTCAGCCTCGCGGCAGGGGCGGAAGAGGGCGGGGGATGACGGCGGCGGCAGCGGGGGGAGCGGCGGCGGGGGGAGCTCTTGTCGTTCCTCATCCGCGAGGGTCAAGCGAGGGAGAACGAGAGTCCTCTTTTGCTTGGAGTAGTTGAGTGAATCGCGACAGTTTATTTTGACACTTTCCCTTTTGGTTTCTCCAAATGGATGTTGGCAGGGGAAAACAAAAAGATGTGGGGATCCCCTCAATTGAGGATGTCACTTGTATGTTAGTAAGAGAGGGTTTGATGATATTTTGTGATTTTACGTGATAATGCGAAATTTGGACCGTTCGATTGAAGAAATTAACTGTCGATCACTCAAGTGACGATAGTTTGAATATGACTCATTCTCGATCGTCGGATGGATCATGAAAAAATAGTCACGCAACTCCCTACTGCAACGAAGAATGAGCTTTTTTTTTTTCCTTTATGGGCTAAACAAAGAGTTTAACTCACACACCTTACAATTAATGTTTGTATGACTAACCTTACGTGGAAGGGCCATAACTATGCTTGGTGGCTAAATTTAAAATTTTATGACTGAAATAACATCTCTATAATAGATTTATGACTTTTTTGATAATTTTTCTCGTTGAATAGACATGACTATGCTTGGTGGATCCGATCAGGTAGATAAAATGAGAAAGAAAGGTTAGGGCGAGACCGAGGGTGAAAGAGGAGAGAGAGTGATTGGATGGAAGAAGAGATAGATTGGGAGAAAATGAAGAGTGCAAGGGTTGAAGTGTCGAGTGATCGAGTTTATAGATTATTGGTCTAAATTGTCGACACCCTTTCTAGCTTTTGTAATGTTCAATATATAAACCGGATCGGTTTATGATACATGTATTCCTCATGTACGATATGGAATATGAGATGTGTGATTGAATGACATTACGCGCATTGGTTTAAGGACTAATATTTGCGCACCGTGAGAGCTAAGTGTCCGGTGCAATAAAGTGCTATATCGCTAAGTGTCTGGTGCAATAAAGTGCTATATCAGGAGAGCCATCTCTTCGAATCTAGATGTTGCACGATGGGGACTGCCTCTTGAACCCTTAAGACACCCTCTAGAATCCTTAGACTGAGCAATCTATTCTGCCCCAACACAAAGTCCTTAAAGAGTCGCTTGCTGATGTCCCTACATCAAAACAAGTCTCTCAACACTTCTACTAATAGCCAAGAGGCATGTGTCTTTGCTGGTAAAGGGATTGTGGGTGTGGGGGTGGAGGTGGGGCCGGGGCCGGAGAGTATCGGGTCCGGAGTTCGATTTTCATGTACACTACATACACATATATATAAAAGAGAGGAGTGGGATTCAAAAAAAAAAAACTCTTCTATTAGTAACCATCTTGAAACCACCTTTTCCTTTCTATGCAAGTAATGTTTGCAACCAGAGAAGGATAAGCCATACGCCGTAGCATTGTGGAAGCATGATCCATCCCATCTATTTAAAGGGGCAATCAATGTTTGGTCAGAGTGAGAAAGCATGGAATTTCATAGAATCATGGAGGATCCTCATCACCTTGGTTACAACCCCAAGAGCAGGGAGCAACATAAATGAAGGCACATGGACGCACATAACTTCTAAGAGTGTCAAATCGCATCCATCTCCAGCTACGTGCATGTGGGCTGCATAATAAGATACCGTAGCTAAAGATCGTCAAATGAGGGCACTAGTCTTATTGGGGTGGAAAATTTAACCATGTGAACTTGATATCTGAAACTTGAGCGACCGCCTAAGTGTTAGATCTCATGGTAGGGGAGAGTATCCATGTGAGAGTTGGTGGAGTTGTATCTTATAGAGGGTTAGGTTAGTTTAATACTTTAATATTCAAGTCAAATATCGATACTTATATCATTACATTCTTTGGCCAACTCCATTAAATTAATATGGAGATATAGAAGGAATTTTTCTATTTAATACTATATTCAAGATGATACCTTTATTTTCTATGAAATATAGGATCTCATACGTATGGTACGTTAAGATTAACTTGTAACGTATTTATTCTAAAACTCTTCTACATTTTATTTTGCAACCGTGATTGTATAAAGCTTCATTGGTAACGTGTTCGATGTAAACGATTTTCTTGATGTTATTCCACAATAATCACGATTAAGTTTGGATCCATTAACATATGTTAGACCGGCTAATCACAAAATGAAAATCTAGATTTGCCTTAAATCATAATTAAGTGCACTTAGTAGTTGAACAAACTTGAAGTAGTGCTTTTTTCCTAAGAAAACTCAAGTTATGTTTTGCTATTACCGCCTTACATTAGCATTTGACTTCATATCACCAATCATTTAACGGGGATAATTATCCGAAAATCCTAAATCTATTGTATGGTAGCCAATTTTTGTCCTAAACTTTTTAATTTGGCCAATTTAATCCTAAAACCTTTTGATAATTTTCGAATGTGGTCATTCCAGCTAATTTTTATCAGAAATCATTGACGTGGATAATAACCATCTTATGTGGCACAATCGGTGCGAACATGGATGATTTTCTATTTTTTTATTTTATGAATTTTTTTCCCTTCATTTTCTTTCCTTTTTCTTTTTTTTTCCAATTTTCCTCGATTGGTGTCCACATCAGTAATTTCCTGTCAATAGACTACAATAGCAAATTGTCAAAAGGTTTTATGACTAAATTGACCAAATTTTAAAAAATTAGGACTAAATTAGTTGTCATATAATAGGTTTAAGGTTTTTTGGACAAGATTTCCTATTTAATGTTGTGGTAACATGATGACCGTGTTGGAAGTAAAAAACCACTTGTGAGCGTGGACAAGCAACGTTCATCACATATGGCTTGTTAATATCTTCATTATATAATTAAAAATAACGAACGCCTATACAAAAAAAATCGGACCATTTTTGTTTCTTTATCCAAACCGGTGTGTTTTTAGGGAGGCGGTATCGCTCGCAGGAATTGGATTGCTGGCACTCTACATGCGAACACAACACAACACCCCTGTGCATGCGACACTTCGATCGCCCGAGACGGCACGCCGTGCGGCAATGAAACGGTAGAGCTCGTGCATGTGGTGCTCACGTTGGCATTTTATTGTCACGCTAATTTTTGTAAAATCCTCGAAACGACAATGCCAATCGTGCGCTTTCATCAATCATTCGACAATCGGTGTGTGGAAGTCAGCCACGGGAAACGGTGCTGCCTTGCCCTAAATCTCCATTCTCTTGGTCTAATCAAATTATATTTAGCACGATGCACATGACTTAATTAACGAAAGAGTTAGTGATCCATGTCCCGGCACAAGGATAGGATGAGCCCCGCAATTTGTGTGTATGAATGAACTGACATAAGTTGGTGTTCGGCTAAAGAAGTAACCTCGTTAAAAGGAAGGAGCCAGAGCTCTTATAGGAGCCTCTGCATCCTGTTCCTATTTTGTAGGGCGGATTCAATGGATGCGCTTTTTATATTGATGTGTCGATGCTTGCACGCATTGCATTTCCAATTCCCTCCGTATCTTTATCTTTCCAAAAAAAAATATAATACCTTCTAGGAATTTTATATTTCAATGATTTCGAGATTCGAACGAGAATCGAGATGAAGCATTTTAAGGAATTGCTAACGTCCTTGGCCTTCGTCGAAGTCAAACCAGCAGACCACGTGAGTTGCATCGAGCAAAGTCCTTGGCTTTGCCTGGCTGGGACAACGCGCTGCTTTCATACGGTTTGGGTCAGTCAGACGTGATCGATGACAAATTTGAGAATTAAGGCATCCATTGTTTTGTTGCTCCCTAGACATTCATATAAATGTGGTTAGGTGTCTTCCGCGTATTCTGCACCTAAGAAAGCCATAAAAAAATATGGGAAGATGCCTCGAAACAAGCAGAGTCCTAAAGAGGGGAAGGTCGGTTTAAGCTGCTTAGGATGTACTACTATTAGTCAACAAGAGCAAGCAACGTAGCGTTGCGAACGAGGGCTACGAGAAGATGATGCGGGCACACTAATCTAGTGGCCTTTTCCTTGTGATTCTCTTGGAAGGGAAGGAAGGAATCATTCTCCTTTTAGGGAGGATCACGGTGTTATGTTTGACCAGTCTTTGTTCGTTGTATCTCTACATGTCTACCTTAGCTCTACGTTTGACTTTTTTTTTTATTTAATGACGCTTTTGCGTATCAAGTGGACCAGAAGTTCATCAGTACAAGTTAAAGTAACTCCATTCCCCACTGTCCACTTGGGTTACGTTTGGTAGCCCGAATTTAGTCCGGATAGAATAACAAATTACTGGTCATTATGTTTGGTGATGTTCTCCACCAGATAAACCTAGATACAACCAAATAAAATATTGGATAAGAATTCCAACCTAGGGGTGGGATAAACTTGCCTGCATCGCTCGCCTGAGGACCACTGCCAAATTTACCGATCATCATCGCTTTCGACCACCATACGATTGTCGTCGCCTCCAACCACATTGGTCATTACCGCTAGGCGGCAATTGTGTTCGACAAGTGAGGGTGAAAAGGAGCCTAAAGATGATGGCCGGGCAGGGTTTATATAGATCATCCTTTCCACCCCAGTCGCATACGTCCTTCACGTCAAGCCTGGCCTTTCATGCACAACTCACGAGCTGGCTATTCACTTGTTGGTCGACAAAGAACAACTAGCACACCGTTAGCTTATTGGCATCCATACTCTTGAGCATGGAGTTCGACATGTTGTGCATCAAGAACATTGCAATGGCATAGTGGTGCAGAACCTCCCCCTATGGGTCCATCTCACGATGTGCGCTTTCTTCGTTGTCACCTCTTTTTCGGTAATGGATTCAGGCCGTATGACCCACGACCCATAGGAAGTGCCTTGCGCTATTCATGAGGCTATCCTAAAATTATGTGAACTGGTGTCAGTTGAAAGACCTCATGCCCCCGAGGTCGACTTCTTTGATCGAGACGGTTTGGGTCTCACGTATAGGAGGAGCAAAGTCAAAGATGGTATTTTTAAAGATTTTCAAATGAGAATGATTTTCGAAGATTTTCGATTATATCTTAGATTGCAGATTTTTGAAGATTCCAAATCATATTCTTAGGTTGCACCAAACATATGATATTTTTACAATCCGGAGATATATGGAGAATTTCAAATCCCCTTTTATTCTATTCTATCCTAATCCGAATCCAGATAACCAAACACAGTCTTATAATTTTGGACCAGTTGGACTTCAATCTAGGACCGTTGGATGTAGGATCCAATTATGATATAGTTTCACGATCATGAAAACTCCATACGAAACGGAGGCTTCTCCATTAGAACTAGACCTAATTATGCGTCTGGCTCAAGCCCTCCCATGACAAAATGGGCCCGAAGAGCATTCTTGGATGGGTTCAGATAAGTCTGTTTGGCTATAAAGCCAGCCCAAATCAGTTGGGCTCGAGCCAGCCCAGACCCTTTTGGAATTTTTATTTTGCCATGCTCTAGTCTCGGCAACAACTCAGGTCAAAACTAAAGAACCGATCAGGCCTGCCCAATGAGCACTTCTGATTGAAACGCAGGTTCTTTGTAACTTTATTATTGCTCGTTGAGTTAACTCCTGATTTGACATTCGGAGTTTAATGCGTACCGCCACTTTTTGCCGGTTCAATGTAGTAACGTTGGAGAAGAATTTGATCCTTTTGCTCTATCGAGAAAGGAATTAAGGATAATCAATTCCACTGAACACCTTCGATCAACTCGGAAAGATGACCGAACGTTATTGCCTTCAAGGCGAATAGTTGCGGTTGAAATATAGAGTCCGGTTCGACATTTATTAGTCAAGCAATACAAGTTTGGAGTTTCCTAAGTTCTAAGCATTATGAAAACCCAGTGTCTACGGTCAAGATATTTCTTTTTCAGTTAAATATGTTGCAAGTACAGCAATGATGCATGCTCAAGCTAAAAGTAGGTATAAACATGTGCACGGAATAGAACCACATGATGTGAATATGTTGCAAGTACATCAATGATGCACATTAAAGCTCAAAAGCAAGTATAAACGTGCACAGAATAGAACCAGATGATGCGAAATTCAACCTCAATTGCGCTAAATAAACTATACCGCATCCTTTTATTATTGTAATGAATTGGCACCTACAAGTACAGAGTCAATGGTGTGGTGCAACTGATTCCCACCAAAAATAATAGGTGTCAGGCTGCACGCCTCCATCATTAATTGAATCAAGAGTATGGGAGACTAATTGAACCATCCGTTGCCTTGAATGGTTAGCATCCTCCACATGGACCTTCCTTTAGTGCTTGTCATTGGCAACATCGCTTGGAAGATCAAGACCATCAGGAATTTTCCCTGGATAGTTAGTCCTGGAGGCATCTGATCCTGTCATCCTGCAAACAGCCAACGGAATGGAGGGACCTGTGTGTATGTTTCAAGAAATATCTAATAGTATGCTTTGACCGTATCATGCTTACCCTCTATCCACAATGACAACTGAACGGAGTTCGCAATTCGCAAAGCTGCAACCACAGATAAAATATGTTTTAATCAGTCCGCGACATAAAAGCTCCCACCTATCCTAAAAATAAAGTGCTACACTTATCAACTCCACTGCTAGGCTAACTAGGATCATGTGCAGTTCACCAACAAGATTCATTCGTCACAAATATATCATCATTTTCATCATCCTAATCTGCTACAGGTACCGCCCTCAGAACTGGTAGCGGTTGTTGCTACATAATTTATAGGTTTGAAAAGTTCCACTAAGAAGAAAGAGAAAGCTACGTAATGGCATTTTAGTGAAGCAATAAAAATCTATGTAGAGCCTAAAAATACCATGTACATGGACAACTCAGAAGCTACAATCTGATTACACAAGCGGACACGACTTCCAATGTGTGTTTATTCAAATCTTCTATTCATCAATTCCTATTGGCTCTAATATCTGTCTTGAATTATAAATCAATACATCACTAAATGCAAACATGAAGCAAGACCAAAAGAACAGAAGGTGGGACTTTGTTGGCAATCAGCATAGGTGGAAAAATATTTGCGCAAAACTTCATTACTGAAACCGAAGATAATATGTAGTGAAGATAGAGATCCAGCTTCCCTATTGACTGATGGGAATCACCCATCTACAATAAAGTTTTTCTGCTTAACAAACAGTTATGGTATGATGATCAAGCAACACACTCAACAGTGGATAATCAGTGGTCACTGGGCATACCATAAAAACCTTCAGAGTACTTTTTTGGGAACAATCTTAATTTCATGTCATTCACTCATTAGAAATATATTCAGAAGGGAGACAATATGAAGGACCTAATGTAAAAAAATTTCTCAAAACAATAATGCAGAAACAAGTCAGTCAGAACACTAAAAAATTTCTGCGCTCCCAATTGTAATTAGAAATACAAAACCATTGAATAGAACCAACCAACCAAATATGAACTAGGAAACACTCACTTTTTGCACATTTCACTCTTCACCGATGGATGACAATCATTTCCAAAGACGCTGAGGGCATGAAACAAGAATCCACCGTGAGTAACAATTGCAATCTCCTTCTCTTCCCGTGTCCACAACCTGAAGATAAATCGAAACCTTGAGATGCAGAATCAAATGGCTAATTTCAGATTTTTACTTTTTACATAGCTGTTCAGCTACTTTCTTCCAAAATCATACAAGTTTCTGTCTATTTTGCATTGTAGTTCATATCCTAAAGCACTGAGCAGGAAGTTATGAAGTACCAGTTCCAGAACTTCATTCCTCGAACTGCAACATCCTCATTCTTTTCTCGAACATCAGGCGTCCACAAGACGTCATCTTCATTCTCAATCTAAGGAAAGTTAAAATCAAAGTTAAAAACTAAGATTAGCTAATGTTGAGACTTCCAAAGCAAATGCCCCAAAAAAAGCATTTTAAGAAATGAAGCACTTACCAATGAAAAATCAATTGCAGGAAAGAGCGACCGATACTCGCTAATGCTTCGTCTTTTGTCACAAGGATGAACTCCCTATGGACCAAAATGTACATTTTTAGCAACTTGAAGCATGCAAGGAATGTTCAATACCAAAACAAGATGATCCACAAAACACAGGCAAGAGTGAAATTCTACAATTACTAGTAGCAAAATGTCTGCATCTTTGTCTTGCAATAACTTCTCATAGTTCTAAATGGAGGTTGATAAGTGACAAAAAAATGGAGGTTAATTATATGAGAGGTCATTCAGCTTGGGGTTTTGCCACTATACTTTGCAAAGTTACGCAATTATCACTACTCTGTTTCTAGTTGGTCCCCATCCTCAATAGAACAAGATATATTATGCCAATATGCAAACTCAGCTTGACAGAACATCTGACTCATTAAATACATGACATGACAAGATACATACGACATTTTTCAACAAGATAACATGATCCATCAAGATCTGCGACCAATCTTATGGATTTTGGTGCTTGGATGAAAATCAGTACGCTGCGTGAGGCTACCATCATGCCACGTCATGTTAGGTCATCCACTTGTGCTAACACATCCATCATCATCAAAATTCAAATGAAACACAAAGAGAACGGTAGCAATGAAATGATTTTCTATAGTGGTAGCCATAATATAAACTGAATTTCAGATGCACAAGTGAAAATTGGCAAAAGTTGAATGGTGTATCATGGTATTCACCGTTCTAACTGCTAAAAGGAGGAACCTGTGCAACGTGAAGCAACTGATCCTTTTTCAACTACAAATATGTAACTATTGGTCATCTTTAACAAGATAAGAAGTCCTTGGGTTGAGAACTAAATTTCAACATAAGCGAGATCAGTCAATTTGCTAAAGAAGAATCAGAACTCATCCTAATAAGCACGAGCTTCCTTCATACTTAGGAAGGTAACTACAGGTAAGCATCCCTTAATCTCAAATCAAGGAGAAACAAATACTCTGAAGTATGATCCTAATAAAGCCAGTGGTATAAACACCTGTACTTCCACATGATATCCTCTTTAAAGTTCACAAAATTATCATACCGGTCAAGGGCAAAGGCATATTCTTTTTCTTATGTCTCGCAATCCTTATCCGATACAGATATACTTGTGCATATTAAGAGTCAATAGATTAAAGATTGTAAGCGGTGAATAGAATGCAACACAAACAGTAAAGTGCACTGAGCCCATTGCAAATTCAACTGCAACAATTTAATAATCGGTACAGCAAGAAGGAAAAAAACTACCGAAATTTTCCAGAGACAAAAGTTACAATGGTGGAATGTCCACACAAAATGCTTCCAACGAATAATATTGTGAAAAACCAATCAAAATTCAGGATTTTGTGAATGATCTTTTTATTCCATATGTACTCACATACCCAATCTTCTCGACAAAGTTCTACGGCAATAAATGGTGGGCAATTGAGACTTGAAATAGCAGGATGATCGCTATTCCCTGCATTTGCAAACATCAAAGGAGGTGCAACTATTCCATCTGTATCACCTTCACCACCAAAAACTCCAACAGCTGTTTGCATAGCTCTGCAAGTGATCACATAAAAAGTGTGAAAACGGCATTTAAAGGAACTTCAAGTCCAAATTTTGAACCATAGCATGCCCCTCATGCAAAGGCTAGTAGAATGACAAGTTAACAACTTAAAGAATGCGGACCCAAAACACGTGGACAAAAGAATAATCAAAACCCATAATGTAAAAAGAACAAAAACTCATAAATGGTAAAAAGGAAATGCAAGGAATTCACCATAGACACTTCTGACATATGTTGAACTGATTATGCATCCATTTGATATTAAAGTTTAAGCTATTAGAAAATGACACGGCTTATTTTCATTATCTTCACACTTTGCCCCCATTGGCCCATTCTCCATCAGATTAAAAAAGGATACAAGCCCTATTGACTTATTATGAAGGCTTAAATAGTAAAGCAGCTGAGTGTAACAAAACAACTAAAACTGACATCCTATGCAACAGAGAAGAAACGGTACACAAGAATTTAAATCCTTAACAATATAACACACCAATTAATAATACAAATCAATATCGAAGACAATGCTTTCTGTGAGAACATACGAAAAGATAAGCCAAGAAACAAATTTGAAGCCAATCACAGTACCTCAACAAAGGGGAAGTGATGACAAGATCAATCTTCTCGGGAAGTCCGCATGCTTGGCCATGCTTACGCAAGTTGCTAACCTATCAGCGCATCAAAGATCATTAGAACGTAAGCCGGTCCAAACAAACTGCATAAAAAAGAAAAAAGCACCTTGAACTTTTTCTAATAGAATTTAGGACATTATAAAAAGAACAAGACAGCAAAGCCTTCTCAGTTCTCACACTAACTCAGGTTGGCTATGTCACTGTTGCCCTACCTATAATCTTAATATCCTATCCAAGACCAACTTGTTTCCAAGCAAGTTCTTACGACAAGGCTATCCCTGTGTCATTTTCAGGGAAGCAACTTAATTCCTAATGACAAACCCAACAAAATGCAATCTAAAAGAGAAATTCCACTGTTAACATATGTATCATTTAAAGACAAACAGGCCACGGGCAAAAGTGACCACCTGCTGCCAGCCGAGAGGGGTGAGATGAGCATCAAAGAGATCATACGACAAATAGGCATCGGGGTTCTTTTCTCCTTCCACATTATGAATTCCTTGCGCATGCCGAACCTGTACGTCAATCGTCAAGTCAGACCCAAAAATGCTCGACGCCTACGAATCCGCCTCTACAGGCATAAAGAAACCCAAAACGCCGCAATGCCACGTACCAGGTGAAGCGTCTTGCACCGGTGTAAAGGATACAGCACTGTCAGTGCAGCATCCATATCTGTAGCCAAAGGAAAACAGAGCATCCACAAAAGTCAGTTTCATCGAACGAAAATGACGATCACGCCAATTTCACCGCACTGGAAACCGAAGCGCCATCGCCAGAGTCCATCAAAATTTCAGCTACAGGCGACAAACAAGCATCATCGCCAATGGAATGACAAGCTCTCCACGAGCGACGAACACAACGCGTCTCTTCACACCACAAAGGTGGAAAAAACCGGATCCGTCTCGCTCAAGCAAACTTCACTACCTAAATCCAAACTCCACAAAACCAACCCCGCACCGAACCGCCAAATCCAAGCGAACGGAATCGTCCGAAACGGATCGAATCACGCTCCATCCATCACCGACCCAAAACGAACAGCAAACGCAGAACGCGAAACGGACCAAAAAAAAAAAACAGGAACTAAGAGAGCGGTTCCAGGGAATCATCAAATCGCGAGACGGAAACGATGGGATCATCAGCGAACGGGCTGTACCGGCAGGAGGTGGGGAGGACAAGGAAGAGCGGACGGGGAGGTCGAGACGACGGCGGCGGCGGCGGCGGCGGCGCCGCGGCTGCTGCTGCTGCTTCGGAGCGGAGAGGTTGCGAGGGAGGAGGACGAACGGAGGAGAGGAAGCGCTGCGCGCGGAGGCCGAAGCTTTTCGTCCTTCGAAGGACGCGATGGAAATGCAGTTACTAGGCGGGGGAAAATGGCAGCCAGACCAACCGACCTCCATCCACGGATGGCGTGCCGCCAGTGAAAGTTAAGCACCCGAATTCCCTGCCATCCGGAGATCCACGTGGCGGCGTCCCGTCCATCCGCGCGGGGCGGGATTTGGGGGGACACGTGTCGCGACGGGCCTGGTTGGCCCTTTGACCCGGGGGGGAATATTCGGCGGATCGGATCGGCAGCCGAGAGAGTCCTCCTCGTTCCTGAAGCTTTCCCCGATGCCCCGATGCTCCCCGTTCCTTCGCCGTTCCCGATCGGGAAAGTAATGTTTGCAACCAGAGAAGGATAAGCCATACGCCGTAGCATTGTGGAAGCATCGTCCATCCCATCTATTTAAAGGGGCAATCAATGTTTGGTCAGAGCGAGAAAGCATGGAATTTCATAGAATCACGGAGGATCCTTATCACCTCGGTTACAACCCCAAGAGTAGGGAGCAACATAAATGAACGCACATGGACGCACATAACTTCTAAGAGTGTCAAATCGCATCCATCTCCACCTACGTGCACGTGGGCTGCATAATAAGATACCGTAGCTAAATATCGTCAAGTGAGGGCACTAGTCTTATTGGGGTGGAGAATTTAACCATGTAAGCTTGATATCTGAAGCTTGAGCGACCGACTAAGTGTTAGATCTCATGATAGGGGAGAGTATCCATGTGAGAGTTGGTGGAACTGTATCTTCTACAGGGTTAGGTTAGTTTAACACTTTAATATTCAAGTCAAATATCGATACTTATATCATTACATTCTTTGGCCAACTCCATTAAATTAATATGGAGATATAGAAGGAATTTTTCTATTTAATACTATATTCAAGATGATGCCTTTATTTTCCATGAAATATAGGATCTCATACGTATGGTACGTTAAGATTAACTTGTAACGTATTTATTCTAAAACTCTTCTACATTTTATTTTGCAACCGGGATTGTGTAAAGCTTCATCGGTAACATGTTCAATGTAAACGATTTTCTTGATGTTATTCCACAATAATCACAATTAAGTTTGGATCCATTAACATATGTTAGACTGGCTAATCACAAAATGAAAATCTAGATTTGCCTTAAATCATAATTAAGTGCACTTAGTAGTTGAACAAACTTGAAGTAGTGCTTTTTTCCTAAGAAAACTCAAGTTATGTTTTGCTATTACCGCCTTACATTAGCATTTGACTTCATATCACCAATCATTTAACGGGGATAATTATCCGAAAATCCTAAACCTATTGTATGGTAGCCAATTCTTGTCCTAAACTTTTTAATTTAGCCAATTTAATCCTAAAATCTTTTGATAATTTTCGAATGTGGTCATTCTAGCTAATTTTTGTCTGAAATCATTGACATGGATAATAATCATCTTATGTGACACGATCGGTGCGAACATGGACGATTTTTTTTTTATGAATTTTTTTTCCCTTCATTTTCTTTCCTTTTTCTTTTTTTTTTTTTCCAATTTTCCTCGATTGGTGTCCACATCAGTAATTTCCTGCCAATGGACTACAACAGCAAATTGTCAAAAGGTTTTATGACTAAATTGACTAAATTAAAAAAAAATTAGGACTAAATTGACTGTCGTATAATAAGTTTAAGACTTTTTGGACAAGATTTCCTATTTAATGTTATGGTAACATGATGACCGTGTTGGAAGTAAAAGACCACTTGTGAGCGTGGACAAGCAACGTTCATCACATATGGCTTGTTAATATCTTCATTACATAATTAAAAATAACGAACACCTATAAAAAAAATCGGATCATTTTTGTTTTTTTATCCAAACCGGTGTGTTTTCAGTGAGGCGGTATCGCTCGCAGGAATTGGATTGTCGGCACTCCACATGTGAACGCAACGCAACACCCCTTTGCATGCGATGCTTCGACCGCTCAAGACGGCGCACCGTGCGGCAATGAAATGGTAGCGCTTGTGCATGTGGCGCTCACGTTGGCATTTTACTGTCACGCTAATTTTTTTTTGTAAAATCCTCGAAACGACAACGCCAATCGCGCGCTTACACCAATGATTTGACAATCAGTGCGTGGAAGTCAGTCGTGGGAAATGGTGTTGCCTTGCCCTAAATCTCCATTCTCTTGGTCTAATCAAATTATGTTTAGCACGATGCACATGACTGAATTAACGAGAGAGTGATCCATGTACCAACACGAGGATAGGATGAGCCCGGCAATTTGTGTATTATGGATGAATTGATATAACTTGGTGATCGGTTGAAGAGGTAACCTCATTAAAAGGAAGGAGCCGGAGCTCTTATAGGAGCCTCCGCATCCAGTTCCTATCTTATGAGACGGGTTCTACGATTGCGTTCTTTATATTAACGTGTCGATACTCGCACGCCTTGCACCTCTAATTTCCCCCGTATCTTTATCTTTTCCCAAAAAATGAAATACCCTCTAGGAGTTTTATATCTCGATAATCTCGAGATTCGGATGAGAATCAAGATGAAGCATTTTAAGGACTTTGCTAACGTCCTTGGCCTTCGTCGAAGTCAAACCAGCAGACCACGTGAGTTGCATCCAGCAAAGTCCTTGGCTTTGCCTGGCTGGGACAACGCACTGCTTTCATACGGTTTGGGTCAGTCAGCTGCGATCGATGACGAACTTGAGAATTAAGTCATCCATTGTTTTGTTGCTCCCTAGACATGCATATAAATGTGGTTAGGTGTCTTCCGCGTATTCTGCACCTAAGAAAGCCATAAAAAAAATATGGGAAGATGCCTCGAAACAAGCAGAGTCCTGAAGAGGGGAAAGATCGATCGGTTTAAGCTGCTTAGGATGTACTACAATTAGTCAACAAGAGCAAGCGACGTAGCGTTGCGAACCAGGGTTACGAGAAGATGATGCGGGCACACTAATCTTGTGGCCTTTTCCTTGTGATTCTCTTGGAAGGGAAGGAAGGAATCATTCTCCTTTTAGGGAGGATCACGGTGTTATGTTTGACCAGTCTTTTTCGTTGTATCTACATGTCTACCTTGGCTCCACGTTTGACTTGTTTATTTAATGACGTTTTTGCGTATCAAGAGGACCAGAAGTTCATCGTTACAAGTTAAAGTAACTCCATCGCCTACTGTCCACTTGGGCTACATTTGGTAGCCCGAATTTAAGTCCGAGTAGAATAACAAATTATAGATTTGGTGACATTCTCCACCGAATAAACCCAGATACATCCGGATAAAATGCTAGATAAGAAATCCGGCCTAGAGGTGGGATAAACTCGCCGACATCGCCTACCTGAGGACCACCGCCAAATTTACCGATCATCATCACTTCTGACAACCATATGATCATTGTCGCTTCCGACCACGTTAGTCGTCACTGCCAGCCGGCAATCGTGTTCAACAAGTGAGGGTGAAAAGGGGCCTAAAGACAAGGGTCGTGCCGGGTTTATATAGATCATCCTTTCCACTCCAGTTGCATACGTCCTTTACATTGAGCTTGGCCTTTCATGCGCGACTCACGAGCTGGCTATTCCCCTGCTGGTCAATAAAGAACGGCTAGTGCACCATTAGCTTATTGGCAACCATGCTCTTGAGCATCGAGTTCCACATGTTGTGCATAAAAAATGCTGCAATGGCACAGTAGTGCAGAAACTCCCCTGCAAGCCCATCTCACGATGCACACCTTCTTCGTTGTCACATCTCTTAGCGGCATTTTTCAGCAATGGAGTCAACCCATACGACCCACAAGAAATGCCTCGCGCAATTCACGAGGCTATCCTAAAATCACGTGAACTTGTGTCAATTGAAAGACCTCATGCTCCTGAGGTTGACTTCCCAATGATTGGTTGAGAGAGTTTGAGTCTCATGTATAGGAGGAGAAAAGTCAATGATGGTATTTTTAAAGATTTTCAAATGAGAATGATTTTCAAAGATTTTCAATTTTATTTTCGATTGCAGATTTTCGAAGATTTTTAAAGATTCCAAATCATATCTTAGGTTGCACCAAATATATGATATTTTTATAATCCAAAGACATATGGAGGATTTCAAATTCCTTTATCCTATCCTATCCTATCCTAATTTGAATCCAGATAACCAAACACAGCCTTAAAATTTTAGACCGATTGGACTTCATTGGGGACCATTGGATGTAGAATCCAATTATGATATAGTTTCACGGTGATGAAAACTCCATACGAAACGGAAGCTTCTCCATTAAAAGTAGACCTAATCATGCTTTTGGCTCAAGCCCTCCCATGCAAAAATGGGCCCGAAGAGCATTCTCGGATGGGTTCAGATAAGTCTATATAGAAGCCAGCCCAAATCAGGTTGAGCTCGAGCCAGCCCAGACCGTGCCAGAAAAAATATTTTTCATGGGCTAGTCTCGGCAACAACTCAGGCCCAAACTAAAGAACCGATCAGGCCTGCCCAATGAGCACTTCTGATTGAAACGCAGCTTCTTTGCAACTTTATTATTGCTCGTTGTGCTAAATTGCTAACCCATGATTTGACATTCGGAGTTTAATGCGTACCGCCACTTTTTCCCGGTTCAATGTAGTACCGCTGGAGAATAATTTGATCCTTTTGCTCCATCGAGAAAAGAATTAAGCAATTCCACTGAACACCTTCGATCAACTAGGGAAGATGACTGAACGTTATTGCCTTCAAGGTGAATAGTTGCGGTCGACATATACAGTCCGGTTTTATATTTATTAGTCAAGCAATACGAGCTTGGAGGACAATCAACTTCTCAAGTTCTAAGCATAATGAAAACCCAGTGTCTATGATCAAGATATTTCTTTTTCAGTTAATATGTTGCAAGTACAGCAATGATGCATGCTAAAGCTAAAAGTAGGTATAAACATGTGCACGAAATAGAACCACATGATGTGAATATGTTGCAAGTACAGCAACGATGTACACTAAAGCTAAAAAGCAAGGATAAACGTGCATAGAATAGAACCACATGATGTGAAATTCAACCTTAATTCAGTTAATTGCGCTAAATAAATGATACCACGTCCTTTTATTGTTGTAATGAATTGGCACCTACAAGTTCAGAGTCAATGGTGTGGTGCAACTGATTCCCACCAAAAATAATAGGTGTCAAGCTGCACGCCTCAATCATTTAATTGAATCAAGAGTATGGGAGACTAATTGAACCATCCGTTGCCTTGAATGGTTAGCATCCTCCACATGGACCTTCCTTTAGTGCTTGTCATTGGCAACATCGCTTGGAAGATCAAGACCATCAGGAATTTTCCCTGGATAGTTAGTCCTGGAGGCATCTGATCCTGTCATCCTGCAAACAGCCAACGGAATCAAGGAGGGACCTGTGTATACGTTTCAAGAAATATCTAATAGTATGCTTTGAGCGTATCATGCTTACCCTCTATCCACAATGACAACTGAACGGAGTTCGCAGTTTGCAAAGCTGCAACCACAGATAAAATATGTTTTAATCAGTCCGCGACATAAAAGTTCCCATCTATCCTAAAAATAAAGTGCTACATCATATCAACTCCACTGCTAGGCTAACTAGGATCATGTGCAGTTCACCAACAAGATTCATTCGTCACAAATATATCATCATTTTCATCATCCTAATCTACTACAAGTACCACCATCGGAACTGCTAGTGGTTGTTGCTACACAATTTATAGGTTTGGAAAGTTCCACTAAGAAAAAAGAGAAAGCTATGTAATGGCATTTTAGTGAAGCAATAAAAAACCATGTAGAGCCTAAAAATACCATGTACATGGACAACTCAGAAGCTACAATCTCATCACACAAGGGGACACGACTTCCAATGTGTATTTATCAAAATCTTCTATTCATCAATTCCTATTGGCTCTAATATCTGTCTTGGATTATAAATCAATACATCACTTAATGCAAACATGAAGCAAGACCAAAAGAACAGAAGGTGGGACTTTGTTGGCAATCAGCATAGGTGGAAAAATATTTACGCAAAACTTCATCACCGAAACCGAAGATAATATGAGGGAAGATAGAGATCCAGCTTCCCTATTGACTGATGGGCATCACCCATCTACAATAAAGTTTTTCTGCTTAACAAACAGTTATGGTATGATGATCAAGCAACACACTCAACAGTGGATAATCAGTGGTCACTGAGCATACCATAAAACCTCCAGAGTACTTTTTTGGGAACAATCTTAATTTCGTGTCATTCACTCGTTAGAAATATATTCAGAAGGGAGACAATATGAAAGGCCTAATGTAAATAATTTCTCAAAACAATAATGCAGAAACAAGTCAGTCAGAACGCTAAAACATTTCTGCGCTCCCAATTGTAATTAGAAATACAAAACCATTGAATAGAACCAACCAACCAAATATGAACTAGGAAACACTCACTTTTTGCACATTTCACTCTTCACCGATGGATGACAATCATTTCCAAAGGCGCTGAGGGCATGAAACAAGAATCCACTGTGGGTAACAATTGCAATCTCCTTCTCTTCCCGTGTCCACAACCTGAAGATAATTCAAAACCTTGAGATGCAGAATCAAATGGCTTATTTCAGATTTTTACTTTTTACATAGCTGTTCAGCTATTTTCTTCCAAGATCATACAAGTTTCAAGTCTATTTTGCATTGTAGTTCATATTCTAAAGCACTGAGCAGGAAGTTATGAAGTACCAGTTCAAGAACTTCATTCCTCGAACAGCAACTTCCTCATCCTTTTCTCTAACATCGGGCGTCCACAAGACATCATCTTCATTCTCAATCTAAAGAGAGTTAAAATCAAAGTAAAAAACTGAGATTAGCTAATGTTGAGACTTCCAAAGCAAATGCCACAAAAAAAACATTTTAAGAAATGAAGCACTTACCAATGAAAAATCAATTGCAGGAAAGAGCGACCGATACTTGCTAATGCTTCGTCTTTTGTCACAAGGATGAACTCCCTATGGACCAAAATATAATTTTTAGCAACTTGAAGCATGCAAGGAATGTTCAATACCAAAACAAGAGGATCCACAAAGCACCAGGAAAGAGTAAAATTCTACAATTACTAGCAGTAAAATGTCTGCATCTTTGTCTTGCATTAACTTCTCGTAGTTCTAAAAGGAGGTTAATAAGTGACCAAAAAAAATGGAGGTTAATTATATGAGGGATCATTCAGCTTGGGGTTTTACCACTATAATTTGCAAAGTCATGCAATTATCACTACTCTGTTTCTAGTTGGTCCCCATTTTCAATAGAACAAGATATATTATGCCAATATGCAAACTCAATTTGACAGAACATCTGACTCATTAAATACATGACATGACAAGATACATACGACATTTTTCAACAAGATAACATGATCCATGGTACAAGATCTGCGACCAATCTTATGGATTTTGGTGCTTGGGTGAAAATCAGTACACCGCGTGAGGTTACCATCATGCCACGTCATGTGAGGTCATCCAATTGTGCTAACACATCCATCATCATCAAAATTCAAATGAAACACAAAGAGAACGGTAGCAATCAAATGATTTTCTATAGTGGTAGCCATAATATAAACTGAATTTCAGATGCACAAGTGAAAATTGGCAAAAGTTGAATGATGTATCATGGTATCCACCGTTCTAACTGCTAAAAGGAGGAACCTGTGCAACGTGAAGCAACTGATCCTTCTTCAACTACAAATATGTAACTATTGGTCATCTTTAACAAGATAAGAAGTCCTTGGGTTGAGAACTAAATTTCAACATAAGCGAGATCAGTCAATTTGCTAAAGAAGAATCAGAACTCATCCTAATAAGCACGAGCTTCCTTCATACTTAGGAAGGTAACTACAGGTAAGCATCCCTTAATCTCAAATCAAGGAGAAACAAATACTCTGAAGTATGATCCTAATAAAGCCAGTGGTATAAACACCTGTACTTCCACATGATATCCTCTTTAAAGTTCACAAAATTATCATACCAGTCAAGAGCAAAGGCATATTCTTTTTCTTATGTCTCGCAATCCTTATCCGATACAGATATACTTGTGCATATTAAGAGTCAATAGATTAAAGATTGTAAGCGGTGAATAGAATGCAACACAAACAGTAAAGTGCACTGAGCCCATTGCAAATTCAACTGCAACCATTTAATAATGGGTACAGCAAGAAGGAAAAAAACTACCGACATTTTCCAGAGACAAAAGTTACAATGGTGGAATGTCCGCACAAAATGCTTCCACCGAATAATATTGTGAAAAACCAATCAAAATTCAGGATTTTGTGAATGATCTTTTTATTCCATATGTAATCACATACCAAACGTTCACGACAAAGTTCTACGGCAATAAATGGCGGGCAATTGAGACTTGAAATAGCAGGATGATCGCTATTCCCTGCATTTGCAATCATCAAAGGAGGTGCAACTATTCCATCTGTATCACCTTCACCACCAAAAACTCCAACAGCTGTTTGCATAGTTCTGCAAGTGATCACATAAAAAGTGTAAAAACGGTATTTAAAAGAACTTCAAGTCCAAATTTTGAACCATAGCATGCCCCTCATGCAAAGGCTAGTAGAATGACAAGTTAACAACTTAAAAGAATGCGGACCCAAAACACGTGGACAAAAGAATAATCAAAACCCATAACGTAAAAAGAACAAAAACTCATAAATGGTAAAAAGGAAATGCAAGGAATTCACCATAGACACTTCTGACATATGTTGAACTGATTATGCATCCATTTGATATTAAAGTTTAAGCTATTGGAAAATGACACGGTTTATTTTCATTATCTTCACACTTTGCCCCATTGGCCCAGTCTCAATCAGATAAAAAAGGATACACCATCCTAAATTTACCTGAATTACACTCTTCTCTTATGTTGTAAAGGAGGTTGTCTCATTGAAAGTTCCAATACAGCCATTCATGACAGAGGACCTCATGTCTCCGGTGCCTCTAGCAACCAACTTCTAGGACTCATATCAAAGCCCTATTGACTTATTATGAAGGCTTAAATAGTAAAGCAGCCAAGTGTAACAAAACAACTAAAACTCGCATCCTATGCAACAGAGAAGAAACGGTACACAAGAATTTAAGTTCTTAACAATATAACACACCAATTAATAATATAAATCAATATCGAAGACAATGCTATCTGTAAGAACATATGAAAAGATAAGGCAAGAGACAAATTTGAAGCCAATCACAGTACCTCAACAAAGGGGAAGTGATGACAAGATCAATCTTCTCGGGAAGTCCGCATGCTCGGACATGCTTGCGCAAGTTGCTAACCTATCACCTCATCAAGAGATCATTAGAAAGTAAGCCGGTCCAAACAAACTGCATAAAAAAGAAAAAAGCACCCGGAACTTTTTCCAACAGAATTTAGGACATTATAAAAAGAACAAGACAGCAAAGCCTTCTCGGTTCTCACACTAACTCAGGTTGGCTATGTCATTGTTGCCCCACCTATAATATTAATATCCTATCCAAGACCAACTTGTTTCTATGCAAGTTCTTACGACAAGACTATCCCATCTTTCATTTTCAGGGAAGCAACTTAATTCCTAATGACAAACCCAATAAAATGCAATCTAAAAGAGAAATTCCACTGATAACATATGCATCATTTAAAGACAAACAGGCCACGGGCAAAAGTGACCACCTGCTGCCAGCCGAGAGGGGTGAGATGAGCATCAAAGAGATCATGCGACAAATAGGCATCGTGGTTCTTTTCTCCTTCCACGTTATGAATTCCTTGCGCATGCCGAACCTGTACGTCAATCGTCACGTCAGACCCAAAAATGCTCGACGCCTACAAATCCGCCTCTACACGCATAAAGAAACCCAAAACACCGCAATGCCACGTACCAGGTGAAGCGTCTTGCACCGGTGCAATGGGTATAGCCCTGTCGCTGCAGCATCCATATCTGTAGCCAGAGGAAAAAAGAGCATCCACAAAAGTCAGTTCCATCGAACGAAAATGACGATCACGCCAATTTCACCGCACTAGAAACCGAAGCGCCATCGTCAGAGTCCATTAAAATTTCAGCTACAGGCAACAAACAAGCATCATCACCAATGGAATGACAAGCGACGAACACAACGCGTAGCTCCAAATCTCTTCACACCACAAAAAGGAAAGAAAGCGGATCCGTCTCGCGCAAGCAAACTTCACTACCTAAATCCAAACTCCACAAAACCAACCCCGCACCGAACCGCCAAATCCAAGCGAACGGAATCGTCCGAAACGGATCGAATCACGCGCCATCCATCACCAACCCAAAACGAACAGCAAACGCAGAACGCGAAACGGACCAAAAAAAAAAAAAAAAAAAAAAAAACAGGAACTAAGAGAGCGGCTCCAGGGAATCATCAAATCGCGAGACGGAAACGATGGGATCATCAGCGAACGGGCTGTACCGGCAGGAGGTGGGGAGGAGAGGGAAGAGCGTATGGAGATCTCGACGACGACGGCGGCGGCGGCGCGGCGGCTGCTGCTGCTGCTTCGGAGCGGAGAGGTTGCGAGGGAGGAGGACGAACGAAGGAGAGGAAGCGCTGCGCACGGAGGCCGGGCGCAACAACGACGAGGCGTCGCTACTTGTACGCCTGCCAGGCGGCGCACCACAGTGAATCACCATAGCCGTGGCCTTTGCGTGCGCCGTGTGCGATTAAATTTTCTTTTTTTTTTTTTTATCGCCCTATTATTCGGGAAAAATGGAAAAATATGTATATATAAAAAAGGCTTTTCGTCCTTCGAATCACGTGATGAAAATGCAGTTCTTAGGCGGGGGAAAATGGCCGCCAGACCAGCCAGACCAGCCAACCGACCCCCATGGCGTGTCGCCAGGGGCAGTAACAGTACCCGAATTCCCCGCCTTCCGGAGATCCACGTGGCGGCGTCCCGTCCATCCGCGCGCGCGGGATGACACGTGTCGCGACGGACCTGGTTGGCCCTTCGAAACGTCACGCGGCGGGAGACTTTTGAACCGGGGGGGAATATTCGGCGGATCGGTTCGGCGGCCGAGAGAGCCCTCCCCGTTCCTAAAGCTTTCCCCGATGCCCCGATGTTCCCCGTTCCTTCGCCGTTCCCGATCGGGATATGCCACGTTCGGTAGCGGGTGCGATGCCTATGCTGACGTCCTCAGGGGGTCGCTGAAACCGGTCGCCTCGAAAAAAGTAGGTCCTATGACCCATCATCATGGTATTGTGATACGTATGCGAGCCATTCGATAAGTAACACGAGTTACTAGTTATGGCGCACGTTGTGCACCCACTGTGGCAAAAGTAAATTATGCGATTATGTACGTTACTGGACTCGGCCGAGCTGCGGGCCTGATATGATTGAGATTTTTGAATAAGAAAAACTTCGAATTCAAATTTGATCTTTGACTCGATCAACCTAATTATGATATGGGTATGCCAAGTTGAGAAAAAAAAAAAGAAAAGGCGCAATTTTTTGCTCGAACCTCCTAATTCAGATACGGGTGGTCGGCCTTCAGTCGAGTTGAAAAGATTGACTTGGTGCAAGTCAGATGCTCATTTAAGCTACCACCATTATTGATCTTTCGTACATTATTATATCGTTCCCTTGATGGCTAGAAAAAGTGACGTATTCAACTAGAATTTTTGTATCCCCGGATGCTCCATCGGAAGTTACTTTTTTTTTTGTTCGAAATCTGAAGTTAATTTATCAATAAGGGAAATGAATTAAGCTACCGAAATGGATCAACGAAAGTTGCGAACCGGGTGGTCAAGGCCCGACGAAAAGAGGCCCTACCTTTAAACTAGATCTCCTGCCCTCCTTTAGCCCCTTTTGAGTTACTATGTTTCGAAGCAAAAATGATGTATCCTCACATAGTTCACAAAATGAAACCAAACCTTATTTCCGAACAAAGAAAGTGAATGCGCAGGAGCAACATGACAATTGTTTTCTAAATTCGAACAGCCGCCCCAACAACATTAGCTTTCCTTCTCTCACTTCTCAGCTCATCGACTGGGGTGAAGAGCAAAAAAGGAGCTTTCGACATTGAAAAACCCCACAATGGGAGAAAAAAAAGGACCGAGGAATCAGGCGGAAGAGAGAATTGAGAGACTTGTGTACGTATACAGGGTTACTTATTTATAGGCTTTGTTAAAAGATTATATAAAGTAATACGACAATATCAATCGTAATCGATTGGGTATAGGCACAATCAATAGAAACATATAAACAATTCCAAGAGATGTGGAGAATCAAATGACATGTTCTAAAACACATTACAATCACACATGCATAGCATCCTCAGATATGTGCAATGCAAAAGGAGTCGCATTTCTCTCTTGTCGAGATATATATATCAGCATTTCGTCAGTGCCTTTCAATCACAAATAGGCACATGAATTAAGCGAAAGAGAGAAATGCAAGAATTTCGTGCGTTCAGCAGTTTCTATACACTATGAGGAAGGTGACTAGTTAGAGCTCCGTGGGTTGATTTCAGTAAACATCTATTCAAGATTTCAAAGAGCATGGCCACCAATCACCCACGCTCTCTCTGTCTCTAGACAGGAAATTGAGATTTCGTAATCACGGCCGACATCCAGCGTTTGACTACGATTTTGTTTGTGACGATGAATCACGTGTTGGTTGGAGGGGAGCTTATCTCAAATCGTAAATGAAGAAGAACGCAGCCAGAATAAAGAAAAACACAGTCAAATAGAATGAATAGCTCTAGTTTTTCGTTTTCACCTACCATTTGTCTAATGAAACTTGATTAGGGTTCAATGTTTCGGGTTTCCATTTGGTTGGTTTGGTCGATTTAGACAACGGAACACCGTAACGAACGATTTAATTTATGAGTTTCCTATTCTTGTAGACATGAATATTTGTGCATAAATTGTAATCTTTAGTCATATATAGACGTAGGAAAAAGTACCAAAAGAGTCATAAACTTATTATATTGGTACCAATTCATTCACAAAATTTTCAATTGGACTAATTTACTCATAAGCATTTTCACATTAGTGTCAATTCAATTTATCTGGCCAATTTAGATAGGGAATTGTTGACTTGAACGCCAGTGCTGGCGTGAACAATTTTCTAGATTTTTTAAACGTTCTTCTAAACTTTTTATTGCTTTTTTTTTTTCCAAGTTTGGGGTTGGTGAAGTCACCGGCCGACCCTCGCCGGCTACAAGCCAGCCAATCCGCACGGACGGGAGGGCACGTGTCTCGACGGTCTGGAGGCCTTCGAATTGGACCGGGGGGGCAATATTCGACGAATAGTGCTGGCATAGAATTGGGTCCTGTTTTTACCTCTTAAGCTTTTTCCACGATGCGGATGCCTTTATTCGCCATTCCTCCCGATCTAACGTCAGCGTCCCGTTTCATGGGATCCTTAGAGGTGGACAAATTTCATTCGGTCTCGCGTCCGCCATTTGTATCACCGATGATGGAGTTGAAGTGGATTGTGGATAACACCGCATTGGATCGCGGGCATGATGCTTCTGCTTATGCTAATGCTCATGCTCATGCTCAGAGGAAAGTAAGTCGGTACAGCGGCAATGATAAGTGCCTAAGCCATAAGTGAGTGAGTCAGGTCAGATCGAAAATGGTCTAACCCGAATTAACTCATTGAATTCGTATCGACCCATTTTTACGTGATACAATTTTAGCGATCTAAACCCGACCTAACTCAAATCCGATCCAAACCCAACCGAACCCATATTACTAGAAAGCATCCGTATCTATACCAAAACATTTAACCTACTTTAAGCTCTAGACAGATTTTTTTAATCAAATTAAAACAATTAACTAAATAAAATCTGTTAGTAAATAAAAGTAAAAACATAAAAAAAAACATAATGATTGAAATGCATGTAAAGAACTAGAAAAGTATGCATGTGTTGTGACGAAACATACAAATAAAATTACCCAAAAAGTCTTATACCTATTGCATTTGTGTCAATTCAATCATAAACTTTTCAAATTTGCCAATTTAGTCATAAATCTTTTAATGATTTCTCAATTTAGTCATTTTTGTCAATTTTGACCGGAAATTGCTGACATGGACATCGGGGTCATCCCACATAGCCTAATCGGGGCTGACGTGGATAATTTTTATAATTTTTAAAAAATTCAGAATTTTTTATAATTCTCTAATTTCTTTTTTTTTTTCCTTTTTTCACTTCTAAGCACAGCAAGGGTCGTCGATCATAGGTGAGGGCTAGCTGACCCTCGCCCACGACCGGCAAGGGCTTCGCGCCCTCGCCCAATGGCCGGTGATGCTCACCACCCCTTGCCTGGTGTTAGCGAGGGTCAGCTAGCAACCCACGTTGCACTTCGTAGAAAAAAAGGAAAAGAAAGAAAGAAAAAATAAAACAAAATAAAATTAATCAAAAATTTAAAAAAATTATAAATGACATCTCCAGCTCCACCTAACGCATTGGTCGCTTTATTTATTACTGGAAGAGCTATGAAAAGTTCCCCATTTTTCATATGGGTTTGAAATAGGTTAGTTTTCAACTCATTTAACACTCAATAAAATGTTGGGCATTTATTTCTTGGACCCACTTAAACTTGTTTTTAAACATGCACCATTAAATATGAGTTATAGACCCATTTTTGCCACCTTTAAGTTAGGGGTTTTGGTATTCAAATACGAATATTGGTTGCAATGCACTTTGCACAAATAATATGATTAGCCGGTTGAAACTCAATTTGCATAAGTAATTATAGGCAAATAAACTCATATTTTAACGAATATAATTGAGATTTTTGAATAAGAAAACTTTGATCTCAAATTCGATCTTGACTCGATGTCTTGAAACCAAGTCAAGAAATAAAGGGAGAATTGCCCAAAAAGTCATAAACATATTGTATAGTTACTGATTCAATTATAAACTTTTCAATTTTGTCAATTTAGTCATATGACGATTTTTTAATATAGTCCATCTGACTAATTTGGGCCGAAAATTACTAATGTGGTGGTCTAGCCAGTTCTGGTCATCTACATAGCATGACCGGTGTTGCTGTGGACCTTTTTTTTGTAATTTTTGTAATTTTCAAATTTTTTATATTTCTTTCCTTTTTTTTTTCCTATTCTATTGTTCATCTTTTTCCCCCGCTAGTCGCCGAGGCCTCAACCATGGGCGGTGACCAGCTGCAAGCAAGGGCCAGCAAGGGCTGCACTTGCTCAACTGCAACGCCCTTGCTAGGGGTCGACAATTAGTGGAGAAAGAAGATGAATAGTAGAATAGGGAAAATAATTATAAAAAAGAATGAAAAGAAAAGAAAAGAAGAGGAAAAGGGAAAAAATAAAAAAAATTCAAAAAATATAATAAATCGTCCACGTTAGCACTAGTCGTGCCACATACATGGCCAGCGCTGACTAGACTGTCACGTTAGCGATTTTTGATCAAAATTGAGCAAATTGACTATATTGAAAAATTGTCAAAAGATTTAGGATCATATTGGCTAAATTGAAAATTTATGATTAAATTAGCGACCATACAATACGTTTAATGCTTTTTGGATAATTTTTTTCAAGAAAAAAGGAACTAATTTTTCTCGAATCTTCCAATTCTGACATGGATGGTCTGCCCTGAGTGGAGTTGAAATGATTTACATAGTGTGAGTCACACAACAAATTAAGTTATCACAATCATTGATCTTCCTTCCATTATTATGATAATCCCCCTAGTGACCGAAGAATGACACATTCGACCAGTATTTTTTATCTTCGGATATTCCATTAGAAGTTACTTTATCAATTGTAGTGAAACATATGAAGGTAAAAACGAAACGGATCATGTCTAAGACATCGCTTTGGAAGGAATTTAGCTGCAACGAGAAGTTAGCTTGATCTTTTCAAGCAAAGAAAGTTAATGTGTAAAAGCAACATGATCACTAGGGCTGCCAAAAAAGCCCGATCTGACCTGAATCCGCCCGAAATTTCAAGTATTTTTGGTTCGGGTCTCCTTCAAATCGGGCAATCACATAAAAATTCGGGCCGGGTCAGGTAAAGTCAGGTCACAAAACCTGATCATCACCACTTTCTAAATTTGAACAGCCACTGCAACACCATTGGCTTTCCTTCTCCACTCATCACCTTATCGATAGAGGGGGCGAAGAAAAAAGGAACTTTTGATATTGAACAACCGGAGACGGGAAGAGAGTATTGCCATTACACAATCATAACATCCTCGGACATGTGGAACGAAAAAAGAGTCGTGTTCTTTTCCTGAAGCAAGTAGGTGAATCGTGCGAAAGAGAGAATTCGGTGTGTTCATTGGTGAAGACTACACGCGGGGGTATTTATAGATCGTGTAAGGAAGGTGACTGTCTAAGGTAAAAACAAGTATATATTCAGACCACGGTCTCCCAATTTACGGTATCAATTATACTAAATGGAGCATGGAGAAATGATTCAAAGAACAGCCTAACCCACCATTGAAATACCTTATTTTATTTTTAGTTACCAACATCTATTTAACTTTTAACAAAACACGGCCACCAATCACCCTCTTTCTCTCTTTGTCCATAGTTTTTTTGGGATAAATGTATTAAAAGTCTTAAAACTTATTACGAAAGTGAAATTGAGTCCTAAAACTTTGAAAAAGTGCAATCAAGTCCTAAAACTCATCATAAAAGTGTAATTGAGTTCTAAAACTTTTAAAAAGTGCAATTAACGGAATGACTAAATTGGATCAATTAGACAAGTATTAGAACTTGATTGCATTTTTTTTAAGTTTTAGGACGCAAATGTACTTTCGTGATAAGTTTTAAGACTTAATTTAAATTTTTGAAAGTTTTAGTACTTAATTGTATTTTCATGATAATTTTTAGGACTTTCAGTACACTTATTCCATATTTCTTATGGTTTTCTCATCCGCTGTTTAGAGATTTATATAAGGGAGTTGACAGAGACCACAACGGAGGGAGATGGTCACAATGGGAGAGCTAAGTTAGGAAGGGGCAGAGGCTAGACACAGATAGGAAAATTGAGATTTTTCTAATTGTGCTTAACCTTCCCTATTTGACTACAATTTTGTTTGGGACGATGATGAATCACGCATCAATTGGAGGGAGCTTTCTCAAATCATAACGAAGAAAAAAATAGCCAAATCGAAGGTCGGGTTTGGGTCAAAACTTAAACTTTAGTTTTTGTTTTTCGCCTTCCATTTTCCTAAGCAAACTTGATTAGTTCAATGCTTTGGATTTACCTTAGATTTGGTCAACATGATCGACAAAATACCGAAACGAAACGAACCAAAAACGAATGGAGTAGCTGATGAATTTCTTATTCTTGTAGACATAAATATTCGTGAATAAATCATAGTCTTTACTTAGTCATAATAGATGTAGTGCCCCGTTTTGATGCACAATTTGAAATGAATGATAATATCAATCCGATCAGCTAGTTTTGCCGGCTTGGCTCTAGTACATTGATTTCACATTCGGGCTCGGTTCAATTCAAGTCACACAATCAAAACTTAGAATTTGGTCGGTTCGGGCATCAGGCATTCGATCGCCAGTGCCAAGTTTTTCGGCTTTCTTAACTTAAGGTTTGTTTCGGCCTTAAGTACCGTATTGTGACTAGGGGTGCAAACGGGTTGGACGGTTAGCCTACATATAATTTTTGCTTGTTCCTCAATTACAGTACAAACAAAAACCTAAGACCTTTTATCTTACCAAAAAAAAAAAACCTAAGACCTTTTAAAACCTCAGTGAAAATTGTCTCGGCTTCTTTCCTTCTCTAGGGGTTTAATTACATGCCTTCGATAGTCATCGCCTATTTTTTAAAATAAAAACTTGTGTGAGGCCAATTATAAGCGAGTGTCAAACATGAACTCTTGTAAAAATTCTCGCTTACAATCTACTACTTTACTTAGTATATGACTTGTATAGACCGCTCTTACCATGCATCACTTATTCTATGATACACGCTGAGGACTATTATACCGTTCTATTCCCGAAAAAAAGAAATTTTTTTAACCCGTGATGGTAGATAAGAGCTCGTAAAAGTTAAAGACCGTTAGTAAAAACAATTTATTGGTGACCTGATTTCTTGCTAACTTATTAGGTAAACTTAGGGGATAAGTAAAGATGGTAAATAAAAATTGGTAACCTAGTAAAAAAACCAGTCAACTTTAAAAAAAAAAAGTTGGCCAGTAACTCAAATGAACCAAACTAGATGTTAATTTTTATCCGATGAAAGTTGATCCGTCACCTTAATTTAAGTTGGTAATTTCATAAAAAGTGTTAACAAACTCAAACAATTAATAAATTAGCACAAAAGCTGGTAATTTGTGTACTATGGTAATTTTACATAGCCGTTCGTAAATTTTTAACAAGTTACCAACAAAAAAAAATCGAGTGTTATTTTCAAAACCAACACTTATTGAAATTTATTAGCATGGGAAATATCAAATTCGTATTTCTAAACACGGAATGATAGGTGATAACTCTATAAAAATAGAGTTATTTTATCTACTCTAGGCAATAAATAATGCAATATTTGTTAGAATATATTTGGGTTTCCTTTTATTTACTTAATTTTTCCTTGTTTATGCAGAATATTGAGCTATGGAGAAAATAAGAAAAATATGACAAAAAGAAGGAAAGGAATATGCGACCCAGAAAGAGTTAGAAGGTGGATATCACATTGGGAATTCTGCGATTTATTCCCTAATTTTATACGAAAAAGAAGCAATTGTCTTGTGAGAGGAGTCTTGGATGTTATCATATAAATATGATAAATTGGGGGAACATGGAGTTTTTTCTTTTGAGATCGTTTTTGTTTTCAATGTTCTGAGAGTTTTTCGAGTATTTTGAAGAGAAGATAAAAGTGGTGACAAAATTCTTGTTCTTTAATTCAAGATGTTTGGTTTAATTTCTATTATCGTTTCTTCTTCTATTACGTTCTAACTTTTTTTGTTAGAGCTACGATGTAGCCTAACCATGATCATATGAATTTCATGCTTTTTATGCTTTGCAAGTAATTTCATTCATGTGAGTTATATATTATTGTGCTTAATGCGTTTAGGTGATTGGCCACCACTTGAATGATCTGATGTGCATGTTTGAGACTGAGAAATAATAATATGCAATTGCTCATTATAATATATAACCATGAATTAAATGTGGATAAAAATATATCATGTTATTTATGTAGCTTTCAGTAATAAGGTGGTCCAAAAGATTCATTGTAAACCGGAAATATTCACAAATTTTAATGCGCTTATGTTTATTTAAATTCACATGCAAATATAGTGAATTAATAAACTGAGTAGGTTTGCTAT
The DNA here is from genome assembly GCA_031216405.1 of Syzygium malaccense. Taxonomy (NCBI): domain Eukaryota; kingdom Viridiplantae; phylum Streptophyta; class Magnoliopsida; order Myrtales; family Myrtaceae; genus Syzygium; species Syzygium malaccense. Next base: position 11,108,888 of record CM062258.1, read on the forward strand.
ACCTAGAGATAGGATAGTAAATAGAATAGGAAATTCCGCTATCACATGTTTGATATTGTTCTTGTATGCATAATGATCCAAAATTCATATCTAGTGGTTATGGTGAAATCGGATGCTCTAACATATTTTATCTGATTGATTATCTGCCTTTAGTTTATAAAATTCCGTTTTTAAAAATTGTCAATTTTTATTTGGTCTCAATTATATTTTGATTTGTTAGATAAATTTTAGAATTAGTCTATTTTTAATATTTAATTGGTTTATTATCATCAATCTCTGTGGGACGATACTCTTTTCATCATTGTATTACTTGTTCAACACGTTCGTTGACACGTGCAGAATTTTACGAACAAGTTTTTGGCGCCGTTGCCGGGGATTGTTTATTTAATACCAATTAATATTGATACCGGATAATTCTAAGTTTAATCTAGCTTTTATCTTTTTTTTTTCAGAGTATACATTGGTGCATGACACGTAGCCAACAAGGAAAACTTACTGAGTTTGATCCAGAAATCGAACGCACATTTAAAAGGCTACTGAGAGAACAGAGAAATCACATTAAAAAGATGGAGGGAGTTGATGATGATAGAATCAACGTAGATTGTTGAAAGATTGTGCTGTGCCAACAGTTGAGGGCACCACATCAAGTATCAGGAGACCTGCAATTCAAGCAAACAACTTTGAGATCAAGCCATCACTGATTCAGATGCTTCAACAATTAGTGCAATTTAGTGGGTTACCAAGCGATGATCCAAACGCTCACATCGATGCTTTTCTTGAAATCTGTGACACAATTAAATATAATGGTGTTTCAGATGATGCTATTAGATTGAGATTATTTCTATTCTCTCTTAGAGACAAAGCTAAAGGTTGGCTCTCTTCTCTTCCTGCAGGATCAATCACTACATGGAATGATATGACCCAAAAATTTCTTGGTAAGTTCTTTCCACCTGCAAAATCTACAAAAATGCGTAACGATATTATTAATTTTATGCAGATGGATAATGAATCATTGTATGAAGCATGGGAAAGATTCAAGGAGTTTCTTAGGAGATGCCCACATCATGAATTACCCGTATGGATGCAGGTACAAACTTTTTATAATGGGTGTAGTACAAATCTCCGTTCTATAATTGATGCAGCTGCAGGGGGGACTCTGAATAATAAAACACCAGAAGAAGCCTATAACTTATTAGAGGAGATGGCATCCAATAGTTATCAGTGGCCTATTGAGAGGATACCAGTGCGAAAAGCTAGCGGAGTTCGTGAGGTGGATGCTTTCATGGCAATCGCTGCGCAAATTGAAGCACTCAATAAAAAGACAGATAATATGAGTGTTTCAGGCATGAAAATTCAGAATATGACATGCGATTTTTGTGATGGAGGACATATTAGCACATAATGTCAGGTAGGTAACACTTTTGCTCAATCTAATGAAAATGTTAACTTTGTTGGAAATTTTAACAGATCACAGAATAATCCCTACTCCAACAAGTACAATTCGGGATAGCACAATCATCTAAATTTTTCATGGAATAATCAAAATGTGATGAGACTGCCACCGGGATTCAAACAACCAGAAGAGACAAAGTCCAATATGGAAGATATAGTCACAAAACTTGCCAACACTACTAAGGATTTCATCAAGAGCACAGATGTGAGATTTCAGAACCAAGAGGCTTCAATTAGAAATCTGGAGATGCAAGTGGGGTAGTTAGCAAACATGATGTCTGGGAAACAACAGGGTTCTTTGCTTAGCAACACAGAGAAAAATCCAATTGAAAATGTAAAAGCTATAATCCTGAGAAGTGGTAAACAAGTGGGTGAAGAAGATACCAAACAAGAGATTTCCAAAGACAAAGAAAAAGAGGTCAAGAAACAACCAAAGGAGATAAGCAAGAGCAAACTTTTTCCAGGTAATCCCAAGCCATACGTGTCGCCAGTTCCATTCCCTCAGCGAAGCCAGCAGTACAAAATAGATAAGCAATTTTTTAAATTTCTTGATGTTTTTAAAAAATTGCACATTAATATTCCTTTTGCAGATGCTTTAGCGCAAATGCCTAGCTATGCAAAATTTTTGAAGGAGATTTTGGCAAACAAAAGAAAGCTAGAGGATTACGAAACTGTGATGTTGAATGAGAAATGTTTGGCCATCCTACAAAATAAATTACCTCCGAAGTTAAAAGATCCAGGGAGTTTTACAATTCCTTGCACTATTGGAGATTCTTACTTTGAAAAGGCATTGTGTGATTTAGGTGCAAGTATTAATTTGATGCCTTTCTCTGTTTCAGGAAATTAGGATTGGGTGAAGTAAAAGCAACTATAGTGTCGCTTCAACTGGCTGATCGATCAATTAAATATCCGAGAGGTATTGTAGAAGATATATTGGTAAAACTTGACAAGTTTATTTTTCCTGCAGATTTCATAGTTCTTGACATGGAGGAAGATTTTGAGGTACCACTTATCTTAGGTCATCCTTTTTTAGCAACAGGAAGAGCTCTTATTGATGTACAACAGGGGAAGTTGATTCTTAGAGTTCAAGATGATCTTGTTTTTTTCAATGTTTTTAAAGTAATGAAATATCCCTATGATGATAATTCTTGTTTTAGAGTTGAGACAGTTGACAAGTTGGTGAACAATGTTTTTCAAGAAAATATTTTTAAAGATCCACTTGAAGCATGTTTGGTCCAACCAAAAGACAAAGAAAATGAGAATGAGGAGATAATGGAGTATGCAAATTTTATGGAGGCAAATCCAACATATTCAAGGCATAAGGCAACAAAATTTGAGGAGTCGGGACAACACACAACGAAGCTTAAGCCATCAATTGAAGAGCCTCCTATTTTTGAACTCAAACCATTATCTTCTCATTTGAAATATGCTTATTTAGATGGAATTTCTTCTTTACCAGTAATTATATCTTCTTTTTTGACAGATTTGATGGAGGAAAAACTGCTTAGAGTGTTGAGAGAACATAAAAGTGCAATTGGATGGAAAATAGCTAATATCAAGGGAATTAGTCCTTTAATTTGCATGCACAAAATTTTGATGGAGGAACAACATAAACCCACTATCTAATCTCAGAGGCGTTTGAACCCGAAAATGTAAGAAGTGGTGAAAGCTGAGGTAATTAAGTTACTTGATGTAGGGATCATCTATCCTATCTCTGATAGTTCCTAGGTAAGTCCTGTGTAAGTTGTGCCAAAGAAAGGAGGTATGACTGTTCAAAAAAATGACAATAATGAATTGATTCCTACTAGGACAGTTATTGGATGGCGTGTGTGCATGGATTACAGAAAATTGAATGATGCCACTAGAAAATATCATTTTCCTTTAGCATTTATTGATCAGATGTTAGAAAGACTTGCAGGACATGAGTTTTATTGCTTTCTTGATGGATATTCAGGGTATAATTAGATTTTTATTGCACCAAAAGATCAAGAAAAAACTACTTTCACTTGTCTCTATGGTACTTTTGCTTTTAGAAGAATGCCCTTTGGTCTTTGTAATGCACCAGCTATCTTTCAGAGATGCATGGTGGCTATTTTTTTTTATATGGTTGAAAAATATATTGAGATTTTTATGGATGATTTTTCCATTTTTGGCTCGTCATTTGACTCTTGTTTAAATAATTTGGCTTTGGTCTTACAAAGATGTGAGGAGACTAATTTTGTTTTAAATTGGGAGAAGTGTCATTTTATGATACAGGAAGGAATAATGCTCAGGCATAAGATTTCTAGAAATTAAATAGAAGTCGATCGAGCCAAAGTGGAGGTTATTGCAAAATTGCCTCCACCAACATCTATGAAACATGTCAGAGGATTTTTGGGGCATGTAGGATTTTACAGGCGATTTATAAAAGATTTTTCAAAAATTGCTAGACCCCTATCTAATCTTTTGGTAAAAGATGCACTATTTAATTTTACTGATGAATGCATGCAGGCTTTTAACACTTTAAAGGAGAAGTTAATATCAGCACCAATTATGGTACCACCAGAATGGGATTTACCTGTTGAGTTAATGTGTGATGCTAGCGATTCTAAAATGAGAGCTGTTTTGGGACAGAGGAAGAATGGAATTTTTCAAACCATTTACTATGCCAGTCGAATCTTATTAGGTGCACAATTGAATTATTCAACAACAGAAAAGGAACTTTTGGCAGTAGTTTTTGCTTTTGATAAATTTCGTTCTTATTTAATTGGCTCAAAAGTTATAGTTTATTTTGACCACTCTACTCTTAAGTATTTGCTTGAAAAGAAAGAATCAAAATCACGTTTAATTAGGTGGATTCTATTGCTGCAAGAATTTGACTTGGAAATCAAAGATAAGAAGAGGACTAAAAATCTAGTTGCAGACACTTGTCAAGAATTCCGAATTTAAAGGAAGAGGTAAGGCTAATTATGGAAGAGTTCCATGGTGAGAAAATTTTTTCCATCAAATCCACAAAAATTTCTTGGTACGTTGATTTTGTGAATTATTTGATAAGTAATATTCTTCCTCCTGAATTGTCATATCAACAGAAGAAAAAATTCTTTTCTGATGTTAAAAATTATTTTTGGGAAGAACCTTTTCTTTTTAAGGTATGTGCAGATCATGTCATAAGGAGATGTGTTCCAGACAAAGAAAAGGCAGATATTCTACATCATTGTCATGACAGAGAGGGAGGTGGTCATTTTGGTGCCACCAAAACTGCAGCTAAAGTTTTACAATCTGGATTTTATTGGCCCACACTTTTTAAAGATGATTACTCCTTTGTAACTTCATGTGACCGGTGTCGGAGAACTGGAAATATTTCTAGAAAAAATGAGATGCCTTTAAACAACATTATTGTGTGTGAATTATTTGATGTTTGGGATATTAATTTCATGAGACCTTTTATATCTTCTTATGGTAATTTATACATTTTAGTGGCTGTGGAGTATGTGTCTAAGTGGGTAGAAGCTGTAGCATCGCCAAAAAATGATGCTAAGGCTATTGTCAAATTCTTGAAAAAAAATATTTTTACGCGATTTGGCACTCCTAGGGCAATCATAAGTGATAGGGGGACACACTTTTGCAACAAACAGTTTGAAACACTTTTGAGTAAGTATGGAATCACACATAAGGTTGTAACCCCTTATCATCCTTAGACTAGTGGTCAAGTAGAGGTTTCAAATAGGAAAATCAAGAGAATTTTAGAAAAAACAGTAAATGCCTCTAGGAAAGATTGGTCAATGAAACTTGATGATGCACTTTGGGCCTATAGGATAGCATTCAAAACCCCAATTGGGATGTCTTCTTTTAGGCTAGTGTTTGGGAAGGCTTGTCATCTACCGGTGGAATTAGAGCACAAAGCATATTGAGCATTGAAATTTCTGAATTTTGACATGCAGTCTGCAGGTGAAAGAAGATTGTTGCAACTAAATGAATTGAAGGAATTTCGCAATGAGGCTTATGAAAATGCTAAGATGTACAAGGAGCGTACCAAAAGATGGCATGATAAACATATATTTAGAAGAGAGTTCGAAATTGGCCAAAAAGTTTTACTTTATAACTCTCGTCTTAAACTTTTTCCGGGAAAGTTATGTTCTCGATGGTTTGGTCCTTATACAGTCACACAAGTATTTCCATACGGAGCAGTTGAAGTTTCATATGACATCGAAGGCATATTTAAGGTGAACGGTCAACGTTTGAAGCCTTACTTCGAAGGTGGTTACAACAAGCAAAAGACCACTATTGAACTTTATCTTTCAGAATAGCAACATCTGAGATAGTTTGGCTAAAAATTATAAAGCAAGCGCTTCTTGGGAGGCAACCCAAGCATTTTTATTATGTTTCTTCATTAATTTTTGTGTTCATTTTTAAAAAAAAACATGATTAATAATTTTTATTCAGGTTAATTTTCTTTCTTGAAGGATCACCTTTTTGAAGTTTAGTCATCAAGATCATCCATGAACACATCCTACAGCAAGGGGAGTTTTCTTGCTCCTATTTTTTTTTGTTTCTTTTGTTTTTCACATTGAGGACAATGCTTCATTCAAGTTTGGGGGGAGACAAAATTTTTGCTCAAAATTTTTTTTTGCTAAATCTGATTTTTTTATTGCATTCCTTGTTGTGAATTTAAATTTTGTTCAAACTTGCAAATGATATGTGAGTTCATTTTGATTCTGATGATGTCGATCCGCTTACTGAGCACTAGAAGTCCTTAATTTTTTAGTAGTGTGTACATCTAGAGAACATTCATGTGAAGTATGTGCTTTTCTTAGATCTCACCCAAATCTTAGAATTTGTTTGATTTTCTCTTGAGGTGAAATCCTAGGCTATATCTAACTGAGAAAATGATTTAGGCAATTTTTGGATTGATTGAGCCTTTCAAGCCAACCCTATTTATTTATCCATAGTCACCCCGTTGAGCCTTAATTATTATCCAATCTTTTATTGGCGCCCACGTACTTTTTAGCTTACCTTTTGCCAAATTATATCATTGTCCCATGCCCCATGAACATGTTGATTTTTTTAGGATAAAAGTTTATTGAGTATAATAGCAATTTGGGAGGAAGGGTGGAGCTTGGAAATAATTTGATTGCTATGGTTGTTTGGGGTGTATCTTCTTCGAAAAAAAAAGAAGAAAAAGAAAAAAAAAGAGAAAAAGAAAATATTGCTTTTATGGTTCTCTATCCAACTTTCAATTGAGTGAGCCTTTTGGATACTCAATGAGTTGGGAATGTTCACGTTATATTAGGAGGAACTTAGGGAGGAACTCCACCATAAAGCAATGAAAAAAAAAAGAGAAGAAAAAGAAAAGGAAAATGTCGCGACCGACCTCCTGAGCCTTTTTGAACGAACGACATGCAAAAGGAAGGAGGGCTCGTCTGGTACGTGCTAAGTCTAGGTTCGGGACTTAACTCGGGCTCTCCCAAGCCCATACCATATCGCAACTTAGGGTTTAAGTTTTTAACATGCAGGTGATTTACATGCAGGAGTCGCCACTAATCGATTTGGGGTGGGTCGATTAGAAACCCAAATAGGGTGACGGGAAAATCACCCTATTCCTACGAACCAGATATTAATTGGTTTCGGGGACTTGATTATATTAGTTAAATAACTAATACCCTTTCGGTACCTTTTTACTCTGTTCATTTCATGAAAACATTTGTCAGGCAATTTGGATTGATTTTAGGACCTTTCTCCTAACATGTGAGGTGATCAAACGAGTGCATAATCAGAAACGATTAGCAATCAGAAACATAATAATTCATGCAGCCTAAGGTTCTAACCTTAACTAAGTTAGATGACATTCAAAAATACAATAGCTCATGTAATTGTATTAAAAAACATGCATAATGACAGTAGTGAAAAACACATGCAAAGTACTAACGCACAACCTCAGGTTTGTCTAATTTAAACAAGATAATAACATGCGTAATAATACAACAAATAAATCAAAACACTTAGATATATCACATAATAATAATAAAAAAACTTTTCTTTAAAAAAATAAATTAAAATAAATTAAAAATAAAAAAAATTTAATAAAATTTTTTTAAAAAAAATTAAAAAAATTTTTAAGATAAAATAAAATAGAAATAAAAATAAAAAGACGGGGTAAAAAAATTTTAATTTTTTTAAAAAAATTTTTAAACTTTTTTTTAAAAATAAAAAAAATATATATATATATTTTTAAAAACGGGTCGGGCGGACCCGACCCGGTTCAACGGACCCGACCCGGGTTGGATCAGCTGAACTGGGTCGATCAAGCCGACCTGGGTCAACGGATCCGACCAGGTTCGTTGACCCGGGTCGGATTAGCTGAACCGGATCGGTCAAACCGACCCGGGTCAACGGATCCGACCCGGTCATTGACCGGGTCGGGTCGGCTGAACCGGGTCATGCCAAACCGAAATGGGTGTAGTTGCCGGCGAGGTTGGAAATCGGCCTCTCGCCGGCGGACCCAGACCGGCGCCACCCCCACTTTGACACATGGGACCAAAACCAAACCTCTCCACCCACCGGGGTCACCGTCCGACCGCCGTTCGCCGGCGGGCGACCAAAACAAAAACCAGTTTCATTGAGGCTTTTTGTCGAACAGGTGGGGGGCATGATGAAAAACTGGAAATTCTGACCTCCTCCGGCGAGCCAGTCAGCTCCAGTGACTTACCTCATCTACAACGGCGACACACAGACAGCGGGGGACCGCGGTATGGGCCGGGACTCGTGCGAAACGGCCGGCGCGGGTCCCGGCCAAACCCGAAGCAAAAACAAGGGAAGACAGAGCAGCTCGGACCGGGGAGACGACTCACCTGTCTTTTCTTTACCGTGGATGAAAATTGTATATTTGAAAATTCATGCATGATGATTTTGTCATGTTTGTATCACCAAAAAAAATCCACCGAGGGTCAATCAAGACAATTTTCGCTCGCGAGGTAGACGTCTCACGATGCTGAACGAGGGACCTTTAGTCAGAAAGGACTTTCTACTCGCTCTCATTGAAAAGGGTTGTTTGTCCCGTCCATTAATGCGGGAACATCAAAAACACTCAATCTGACCTCTATCATATCAACAAGGGTCTGAGTTTTCTCACAAGCGGTACGACACTGCCAATCTGAGAGGTCTTCTTCAGGGTCGTAATGTAGGCTTGGTCAATGGCTTAACAAAGGTGACTGTCCGAGTCAAGGTCATGAAAGAAAATATTATGCAATTATCTCCAGGTTTACAAGTTAAGAATCCTACAAAAGAGATAGAAGTAGTCTTGCTCACACTTCCTTGAGCGGTGTTTATAAACATTTGAAATTCCACGTTAATTCATGCGACCGACCTCCCGAGCCTTTTTGAACAAACGACATGCAAAAGGAAGGAGGGCTCGCCTGGTACGTGTTAAGTCTAGGTTCGGGACTTAACTCGGGCTCTCCCAAGCCCATACCATATCGCAACTTAGGGTTTAAGTTTTTAACATGCAGGTGATTTACATGCAGGAGTTGCCACTAATCGATTTGGGGTAGGTCGATTAGAAACCCAAATAGGGTGACGGGAGAATCACCCTATTCCTACGAACCAGAGATTAACTAGTTTCGGGGACTTGATTACATTAGTTAAATAACTAATGCCCTTTCCGTACCTTTTTACCCTGTTCATTTCATGAAAACATTTGTCAGGCAATTTGGATTGATTTTAGGACCTTTCTCCTAACATGTGAGGTGATCAAACGAGTGCATAATCAGAAACGATTAGCAATCAGGAACACAATAATTCATGCAGCCTAAGGTTCTAACCTTAACTAAGTCAGATGACATTCAAAATACAATAGTTCATGTAATTGTATTAAAAAACATGCATAATGACAGTAGTGAAAAACACATGCAAAGTACTAACGCACAACCTCAGGTTTGTCTAATTTAAACAAGACAATAACATGCATAATAATACAACAAATAAATCAAAACACTTAGATATATCACATAATAATTAAAAAAAACTTTTTTTAAAAAAAAATAAATTAAAAAAATAAAAAAATTTTAATAAAATTTTTTAAATTTTTTTAAGATAAAATAAAATAGAAATAAAAATAAAAAGACGGGATACAAATTTTTTTAATTTTTTTTAAAATTTTTTTAAAAATAAATAAAAATAAAAATATATATTTTTAAAAACGGGTCGGGCGGACCCGACCCGGGTCAACGGACCCGACCTGGTGCGTTGACCCAGGTTGGATCAGCTGAACCGGGTCGGTCAAGCCGACCCGGGTCAACGGATCCGACTAGGTTCGTTGACCCGGGTCGGATTAGCTAAACCGGATCGGTCAAACCGACCCGGGTCAACGGATCCGACCCGGTCATTGACCGAGTCGAGTCGGCTGAACCGGGTCAGGCCAAACCGAAATGGGTATAGTCGCCGGCGAGGCCGGAAATCGGCCTCTTGCCGGCGGACCCAGACCGGCGCCACCCCCACTTTGACACATGGGACCAAAACCAGACCTCTCCACCCACCGGGGTCACCGTCCGACCGCCGTTCGCCGGCGGGCGACCAAAACAAAAACCGGTTTCATTGAGACTTTTTGTCGAACAGTTGGGGGGCGTGATGAAAAACTGGAAATCCTGACCTCCTTCGGCGAGCTAGTCGGCTCCAGTGACTTACCCCATCTACGACGGCGACACACAGACAGCGGGGGATCGCGGTATGGGCTGGGACTCGGGCGAAACGGCCGGCGCGGGTCCCGGCCAAACCCGGAGCAAAAACAGGGGAAGACAGAGCAGCTCGGACCGGGGAGACGACTCACCATTGACGGCGCGATCTGAAGGGCTTCCAGCTGACCAGGGGGTGACGACGACGCGGCTACGAACCTGTAGAAGCCGAGTCTCCTCTCTTTCTCTCTCTTTTCTCTCTGATTCTCTCTATGTTTTTCTCTCTATTCTCTCTCTCTCTGTTTCTCTCTCAGAATTGCCGACCGGGCCTCTCTCTCTCTCTCTGGCCTTTTATAGGTGGCGTCCCCTAGCTCCGTTGCGTTGGCAATGACGACGGTCTGCACCGGCCTACGCCATCCCACGACTTTCGTGGCCATGGCAGGCCGATGCAGAATAGAGCAGAACAGGGGGGTCCGGTTCAACGAGGTAGCAGAGGCGAACAGGGGGGAGAGGGAGGCCGGGAAAACAGGGAGGACGGGACTGGCAATTAATGCCAGTCCCGTCGGCGTGCTCTCTCGGCCTTCTTCTGGCCAGATAGCGACGGCAAGGAGCGGTGCCGCCATGCGCCAGCGTGACATCGCGAATAGGGGAAAACAGGAGCGAGAGAGCGACCGGCGAGGGGGAAAGAAGAAAGGAAGGGGCTGGGTCGAGCCGGGCCATGCCCAGTCCGCGCGGGGAGAGAAAAAAAAAAAAGGAAAGGGAGGTTGGGCCGGGCCTGCGCCGGGGGAAAAGAAAAAGAAAAAAGAAAGGGCCTTGGGCCCGCGGGGGGGGAAAGAAACGGGCCGGGTCGGCCCGGCCCCGACCCGGCCCGACTCGGGTTTTTTTTTTATAATTTTTTATAATTTTTTTAAAATTTTTTTAGAAAATTTTCTCTAATAGACCCTATTAATATAAGTGTGCCTAATTCTATATGCAATGCATTTAAATTGAAATATTTTTTTGTTTTAGGAATTAAAGAAAATTAACTCCTAAATTTTTGTGTAATTAATTTTGGGCAATTCAAAAATAGGTGTCTAAAAAAAAAAAGAGGAAGAATGATGATCCGTAGTGGCAGAAAGATTATTTTGAAGATGTGAAATTGGGGATAGTGGCATGTGCTCTAATTAGATCCTAGAAATCAATGTGTTCATGGGTGATTTGAGCTTAAATTTGCCATTATCTCACCGTTAACCCAGCCTTACATTACAACCTGAAGAAAGTCCTATTGATTTTTGGTTGGATGATTAGCTTATATTAGTGGAGAGAGGAATGAAAAGCAAACCTATGAGATTTGGTTATAATTATAAAGAGTTTTTGAGAGGTTGCATATCAATGTGAACTTATTTGGATTGCATATAATTCGAAAAGATGAGGACTCACACACACACTTGGATCACATAGTTATAATCAGTTTTAACTTATGAATCTATTTCAATGTTTGGATGAAATTTGTGTTTTTCTTTGAATTGTGATTTTGAGCAATAGGATTCTGCATACTCTGATTGTGAAGGTTTATTCGGCTGATATTATTGTCTTTAAGCATTTATACACATTTAGGGTCTGCATAGTAACGTTTCTGTTCCCAGAAACAATTTTTGATCAGAAATAGTTTTTTCTATTTCTATTTCTTGGAACAGTTTCTGACCAAAAAATAGCGTTTAGTAACTATACAAAATTTCTATTCCTGGAATAGAAAAAGAATAGAAACGCGTTTAGGGTGCGAATGATCCATTTCTATTCCATGGACGAGTTTCTCCCTTCTGGGCTACCGGCGGAGGACGGCGAGTGGCGGTGGGGGGCGGAGGACGGTGGTCGGCGGCGACAGAGGATGGCGGCCGGCGGTGGAAGGCAGAGGAGCATGGCGGTCAGCGGTGGAGCACGGTGGCATCAGGCGGTGGTGACGGCAGCGGGGGGCGGCGGCGGGAGGTGGCTGGCAACGGAGGGTGGCCATCGTCGGTCAATGGAGCACGGCGGTCGGTGGCGAAGGATGGCGGCCGATGGTGGGTGACCACCGGCGTCGGGTGGCCAGAGGCTGGAGGTGGCCGGCGGCCAAGGGCAACCAGCGCCGGGTGGTGGCCGGCGTTGGGCGGTGGAGCACAATGGCCGACGGCGGAGGATGGCGGCCGGTGGTGAGTGGCCGGAGGCAGCCAAGGACGGCAACCGGTGGTGGGTGATCGCCGGCGTCGGGCGGTTGGCGGGGGGAGGCGGCCAGCGCTGGGTGGCGGCTGGCGTCGAGCGATGGAGCACGGCGGCCAGCGGTGGAGGACAGCGATTGGTGGCGGGTGGCGACAAGCGTCGAGCACTGGAGAACGATGGTCGACGACAAGAGGCGGCCAGCGGGCGGGAGGCTGCCGGCGAGCGTTGGTCGGCCGGCAGAGACAGCGGCAGCGGAAGGCGAGCGATAGGTGGCGGCGAAGGATGGTGAGAGGCGGCGGTGGACGGGTTGTGGCCAATGGATTGTTTCTTATTTTTAGAAAATTCTAGAAAAAAAATCGTTTCTTTTTTCTTGTTCCAGAAACAAGAAGCAGATTTTTTTTGCTTCTTGTTTCTGTTCCAAATCTATTTCTGGAACACTTTTTTGGAACAAAAACAAAAAAATAGATTTTTTTTACTAAACGGATTTCTGTTCTTTTTCTGTTCCGGGGAACCAAAAAAACAGAAAAATAAAGAAACAGAAACGTTACTAAACAGACTCTTAGCCACGAACAGAAAAAGAAAAATGATGTCAAGCGCCACGAACAGAAAAAGAAAAATGATGTCAAGCGCTCACACTTCACATTATTTGTCGTTTAGGTATATATTGCATTTAAATAAATGCGCAATTGTAAGCAAAGATTATCACAGACTAAGTACATGTACCGAGTTACATCTAGACCGCCGAAAATGGTGAGTCCCACATGATTCTCGTTAGATCTAGCAGTTCGAATTCAACTTATATGTACCGGGGTCGTTTAATACTTTGTCGGTTCGCACATATCGCCTAAAATCCACTTGATTGGTTCGACTCTTTCATTTACTCCGTCGAGCAAACTTGGGTGGCTAGGAAAAATTCGCATACCATGAGAGTGACTTTGACAGTTTGGTTTTCAGGATGAGTTGTATTACTAAATTTTGTCGAAATAAGGGAGCACATTAATCTATCCTTTATCAAGGTTTGGTCTTCTTTAAGCAAGCAAAACCATATGGAAAAGGAAAAGCCGAAAGCAAAATTTTGACCTTAAAAGTCACAAACTTGTCCTTTCTTACTCTCTGCTGACTCCTGCGGAGCTTTCTTCTTCTGCTGCAAAATGTAACTTACAGATTTAAACACACACCATAACGTGGCTTTTGCTGAGATTTGGATGGATGAATTTAACGACCTATCAGACTCGATTTTTCACTTTTATTTTTCGATTAATCTAGATCATGGGACTCACCCGTTTTGACTGTTTATAAATCCGAAACTCATTGAACTTTCACGGCACTCAGAACATCGACATGAAAAAGTAATTGAATGATATATTAGATTTTCCTTTTGCTGTTGCTTAAGTACTTCTGCTTAAATAAAAGTGTCTTGTTGCTTTTGCTTTAAGTGTAAATAAACATATACTCGGTTGGTTTGCGCTCAGTTCCTTTCACGAAAGATCCTGAGTTCAAACTCGCCCATCGGTGATTTAAGTGGGGGGTCGTGGCGGTGGGATGCTGAGCTAGCCCCCCTCAAGGACTAGTCGGGCATCACCGCTGGTTTGAACCCTAGCTCGCCGGCCGCACGGACACCTCAGTTATTAAAAAAAAAAAAACATATGCCCTAATGAACTTGAAGCAAGAAGAGAACACAGTTCCACCAATGGTCAACGTTTCAACCCCACATGAAGAAGTAAATTTCAAGACATTGCTCAGTTCAGCAAGGGAAAATGAAGAAAATTACGCTAAAAAGTCAAAATCAACTAAAAGCCTTCCATTTGCAGAACTCAATCTAAGGCCTAGAAAATCGGAAACTTTCTAGCTAATTCTCTTCAAATCTTTACAAACATCTTCCTCCGTATCCGGCGTTTCTGAACAGCGCTTGCTTTATATCCCCAGTACTGGTGAGGTTTCTCTGCTGCATTTCCTTTTGCCAACAGATGCGAGAACTCATAAGAAATTTGAAATTTTATGACTAGAACTCTGCTAGAAAAAGCATGAGGCTGAAAAAGCTATCATCACTTTATATAATCGTTGGTTTTGGTACCTCTGAGCAAGAAGCTTGCATTGCAAAGTCATTGAAGCAGCTAATGACACACTCCTGAATGTCAAGGCCTAATGCCTCCAATTTGCTCACTGTCGACAGCAACAAACCCGGTTTCGCGGCACAGCAGATCTCGATCCTCGTCTCCACATCTCTTCTCTCCACATCGAACTGAAAAAGACATGGCCCAAATTCTATTTTTAGATTCCATCAACAAATGATTAATTCTAATTATAGGGCCTTGATCACAGTATCAGTAAAAATTTACCTTTGGTGTGTTTCTCACCAACATCTCATTGGGTTTCATGTCATTTATAATGTCCATTATGTTCAAGTGATAGGGACCGAATTCGCTGTGATATTGCAAGTGGTTGATCTTCTGAAGCAGCTCTTTCATGTAGTCAATTGTGTCACCTAGGATTGATGTTCTGTCCATCTGGCATATAACAAGATGAGAACAAAACCACAATTAGAACTTTTCAGCAACACAAGAAGTTCAGCATTCAGATAAGGACCCAAAAGAACTGAAAAAGTGTGCACACCTTGCTGATTTTTGGGATGATGGATCTGAGCATCGAGAGCCGGTCGTTGAGCCGCTTCCTTCGCCTCCTCTCCGCCATTAAGTTCTTCGAGGGCTGTCCCTCCAACTTCTTGCTTGCCTGATTGTTCTTCGCCCCTACACATGGCCCTGCTTTGAAATATACTGGAACCTGATTATTCGGAGACTCCATCGATTCTGGTTCACAATCTCCTTGCATACCGATGGTCTGATTAAAATCATCTGAATGAAGAAGTGTGGCTTCTCCTTCCTCCATCATCATGGACGAGGGAAGTGTTCTTTCTTGAACTGGGAAAAGTGGGGCGTCATCGCACGGGCTATAGGACGAACTGGTGATCCGTGGGGGTGAGATTGGTGAATCAAGGAGTTGGTGAGCCAAGGACTCAATGCTAAGTGGATATTGATGAAGTTCAGTGAAGATGTTCTGGTCTGGATGGAGTGTAGGAGGAGACAGCAATGATTCTTGTGAGGAGCAATAATTTGGAAACTGGGAGGATGGAGATGGAATTTGATAATCATCAAAGAAATCAAAATTCCAATTGCTTGAGAAGAGCTCATTCATTTCCATGGGAGCAACGTTTGCTTCCCGAGGAGCGTTTCTCTTTTGATGAGCCAAGAATAAGTCTTCCAAGTATCCATGCCCACAAAGCTCCATCTCTCTCTCTCTCTCTCTCTCTCTCTCTCTCTCTCTCTCTCTCCCTATGTAATGCGTGTTGAGAATGCCAATTCTAATTGCGCCAATGAGAAATATATATAGTACAAAAGTGCAGTCTTCGTAGTTAAAATAATGAGATTTAATTAAAGAGTATGTGCATTAATATGTATTTTTAAGCAGCTAAGTGTTGAGGTTGAAAGAGAGTCCTGTCTTCTATCCAACACCCTCTTCCCCCATTCTACATCTGTGATTTGATGTCGTTTTCACCGAAATCTGAATCGTAAAAACACATTGTTTATTTCATGTTGTTTCCCTGTAAAGTTTGACCCACACATGTATCCGTCCAAACCCAGAAAAATGGAGTTCGTACTTTACCGTGAAAAAATGTTTTATGCATCAATTCCATTGCTGGTATGAAGAAACTGAGTTTATCATTTAATCATTTGTCAAGAGTCCGACAAATGAATAAAATTTCAAGATAACGCTATAATATTCATCAATATCTGGTTTTTTTCTTGAATATTATCGAAGTATATACTCATAAGAACTAAAAAGATGACTGTCGGAAATTGTTTTGCCAGTCTCATCTACTATAATTAAACAGAAACATGTAAGTGTATGCTCTACTTGTCTATTTTCCAATTTATAATGATAGTGGTTGACAGAGAGCCTGTTTGGTATAATTTTTCGACGGCAGTTACAATTGCAAAAAGAAACTTTCCAATTTGTATGAAGTATATGGTAAATTCTTCACAGCTACAACACCCCCACAACTGTTGTACCTTACAGCATCTTGCAGGAAGCTATGCTATACGTATCTGAGGTAATGCATCTTACAAAATGTATGATTCTGTGGCCGCTCTTAACCGCACAGCTACAGTGCAATACTGCCATGACTAATACCGATTTAAATTGCGAGTGTGTTCAATCCGACCAGGACAATAATTTCCTCCATCCTAATTAACTCCATATCCTTTGTTCTCTTGTTCTAGGATGATGGAACGATGACATGTTTTCATTCTCATCCCACTTGCCAAACAGTCAAGTGGGTATATGATAGGGACATCAAATAATGAAATGGGGCTCAAGTGCATCAGCATGCTCCAACTACACATTATGTTTATGTGTGCTGTATTGGCTTGTTTGTGTATGGTCTTATGTCAAAGTCCTTCAAGGAATGAGATTCTGTTGGATTTACCTGATGTGGCACGATGCTTATCGCCATGTAAAACTTTGTGCCGATGTTATTAGGGTGATCCTGATTACTTCGAAAGAGTGCCAAATGCTTGCTCATACTACCACTAGCTATAAGCCATTTGAGTGCCACTTTCACAGGAGTTATATATATTGCAAAACTGGATTTTCAATCGCACAAGAGCAAGTGTGTGTATATATATATTGGATTTTCTCGTGAAATATCTAATTGATGTTTCGAAAATTCGACATTAATTTTTTACAACTACGGACATAACTTAGTGTGACAATATCGATTTTACTGAATATATGACACTATACTACGAGACCTTGCGAGACTTTAAAAAAAAGTTAAAAATTATATTTGACACATGCACTATTTTATAATTCTAACAAAAGATAACCAAATAAGACAAAACTGAGGTAGTAGTGCCACTCATTACGAAAGCCAATGATAGGGTGTAGCATGCCAATAGATTACAATGAAATTAAACTTTATACTATATCAATTTGCTACACGACTGCAACTGATGACTTCTTTTCTAACCCGGGTTCCAACTGTGCAGTGATATGAGCATTGCCTCTTTCATTTGACTCTGCACATGATTCAAATATAAGGACTTACTTTTTCTTTTTTTTCAGTTGATTCATTTGACAGAACATCGTAGTTATGTTTTTCCCCCGCTCTCCATTGAATTCTCTATTCTGCGTGTCGTTTTCTTCTTTTACCCAAATTGCCTCGTTTCATATTTTATGTCCAAGGTTAAATCCTGCCCTGTCCATCAGCTACTGGCGTGTATAGCTGTAATTCTTAACAGATGTGTTTTCTTTTGCCTGTGGTCCTAAGCTTTTCGTCTCTTCAATTTTGAGCAAAGAAGCAAAAGCTTTTGGCAGGTTAAATCGTTGAACAAGTAACACTTCAAGAAGAGAAGCTTAAAGCGTAAGTTGACCATAGATTCTCTATGTTTTTCCCTTTCCTTCTCCGCTTCTTTGGTTTTCTAGGGTTCTGTGTTTTTTCTTCCGGGTATCTGGATGGAACTTTAACAGCAACATCTATGTTTGGCACCAAAAAAAAGAAATTGTATCAGAAGTAAACAAAACCATCTTATTTGGACAGACCCATAGAAGTTTTTTAGTTTTTTGGAACATACCAATAGAAGTTAACGAAAGGACAACATTGCATGGCTCTAAAAAACCCTAGAAAGGCCTCCGGACGAAATAGTAACAAAACAAAGCAAAACCGCGGCCAGTTTCACCTTTCACAGAAGAGCGGTTTCACACGAATCTCTCTCTCTCCCCAGTTTACCAGCCCACAATATTGCAAATGAAAGTGCAGGTATTAAGTCTGGAAGAAGTGTGGCCACTCGATATATTTTTTTATAACGTGATTTGTCTTCTTTCTCTTTGTTTTTAAGTCATGAACTGTACGGATTTAGTCGCTCAAGAGGGGCAATTAAGGTTGGAGAGGGGCCTCTAACATTCTTTATTCGAGACATATTACCTAGTTACAGATTGGTTTTTTGTCTCTTTTAGAAATAAAACTGCTTCCTTGGGTTCGTTCATATTCCTGTCATTATTGTTTCTGAAGATGTGCCTTTTGTTTCCTGTTACTCATTGAAACCGACTAATCATATGATGGACGACACACTTGACTGATGTAAATTGCAAGAGAATTAGACGCGTAGCGCCGAAAAAGTTGAGTGGCGAAGTCACGAATGAACAAGCGATCAGGCAAGGAACAGAAACTTACTTGCGACGCGCTTGTTCTACCAAGAATCTTGTTATCCCAGCTATATCATATTAGAGTCGTGAAGCAAGGCTTAATAATGCCACTTGCTGAACGCTACCAAAGCGGCGCAAGGACAAGAGCTCCTAGTTGAAGCATATAAAAATAGCAGAAGATATTGCTAATAATACGAGCCATGCCTAGCCCGATGATCTACAAAAATCCATACACGAAGATTTAATGGCTGATATGGAATAGACAGGGATTATATAGTGAAATACCACTTGGGGTGTGAAAGTGCCACTGCCGAGATTAAGGAATATGACAACTTGGTTCATTTATTCATTTATCGAAAAAACTAAAGGTCGTGTATTGATGACACCAAATTATCAAGTGGTCAATTAGAATCGAAAGTCAAAGTGTTAGTTTCATATGACAAAAATTCAAGATAGTCGATTGGTTAATGATCCCTATGACTTGGAAACCTTTGCTGTCCCACTGGAGCATGACAAAGTAATGGAAGGTTTAAATTTGCCATTCGGATCAATGGAGAGCGTAAGTTATATTAGAGAAAGTCTCATAAGTCTTATGATCCAATAACCTTTTTAAGTTTTCGCGTGGAGTTGTTAAAGAACGCCTAGAGAGAAAATAGGATATTTTATGTTATCACAAAGGCTCGTCCTTTTGTTTTTTTTCAAGTTGGCATTTCTGGAACAAACCTAATCGCAAAAGTTGATAAACGAGGTGCAAATCCTCCCTTTAATCAGTCCCATCTCAAAGAACCTTCTAAGTAGAATTTTTATATTTTGATATATCTTCAACACATATGAGAATTTCATCTCATGAAATTGAAAATCCTCTAAATTTAGGAGGTAAATCTACATCTTAAATTTTTCCCTTAGGACACATCAACCCAATGAGATGTGTTATTCTCTTTTTCTTCTCCTTTTCTTTTCTTTTATTATATTTTCTTCTTTTCCTTTTTCCTTTTTCATTTCTTCTTCCTTTTCCTTCCCTCTCTCCTAAAAGTATTTGATTTGATCATCTGTTTCTGATTTACCTTAGTATATATTTTGCCCCGTGTTGTACCTCTATGTGATTTCATGAGTGATGTCATTTTAGTTCCACGTTGCCTTATAATAACTAACAACCATTTCACGAAACATTTCAAAGATCTTGAGATTGATTGAGGGAGTTTAAGATTTGATGATTTATAAAACAGTGGGGATTGGAAATCTTTACGAGTTGATATGATGATGGATGCTAGTCTTTGTTTATAGTTGCTACCACAGCTCCATGTTCATCGAGATAAATGAAAAGGAACCAACCTTTCATGTCTTGTGGTCCACAAACCCTTATTACTAACAATGAAAAGATCGTAAAGAATCATCGGACCCATCCAAAACTCATATCTTGATTATCGCGTTGAGAAAATTCATTGTTAATTAGCAAAGTCAGGACACTTATTATGACGAACCAACATCAAAATCTTTTCTTTGGTACCTTGTAATGCATGAATCATCTCATTTTATGCACTGAAGGAAAAGGACAAACTCTGTTGACCGAGTTTAAATGATTCAGCCTTGAGATTACAGGATCCCTTGTGCTTCTATTATTGTTTCGTGCATATCACATGGCCATGAACGATCTTCCTCCCCCATTCCTGTGGTTGGGGTGTTGTAAATGAGGTGCAGGGCTTAATATCTTAAACGCAATGTGCATTATTGGAAACCTCACAGATCTTAGGAAACCACTGGATTTGATTTCATCTAGCTTCTTAAGCAACAACTCCCTTTTAATATCCTATTTCTCTCACCACGTCCAAGCAAAAATGATGGTGTTTAAAGCATCGATAAGTGGTTCTTCAAGTGCCCACCTAATTAAAATTAAGTGACATAAATCTAGATAATCGATAAATTGGCCGTGGGAGAGATCTTATACCGCACCGGGCATTACCTACCATTAAGATCATATAGAGATCTTATATGAAACCAGGCATCACCACCTACCATCAAGATCCTACTTTGAATTGCAGTACATGGCAATCTTTCCGGAGGATGTCCTCCCATGAATGATCATACGGAATTGAGAACTTGTTGGAGAGTCTCACTACAGCTAAATCCAAGTCTTTGTCTTTCTAAAGATTTATCATATAAGAATATAGATATTAAATGTACAGCATCACTACTAATTAAAAAGAAATCGAGGGCAGCTTTGAAAAATGATCTTGCCCACATAACTTTTTTTTTTTTTACTCAGCCCACATAAGCTCAACAGTGTAAACTTTTAGGGAAAACAATTAACTTAACATGATATCAGAGTACAGGTCATTGGTTCTAATCTAAGCACTCCCTCTAAATTTTCTCCTATTTGCTATCCCTATTATTTTGTTTGTTTTTATGTCTCGCCGATTATCCCCTTAACGTAATTCCATACACAACTTGTCTTCATGTGAGGACCAACTAGCCGTGAGAAGAGTGTTGGGTCATATGCTATAAATACATTTTTAGCCCGTTATTACTTTATTGTGCCTATTTGCTTGTTTCGCCCATGATCTTGTTAATAGGTTTCGTCCACAACCGGTCATGTGTGCGTAAAGATCGGCATGCACGATGAGAGGGATTATTAAGTCTTATGCTATAAAAATATTATTGCCCGTTTTCTAACAGTTTAAACATTTACGAAAAATGATTTTTATAACTTATCCATTGGACGAACACAATGTCTTAATGTTTTGCATCTCAATTTAAAGAACCAGAAGATGATCGTGTAATGGACGGTTAGCTGTCATCTCTCTCTCTCTCTCTCTCTCTCTCTCCATGATGCAGGAAGCATTTGGATCTTTTAACCTAATTTACCTTAAACTCAGAAGATGGAGCACATACTTGCTCTTACAAGATTTTATATGAACGACCATATTCTGGAGATGTTTGCTTTCCTTGTCGTTGAATAATATCATATATTCATTTTATTAAGACATAATTTCCACCGTCGATCGACGATGCCTTGACTGTCAATTGCAAGTAACAGCTAAACACGTCTTTGACACTTCTACATGTGTATCTTCAAGCTAATGCTACGTAACAAACTTGTCTTAATTGAAAATGATCTACGGGTAAGTAAGGACTTTATGATGGTTTCCCTTGGATCTGGGTTGATAGGTCTCATATTAGGTGCAGCTGTCAAATGATACTGCAATTTTTGTGAACACCAATTTGTCTGTCTAGCTACCTACTAGGGTTTATCAACATGCGAGCCCTTGAATTAGGGTTTCTTTAATCTAGAAGATCTGGTTCTTAGGCTGTCTTGCTAATAAGAAAGTCTTAGAAAACAGCAATTTGGCTCCAAATGAAGATTGGTCTTTGAACCCAATTTCGTCGTTCAGTCCTAGAACACAGGAACTTGATTAAACCCACTTGTGCATTCTCTCACGCCCTACCTAACAAGGGGTGAATTCTAGAGACAAAAAGATAGCCCCAATTGCAATTAATCCATTATAAGTTGAAGATACGCTGATTAGCTGTCCAAGGAATCAAGGGGAGATTTCCTAAATAGTTGGAGATATTGACTGAGAAAGTACACAGTGCTAAACTGGCCGACTTGGCTGAAGGTTGAGACGAAGGAGGGTTTTGGTCGAGCTCGAGCATATACGAGGGTATCGAGGAGAGTCATTGTAAATGTAGTCATCAATATTTCTTCGTTGAGCTTTCCGATAAACTCTGAATTTCATCGCTACTTTTAGACGTCCAATATATAATCATCTCAACTATATATAAAGCAAACTCGAAAAAAAGATTTAAATCTTAATCTTTTCCCAAAATTTCACATGCGTCGTCTAAAATTAATTTGGATAATCACAATCCCAATCTTTACATTTCTAGCTTTCAAGGTTTGAATTTGAATTCAACTAGTGTGTTTCCAAATATATTGCTTCGTTTCATGGCAATCTCCAACTAAAATTCAAACTATGGATCTTATTTAGAAGTGTTAGCAAACACGGTTTTAGAGACTGATTGCTATTCTGATACTTTAGTATGTATTCCCATTTTGTTAATTTTATTCACGTACTCACGTCTGTACTAATCCAACGGCGCCAAAGTATTCACTTTGCTAACTTTTCAAACTTACAGAATTACGTATTTTAAAATATTTCCAAGCTCATGCTGCTATATATCATGCTGATAGAGATTTGAAATGAATGGCAAGAAAAAATCGATATGCTTACACTTTAATCTGCAAGATATAGCAGCATGAGCTTTTAGCACTTACAATGGCGAATATTCGTTATTTTCTAACTCACATATAAAAGAAATAATGACACAAATGGTCTTATATTTTAGGGATGTACAATGTTGTCATTCTGTTACTTTAAGTTTAGAGATAACATTGAACAGTTTCATATAATTCAGGACTAAATTGCATATTTACAAAAAGTTCAGGAACCACATGAACAACTTGAAAGTTCAGAGACTACATTGCACATTGAGTTATAGTTTAGGGACTATGTTGAACAAATTAAAAGTTTAAGAATCACATTACAGATTGGGCCAAAGTTTAAAGACCATTTGTGTCATTTTCCCACAAAAAAAGATTCCACATATTTATGAAACCAATCAGCATGTTTGTGACAATAGTTTCAATCTAATAATTTCTATGATAATCGATATGTCAAGTTCATTCGAGATTATGGTTCTACGTGAATAAAATTATTAGCCCTTAGGTGGAGAGGGTGGTTTGCATGAATTCACGGAATAAGTCATAGAGAAGATTCGAATATTCAAAATTATTCAAAAAGAGTATTTGTCATCAATCGATAAATTATTTGTAACTGCTAAACCTTTTTCTTAACTCTGGAGTCTACCATCAAAATATTATGTAGGCCTCTTTATACGAACTAGCGGGCATGTCCCTATTATTACTCCTAAATCATAATTGTTAAAAATTATTCACATCATATCAGAGTCGTAAGCACATTTTTAGTACTTTTATGTATGTCATATTTAGATTTACCACTACTTTCAAATATCAAACCAGAAAAGGAAACAAACATGCTGAAGGTGTACAAATGTTTTGTTATTATGAGCCTACTCTCTGTAGTAACCGACTTTTAGATTTGTATAATGAGATTTAAAGAAACAAAGGGCATTGAAACATCCAAACCAATAGGAGAAAAAATGGTCATTTAGGCTCCGTTCGTTTGGCGGAAAATATTCTTCCGAAAAATATTTTCCAGATTTTCTGGTGTTCGGGGGGCGAAAAACGTTTTCTGTGGGAAAATATTTTCCTTTCCCCTCTCACAAAATAGCCTAAGTCTATGGAAAATGACTTCCACTTCTTCAAAAGGGGAAATCATTTTCCAGATCTTCTTCTTCTTCTTTTTCATTAAGGTCGCCGGCCACCGCCGCCGCCGCCGCCGCCGCCGCCGCCGCCGCCGCCACCGGTCGCCAGCCTCGGCCGCCGCCGCCGCCACCGGTCGCCGGCCTCGGCCGCCGCCGCCGCCGCCCGCCCGCCGCCGTCGCTCGATCTCCCGCTGCCGCCGCCGCCGCCGCCTCCGCCGGTCGCCCGCCGCCACCGCCCGTTGCCACCGCCAAACGCTGGCCATAGGCGAAAAATACTTTCCGAAACTTTTTCATATTAATCGTCGAACACCGGAAAATTATATTCCGAGAAAATATTTTTCAGGAAAATGACTTCCGGGAAAATATTTTCCAAAAGGAGAATATTTTCCGCCAAACGAACGGATAGAGTTGTGGAAATCCCACATAACTGTCCCGAATGTTGGGTTGGAACACACTTTCCCTCCCCCAAATTTTCAACATTTACATATTATCTCTTGAACTTTCATTTTGTTATAACCTTGGCCTTCCATTATATTTTCCATTAACATGTGCAATGCACATTACTTTTAAGGGTAATTGTTTATTTTATCTCATTTTTTTTATTGAAATCTCTCTTTTACTTTTGATTTTTGTGAGAAAATGAAAATTAATAAAATTAGGAATGTTAAATTACATAAATTAAGCTGACGTGGATGACGTGGCTAAGCTATTGCCTATGTTTTAGATGGAGTTGAGAAAATATTGGGTAAGCTTGTCTTGCCACGTCAGCGGCAAGCCGCTCCATTCAACTCTTGTCACGTATCCGAACTCCATTCAACTCTTGTCACGTATCCGAACGGGTCTCACCTGATAGAGTTTTTGAAACTCCCTCTCTTCTCTCCTTATTACTTCTCTTTCCCCCTCCGCTAGTTAGCATGTTTTCGACACACTCTCTACTCTCTCTCCCTCCCTGTTCACGTCCTCTTTTCATTTTCTCAGGAATTTCAAAAAACGAAGGTGTCTCTCTCTTTGCAACCAAATAAGACACTGCCTTCGCCGTCACCTTTAGAAGGCCCATCAGCAGCTCCGATTTGTCGTCTGCGTTCAACGAGCTTAGATCTGCTGCAAGTTAGAAGTTTCCCCCTCTTTCGCATTTATATTCACGAGAGTCTACTTTTGCGGGGAAGAAAATAGGTTAGGGGGGGTTCGATCACATTATTATCTCCACATCTTTTACAAGGATAATTTACTACACTCTAAAAGCTTGTTGTTAGTTTGGTGAAGCAGGACTTCCAAGTATCCAACCAGTAACGTGGTTGTTGCATCCAACAAGCTCAAATCCCCATCCTCTCTCCATCGTCTGGGGGCAGCAAGCTCCAGTTGAATCTTTTGCGCACGAAGAGGTAAGGGTTTTCTCCCTCTTTCGCGATTGTTGCTGCGCATCGTCATCATTAAATTTCATAATGCCTGTTGGGTGCTCTCTCTCTCTCTCTCTCTCTCTCTCTCTCTCTCTCTCTCTCTCTCTCAATTGCTTGCAAACACTCAGCTATAATGTCAGAAGTTTGGACTAGAAAGTGATGGAATTACAATGTCACATCGATTCCGTTTCCAGAAAAAAATAATCCTTTTTTGTACTTGCTCTTTCCGAAATCGAGTTTATATTAATTGTAGATGTTGAATTTATGTCTTGAGTTTAAGTCTGCATAACAAATTCACTTTCCTATTTGGCTGATTTCGGATGAAGGGCTTACGGCGACACGAATAGAGAAGGCCACAAAAAGACAAAACATGGGCACACTTTATTTTATTATATCTATTTCGATGGGCCCAACTCAATTTATTGAATGCTTATCAGTGAAGCACTTTCCTTCTTGGACGTGCAAAAGAAACGTGTGGGGTCCTCGGAAGTCAGATAAAGGGGAAGCAGAACTAGGGTTTTTGCCGCATATAAAAGGAAAAGAAATTGAGGGTTTCTTTCTTTTAGCGAAGACCAAAGCCGCACGAAGGAGGCAAAACGTACAGCGACGTTTTTGAACGTGCGCGTGTTTTGTTTTGGGCTTCACCACGCGGTGATTTGTGCAATGAGTTTATTTTGTCCAATTAAGTTGATTAGTCGTAACCACTTTGGGTTTGGGCTTAAATCTAGGTGTGAAAAACACTCAAGCGTTTGAGCGATTTGTAACTCTGATTCTCCGATTATAGTAGATTATTTGTTACTGGCTCTCCCCGTGGATGTAGGTACCGATATTCGGACCGAACTACGTAAATCTCTGGTGTCCTTTATAGTTTCTCGTTTATTTCTCTGGTATTTTCGCATTGACTTAATTTGCAAGATCCTGTCGTTTCCGCATTATATTTACAACAGTGGAGTTTATCCTCAATGCATAAAATTCAAGGTTGGATCGATGAAAAAGACAATGGATACTTACGTAGAACAAGAAATTGCAGTACCCGGACGAGCTTGATTCTTGTAAAGTCAAGGCTGGTCGATCACATTATTAACTCAGCATCTCTTGCAAGAATAATTTATTGCATCTTAAAGCCGGGCATCATTTTGGTGAAGTAGGAAAACTTCCAAGTATCCAACCAACAACGAATTCAAATATATTTAGCATGATTCACCGGTTTAGTTTTTTGTTCCTCCATTAGCAACTACTATGTTGATACCATTACTATATAGTAGAAAACTTTTGAAAGCCAAAAGTCATTGGTGTAAAGAACTTCCATGAACGTATTGCGGGGAATTAATCAATTTAAGTACATTTTTTCAACACCCAATTCTAAACTAAAGGAAGCCTCCAAAACATCCATTGCTTGTGATTTTTACTCTATTGAACCTTGGTTTTGCCGATATGTTGAATTCTCTATTTTAAAGTTATCACATTAGTTAATTCGCACGTGTAAAGTTATTGGATAGCTGAATCAGAAGTAATTCTTTACTCATACTATGTGAAACATATTTTGCTTTCTTAAGTAACGGATGTGATGTTATTTTGCTTGTAAAAACATTATGTTAACTACCTTTTGTTTATTTGGTTGTAGCATGAAACTTCCCATCTTGCACATGTGATGCATGATTTGTAAAAATATTTTGAGTTTGCAGTAGAAATGGTTTTTTCAAAAAGACTTGCAGCACATCATAAATATGTGGCCTATGCAATTGGCAAAGGATTAGGAGTGAGGAAGGCTAAAATTGTTGGAAATATTAAATGAGAGATAACTCGACGAACTTTTGTGTGCAATTTATTCTAATCAAGAAAAGAAATATGAAAGGTTAGAAGTTAGATGTGGTTGTCTTACTCTTATCAAATTTAAGGTTAACTACTGTGTTTTGAAGTCATAGAGTATGTTTCCGAATACAATCATGCATTCATACTGGAAGATCAAAAGCACTTGATAAGATGTGAAAGAATGATATCTGATACTTGTGAATGTGTTTTGGTTGACTTGGCTATAATTGGCGTTAGGCACACTATGGCATATAAGTTCTTGGCAAAACTTGGGTTTAATCATGCGTAATTGTCAAAAACTTTTGCAGACTAAAAGATGCAAGAGTATAAGTGGGGGAGATTGACAAAGTCTTTTAAATCATGTTCATTGCATGCAAATGTATAACCCAATGTTTTTCTACGCTATACAGGTAGATCAAAATAGTAAATTGACAAATCTATTTTGGAGAGAGTTTGTTCAAATTTGATTACGACTGTTTTGGTGTATTTGATTCCACTTATTGTCCTGACAAATAAAACATGATATGTGCATCTTTTGTTGGGTTTAATCATCATTGGAAAAATACTTTGTTCGGTTGTCTGTTTTTGTTGGACGAGACTGCAAATTCATTTACTTGTTTATTTAAGGTATTTTTTAAGTCTATGGGAAACAAGGCTCCAAAAACCATATTCACAAGTCAAGACCAAGCAATGGCAAAGCCATTCAAATGGTGTTTCCAAATACACAACACCCTTTATGCACTTGACACATTGGGAAAAAAGCCAATTAAAATATTCTACATCTTTACCACCAATAGGGGTTTAAGGATAAATATTTCTCAGAGATTATGTATAGATGCAAATTAGAGGACGAATTTGACTCTACTCGAAGGGAACTAGAAGAGAAGCAGGGCATGAAGAATAACAACTCACTTCAGAGATTATACGATCTCTGACATAAATAGAGTTCATCTTTTTGTCGTGATAGATTTACATGTGGTATAAGATCAAATCAAAGGAGTGAGAGCACCAATAATATTTTCCAACACATGGCAGTTAAGACATTGACCCTATTAGAATTTTCCATCACTATGAAGAACAACTGGAACACATGAGACGAATTGAAAGTCAAGATGAATACAGTTCTCATATAAGCCCAAATTGCGGTTTTTGAATAATGAAATATTGACACGTGCTATTTCATTGTACACTCATACCATCTTTAAAAGATTTAATGAAGATGTTTTTACTCCATTTCTCCAAACATATTTCAAGTACTACTTTTGATGGATTGGCTTATGTGTATACTCTCAAGATTAAGGAGATTCAATGCGAACATGTTGTCAGATTTAACACTGCAAACTTTTCGGTTTCTATGCAAATTATTTGAATCAAAGGGGTGGTTGTGTCACCTTGCCTTGCACATGTTGATTGGGAACATATCAATTATTGGCATTCCATCTTCCTATAGTTTGAAAAGATGGACTAAGGGTGCCAAGCAAGGATTGTGAATGATGAATCTCATCAAATGGCAACTGGTCTATCTGAATTTAATCGATTTTCCATGCTAATGCAAAAATCTTTTGAAGTAATGAGTTTGGGAGCCGAAGATGGAAATACTATGAGAATAGTGATGAAGAACTTGGTAAACAACATGAAGACTGAAATTTCATCATATAAATCAAGTGTAGTTGTGATAGATGATGTTGGTGATGATAATGATAACGAGGCTTCTTTGTGGGAAATGTCGATATTGGACTTCCTTAGAAGGAAAGGAAAGGAAAGAAGTTATGGTATGCTTAAAAGCTCGAGAGAGAGAAAAAAAAGAAAAAGAAAAAATCTAACAAAGGAATACCCCAATGCAAATAGATTGTTGAGGTGAGTAACAAATTGTTCTAGTTAATATATTTAGTTAACTTTTTCGCTTATGCTAAATGATGCCAATTAATACATTTATTATCTTGTAATGTAGAGTTGGTTGCCCAAACAACACATGATGAAACTCATTTCCTAGATTATTCGAGAAGTACAAATTTGATTTGAAGTGCCTTTTGTCCTAGTAACATCGGTGGTTGTATAGTAAATCTGAATTTTTATACTAAGGTGTGTCCCTCTTAGTCCTACATTTGTATTTATATTCTATTAATTTGGTCATTTTTTAGGGTTAATACTATAAAAAAAAAATCCAAACTGATTTGTATGTCACAATAACTCCCGAACCGGTACACTTATGACACATTTACCTCAAACTAGTTTTTATGTTATAAAAAAAATCTCGAACTGGTATATTCATACTGCATATACCCCAAACCGATACATCCATGCCAAACATAAGAGCCCACATGGGGAGTTTTAAGACAAAACAAATCCCAAATGGAATGAAGGGGTCAGGCTACCCGAATTGGCGGAAGAACCTTTTACTTTTGGGCCTTAGTTATCCAGTTGGCAACTCTATTAGCCTCTCTTCCACAGCGGGGTACATATACATTTGTAAATTGGGCCAACGGCCACAGGCCTTTGTGATAAGCACTCTAGCTTTCCGCACGAACTGGTCCGTGTACTGAGCGGCTCGAACTGAACCTACTAATAGACATTGAATGTCAAAAAAAGTCTCCACTTCTTGTTCAGTGTCCTTGAAGGGCCCATACAGAAATTCAATTGGCATACGCAAAGCCCATGCAATGGATACCCAAAGCTCCTCACTTCTTGTTCACTCTATCTTGAATTGAAATAGAGTGATGCTTTATTAGGATCAATTATTATTATTAGAAATTTCGTGGATGGAGAGAAGTTCCTCCACTAGCTGCCTTAGTCACCCCCCATTCATTTGGCCAAAAAACTTATCAAGAATGAAGTCTATCATCTCAAAGTTCAGAGATGAATCCAGAAGAGCTTCCAGACAAGACCCCTTCACGTGCAGATTATGCGAACCGACCAATATAGGACAACTCTTAACTATCGCCATGCACTGCATCAGAGCCAACAAACGCGCAAGAATCGCTCTCGAACAAAAAGGTATGCATCAAAAGGGAGATATGCAGGTCATGGTCGGTCTCTCTCTGGGCAGTTCCCTGGTCATTCGAACGGATGTCTCCCATGACATGTTGGTACTCCGTATACGTCTTCTTCTCCCGATTACAATGTTTTCCCTTTCCACGATCTTCAAGCTTTCAAATGTCATCACTGTGTCAGTTATGAATCCGGACATTAGATCTGACCCGATATGACAAGCAAAACCTTGACTTTATCGGGCGACACCATGCGTCGCGCAATGGAAAGGGAAGTGCAATCAATTTTTCGCCCGCGATGTTATGTCACTTTGACTATGAACAAAATAATAGCGGATGCTTTGGAGATATGGGATCATTTCCGATTGATATCCGCCCAATGAAAGTTGCATCGTGACACGACATGGCCCATGGACTCTTTCAACCGTTACATTTTGTCACTTTGATTATGAACAAAACAATATCGAATCCTTTCAAGATTTCAAATCATTTTCAATCGATTCCTGGTCGATGAAAATGGCATCACTGCACAACACGGCCGAAGGACTCAAAATAGAAACAGGCAAATTTTGTTGAAAGGTGTTAGTTTTCACATACGCGTTATGCGCTTATTGCAAATAATTCTCTTTCTTTGTGCAACTTTGTAAACTAGGAATGAAGTTGGCACCTTTAATTGCACTGAGAAATTAAAAAATAAACTCGACATAATTTCTCTTTTACCCCTATTCAAATCCTTTTATAGAAAGAAAAATTAGATAAAAATTCTGTTATTACACTTATAATTCAAAAAATAAAAGAAAATGAAAGAAGCATTCTAAGTTTCTCACGAAGAGTGCAAAGATGTGGTTTACTAGATGAAGAATATTACCCAAGATCGTCAATTAAGTGAAAAACCTTGTGAGAAACATCACGCGAAACTTATGGGCTTTCATGGGCCTACATTTGACTAATAGAAAGGCCACGTGTCAAAGACCCAATGATCGGGCTTGGTCTGGCCCGCCCGCTGAATCGGCGGGCTGGTCCGAGTCCATCGAGCCACCCGTTCCATGACGATGTTCATGCTGAAAAGATGCACCATCATTGACTCAAAAAGTACACCCGCCAATTACCATTAGAATAAACAAAATTAAAAAGGAGAAGACCAAACAGTGCGCACATAACATGGAAAGGTTGAAATAAATAGATAGATAAACAAGATTAAGACCCCACTAATTTGTGATTAAATACGACCAAGAATCGCATGATTCGTTATTCCTTAGGTCATCTCTTCCCACTATGTTGTTTGTTCATCATGTTAATCTTGTCCATAAACTAAGCTTGACAAGGTTGTCAGAGATCCCAGCAAGCTCCATGAGTCCCCCCTTACATGTGCTTTAATAATGCACGACACCATCTCCAAATCAAAACAAACGAACTAACCCAGAAAGGCCAAGCTTCTATTTTTATTTCCACAAACCTTCTTTTTTTAATATTCTAAACTGCATCAGATTTGAACCTAAACATTAATTAGCCCATCATCCATGTGACCACAACGACCAACTGCGGGTGACCCAATTGGAATAATGTCACGTAGGCCATCTGCTCGAAATCTCCTTTTGACAGTGCACCACTTGCGCACATACTTCGTCAACTTTTTGACCGGTGTGTATTAGATTATGGAGCTTCGGGTGTGAGATTAGGGTTTTGTTTAATCTGGGTTCTTAATCATGGTGACTCAGCCAACATGATTGGGGTTGGCAATCGTCATTTGTTTAAGTGGTTTGACTGGGGCCTACCAAATCATCAGAATCGTCGGCAGATGATTGCATTATTATTTCTTTAATGATGGGTTAATAGATTAATGAGATTATTGGAAGTACCTAGCTTGGACTCGAGGTGTCTGATCATGGTGCACTACTTAAATAATATAGAGTCGAACAAAAGTCGCTGATTAGTTATTTGGCGCTCTCAATCGTCTCAATTTTCGAGGGGAGAGGAAGAAATTTGTTCGACGTGGAAGTGCAATAACCCTTACAATTTTTAGGTGTTTGGCAGAAGATGGGACCGGATCTTGATCAACTCCCAACCCTAATCCCAAATTCGCTAGCTTACTTAAAGTTTCAAAAGAGAATATGACGATTTTATTTGATGTCCATGAACTGAGTTCGGTTGATGCAACAGTACAAAGATTAATCAAGTTAAATATTGTTAAATAACTCTGGTTTTTCGTCTAAACTGTCCTCTAGACCTTTTGAATTTGGCGTGTTAGGCTCTAAAGGCTCTTCAGCCTCTCTCTCATAATTCGATTTCCCCTTTCTTTCATCAAGCTAAACAGAATGAAAAACATTTATTTGGCGCGACGAGATCGTGCCAATTAAATGTCTTCTATCACACACATAAAGTAAACTTAAAGTTGGTTTTCAACCACAAATACTTGCCTAAAATGTTTCTTAATAACCTATACTTATTATTAAGGAAACCCGTAATCAGATCATCACAAAATCGACAAAATCATAAATAAAAGGGCATCGTTGACTATATTTGTGCAATCTCTGTTTTGGCACATGTGTGTGTTTTTTAGCTAGTGTAGACAAAGAAACCCAAGTATTGGCCGAGAAGTATATGTAATGGGAAAATCCATTCAATTCAATTCAATGTGAGGGGAATATGCCCTAGCTACACTTAGCTGAAGCTAAGGATTAGGGGAAAGAAACATTCCTCATGCCCTTGTCTGGTTCCAAATGTTCGATCCAATCCATGGCCTACACTTTAGGGATGATTCTATAGCTGATGGATCACTTATCCACACATTTTTAGGCCCAATTCTCTGAAAAATCCCCTCAACTTTAGCTTTTATCCCAATTATATCCCAAAATTTTTTTTATCTCATAAAAAACCCCAAATTTTTACTTTTGTCCCAAATCTATCCAGTTAACTTTTCGTCTAATTTTTTAATATTATTTTTTATTTTTTCAAATTTTTTTATTTTTTCTTTTCTTTTCTTTTTCCTTTCCTTTTCTTTTTTTTTTGTTTCACCTTCAACCTCCGGCCGGTCGCCGGTCCGTTGACTGGTCAGAGGCGAGGGCCGATCTGGCGAGGCTCGGCCCCGCCGGTCACTAGCGAGGCTCGGCCTCGCCGTTGCAAACTGGCGAGGTCGACCGAAGGTTGAAGGTGAAACAAAAAAAAGAGAAAAGGAAAGGAAAAAGAAAAGAAAAGAAAAAATAAAAAATTTCGAAAAAATAAAAAAAATATATTAAAAAATTGGACGAAAAGTTAACCGGATAGATTTAGCACAAAAGTAAAAGTTTGGAGTTTTTTATGAGATAAAAAAAATTTAAGATATAATTGGGACAAAGATTAAAATTGAGAATTTTTTAGGAAATTTGGCCCACCTTTTTATCGAGTTTTTAGAATATTGGGTGCCACACAATATCTACAACGCTCCTCGGTCCACGTGATAATGATATGGTTAGAATCTTTCAAGCAAAGTAACAAATGGAAATTTCTAGGTACAAGTACCGGTTTCATTTCAACCCCTAATCCTAAAAAGTTCTCCCGCCTACAATGCCATGGACTAGGATGCTAGCTAGCCATGTCAGGGGTGTATCTACATCCTATATCCTGCCCAAACAATTGAAATTTTCAAAATTATCCGCGGAATAAAAAGAAAGATGCTGCTTGATTAGTGAATGATTAATTTTAAAGTAATCTTTTTTTTTGGTCGATATTTTTTAAAGTACTCTTGAATCGAACCAAAAGATCAAAAGCTGCTTGGTCAGATTTGATTGAACAGTTTGAACCGTCTTTTACTCGATCTTATCGTGAACATCGAATGACTATGAGAGCTTAGAAGGAACAGCGAAATAGTACCAAAATGAATTAGCATCCCTTTCCCCCTCCGTCCTTTTTTTAGTTTTCTCTTTTGGGGGTTAGATCCTTTATTTTAGGGGTTATAAACACACAGTGGCACTTCACATGGGGAATGAAGATCCATCCACTGAAGCAACTGATTCCCTTGGTACTCTAAAATGATGTACTTTCACTCGTCACCGCGATGCATTTAACTTTAAAATGTGATTCCTTCGCATGCGCACGATGAGTCATGTGCGTGCATGCACCGCTTCTTTTCGAAGATTTAAGGTTCTTGGTGGTGGGGTGGTACCCTTTGCTTCTCCTGGTTCCTCCATTTTCAAAACCTTCTTGCATACTTAACGCGTGCAATAATGCGATGCTTTGGTTCCTGCAAATTTCCTTATCGATTGCAGCGATGGGGCGAATGCCAAGCATGAATTTATGAGGGTCGAGGAGATATGTCTCCCTGCAAAACGAGACGTAGGCAAGAACTCCACAAAGCATACATAACATGTTGTGAAATGGTTTGAATCAATGATGCGTATCGAGCAATGTTGTCCATTAATTCTCTATTTGATGAAAGATGAGGAAAATTTACCGTGCGGCTCAAAAATTTGTCAGAAAACATGCCAATCAGATAGATCTATATCATCATCATGTCAATCGTCTAAAGTGCCTGTTTGATAGAAATGCGATTATACCATAACTATTGTGCATCATAATTAGCATTGTGTGGTCCGATTCATGCTGGAAACGGTCCGATCACCAGTCCCAAACATTGGGAATCAATACTGTGCAATCCGATTTCGGGGTCAGGGTGTTAAACCAAACCAGTGGACCAACCCTACATCGATCTTGGACTGAACACATTTCAATTATGTCTGTTGTTGTTTTGTTTTCAAATAATTAGAATTTGGAGCAATCTTCTACTGATGAATGAGGAATAATGTTTTATAAATTATGTTTTATGTTACGTATTATGAACTATTTATTGTTAATTTTATTTTGCGTGTTTATGTTTAATGGCTTGTTAAGTATCCCCATTTTGTTGCTTAGTATTGCGGTTCTAAATACTGTGTGATAATAGATATGTACAGAGAGTTTATCATATCAAGAAATATAAAAAAAAAATCCAAAAAAAAAAAGAATTGGCTAGTTCATTGGACCAATCCTAGAATCGGATCAGACCAACAGGGTTGGTACCAAGATTTATAGGGTCGATTCCATGTTTCAAAATCTGGAAACTGACCCTATGCAAGTAGGTTCTAGGTCCCAAGGTTGGACAAACCAAATCTAGGAACCGCTCACCTTAATCGTAACTATGTTATGCATTCCTATTCCTAATTATTTATCCATTTGTTGATACATATTTTAAAGTTGCAATACCTTAAAACTGGGTAAAACAACTTTTCTAAAAGTTGCTACAACTGTGAAAGTTGTTGTAACTCCAAGAGTTTGCCAAACACTTCAAAAAAGTCTGTACCGTCTTTTAATTGTTGTTGTATGAAAATTGTACCAAACAGGCTTTTAGTAGTCTTTGTTCGTGGACATAAAACACACGTATTGAAGAAATTAAATTCGATAAATTATGATTTATAAACTGAGGCAACAGACAATAAGCCAGTATTCTAATAAATGACATATATGACACTAAGGAGTCTGGTGCTGTCTAAGCCAACTTTCGCATCCATTAATAACAAAGTGCCACACCGTGTGATAATGTGTGTATTTTAAGTAGTTCTCTTGAATTCGAAACTTAAACAATGACATTGCCGCAACTTTGAAGAGTTGCTGTAGTTACAAGGTGCTTGTCAAACACCTAAAAAAATAGTAGCATTGTTTTACAGTGGATTGCAAGAAATATGCACTGAGTAGGTTCTAATTACTTATGTCTGTGGACATAATAAATAAGTCAAAACTCAATAACGACACCGACAATATTACTAATGATTTATAAAGCGACGTAATAGACAATAAGTTGATACTTGTTGAAAATCAATCTTGCTATTTACTAATCGATCACCGAGTGTTCTTTCTACCGTTCTTCGAATCATAACCCATCCATGTTACCTTTTGCTACAATCTTAGAGGTGATTTGATAGAATTAAAGAATTCATCCCCTTTAGTAAAAAGAGTTCAGGCGACAGGTCAGTAAGCCTAACCTCCAAAGACCAAATCCAAAGGAAGTTTCTTCACAGAGGATTAATGAAATCGATTAGTGCTAGCTTTACCACAACAACTAAAGTTAAACTCAAAAGCCATGCATCCATCCTCGGCCTCCTTACCCCGCCTAACTCGAGCAGAAAAGGGGGGTGAGATTAGGCTGGGATTTCGGGACCATAATCGGGGTTTATAATTCCCGTAAGGGAGTTGACAATTCGGACAAAAGGCCACTGCGCGCTGATTGAGGTTCCCCTACATCTTAGGTAGGGGTTAATGCTTTTGCTCGTACGTATAAAGTCTTCGTAGGGGCCCCACGCGAGTGTCGGAATTATTGACTGTTTTCGATGACATTTTTTTTATAGGTTACGTACTCAGAAGACTGATGACTTTCTTCCTGCTGTCAATGTCATGGAAACCCCCACCAACCCCACGCTGCGATGCTCTCTCATGGGGAAGGTACCCTCCACTCCCCACACACCACCGTCACCCGCCCTAGCTTGCGCGGTCAAATTCTATCTATGGTTTTTTCCATTGTTGTGATGAGGGAAAACAATTTGACTTTTCAAATATATTCTTCGAAGGAAGGGGATGATGTGACTGGCTGTGTAAAATGTAAATGCGACTGTGGCATGATTTGGACATGACATGAGAATCGGAGAAGCAGCACACACCCAGAAACCCTAGGAACTACACCTGCATTCCCAAATTAGATCGAACCCCTCATGCACAATCCTGGCCTTGTCAGAATCCTTAATGTTGCTTCATGGTGAGAACTGTTTAGTGAATGAATGAATGTCCCTCTCTTCTCGCACAGTGACATTGTCTCATTAATTTCCACGACGTGTGACCCAGAACCAGAGAAAGATGACCACACATGCGCACACGCACTGCACTCCACACCAAAGACAGCGACTGCAGTAGATTCCTTCCTCTTCTTCCTCGGTCGTATTTGCATGGAAATTTGAAAGGAGGACCCCAGACTGAGAGTCAGGACCCTACGCTGCACAGGCGCACTACACAGGCATGCATCATGATGCGACTTTTTTGTTTTATCCTTTAGCTTCGCATGCTCTTCTTTCGTGGTCCTTTCTGTTTGGGGGAAGAGAATTATGTGGACATCCCCGCAAGAAAACCCCCTAAGAGGAAGTCATTATGTGACCGTGCTTGTCCCCTACACCCTCTCGAAAAAAAGATTACCTACATCTAGTTAATTAGGGGACACTCTTTATTCTTAAATAGGATAAAAAAAAGACATACAGCTCGATTCTGAAGTTGTGACTCGCTCCCAAATGATCGTTGGTCATGTGTGGAATATGATATTTTTTAAGACTTGACCCACATGAATTGAGTTAGATTGCTATACATAATATTAGAGTATGACCTCCTCCAGTAGATATATCATTTAGGAATGGATTAAATTGCATGTCGATCTGACAAGTGACCAAAGTGATAGTCAGAGTACAAGAGATGGATGAGGTGCAACTCATTGACTGACTTTGGGGACACTGAAGAGGTGAGAATGGATGGAATCACGTGTTGAATAATGGGAGTACCACTAAGCAATATACACAGACACATACAAGAAGCTGGTTCTATACACTTGAAGGAGTTGGAGGTTTGCGATACCCTAAATCCTATATCGGATGAATGAATACTAGGAGGCAATTAAATGTAAAACTCATCTCCAAATGGTCGTTATTAGAATATGATTCGAGGACTCCTTTTCAGGGATTTGCCACTTAGAACTGAGCAGATCTTGTATCAAAGCAATGTGGGAAATAGATGCCACACGGAATGAAGTACCGTGCTTTGAGAACCACCTTGTGAATCCGTTTATAGCAAAGTTACGCCCGTCTTTTTAAGACAAGTTGATTTTTCTATTCATTTTCATCCAAAAGTAAAAAGTATCATCAGAAGGAGATCTTTTATTTAGACATAAATCCAGTTGATCAAGTGAATTGATTGATGTTATGGATCCCACAAAATCAATTATGGCGATTCATTTAATCCACTAGACCCGGGTCTAGACACCGTTATTGAAGCAATAACCTTGGTCACAAGGAGCATGGATTAGAAGAATTTCCTCCTCGGATTCTAGTTCGCCGGAGCAGGTGGATTGCAACTCCGTTCATTTCCATGAAATCCCGCGTAAGATCTCAGATGAAGATTGGCTAAGTGGACAAGTGCATCCCATGGGACAGAACCTGAGCGCCCATCTTAATGTCGGCGGCCAGTGACCACGCTCCATCTTTGACGGCTTACGTCAACGTGCATAACCAACACATGCCTGTCCTGCAAGCTAAAAACGAAAGAGAAAAAACCCTAAAGCATGTTAGCACTGATGCAATAACTCGATCTAATTTTATATTTGCTTGGTATACATCATCTCTCTCTCTCCCGATCGACTATTTTAATGTACTCACGGTTCATCGCATCGTTTTTATGAATCGGGGTACTGTATTTTTTGAGAGAGATTGCTTGAGAAAACGAACCCCTGCAAGCACACCTTCCCATGAATATAATAAGCATTGAAATCCCAAGAACAACTCCACCCTCACTGCACTGTCATTCACGAGAGAGGCGAGGCTGCTGAAAGACTCTACTAGACTAGAAGTGTAGGGAGTAGATTTTCCAGCCTCTGTTTTCGTTGCAGAGAGCTTTTCGGGTTTTTCAATACAAACAGTGCGAGAGAGAGAGAGAGAGAGAGAGAGAGAGACTGGAGAAAGAAATGGCCAAAAAATTGTTTATAATGGATTTGATTGTGCAGCCCCGGATGACTTTGTCTCTATATAATCCTCAGCTCGCTTCGTTCGATCCCATATGATGCCCTTTTGCTTCTCTCGCTCTCTCTCTCTCTAGAAATCGGATCCTGCACTTTTTGTCTGGATATTCGCATTGGCCCCAATAAAATACCAAAACAAAAAGAAGAGGAAGAAATAGATCTCTCCTTCCTTTCTTCTTCCCTCTTCTTCGTCTTCCTTACCTCTGTCTCTCTCTCTCTCTCTCTGACTCGCTATGGGCACTGGTTGGAGGAGAGCATTCTGCACGACGATCCCTCGAGACCCGGAATCCAAGGCTCCGGAGAAGCAGCAACAGCGAAAGAGCAACCCCAGCCCCAGCCCCAGCCCTCGTAAATGCGCCACCGCCAAGCTAGCGTTCTTGTCCGGCGGAAGCAACCCCACCACGCCGCGAGTGCGGGCTCACGGCGAACCTCCGCCTCCGTCTTCAACCCCGAGCCTGCTTCGATGCCGAACAGCTCCAGTATCGGCTCCAGCCCCCGGCACGGCCAGTGTGAGCTTGAGCGAGACTCCAAGACTCGAGTGCAAGAGCTCCACTCCCAAGTCAACGAGGATGACGCCCAAGTCGTTGCCTAGCTCCAACTCTTCGTCTCCGCGGTCTCCGCTCAAGTTGTCTTTCTTCAAGAACAGCTTCAAGTTCAGAGTAAGAACCTCTCTTGGACCGTGTAGTGAGAACATGTCGCGTCATTTTGTAAATCGTTTTCGTGAATTAATCGGTCTTCCGACGTCGTGCTTGTTGTGTTCCAGACCACGTGCGGGGTGTGCTTCGGTAGTGTCAAGACAGGCCGCGGCGCGGCTATTTACACAGCGGAGTGCGGCCACGCCTTCCACTACGCCTGCATCGCCGCCCACGTCCGCAAGCACGGGGCCTTGGTCTGCCCCATCTGCAACGCCTCCTGGACCGACGTCCCCTTGCTCTCCATCCACAAGGATCTCCACCGCCAAGATTCTCAGCCACACTCAGACCCACCTCAGCCATCGCCACGGGCCGAATCAGTCAAGCTCGAAGACAAGATGATGATCGAATCTTTTGCTTCACTCAGAGCAGCAAGACCAACCACGCCGAAATTAACAGAACCCGTTTCGCCTAAGTTGGCCTACTCGAGATGCTACGACGACGACGAGTCCCTGCTGTCCCCCAAGTCCGGGGCGAGATTCGTTCCGATCGACGAGCGAGAAGGAGAACGAGAAGAGCAAGAGGAGGAGGTTGAAGAGTTTCAGGGGTTCTTCGTCAACCCGACTCCGTCGTGCTCCGATGTTTCGCAAATGACGAATTGCAAAGACTCGACCCCCGTCGACGTGAAGATCTTGCCCCAGTCCGCCGTCGTCTCCATGTCCAAAAGCTGCGCCACCTACGTCGTCGCCCTGCGGGTCAAGGCGCCGCCCCCCGCGGCCGCCACGCGGAGCGGCCTCGACGCAGCGCGCCGAGCGCCGATTGACCTGGTCGCGGTGCTCGACACCAGCGGCAGCATGACCGGCGCCAAGCTGCAGATGCTGAAGCGCGCCATGCGTCTGGTCGTCGGCTCGCTCAGCTCGGCCGACCGGCTGTCCGTGGTAGCCTTCGCGGCGGCTCCTCGGCGGCTGCTGTCTCTGAGGAGGATGACGGCTCAGGGCCAGCGTGCGGCTCGGCGCGTCATCGACCGTCTCACTTGCGGCCAGGGGAAGAGCGTGGGGGACGCCTTGAGGAAGGCCGCAAAGGTGCTCGAGGACCGGCAAGAGAGAAACCCCGTAGCTAGCATCATCTTGTTATCCGACGGTCAGGACGAAACGGTCCCTTACGGCGGCGAGAATCCAAGGCAGGTGCCGAGCCACGTGCCCTCGACGCGCTTCGCCCACGTCGAGATACCGGTCCACGCCTCCGGGTTCAGCAAGAGCGGCGGCGGCAGCGGCGGCTTCGGCCGCGAGACGTCGGAGGACGCCTTCGCGAAGTGCATCGGCGGCCTGCTGAGCGTGGTGGTGCAGGATCTGACGCTCAAGCTCGGGTTCGCGTCCGGATCCGACGCGGCGGAGGTGGCGGCCGTCTATTCGTGCAGCAGCGGACGGCCCGCCTTGCTCGGCTCGGGGGGGTCGGTCCGGCTCGGCGACCTGTACGCCGAGGAGGAGAGGGAGCTGCTGGTGGAGCTGCGGGTGCCCACTTCGACCGTCGGGTCCCACCACGTGATGACGGTGCGGTGCGGCTACAGGGACCCGGCGACGCACGTGGCCGTAAACGGGTCGGATCGGGCGCTCGCGGTCCCCAGGCTCCACGCCGTCAGGTCGTCGGACCCGAAGGCGGAGCAGCTCAGGAGCCTCTTCGTCACGACGAGAGCCGTCGCGGAGTCGAGGAGATTGACGGACTACGGCGACCACACGAGCGCTTACCACATGCTGGCGTCGGCTCGGGCTTGGCTGATGCAGTCGGGCTCGGAGCCGGCTAGGGAGTACGTGAGGGAGCTGGAGGCCGAGCTGGCGGAGCTGTACTGGAGCAGACAGCGAGCCCTGGAGGTGCAGCAGATGATCCAACGGCGGAGAGGGAGCGAGAGGGAGGAGGTGACGATGACGACGGCGGGGATGGCCAGTGCGAACGGGGAGCCGCTCACGCCGACGTTGGCTCGGAGAGCTGCTGAGAAGTCGGCCGGCGCGGCCATTGGGAAGAAGTCGACGGGTCGAGTCAGAGACTTGCATGGCTTTGAAAATGCCAGATTCTGATTTTTACTCGATGGTCAAGTACATTTTGGAAGAGATAAATTAGTTAAGACGTCCCAAATACGAAAAGCCATTAGCTACATTCGAACCATATAGGCTCAATGATACATGTGATTCGTTGGATCATGCAGATCCCACGTGAAATTGACCGATCGATGTTATGCACCGGGCTAAAACCAAAACAGGCGCATGCAAGAACTTTTTGAAAATTGGGGGGTGTTAATTAGTAGTTAAACATGTCTTGTGGTTGTGGGATGTCTGGATTAAGACATCAGCAATTTGTTGCTAGTTAGGAAGAGAGGTTTGACTTTGAGGCTAATGGCCTTTTAGTAATGTTTCTATTTATCCGTTTTTCTATTTTTTTTTTCAAAACAGAAAAAAGAATAGAAATTTGTTTAACACTAGTTAGTTTTTTTATTTTCAGGAACAGAAAAATGATTTGGAAATAGATTTGGAACGAAAATAAGAAATTAAAAAAAATCAATTTTTCTATTTCTAGAACACAAAAAAGAAACAATAGAGAAACAAGATCAGCTCTTTCTCTTTCACAAAATATTCTTATACTAAATCCTAACACTCCAAATCCTAAACCTCAAAATCCTAAATCCTAAACCCTAAACCCTAAACCCTAAACACTAAAATAAAAAACCCATAACCCTAAACTCTAAAACCCCTAATCCCTAAATCCCTATAACCCAAACCCCAAACTTTCTAAATCCCAAAAACCCAAACCATAAAATCCCTATTCAAAACCTGAAACACTAAACCCTAAAACCTAAACTCTAAAATCGTAATTCCAAGCTCTAAATCCTAAAACGTTAAACTCCAAAACCCGAAACCCGAATCCCTAAAATCATAAACCCCAAACCCTATATCCTAAATCCCAAACCCTAAAACTTGAACCCCTAAAACTCTTAGCCCCAAACCTTAAACCGAAGCCCCAAACGCTAAACCTAAAATCCTAAACCTAAAACTCTAAAATCTGAACCCCAAACCCTAAATCATAAAATCTAAAATCTAAAATCCAAAACCCTAAATCTCAAAATCGAAATTTTAAAACCTTAACCCCAAACCCTAAACTGCAATTTTCTTGACGACCACCCGATATTTGATTTGTCTATACAGAGTAATTTTCTTTATGATTGTATTAAGGTCATTCAATTCTATATCATAAAATATTATTATTTTATTTCTAGTTCAATTTTATTCAAACATGAATTGTTAAGTCCCCTAAACTGTAATTTCCTCGACCACCACTCGATATTTGCTTTGTCTATATGGAGTAATTTTTTTTATGATTGTATTAAGGTCATCCAATTTTATATCATAATGTATTCTTATTCTATTTTTAGTTCAATTTTATCCAAACATGAATTGTTAAGTCTTTACCGATAATTTTATAATTAAATGAAAAAATTGGGAGTAAAATTTTTTAATGTCCTACCAAACGCATTTTTATTTTATTTTTACTTCGGGAATAAA
Source organism: Syzygium malaccense (assembly GCA_031216405.1). Taxonomy (NCBI): domain Eukaryota; kingdom Viridiplantae; phylum Streptophyta; class Magnoliopsida; order Myrtales; family Myrtaceae; genus Syzygium; species Syzygium malaccense. The sequence continues at coordinate 11,151,859 of CM062258.1, forward strand.
AATTTTGTACAGTTACTAAACGCGTTTTTTTGTTAAGAAACTCGTTTAAGGAATAGAAATACAAAAATATATTTCTGAATAGATTATTTTTAGGAATAGAAACGTTACCAAACATATCATAAGGTCTTTTTTTTTTGAATTCTATAAATTAAAAGATGAAGTGTAAATGAATGGTTAAGTTTTTTTTTTCCATTTTTTTTGGCCAAGGAAGATCTTGTTTGGGTGCCTCATCTTCCTCATTGCGCAATCATTACCTATAGTATAGGCTATTATCTTCTCTGACATATTTGGTATTATTATTAATTTGTGGGGTTTGGCTACGAATTCTCCTATGTATTCATTGCGTTATGATTGGTGTTATCTTCCTTGGCTGTGCATCCACCGCGTGCGTTGTGATTGGTGTGTCAAGGGTAAGCTCAGGGTTTTCGCCATTATAGGCTAAAAAGCCTGGCGCATCGTTTACTTTTTTACCTGAAGAAGATGCTTATGCGATGAATCCCGAAAAGTATAATACCCTTACGCTTCCATCGCATGTTTAGTGTATTTCAAAACAAAATGTTTGAAAATCTCATTTGCTCAACGCAACCTCCTGCAATATCTAGATTTCATTGCACCAGCATCTTAAACCCGCTCTTCTCAACTCCCTTCGGTTCATCTTCTTTGTCGCCAATTTGCCAAATCCACCGTCATCACAACCTCCAGACCATATTCCTCCGCAAAGACAAACCTCGAGTTGCCGAGGGCGTCACAGAGTGACTGAGGGAGGTAGCGACTACGACAATCTGATAGAGAGGTAGCAACGGTTGATATAAGGGAGGTGGTAGGGTGGTGGACGCTATGCGCAAAGCTCAAGCGCCGCTGGACGTTGAAGCCGACGATCTAGGGGTAGTGAGGGGTGGAGAGGAGGTGGACGGAGAACCACCAATGGACGACACTGGGCAGCAAGTAACAATATACCTTTGTTATGGACGACAATCTCAAAGGTTTTGGCGCACTCATAAAAGGATTTTGAGTTCTTCGATGGTGATGTCCATGTGACGTACAACTTTTACTTTTCAACCTCAATCGTCAGAACATGATCGGCTGGACGGCGATGACGATTGTACAGTGGTTGAAAGTGATGATGTTCGGCTGTAGTGGAGGTGGTCCCTGCGTGGTGATCGACAAAGCCGAATGGGACACTCCGTGTTGGAAGAAAATTGTTATGTTATTTTTTAAAAAAAATCATTCAATCCAGGTTTATCCACCTCTAACCCGGATTTCTTATCTGGCATTTTATCTAGATTTATCCTGATTTATCCGGCCTAGAGGACATTGCCAAACACCGAATAATATATTATGTTGTCATAGCCAGATTCAAATCTGGACTATCAAATTAACTTTGTCTCCGATCCTTACTCTGTCAGTATCTTGCAAAAGATTCGTGTCTTTGTGTGTTTGGTTGGGTTTTCGTCTTCTCCACGCGAAGGTTCACTTCACCGTTCGGTCTTCCTGGCAAGAGATTTTGAGTTGCACTGGCGGTCCAATATTCAATCTGTCTACATCGAGCTTACCGGGGGATGATAAGAGGAGAAGATGACTGCCGATCTACAACACATCAATCTTTGAAAAAAAATCGAATGATTAATTACAACGGTAGCAGTATAACATACAAACCGGCTCCGCGGATAATAACTTGATATACATACCAAGCTTGCGCCAAAAATCCCTCACTTGTATCCTACAAAGCCGAACGAACATACAGAGCAGTAAGAACAACCCACGTAGACGAGGGTCGATCAGGAGGGTCATCTGCCATTTGACCCCCTCAGAATTCTGCAATCCTCATCTACCTTTGAAGTGAAGAGTGAAAACTTTGACAAGGTGAGGAACGTAATCCTCTTATTCCGATTTCTGAGACAGTAAGAGAGAAGTTATGTGAGAAGAATTCAGTACTGGAGCTCATTTCTGGATTTGTTCGACTTTCGCTCTGATCTTCTGTTCCAAAAGAGAGATCTCTGTCTCGAGGCTGAACATTCTGTTAAGCGCGTGCATGTTCTCGAGGGTCTCGTTCAGAGTACGCCCATCGGTACCGTCACATCTCAAGTGTTGCATTGGTCCATGGAGCAGCTTGTTGACGATTCCTCGGCTGAGATCATCCACCGCTCGCCTAGTTTTCTTCGGTATGTCATCGCCCATCTTTGACAGGCACTTCTCTAGCTCCACGACTCTGATTCTTTCTGCATAAGCCCTCAGCTTCTTGATGGTAGGAACAGTTTCTAATGAATCCCGCCAAGCTTCGAATTGTTTAGACTCCTCGCCGATTATTGCCTGAGCTTCCATGGCTTTCTGGAGGCGATCCTCCTTGTTGGCTGCCACAACCTCCTTAAGGTCATCGACATTGTACACTCGTGCAGTGCTGACATCAGCTACGCATGAACCCACATTCCTAGGAACAGATATATCAACAAAGAGCCTCAGACCCCCAACTTCCGAACTCACAGGAGGAAGAGTCTCAACATGCTCTTTCAAGAACAAAGGTGTCTCTGATGCTGTGCTCGTGAATATCACGTCAGCTTCGCCTGCGCAATTGATCATTTCTGTGAGGGGCTTGTAGATAATATCAACACCCTTCATCTCTTCACGTATCGCAGCAACTTTCTCCTCACTTCTATTCACTACCACCATCTTTGTACACCCTTTTGCCACCAAGTGCTTGATCACGAGTTTTCCCATCTTGCCCGCTCCAATTACTACCATTCTGGCTGTACCATGGGATGAATCCGGGATCTTCATCAAAGCCAGCTCCACAGCAGCAGAACTTACAGAAACAGCTCCAGAAGCAATGTTTGTCTCTGTTCTGACCCGCTTGCCCACAGTGATGGCGTGCTTGAAAAGCCCACTAATGTTTCTCCCAAATCCAACTACTCCTTGGCCAACTTTTACAACCTGTTTAACCTGTGCAAGAATTTGACCTTCTCCCAGGACAAGAGAATCAAGACCTGCTGAGACTTCAAAAAGATGCTGTGTAGCATCCCCATTGTACAACAAAAACCGGTGTTGACAAAGCTCTGAAACAGGAATCCCACTTGTCTGTCAAGAAGAAAAGTAGTGATAAGAACTTGACTGCATTTTGTGTTAATTCTTTTCATAAGGTCGCACAAATTAGAAGAGCTAATCAACTAGACAACACTCATAACTGCAAACTGTGAATTAACTAGGCAGCATGAACCTTGTAAAGAGAAGACCCAGAAGCAAAATGCTGAGGACACAAATGATACAGTTTTTTTTTTGGTAAGGGCAAATGATACAGGTTATCTTCCATATTTACCCAAAATGCTTCAGAAACCATTAGTTTATATTCTATAAACCTATTTAATAAGTTTAAAGCACTATGACCTGGAATAGGTCGGGTACTTTCATTTCTGCAAGGAACAACAGCAGGATATAACAACTGCTAAAGGATTCTGGTCGCCAGAGACGAACAGAAAGGAAGAATCCTTGACTAAAAAACAATTCAAAAGGAAAGTCAAGTTTAATAAATTTAAAGGTCTATGACCTGGGATAACTCAGGTGCTTTTATTTCTGCAAGGAACTAACAGCAGGATATCATAATAAAAACTGCAAAAGAATAGAAAGGAAGAGTCCTGGACTAAAAAGAAATCAAAGGAAACTTGTGCTTTTCATTCCACAAAACTAGTGTTTTAGGGAAACTAATTGTTACAAGAACCCAAGGATTATAGTCATGAAAAGGAAGAAAACTAATCACCTTAGACATCCATTCAGTCACTTCTTTAACCCCACGGTGCTGAGACAAAGCAACAACATATATCTCCATTCTGTTGCAGGTGCTAAGGACAGCTGCTTCTTCTATATGGTTCAAACTACATAGTTCTCCAATGGCTCGAGGCCATTCTGCCTCAGGAATGGCAAGTTTCTCGCGCATTTCCACAGGAGTTGTGTGCACGCTAAGCCCAATAACCACAATGCTGCTCCTTTCTTTTGTATACCCTGATCAAAACAATTGAGATAGATTTAGTGCTGTCAACTTAGGAATCTAATGTTGCAATATATACTTTCGCTTCAGTGTTTTCTATTTGAGTAGTTGCTTGAAAAGCTACACCATAAGCAGATTTCTGGTTAGTTAACCCTCGCATCTAGAAGACCACACATAAAAACACTTCACCAATCACCAGACAGTGATTTGTGGTCATAAATATGGAAGGACTGAATTTATGTAACAGGAAGAGAAAGTAGGTAACCACATTTGCAGCCCACAAGTGAAAACAAGAAAGTCACTCTCCATGAACAGCTTTAAGCTCAACATATCTAAGAAGAGAGGTAAATAAGTAGTTCCACCTCAAAGGTGAAGAAAGGGATGCCATCACCATAGGAACAGAACAAAATCTGAACTGCTCAACCGCAGACTAGATTCTGAAGTTCAAATCGAATCATTATGGTCTTAACCCAATTTGGACATTGAACCATCTTCACTGTCGGCAAGCCTACACTACCACCTAATTCTAAATCTCTTGCTTGGTCTTGTCTGCATTTCTATCTAAAACCAGAAGTAGAAAATGGTCCAGACAAAAACTCTCTCCCCTTCACTACTGAGAATTTACCTCTTTAAGCTTAAAGATAAGCTCCACAATTTCAGAAAAGCTAACAACTTCACAAATTCTAGAGCATTATAAAATGGAGAAGATCAAACACCAGACACTAAAACCACCTAACCCCTCACTGCAACAATCCCAAAGATAAATGGAAAATGCCTCCAATAACGCATACTTTCATGAGATTGAACAACAAAACCAAATTACCAGGTCCAAAACACACGCAAGAAATCCAAACTTCAAGCTCAAACCCAACAAAGAAGGGGACTCACTATCAGCAGCAGAGGTCTTGAGCTGCTCTAGAGCGGAGATATTGGAAGTATCAATCTTGGGCGATTCGGACACAACGTCCGACGCGGCGACTTCGCATCTCACCACCCGATTGAACCCAGCCCCAACCCCAACCCCAACGCTCCTCTGCGCGAGAGATCGCCTCCTGGGCAACCCAATTTGAGGCGACAAGAACAAGGAAGCCCTCGTCGCGGACGGCGACGGCCACCCATTACACAGGAGAAGCAGATTCTCCAGCTTCGCCCCGGTGAAGCCGCTCGAGACCGCCATTCTCGCCCCTCGACCCTCTTCGATTCACGGCGCGGAGGAACGGCAATGGAGGTCAATGGGGCGATCGGCGAAGAGAACCGTTCCTGGGTCCGTCGGGCCGGCGAGGTAGGAAGGGAAAGAACCCGAAAAGGAGGATCCTTTCCGGGTGGTGCTGGTGGTGGTGGCTGGTTTGGGCTTTTTGGCTTTTTGGCTTTTGGCTTGTGGTGGGAATGCGGAAGATGTCAAACGTGAGGTCGTTTTTGGGGGTCGCGGTTGTTGGTGGTGGTGCCGAGAGGCATCGACTCCGGAGGCCAACAGTGGGTTTTGCGTGTATAATCGATTGTGGAGAGGAGAGGAGAGGAGAGGAGGTGACGATTTGGGAGGGGTCGAGGGAGATTTCTGCGCGTTGTGATTGGTGGGTCGAATGCACGTTTTATCCACACTCTGCTCCTCTCTCTCTCTCTGTCTCTCTCTCTCTCTCTCTCTTCTATCTCTCAATGTCAGCCTCCTGTTTTGGTCTTTGGAAGGACCCACTTGAATACTTCCCCCTATCAACAGATTGAGATGATGATGCACATGATGCACAAATCTTACCATCGGGGCTCCCCTCCAGATCGGGTTCTAGATTTCCTACCAAGATAAGGCACCGGGGGGAGGTTCACATGTTAATTAATTGATTGGATTCATTTTCCTTTTTCTTTCTCTCATTTTTTGGCACATTGTTTGATGACGACGAGTCTCGAACGCGAAATTAGAGGTGACAGATTGCGTCGTCATTCAGATTCGGATTGCTTTAAGGCTCGAGCAAGTTTCGGTTTGTCTTTCAAAACATGAGTCGGTTTCGGATTCGGACCGATTCCGTGACGCTTTATTTGCGAGTCTGCTTGGGTTACGAATAATTCGGATGGATTTTTCTTGTCCTACCTTTTTATAGCCGATGCTCACATAAACATAGAGGGAAATGAGTCGTTTTTTCGGTGTGATGATTCGAAACCCACTTACGAGGATGAGTAGATGATCGAGCTACTCTATGGTTTTAAGGCGTCCACACTGGCACGCCCTTTTTGCAGTTGTAAAGCCTTAATGCTAGGGAGCAATGATTCAAACCTTACAAGTAATTAATCTCCAAATGCTTGTCGTAGTTTTGAAGGTACGAGTGTCAAAACAAAAGGCCAGAAGGAATGCCACAAAGCACTCTAGTGACCATGTCTACAGGCGCAAGCCGATAAAATGGCTTTGAGTATCTCGAAGTATATTTCCACGGTTTTCGTCCTTGATGGAAGATATGCTTCCCCAAAAGGACAAAAAGATAGGGTCGAAAAAGACCGGCGACGCCGTCGTCGAGCACGACGGTCTACGTGTCGCACTATTGACGAGACGTTGAAACGCTTTCACTTTCCACAAGTCTCTGTAGGAGGCCGTGGTATACTGCTGTTCTCTCATTTCAGGATATCGGACGCATTGAGCTCCAAAACCTTCAAGTTCCTGGGGTTCTCGCTAATGCATTAAAGGACTAATTAAGCACTAAAAGACGAAAGTTAGATGAACTGACTGAGCGATCATGATTCGGTATGTATGTACCATAGCATATTTGGCATTGACGTGCGAGGATACATGACATTTTTTGCCTTGGATGTCACGTTATGTCGTGTTGCCGTCTTCTAGTACTTAAAATCAGATGGTTTTATCTTACGGACTTAATTTGATTTGCCAAACGATTTGTGCAAGTGTTTTTGGAAGTGAAATAATCAGCAGTAGTCCGTGGTGAGGCTGAAAGCTGTTTTTGGATGCAAGGCCTTCACTATCTCAAAGCCTCCAAGGTATGCCTTCCGCAATTCCATGCTTGGACACATAGAGACAACTGCGAATTCTCAATCATATTGACGTGTTAACTCGCTCATCACCTGTACTTTAGAAGTTTATGTCCTATCGTAACTCAAATCCGACAATCTTGCCGTAGCATCGAAGAATCGCACTTGCCATTACAAAAGACGAAACCACTTGCCAAAACAACTTAAGAACGCACGCGGGATGTATATAGCTTTCGATCTTCGCATTGTCAGTTTTATTAAAGATTTTAAAGCTAAGAGAAGCGCCATCAGCACCCTTCTCTTACTCGTGCAACACAATTCCTACCTGTGGCTTGCTAAAGATGTCTGCTCAATATAGTTTTTATTAATTTATAGTACAAGATTTGGGTCCAGTTCGAGGCAACTGCACAAGTTGCAGACAACATCATCGTAATTCTTATCGATGTCTTGTTTCCTTTCCATATTAATTCTTAGAAAAAGTTTGATTCCGGTGCTGCAGGAGCTCTCTATCCGACACTATGTACTTTGCGTTTGGTACAACGATGCATCCAATGTACTTCTTTTCATGTCTTCAAAGTGAACTCTTAAGATCTCCTTTATGTGCACTCTATAGAATCGGATGATGTTGTCGCAACCCTAATATGATATCGGCATCCACGAAAAGCACGAAAAGGATAGCCGACATGTCATCAGATGCTCCTAACGAATTAAGATATTATATATCCTTCAATTAGTTTAACTGCGGACGGACATGAACGCAGAATACTCTCGCGTCAAGGAACCAACGAGGCACTGATTCTTGAATGCTAAACACCCCCGCAGCTCGAGTCCAGTCCATCCGAACGGAGTACATATAATGACTTGCATGTTTGGATCTCACTTGTGGATCATGGCGATCCGAAGAGACATGATGAGTCTGATCCGTGTTGGATGAAATCACAGGCCAGGTATCAGCTTATATATGCCTGCAGATGATGCTTTAAGACTCGCAGATACCTTGAGCAAGATGACAACTTTCGGAATATTCTCTCCACGCTCATGGACTCGCATGACTACATTGCTGGTTTACAGAAATTTGTCTTCTACTCTAAAGCATCTACGGAGAAATTTATATCCTAGCCTTAAGCATCCATATTAGTCAAATGAAAGCATCTATACAGAAATTTGTACTCTACCCTGAAGCATCTATATTAGCGAAATTAGTCATGCGAGTCAACGAGCGTGGAGATAATATTCCAAAAGATGTCATATTGCTATCTATGCATGGTTAAAATCGGAGTTGAGAGAGGATGTTTATTAATGTACTTGCACATAGCACTTGACTTTGCCATTTTGATGCCCCATGCCAAGTCGCACTGCACAATGATGTCTCATGGCCCATACTCGACCGATTAGCACTAGTTTAGTGACGTGTGATCCCCAAATGTCTATCATCTATTAAATTTAAACTTAAAAATGAATGGAAAAAGTTCTGCGAGTGTTTTCCCAGATGTATTCCACCAATAAATAAAGAAAAAATTTCTGTTTAGCAAAAATTGAAAATGAAATTATTTGTTTCCAAAATCCACTTTATTTGAAATTAAGAAGTTTTCTTTAAAAATCAACCAATCAGGTTCATGTTTGAGAATCAATAAGTCATCTCGTCCGATGTATAAATAGGAAGCCTCTTTATTTATTTCGACACCCATGACAAATGGAGACGCATTGAAAGTCAATAATGCGAAAGTGATTCAGGTCTAGTTTGTGAAGAAGACCCGAAATTCGTAATGTTTGTAATTAAGCCATCAGGGCAATCAAATCGTCTTCGAGAGAAGGAAAGAATCGATGGCATACTCTATTTATTAAGATTAAATGTGACAGATTTCATGATCAAAATTCAGATTAGAAATTTTCTTTTGTGTACAAGCACATGAAAAGATATTTTTACATATATATGTCTGCGCAAAGCACATGGTAATTTTTTTTTTTGCCACAACATCTATATAGAACAAACAAAATTTAATTTGTTGACTTGTCATTTACCAGCTTAGGTCTTACGATTCTAAATTTGATGAACATAGACAAAAATATCTTGAAATATATCTTCGAAATATACGTTAGGTTGGAAAAAAATCTTGATAGAAAATAATCGACTTAGTTTGAAAATTTTATCTCTTTTTATTTGAAGTGGAAAAAACTGACGAAGATAAAAGTATCTTCAAATAAATATTTAACTAACATATCCATTGGGAAAATGAACACTTTCATAGGGTGCTCACTCCAGTGCCAAAACTCTTCAAGCGATCACGTGAGGGCCTCTTTATTAAAAAAATCGATCAATTTATCGCAACCGGCAATTTGTGTGATTGAAAAATCCACAGGGACTATTTTAATATAAACCATCTAAGGTGACTCGCCTGCAAGTTTAAGTTAGCAAAAATAATGCAAAACGACGATGTTTCGGCCATAGATTTGCCCCAAATTAACGAATTGGGGCTAAATCCAAAATGTTTTTCAAACCGTAACCGTCAATTTAGCAATTTGGGCAAAATTAAAGGTCGTTTTGAGTGTTTTAAACGGCTCTAGTCAATCTTCTTCACCATGCCTACTCTCGAAAGCTGTTGAGGCAGAGATTTGGAAGCTGAAGAAAAGGTAATCTCTTGGTTCCTCCCACTGAGGCAAAGCCTACTTAAGTGAGCCCTGAATAGAAAGTTGTGGGTAAGCAGGCTACAGCAGCTTTTGATGAAAAGTTTATGTCGAATTATAGCAGATGAACTGCTTTTCAAACGGGGTTCAATCATGTGGTTGGGGAGGTACGTCCACAGAGATGATTTACAAACTCATGCTGCCTATTTCATGTTTGTTGTCTGTGACTATCTTGACTTGAGGAAGTCGGCATACCTACAAACATGTTCATGTCGCTTCTTGATTGAGCGTTATATTACAACAAAGTTTTGAATTCGCTCCCTGCCAGATCTAGGATGCCTGTTTTACACCCAGGAGAGGAAGAGGGGAACTCTATGGATGCCTCAATTAAAGCGACTGGCTACTTGACCTTGAGGTCATCAGCAGAAAAGATCTCCATACCAGCTGGTTTCAGTTTCACGTACCAAAGAGACCAAAAAGGGTCCAAACTGGCAGCATCTTCTTGGAGCAGTAGTATAGTTGTCACATGATCAGATCATGATATCTGCCGGTCGACAGTAAACACTTTAAATGATAAATAGAGCAAGCTCTTATCATAAGACTATCTCTTTCTCAAGACGAAGAAAGCATGCTCTTGATCAGCAAATGGGAAAACAGACCGAAGGGGGGATGTGCAGAAACAGAGAAGGGAAAATTTTTTAGGCCTTGGTTGCTTTACTTTTGAATTGGCTTCTGTCCAGGTGAAAACGAGAAACAAAAGTTGTTCATTTCAAGCCTCCTAGGAAGAACAAGGTCATTCAGTGGAAAAGTGCAGATCATATACTTCCCTCTAATCAAGATGGTCCTAGGTCAAGATCAGTCATATTTTCCCCGATTAAACTCAAAATACAAATGACAGCAAAGGCCCATGTCCATCACTATCGCAAAATACTTCAACAATTCGCTGGTGATGAGATATGGAGGATAAAATTCTTCATTTATGTACAGTGACCGATTAGCTAGGCAGCTCATAGCCTTGTGTCACTCAAATCACATCGAAACATGTAATGAGAAGAGAAAGGTCCAATTCTCATGGCTTACACTACACTTCATATAAGGGGATACCATCAGCAATAATTGAATTGTCACCAAAAAGAAACAACTACTCTCAAGGATATATAAGGAACTTGATATCACTAAAGACAGAAGCTGATCACAAGTATTTTGCCTGAACAAACAATGTCAGCAGTCACCCATGGCTTTATGTAATCCAGATCGATCAGTAAGTAAACAGTTACTCATTTTATTTGACCAAGACTAGTCACTGATCCAGGTATGCTTTTACAGTCTCAAAAGTTCAAACTAAATTACGATTCAGTGGATGATGGGGCGTCATCCTTGTGCTTAATCATACCAGAATCCACAAGTATAGGAACCTCAGCTGCAAGCCACGGAGCTAGTCCCAAACAAAGTGCATGTGCTATACCAAAACGGGGGCTGCCAAAATTTGAGACAACAAAGTTCAGACTCCTGAGCCACAATTTTAGTAAAACTTTGGGGAGGTAGAGAGCAAATTGATTCCACAAAAATAGTACCAAGACATTTGTGCACGCAAGATATGCAAAAGATACAGAAAAAGTGAATCCTCTCTATTTCAAGAACATCATTATCTTCACCAAATGAAGAACCAGCACAAATATGAAACAACTACTTCTGTTGTTCACATCAAACAACTCATGGAATTAAACAAATCAAGAACCATTTTTGAACAGCCCCTTCTTCCCAACCAAGCATTCACGAGAAGTACAAGCGCCGGCATGAATGTTCACACATTGTCGATTAACAACCCAAGAAATCTGCCTCTTACCCTACAATTTGAATCTGTTATTGATTTTCTTCCCCTTATCAGAGTCAAAGCACCTCCAAGTCATTGCGTGATCTAATACACGATTCTGTTCTTCTCCGTTAAATAGAAATCAAAGTGACACAGCCACGATTCAGCTCAACCAAGAAGCCAAAAATTTCGAACCCCTTAACTAAGGATTTATGATCTCTAAGCTTCAAAGAAACCAAATTAAGAAAACTCATATGAGATTGGCTTTTCTGGTGCGTCCCTCAACCAACCCAACACATCATATAAACATAAAGTACAGAACAATATTGAGTACAAACTCAGCTCCATCAATATCCCAAGCACACAAAACCACAGATATCACTGACAAGCACCACAGAGGCACAAAATAAAGATATTACCAGTTCTTGGCCCAGAGCGGCTTGAAATGCACCGTCAAGCATATCTTCCCTCCTCTATACATCTATCCCATCACAAACACAAACACCCATCAGTAAAATAAATAAATAAAATCGAAATTGGACAACGTTAAACAGCAAAAGGCAAAACTGGAGGAAAAAAAAACGAAAATTGGCAAAGAAAACGAACAAGAAAAGGAAGGAATATAACCTTCTGGGTCTTGCCGTCTAGCTGGGGCAGCTCGATCTCCGGGGCGGTGGCGGGGTAGGTGACGGGGATGTCGAATTGGAGGTCGAACTCGTACTTGAGGAGGTTGTGGACGTACCAGCACTTGCCGGCCCAGCGGGTGCCCTCCGGGTTGGCGGCGGAGATGCGGAACCAGTCGTTGTCGTTGGACTTGTTCATCTGGGTGTAGGCGATCAGGGACTTGTACTCCTCCTTCAGCCGCTGCGTCCACGCGCCGCCGTCCCTCGGCCCCGCCTTCGTCGCCAGGAGCGGGATCTGGGTCAGCGTCGACTTCGTGCTCGGGTCCCAACCCTCCATGCTCGCCGGTCGGACGGTTTCGCGATCCGCCGGAGCCTTACTCCTCTCTCTCTCTCTTCGGTCGGCGACGAAAAGTTCGATATTTTACGAGGGTCCTTTTGTTACTTTTGGACCGGGCACGAATATAATTCTGTAGTCTGTCGTTAAATCGGACTTCTTTTCGTAACAGTTGCTTTTCAATGCAATTTAGTTTTTTTTTATTTAATGTGAAACATTTAAATCATTTCGAGGCATATGAATATTTCCATTGAGTTTCACGTAATTGTTTTCACAGATTCTTTTAAATTTATCATATTTTTATGGGATTTATGCACCTAAAACGAACTAATCCAAATATGTGTCAATTCAATTTTAAACCTTTCAATTATAATAATTAAGTCATAAACATTTTAACGATTTGTCAATGTAGTCAATTTGGTCAATTTTCGCCGAAAATCACTAATATGGATACCGGCCATCTTACGTGGCACGACCAACACTGACACGAACAAATTTTATAATTTCTTAATATTTTTTCTGAATTATTTTCTTATTCTTCTCTTTTCTTTCTTTGATTTTTTTTACAACTATTAGCGAGCGAGGTCGTTGACCAACCATCGCCACCCACAGGCGAGGGCCAACACCCTAGCCAACCACGGGAGAGGGCCTCTGTGCCAAGTGAGAGCCACGATATCCTTGCCGGCCAATGGGTGAGGGTCGCAGCCCTCCCCTAGATTTGGGCTAGGGCTCAATGCCCTTGCCTATGGCCGACAAAGGCCATAGGACCTCGCTTGTGATCAATGAGGGGCGAAGGCCCTTGCCCAGACCTTGCTTGTGGCCGGCCCACGTTGGGAGAAAAAAGAACGAAAAGATAAAAAAAATTAAAAAATTTGTCCACGTAAGGACCGGTTGTGCCATACAGGACAGATGACGTCTATATCAGCGATTTCCGACCAAAATTTGTTCAGATGAACTATATGTTGGCGTGAGATGTCAATTAGCTGATTGTTGTAATATTTTATTTTAGGAATAGATTAGCAACATATTAGAAGGAATCGTTTTGTTATTTGTGAATATCCTGTTACCATATTAGTAGGAGGAAGTGTAGACCAAACTTGTATATGTAGCTCTATTAATTCCTTGTAATGAGAAGAAGAACGAATTCTTTTCTTCATAAATTTATTTTCCTCATGGTATCAGAGCCCTAGGGTTTGATCCTTGGGGTACTGTACGTCAATCATCGATTACGGCGCCATCGTTCGTCATGGCATCGTCGTCTCACACTGGTTGACTTCGTCCCGTCCGATCTTCTTCATCTTCATCTTTCTAGGACCTGCTATATGCCATGGAGGGACAGGAAATAACAACAAAACAATCCAGTGAAGGATCGACGGCCACAGCGATCCTTGAGAGTCTTACGGCTGCCATGAAGCAACTTGCAACACAACAGAATCCACCATAATCGACAGAAAATTCTGCCCCTACAATCGCCATTAAGTTCAACGGCATGAACTATGGCTTGTGGTCCCAAGTTGTCGAGATGTACGTCTCCGGCAAAGACAAATTGGGATACTTGACTGGTGACATTCCACAACCGGGCCAGACTGATCCTGCTCTTCGGAAGTGGAAAATTGAAGATGCCACCGTGAAAGGTTGGCTCATAAACTCAATGGAACCCGCGTTGATCGGAAATTTTATAAGATTCCCAACGGCAAAAGCAGTATGGGAGTCGGTGGCAACAACCTATTTTGATGGGACCGATACGTCCCAAGTATATGATCTGAAGCGGCAAGTGTCACGATTGAAGCAGAATGGAGGACCAATCGAAACCTTCTATAACAATCTTCAAGCTCTCTGGAGAGAAATCGATTTTCGCAGACCAAACCCCATGACGTGTGTTGATGATATTGCGAGATATAACTCGATAGTTCAAGAAGATCGAGTGTATCTCTTCCTTGATGGACTGGATGATCGACTCGACAAGGTTAGAGCCGATGTACTACAGATGCAACCATTCCCCACTGTAGAGCAAGCATATGCTCGAGTGAGACGGGAGGATGTTCGACAAACAGTGATGCTCTCATCTGGAGAACATGGAATCTCGGGTGGGGCTATGATATCTCGACGTGAAGGGGTAGATTCTCGATTCCGTTTGACAACAAGAGGAACATCGAATCGAGATGTTCGACAAAAAGGAGGTGCACAACAACCTACCGCTATCTCTAGAGGGTGTTCTTACTGTGGGAATTCACGACACATGAAGGATACTTGTTTTAAACTCCATGGGTATCCTGAGTGGTGGGAAGAATTACAGAAAAAGAAGAAGGTCGAAAAAGGGGCTGGAAAAGGAAGTGCTCAGGCAGCTTTAGTCTCCGGAGGTACTGGTTTTTCGTTAGTGCCAGATCAAAAACCAATTGAAGAAGCTGAAGGTAATTCAGGTTGTGTTCTTTCTGTCTCTCACATGGATAAGAATGTTGGATGGATTATTAATTCCGGGGCGACCGATCACATGACCTTTGACTCTCAAGATCTTGCAACAATAACTTCTCCAATGCGGGACTGGATTACAAATGCAAATGGTCACAGCTCTAGTGTAACTGGAGCAGGGGATGTTACACTCTCTAAATCTATCTCTCTTTCAAATACATTGCTAGTGCCCTCTTTATCAAATAAGTTATTGTCTGTAGGACAACTTACCAAAGATCTACAGTGTTGTGTTTTGATGTATCCTAATTTTTGTCTTTTCCAGGACATTCGCACGAAGGAGATTATTGGACGTGGTACTAAGAGGGATGGATTATATTTCTTGGATGATTTTGGGTCGAAGTCAAGTCATGTTTTACATACTCAGGGTAATCTTGACCGAGAAAGAAGCTTGGTTTGGTTGTGGCACCGTCGACTTGGGCATCCTTCCTTTGGGTACTTGAAGATGTATGGGGGCCGTCTCCAATCTCTACAGTTTCTGGTTTTAGATGGTTTGTTACATTTGTGGACGATTGCACTAGGATGACTTGGCTATATCTAATGAAACACAAGGATGAAGTTTCTGCTATATTTGAAAAATTCCATGTAATGATTAAAACACAGTTTGATGGAAAGATTCAAGTACTTCGGACAGATAATGGGGGGGAATATGTGAACAACAAACTTGATGCCTATTTTTATCGGCATGGTATCATTCATGAAACCTCTTATGCTCAAACACCACAACAGAATGGAGTAGCCGAGCGAAAGAACCAACATATTCTTGAGACCGCAAGAGCCCTTCTCATAGGGAGTCATGTTCCGAAGAGGTTTTGGGATGCTGCTATAGTAACTTCAGTGTATCTAATGAACCGAATGCCCTCGCGGGTGTTAAATTTCCGAACTCCATTGCAAAGCCTTGCCGACCATGTGGAGCTTCCTGGTGTTTTGACTCTACCTCCGAAAGTCTTTGGATGTATGGCTCTTATTCACTTGCATAAAAATCAACGGACCAAACTGGATCCACGTGCAAAAAGGTGTGTGTTTATTGGATACGGATCAAACCAGAAAGGCTACCAATGTTACAACCCCATCACCAAGAAGATCCTTGTCACACTGGATGTTACTTTCATTGAATCCGAGTTCTTTTATCTAGCATCACAACTAAGTATTAGTACTGAGGGAGCAGAGCTAGATAAAAATTGGTGGGATATTCCCAATATACCGTTGCCTATAGTAAACATCCCAGAATCAATACATCAACCTACAATGGAGAACAGTATACTAGCACAGCCCACGGTGGAAGTACCGCACCTTGCAATTGATGAACAGACAGAATCAGGCAGTGGTGGGGTTCAAGCAGAATTTCAGGAGGTTTCAGAACAAATTGATTCGGGAAAAGACCATAATGCTGCTATTGAACAAACTTCTATCCATCCATCTCCCTCTTTAGTACCCGACCAAGCTCCTGCGAATGATCCTGAGGTAACCATTTCTTCTCCACTTTGTGATAATTTAAATAGTTGCAAGACATATATTCTTCCTGATAGGCACAACAGGGGGAGGGCACCTGATAGATACTCTCCCGAAGTCAAAAATCGAAGATCCAAGTATCCTATAGCCAATTATGTGTCAACAAGAAGATTATCAGAATCATACAAAGCTTTTATTGCCAATGTCTCAGCTGAGCCTGTTCCCAAGAGAGTGGAGGATGCTATGAAGGATCCTAAATGGATGGCAGCCATGAAGGAGGAGATGGAAGCTTTAGAAAAGAATGGAACTTGGAGACTAGTAACTCTTCCAACAGGAAAAAAGGCAGTGGGTTGCAAGTGGGTTTTCACGATAAAGTATAAGTCGGATGGGTCCGTTGAGAGATATAAGGCACGACTCGTGGCAAAGGGGTATACACAGACATATGGAGTCAATTATAAAGAAACATTCTCTCCAGTAGCAAAATTAAACACTATGAGAGTTCTGTTGTCTTTAGCAGCTAATTTAAATTGGCCCTTACATCAACTTGATGTAAAGAATGCATTTCTTCATGCGAATTTGAAAGAAGAAATTTACATGACAGTCCCACCTGGATATAGGTGTAATGGAAACCCAAATGTTGTGTGCAGATTGGAACGGTCACTCTATGGACTGAAATAATCCCCTCGTGCATGGTTTGGAAGATTTTGTTTAGCTATGAAGCGGTATGGATATGAGCAGAGTAATGCAGATCGTACCTTGTTTCTGAGGCGGCACAATGAGAAGGTAACTCTTCTCATTATATATGTTGACGATATCATTATTACAGGCAATGATCATGTGGAGAGTACAAGACTCATGTCTAGACTGAATGGTGACTTTGAAATGAAGAATCTTGGAGAGTTAAAATATTTCCTAGGGATTGAAGTAGCAAGATCGGAAGAAGGAATTTCTTGTCTCAACGGAAGTACGTGCTAGATCTTCTTTCCGAAGTCGAAATGCTAGAATGCAAACCAGCGGATACTCCGATAATACAGAATCATAAGCTTCACGACAGTCCAGATCAAACTCATGTAGATAGAGAGCGGTACCAATGTCTTGTAGGAAGACTAATCTATTTATCTCATACCAGGCCTGACATTGCATATGCTGTAAGTATGGTAAGTCAATTCATGCACGCTCCAAAAAAGGATCACATGGATGCGGTTGTTCGAATCTTGCAATATTTAAAGGCAGTGCCGGGAAAAGGTTTGTTTTTGGGAAAGCATGGTCACCTGGATGTAGAAGGGTATAGTGACACAGATTGGGCAGGAAATGTTACGGATAGGCGGTCAACTTCTGGATATCTTACATTGGTGGGAGGAAATCTTGTTACATGGAGAAGTAAGAAGCAAAAAGTTGTGTCCCTTTCGAGCGCAGAAGCTGAGTTCAGAGGAGTTACAAAAGGGATATGTGAACTGCTTTGGTTAAAAAGGTTGATGACTGAACTGGGTTACCCTCCAAGAACAGGAATGAGACTCTTTTGTGACAATAAGGCAGCAATAAGTATCTCTGAAAATCCAGTACAACATGACCGAACTAAACATGTGGAGATTGATCGTAATTTCATCAAAGAGAAGCTGGAAGAAGGAGTTATTCAAATCCCGTTCATCAGATCACGTGATTAACTGGCAGACATGCTAACTAAAGCTGTATCTGGGAGCGACTTCAAAAGCTCACTTTTCAAGTTGGGTATCAAAGACATTTTTTCACCCACTTGAGGGGGAGTGTTGGCGTGAGATGTCAATTAGTTGATTGTTGTAATATTTTATTTTAGGAATAGATTAGCAACATATCAGAAGGAATCGTTTTATTATTTGTGAATATCCTGTTACCATATTAGTAGGAGGAAGTGTAGACCAAACTTGTATATGTATCTCTATTAATTCCTTGTAATGAGAAGAAGAACGAATTCTTTCTTCAGAAATTTATTTTCCTCATTATATTGACAAATTATCCAAAGGTTTACAATTCAATTAGCCTAATTGAAAAATTTATGACTGTTTTGGTTTTTCCTTAATCAGTCCATCTCCTCAAATTACATAAGCGTGGGCAAGATGTGTGAAGTACGTACAAATTTCATACAAGAACTTGTCTCGAAAGCATAGATGATCCATCTCTGTGAATTCATAGGCGAAGAAAACGCAAGGTTCACATATCAATTCGTTTGTCTACTGTATCCTCTTGCACATAAAATACCTCCGATGGTTCTCTCGATCGGCAATGTCACCCTCTTTTTCTGAAAACCTAAGCTCGAGAGACATAAATCAGTTGCTTGGGAACCGCTTCAAGCAAATTCGCATTCTTCAGTCAATGGTCAAAGGATTGTTGTTCTCTTTCGGACTCTCTCAACAATATTGGAGACACGAAGTAGACCGAGCCACAGATGACTGGCAAGAAAATCCAGGACAGTTTGCTTTTTCGTGATGGTCCTAGCTGTTACAAGACCTGATCACAAACAAAATTGAATACACACAAGACCAACCCCGGTCATACCACAATCTTTCATTTCTAAGGGGCTGAGGAGTAAAGTAAATCCAAATTTCACCTATCTTTATCCCTAAAGATCCAGTGCTACTTCTCTACATACATCTGTCAAATCCTGTGCTCCTGAAAAGAATATAATGTACCAAAGAATTCTAATTAGGAAAAAAAATAAAAATGAACACTTTCTTCTGTCTCTTCTTTCCCTGTTTACCATCTGATCCCGAGTTGTGACGGACTGTAAAAAAATAGGCAAACTGCGGTCGGGGATGCAAAGGTCACCAACACATGAGAGGCACCGCCATTGCAGAATCTGCTGAAATACGGGGAAAATTATTAATAACTGATGCAAACCCTGCGTCTTCCAGTGGATCCGGGCTGTAGAAAACTTTTCAGCATGGACTGATCTCAGGACGATTCCAAAGATGATGGACGCAGCACATAGTTCTGTGCACCTTGTCCTCAGGTTTGTTTGGTTTCAGAAAATGTTTCCAGTTTTTGTTTTCATTAGTTTTGTTTTAAGACAAAAGTAAAACGAAAACAGGTCCAATTTTAAATTTTCTTGAATACATTTGGTAAGTGATAATGAATCATTTCAAGGAACAAAATTAGTAAAAAATTGCTCATATTGCATCGAAATTGTAAGAGAGACTTTTCTTTTGATTTTCTAGCCCTCCTGCTCGTTTAACAAATACAATGACAACACCAAAAAGTTCTTTTCAACTTAGAGCTTTAATTTTGAAAACAGTATCTCTAATTTTCATTTGAAAGCTGAACAAAACACTGCTAAACAAGCTCCTGGATAGTTCTCTTTTTTCTGTTGGAAATGATAAAAGAAAAGCTACAAAAAAAAAATTTTAACAAAGGAAGACCTAAAATTTCTCATAACCTTTGGTTGATGAAGTTTTCACGTGCTATTTTTTTCTGATGCAACACCAAACAAAGTCCACTTTCAATTGAAAGAAGCACCCAAAGTAAGGGAAAAAAATTAAGAACACTATTGGATGGCAGCCAAATGACAGACCGTACCAGCATGCTTGAACTTCCATCACATAACCATAAGATCAGCCTCAAGGTTCTTGTCAAACAGCCACCCTTTTGGATAAATAAATTTACGAGCTTCCAAATGGAGATGCCAGTTTATTATTCTTGGGCAGCCAAAAGGAATACCTTCCATCTGACTTTCATCTTCTACAACTTGTTCTATAAATGTGGTCTCCTAAGAAAAGATGGATGAGGGGAACAGTAAGTGAAAAAACTATATCATTCACAGGATACCTTCAAGGAATTTCCAGAGATAGAATTTTGAAAAATTTTGAAGAGAGGAACACCAAGATATTACCTGAAAACCCTCCTTCACCGTGTCCAATTGCCGTATTGGATGCGGCATCCGGCGCCTCCATCTCTTTGGATCCCACAAGATTGTACTGTTAATAGCAAATCCTGACATATCAACATGAAAACGTCGCAGTCTTTTACTTTTCTCGTTTGTGTGCCATCCAATCACTTGGCTTCCATTACAGACCGGACCTTCAAGAATAGCCTTGTTTTTGCTCTGTGCAAGCATGGCAACTGGCCAAGTGCCAAAATGCCTACATGACAAGCAGCTGAATGTCAGGATATGCCTAAAAGTTCCATGAAGAAAAGTTAAGTAATCTAACAAACTTGAATACATAATAACTGCTACTTATGGCCCTGAACAAAATCCCAACTCCCACCCTAGGCTTCTTGCACCATTTGGCTATAGGGAACCAGAAGTCCACCAACAGTCAGCTGATATATGCATCGATCTCAACTTCTCAAGTCCGTAACCCATGTACGCAATAGGAAAAACGAAAAGACATTAGCCCAACTTAGCACATCTTAACTGCCTGCTTCAACTATTGGCTTTAGTGGAAGGAAACATGTGGAGATGTAATGATCACCCCTTGCATAGGAACCAAATTACGACATATTTGCACTGATGATTTTGGTAATGACAGCTTCAACAATAATTTCAATAAAAGACACAGCAAAAGCCACTATACTATTACAAGTAAAAGATCCAGAAATAGAGGGAAAAGCCACAAGAAAGGACTAGAGTACCCCACAACGGCTCTAAGTTGTTCCCACAACGTGGGGAAACTCCAAGAACCTCTTGCCAAAAAGTTAAACTATCAGACTAATTGGGACTAACTTGTCGATCCATCCATTTATCATGAATTCCTTTCCAAATTATATGTACCTATCGACAAGGAAGAAGGGGCAACTCGCTGGGATGCAAGCTGCTTATGCCATTCTGAACTAGAAGTATTAGTGGACTTGAAAGAGGAAAATGTGATTAAATGATCTCAGCTAGGAAACTTCAAAATAACTTTGAGCTTTTACAAGTTAACAAATTATTTTCCTGACAATTAAACAAGGGCAGAGAAAACCGTTTTGTCGCTAAGCTGATACAGACACAATAAATTAGTGACAACACTATAACAAAGTTATGCCAGTGGGAGTGTGACATAAGGATAAGGAGTGGTAAGAAATAATAGAGTGCCAACAATGAGTTGGTTGAATGCCAGGTCTACAACCTTTACTGCGCCGCATCACAGAGTAAACAGTAATCAACCTCTTAAAATTTGTTGTGGGTCAATTTAGCAGGATAGTGTGTTTAGGCCGAAACACAGATCTTGCTCGTAGGATACTATCTCATAAATATGTACTCAATATATTAAACAAGTACCCAACATAGTAGAGTATAAAGACATTTCAAAAGTTATATCAAAATTTATGGAAACAGAGGTACCAAACAGATTATGGCAAACATGGTAATGCACTCCCCAAGCAAAATATTCCAAGTGCAATATGCTTGCCTTTGACACAATCTAAATTAGCAATGAGTCAAGGGCAAGATTTTGCAATGCTCATTCCTACCGACCGCGAGAAATCAAGACAAAGGTTCATGTATTTTTAACATGTTCAGCACTGATTAAACTTTAGAGACTGAACAGCATAAATAAACAAACAGAGGCAGCTACTGCTAGCATCAGTTCCAGATAACATCAAATCACCTAAGTGACCTGTCATAAAATATGTATGACATTGTAATCATAGTGATTAAACATAAAGTGGTTAATAGAAGTTTGAAAAGGTACCTAATATGTCGTAGACTGTGGAACAACTCCAGAGAATAGATATTATCATCATCAGCAAAGTAAACAATTCCATCAAGCTTATGGTGCTCAATATGCTCCAATGCCGTGTTTCTCTGATGCACACCCCTATCTTTAATATCCGTGGAATTCTTTGTACATACCAAATGCCGATACATAACTCCGCTTTTCCTCAATATATCTGCAGTCTCCGCGGAAACAACATTCGTCTCCACCACAATCCACAAAAGCGGAGGCGGCACAAGCCTCAGCACCTGGCCTAATCTATTCAAAAAGTAAGCTTGTGCTGCTCTAGAATAAGTAGGCGTAACCACAATCAACTGCTTTCTAGGCACCAAATCAGAACTTCCACCTGAATTTGCCCCGACTCCTGCTCCTACTTCAAGATTCAAACTTTTGTGCAGAAACTCGTCGCGCCTTACCGGACGATGGATGGCGTTCTCCAGCCGAGAGTTGACGTTGACATTGACATTGGGCGGCTTGATATCCAAAGAGAAGTCGGGAGCCTGCAATTCGTTCACGTGCCCGAAAGGGGTCATGCCGAATAGAAACCCAAAGAGGAAAAACAACAAACACCTGTAGAGCGATCTCCTCCACGACCTCCTCGGCTGCTTCCCCAGCAAAACGAACGCCAAGAATCGACAGGCGCCAACCCCCGGCGAAGCCGGGGAGGGCTTGGCCGAGGCGGCGAAGGGTTTATGAGACGGGGCGGGAACCGGGGCCTGGGTTTCGCCGTTCGGGTAATGGCGATCGTGGTACGGCGGCGACAGGGTCCTCCTGATCGACGCCATACCGAACGGGCACGAAGCGGGAGGCGGGAGGCAATCACGCCATCCAGACCAGCTTTATCAAGCTGCGGAGAGATCAATCGAGACGGAGGCGCTGGTAGGCGCGGAGGATTCGGGGAACGGGTTGGGGAGGTGACAATGCGCAAAGAACGGTGAATTGGGAGTCGGATAGATCACGCGAATCGAGTGAGGAAGTCGAGATTAGTTAAGAGATCAACCGGTGAAGATTTCGTTTTTTTTTTTTCGGTTGAGGCTGAAAATTCGAGGGTTACGTGAGAGATGTCGGAGAGGGCGCTGGCGATGCGGGCACGGAGGGTGCGGCGAACCTGAACATGCGACCGACGAAGGGATCGGACAGCTTTCCTCGGAGAGATCGATGGATTTCCGGGCAAAATTTCAAGAACTCAGGGAGAGAGAGAGAGAGAGAGAGAGAGAGATTCTGTGTCGAGTTTTTCATTGTTCTGTTTTTACTGAAATGTATCACTACGATTGGGTGTGGGAGAGGAAAGAGGGATTTTCTTGTTTTTTTCTTTTTTTTGGAAGTATTGGGGAATTATTAGCAAGATCCGACTGAGATACGGCGCATATGGAATAAAAAGGAAACGGCTATAGTGTTTTTCAGAAGGTTAGTTCTACAAACAGTAAGTAAAATAGCTAGTGAATATGTATTTACTAACAAAAATACACACGTGAAAGGGTAAGTAAAGTGTGGTCATACATTAATGTTTGGTTTTACATTAATGGGGCGTTTTATAGATGGGGAAAAAAATCAAGGTGATTGATTCTCTAGATGAGTCGATTTCAAGCCTGGAATTTGGAACAGACCCTGTAGATTTGAGTATCGAACCGGTTACACTTGGAACGGGCATGGGGCTAAATTGGGCGGTTCCGGGTGCGTTCTTGATTCTGCCCGGAATCGAAATTATTTAGTGATATCATATTATAAGTATTATATTTTTTTTTCCTAGCTGATGTTAAACGATTTCGCGATAGCCGATTGGAAATGCGCTCGGACCTGTGGTTCGGAGCATTGATCTGGAAATCGAATCGGCCTCAGCCCGTTCCAATGTTTTAACCTAGAGAAATAGGAGCAAGAAGGAAAAAAAAAGAAGAAAGAAAGAAGAAACAACTGAGATTAAGGCGAGTGAGGGCAACATGGGCATGATTAGGTTTAGGTAGGCGGAAACAAAACAAGAATTTCAACAGTCTAACGAGGAAGTCCTATTTTGCAGGGTGATCTTCGCTCTCGCCCATCACGTGGCCATCAAGTAAGCGGAAAGGAAAAGGACGTCAGTCTTGTCTTTATCAGCGTACATTTCTCCTCGTATTGAGCTTCTTCTTCTTCTTTTTCTCAATTAAAATGACGTTTCCCG
This sequence comes from Syzygium malaccense, assembly GCA_031216405.1. Classification (NCBI taxonomy): domain Eukaryota; kingdom Viridiplantae; phylum Streptophyta; class Magnoliopsida; order Myrtales; family Myrtaceae; genus Syzygium; species Syzygium malaccense. The sequence goes on from CM062258.1 coordinate 11,175,939, forward strand.
GGCGTCGGTTCCACAACTTTATAGAAAATCCAGTCATTATTTTTATATTTAAAAAAATCAGGGTGGTGCAGCTCCATGCTCAAATTCAGGTGACATTATTGTTTTTTCATAAATAAAAAAATGCCAAAAACTTGTCTAGAGATTTCGGAGCTGCCCAACCAAGCTAAAGGCAATATTTGGTTGACGATGTTGAAGTGGTTTTCGTTTTCGACATTTATTAGGTAAAATGCTCTGGTACCATCCATGATGGCGTCCGACCCATCATTATCGTCGCGCCTCATTTGAATTCTTGAGATCGTTTTCAGTCGGTTTATTTCCCTCCTTAACTCACTCATTAATTTCATACACATGTCTAGTTTGACCTCTAGGACCGGCAGCAATTCCGGCATTTACAGTTTTGGAAGTTGGTGGCTGGCAAAACCAAAAGAGAGGTCGTCTCGTCTAGGAGCTGCTTTTCATCGTTAGTTTTCTGTCCTAACCACTCCGAAGAAAATGCTACGTACACAATATTGATTGGCAACTTACATTTCAGCTTTTGTGCTTCGCCAATTGATAGAATTTGAGTATCAACAAATGGGGAAAATTGTCCAAAAGTCCTAAACGTATTGTACTTTTTCTAATTCAATCCCAAACCTTTTAAATTTACCAATTCAGTCTTAAATCTTTTCACTTCTTGTCAATTGAGTCCATCCGGCCAATTTTGGCCTACCTGCGCTGATGTGGCTGGTGATCGTCTGGCCAACGTTGATATGGCAATTTAAAAAAAAAATTGAGTTTTTTATTTCTTTTTTCTTTTTTCTGCCTTCTTCCCTCTAGCTAGTCCGATGACCGGCCAGAGGTGCAGGCCAGCGAGGCCGACTGCGCCGGTCTGGCAAAGCTCGCCCCTGCCAGCCACTGACGAGAGCAAGCCTCGCCTGTCGGTACTAGGCCGACCTCACTGGATTTGGGCGAGGCTGACCTCATTGTCGCTAGGCGAGGTGAAACCCAGCGATGATGAGGTTGGCTTGGCAGTGGCGGGCGAGGCTCGCCCTCGCCAGTGGCCGACGGGGGTGAGCTTCGCTAGAGGTCAGCAAGGTCGACCTCGTCGGCCCGGCTAGAGGGAAAAAGGGAAAAAGGGAAAAAAATATTAAAAAATTATCACGTCAGCGTTAGCCGAATGGTCGGCACCGACCAGCCAAAATTGACCGGATAGACTCAATTGACAAAAAGTAAAAAGGTTTAAGAATCAATTGGCAAACATACAATGTTTAGTACTGAATTGACAAAAGTGCAATAGATTTAAAATTGTTTGGACAATTTTCCCTCAACAAATGTCGATCTTAAGCTATTTGTTCGGCGAATGAATTTGTTTTAGTGTAAGAATGATGGAGATCAGAACATTTATTTTGTGAAAAAATGTGATATAATGGTTAGTTCACCAAACTTGGTGGGAAGAACCACCCTCTTGAATAGTAAAGTAAGACAAATATGGCATGAACACTCGACAACAAACAGGAGGTCACAAAGTTTTTGTGAAGCAAGAATATAGCCTCGACTCGGCAAATTTCATTCCTACCTTCTTACAAAAAAATAATATTTGTGTAATATATGTATCTCTCGACAGAAATCTAACCATCTATCATTGCGATGCTTTTCCGAGAACAGTTGAGCACCTTATGACCTCCAAGCTAAATCAGACATTCTATACTTGCCTGAGTTATAAAAGCAGAAGCGGGCAATGAGTAAAAACAATCTCAGCACATAATTTAGTTAACAGATATTTGAAGCACCCAAATTCAAAGATATGTACAGGACTGGGTTCTCCGATATGGACGCATCCTTTTGATTCGAATAATTTCAGAGTCTCCTATGACATAAAACACGCATCAATGTATCTTTGACCCCCGCAATACAAGAATTCTGGGGATTGGACATTTACACAGAAAAAATATGCCTCTCAGAAAGACCAATAATTTTATTCTCCTTTCACTTTCATGGACAGGGTTGATGCATGATTCAACCCGACAGCTAAAGAGCAAATCACCAGCAGCAGCACCCAAGATATCTTGTCTATAGAGCACATACCTGGATGGACATCATTCCTCTCCAGCATTCATCCATCATGATCTTGTGAACATCACCACTTCCCTTCCAGCATGTGTAGTGTAGAGCAAAAAATTAATGTCCCCGTTGGCCGGTCTTGACTCAAAATCAAACAGCAACAGCCCCAAAAATTGATTCAGAAAAAGTTTACGGAACTGCTCTAGGAAACCACCCAAATGTCTCCAATGGACACGACGAAAACGAGATAAAACTTCCTGGAGAACTGCAACAGACAGAAGAACAACTTTCTGTGTAAAAGTTTGATAAAAGCCAATACATGCCAATTACGAAGTTAGTTAAACTCCAAAAAATCTAGATGACACATGATATGTACTCCTCAAGGTTTAGACAGCAGAGCTCATGCACATATGTGACATCCAAAAATGTAGAGCAAATTTGCACAAGCAGCATGAGATCCTCTTTTCCTTGTCATAGTATTTAGTTACATCATCCATAGGCAACCGAATTATAGGAAGTGATATGATCCAAATTCAAATCAATTTTTTTAAGCTCACAAGGATATTGTCCAGCAATGAATTGGAGAATCTACAAAAAACTTCAGAATTTACATAAAGATACGTGTTTAGCTATCAGGAACTGGAGACATAAATATCAAAGGATAATTTTTTTTTCTTAGAGAAGATAGTTCATCAAGCAGATGGACGATCACATTCATAATGCAAAAATGATTTTGCTTAATTTGCACAATTCCTCACACATGGAATGTTGATTTCTCAGAAATCATCCAGAGCAATGTTTTTAAATGTTTTCACAGTAATGATCCTATTATCCCATAATACTGGTTCTCAATGAGACAAGTCTTCTTCAAGCTACTAACCAGACAATATCAATGCCACAAAATGGTAATACTAGAGCAAAGATAAGTGAGAAGAATGCGTAAACAATGTTCTCCAATGTTCCCAATGACAAGAAAAAACCCACTGATTATGCCCTCGAAGTGAATGACTTTGAAAAAATAAAAGCAACAAAAATTGAATATTTATACATGCTGTCACGCTGATCACAATGAGATATTGCTGTGCAAAACAAGGATGTTCCTCAGTACCTCATATGACGGTCCTGGGTTTCTGAGGACTGGATCGAGGAATAGCTAAGATGGCTATAAGACCAGCAGTGAAGGCTGATATTGCTGCCACCGCAAAAGCTGGTGAATTTCCACCACCAAATAATTGATCCCACGGTCCACTTCCCAGGGAGACCACCACCTGTTTTGGGACCAAATATATCGCAGTGAGCTGATTAGTAAAATGCCTCTCTGTGGGAGTGAGATACAATAGAGACATGCATTGGGCTGCATATTGCTGGTGTAGGGCTGCCATTCCATTTTGGAAGGAGCTACACCCATCACACATTTTATAAATAATTGACTAGAATGCAGTCTCTCTCACCATTTTATTTTCTCAGTTTTCTCTTCTTATTATGGATAGTTGTTAGATACATTCTCAGGAATTCATCCTCTCCTATTGGTTTATTGCCACCATCTCTTCCATTAATTGACTGTCTATCCATGATTTCATCTTCCAAATCACAAGGAATGGCATATTTTTTGTTTAAGGATTTGAGTAAAAGCAAGGTAAAAGTCAAAGACTAGATTTTCATCGGTCTTATCTTATTGCTAGAATGAAATTGTCGATTTTAGGTGTTAGAAGTTAATCCGCCAGTGTTTCATCGAAATGCTTCATGGTTTTTACGAAGACAAACTAGGGTTCACCATTTCCTTCTTGTTAATGTGTATCGCTTCTAAAAGGAAATTCTTTTCGATATATAGATGTGGTTTTTTTTAACTTGGCTGGAGTTCCTGTCATGTAAATTAATTATTCAAAGAAGACCAACAAAAGGTGCTTGGTATGAGCTTTATGGAGGAACTAGACTATTTTTCATTTCAAATATGAATGATCGATGTCTTTACACATTCTAAAAGAAATTTTAAGGATGTAAATAACAAACAAGTAAAAGAATATACGAAGCAAAGGTTATAATTGAGCAATTAGTGGCCATAATTTCCACTTTTACAAAAAAAAAATTGATGGAGTGGTCCAAATTCAAAGACTAATTGATAACATAGACGGGGGCCACTACATGCCCATCTATGCTGTCCAACTATCATACATCGCTTGTATGTTATAGGCCTTATGCACATGTTGTCTCCCTCCACCTAAGGCGTAAGCTTTTTATTGAACATTCTAACATGATATCAAAGTTAAGTTCCGACACAGTTTATTTTGGGTGTGAGGCTCCCCATTCATAAAATCTACGTGGCATTCTCAGCCCCGTTTGCATGTGAGAGGGGATGTTAAAGTTTCCCACATCACTTGTTCAAGGGTTTATATACATTATCTCTTCCTCCACTAAACGGTTTAAACTTTGGTTTGGACTTTCTAACATGTACAAAAATTGAAAAAAAAAATTAAAGCAGCTACTACCTTTGCTCAGTTTAATGAGCTAAGTTGGAAGCATTCTCATAATTAACATGCAAGGTACTGATGCTTTGGGATTTACATATTATTTTGCCTCTTTCAAGCTACAATTCTCTCTATAGAACTTTCTAATCCACTGCAAGATAATATAGATTTTGTGATATGTGAAGAATTGTGACAACGATATTGTCTTCACTAAAAGGTTATTATTTACTTTGTTATCTCTACAGTCTCTTCAGATCGAATTGTCTTTAGGGGGGTTTAAATTGTATAGTCGCTTTTGACAATAGTCAATAGTTTATAAGAGTTGGCACCTCCTTGGTGCCTCTCTAAGAGACTTCAGTTTCATTAGTAAACGGTTAAAATTTCCAAAGATTGGATTTGTGTACCAAACAACACAACTAAATGTCAGGATTTCTTGGATAACGTCACTAGTAGAGTTGGTGGGATGGTATTATAATCTATTTATTATCTTTTTCGGTTTACCATAAGGACTTTTGTTGTGGTGCAACATGTGACTCAACCACAAAACTATATTTTTACCCACTCTTATACTTTAATATTAAGATTAGATGGCTTTAAAGAGGAAAACAGGAGTGCCTTTTTCTAAGCAGTAATGTCCTACGTGATTCCATGACCTCTTCAAATCTGGCCATATTCTCAAACTTCTAGATTACATATTTCATTTTCCCACTACATTCACCCCTAAGTGCACCAACATTTATTACTTTTTACCAGAGTTAGACAAAAGGGATAGCTCATGATATTTTCCATTCCAAGTTTTCTTGACTATAGGGACAGAGATATCTAGAAAGAAGAAGAGAGCACCAAGTCAACTAATAGCCAAAATTTCAATTTAACAAACTCTCTAGTTGACCAGTACACATATATATGCATCATTTTCTTCTTTCAGTATAATCATACTTATATTTTATTCCTCTAGAGATCCTCACATCAACGTGCCCTGGTATAATGCCAATGGAGCCCCTACTAGTTTTCCCCCTATTATTTTCGCTACCTTTGAGCCTTCAAGTATCACATTGGACACACAAATTACTTGCCAGAACTTATTGATGTTCTACGCTAGAGCCAAAACTCTTTATCTCACACTGCAAGAGATAGGAGAACTTCGTCACAACTCTCTCAGGAAAATGATACAGCATGAAAGAAAGATCACTCCCACAGATCAGTTTACATCATCAGTGAAACTTTTAATGGTTGGTTCTAATTAATTTCCTGAATTAGACCAGCTAAGGCATATATCTCTTTCTCATCAAATAGGCCATCTCAATTCAGTTACATGCAAAGTAATATAAAGATCATCACCGGATCCGAATCTTATGGTAAGAGAACATATAAACCAGCAATTAGAACTTTGTAGGATAAATTTCTTCAGTCAAACAGATACACTAGAAAGAGCTGATTACAGGAACGTAAAGACAACCAACTTCACACGAAATATATGACGTCATCAACCACATGTCACTTCAATGAGGTTTCGCACTTACTTTCTTAACTTCATGAAGACGGGCAGCAGAAGACAATTGCAGCAGAAAATGCACTAATGAACACATCGTCTATTTTCAAGGAAAAAAGAAGAAAACGACCAATAATCCTAATTATAGAAAAGTAGGGCTAGAAGAGAATAATACCTGTGGGATCACGATTGCCAGGTTTAAAACGCCCATAGACAATCCTAAAAGAAATAATAAACCAAAGACCAATATAAGCAATTAGTTAATCTGATATCATAAAATAGTTGGAAAATAGAGCACGAGATGCTGACCTTGCCCAAGTCCCAAAGACTCAATACGTGTCGAAATCAAGGCATATGGAACACTATAAGTTATCTGCAATAGGAAGTATCACATGAATCTCTTTCCCATAAAGCACGATAACCATCACAAAGTCAAGATACTATTACTCCCTAATTTCTTTCTACTTCACGAAACATATACTCCCTAAATTAAGTCCTACAACAAAGTAAACAGCATACTCCAATCCAGAAAGCTTCCCTTGTTAGATTAGTAGAAATAGCTGCTATTAAGTTTATCCCGAATAATGTGATGTTCGTAACTGAAAGACGGGATGATTTCAAGTTCCAATAAGGAAAAACATTTTACTTTTCATAGGAGATAGCAACTTACAGCCAAAGGAACACCAAGCACTGCGAAAATCACTACCGCAGCAATTACAATGCCATCTGCAGGTGAAGTGCCGCCTGAGTCCATACTATTAACATATGTTACCGTAAGCATGCCAAGAAAACAAAGAGCCATAAGAATGTCTGAAATCCCCCATACAAAACCTGCCCCAAATTTCCTGCAAAGCTTTTCCATGAGAACTGAAGTTATTCCCAGGACAACTGATTGCAACATGAGACCTAATGCACCCATCCTAACACCTTCATTGTAGTTCTGCCCTTCATTGGGTTTGCCGCCATAAATTTCTCTTCCCATCCAATCAGTATCGAAGAGAAGAAAAGGAAACCATCCAATCCAAGTCAAAGCAGTAACAAGCAAGATTATCCATACAGACCCAGAAAAATATCGGAAAGTCCCAAATAGTTCCCACATGAAAGCTTCTTGAGTGTTGCTCGATTCAGGTCCATCAGCAGCTGACGAGGATCTGTCACTCGAACCAAGAGGTAATTCCTGAGCAGCTGCGACACTTATATATGTAGTGATTGCAATAAATGCAATATCGATGAAGAATGCAGACTTAAGATTGGCGCAGTCAGCGTTGCATGCAGAAGTCATAGTAAATGGCAAAATTTTATACCATCCACTATATGACCCTGCGGCAAAGCCAAGGACATTACCGACAGCCATAAACAGTGAGAAATATGCATTGGCTACTCGAGTCCGTCTATGGTCCTGCCCTGAGATAAAAAAAAATATATGCTGAAATTAAATGTCAATAGTATGCTATGTCTTTTATAACAGCCTACTACTTTTTATACAGGAAAGCTTCCTAGAACCCCAAATATAGCAGACACCAGAGAAAAGTACTTAGTGCTCTTTTGTCACCATGATTTTGGCCTAAAGAGAAACTAAGCCGCACTGTTTTCTTCAAAATAAGGAAACCCTTACTTTTCAGAGAAAAATTATTATTTGGTCAGTTAAACAACAGACAATAGAAGTATATTCCTCGAGTTCTCCAAATCTAAGCACATGAACTATTTGCAAAGTTCTATGGTTCTTGTTTTGCTTTCACTAACAACTTAATTCAAGCCAGCACCTCATCATAATAGAAACTTAAGCAATTATTTAATGAAAACAGCATAAGACCCTTGTGCAAGAGGTAAACATTATGCTTGAGCAAAGAAACGGACTCTAGGAATCACTAAATGAAATTAGAGAAGAAAAACAAAAACAAAGAGCCACGGTTCAACTTGACCACCAAAACATTAAATATGCACATATAACTAAGAGCAACCACCCCAATGCAGGATCAATGAGCATCGTAATTGCCCTTGATTCTTGAAATGGAGTATAGCTACTGTATTAGCAGGAGGGGATCTATGTGGGCTTGAACGAGTCTGTAGCCAGCTTTGCACTGCAGTAAATTCCCACCTCAAAATGAAGCCTACTCAACCTGCGTGGCCACTTTCCCACACTTTCGAACAGAAAGAAGGGCCAAAATTTTATAAAGGACAAGAAAAGGAGGAAGAAGAGATACGTGGCTCCACATGAAAATCTTCTCTTACAAATATTTATTTGTCCCAAAATATCCACGTGATTTTGTTAAATGGGATCACCATTAAAGTACAAACCTCGTTTTTTCCTTAAAGAGGTCTGTAAGAGTTAAAGGATAAAGTGAATCTGAAGGTTCTATAGAAAGGTAATTTCTAGTTTCTAATGCTATTGCAGTCATTCACCTAATGATACACCCACCTTAGTTCAACTTGCTTAGTACATCTTGTCCCCGTTTCTCCTTACTCTATGATAAGATAAAAGCACAACATTTCCTGAGTCTCAAAATCAACTCATTGGCATACAAACTTGATAATGATGTACAAGAGTCGAAAGGCATAAAGCCAAGAAACCAAGAGCACTTGTTATCATGCCTTTCCCCTTCATAGGCAATAAAAATGTGCCGACATGGAAAGGCTCATAAACTTTATAGAGAACATCACCTACAGGAAGATTTTTTAATCCTTATAAGCCAAAACCAATGCCCCTAACGACTTGAAAAACCAGAACCTCAGACGAGAATCGAAAAAGAAGATTGTCCTTCCAGACTGGATGAGAAAATTAGACCTTGCAATGTCCTCCATTTTATCTAACTTCCAAACTGCATGCTATTTAATACCTCCTTATTACAATCATCCGCTGGCTGACATCTCACCGGAAGCTTAAAATTATTCCCTGTGCAATTCACTCACAAACATGCCAATATACTTAAAAAGTAATCAAGAACAGAGACAAGAATGCATCATCTGAATGACACAATCCGGAAAGGACATATTTGGACTTCATATCCCCAAAACTCATCCAAGCGCATTCACCTGCCTAGCAATGTTAAATTCCATGAAAAATCCTTGTTCCCAGATCCCTGGCAATGGAGGGAGAACGCGAGAAGAAGGGAAAAAAAAAAACTCGCTTGTCATTGTTCAGCATTCAAGCAGCTGATAAATTTCAAAAAAAAAAAATCGTCCCTTTTCATTTATAATGTAGTAAATTTCAGGAATTGCAGGCGATCCCTTCTAAATTAAATGATAAACATAAGTCACGGAAGGAAGAAATGTAAAAAAGGAAACAATCGGGAGCATTCAATCATCCACAACAAAACAACAAACTGTCCCGTGGACCTCTCCCAACTATGTTCACCAAAATCTGACGAGGTAAGAGCCAAATTAAGGATAAAATACTATACAACCCCATAATTGTCTCATTTCTTTTGTCCGGCCAAAAGATGCCAGGATGAAGTCAGAAACACGACTCGTGTACGACCAGCCACTCACCGTCCATTAGCCGGAGCAGTGCTCGTCTAGGGTTCCGACGAAGCAAGAGAAAAAGCGGAAGCTAAAAATCGTCAGAGAACTAAATTATCGAAACGAAGTGAGCTGAAATTACCAGTGAGGTCAGCGAGCAGAGCTCTACACGGACCCTGAGTCATGTTGTTTGCGACATCGAGGATCCAAAACCCGAAGACGAAGGCACCGACCGCCCCCGGCTTGGTGGCGCCCCCCCTGTCCCCGAGCCACCACCCGATGTCGGCGGAGTGGCCGATGATCAGCACGGCGAAGATGATCGACAGGGCCCCGGCGACGATGAACGGCCTCCGGCGGCCGAAGCGGCTGGTGCACCGGTCGCTCATGTGGCCCACCAGGGGCTGGACGAGGAGCCCGGACAGCGGCCCGCAGAGCCAGATGATGCTGGCCCAGGCGTGGGGGATCCCCAGCTCCTGCACGTACGGCGTCAGCAGCGACAGCTGCAGCGCCCACCCGAACTGGATCCCGCACGCCACCGACGCCACGCGGAGGAGCCGCCGGAGCGGGACCCGCGACTTCACCGGCGGCCTCGGCCTCGCCATCGCGGCGGCGGCGGCCTGCGGAGGCGCCCTGGGCCGGCCGCGGTGGCGCTCCGCCTCGGGGACCGCCATCGCTCGAGCTTCCCCGCCGTCTTCCTCTAGCGCTCTAGCTCTCTGGCTCGCGCGCTCGGTCGGTCGGCGACGGCTGGGGGTGTTGCGTGGCGTTGCGGAGCAGAGAAATGCGGCCCCGTGTTTCCGTGAGATTTTAGACTTCCGATTAGAGAAGGGAGAGAGTTGTGTTTAGGACACAGTGGCGGCTTTAGGAGTTCGAGGAGGTAAATAGTGGAATTCGATGATTTGGATATTTTACTGCTCGGCCGCGTGGGGCTGCGGCCAAAGACGGGGCCGAACTGCCAAAAGCTGCTAATAACAACCATTTTTTTTATTTTAAAAATAAATTTAAAATAAAAATCCGTTTAGAAACGAAATTTCATCTTTTTTATTTTTAAAATAAATTTTAATTTCAAAAATAGATTTATAATAAAAATGAGAAGTAAAAATTCTTTTCATCGCTCGCTCTTGGTACTAGTCAATCGCCTCGCCCTCCCTCCTGCCATTCGCCGCCTCCCTCCTCCCGCCGCCACTCGCCGTCACGTGCCTCCCAACGCCAGCCGCCTCTTGCCGCCATCCTCCACATTGGCCACGCCGTCGTCGCCTCCCCCATTTGCCACCGCCTCCCGCCGTTTGCTTATGAAAAAAATATTTTGTGCCATTATCAAATAAATTTTTGTTTTGAAAACATAAATTTTGTGTCGTTATCAAACGCATAATTTTTCTCAAAAACTCATTCATGGAATAGGAATAGAATGACATAAATTAATTTCTGAAACATAATGATCGTCATTCGTGCCCAAAGTTGCCGAGGAATGATTTCTGTTCCAAGTCAAGCCGAAATGACGAGAATGCCCCTCCGGCGCTCTTGTTCTGATGCGCGTGAACAGGAAGGGGGGATGCTAGCCTGCACTCGCCCCCGTGGATTAACCCACGGACACCCTCGCGTTTATTGGGCCACGTGGCCATAAGAAACTTGGTGGCCTCAAAATAGATAGAGAGCGAGTGCCGTTATGAGAAAATACATGGAAAATTATGGCCACGCCAGGCGGGGGGGGTTCGTACTTGTTTTGAGGGATTCGAAACTTTGGCTTCTGAGAATTCGGGGAGGGAGGGTATTTTGGTGCTTTCAGTTGGGATTCCGTGCGAAAACGAAAGAGAGACAGATGAAAAAATGGCTTTGACTAGTCCCAGCACGCACGTTGGCCGCGTGCCCCGATGAGAAGGGGAGTGTTCGCGGGAGAATGCACAAGGGTGAGTGCGGCCAAAGCATTCCTCAAGCCAGCAAACGCCAGAAAGCACTTTCATAAATTACTACTGACACGTTTAATAATGCAGCAGCAGCGCATTGATACCGACTGCTTAACGACATCCTAATGAGAAATCCGGTTAAATTTCGGAGATAACACGCCAAACAGAGTATCTCCCCGAACCGGTCATTTAAAAAGAATTCCTGATTTGTTCGCATTCGATTTCCATTTAGACAAAAATTCGTTGTTTTATTTTTAACTTTCGCGTTAACGAAACTCGTGCTGCTTCGTGCTTATCTTTAAGTCAAAAGTAAGATAACATCGGAAGGTTACTTAACGATGTGGTGATTGGAAATTCTTCCTTTTCTGTTTTTTTTTTTGTGGTGATTGGAATGGAAACGTTGCCGATTGTCACTTTTACCTCGGCGGGGATCCGAAAAGGGATTTAGCGAAGATATTTGTTGGGGGTGATAAAGATGAAGGACGTGTTTAAGGTGGGAATGAGAAGACATGGTTGGGCCGCGCATGGTGTGTCGACATGATGTTGGGAGGTTGTTCGGGCGAAATTTTAAGGATTTAGCGTACAAGTGGGATGACCCGATGCAATGAGTGCACCATGAGGGGCCTTTTTTTTCTTTTCTTTTTTTGCTTTTTCGTTATTTGTTTTATTTTTTAAGAAATCGTTGGACAGCGATGTGTGGTTGCCAATTTGATCCGTTGCTGACTCCCGTGGCATCAATGATTATTGATCCAAGTGAGTTGGGTCATGATAAATTACACGTTTTTCCCGTGGCTCCGAACGACAGCGAATGTTATGCCGTTTTACTTGGTTTTGCTTTTGTTTGAGGCCCCCCGCTTTTGGCTTTTTAACAGTTCAATTTCGCTCATTTGGTTTCGGGGGATGTGAAACTTTTTATTTAAGGCTGGACCCACCGAAAATTATTAATTAATGTAGACATTAAAAAGAAGTTAGCCGAGCTTCAGCGTACCTAATTTTGCATAGGTTCCCCGTCAAATTTGGCCATTCTCAATGGATAGTTTAGTCAAAGTTTGGTAGTAGGCCTGGTATAAAATTTTTTGCAAAGTATCAAAAATTTGGTATGGTAAATTGAGGCGAGAGAGATAAAAGTGACTACAGTTAAGAGTTGATGGCGAGACTATCTTTTAAGTGTGACGTGACAATAGGAAGTCTAGTCTGCAAAATAATTTGAGAAGAAATCTATTTTGGAACGATTTTTCAAAATAAATCTATTTTCTGGAAAAAAAAATTAAACCATACCATTCCATCTCAAATGTCATGCATGCCTATTGACCATCCATTTAAGATGTATAACAAAAGGAGTGTGCAAGTAACCTTTGGAAAATTGCCATGGCTAGGTAAGTTCCGGGATGGATAATTTGAAAGTCGTAGGATAGATTCTAAATTCCAAAATTTCGGAATTCGATGAGTACATGGTAAGTTTCGGGGTTCGAGGTCGTATCCACCGTGCACCTTTTTCCCCTATACTCCGTGCAATCTTTTTTTGTAAGATATTCAAGTGAACATAAATGTACCGAACTATTTATTATTTTCTCTTTTGTTTACAAATGCTTTACGTTTAATCGCATGAAACGATGGAAGAACAATATTTACAAGATGCGTTTGTTGAGTGGGGAAAAATTTCACGACGGAAGCCGAGTCGAATGGGCTGTCGTCCAAGGTTCTCGACAACAAACTAAACGGAACAATAGCCTTAGATAACCAAGCCCAAAGCCACCTCCACGGATGAAGAATTCAAAGCCCGATACAAGACCCTCGGCCGATGAAGGCAAGGATCGAAATAGCTCCACCATTGCCTCCACGGTAACGGAACTGATCGAATCAGTAAATTTGCAAGGAATCCGTTTTTGACCAAGGACGGTTTAAGTTGCAAAGTTCACGAAATGGCAGGCAACCAACTTATGCAATGGAAATCTGATGTTCCAGTTTTTAACAAGTCAAAAATCAAGGAAGAAAGATATATTTGACGGCGACGGGAGTTCTTATAAATCACACCAGATAATTTCCGAAAGAGATATATAATAATAACAGTCCGACTCGTCATACACTGCCCCAAAACTCAGAAAATTCTAGTGTTCGAATCGCGTCAAGACAAAACCAATCACTTTTGGAGAATTATCTTAGGAAAAATTCATTTTCGGACCATAATTAATTTTATTCGTACCATTATGCATAGAGTGAATTTATATGAGCAAGGGATAAGTGTATTAGAAATCATAAAATTTGTTATGAATGCACAGTTGAGTCATAAAAGTTATCAAAAAGCGCAATCAAGTCATAAAACTTATCACAAATGTATAATTAAGCTCCAAAATTTTTAAAAAGTGCAATCGATAAAATGACCTGATTGAGTCAATTTGAGAACTAATTGCGCTGGATTTAATTTTCTTTTCGTGATAATTTTTAGGATCTAATTACACTTTTTAAAAGATTTAGGGTTTAATTATATTTTCGTGACAAATTTTCGGGTATCAACGCACTATATCCTGCAAATAATCAAGACGTGGACAGGATATAATCACAACCGTTGATTTGTTTTTCTATTTGTCAGGATCCCCCAACTAATTGACCATGGAGGACGCCATTGGCAAGGAAGTCGGTCAACAAGACACGTACCCCTACCCTGAGACACACCACCCCCCGGCTACGCCCCTCCGAATTTCGAAGCAGCACTCGGCCGCCGCCGCCGCCGCCGCCGCCGTCGCCATCCTCCCGCCGCCCACATCCACTCCCCTCTGCAGCCTCCCCCGCCTTCTTAACGGCGAAGGCAGCAAAGCAAAACCACACTCCTTCCTCATGAAGAAATCCAAACCACCACCACCGTGTCCGTACACCTATTTAACCTCCGCATCGCCCCATCCCGAACGCCCTTGTCGGCCTTCGGTCACCCGCTGCACATGGAGGATTTCAAGGCCTTCTTCGAGGATTGGCTCGCGCGACAAGAGGCCTTCCTCGACCAGCTCCTCCTCCGCGCCTCCGAGCCGGAGGACCCGAGCTGCATATGCGGCGACGGTGGCGAAGCGGACAGAACCTTGATCGAGCAGGTCCACGGCCACCACCAGCGGTTCTACGAGGAGAAGATGAAGCTGGCAAGGGAGGATGCGTTCCTCCTCTTCTCCGCCCCCTGGCTCACCTCCTTCGAGCGCACATTCCTCTGGATCGGCGACTTCAAGCCCACTCTCCTCTTCCGCTTCCTCGCTTCCTTGGTCGATGGCCTCATCGCCGCCCAGTCGAAGGGTATCGAGCGGATCGGGGCGGAGACGTGGCGGAGGGAGTGGGAGCTCACGGAGGCGATGGCCAAGGTCTAGGAGAGCGTGGCGGCGCTGCTGCTACTCCGCCTACCGTGGGCGTCGGCCAGGGGGTCGGCAAGGAACGGGGAGGTCCGCGTGCTCGAGGCGGCCATGGTGGAGCTGAAGGGGTTGATGGTGGCAGTGCTGGAGGACACGAACGCGCTGCACGCTGTGACGGCGAGGCAAGTGATGGAGGTGCTGAGCTCGGCCCAGACGGTGAAGATGCTGGCTGTGGTGGCGCAGTTTCAGGCCCGGATAAGGAGGTGGGCGAAGGAGAGGGCAGCGGCGGCGGCTCGAGTGAGCGGAAGCCTATCGCCGGTTTTACGGTTTGAATTCCACCTCAATGTCAAAGGAGGAGTTTTCGTTTCTAGTTTTTACGTGTGTTAGTGTCGTCGTATAAAACAAAATGTGATCGTTTTATAAGCCCTTGCATTCGGTGAGTCAACGATTGAGCGCTTTGACTTTGCTGAAGCAGAGAGGCAGAGAGCAAGTTTCTTATTTCCATAAATGACCAAAAAAGAGGAAAAAAAAAAAGAAAACAGTTGTCACTGGCCAGGTATTTTCAAATATTTGAATTTTAATGAAAAACAAACTTTCTTGTGAGTGGAGGAGGCGTCGCAGAATTAATAAACGATTTATGCATCTTGAAAATGATGATTTATAATAATTTTATTACCGCTTAATTATGTTTTTAATTTGATTTTTCAGAAAAAAAACATTTATGAAGCGCACATTTGCGATTCCATTTGATCTGAAACACTTGTGAAAGCCTTTCGCCGTATTCAAACATGAATTGTCAAAATTTAAATAATATTTCCATTTGGTTCGAAGTGACCCATTTCTAGTAAGCCCGAAAAGAAGGCCCATGTCTATCTGTCTAATTAGAGTGGTACGAGAAGATATTACACTATTCTACCGGCCCAGCCCACTAAAATCTAACAGAGAGAACAGCTGTTTGGGCCAATGATATCTACAAGCAGTTAATTTTTTTTTCAGCCCATACAAAATGAAATGCGAAAGTATAAATTACCAACTGGATATTACTCCACGAATTTGAAAATTGATTAGCTTCTATCCCAAAAAGCATAGAATTGCAAGATTCAAGATCTTTATGATAGCAAGACACTAGGAGACAGAACAAAAATAAGCTTAGACTCCATGGTTTTACGTACAAAATGCGCATACTACAATGAAAATCTAAACTAGTCATATAATTAATTGAGTTATCAAACAAACCATAAGAAGTTATCTTCTCTTGTTGGGAGTTTCCTCCCTTCTTTGTGAGAGCTTTTCTCTTATCTCTATGGTGATAGTTTTTCCAAAACCCTACCTAACTTTAAACCCAAATCTCCCAAATCCCCATCTCAATACTCCATCGAAACCCTAAATCCCCATTTCATTATTTTATTCCCAATCACCCATAACTTTAAATCCAATCCCAGTTCCTCCATATTATTTATCTTCTCCGTACCCTAATTCCTCTTGCCTACACCCTCCCCTTTCCGTAGCAACCCAATCCTTAATTGCAACAGTTACACATTCTTCCTTAACTTCTAACTCCCCTCGTACACTACCTCTTTGTGTCTCTTGCTCTTGAGCAACCTTTAATCCTAGCCAGCGTTATGGAGTTTCTCATTGGCTCTCTCGAAAGATGGTATGGGGACTATTTCCAAGCCTATTTTATGTTCAAGAGGTCGGCCGAAGTGGTATAATAGCTAGTTGTCTGCTCTTGCTTCACCCCGTGACGTAAACACATCTATAGAAGGTGAGACCAAAAACAAACTTCGTTAACTGCGTTGTATAATAGTTTGGGCAATTTATGGTCATGTGACAATTTGGCGGAGGAGAAAAGATATATCTCCATTGAAAAATAGAGCCGAAGAGGGTTGTGAATCAAGACATCACCTGAATCACTTTTCAGTTATATTGGACACCCTGGAAACCTAGCAAATTGACACCCCATCTAGATGAAGAAGATGGGAAATTTTGGGCTTTGGCAGCTAGCCCTATAAGCCACCAGGTAATATTTAAGGATTTTGAACTAGAATTGCTAGAGGCTAGGCACTCCCCTTACATTCCAGGCATTTAGAGCTTTAGTGGCTCTTGAGCGATCTAATTTGATTTTCCTAATGGAAACAAAAAAAAATGGGAAATAGTGATGGATTGTGTTAGACGGTGTATTAATTTTCTAATTCATTGTTGGTGTATCCGGAGAGTATAGCAAGGGGTTTAGCATTTATGGTAACCGAGGAGTTGTATGTTGAAGTGGCCTCAAACTCTAATGAATATTAAAATATTATTAAAAGTTATCCACGTCAGCGCCGGCAATAGGACGCCGACTGGCCAACGTCCACATCAGCAAAATCTGACCAAAATTAGCTGGAAGGACTAAATTGGCACAAGGATAAAAGATTTACGACTCAATTGTCACCAATGCAAAAGATTTATGACTTTTTTGACACTTTTCTCGTGAAGGAGCCTAATGTGTACTAATCATGTATTAGAGCAAATTAGGTGTTGCAAGTAATTCCTTATTTTTCCGAATATTGTCATGTTGGTGTAAAATTATATGAAATTATGGAATTAAACTAAAGTATTAGCATGTACCTCTTTGAACACCTATAATTAAGGATAGTTGATTCTTCGAGAGCATATTTTGATTTCTTTCGTGGCTTCTTAAAATCAGTTAGTGACTCCATTGTGCTCAGCATTGGTGACGTGAATGAAAAGTGCACGACAACTGAAGCGTCCATTTCTTACTTGAGAATAGTTGACATTTCATTATCCATATATTGCTCGAGTTCAGAGAAGTCAATAGGGCTTTGGCTCATAAAATTGGAGAAAATTTCATCCCATTCTAAATCATTGAGTTCATCAAAATATAGATCGTCTTCTTCCTTGATATGATTTTTGTTTTCGGCCATCTCCACCAAACTATTCGCACATACATAGCACAAAAATAATAGTTGATTTTCTCATATCCATCACACCCTAACTCAATAAGAACAAGGCATGACACGGCTAACCTTTCTCTAAAGGACACAGTCTTAACATAACCAACACTCAACCTGATACTAAAATATACACATCTATATATATAATAAAAATATTATCTTGTTATAATATCATAGTTCACTATAAATCATTAAAACCTATATATTTAAAACTCAACTTGATACTAACTCAACAGTTATGTACAACTCATACAAAAAAATCTCCGCTATAAAAAAGTCATCCTCGATTACAAAATGCTTACACCCTACTTGCGATTCGTTGAAAAACCTGAAAAGCAAGTAAGATGGAAGGAGCGAGCTACCATGAATCAGTGAGTAATACATTTTTTCTAAATAGATCAAGCATCCACTATGCATGTTTAAGACACACAAACATAACTTATTACACCAAAATTTTAGGATACAACAAACCTTACACTCATATATCAAAATACTCATTTCAATCAATAATATCAAAATAAGCATCAATGGTTTAGTCCGTTGATCAATCTCATCGAAAATACACGCCAATAGTTTAATCCATTGGCCAATCTCGTGTTTAAGTATCTAACTATACTCACGGATAACGCTCTGTAACAAGGCGACCAAGTTTCCCCCTTGGTTAGATCTCCACCAACATTACTAGTGACTCGACTCATAAGGATATCCTAGACTAGTATATGTATATCCATAACCCCTCAATAGGATCACAGAGACAATGAGCATCAATACTTGCCCACAACAACATCCTCTACAATCCACCAAACCAAATCCCTAAACTATTACATATATCACTATACGTTTCTCAAACCAGTTCAGAACCCATTTCATAAACCACATTTAAAATTAAGGACTTCTCATGAGTCTTTCTCAAAATATTTCGCAAATCCATTTACATACAATAAGCTCAAACCAAAATCAACAGATAACTTTCCATTTCAAATAAACAAAACGGATGTAAATGTTCGATTCATTTTTATGCAACCAAAATACCATTTCTTATCTCATAATATATCTACAACATATTATTTTTGAAGTATGAGTTTACAAACTCAAAGAAGAAATAGTATCACTCACTTGGGAAAGTCGAAAAATTAACCTTTAGTGATTACTCGAGCCAACACACTCAAATATTTATTAATTAATCGAAAAATGGTATAAAAAATCGAGTAAACTAATATTCTAGCGAGCGACTTGATAAAACTATATTTATTTGTTGATAAAACGACACATACGCACCAACAGCAAGCTTGCCCATTCCTATCCGCGATACACAGTTCATGCGACAAACTTGTTCGAGCCATAGCTTCCTCCACCATACTCCGTTTCAAGCAAACTTATAGTCCATAGAAAGCCCTTTCGACATACTACAAAACCCTTAACTTGGCCGACCCAAAAACTAGCCGAAAACCAAAGAAACTCATTCCCAAAGTTACTATTCGTAGATTGTACGATACACGCGGCCAACTTGAAAATTTCGTTCCAGGCAAACTGTTCGCTTGAATCAAGATCTGTAAAATGTTATAGTTTCACAATACCCTAAACTTTCATTTATATATATATACACATAGCTCGACGACTCTTCAATTGGACGTAGAAACACATAATTGACATAACTTCGAATTTCAAGCCCTAACTTTGACGATTTCTCCGATTAGACAAATAATATATTTGAACACTTATCTGATATTGCAAAATGACATTAATTGGCTTCGAATTATGCACGTGTGAAAATTTTTCCCCTTTTTCCTCTTTTCTGTTCCTTTCGCTTCTCATGGATGTGCTCTCTCTCTTTCTTTTTGTTTACTCCACTGGTTTATCGTGCTGATGAAGAAGAAGGTAAATGAGATAGGCTTGGGTTTGACTTAAAGAGAAATGGGCTGAGCTTTGGGCCAATATATTACAATATCCAAACCATAAATCATGTGCGAAAATATGCTATTTGAATAAATGAAAAGCCAAAAGTAATCACCTGATGATTAGCTCCGATAAGTAAAATTTTCAAAGTAAGTACAAAATCAAAGAGGTTAAAGTGTTATGTATTTGGGTGTGAGAGAGAAAGGAATCTAAAAAAATGAAAGTCAAGAAAAAGCTAGAATAAGAGAATTAAATCCTTACTTGAGTTTATAAACATGACTAATATAAATAAGCAGGTTTGGTTTTACACTTAATTGTTAAATTTGTCGAATATGACAGGTTGGTCCTATCCTTAAAAACAAATATGCATGAATTTTTCTTCTATTGATGTCACGCCCCGAATTGATGTCATGCCCCGAGACAAGGCCGTGGCACTCAATCTCGACTTGGCCATGATTCATGTGGATTCCAGGGATTTGTCTCAACGTTCTGTTATTATTTCTCCTGAATTAGGCACAAGCGGAAGCAAATATCAAACAATAACGAGAATACAATGTAAACAAAGCAATATATTAAACACATCATATTTACATGATAGATGGTTAATTTATAAGCCCTTTTTTATTATGGGCATTTACGTCTACTAGATTACACTCCGAACACCTCTGATGCTATCCGTGTTCACATACTCCACATGGCTGGGGTTAAACTTAGCATCACTACTGTCCCTTCACAAAAACAAAAAGGTTAGTTCCTTCCAAGTTTGGTCATCTCACTACGGTTAATCTTCGCCGGCTCCGGGTGGTCCACTATACCTCGGAATGGGTCCGATCACATCTCCATCCATCAAAACAAACCATGCTATGTAATGATGGGGAACCATCTCATTTGCATCCACTTGAACCTAAATGGTCGTGCTATACTTTCGGTATGTGACATCGGTCTCTACATTGACGATATCTACAACCCGCACATGCATTTTTTCGGGATGACCAAAACAGATGGGAGGTGGCGTGGCCATACCTACAAAGCTGAAAAAAATATAAAGTGAGTCGACACTTAGTAAGTTAAATTCACTATACTCCGGCTAAGAATTAGCCTCACATTGAATAAGAGAAATACACGTTACCATTGGCTTATCGATGGTATATCAATAGCAAATGCATTTTACCTTGCCTTTGTATTAAACATGGCATATTCAACAAACAAGAAAACATCAAGCATGATTTTCAAAATTGCATGCAAAGATCAACACACGGGATTCATCATTTCTTAACCGAAATCCATCAGTTCTTGCGACTTGCACCGGGCATTTGAGCCTCCCTTGGGCATCATCTCGAAATCCATCGATGGTGGTATCGTCTCGAAATCCATCGAAGACGGCATTGCCCCGAAATCTATCGGCAGTAGCATCATCCCGAAATCTATCGACGTCAGCAACGTCCCGAAATCCATTGGTGACGGCCATAGTCCCTTGTGTGATCATCCAACAAGCAACAAACGTTTCTGGTTCTTATCTTGATTTCATTAGCCCCTGCAACCAAGCGCAAATACATGCGGTGCTCGTGAAGTTCATGCTCTCTAAGGCAAATCGTCTAATGTGCGGGGCGCGATCAAGGGCACATGGCTCGATCCACCATGCCGAGCGCCGGCTTGGAGCCGGACTTGGCCCAATTCTACACGCCTCAATGTAATACCCGCACCAAGCCGAACTCGTCCCGGAATACCACAACATGAGTAAGAGACCATACGACAACCCATTTCATGCCTCGGTTGTGCCATAACTCACGGTCACAATGCAAAACAACAAGTCACGTGCGACCTTCAAGTATCACAAACAAAATTACTTCTCGAGCCCAAACGCGCAACACTACACCCTAACCAAAGTATAGGGAATTCACTTATTACACAGGTGGTTATAAGTGTTTCAGTGATGGTATAGCGAGTGAGAAGGCGTGGCCAAGAAAGTAGCCGAGAGAATTGTCGAGAAAAAGGAGAGAGATCGAGAAGAAGAGAGGCTGGCTGAGAGAGATAAAGGAGAGAGTGGGCTGGTCGATTTTAGGACAAAGAATGAAATGAAGTGGACGCCCTCCTATTTATGGACCAAACTCTCATGATGACTATGCCAAATGATCCAATGGTATTTGTTCAAGTGGCACCTATTAATTAGATGCAATCTTGGAAAATGTTATCCAAATCTTAGACTAAATTATTGAATGATTTAATTGACTGCCAAGTGTTCCTTTTAGGGTCATTATGCCCTAACTTAGGGCACATGAGTCATCTTATGTATTAATGGCTATAGGGACACCTTAGCTTATGCATTAATATCAAGAGGACACATAAGCCTATTGGCAAAAGAACACCATAAGTGCCATAATTGGTGCAACCACTGTTCAAAGAAGACAGTGTAAGAGGGTATCCATGTTGAAAGTTGATGACCATAATTGGTGTCGGGAGCCAAGTACACTAAAACAATACATTATGAATTTTTATAGGTCTCTTTATGGTTTAGTAGGTGCGAGAAACTTCCAACCAATCATAGACCAATGCCTTAGTATAGTAAATAATGAGATGAACGAATGATTGATTTGCTCCTATAATGGTTGAGAAAGTGAAATGAGTTTTCCAAATGAGAGCGTTAAAGTCCCTTGGCCTGGATGGCTTGAATGGACAATTTTACCATCATCATTGGGCGGATATTTAATCAGACGTGGTTAGATGGTCACCTCCAATGTGACCCAGTTTCACTAAAGCACCAAACCTAGAAAGTATGACCCAGTTTCATCCCATCAGCCTCTGCAACTTTAGCTGTAAAATTATATCCAATGTGATAGCTAATTGCTTGAAATGTTGCCTTCGTAAGTTAATTACCACTGAGCAAAGTGCCTTTGTGAGTGGCCAGCAAATTCAAGATAGTATCCTAATTGTTCAAGAGGTTATACATCAATTGAGTATGAGAAAGACAAGGAAAAAATTTCAGGCTGTTTTAAAATTGGATATACAGAGAGCGTATGATAGGGTGGAATGGGATTTTTTGAGGACATATATGCTAAAGATGGGATTTTGTGAGCGGTGGATTTCCTTGATTGTGCACCATGGTTTCTTTCAGCCTACGCATGGACTTAGATAGGGTGATCCATTATCAGCCTGCCTCTTTATCTTGATGGCTGATGCTCTCTCCTAGCAAATGAAAAAATCATTCGAACAGGGGAGTAGTAAAGGAATCAAGCTAAACAAATACTGCCCTACACTTTCCCATTTATTATTTGTTGATGAAGCTTTCTTCTCCTTGGATGGGACAGTCACATAATGCTAGAACCTAGCAGCCATTTTGAACCAATATTATTTTGTGACTGGGCAAGCCATTAATTCGAACAAATCAAGTATCTTTTTTAGCAGTGGTTGTCTATTAAACTTGAAAAGAAACATGGCATGAGTACTGAGAGTACTAATCATTGTAAAGACTGGGAAATATCTGGAAACACCATTTGATTTGGGTCAATCCAAGAAACAAGTGTTTGCTTGAATACTAGCCTGGTCAATATGAAACTTGAGGGTTGGAAGGAGAAATTGATGTCTAAAGCTAGTGAGAAAACTCTGATTAAAACAGTTGTGCAGGCTTTATCTTAGTACGCAATGTCCATATTCAAGATTCCCATCTCTATTTGTAAAGAAATTGAATAGAAGATAGTTTCTTTTTGGTGGAGAAACAATGAGTCAAAGAAGGGTATGCATTGGAAGAAATGGAAAGTCTTGAAAAAAAGGAAAGATGGTGGAGGGCTTAGACTTTAAATATTTAATTTTTTTTCAACAAAGCCATGTTAGGAAAGCAAGCCTAAAGACTTTCATAATCCTCCTTAGGCTTATGGAGTTAGGCCCTTAAAGGCATCTATTTTATCATGAATGATTTTTGGAATGTTGGTAAGGGATTTTGTCCATCATGGGGTTGGCAGAGCTTGTTAATGGGTAGGGATGGCGTTAGTTCGGAAGTGCTATGATCGGTGGGTGATGGTTATTCCATTAACATCCGTGAAGATAAATGATTGTCAATAGGGTTAATTGGAGGGCCAGCCAATCAAGACGACACCCCTGTGGCTGAGTTGATTGATCAGGAGGCTAGGATGTGGAAGGAACAGCAGCTCATTGACCTCTTTGACGATCATATTGTGAAAGAAATTCTGTCTATTCTAATTAGCCTGAAATCGAGGGAAGATCGACTAGTTTGGAATGGAAACAAAGCGAGGTCTTATTCAGCAAAGAGTGGGTACAACAATTTGAGGTCCACTGACATGATCACCAGTCCTAACCAAGGAACAACATCCTATCAGCCACCCAAAAGCTTACGGACTAGAATCTAGAACCTAAACATCCCTCCCAAAATTCGTTTCTTCCTACGGAGCATATGTCAAAACGCAATTCTAACGTGCGAAAGAGATGGCTATTACCTTACTCAATCTGCTCCTTATGCTTTAAAGCCCCGCAAATTATCTAGCATATTTTCCTCCTTTACGGTTGGACGAGCCAGGTTTGGGTGGATCATTGCCTAAATATTAAAATTTTCCCTTTCAACACCACAAGAATGAACAAATGGGTTACAAAGTTTTTCCACTCGAATCTAGGTTCGCAGTCAAAGGAAGCGGTAGCCGTAACTCTATAAATGATTTGAAATCCTGAAATACCTACATCTTTGAAGCTCGCTCCCTCGACCTTACATCTTGTGTAGACGATGCCTTTGCTTTGATAAGCAGCCATGTAAGGTGGAATCTAACTTCAAAGAAAGAGAGAGAAAGTAGTGCGATTGCACTTGAGTTATGGGTTCCACCGGCCAGAGGTTGCCTTAAACTTAACGTTGACTATTCTTGGATAGACATAGTCTCAAAGGCATCGATTGCTAGTATTATCCAAGACTTGGGAGGGTTGATGATTGCTGGATTTGCAAAAGGTGTGCGAGCTCCCTCGATGCAGATCGCAGAAGCTTTAGGTGTGAGGGAATCGCTGCTATACCTGAAAGAAAGAGTTGAGTTGCATGTGAGGGAAACTGAAACCGATCTGTACTGAAAAGTATTTTCTGATTGCTTATTATTTGTGGAATGTCTCAAGGGTTAGTTGGAAAGCCCATGTGCTATCTGTGACATTATTGAAGACTGCAAGGCTTTGCTGGCCCGTTTGGGCAATGTGAAAGTTATTTATTGTTCCAAAGAGGCCAATCAAGCTACTCGTTGGATCGCCAAGGTCCATCAAAGCAAAACTCTCCCTCTAATTGGTCATCTTTACCCTCACAATCCCTTTGGAATATTTTATGTTCAAAGACTTACTTGTCTAGCTCTAATAGAGCTTGCTTTTTGAATGAAAGTACTTTTTGACAAAAAAAAAACTAGTCATCTAATTCAATAAAGTTATTCAACTGTTTCTTTTGTTCAAAAATCTTAAAATGTCTTTCAATTGAAAACAAGATACTTTTAGGTAAAATTATAACTCTGACTCCTACCTTTCTTAAACTCCACCAAATTGTTTAATGACTTCTTATTCAAGAGTAAATTTTTCGCACAATTTTTTTTTGACCAGTGCTCATAAGTAAGTGAATGAGCCTATAGTGTGTCCTAGTCATGTATTAGAGCAAATTAGGTATTACAAGTAATTCCTTATTTTTTCATATAGTATAAAATTAAATGAAATTATGGAGTTAAACTAAAGTATTAGCATGTACCTCTTTGAATGCCTAGAATTAAGGACGGCTGATTCTTTGAGAGTAGATTTCGATTTCTTCCATGGTTTCCTAAAATCAGCTAGTAACTCCATTGTGCTCAGCATCAGTGACGTGAACGGAAAGTGCACGGCAACTGAATTGTCCATTTATTGCCTGAAAATCGCTAACATTTCATCATTCGTATATTGCTCGAGTTCAGAGAAGTCAACAGGGCTTTGGCTCATAAACTTGGAGAAAATTTCGTCCTATTCTAAATCATTGAGTTCATCAAAATATAGACCGTCTTCTTCCTCGACATGATTTTTGTTTTCATCCATCTCCACCAAACTATTCGCACGTACATAACACATAAATAACAGTTGATTTTCTTATATCTATCACACCCCTGACCCAACAAGAACAACGTCATGACATGGCCGTCCTTTCTCCAAAGAACGCAGCCTCAACATAACCAAAACTCAACCTGATACTAAATTATATACATATATATTATATATAATAAAAAAGTTATATTGATATAATATCATAGTTCACTATAAACCATTAAAAGTTATATATATAAAAAGGTTAATACCACGAAAAACCCCAAACTGATACACCTGTGACAAATTTACCCAAAACTATTTTTTTGACCACAAAAAATTCCAAACTGATATACCTGTGATAATTTTACCCCGAACTAATTTTTTGACCACCAAAAACCTCAAACTGGTACACCTGTGATAAATTTACCCTATGTTAATTTTCGTTAAATTTTACTATCAAATTGCTAAGTTTGATGACACGTGGTAGTTGATAGGTGTACTAATTTGGGGTTTTACCCCTTTATTTGTCACAAGTTTATCAATTTTTTATTTTTTGTGATATTAATCCAATTTAACGGACACTAACGGAGGGTAAAATTATTACAAATGTACTAGTTTAGAGTTTTCGATGGTCAAAAGATTAGTTTGGAGTAAAATTGTCACAGATGTATTAGTTTAGGATTTTTTGTGGTTAAAAAATATTAGTTCGAGCTAAAATTATCACAAGTATAGCAATATAGAGTTTTTGCTTAAAAAAATAGTTCGGGGTAAATTTATCACAGGTATATTAGTTTTGAATCTTTTGTTATCAAAATATTAGTTCAGGGTAAAATTATCACAGGTGTATCAGTTTGGAGTTTTTCGTGGTAGTAACCTTAAGTAAAATTCAACCTGATACTAACTCAATAGTTATGTACAATTCATGCAAAAAAATCTCCACTATAAAAATGTCCTCGATTACAAAATGCTTATGCCTTACTTGCAATTCGCTAAAAAATCTGAAAAGCAAGTAAGATGAAAAGAATGGGCTACCACGGTTAAGTAAGTAAGATATTTTTTCTAAGTAGATCGAACATCCACTATGCATGTTTAAGGCACATAAACATAACTTATTACACCAAAATTTTAGGATATAACAAACCTTATACTCATATATCAAAATACTCATTTCAATCAATAGTATCAAAATAAGTATCAATAGTTCAATTCATTGATCAATCACATCGAAAATACACGCCAATGGTCTAATCCATTGGCCAATCTCATGTTCAGCTATCTAACTATAATTGCGGATGACGCTCCTTAACAAGGCGACCAAGTTTCCCCCTTGGCTAGATCTCCACCTACATTGCTGGTGGCTCGACTCACAAGGATATCCTAGACTAATATGGGCATACCCATAACCCCTCAATAGGATCACAGAGATACTAAACATCAATACTTACCCACAATAACATCCTCCACAATCCACAAAGCCAAATCCCTAAACCATTACGTATATCATAATACGTTTCCCAAATCAGTTCAGAATCCATTTCATGAATCATATTTAAAGTTAAGGACTTCTCATAAGTCTTTCCCAAAATGTTTCGCAAACCTATTTACATATAATAAGTTCAAATCAAAATCAAAAGATAGCTTTCCATTTCAAATAAACAAAATGGATGTAAATATTCGATCCATTTTTATGCAACCAAAATGTCATTTGTTATCTCATAATATATTAATAACATGTCATTTTCGAAGTATGAGTTTACAAATTCAAAGAAGAAATAGTACCACTCACCTGGGAAAGCCGAAAAATCAACCTTTGATGGTTACTCGAGCTAACACACTCAAATACCTAATAATTAATCGAAAAACGGTATAAAAAACTGAGTAAACTAATGTTCTAACGAACGATTCAACAAAATTATGCTTATTTGTTGATAAAATGACACATACGCACCAATAGCAAGCTTGCCCATTGCTGTCCGCAATACGCAGTTCATGCAACGAACTTGTTCGAGCCATAACTTCCTCCACCATACTTTATTTCAAGCAAATTTATAGTCCATAGAAAGCCCTTTCGACACACTACAAAATCCTTAACTTAGCCAACCAAAAAACTAGCCAAAAGACCAAAGAAACTCATTTCTGAAGTTACTATTCCTAATGAATTTGGTATATCCGATTGAACAGTAGCTACGTCAAAATTAAAAACCGAAGATGAGAGGACTTACAGCAATATCCATCGTTACCCACGCGCAAGTCCTCACAAACATTTTGAATTATAGGTAGATTTGTTTAATAAAAAAGAACATATGAACAAAATTTCCACAATTTCCAAAAAGAGAAGCAAAAAAAATACAAAATCAAAAAGGACTTACACTTAAGTGCGATAGCTTCCTCGTTAGTGAGTCTGACTCTGAATGTAGGGGTGTAATAATTTCCTCTAAAAAACATATAAATCCTCCCTATAGCCTTGTCTTGACTACTCACCACTTGCGCGAGCCTATCCACAAATACATCGCCAAGCCGCTTCCGACCAATATGATCCACAGCATTGTAAATAGTAACAATCTAGTAACCGAATCGAGGGAAGGTCAAGGGATAAACTGTAGCAGAGGAGGTGGGGGATGGTGTGATAGCCCGTTGCACAAGAGGAGGAAAACAGGGCATCTGAGGCAGCGAAAAGGGGGCTGAAGCGATGGTAGAGGAGGGAAGGGAGGGAGAGAGGGGAGGCGAGAGCAGAGGAGAAAGAGAGGTAGCGAGACAGGAAGGCAAGGGCTTGCTGACGCTTGGAGAGGAGGGAGCGAGCGAAGAGCGCCATTGTTAGGGTATAGATTGCACGAAAAACTCCGAGGTGGAGCAGAAAGAAACTACCGAGAAAGAGAAATGAGGGCCCTTCAAGGGATTTATGGCTATTAAACCAAAAATCCCCGAAGTTGCAAATGCCGCATTTTACATTTTCTATTTATCGCCCATTTATATAAATGCCCCTAAGTTACGAGGGAAAGTAATTCTACGCGATCTCTCATTCGCTCTCCTTTAAGTGCCTATCTTGGTCAACCAGCGTCAATACATATCTCTGCCGCGAGTCCATGTGTATGCATGAGTGTCAATAGAATATGGAGTTGTTGAATAATCATGCATAAAAAATAACCAAATCATTCACTTTCCCTGTACTTCCTAAACAACCAAAATTTTAGGATATAACAAACTTTATACTCATATATCAAAATACTCATTTCAATCAATAGTATCAAAATAAGTATTAATGGTTCAATCCATTGATCAATCTTATCGAAAATACACGTCAATGGTCTAATCCATTGGCCAATCTCATGTTCAGCTATCTAACTATAATCGCGGATGACCTCCTTAACAAGGCGACCAAGTTTCCCCTTGATGTGGCTAGCAGGGATCACCTAGAGGGGAGTGAATAGGTGACCTTGAACAGTTTTATAATATTTATGTGGAAATAAAACCAATCACAGAAGAGTCTGAATAAAATTCAAATTCAAGACAGATTGTATGGATGAAGCTCTTGATGTGCAAAAAGTAAAGTAAGAGATAAAGGATAGAGAATCTGCACACAAGTTTATAGTGGTTCGACTTATAGCAAGCCTACATCCACTCTCCCACGCTTACAACCTACTGGCCGGATTTCACTATGTAATCAAGAGGAATTTACAGATTTTGAGTGATATCACTCTCGTGTATGATAGGATTCTCTATCTCACACAGTCACTTTTACAAAGTAACCCTCAAGGTCTAAGTGTTTTGGCTCAGAACAACAAGAGAAATGATTGGAGTATGCTCAGACTTTGGACTTGTTGATTCTTGATTCTGTTATCATCTTTTGCTGCGCGTTGATCTCCTTAAATACTCCTCTACTCCCAAACTAGCTGTTGGACAGCTTTCAGAGAATCATTTTCCAATCTTCACCTTGGACAGATTTGTATAATAAGGATTGAGTAGCCGTTGGATGACAGATTCTGAATCCCGCTGATTCTGGTCGCCCATACAATCAGAATCTTGGTTTCCATAAGTAGAGCTTTATCCGTTGTAATGTATTCTTATCGTAATATTTGATTGTCAATCAATTTGATTAAGATTGTACCGATCAAAACTTTTCTTCTGTGAAATCCATGCCAGATCACTAGCTGTTATGTTTCGTTCTGAATTCTGCGTCTGAAAAAATTCTGTATCTGCATTTGTGTTTGAATAACTTCTGTGTCTGAATCTCAGAACTTAGATTCTGTGGGTCTTCAAAGAACTTATTTTTTCAGCTTGTAAAGTCTAAATAACTTCCTTATGAGTTTCCAAAACACACACACACACACACACACACACACACACACACACATATATATATATATATATATATATATATATATATTCCTGAAATAAAATAGTTCAGAATAAGTATCAGATTTTACAATTATTCTAGAAGGTTTTGTCAACTTCAAAATTAGTAAGAGTTTTTCTCAACAATCTTCCCCTTTTTTATGGTGACAAAACTTTCCTACAGATTGAATCAATTTGAAATTAATTGGAAGTAAATATATATATAGCGCATGGATCACAGATTGAAATTGAAAGAGCAAACTCTATTGATATCTGTGTCTTAGCTTCCTTTGTATATAACCTGCATATGATCTGCACCAAATAAATTCTCTCCCTTTTTATCATCAGCAAAAAGTCAATAATAGAGAGTATAAAGCATTTATATTGAATAATCAACCAGTCTAACAAGAAATGTTAGTTAAATTACAGACTAATTGAAAGAAATATGACTTTGAGAGAAATGTTTTAAAACAAGCTATTATTTTGAAGGAGTACGAATCAGTTGAAAATTTTCCAATATTGAGACAGCTTCATCAATCTTCGAACTGTATTGACCTACAACCTTATCCATGTTGGATGAGCATAAAGTAATGGCTTTCTCAAGTTTTGCTCTGTCTGCTGCTGCTTGAATTCGTTGAGTGTTGTAGTTTTCCCCAATAATTTTCTGTAGATTTTTCATGTCTTGTTCTAGTGCAGCTTAATTGTCCTTAATTTCGAGCAGAATAGAGAGGATGTTCTGATTTTCTGAAGGCTGTTCTTGGACATTAGCTGGCTTAGACTGATTGAACCCCATTGTTGCTTCTTCTGGATTCTCCCCTTAAACAGGTGCTTGATCTTCAGAAACATGTTCTATAGCGGTTGGTTCTGAAACCTTTGGAGTTGGTTCATAAACATGTTCTGGAGCATCAGCATGGCATGTATCAATATGTTCTGCTTTTGCTTCATCATTTTCATCACGCAGAAGAATTTTTCTTTTCTTGCTATATACCTTTAATGGGATTGGAGAATCTATCTTCTTGCTTGCTGATCCTGCCCCTTTTCTCTATCCTGTTTTTCTGATACTTGACTTTTCAGCAGACTTTGCTTCAGACTGATGAGCCTCTTTTCCTTTGATTCTTTTCTTCACATCATCAAACTGTTTCATTTTGGAGAGCATTCTTTCTCCAACAAACATACAGGGAATAAGGTTCTGGCGCAATTTATCAGGAATCGATATTTGTAGAAACATGAAAATTCGAGAGATTAAAGTACCATATGGCAATTGTCCCTTGTCCTTCTGTAATGTCCTGTACATATGGAAGATGATGATATGAGGAAGAGAAAAAGGTTGACCTTTCAAGATAGCCCAGATGAGCTTGATTTCTGATTTGGATAGGTCAGTTTTGGAGGCTGCCTTGGGCTTCAAGCAATTGATAATGATCTTGTGTAGAATTACTGATCTTCTGGATAAGTCAGAGTAGGAGAGATGCCGGTTTGATCCTAGAGTAAAGTTGGGATTTTCAGAAGCAATCTTGAAAGCAACTTCAAAATTCACTGCCAGTAGAGTAAACTTATAGTGTTGTGCTCCTATTATCCTTGCCAATACATCCGCTTTTAAATCGAATTTTTTGTCATCAACAGTGAATTGGATCCAGTTAGGCGATAAGATAGAGAGATTTGAATAGAAGTAGGCAGTTAATTCAGCATAAACATTTACAGATTGAAGGCAAAATTCATAAATGCCTAACTTTTGAAACAAGTTCTTTACTGAAATATCAGCCTTCTCTAGGTAGTCAAAATCCACAGTTCTGTGGTTCATGATCTCTCGAGCAAACAACAACTTGTAACAGATGTTATGCTCGGAGTTTCTGAATAATCCTCCTGTACCTGGCACACCATATGCTATTCCTACCTTCATTTCAAAAATCTCAAAAAATCGAGCATCATCATCAGGTATAACAAACTTGGTTGCACTGGTAGTTTTAGGGCTGATATGAGCAGATTTTTTGTCAGAGGGTGCTGATGATTCTCGGACTTTTTCTTTGCCCTTTTTGGAAGAGGGTTCTTTTGGTGTAGTGCTGACCAGAACATTGTCAGAATCAACGCAAGCTTGAGAGTAGTTTTGCGTAAGATGTTCTTCAGAGGAGAACCCATTATCTCCCAGACAGTCACGCAAAGAAGATGCAGAGGCATTGTTTCTCTTTAACTTTAGATAAGCATTCCATACATGCTTGATGCTTTTAAAACGAAAATCAATTTTACCAGAAGCTTTGGGAGGCGATGACTAATGAGGTGGTGTCGTTTCGGCAGTTTCTTCATGATGTTCCGATTCTGTATCTGAAATCTCCATAAACTCCGCCGGTGTAGTAGATTTAGAGTCTAGGTTCAGAATGCGTGAAGATCTTCTTTTGAATGGCATTTTGATCACTTTAGGAGCAAAAAGTTTCGATCTTTGGAGAAAGAAGATGAGGAGAGTCTTTGAATATCGGAAGGTTTTGAGGAAAAGAGAATCGTACTGATAGGGTTTTGAAAAGTGACGGACATGTTTATAAACGAGAAGGACGGGTTTTAAAAATAAAAGGTTATTTTTAGAAAGTATAAATAAGCTCGAACAAGTAGGAAGGAAATATATTTTCGGAAGCATAAAAGATCAGGACAATATCATGATAATATTTTAAGCACAATTAATTAGATAAATTAGGATACGTACCTGATTTGCTTCCTAAAATAACAAATGTGAAAATATCTTGCCAGAAATATTCCCGCCGAACTTTAAACTATGTACGTACCGTTCTTTGAGAGTCTAAAAGATGTTCAGACTGAGAGCACTTGAGTCTGAAAAATTCCTATCTGTCAAACACTTTAAGAGAATGGATATGTAATGCACAGTTTGTTCTTAATATACTCAAATGAAGATTTGTCAAGAGGTTTTGTGAATATATCAGCTAATTGATTCTTAGAATCAATGAATTAAGTATTCACATTGCCATTTTGAGCATGATCTCTAATGAAATGATGCTTGATTTCAATATGCTTCGCTCGTGAATGAAGAATAGGATTTTTGGACAGATTAATAGCACTTGTGTCGTCACACTTAATTGGAACACTTGATTCTTCAACAGCAAAGTCTCGCAACTGCTGCTTCATCTACAGAATCTATGCACAGCAGCTTCCCAACGCTACATATTCTGCTTCTGCCGTAGAAAGTGCGACTGTATTTTACTTTTTTGAGTACCAGGATACCAACATATTTCCAAGCAGTTGACATATGCCTGTAGTACTTTTCCTGTCCACTTTACGTCCAGCTAAATCAGCATATGAATAACCAGTAAGAGTAAAATCTGAATCTTTGGAATACCAAAGACCTAATATTGGATAAGTTCCAATGTATTTGATTATCCTTTTTACTACAGAGAGATGTGACTCCTTTGGGTCTTATTGAAATTTTGCGCACATACAGATACTAAAAAATATATCAGGTCTAAATGCAGTAAGATACAATAGTGAACCTATCATGCTTCTGTATACCTTCTGGTCCACCTTTTTTCCATGTTTATCCTTGTTCAGTTTGGATGTTTGGGACATTGGAGTGTCTGTTTTCTTACTGTTTTGCATTCCAAACTTCTTGATAATCTCCTTAGCATACTTCTCTTGGCAAATGAATGTACTATCTTTGGTTTATTTCACTTGTAAGCCAAGAAAGAATGTTAGTTCTCCCATCAAGCTCATCTCGAACTCATTCTGCATATTCTTAGAGAATTCCTTGCAAAGTAATTCATTAGAGGATCCAAAGATTATATCATCCACATAAATTTGAACAAGTAGAAAATCCTTATCCTTTTTCTTAACAAACAAAGTTGTATCGACCTTACCTTTGGTGAAATCATTTTATAGAAGGAAGTTACTTAACCTTTCGTACCATGCTCTAGGTGCCTGTTTCAGACCGTAAATGGCATTTTTGAGACTGTAGACATAATCAGTTTTCCTTGGTTCTTCGAAACTAGGTGGTTGATCTACATATACTTCTTCTTTAATATATCTATTTAGGAAGGCACTTTTCACGTTCATCTGAAACAATTTAAAGTTATGGAAACAAGCATAAGCTAATAATAGCCGAATGACTTCTAACCTTGCAACTGGTGCATATGTTTCATCATAATCTATGTCTTCTTCTTGAGAATAGCCTTTTGCAGCCAGTCTTGCTTTGTTTCTTGTGACTTTCCCTTTGTCATCCAGTTTGTTTCTGAACACCCATTTTGTTTCAATTATTGGATGATTTTTGGGTCTTGGCACAAGCTCCTATACTTTATTGATTCTGAACTGCTGAAGTTTTTCCTGCATAGCTTCTATCCAGCTTTCATCTGATAAGGCTTCTCTAACTTCTTTTGATTCTATTTCTGATATCAATGCCAAGTTGCTGATGTTCTCCTTTTGTTTGGATCTAGTCTTGATACTATTTTCTATTTCTCCAATGATGAGGTTCTTCGGATGATTGGATTTATGTTTTCAGTTTTTGTCAAATCTTTCATTTTGAATATCTGTAGACTCTGAATTTTCTGATTGAGTCTGAGTTGTATCTTTTTTCTTTTCTTTTGAGGATTCTACAATCTTTGGAGATTCTTGATGAGCCTCCGTTAACTCTTGAATGTTGGAAGGTAATTCAGATTCATCTTTGTGAGTATGAATATTTTCTTCAAAACTTACATCCATTATTTCTTCCACAGTCTGAGAATTCTTGTTGAAGACTCTGTATGCTTTACTTATAGTAGAATATCCAAGGAAGAGTCCTTCATCTACTTTCTCATCAAACTTTCCAGTGCGGTCATTTGGATTTTTGAAAATAAAGTATTTACAACCAAATACACGAAAATATGAGATACTGGGCTTTCTACCTTTATAAAGCTCATAGGGGGTTTTTCTCAAGAATAGGTCTGAGAAAAACTCTGTTACTGATATAACATGCTGTAAAGACTGCATCTGCCCAGAAATGAAAATGAATCTTACTTTCAATCAACAGTGTTCTTGCCATTTCTTGCAAAGAACGATTTTTTTGTTTCCACAACACCATTTTGTTCTGGTGTATATGGAGTAGAAAAATTCTGTTGAAAGCCATTTTCCTCACAAAAATTTGAAAAACTTTGATTTTCAAATTCTCCCCCATGATCTGTTTTAATGCAGGAAATAGTATAGCTCTTTTCATTGTGAACTCTTTTTGCAAATTTTGAAAAGTATAAAAATGCCTCATTTTTATGAGCAAGAAAGAACACCCAAGTAAATCTTGTGAAATCATCAATAATTACTAAACAATACTTCTTACCACCAATACTTTGTGTTCTGGTTGGTCCAAACAGATCCATATGAAGAAGCTGCAAAGCACGATTAGTGGAAACATGATGTATAGATTTAAAAGAGCTCCTTACTTGCTTTCCTAGGGTGCAGGCATTGCATAATTATGTTTTTCTGTATTTCAAATCTGGCAAGCCTCGAACCAGTTTCTTGTTTGAGATCTTTGAGATTTGTTTCATACTGATATGCCCCAACCTTCTGTGCCATAGATCTTCATCTTCTTTGATTGAGATCAGACAATGAGTGGAATTTGGATTTACATCAAGAAGATAAATATTGCCATGTTTTCTTCCTGTGAAAGTTTGAGAAGAGTCTTTACTTATTCCTGAACATGTGTTTTCTTGAAAGTTTATTCTGAAACCTATATCACATAATTGGCTTATGCTTATCAGGTTGTAGTTGAGTACTTTTACCAATGAAACATCATTGATTGTAAGTCCTCCAATTTCAACTGTTCCCTTGCCAACTATTTTTCCTTTGGTATTTCCTCCAAAGGAAACTTTTCCACCATTCAGACTGTGTAGATTAACGAATATGCTTGGATCTGCTATCATATGTCTAGAGCATCTACTGTCTAGGTACCACTTTCTTTTTCTCTTTTGTGGTAACCTGCAAAAATCACAACCCCTCAAGTTGTTTTTGGTACCTAAATTTGTTTGGGTCCTTGAGCATTAGTATAGGCTGTCTTAACAAAATCTCTTCGAACATGTCTCTAGACCTTAGGACATTCATTCTCCAAATGTTGTGGATCTCCACAATTTGAGCATTTAAGAGCACTTCGCCCAACAGGTTTGACAAAATTTCTTTTAAAATGATTTTTATAAGCTTGTCGAGGAGATCTTTGTCTTAATCTCTCCTTGACTTTTGGAAAATCAATCAAGCTATCACTTTCCTTTACAAATCCTAGACCAGATTTGTTATAGTAAGGAATTTCAATGGAAATGATATGCTTCAAGGTTTCTGAACCTTTTGAAAACTTGGAAGCGATTTCTGAAACTTCTTTTTTCAAAACAGCATTTTCTTTGGAAAGAAAATCTCGACTTTCCTTGACTTGATAAAATTCTTTTCGAAGGAAATCAATCTTTTCTTTTTGTAAAATATCCTGTTGCCTCATAGAAGAATTTTCCTTTTTCAAAGAAGAGATTCTTTTAAGAGCAGTCTTAAATTCAAAGCATAATTCATCAATGTAATTCGATACTTCAATAGTCATTTCAGAAGGTTTTACCTCGATTTTCACTTTAGGATCAGAATCTGAGTCTGAATCTGACTTTGTCATTAGACAGAAATTTGAGATATCTTCATCACTATCTTCGTACTCTGTGTCACTCTAGGTTTCTGCCTTTAAGGCCTTCTTTGCTTTCTCAAATTTGGTTTTCTTTTTCAGAAGTAGACAGTTAGGCTTGATATGTCCACGTTTCCTATAGTGAAAGCATATCACCTCCTTTGATCTCTCTGTCTCATCGATAGACTTCTTATTTTCAAAAGGCTTCTTCCCTTTGAGGTTTCTTCCTCTAATTTTCATTTTCTTATACTTCTTTATGAAGAGAGCTAATTCTTCATCATCAACATCTTCATCTTCAGAATCTGCATCAGAATCAATGTTAGTTTTCAATGCAATTGACTTATTACCTCTGGTTTCATTCTCCTCATTCCGTTTCTCTGTCTTATATGATTGAAGAGTTCCAATTAACTCATTCACTGATAGAGGCTTGATTCTTTGTGTCTCACGAAGAGATGTTTTGATGTTATCCCATTCCTTTGTAAGTCCTCTTAGTAGTTTATTGACTTTCAATGCATTTGGGACTGGTTGTCCTTGATATACAAGATCGTTTACTATGTCAGTAAACCTATCATACATATCAGCAATTGATTCTTCAGGCTTCAGTTTGAAGGATTCATATTGACCAAGCAAAAGATTGATTTGAGTTTCCTTGGCTCGATCTATTCCTTTATAAGTAATATAGAGAGTATCCCAGATTTCCTTAGCAGATTCACAAGCAGCAATTTTTTTATATTCAATAGGAGATAAAGCACAATAAAGAGAATAAATTACTTTGGAATCTAAAGTTTCTCTTTTAGAAATCTCTGCTTGAGATAATGGAGGATCTGCTGATTTGCTTGCATCTACCTTTTCTTTTGAATCAGAAGATTTCAGTTTGACTCCTTTGATAATGACATCCCATTGCATATGATCAATTGACTTTATGAATGCCTTCATCTTATTCTTCCAGATGCTATATTCCTTGCCATCAAAATATGATGGTCTGTTATTGCTCTGACCTTCAATGAGTCCTGGAGCACCAAAGCTAACCATGTAGATCGTTACCTCAGAAGTAAAATGCTTTAATAAAATGAGCAACCTGCTCTGATACCAATTGATGTGGCTATCAGGGATCACCTAGAGGGGGGGTGAATAGGTGACCTTGAACAGTTTTATAATATTTATGCGGAAGTAAAACCAATCACAGAAGAGTCTGAATAAAATTCAGATTCAAGACAGATTGTATGGATGAAGCTCTTGATGTGCAGAAAGTAAAGTAAGAGATAAGGGATAGAGAATCTGCACACAAGTTTATAGTGGTTCGGCTTAGAGCAAGCCTACATCCACTCTTCCATGCTTACAACCTACCGGCCGGATTTCACTATGTAATCAAGAGGAATTTACAGATTTTGAGTGATATCACTCTCGTGTATGATATGATTCTCTATCTCACACTGTCACTCTTACAAATAACCCTCAAGATCTAAGTGTTTTGGCTCAGAACAATAAGAGAAATGATTGGAGTATGCTCAGACTTTGGACTTGTTGATTCTTGATTCTGTTATCATCTTTTGTTGCCCGTTGATCTCTTTAAATACTCCTCTACTCCCAAACTAGCCGTTGGACAGCTTTCAGAGGATCATCTTCCAATCTTCACCTTGGATAGATTTGTATAATAAGGATTGAGAAGCCATTGGATGATAGATTCTGAATCCCGCTAATTCTGGTCGTTCATATAATCAGAATCTTGGTTTCCATAAGTAGAGCTTTGTCCGTTGTAATGCATTCTTGTCGTAATATTTGATTGTCAATCAATTTGATTAAGATTGAACCAATCAAAACTTTCCTTCTGTGAAATCCATGGCAGATTACTAGCTGTTATGTTTCGTTTTGAATTCCGCGTATGAAGAAATTCGGTGTCTGAATAATTTTTGCATCTGTATTTGTATCTGAATAACTTCTGCGTTTGAATCTCAGAACTTAGATTCTGTGGGTCTTCAAAGAACTTATTTTTCCAGCTTGTAAAGTCTGAATAACTTCCTTCTGAGCTTCCAGAACATATATATATATATATATATATATATATATATATATATATATATATATATATTCCTGGAATAAAATGGTTCAGAATAAGTATTAGATTTTACAATTATCCCAAAAGGTTTTGTCAACTTCAAAATTAGTAGGAGTTTTCCTCAACACCCCCTTGGCTAGATCTCCACCTACATTGCTGGTGGTTCGACTCACAAGGATATTCTAGACTAATATGGGCACACCCATAATCCCTCAATAGGATTACAGAGATACTGAACATCAATACTTACCCACAATAACATCCTCCACAATCCACAAAGTCAAATCCCTAAACCATTACATATATCATAATACGTTTCCCAAATCAGTTCAGAATCCATTTCATAAATCATATTTAAAGTTGAGGACTTCTCATGAGTCTTTCCCAAAATGTTTCGCAAACCCATTTACATACAATAAGTTCAAACCAAAATCAAAAGATAACCTTCCATTTCAAATAAACAAAATGGATGTAAATATTCAATCCATTTTTATGTGACCAAAATGTCATTTGTTATCTCATAATATATCTATGACATATCATTTTCGAAGTATGAGTTTACAAATTCAAAGAAGAAATAGTACCACTCACCTGGGAAAGCCGAAAAACCAACCTTTGATGGTTACTCGAGCTGACGCACTCAAATACCTAATAATTAATCGAAAAACGGTATAAAAAACTGAGTAAACTAATATTCTAGCAAACGATTCAACAAAATTATGCTTATTTATTGATAAAATGACACCTACGCACCAACAGCAAGCTTGCCCATTGCTGTCCACAATACGCAGTTCATGCAAAGAACTTGTTCGAGCCATAACTTCCTCCACCATACTTTATTTCAATCAAATTTATAGTCCATAGAAAGCCCTTTCGACATACTACAAAATCCTTAACTTAGCCAACCCAAAAACTAGCCAAAGACCAAAGAAACTCATTCCCGAAGTTACTATTCCTAATGAATTTGGTATATCCGATTGAACAGTAGCTACGTCAAAATTAAAAACCGAAGATGAGAGGACTTATAGCAATATCCGTCGTTACCCACGCGCAAGTCCTCACAAAGATTTTGAATCATAGGTAGATCTGTTTAATAAAAAAGAACACATGAACAAAATTTTCACAATTTCCGAAAAGAGAAGCAAAAAAAATACAAAAGCAAAAAGGACTTACACTTAAGTGCGATAGCTTCCTCGTTAGTGAGTCTGACTCTGAATGTAGGGGTGTAATAATTTCCTCTAAAAAACATATAAATCCTCCCTATAGCCTTGTCTTGACTGCTCACCACTTGCGCGAGCCTATCCACAAATACATCGCCAAGCCGCTTCCGACCAATATGATCCACAGCATTGTAAATAGTAACAATCTAGTAACCGAATCGAGGGAAGGTCAAGGGATAAACTGTAGCAGAGGAGGTGGGGGATGGTGTGATAGCCCGTTGCACGGGAGGAGGAAAACGAGGCATCCGAGGCAGCGAAAAAGGGGCTGAAGCGATGGTAGCGGAGGGAGGGGAGAGCGAGAGGGGAGGCGGGAGTGGAGGAGAAAGAGAGGTAGCGAGACAGGAAGGCAAGGGCTTGCTGATGCTTGGAGAGGAGGGAGCGAGCGAAGAGCGCTATTGTTAGGGTTTAGATTGCACGAAAAACCCCGAGGTGGAGCAAAAAGAAACTACCAAGAAAGAGAAATGAGGGCCTTTCGAGGGATTTATGGCTATTAAATAAAAAATCCCCGAAGTTGCAAATGCGGCATTTTACATTTTCTATTTATCGCCCATTTATATAAATGCCCCTAAGTTACGAGGGAAAGTAATTCTACGCGATCTCTCATTCGCTCCCCTTTAAGTGCCTATCTTGGTCAACCAGCGTCAATACATATCTCTGCCGCGAGTCCATGTGTACGCACGAGTGTCAATAGAATATGGAGTTGTTGAATAATCATGCATAAAAAATAACTAAATCATTCACCTTCCCTGTACTTCCTAAACAACCAATTATGAGGACACCCAGCATTTAATGGTGAATGATTCTGAGGAGGAGGGCACCCAGCATTTTATGGTGAATGTTATTTAGCCGCGGTTTAATCGACACTCAGAAGAAGCCAATGTAGGTTCTGAATAGAATCTCTCTCATCAGAAACATCACTTGAATAGGCATTTTAATCTTGTCACTAGATATTTCTAGTGAATCTTCTTTTTTTTCTTGCCTTTTATTTTCTTCACAAGGAATCTTCCATTGGACATACCATTTGTTTGTGTCATTTTGCATGGACCGTCATGATTAATGATCTGGTCAACACATTAGAGAATGTCATGAAAGAGTCAAAAATCGCTTGAATCATATCTTTCAGTGGGAATAATCAAGCCTTATATGAACTGATGGAGAGCTTTTGAAGGCAGTCAGAGATACATGTGAAGGAGAGTCTGTTACAGATATTACCCTCCTTGAAAATTGTATGGCATGTAAGTGGCACTTTTAATTGTAGAAGGCATCCCGGAAACAGTTTACTGTTTCTGCTTTCTTAAATACATTCATGTGCGTGCATGCTTACATGGGTGCATGTGTATGTGTAGGTGTGTCTAATGATTTGTGAATGAAGTTCAATGAACTTGTTGAGTAATCTTAGAAAGTAGAGTAGGAGCAACTTTCCCTGGAATGGTTCTAATGATGTGATGCTATGATTCTTACATAATCAGGGTAGGTTTCTGCTTGCTGCTGTTAGTGGCCGTGTTTTGGCACCATCCTTTCATTCTGTTCTCCATCTTGGGCATGAAATTATTGAACAAGCACTTGGATCTGCAAAGATAAATGTTCCAGATTCTCAACCTGAAATGACATGGAAACACATGGAGCTCTCTGTCATGTTGGAGAGAGTTCAAGCTCATGTTGCACCTACTGATGTTGATCCTGGGGCTGGACTTCAGCGGCTCCCAAAAATTCTAAAAACAGCTAAAGTGAAGTGCACTGGTGCGTTACTTGAAAGAGTTTTTATGCCATGTGATATGTATTTCCGCTATACAAGGCACAAAGGTGGGACTCCAGTTTTGAAGGTGATTTAGCTCTCTACTTGTCTAGGAATGCACATTATCTGGTGTTTGTATATTTTCAGGAACGCACATGATTTTTTGATGTTCAAACTTTAGCAGAGGTTTCTATCTAGTCAATCGAATTTAAGTGTAAGATCTCACTTGCTTTGTTTTATCCTCTGCTGGAGATGAAGCCTTGGCAACAGGCAAAAATAAAATAAAATAATAAAATAAAAAGATAACCGTTGCAATTTGCAATGGTTATTTAGCCTTTTTTTCCCTAAATTTTCTTATCATTTTTTTCTCATAAATTCTCTCAAATTCTCTTCTCTCAAATTTTCTCAATACTCTAAGGCTGCGCATGGCAACCATTCTGTACCCGCGAACAGATTCTGGTTAGAAATGATTCTTTTTTATTTTGTGCTCGGGAACTGATTTTGAACATTTGAAGACGTTTGGTAACGGCCCAAAATTTCTATTCCTGAAATAGTAAAAGAACATAAATGCGTTTGGTAACGGCATAAAATTTATTTTTATTAATAATATTTTAATAACATTTTAAATATTTTAATATTTCTTTCTTTTCTTTTTTTCTTCTCCTCCTTGGCCATGGTCGGTAAAATATTTTTTAATTAATAATACTTTTATTAAAAATAGTTTTTAAAATTTTTTTGCCATGGCCGGTAAAAAAATTTCTTATAAATAATTTTTTTATTAATAATTTTTTAAAAACATTTTACTAAAAACTATTTTTATTGAAAATATTTTTTTGCCATGGCCTGGTTGCTGGCCATGGCCAGTAAACTTTTTTTTTTATTAATAATATATTTTATATTTTTTTAACATGGCCTGTTCGCTGGCTATGGCCGGTAAAATTTTTTTTTTAATAATATTATTTTTTATTTTTTTCGCCATGGCCTGGTTGCTAGCCATGGCCGATAAAATTTTTTTATCAATAATATTTTTTTATTAAAATATTTTAATCTCGCCAGATACGGCGAGGGTAGCCCTCGCGCCGGACATTAGAAGCTATATTAAAAATCAAGAAAAAGAAGAAGAAAAAAAAACTGATTCTCATTTTTGTGCCCAGAATCAAAAAATTAAACAAACGGATTTCTATTTTCAAACTGATTCCGGAACAAAAGAACAGAATTAAACACTATTTGGCAAGTTACCATGCACAGCCTAAATTCTCTCAATTTTCTCAATCCGCGCAATTTTCTCTTAATTCTCTCAATCAATCTGCTCAATTCTCTCAATCCATTTGAATAATGGCAAGTGAAAGTCAAGTGTCAATTGGCAAAAGTAAGAATATCATGACGGAATCCCATTATTCTTTTGATCCTCGTGATTATGCAGATTTTCAAGATGATGAATTCAACATTTTTCCTGATGTGGAGCGCATCCCGATGCAAGAAAGTCTTCATCCTCATGCCGAAATGTCTACAACAAAGGAGGTGGAGTGAGAACTTACATCTGACATTTGGGACCACTTCACGAAAACGGAAAGATTTGATATTGATAAAAAATGTATGATATAATTTATAAACATTGTGGGAAAATATATAAATATACAGGTAAACAAAGATATGGAACATTCAAACGATATCTTAGGAGCAAACATCCAACCCAAGCGAGAATCGATATCAGGCAACAATAAATTTCCAAGTATGTCAATCCTAACACTTCTCCTTTATTTCGTTTTAATGAAAAAACTTATAAGGAAGAATTAGGTAAATTTGTTTCCGTTGAGCATTTATCATTTAATTTTGGAGAAAGATTTGGTTTTAATTAATTTGTACAAAAAGCATGTGCTCCACAAGCAAAACATGTTCCTAGAAATTCACTCAAATGAGTAATTAAAGATCTTTACCAAAATAGAAAAAAAGATTTACAAAACTTTTTTATGCAATTTAATGGATGCGTGCATATAGGTAGTGATATTTGGAGTGATCATTGGCAAATTCATTCTTACATGGGCATAACATGTCATTGGATAGATGACGATTGAAATATTAAAAAAAGAGTCATTGCATTTAGAGTTTTCGATAGTAAGCATACGGCAAATAATATTTATAGAATAATTAGGCAAATTTTAGAACAATATAGTTTGCTTAACAAAATTTTTTCAATTAGTTTTGATAATGCCGCGGCAAATATCGCTTTAATTGCCGATTTAGAAAATATTTGTAAACCTGCTTTTGTCGGAAAATTTTTTCTCGTTAGATGTGCTTGTCATGTTTTAAATTTATGTATACAAGATGGTTTGAAAACTCTTGATATTTTTCTTGAACCAATAAAAACGGCGATTCAATTTTTATGGAAACATCCTCAAAAAATGAAAGAATGTGGTAGATTTTGTAAAGCAAATGAAAAAATGTCAAAAAGATTTTCAAGAGATGTTCCAACTCATTGGAATTCTACTTTCCACTTGCTTAGTGAATGTTTTGCATATAAAGATTTATTATGCGCATTCATTTCTAATAATATACCTCAGATTAATTTATACCCGCAAGAGTGAGATATTTGCAAAAAAAATTTAGATATTTTAAAGGTTTTTAATGATGCGACTTATACTTTATCCGGTATTTATTATCCTACTGCGCATTTATTTTTAGTAGAGTGTATTAATATTGTCGGAGTTTTTGAGGAATACGAAAATGATGTTGAATTACAAAATACTATAGTAACAATAAAAATGAAGTGGCTACGTTATTATAGCGAAATTCCCATTATTTATTTAGTTGCTTGTGTTTTTGATCTGCGTTGTAAATTAGATGGTT
Organism: Syzygium malaccense; assembly: GCA_031216405.1. NCBI lineage: Eukaryota > Viridiplantae > Streptophyta > Magnoliopsida > Myrtales > Myrtaceae > Syzygium > Syzygium malaccense. The sequence continues at coordinate 11,220,287 of CM062258.1, forward strand.
TAAGTGATTATTTGCATATGCATTATCAATGTTTACATTATGATACGGTAAATGTTACAATCATACTAAGGGAGGTTAAAAACGTAGTAATAGAATTATATAATGAATTTTATACTAAATATAATTTAGGTAATATTGGATCTTCTCAATTTATCGAGACACAAAGTGAGAGTACAAGTAAAATTAGTAGAGGATACCAACTTTTATTACATAGACAAAAAAAAGCAAAAGGGAGTAATAGGAAATATTTCTGAATTAGAGATGTATCTAACCGTTTCCTTTGAGTTTACTGTATCCGAAGGTAGTACAGGTTTTTTAATTTTGGATTGGTGGAAGAGGCACGCAAGCTAATACCCAATCCTTTCTCTTATTACAAAACAAATTTTTGCAACCCCTTGTTCCACAGTTGCTGTCGAATAAGTATTTAGTGTCGAAGGTAATATTTTGGACAAACAACGTTCAATATTAGTTTCAGAATCAGTGGATGCTCAAGCTTGTGTCGATGATTGGATGAAGGCTCAATACCGACAATAAGAGATAGATCGGAATAATGAATCCGAATTTTTTAACGACGAAGATACCACCACTACCGGTATCGGTATTGAAACGGGTATCGACGACTGAGGGCAAAAGAATTATTGGAGTTGGCAAATATTTCGAGGACCCTTGTTTCTCATACCAGGCATGCCCGCGTGAGTTTAAGAAAATCGAAGTATAATCCGACGACATGTGACCCCTACGCATGGAATGTGAGGGTTTAAGTTGGCCCGTTTGTTGTGGGATTAAAGGGGTTTCGGATAGGCTTAGGTTTTGGGGTCATTTTAGGGCATATATACTGTGCTTTTTTTTTTTATAGATCATTGTAACGAATTATAAGACGCTTAATGATAATTCATCAAGTTCAAGCCCCCTCTTTCTCTCTTTTTTTCCTCAAATTTGATTACAATTTATATTGAATAATTCATAATTTCATAATTCATAATTTTTTAATTTCATAATTTATTTTTTTAATTTTTAAATTATGAATTGGAACAGGCCTGGAATCGGAATCAGAACCGGAACCGGCCCGAAACCAGCCGGTTCATACATGGCCACGAACCAGAACCGGACCAGCCGGTTCCGAACCGTGGCTGTGCCTACTATCGCTTATATTGAATGTAAATTGTATATGACCAAAATACTCGTATGTAGATAAAAAGAAATAAAACCCAGAAAATAAAAATAAAAACACTCAAGTAACGTAACACTCTCTCTCAAGCTGGAGCATATAGGTCACCCATGCCCAGCTTGGAACAACCAGCAACAAAGGTAGGACGAAACAACGTTTTAGTGAACATATCAGCAAATTGATCTCTAGAGGCAACGTAAGGAGTAGCAACCAACTTTCGCTTCACAACATCACGAATAAAGTGACAATCAACTTCTATATGCTTGGTTTGCTCATGAAAAACAGGATTTCCAGCGATATAAATAGCTGCTTGATTATCACACATCATTTCAATAGGTTGATTAAGAGAAAATCCAAGTTCCCGGAGAAGGGATTTCAACCACAACAATTCAGCCATAGTATGTGCCATAGCACGATATTTAGCTTCTGCACTAGACCTGGCAATGGTAGTCTGTTTCTTGCTTCTCCAAGTAACCAAATTACCACCAAGAAAAGTGCAATACCCAGTTGTAGACTGCCGATCACACGCTAACCTAGCCCAATTAGCATTAGAGTAGCCAACCGGACTGGAAGAACCATTCGGTCTATAATCAATCCCTTACCAGGAGAGCCTTTAAGGTACCGAAGAATGTGACAAACAACATCCCAATGAGCCTTCTTGGGTGACTCCATAAACTGACTCACTTCACCAACAACAAAGGAAATATCGGGTTGTGTAACAGTAAGATAAATTAGTTTCCCAACTAGATTTTGATATCGATGCTTATCTTCAATATCATCTCCATCATCAACTCCAAACTTCTGATTTGGATCCATAGGAGTATCAATAGGCTTGGAAGCTAGTTTACCATTGTCAGATAAAAGATCAAGAGCATACTTTCGCTGAGACAAATTAATACCTTTCCTACTTTGTAAAACTTCAATATCTAGAAAATATCTAATAGCTTCCAAGTCTTTAATCTGAAACTGCTGCTGAAGAAAAGACTTGACTTCAGAAATGCCGATCACATTACAGCTAGAGATAATTATATCATCCACATATACAACAAGATCGACCACTCCCGACTCCTTCTTCCGAACAAAAACAGAATGATCAGAATAACACTGGTGGAAACCACATTTGGAAATCACTGAACTGAATTTCTCAAACCATGCCCCTAGAGACTGTTTCAACCCATAAATGGCCGTATGCAGCCGGCATACTTTACTACGATTCTCCCCCTGAGCAACATACCTAGGAGGTTGCTCCATACATACTTCTTCATATAAATCACCATAAAGAAACGCATTCTTCACATCCAATTGATATAATGGCCAATCAAAATTCATAGCAAGAGAAATAATTACATGAACAGAATTGAGACGTGCCACAGGGGAAAATGTCTCAGAATAGTCTACTCCATAAGTTTGAGTAAAACCTTTAGCAACAAGTCGGGCCTTAAGACGTTCAACTGAGCCATCCGGGTTGTACTTGATGGTGTACACCCATTGACGCTTCACCACATCTTTCCCGGGAAGAAGATCAACCAAAGACCATGTTTGGCGGGATACCAGATCTTCCATTTCCACATCCATAGCTCTCTTCCCCTCAAGATGGGACAAGGCCTTAGTGGTAGAAGTAGGAATTGTGTGAGTATGTAATGATAAAGCAAAGTCACGTAATGGGGAAGGAAGCTGTGAAAGAGACACGTAGCACTCGATAGGGTAAGCAAAAGAGGTTTTTTGTGTACAAGAACGAGTACCTTTGCGAAGGGCAATCGGAAGATTGTTTGGACCAGGAGACAAGGAGGGAGATTGGATGGAGGGCATGGAAGAGCTGGAGATTGGTGGTGCCATAGATTGCTTTCGCCGCTGATACACCTGCAAGGGAGGAGACATGGGAGAGGACTAATAGAGTCTAAGGGGATAAGTTGTGGGATAGAAGGATTGGCCACAATGTCAATTGAAAACTCTTTACCCTCAACAGAATAATATGGTGTATCCTCGAAAAAAGTAACATCAATACTGACATATTGGGTACAAGTCATAGGATCATAACACTGATATCCTTTTTGAGTTCGTGAATTCTCGAGAAAAACACATTTGATGGCACGAGGGGATAGTTTATCAATACCGGAACGTAAGTTATGGACAAAACAAACACACCTAAAGACACGAGGGGTAAGAGGGAATATTGGCTTGTTAGGAAACACAACACTAATCGGTGATTGATTATTGAGAATAGTGGAAGGCATACGATTTATGAGGCAGCAGGCAATAAGGACAGCATCACTCCAAAATGATTTTGGGACATGCATATGAAACAAGAGTGAACGAGCAACTTCTAGAAGATGATGATTCTTTCTCTCGGCCACACCATTTTGCTGAGGGGTATAAGTACAACTTGTTTGATGTATAATGCCAAGATTAGAACAAAACAAAGAAATTGATTTCTGTGAGTATTCTAGAGTATTATCAGTTCGCAAAATTTTAAGGGATGTATTAAACTGATTAGTAACTTCATTGGTGAAATAACTTAAAAACAGATAAAAATTCAAAACGGTCATGAAGCATATAAAGCCATGTTAGACGGGAATAATCATCCACAAAAGTAACAAAGTACTTAAAACCATTTCTACTATCAATATGCTATCGTCCCCATATGTCCGAATGAACAAGTTCAAGTAAAGTAGATGCACGAGAATCACTACGACTAGGAAAAGAACTACAATGATGTTTCCCAAGTTCGCATGCCTCACACTCAAGAGTAGAAATTGATTTACACTCGGGAATTATTTATTGTAACTTAAATAAAGATAAATGTCCTAAACGGGAATGCCATAATAGGGGGGTAGTCGAACTAGCAGCTAGACCATTGGCGTCAGCAGTAGAGACACCATCCAGATAGTAGAGTCCATCACGTTCATGCCCTCCACCAATTGTCTTCTTTGTCTGAAGGTCCTAAAAGATGCAAGAAGAGGGGTAAAATGTAACAGAACAATCAAGAGCTTTAGTTAATTGACTAACATACAACAAATTCAAAGGAAGTTGGGGAACATGTGTCACGCCCTGAACCCATTGAGAGCACGACATCCTCCACTAACCGATTTATGCGACATCCCAGGGTTATCGCCAACCTCAATTATAATCATCAGAGATTTAAATCCATAGCGAAAATCACAATTAATCCCGGACAATTTAAAACTGGGGAAAGTCAGGGAGAAAATACACATATACGATTCCATTAACAAACTTATAAAATATCCACAATTTACCACCGCCACAATTTACAACCATCGCATACACTTGCACACCGTATTACAAACCACCGATATACCAAAAAGATCGATGACCTAGCATTCTAAACTCGAAAATGGTACTTTCCAAAAACCTACTATTCTGAACCCCTAAGGCTAGCCCCTACGCCCCTTTACTCGGCGTCCACTCTGAGTCTAACTCATCGTCCTCTGAATCCGAGCTCTCTGAACTTCCCTGAACGGCTTGCTCCTCAGAGGACTCTGGTTCTACTTCAATCTCAATTGGATGATTGATGTCACCCGACTCAGCTGGAACATCATTCTGATTCTCCTCCCATAATACATCAAAGAAATTGTATTCCGGCACGTAGTTGGGATCCATATACTGCTCATATGGGAGTACATACTTCGGTTCCTCCTCGGGCTCCTCAGGCTGGTCAAGTTCGTCCTCAGGTTCTACCTTGGGCTCCACTTCCTTTTGTTCTTCCTCGGGGATTGGTTCTAAGTCTATATCCATCGGATCATCTTCAGCTTGTGATGCTTCGAGCTCGGATTCATGCTCAGCCCCTGAAGATCCCTGAGCAGCGGCTGCTGAATGCAATCCAGACTGAACTAAACTAGTCTTCGCACTGGTCAACTCTCAATCTATCGGGGGTATGGCAGACGGGTCCCAATCCCCTACTAAGTCGAATGGGACATCAAAACCCCTAATAGGCTCGAACTCATCTCTATCTGCATCCCAGAAGAACCAGGCAGTATAAACATGGGATTCCCAAAGAGGTAGTCCTACTTCTACAAAAATGGTAGTGGTATGCTTAATCCAGGTCACGTTATTGGGCATAGGGAATTCTGCAACCTCATTCTCGGTGTGCATTGGTACTCCAAAACGCTCTGGTGGCAGTGGCGGTAGGTTCATGGCTCAGGTTGGAGTTCTGAAAAATTAATGGTTGAAACAATCATGAGACTACATCTCAGTAAGTACACCCCTAAACCCCACCTAGGCTATCACGTACCTCCCGACAATCACCAAGCACAATCACACACGTACCAGATCGTCACATAGCAGACACTTTACACGCAATCACAAGCATGCCCAAATCTCATGTCATACACTCATTCCATTCTCATCATATCTTTTCCACATTCCTCGCCAGTGACCCGCGTTGAAGTATACGCCTCAGGTACACTGCGACTAACCTTTCACAACACTTCCGGGCCCACGTAAACGTACACGCCTCAGGCCATGTTTCTTGCCCGCGTTGAACTACACGCCTCAGGCTCAACACCTACCACCTACTGCACAACCCGCATTGAAGTATACGCCTCAGGCTGGTAGTCTTTCGGTAATACCGAGCATCGTCCCGCGTAAATGTACACGCCTCAGGACGGCACAATTTCCACGAACTCATATCATACCACATCCACTTTTATTTATGCACATGCTTAATAAGCATTTACCATACTCAACTGGCCAATCACACGTGGCCCGTGCACACATCAATTCACACATAAAACATGCTCACTCAGCATTTGACATGACCAATTTCAATAATTAAATCAGTTTGGCCTAAACGTGCACACATAGACATATTTTAATCATGTAATTCCACAACCATGCACTCAATTTCATCATCCCAACCCAGTTGCAGTTCAAATATACAATAAACGCACAATAAGCCATTTTTCTCCAACCAAACGACCTTGAATCAATCCCGACCCTTCATGGCACTTTCTCACAATTAATTGCCGGTTCTAAAAATCCAAATTTCGTCCCGATCGGCCCATCACAGCCCACTAAACAACCCATCACAACACACTTCAGTCTTAAATTTTTCCACCAAAATTCCCAAAAATTCAATTTCAAGGCCTGCCTAACATTTCCGCACCTAAAATCGTATAAACCCGCGCCTATATAAACCCGATTCCGCCCAAACAATCATCCGTCGATACCCAATGTCCTAAATGGGTTTTAGAGCGCGACTTACCTAGTTCTAGACTCACGCGGCTAGAACGGAAAGCGGCGGCACTCAATCGGGGACAGCGGCGACGGCGTACGGCTTCCGGCGAGTGGCGATCGGCTTGGGCGGTGGCTGGCTAGTTCACGGCCAAGAGAGAGACCGAGAGGATGAGAGAGAGAGAACGACGGGATGGAGGTGGCGGACCAGCAGTGGCGCGGCGGGGACGGCGCGGCACGGTGGCGGTCCGGCGGACGTACGGTCGGCGGCCAGCGTACTGGCAAGGGGGCGGCAATCGGCGGAGGAGAGGCTCATGGTGGGGGGGGGGGTTTGGTCGTGAGAGAGAGAGAGAAATGAGGGAGAGAGAGAAATGAGGTCTTGACTTGAAAAGTAATACTTGGACCAAACGTGGCAAATGACCAAAATACCCCTCTCTCACATTTTTGATCCGACGGTCCAGATTTGATCTTTTCTTGAAATCAACGGCCCAGATCGAATCTCACCCAAAATATCCAAGGGTAATCTTGTAATTTCTTAAATAGTCCAAGGGCAAAATTGTCTTTTCCAAATTTTAGGGTAAAATTACCAAAATGCCCTTGCCCATTAAAACTAACCCTTTATTAATTCTCAAGGGTAAAATGGTCACTTTCTTCGTTTCTCGTCGAAATCGAACTTTTCTAAAAATTCCGAAGAAATCCAGAGTTGTACGTTCCAACCACAACGTCGTCCAATAGCCCCGGCGTGACTTTCCTAATTTTTCGATGCTCGATTTGGTCTCTAATCAATAATCAAGTTATATATATATATATGTATATATATATACATACATATATATATACATATATATACATACATATATATATACATATATACATATATATATATATACATATATACATATATAACGTAACTTGAGCGTTTCTCAAACTAACGGGTGGCTTTTGGGGAATCTCGTCTATACAATCAGTGACTGATACTAAATTGAGTCACGTGAAATTTATTCAGACTGTAACGACTTCGATTGTCAATAAAATCGTAAGGATCAATTACTAGATCCGAGGGGCATGATCGTTTGGTATAGGTTTAGAATCATTCGTCAATTCATTTCGTGGTCCAGCGGTATCACCCGCGATCCACTACTATGATAGTAGCGAACTGATCCCTGACTATCCTTGGATCGGCCAATAGTGGCTCAAAATATCACCTTAACGATTTCATAGTCGAAAGTCAATTCACGATCAAATTTTCTTTTAGTCGTACGAATTTAAATCCCTAATTAGCCTTTCCCTAATGGTTAGTATCCCAGAAATGATCAGTTCCGAGTGAAAACTAGTTACAAGTACATTAATAAAATAATTCATTTAATAAATCCCAAATGAGCAAAATTTCAGAATGTCACAACATGTAAGACATAGGACAAAGATAAGGAAGGTGTGAGTGAAACATCCCCTGATCCAACCACTTGAGTAGAGGAACCATTAGCTAAAATAACTTCAGATGAAGAACTATGGTGGGAAGAGAATAGTTCTTGCTTACCCGTCATATGAATGGAAGCTCTTGAGTCAATGACCCAGGTGCTAGGAGACAATGTAGAGAAAAAGGCCATGTTACCTCTACGTGCAAGAGTTGCAATGGATGAGGAATTGGAAGCCTCTAGTTGCTGGACATGCTTGATATGTTGTGAAATCATATCATCCCAAGCCATAGACTCTGAAGAATTACCCCGGTTGGGATAGATGAATATGTGTCACCGGAAGAGATATTTCCAGCACTCCCTTCAGACACAACAACATTTGCATTAACTAATTGTTAAGCCCACTTAGGCTTGCCATGCTTGGCCCAACAAGTGTCAACATTATGACTAGATTTGCCACAGGTATGTACACTGACGGCTCTCTCGATCAGAATTATATCCACCACGTCCACCACCACGGCCACGACCACGGCCTCCCCCTGAACCACGACCTCTATTAGAAAATTCACCACGACCACGACCACCACTACTAGCCAAAAGTGTTGAATTGTGTTTAGATGATGTAGAAGCTGAATGAACAATGCGCTAAATCCAACAAAATGCTTCATTCATAGAGGGAACTTTCTCTCTAGCAAGAAGCTGGCTCTTCACAGGTTGCAAGTCGGTATTCAACCCAGATAAAAACTTGGCCACTTGAAATTTAGCCCGTTGTGTCTTTAGTCTCTCAAGATCAGTAGTGATGGGCTGATAAAGATTGAGTTCTTCCTACATGCCTTTCAAAATAGTGTAATACTCTCCAAGAGACTTGTCCCCCTGTTTAAAATTAAATATCTTCTCATATAATTCGTAGACTCTAGACATATTATTGTCTTGTGAGTAGCTCTCTATAAGATTATCCCACACTCCCTTGGCAGTTGTGTGGAACATAACATTAGCAACAATATGTGGTTCCATGCTGTTCCATAACCACACCAAAAGTGTATCATTCTCTCTCATCCAGTCACCATAATCTTTAGAATCTATAATAGGGGGGGTCTGTTGTAAGATACCTAAGTTTTCCTTTGGCATTAATATAGACCTTAACAGCTTGAGCCCATAACAAGTAATTAGAGGCCCCATTTAATTTAATGGTGGTAATCTGAACATTGACACTATCTATAGAACCCCTAGTATCACTCATGGTGATAATCTTAATATAAATATATCTACCACAAATCAAGAAGACTGAAACTTCAGTGTAAGAAATAAAACAGCCCTTGGCTCCATATAATCAATACCGACATATGATCAGAAGCAATTGGCTCCATCGATTTCACAAAGGGGATGCTCAAATCTCAGAAATATAGGCTGCTGTATAGAAGAAAAATATCTCACCAGAAAAAAAAATCCCATTAAATTAATTATATTTTCAATGGAAATCCTGCAACACCGATCATAACGAAAAATTCTGATCCTTGAATTTGCTGATCAGTAAGTGTTGTATTCCATAGCCGCAAACAGAACCTGGTGGATCTGATTTCTCCTGGTCTTATGTGTATCAAGACTAGAAGAGAAAAATAGATAGTACTTACAGCTTTGGATGGCTATGCACCAGAGAAGAAAAGTGTTATTAGAGGACTCTCAAACCAGCAGTAGGTTCAAGGAATCGAGTAGTCAAATCTCCTCTGATACCATGTGACAAAGATAGTAAATAGACAAGAGAGAAGATGGAAGAGAGAAGAAATAGAGAGGAGAAGAAAAGAGGAAGAAACAGATCGTAAAAGCCAACAAGGGATTGACGGCTTCTGTTGCTGAAGCCCTACTCCTATTGCTTATATTGAATGTAAATTGATATGACCAAAATACCCTTATGTAGATAAAAAGAAATAAAACCCAGAAAATAAAAATAAAAACACTCAAGTAACGTAACAAATTGCTATTGATATTATGGCATTTTTTTTCTTTTGTGCTATTGCATCACAAAGCATACAAGCTTCATTTCTGCAGGTTCCAAGACTTCAGAGAGAGCTTTTAGATTCACAAAAATCGAGGAAGGCAGCATCTTTAGCACTTAGGGCGGCTCTACAAAAAGCCGCCCAGTTACGACTAATGGAGAAGGAGAAGAATAAAAGTCCATCATATGCTATGCGTATATCTTTACAAATCAACAAAGTGGTTTGGAGAATGCTTGTAGATGGTAAATCTTTGGCCGAGGCTGAGATAAATGACATGGTGAGTACGTCATAGAATAACGCGTGGGTTTTGTTTCCTATAATTATAGTCAGGTTTAGCTTTCACCCATGATGGAATTGCATCTTGTCACATCAAAGCGTTCTAGTTCGTGGTCAGCTATTGCACTTGTTGATGTCTAAAATTGGTCATGGTTCTGGAGATGAAATATTCCATTTGATACTCGTTTTTGTTGGTTCTGTTTCCTTTTCTTTCTGGATTTGTTGAACTAGCAGTCAAAGAATACTACCTGAAAAGTTGTAGATGAGCTTGTTCTCATACTTTCACTTCTTTAGGTTAGAGGTTACCACCTGTCTAAAATTTACTTTTGGCAGACTGAAGCTACTTGTTTACTATCGGGAAAATGACACAAATAATCCATAAACTTTGACCCAATGTGCAATTTGATCCCTGAACTTTTAATTTGTTCAATGTAATCCCTGAATTTTAACCTAATGTTCAATTTGGTCCCTGAAGTTTTGATTTATTCAATGTAGTCCTTGAACTTTTAATATGTGTTCAATTTGGTATTTGAACTATTTGAAAATGTTCAATATAGTCCTTCCATTAATTCAAGTGCTGGGACTATATTGAACATTTTCATATAGTTCAGGGACTAAATTGAACACATATTAAAAGTTCAGGGATCACATTAAATAAATTTAAAGTTCAGGGATCAAATTAAGCATTATGTTAAACTTCAGGGACTACATTGAACAAATTAAAAGTTTATGGACCAAATTGCACATTTGGTCAAAGTTCAGGGACTATTTGTGTCATTATCCCTTTACTATCTAAGTTATTCATATGATAATGGAGTTTGTATCTCAATGTAATTATTCTGGCAGATTTATGATTTTGACCGGGACTACAAGGACGTTGGCGTTACTCGTTTTACAACTAAGTACGTTGTTGTTAGGAACTGCCTGCCCGATGCTAAGTCCGATATGCTTTTATCTGCATGGAATCCTCCACCTGAATGGGGAAAGTAAGTACTTTTACTGCCAATGCTTAGTCATGTTATGTTTTAAGTATTGCTTGTTGATATGTCGGTCTCTGCATTTCTATAGTTGCAAAGCTTAAATGTGATATTTTGTCCAATGATGACATTTATTGCTATTGCGTTACGTCTTTGGTTTGTCTTTCTGGCTTTCTGAATGTGATCCTAATTCACGATTCTGAGAATCTCCTTCGAATTAACTTGTTCTATCTTGCTTTGTCTCTGCTTTTATATTTTCAGATATCATTCTTTTGCATTGTTAAGTGCTGTGTAATCTTTCTCCTGGTAGATCAGACAAATGCCTTATGAAAATTCTCTTGCTATATTTGAAGAATTGTTGAATATTTCACTTTTTCCGTCTTCAGAAAGGTCATGCTTCGGGATGATGCAAAACAAGGAGCTCCCAAGGACGGGAATTCTCCTCTTGAACTTTTCCAGGTAATGCAGTTTATTTCTATAGCCACATCCATTTACAAAATAGTAGCTGCAGGAGCATATGCTTTTAAATCGTGTAGAGACGTTGGGCTTGAATTGCATATCCAGAAAATTGAAACTTGCACATACTATAGAAACTTGAAATTTCATCATGACAGGTTGTTTTGTTCCACCAATTTTCTGACACTGTAGGTATATATTTACCCCCTCAGGATCCATTTGACTGAGACAATGTACAGAATGATGTGGGAATATTTTTTCCCTGAAGAGGAACAGGATACTCAACGACGACAGGTTAGATTACACTCTGTGCTCTTCTACATTTGTGACAATTCTCCTTAGAGCAGTCCTTTTGATAGTTTTCAGTAACCTTTTCAATGCTGGGAATTGATAGTTAACAACAATGCAGGAAGTCTGGAAGGTTTCAACTACTGTCAGCTCCAAACGGGTGAAGAAAGGCTCCTCTCAGGATGCATCAACATCAAATGTTTCCTCAACAAGAGAATCTTAAGTTCCTTATAAATCTACTATCCCTACAGTTCCCTCAAATAGTCAGTCCTCTCCAGCAGACACATTGTAAGTGAGTTCGTGTCATTGATGTGGAGCCTATAAATCATTATTATTCAGGCAACTAGTACATGATTGCTTCTACCGAGCTTTATTTGGCCAATTAGTACTTGATTGTTGCTCTTTTCTGGTCTCCTGTATTTACCTTATCATGGCATTAGTCGAAATCTGCAGAAGTACAGCTTGGGTAATCAGTATATTAATTCTAGTAACTGGTTTTTTTTTTGCACTGGATGATTGTTTGTCCTTCCTATCAGCTCCCATGTGATGCAGACCAATTTTGCTGTGTTTATCATATTGATGGACTTTTTTCATTATGTAGCACTAGTATCGAAATCAGAACTAATTAGCTGACTCTCTTTATTTTTTAATGACTCTTGAACTGGTTGAAGCCGTCTAAGGTGCAGAACTTTAAAGCAAACCTCGTCTGTGGTACTACCCTGGAATTGAGAAGGACTTCCTCTTTTGACAGATCATGGGAAGAAAATGTTGCAGAATCTGCTGCCAATGAACTAGTTTTACAGCTTCACTCTTCAGCTACTTCTTCCTCGAAGAGTGGGCCACTTGGTTTTGCCGAGCAACAAGATGAATCTTCTCGAAACAAACTCAAGGATTCAAGACCCGCCAAATCTGGTTGGTCATCTCATGAAGAGAAGAAATTAGGATAGTCACACAATGAGAAAAGATCTAGACCGCGAAAGCTAATGGAGGAGTTTCACAATATCAAGATCAGTCAGGTTGCTCTTATCCATGCATAATAATGTTGTTGCAATAGAACTACAGCAACCTCATCTCGTCTGAAGTCTTATTTTTCTCTGGCATAGGTGGAGCTGTTGGTAACTTATGAAGGATCGAGATTTGTTGTGAATGATCTTAAGTTGCCCATGGATACATTTCACCGTGTGGAGTTTACTGGCACATGGAGATGACTCTTCTTGCGAGTGAGGAAGCACATTATCTGGGGAGTCCTGAAGTCCGTGACCGGAATGCAGTTATTGAAGAGTCATGATAAACAAAGATCCAAATTGAGTGGCCTTTAATTGCAACCTACACGACTAAATTGTGATATTTTTCCTTCGGTTGGGACTCATGCTGAAGCTTTTAGACTTCAACATGGTTGACCATGCTTTTCCCCAACAAGCAATGCAGGATTTGTTTGTAGTGATATTAACTTTGATAAGCTGAGAAGAATTCAAGTTTAAAGTGTGCTGGGAATCTCACCATTTGAGTTCTTCTCAAGTATCAGGTGCTAAGCCTTTTCCATTATTTTCTTCTTTATGTTTCTTTCCCTACATATTGTGCGGGGTAAAAAATTCAAAGACAAAGCACATAGCCAGAGTGAGCACAATGGGACTGGTGTTCCTGACAGCGATCTAAATTTTAGTGACGATGAAGGAGGTCTGGCCGAGAAGAATGAACAGTATCCTATATCCCGGCCTAAGCGTACTAGTGACGGAGCAGGTGATGGTTTTGTTTCTTCCATAAGATGCCTTTTCAACACCCAATGTCGCAAGGCGAAGAAGTTTGTTCTACGGATGTTGACACCTAAATTTTGGCACATCACTTAGTGTAATTTGCATAGGAAATTAGGGATTAAATTGTTAACCCCTAAACAAAAATATTTAAATTGCATAACATATAGTTTAAATTCATTGCATTTTGCATCGGACTGGCGGTGACGAACGAGCTTAAATTTCATTGAATGTGACTCAGCTCGCTTGGAATGCAAGGGCCGGGAATTACAAGTCAAATGGGCTCGGTTGTTTTAATTTGAACTTAATTCAGCCCATTCTCATTAATTAATTCAGCCCATTATCATTAATCAATTCGGCCCATTAATTCAGCCCATTAATTCAGCCCATTTAAATTAAAGCCCAAGCCTAAGCCCATTAGGACTAAAAGCCCATCTAATTGACCTAGGTTAATACTATATATTCAGAATTAGGTCAGATTTTTAGGGGGAGAACACAATTTCAGATCAGAATTTTCAGAAAGTGAGAGTGAGGAAGGGAGAGAGAGAAGGAGACCGGCCGGAGCACCCTCCACACGGCCGGAACCGCGCGACGCCGCTGCTGCCTCCCGCGCGCCTGCCGCCGCCCCTTGCCGCGCGCCGCCCCTCGCCGTGCGCTCGCCTGCTGCCCGCCGCGCCTGCAGCTCCCTGCCGCGTGCTCACCGCCGCGCGCTCGCCCTGCTGCCGCGCGCCATCCCTGCCGCCGTGCACTGCTGCTGCCGCTCCACGACGTTGCTGCTGCCTCACGCCCGTCGCCGAGCACCGCTCCTGCTGCAGCCGCGCATCACTCCCGCGCGACATCGCCGCCGCTGCTGCCTCACGTCCCGCGCGACGTTGCCGTTGCTGCTGTCCTGCCGTTGCTGCTGATCTGCCGCGCGACGCCACGCCCGCTTGCTGTCCGCCGCCTGTCGCCGCGCCCTGCCGCCTGTCGCCGTGCCCTGCCGCCGTCCCTACCGCGTGCTCGCCAGTTGCTGCGCGCCGAGCCCCGACGCCGCTGCTGCCATCCCCGCCAGAGCCGTCGCACGCCGACGTTGCCTTGCTGCCCTCCGTCGTCGTTGCTCCGCCGTCATCCCGTCACCGCGCCGCCAAATCCGCCGTTCGTCGCTCATCTCGATCCGCAAGTTCGAATCAGGAAATTATCTGCGAATTAGGTAATTGGACATTATCCAATATATTTTCAAAATATTTAGATTCCCAGTTTGGATATTTGAATATTCTGTGAATATTGTGTGGATTGCTAGATATTCTTAGGATAATGTTTGCCTTGTTTGAGAATATTCAAAATTAGGAATATTTCCTAATTCAGCAACGTATCTGGACAACTATCCGACCTTATCCCTAAGGTATGATACGTGGCGATACGGAAAATCATTATCCTATCCATAATCACTTGTGTACGATAATGATTTTTATCTGCTTTCCAAATTTGAATGATCGACTTTCCATTAATATCTATAACCCTATAGATATGACTGATAGTTCGATTCTTGTGCCTAATCTGAATTTGAAACAAATCTTGTGGATTGCGTGGCTGTTTTAAATGTGGATGCTATCTATGTTTAGATTATTTTTCCTTTTCAAATAAAAAGAAAATTTAAAAAAATATCAGTTAGGATTTGAATTTGAGTTTTGCATGCTTAGGAATCCTAAATATATCTAGACGATAGAGTGATTATTTAATTTGAATCAGGACTTGAGATAATCTATTTCCTAGTTTAAATTAAGTAATTTTCTAACTTTAATAGATTATTTAGGTTATTTTTAATTCCGAATTTTCATGAAAATCCCAAAAAAGAATGAATTGTTTTATGGTAGATTAGGATAGATTACATTCTTAATTTGAGTAATTTATTATTTCGAATTTTAACAAAAATCCCAAAAATAAGTCATTTTAGGATATGTTAAGTCATCATAGGTTGCATGTTAATTTAGGCATATTTTTATTCCGAATTTCACCAGAAAATACCAAAAATAAACCATTTGCCCGTCATCAGAATCAGGTCACGTCGTCGCATGACATATAGTTTGCATGTTAGGTTGCATTGTTCGCATGTCAATTCTTGTACGTCATTGCACGTAGGTTAGCTTTCATTTAAATAAGTGAAAATAAAAATGTGGAGTGAACTGCTTGTTAATTAGAAATCATATTAGGTTGTTGATGTGATTTTCTAGCTAACCATGCAGATGCTTACGTTGCTTCGAGGTAAGTAATTCTCCTAATCTTGCAATTTATTTAATGCTTTCTTGAGTGTTAAATTGGTGGTTTGCGCATCCGCATGAACACCTCATATGTTAGTGACTAAGTTAAAATGGATCCAAACTGCTTGCCAAAATATTTTTGAAAAGAAAAGGTACCGAAAGGGCGTTAGACTAGATCTAGCGTAATCAAGTCCCCGGGCTTAGAATCTCTGGTTCGTAGGAATAAAACATATCTCCCTATGTTTTATTTAGGTTTCTAATCGACCTACTACAAATTGATTAGTGGCGACTCCAAGCATGAAAACATTTGCACGTTTAAAAACTTAAACCCAAAGTTGCGAATTGGTAGGGCTTGGGAGGGCCCGAGTTAGGTTTAGTCCTAATAATCCATTAACCTGAGAGGAATTATTTTTAGGTCGCGACAGCTTGGCGACTCCACTGGGGATTTGAGTTAAAACTCTTAGTGGACTTAGGCCAGTTTTTCTTTTTTAAAAAAAAAATATTTTTGCTTGGCAGCGAGGATCCCAGGTACGTCCCTAACATTTTAGGTGTTAAATGTTTTTGCAGTATGGGAGGTATAAGGGGAGGCGTGATTGTTAACCCTTGTTTTGCAGGGAGGTGTTTGGATGAATGATTTATTTTATGCACGAAGCGCTGTATGATATAACTTGTTGTGCATGCTTTGCATTTACACTACACCGCACACACTACCCGCTGCCGGACCTGGGCGGCACAGGTTTAGGATGGTACTGGGAAAACGGACACCCCGACCACACCCGTGTGGTACGGGTCGCCTTTCTTGGTCCCGAAAGTTCTTTCATGGTGTCATTGAATACCTACCACGGTTGCACCCTTTGCAACCCGGGTCGGCTCTTTGACTAAGCCGGAGTCAGGGGAATCCCAGCCTAACCACCACCATGACTGGTTTAGCTCGGTAATCCTCGTGTCTCCATTTTGCAAGCCAGAGTCTAGGTAGAAATCAAACCTCACGTTTCATGCGCATGTCTATGTGATTGCCATCATTCTACCCGGTGAAGTAAGATTTCTGAACCTTTATCTCGCAATTTATTTATGTTTCGTCTTTTTCTTTGGTCGGTCCATGACATTAGGTCGGTCGCGAGTCTTGGTCTATACACTATGGGAGGGGCAGACATCCGGATTCTTGATGCTCCTAAGGACGAGCTCCGTGCCTGGTGGAATCTACTCAGTCCGACCAACCGCAAGCTAGTTGAGGGCCACATCGGGAGGCTGCTCCCCCTACTGGAGGTCAAAGTCCGTACCGGCCTCGTTCGAGCATTAGCGCACTTCTGGTGTCCCGAAACTTCTACCTTTATATTCGGTAAGCACGAGCTCACCCCGACATTGGAAGAATATAGCGTGCTCATTGGAAAACCATTGGAGTAGGAGTTAGTCACATCACCTTTGGGAATTGATCCTACTTTAATGTTGGCTGAATTTTTAAATGTCGGAAAAGATGAATTGGGAAAAGTGTTAAAAGCAAATCGTGGCACATGCCCATTTTCATTCCTGAGTCAGTGTTTTGAAAAAGCTACATCTTTTCAAAAAGGCAGAATCTTTTTGCTCGCATTTTTCGGATTCGTGATTTTTCCTTACTGTAAGAATGCATGTGATCCGACAATCGCGTGGTTGGTCCAACAGGTCTGTCTTGAAAAGAATTTTATCAACACCATTTTAGCCGAGACTTTCATTTCCCTCACTAAATTTAAGCAACATGTTGACAAAACGTTTCATGCCCCCCTCGAACTTTTGCAAATTTGGTTTTTATCTCATATAAAAGGGTGTGGCGATTTACTCACAATACCTGAGCTTAGTGATTCTAGCCATCCAGTTTTAAGGTACAAAGAAAAACAAGGGGATGCACCCGATTATCATTACTCTGAATGGATCATTTTCATGAAAAACGCTAGACCCCAAGGTTTCCAATGGCATGCTAATTGGTTCAAAGTCGAGAAAGCTCGGCTTACATGTAATGGTATTGGACCGGTTCCACTATTGGGTTTCACTGGCGCGATCGAATACTACCCCGCCAGAGTGTCTCGTCAGTATCAGATTCTCCAAGGGCTCCCTCCGGCGTTACAACCAGAACTCCTACAAGTTGACTTCGCCGATGATGATAAAGACCACGAAGCGACTGTAGCCCAGCTCAATAAGATGTGGAGGAAGTGTCGTGTGTTGAAGATAGCTCGGCCCGAAGGAGAATTAAAGGGAGAGCAGAAGTCCTATTTCGCGACGACCCAATACATTCGTCGGCACAGAATCCCGCAGGATTTGCTCCCGAAGATACCTAAGGTGCCTCTAAAGTCCGCCAATCGCTCAGAGAACAATCGCCTCAAAAGGAAGGCCGAAGAAGCTGAAGAAAAGGCATCCAAGATAGCTCGAGCTTATGAGCAATTGAAGAAGGAAGTCGCCTCCCATATGTCTATAGATCAAGCTAAATAAGAAAGCTCGAAGTTCTTTTCTTATTTCAGTTTCAGTTTTTGGAATTTGTTTAGGAATTGAGTCATTTGTCCTTATATTCAGTTCAATTTCAAGTCTTTAATTGGTGTAAAAATTTTCGCCACTTCAATAAAGAGGTCCTTTCAATTCAAAGCGGTTAGACCAATGTCATGGATTGGCGTATGATTTTGCTTAACACTCATGTATGCCTGTTTCATTTCGAAATTAGGTAGCTACGGACCGATCACGGTCGCCCATTCGTACACGGTCGAGAGCCAGAATGGCCGATCAAACCGACTTGCAAGAGCGTGTTGTTGGTGTGGAAGACCAGATCAAGCAACTTGTCATCGCGATGCAACAAATGTCCGCTGAGATCAAAGCTCTCCGGTCGGATCCTGTTTCGACACCTCTCGAAGCATCAGTCCCAAAGCAGAAGATCAGAAAAAGTGTCAATGTTGACGGAGATGACGATATTCCTGACTTAGAAGATGACCCTGTCCAGATCATCGTCAACAAAGACAAACCTGATGAGCGGGTCAATAAACTTGAAGAAAGAGTGAAGCAGCTGGAAGGTTCGCAGGATTCACCTTCGATTGATCTGTCCCTTTACTCACAGATCAAAATCCCAAAGAAGTTCAAAATGCCGGATTTCGACAAGTACAATGGCACCACATGTCCAAAAGCCCACCTACAGCTCTATCACGTGCAAATGACTTCGTACGTTGATAACGAACTCCTGATGATCCATGCCTTTCAAGCAAGTTTGACGGGTCCTGCTTTGAGCTGGTATCTCATGAAGAAGATAAATGGCCTCAAAACTTGGAAAGAAGCCAGTAAAGCATTCTTGAAGCAGTACAGATTCATAACAGACATCATTCCTACCCGTGATGATCTCGAGCACGCCCAGATGAAAAAGACTGAGTCCTTCAAAGACTATGCTATCAGATGGAGAAATTTAGCTGCTCAGGTTGTCCCAGAACCCATAGATAGTGAGTTAAAGAGGATGTTCATGAAAACTCTCCCGTTCGAATACCGTAATCGGATGGTTGCCATTCCGACTGACAACTTCAACCAACTCATCCCTATGGGCGAACAAATTGAAATAGGGCTGAAGGATGGATGGTTTGTCGAGCCGCCCTCCTCGACCAGAAGATTTGGCGCGAGAAAAGAGAAAGAACCGGCATCTGAAGTGAATGTGGCTTATAACCAACCGAGCCGGCGGAATGCTAACTCCGCCCCAGCAATCCAAGTAGTAGAAGCTCAGCAACAAAACTCGAGTCGTCAACCTTTTCAGAGGAGGAACAACAAGAGGCAATTCACTCCCCTCCCCGGGTCGTTGTCTCAAGTGTTGACGGTGCTCCAGAAGAAAGGTTTGCTCACTACTGAGCCAAAGCGGCCCAATCCTGAGCGGTTCTATAACTTCGACCCGTCAAAGAAATGTGATTATCACATGGGTGAGCCGGGACACTCAACCGATGATTGCTATGCCCTCAGGCACCAAATCCAAAACCTCCTAGACACAAAGGCGTTCTCAGTTCAACCTGCTAAGCCGAATGTTCAGAGCAACCCACTCCCTGATCACGCAGGCAATGTAAATGCCATATTTAGCTTCAATGCTGGTCGAATCAAGAATGTTAAGGTGTGTACTACCAACATCTACAGTGAGTTAGTGAAAGCCGGTTGTTATCCAAGTAATGAAGACCTGCCCCTGGCTCTCATGAGAGAAAGGGTCTCAAGAATGGTAAAAGCTGGGATGATTGTTTATGCTGACCACACTGGCATCGTCTCCACTATTTCCGAAGTGGTTATTAATTGGGAGGAGGAGTTTGCTACATTGAACATCAGGAGCGACAAGGGCGACCCTCTGCCTGAAGACATGCCTCCGCTTGAAGACGCGTCCGATAATGAGGAGATCACTGTAAGCACGCCTACAACTGATGAAGGGATAGTGATCGAGATACCCCAACCGTATGAGTACAGTGACAATAAGGCGGTTCCCTGGTCCTACAGTCTCGATGTCGACTTAGTTACCAGATCTGGGCGTTCCTACGGCCAAGCTAATGCCCAACCTGCAAAACCCGTCACTGATGAAGAAGCCAAGGAATTTCTAGCCGTGATTAAGGCTAGCGAGTACAACATAGTTGAACAATTGCGCAAGCTGCCCGCGCAAATCTCCCTGCTTGAGCTGCTCCAGACATCTGTCATGCATCAGAAGGCCTTAATGAAGGTGTTAAGTGAAGTCCACGTGCCAGAAACGATCGATCATGACAAATTAGAGGAATTTGTGGGCTCTATACTCCTTAAGGACCTCATAGCCTTTTCAGATGAAGAGTTCCCTCTAGAAGGGAGGGGGCATACCAGGGCACTCTATATTTCCGTCAAATACAAGGCCTCACATGTTGCCCGGGTACTCATTGACAACGGGTCAGCCCTAAACATCTGTCCTTTGGCGACTTTACACCGCCTTAAGATAGATCCTTCTAGGATAAGTTCTGCAAGAACCTCCGTACGAGCCTTTGACGGAACGAAGAAAGAAGTGATGGGAGAAATACACCTTGACATACAGATAGGACCAACGATTTTCAATGTCCTATTTCAAGTTATGAACATTCCCACTGCATTCAATTTTCTGTTGGGTCGTCCATGGATTCATACTGCTGGAGCTGTGCCATCCAGTCTACATCAGATGGTAAAGTTCGTCGTGGAGAGAAAGTTAGTCACGGTCCACGGTGAAGAAGAACACCCAATCTACCACGCAACGGCTATCCCCTATGTTGAGCCTGATTGCAAAATAGAATCGAGCTATCAGTCGCTGGAGCTCGTATCAACCATACATGCGTCAAGAGGATCATCACCGCCTATTCCTGAGGTGTCAAATGCTGCGGTCATGATTGGGAGAGTAATGATCTCTCACGGCTTTACTCCAGGTGAAGGCCTTGGTAGAAATAGTCAAGGCATCCGCCAACCGGTGGAAGTTTCTCAGAGGCCCCGCATTACTGGGTTGGGATACCTGGGGTCAAGTGAGCCGAACAATGTGGCACGTGGACGTGGACGTGGTCGAAGAAATGGTCAAAATAGATTACGATCCGAAGAAGAGCCAAATGATGAAGAACGTGGGCGTGGTAGGTTGCCTCCACACCTCCGTACCACATTCCCGGGCCCTGCAAGAATGATGCATGAAGAGAAAGAGGTGATCGACACTCTGGGGCAGCCGAGCGGCAAGTTCGACTATTATGTCAAATACTCAGCACCCCCGAGCTTTTATGTTGACCCCCGTGACATTGTCCCGGATGGATGGGGAGGTATGGATGATTCAACACCTCTAGTGACAGAAGATTCTGATGATGCAATGGAGGGAATCACTGCCCTGTTCGATAATTTCTTAATTGGAGCCATCGAGGAAGGACCGTTGAAGGGAATGGGCATTGGCCCGCAAGAGTAACACATTTACCTTTTTCGCACATTCCCCTACGCGGGAATTTTTACTGCTTTTTAGGACTTGCCCCGTCTCGGGAGCTACTTTTTAGTACTTTTCATTTCTAGGATTTGATTGTTGCAATTTCCATTCCAATAAATGTAATTCATTTGGTGATAATCAATAAAATTACAAGTTATTTTCGTTTTGAGGGCATGTTGAGGTACATCAAACCAGCCCGGTGATGATATCCAACCAATAAAATAAAATATAGTCCAAGGAGAATTCTGAGGCCTGGGCTTCTTCATGCTTCCTCGTGTTAAAACCTTTTAAAAAGAATTTCAAAATAAAAGAAATCAATAGGAATACACTGTTTAGCCCTGTTTGTCCTACTGAACCCCCTACTTTATGTTTCAGGGGCAATCTTGTGACACGTAAGGGTATGGGAATGGTCCAATCTGATGAATTATGTGCTACCGAACCTGATCTCGATGACGCCAATGAACTCGAAGATTCCTCGGACCTCCAGCGTGATCTAGAGCATCATGAAAGACCTAAAGTCCTAACGATAGACCAAACTATCACTGTCAACTTGAGTGATTCTGGAGAACCCAAAGAGGTGAAGATAGGGGCAACCCTTCCTGAAGGTGAAGCTAAACGCCTGGTCCAACTGCTGAAGGATTACCAGGATATCTTTGCCTGGTCGTATGTCGATATGCCGGGTCTAGATTCTTCTATCGTGGAGCATAGTCTACCCACTAATCCAGACATGCCGCCCAAGAAACAGAAGTTGCGAAGGACCAAGCCTGAACTTTCCAAGAAAATAGAGGAGGAGGTCATGAAACTTTTGAAAGTGGGATTCATCGAAGTCACCCAATACCCCAACTGGGTGGCCAATATTGTCCCAGTCATGAAGAAGGATGGTCGAGTTCGGGTTTGCATCGACTATCGCGATCTAAACAAGGCCAGTCCTAAAGACGATTTCCCATTGCCACATATAGATGTTTTGGTGGATAGTACAGCAGGGTTCGAGCTGTTTTCCTTCATGGATGGTTTTTCGGGCTATAATCAGATAAAAATGAAAGACGATGATAAGGAAAAAACGGCGTTCATCACTCCTTGGGGGACATTCCACTATAAGGTCATGCCCTTTGGCCTTAAAAATGCCGGGGCAACATATCAACGGGCAATGGTGACGCTCTTCCATGATATGATGCATAAGGAGATTGAGGTTTATGTCGATGACATGATCGCCAAGTCTCGACCTGGGAAGAGTCACGTTGATACCTTGAGGAAATTATTCGAGAGGCTCCGTGAGTTTAAACTCCGTCTCAATCCAGCCAAATGCGTATTCGGAGCAACCTCGGGCAAATTACTTGGGTTCATAGTAAGCAGTAAAGGCATTGAAATTGACCCCTCCAAAGTGAAGGCTATATGTGAGTTACAACCCCCGTCGACCGTGAAAGAAGTGCGAAGTCTCCTGGGTAGATTGAACTACATAGCCCGCTTTATTTCTCAACTCTCAGCAACTGCTAAGCCATTCTTCAAACTTCTAAGGAAGAATGCTCAAGTGAAATGGGATGACGATTGTCGGGAAGCGTTTAACGAACTAAAGCAATACTTGATGAAACCACCAGTGCTAGTCCCACCAATGCCGGGCCAGCCTTTGATCCTTTACCTCACGATTCATAGTGAATCTTTAGGTGCGATGCTAGCCCAGGAAAGTCCTGAAGATGGGAAAGAGCGAGCCATTTATTACCTAAGCAAGAAGTTCACTGTCTCGGAGTTAAATTATTCTGAAGCCGAGAAGACTTGCGCTGCGCTAGTATGGGTGCTCCATAGGCTGCGACAATATACACTGCATCACCAGACTTTGCTTGTGACTGAGAACGATCCCATTAAGTATTTACTTGATCAGTCAGCTTTGGTAGGAAAGTTAGCCAAGTGGCAGATTTTAATTTCAGAGTTTGATATCCAGATGAAGCCACAAAAGTCAGTTAAAGGTCGAGTAATTGCTGATGTGTTAGCTGAAAATCCTGGAGTCCCTGATGATGATAGATATTTTCCAGAGGATCGTATTTTGGTAATAAAGGAAGACACGTGGACCATGTTTTTCGATGGAGCTGTAAACTTGGCCGGTTCCGGCACTGGGGCAGTTTTAATATCCCCAGATGGGCAACATTATCCAGTAGCAGCAAAGTTGGTGTTCCCCTGTACCAACAACATAGCCGAGTACGAAGCTTGCATCCTCGGACTCCAAGCCGCAGTGGAAATGAGGATAACCAAGTTAAAAGTGTTTGGTGATTCTGCTTTGATTATTCTCCAAACTGTGGGAGAGTGGAAGACAAGAGACACCAAGCTAGTGCCGTACCATGAATACCTCGAAGAAATCATAAAGGAATTCGAAGATGTCTCTTTTGAGTACTTATCGAGGTCTCATAATCAGTTTGCTGATGCGCTAGCTACGCTATCATCCATGTTGCAAGTGATTGATGGGTTAGAGGTAGAACCCCTGAAGATTGAAGTCCTGACAAAGCCAGCCTACTGTATGGTTGTGATCGGGGAGCCTGACGAAAAGCCATGGTATTACGATATCATGAGTTACATTCAGAGGCAAGAATTTCCTGAGGGAAGCACCCCGGCTGACAGGAAGTACATAATGAAAATGGCTTCAAAATTCTTTGTTAGTGGTGAAAAGCTGTACAAAAGATCGTATGATTCAATCCTATTAAGGTGTGTGGATGCGGCTGAAGCTACCAGAATCATGCAAGAAGTACACGAAGGGGTATGTGGTCCACACATGAATGGCCACATGTTAGCTAAGAAGATTATGAGATTGGGTTATTATTGGCTCAGTCTTGAGAGTGACTGCATCCAACATGTTCGAAGATGTCATCGCTGTCAGGTTCATGGGGATAAGATAAATGTTCCCCCGACGGAATTACATCAACAGTCTGAGCCATGGCCCTTTTCAATGTGGGGCATCGATGTGATTGGCCCGATTAATCCCAAGGCATCGAATGGACACCGATTCATCCTGGTCGCGATTGATTATTTCTCTAAGTGGATTGAGGCGTCATCTTATGCAAACGTCACCGCAAAGAATGTCGTAAAATTCATCAGGCGAGACATAGTTGCTCGTTACGGTGTCCCTGAGGCTATTGTCACTGACAATGGGACAAATTTGAACAACAAGTTCATTGATCAGTTGTTCAACGAGTTCAAAATCCGGCACCTGAATTCATCTCCCTATCGTCCACAGATGAATGGAGCAGTTGAAGCCGCCAACAAGAACATCAAGAAGATCTTGGCCAAAACGGCTGAAAACTATCGTGACTGGCATGAAAGGTTGCCATTTGCACTGATGGCGTATCGAACTTCGATTCGAACCTCTGTCGGAGCAACACCTTTTTCATTGGTGTATGGCATGGAAGCAGTCCTACCCGTCGAAGTAGAGATCCCTTCCTTACGAGTACTATCTCAAGTAGAGCTGTCCGAGGCGGAATGGATGCGACAAAGGCATGAGCAATTAAACCTAATTGATGAGAAGCGATTGAGAGCCATTTGCCACGGTCAAACTTATCAGCAGAGGATAGCTAGATCCTTCAATCAAAAGGTGCGTCCAAGACACTTCGAGGTAAATGATCTAGTCCTAAGGAAGGTACTGCCAGTCTTTCCTGTTCCTGGAGGGAAATTTGCCCCAAACTACATTGGTCCGTATGTGGTTAAAAAGGTGCTTCCCGGAGGTGCCCTGATTCTCGCAGAAATGGATGGTCGTGAGTTCTCCACTCCTGTTAATTCTGATGCTGTGAAGATCTATTATCCCTGATAAGATCTAACATTTTTGCGGCGAAAGTTTTTAAATGTTCGGTTTTATATTCTGAATTGCAAACATCTCATTTATGAATAAATGGTTTCAATCAATTGAAAAATGAAATGTGTGCCTTGGCCTTAAATTATGTTTGATCATTTTGTCAGTCTGCATTATCGATTTCAAAAGGTGAATCTATTTAGACGATATGATAACTCACGTGGAATGAATTGAATGTGTTGAATGAGGTATATCGGGGTGATGAAAGGTAAGCCATATCCTATACACAGTCCCGTGCACTAATCTCCAGTGAGTTGAGTAGAAAATTCCATGTCTGCAAGGCGAAGGGTTATCTCGCAAAAGGTACGGCAACCGAAATGACGAGAGGCGGTTCATTTCTCTATCCCAAATACTACAGGTTATCCATTGTTTTGCCACTTTGAGCCTAAATATTTGGAGAAATTCATTCAAATTACCCCTGTCAAGAACCACCCCACATCGGGGCAAACTGGAGGTAAGCCAGCATCATAAGGTGAAAAATGAATAGAAATTTTCATGCTCTCACTTGCATCAATCTTCGAGTGTTGCTTTTTCAGATGAATTCACGTGAAGTTCAAGTGCCTTAGGATGACGAAGAGCATTTCTTTCTCTATCCTATACACACTTTACCCTTTGTTAAGCCCAATTGAGCCTGCAAATTCATTTCTTAAACCCAGTTGGTGATCATCCCCCACACTGGGGCAAGGCAAAAGTCATCATTGTTCAGGCAGCATATCCAGAGCGCCGACAAAAGACAAGACCCCGAAAGTCCAAATGTTAGTCATTCGGTCAAAACAAGCCAAAGTGTGGCTAGCCAATGTATGCATTGTAGACAGTGTATGTCAAAAAAAAAAAAAAAAAAAACTAGAGGGCATGAAAAAGCAGTATGCCTGGTAAAAGCAAGGCCAATGCCCGTGAAAAAATGGAGAAAAGTGACGACTTTAGAAAATGTTTAGTTGTCTCGAAGTCACAAAAGTATCCAAAGTCTTGAGGAGTCAGGTGATAAACTCTCGAAACCAATGGAGCATCTACTGAGAAGACAATCCCTGGTGAAGAAGAAGACCGGTGACAATGCCAAGATGATCACCAACTCTCACCCCAATTATACACATTTTTGAGCCTTATGATCCATTCATTTCTCAACCCATGAGCCTAGCCTGCGTTACGTCCCTTGCAAAGTCTCTTCAGATTAGGGCACTTGAACTAACGTAGAGTTTCTGATGTTTATAAGCTTAGCTCGAAGAAGTGCGAGCAAGTCCATTTCTATCTCATTTTGCAGGTTCTTGACTTGTAAACCCGGAGACAATTGCAGAGCATTTTCTTTCAATAGCCTCGACTCGAAGAGTCTCTTTTGCTAAGCCATTGACCAAGCCCTATGTTACAGTCCTAACAAAGACCTCTCAGATTGGTAAAGTCGTACTGCTTGCGAGAATACTCAGACCCTTGTCAACATGATGACGGTGAGATGGAGCGATTCTCCATAAATCAGCCTTTCGATGAGAATGAGAGAAAGCCCTTTTGGACCGGAAGTCCCTCATTCGACATTTTCAAGATATCCGTTTGAGTTCGGGTTGTCTTGTCATGATTTTTCCCCAGCGAAGTTTGTAATGCCGATTTGACAAAACCATCGTGCATGAAAATCAGTTGAAATCATAGTTCATGTGTATATGTATTCTTGACAGTGTGCGAATGCGTATTACATGTTACTTAAAATCGTGTCTAACAGGAGACACACCTTCAGAGTTGGAGATGTCACCAGGTAAGTATGTCTCTATCCCTAGGATGTCTATGACTATCTAGGTATCCCTAACCTGTTCAAGCAATTGTCAGGTCCCACATTTGATCATTTTGGCGATCTCTAGATGCCTTTGATTATGTTCAGGTATCTATTGATCAAACCTTTTCAGGTACCTCTGATGATATCCAGGTACTTTGTCAAGGAACTCTTGAACACTTGGGCCAACCCCTTTGTTCATCAAATCACAGATTTTTATACAATCTCGAGAAGATTCCCCCGCTACTCACCTATGAACAGGTATAGGTGAAGCGGCCAAATCTTTACATATGAACAGATATATGTAAAGATCGGAATATTCTCCCAAATTTCAGGTATTCCCCCGCTACTCACCTATGAACAGGTATAGGTGAAGCGGCCAAATCTTTACATATGAACAAATATATGTAAAGATCGGAATATTCTCCCAAATTTCAGGAATTCCCCCGCTACTCACCTATGAACAGATATAGGTGAAGCGGCCAAACCTTTGCATATGAGCAGGTATATGTAAAGGTCGGAATATCCTCTTGATTTCAAAAGTTTCCCCCGCAATTCACTTATGAGCAGATATAAGTGAAGCGGCCAAATCTTTGCAAACACCTATGGAAATATATAGGTAGTTCGTAAAGATCGGAACTGTTCTCGCGAATCCAGATGATGATTGGATACGTCGAGCTTTCTTCGTGTGTTTTGACTTGACTGCAGATCACCGAAGTTCATCAACATATATCAGGCAATACCTATGGGACTGGGCCCATACATTTGCCAAAACAACATACAAGTTGAAGTTGTGCCTCAAATTGCGTTATCTCGCTCCTGTCAGGTAAGTGATTCCAGGTGCGTTTTCTACTCATGTTAGCATGCATCATTTCTTAATGCATTGTAAAATGGGACTCATAATCCCGACAAAAACAACATTCATTGCATTTGCATGGTTGAAATTTAGGTATCATTTAGTCTTTGAATGCAACCTCTACGAACTCACCTTCAAAGAGGGGCAGCTGTTGACACCTAAATTTTGGCACATCACTTAGTGTAATTTGCATAGGAAATTAGGGATTAAATTGTTAACCCCTAAACAAAAATATTTAAATTGCATAACATATAGTTTAAATTCATTGCATTTTGCATCGGACTGGCGGTGACGAACGAGCTTAAATTTCATTGAATGTGACTCAGCTCGCTTGGAATGCAAGGGCCGGGAATTACAAGTCAAATGGGCTCGGTTGTTTTAATTTGAACTTAATTCAGCCCATTCTCATTAATTAATTCAGCCCATTATCATTAATCAATTCGGCCCATTAATTCAGCCCATTAATTCAGCCCATTTAAATTAAAGCCCAAGCCTAAGCCCATTAGGACTAAAAGCCCATCTAATTGACCTAGGTTAATACTATATATTCAGAATTAGGTCAGATTTTTAGGGGGAGAACACAATTTCAGATCAGAATTTTCAGAAAGTGAGAGTGAGGAAGGGAGAGAGAGAAGGAGACCGGCCGGAGCACCCTCCACACGGCCGGAACCGCGCGACGCCGCTGCTGCCTCCCGCGCGCCTGCCGCCGCCCCTTGCCGCGCGCCGCCCCTCGCCGTGCGCTCGCCTGCTGCCCGCCGCGCCTGCAGCTCCCTGCCGCGTGCTCACCGCCGCGCGCTCGCCCTGCTGCCGCGCGCCATCCCTGCCGCCGTGCACTGCTGCTGCCGCTCCACGACGTTGCTGCTGCCTCACGCCCGTCGCCGAGCACCGCTCCTGCTGCAGCCGCGCATCACTCCCGCGCGACATCGCCGCCGCTGCTGCCTCACGTCCCGCGCGACGTTGCCGTTGCTGCTGTCCTGCCGTTGCTGCTGATCTGCCGCGCGACGCCACGCCCGCTTGCTGTCCGCCGCCTGTCGCCGCGCCCTGCCGCCTGTCGCCGTGCCCTGCCGCCGTCCCTACCGCGTGCTCGCCAGTTGCTGCGCGCCGAGCCCCGACGCCGCTGCTGCCATCCCCGCCAGAGCCGTCGCACGCCGACGTTGCCTTGCTGCCCTCCGTCGTCGTTGCTCCGCCGTCATCCCGTCACCGCGCCGCCAAATCCGCCGTTCGTCGCTCATCTCGATCCGCAAGTTCGAATCAGGAAATTATCTGCGAATTAGGTAATTGGACATTATCCAATATATTTTCAAAATATTTAGATTCCCAGTTTGGATATTTGAATATTCTGTGAATATTGTGTGGATTGCTAGATATTCTTAGGATAATGTTTGCCTTGTTTGAGAATATTCAAAATTAGGAATATTTCCTAATTCAGCAACGTATCTGGACAACTATCCGACCTTATCCCTAAGGTATGATACGTGGCGATACGGAAAATCATTATCCTATCCATAATCACTTGTGTACGATAATGATTTTTATCTGCTTTCCAAATTTGAATGATCGACTTTCCATTAATATCTATAACCCTATAGATATGACTGATAGTTCGATTCTTGTGCCTAATCTGAATTTGAAACAAATCTTGTGGATTGCGTGGCTGTTTTAAATGTGGATGCTATCTATGTTTAGATTATTTTTCCTTTTCAAATAAAAAGAAAATTTAAAAAAATATCAGTTAGGATTTGAATTTGAGTTTTGCATGCTTAGGAATCCTAAATATATCTAGACGATAGAGTGATTATTTAATTTGAATCAGGACTTGAGATAATCTATTTCCTAGTTTAAATTAAGTAATTTTCTAACTTTAATAGATTATTTAGGTTATTTTTAATTCCGAATTTTCATGAAAATCCCAAAAAAGAATGAATTGTTTTATGGTAGATTAGGATAGATTACATTCTTAATTTGAGTAATTTATTATTTCGAATTTTAACAAAAATCCCAAAAATAAGTCATTTTAGGATATGTTAAGTCATCATAGGTTGCATGTTAATTTAGGCATATTTTTATTCCGAATTTCACCAGAAAATACCAAAAATAAACCATTTGCCCGTCATCAGAATCAGGTCACGTCGTCGCATGACATATAGTTTGCATGTTAGGTTGCATTGTTCGCATGTCAATTCTTGTACGTCATTGCACGTAGGTTAGCTTTCATTTAAATAAGTGAAAATAAAAATGTGGAGTGAACTGCTTGTTAATTAGAAATCATATTAGGTTGTTGATGTGATTTTCTAGCTAACCATGCAGATGCTTACGTTGCTTCGAGGTAAGTAATTCTCCTAATCTTGCAATTTATTTAATGCTTTCTTGAGTGTTAAATTGGTGGTTTGCGCATCCGCATGAACACCTCATATGTTAGTGACTAAGTTAAAATGGATCCAAACTGCTTGCCAAAATATTTTTGAAAAGAAAAGGTACCGAAAGGGCGTTAGACTAGATCTAGCGTAATCAAGTCCCCGGGCTTAGAATCTCTGGTTCGTAGGAATAAAACATATCTCCCTATGTTTTATTTAGGTTTCTAATCGACCTACCACAAATTGATTAGTGGCGACTCCAAGCATGAAAACATTTGCACGTTTAAAAACTTAAACCCAAAGTTGCGAATTGGTAGGGCTTGGGAGGGCCCGAGTTAGGTTTAGTCCTAATAATCCATTAACCTGAGAGGAATTATTTTTAGGTCGCGACAACGGACAATGCGGGGTTGTTGGTTTTTTAATTGAGAGAGAAAAGACAACAGACTTAAGAAAGGCGTATGGAAGAAAAAGACAACTACTTTTCATAACTTCAGCAAACATTACAATTTAAAGGAAAGAAAAATAACCAACCACTAACAACATGGCCCTACAAATAAACCACGATCAACAGCACTAATAAAAATAGCTTAACCGCTTCCTAAAGACTAGGACAACCATTTAACAAATTGAAATAACAAAAACATATGCTGTACGTGGACATGTTTCAGTCCTGAAGCATATTCCTAACACTCCTCCTTGTTTTAGGAGCTGCAAACACCCATTTTTTGCCTCAGAAACTCGAACTTGCTGATTGGAAGGGGCTTTGTAAATAGATCTGCCAGCTGATCTTCAAACTTGCAATAAACCAAAGTCACAGATTCTGCTTTTTGCACTTCTCTCAGAAAGAATAGCTTGATGTTGAAATGCTTAGTTTTCCCATGAAACACAGGATTGTGGGAAATAGCAATGGTAGCTTGGTTGTCAACAAATATCTTAATGCTTTCTTTCTGCTCAAGATTGACATCCATTAGAATTTTCCTCAGCCACAAAGCTTGATTAACAGAAGCTGTTGCAGCAACAAACTCTGCTTCCGCAGTGGATTGAGCCACAGTATCTTGCTTCTTCGAGCTCCAAGAGAAAACACCAGATCCAAGAACAAAATAGTAGGCTGAAGTGCTTCTCATATCATCAATGGAACCTCCCCAATCACTGTCAGAAAAACCAACCAGCTTGAACTCCTTGCTTTTCGTGAATTTGACACCAAAATCTCTTGTCCCTTTAACATATCGAATCACTCTCTTGGCAGCCTTGAGATGCAATTCACTTGCGCAATGCATAAATATGGACAAAATACTTACAGCATTCAAAATGTCAGGCCTTGTTGCTGTGAGATACATTAAGCAACCTATCAAACTCCTGAAATATCCCTCATCAACTTTATCCGCACCATCTTCTTTGCATAGCTTCTCCTTTTGATTCATAGGAGTGCTTACTTCCTTGCATTCTTCAAGCTTAAACTTCTTTAAGATCTCCTTCGCATACTTCTTCTGGCATATGAAAACCTCATGCTCAGCTTGCTTAATTTCCATTCCAAGAAAGAATGACATTAAGCCGAGATCTGTCATCTCAAAGACCTTCATCATTTCATGTTTAAACTCCTCAACCAGCTTTGCATCATTTCCTATCAGCAAAAGATCATCAACATAAAGAGAAACTATGAGGACATCATTGCTTAGACATTTGACATAAAGAGTGGCCTCAGACATGCTTTTTTCAAAGCCTAAGCTCACCAAATGGTCATCAATTTTGCTTTACCAAGCTCTTGGAGCTTGCTTCAAACCGTAAAGAGCTTTCTTAAGAAGAAACACCTTATCCTCCTCTCCTTTCTTCTCAAATCCTTTAGGCTGTTCAACATAAATTTCTTCTTGCAAAACACCATTTAGAAATGTTGATTTTACATCAAGTTGATATACTCTCCAATTCATTTGAGCAGCTACAGCAAGC
This sequence comes from Syzygium malaccense, assembly GCA_031216405.1. Taxonomy (NCBI): domain Eukaryota; kingdom Viridiplantae; phylum Streptophyta; class Magnoliopsida; order Myrtales; family Myrtaceae; genus Syzygium; species Syzygium malaccense. Next base: position 11,252,689 of record CM062258.1, read on the forward strand.
AGAATTCTTATGGTGTCCAATCGAGCAACTGGTGCAAAGGTATCCGAGTAGTCCACGCCAAAAACTTGAGCATAGCCCTTTACCACAAGTCTTACCTTGTGGTTGTTGATAGAGCCATCAGCATTGAGCTTGGTTCTGGACACCCACTTGACTCTAATTACTTTTCTATCTTGAGGCCTTTTCACTGGAATCCATGTATTGTTCTTCTCTATCATGGACAGCTCCTCCTTCATTGCAACTATCCACCTTTGATCATTTCTTGCTTCTTCATAATCTGCAGGTTCACATACAGCAATGTTGCATCTTTGATAAATGTCAGAGAGCAACCTAGTTCCTCTCACGGGGACATTATCTACTATTTCATTTTGTCTTTCTTCATCTTCTTCAGTGCTTGAATCAAAGAGCTTGAATTTTGGCTCTACCACAATCTGACTTCTCTTCTTTGCATCATCCCAGTTCCACTTTTCATCCTCCACGAAGTGGACATCCCTGCTAACTATAATATTTCCAGTTTGTGGCTGGAAAATTTTATAGGCCTTGCTGACTGTACTATAGCCTATAAAAATACCCAGTAAAGCTTTTCTATCTAGCTTGTCACGCTTACTCTATGGAATATGAGTGAAGCACAAGCAACCAAAAACTTTAAGATATTTCAGAGTTGGTTTGTAACCATACCATGCCTCATATGGTGTCTGATCTTTCATTGCCTTTGTGGGAAGTTTGTTTTGAAGAAACACAGCCGTACTTGCTGCCTCTGCCCAAAACTTCTTTGGCAAATTCTTCTCATGCAGCATGCATCTTGACATTTCCATGATGTACCTATTTCTCCTCTCACTAACTCTATTTTGCTGAGGAGTGTAAGGGGCTGTAAGCTGATGCTCAATGCCTACATCGTCACAAAACTTGTTGAATTGTACCGAAGTGTACTCCTTCCCATTGTCAGATCTAACAATTTGAATTTTGCAGCCACTCTCATTCTCTACTCTTGCCTTGAACTTCCAAAAAACTTGAGCCACTTCTGATTTGAACTTTTTCAAAAAAAAAAAAAATCCAACACATTCTGGTGAAATCATCAATAAAGGCAATATAATAGAGACTACCTTTTAGAGAAGGTGTTCTTTGAGGGCCTGAGACATCTGTGTGGATCAGTTGCAGCTTCCTTGAAGCTCTGCCAGTTGACTTTGAGAATGGTTTTCTATTGAGCTTGCCGAATTGACATGCCTTGCAGCTTGAAATCTGATTTTCAAATTCCGGAAGACCTTCTACCATTGTATTGGATTTCATTTGCAGCATCCCGTGGTGGTGGTAATGCCCGAGTCTCTTGTGCCAAATCTCAGTGACATTCTCCTTAATTGAGAAGGCTGCCTGCTCCTCCTCCAATGGATTTAGAGCAAAACTTTTGCCTTTCATTCTTACTTTAAAGATTTCTTGGTTGGCTTTCATTCTTACTTTAAAGATTTCTTGGTTGGCTGCATCTCTAATTAGGCAAAAATTGTCTTCGAAAGCAACTTTAAACCCTCTTCGAATTAACTGACCAACACTCAACAAGTTTTGTTGAATTTCAGGAACAAAAAGAACATCAGGAATGAACTTTGTACCTGAACAACAAGTTATTGCAACTGTTCCCTTGCCTTTAGCTGAAATATAGTCGCCATTCCCAATTCTCACTTTGGTGATAGTGGTAGGCCTCAAATCTCTGAAAAGCTCCTTATCATTGGTCATATGATTGGTGCAGCCACTGTCAATCAACCAGCTCTCACTTGCTTCACTGCCTACAAAACATGTGGCTACAAAAAGTTGATCCTCCTCTTCTTGATCAACAAGTTTAGCCTCTTCTCCTTGCTGTGGATTTTTGTTTTTGCATGTGATGGCTTCATGTCCAGTTTGATTGCATTTTCTGCATTTTGCATCAGGTCTTCTCCAACATTTGAAAGGTGGATGACCTTTTTTCCCACAATGTTAACAGGGAGGATAGTTCCCTTTCACTCCAGCTTTCTTATCTCTGGCATTGTTTTTGCTGCCCGATGTTGAACCTTCGCCTGTTGCTTGAGTCTCCTTGCTTTTCTGCCATCTAAATTTGCCATCATCTTTGGCTAATAAGGCTCCTTCAACAACTCCCTCTTGCCTCATTACACGCCTTTGCTCTTGTGCTTGTAGGGCACTTAAGAGTTCTGCTAGTGTGATCGCGGACAAGTCCTTCGTGTTTTCGAAGGTGGTTATTGTAGCCTCAAATCTTTCAGGCAGTGTCACAAGAATTTTTTCGACAATTCTTGAGTCTATCAATGAAGAACCCAGTAACTGAACTCGATTGGCTATCTCGAGAAGTCTGACAGCATACTCTTTTATGGTCTCAGTTTCCTTCATTTTCTGCATCTCAAAATCACGGATTAGATTCAACACCTACATTCCATGAATTCTCTCATCTCCTTCATACTCAGACTTGAGAAAATCCCATATCTCCTTTGCCGTCTTGAGAGACATAATTCGAGAAAAAATGGTGGCTGAAACTGCAGCAAACAAGCAAGCTTTGGCCTTTGACTTCTTTGTCTTCTTCTCCTTATGAGCTTTGATCTGAGCCACGGTTGGATTGGCAGGAAGTGCAGGGATTTCATAATCTTCTTCCACTGCTTCCCAAAGATCCAAAGCATCCAGGTATGTCTCCATGCGTACTGCCCATATCTGGAAGTTATCTCCATCGAACACTGGCGGAGCAATTGAAGAGAGACCAGCTTCGGCGTCCATGGCTTGTCAAACTCACACAGGTCCCTTAAGAAGAGAGCTCTGATACCAATTGTTGGTTTTTTAATTGAGAGAGAAAAGACAACAGACTTAAGAAAGGCGTATGCAAGGAAAAGACAACTACTTTTCATAACTTCAGCAAACATTACAATTTAAAGGAAAGAAAAATAACCAACCACTAACAACATGTCCCTACAAATAAACCACGATCAACAGCACTAATAAAAATAGCTTAACCGCTTCCTAAAGACTAGGACAACCATTTAACAAATTGAAATAACAAAAACATATGCTGTACGTGGACATGTTTCAGTCCTGAAGCATATTCCTAACAGGGGTGAAGCAGAAAATGATGGTGAATGGAGTGAAAGTGATTTGGAGTCCTCTCCATTTGCTAGGCAGCTCACCATAACTACAGCAAAGAGGCTCATTAGGTGACACACGAAGAAGTTCCGCAGCAGAGGGCAGAAAGGTTTGTGGTTTTTCTTCCTCAAATTTGTCAATGATTATACCTTTGGCCCTCTATTCCATCTGGCTGAGAAGTCGAAAGACGACCAGAAAAGAACAAGGTTTTGTGGAACTGTCAGTGAATCTAGCTCCTCCACTTCGAACTCTTAAAACTGTATGAGCGCATTGATGTCCTCATTCACGTCCAGGGCGAGAGAGAGAGAGAGAGAGAGAGAGAGAGAGAGAGAGAGAGAGAGAGAGAGAGAGAGATCATGACCAACCTATTGTCAGTGAGCTAGAAGTTTATTGGCTCATCTTTCATAGCTTTTGGACTTCTGCCACGTGATACTGCTGGTGGGATTGAGGTTTTATCTCCTAGAAATTCTGTGCCTAGCTGGTAATGGTAAACAGCCAAAGGTTCAAAATCCCTTTCAGAAAGGCGGAAAACACTGCTTAGGATGCTGGTTCTGGAATTCTTTTTTTCTCTCATCCTGGATTCTCTCTCTCTCTCTCTCTCTCTCTCTCGTTACTTTTTGCAGTTACTACATTACGCATGTTTAACTAGTTTAAGAGCGTTGGTCCACTCACTTGCCATGATCTGAATGCTTTAAAGTTGATGTTGGTACTTATATATTGCTGCACTTTGTCAGCTTCGTCGTCACAAGCAAGAGAATCCCTTCCGTCTTCTCCAAGTGAGACTACAGCGTTGAGAGCGACTCCTCCAGCGGATCCTCTCCCTATGAAGATTTCCATGAATAGAAATGCATTACTTAAGAATACATGAAGCCCTTGAATCTTGCTCTCATCAGTGGAGAAATCTTGCTCTCATCAGTGGAGAGATACCTGTCTGTGCATGACTAAGAAGAGCAAGTACAAATTTTGAATTGCGGCAGGTTGAGACATTTTGAATTAGTCATATCTGTGGTAAATCAATTGTCTAGGTTGAGGGAGCTTCTCACAGACTGCTCATTTACCTACAGCAGATCACTTATTTGTTTGTATATTGTCGTAGCTTCTTGTTAGGAAAGTATACGAGCTCGGTAATCAGCAAAGTTGTAAAATTTTGTATGTAGAGGAATTCGCATCATTGGAAATAAATGAGAAGCCCCACTCTCTCTTTCTCTCTCTCTCTCTCTCTCTCTCTCTCTCTCTCTCTCTCTCTCTCTCTCTCTATTGATGGATGGATGCCTGAGAATCTGACAGGTTTTATGCCTTAGACAAGAGATGGCCTACCATGACATGCTCTGAGGTACTGCGGACTCTGCAATTTCCTTCAAATCCTAACGCTTTTGCTTAGTCTGCATTAGGATTTTGATCTCCCGCTACTTTTTTCCCCTGGACTAGGTAAAAACACTAGAAGAGCCGACGGACCTTGAACTCCTCTTGTCACCGTGCCTCTAGAACTGACCAATTCAAGATGGCCTAATGGCCCAATCTTGAGCTCCAGTTCATAATTGAATCTCCGCGACTAGTCACCAATCCACAAGTCGGTGTTGTTCGGCTGCAAGTCCTGGTTGTTGAGTCTCAGGTTGTTGGGTTGATCTTAAGTTGCCTTTGTTTGATTCCAAGTGCTAAGTTTGTCATAATCAGCCTCGATTGGACTCTCTTTCTTGCGAACCTTAGTCAGCATTGATCTAGCCTTGGTTACAGCGAATTGGTTTTGGGCCGTTGTTGGTCGTTCCCCGGTGGTTGCTGGTTAGTCTTCGATCACCACTGAACAGTATTTGGTCCAGAACTACCGTCAATTGATCCTGTAGCCGCTGCTCATTCTGTGAGATCACCACTGTTGGTCTTGATCTAAACCTTTCGACCATCAAACATCGTCGATTGGTACTTGGTGATTGTTGATTCTTCTTCGATCTACGCCTATTTTTGCTTTTTGAGAAATATTTTTATTGATGAAAAATTGCAATACAACTTCAGAAGCTAAAAAAGTCAATATGTAAAGCTTAAATTAAAGTTACAACCCCGAACATCGAGAATCAACTTCACTAAGTTGAAAGGAAATCTGCATTTGCCTGTGCTTTTGCTGTCAAAAGCTTGATGTATGCTTAGGTTTACACTTGATTTGACATTACTTTTATTGTGGGAATGTTGGGAAGATATCAGAGTAATCCAAGTATATACCACTGGATTGCAAAGAAGGTGCTGAGGTACCTTTAAGGTACAAAATATTACATGCTTATGAGGCCACTTCACACGGTGTGTGGTTGAAGAGTTTCATATCAAGGTTTAGAGTTGTGGATTCCATTGCCAAGCCATTAAGGATATTTTGTGATAATTCAGCTGTGTTTTTCATCACTAAAAACAACAAAAGTGATAGTCGAATTAAGCGCATCGACATTAAGTATTTAGCCATAAGGAAGTGTGTTAACGAGAATAAAATGGTCATAGAACACGTTAGCATTGAATTGATGTTAGATGATCCTTTAACTAAAGGCATGCCACTAATGAGTTAGAATAATCATGTGGTTATGATGGGAATTGGCATATAGACGAATTTGTGAAACCCTTACTCAATTGTGATGTTATTTTCAATTATGGTGTACACATTGGGTTATTTTGAGAATAACAATCGTTTTTTACCTAGAATAAACATAAGTTTTATTCATAATGGGTTGATAAGACGCATTGTGATACATGAAAGATAATACTCGTTTTAAGAGGATTTATTGCCATGATTCATGTGTTTTATTTTCAGTATGAAGTTTTTGTGGATTTGGTTCAATATTCGTTTGATGAAATGTTGAGATCAAGTGGGAGAATGTTATAATTATATTATCTATAACGTGATCCCACATTCAGTTTATTATTGCCCACATTAATTAATTCCGTCGACGTTTATTGAGCACATTAAAATACATGATAACTATGATCGCCCAATATTAAGATAACTATCTTGATAGAAGAAGTTATCTATAAGGATATGCTTGGGGATATAAATATGTCATCTAAGCCAAACTCTCTCTTAAGCTGAATATCTGAGATATCAAAAAACACACCATCGATGTTGAGAGGGCAATTGGAAGTATCTATTGACGATCTTCAAAACTCCACATATCAAGTTCTCGATTTCACCAATGGCTGGAGGTTAATACAGATTTTTCCACGTTTCTGCACTCGATTCTAATTATGCATGGTTATTGTTTATACATGAATAATCGGAATCTTCAATCTTCCGCTAAATTTAATTCTAACATGTTCCCCATCATGTAAACTACACCACCAGATTCATCAGCCTCCATCAGCTCCTTCGTCGCCCCGGCCTTTTCTTGATCCTACTACTCTCTTCCTACTTCCAGTTCCACCACCTCAATCGCCGCCACCTCCAATTCTTTCCTCGTGGCATTCATATTCAGATTTCAAGAACTCCATCACTTCTCTCATGAGCCGCATCTCAAAGCTGTAGCTGTCCCTTGCATCCCTATATCCATACCTGTTGAAAACATATAATTCCAAACCATAAACTTTAGTTTCAGGATAACGATTTGATCCATATAGAGTCACCACTAGTTTACCTTACAATGCACCGATAAATGCACACTCCTGGTGGGCCAACCCTGCCAATGAGGAATCGCTCTTCATCCTGCACTCTCTGTACCATCAAGAGCTGGATAGTAACAAAGATAAGCATTTGTTGGAAAGCAGGGAAATTTAAGACAAAGTGGGTGAACATTCGGGGAACTCCAGAGGCTATGTCCGACGAGTATACAAGGCCGATCCCTGGAACCCGGGTTAGACTGAGGCTTGGCCCAAGACACAAAAGGCTGTACGAGCACACCTTGTTCTGAAACTCATAGGCATGCTTCTGAATAGTTACACAGTGCCATATAGACATCAGGAACAACGAGGAAAAAGAGAAGGTGAGAGGAAGCCAACCACCCCTACGCACTCTGGCAAGACGTGCGGAGAAATAGACCAACTAGTTAGGAACATCAAACGGGTAGTAACTAACATGACTGATATCACAGCAAAATCTGCAAATTAATGGATTAAACCCGCATCTTGTTAGGACACCCAGAGAAAGTCCTTAAAAAGAAGTAATGAACGAAAAGCACGAACCATATGCATCGCCAATGCTATGGGTGTCTCTAAATCGGACAACAACAGTGAGGTACAGTGCCATCATTATCCAATTGACCTCAGGGATGTATTTCTGTCCGTGTACCTCATTTGAGGTGTGTATTATCTTCACTCGAGGGAAGCTTCTTAGGTCCCTGCACTGACTAATGATTGAGAAGGTTGCTGAAATTATCGCTTGACTTCCTGCCACTGTCGCAAGCGTAGCAATAACAAACACTGGCCAGAATATTTGCTCTGTAGGGATAGAATAACATGGAAGTAGAGATGTGGAAGCAGCAAAGATCAGTCCCGCTATGTAATGTACTTGAGTTTCAAACTCGCTACTCCCATTCTATAGGCAAAACCAAAACACATTCTTTTTCCATGACAAACTTGATAGAAACATGAATAAGAAAGTGCCATGAACAGAATAAGTAGAGCTACTTGGTCAGTATCAGTAAAATGCAAATAACTGGCAAAGGAAAACAAAAGACAAAAAGTAGGATAAGCAGATATGCTAATTAGGCTTTACCAGGGGATTGCCTTGTAGAAGCTATGCTGAAGGTCGTCTCCGTGTTTAGATAGGTAAGCAGCTTCACCCATGTAATCCAAAACTAAGCAAGGAAAAAAAGCTGCAAACCCAACCTGATTGTTAGACAGCAAGGCTACTGCTCAGCAGAGATTTCCTCCATGATTATTTTCCTGTATTAGAGATATAGATATATTTAGGAGATTTTGTCTTGATTTTGATTTGCTGTAATTGATATTTGTTATTTGTTACTTGAGATAGTTAACCTTTAAAGCCTATAAATAGGCACATGTACCTTTCATTAGCGATGTACAAAAATATTATTAAAACACAATATATGGCTGCCTTTAGCCGCAACTCTTGTTGCCTTAAGATATTAATTTCTAGAGGTTTTACATGATATCAGAGCTATCAATTGCGAAAGCATCATAGCCATGAGTTCCAATCTAAGTTCCTCAACGGAATCGAGTCCCACGACATACGCTGCTGTTAGCATCTCAATGCCATCCAGTTCAACAATCTTGTCTCTCACCAGCCCCATCATTCCATCATCTGGAAATTTCATGGGGTCATTTGGTTGTCCAAATCTTGGGGTGAAATTCACCGGGGACAACTACGTGGTGTGGAAAGCTCGAATCCTCCCCTTCCTTCGAGCAAATAAACTGATTTCGATCATTGATGGAACGCTGCCATGTCCTCCACAACAAATTACTCAAACCAATACAGATGGTTCTTCCAATATTGTGCCCAATCCTGAATACGATAACTGGTATACATGGGACCAGATTGCTCTCGGGTGGATCTTAAGCACGACAGTCGATTCAATTGTGGGTCAGTTATCTAATCTGAGCACCTCTCATGCTGTGTGGAATTTCTTCTCAGCATCTTCCGCTGCCCAAAATAGTGTGCGAGCTACCCAATTGCGGCTGCAACTTCAGACGATGCAAAAAGGTAATCAAACAGTGATCGAATTTCTTCAACATGCTACTTTTATATCTGATCAATTGGCCTCCATTGGTGAGATCATCTCACCACAAGAGTACCAAATGCATATCTTCCGAGGCCTAGGAGCTGAGTTTCAAAGCTTGGCTGTTGCAATTTCGGTTCACACTCAGCATCAACAAATGACCAAGGAGTCTTTTAATGGCCTTCCCTTGGCTCATGAAGCACTGTTGGAGCTCCAGGAACCACAAACCACCCAACCACCTGCTTTTGTCGCGCACAGCACTAGCTTGGGCCAAAATTCCTGTTCACAACGTGGCCCTATTTCCAATTTCAATAGCCCCAACTCAAATACGGGGCAACAGAGGAATCTTAATCCTCATGGACAGCAGCCCAACTTCAATAATCCGGGCAACTCTCAGTACCGAAATTTCAATGGCAACAAAAATCAAAGACGTAGCAATGTGAGATGCCAGATTTGCAACCGCCCAGGACATAAGGCCGTTGCTTGTCGCAATCGGTTCAACCAACAATTTGGGTTCTCTGGAGGCCACACGCACCATCAGCAGTCACTTCTACCACAAGTTCAATTGGCTGAGATACCTCCTCCACCATTGATGCTTTCTCCCGATGCCTGGTATCCCGACTCGGGTGCCACACATCATATTACCAACAATCCTCATCAGCTGGCCTCAGTTTAGCCATATCATGGCACTCAGTAGATCACCATAGGTAATGGGTCAAGTCTTCCCATCACTCACATAGGTACCCTTATTACCCGTGATTTCCGCATGTCTAATATCCTGATCATTCCGTCTATCACTAAGAACTTAATTTCTGTTCGTCAATTCTCTGCTGAAAATTCATGTGACTTTATTGCAAGCGAAAGGTATTTTTCACAGGACCTCTTGTCCACGCCTACCCCTTCAGAATGGCTCAGCCGAGCGCAAACATCGCTACATAGTTGAAATGGGACTCGCAATGCTCTATCATGCTTCAGTTCCCTATCATTATTGGGACTTTGCCTTTGAAGCAGCTGTACACATTATCAATCGGCTGCCCACACCGGTTCTGCAGAATAAATCACCATGGGAGATTTTATTTCAAATGGTTCCATCTATTGCTCATCTAAGAGTTTTTGGCTGCACAGTGTATCCCAATCTTCGACCCTATGCGAAGAATAAACTGCAACCAAGGTCACATCGGTGCATTTTCTTGGGCTACCCATCAGGATACAAAGGATACCGGTGTTATTCCCCTCAGCATCGACGGTTCTACATTGTTGCTGATGCCGTGTTTGACGAATTAGATCTCCCTTATGCGCAAAACACTCCGCAATCATCTTCGAAGGCTGCCGCAACCATTCAGCCGCTTATTTCTGCTGAGTTGTCTGGAACTCCTCTACCACAGCAACCACCACGTGAGCCTTGTTCTCCCTCTAATTGTGATTTGCAGTATGCTAATTCCTTGCTGTAGAATCAGCGCAGTTCAGGTGTGTCTGAAACCTCACTACATGAATCCACTGTTGGGTCTCCCTCTCAGTCCGCAGCTGCACCAATCCTGATAGCAGCTTCTCCGCCGAATCCACCAACTCAGCCGACACATCCTATGGTGACACGCCTTTGTGATGGCACTTTAGCCCGCAGACACATTCGCTGTGATCATACTTATGCGTTGGCCACCTCCATGTTAGATTTTGTCACACCTTATTGCTTTAGTCAGGCTGTAAAAGATGCAAATTGGCGTGCGGCTATGGCGGACGAATACACTGCCCTCATCAAAATCAGACCTGGACATTAGTGTGCCCTCCTCCGAATTGTAAACCCATTGGTTACAAATGGGTCTTCCGGGTTAAGCTCCGTGCTGATGGTTCTCTTGAGCGGTATAAAGCCTGATTGGTTGCAAAGGGATTCCATCAACAAGAAGGCATCGACTATAATGAGACTTTCAGCCCTGTCATCAAGCACGTGACAGTTCACACTGTCGTCTCTGTTGCCTTTTCTCTTGGGTGGCAACTTCGACAGCTTGATGTGAAGAATGCCTTTCTTCATGGTCACCTAACAGAAGAAATTTTCATGGAGTAGCCCCCTGGTTTTCTTGATTCTGCTCATCCCCACTATGTCTGCAAATTATAGCGATCTCTTTATGGTCTCAAACAGGCTCCTCGAGCCTGGCATCAATGCCTTAGTGCTTTTCTGGTTCAGCTGGGCTTCATTCCTTCAATTGCCGATTCATCACTCTTTATTCTTCATACAGCTCATCATAGTATTTTCCTCCTGGTTTATGTTGATGACATTATTGTCACTGGGTCACCTAATGCGCCATTATCGGCTCTCATTAAATCTTTACAGCAAGAATTTTCTATTAAAGATTTGGGAGAGCTTCATTACTTTCTTGGCATTGAAATAGACCGGACAGACCAAGGCATTATTCTCCATCAGGCTAAATATGTTGCAGATTTACTTATGCGGGCCAAAATGACCGAGGCTCGTCCGGTTTCCATGCTATGTACCACTTCGACTGGTGCCCCGTCTGCTCATCTTGGTGCACCCTTCTCCGATCCATCACTATATCGCAGCATTGTAGGGGCTCTACAGTATCTCACGCTCACTCGCCTAGATATCACATATGTTGTCAACACAGCTTGTCAGTTCATGCACTCTCCCACTGAGATCCACCGGCAATTTGTTAAAAGGATCCTTCGTTTCATCAAAGGCACTCACAATCATGGTATTCTTTTCACTCCTGGCTCTTCTTTTTAGCTGCATGCTTTTTCCGATGCGGGATGGACTAGTACTCCAGATACTCGTTGCTCTGCTGGCGGGTTTGGCATCTTCTTGGGTTCAAATCTCATTTCATGGAGCTCCCGCAAACAGCGGACCGTTGCCCGATCAAGTACCGAAGCTAAGTTTAAGTGTCTTGCTGATACCACTGCAGAACTTATTTGGATAGAAGCTCTACTACGCGATCTTCATATTCGTCTGCCTTCTCCTGCTGTCCTTTGGTGTGATAATCTTTATGCTATCTATCTTACTGGCAATCCGATCTTGTGACATCTCGAAAATTTATCCATTTGGAATTTATAAATTATTGAGTTTTATAAATGTATTCGCAGTTGATTCTCGCTCGGAACTGATCATTCCTGGGATACTAACAATTGGGGAAAGGCTAATTAGGGAATTAAATTCGTACGATCATTAGAAAATTCGATCGTGAATTTAATTTCAATCATGAAATCGCCGAGGTGATATTTTGAGCCACTGTTGGCCGATCTAAGGGTAGTTAGGGATTAGTTTGCCACTGTCATAGTAGTGGATTGCGGGTGATTCCGCCGGACCACGAAATGACATGACGAATTATCCTGAACCTATACTGAATGATCGCACCCCACGGATCTAGTGATTAATCCTCGCGATTTTAATGACAATCGAAATCGTCACGAACCGAACGGACTTGCACGTGACTCGATATATTATCAGTCACGAGTCGAATATGTGAATTTCCCAAACAAGCCGCCCATTAGTCTGAGAAACGCTCGAGTTGCATTTAATAAAATTTGATTATTTAATTTAGCCCAAATCGGACACCGGAAAATTTGGAAGTCATAATAGGATGTTAGGACAACGTTGCGGTTGTAACGTGCAATTTTTATTGCGTCCGAATCCTTCAGAAAAACTTGATTTTGATGAGCAACGGAGAATCGGACCATTTTACCCTTGAGAATTAACAAAGGGCATGTTTTATGGGCAAAGGGCATTTTGGTTATTTTGCCATAACTTTTTGATTGGATAATTTTGCCCTTGGACTTTTTGAGAAATTACAAGTATACCCTTGGATATTTTTGGCAAGATTCGATTTGGGCCGTCGATTTCAAGATAAGATCGAATCTGGACCGTCAAATCAAAAAGTAGAGAAAGGGGTATTTCGGTAATTAGCCACTTTGTTCAAATTGGACTAATTTAGTCCAATTTCTTCTCTCTCTTTCCTCTCCCCTCTCCCATTCAGCCCCCATTGCCGTGAACTCTCCCCCCCACCGTACTCTCTCTCTCTCTCTCTCTCTCTCTCTCTCTCTCTGCCGATTGCCGCCCAAGCCGCCGCCGCCCGGATTGCCGACCACCGGTCACGCTCGCAAGCTGCCATCCGCTCGCCGTACTGCGCCACCGCCACCCCCAATCCCGCCGTTCTCTCTCCCCTCTCCCTTTCGGTCCTCCCTTGGCTGTGAGCCCTACCGGCCACCGCCCAAGCCGCCGCTCACCCAGCCACCACCCAAGCCGCTGCTCGCTGATCGCCACCGCCAAGCCGCGCCGCCGTTCGCCGCCATCCCCGATGAAGTGCCGCCGCTTTCCGTTCTAGCTGCGATAGTCTAGAACGCGGGTAAGTCGCAATCAAAACCCAACTTAGGACTTCGCGTATCGACGGACGATTTTGGGTGAAATCGGGAGTAGATTAAGTGCGGAATGGCATGATTTAGGAGTGGGATTATGTGGCGGGCCTTAGGATTGAACTCGGAAAATTTTTATTGGAAATTTGTGAATAACAGTGGGCTATGGACTACTGTTCATGGGGCTGTGATGGGCCGATTGGGTCACAAGTTGGATTTTTAGAACCGAGAATTTATGGCGAGAAAGTCTCGTGAGGGACCCGAATCGATTTAAGACCATTTGGTTAGAGAAAAATAGCAATTTCCGTGTTTTTCGTGCGTTGGAATTATGACCGAGTGTGGTGTTGGAAATTGAGTGTGTGATTGTGCAACTGGTTGATTTAATTATGCCTGTCGGGTGCACGCGTGGGCCAGATTATTTTAATTATTATTATTGGCCATATCAAATGCTGAGTGTATATGGATTTCGTGTAATTAATGCGTGCACGGGCCACATGTGAAGGGCTAATTGTGTGTGTGGCAAATGCTTATTGAGCATGTGCACAAGTAAGAAAGTGAATATGAGATGGCATGGGTGATCGTGGAATTCGTGCCGTCCTGAGGCGTGTACTTCAACGCAGGACGATACCCGGTTTTACCGGAAGACTGCCAGCCTAAGGCGTGTACTTCAACGCGGGTTGCGCAGTAGGTGGTAGATGTTGAGCCTGAGGCGTGTATGTTTACACGGGCAAGAAACATGGCCTGAGGTGTGTACGGGTACGCGGGGCTAGAGTGTTGTGATGAGTTGGTCGCAGTGGACCTGAGTCGTGTACTGTAATGCGGGTCACTGGCGAGAATGTGAAAAAGGATGAGATTAGATCGGAACGAGTACGCGAGAATGAAATTTGAACATGCATGTGATTGTATATAATGTGAGTGTGACTAACGTGCAGGGCGCAAGCAGGATAAGCGCAGGTAAATTAATTGATGTGCCTACTATGTGATTATGTGGCGTATGTGTGTGATTGTATTTTATGAAATTGTCTGGAGGTACGTGATAGCCTAGGTGGGGTTTAGGGGTGAACTTACTGAGAAGTATTCTCACGGTTATTTCAACAAATAATTTCAGAACCCCGACAGGACTCATGAATCCTCCGCCACCGCCACTAGTGCGTTTTGGGGTACTAGTGCACACCGGGAACGACATTGCTGAGTTTCCTATGCCAGATAACGTAACCTGGATTAGGCATACTACCACCATTTTCGTAGATGTAGGACTACCTCTGTGGGAGACCCACGTGTATACGGCATGGTTCTTTCGGGATGCTGACGGGGATGAGTTCGGGCCTGTTAGAGGTTTCGATGTTCCGTTTGATTTAGTAGGGGATTGGGACCCGTCTGCTGTACCCCCGATAGACGGAGACTTGACCGGTGTAGATACTAGTTTAGCCCAGTTAGGAATGCAACAGGCGTCAGCCGCGCAGGTATCGTCAGGGGCTGAGCATGAACCAGAACCTAAAGCATCTCAGGCTGAGGATGACCCGATGGACATAGATCTAGAACCGATTCCCGAGGAAGATCCAGTGGGAGTAGAGCTTGAACCAGAACCCGAGAACGAACCGGATGAGTCTGAGGAACCTGAGGAGGAACCGGATTACATACTCCCGTATGAGCAGTACATGGATCCCAACTATGTTCCTGAGTTTAATTTCTTCAATGTATTAACTGAGGAGGAACAGGGTGAAGTTCCAGCTGAGTCAGGTGATATCAATCACCCGATCGAGATTAAGGCAGAACTGAAGTCCTCAGAGGAGCAGACTATTCACGGGAGTTCAGATTCGGATGACAAGGAATCGAATTTAGAATGGACGCCGAGCAGAGGTCGACGAGGCTAGTATAGGGGTTCAGAATAGGTTTTTGGAAGAGTATCATTTTTGTGGTTAGAATGCCAGGTCACCAGTCTTTTTGTATATCGGTGGTTTGTGATACGGTGTGCAGGTGTATGCGATAATAGTAAATCGTGGCAGTTGTAAAGTGTGAATATATTATAAGTTTGATAACGGAATCGGATATGTGTATATTCTCCCTGAATATTCCCCAGATTTAAATTGTCTGGGTGATTTGTTATTTCCGCTGAGGATGTAAATCTCTGATGATTATTTGAGGTCGGCGATAATCTTGGGATATTGCACTAGTTCAACTAAAGAGGGATGTCGCGAGCTCGTTGGGGTTTGGGGCGTGACAGATCTTCAATGCTCGCACTAAACATGTAGAGATTGACTACCACTTTGTGTGCGAGCGTGTGGCCAAAGGACAGCTTCATGTTCAGTACATCTCCACTCATGATCAACCAGCTAACATCTTCACTAAAGGCCTCTCCACTCCTCGGTTCCGTCTTCTTCAGATCAAGCTTACTGTGACTCCTGCCACATCAGCTTGGGGGGGATGTTAGACAGCAAGGCTACAGCTCAGCAGAGATTTCCTCCATGATTATTTTCCTGTATTAGAGATATAGATATATTTAGGAGATTTTGTCTTGATTTTAATTTGCTATAATTGATATTTGTTATTTGTTATTTTAGATAGTTAACCTTTAAAGCCTATAAATAGGCACATGTACCTTTCATTAGCGATGTACAAAAATATTATTAAAACACAATATATGGCTGCCTTTAGCCGCAACTCTTATTGCCTTAAGATATTAATTTCTTGAGGTTTTACATTGATAAGCATGTGCAAGATCAAGAATTATATTTCCTGGACTGACAGATACTGGATATATGCACCTCGAAGCAGAATGAAAAAATTTGCAAGAATGACGCAGTTAAATTTAAAAACAAAATGGTCAATCAAAGTTGTGCATTTTAATCAGCATTAGTTAGACTAGAGAAGTCAAAACCTAGGGAAGCTTCCTTAACTAATCATTACCCTGATTGACAGTCTGGAGAAGTGACCAAGATCCGTGAACATAGCTTCTGCACCTGAGCACCCCTAACCAACTTGTGACGCAAAGAACAACACCCCTCAATGAGCTCCATCCTGGCTTTCCAGCTTTCGTGAAAAATTCATAGATGTAGTATGGCGACACAGCGCAAATAACTCGAGGATTCCAATTAAGTATGTTGTAGATCCCCCCTCCACCGATGCATAACAACCAAGCCATCACCAGAGGAGCCAAAAGGAAGCTGACTCTGTGTGTCCCATTATGCTGGAGAGCAAAAAGGCCCACCAAGATAATACACGCTAATAGCACGGTGTAATCTGAGACATGTCATATCCATTTAGTTTAGAGAACTACAACATCCATGAAGCTTGACCATGCTCAGGCCTCTCCAATCCCTTAATGTAGAAAGGAGAGGTTTTCCTCAATGTTATCTTCCCAGCCATATCTAAAGCTACTAGAGCTGGACCATTCTATATAATTTCTAACTGTTTGACCAGAAGACGAGAAATTGCTTCCCAGTTTTACTCTACGACCAAAGGATGTAACAAGATAACTAAAAATTGATAGACATACAATCTCGGAAAAAAAAAAGAATCTTGAAAGACAACAGTTGTGGTAAGGGCAAAACACTTTATACACTGATAGCACTTACTTTCATGTAGATGCTTAATCTTGATTTTGACTCCTTGGACCGCAGAAAGGACTGGATATCATATTCGGAATGAATTGCATCAGGATAAGTTAGACTTGAAAACAGTATGAGCAATATGCCACCAACGTGAAAATAAATTAAAAGAAGAGAGAGAAGATGAACCGGTACCTGACATCGTTGGAGTAAGAACACCACCAATAGCCATGCTAGTTCCAAAAAGTACAATCAGCAGCAGTAATTTCCGAGAGCTCTGATGCTTCTCGAAGAGTTCGCTGAATAGCAAGCTGGCTGTTGTCTCCCTTGTTAATGAGGCTTCAGGACTGTAAGATGATATGCACTGATATGCAGCATCTGAATTGCTCAACAGTCCCATCTTTGAGTGCCGACATAATAATGAGTATAAAGCAAACGTACCACCTGTAACAAAACAACATTGTACTGTAACAATGAAATGAAAAGCCATAGCAATGACAAACTTTGTAGTGCTTAAATAGTGGTGAGCCAGAGTGAGCACCTTCACCATTGTCATCCTCTGCTAAGACAAATATCATGTACTTGCAGATGGGAATGCTAGTCAAAGTCCAGATTACCAAAGAAAGTATCCCAAAGATCTTGTGATCTTCTTTGTGGTCTCTCAAGCTACCAGAGAACATGTTTCTGTAGACATATATCGGGGATGTGCTCAAATCTCCGTATATTACTCCAAAACTCTGGTAAGCAAGACGGAGGGTTGTCGTGTAGAACTTCTGTTGAAGTTTGCAAGTATGAAAAGTATCATTCTACTAACGTCATGAATGAGAGGAGAGGATAGATAAGCAAAATTAACCGTCAGATTATTGGAAGAAGGGAACACTCTGAGCTCCATAAAGTTGGTGTGGCGAAAAGCATGTTGATGACAATAAATTGCAAAGCGAATGGAGAACACCAGAATCAGTGAAGTTGTTAATAAAGATAAAACAAACCAGACTTCACAGTTTTCTTATTTCACCGAGAGAGATGGAATTGAAGACTTAAAAATTAACTTAACAAAAACTGTCAAGAACAAGCTTAATAGGAACCTATTTTAACTGCACACAAACATGTATTTTAACTGCACACAAACGTGCAAAAAATAAACTGACTTGTTCCACTTCCTAGAAAATAGCTAACAAACTAACTGCCTAACTGCTCATATTTGATTGCAAACCAGAAATGACTAAAATGACAAGACAAACAACAGCAGCACTGGGACACAGCTCCAACACACTCCTCCTTGGATCAGTTGCTGCTGCAAACTCCAATTTTTTTTCTTAACAGCTCAAATCTTTCAATCTGAAGTGGCTTTGTGAACATGTCTGCAAGCTGATCTTCTGATCTACAATAAACCAACTTAACTTCACCACTTTGTTGCACTTCACGTAGAAAGAAGAATTTGATCTTAAAATGCTTGGTTTTGCCATGGAAAACTGGATTATGTGATATTGCTAAAGCAGCCTGATTGTCCACATAAACTTCATTGCAATCACCAGAACTCAACCACAGATCCTTCATTATCTTCTTCAGCCACAAAACTTGATTTGCAGCTGCAGTAGCTGCTATAAACTCAGCCTCTGCAGTGGACTGAGCTACAATCTCCTGTTTTTTGGAACACCAGGAGAAACAAGCAGAACCAAGAGTGAAGCAGTACCCAGATGTACTCTTCATGTCATCTACTGAGCCAGCCCAGTCACTATCAGAAAAACCTTGCAACTTAAACTTCTGGCCTTTCCTAAACTTCACACCAAAGAACAATGTTCCTTTGATGTATCTCAAGACCCTTTTTGCTGCGACCAAATGTAACTGACTAGGACTACTCATGAACCTGGATAAGACACTCACAGCAAATAAAATATCTGGTCTAGTTGCTGTGAGATACATGAGACATCCGATTAAGCTTCTATACATTGAAGCATCTACTGCTTCTGTTCCATCATTCTTTTGCAGCTTCTCCTTAGCAGCCATAGGAGTACTGACACTTTTGCAATCTTCCATCTGAAACTTCTTCAAAATTTCCTTCATGTATTTCTTTTGGCATATGAAAATCTCGTGTGAAGTTTGTTTGATTTCCAGACCTAAGAAATAAGCCATCTTTCCCAAATTTGACATCTCAAAAGCTGCAAACAGACCTTGCTTCACCCTCTCTATCAGTTCCACATCATTCCCTGTCACCAACAAATCATCTACATAGAGTGACAGAATTACAATGCTGTGATGCACCTTCTTGACATAAAGAGTGAACTCACTCAAGCTTCTTACAAAGCCAAAATCCTGCAAATATCTGTCTATCTTTTCGTACCAAGCTCTTGGAGCCTGCTTCAGTCCATATAGAGCTTTCCTCAATCTGTATACTTTCCCTTCTTGCCCTTTGGCACTGAAGCCTTCAGGTTGCTCAACAAAAATCTCCTCTTCGAGCTCTCCATTCAGAAATGCAGACTTGACATCTAGCTGAAATATAGGCCACCCCTTCTCTGCTGCAACAGCTAATAGTAGCCTGATTGTATCAAGTCTTGCAACAGGCGCAAAAGTTTCAGAATAATCTACTCCCCATATCTGAGCATAGCCTTTCACAACTAGTCTAGCTTTGTGTTTATTGACAAAACCATCAGGATTAAGTTTTGTTCTGAACACCCACTTAACCCCAATCACATTCTTGTCAAATGGTCTGTCAACAAGCTCCCATGTGTGGTTTTTCTGAATCATTGTCAACTCCTCCTGCATTGCTGCAATCCACTTCTGATCCTCCTTAGCTTCCACAAAGTTAGCTGGTTCGAGCACTGCCACATTGCTTCTTTCATAAACTTCAGCAAGTGACCTTGTGCCTCTTACTGGCATATCATCCATAGTATCTTCCAATCCATTCACAGCTTCATCAACCTGTACAGTTGTTGTAGGTTGTTGTTCTGCAGATATCTTCTGTTTTGCACTCTTTTCTTCTATCCAATTCCACTCATCTTCCTCTAGAAAAACAACATCTCTACTCACAGTCACCTTCCCTGTCATAGGCTGAAAAATCCTATAAGCCTTTGAATGTAGACTGTATCCAATGAAGACTCCAGGCTCAGCTCTTTGATCCAGCTTGTCCCTCTTAACTTGAGGAACATGCGTATAACACAAACACCCAAAAACTTTTAAATTCTTTACATAAGGTTTAACACCATACCAGGCTTCAAAAGGTGTTGACCTCTCTAAGGCCTTTGTGGGCAATCTGTTCAACAAGAACACTGCAGTACTAGCTGCCTCAGCCCAGAACTTCTTAGGTAACATCTTCTCCTGCATCATACATCTGGCCATTTTCATAATGCTTCTGTTTTTCCTCTCACTGACCCCATTCTGTTGAGGTGAATAGGGGGCAGTGAACTGCTGCATAATACCTACTTCCTCACAGTTTAACTTAAACTTGTGAGCAGTATACTCAGAACCATTATCAGACCTGAGCATTTTGATTTTCTTCCCACTCTGATTTTCAACTAAGGCTTTGAACTTCACAAACACATCAGCAACTTCAGACTTGGCTTGCAAAAAATAAATCCAGCTCATCCTAGTCATGTCATCTGTGAAAGTAATGAAATACCTGCTACCATTGAGAGATGACTCAGACATAGGTCCACATAAGTCTGTGTGGACTAATTGCAGCTTCTCACTTGCTCTCCAGCCTCCTCCTTTGAAAGGAAATCTGGCTTGCTTGCCAAGAAGACAAGTTCTGCATTGTGGAAATTCCTCCTCCAAACTTGGCAAGTCATCTGCCAAGCTATTCCTCTGCATAAACAACATGTTCTTCCTATGAACATGTCCAAGCCTTTTATGCCAAAGCTCTGCATTTTCTTCTTTACACTTCAAAGCCATTTGTTGCATTTCCCGTGGCTTGAACAGGAAGCACTTGTCTTTCATTGGCATTCTCAACACTTCTTTGCTATTTGCATTATCAATAAGGCATTCCTTTCCTTCAAACTTCACCTTATAGCCCCTCTCAACTAATTGACCAACACTCAATAGATTCTGGTCAATTTTTGGCACAAAGAGAACATCTTTGATCAGCTTCTCCTCCTGATTTCCTTCAATAGCCACTGTACCCTTCCCTTGCACTTCGATATATTGTCCATTGCCAATTCTGACTTTGGACCTGACTGACTTGTCTAGACTTCTAAACAGCTTCAAATTGCCAGTCATATGATTGGTACAGCCACTATCCACCAGCCATGCATCATTCTCAACAGGAGAACCAGAATATGAAGCCACAAACAAGCATTCTTCCTCAATCTCATTCACTGCTATCTGTGCTTCTCCTGCTTGCTGGTGATTGTTCTCTTTGCAGATTGCTTCCATGTGACCCATCTTGTGACATCTTCTGCACTTAACATCAGGCCTCCTCCAGCATCTAAAGGACTGATGAGTAGTTCCACCACAGTGTTGACAAGGCTTCTTGTTCTTCTTCCATTTGCCAGACCCACTAGAACTTCCTTCTTTCGCTGCAAACTTGAAGTCACCTGTATTTCCTTTTGACTGATTCTATTTCTTCCCTTTGCCTCCATCATTGAACTTCAATTTAGCTTGCAGTGCACCCTCTACAAGCTCTTCTCTTCTCATCAGTCTTCTTTGCTCCTGTGCCTGCAGGGCACTTAACAATTCTGCAAGCTTTATGTCAGCTAAATCTCTTGTATTTTCCAGAGAAGCTATGGTGGCTTCAAACTTCTCTGGAAGAGACACCAGGATCTTCTGAACCAGCCTTTCATCTTTCAAGTCAGTCCCTAAAACTCTAATCTTTTCAGCTATCCCAATCAGCCTATCAGAGTATTCCTTCACTGACTCTGAATCCTTCATCTGCTGTCTCTCAAACTCCCTTAAGAGATTCAGCACCTTCATGCTTCTTATCTTCTCATCTCCCTCGTATTCATCCTTCAAGCAATCCCATATTGCCTTTGCAGAATCACATCTCATGATCCTTGTGAAAATAAGGGGTGAGACAGCAGCATACAGGCAAGACTTTGCCTTGGCTTTTCTTGTGGTTCTCTCTTTATGGAACTTTATCTGATTCAAGGTTGGATTGTTTGGAAGTGGATCAATTTCATAATCATTCTCCACAGCCTCCCATAGATCATGACCCTCCAAGAATGCTGTCATCTTAACAGCCCAAGCTTGATAATTTTCCCCAGTAAAGACTGGAGTAGCCATTGCAGAGAATCCACTTGATCCTGCCTCCATCAGCTTTATCTTTGCAGGCTCGCTTACCCTCACTTCACAGTCCCTTAAGATCCTACAGAAGCTCTGATACCAATTGTTAATAAAGATAAAACAAACCAGACTTCACAGTTTTCTTATTTCACCGAGAGAGATGGAATTGAAGACTTAAAAATTAACTTAACAAAAACTGTCAAGAACAAGCTTAATAGGAACCTATTTTAACTGCACACAAACATGTATTTTAACTGCACACAAACGTGCAAAAAATAAACTGACTTGTTCCACTTCCTAGAAAATAGCTAACAAACTAACTGCCTAACTGCTCATATTTGATTGCAAACCAGAAATGACTAAAATGACAAGACAAACAACAGCAGCACTGGGACACAGCTCCAACAGAAGTCCTATCATAATGCGCAGCCAACAAGGATAATGTGGAGTCACTTAATATAACGAAACCAACTTCACTAATAGGAGAGTGAGCTAGTAATTATATTCCCATACCCATAAAACCAAGGAAAAACAGGGAAATATTCCTCTAAAAGAGCTCGACAAGAAAGGCACATACAAGTCGAGATTCCTTGGACGCAGAGTTTGGGCTGAGTGTCATCTTGCGTTGCTCCTGCAGTTTGGGTGAGCACCTGCTGTTACTATCGCATAAAATCCCTTGATCAATAAAGCTCTTGGGCTTGGTCAGCAACTGTTGCACCTCTAACATTGTCTTTCTGAAAAAAGATCCTTCATTGGAGATTGGTACTGCCACCCAAAGTGAGACGAAAATTTCAATGTAAAATACTCTCTTTCCCTCTTTCTTTCTCTCTCTTTTTCAAAAGATAGATACTAGATGACAGCAATTGTGAAGACAGGAAGTCTAAAAACATAGTTTTGGATATTTACAGAGACGGTAAATCCTAAGAGAAGAGGACAAAAAGAAAAGGCATATAAACTCGAATTTGCTGAGATCTATAACACTTAACATCAGCACAGAATGCCACGAGAATCTGATGATGGCAGTGTCTTTCAGAATTTAACTTCAGGCTACTTGAAGTTACCTCGGTTAGATATTCTCAACCAGAATTTGACATATATTTTAAGGACTTTTAAAAACTTCATGTTAAAACAATGCGAGACCCTTGACAACCTCAACCGCCACTCAATTCTCTGACAAAAAAACAAAGACAGACGTTCCTATGTGGTCAGTTCACATATTGAAGAGTAGCAATGGCCATTTAGATCACTACTTAAACTTTACATTGTGTTTCTTTTCATTTTCTTGCATCTACAAGCTAATGGAAGTTTCAGCTCGTTTTGGTGCAGGTATGCACAGATTCTTTTTATGGTCTTTTTTTGGGGTGAACAGACTAGAGATTCAGTGAAGTTGAGTATTTTTCTTGTTGGAAAGATCTTACCTATGCGAATAAATTATGTGCATCAGTTCGTACATTACTAGAAAATTATTATGTGGACGTTGTCCTTCGTCGTTTTTCTGTCAAGGGGGACAAGATAGAAAAAAACATGACTTCGCCATTTTGAGGGAAACCATGTTGGTCTGATAGGAACGTGTCACAAACCAAATGCCGCTGCCTTGGTAATCCATGATGATTCTTGTTCCCCTCAAACGGCAATTTGTGTTGTGTACGGAAAAAACTCCATATGAAGCATCGCACGACAACATTTCAATCCAGGCGATGCTGTGTGTTTGAGAGCTGAATAGAGGACCAAGCTGATCCCCACATATGCTCATTCGATAAAGAGATACCAAAGGTAAATCTAATTCCTCTAGATTATTGTTCCTGAAGAAAATACTCCACATTCTTTAACCTAATTTAGGTTTTTGCTGTCGTTAGGAGGGAAGAGAAGAGACCCACAAGTAATTCTGAAACCGATGCTAACAGTTTATTTGTAATTCCAAAACAAATCTTGCAAGGAGTATGTCTGCATTAGACAACAGGTGATCAAAACTAATGCCTCAAAATGGATGACGATCCAATAGAGCGTGAAAATTCTCACATTTATCACCGAGTACTAATTAAACTAGCAGTCTTAAAATGCGATGACAGATTGTGAAGAGATCAAAGGGCTTCTCAATGTCATGCAGAACATGAGCGCGAAGAGGAGCATGCTCATTGCCTAGTGTATAACTTTCTTGCTTGCTTCTTTTGCTCGACTTGTATTGACATCAAGGACGTTTCCCAATCGAACTGGAGATGAAGGATCTTTTCACGTTCTATTAACCCAAGAATGATCCCAATGGTGGATTTGTTTAAGTTCTGTTTCTCTCTATTATGAACCCTTAGGAGTAGAAAGGATGATGTAAATGTGATCTATGATCATTTTCCGAAACCTTTACCACGAGACATAATCAAAGAGAGATTGATGAGTGCAAAATAATCCAATCAAAACCAGAATTTTGGGATATGGTCAACATCTGCTATTTAAAGTCATGCAGCACGCTGATAGATAGCAATAGGCATCCCATCCTACATTGCTTCTCGTAGAGCATTATCCCTACCAGGGAGTTCTCAAGTAGAAGAATTGTCATTGACGTGTTCATCATCAGAAAAGTCTTTGTACCCTGGCCGGCCCTTCATCTCCTGCTATCGCCTTGATGGCTTCTCTCCCCGCGACTCTTGCCATCTGTGTCTCGACTTCTATACTTCTGCTCTTCCCTTCCACCATTGCAGCTATCTTTGCGTCCATTGTTTCTCCTATAACTAGGGTCATCCCTCCTTCCTCACCCATCGCTATCTTCATCTCTAGTTCCCTTCCTAGAATCTCCATACCCTCTCCTATCTGCATGGTGATCATCATCGGGATCTTTTCTCTTAGCATTTCTGCCACCTTCATGGCCATCATCATAAGCAGCACTCTTTCTACTATAGTTTTCATCACCTCTCCTATCTTTGTGATTCTCAAAATCTGCTCTTCCCTTTTTATAATCTCGATAATCACCTCTCTTACCATCTCTGTCTCCGAGACTCTCCACATATTTCTCTCGGTCTCTTTGCTCTTCTGGATAATCCCCGTCAATTCTTCTCCTACCAGCTTCACTAGTTTTACCATCTCGACTCATTTCATCCTCTCTATGCTTACTTATTTCGCTCTGCTTATGCTTATCAACAGAGTGCCTTCTCTCTTTATCACAAAATTTTGTTTCTTCAGCACTTTGCCTGCTCATCTTATGGCTATCATCCTAGTCATCTCGTCCTCGCCTTTTCTTTCCATGACTTGGACTTTTTGGTGCATATTCATCAAAGACCAATTCATACCTAAAGAGGAATTGGACTGTCAGAATCACACATGCAGAGGCACACAAATGCATGCTGGCCATGCACACAAATCCTCACACACACACACTGAGAGAGAGAGAGAGGCACTGCCAGGAACAAACCTAGAGTCATCTCCACCCCTCTGTGTGTTGTCCTTCTTCAGAATGTACTTTGAAGGTGGCTGTCTAGTGGAGCTTCCAGTACATTCCCTGGCCATGTGATCAGGAGCTCCACATTTAAAGAAACCTTTTCCTACTGTCAATAATCAAAGAGTACTTTATTATAAGAAATAATCAAAACAACAGCGACGTTAATTATCATACATCCACATTAAGCATAGAATACAACCAACGTTAAGCATAGTCCCCATATAATCTAGATCTCGTGCAGGCAAACTAGTGCTTGAATGAAAAGCAAAAAAAGTACAAGCTTCCATAAGCAAACACAAGCAAATTGCCAATCTGACTACTGAGTCGCATATTTCGTTGGAGGGAACAAAGAACATGCAAAACGACATGTTTGACTAGATCGTCATAAAACAAGGCTCAATTTAAGGCCCGCATAAACTGCATTTGCTAATTAACAGATCCAAGCTGACACATTTTTGAAGCAGCTCAGCATGGAACTTAATTTAGAACCTCAAATATTCCTTACGGCACGTGCTTGTTTGACCACTAAAAGGCTAATTGCAATTTTTCACGCACTACAATGATTACACAGCGTCCTATTTTCTCCAGAAATTCTGCCTTAGACACATTTAACTCAGTGAAACACAACGGTCTTAAGACCTTGCCACTGCTGACAACCCCTAAAGTTGCATATGATAAACTACCAACCTTACCCACAGAGAACACGTACAAGTGTTTTCCTCTACCATGGCCACTTATAGAGGAAATGCATCAATTCGTCCACCAGCACACAAAGTTGGACATAAACATAATTTTCACCATTCAAGAAAATTTTCACCCGAAAGCAGCGAGAAACTCCAGAGTTTGAGTGCATCCTTACCTTTAGCCGCTTGGCTATCTTTACGTTTGTATTGGGACCAAAGTTTTGCAACACTCTGGCTAAAATCCACCTTTATCCTCCTGTCATCAATCAAGGCATTGTCCATCTGCCATGAAAAATCAGACAAACAAAACAGCTGCGTCACAGGCAACAACTTATTTGAGAAATTAGGGAGGACTATTTAAATCATAGAGGATAAATGATGCCACCACTTTTAGTTAGAATTAAAAACAATCAAAATTAAGAATGTAATGAGCCAAGTCGCCCATCCCAAGATCAGGATAAATAAATTTTAAGTTCATGCTTTTCTTAGGGGATCTCCATAATATCCTCTTTCCCCTTCATTTTCTCTTCCAGAATAAGCCATTTTTGTATATTAAATACTTTCTTGGTATATGAGTTATAAAGCATGTATATCTGTTTTTTCTATGATGGCAGTCGATTGTTGCAGAGACATCTCCAAAATGAAGTGAAAACCATGAAAAGATTAGTGAACAAAAAAACAGGAAAACCAACTAGTAGGTTTCACATTTGTATAAAAACATAAAGAAAGTTACCCACAGTTTTCAGTTCTCCAAACAACTGAAAACTAATCATTTTCCTTGAAAATAATTTTCACTAAAAACATTTTCTCCAATGAGCAGTTTTCCGCGAAACAAACCCACCCTAAAAATAAGTATCCTCAACCTCTCATCCACTTCATCTCATTCCTCTTGTTGCTCTTGAAACTGGCACTTCAAGCAATAACTTCACCAAGACAAAGAACAAAAGTCTCAAATGCCTTTGATATAAGAAGAAGAGAAAACAAAGAAAACATCATTGGCATAGTCCTAGCCAATGACCCAATTTTCTTCTGGGGCTAGTGTAAATCCTAAGCTCTTTAAAGTTCTAATGCGGTCTGCCCGCTTTAAAATTGTATGAGACCGAACAGTTAAATTTGCTAAAGTGGAATCACAACCATTGAGGAGTCTGACCCCGTTGCGACAAGGAAAGTAAGTGATATCGCATAGGATCACCTCAACTTTTTATAGACAACTATTGGCCAGACAGCTCTGATGAGGACAAATATAGCATGGATTGAGAAGCTTTTAGGAGGTGTCTGCATAGATTTTGAATACTCAAGAAGTGTCAGGGTTGTTCTCATACTCTGCCCTTGTAAAGAGAGGCATTAATCTGCAGATGAATAGCGAAACTCCAATTCTTTAAAGAGTACACATGCCGAGAATGTATCATGACTTCCCATGAACCTCATATCTCTCTACTTTAGGGAAACTGAAATTAGTTTTCCGAATTCCACCAAGTCAACAACGGAAGTGGTGAAACTTTTGAAGCACGGAGATGCTGCAAGATCATATTAAGGTGTATTTGAACAAAGCTCTAGTGGCTGAAGGCTCCAATGATATAAGAACAACTTCTCAATATGGTTTCTGATTTATAAATATTGTGTAGTGAAGCATGGACTGATGTAAAATGGAGAGGAAGGAGACATTTTGGTTGTCACAGGTGTTAGAGTATTTAAATATAAAACCACGCCTTCATCTGACAGCTTAAGTTCTTAAAACAGTTGGCAGTGATCTCACCAAAATCTTATATGGTATCAGAGCTGAAGGTCCTGAGTTCGAATTTTTCCAGACCCCATTTGCCTCCCTAATTAAATATGTCCACGCTTAGTACTAGGCAAAAAAACCAAACTAAGCGTGAGGGAAGTGTTAGAATAATTAAATATTAAACTACATCTTCATCTAAACCAATGATACGTTTAAATTTTCTAACAAGATGGGTGGTGATCTACTGGGCTTCTGAATAACCGATTCTAGGGTCTCTTTCAACAATTACCATGAAGGAGCAGCTCCATTTCTCTTGGAATCCGACAGAATTTGGAAGAATGTAGCTATATATTTTGTTATGATATAGATGGAATTCTTTCAGCCGGAGAGCTTTATCCTGCACAATTTGTTAATATTCCCACACAAGGATGTCCTGGAAAACTATTAGGCAAAGTTTGAGTTCACACAACAATGACTCTTCTTTCTCCTGGAAAGGCTTCTTTTGGAATGACCATAAATAGTATCTCAACTCTGAAGGACACACATGCTAGCAGCGATGTTTCCATACGGAATTGAAGCAGATCCATAGACCCTCATCATGTTCACCCTTCTCGGGATGAGATGCCCACAGATTTAAATTTTAAGCTCCCTTTGCTTGGTATTTCTAGGGAGGAAATGAAATGAGTGGAAGTAGAAACTAGAAATGATAAGGAAACATTCTCATCAACTCTCTTGCGATATCACAAATAAATCAAAGAGAGGAACAACACCGCCTTAATATAATAAGAATAAAGAAACCAACATATTCAGGAAAACGACAGCCACATGCAGAGAAATAAAATTCGCAATTGCATGAAAACCCCCAAATAAAAAACAAAAGTTAAACAAAGGGAACATATAGGATGGAAATACGGAAAGTTGAACAAGTGTTTAAATCAATGTAACTTAAAATATGCCTGCTCACATGAATCCTTGTTCTCGAACTCTGGCAAAAGAACATTAACATGATTACTGTATGTTCAACTTTTTCCTTTGTCAGAATCATCATGTGACACAAGACCAGTAAAACAAGACGAGAACCAAATAACGGGATCTTTGGCTTATGAGAGAGATTAAAAGTCTTTATAAGACATCGTTATATCCTCTAAAATTTTCATCATGGACAAACTTAATATCGAATTTCACATAACTATCAGATTTTCTTAAACAAGATAAATTTCATCTATGGTCACTGAAATGCATATTTTGCAAAAAAAAAAAAAATAGATTCCCATCAAAGTACATTAATTGCAAAAGGTCAAAGTTTGTGACTTGATTGTGACAAAACTTTACTAATCACCAATGCAATTTACCATTCTTGTACATACGAACCATATATTATCTATTTTGAGCATAATTGGAAATGGAAATGAAATTAGAGGATGAAGCAGCTAGAATTTTTTTATACGCAGTCCCTTTTATTCAGAATATTGGGGAAAGAAGTGGTTATAAACCCAACAAAGGATAAAATGTGTTGACACCTAAATTTTAGTGACCATTTAGTATAATTTGCATAGAAAATTGGGGATTAAAATTTTTAACCCCTAAACAAAAAATATTTAAATTGCATAACATATAGTTTAAATTCATTTTAGATTAATTGCATTTTTGCATCGGACTGGCGATGACGAACGAGCTTAAATTTCATCGAATGGGACTCAGCTCGTTTGAAGTGCAAGGGCCGGGAATTACAAGTCAAACGGGCTCGGTTGTTTTAATTTGAACTTAATTCAGCCCATTGTCATTAATTAATTCAGCCCATTGTCATTAATTAATTCAGCCCATCATCATTAATTAATCCAGCCCAATAAAATCTAAGCCCATTAGGACTAGAGAGCCCATCTAATTGACCTAGATTAGGGTTATATATACTTCATTAGGTCAGAATTTTAAAGGGGGGACAATTTTCAGAACACAATTTTTGAGGCACGAGAGACATACGTGAGCGAGAAAGAGTAAGAGAGGGAGAGAAGGAGACCGGCTCCCGCCGCCGCCGCGCCTGCCGCTGCCGCCTCCCGCCGACGCCGCTGCTGCTGTGCGACGTCGCTGCTGCTGCTTCCTGCTGCCGCCTCTCCCTGCTGCGCCTCACGCCGCGCCTCACGCCGACGCTGCTGCTGCCGCCGCTTCCCACCGACGCCTGCTGCCGTCGCACCTCACGTTGCTGCCGCCTCTCCCACCGACGCTGCTGCTGCCGCCGCTCCCCACCGCGGTTGCTGCCGCTGCGCCGCTGCCTCACGTCGCGCCTCTGCTCCCTGCCGTGCCGACGCTGCCTCACGCCGCGCCTCACGTCGCTGCTGCTGCCTCCCGCCGCCGCCGCGTCTGCCGCTGCCGCCTCTCCCGCGCGACGCCACACCTGCTGCCGCGCCTCGCGCCGCCGACGCTCCCTACCGGGCCTGCTGCGCCTCACGTCGCGCCTCAGCGTCGCCGCTGCTGCCGCGCCTCACGCCGCCGACGCTGCTGTTGCCGCCGCTCCCTGCCGGGCCTGCTGCCGCCGCCGCTTCCCGCCGATGTCGCTGCTGCCCTTTGTCGCTGTGCACTGCCGCTGCCGGAGTCGTCGCACGCCGGCGCCTCTGCTGTTCCGTCGCACGCCGACGCCGCTGCTGCTGCTCCTCCCGTCACGCGCCACCGTTTGCTGCTGCCGCTCTCCGCCGTGTGCCACCGCGAGCCGCCGTTGATCCCGACGCCGCGCCGCCGGTTCGCCGTTCGTCGTTCATCCTGATCCGCAAGTTCGAATTTGGAAATTATCTACAAATTAGGTAATTGAACATTATCTGATATTTTTCAGAATATCTAATTTACTAATTTGGATGTTTGAATATTGCGTGAATATTGTGCGGAATATTAGATATATTAGGATGATTATCTGATATCTGCAATATTTTTAAAATATTCAAAATTAGGAAACTTTCCTAATTTAGCAACGTATCTGGACGACTATCCTACCTTATCCCTAAGGTACGATACGCGACGATATGGAAAATCGTTATCTTGTCCATCATCACTTGGATACGATACTAGATTTTATTTGCTTTCCAAATTTGAATGATCGACTTTCCATCAATATCTATAACCCTATAGATATGACCGATAGTTCGATTTTAGTGCCTAATCTGAGTTTGAAACGAATTTTGCGGATCGCGTGGCTGTTTTAAATGTGGATGCTATATCTGTTTATATTATTTTTCCTTTTCAAATAAAAAGAAAATTCAAAAAATATCAGTTAGGATTTGAATTTGAATTTTGCATGTTTAGGAATCCTAAATATATCTAGACGATGGAGTAATTATTTAATTTAAATTAGGACTTGAGATAATCTATTCCCTAGTTTAAATTAAGTAATTTTCTAATCTTAATAGATTATTTAGGTTATTTTTTTATTCCAAATTTTCATGAAAACCCCAAAAAAAGAATGAATTGTTTTATGGTAGATTAGGATAGATTGCATTCTTAATTTAAGTAATTTATTATTTCGAATTTTAACAAAAATCTCAAAAATAAGTCATGTTAGGATATGTTAAGTTATCATAGGTTGCATGTTAATTTAGGCATATTTTTATTCCGAATTTCATTAGAAAATACCAAAAATAAATCATTTGCCCGTCATCAGAATTAAGTCACGTCGTCGCATGACATATAGTTTGCATGCTAGGTTGCATTACTTGCATGTCATTTTTGCACGTCATTGCATGTAGATTAGGTTTCATTTAAATAAGCGAAAACCCAAAAAATATTGAGTGAATGACTTGTTAATTAGAAATCATATTTGGATTGTTGATGTGATTTTCTAACTAACAATGCATATGCTTACATTGATTCGAGGTAAGTAATTCTTCCAACCTTGCAATTTATTTAATGTTTTGATTATTGGGTGTTACTTTGGTGGTTTGCGCACCCGCATGAACACCTCACATGTTAGTGACTAAGTTGAAATGGATCCAGATTGCTTGCCAAAATATTTTTGAAAAGAAAAGGTACCGAAAGGGCGTTAGACTAGATCTAGCGTAATCAAGTCCCCGAGCTTAGAATCTCTGGTTCGTAGGAATAAAACATATCTCCCTATGTTTTATTTAGGTTTCTAATCGACCTACCACAAATAGATTAGTGGCGACTCCGAGCATGAAAACTTTTGCATGTTAAAAACTTAAACCTAAGTTGCGAATTGGTAGGGCTTGGGAGGGCCCGAGTTAGGCTTAGTCTTAATAATCCATTAGCCTAAGAGAAAAATTTTAGGTCGCGATAGCTTGGCGACTCCGCTGGGGAGTAGAGTTAAAACTCTTAGTGGACTTAGGCCAGTTTTTCTTTTTTTTAAGAAAAAAATATTTTTTGCTTGGCAGCGAGGATCCCAGGTACGTCCCTAACATTTTAGGTGTTAAATGTTTTTTGCAGAATGGGAGGTATAAGGGGAGGCGTGATTGTTAACCCTTGTTTTGCAGGGAGGTGTTTGAATGAATGGTTTATTTTATGCACGAAGCGCTGCATGATATAACTTGTTGTGCATGCCTTGCATTTACACTACACCGCAAACACTTCCCGCTGCCGGACCTGGGCGGCACAGGTTTAGGATGGTACTGAGAAAACGGACACCCCGACCACACCCGTGTGGTATGGGTCGCCTTTCTTGGTCTCGAAAGTTCTTTCATGGTGTCATTGAATACCTATCACGGTTGCACCCTTTGCAACCCGGGTCGGCTTTTTGACTAAGCCGGAGTCAGGGGAATCCCAGCCTAACCACTACCATGACTGGTTTAGCTCGGTAATCCTCATGTCTCCATTTCGCAAGCTAGAGTCTAGGTAGAAATCGAACCTCACGTTTCATGCGCATGTCTATGTGATTGCAATCATTCTACCGGGTGAAGTAAGACTTCTAAACCTTTATCTCGCAATTTATTTATGTTTCGTCTTTTTCTTTGGTCGGTCCATGACATTAGGTCGGTCGTGAGTCTTGGTCTATACACTATGGGAGGGGCAGACATCCGGATTCTTGATGCTCCTAAGGACGAGCTCCGTGCCTGGTGGAATCTACTCAGTCCGACCAACCGCAAGCTAGTTGAGGGCCACATCGGGAGGTTGCTCCCCCTACTGGAGGTCAAAGTCCGTACCGGCCTCGTTCGAGCATTAGCGCACTTCTGGTGTCCCGAGACCTCTACCTTTATATTCGGTAAGCACGAGCTCACCTCGACGTTGGAAGAATATAGCGTGCTCATTGGAAAACCATTGGAGTCGGATTTAGTCACACCACCTTTGGGAATTGATTCTACTTTAATGTTGGCTGAATTTTTGAATGTCGGAAAAGATGAATTGGGAAAAGTGTTAAAAGCAAATCGTGGCACATGTCCATTTTCATTCCTGAGTCAGTGTTTCGAAAAAGCCACATCTTTTCAAAAAGGCAGAATCTTTTTGCTAGCGTTTTTCGGGTTCGTGATTTTTCCTTACTGTAAGAATGCATGTAATCCGTCAATCGTATGGTTGGTCCAACAGGTCTGTCTTGAAAAGAATTTTATCAACATCATTTTAGCCAAGACTTTCATTTCCCTCACTAAATTTAAGCAACATGTTGACAAAACTTTTCATGCCCCCCTCGAACTTTTGCAAATCTGGTTTTTGTCTCACATAAAAGGGTGTGGCGATTTACTCACAATATCCGAGCTTAGTGATTCTAGCTATCCCGTCTTGAGGTATAAAGAAAAATAAGGGGGTGCACCCGATTATCATTACTCTGAATGGATCATTTTCATGAAAAACGCTAGACCCCAAGGTTTCCAATGGCATGCTAACTGGTTCAAAGTCGAGGAAGCTCGGCTTACATGTAATGGTATTGGACCGGTTCCACTATTGGGTTTCACCGGTGCAATTGAATATTACCCCGCCAGAGTGTCTCGTCAGTATCAGATTCTCCAAGGGCTCCCTCCAGCGTTACAACCAGAACTCCTCCAAGTTGACTTCGCCGATGATGATAAAGACCACGAAGCGACCGTAGCTCAGCTCAATAAGATGTGGAGGAAGTGTCGTGTGTTAAAGATAGCTCGGCCCGAAGGAGAACTAAAGGGAGAGCAGAAGTCTTATTTCGCGACGACCCAGTACATTCGTCGGCACAGAATCCCGTAGGATTTGCTCCCGAAGATACCCAATGTGTCTCTCAAGTCCGCCAATCGCTCAGAGAACAATCGCCTCAAAAGGAAGGCCGAATAAGCTGAAGAAAAGGCATCCAAGATAGCTCGAGCTTATGAGCAATTGAAGAAGGAAGTCGCCTCCCATATGTCTATAGATCAAGCTAAATAAAAAAGCTCGAAGTTCTTTTCTTATTTCAGTTTCAGTTTTAAAATTTGTTTAGGAATTGAGTCATTTGTCTTTATATTCAGTTCAATTTCAAGTCATTAATTGGTGTAAAAATTTTCGCCATTTCAATAAAGAGGTCCTTTCAATTCAAAGCGGTTAGACCAATGTCATGGATTGGCGTATGATTTTGCTTAACACTCATGTATGCCTGTTTCATTTCGAAATTAGGTAGCTACGGACCGATCACGATCGCCCATTCGTACACGGTCGAGAGCCAGAATGGCCGATCAAACCGACTTGCAAGAGCGTGTTGTTGGTGTGGAAGACCAGATCAAGCAACTTGTCATCGCAATGCAACAAATGTCCGCTGAGATCAAAGCTCTCCGGTCGGTTCCTGTTTCGGCACCCCTCGAAGCGTCAGTCCCAAAGCAGAAAATCAGAAAAAGTGTCGATGCTGACGGAGATGATGATATTCCTGATTTAGAAGATGACCCCGTCCAGATCATCGTCAACAAGGACAAACCTGATGAACGGGTCAATAAACTTGAAGAAAGAGTAAAGCAGCTGGAAGGTTCGCAAGATTCACCTTCGATCGATCTGTCCCTGTACTCACAGATCAAAATCCCAAAGAAGTTCAAAATGCCGGATTTCGACAAGTACAATAGCACCACATGTCCAAAAGCCCACCTACAGCTCTATCACGTACAAATGACTTCGTACGTTGATAACGAACTCCTGATGATCCATGCCTTTCAAGCAAGTTTGACGGGTCCTGCTTTGAGCTGGTATCTCATGAAGAAGATAAATGGCCTCAAAACTTGGAAAGAAGCTAGTGAAGCATTCTTGAAGCAGTACAGATTCATAACGGACATCATTCCTACCCGTGATGATCTCGAACGTGCTCAGATGAAAAAGACTGAGTCCTTCAAAGACTATGCTATCAGATGGAGGAATTTAGCTGCTCAGGTTGTCCCAGAACCCATAGACAGTGAGTTAAAGAGGATGTTCGTGAAAACTCTCCCGTTCGAATACCGTAATAGGATGGTTGCCATTCCGGCTGACAACTTCAACCAACTCATCCCCATGGGCGAACAAATCGAAATAGGGCTGAAAGATGGATGGTTTGTCGAGCCGTCCTCCTCGACCAGAAGATTTAGTACGAGAAAAGAGAAAGAATCGGCAGCTGAAGTGAATATGGCTTATAACCAGCCGAGCCGGCGGAATGCTAACTCCGCCCCAGCAATCCAAGTAGTAGAAGCTCAGCAACAAAACTCGGGTCGTCAACCTTTCCAGAGGAGGAACAACAGGAGGCAATTCACTCCCCTCCCCGGATCGTTGTCTCAAGTACTGACAGTGCTTCAG
Organism: Syzygium malaccense; assembly: GCA_031216405.1. Lineage (NCBI taxonomy): Eukaryota > Viridiplantae > Streptophyta > Magnoliopsida > Myrtales > Myrtaceae > Syzygium > Syzygium malaccense. The sequence goes on from CM062258.1 coordinate 11,288,061, forward strand.
AAGAAAGGCTTGCTTACTACTGAGCCAAAGCGGCCCAATCCTGGGCGGTTTTATAACTTCGACCCTTCAAAGAAATGTGATTATCACATGGGTGAGCTGGGACACTCAACCGATGATTGCTATGCCCTCAAGCACCGAGTCCAAAACCTCCTAGATACGAAGGCTTTCTCATTTCAACCTGCTAAGCCGAATGTTCAGAGCAACCCACTCCCTGATCACGCAGGCAATGTGAATGCCATATTTAGCTTCGATGCTGGTCGAATCAAGAATGTTAAGGTGTATACTACTGACGTCTACGGTGAGTTAGTGAAAGCCGGTTGTTACCCGAGTAATGAAGACCTTCCCCTTGCCATCATGAAAGAAAGAATCTCAAGGATGGTAGAAGCTGGGATGATCGTTTATGCTGACCACACTAGCATCGTTTCTACTATCTCTGAAGTGGTTATTAATTGGGAGGAGGAGTTTGCTTCGTTGAACACCGGGAGCGACGAGGGCGACCGCTTGAAGACATGCCTCCGCTTGAAGACGCGTCCGATAATGAGGAGATCATTGTAAGCACGCCTACAACTGATGAAGGGATAGTGATCGAGATACCTCAACCGTATGAGTACAGTGATAATAGGGCGGTTCCTTGGTCCTACAGTCTCGATGTCGACTTAGTTACTAGATCTGGGCGTTCCTACGGCCAAGCTAATGCTCAACCTGCAAAACCTGTTACTGATGAAGAAGCCAAGCAGTTCCTAGCCGTGATTAAGACTAGCGAATACAACATAGTTAAACAATTGCGCAAGCTGCCCGCACAAATCTCTCTGCTTGAGCTACTCCAGACATCTGTCAAGCATCAGAAGGCCTTAATGAAGGTGTTAAGTGAAGTCCACGTGCCAGAAACGATCGATCATGACAAATTAGAGGAATTTGTGGGTTCTATACTCCTCAAGGACCTCATAGCCTTTTCAGATGAAGAGTTCCCTCTAGAAGGGAGGGGGCATACCAAAGCACTTTATATTTCCGTCAAATACAAGGCTTCACATGTAGCTCGGGTACTCATTGACAACGGATCTGCCTTGAACATCTATCCTTTGGCAACTTTACACCGCCTCAAGATAGATCCTTCTAGGATAAATTCTGCAAAGACCTCCATACGAGCCTTTGACGGAACGAAGAAAGAAGTGATGGGAGAAATCTACCTTAACATCCAGATCGGACCAATTGTGTTCAATGTCCTATTTCAAGTTATAGACATTCACACTGCATTCAATTTTCTGTTGGGTCGTCCATGGATTCATACTGCTGGAGCTGTGCCATCCAGTCTACATCAGATGGTGAAGTTCGTTGTGGAGAGAAAGTTAATCACAGTTCACGGTGAAGAAGAGCACCCAATCTACCACGCAACGGCTATCCCCTATGTTGAGCCTGATTGCAAAATAGAATCGAGCTATCAGTCGCTCGAGCTCGTATCAACCATATATGCGTCTAGAGGATCATCACCGCCTATTCCCGAGGTGTCAAATGCTACAGTCATGGTTGGAAGGGTAATGGTCTCTCATGGCTTTACTCCGGGTGAAGGACTTGGTAGAAATGGTCAAGGTATCCGCCAACCGGTGGAAGTTTCTCAGAGGCCCCGCATTACTGGGTTGGGATACCTGGGGTCAAGTGAGTCAAATAATGGGGTACGTGGACGTGGACGTGGTCGAGGTCGAGGTCGAGGAAATGGACAAGACAGATCGCGATCCGAAGAAGAGCCGAATGGCAAAGAACATGGGTGTGGTAGGTTGCTTCCACACCTCCGCACCACATTCCCAGGCCCTGCAAGAATGATGCATGAAGAGAATGAAGTGATCGACACTCTGGGGCAACCAAGCGGCAAGTTCGATTATTATGTTAAATACTCGGCGCCCCCCAGCTTCTATGTTGACCCCCGTGACATTGTCCCGGATGGATGGGGAGGTATGGATGATTCAACACCTCTAGTGACAGAAGATTCTGATGATGCAATGGAGGGAATCACTGCCTTGTTCGATAATTTCTTAATTGGAGCCATCGAGGAATGACCGTTGAAGGGAATGGGCATTGGCCCGCAAGAGTAACACATTTACCTTTTTCGCACACTCCCCTACGCGGGAATTTTTACTGCTTTTTAGGACTTGCCCCGTCTCGGGAGCTGCTTTTTAGTACTTTTCATTTCTAGGGTTTGGTTGTTGCAATTTCCATTCCAATAAATGTAATTCATTTGGTGATGATCAATGAAATTACAAGTTATTTTCATTTTGAGGACATGTTGAGGTACATCAAACTGGCCCGGTGATGATATCCAACCGATAAAAGAAAAATATAGTCCAAGGAGAATTCTGAGGCCTGGGCTTCTTCATGCTTCCTCGTGTTAAAACCTTTTGGAAAAGAATTTCAAAATAAATAAATTAATCAAAAAAAATAAAAATACACTGTTTAGCCCTGTTTGTCCTACTGAACCCCCTACTTTATGTTTCAGGGGCATTTATGTGACATGTAAGGGTATGGGAACGGTCCAATCTGATGAATTATGTGCCACCGAACCTGATCTTGATGACACCAATGAACTTGAAGATTCCTCGGACCTTCAGCGTGATCTAGAGTATCATGAAAAACCTAAAGTCCTAACGGTAGACCAAACTATCACCATCAACTTGAGTGATTCCGGAGAATCCAAAGAGGTGAAGATAGGGGCAACCCTTCCAGAAGGTGAAGCTAAACGCCTGGTCCAACTGCTGAAGGATTACCGGGATATCTTTGCCTGGTCGTATGTCGATATGCCGGGTCTAGACCCCTCTATCGTGGAACATAGTCTACCCACTAATCCGGACATGCCGCCCAAGAAACAGAAGTTGCGAAGGACCAAGCCTGAACTTTCCAAGAAAATAGAGGAGGAGGTCATGAAGCTCTTGAAAGTGGGATTCATCGAAGTCACCCAATACCCCAGCTGGGTGGCTAATATTGTGCCAGTCATGAAGAAAGATGGTCGAGTCCGGGTTTGCATCGACTATCGCGATTTAAACAAGGCTAGCCCTAAAGACGACTTCCCATTGCCACATATAGACGTTTTGGTGGACAGTACTGCTGGGTTCGAGCTGTTTTCCTTCATGGATGATTTTTCAGGTTATAATCAGATAAAAATGAAGGACGATGATAAGGAGAAAACGGCGTTCATCACTCCTTGGGGGACATTCCACTATAAGGTCATGCCCTTCGGCCTTAAAAATGCCGAGGCAACATATCAACGGGCAATGGTGACGCTCTTCCATGATATGATGCATAAGGAGATTGAGGTTTATGTCGATGACATGATCGCCAAGTCTCGACCTGGGAAGAGTCACGTCGATACTTTGAAGAAATTATTCGAGAGGCTCCGTGAGTTTAAGCTCCGTCTCAATCCAGCAAAGTGCGTATTCGGAGCAACCTCGGGTAAATTACTTGGGTTCATAGTAAGCAGTAAAGGCATTGAAATTGACCCCTCCAAAGTGAAGGCTATATGTGAGTTACAACCCCCATCGACCGTGAAAGAAGTGCGAAGCCTCCTGGGTAGATTGAACTACATAGCCCGTTTTATTTCTCAGCTCTCAGCAACTGCTAAGCCATTCTTCAAACTTCTAAGGAAGAATGCTCAAGTGAAATGGGACGATGATTGTCGAGAAGCGTTTAACGAACTAAAGCAATACCTGATGAAACCACCAGTGCTAGTCCCACCAATGCCGGGCCAGCCTTTGATCCTTTACCTCACAATTCATAGTGAGTCTTTAGGTGCGATGCTAGCCCAGAAAAGTTTTGAAGATGGAAAAGAGCGAGCCATTTATTACCTAAGCAAGAAGTTCACTGTCTCGGAGTTGAATTATTCTGAAGCCGAGAAGACTTGCGCTGCGCTAGTATGGGTGCTCCATAGGCTGCGACAATATACACTGCATCACCAAACTTTACTTGTGACTAAGAACGATCCCGTTAAGTATTTACTTGATCAGCCAGCTTTGGTAGGAAAGTTAGCCAAGTGGCAGATTTTAATTTCAGAGTTTGATATCCAGATGAAGCCACAGAAGTCAGTTAAAGGTCGAGTAATTGCTGATGTGTTAGCTGAAAATCCTGGAGTCCCTGATGATGATAGATATTCTCCAGAAGATCGTATTTTGGTAATAAAGGAAGACACATGGACCATGTTTTTCGATAGAGCTGTAAACTTGGCCGGTTCCGGCACTGGGGCAGTTTTAATATCCCCAGATGGGCAACATTATCCAGTAGCAGCAAAGTTGGTGTTCCCCTGTACCAACAACATAGCCGAGTACGAAGCTTGCATCCTCGGACTCCAAGCCGCAGTGGAAATGAGAATAACCAAGTTGAAAGTGTTTGGTGATTCTGCTTTGATTATTCTCCAAACTGTGAGAGAGTGGAAGACGAGAGATACCAAACTAGTGCCGTACCATGAATACCTCGAAGAAATCATAAAGGAATTCGAAGATATCTCTTTTGAGTACTTATCAAGGTCTCATAATCAGTTTGCTGATGCGCTAGCTACGTTATCATCCATGTTGCAAGTGATTGATGGGTTAGAGGTAGAACCCTTGAAGATCGAAGTCCTGACAAAACCGGCCTACTGTATGGTTGTGACCAGAGAACCTGATGAAAAGCCATGGTATTATGATATCATGAGTTACATCCAGAAACAAGAATTTCCTGAGGGAAGCACCCCGGCTGACAGGAAGTACATAATGAAAATGGCTTCAAAATTCTTTATTAGTGGTGAAAAGCTGTACAAAAGATCATATGATTCGATCCTATTGAGGTGTGTGGATGCGGCTGAAGCTACCAGAATCATGCAAGAAGTACACGAAGGGATATGTGGTCCACACATGAATGGCCACATGTTAGCTAAGAAGATTATGAGGTTGGGTTATTATTGGCTCAGTCTTGAGGGTGACTGCATCCAATATGTTCGAAGATGTCATCGCTGTTAGGTTCATGGGGATAAAATAAATGTTCCCCCGACGGAATTACATCAGCCGTCTGAGCCATGGCCCTTTTCAATGTGGGGCATCGATGTGATTGGCCCAATTAATCCTAAGGCATCGAATGGACACCGATTTATCCTAGTCGCGATTGATTATTTCTCTAAGTGGATCGAGGCGGCATCTTATGCAAACGTCACTGCAAGGAATGTTGTAAAATTCATCAGACGAGACATAGTTGCTCGTTATGGTGTCCCTGAGGCTATCGTCACTGACAATGGGACAAATTTGAACAATAAGTTCATTGATCAGTTATTCAACGAGTTCAAAATTCGGCACCTGAATTCATCTCCTTATCATCCACAGATGAATGGAGCAGTTGAAGCCGCTAACAAGAACATCAAGAAGATCTTGGCCAAAACGGCTGAAAACTATCGTGACTGGCATGAAAGGTTACCATTTGCACTAATGGCGTATCGAACTTCGATCCGAACCTCTGTCGGAGCAACCCCTTTTTCCTTGGTGTATGGCATGGAAGCAGTCCTACCCGTCGAAGTGGAGATCCCTTCCTTGCGAGTATTGTCTCAAGTAGAGTTGTCCGAGGCAGAATGGATGCGACAAAGGCATGAGCAGTTGAACCTAATTGATGAGAAGCGATTGAGAGCCATTTGCCACGGTCAAACCTATCAGCAAAGGATAGCTAGATCCTTCAATCAAAAGGTGCGTCCAAGACACTTCGAGGTAAATGATCTAGTCCTAAGGAAGGTACTGCCAGTCTTTCCTGTCCCTGAAGGAAAATTTGCCCCAAACTACATTGGTCCGTATGTGGTTAAAAAGGTGCTTCCCGGAGGTGCCCTGATTCTCGCAGAAATGGATGGTCGTGAGTTTTCCACTCCTGTTAATTCTGATGCTGTGAAGATCTATTATCCATGATGGAATTTAACATTTTGCAGCAAAAGTTTTCAAAAGTTTGGTTTTATACTTTGAATTGCAAACATTGCATTTATGAATAAATGGTTTCAATCAATTTCAAGTTAAGATGTTTGCATTGGCTTTAATTTCTGCATGGTTATTTGTCAACCTGTATCATTGACCTCAAAGGGGGAATCTATTTAGACAATATGATAATTGAATGTGTTGAATGAGGTACATCGGGATGATGAAAGGCAAGCCATATCCTATACACAGTCCTATGCACTAATCCCCAGTGAATTGAGTGGAAAAATTCCATGTCTGCAAGGTAAAGGGTTATCTCGCAAAAGGTACGGCAACTGAAATGACGAGAGGCAGTTCATTTCTCTATCCCAAACACTACAGGTTATCCATTGTTTCGCCACTTTGAGCCTAAACACTTGGAGAAATTCATTCAAATTACCCCTGTCAAGAACCACCCCACATCGGGGTAAACTGGAGGTAAGTCAGCGTCATAAGGTGAAAAAATGAGTAGAAATTTTCATACTCTCACTTGCATCAATCTTCGAGTGTTGCTTTTTCAGATGAATTCACGTGAAGTTCAAGTGCCTTAGGATGACGAAGAGCATTTCTTTCTCTATCCTATACACACTTTATCCTTTGTTAAGCCCAATTGAGCCTGCAAATTCATTTCTTAAACCCAGTTGGTGATCATCCCCCACACTGGGGCAAGGCAAAACTCATCATTGTTCAAGCAGCATATCCAGAGCGCCGATAAAAGACGAAGACCCTGAGAGTCCAAATGTTAGTCATTCGGTCAAAACAAGCCAAAGTGTGACTGGCCAATATATGCATTGTAGACAGTGTGTGTCAAAAAAAAAACTAGAGGGCATGAAAAAGCAGTGTGCCTGGTAAAAGCAAGGCCGATGCCCGTGAAAGAAAAGAAAAGAGAAGAAAAAATGGAGAAAAGTGACGACTTTAGAAAATGTTGAGATATGTCAAAGTCACAAAAATATCCAGAGTCTTAAGGAATCAAGTGATGAATTCTTGAAGCCAATGGAGCATTTACCGAGAAGACAATCCCTGGTGAAGAAGAAGACCGGTGACACTGCCGAGATGATCACCAACTCTCACCCCAATTATACACATTTTGAGCCTTATGATCCATTCATTTCTCAACCCATGAGCCTAGCCTGCGTTACATCCCTTGCAAAGTCTCTTCAGATTAGGGCACTTGAACTAACGTAGAGTTTCTGATGTTTATAAGCTTAGCTCGAAGAAGTGCGAGCACGTCCATTTCTATCTCATTTTGCAGGTTCTTGACTTGTAAACCCGGAGACAATTGCAGAGTATTTTCTTTCAGTAGCCTCGACTCGAAGAGTCTCTTTTGCTAAGCCATTGACCAAGCCCTATGTTACAGTCCTAACAAAGACCTTTCAGATTGGTAAAGTCGTACTGCTTGCGAGAATACTCGGACCCTTGTCAACATGATGATGGTGAGATGGAGCGATTCTCCATAAATCAGCCTTTCGATGAGAATGAGAGAAAGCCCTTTTGGACCGGAAGTCCCTCATTCGACATTTTCAAGATATCCGCTTGTGAGCTCGGATTGTCTTGTCATGATTTTTCCCCAGCAAAGTTTGTAATGCTAATTTGACAAAACCATCGTGCATGAAAATCAGTTGAAATCATAGTGCATGTATATATGTATTCTTAACAGTGTGTGAATGCATATTACATGTTACTTAAAATCGTGTCTAACAGGAGACACACCCTCAGAGTTGGAGATATCACCAGGTAAGTATATCTCTATCCCAAGGATGTCTATGAATATCTAGATATCCCTAACCTGTTCAAGCAATTGTCAGGTCCCACATTTGATCATTTTTGCGATCTCTAAATGCCTTTGATTGTGTTCAGGTGTCTATTGATCAAACCTTTTCAGGTACTTCTGATGATATCCAGGTACTTTGTCAAGGAACTCTTGAACACTTGGGCTAGCCCCTTTGTTCATCAAATCACAGATTTTCATACAATCTCGAGAAGATTCCCCCGTTACATGACTATGAGCAGGTATAGACATGGCGGCTAAATCTTTACATATGAGCAGGTATATGTAAAGATCGGAATATTTTCCCCAAATTTCAGGTATTCCCCCGCTACTCACCTATGAGCAGGTATAGGTGAAGCGGCCAAATCTTTGCATATGAGCAGGTATGTGTAAAGATCGGAATACTCTTATTATCTCAGATGTTCCCCCGCTACTCACCTATGAGCAGGTATAGGTGAAGCGGCCAAATCTTTGCATATGAGCAGGTATGTGTAAAGATCGGAATACTCTTATTATCCCAGGTGTTCCCCCGCAGTTCACCTATGAGCAGGTATAGGTGAAGCGGCCAAATCTTTGCATATGAGCAGGTATATGTAAAGGTCGGAATATCCTCTTGATTTCAAAAGTTTCCCCGCAATTCACTTATGAGCAGGTATAAGTGAAGCGACCAAATCTTTGCAAACACCTAGAGAGATGTATAGGTAGTTCGTAAGGATCGGAACTATTCTCACGAATCCAAATGATGATTGGGTACGTCGAGCTTTCTTCGTGTGTTTTGACTTGACTACAGATCACCGAAGTTCATCAACATATATCAGGCAATACCGATGGGGACTGAGCCCATACATTTGCCAAAACAACATACAAGTTAAAGTTGTGCCTCGAATTGCATTATCTCGCTCCTGTCAGGTAAGTGATTCCAGGTATGTTTTCTACTCATGTCAGCATGCATCATTTCTTAATGCATTGTAAAATGGGATTCATAATCCCGACAAAAACAACATTCATTGCATTTGCATAAGTGAAATTTAGGTATCATTTAGTCTTTGAATGCAACCTCTGCGAGCTCACCTTCAAAGAGGGGCAGCTGTTGGCACCTAAATTTTAGTGACCATTTAGTATAATTTGCATAGAAAATTGGGGATTAAAATTTTTAACCCCTAAACAAAAAATATTTAAGTTGCATAACATATAGTTTAAATTCATTTTAGATTAATTGCATTTTTGCATCGGACTGGCGATGACGAACGAGCTTAAATTTCATCGAATGGGACTCAGCTCGTTTGAAGTGCAAGGGCCGGGAATTACAAGTCAAACGGGCTCGGTTGTTTTAATTTGAACTTAATTCAGCCCATTGTCATTAATTAATTCAGCCCATTGTCATTAATTAATTCAGCCCATCATCATTAATTAATCCAGCCCAATAAAATCTAAGCCCATTAGGACTAGAGAACCCATCTAATTGACTTAGATTAGGGTTATATATACTTCATTAGGTCAGAATTTTAAAGGGGGGACAATTTTCAGAACATAATTTTTGAGGGCACGAGAGACACACTTGAGCGAGAAAGAGTAAGAGAGGGAGAGAAGGAGACCGGCTCCCGCCGCCGCCGCGCCTGCCGCTGTCGCCTCCCACCGATGCCGCTGCTGCCGTGCGACGTCGCTGCTGCTGCTTCCTGCTGCCGCCTCTCCCTGCTGCGCCTCACGCCGCGCCTCACGCCGACGCTGCTGCTGCCGCCGCTTCCCACCGACGCCTGCTGCCGTCGCACCTGCTGCCGTCGTACCTCACGTTGCTACCGCCTCTCTCGCCGACGCTGCTGCTGCCGCCGCTCCCTGTCGGGCCTGCTGCCGCCGCTCCCCACCACGGCTGCTGCCGCTGCGCCGCTGCCTCACGCCGCGCCTCACGTTGCTGCCGCTGCTCCCTGCCGTGCCGCCGCTGCCTCACGTCGCTGCTGCTGCCTCCCGCCGCCGCCGCGTCTGCCGCTGCCGCCTCTCCTGCGCGACGCCGCACCTGCTGCCGCGCCTCGCGCCGCCGACGCTGCTGCTGCCGCCGCTCCCTGCCGGGCCTGCTGCGCCTCACGTCGCGCCTCAGCGTCGCCGCTGCTGCCGCGCCTCACGCCGCCGACGCTGCTGCTGCCGCCGCTCCCTGCCGAGCCTGCTGCCGCCGCTGCTTCCCGCCAACGTCGCTGCTGCCCTTTGTCGCTGTGCACTGCCGCTGCCGGAGTCGTCGCACGCCGGCGCCTCTGCTGTTCCGTCGCACGCCGACGCCGCTGCTGCTGCTCCTCCCGTCACGCGCCACCGTTTGCTGCTGCCGCTCTCCGCCGTGTGCCACCGCGAGCCGCCGTTGATCCCGACGCCGCGCCGCCGGTTCGCCGTTCGTCGTTCATCCTGATCCGCAAGTTCGAATTTGGAAATTATCTACAAATTAGGTAATTGAACATTATCTGATATTTTTCAGAATATCTAATTTACTAATTTGGATGTTTGAATATTGCGTGAATATTGTGCGGAATATTAGATATATTAGGATGATTATCTGATATCTGCAATATTTTTAAAATATTCAAAATTAGGAAACTTTCCTAATTTAGCAACGTATCTGGACGACTATCCTACCTTATCCCTAAGGTACGATACGCGACGATATGGAAAATCGTTATCTTGTCCATCATCACTTGGATACGATACTAGATTTTATTTGCTTTCCAAATTTGAATGATCGACTTTCCGTCAATATCTATAACCCTATAGATATGACCGATAGTTCGATTTTAGTGCCTAATCTGAGTTTGAAACGAATTTTGCGGATCGTGTGGCTGTTTTAAATGTGGATGCTATCTCTGTTTAGATTATTTTTCTTTTTCAAATAAAAAGAAAATTCAAAAAATATCAGTTAGGATTTGAATTTGAATTTTGCATGTTTAGGAATCCTAAATATATCTAGACGATAGAGTAATTATTTAATTTAAATTAGGACTTGAGATAATCTATTCTCTAGTTTAAATTAAGTAATTTTCTAATCTTAATAGATTATTTAGGTTATTTTTTTTATTCCAAATTTTCATGAAAACCACAAAAAAAGAATGAATTGTTTTATGGTAGATTAGGATAGATTGCATTCTTAATTTAAGTAATTTATTATTTCGAATTTTAACAAAAATCCCAAAAATAAGTCATGTTAGGATATGTTAAGTTATCATAGGTTGCATGTTAATTTAGACATATTTTTATTCCGAATTTCATTAGAAAATACCAAAAATAAATCATTTGCCCGTCATCAGAATTAAGTCACGTTGTCGCATGACATATAGTTTGCATGCTAGGTTGCATTACTTGCATGTCATTTTTGCACGTCATTGCATGTAGATTAGGTTTCATTTAAATAAGCGAAAACCCAAAAAATATTGAGTGAATGACTTGTTAATTAGAAATCATATTTGGATTGTTGATGTGATTTTTTAGCTAATAATGCAGATGCTTACATTGCTTCGAGGTAAGTAATTCTTCCAACCTTGCAATTTATTTAATGTTTTGATTATTGGGTGTTACGTTGGTGGTTTGCGCACCCGCATGAACACCTCACATGTTAGTGACTAAGTTGAAATGGATCCAGATTGCTTGCCAAAATATTTTTGAAAAGAAAAGGTACCAAAAGGGTGTTAGACTAGATCTAGCGTAATCAAGTCCCCGAGCTTAGAATCTCTGGTTCGTAGGAATAAAACATATCTCCCTATGTTTTATTTAGGTTTCTAATCGACCTACCACAAATAGATTAGTGGCGACTCCGAGCATGAAAACTTTTGCATGTTAAAAACTTAAACCTAAGTTGCGAATTGGTAGGGCTTGGGAGGGCCCGAGTTAGGCTTAGTCTTAATAATCCATTAGCCTAAGAGAAAAATTTTAGGTCGCGACAAAATGAGAGAAACTTGTCACGATAATTTCAACACATAAGACAAAAGACTTTGGATGCTCCAATGAGATGTTACTATAGGACCAAGATTTGGGTTGAAAGAGTTAGGGGAAGTATGAAAAAGATATGGAAGGACATGATGAAAAAAGATGAAGAATATGACTTCATACAACATAAATCACAATAAGTAGAAGGATTTATATAGCAGACCAATTTAGTAAGATAAGGCTTAGTTCTTTTGTCATATGCAATCTGTTTTATGGTCGATACATTTGAAAAGCAATTGTATATACAAGTTTAAAGCTGATGCGAGATAGCTGAAATCTTGTGAAAACTCCTCATAACTAACATCGATCAATAAAGAACTTAATATTATGACCCATTTCTCATATTGTTCATTCGCAAACTTTGTTTCTTTATCATACTTTCTCATATCAACAGGTTATCTGCCATCTAATTCGTGCTATTCTTCCGAAAGTTAATTAAGTTTTCTCAGCATAGAAAGTCAATTGAAGAAAGACAATTCCAGAACAGAATAAACTTACCTATGAATGCATAGCATAAACTATCTCTAGTCTTAAAATCACGGATGATGTCAGCCCTGTCAAGGTCGTCAACATTAGCTTTGCAATAAGAATCAGCTGTCCAAAGCAACTGCAAGAAGCGATGAGCAATAATAGTAGAACAGGAAAGCAAAGGTGTACTTACGATACCACAATTCCAAATCGTGAAAAGATTGTATGCAAGTCCTCATCCTGCATCAAAAGTAAAAGATTTGACAGTGAATTCAGACGTAAGGTGTAGTGATAAGCAACAACCATAAAGAAAAGGAAAAAGAAAAATCCATCCATCAGTCAATAATAATGTGTAGTAAAAAAAAATTCAAAATGACTTTCAGAAATCACCCCCTACTAGGCAATTAGCAAACTCACTTCGGTAACTGGATTCAGTTTACAAACAAAGAGCACATTGTCTGGAGGCTTTATCTCAGCATCAGGAATATCCCCAATCTGTAATGTAGATGAGATAGAAGAGGATTCTTTGTGAAGAAGATGAAGAGAACATCTGGATACAGCAGCATGAGAAAAACATCTCAGATTTACTTACACTCTCAAGCACAACTTCACTAGAGCGTGCTTCCTTAACACGGATAGCCTCCTCAAGCTGAGCCGGGCCTAGTTGCTCATCCAAAGGTACCCAATCATCTTCAAGTCGCACTTCATCAACCACCTGCTTCCGACATACATAAACAAACCATATGCTGTGAAATAATGTCACGCCCCGAACCCCATCGGGCACGCGACATCCCAACTACTGGTCGATCAGTGCGATATCCTAGGGTAATCGTCGACCTCAATTCACCATCAGAGATTTAAATCATCAGCGGAAACCACAAATCACTCAGACAATTGGAAACTGGGGAAGATCAAGAAGAACATACATATTCATTAACAAACTTATAAACTATTTACAATTTACAACCACCACGAACTTTTGCACACCGCACTTAAATTCCTCGATATACAAAAAGATCGATGACCTGGCATTCTGACCTCAAAAATGGTACCCTGTAAAAACCTACTCTGAACCCCTATACTAATCCCTATGCCCCTTGCTCGATGTCCATTCTGAGGCTGACTCCTCATCTTCTGAACCCGAACTCTCCTGATCGGTCTGCTCCTCCGAAGAACTCGACCCCGCCTCTATCTCGATCGGGTGATTGATGTCACTCGATTCAGTTGGAACTCTGTTCTGATTCTCCTCAGTTAGGAAATCAAAGAAATTGAATTCCGGCACATAATTGGGGTCCATATACTGATCATAGGGGAGTATATAATCCGGTTTCCCTTCAGGCTCCTCAGACTCATCATGCTCAATCTCGGGTTCTGCTTCGGGCTCTACCCCCTCTGGTTCTTCCTTGGGAATTGGTTCTACGTCTATATCCATTGGGTTGTCCTCAACTTGCGATGCTTCAGGTTCGGGTTCATGCTCAGCCCCTGATGAACCCTGACCAGCGGCTGTTGAATGCAATCCCGACGGAGCTAAACTAGTATCTACTCTGGTCAACTCTCCGTCTATCGGGGGTACGGCAGATGGGTCCCAATCCCCTACTAAGTCGAATGGAACATCAAAACCTCTGACGGGTCTGAACTCATCCCCATCAGCATCACGGAAAAACCAAGCAGTATAGACATGAGTTTCCCACAAGGGTAGTCCTACCTCTACAAAAATAGTCGTAGTATGTCTAATCCAGGTCATGTTATCGGGCATAAGGAATTCTGCAACTTCATTCTCAGTGTGCACTGGCACTCCATACTGGCGGTGGTAGAGGATTCATGGATTCGGTCGGGGTTCTGAAAATGTTAGCTGAAATAACCATGAGAACACTTCTAAGTAAGTTCACCCCTAAACCCCACATAGGCTATCACGTACCTCCAGACAATTTCATAAAACACAATCACACACATACGCCACATAATCACATAGTAGGCACATCAATTAATTTACCTGCGCTTATCCTGCTTGCGCCATGCATGTTAGTCACACTCACATTATATACAATCACATGCATGTTCAAATTTCATTCTCGTATACTCGTTCCGATCTAATCTCATCCTTTTTCACATTCTCGCCAGTGACCCGCGTTACAGTACACACCTCAGGTCCACTGTGACCAACTCATCATAACACTCCAACCCCGCGTACCCGTACACGCCTCAGGCCATGTTTCTTGCCCGCGTAAACGTACACGCCTCAGGCTCAACATCTACCACCTACTGCGCAACCTACGTTGAAGTACACGCCTCAGGCTGGCAGTCTTCCGGTAAAACCGGGCATCGTCCCGCGTTGAAGTACACGCCTCAGGACGGCACAAATTCCACGATCACCCGTGCTATCTCATATTCACTTTCTTACTTATGCACATGCTCAACAAGCATTTGCCACACACAATTGGCCCTTCACACGTGGCCCGTGCACGCATTAATTATGTGAAATCCATGTACACTCGGCATTTGATATGGCCAATAATAATAATTAAAATAATATGGCCCACGCGTGCACCCAACAGGCATAATTAAATCAACCAATTGCACAACCACACACTCAATTTCCAACACCACACTCGGTCATAATTCCAACGCACGAAAAACACGGAAATTGCTATTTTTCTCTAACCAAATGGTCTCAAATCGATTCGGGTCCTTCACGAGACTTTCTCGCCATAAATTCTTGGTTCTAAAAATCTAACTTGCGACCCGATCGGCCCATCACAGCCCCATGAACAGTAGTCCACAACCCACTGTTATTCATAAATTTCCAATAAAAATTTTCCGAGTTCAATCCTAAGGCCTGCCACATAATCCCACTCCTAAATCATGCAATTCCGCACTTACCCTATGCTCGGTTTCACCCAAAATCGCCCGTCGATACCCGAAGTCCTAAGTTGGGTTTAGAGCGCGACTTACCTGCGTTCTAGATTATCGCGGCTAGAACGGAAAGCGGCGGCAGTTAATCGGGAACGGCAGCGATGGTGCACGGCTCCCGAGTGGCGGCGATCGGCTTGGGCGGCGACGGCGCGGCTTAGGCGTGACCGGCAAGGCCCACGGCCAAGAGAGGGGAGAGAGAAACTGAGAGGGAGAGGAACGGTGTGGGCTGGTGGGGGCGCGGCAACGAGGACGGCGTGGCACGGTGGTGGTCCGGCGGTGTGCACGGACGGCGGGGATGGCGCGGCGGCGACGGCGAAGGGAGAGAGAGAGAGAGAGAGAGAGAGAGAGAGAGAGAGAGATCGGTGGAGGGGGAGGGGGCTCATGGCAAGGGGGCTGCTCACGATGGGGGAGAGAAAATGGAGGAGAGAGAATGGTCAATTTAGACCTAAATAGTGCAATTTGACCCCTTTTGGCAATTTACCAAAATGCCATTCTCTCACATTTTTTATCCGACGGTCCAGATTTGATCTAATCTTGAAACCGACGGCCCAGATCGAATCTTACCAAAAATATCCAAGAGTATACTTGTAATTTCTCAAAAATTCCAAGGGCAAAATTATCCAATAAAAAAGTTAGGCAAAATAACCAAAATGCCCTTTGCCCGTAAAACATGCCCTTTATTAATTCTCAACGGTAAAATGGTCTGATTCTCCATTTTTCATCAAAATCAAGTTTTTATGAAGGATTCGGGCGCAACAAAAATTGCACGTTACAACCGCAACGTTGTCCTAACATCCCGTTGTGACTTCCAAATTTTCCGGTGTCCGATTTGGGCTAAGTTAAATAATCAAATTTTATTAAATGCAACTCGAGCGTTTCTCAGACTAACGGGCGGCTTGTTTGGGAAATTCGCATATTCGACTCGTGACTGATAATATATCAAGTCACGTGCAAGTCCGTTCAATTCATGACGATTTCGATTGTCATTAAAATCGCGAGGATCAATCGCTAGATCCGTGGGGTACGATCGTTTGGTATAGGTTCAGGATAATTCTCAAGTCATTTCGTGGTCCGGCGGAATCACCCGCAATCCATTACTATGACAGTGGCGAACTGATCCCTGACTACTCTTAGATCGGCCAACAGTGGCTCAAAATATCACCTCAGCAATTTCATAGTCGAAATTAAATTCATGATCGAATTTTCTAATAGTTGTACGAATTTAATTCCCTCATTAGCATTTTCCCAATGGTTAGTATCCCAGGAATGATCAATTCCGGGCGAGAATCAACTGCGAATACATTTATAAAACTCAATAATTTATAAATCCCAAATGGATAAATTTTCGGGATGTCACAAATAAACACGAATCATTCTAGATAAACTTCTAGGAAGGGAAAAGAAAGGGCAGAGGAGACGCATTAATTTCATGCCAGCGTTTCTTTTAGGAAACTTGGAACTAAACAACACAATTGATTTACCTTACCTCTAGCTGTCATAGAGATAAGCCACTCCTTGCATTTTATCATATATTTACTCATTAAGTATGAATTTTGGCAGCATATTCAGAGCATTCTTGTCCAAACTTCAATCTCTATCGATGTGATTAAAGAGATGCCAATTATGCAAAGCAGTTGGTGACAATACATATACTAATGTATTATTCGAGCATTTAAAATGACCGAGAGTATCTGCGATCGTATTTGCTTCGAAGGCTAACTGATAATAAAATCTTTAAGCAGTCAATACCTCATCTTTCTGCTTTCCTTCAGGCGAAGCATCAGGAATCAACTCAGCTAGCTGGGGAGGGTCATCAAAAGGAACATCCAGTATATATGTGTGCCTGATCCTGCTCAAAACAATAGGAACCATATTGCAAATAAACAAAAGAGTGACATTTAGTAATTCAATGAGCGAGAGAGTGGAATGAGAATGAGCCTGATGTTTTTATAGGGTCTCCCCTTCTCATCCTTATAGGCTTCATTAATCCTAGTCAATGTCTCAATTCCTTCTGCAACTTCACCAGACACCAACAATGATGAATAATTTGTTGAATACCAAGCGCAAAATGATCAATGATGCTGACAGCCAAAATAGGCAACTCAACAAATAGGAAGCTTATTATGCAGATACGATATCACTTATATGCTATTCTAGTTTTCTTTTTTTTTTTATATATTTACAAGTTTTTTTTTCACTAAAATGAAGAAATCAATCTAAAATTGATAATCAACAGCTAAGTACATGTCGAGACCTAAAATTTCCTCAGGCTAATGGATTATTAAGACTAAGCCTAACTCGAGCCCTCCCAAGTCCTACCAATTCGCAACTTAGGGTTTAAGTTTTTAACATGCAAAAGTTTTCATGCTTGGAGTCGCCACTAATTTATTTGTGGTAGGTCAATTAGAAACCTAAATAAAACATAGGGAGATATATTTTATTCCTACGAACCAGAGATTCTAAGCTCGGGGACTTGATTACGCTAGATCTAGTCTAACGCCCTTTCGGTACCTTTTCTTTTCAAAAAATATTTATGCATGCAGTCTGGATCCATTTTAACTTAGTCACTAGCATGTGAGGTGATCATACGGATGCGCAAACCACCAAAATAACACCCAATAATCAAAACATTAAATAAATTGCAAGATTAGAATAATTACTTACCTCGAAGCAACGTAAGCATCTGCATTGTTAGCTAGAAAATCACATTAACAATCCTAATATTATTTCTAATTAACAAGCAGTTCACTCAATATTTTTTTTGGATTTTCACTTATTTAAATGAAAGCTAACCTATATGTAATGACGTGCAAAAATTGACATGCGATTAATACAACCTAACATGCAAACTATATGTCATGCGACGACGTGACCTAATTAATGACGGACAAATGATTTATTTTTGGTATTTTTTTAATGAAATTCGGAATTAAAAAAATGCCTAAATTAACATGCATTCTATTCTAGAGAAAATGATAATTTAATCTATCATAAAGTGACTTCTTTTTGGTATTTTTATGAAAATTCGAAATTATTAAATATCCTAAATAATCCACTAAGATTAAAACAATCTTTAAGTTAAACTAGGAAATATGCTATCCTAAATCCCAATTTAAATCAAATAATTATCTTATTCTTTTGGATATATTTAAGATTTCCTAAGCATGCAAAATTTCTAATTTAAATCCTAACATATTTTTTTTATTTTCTTTATTTAAAAAGAAAACAATTAAACAAAGATAACAACCATGTTCAAATAATCTACGCAATCCGCAAGATTTTTCTTATCAAATTCAAATTAGGCAAAGAAATCAAACTAACGGTCATATCTATAGGGTTATAGATATCGACGGAAAGTTGATTGTTCGAATTTGGAAAGCGAATAAAATCTGTTATCATATCCAAGTGATTATGGATAAGATAACGATTTTCCGTATCGTCGCGTATCGTACCTTAGGGATAAGGTCAGATAGTCGTCCAGATACATTGTCAAATTAGGAATTTCGGGCATTTTCAAATATTGCAGACAGAGAAAATATTATCTTAAGATATTTAGTAATCCCCGCAATATTCACGGAATATTCAAAATATTCAAACTAGGAATCTAAATATTTTGAAAATATACCGGATAGAGATCTTTACCTGATTTGCGGATTACTTTCCAAATTTGAACCACGCGGATAGGAATAGCGGATCGGATGACCGGCGGCAAATGGACCGGCGATGACTCAATGGTGCAAGCGGGAGCGCTTCGGTCCGATAAAGGTGTAAAGACCGACTTGGAAAGAAATCCGAGATTGATGGGTGTCCACCAAAGTCGCTGGAAACTGAAGTGGCTGGTGGTATCCTCCGAACCTCCGACGTGATTGGAGTTGCTGGGCGTCAGTCAAGGAGCTTTCGTTTACCGGATGTTGCTGACGAGGCTGATGTAGGGAAGTTGGAGGAGCAGAGGTGTTGTGGAAAGCCCTGGGTACTCGCTAAAATTAGCTGGAAAACACCGCAGGAAACCGTCGGGGCTGAGGTGCACAGGGACCGTCAATGAAGGTGAATCGGCTGGGTCACCGTGAAGCCGAGATTGTGCTGGCGATTCGCAGGTGATGTCGTCGGGGAGGGAGTTCAACAGCAGCTCCAATCAGAGCACAGGAAGCAAAGGAAGAAGGCCACTCTTTGCTTTTCTTTTGGCATTTACGTCCAGTCCTGTCCCAATTTGCACTCTTGGTTTTTTTCCCTTTTGACCGTGTGTCTCTCCCTTTTCACTCGTGTATTTCTCCGTGTTTATTTGTGTGTGATCAGATCCAAAAGAAAAGCCCCCCTGTCGCTTCTTGGGTCTCTTTTATAATGTCTTCCTTTGTTCTTCCAAGAGGGAATATGAATATATGAATGAAAAGCCACCTATCGACTACCTTCTTTGTGTATAACAAATATTGTCAAAAAGATATATTGCTTAAGATCAACTATATGTCCCACGTGCAATATTACCTCTCATTCAATATTTATTATATGTGAATAATGCTAAAATCTTTTCTTGCCTTCCTTTTATTCCTTTCGATATTTCCTCTTTGTTGGCCAAAGTGTATACACCAATATATGCTCATGATCAAAATAATATTCCCATCTCTCGCACACAAGCTTGGTGATTGCTCAAGCTTCCAAAAGTTTTGGTAACTTAGTAGCTTAGTTGATTTTTCTAAATTGAGCACTCCACGTGTATTTTAGACGTGTAATTTGGCCAACATGTGCGAAGCACGAGGCAATTTTCAGCCATGGGCTTGGTTCAATCAATTCAATTAAGCTCGGAACCATTCGCTCGAGTCCATTTGCCGTCGGTCCGATAGATATGCGAACTATATGGGCCTAATTAACTATTAATGGAATGCTCCTAATACCTATATGCAATGCCATCTAATTATATTTTTTGTTTAGGGGTTAAAAAAATAATCCCTAATTTTCTATGCAATTGTTCCTAAATGACTAATTAAAATTTAGGTGTCAACAGCTGCCTCTCTTTGAAGGTGAGCTCAAAGAGGTTGCATTCAAAGACCAAACTGATGCCTAAATTTTGCCATGCAAATGCAATTAATGTTATTTTTGGTGGGAGTAGGAGTCCCATTTTGAAATGCAATAAGAAATGATGCATGCTGACGTGATTAAAACATACCTGGAGTTATTTACCTGACAGAAGTGGTAGCGTAATTCGAGGCATGACTCTAATTTTGTAGGTTGTTTGGCAAATGTTGGGCTCTGTCTCAAAGGTATTGCCTGATGAACGCTGATGAACTCCGGTGAACTCCGGTGACCTGCAATTCAGTCAAGACATGCGAAGAAAGCTCGACGTATCCGGTTATCATCTGGGGTTCTCGAGAGAAAGATTTAGCAAAATGGAACATGTTTCGACCTTTAAAAACTACCTATACATCGCCTTAGGTATTCATGAAGATTTGGCCGCTGCACCTAATTATCATCGTAGGTGCGGCACGGGGGAACTTTCCAAGATCAGGAGGATATTCCGACCTTTACGAGATACCTATACATCGCCATAGGTATTCGTAAAGATTTGCCCGCTTCACCTATACCTTCCTCATAGGTGAACCGCGGGGGAACATCTGGAATTGGGAGAACATTCCGACCTTTACGAGATACCTATACATCGCCATAGATACTTGTAAAGATTTGGCTGCTTCACCTATACTTTCCTCATAAGTAAGCCGCGGGGGAACATCTAGATTGAGAGAAAATTCCGACCTTTACGAGATACCTATACATCGCCATAGGAACTTGTAAAAATTTGGCCGCTGCGCCTATACTTTCTTCATAGGTGAGCCGCGGGGGAACATCTGGATTGAGAGAACATTCCGATCTTTACGAGATACCTATACATCGCCATAGGCACTTATAAAGATTTGGCCGCTGCGCCTATACCTTTCCTCATAGACGTGTCACGGGGGAATCTTCTGAGATTGGAAAAATATTCCGACCTTTACGAGATACTTATACATCGCCATAGGTACTCGTAAAGATTTGACCGCTGCACCTATACCTTCTTCATAGGCGTGTCACGGGGGAATCTCCTGGATATCGTCGCAGGTACTTAACGATTGGCTGAACCAGTGGCTAGCTTGAATGTTCAGGGGTTCCTTGACAAAGTACCTGGATATTATCAGAGGTAGCTGAAAAGGCTTAATCAATAAATGCCTAGATATCGTCAGAGGCGTCTAGAGATCGCAACAAAATGATCAAATATGGGACCTAACAATTGCTCGAACAGGTTAGGGATACCTGGATAGTCACAGGCATCCAAGGATAGAGATATACTTACCTGATGATATCTCCGACTCTTGAGGGCGTGTTTCCTGCTGGACACGATTTTAAGCAACATGTAATATATATTCATGGACAATCAAGAACACATATACTCATGCGCTATAAATTCAACTGGTTTTCATGCATGACGATTTTGTCAAATCAGCATTACTAAATTTCATAGGGGAAAATCATGATAAGACAATCCAGATTCACAAGTAGATATCTTGAAAATGTCGAATGAGGGGTTTCTAGTCTGAAAGGGCTTTCACTCACTCTCATCGAAAAGTGGTTAATTTATGAAAATCACTCTATCTCACCATCATCATGTCGATAAGGGTCCGAGTATTCTCGCAAACGGTACAACCTTACCAATCCGAGAGGTCTTTGCTAAGACCGTAACGTGGGCTTGGTCAATAGCTTAGCAAAAGGGGACTCTTTGAGTCAAGGCTATTGAAAGAAAATACTCTACAATCGTCTCCGAGTTTACAAGTCAAGAACCCTGCAAAATGAGATAGAAATAGACTTGCTCTCACTTCTTCAAGCTAAGCTTATAAACATCCAAATCCCACGTTAGTTCAAGAGCCATAATCTGAAGAGACTTTGTAAAGGACGTAACGTAGGCTAGGCTCATAGATTAAGAAATGAATTGGGGTGAATGAGTTGGTGATCATCTAGGCATTATCACCGGTTCTCTTTTTCGCCAGGGTTTGTCTTCTCAGTAGATGCTCCATTGGCCTCGAGAGCTTATCACTTAACTCCTTAAGACTGTGAATGACTTTGACACATCTCAACATTTTCTACTCCGAAGTTCTCTCCTTTTTCTTCATTTTTTTTTCATTCTCTTCTTCTTCTTTTCTTTTCTTTTTTTTTTCACAGGCATTGGCCTTGCTTTTACCAGGCACACTGCTTTTTCATGCGCCATAGTTTTTTCTTCTCTTTTTTTTCATTTTTAACTTTTGACATACACTATCTACAATGCATACATTGCCCAGCCACACTTTGACTAACATTTGGACTCTTAGGATCTTTGTCTTCTATCGGCGCTCCGGATATGCTGCGTGGACAGTGATGACTCTTACCTTGCCCCGATATGGGGGATGATCAGCAACTGGGTTTAAGAAATGAATTTGCAGGCTCAATTGGGCTAAGTAATGGATATGAGTGTGTAGAATAGAGAAAGAAATGTTCTTCGTCATCCTAAGATACTTGAACTTTGTGTGAATTCATTTGAAAAAGCAACACTCGAAGATTGATGCAAGTGAGAGCAAGGCAATCTCTATTCATTTTCCACCTTATAATGCTGACTTACCTCCAATTTGCCCCGATGTGGAATGATTCTTGACAGGGGTAATTTGAAAGGATTTGTCCAAGTGTTTAGGCTCAAAGTGGCGAAACAATGGATAAACTGTTGTGTTTGGGATAAAGAAATGAACCGCCTTTCGTCACTTCGGTTGTCGTACCTTTTGCGAGATAACCCTTTACCTTGCAGACATGTAATTTTTCCGCTCAATTCACTGGGGATTAGTGCACGGGACTGTGTATAGGATATGACTTGCCTTTCATCATCCCGATGTACCTCATTCAACACATTCAATTCATTTCACATGAGTTATCAGATTGTCCAAATAGATTCCCCTTTTGAAGTCGATGATGCAGGCCGACAAAATAACCATGCAGAGTTTAAAGCCAATGCACACATCTTAACTTGAAATTGATTGAAACCATTTATTCATCAGTGAAATGTTTGCAATTCAGAGTATAAACCAAACATTTGAAAACTTTTGCCGCAAAAATGTTAGATTTTGTTAGGAGTAATACATCTTCACAGCATCGAAATTAACATGAGTGGAAAACTCACGACCATCCATTTCTACGAGAATCAGGGTACCTGCAGAAAGCACCTTTTTAACCACATATGGACCGATGTAGTTTGGGGCAAATTTATCTCCAAGAACAGGAAAGACTAGCAGTATCTTCCTTAGGACTAGATCATTTACCTTGAAGTGTCTTGGACGCACCTTTTGATTGAAAGATCTAGCTATCCTCTGCTGATAGGTTTGCCCGTGGCAAATGGCTTTTAATCGATTCTCATCAATTAGGTTTAACTGCTCATGCCTTTGTCGCATCCATTCCGCCTCAGACAACTCCATCTGAGACAATACTCGCAGGGAAGGGATCTCTACTTTGATGAGCAGGACTGCTTCCATGCCATATACCAAGGAAAAAGGGGTTGCCCCGACAGAGGTTCGGATCGAAATTCGATATGCTATTAGTGCAAATGATAACCCTTCATGCCAGTCATGATAGTTTTCAGCCGTTTTGGCCAGGATCTTCTTGATGTTCTTGTTGGCGGCTTCAACTGCTCCATTCATCTGTGGACGATAGGGAGATGAATTCAGGTGTCAGATTTTGAACTCGTTGAACAACTGATCAATGAACTTGTTGTTCAAATTTGCCCCATTATTAGTGACGATAGCCTTAGGGACACTGTAACGAGCGACTATGTCTCGCCTGATGAATCTTACAACATTCCTTGCAGTGAAGTTTGCATAAGATGCCGCCTCAATCCACTTAGAGAAATAATCAATCGCGACTAGGATAAATCGGTGTCCATTCGATGCCTTAGGATTAATTAGGCCAATTACATTGATGCCCCACATTGAAAAGGGCCATGGCTCAGACAACTGATGTAATTCCGTTGGGGGAACATTTATTTTATCCCCGTGAACCTGACAGCGATGACATCTTCGAACATGTTGGATGCAGTTACTTTCAAGGCTGAGCCAATAATAACCCAACCTCATGATCGTTTTTGCTAACATATGGCCATTCATGTGTGGATCATATATCCCCTCGTGTACTTCTCGCATGATTCTGGTAGCTTCAGCCACATCCACACACCTCAATAGGATCGAATTATAGGATCTTTTGTATAGCTCTTTACCACTGACAAAGAATTTTGAAGCCATTCTCATTATGTACTTCTTGTCGACCGGGGTGCTTTCCTTAGAAAATTCTTGTCTCTGGATGTAACTCATGATATCGTAATACCATGGTTTTTCGTCAGGTTCTCCGGTCACAACCATACAGTAGGCCGGTTTTGTCAGGACTTCGATCTTTAAGGGTTCTACCTCTAACTCACCAATCACTTGCAACATGGATGATAACGTAGCTAGCGCATCAGCGAACTGATTATGGGACCTCGATAAGTACTCAAAAGAGATATCTTCGAATTCCTCTATGATTTCTTCGAGGTATTCATGGTACGACACTAGTTTGATGTCTCTCGTCTTCCACTCTCCCACAGTTTGAAGAATAATCAGAGCAGAATCACCAAACACTTTCAACTTTGTTATCCCCATTTCCACTGCGGCTTGGAGTCCGAGGATGCAAGCTTCGTACTCAGCTATGTTGTTGATACAGGGGAACACCAACTTTGTTGCTATTGGATAATGTTGCCCATCTGGGGATATTAAAACTGCCCCAGTGCCGGAACCAGCCAAGTTTACAGCTCCATCGAAAAATATGGTCCATGTATCTTCCTTTATTACCAAAATGCGATCTTCTGGAGAATATCTATCATCATCAGGAACTCCAGGATTTTCGGCTAACACATCAGCAATTACTCGGCCTTTAATTGACTTCTGTGGCTTCGTCTGGATATCAAACTTTGAAATTAAAATCTGCCACTTAGCTAACTTACCTACCAAAGCCGGTTGCCGGTTGATCAAGTAAATACTTGATGGGATCGTTCTCAGTCACAAGCAAAGTCTGGTAATGCAATGTATATTGTCACAGCCTATGGAGTACCCATACTAGTGCAGCGCAAGTCTTCTCGGCTTCAGGATAATTCAACTCCGAGACGGTAAACTTCTTACTTAGGTAATAAATGGCTCGCTCTTTTCCATCTTCAGGACTTTTCTGGGCTAGCATCGCACCTAAAGACTAGCTATAAATCATGAGGTAAAGGATCAAAGGCTGGCCCGGCATTGGTGGAACTAGCACTGGTGGTCTCATCAGGTACCGCTTTAATTCACTAAACGCTTCTCGACAATCATCATCCCATTCCACTTAAGCATTCTTCTTTAGAAGTTTGAAAAATGGCTTAGCAGTTTCGGAGAGCTGGGAAATAAAGCGGGCTATGTAGTTCAACCTACCCAAGAGGCTTCGCACTTCTTTCACGATCGATGGGGGTTGTAACTCACATATAACCTTCACTTTGGAAGGGTCAACTTCAATGCCCTTGCTGCTTACTATGAACCCAAGTAATTTGCCCGAGGTTGCTCCGAATATGCATTTTGCTGGGTTGAGACGGAGTTTAAACTCACGGAGTCTATCAAACAACTTCTTCAGGGAATTAACATGACTCTCTCTAGGTCAAGACTTGGCAATCATGTCGTCGACATAGATTTCGATCTCCTTATGCATCATGTCATGAAAAAGCGTCACCATTGCCCGTTGATATGTTGCCCCGACATTTTTAAGGCCAAAGGGCATGACTTTGTAATGGAATGTCTCCCAAGGGGTAATGGACACCGTTTTTTCTTTATCACCGTCTTTCATTTTTATCTGATTATAACCCGAGAAACCATCCATGAAGGAAAGCAGCTCGAACCCAGCAGTACTGTCCACCAAAATGTCTATATGTGGCAATGGGAAATCGTCTTTAGGGCTAGCCTTGTTTAGATCGCGATAGTCGATGTAAACCCAAACTCGACCATCTTTCTTCATGATTGGCACAATATTAGCCACCCAGTTGGGGTATTGGGTGACTTCGATGAATCCCACTTTCAAGAGCTTCATGACCTCCTCCTCTATTTTCTTGGAAAGTTCGGACTTGGTTCTCCATAGCCTCTGTTTCTTGGGTAGACTGTGCTCCACAATAGAAGGGTCTAAACCCGGCATATCGCCATACGACCAGGCAAAGATATCCTGATAATCCTTCAGCAATTGGACTAGGCATTTCGCTTCACCTTCGAGAAAGGTTGCCCCTATCTTCACCTCTTTGGGTTCTTCGAAATCACTCGGATTGGCGGTGATAGTTTGGTCTACCGTCAGTACTTTAGGTCTTTCATGATGCTCTAGATCGCGCTGAAGGTTCGAGGAATCTTCGAGTTTGTTGGTGTCATCGAGATCAGGCTCGACGGCATATAATTCATCAGATTGGACAGTTCCCATACTCTCACGTATCATAAGATTCCCCCTAAAACATAAAGTAGAGGATTTAGAAGGACAAACAAGGCTAAACAGTGTATTTTATTTCTTTTGATTTTTTTGTGACTTTTTTTTCGAAATTCTTTTCAAAAAAGTTTTAACACGAGGAAGCATGGAGAAGCCCAGGCCTCAAAATTCTCCTTGGACTATATTTTTCTTTTATTGGTTGGATATCATCACCGAATTGGTTTGATGTACCTCAACATACCCTCAAGAATGAAAATAATTTGTAATTTCATTGATTATCACCAAATGAATTATATTTACTGGAATGGAAATTGCAACAATCAAGTCCTAGAAATGAAAAGTCCTAAAAAGTAGCTCCTGAGATGGAGCAAGTCCTAAAAAGCAGTAAAAATTCCTGCGCAGGAGAGTGTGCGAAAAAAAAAAGTAAAGGTGTTACTCTTGTGGGTCAGTGCCCATTCCCTCCAACGATCCTTCCTCGATGGCTCCAATGAAGAAATCATCGAACATGGCAGTGATTCCCTTCATTGCATCATCAGGATCTTCTGTCACTAGAGGTATTGGATCATCCATATCTCCCCATTCATCCGAGACAATGTCACAGGGGTCAACATAGAAACTCGGGGGCGCTGAGTATTTCACATAATAATCGAACTTGCCGCTCGGTTGCCCCAAAGTGTCGATCACCTCTTTCTCTTCATGCATCATTCTTGCAGGGCCAGGGAATGTGGCGCGGATGTATGGAAGCAACCTACCACGCCCACGTTCTTCACCATTCGACTCTTCTTCGGATTGCGGTCTATTCTGTCCATTTCCTCGACCTCGACCTCAACCGCGTCCACGTCCACGTCCCCCATTATTTGGCTCGCTTAACCCCAGGTATCCCAACCCAGTAGTGCGGGGCCTCTGAGAGACTTCCACCGGTTGGCGGATACCTTGACTATTTCTACTAAGGCCTTCACCCGGAGTAAAGCCATGGGAGACCATTACTCTTCCAACCATGACTACAGCATTTGACATCTCAGGAATAGGCGGTGATGATCCTCTAGGCGCATGTATGATTGATACGAGCTCAAGCGACTGATAGCTCGATTCTATTTTGCAATCTGGCTCAACATAGAGGACAGCCATTGCGTGGTAAATTGGGTGCTCTTCTTCACCGTAGACTGTGACTAACTTTCTCTCCACAATGAACTTCACCTTTTAATGTAAACTGGATGACACAGCTCCGGTAGTATGAATCCATGGACGACCTAATAGAAAATTGAATGCAGTGGGAATGTCCATCACTTGAAATAGGACATTAAACACCATTGGTCCGATCTGTATGTCAAGGTGGATTTCTCCCATCACTTCTTTCTTCATTCCGTCAAAGACTCGAATGGAGGTCTTCGCAGAATTTATCTTAGAAGGATCTATCTTGAGGCGGTGTAAAGTCGCCAGAGGACAGATGTTCAAGGCTGATCCATTGTCAATGAGTACCCGGGCTACATGCGAGGTCTTGTATTTGACAGAAATGTAGAGTGCCTTAGTATGCCCCCTCCCTTCCAGAGGGAACTCTTCATCTGAAAAGGCTATGAGATCCTTGAGGAGTATAGAACCCACAAATTCCTCTAATTTATCATGATCGATCGTCTCTAGCACGTAGACTTCACTTAACATCTTCATTAGGGCCTTCTGATGTTTGACAGATGTCTGGAGTAGTTCAAGCAGAGAGATTTGCACGGGCATCTTGCGCAATTGTTCAACTACGTTGTATTCACTAGCCTTAATCACGGCTAGAAACTCCTTGGCTTCTTCATCAATAACAGGTTTTGCAGGTTGGGCATTAGCTTGGCCGTAGGAACGCCCAGATCTGGTAACCAAGTCGATATTGAGACTGTAGGACCAAGGGACTGCCTTATTATCACTATACTCATACGGTTGAGGTATCTCGACCACTATCCCTTCATCAGCTATAGGTGTGCTTACAATGATCCCTTCATTATCGGACGCGTCTTCAAGCAGAAGCATGTCTTCGGGCAGAGGGTCGCCCTTGTCCTTCCTGGTCTTCAATGTAGCAAACTCCTCCTCCCAATTAATAACTACTTCAGAGATAGTGAAAACGATGCCAGTGTGGTCAGCATAAATGATCATCCTAGCTTCTACCATTTTTGAGATTCTTTCTCTCATGATAGCCAAGGGAAGGTCCTCATTACTCGGGTAATAACCGGCTTTCACTAACTCACCGTAGACATCGATGGTATACACTTTGACATTCTTGATTCGACCAACATCGAAGCTAAATATGGCATTCACATTGCCTGCGTGATCAGGGAGTGAGTTGTTCTGAACATTCGGCTTAACGGGTTGAAATGAGAAAGCCTTCATATCTAGGAGGTTCTGGATTCGGTGCTTGAGGGTAAAACAATCGTCGGTTGAGTACCCCACCTCGGCCATATAATAATCGCATTTCTTAGACGGATCGTAATTATAGAACTGCTCAGGATTGGGCCGCTTTGGCTCAGTAGTAAGCAAGCCTTTCTTCCGGAGGACCGTCAATACTTGAGACAACGACCCGGGGAGGAGAGTGAACTGCCTCTTGTTGTTTTTCTTCTGAAAGGGTTGACGACCCGTGCTTTTTTGTTGAGTTTCTGCTACTTGGATTGCCGGGACAGAGTTAGCATTCCGCCGGCCCGATTGGGTATAAGTCACATTCACTTTAGCTACCGGTTCTTTCTCCTTTCTTGTGCTAAATCTCTTGGTCGAAGAAGACGGCTCCACAAACCACCCATCTTCTAGCCCAATTTCAATCTACTCGCCTATAGGGATGAGTTGATTGAAGTTGTCAGCCGGAGTGACTACCATCCAATTACGATACTCGAACGGAAGAGTTTTAATGAACATCCTCTTCAATTCACTGGCTATGGGTTCTGGGATAATCTAAGCAGCTATGTTTCTCCA
This sequence comes from Syzygium malaccense, assembly GCA_031216405.1. Taxonomy (NCBI): domain Eukaryota; kingdom Viridiplantae; phylum Streptophyta; class Magnoliopsida; order Myrtales; family Myrtaceae; genus Syzygium; species Syzygium malaccense. The sequence continues at coordinate 11,317,533 of CM062258.1, forward strand.
TCTGATAGCATAATCCTTGAATGAATCATTCTTCTTCATCTGAGCATGCTCGAGGTCATCGCAAGTGGGAATGATGTCCATTATGAACCTGTACTGCTTTAGAAATGCTTCACTAACTTCTTTCCAGATTTTGAGGCTATTTATCTTCTTCATGAGATACCAGTTCAAGGCAGGACCTGTCAAACTTGCTTGAAATGCATGAATCATCAGGAGTTCATTATCAACGTACGGGGTCATTTCTACGTGATATAGCTGCAGGTGGGCTTTTGGGCAAGAGGTGTCATTGTACTTGTCAAAGTCTGGCATCTTGAAGTTCTTCGGGATTTTGATCTGTGTGTACAGAGATAGGTCGATTGAAGGTGAATCCTGTGAACCTTCCAGCTGCTTCACTCTCTCTTCAAGTTTGTTGACCCGTTCATCAGGTTTGTCCTTGTTGACGATAATATGGACGGGGTCATCTACTAAATCGGGAAGATCGTCATCTTCCTCACTATCGGCATTCTTTCCACCTTCATGCTTCGTGGTTGATGCCTCAGGGGATGTAGGAACGGGAGTTAGCCGAAGGGCTTTGATCTTAGCGGACATCTGTTGCATTGCGACGAGGACTTGCTTCATCTGATTCTCAATGCCAATGACACGATCTCGTAAGTCAGTTTGATCGGCCATTCTAGTTTTCGACCGCGTACGAATAGGCGATCGTGATCGGTCCGTAATTACCTAATTCACGGATAAAATAGGCATACATAAGTATCGAGAAGAATCACATGCCGATCCATGACCTTGGTCTGAACGCTTTGATTAAGATGAACTTTTTATTGAAATGACGAAATTTTTTTTTTACAACGACAATGACTTAAAATCACCTAAAAAAGATGACTCAATTCCTAAACAAGATTAAAGACTAAAACTGAAAAGAGAACATAAATTCAAGCTTTTCTATTTGGCTTGATCCATAGACATATGGGAGGCGACTTCCTTCTTCAATTGTTCATAAGCTCGAGCTATCTTGGATGCTTTTTCTTGAGCTTCTTCGGCCTTCCTTTTGAGACAGTTGTTCTCTGAGCGAGTGGCGGGCTTGAGAGGCACCTTGGGTATCTTCGGGAGTAATTCCTGTGGGACCTTGTGCTACCGAATATACTCGGTCGTCGCGAAATAGGACTTCTGCTCCCCCTTGAGCTCTTTTTGAGGTCGGGCTATCTTTAAAAGGCGATACTTCTTCCACATCTTCTGGAGCTGAGCTACGGTCCCTTCACGGTCTTCATCGTCATCGGTGAAGTCGACTTGGAGGAGTTCTGGTTGTAACGCTGGAGGGAGCCCTTGGAGAATCTGGTACTGACGAGACATTATGGCGGGGTAGTATTCAATTGCACCAGTGAAACCCAATAGTGGAACCGGCCTAATACCATTACACGTAAGCCGAGCTTCCTCGACTTTGAACCAGTTAGCATGCCATTGGAAACCTTGGGGTCTAGCGTTTTTCATGAAAATGATCCATTCAGAGTAATGATAATCGGGTGCATCCACTTATTTTTCTTTATACCTCAAGACGGGATGGCTAGAATCACTAAGCTCGGATATTGTGAGTAAATCGCCACACCTTTTTATGTGAGATAAAAACCAGATTTGCAAAAGTTCGAGGGGGGTATGAAAAGTTTTGTCAACATGTTGCTTAAATTTAGTGAGGGAAATGAAAGTCTCGGCTAAAATGGTGTTGACAAAATTCTTTTCAAGACAGACTTGTTGGACCAACCATGCAATTGACGAACTACACGCATTCTTACGGTGGGGAAAAATCACGAACGGAAAAAATGCTAGCAAAAAGATTTTGCCTTTTTGAAAAGATGTGGCTTTATCAAAACATAGACTAAGGAACGAAAAGGAACATGTCCCACGATTTTCTTTTAAGACTTTTCCTAATTCATCTTTTCCGACACCCAAAAATTCATACAACATTAAGGTGGAATCAATTCCTAGAGGTGGTGTAACTAATTCCGACCCTAAAGGTTTTCCAATGATCACACTATATTCTTCCAAAGTCGGGGTGAGCTCATGCTTACCGAATATAAAGGTAGATGTCTCGAGACATCAGAAGTGTGCTAATGCTCGAACGAGGTCAGTACGGACTTTGACTTCCAATAAGGGGAGTAGCCTTCAGATGTGGCCTCAACTAGCTTACGATTGGTCAGACTGAGTAAGTTCCACCAGGCACGGAGCTCGTCTTTAGGAGCATCAAGAATCCGGATGTCTGCCCCTCTCATAGTATATGGACTAAGACTCACGACCGACCTAATGTCATGTACCGATCAAAGAAAATACGAAAAATAAATAAATTGCAAGATAAAGGTTCAGAAAACTTACTTCGCCCAATAGAACTATGGCAATCACAAAGACATACGCATGAAATGTGAGGTTCGATTTCTATCTAGACTCTGGCTTGCAAAATAGAGATGCGAGGATTACGGGCTAAACCAGTCATGGTTGTGGTTAGGCCGGGGTTCCCCTGACTCCAGTTTAGTCAAGGAGCCGACCCGAGTTGCAAAGGGTGCAACCGTGGTGGGAACTCAATGACACCATGAAAGAACTTTCGGGACTAAGGAGGGCGACCCATACCACGCGGGTGTGGTCGGGGTGTCCACTGTCTCAGTACCATCCTAAACTTGTGCCGCCCAGGTCCGACAGCAGGTAGTGTGTGCGGTGTAGTGTAAATGTAAGGCATGCACAGCAAGTTATATCATACAGCGCTTCGTACATAAAATAAACCATACATCCAAACACCTCCCTGCAAAGGTTAACAATCACTCCTCCCCTTATACCTCCCTTTCTGCAAAAACATTTAACACCTTAAATGTTAGGGACGTACCTGGGATCCTTGCTGCCAAACAAAAATATTTTTTGAAAAGAAAAATTGGTCTAAGTCCACTAAGAGTTTTAACTCAAGTCCCCAGTGGAGTCGCCAAGCTGTCGCGACCTAAAATTTCCTCAGGCTAATGGATTATTGAGACTAAGCCTAACTCAGGCCCTCCCAAGCCTTACCAATTCGCAACTTAGGGTTTAAGTTTTTAACGTGCAAAAGTTTTCATGCTTGGAGTCGCCACTAATCTATTTATGGTAGGTTGATTAGAAACATAAATAAAACATAGGGAGATATGTTTTATTCCTACGAACCAAAGATTCTAAGCTCGGGGACTTGATTACGCTGGATCTAGTCTAACGCCCTTTCGGTACCTTTTCTTTTCAAAAAATATTTATGCATGCAGTCTGGATCCATTTTAACTTAGTCACTAGCATGTAAGGTGATCATACGGGTGCGCAAACCACCAAAGTAACACCCAATAATCAAAACATTAAATAAATTACAAGATTGGAAGAATTACTTACCTCGAAGCAACATAAACATCTGCATTGTTAGCTAGAAAATCACATTAACAATCCTAATATGATTTCTAATTAACAAGCAATTCACTCAATATTTTTTTTGGATTTTCACTTATTTAAATGAAAGCTAACCTATATGTAATAACGTGCAAAAATTGACATGCGATTAATGCAACCTAACATGCAAACTATATGTCATGCGACGACGTGACCTAATTAATGACGGACAAATGATTTATTTTTGGTATTTTTTTAATGAAATTCGGAATTAAAAAAATGCCTAAATTAACATGCATTCTATTCTAGAGAAAATGATAATTTAATCTATCATAAAGTGACTTCTTTTTGGTATTTTTATGAAAATTCGAAATTATTAAATATCCTAAACAATCCACTAAGATTAAAACAATCTTTAATTTAAACTAGGAAATATGCTACCTTAAATCCCAATTTAAATCAAATAATTATCTTATTCTTTTGGATATATTTAAGATTCCCTAAGCATGCAAAATTTCTAATTTAAATCCTAACATATATTTTTTTTATTTTCTTTATTTAAAAAGAAAACAATTAAACAAAGATAACAACCATGTTCAAATAATCTATGCAATCCGCAAGATTTTTCTTATCAAATTCAAATTAGGCAAAGAAATCAAACTAACGGTCATATCTATAGGGTTATAGATATCGACAGAAAGTTGATTGTTCGAATTTGGAAAGCGAATAAAATCTGTTATCATATCTAAGTGATTATGGATAAGATAACGATTTTCCGTATCATCGCGTATCGTACCTTAGGGATAAGGTCGGATAGTCGTCCAGATACGTTGTCAAATTAGGAATGATTCCTAATTTCGGGCATTTTCAAATATTGCGGACAGAGAAAATATTATCTTAAGATATTTAGTAATCCACGTAATATTCACGGAATATTCAAAATATTCAAACTAGGAATCTAAATATTTTGAAAATATACCGGATAGAGATCTTTACCTGATTTGCGGATTACTTCCCAAATTTGAACCACGCGGATCGGAATTGCGGATCGGATGACCAGCGGCAAACGGACCGGCGATGACTCGATGGTGCAGGTGGGAGCGCTTCGGTCCGGCAAAGGTGTAAAGACCGACTTGGAAAGAAATCCGAGATTGCTGGGCGTCCACCAAAGTTGCTGGAAACCGAAGTGGCTGGTGGTATCCTCCGGACCTCCGGCGTGATTGGAGTTGCTAGGCGTCAGTCAAGGAGCTTTCGTTTACCGGATGTTGCTGACAAGGCTGATGCAGGGAAGTTGGAGGAGCAGAGGTGTTGTGGAAAGCCCTGGGTGCTCGCTAAAATTAGCCAGAAAACACCGCAGGAAACCGTCGGGGCTGAGGTGCACAGGGACCGTCAATGAAGGTGAATCAGCTGGGTCACCGTGAAGCCGAGATTGTGCTGGCGATTCGCAGGTGATGTCATCGGGGAGGGAGTTCAACAGCAGCTCCAATCAGAGCACAAGAAGCAAAGGAAGAAGGCCACTCTTTGCTTTTCTTTTGGCCTTTACGTCCAGTCCTGTCCCAATTTGCACTCTCGGTTTTTTTCCCTTTTGACCGTGTGTCTCTCCCTTTTCACTCGTGTATTTCTCCGTGTTTATTTGTGTGTGATCAGATCCAAAAGAAAAGCCCCCCTGTCGCTTCTTGGGTCTCTTTTATAATGTCTTCCTTTGTTCTTCCAAGAGGGAATATGAATATATGAATGAAAAGCCACCTATCGACTACCTTCTTTGTGTATAACAAATATTGTCAAAAAGATATATTGCTTAAGATCAACTATATGTCCCACGTGCAATATTACCTCTTATTCAATATTTATTATATGTGAATAATGCTAAAATCTTTTCTTGCCTTCCTTTTATTCCTTTCGATATTTCCTCTTTGTTGGCCGAAGTGTATACACCAATATATGCTCATGATCAAAATAATATTCCCATCTCTCGCACACAAGCTTGGTGATTGCTCAAGCTTCCAAAAGTTTTGGTAACTTAGTAGCTTAGTTGATTTTTCTAAATTGAGCACTCCACGTGTATTTTAGACGTGTAATTTGGCCAACATGTGCGAAGCGCGAGGCAATTTTCAGCCATGGGCTTGGTTCAATCAATTCAATTAAGCTCGGAACCATTCGCTCGAGTCCATCTGCCGTCGGTCCGATAGATATGCGAACTATATGAGCCTAATTAACTATTAATGGAATGCTCCTAATATCTATATGCAATGCCATCTAATTATATTTTTTGTTTAGGGGTTAAAAAAAATAATCTCTAATTTTCTATGTAATTGTTCCTAAATGACTAATTAAAATTTAGGTGTCAGCAGTACACCAGCACACCAAAAGAAACATCAATAGAACAAAGTCCCCAGCCATATATACCATTCCACCTTTATAACCACATATAAATGCCTAGAATACACAAAAGTAGTGGGTACATTCAACCATGAAGTGACTTGACAAGACTCCCCTACATGTATTCAATAGAATTGATTGAATCAATAGGTAGAGACTCCAGGATGAACTAGATTCCAAATGGGTGTTTACTAACTGAAATTGCTCGTGTCTATAGTCCATGAAGATGTAATCAAAAAGACACTTCCTGGTGATAAAGAAGCCTGACCAAAATTTTAGTTGTTGCAAAACCCAATCTAACTACTGCTTCACTTAATTCTAACTATTCTAGTAATCTGTCTTAAATGTCCAAATGAGTGGTTCGAGGAGAACATGGTCCCTGAAGAGGAAAGCCAGGGAAAAGTTAACCCTAAAAATTTCCATTTCGAACACTGCAATTTGTAAAAGAACCTCATAGACTCGTGTTACATAGTTCGCAAGAAACGTATTAAAAAGCAATTCAATCAAATCAACACAATGAAAACCTGTTACAGCACAATGAGTCAACGAAATTACCACCTTCATACCACATGGACTCTTTGTTTCGCACTTAGGTCATCAGGTTTCAGATCAACCATCTTCTCTTTCCATTATCAATGCATAACTAGTCTACCATTCCTTTCTTTACTGGGCAATTGGTCTACCATTGTTTATTTTAGTCCGACATCAGCCCAATCCTTCTCACCAGCACATATACAAGACAGCTCCATGAACGACTAAGGGCGAATTCAGGAAACTCAAAAAACAGCTTCGGACTTGCAAAATCCTTTGAATGAAAGTCTTGATGTTTGAAAAGATTATTTTAGAACCCTTTGAGCCCAAAACCTTCCTTTTCACAGCCTAATATCCAAGGCAGCTAATTACCTGCTTTCTATTAAAAGAATTTGGGAGTCCAACATTATCCTAAATGGTCCTAAGCTTCTCCAATTTGTCTACCACAATATATCCTTAACGCAGCCAACTGCAAAGTCCCTGCATCTACTTTATTTCTAATCCTGTTTCTCACTCCTCTAGCCAAAGCAATACAGCATTCTTCTTGCCTAACCTTAATTGGTCACATTTCACATACTACAACTGGCCTCACTATAGTCCTCTAAATAAAATACTGATTGTTTTGGGTCCTAAAAAATGTCAATTACCAGCTGCGATTTCCAATCGAAAGATCTTTCTACGTAGCTACCGACTGAAGTTTGTACATCCTTATTTATACCTCTTAGAAGTGACCATTATGGAGCAAGTAGAGAAGACCAAGATAAGAGCTCAGGCTCCATAAAGAACATGAACAACTAAATTTAAGCGGTACGATCAACGGTGGAAAAAAAAGCCATCTCATCACCCCCATCTCAAACAGGATAAAAACTATATATCTGCAATTTTGCGACTAAAACAATTTAAGGCATAGCATAAAACCATTCTAATATCTCTCCAAACCCACCCCCCCTTAACCACCAAACAAAAAAATTCCTTCAAGCTATTAGGAGTAAAAGTTCTTCCACATATTTGGGTGTAAATTTGTCTTTTTTTTTTGGTAAAGTTTGGGTGTAAATTTGTCGCTGCTGTAAACATCAAAGAATGATTTAAAAAGAAGTCAGAATCATAACAAAGATCAGAAATCATGAAGCTGGAAATGAAATGATATGAAAAGAGTAATTCTCATGGAACTCATGAATGATGATCAAGGATGACCAGAAAAATCAAATCAGAATCTCACCGTGTGCTTTCCATCAAGATAATCCAAATCATCCCGCAATGTGAAATAGAACTGTAAAAGCACAGGGTTAGCAAAAGCAGCATTTCGGGTACACGGATGAAGAGTGAAACAACACTTCAACTTAAATTAACAATAAGTAGTCATTCTCTGAACTTGTGAGTGCTCATACAGTGCTGATGAGATGTACAGAAAATGACTTAGAATTGAAAAACGTAGATAAAGGAACTGCATCGAAAAGTGCAACCAGCTGCCTCCTTCATATCCGGTACATCTCATTGACAAAATAAAACTCAACGGCACAATAAAGTTACCGGAGAAGCATTGAGATTTTCTCCAGCACTTGCCATGGCAACCGTTCCCGTCTTGGAGTATTTTAGATCAAGATGAATCTCGTCCACGAAAAAGCGGGCCTGATCACCATAGAGAAATCTGAAACAGAACAATTTGTGCCAGTTACTCGGGTGATTCATTCAAAAACATTTTTTTTTCTATGAAAAGAAAACGTAAGAAGTGCTTCCTGATCTTCATTGACAGTCTTTATTGCTCATAAAAATAATCATTGAACTAAAAGAATAGGTAAGAAGTCCTTCCTGCTCTTCATTGACAGTCTTAATTGCACAAAATAATAAAATTCAGTGTTTTAGCTATTTATCATTGAACTGAAACGTGGGACAACACATTTACAAAAAGCACTCAAAGAAGAACATTTTTTTTCTTTAATTCTCGTCTACTACACACGCTATAAAGGTGAAGAATTAGACTCCTTTTGCTCCCATCAGAAAATGAAATAGGAGATGCAATACGAATTTTTCAAGTTTGGATCATAGAAGTGTACGAAAGATCAGAAACTGAACAATCGTGGCAAAAAGATGACAATCCAACTGTCACTAACTTACAAACGGAATCGCTGCCTGTTCCGGTCCCAGTGGGGTCGCCTGTCTGTGCAGTGAAATCCTTCTGTACATTGTGGAACAGACACCCATTGTAGTACTTGATCCTGCACCAGTTAGATAGCAAAAGGGAGGGGGGAAAGGGTTAATTAGGTGCTAAAAAAATGCATCCCAAAAAGGCCAGAACAATCCTCAGGAGCCTCTACTCTTCAGCAAACAGATGGTGCGGGTGATTGGTAATTGTTCTCAAGAGTGGGTTCACCTCCCGATTAATTTTAAACTCGTCCACCAAAACATGAAAAACCGCCAATCACGCACACCCTGCTTCCCGAACAAGATGTAGTACGCTACTATCAACCTTAGCAAAATTCGAAGGCAAAATGGGCGGGCTTTACAACGGCCAAAGGAGATTGATCGCGGGAACAACCTCGGGACAGCGAATGTGTCCGAAATTGATGGGATACTGACAGAAAAATAAGAGGATATGTGGGGGAAATTTGTAATTGTATTTCTTAGTGAGTAAATGTACATGTACAAAGATGTATTTATAATATAAGAAGGTAAAGAAGAAATAGGAAAGAATATACATGAGGATATTTTTCCTATTCTATTGTCCGAACATTCCAATCTTGAGGATTGACTGAATCTGTGATTATAATCATATCAAAGATCAAATCGGATAGAATCAAATCCTTTCTCCAACACTCCCCTCAAGCTGGCGGCTTGTATATGTCGAAGACGCCTAGCTTGCTTAGCAGATACGCATGTTGTCTTTGACACAATGGTTTGGTGAAAATGTCTGCAGGTTGTTCCACAATCCCGATTCCTCGTGTCGTGACTATTCCTTCTTGAATTTTATCTCGAGTGAAATGGCAATCAACTTCTATGTGCTTAGTTCTTTCATGAAAGACCGGATTTGCTGCTAGCTTAAGTGCGGCATCATTATCACAAAATAATTCGCTGGGCCCATCTATTTGTACTTCGAGGTCTGAAAGTAGACCCTGTATCCAAACTATCTCACAAATAGTCTTTGCCATAGCTCGATATTCTGATTCAGCCGATGATAATGAGACAGTTGATTGCTTCTTTGTTTTCCATGAAATTAAGGATCTTCCCAACTTAATGCAGAAACCAGTGATTGATCTTCTGGTCATTGGGCAAGTAGCATAATCCGTATCACAATATGCCATCATTCTCATGTTGCAATCTCGAGATAAAAAAATTCCAAGTCCAGGACATCCTTTTAGATATTTTACAACCTTCAATGCTGCATTCATATGTAACTGTTTTGGACTATGCATAAATTGGCTGAGTATTTGCACCGCATAACATATATCGGGCCGAGTCATGGTGAGATAGATCAACTTCCCAACAAGTCTTTGATATCCTGATGGATCCTTAAGCAACAAGTCTTCATTAGGTGATGATGAACTCGCATCATACTCATGTGTCGTCAATTTGGCATTCTATTCTATAGGTATGACAACTGGTTTGCATCCTGATAATCCTGCTTCTGATATTATTTCTAGAACGAATTTCCGTTGGCTAAGACATATTCCTTTGTCCGATCGAGCTATTTCAATGCCAAGGAAATATTTGGGAGGTCCCAAATCTTTGATATGAAAAGTAGAATGCAAATATTCTTTAAATCTTCTTATGGCTAAGTCATCATTTCCCATAATGAGTATATCATCAACATATATGAACAAATAAATTGATGAAGTACCTTTGGTCCACGTGAATAAAGCATAGTCATGCTTTGAGTGTTGAAAACCTGCATTTATGAGTGCAGTGGTAAATTTGGCATACCACTGCCAAGACGCCTGCTTAAGTCCATACAAAGATTTATGGAGACGACATACTCGAGACTCCCCCCGTCTTCGTAAACCCTGTGGGACTTCCATGTAGATTTCTTCATCCAGATCGCCATGAAGAAAAGTATTGTGGACATCCATTTGATGTAATTCCCAATTACGAAAGGCAGCAATGGAGAGTAATGAACGAACTGTTACTTCCTTGGCAATAGGAGAAAAAGTTTCATGATAGTCAAAACCTTCTCATTGCGTGAATCCCTTAGCAACAAGCCGAGCTTTATAGCGTTCGATGGAACCATCTGCCTTGTATTTGATTTTGTAGACCCATTTGCAGCCAATTGGTTTTCTATTAGAAGGCAAAGAAACAAGATCCCAGGTATGATTATCTATGAGGGCACGTAGTTCAGCTTCCATAGCCTGCTGCCAGTGTAAACCACGTGATGCCTCTTCATAGGAGCAAGGTTCTTGTCCCTCGGATATCCAACTAATACAGCACGTGTTCTGGCGATAGTCGACTAAATGAGACATACGAAGAAACAGGATAATGTGTACCTGGAGAGTCCAATGTGGGACATATGTAGTCTTTGGTCCATGTAGGAGGGCGAACATGACGTCCAGAGCGTCGAGGTTGCTTAGTAGTTATCTGTTCAGAAGCTGACAAATAAGATTCCTCAATAGTGGTCATCTGCTCGGAAACTAGCAAATAAGATTCTTCAATAGGAGCAGGTGAATTGTTTTCCATATCAGGAGATACTGGAGATTCAATGACTTGATTTGAGGATCCAGGATTTGCTGGTATAGATGAAACGTGATCCAATGCAATAAAACCATATTGTGGATTCACAGCTAACTCTTCCTCCAATAAGAACTGTCGAAGATTGCATGTTGATATAGGTGATTCAGATGAAGATGTTGTCTTCTGGAATGGAAAAATATTTTCTTGGAAAACAACGTCTCGGCTTACAAAGAAACGCCCTGTGGATATTTCCATAACTCGATAACCTTTCTGCAGAGGGGGATATCCCATGAAGATACATTGTAGAGCACGCAGATCCATTTTATCTCGAGGGCCCACAGTAGTCACATAACATAAGTAGCCAAAAACTCTTAAATGTGCAATATCTGGTTGTTTTCCGTAGAGCACTTCAAAAGGAGTCCGTCCTTCAAGAATTCGAGTTGGCATGCGATTCATTAAGTATGCTACCGTGATCACACAATCTCCCCAAAAAATTTCAAGAATGGAAACTTGATATTTGAGTGCTCGAGCTACTTCTAGGAGATGACGATGTTTGCATTTTACAATCCCATTTTGTTGGGGAGTGTAGGTGCAAGAACTTTCATGAAATATTCCATGAGAAGATAGAAAAGATTTGCACTCAGTGGTGAAAAATTCTTGTCCATTATCCGTGCGAATTTTTTGGATGGACTTTTTGAATTGATTTTTAATCAATGAGAAGAAATTCGACAGATAGGAAAAAAGTTTGACTTTTGGATTGCATCAGAAATACCCATGTAGCATGGGTATAATCATCCACAATGGTAAGGAAATAACGAGATCCATCACAATTTGGGGTATGATAAAGTCCCCAGATATCAATATAAATCAGGGAAAAAGCACTTGTGGCTCGAGATGTGCTGATTGGAAATGATGCTCATGATTGTTTTGCCAAAGGGCATATTGGACAATTTGGATAAGGATAACGAGCACTATGACCCAAACGTTGATGAGAAAGAAGGATTTTATTGCTACTGGCAGCATTACATGGAACACTTTTATTTAAAGGGAATAAATTTATTGGAAAGTTGATCCGAAAATATAATCCTTGTGCAACACTACCTAAGCCCATTAGTTTCCTGGTCGAATGGTCCTGAAAGAAACAACTTTCGGAGTTGAATATGATGCGACAAGAATTGTCCTCATAGATTTTTGAAACAGATATGAGATTAAACTCAAATTCAGGAATATAGAGAACATTCTTGAGGATAATGTTTGGGCTAAGATGTACTGTGCCAATTTTTGTGACATGAGTAACATTCCCATTGGGAAGACGTACCGACATGAAAGAATGAGGCTTTATGTGTTTTTCGAAAAAGAAATTTTCATTGCAAATTATGTGGTCACTGGCACCTGAATCAACTATCCATGCATCAACTGAAATATTATTGGTCTTGCAAAAAGTACCTGAAAAACTAGCAGTTTTGTCGGAAGTCCTTAATTGATTCAGAGCCTTCATAATATGCTGATATTGGTCCTGAATAATTGTTTGGTTGCCCCTATTAATCCCTTGTGCTAAAACCTGATAAGCAGAAAATTCTCTCTTTTTTCTTTATCAGTCGGCTTCCCATGTAATTTCCAGCACGTTTCAATAGTGTGATGTGGACGCTTGCAATATTCACTGTATTTACCCTTTAGGTTTAAAATTTTGTCCAGCCCCTCTTTGTGATGACGTGGCGCCACGAGAGCCATTGGATGGCTTAAAAGCCGGTGCTAATGTGGCTTGATAGGAGCCGTTTGATTCGACCGAGTGATGGGACGATTGAGAGCCGTCAGATCCATGTTTCTGATCTAGACCGTCCATTAGCAAACCTTTAGGGTTTGCTTTATTTTCTTCTTCCCAGCAAGGCACACTCGCCGCATGGTGCTGCCCGAGAGCGTTCTAAGCTCGCGACGACGGTCCAAGAGCGCCATGGATTCTCTGAGATCAGCCCGCCGGAGCAGCAAGCGTCACACTCTCTCCGACTTTGACATACTCCATTGTGGCCAGCCGTTAGTTCTCTTCTTGAGCAGCCAACTACTAGATCCTGCCAAGCGACGGGACGGGATCCATGGCCAGAATCTATGAGTGAAAAGGTGAGTAACTTTCGTTTAGGATCAAAAGAAACCGAGTTACCTTCTCCCTTTCTTTAATTTCTCTGTATTGTTTGAGCGTGGTTTCAGGTCCTTCAAGCTATTCCTCGATTGCTTCAAGCTCATTCCATAGAGCCGACAGTCGATTGACGTAAGCGGTAACCGAGAGGTTCCCTTGCTTCAATTCTAACAGGGATTGGGTGAGCGAAAAAAAATTTTGCATGATCGAGTTTTCTGTACATTTCATGAATGTTGTCCCACATGATTTTTGAATCTTCGATCGGTGGGCGTCCGACCGCAACCTCGAGAGCAACACAATTCTCGATCCATGTGCAAACAAGTTGGTTGCACTTGCGCCAATGTCTTTGCATTCGGTCATCGGCCGGAAAAGGCATGGTTCCGTCAAGGAAACCGTCCTTATCCTTGGTTACTAAGGCACGCCGGAAATCCCGAGCCCATGTAGTATAATTATCTGGTCCTGTGAGCTGTAAACCGATAAGTCGCGATTCCGGTCCGTCGGCCGGCGAAGTGTAGATCGGGTCACCAGGTTCTAGATGGCCGCTAGCAAGTCGAAAAGAATACGGCGTGTAACCGGGTTGGAAAATCGGGTAGGGATTCATCCCTGGACCCGTCTGACCCGTTTCGATGGTTTGACCCGAGTCATGTGGATGAGTCCCGAGGTTCGGATTCGTGTCTCCTTCAGATGGCTTGTGCTGAGCCCACTGCTGATTTGCCCCGGCAGTCCATTGACTCTGAACTGGGAACCACTGGATTAGAGGCCATTGGTTCTGGCTTGGAGTAGGTACTAGAATTCCAGTATGCTGATCGGAAGGCTGTCTGTCTTGTACCACATTAGCTTGATCCGAAACTTGATTTTGGTTGGAAGAAGTTTTTTCCATTGTAGGTATGATTGGATCTGGGTTTTGATTTTTAGACATGGTATCACTGGTATATGGATGTGTGAATTCCTACTCGGAGTGCTGGTTCTGTTTTGCAGGAATGTTTTGCAACAACAAAATAGAAAACAACCGGAGGCAATTCAAAAAAAAAATTGCGGAAGCTAGGTTAGGAACGAGGCTCTGATACCATGACAGAAAAATAAAAGGATATGTGGGGGAAATTTGTAATTGTATTTCTTAGTGAGTAAATGTACATGTACAAAGATGTATTTATAATACAAGAAGGTAAAGAAGAAATAGGAAAGAATATACATGAGGATGTTTTTCCTATTCTATTGTCCGAACATTCCAATCTTGAGGATTGACTGAATCTGTGATTAGAATCATATCAAAGATCAAATCGGATAGAATCAAATCCTTTCTCCAACAGATACTAGCTCACGGACGAAAGAGATCAGAAGAAGAAGAAGCAGCAGCAATCAAACAGGGCAATTACGTACATGCAGAGCTTGAGGAAGTTCTTGAGGTTCTTGAGGAACTTGGTGACTCTGCAGCTGTTCATGAATGATTTTTCAGGCCAAGTCCCAGTTGAGACCTTGTCGCTCTACACGAATAGATTGAGTTGCCCCCTGCCCGAACAGCTAGGCTTGTGGGCGGAGTTCGATATCATCGGCTTGTCGGAGAATTTCTTGACGGGGCCGAATCCTTCTCACCAGCACATATACAAGACAGCTCCATGAACGACTAAGGGCGAATTCAGGAAACTCAAAAAACAGCTTCGGACTTGCAAAATCCTTTGAATGAAAGTCTTGATGTTTGAAAAGATTATTTTAGAACCCTTTGAGCCCAAAACCTTCCTTTTCACAGCCTAATATCCAAGGCAGCTAATTACCTGCTTTCTATTAAAAGAATTTGGGAGTCCAACATTATCCTAAATGGTCCTAAGCTTCTCCAATTTGTCTACCACAATATATCCTTAATGCAGCCAACTGCAAAGTACCTGCATCTACTTTATTTCTAATCCTGTTTCTCACTCCTCTAGCCAAAGCAATACAACATTCTTCTTGCCTAACCTTAATTTGTCACATTTCACATACTACAACTGGCCTCACTATAGTCCTCTAAATAAAATACTGACTGTTTTGGATCCTAAAAAATGTCAATTACCAGCTGCGATTTCCAATCGAAAGATCTTTCTACGTAGCTACCGACTGAAGTTTGTACATCCTTATTTATACCTCTTAGAAGTGACCATTATGGAGCAAGTAGAGAAGACCAAGATAAGAACTCAGGCTCCATAAAGAACATGAACAACTAAATTTAAGCGGTACGATCAACGGTGGAAAAAAAAGCCATCTCATCACCCCCATCTCAAACAGGATAAAAACTATATATCTGCAATTTTGCGACTAAAACAATTTAAGGCATAGCATAAAACCATTCTAATATCTCTCCAAACCCACCCCCCCTTAACCACCAAACAAAAAAATTCCTTCAAGCTATAAGGAGTAAAAGTTCTTCCACATATTTGGGTGTAAATTTGTCGCTGCTGTAAACATCAAAGAATGAATTAAAAAGAAGTCAGAATCATAACAAAGATCAGAAATCATGAAGCTGGAAATGAAATGATATGAAAAGAGTAATTCTCATGGAACTCATGAATGATGATCAAGGATGACCAGAAAAATCAAATCAGAATCTCACCGTGTGCTTTCCATCAAGATAATCCAAATCATCCCGCAATGTGAAATAGAACTGTAAAAGCACAGGGTTAGCAAAAGCAGCATTTTGGGTACACGGATGAAGAGTGAAACAACACTTCAACTTAAATTAACAATAAGTAGTCATTCTCTGAACTTGTGAGTGCTCATACAGTGCTGATGAGATGTACAGAAAATGACTTAGAATTGAAAAACGTAGATAAAGGAACTGCATCGAAAAGTGCAACCAGCTGCCTCCTTCATATCCGGTACATCTCATTAACAAAATAAAACTCAACGGCACAATAAAGTTACCTGAGAAGCATTGAGATTTTCTCCAGCACTTGCCATGGCAACCGTTCCCGTCTTGGAGTGTTTTAGATCAAGATGAATCTCGTCCATGAAAAAGCGGGCCTGATCACCATAGAGAAATCTGAGACAGAACAATTTGTGCCAGTTACTCGGGTGATTCATTCAAAAACATATCCGTTGCTATGAAAAGAAAACGTAAGAAGTGCTTCCTGATCTTCATTGACAGTCTTTATTGCACATAAAAATAATCATTGAACTAAAAGAATAGGTAAGAAGTCCCTTCCTGCTCTTCATTGACAGTCTTAATTGCATAAAATAATAAAATTCAGTGTTTTAGCTATTTATCATTGAACTGAAACGTGGGACAACACATATTTACAAAATGCACTCAAAGAAGAACATTTTTTTCCTTTAATTCTTGTCTACTACACACGCTATAAAGGTGAAGAACTAGACTCCTTCTGTTCCCATCAGAAAATGAAATAGGAGATGCAATACGAATTTTTCAAGTTTGGATCATAGAAGTGTACAAAAGATCAGAAACTGACCAATCGTGGCAAAAAGATGACAATGAAACTGTCACTAACTTACAAACGGAATCGCCGCCTGTTCTGGTCCCAGTGGGGTTGCCTGTCTGTGCAGTGAAATCCTTATGTACATTGTGGAACAGACACCCATTGTAGTACTTGATCCTGCACCAGTTAGATAGCAAAAGGGAGGGGGGAAAGGTTAATTAGGTGCTTAAAAAATACATCCCAAAAAGGCCAGAACAATCCTCAGGAGCCTCTACTCTTCAGCAAACAGATGGTGCGCTTGATTGGTAATTGTTCTCAAGAGTGGGTTCGCCTCTCGATTAATTTTAAACTCATCCACCAAAACATGAAAAACCGCCAATCACGCACACCCTGCTTCCCGAACAAGATATAGTACGCAAAATTTATGGGATACTAGCTCACGGACGAAAGAGATCAGAAGAAGAAGAAGCAGCTATCAAACAGGGCAGTTACGTACCTGCAGAGCTTGAGGAAGTTCTTGAGGTTCTTGAGGAACTTGGTGACTCTGCAGCTGTTCATGAATGATTTTTTAGGCCAAGTTGTTGGGAATCAAGCACCAATTCTAGAAAAATAACCCAAGCAAACGATCATCACTAGCAGAATATAATAATAAAATAACGGAATCGAAAAGAATACACCAAAAAATTTATTATCGAAGTTCACCCAAACTTGGGCTACGTCTCCGCGTAGAGGCACTCTGTGAATCCATTAGATTTCGAAGAAAATAGAAATACAATGATGATCTTCTCTCAAGATAGGGGCACAAAGAGATTGAGAATCCTCACAAAGAAAAAACTCACTTTTTTCTTCTCTCTTTTCTTTTCTCTCTATTTTCTTCTCAGCGCTTGACGACTAACTTCTATCAATAGCTGATATATAAAGCATAGCTTTTAACGTAAAAGCAAAATTAATATAAAAGACAAAAAGGCCCTTAATAACAATATTTGGCTTCAACCTCCAACAATCTCCCACTTGAAGACAAATACACCCGATGCACCAAGCAAATTTGCATTCATTTACTTCAAAAGCTAGTAACCTAAACTTGTGCCTCTGCGATACTTCTCATCAATTAACATGGAGTAATACTAATGGTAGTAGTATAGAAAATAAGTTTCTCTCTGTCTACTACCTTGGTAAACATATCAGCTGAATTCTTCGAGCTATCAATCTTATGTAACTTTAACTCATTATCTTTTAATGCTAACCTGATGAAATGATAACGCTTCTTGATATGTCTAGTTCTTGAGTGATAAGCTGCATTTTTTGCTAAGTGTACTGCACTTTGACTATCACTCCACAGTGTGCTCACTGGCTGCTTTCGATGTAGCTCCTCCATGTAATCTTGTAACCACATGATTTCCTTAGAGGCTTCTGTGATCGCCACGTACTCTGCTTCTATCGTCAATAGAGCCACTACTTTTTGTAGTTGAGATACCCAACTCACTACTGTACCTGCAACCGTAAAGATATATCCAGTGGTACTCTTACCACTATCTCGATCACCCGAGTGATTTGCATCCACATAATCCTGCAATTCTAGAGATGTCCCTCCATAACAAAGAGAGTAATTTGATGTATCTGCTAGATATCTCAATATCCATTTTACTGCATTCCAATGCTCTTTGCCTGGGTTCTACAAAT
Organism: Syzygium malaccense; assembly: GCA_031216405.1. Classification (NCBI taxonomy): domain Eukaryota; kingdom Viridiplantae; phylum Streptophyta; class Magnoliopsida; order Myrtales; family Myrtaceae; genus Syzygium; species Syzygium malaccense. The sequence goes on from CM062258.1 coordinate 11,335,692, forward strand.
ATCAACTCACAACTCGCACTGCTTGTGAAATATCTGGTCTCGTGCTCACCATGGCATACATTAAACTTCCCACTGCTGATGCATATGGGACTGCCGCTATCTCATCTTTCAAAGCCTGAGTACTCGGACACATGACCTTAGAAAGTTTGAAGTGACTCGCTAGAGGAGTCGCAACCGGTTTTGCCTTATTCATGTTAAATCTCTTTAACACCTTCACATAGTCTTCTTGCGATAACCACAATTTCTTATTTTTTTGTCTCTGATAATTTTCATACCTAAGATATTCTTGGCCTCTCCCAAGTCTTTCATAGCAAACTGCGATGCCAACATCTTCTTCACTTCTGCGATTCTCTTCGTATTGGAACTAGCCACTAGCATGCCATTCACATATAAAGAGAGATATACGATATCACCATCGCTATACTTGCGAAAATAAACACAATGATCAGCTTCACAGTGTGCAAAACCTTTTTCTTCCACGAAACCATCAAACTTTAAGTACCATTGTCGCGGAGCTTGCTTCAAGCCATACAAGCTTTTCTTCAAGTGACATACCATGTGCTCTTTACCTTTGACCTCAAAACCTTTAGGTTGCACCATATATAACTCTTCATCTAGGTCCCCATGCAAAAATACCGTTTTCACATCCAATTGCTCGAGATGAAGATCCTCAAACGCAACTATACTCAGCAAAACTCTAATCGATGTCATCTTTACTACCGGTGAAAATATTTCAGAGTAGTCGATTCCTTCTTTTTGAGAAAAGCCCTTGACCACAAGCCTCGCTTTGTATGTGATACTACCATCTGCTTCATTTTTTATCCTGTACAGCCACTTATTTAACAAAGCCTTTTTACCTGCAAGCAACTCGGTCAACTCCCAAGTTTTGTTCTAAAGTAAGGAGCTCATCTCGTCTTTCATAGCATGCTCCCACTGCATGTGAGACGTGTCTTTCTTTGCCTCATCATAAGTCTCCGGTTCTCCTGAATCTATATATAAGACATGGTTCAGAACAATATTAGCCAATGAATCAAAAATTACCTTTGGCTTTCTTACGCGTGTAGACCTCCTCAAGACAGGTACTTTAGGGTCGTTAGTATGTTCTGGATTACCGTGTTCCTCTTCAATTCCCTGTTCATTGATAATAGGTTCATCTTAAACCTCCCCTTCTGGTACATTTTGATTCGCCGGGACTATTTTTACAGGTATTGTGTCCAGCTCAATATATTCTGGTTCTACTGCCTTCTCATGCTCCGTCTGATGATCCTTGTACATCTTTTCTTCATGGAATACCACATTCCGACTACGGATGACTTTGTTATTTCATAATCCCAAAGCCTATAGCCATACTCATCACCACCATATCCGATGAAGACGTACTTCTGGGACTTAGCATCAAGCTTCTTCCTATCATCCCTATCAATCAGAGCATATGCAATACAACCAAACATTTTTAAATATGAATAATCAATCTTTTTACCTGACCACTGCTATTGCGATATTTCTCTATCAAGCGCACTCAATAGACTCCTATTAATCAGATAAACAGCTGCATCAACTGTAGCAGCCCATAAGTGTAGCGAAAGACCCGCGTGTAGCCTCATGTATCTCGCACGTTCCAAAATGGTTCTATTCATCCTCTCAGCTACACCGTTCTCTTGAGGAGTTCTAGGAATAGTTTTCAACCCATGTATGCCTTCCCGGCTCAAGTATTCAGCAAATTCCTAGCTCGTGTATTCATCACCATTATCAAACTTTAGAGCTTTAATCTGATAACCTGTCTCTTTTTCTACCATGGCCTTCCACATTTTGAACATCCCAAATACTTCCGATTTTTCTCTGAGAGCATAGACCCAAGTCTTCCTTGTTGCATCATCAATGAATGTGACAAAATATCTCTTACCACCATAAGAGAGTTCCTGAGCCGGTCCTCACACATCCGTATGAACCAACTCTAATTTTTTACCTTTATTCTGTCGCCCATTCAACTGAAATCTGACTGCCTTTTGTTTTCCATAAATGCAACTCTCACAGAAATCTAATTCAACTTTTTGCAAACCTGGAAGTAACTTCCTTAAGTGTAACTGCTTTACACCCTTTTCACCAAGATGTCCCAAATGGTAATGCCAAAGAGTAGACAAATTACCTATAACCACTGTAGTTGCAACCATATCACTGATATTGTCTCCCTAGAGAAGGTAAAGTGTACTTGTACGTTTTCCCTTTGCAACTAATCTTGCCCCTGAGGTTATCTTCCACTCTCCGCATCTAAAGGTTGTTACCAAACCTTCTTGATCAAGTTTACTAGTTGATATCAGATTTTTCTTTAATTCTGGGATATATCTAGTTTCACGCAAAACTAGACGTCTTTCCACCTAAGATGTTCACAATCACAGTTCCTTTTCCAACAATTGGACACATATGGCCATTTCCCACAACCACTTGCGCAAAATCTCCACTAGCATAGTCAGAAAATATGTCTCTTTGCGAGGTGCAATGGAAAAAAGCACTGGAGTCAAGAAACCACTTGTCTATTGCCGAGTCATACCCTGCAGATAAACACAAGTTCTCTAGCGAAGGTTCATCACTAACCACATTAGCTCCTTGATTCTCATTCCGCTGCTTTTTTTTGTAGGCCTCACACTGAAACCTCCGATGTCCAATCTGGTGACAAAATCAACACTCATCTTTTGCGACCTCTCTCTTTCTCCTTGACTATGATCTACCACGCTCGCTAAATTTTTCTCTGCTTTTACTTCTCCCACGATTCTCTACTGCTAGTGTCGTGAAAGATGTAGATGGCGAAAAATTATTTCCACCTGAAACTTTTGTTCGCATCTCTTCATCCATGATACTACTCATAGTATCATCCAAAGTCAAATCATCCTTCATGGTGCTTGAAATTCCCTACACTGCGGTGTTGTCGCTTTCCGGAAAAGAACATAAAAATAATAAACCTTGAAGCTTCATATCTAGATTTATGATGGCGGATTCCAACTGACATGTGACTTGCATGAAACTGCTAATATGCTCTGCTACGGAACCTTTATCAGGTAACTTTATATTAACCAACTTCTTCAGCAAAAATACCTGATTTGATGTGGATGGCTTCTCATATATACTTCCTCAGCAAAAACACCTGATTTGATGTGGATGGCTTCTCATATATATATTTGTAAGAATATCCATGGCTTCTTTTGCAGTTTTTGCTTTCGCGATATGGTACCCTGTCTTTTTTGTCAACCCTAGACGAATCACACCTAATGCCTTTCGATCAAGAATTTTTCATCCTGATTTTGCTGTCGGATCCACTTCCGCTATTTCAGGTTTCCAACCCTCAAGTGGCGCATAGAGATCTTTCTGATAAAGATAATCCTCGATTTGGAGTTTTCACCATCCGAAATCCTGCCCGTCGAACTTATCGATTTTGATTTTATCTTCTGCTATATCGTTTGCTTTCAATAAAAGTCACCAAAAAACCCCTCGATGTTCTCGATTAACCAACCAAGCTCTGATACAAGTTGTTGGGAATCGAGCACCGATTCTAGAAAAATAACCCAAGCAAATGATCTTCACTAGCATAATATAATAATAAAAGAACAAAATCGAAAAGAACACACCAGAAAATTTGTTATCGAAGTTCACCCAAACTTGGGCTACGTCTCCGCGCAGAGGCACTCTGCAAATCCACTAGATTTCGAAGAAAGTGGGAATACAATGATGATCTTCTCTCAAGATAGGGGCACAAAGAGATTGAGAACCCTCACAAAGAAAAAAACTCATTTTTTTCTTCTTTCTTTTCTTTTCTCTCTATTTTCTTCTTAGCGCTTGACGGCTAACTTCTATCGATAGCTAATATATAAAGTGTAGCTTTTAACCTAAAAGCAAAATTAATAGAAAAGACAAAAAAAACCCTTAATATCAATATTTGGCTTCATCCTCCAACACAAGTCCCAGTTGAGTTTGGCGAGTTTGAGCGGCTGGTGACCTTGTCGTTCTACATGAATAGATTGAGTGGCCCCCTGCCCGAACAACTAGGCTTGTGGGCGGAGTTCGATTTCATTGGCGTGTCGGACAATTTCTTAACGGGGCCGATATGTGCAAGCGGGGGACCATGATGGAGCTCCTCGTGCTCTAGAACAGGCTGAGCGGGGAAATCCCCGCGACTCATGCAAATTGCTCGACACTGACTCGATTCCAAGTTAGCAACAACTTGCTCTCCGGGGCCGTGCCTGGTGGCATCTGGGGCTTGCCCAATTTGAACATTATTGACATCGCCATGAATCAGCTCGAGGGTCCTATCACATTTGACATCGAAAATGCAAAGTCTCCGGGGCAGTTGCTCGTTTCCAAAAATCACCTATCGGGAGGATTGCCAGAGGAAATCTCCAAGGCCGAATCTTTGGTCGCGATCGATTTGAGCTACAATCAATTCTCGAGGAAAATTCTGTCGAGAATCGGTGACCTGAAACAGCCGACAGCCTTCACGTGGAGAACAATATGTTCTCTGGCTCCATACCAGATTCGTTAGGCTCATGTGACAAGCTCAGCGACCTTGACATGGGTAACAACCGGTTAACATGTCAGATTCCGCAGTCTCTGTCAATCGAAGCTTCCAACGGCAGCTTCTCCGGCAACCCTGGCCTCTGCAGCTCCACGATCACATCCTTCCAGCGATGCTCGAAGGAAACCAGCATATCCAAGGGTATCCAACCCCTCATAATCTACCTCGTTGTTTGAGCTTTACTGTGTCTCGGGCAGGAGTAACGTATGAATTTGCATTTTAGTAAGCGGACTTGTGTACCAATATAGAAAATCATGCTAATATCAAGGTAGGAAACTTCTTTGATCCAAAGGAGTTGCAATTAGAATAACGAGATAATAAAGAGAGAGGGGAACAATGGGAACACGAGTAATAAATAGGTGATAAAATGAGTAGAAATTGTAAGAAAAGTATTTCTTGTGAGGAACATGATAGATCCCTTACTATTTAAAGACTAAAGTGCTATGTGTTAACCTTAAAGACAATGTTTAGAGAAAAGCTCGTTATTATATACATATATATATATATATGCATACATATATAACAATATGTTACTAGCAATAACTTTAGTGTATATGAGTGACAATCACAATCACTAGGTCATACTACATAAAGTCTGCTTACCTTTTGCACAAATTAGTTGAGTATAAGAAGTTAGCACAACCTCGTGAAATTGAATTAATGGTTAAGGTCCTGACATTCGTGTCATCGTGTGTGGATTAGGCGCATGATGCAGGTTCAATCTGTTTCACGATCAAGTGCAAACAATTTCAAGATTAGGTCATCCACACGAGTTTGGGCTTGTGTGTTCCAGTTCAAATCCATATACACATATCTAGGACTAGTCTTAGGAAAAATGTAGAATTTTTCCTAGCCACAATTTTGACTCAATATCTAGTAGGCAAAAATTTTCCATTTTAATTTTAGTTAGATTTTAGCATTTGTTAACTCTAATAGATTACTCAAATGGTAAGCGTGTACATCCTTTTTGCTTATGGCTTGCGTTCGAATCATCACACTTGTTCATTCTCTTGGGGCCACTCTAGGAGTACAGAATTGTGTATCTCTAGTAATTACTTGGTGTGTGTGGAATAACACTTGTTCATTCTCTTGGGGCCACTCTAGGAGTACAGAATTGTGTATCTCTAGTAATTACTTGGTGTGTGTGGAATAAAGAGAATGCCATACCTGATGAGGACTAGTCGGGTGCTTAAGAGTCTCAACCACCCAATTGATCACGATTCCATTGTACATCTACATCAAAATAATTGCATGCAATAATTGAGAATGGTCTCCTGGACCGCCCTCATTCTCCACTCTGTTTCTTTGACTAAGTAATGGGTCCCTTAGGTCCTGAGCATGACCTTAAAAGGTTGAAGGGTTCGCAAGGGTTTATACCCCATAAGACGAGCTCGTATTCCCTCCAACTGGGGAAGAAAAAGATACAATTGGAATTAGAGGGCTCTTGGATGGAGAAGGTAAACTCCACACCTGGGAAACTGGGCTAGCGTCGGGTAAGTAAGTATAGCAGCCTCCCGTGCCTAGGCTAACAAGGGGAGGGTGAAATTCCCTCTGCAGGACCTGCAACAAGTTGTTGCAACCGAACGCAGGTTCCTGTACCCTCGGTGGAATAAAGAGAATGCCATACCTGATGAGGACTAGTCGGGTGCTTAAAAGTCTCAACCACCCAATCGATCGTGATTCCATTGTACATCTGCATCAAAATAATTGCATGCAATAATTGAGAATGGTCTCCTGGACCGCCCTCATTCTCCACTCTGTTTCTTTGACTAAGTAATGGGTCCCTTCCTTTTTTGATTTTCTACCTCTTTTTACTTCATTTCTTTTTCTCTTAAATGTCTTTTTATTCGAATTAAAAAGAAACCACGTCTTTTTACTGGTCAAGTCAAATCACCAGGACTTTATGCAAACTGATAAGATTAAATTTAAAGAAGCAACCAAGTGGCCCATTATTACGTATCTGGTAAAATTGAAATGAAATGTCCTTTGGCTTGTGAATGTGTATTGGATTATGCAAACGATCATTCTCGAGATAAGAAAAAATCAAAATGGATTGAGAATTTCGGTTCTTATATTTAGAAGTCAGGATGGTAATTCAATTCCAATCTTCCATTCCTTTTATCGACCATTTACCTTCTTTCGTCATGTCTAAAAAGGTTTCTTGATTATTCTTCCTCAAAATTATTTAAGAAGAAAAAGGGAGAAAAGAAAAGATATTTAGGATCGAAGCACATATGATATTCTTGGGAAGCCATCAAAAGATCTCAAGTTCTTTTGTGAGGGAGCATATCATCATTTGATCTACCAACGTAGGATGTGCCGGTTTATGAAGCGATTCTTGTTTTTCCATTTTTTTTTCTCTTCAGATGTTTTGTGTCTTCGAGTGAGAAATTGTTTTGAAGTGTTTGATAAACAATATAAGTAGGAAAAAAAAAGAGAGCTGGCTAAATCGCATTCTTGAATATAAATAAAGACTAACTAGACATGTTTAGACCACCCGCCTGGGTGGCGCTGCTGGAGCGCGCACTCTTCCTCTCGCAAAAGGTTGAGTGTTCGAATCCCGGGCGCCGCAGGGTGACTTAACCGGTGGCACGTGTGTGGTGGCTAGCACGTGTCGCCCCCAGGGTTTACTCCCCGGCTGTCGGCCGTGCGGGGGTTCCCTGGGTTATCCAAAAAAAAAAAAAAACTAGACATGTTTAGCATATAATTGCTTCTAATCCTCTCGGGAAGCCCCATGCATGCAAGAGGTTGAGTGAAAAAGAGGGAAGTAGATCTTATTTGGTTCCCCCTTTCTATTTTTTTTTGGATATTGGGGTTAAAATATTTCTCGTTCTTAACTAGCGTTAATCTGAAAATTGAGTTGGTTCAAGTGAAATTGAGAGTAAACTACTCTTAATTGTATTGAAACTCGTGATTGTCTCCTCTTGTTCATCATTCACGGGATCAACCGCCAATTAGCATCTTATTTATCACTTCTTTTTTCCCGGTCATTTTTTTTATGATATAAGAGGGTTTTGATGATCTCGTCTAAGGCACTAACGGATGCAATTTTATGTCAAATAAGCTTAGAATAAACAGTATCCGTGCCTATATTTGTAGCCTACCCATCAAAGCTTTCATAAATGAAGGAAAACACAGCGAAATATCATTTCGGCAAATTTAATCTAATTAGGAGTTTTTTAAGTACGAACGAAGGAATACTTCTTAGTGAAATAGGATGTTTGATTCCAATGTGAATTGAGAATGGCCTCACGATGTAAGGATTGCAAGATAGCGGTACCTTATTTATCTCACATCGTCTTTCATTTTAGAGTCTGTCACTCCTATTATAAGCACCACAAGAAGACCGCCAATCAACAAAATCCAAACACCTAGCTCAAATAAGGCAAAGAATTTGATTATATGCATATGAACGCTACAACTATAAATCACTCATCGGTTGAGCAGAAGTGGCAGTCGATAAAAAAAGGGATGGTCAACATGAAAGAGAAAAGCAAAATCATTGGCATAACGAAGACCGGGTCAAAGATGGATTCGTGACACAAGAAGCACCAACATCATGTCCCTTTCTTAAAAAATAACAATGTTAGGAAGCCAGCGAGGTCGGCCCCGCCGGTCGCTGGCGAGATTTGACCTCACTAGCGTTAGGCGAGGCTGTCCTCGCCCAACGCTGGCGAGGACAGCCCTTGGTCCACAAGGCCACAAGGAAAATTATTTATTTTCCGTGAAACGAATAAAACAGATATATCTCGAATTACCATCGGTCCACAAGGCCCACTTGGCCCAGCGACGATGGGTCGGAATCAATTAGGGGGCCTTCTACAGTCCCTTAGCAACGGATTTCTCGTCGTGATTTCGTCGTGATCTAAATGCATTTGTCTATACTTTTCACATAAAGTATCGTAATCAACTTTGAGAATTGAAAAGTTCACCCTTTTTATTGTGGGGGGACCATGTCATCCGACTCGTGGAAAAGAGGGTATCCCATGGACATATCACATCAGAAATGCTGGCTTCGAAGGCTATAGGGCGGTCCAAATCAAGCATGCATGTCATCACTCGGTTCAATAGAAGACGAAATAAGCCTTCAATGACACGTGATAATTTTTGGCAATACCTATCAAGGGGCACGTACACGGTACGCTGAGCCATGTTACACAATTAAGCGTGCTTAAATTAAGCTTAACTTGATTTCGATCAATCGATTCAATCTTATTCATGCATCACTAATCGTGCAAAAGCTAGTCTATTAAGAGTACCTTCCGATGTAGATATACTTAGGCATGTTCATATACATGTAATATATTATTGTTTCGATTTTACAGTTGTAACATGGATGGTATATGCACCTTCGATGTTGAACATAAATCAATAGTTGTACTCTACACATCCAACATCAGTGCATTTGAACATCATGACATCGCCTTCATTTGACTGAACTGTCATGTGATGTGCAAATGGATTGAAATGACTGATGTCGTGTTGCGCCAAGTTATATCCATTCTCGGGTTCGATTGGAGATCTTTGAAGCATCCAAATCCGAACAGTTCTTGAACATACTTAAGAAATGCTCTAGGGTTTTATTGTGGATCCTACATCCTTATCAAAGGGAAAATAACCGGGTTTGGTCGGTTGGCATTTTCCCATCATAGAGTTGCTGACCATGTTATTATATTTATGTTTGACAAAAATTAAGCCCCATCAATCATCTTGGTAATCATCCCCAAGTTACAACTTCGATTTAATTTGTTCTCTATGGACACGAAAAATTAATAATGTGGCGACCAACATTAATTTATTATTATTATTTTTTGGTCGGACATTAATTTATTATTTAACCGAGTGGAAGAAAGCTTAGTTTAAGGGACCACTCTTGGAATATATTATGACTTGCGATTTGCTTTTCAGTTTTTGGGGCCACTTTTATATTTTTTTTATTATAATTTACATATTTTTTAGTCATATTTTTTTTAAATTTTATTATTTTCATATTTTTATTTAAATTTATTCTTAATTTATATCATTTATTATTCCTATCTTATGCTTTCAATTTTATTTAAGAGAAATGAAGAATATATTTTGTTGTCTTTTCATCTCATATCATATCTTTTTTATTTTAAAATATTATGTGTTTTTCTATTCTTTTTTCATTTTTAATTATATTTTAAAATATTATAAGCTGAATAATTTTTCCAGCAACAGTGCGATGCGTGCTGTAGGATACTTCATCCTGTGTTGTTGAGCTTTCTTTTCCTATTAATTTTCTTAAATTTTGTTTTCCTTTGATTATGGGTCATTTCATTGTTCATGAGGATTTTCGTGCGGGAATGTAGTCACGGGTGCATATGTTTAGTAGAAGATTAACTATTCGAAAAATTGTTTTTTTTAAATAATTATTTGTATCGCTTTCAAATTAAATGAAGGAAAAATACTAAAGTGCATATTATTTTGTTGTCGATGAGAACATTTCCCATCAACTAATCTATCTAAGTGATACGGACAATTATCTTTAGAGGCATAATTTTTTTAAATCGCTGAATTTCCACAAAATATATGGAAAGAATTTCCTATGGCGATGCTATTGCCAATATGACAACTCAATAATTTAACTTTGTCAATGGGGCGAAACTTTGAGCTCCTTGTTTATATTTATCAATATACCAATCAAAAGCTTTCATAAACAGGAGAAAACATGACCAAATATCATTTCCGCAATAATCTCATTAGGAGGAATTTTTTAAGCTTTCGAACGGAGGAATACTTCCTCATGAAATAAGATGTCGATTCTGAAAATAAGTCGAAAGTGGCCATGTGATGTAAGAGATTGCGGAATAACAGTACCGTACTCGTTTCAATGCGCCTTTGTGTAGGAGCTTGTTTCTCCTATGATAAATTACCACAGAGAACAACAGTCAACAAGATCCAAGCCCTTCGAATAATGCAAGAATCGATTCGATTGAAAATGCACGTTAGTAACATATCTATCAATTATTCGTCAGTCAAGTGGAAAAGGGAGGTTGATGAAACGGATGGTCAACGGGAAGACTGGTCAATGATGGATTTGTGACGCGAGAAGCACCAACATCGTGTCCTATTCTTTCTCGAAAATGCAGGAAAAGGAGATGCATGCGAGATAAAGAAAAAGTTAGGAAAGCGGGCACTTTGTGACGTCATCTCTCTCTCTCAAAAAGCCTCCTAAAAAGCCAATTTTACGACTATCCTTTTGGCTGGGTGCGTTGAAAAGGGAATAAGGAAACCCTAAAGGAGATCAACGGAAAATACAAAATTGAAAAGTTTTGTTTAATTTTTTGGCCATTGAATAAAATTGAATTTGGCTTCCCTTTTCCGTTCTACCAAATTCATGTAGAATCTAATTTTCCTTTCACCATATGATTGATACCATGTATGATGCTAAAAAGGAGATGATTATGTTTATTTGTTTGTTTTGGCCGTGACGATCTACTAGGTCAAATTCAGAAGAAAAAAAAACGTGGCCTTTTATCGGTTTGAAACCTTCAAATGTATTAAGAAATGGTATGGCATTTTACCATCGGGACAAAAAAATGGCATTTGTCTTTTTGTCTCACTCCTCTCTACTCTGTACATATGTATGCAATGCTCACAAGGGTCGAACCTCGGAACTAATACTCTTCGGCCCCACTCCCCCTAATCTTTTTACCAGCAGAGCCGCATGCCTATTGGCAAAAACGGCCTTCAAAAATACCAAAAAAATGGATAACAACCTTGCGGAAAACAAAAATCGCATCTGTAAGTATCTCATCCATAACATAAAGGACTGAACCTTTACTGGGAAGGCACTATTTTGAAAGAAAGAAATTTTTTTTGACACTTTTAGATAAAATAACACGATTTCGATATAGATGAGATTAAGTAAAATTGGATATTAAGATGAATTGGATAGTACTTGAGTGGTTGAGAATGTGTAGATACCAGCCCTTACTAACTGTTAACTGTTAGCACGGTGAGAATCGGGCAGGCTGACAAGCGGACAAGATAGCAGAGCAAGAATCGACAGAATACTAGATTATGTTATCTAGTGAAAAGTTTAGTATTCTTTCTTTTGTTATTCAAAAAATCATGTTAAATTTGCTGTATTAGTAAAAAAATTTATTTTTTTGTTACGTTTGTAATGTTGCCTTAAATTTGTCACGATAATAAAATGTTGTGCTTTTTTTTTTCCTTTCAAGTTTTTGGCAAAGGAATATTCATGCCAAAAATATTAAACATTTCGGATAGACACATTCGTCTCGTGATGTGGTGAATTGATTTTATTAGAACGGTTTTTTATTTGGTTGTGTTTGAAAATTTGAATCACCCTTTGAACAAGTCAAGCATGATGGATTAGAATCCAAGACTCACGCAGACAATGACAACTGTTCCAATAATTGGCATCACCATTTCCATTTGCTCCGCCGAATATGAATTATTTGAAATATATATATTTTAAAATAATCATTTATATCACTTACAAAAATAAACGAGTGATAAATATTTTCATCGTCCACGAAGACATAAATTGTTATCGGCAATTGAAATATTTTCATTGACTAATTTTTTCAAGAAATACGAGTGATTATTTTTTGAAAAATATTTTTCAAATAATTCATTTTTTGTGGAACAAACGGAGCCTAACCAAATTATTTTATTTCTTGGTCAACAAAAGTTGGAAAAAGAAAAAATCGAGAGCGGGTCGCAATCAATAGAAGGTACCGTGTCTCCCGAGAATGTCTAGAGGAAGCATAATTTAATTACGCTCGCTTAATTAAGCGAACATAATCGAGTGAAGTTGCTTTGGTCAGAGGTAGTTGGTCCTTAATTCCAGCGAAAATGAAAACCTCTCTGAATATTATAATTGGGTTTCTAAAAAAATGCGTTTCTTTCACGAGTCTATTATTAGGGGGCCATCACTTGCTATTAATTATTGAGTAAAGTTTATTTCATTTTGCATTCTAGAAGGGGGCCCAAAATTCGTTGCTTAACTCAGATTTACTCTCTTGATGATTTGGGCGTATAAGATAAAATATGTATATAGCCAGATTTAAAGATGCATCTGTTTTTATTTTTATTTTTATTTTTTATAATATAGCTTAAAGTCGAGCTCCCGGTAGTTTGTTATGTGTTTGTACGATTGTTGCATGGCATAGTTTTTCCATGTGGCTCAAATTCGATCGATGAGCATCGGTTCATTGATTTGTCATGGGGAAAATTACCCAAAAAGTTGTAAACATATTGTACTTTTACCAATTGAATCTTAAATATTTTAATTGTGCCAATTGAGTCATAAATCATTTCATGTTTTGCCAATTGAGTTAATCCGGCTAATTTTAGCTGGAAATCGCTGACGCGAACGCCTACTGTCTTACGTGGCACAACAGCACCGATGTAAAGAATTTTTAATATTTTTCAAAAAATTTTATTTTTTTATTTTCTTCTCTTTTCCTTTTTTGCTTTTTTTTTTAACTGTGGCTAGCAAGGGTCGCGGTCCTCACCCGGCCTTGCCCAAATCTGGACAAGGCCATCGCGTTCTCAAGTGAAGCCAGCCTGTGCGCCAGATCTGGACGAGGGGCGTGACTCTCGCTCGTGGCTGCCAAGGGCCCAACAACCCTTGTTGACCGTAGTAAAAAAAAAAGAAGGGAAAAGATCGAAAAAATATTTTAAAAATTATTCACGTCAGCGCCGATTGTACTACGTGAGACGGCCTACATCAACGTCAGCGATTTTTAGTCAAAATTGGCCGAATGGTCTCAATCAACAAAAGGTGAAAAAGATTTAGAACTCAACTGATACAATTAAAAATTTTGAGATTGAATCGGTAAAAATGTAATAAATTTCTGACTTTTTTCCTTTTGGTAATATTCCCATTTGTCATCTTCAGACTATTATCTCATTCAACTTCCCTCTTTTTCAACATCCACAGGACACACTTGGCCCGGCAACAACGGTTGGAACCAACTAGGGAAGCTTCAATGGTCCCCAAGCAACAGAGCTCTCGTCGCGATTTCATCGCGATCTAGATGTATTTTGCCATACTTTTCCGTATAAAGTTATCGTTTACCCACGACGAGAATCGAAGAATTCGCGATCAATGGATGAGATTTATCGGGCATTTTTATTGAGGTGGGCAATCACATCCGACTTGTGGAAAATAGTGGTCATGGCCATGACAGGATCCCATCGGACATATCACATCAGAAATGCCGGTCTCGAAAGGCTCATTTGCGCGATCCACATCAAGCACGCATACCATCAGCCATTTTAGTGAAAGACGACCTTCTATGCGGACTTGCTAAATGACAATTTTTTGGCAATACCTATTTAGGGGTCACGTACACGGTACCGCCGAGTCGTGTTACATAATTAAGCGTGCTTGATTATTTGAAAAGTATTTTTCAATATAGATATACTTGGGCATGTTCATGTCCTTCCAATAACATATTATGTTTCGATTTTACGCCTATTATGTTGTGGCATGGATGGGATATGCATGTTCGATGTCAAGCATAGATCGACCCGATACTACACCTGCCATGTTGTGAAAAGAAGAAAGGATTGTCAAATCCTACACATTCGACATCGGGGGTGCATTCCAACATCACATGACATTGGTGGATATCGTCTTCATTTGATTGGACTGTTATGTGATGTGCAAGCAAATTGAAATGACCGATGCCGCGCCGCGCCAAGCTGTATCCATTCTCGGGTTTGATTGATGATCTATGAAGCATCCAAATCCAAACTGTTCTTAGTCATACTTGAGAGATTTTCTAGGGTTTTATTGTGGATCCTACATCCTTATCGAAGGGGAAATAATCGGGTTTGGTCGGTTGGCATGTTCCCATCACGGAGTTGCTGACCATGTTATTATATTTCTGTTTGACAAAAATTAAGCCCCATCAATCATCTTGGTAATCAATTATCCCCAAGTTACAACTTCGATTTAATTTGTCCTTTATGGACCCAAAAAATTTAAATTGTCGCGACCAACATTAATTTATTATTTAATAGAGTGGAAAAAAACTTAGTTTATGGGAACCCCTCTAGGAATATATTATGACTTGAGATTTGCTTTTCGGTTTTTGGGGCCACATTTTATATATTTTTTATTACAATTTACATATATTTTTAGTCATATTTTTCTATTTAAATGTATTATTTTCATATTTTTATTTAAATTTCTTCCTAATTTATATCATTTATTTTTCCTATCTTATGCTTTCAATTTTATACAAGAGAAATAAAGAATATATATATTTTTATTTTCATCTCATATCATTCATATCTTTTTTATTTTAAAATATCATGTATTTTTCTATTCTTTTTCATTTTTTATTTGTATTTTACAATATTATTAGCCGAATAATTTTTCCAGCAACAGTGTGATGCGTGTTGTAGGATGCTTCATCATGTGTTGTTGAGCTACCGCTAACTTTCTTTTCCTATTAATTTTCTTAAATTTTGTTTTCCTTTGATTATGGGTCATTTCATTGTTCACGAGGCTTTTTGTCCGCAAATGTAGTCACGGCTGCGTTTGTTTAGTAGAAGATTAATTATTCGAAAAATGTTTTTTAAATGATTATTTGTATATATCGCTTTCAAAATGAATGAAAAAAAAATAATTTCATCATCAACGAAAATTTTTAAACATATATTTTTTTGTTAACAATGAGAACATTTCCCTTTAATTAATTTTTCTAAGCAATACAAACACTTATCTTTAGAGAAATATTTTTTTTAAATTGCTGAATTTCCACGAAATATATGGAAAATAATTTCTTATGGCGATGTTGTCGCCAGTATCGATCATAACTCGATCATTTAATTTTCTCAATGGAGCGAAACTTTAAGCTCCTTGTTATGAAATTATTTATTGGACCTTGCGGTGCTTTACTTTTGGCAACTTTTTCTTTTTCTGAAAAGAGAAAAGAGCTGGCAATTTTTATGATTATTGATTTTTTTTATTAGGGCAAGTTTTGTTAATGGGGTGTGCTAGATGTGTGGAGTGCTTCCGACAAAGAATCTTATATTTCTGCTTACGAATGTGACTCCCACCTTCCATAATGTAGATAAAGACATGTTTATGTGTGATTGATTGTCTTTAGCTGGAAAATGAATGTCAGTCCTTCAATTAAGACTAATAATAAGACAATCTTACGACCAAATTGAATCGGATTAGGTAGATTTCATAAATCTCTTGTCCTTAACATTCAGATTATTTGACCTATGGAATCAATTGATAGCTCCTTGATATCTCTTCTAGCTAAGGAGCAGCTATAATAAGATATTTCACTGTCCAAAAGAACTTCGCTTTGTTCACTAGAAACACCACCATTTCACCTTGTCAATGTGTCTATTGTGACATGTCAGCATCGTTGGCCAAATCAAATCTCAATTTAGCTTGCATGGACAGTTACAACCCAAAATATGAGCCTACATTTTACGATAAGAATTTACAAGTTTTAATGCAATCATTTGGCAAGCTCGAAAGTGACAAGAATTTAACATACATAAGTTCTATACATAGTGTTTCCTATTGACATGACTGACACGATTACAAACCCGAATATGATAAGTGAACACAAATGGCAATGAGAATTTAAAGATGAATATTTTTATTTCTCAAATAAAAACTGATGCGTATATTTTTTTGGGTTTTCTAGAAACTGTTGATACATTTATTCTACACATATAAGTTGTTATATATATTTATTTTTTTTTGGGCCATTGGCCAATGGAGGAAAAGTAATTGCATGCAATAATTGAGAATGGTCTCCTGGGCCGCCCTCATTCTCCACTCTGTTTCTTTGACTAAGTAATGGGTCCCTTCCTCTTTTGATTTTTCTACCTCTTTTTACTTCATTTCTTTTTCTCATAAACGTCTTTTTACTTAATTATTCGAATTAAAAAGAAACCACGTCTTTTTACTGGTCAAGTCAAATCACCAGGACTTTATGCAAACTAATAAGATTAAATTTAAAGAAGCAACCACGCGGGCCATTATTACATACCTTGGTGAAATTTAAATGAAATGTCCTTTAGCTTGTGAATGTGCATTGGATTATGCGAAAGATCATTCTCAAGGTAAGAAAAAATCGAAATGGATCAAGAATTTCGATTCTTATATTTAGAGGTCGGGACGATAATTCAATTCCAACCCTCCATTTCTTTTATCGAACATTTAGCTTCTTTCATCATGCCTAAAAAGGTTTTTTGATTATTCTTCTTCAAAATTATTTAAGAAGAAAGAGGGGAAAAAGAAAAGTTATTTAGGCTCGAAGCACATATGATGTTCTCCAGAAGCCATAGATAGATCTCAAGTTCTTTTGTGAGGGAGCATATCATCATTTGACCTACCAACATGGGATGTGCCGGCTTATGAAGCGATTCTTGTTTTTCCATTTTTCTTTCTCTTTGGATGTTTTGTGTCTTCGAGTGAGAAATTGTTTTGAAGTGTTTAGTAAAGAATATAAGTATGAAAAAAAAAAGAGCTAGTTAAATCGCATTCTTGAACATAATAAAGACAAACTATATATGTTTTCCATATAATTGCTTCTAATCCTCTCGGGAAGCCCCATGCATGCATGAGGTTGAGTGAGAAAGAGGGAAGTAGATCTTATTTGGTTCCCCCTTTCTATTTTTTTTTGGATATTAGGGTTAAAATATTTAACATTCTTAACTAGCGTTAATCTGAAATTTGAGTTGGTTCGAGTGAAATTGAGAGTAAACTACTCTTAATTGTATTGAAACTCGTGATTTGTCTCCTCTTGTTCATCATTCACGGGATCAACCGCCAATTAGCATCTTATTTATCACTTCTTTTTTCCGTCATTTTTTTTATGATAAAAGAGGGTCTCGATGATCTCATCTAAGGCACAAATGGATGCAATTTTATGTCAAATTAGCTTGGAATAAACAGTATCCGTGCCTATACTTGTAGCCTACCCATCAAAAGCTTTCACAAATGAAGGAAAACACAGCTACATATCATTTCGGCAAATTTAATCTAATTAGGAGTTTTTTAAGCACGAATGAAGGAATACTTCTTAGTGAAATAGGATGTTTGATTCTAATGTGAATTGAGAATGGCCTCGTGATGTAAGGATTGCAAGACAGCGGTATCTTATTTATCTCAAAATCGTCTTTTGTTTGGAGTCTGTCACTCCTATTATAAGCACCACAAGAAGACCACCAATCAACAAAATCCAAAAACCTAGCTCAAATGAGGCAAAGAATTTGATTATATGCATATGAACGCTACATCTATAAATCACTCATCGGTCGAGCAGAAGTGGAAGTCGATGAATGAAAGGGATGGTCAACATAAAAGAAAAGTAAAACCATTGCCTTAAGGAAGAGCGGTCAAAGATGGATTCGTGACACAAGAAGCACCAACATCATGTCCCTTTCTTAAAAAATAACAAAGTTAGAAAGCCAAAGCCATGTCTCTCCATCTCTCTTGGAAAGCCTCTTGAAAAAGCCAATTTTATCACTGTTCTTTTGGCCTGGGTGCGATCAGAAAGGACAAATGAGAGGGGAAAATTATCAAAAAAGTCATAAACATATTGTATGGTGGCCAATTCAATCATAAATATTTTAAGTTTATCAATTCAGTCCTAAACCTTTTTAATTCTTGCCAATTCAGTCCTTCCGGTCAATTTTGGCCGGCCGGTGCTGATGTGGTCACCGTCCGGCCAATGTTGACGTGGCAATTTATTATTATTTTTTTCAATTTTTTAATCTTTTTTAATTGTTTTTTTTTCTGATTTCTTCCTCTGGCCGATCCGGCGACCGGCGGCCGGCCAGAGGAGTGTGCCGGCAAGGTCGACCTCGCCGGCCTCGCCCAGCAGAGGCGAGGCCAACCTCGCCGTCGCCTAGGTCGACCTTGCCGTTGCGACCCAGGAGACGGTGAGGTTGGCCTCGCCGCTGCTGGGCCTCGCCTCGCCGTCGCCTAGGTCACGACGGCAAGGTCGAGCCTCGCCAGATCCAAGGCGACGGCGAGGTCGGCCTCGTCGTCGCCGTCGCCTGGGTCGACCTCGCCGTCGCCTGGGTCGCGACGGCGAGGTCGACCCAACCTCGCCGTCGCGAACCAGGCGACGGCGAGGTCGACCTTGCCAGCCCTCCCCTCTGACCGACCGCCAGTCGCTAATCGTCGGATCGGCCAAAGGAAGAAATCAGAAAAAAAAAAAAAAAGATTAAAAATAATAAAAAATTGTCATGTCAGCATTAGCCGGACAGCCGGCGGCCACGTCAGCACCGGCTGGCCAAAATTGATCAGAAGGACTGAATTGACAAGAATTAAAAAGATTTAGGACTGAATTGGTAAACTTAAAAGATTTATGACTGAATTGGCCGCCGTACAATAGGTTTAGGACTTTTTTGACAATTTTCCCCAAATGAGAGCATTGTCCAAAAGCGAATGATTCCTTTGGTGATGCTGCGACCTTAATTATCTTTTACAACGTGCGGTGAGATTGCCCCCCACCACCAAGGAAAGATAAGTCGCAGGATGGAAACATGTTGATTTTATCTTATTTTATTTGGTTTTTTCAGGTCCAATTTTGTTAATTTCGGGAAGGAAAATCATTTCCATTGAAGAGATCCGGCAATCCATTTTCATGACAAGACCGCATTATAGAGTTTTGTGGCATTAGAAGTGTGTTGAAAAAGGGAATGAGGAAACCACTAATGAAATCAACTTTAAGTTTTGCTGAGTTTTGGCCGTCGAAGGAAATTTGAATTTGGCTTCTCTGTTCTGCGCTTCTTCGGTCTCTTTACCAAATTCATGTGATAGTGTATTATTGGCTAGCTTTTGTCACGACGATCAGATCAACAAGGCCATATAAAAACAAAAAAAACGCACCTTTTTATCGTTGTGACAAACTTAACAAGACCCTCGAATGTAAAAAAAAAAATTAACTTGTTACCATTTTGATGCTTTTCAAGAAAATACTGTGATCATGGTGTTAGAGTTAAAGAGACACCATTAAGTTGACTTTGAGACGAAAATGAACTGTGTTTAGGGTTGATAATGTAATGGTACTACCCATTAGGGATGTATAAAAGAATCGGAAACTGCCCGGATCTTGTAGAATTGGACCGAGCCGGCGGTTCCTTATTCCAATTGTAAGCATTGGTCCAGTTCCTGATTTTGGGTGTGGAACCGCCCACTAAGGGTGAGCAAGATGGACTGCCCAAATCGGGACCAAACAGGACTGGACTGACGGGTTCGATTCTTGGGAATATCGGCCCGATTTCCAATTTTTAAAAGTGGAACCAGTTTCCGGCTAGTCCAATTCCCGGTTCTAGAGTGGGAACCACACCGGACCGGACAGATAAATATATATTTTTCCAATTTTTTTTATATATTTATATATTTATTTACTTTTAAAAGTTTTTGAAAAAAATAAAAAGCCTACTCTAATTTTCCCAATTCGCTCTTGCCTTTTCCAATGAGTGATTGGTTCCATTGGAACGGAACCAGGCCAATAGTCGGTCCGATCCACAGTCCCAAGACTAGCCAGTCCGATCTCCCGTCCTAGAAAGTAGAAACTAGGGACCAATCCTCCCAGTCCGATTCCTGGGTTGGATCGGATCGGACTGAGAACCACTCATCCCTATCACCCACCCATCTACTCGAGCTGGACCATAATATATATAATTTCAACTATCTCAAAATTAGACTCCCAAGGCTTTTACAATTTTTCTTGCTGGTCCTCAGAAAAGAAAGAAACCCTAGTCACTAGTCAGTCCTCCTCCTCATATTGCCTCATCTTGCTCTCATGCCTTTAACACTCTCACAGTCGCCTTATCTCGCTCTCGATCTGTCAGCCGCCTTGCCTCCGAGCGAGTCAACTGAGCTATCAGTCTCACCTTTGGCCCTCTATCACGGCATCACAATCGCGCCTCGCCCTCGGTCCTCCCTCGTAGTCAGCCTTGCCTCCCTCTCGCAATCGAAGTTGTTAACCAGCTTCATCCTCCAACAGTAACACCAATTGCTTTGCTTGGTTTTATTCTATTAACATAGTTACCTAGAATGACCTCTTCTCTAACAATATTGAAATCAAGCATGTTTTAAGTTGCTCGTCTAATTTCGAATATCCTATATTGATAGAGTTTGAGTCTGGTTGTGAATATGAGTTTGCAATGTCTACAATATGTTCTTAATTGATCACATATAACGTGTTTAATAGAATTCCTTTGAGAATACGAAAAAAATTTGTTTGAGATTTTGTACGATTCGATGATGTGTTGCTTGATTCCTACAAGTGATCCACTAAGATGTCAATGGAACTAGAGAAATCCTATGATGAGATGACTTCGATAATGGAATCAGAGTCACCAGAACATGGAGGAGGTGAAGAAGACTTTGAACATAATGAGCGGAAGTAGAGTTTTTTTCCATCTCTTAGCAAACAGAGAGGAAACCAGTTTCATGCGAAATTGTAGTGATTGTAGACCGGTTTCATGGACCAACCCAGGAAACGGTCTAGAGTAATGGTCCAGTATCCGGGTGGGTCCATGAAACTAGCTAGCGATTCTCGATTCCCATTTGTGCAACCGATCCTTAGTGGGGGAGTTCTCGATTCTAGGGTGGGCGGAGTAGTAACCGCTCACCCTAGAACCGATCACCCCTACTAATTGTTAGTGCGGTGAGAATCACGTAGATTGACACGTGGCAACGAGAATTGATGAAATACTCACGAATGCTATTTTTGTCACAATAGTAGAAAATTGTGTTTTTTTTTAAATTGAACTATCGTGTTAAATTTGCGGAAATGATAGACAATGGTGTTCCATTTCAAATGTGCAAAATCGAGTTAAATTTGTCGAATGCTAAAAAGTTGTGTTTTTGTTTAAACATTCGAAAGTTGGATATAAATTAAATTCGTCATGGTGGTAAAAGGTTGTACTTTTTTTTCGGTACGTGGCCGTATACAACATTTCGGATGGATTCATTTGTCTAAGGATGTGGTGAATTATTTATAAAGAACGTCTTTCTTTATTTGGTCATGGTTTGAAGATTAGCATCACCATTTGAACATGACAAGCACGAATAGATAAACAATTAGGGTCCGGTAGTCAGCCAGGCAATGACAGCTATTCCACCAAATTAGGGCAGAAGATCAAGCTCTCTGCTTAAATTAGTACCGGTTGCAATAATTAACTCCTAGGTATATAATCTATTTTTATGTGTTCTAGCTATCTAATCTACCAAATTATAAGCATAGTTCATGGACCCAAAATTTAATTATGTAGGAAAACTTTCTCGTTAAACATGTTTAACGTTTTAAGGAATTCCAAGAGGTTGGCTGAGTGATAAAACCGGTATCTTTCGCCTTAATTAAAAAGCGTGAGATCTTAGATTCAAATCTTATTTGAGACAATCATTTCAGAACAGTTTTACGTAAAATTGACATGGAAAAAGTAGTCTAGAACATCATTTGAGTGTGACACGAAACAAATTATTATGTTTGATTGCTTTTTATGTCTCGGTCATTGAATAAATCAAAAAAGGTAGGAAAAAAAGAAAGAACCGGGAGGGCATCGTAACCAAGAGTTGTTGCTTGGTCAAAGGAAGCTGGTCTTAATTCCAGTGATAATGAAACCAGGCATAATATTATAATTTGGCTTTCCGACAATGCATTTCTTTCAAAAGCCTATTAGCTATTGGCCGCTCATAGGGCCTTCAACTTAGATAATTATCGAATTAAAGTTTGATTATTGTGCAATCTAGAAGGGCCAAGTTTGTAGTTTGATCCAATGTGCAGCACATAGATTTACTCTCTTAATTACTTATAATTTCAAAAGACAAAAAGGCTCCTTTCGTGATATCAGCATAGATTATATAGATCTAGTCAGATTTAAAAGATATACCGGTCTTTGATTATATACCCTATTAAAGTCGAACTTGAGAGAGTGTTAGCTCCCGTGCTTGTCACATGACATTTCCATATGCCCCTGTGATAGTCGCATGGCAAACGCATGACATAGTTTTTTCATGTGGCTAGCATTGGATCAATCAATATCGATTTTACTGATTTGTCACCATCACATGCGTTTTGTCATAATGTCTGTACAAAGTACCGTAACACACTGGAAATGGAAGAAAAAGTTAGGATGAATGAATGAGAATCACTGACATTTTTATTGAGTGACCATTCCATCCTATTCGTAGGAATATTCGGAGATTATTACAATAGACGATCGTGTCTCACTCTAGATACATTGAATTAGCTCGACATGTTTCATGCGTGCCACAATAGGTTAGGTAGATGGTCACAACAATGAATGAATCCCTTGGACATCACATCAAAAATGCTACTTTAAGAGGCTATTGCGAATTGACGCATTCGCAATTTGTATCACATGTGCATGCTCTAACTAGGGGTAATTGATTTTAGAGGTGTCAATTCCCATCCTAGACTGGAAATCAGATAGGGCGGGATCGATTCCCGTTTGTGGAACTGGAAACTGACCCACCTGTCCCTAGAACCAGCCTGGACCAAAACGATCTATTCGAGCCAATTCCAAGTTCAACTTGGGAACCGACTATGTTTTCCTTTTTTTTTCCCCTTCTATTCCCTACAAGAAAATAACTATTTGTACAAGGAAAGTCTAAAGGTGATTCTATAGGAGAGTATGCCGAATAAAATATAAAAAAATAAAATCCTCAGGGCCGGTCCTATTTGTGGAACCGGACCAGTTCCCACAGAACCACCTAGAATAGGCCGGTTCTGTCTAATTCCCGATTTAACCCGGGAGCAGTGCTCACCCCTAGTTATTATCCATTTTCAGAAAAAAAAAAAAAAGAAGAAGAAATAGACATTCGGTCTATGCTTGATAAATGATAATTTGTAGTAAAACCAATTTAGACGCCGCGTACACAGTACACCGAGTCATGTTACATACTTAAGAGCATTTAAACTAAGTTCAACTGGATTTGTAACATAGACAAATCAACGTAAATGCATAGAAACAACAGGTATATTGTGCTGGTGTTGTTAACCTATTTATAGTACCTAAAGACACATCTAATCTTAAGTGGCTAATACATTACTTGCATGTAGTGATATATTTAGGGATGTTCGCATGCTTCCAATAACATATCATGTCTAACTTTAGAGTCGTAACATACATAGGAAACGCACGTTCTATTTCTGAATATAAATCGACCCGATGCTACACCATCACATAGCCCCCGCCCCACCAAACGAAAAAAAAGAATTGTCGACCCTACATATGCAACATCGTTGTGTTCAACCGTCTCGCAACGTTAGTGAATATCACGTTCATGCAATCAAATTGCCGTGCGATGCGCAAGCAGATCTAAACGACTGATGCTTGGGTTAACTGCAGTACATCAACGAAGCATCCGAATCCATACTGTTCTTAGTCGTACTCAGAAAACTGGGGACAAAAAACTGATGTCTCTTCAGCCGACGGATTCCTCAGTTTTTCCAGGGTTTCATTCATGTGGATCATACTTCCCCATACATCGGATTTGGTCGGTTGGCGTTTTCTCATCATGGAGCTGCTGACCACGTAATTGTATTCATGTCACACCTCCGCTGACAAAGATTAAGCACATCAATCACCTCATTAAGCTGTGCCTGATTCATGTTATTCGCTTAACTCTTCCTAGTTACAAATTCGATCAATCTGATTTGTCATTTATGGACCCAAAAGAATAAAATAGGTATTTTTGTGGACCGACCGTAAGTTATTATTCGACGGAGTAGGAAAAAGCTTAATCCGGGGTGTTAAATATAATATATAATTTAAGTTTACTGTTCATTCATTTAGGTTTACTGCTCATTCTTTCCCTATATAAAGGGACTTGGCCTTGTAGTTCAAAGGCAAGTAATATACACAAAAAATTCTCTCATCTCAACTTGGTATCAGAGCCGTTATTACCTGAGGAGCGCCCATTGAGCCTATCACACCGTGGTCGCCACGACGCCAGCCGCACCGGCCGCGCCGTCCTGGTTCTCCTACAAGACCGAAGTTCTTCGTCTTTGTTCGGCATACTTCCGCTGCTCATTTCGGAAAACTAAGACCATCGGCAGACTCGCCGCCCTCATACAACCCACATCCTGAAATTTCATCATCAACGGCCGCCGGACGCCGCCGCACGCACCGCCTCGCGCCACCACGCCTTGGACCCAGGAAGCCCACCGCCGTTCACCGCTGTTCACCGGTATTTTGGACATCCTCCGCCGGGTTTTTTTTTTCTTTTTCCAAAAACCAACACCAACCCACAACTCGCCACCCTCAGTCGAGTCCGCCAGTCAAGTTTCGCCGCATTCCTCCATCGGATGCGCCCTCACGCGCCGCCCCAAGCTCTGCGCGTGAGATCCACGCGCCTGCACGCGCCGGCACGCGTTGGCACGCGCCGACACGTGCCTGCACGCGCCCGGCCCACGCTCCCCAGCTGACGTCATTTGCCACGTCACCGCCACGCCATCTTCCACGTCATCCATTGATCGGTCGTTGACCTTCTGTTGACCGGCGTTGACTGACCGTTGACCGGCGTTGACCAGACCGGTTTTGTCGTTTTTTTGGCCGGTTCGACCATTTCCTGACCGGTTTTCAGTGTTTTCCAACCGGTTCTTGAGGTATTCCGACATCCTGAGCTAGTTTTTGGTGTTATTTTTCCCATATCTGCGCTCGATATACTACATTCCGCTGATTCTATAGTAGTAAAGTGCCTTTCATGGATAGAATGGATAGAATGGAAGTCTCAATGTCAATTCAGACTATTTTGAATGGTTCCAATTATATTTTATGGTCTCAAGAGATATCAAGTATCTTAAAAGGACGCCGGCTTTGGCGTTATGTCACTGGACAAATTAGGGAACCTACTAGAATTGCTGAAGAAACTGATGATCAATTTGTGGATCGTTTGGATGAATGGGATAGTAGAAATCATCAAATTCTCACATGGTTTCAAAACACTTCGATCCCATCTATCCGACTCCAGTTTGGCCTTTTTAATACAGCCAAGGAAGCTTGGGATATTCTTGATTGTCGTTATTCTAGTTCAGATGTTGCCCATCAATATCGGTTGTTAGGGACTTCATATCACATGCGTCAAGAGCCAGGTCAGTCCATTAATGATTTTCTATCATCTAAGCATGCTATTTGGGATCAGTTGATCTTGTGTGAACCACGCTTGGAAGGGGATAGTAACATTCGCAAAGTTGCTGAACATCGTGATTGTATTTGTGTCATGCAATTTTTGATGGCTCTGAATGATGAGTTTGAACCTGTGAGAGCTTCCATTCTACATAGAGATCCATTTCCTTCTATTGAGACAATTGTATCAGATTTACTGAATGAGGAGACTCGGCTAGCTACTTTGAAAACGCAACGTCCTGCTGTGCCTATTTCCATGCCTATGGATGCAGTCCTTGCCGCTTCGAGTTCTTCCTCCATGCGCCGTCCATTTTGCAAACATTGTCGCCGACATGGTCATATGGCATCAAATTGTTATCGGCTACAACCTATGCAACCCACAGGATCGACTACTCAGCCTCGTAGCCGAGGTCTCTCACGAGGTCCCTTTGTCGGTCCATCTGCCAATGCTACCACTGTAGAAGCTTCTTCCCATGGATCGTCTCACACACTAGTGTCTCTAGAGGATCTTCGCACCATTCTTCGAGAATCTGGTATCTTTACCCCTCCTATTCCTAGCACTTCTACTATGTCTACTACTCTAGGTATTTTTTATTCTTGGTTCTTTGATTCTGCTTGTTGCAATCACATGACATCAAACTCTGCCTTATTTCAGTCCAAATCCTCCGCTTTACATGCACCTCATATTCTTACTACCGATAATTCACATATGAGAGTTAGTCATATAGGAAACATTTCCACATCTACATTATCTTTAACTAACACATTCTTGGTTCCTAAACTCTCACTCAACTTGATTTCTGTCGGCCAATTGTGTGAACTTGGTCTTAATATTCACTTCTCTTCTCATGGTTGTCATGTGCAGGATCCTCGGACGGGACAGACACTTGGGACAAGCCGTAAAGTGGGGCGTCTCTTTGAACTTGTTTCCCTAAATATTCCGACCTCTTTTGCTGCTTGTGCTGCCACAGTGTCATCTGAAACTTGGCATTCTAGGTTAGGTCATGCTTCCTTTTCTAGGTTAAGCTCTTTAATTTTGAGTGGTCATTTAGGTTCTGTTGACACTAAATATTTTGACTGTCTGCCTTGTAAGTTGGGAAAACATCATGCTTTATCGTTTCAGATTAATGATTCTATGTCTCATGCTCCTTTTGATCTCATTCACTCTGATATATGGGGACCTTCTCCCACTTCCACCATGGGTGGCTCTCGCTATTTTGTCATTTTTGTGGATGACCATTCTCGATATACCTGGGTTTATCTTATGAAAAATCGTTCAAAACTATCTCGTATTTATCGTGATTTCGTTGCTATGGTTAAAACCCAATTTTCACGAGAGATTAAGATTTTTCGTACAGATAATGCTATAGAATATAGAGATACAGAATTTCTTCGGATTCTTTCTCAAAATGGTACTATCATTTATCGCTCTTGCCCTGGCACCTCTCAGCAAAATGGTAGAGCTGAACGTAAGCATAGGCATATCTTAGATGTTGTACGCACCCTACTCATCTCTACCTCTTGTCCTGAACGGTTTTGGGGGGAAGCTTGTCACACTGCTATTTACACTATAAATCATACTCCATCACCTATTATAGGTCACATCTCTCCTTACGAGTGTTTGTATGGTAGTGTCCCAAATTACACTCTTCTACGTGTTTTTTGTAGTGCTTGTTTTGTGCACCTTCATCCACATGAGCGCACGAAATTAGAACCTCGTGCCCATGTATGCTGCTTCCTTGGATATGGCATTGAGCACAAAGGGTATAGATGTTGGGATCCCACTTCCAATCGTCTTCGTGTGTCCCGTCATGTCACTTTTTGGGAACACAAGATGTTCTCCTCTATTCATCCCTTCGACCCCTTTACTCATGTTCCTTTCTTTACGAATCCTTCCGTGGACTTATTTCCAGAAGACACCACACCTCCGTCCACATCTGACTCTTCCATTCCGGATGTACCTTTCCCTCATCTTGAAGCAGGGCCTTCTGGTGACCCCACTTTGGCCACTTCTGACGTGTCTGCACCTTCCGCGGATTCTCCACCAGCGGTAATTCCTTCCTCCTATGATCGTCGCCCCACCAGAGTAAGTCAACCTTCTATTCAGCTTTGAGATTACCATTGTTATTCTACGATAGCTTCCTTTCATGAACCTCGCACATACAGAGAAGCTAGTACTAATCCACTTTGGCAGAAGGCAATGGCAGATGAGTTACAAGCTTTAGACAAATCTCATACTTGGGATTTAGTTGCTGTGCCTCCTGGTAAGTCCGCTGTCGGTTGTAAATGGGTGTACAAGATTAAGACAAAAGCAAATGGTACTGTGGATGTCTATAAAGCTCGCCTCGTTGCAAAAGGCTTCACTCAGGAATACGGCATTGACTATGAAGAGACTTTTGCCCCTGTTGCACATCTTACTTCTGTTCGCAGTCTTCTTGCTGTCGCCGCTGTTAAGCATTGGCCTGTATTTCAGATGGATGTCAACAATGTATTCCTAAATGGTGATCTTATCGAGGAAGTTTATATGGTACCTCCTCCTGGCTACACTCATTCTTCCCATCAAGTGTGTCGATTACGTCGTGCATTATATGGATTGAAACAATCTCCTCATACATGGTATTCCAAGTTTAGCTCCACCATGGCATCTCTTGGCTTTAAATCTAGTCCCCACGACCACGCTCTTTTTGTTCGACATACTTCTCGTGAATCAATTCTCCTACTCCTATATGTCGACAATATGGTTATTACTGGAGATCGTCCCGGAATTTCAAAACTCAAGCATTATCTTGGTCAACAGTTCGAGATGAAAGATCTTGGACAACTTAGTTATTTTTTAGGCTTGGAGGTTACTTCAGACACATCCGGATATTATCTTTCGCAAGCCAAATATGCCACTGATCTTCTTTCTCGAGCAGGACTCACGGACACCAAGGTCGTTACGACCCCTCTTAAGATCAATGCCAAATTTGATGCTGGTGATGGGACTCCTCTCCAAAACCCTATCCTCTATCAACAGCTAGTTGGCAGTCTTATATATCTTACTGTTACTCGCCCTGACATCGCTCATGCTGTTCATATTATCAACCAGTACATGACAGCGCCTCATACAACTCACTTTGCTGCAGTTTTTCGTATTCTTTGCTATGTCAAAGGTACGTTATTTCATGGCCTTCACTTTTCTGCTCATTCGACATTGGAGTTGATTGCCTATTTAGATGCTGACTGGGGTGGTGACCCTCAAGATCGTCGTTCCACTACATGT
Organism: Syzygium malaccense; assembly: GCA_031216405.1. Lineage (NCBI taxonomy): Eukaryota > Viridiplantae > Streptophyta > Magnoliopsida > Myrtales > Myrtaceae > Syzygium > Syzygium malaccense. The sequence continues at coordinate 11,364,671 of CM062258.1, forward strand.
TACTGTTTTTTCTTGGGCACTTCACTTATCTCCTGGCGTAGCAAGAAACAATCCACTATTGCTCGTTCCAGTACAGAAGCTGAATATCGAGCTCTTGCTGATATCACATCGGAGTTATTATGATTGCGATAGCTACTGGAAGATATGGGAGTCCATCATCATAGCAGGATAATCCTTCATTGCGACAATCGCAGTGCTATCCAAATTGCACATAATGATGTTTTCCACGAACGCACCAAACACATTGAGATAGATTGTCATTTCATCTGCTCTCATGTTCTTCGCGGCACTCTACGACTTGTCTTTACTTCATCAGCTGATCAGATTGCCGATATCTTCACAAAGATACATCCACCTGGGCGCTTCCTAGATCTTCTCTCCAAACTCCAGTTGACTCGTTTCAACTCATCTTGAGTTTGCGGGGGATGTTAAATATAATATATAATTTAGGTTTACTGTTCATTCATTTAGGTTTAATGTTCATTCTTTCCCTATATAAAGGGACTTGGCCTTGTAGTTCAAAGGCAAGTAATATACACAAAAAATTCTCTCATCTCAACTCGGGGGACCTTTCCATCTTGTTTTGCTGAAAAAACCTCTGCGGCAACGGTACAATGCGTGTCGTGGGATGCTTGATCATGTGTTGTTGAGCTCCCCGGAACTTCCTTTATTTTATATTTTTTTTTTGAATTTTTTTTGTTTCCGTTTGATCAGTTTATAAAGTCCTTTGTTTCCATTTGGTCATTTTATTGTTCATAAGATCTTTGTCCGGGGCTCTTTTGTTTTTATAAGAAAACCAACGATTTGAAAAATATTTTTTTAAAAAAAAGTTTATTTGTATAACTTGTATAAATAGATGAACGAAAAAAAAATTGAGGCATATATTGTTGTTGATAATGAAAGCATATTTTGTCGATTAATTATAAACGATGCGAACGATCAATTTTGGGAAATTTTTTTTTTCAAATCGCTGATTTTTCATGAGATAAATGGTCCTTTAAGCAATTTCACTAGCAAAAGGAGGAAAAAAAAATCAGAAAAATATTGAAAAATATTAAATTATTAGTAAAAATTATCCGCGTCAGCGTCGGTGGTGTCAAAGATTAGTCGGAATGACTGAATTGACACTATGTTAAAAAGTTTAGAATTAAATTGACATAAAAATATATATAATTAAATTGGCATAAATATAATTGATTTAGGATTTTTCTGACACGTTTACTTGAATACGACGAGTCGATACAAATGGCAGCCCTAGGGGACGGAAAACTTTGTGCATGTATTGTTTTAAGGGCCTAATTCCATAAAAAAAACCCTAAACTTTATATTTAGTCCCAATTATACTCTGAACTTTTTTTTGTCTCAAGAAAAATCTCTAATTGTTATCTGAGTCCCAAATCTGCCCTGCCATTATAACTCCATCCAAGTAAATGTTATTATCTGTCGTGGTGTACATATCATAAAACAAAATAAAATAAAAACTGAGGGGGAACAGATAGAAGAAAACTCTTCATCGCTACTCCCCCTTGTCCCACCTTGGTGCCTCACTCCTTTGCGAGCCATGCCATCACAACGCTACGGCCTCTATCAAGAAAAATTGAAAAAGAGGCGGCCATGGCTGCTCAAGCTCTAAGCTCGCAGTGGCCATGGCTGCCCAAGCTTCGGGCTTATGGGGCAGCCATGGCCACTGCAGTTTCGAGCCAGGAAGTTCGCGGTGGCCATGGCTACTAGAGCTTTGGGCTCGACGGCCGCGACAGCCATGACCACCACGAGCTTCACATCAATTTTTGGGTTGACTTCAATAACTCAAGGCCCCTCCTCTAGCCGTTGCCCCTCCATCTCTTCCTGTGCTCATCTCCATCTCTATTTGCTCATCGAACAAAACGGCCAAAGCGCAGGGATGTTGACTACGGATAGCGATCAAACTAGGTAACTAATGTTCAAGAGGGATCGTCATTGGTGTTCGGCGCCGGCGAAATAGGATTGAACTAGCGCAAGGCGCTTCGGGCACTCTTGACAGTAAAGCAGAAGGTTGCTGCACCGGAGAAATATGGTCCGAATGTAGTTACACGACCTAAATGGTGCGAGACTACCACTGTTTTTACTGGTCGAGTCAAATCACCTGAACTTTACAAAAACTGATATGATCAAGATAAAGTCTAAAGAAGCAACCGTGTGGGCATTACTACTTACCTTGGTGAAATGTTCCTAGACTTGTGAACGTGAATTGGATGATGCAAACGATCATTCTCGAAATAAGAAAGAAGGAAATGGAACGAGGATTCCAATTCTTACTTTTGGAGGTCGGGATGGTAATTCGATTTGGTCCTCCATCACTCTTATCAAACATCAGTTTCTTTCTTCATGTCTAAAAAGGTTTCTATCAACACAAAAAAAAAATGTCCAAGTGTTCAATTGACATTCTCAAGCATCTGATCCGAATTTGTTGTAAGTATCTAATCTTGAGCACAAAAAAGGGAAATCTCACATCTTTTCGTTACGTGGAGGACATAATAGCACGAATTATAATAAATGGTGTATTATTAAGGATAGGTTGGAGCGGGAAAAAAATCAGAACAATGCGAAAACTCGACAAAGAGATAGAAATCGAATGAAATAAAGCATTTAAACGCTCAATTACCACAAGGCAAAAAAGGGAAGATACATAAAAGAGAAAAAGTTAGGAAACATAAGGAAATAAGATTCCTATTCATATTTCTTCGACATGGAGACATGACGACGAAAACCCTATTCCAAAGAAATTACTTTATGTATGGATCACACGGCGGATGTTGTGTCATCTAAGTATCTAACTCGAAGTACGACATTATCCTGTAACTCGGTTTTAGCAACAATTGACACAACATCTCTTGCTAATTACAGCTCTTCTACCGACCCAAAAGGAATCAAAGTTCAACACTCATCTGTTTTGGGCCTCAAACTGGCAATCTCCCGGGGCATTCCAAGAATTATCGTGGAGATGCACTCGCAAGCGGCAATTGCCTACTTCGTAATCGGGATCTTCCAGAAGGATTGATTACAGTAGGATTGATCACGAGATTGGGGAGGGGGGCGTTTGTGCACCACGCGATCCCTGTTGGGACTCGGGGACAAATCCCGCGGCATTATCCACGTGCTCCTTCCATTGTGCGGCTCGCGTTTTAAGTCAACGTCGGCGGCTGGGCGCTCCCAAAGCTTCCATTTCTTATCAATTTCATTGGGCCACTATCGCGCTTTTGCTATTGCCACTCTCGATATTTTATTGCGTTGAAAGGAGGCGCTCGTGTCTCTCTTTTCAAGGTGCACGCAAGTCTCTCGATGCACTTGGTTAGATTCATGAAAATGCGCCTTTTTCATCTTTTGCATCCGCATTGGGACCTCCAATAAGCGTAGTTCCCAGCACTAAGAAGACCCGCTAATCTTAAATTATGATTCGTGGCGGCGTGAGGCACTGGCCAATGCTCGAGTAATAGCTAAGTATAGATTGCTACGCTTAGGATGCCAAGCATGTTGAATTGAATATATGTTCGAAGCGGGAATTCAGAATGCATAGGTTAGTTTCACAATATGCTCGATCTGTGAACCTCTCAAGCGAAATCGCACAAATAGGTGGAGATTAAGAAAAACAAAAGGAAGCATTTTTGTTTACGAGTATAACAAGATTGAGGGAAAGCGCAAGAAGAAGACCCACTAATCTTAAATGATGATTTGTGGCGGCGTGGGGCAGTGGCTAGTGCTTGAGCAATAGCTAAGCCTAGATTGCTACGCTTAGGACGCCAAACATGTTGAATTGAATATATGTCCGAAGGGGGAATTCAGAATGCGTAGGTTAGTTTCGCAACATGCTCGATCTGTGAACCTCTCGAGCAAAATCGGACAAATAGGAGGAGTTTAAGAAAAACAAAAGGAAGCATACTTGTTTACGAGATTGAGGGAAAGCGCAAGAAAAAAAGGAAAAGAAAAGAAAACGAGAAAATGCCACAAATAATCTCTGAACTTTGGCTCAATGTGCAATGTAGTCTCCGCATTTCAATTTTTTTCAATGTGATCTCTGAACTGTAATCTAATGTGCAATGTGATCTCTAATCTTATAATTTTTTTAATGAGGTTTTTAGATTTTGGGTATATATTCAACTTAGTCCATAAATTATATGAAGATATTTAATATTGTGACATTACATATTGAATTATAATTCGAGAATTATATTGAACAAATTAATAGTTTAAGAATCATATTATCTTATCTGTTGAGAAAAATTTAGAGATTTTATGTGTCATTATGTCAAAGAACAAAGAAAATAAAAGATGGAATTTTTCTTTGTTTTGTAGCTGCATTAATATCCCTTCATCCAATTTCTTGCATGACAGAAAGGAAAGGCCATACGGAAAAGAAAAAAAGAAAACAATATGTCTTTGTATAAGTCAATGGACCGAGCACTAATTTGACGGATTTGATTGCATTCATTTCCTCCCCCAAAAGTGCTGACGTGGGCCATGCCCTGCTTTGGTGTCTCGTGAATCACAACACAAAAAGCTAACCTCGTGCCGCCTCCGTCGGGCTCCAATAATTTAACGTTTTTCTCACCAATTTTTTTTTAATTTCTGATAATCATTCTGTTCTTAAAAAATAAAAAGAAAATTCCCACAAACCCTACAAAAATATGTAATTTCAGGGTCGTATGTAAATTTCAGTTACTAAACCATATTTTTGTTTTATGCGATCGGCTCGACACGAAATTCGGTAGGTCACGGAAAAGCAAACACGGGAGCACGGATGTGGCCACTTGCACTCACCCGGTATGGCCACGGTTGGAGGAGAGGACAAAACAATAATTGTAAGAGACGAGATCGGAATTTCCACTATCTTAATAATTTAAATTGAATTTTGTCCCCTGGAAAATTATAAAAATAAAAATGGAAGCATATATTTCCAACCCCAGAGAAGAATGTCGTGGAAAGCAGACGCATGGACGGTCCTGATGGAGCGGAATCATAGGTGCACTATAGATCGCTGAAGGAAGCTTCCAATAGCACATGTCTCCCCTATGATTCAATCTCTACAGGACAAGAAACGTTGTTGTCCTAGTCGATTTCGACCTAAGTAGTACGATCTTTTATTACCCGCGCGAACCAACAGCCAAAAGACAAGGAATATGCTATCAAATGCAGCTTGGCAGGAGAATTTTGTAATCGATTTTATAAACTATGGTTGGATCTCGACATTGAAATGTGGCCTCGGATTGCACAGCCTAACTTGAATTATTAATAATTCGTGGGGAAGGGAATGCTCGATATGTCAGTGTCCATTTATCGATAAATACTGACGTATGTGGTAAAGTTAATGAATTACAAGCCGAGACATACTTAACCCACGCATTGAGCTAACGAATTTCTGTTGTGATCCAGTTATTTGCCCTGTAAAATGAAAGGCCACGGGATTTTGATAATACCACAAGTCGATAACGTGAAATTTGAAGCACGATTGATACGGGACATTAGCACGAAACGCCGGTCCAATGCTGCATTTACTGCTAGGGACTGTACTCTGTATGGATTGCAGACATACCTTTGACTTTGGAAGCGCAGTTCTTGATGCAAAACGTTAAGCAGGAGAAACGAACCGTAGCGTATGCTTAGGTTGCTCTAGAAGCGGTAAACGGTAAAAGGGTCTCACGCGCTTTCTTACCGCCGTCAACTGTCGTGGACGAGCGAGCGACGGTGGCAAAAACAGCTTCCGAAGTGCGATGCCACTGTGTGAACAGCTCCCCCCACATCCACACTTCGCCCGCTTAAAAATGGCCTCTTGACTTTGATTTCGTTCGCACTTCCTCCGACGGAGAATCACTCCCCGCCACTGCCGCCGCCGCTGCCGCCGGACCGGACGAGCCTCTCCCCTCCTCCGACCGCCGCCATGTCCGTCGCCTACCTTACTCCCCTGTCCCTCCTCTGCTTCCTCTCCCTCTTGTCCCCCGCCAGATCCGACCAGCTCCAGACCCTCCTCGACCTATCCAGCGCTCTCCAATCCCCGAGCCCGGACGTGTTCTCCTCGTGGAAGCCGGCCACGCCCGCATGCAACTTCACCGGCGTCGCCTGCGATGGTGGCGGCTCCGTCGTCGCCATCGACCTATCCGGCCTGCAGCTGACCGGCGTCCTCCCTCTGGACTCCCTCTGCACGTTGCCGTCGCTGGAGAGACTTGCGTTCGGCCGTAATTCGCTTCGTGGACCGATCTCCGAGGGCCTGAGCAACTGCGCGAAGTTGCAGTACTTGGACCTCGGCAACAACTTCTTTACCGGCACGTTCCCGGAGATATCTGCCCTCTCTGAACTGCAATATCTTTACGTGAACGGAAGCAATCTCAACGGGACGTTCCCATGGAGATCACTCAAGAACATGACCAATTTGCTCTATTTGAGCGTCGGTGACAACCCTTTCGACAGCACTCCGTTTCCTGGAGAAATTCTTGATCTTTACGAGTTAAAGTGGCTCTACATGGCGAATTGCAGCATCGAGGGTGAAATCCCGCCCGGCATAGGGAGGCTCAACAAGCTCTTCAATTTGGAGCTCTCGGACAACAGCATCACTGGCGAAATTCCGGCGGAGATTGGGAACTTGACCGACCTGTGGCAGCTCGTGTTGTACAACAACAGCTTGACCGGGAAGCTTCCGGTCGGGCTGAGGAACTTGACGAAGCTCGAGAATTTCGACGTTTCCATGAATTTTCTGGAAGGCGATTTGTCCGAATTGAGGTTCTTGAGGAACTTGGTGACTCTGCAGCTGTTCGTGAATGATTTTTCAGGCCAAGTCCCAGTTGAGTTTGGCGAGTTTGAGCGGCTTGTGAACTTGTCGCTCTATACGAATAGATTGAGCGGCCCCCTGCCCGAAAAGCTAGGCTCATGGGCGGAGTTCGATTTCATCGACGTGTCGGAGAATTTCTTGACGGGGCCGATTCCGCCGGATATGTGCAAGCGGGGGACCATGAAGGAGCTCCTCGTGCTCCAGAACAGGCTGAGCGGGGAAATCCCCGCGACTTATGCGAATTGCCCGACGCTGACTCGGTTCCGAGTTAGCAACAACTCGCTCTCCGGGGCCGTGCCTGGTGGCATCTGGGGCTTGCCAAATTTGAACATTATTGACATCGCCATGAATCAGCTCGAGGGTCCTATCACATCCGACATCAAAAATGCAAAGTCTCTGGGCCAGTTGTTCGTTTCCAAAAACCGCCTATCGGGAGAATTGCCAGAGGAAATCTCGAAGGCTGAATCTTTGGACGCAATTGATTTAAGCTACAATCAGTTCTTGGGGAAAGTTCCGTCGAAAATCGGTGACCTGAAAAGGCTGAGCAGCCTTCACATGGAGAACAATATGTTCTCTGGCTCCATACCGGATTCGATAGGCTCATGTGACAAGCTCAGCGACCTTGACATGGCTCACAATTCGCTTTCTGGCAAAATCCCGCCATCTCTCGGGTCCTTACAAGTACTCAACTCCCTCAATCTGTCGGAAAACCATCTCTCAGGTCAAATTCCATCGAGTCTATCCTCCTTGAAATTGAGCCTTCTCGATCTGTCGAACAACCGGTTAACCGGTCAGATTCCTCAGTCTCTGTCAATCGAAGCTTACAATGGCAGCTTCTCCGGCAACCCTGGCCTCTGCAGCTCCGATATCACCTCCTTCCAGCGATGCTCGAAGGAAGCCGGCATATCCAAGGGTATCCAAACCCTCATAACCTGCCTCGTTGTAGTCGTGGTTCTACTATCACTGTTCCTTGCTTGCTATGTCCGGTTGTACAGTAGGGAAAAGGATCAAGAACGGTCGCTAAAGGAAGAATCTTGGAATGTGAAGTCATTCCAAGTGCTGACCTTTACTGAGGATGAGATACTTGATGCCATCAAGGAAGAGAATCTTATAGGAAAAGGCGCTTCTGGGAACGTCTACAGAGTTTTGCTCGCCAGCGGCAGAGAACTCGCCGTCAAGCACATATGGAATACGGACTCCGGCAGCGGAGGAGGGCGGAGGAAGAGCCGGACCACGAGCCCGATGCTCGGGAAGCGGAGTGAGAAGTCGCGGGAATTCGATGCCGAGGTGGAGACCTTGAGCTCAATCAGGCACGTAAATGTGGTGAAACTGTACTGTAGTATCACGAGCGAGGACTCGAGCTTGCTGGTCTATGAGTACATGCCGAACGGGAGCTTGTGGGACCGGCTTCACACTTGCCGGAAGACAGAGCTCGACTGGGAGACAAGGTATGAGATAGCCGTGGGAGCGGCCAGAGGATTGGAGTACTTGCATCACGGTTGCGAGAGGCCGGTGATTCACAGGGATGTGAAGTCCAGTAACATTTTGCTGGATGAATTCTTGAAGCCTAGGATTGCTGATTTTGGGCTTGCCAAGATTGTTCAGGCCAATAGGAGCAAGGATTCGACCCATGTTATTGCCGGAACACATGGTTACATTGCTCCTGGTAAGAAAATGTCTTTCTTTTTCATCTTTTTGGTTAATCTTGATCAAATCAAGAATGTGCAAAAATAAGAAATTTGAACTAGGAATGGCTAATTACTTTTAACTCTATAGAACTAGCGATGGCTCCCATTTCAAATTTAATCTTTGAGACTGTTTTGAATGTTGCAGAATATGGTTACACGTACAAGGTGAATGAGAAGAGCGACGTCTACAGCTTCGGGGTGGTGCTAATGGAGCTAGTGACAGGAAAGAGGCCGATAGAACCGGAGTACGGAGAGAACAAGGACATAGTGAACTGGGTCTCGAGCAAGTTGAAGACGAGACAAGATGTGCTCGGCATCGTGGACTTGCGAATCCCCGAGCCCCACAAGGAAGAGGCCATCAACGTGTTGAGGATCGCCATCCTCTGCACGACGAACCTCCCGAACCTGAGGCCCACGATGAGGAGAGTGGTTCAGATGCTGGAGGCCGTGGAGCCGTGCAAGTTGGTCCGCGTCGTCATCGACAAAGACGGCAATGGGAAGGTGCAGGTCACCGACAGCAGGAAGATCAAGCCAGAGCCATGAGAGCCTCAGGTCAATTCTCATAGGAACATAATTGGAAAACCTTTGGCAATTTTAAACCCTGATTCAGTAGAAATTGCAGTTGCAGTATAAGTTCTGGGATCACTTGTAACATAACATAGTTCCAAGAGCAAGAGCTAGAGCTTCCCAATAAGTCTCTCCCCTGTGAGTGAGAGCTTGGAGTTCATATGCAAGTAGGCTTTTGAGTTGGTGCATGTTGAGAAAGGAAGCCACCGGGCTCTCCCTCTTCCTTCTGTACAATATATTATTTCTGTAAGTCGTATGAAGGTAGTTGTTTTGGCAGAACAATGATCAGAAATGCTAGATGAAGAGTACCATGAAACATTTTTTTGGTACATGTTGAAGGATTCGAGCATGATCTATTTCTCTGCATTAAACAAGTGGAATCTATTCTGATACCGGTCGACATATTAGGTCCTCGATGATTGAAGATGCAAATAATACTAAATTGATAGTCCATGCTGATTTCTGAGATGCTTGGTCAAAGATGTCTGCTTCCTAACACGGTGATTGCCTGTCTGGTACCAGAATGCAGACAATAAATTGATTGCCCCTCCCTCGTCCTGTTTCAGACATTGCTGTGGTGTCGATCCAAACAAGTAACGACGCTCATGTTTTTGCCATCCCAAATTTGTGCGACCTCTTCTTGCTATTCTTTCACAACGCATCTCGAACATAAAAGAATCCCATCTTGGAGTGAGTGAATGAATGAAGTTCAAAGAGTTAAAAATAGAATGCCTTTGTACATCTTAAAACTACTTGCCTTCGATCAAAATCTTAAAAGGTTGCTTCTATGGATGCGTTTGGTAACTAGCAAGTAATAATTGATTCTATTATTTTATTCTCAGAATCAGTTTTGAAATATAAATTCGTTTGGTAAATTTTTTATTCCCAGGCACAAATTTGCACAAATTTGTTCTCAGAATCATTTTTGAAACAGAATTAAGAAGCAAAAAAAAGTTGCTTCTTGATTTTGGGAACAAAAATCAGAAATAGAAAAGATTTTTTTTCTTTTTTTTCTTTCCTATTCTTCTTTCCTGTTCTTCTTCTTGGCTATGGCTGGGTCGCTGGCGACCGGCCACTGGCCAAGGTCGGCGAAGGCATTGCGGCCCTCGCCGAATCGGGGTCATGTCCAGCCCTCGCCCTCTCTAGCGAGGGCCACCCTCGAGTCTCGCTGCTTGGGCGACGGCCGCAAGGGTCACGCCCTCGCCGGCCCTAGCCTAGGCAGTGGTCGCCCTCACTAACTCAGGCGAGGGCTACCCTATCCGATGAGGGTCCAGCCCTCGCCTTCGTCGACCGGTCACCGGCCATGGCCAAGGAGGAGAAGAAGAAAAAAAGAAAAAAGAAAGAAAGAAATATTAAAATATTATTAATAAAAAAAAATTTGTACAATTATTTAAATGCCTAGAAATTGTTTCCAGGAACAGAATAAAAAAGAATTATTTTTTAGCAGAAATTATTTTTGGAAACAAAATGATTACCAAACGCATACTAAACATTTAATGGGAGATCAATGTTTAAGCTAATACCAAATACAAGCTCATAATGTTCAAGCCCAGAACCGAGTAAGGCTTTCTTATGGAAGGCCCCTGGTATACGAGCCCGACCTGGTATGGTCACCTCATTGAGCTTCCCACGATAAAAATTGCATGGATAAATATTCTAACATTAACATAAGACACATTAATGATTTATGAAGATTTAATCACAATAAAATTCACACTAATGTACTTATGTTATTATATTCTAGGGATATATTCACTAGAAGTCCTAAAATTTATCATGAAAGTGCAATTAAGTGCAAAAAATGCAATCAAGTCCTAAAACTTGTCAAATTTGTCCAATTGAGTCCTAAAGTTAACATCGTCAAACTTACTAATGAAAAAAAAACGCTAACGTGGTGCTCACGTGGCTAATTTTAATATTGTTTTCCTATGTGGCTTATTTTTATTTTCAAATTTCATTTAAATTAAATTTAAAAAATAAACTAAATAATAATAAATAGAAAAAATAAAAAGAAGGAGAAGACCCATGGCAGCTGTGGCTAAGCCCCCGCCGATGGCCGCCGCCATAGCTATTGGGAAGGGCCAGCGGAGGTCGCTTGGGCCTTCCCAAAGCCTGGCAACCCTCATCGGCCTTGGGCAAGGCCTCGACAAGGGCCTGCAAGCCCCAATCCGTGGGAGGGCGCAACCCTCGCCCCAGATCTGAGTGAGGGTCGTCGGCCCTCACCTGGGGTCGGGGTGGGTGATGTTGGGTGAGGCCTCGCCGGCCCTAGGCGAGGGCCGGCAACCCTCGCTCAGATCTGGGGCGAGGGTCATGTCCTCCCCCAGATTGGGGCTTGCAAGCTATCACCGGGGCTAGACTTTGGGAAGGCCTAGGCAATCTCCGCCAGCCCTTCCCGGCGAGTGTGGCGGCCGCCATCGGCAACGGCAAGTGCTTGGCCATAGTCGCCGGTTGTGCCTTTTCACCTTTTTTATTTTTATTTTTTTAACTTTTAGCTTTTTTATCTAATTTAATTTGTAGTTTTAAATTTTTTTTTTCCGATGTGGCACTTGTTGGATGCCACATCATTGCCACGTATCTCAAAAAATAATAAAATAAGACATGTTAGCATTTTCCGTTAGCCTAATTTGACGATGTTAATTTTAGGACTCGATTGAACCAACTTGACAAGTTTTAAGACTTGATTGCACTTTTTGCAAGTTTTAAAACTCAATTGCACTTTCGCGATAAGTTTTAGGACTTCTAGTAAACATATCCCTATATTCTAATATTAACATAACATTATCGTTTCAAGAAACTTACAGAATAAAAATGATTAACGTAATATTTGAATTATCATGTTTAGTTTGAGCTTTACTGTGTCTTGGGCAGAAGTAATGTATGTATTTGCATTTTAGTAAGCGGACTTGTGTACCAATATAGAAAATGATGCTAATATCAAGGTAGGAAACTTTTTTGATTCGAAGGAGTTGCAATTAGAATAACGAGATAATAAAGAGAAAGGGGAACAATGGGAACACGAGTAATAAATAGGTGATAAAATGAGTGGAAATTGTAAGAAAAGTATTTCTTGTGAGGAAAATGATCGATCCTTTACTATTTAAAGACTAAAGTGCTATGTGTTAACGTTAAAGACAATGTTTAGAGAAAAGCTTGTTATTATATATATACACATACATATATAACAATATGTTACTAGAAATAACTTTAGTGCATATGAGTGATAATCACGATCACTAGGTCATACTGCATAAAATCCGCTTACCTTTTGCACAAATTAGTTGAGTGTAAGAAGTGAGCACAACCTCATGAAATTGAATTAATGGTTAAGGTTCCAACATTCGTGTCATCATGTGTGGATTGGGCGCATGATGCAGGTTCAATCTGCTTCACAATCAAGTGCAAACAATTTCAAGATTAGGTTATCCACACGAGTTTAGGCTTGTGTGTTCTAGTTCAAATCCATGTATACATATCTAGGACTGGTCTAAGGAAAAACGTAGAATTTTTCCTCACCACAATTTTGACTCAATATCTAGGAGGCAAAAATTTTCCATTTTAATTTTAGTTAGATTTTAGCAATTGTTTACTCTAATAGATTACTCAAATGGTAAGCATGTCCATCCTTTTTGCTGAAGGCTTGCGTTCGAATCATCGCACTTGTTCATTCTCTTAGGGCGACTCTAGGAGTATAGACTTGTGTATCTCTAGTAATTATTTGGTGTTTGTGGGATAGAGAGAATGTCATACCTGATGAGGACTAGTCGGGTGCTTAAGAGTCTCTACCACCCAATTGATCGCGATTCCAATGTACATCTGCATCAAAATAATTGAAAGGGCTTCTTAGGGTACATTTGTTTCATGGAAAACGCAACATTTTTGGAAAATGTTTGTTGAGAAATCATTTTCCAAGAAAATGGTTAGTTTCCTTTGTTTACTGATATGTGATCGAAAAAGTTTTTTGGTGTTTGAATCTCATTTGGAAAATGATTTCAAAATGCGTTTATTTTGCTAACCTGCGCTTGTGGCCTGAGGCCAGCGATCGGCGGAGGGAGGAAGTAGGAAAAAGAAAGAAAATAAAATAAAATAGTAACAAATTCAAGATGAGCAAATTCAAGAAAGTGTTTTCGTATTCTTATATAAAGGAATTCACTTTCCTAATTTTAAAGATGAATGTTTTTCTTGACCATAAAGGCTGCGTTTAGTTGTCCGTATAAAACTCGGGATAGGATATGTTTTATCCTATCCTGTGTTTGGTAGGTGTCCCGAATAGTATAATGTCGGATATAGAGGGAATATAACCCGGATAAAAAAATCCAAGGGGAGGGAATAGGATAAGGTCGGATAGGATTTCTCCTATCCGTCATATAAAAGCAAATTTTTAGAAACCTTACCCTTCATTCACGCACTCTTCACCCATGCAACTCGTCGAGATGCTGAACTGGAAGAACCCGCAGGAGGAGGAGATCAGGTGGTCATCTGCGAAAATACTCTTGAAGCTTGCAGAGAAGAAGCGCTTTTCCGCACCTCGCCGGCGACATCAGAGAAGCTCCGACCCTCTTTGTCGCTTCTTCTTCTTCTTCTTCTAGGCGTGCCGACTGCTCTGCTATGCTCAGCTCAGGTATTGTTACTGTCCTCTCCAGTTTCGCACTGTAGTCAATGGCGTTCATCGTGTTCGTCGAATGGTATCTAGTTCACGGTGGAGCAAGGAATCAATGGCCCTTCTTCCTTGCAATTGTTGATTCAGTTCTGTTCGAATTGTCTGTTTTGAAAAACAATGCGATTGCGGACGATGAAGGAACCCACCATCTCGCTGGTTCGATTGTTTGTTTTGTGCTTGCAATGCTCTGTGGTTCGGTGGAGTTGAGGTTTGGTAACTTGGAGCTTGCCTCTCTGCTCTTCGCGGCTTCAGTTGATGTCGAAAGATGGCTTTTTTATTTCACATTCGAGTTCCATCTTTGTTATCCCATTTAAGATGTTCTTCTGACGTTGTTATGTATAAGCCCTGGTATTTGATGCTTTTGCAGATCAATGAGTGTCCTAGCTGTTAACAAGAAGAAGAAGGGTGCGGGTGCGGTGAACCCTCCGCCTAAGAAGAAGCTGAAGAATGATTTGTTTGCGGAAAAGCGCTCGAAGAAAGACGATGATGACAATTTTCTTGTCTCATTTGTTTCTATTTTCATTTTATTTTTTTTTGCAAAGAAATTTGAAAATCTAATAAAATGTCATATTTTCAAGTTTATTTGTGTATGAGAATGTTATTTTTATAGTAATAAGATCGAAATATTTCATGAGCATGACGTAGGGGTATATATGTCCTTTATATTGATATACAATTTCTACCGAACGCAGGATAGGATAAGATATGAGAATATCCGATTTTAAATCCGTACTTCACCAAATAATGGATAGGATATGGCAAAATCCCTAGATTTCATATCCTATCCTATCCAATCATATCCTGATTAGAAATACGGACGACCAAACGCAGCCAAAGTGTTTTCGGGGTCGCTTATCATTTTCGACAAACCGAACGGGTGAAAGTCCAGAAAACGGATTTCCGGCAAACACTTTCACTCAAACAAACGCACCCTTAGTATACTTTCTATCTAGAGACATATACGCACACAGACACCAAATGTTGGTAGTTGATACTGACTCGCTATTTTTCGGATATGGGCCAGGCGAGCCTAACTTGAGCCTAATCCGATCGAACTTAACTATATAATCACCGTCCAAGCCTGCTCAAAAATGTCCGAGCTGCCGTGGCACGGGACGGGAGCGGCTCTATAGGTCCGTGATCAAGCCTACATGCCCCCATCTATTTCATATTTTTCCCCCAAGAAAAAAACCAAATGCAATTTGCCGCAGCCATAAGCCGAGCCGACTTCGCTGGCGAAATGATGTGGAGGTGTCAACCGTCGCTCCGCTGGCTGGCACTCAACCGATAGTATAACCATAACCCAAAACGACAACGAGGGTCAACCTAACTAACCCTGGTTTAAACCACCTAATCGTTTTAAGCCTAGCTGCTCCCTCTCCCACTTCCCACTATATGTAACCTCCGCATTTCCCTTGGAATTCCCTCATTGGATTCCGCTGGCGTCTTGATAAACGCTACCGCCTTCCTCCTGCTCCTGCTCCCTCCTTCTTCCGCCGCCATTCTCGTTCCTTCTCCAGACCGTCGAAGATGAGGGAGAGCATCTCGATCCACATCGGCCAGGCCGACATTCAGGTCGGCAACGCCTGCTGGGAGCTCTACTGTCTCGAGCACGGCATTCAGGTACCCGCTTCCGCTTCTCGCCACCGGATTCGAACTGAGCTCCGTGTATTCCTTCGAGGTTTTCGTGCTTTTCTTTGAATCCGTTGGTCGGTTAGTCAGATCTGTCCGTTCCTGGGGAATGCTGCTCAGTTTTGTGCTGGATCTATGTTGCGATCATGCTTTCGGCACCTCTGGGTTGCCCCGATCTTGGGGTTTTGTGTGGTATTTGGATGATGTCAAGCTTAGACGAGTCGATTTTCGGCCATTTTCATGGTCAGCTAGATGTTGCACTCTACGTGGACTCGAAAGAATCTTTATTGGCGCGATGGAGATCGGTGAGAAAGAGAAGACAAAAGCTTCTATTGCTGCTTCTTCTTCAGCCATTTATTGCTCCTGGAGCATAGATTTGGATATGGGTGTGAGCAAAGTTCGCAACTTTGGGTAAAGAATAGCATTGGTGCCAAAAGTTACGTACAGAGATCACTTTGGTGCCAAAAGTTTCATTTGCATCACTTAAGTGCCAAAAGTTTACGGCGATGATCACTAAGTGCTAAATCAGAGAAAAAAACGATCACTTAAGTGCCAACGGCGAGAAATTCCGATCAAATTTAATACATGACTTTTATATTTAAATTTTAATGACACATGGCATTTTCATGTATATAATTCAATTTTTTAAATATTTTTTTCTGATTTTTTTCTTTCTTTTCTTTTTTCTTTTTTCTTTTCTTTCTTTTCTTTTTTCATTTCTGTCTTCTTCTTCTTCTTCTACCATGGCCGGTGGCCGAAGGCTAGCCACCGGCCATGGCCGGCCTCACCAGGCATCGCCTTCCTCTAGGCGAGGCCCGGCGAGGCAGCCATGGCCTCGGCAAGGGCCGGCCTTGTCGAATCTGGCGAGGCGAGCCCTCGCCGGGGCTCGCCCTGCCCATGCGATGGTCGAGGTCGCCTGGGCAGGGCGAGGGCTCGCCTCGCCAGATTCGGCGAGGTCGGCCCTCGCCGAGGCCACGGCTGCCTCGCCGGGCCTCGCTCGGAGGAAGGCGACGCCCGGCGAGGCAGCCGTGGCCTCGGCGAGGGCCGGCCTCGCCGGATCTGGCGAGGCGAGCCCTCGCCGGGGCTCGCCCTGCCCAGGCGACCTCGACCCTCGCCTGGGCAGGGTGAGCCCCGGCGAGGGCTCGCCTCGCCCGGAGGAAGGTGACGCTCGACAAGGCCGGCCATCGGAAATAAGAAGAAAGAAAAGAAAAAAAAAAGAAAAAAAAGAAAAGGAAAAAAAAGAAAAAAAAGGAAAAAAAAAAAGAAATGCCACATCAGCCTCCGGCGAGTTACATCAGCTTGAGAAATTAATAAAAAAAATGCCACGTCGGATTTCTGGCGAAGTGGTACTTAAGTGATCGTTTTTCACAACTTTTAGCACTTAAGTGATCCGATTGAAACTTTTGGCACCAAAGTGGTCTCCGTACACAACTTTTGGCACCAATACTGTTATTCCCCTCGCAACTTTATGCATGCCGAAGACTCGCCGCTGAGTTGACTCGCTCGGATCATGTGACCCTGAAGAGCTGAGCTCCGATTCTTGAATAATAGACAGAGGGTGTTGATGTTATGTATGAAGCTTGCGATTGTGAAAGGTATTAGGTTGAAGAAGCGCTGATCTCTAGAGAGGGATTTTTCACTGTTCGTGTTGTGTTCGGTTATGCTTCTCAATGGGACAACAAGGGATGGGACTGCGTAATTAGACGGGGATAGTATTTGTTTTGTTGTTTGTATGAAGCAGTTCTCAAGATTGCACTGAAATCTTGGTTATTTGGCATTTTGCACGTGGGTGAGAGCTCTAAAGAGTCGAGAAAAGAAAAGGAGGGAGCTTCGGGGTCAGACATTTCTCGAGGAGTTCCGCTGTTCTTTTTCCTGGAAAGTGAGGGTGATTGAATTGAAATTTTCTGGAGATGGCAACATCCTGCAAGGACGGTAAACTCGGGCACAGCAACAGTAGCAATAGGTTGGACAATGGAAAGTATGTGAGGTACACGCCTGAGCAGGTTGAGGCCCTTGAGAGGCTCTACCACGAGCGTCCGAAGCCCAGTTCACTCCGTCGCCAACGGGTGATCAGGGAGCGTCCCATTCTCTCCAACATGGAGCCCAGGCAAATCAAGGTCTGGTTACGGAACAGAAGGTATGTCCATGTCCCTTTCTTTTTTGAGTTTCTGTCATGGTGCGGAGATGCTTTTTTTGCAGCAAGAAAACATGGCAAGCATGTGTCAGTTCATGAAGTTCCGTTGTTTTTCTTCTTTCTTGTAGTTGAAGGGTGTTGTGTCCTCATTGCTTTATTTAATTGGTTGGTTAAGGCTCGAAGCGTAACCACTGAAAGTCTGTTCTTTCGTTGACTTTTGGAAGGGGTGCCGTGTTATGTAGTTGCTTCAGTGTTATAAGTAATATGAAGCATGCTGTCGAAGTTAGTGTTAACTAAAGGCACTGATTTATCAATCAAGGAAGAAGAATCTGGAGATTTTAGAAATATCAATCAAAATCTCGAGATGATTCATGGAGATGCTAGAATCAAGTGATTGACAACTTTTGTAATATAATGATTTTTTCATTTATTTTTTCCATTGTTGTATTATTTCCTTACGAAGTGTAACTTTTGTAATATCTATATATAATGAAAATCATCTCAACAATGGTACGTTGAGATCAAGAATCAAACTCCTTTGTTCTTTTATGGTATCAGAGCATATCTTCAAAAGAAATCGATCCTTAACCATGGCTTCCACCAATCCTAAGTATCCATACCCCTCGTCTTTGAACATCAGCAATTTTGTGTCACTGAAATTGACACAAACAAACTATTCTTATTGGAGAGCCCAGATGCTTGCACTAATTGAAAGTCAAGATCTGGTTGGATTCATTGATGGCGAGTACCAGATGCCAAGTCCAACAATAGCCACCCCCTCTGATTCTGGAAAAGAAGCTAGAGTCTTAGAGGAAGTGGCAAATCCGGATTTTTTACAATGGAGAAGGTCAGATCGTCTTCTGCGAGGATGGATCATTGCGACGCTCTCCGAAGAAGTTCTTGCTCAAGTAGTAGACTTGAAGACATCTGCTGAGGTGTGGTTAGCTTTACAAAATATTTTTGCCAAGGTATCTGAGGAACGTGAAGTTTCAATTTTCCTACAAATTCAAAAATGTCATAGAGATAATTTCTCATCTCTTCACGAGTATCTTGGTGCTTTTCAAAAATATTTTAATGAGTTATCTGCTATCAGATGTCCCCTTGAGGACAAAAAGAAGGGTCTCTTTGTTTTGAATGGCTTAGGTGATCAATATGATTCATTCACAACCTCCATGTTGAAGCCTCCAATGCCAATATTCTCGGACCTGGTTTCACAACTGCAAAGTTTTGAGAGTCGGCTCACAAATAAAGGTTCCCTTGTAATTCAACACCAGTCGGCTTTCTTTGGTCAAAGAAATAATTTTAAGAGCATCAAGAAGGGCAAACAATTCCAACATTCCAACAATTATTTTTCTTCACATGGAAGAGGATTTTCTCACAATGGTCCAAGAATGAAAAATTCTCGGGCTGATTTTGTGCAATCGCAGGGTCACAAGCCACAATTTAATCAAAGCAAGATCGAGAAGCTTGTGAAAGGATCAGACAAAGTCGTTTCATGTCAAATATGTAACAAGCAGGGACATGTTGCTTTATATTGCTTTAATCGATTTAATCAATCTTTCCTTCCATCGGATGTGCCAAAGGCATTTGCAGCGCTTACTGTTAGAGATAGTCAGGATTCAGAATGGTTCACTGATACTGGAGCTTCAAATCACATGACCGGAGATGAAGGTAACCTTGTCAACTTACGACCATATATTGGGAAAGATAGCGTTATGATTGGAAATGGTGATTCGCTTAAAATTTCCCATACCGGTGATGCTCATATCAATTTGGGCAAAATAGCATTGACTTAAAAAATGTTCTACTTGTTCCTCATATGAAGAAGAATTTATTATCAGTGAGCCAATTTACAACTGACTATCCTCTAAATTTTGAGTTCTCTGCCACTGGTTTTGTGATAAAGGACAGGAAAACGGGAAAGGTTCTAACAGTTGGAAATCGTGATGGTGATCTATATACCTTGAAGGCGCCAAAAGAAGCACTATTTTCGAATCGGTTCAGAAAAGCTGATGAAAGCACTTGGCATCAAAGGTTGGGACATCCACAACCAACGACAATTCGTCATCTGCAAAATAAAGGAGATATTATTGTTACTACTTGGAATAAACCTACTACGATATGTAGTAGTTGTCAAATGGGTCGAGCATCTAAACTTCCTTTTTTGCCTTCCAAATCTAGTACTACTAAGCCTTTTGAAAAGATACATTGTGATTTGTGGGGAAAGGCTCCAGTAATCTCATTTCAAAGGTTTCAGTATTATGTTTGCTTTGTGGATGATTATACGCGATATACTTGGTTGTTTCCATTACGGCAAAAATCTGACTTTTTTGCATGTTTTCTCAATTTTGAGAAATATTTGGAAAGGCAATTTGGAGGACATATTAAAATCTTTCAATCTGATGGAGGAGGAGAGTTCAATCGAGCAGATTTCTTAATTCATTTGCAAAAGAATGGCATTATTAATCAAGTATCTTGCCCAAATACTCCGGAGCAGAATGGAGTTGCCGAGCGAAAACATAGGCACATATGTGAAATTGGCTTGACTATACTTCATCAAAGTGGAATTTCTAAAAAATATTGGGTCGAAGGCTTCCAAACGGCAGTTTTTCTCTTGAATCGGCTTCCAACAAGGGTGTTGCGTATGAAATCACCCTATGAATTTTTATTTGGCAGAAAACCCGATTATAATTGTTTGCGAGTTTTTGGTTGTAGGTGCTTTCCTTATCTTAGGGACTACACCAAAAATAAGTTCAATGCTCGATCTTTGCCATGCGTATTTCTCGGCTATAGTGATCGTCATAAAGGATATCGATGTCTCTATCCTCCAACTGGTCGAATCTATATATCACGACACGTGGTTTTTGATGAGACAGTATTTCCTTATATCGTGCCCAGCTCATTATTTCAAGATCAAAGTGATAAAGCAGAGATATCTGAATTTATAAGCTGGCCAAATCAAGACACGACAACATCAGACTCGGAAATTTCATCTTTGTGTTTGCAACAAGGTGCGTTGTCTGTTAATTCTGATCAACCGCATGATGACTTATTAAATTCTGCTACTAATGATACTTCTCACGAAGACAACATTGAGGAAGGTGAAACACATGTTCATCAAAATCATGTTGAAAGTGGTGACTCATCGAGTGCTCCGCTTGATTCTCCGTGCAATTTGGAAAATGAAGATTCCTCTATGGATGTCCTTCATGATTCTTCAATAATACATTCATCCACTCAAAATCATGAGATGATTACTTGAGCACGTGCTGGTATTGTGAAGCCTAATCCAAAATATGCCAATTTACATATGATGGATTCTATACCGAAGGAGCCGAACAATGTACGTTATGCTTTGAAGCATCCAGGGTGGTCGGCAGCAATGAAAGAGGAACTCGAGGCACTACATCGAAATAAAACTTGGACTCTTGTTCACGTCCTTCAAATACTAATGTTGTGGGATGTAGATGGGTTTTTAAGTCTAAGTTAAAGGCCGATGGGACATTAGAAAGATTAAAAGCAAGATTGGTTGCCAAGGGATATACTCAAGTAGCAGGCATAGATTTCCTTGAGACTTTCTCGCCAGTTGTTCGACCAGGAAGTATAAGAACGGTCCTCACCATTGCTACTGTTAAAGGTTGGCCCATCAAACAATTAGACGTTAAAAATGCCTTTTTACATGGTTTTCTATCACAACCTGTTTATATGGAGCAACCGCCGGGTTTTGAAGACAAAAATCACCCTTCTTATGTATGCAAACTGGAGAGAGCTTTATATGGTCTCAAGCAAGCACCAAGAGCATGGTTTGATCGCTTTAGCTCATTTCTTTTGGCATCCGGTTTCTTTTGCAGCATTGCGGATCCTTCTTTATTTATTCAAAAATCACCTCATGGCATTTTAGCTCTACTTTTATATGTAGATGACATGATTGTTACCGGTGATGATCCAAAATTGTTTGATAAGTTCATCTCTACACTGAGTAGCGAATTTGCTATGAAGGATATGGGGCCATTACACTATTTTCTAGGTGTGGAGGCTAGGATATTCTCTGGTGGCCTTTATTTGTGCCAACAACAATATGCTTTGTCAATTCTCAAACGTGCACAAATGGAGGGCTGCAAACCAGTTTCCACACCTATGGCTGCTAGTTCTCAATCTAGTTCAGATGCAAGATTATTTTCGGATCCTACACTATATCGAAGTATCGTCGGAGCTCTTCAATATCTCACGATTACACGGCCGGATATTTCATATGCAGTCAATTTTGTCTGTCAATTCATGCATCAACCTACTGTGAATCATTTTCAAATTGTGAAGCGCATTTTACGTTATGTCAGCGGCACAACAGATCGAGGCATGCAAATCTTGTCCAAGTCAACCTTGGACTTGTATGCTTTTTGTGATGCAGATTGGGCAGGTTGTCACTTGACTCGACGATCGACTACTGGATTTTGTACTTTCTTAGGTAGCAACTGTATATCATGGAGTGCTAAAAAGCAACGAACAGTTGCTCGATCTAGTGCCGAGGCAGAGTATCGTGCAATGGCCTCAACAGCTGCAGAGATTACATGGATATCATTCCTTTTGAGAGATTTGGGTATTCATCTCTCTAGTCCACCAATATTATTTTGTGATAATATCAGTGCACTTTACATGTCGATTAATCCAGTGTTTCATGCAAGAACTAAACATATCGAATTAGATTATCATTACGTGCGAGAAAAGGTGGCTCTTGGAACACTTGTGACTAAGTATGTTCCATCTGTGCATCAAATTGCTGATCTCTTCACGAAACCATTGTCTAGAAATGCATTTGGAAATTTATGTCGCAAATTGGGAATTTGGGATTCTCCTATTCCCAATTTGAGGGGGAGTAAAGGCACTGATTTATCAATCAAGGAAGAAGAATCTGGAGATTTTAGAAATATCAATCAAAATCTCGAGATGATTCATGGAGATGCTAGAATCAAGTGATTGACAACTTTTGTAATATAATGATTTTTTCATTTATTTTTTCCATTGTTGTATTATTTCCTTACGAAGTGTAACTTTTGTAATATCTATATATAATGAAAATCATCTCAACAATGGTACGTTGAGATCAAGAATCAAACTCCTTTGTTCTTTTATTAACCATTACAATGACTCGGTACAAATAGGCATTTTCCTATAGCAATATGTAGTCACATGCTGGTACCTGCGTGCTTTTGCCGATTGCAGATGCAGGGAGATGCAGAGGAAAGAAGCTTCCCGGTTGCAAGCTGTGAACAGGAAGCTCACTGCCATGAACAAGCTATCGATGGAGGAGAATGATAGGTTGCAGAAGCAAGTTTCTTGGCTGGTGTATGAGAATGGCTATTTCCGCCAACACACCCAGAACGTATTTTCTCTTTTCCTTTGTAGACCTCTCCTAATGAACACTGTGAAATACTTGAAGATTAGATTTACAGCAATGGAAGATCATTTATTTATTTTGAGTTCTTTGTTTTTCGCTTAGTGATCCTGATAGTTAGCAAATGAGAAGGGTTTCTTGTTAGTTTCATGAGTGTTTTGTGTGATATGAGTATTTTGGATTGAGACAGGGTGGTGGAATCGTTTCTTACAGAACGCTCGCGACCAAAGACACAAGCTGTGAATCGGTGGTGACGAGCGGTCAACACCGGTTGACATCTCAGCATCCTCCAAGGGATGCTAGAAGAGACTTTAGCAGAGTTTCTTTCAAAGGCCACTGGAACTGCTGTGGAGTGGGTCCAAATGCCTGGAATGAAGGTATCGTTGGAGTTATTTTCATTTTTAGTCTTTGGCATAAATAATTTCGTTGAGACACAATACCTGGAGAGCTTCTTACTTTGTTGTAAAAATTGATTTTAATAGAAATGCATAACAATCAATTCTATTTTTGAGCTCTATTTGATTGCAGCAATATGCAAGCTGCTGTTTTTGTATTTTGTTGTTTCTAAATTGGTGCTGTTTTTGCGATAAAATTCACAAAGATTTATGTTTATTTGCTTAGCCTGGTCCGGATTCCATTGGAATCGTTGCTATTTCTCATGGTTGCACTGGTGTGGCGGCACGAGCATGCGGACCCGTGGGTCTTCAACCTGCAAGAGCAAGCGTCTCCGAACCGTTCTCTCTGGTTTGTATTTGGAGCTCCTTCTAATGTGTTCATAAATGTGACTTGGAAACTGATTCAGGTCGCAGAAATCCTAAAGGATCGACTGTCATGGTTCCGTGACTGTCTAGCCGTGGATGTTTTGAACATGCTGCCGACAGCAAATGGTGGAACCATTGAGCTGTTATACGTGCTGGTGATAATATACACTGTGTGAAGTGTTTTGCTACTCTAGAATTTAGTGTGTTTCTCATGGTTCTATTCATTATGCAGCTCTATGTGCCAACAACCTTGGCTTCATTATCAGTGGATTGCCCTTGTTCTACTTTTTCAGCTTTTTTTTTAATCCATGTCTTTGTTTTCCTTTTCCTTGCAGCTTTGCCTCTCGATTGGTAGCTTGGACTTTAAGCCAGGTTTTGGGAGCTTCTGATGCCTTTAAAGTTGGTGGGTGGAAATGTTTACGAGACACTCTGGTGAAGCTTAAAAAAATTCTTATCTCACTTCCTTGACTCGTCTGCTAAAGTTTCCTTCATAGAGAAACTCAGCCTGTTAGAAATCTTAGGCATCTAGTCCGGTCAATCTGGGTACTCGTATTCAAATTCCACGCTCCTAATCACTCTCCAATCTAGAGTTTCTTTATGACAAAATGTCACTGGTTGTGCTCTTTTCACTTGCCTTCCGGCCTCAATGGAGTGGAGACTATATACCCTAGGCAAGGTGAAAACAACATTAGTATTATGGATTGTACAGCTGCGTCACACAGCTGTACAATCCATAATAATTAGTCACTAAAGTCAAGTGCGCATCACGTAATATCAGGTGGACTCTTTTTTGGATTTTTGGGGATCTGGGATCAAAGGACTGAAAGAACTCATTTGCTAACTCGATTTTAGGAAATGTAGACTGTGGTTGATGAATTTGGCTTGCCAATATGCAGGGCCCAATCGAATCTGTGTCTGTTGGAGAAATTAGAGTCGGTCCGAGACAGTCTCTTGTCAAGCTTGGGGCTGGTTTTTTTTTTTTTTCGAGGGATCCCAAGCTACAAGTCCTGATGTCTGATTTTGATGCTGGAATCAGGCCTCCTAATAAAAGCAAGCGGAAAGTCATAAGTCGGAGACCCCGCAGTTGAGGCTGGGAAAAGTGGATTCTTGTCTATTAGCATTACAGATTCAGCACCGAAGGTCACTTGCAATTCTCAAATGTTAGTATTTGTACTCGTGAATTGCTTGGGAAGTTTTTTGACTTAGTCACTTTGAGTTTGCTTATTTTTCAGGAGGATCACTGAGGTAATTCTATCCTTGAGAGATTTCGGGTGTGTTGCTTGTTAGCAAAGTGCTAATAATTTGTCCTATATGGACCCAAAAAATTAATAATGCGGCGACCAACATTAATTTATTATTATTATTTTTTGGTCGGACATTAATTTATTATTTAACCGAGTGGAAGGAAAGCTTAGTTTAAGGGACCACTCTAGCTTGGATTATATCATGACTTGCGATTTGCTTTTCAGTTTTTGGGGCCACTTTTATATTTTTTTATTATAATTTACATATTTTTAGTCATATTTTTTTAAAATTTATTATTTTCATATTTTTATTTAAATTTATTCTTAATTTATATCATTTATTATTCCTATCTTATGCTTTCAATTTTATTTAAGAGAAATAAAGAATATATTTTGTCGTCTTTTCATCTCATATCATATCGTTTTTATTTTAAAATATTATGTGTTTTTCTATTCTTTTTTCATTTTTAATTATATTTTAAAATATTATAAGCCGAATAATTTTTCCAGCAACAGTGCGATGCGTGCTGTAGGATACTTCATCCTGTGTTGTTGAGCTACTGCTAACTTTCTTTTCCTATTAATTTTCTTAAATTTTGTTTTCCTTTGATTATGGGTCATTTCATTGTTCATGAGGATTTTCGTGCGGGAATGTAGTCACGGGTGCATATGTTTAGTAGAAGATTAACTATTCGAAAAATTATTTTTTTTTTAAATAATTATTTGTATCGCTTTCAAAATGAATGAAGGAAAAATACTAAAGTGCATATTATTTTGTTGTCGATGAGAACATTTCCCATCAACTAATCTATCTAAGTGATACGGACAATTATCTTTAGAGGCATAATCTTTTTAAATCGCTGAATTTCCACGAAATATATGGAAAAGAATTTCCTATGGCAATGCTTTCGCCAATATGACAACTCAATAATTTAACCTTGTCATTGGGGCGAAACTTTGAGCTCCTTGTTATGAATATATTTATTGGACCTTGCAAGGCTTCACTTTTTGCAACTTTTTCTTTTTCTGAAAAGAGAAAAGAGCTGGTAATTTTTATGATTATTGATTTTTTTTATCAGGGCAAGTTTTGTTAATGGGGTGTACTAGATGTGTGGAGTGCTTCCGACAAAGAATCTTATATTTCTGCTTACGAATGTGACTCCCACCTTCCATAATGTAGATAAAGACATGGTTATGTGTGATTGATTGTCCTTAGCTGGAAAATGAATGTCAGTCCTTCAATTAAGACTAATAATAAGACAATCTTACGATCAAATTGAATCAGATTAGGTAGATTTCATAAATCTCTTGTCCTTAACATTCAGATTATTTGACCTATGGAATCAGTTGATATCTCCTTGATATCTTTTCTAGCTAAGGAGCAGCTATAATAAGATATTTCAATGTCCAAAACAACATTGCTTTGTTCACTAGAAACACTGCCATTTCACCTTGTCAATGTGTCTATTGTGACATGTCTATAACGTTGGCCAAATTAAATCTCAATTTAGCTCGCATGGACAGTTACGACCCAATATATGAGCCTACAATTTACAATAAGAATTTACAAGTTTTAATGCGATCATTTGCCAGCTCATGCATAAGTTCTATACATAGTGTTTCCCATTGACTTGACTGACACGATTACAAACCCAAATATGACAATTGAACACAAATAGCCAAGAGAATTTAAAGATGAATATTTTTATTTCTCAAATAAAAACTCATGCATATATTTTTTTGGGTTTTCTAGAAATTGTTGATATATTTATTCTACACATATAAGTTGTTATATATTTTTTTGGGGGCCATCGGCCAACGGAGGAGAAGTAATTGCATGCAATAATTGAGAATGGTCTCCTGGACCGCCCTCATTCTCGACTCCGTTTCTTTGACTAAGTAATGGGTCCCTTCCTTTTTTTGATTTTTCTACCTCTTTTTACTTCATTTCTTTTTCTCATAAACATCTTTTTACTTAATTATTCGAATTAAAAGGAAACCACGTCCTGTTACTGGTCAAGTCAAATCACCAGGACTTTATGCAAGCTGATAAGATTAAATTTAAAAAAACATCCACGCGGGCCATTATTACGTATCTTGATGAAATTAAAATGAAATGTCCTTTGGCTTGTGAACGTGCATTGGATTATGCAAACGATCATTCTCAAGATAAGAAAAAAGCGAAATGGATCGAGAATTTCAATTCTTATATTTAGAGGTCAGGACGGTAATTTAATTCCAACCCTCCATTCCTTTTATCAAACATTTAGCTTCTTTCGTCATGTCTAAAAAGATTTCTTGATTATTCTTCCTCAAAATTATTTAAGAAGAAAAAGGGGAAAAAGAAAAGTTATTTAGGCTCGAAGCACAAATGATGCTCTTGAGAAGCCATCAAAAGATCTCGAGTTCTTATGTGAGGGAGCATATTATCATTTGACCTACCAACGTGGGAAGTGCCGATTTATGAAACGATTCTTGTTTTTCCATTTTTCTTTCTCTTAAGATGTTTTGTGTCTCCGAGTGAGAAATTGCTTTGAAGTGTTTGATAAAGAATATAAGTAGGAAAAAAAAGAGCTAGTTAAATCGCATTCTTGAATATAAATAAAGACTAACTACATATGTTTAGAATATAATTGCTTCTAATCCTCTCGGGAAGCCTCATGCATGCATGAGGTTGAGTGAAAAAGAGGGAAGTAGATCTTATTTGGTTCCCCCTTTCTATTTTTTTTTTTTTTTGGATATTTGGGTTAAAACATTTCACATTCTTAACTAGTGTTAATCTGAAAATTGAGTTGGTTCAAGTAAACTACTCTTAATTGTATTGAAACTCGTGATTCGTCTCCTCTTGTTCATCATTCACGGGATCAACCGCCAATTAGCATCTTATTTATCACTTCTTTTTTCCGGTCATTTTTTTTATGATAAAAGGGGGTCTCGATGATCTCGTCTAAGGCACTAATGGATACAATTTTATGTCAAATTAGCTTAGAATAAACAGTATCCGTGCCTATATTTGTAGCCTACCCATCAAAAGCTTTCATAAATGAAGGAAAACACAACGAAATATCACTTCGGCAAATTTAATCTAATTAGGAGTATTTTAAGCACGAACAAAGGAATACTTCTTAGTGAAATAGGATGTTTGATTCCAATGTGAATTGAGAATGACCTCGTGATGTAAAGATTGCAAGATAGCAGTACCTTATTTATCTTAAATCGTCTTTCGCTTTGGAGTCACTCCTATTAGAAGCATCACAAGAAGACCACTAATCAACAAAATCCAAACACCTAGCTCAACTAAGGCAAAGAGTTTGATTATATGCATATGAATGCTACGTCTATAAATCACTCATCGGTCGAGCAGAAGTGGAAGTCGATGAAGGAAAGGGATGGTCAACATGAAAGGGAAAAGTAAAATCGTTGGCATAACGAAGACCAGGTCAAAGATGGATTCGCGACACGAGCAGCACTAACACCATGTCCCTTTCTTAAAAAATAACAAAGTTAGGAAAGTGGGCGCTTTATGACGTCATCCTTTTTTGCCCCCGTGGGGCCACAAGCCAAAGCCATCTCTCTCTCGATCTCTAAAAGCCTCTCGAAAAAGCCAATTTTACCGCCGTTCTTTTGGCTCGGGTGCGATCAAAAAGGACAATCGAGAGCATTGTCCAAAAGCGAATGATTCCTTTGGTGATGCTGCGACCTCATCCTTTACAACGTGCGGTGAGATTGCCCCCCACCACCAAGGAAAGATCAGTGGCACGATCGAAACATGTTGATTTTATCTTCATTTTATTGGTTTTTTCAGGTCCGATTTTGTTGATTTCGGGAAGGAAAATCATTTCCACTGAAGGGACTCGGCAATCCATTTTCATGACAAGACCGCATTATAGAGTTTTGTGGCATTAGAAGTTTGTTGAAAAAAGGGAACGAGGAAACCCCAATGAAATCAACCAAAAGCAGAAAATTTTTTAGTTTTGCTAAGTTTTGGCCGTTTAAGGAAATTGAATTTGGCTTCTTTGTTCTGCACTTCTTCGGTCCCTTTACCAAATTCATGTGATAGTGTCTTATTGGCTAGTTTTTGTTACGACGATCAGACCAACAGGGCCAAATAAAAAAAGAAAAAGAAACGCGCCATTTTATCGCCGTGACAAATTTAACAAGACACTCGAATGTAAAAACAAAAAACAAAAAACCTTTTTATCACTCTGATGCTTTTCAAGAAAATAATGATCTTGGTGTTAGAGTTAAAGAGGCACCATTAAGTCAACTTTGAGACAAAAATGAACTGTGTTTAGGGTTGAGAATGTAACGGTACTACCTGTTAGGGGTGTATAAAAGAACCAAAAACCGCCTGGACCTTGTAGAGTCGGACCGAGCTAGCGGTTCTCGATTCCAATTGTAAGCACTGGTCTGGTTCTTGATTCTGAGTGAGGAACCGTTCACCCGCCTACTCGAGCCGGACTAGAATATATATAATTTCAGCTCTCTCAGAGTCAGACTCCCAAGGCTTTTACAATTTTACTTGCCGGTCCTCAGAAAAAAAAAAAAAAAGAACCCTAGTCACTAGTTAGTCCTCCTCCTCATCTCGCCTCATCTTGCTCTCACGCCTTTAACACTCTCGTAGTCACCTTATCTCGCTCTTGATCTATCGACCGCCTTGCCTCTCAGCGAGTCAGCTAAGCTATCAATCTCACTTTTGGCCCTCTATCATGGCATCATAGCCACGCCTCACCCTCGGTCCTCCCTCGTAATCAACCTCGCCTCCATCTCGCAATCGCAACTATTAACCATGCAACACCAATTGCTTTGCTCGATTTTATTCTATTAACATAGTTACCTAGAATGACCTCTTCTCTGATAATAATGAAATCAAGCATGTTTTAAGCTGCTCTTCTAATTTCGAATATCCTACATTGATAGAGTTTGAGTCTGGTTGTGAATCTGAGCTTGCAATGTCTACAATATGTTCCTTAATCGATCGCATATAACGTGTTTAATAGAATTCCTTAGAGAATACAAATAAAAATAGTTTGAGATTTTGTACGATTCGATAACGTGTTGCTTGATTCCAACAGGTGGTACACTAAAATGTCAATGCAACTAGAGAAATCCTACGATGAGATGACTCCGATAATGGAATCAAAATCACCAGAACATGGAGGAGTTGAAGAAGACTTTGAACATAATGAGCGAAAGTAGAGTTTTTTTCCATCTCTTAGCAAACAAAGAGGAAACCAGTTTCATGCGAAATTGTAGTGATTGTAGATCGGTTTCATGGACCCATCCAGGAATTGGTCTAGAGTGATGGTTCAGTATTCGAGTGGGTCCATAGAACCAGCGGGTAATTCCTGGTTCCCATTTGTGAAACCGATCCTTAGTGGAGGAGTTCTTGGTTCTAAGGTGGGCAGGGTGGTAACCGCTCACCCTAGAACTGATCACCCCTACTAACTGTTAGCGCAATGAGAATCACATAGATTGACACATGGCAAGAAAAACAACGAGAATTGACGAAATACTCAAGAATGCTATTTTTGTCACAACCGTAGAAAATTGTGTTTTTCTTTTAAATTGAACTATCGTGTTAAATTTGCAGAAATGATAGACAGTGATGTTCCATTTCAAATGTGAAAAATTGAGTTAAATTTGTCAAATGCTAAAAAGTTGTGTTTTTGTTTAAACATTCGAAATTTGGTATTATAAATTAAATTCGAGTTGTGGTAAAAGGTTGTACTTTTTTTCGGTATGTGGCCAATGAATAGTCATGCAATGAGTATACAGCATTTCGGATGGATTCATTTGTCTAAGGATGTGGTGAATTATTTATAAAGAACGTCTTTCTTTATTTGGTCATGGTTTGAAGATTAGCATCACCATTTGAACATGATAAGCACGAATAAATAAACAATTAGGGTCCGGTAGTCAGCCAGACAATGACAAGTATTCCGCCAAATTAGGGCAGAAGATCAAGCTCTCTGCTTAAATTAGTACCGGTTGCAATAATTAACTCCTAGGTATATAATCTATTTTTATGTGGTCTAGCTATCTAATCTACCAAATTATAAGCATATTTCATGGACCCAAAATTTAATTATGTAGGAGAACTTTCTCGTTAAACATGTTTAATGTTTTAAGGAATTCCAAGAGGTCATCAGCTGGGTGATAAACCGATATCTTACGCCTTAATTAAAAAGCGTGAGATCTTATATTCAAATCTTATTTGAGACAATCATTTCAGATCAGTTTTACATAAAATGGACACGGAAAAATTAGTCTGGAACATCATTTGAGTGTGACATGAAACAAATTATTATGTTTGATCGCTTTTTATGTCTTGGTCAATGAATAAATCAATAAAGGTAGGAAAAGAAGAAAGAACCGGGAGGGCATCGTAATCAAGAGTTGTTGCTTGGTCAAAGGAAGCTGGTCTTAATTCCAGTGATAATGAAACCAGGCATAATATTATAATTTGGCTTTCCGACGATGCATTTCTTTCAAAAGCCTATTAGCTACTGGCTGCTCATAGGGCCATCAAGTTAGATAATTATCGAAGTAAAGTTTGACTATTGTGCAATCTAGAAGGGCCAAGTTTGTAGCTTGATCCAATGTGCAGCACATAGATTTACTCTCTTAATTACTTATAATTTCAAAAGACAAAAAGGCTCCTTTCGTGATATCGGCATAGATTATATAGATCTAGTCAAATTTAAAAGATATATCGGTCTTTGATTATATACACTGTGAAAGTCGAACTTGAGAGAGTGTTAGCTCCCGTGCTTGCCACGTGACCTGTGACAGTCGCATGGCAAACGTATGACATAGTTTTTTCACGTGGCTAGATCAATATTGATTTTACTGGTTTGTCATCATCACATGTGTTTTGTGATAATATCTGTACGAAGTATCGTAACACAATGGAAATGGAAGAAAAAGTTAGCATGAATAAATGAGAATCACTGACATTTTTATTGACATATTTATTGAGTGGCCATTCCATCCTATTCATAGAAATATTCGAAGATTATTACAATAGACGATCATGTCTCACTCCAGATGCATTGAATTAGCTCGACATGTTTCATGCGTGCCACAATAGGTTTGGTAGATGGTCACAACAATGAATGAATCCCTTGGACATCACATAAAAAATGCTACTTTAAGAGGCTATTGCGAATTGACGCATTCGCAATTTGTATCACGTGTGCATGTTCTAACTAGGGATAATCGATTTCAGGGGTATCAATTCCCATCCTAAACCTGAAATCAGATAGGGCAGGATCGATTCCCGTTTGTGGAACCGGGAACTGACTCGCTTGTCCCTAGAACCGGCCTAGACCAAACCAATCTATTTGAGCCAATTCCAAGTTCAACTTGGGAACCGACTATGTTGTCCTTTTTTTCCCCTTCTATTCCCTACAAGAAAATAACTATTTCTACAAGGAAAGTCTAAAGGTGATTCTAGAGGAGAGTATGCCTAATAAAATATAAAAAATAAAATAAAATACTCAGGGCTGGTCCTATTTGTGGTACCAGACCGGTTCCTGCGAAACCACCTAGAATGGGCCGGTTCTATCCGATTCCCGATTTAACCCGGGAGCGGCACTCACCCCTAGTTATAATCCATTTTCAGAAAAAAAAAATGAAATAAACATTAGGTCTATGCTTGATAAATGATAATTTGTAGTAAAACCAATTTAGACACCGCGTACTATGTACCCGAGTCATGTTACATACTTAAGCGCATTTAAACTAAGTTCAGCTGGATTTGTAACATAGATAAATCAACGTAAATGCATAGAACAACAGGTATATTGTGCGGGTGTTGTTAACCTATTTATAGTACCTAAAGACACATCTAATCTTAAGGGGCTAATACATTACTTGCGTGAATTCGGACATGTGGTGATATATTTAGGGATGATGTCTAACTTCAGAGTCGTAACATACATAGTAAACGCACGTTCTATTACTGAACATAAATCGACCCAATGCCACACCATCACATAGCCCCTGTCCCCCCAAACAAAAAAAAAACATGAATTGTCGACCCTACATATGCAACATAATTGTGTTCAACCGTCACGCAACGTTAGTGAATATCACGTTCATGCAATCAAATTGCCATGCGATGCGCAAGCAGATCGAAATGACCGATGCTTGGGTTAACTGCAATACATCAACGAAGCATCCGAATCCATACTGTTCTTAGTCGCACTCAGAAAACTGGGGACAAAAAAATGATGTCTCTGCAGCCGCGGATTCCTCAGTTTCTCTAGGGTTTCATTCATGTGGATCCTGCTTCCCTATCCATCAGATTTGGTCGGTTGGCGTTTTCTCATCATGGGGCTGCTGACCACGTCGTTATGTTCATGTCACACCTCTGCTGACAAGGATTAAGCACATCAATCACCTCATTAAGCTGCGCCTGATTCATGTTATTCGCCTAACTCTTTCAAGTTACAAATTCGATCGATCTGATTTGTCATTTATGGATCCAAAAGATTAAAATAGGTATTTTTGTGGACCGGCCATAATTCATTATTCGACGGAGTAGGAAAAAGTTTAATCCAAGGCACCCCCTTAGAGTATTTTTATGACTTGAGATATGATTTTCAATCTTATTTTGCTAGAAAAAAATTATGCGGCAACGGTGCGATGCATGTCGTGGGATGCTTGATCATGTGTTGTTGAGCTCCCGGGAACTTCCTTTATTTTATATTTTTTAGCGAATTTTTTTTGTTTCCATTTGATTAGTTTATAAAGTCCTTTGTTTCCATTTGGTCATTTTATTGTGTTGACACCTAAATTTTAACGACCATCTAGTCGTAATTTGTATAGAAAATTAAGGATTAAATTTTTAACCCCTAAACAAAAATATTTAGGTTGCATAACATATAGTTTAAATTCATTTTAGATTAATTACATTTTGCATCGGACTGGCGGTGACGAACGAGTTTAAATTTCATCGAATGGGACTCGGCTCGCTTGGAATGCAAGGGCCGGGAATTACAAGTCAAACGGGTTCGGTTGTTTTAATTTGAGCTTAATTCAGCCCATCATCCTTAATTAATTCAGCCCATTTAAATTAAATTAAAATCTAAGCCCAAGCCTAAGCCCATTAGGACTAGAGAGCCCATCTAATTGACCTAGATTAGTGTTATATATACATCATTAGATCAGGATTTTGAGAGGGGGGCTCTCAGAATTTCAGATCAGATTTTTTTTAGTGTGAGAGTGAAAAAGAGAGAGAGAGGAGGGAGACCGGCGAAAACCGCCGCCGCGTGGAGCCTCCCCGCCGCGCGCCCGCCGCCTGTCGCGCGCCGCTTCCCGCCGAGCGCCACCGCCTGCTGCCGGTGAAGTCGCTGCCTCACGTCGCCCACCCCGCCACGCGACGCTGCTCCCTGCCGCGCCTCACCGCCTGCACCGCCTGCTGCCGCGCGTTGCTGCCTCACGTCGCCCGCCCCGCCGCGCGACGCTGCTCCCTGCCGCGCGTCACCGCCTGCCGTCACGCGCTCGCCGCCTGCCACGCGTCGCTTCCCGCCGCGCGCCACCGCCTGCTGCCGGTGAACTCGCTGCCTCATGTCGCCCGCCCCGCCGCGCGACGCTGCTCCCTGCCGCGCCTCACCGCCTGCACCGCCTGCTGCCGCGCGTTGCTGCCTCACGTCGCCCGCCCCGCCCCGCCGCGCTGCTGCTTCCCTGCCGCGCGTTGCCGCCTGCTGCCGCTACTCCCCGCCGCGCGCCACCGCCTGCTGCCGCTGCTCCCTGCCGCGTGCCGCTGCTCCCCGCCGCGCGCCACCGCCTGCTGCCGCTGCTCCCTGCCGCGCGCTCCTGCACCGCCGCTGTCCGGACGTGTCATCGCCGCGAGCTGCCATCGCTCCCGACACCGCGCCTCCGGTCCACCGTTCGCCGCTCATCCCGATCCGCAAGTTCAAATTTGGGAATTATCTGCAAATTAGGTAATTGGACATTATCCGATATTTTTTCAGAATATTTAATTTACCAATTTGAGTGTTTGAATATTGCGTGAATATCGTGTGGAATATTAGATATATTAGGATAATTATCTGATATCCGCAATATTTTTAAAATATTCAAAATTAGGAAACTTTCCTAATTCAGCAACGTATCTGGACGACTATCCGACCTTATCCCTAAGGTACGATACGTGGCGATACGGAAAATCATTATCCTATCCATAATCACTTGGGTACGATAATGACTTTTATCTGCTTTCCAAATTTGAATGATCGACTTTCCGTCGATATCTGTAACCCTATAGATATGACCGATAGTTCGATTATTGTGCCTAATCTGAGTTTGAAATGAATTTTGCGGATCGCGTGGCTGTTTTAAATGTGGATGCTATCTCTGTTTAAATTGTTTTTCCTTTTCAAATAAAAAAGAAAATTCAAAAAAATATCAGTTAGGATTTGAATTTGAGTTTTGCATGTTTAGGAATCCTAAATATATCTAGACGATAGAGTAATTATTTAATTTAAATTAGGACTTGAGATAATCTATTTCCTAGTTTAAATTAAGTAATATTCTAATCTTAATAGATTATTTAGGTTATTTTTCAATTCCGAATTTTCATGAAAACCCTTAAAAAAAAGAATGAGTTGCTTTATGATAGATTAGGATAGATTGCATTCTTAATTTAAGTAGTTTATTATTTCGAATTTTAACAAAAATCCCAAAAATAAGTCACGTTAGGATGTGTTAAGTCATCATATGTTGCATGTTAATTTAGGCATATTTTTATTCCGAATTTCATTAGAAAATACCAAAAATAAATCATTTGCCCGTCATCAGAATTAGGTCACGTCGTCGCATGACATATAGTTTGCATGCTAGGTTGCATTACTTGCATGTCATTTTTGCACGTCATTGCATGTAGATTAGGTTTCATTTAAATAAGCGAAAACCCAAAAATTGAGTGAATTCCTTGTTAATTAGAAATCATATTAGGTTGTTGATGTGATTTTCTAGCTAACAATGCAGATGCTTACGTTGCTTCGAGGTAAGTAATTCTTCCAACTTGCAATTCATTTAATGCTTTCTTGGGTGTTAAATTGGTGGTGTGCGCACCCGCATGAACACCTCACATGTTAGTGACTAAGTTAAAATGGATCCAGATTGCATGCCAAAACATTTTTGAAAAGAAAAGGTACCGAAAGGGCGTTAGACTAAATCTAGCGTAATCAAGTCCCCGGGTTTAGAATCTCTGGTTCGTAGGAATAAAACATATCTCCCTATATTTTATTTAGGTTTCTAATCGACCTACCACAAATAGATTAGTGGCGACTCCGAGCATGAAAAATTTTGCATGTAAAAAAACTTAAACCCTAAGTTGCGAATTGGTAGGGCTTGGGAGGGTCCGAGTTAGGCTTAGTCTTAACAATCCATTAGCCTAAGAGGAATTTTAGGTCGCAACATATTGTTTATAAGGTCTTTGTCCGGGGCTCTTTTGTTTTTATAAGAAAACCAACGATTTGAAAAATATTTTTTTAAAAAGATTATTTGTATAACTTATATAAATGAATGAACGAAAAAAAAATTGAGGCATACACTATTGTTGATAATGAAAGCATATTTTGTCGATTAATTATAAACAACATGAATGATCAATTTTGGGAAATTTTTTTTTCAAATCATTGATTTTTCGTTGGATTAATGGTCCTTTAAGTAATTTCACTGACAAAAGGAGGAAAAAAGAAAAAAAATCAAAAAACTATTGGAAAATATTAAATTATTAGTAAAAATTATCCGCGTCAGAGTCGATGGTGCCAAATATTAGTCGGAATGACTGAATTGGCACTATATCAAAAAGTTTATAATTAAATTGACAACGAAAAAATGTAAATGATTAAATTGAGATAAATATAATTGATTTAGGACTTTTTTGACACTTCTACTTAGATACGACGAGTGGATACAAATAGCCAGCCCTCGGGGACGGAAAACTTCGTGCATGTATTGTTTTAGGTTGGTTTAAAAAGCGAGGGTAGTTCACACTCTCACTCAATAGTCCGCCCTCATTCACCACCTTCTCTCTTTGACTAAAAAATGGGTCCCTTCCTCTTGGTTTTTCTGCAGCTCTATAAAGTAGCGGCACGACCTAAATGGTGCGAGACTACCACTTTTTTACCGGTCGAGTCAAATCACCTGGACTTTATGAAAACTGATATGATTAAGATAAAGTCTAAAGAAGTAACTGTGTGGGCCATCACTACTTACCTTGGTGAAATGTTCCTGGACTTGTGAACATGAATTGGACGATGCAAATGATCGTTCTCAAAATAAGAATGAAGGAAATGGAATGAGGATTCCAGTTCTTACATTTGGAGGTCGGGATGGCAATTCGATTCGGTCCTCCATCATTCTTATTGAACATCAGTTTCTTTCTCCATGTCTAAAAAGGTTTCTATCGGCACAAAAAAAAATGTCCAAGTGTTCAATTGACAGTCTTGAGCATTTGATCCGCATTTGTTGTAAGTATCTAATCTCGAGCATAAAAAAGGGAAATCTCACATCTTTTCGCTATGCGGAGGACATAACAACACGAATTATAATAAATGGTGTATTATTAAGGACGGGTTGGAGTGGGAAAAAAAATAGAACGATGCAAAAACTCTACAGAGAGATAGAAACAGAATGAAATAATGCATTTAAACGCTCAATTACCACGAGGCAAAAAGGGAAGATACATAAAAGAGAAAAAGTTAGGAAACACAAGGAAATAAGATTCCTATTCATATTTCTTCGACGTGGAGACGTGACGCCGGAATGTTTCAAAGAAATTGCCTTATGTATCAATCGCACGGCGGATGTGGTGTCATCTAAGTATCTAACTCGAAGTACGACATTATTCTGCAACTCAGTTTTAGCAACAATTGAGACAACATCTCTTGCTAATTACAGCTCTTCCACCGACCCAAAAGGAATCAAAGCTCAGCGCTCATCTCTTTTGGGCCTCAAACTGGCAATCTCCCGGGGCATTCCAAGAATTATCGTGGAGATGGACTCGCAAGCAGCAATTGCACTGCTTCGTAATCGGGATCTTCCGGAAGGATTGATTACAGTAGGATTGATCACGAGATGGGGAAAGGGTGGCGTTCGTGCACCATGCGTTCCCCGTCGGGAGTCGGGGACAAATCCCGCGGCATTATCCACGTGCTCCTTCCATCGTGTGGTTCCCGTTCTAAGTCAACGTCGGCGGCTGGGCGCTCCCAAAGCTTCGCCCACTCCTCCTTCGCCATCGCCACAATTATTCGCCACTTATAAAAACTGTGGTC
This sequence comes from Syzygium malaccense, assembly GCA_031216405.1. Classification (NCBI taxonomy): domain Eukaryota; kingdom Viridiplantae; phylum Streptophyta; class Magnoliopsida; order Myrtales; family Myrtaceae; genus Syzygium; species Syzygium malaccense. Next base: position 11,402,834 of record CM062258.1, read on the forward strand.
TAGTGCTTCCATTTCTTATCAATTTCATTGGGCCACTGTAGCGCTTTTGCTATTGCCACTCTCGATATTTTATTGCGTTGAAAGGAGGATCTCGTGTCTCTCTCTTTTCAAGGTGCACGCAAGTCTCTCGACGCACTTGGTTAGATTCATGAATATGCGCCTTTTTCATCTTTTGCATCCGCATTGGGACCTCCAATAAGCGTAGTTCCCAGCGCTAAGAAGACCCACTAATCTTCAATTATGATTCGTGGCGGCGTGGGGCACTGGCCAGCGCTCGAGCAATAGCTAAGCATAGATTGCTATGCTTAGGACGCCAAGGATGTTGAATTGAATATATGTCCGAAGTGGGAATTCAGAATGCGTAGGTTAGTTTCATGATATGCTTGATCTGTGAACCTCTCGAGCAAAATTGCACAAATAGGTGGAGATTAAGAAAAACAAAAGGAAGCATTCTTGTGTAAGAGAATAGCAAGATTGAGGGAAAGCGCAAGAAGAAAAGGAAAAGAAAAGAAAACGAGAAAATAACACAAATGGTCTCTGAACTTTGACCCAATGTGCAATGTAGTCTCCGCATTTTAATTTTTTTCAATGTGATCTCTGAACTGTAATCTAATGTGCAATGTGATCTCTAATCTTATAATTTTTTTAATGAGATTTTTGGATTTTGGGTATATATTCAACTTAGTCCATAAATTATATGAAGATATTTAATATTGTGACATTACATATTGAATTATAGTTCGAGGATTATATTGAACAAATTAATAGTTTAAGAATCATATTATCTTATCTGTTGAGAAAAATTTAGAAATTTTATGTGTCATTATGTCAAAGAACAAAGAAAATAAAAGATGAAATTTTTTTTTGTTTTATAGCTGCATTAATATCCTTTCATCAAAAAAAAAAATATCCTTTCATCTAATTTCTTGCATGACAGAAAGGAAAGGCCATACCGAAAAGAAAAAAAGAAAACAATGTCTTTGCATAAGTCAATGGACCGAGCATTAATTTGACGGATTTGATTGCATTCAGTTCCTCCCCCAAAAGGGATGACGTGGGCCATGCCCTCCTTTCAGTCCTTTGGTGTCTCGTGAATCATAAGACAAAAAGCTAACCTCGTGCTGCCTCCGTCGGGCTCCAATAATTTAACGTTTTTCTCACCAATTTTTTTTTAAATTTCTGATAACCATTATGTTCTTAAAAAATAAAAAGAAAATTCCCACAAACCCTACAAAAATATGTAATTTCAGGGTCGTATGTAAATTTCAGTTACTAGACCATATTTTTTTATGCGATCGGCTCGATACAAAAGTCGGTATGACATGAAAAAAACAAACACGGGAGCATGGATGTAGCCACTTGCACTCACCCGGTGTGGTCACGGTTAAATAATAATTGTAAGAGACGAGACCGGAATTTCCACTGTCTTAATAAATTAAATTGAATTTTGTCTCCTGGAAAATTATAAAAATAAAAATGGAAGCATATATTTCCAACCCTAGAGAAGAACGTCGTGGAAAGCCGACGCATGGACGGTCCTGATAGAGCGAAATCATAGGTGCACTATAGATTGCTGAAGGAAGCTTCCAATAGCGCATGTCTCCCCTATGATCCAATCTCTACAGGACAAGAAACGTTGTTGTCCTAGTCGATTTCGACCTAAGTAGTACGATCTTTTATTACCCACGCGAACCAACAGCCAAAAGACAAGGAATATGCTATCAAATGCAGCTTGGCAAGAGAATTTTGTAATCGATTTTATAAACTATGGTTGGATCTCAACATTGAAATGTGGCCTCGGATTGCACAGCCTAACTTGAATTATTAATAATTCGTGAGGAAGGGAATGCTCGATATGTCAGTGTCCATTTATCGATAAATACTGACGTATGTGGTAAAGTTAATGAATTACAAGTCGAGACATACTTAACCCATGCATTGAGCTAACGAATTCCCGTTATGAGCTACTTATTTGCCCCGTAAAATGAAAGGCTGCGGGATTTCGATAATATCACGAGTCGATAGTGTGAAATTTGAAGCACGATTGATACGGGACATTAGCATGAAATGCCGGTCCAATGCTGCATTTACTGCTAGGGACTGTACTCTGTATGGATTGCAGACATACCTTTGACTTTGGAAGCACAGTTCTTGATGCAAAGTAGGGGACACGAACCGTAGCGTATGCTTAGGTTGCTCTAGAAACGGTAAACGGTAAAGGGTCTCGCGCTTTCTTACCCCCGTCAACTGTCGTGGACGAGCGAGCGACGGTGGCAAAAACAGCGATGATAAGATCAATCATGGGCAGCTTCCGAAGTGCGATGCCACTGTGTGAACAGCTCCTCCCACGTCCACACTTCGCCCGCTTAAAAATGGCCTCTTGACTTTGATTTCGTTCGCACTTCCTCCGACGGAGAATCACTCCCCGCCACTGCCGCCGCCGCTGCCGCCGGACCGGACGAGCCTCTCCCCTCCTCCGACCGCCGCCATGTCCGTCGCCTACCTTCCTCCCCTGTCCCTCCTCTGCTTCCTCTCCCTCTTGTCCCTCGCCAGATCCGACCAGCTCCAGACCCTCCTCGACCTGTCAGGCGCGCTCCAATCCCCAAGCCCGGACGTGTTCTCCTCGTGGAAGCCGGCCACGCCCGCATGCAACTTCACCGGCGTCGCCTGCGATGGTGGCGGCTCCGTCGTCGCCATCGACCTATCCGGCCTGCAGCTGACCGGCGTCCTCCCTCTGGACTCCCTCTGCACGTTGCCGTCGCTGGAGAGACTTGCGTTCGGCCGTAATTCGCTTCGTGGACCGATCTCCGAGGGCCTGAGCAACTGCGCGAAGTTGCAGTACTTGGACCTCGGCAACAACTTCTTTACCGGCACGTTCCCGGAGATATCTGCCCTCTCTGAACTGCAATATCTTTACGTGAACGGAAGCAATCTGAACGGGACGTTCCCATGGAGATCACTCAAGAACATGACCAATTTGCTCTATTTGAGCGTCGGTGACAACCCTTTCGACAGCACTCCGTTTCCTGGAGAAATTCTTGATCTTTACGAGTTAAAGTGGCTCTACATGGCGAATTGCAGCATCGAGGGTGAAATCCCGCCCGGCATAGGGAGGCTCAACAAGCTCTTCAATTTGGAGCTCTCGGACAACAGCATCACTGGCGAAATTCCGGCGGAGATTGGGAACTTGACCGACCTGTGGCAGCTCGAGTTGTACAACAACAGCTTGACCGGGAAGCTTCCGGTCGGGCTGAGGAACTTGACGAAGCTCGAGAATTTCGACGCTTCCAGGAATTTTCTGGAAGGCGATTTGTCCGAATTGAGGTTCTTGAGGAACTTGGTGACTCTGCAGCTGTTCGTGAATGATTTTTCAGGCCAAGTCCCAGTTGAGTTTGGCGAGTTTGAGCGGCTTGTGAACTTGTCGCTCTATGCGAATAGATTGAGTGGCCCCCTGCCCGAAAAGCTAGGCTCGTGGGCGGAGTTCGATTTCATCGACGTGTCGGAGAATTTCTTGACGGGGCCGATTCCGCCGGATATGTGCAAGCGGGGGACCATGACGGAGCTCCTCGTGCTCCAGAACAGGCTGAGCGGGGAAATCCCCACGACTTATGCGAATTGCCCGACACTGACTCGGTTCCGAGTTAGCAACAACTCGCTCTCCGGGGCCGTGCCTGGTGGCATCTGGGGCTTGCCGAATTTGAACATTATTGACATCGCCATGAATCAGCTCGAGGGTCCTATCACATCCGACATCAAAAATGCAAAGTCTCTGGGGCAGTTGTTCGTTTCCAAAAACCGCCTATCGGGAGAATTGCCAGAGGAAATCTCGAAGGCTGAATCTTTGGACGCAATTGATTTAAGCTACAATCAGTTCTTGGGGAAAATTCCGTCGAAAATCGGTGACCTGAAAAGGCTGAGCAGCCTTCACATGGAGAACAATATGTTCTCTGGCTCCATACCGGATTCGATAGGCTCATGTGACAAGCTCAGCGACCTTGACATGGCTCACAATTCGCTTTCTGGCAAAATCCCGCCATCTCTCGGGTCCTTACAAGTACTCAACTCCCTCAATCTGTCGGAAAACCATCTCTCAGGTCAAATTCCATCGAGTCTATCCTACTTGAAATTGAGCCTTCTCGATCTGTCGAACAACCGGTTAACCGGTCAGATTCCGCAGTCTCTGTCAATCGAAGCTTACAATGGCAGCTTCTCCGGCAACCCTGGCCTCTGCAGCTCCGATATCACCTCCTTCCAGCGATGCTCGAGGGAAGCTGGCATATCCAAGGGTATCCAAACCCTCATAACCTGCCTCGTTGTAGTCGTGGTTCTACTATCACTGTTCCTTGCTTGCTATGTCCGGTTGTACAGTAGGGAAAAGGATCAAGAACGGTCGCTAAAGGAAGAATCTTGGAATGTGAAGTCATTCCAAGTGCTGACCTTTACTGAGGATGAGATACTTGATGCCATCAAGGAGGAGAATCTTATAGGAAAAGGCGCTTCTGGGAACGTCTACAGAGTTTTGCTCGCCAATGGCAGAGAACTCGCCGTCAAGCACATATGGAATACCGACTCCGGCAGCGGAGGAGGGCGGAGGAAGAGCCGGACCACGAGCCCGATGCTCGGGAAGCGGAACGAGAAGTCGCGGGAATTCGATGCCGAGGTGGAGACCTTGAGCTCAATCAGGCACGTAAATGTGGTGAAACTGTACTGTAGTATCACGAGCGAGGACTCGAGCTTGCTGGTCTATGAGTACATGCCGAACGGGAGCTTGTGGGACCGGCTTCACTCTTGCCGGAAGACAGAGCTCGACTGGGAGACAAGGTGTGAGATAGCCGTGGGAGCGGCCAGAGGATTGGAGTACCTGCATCACGGTTGCGAGAGGCCGGTGATTCACAGGGATGTGAAGTCCAGTAACATTTTGCTGGATGAATTCTTGAAGCCTAGGATTGCTGATTTTGGGCTTGCCAAGATTGTTCAGGCCAATAGGAGCAAGGATTCAACCCATGTTATTGCCGGAACACATGGTTACATTGCTCCTGGTAAGAAAATGTCTTTCTTTTTCATCTTTTTGGTTAATCTTGATCAAATCAAGAATGTGCAAAAATAAGAAATTTGAACTAGGAATGGCTAATTACTTTTAACTCTATAGAACTAGCGATGACCCGCATTTCAAATTTAATCTTTGCAACTGTTTTGAATGTTGCAGAATATGGTTACACGTACAAGGTGAATGAGAAAAGCGACGTCTACAGCTTCGGGGTGGTGCTAATGGAGCTAGTGACAGGAAAGAGGCCGATAGAACCAGAGTACGGAGAGAACAAGGATATAGTGAACTGGGTCTCGAGCAAGTTGAAGACGAGACAAGACGTGTTCGGCATCGTGGACTCGAGAATCCCTGAGCCCTACAAGGAAGAGGCCATCAACGTGTTGAGGATTGCCATCCTCTGCACAACGAACCTCCCGAACCTGAGGCCCACGATGAGGAGCGTGGTTCAGATGCTGGAGGACGCGGAGCCATGCAAGTTGGTCCGCGTCGTCGTCGACAAAGAAGGCAACGGGAAGGCGCAGGTCACTGACAGCAGGAAGATCGAGCCAGAGCCATGAGAGCCTTGGGTCAATTCTCATAGGAACATAATTGGAAAACCTTTGGGAATTTTAAACCCTGATTCAGTAGAAGTTGCAGTTGCAGTATGAGTTCTGGGATCACTTGTAACATATTCCAAGAGCAAGAGCTTCCCAATAAGTCTCTCCCCAGTTAGCGAGAGCTTGGAGTTCATATGCAAGTAGGTTTTTGAGTTGGTGCATGTTGAGAAAGGAAGCCCCCGGGCTCTCCCTCTTCCTTCTGTACAATATATTATTTCTGTAAGTCGTATGAAGGTAGTTGTTTTGGCAGAACAATGATCAGAAATGCTAGATGAAGAGTACCATGAAACCTTTTTTTGGAACATGTTGAAGGATTCGAGCATGATCTATTTCTCTGCATTAAACAAGTGGAATCTATTCTGATACCGGTCGACATATTAGGTCCTCGATGATTGAAGATGCAAATAACACTAAATTGATAGTCCAAGCTGATTTCTGAGATGCTTGGTCAAAGATGTCTGCTTCCTAACACAGTGGTTGCCTGTCTGGTACCAGAATGCAGACAACAAATTGATTCCCCCTCCCTCGTCCTGTTTCAGACATTGCTGTGGTGTCGATCCTAACAAGTAACGACGCTCGTGCTTTTGCCATCTCAAATTTATGCGACCTCTTCTCGCTATTCTTTCACGACGGGTCTTGAACATAAAAGAATCCCATCTTGGAGTGAGTGAATGAATGAAGTTTAAAGAGTTAAAAATAGAACGCCTTTGTACATCTTATAACTGCTTGCCTTCGTTCAAAATCTTAAAACGTTGCTTCTAAACATCTAATGTGAGATTAATGTAAGCTCATACCTGATACAAGCTCACAATGTTTAAGCCCAGAACCGAGTAAGACTTTCTTATGGAAGGCCCACGGTATGGGAGCCCGACCCGGTATGGTCACCTCATTGAGCTTTCCACGATAAAAATTGCATCTATAAATATTCTAACATTAACATAAAACACATTAATGATTTATGAAGATTTAAACATCATAAAATTCACATTAATGTACTCATGTTATTATATTCTAATATTAACATAACATTATCGTTTCAAGAAACTTACAAGATAAAAATGGTTAACGTAATATTTGAATTATCGTGTTTAGTTTGAGCTTTATTGTGTCTCGGGCAGAAGTAATGTATGTATTTGCATTTTAGTAAGCGGACTTGTGTACCAATATAGAAAATCATGCTAATATCAAGGTAGGAAACTTCTTTGATTCGAAGGAGTTGCAATTAGAATAACGAGATAATAAAGAGAGAGGGGAACAATGGGAACATGAGTAATAAATAGATGATAAAATGAGTGGAAATTGTAAGAAAAGTATTTCTTGTGAGGAAAATGATCGATCCCTTACTATTTAAAGACTAAAGGGCAATGTGTTAACGTTAAAGACAATGTTTAGAGAAAAGCTTGTTATTATATACATATAAATGTATACATACATATATAACAATATGTTACTAGCAATAACTTTAGTGTATACGAGTGACAATCACGATCACTAGGTCATGCTACATAAAGTCTGTTTACCTTTTGCACAAATAAGTTGAGTGTAAAAAGTGTGCACAACCTCATGAAATTGAATTAATGGTTAAGGTTCTAACATTCATGTCATTGTGTGTGGATTGCGTGCATGATGCCGTTTCAATTTGCTTCACAATCAAGTGCAAACAATTTCAAGATTAGGTCATCCACACGAGTTTAGGCTTGCGTGTTCTAGTTCAAATCCATATACACATATCTAGGACTAGTCTTAAGAAAAACGTAGAATTTTTTGGAGCCACAATTTCGACTCAATATCTAGTAGGCAAAAATTTTCCATTTTAATTTTAGTTAGATTTTAGCAATTGTTGACTCTAATAGATTACTCAAATGGTAAGCGTGTCCATTCTTTTTGCTGAAGGCTTGCGTTCGAATCATCACACTTGTTCATTCTCTTGGGGCCACTCTAGGAGTACAGATTTACATATCTCTAGTAATTACTTGGTGTGTGTGGGATAGAGAGAATGCCATACCCTATGAGGACTAGTCGGGTGCTTAAGAGTCTCAACCACCCAATTGATCGCAATTCCAATGTACATCTACATCAAAATAATTGAAAGGGCTTCTTATTTGTTTCACGGAAAACGCAACGTTTTTGGAAAATGTTTGTTGAGAAATCATATTCCAAGAAAATGGTTAGTTTTCCTTTATTTAGTGATATGTGATCGAATAACTTTTTTTGTGTTTGGATCTCATTTGGAAAATGATTTAAAACTGTGTTTGTTTCGCTAACCCGCACTTGTGGCCTAAGGCCAACGACCGGCAGAGGGAGGAAGAAGGAAAAAGAAAAAGAAAGAAAAGAAATAGAAAAAAAAAAGAAAGGAAAGAAAATAAAAAATAAAATAAAATAGTAACAAAATCAAGATGAGAAATTCAAGCAAGTGTTTTCACATTCTTAGGTTAGGGAATTCACTTTCCTAATTTTAAAGATGAATGTTTTTCTTAACCAAAAAGTGTTTTCGGGTCACTTATCATTTTCGGCGAACTAAACGGGTGAAAGTCCAGAAAACGGATTCCCGGCAAACACTTTCCCTCAAACAAATGCACCTTTAGTATACTTTCTATCTAGAGACATATACACACGTAGACACCAAGGGTCTGCATAGTAACGTTTCTGTTCTCAAAAATAATTTCTGATCAGAAATAATTTTTTCTATTTCTATTTCTTGGAACTGTTTCTGAGTAAAAAATAGCATTTAGTAACTACACAAAATTTATATTCCTGAAATAGAAAAAGAATAGAAGCGCATTTAGGGCGCGAATGATCTATTTCTATTCCATGGACGAGTTTCTCCCTTCTGGGGTACCGGCGGAGAACGGCGGGTGGCGGTGGGGGGCAAAGGATGGTGGTTGGTGGTGGCAGAAGATGGCGGCCGGCTGCGGGAGGCAGTGGAGCACGACAGGAGGCGGCGGAGCACGGTGGCATCGGGCGGTGGTGATGGTAGCGGGGGGCAACGGTAGGAGTTGGCTGGCGATGGAGGGTGGCCATCGTCGGTCGATGGAGCATGGCGGCCGATGGCAAAGGATGGCAGCCTATGGTGGGTGATCGCCGGTGTCAGGTGGCCGAGGGCAAGAGGTGGCCGAGGGCAGTCAGCACCGGATGGTGGTCGGCGTCGGGCGATGGAGCACAATGGCCGGCGGCGGAGGATGGCGACCAGTGGTGGGTGGCCGCCGCCGGCGGAGGACGGCAACCGATGGTGGGTGATCGCCGGCGTCAAGTGGTTGGTGGGGGGAGGCGGCCAGCGCTGGGTGGCGGCCGACGTTGGGCGATGGAGCACAGCGGCCAGCGGTGGAGGATGGTGGCCGGTGGCGGGTGGTGACAAGTGTCGAGCGGCGGAGGATAGTGGTCGACAACAAGAGGTGACCAATGGGCGAGAGGCGGCCGGCGAGCGTTCGCCAACGGGTGGCGGCGGAAGGTGAGCGGTAGGTGGCGGCAAAGGACGACAAGAGGCGGCGGTGGGCGGGTTGCGGCCGATGGATTGTTTCTTGTTTTTGGAGGATTCCAAAAAAAAATCGTTTCTTTTTTCTTGTTTCAGAAACAAGAAGCAGATTTTTTTTGCTTCTTATTTCTGTTTCAAATCTATTTCAGGAACACTTTTTTGTTTCATAAACAAAAAAACATATTTTTTTTACTAAACGGATTTTTCTTCTTTTTCTGTTCCAGGGAATAAAAGAACAGAAAAACAAATAAACAGAAATGTTACTAAACAGACCCCAAGGCTGCACATGACAATCATTCTGTGCCCGGGAACAGATTCTGGTCATAAATTATTTTTTTTGATTATGTGCCTGGGAACTGATTCTGAGCATTTGAAGGCATTTGGTAACGACCCAAAATTTCTATTCCTGAAAAAGTAAAAGAACAGAAATGCATTTGGTAACAGCATAAAATTTCTTTTTATTAATAATATTTTAATAACATTTTAAATATTTTAATATTTCTTTCTTTTCTTTTTTTCTTCTCCTCCTACTTGGCCATGGCTAGTAAAACACTTTTTAATTAATAATACTTTTATTAAAAATATTTTTTTTTATTTTTTTGGCCATGGCCGGTAAAAAATTTTCTTATAAATAATTTTTTTATTAATAATTGTTTTATTAATATTTTACTAAAAATATTTTTATTGAAAATATTTTTTTACTTTTTTCTCCATGGCCTGGTCGCTGGCCATGGCCGATAAAATTTTTTTATAAATATTTTTTATTAATAATATTTTAATAAAAAAATTATTTTATTGAAATTATTTTTTTTATTATTTTTCCATGGCCTGGTCGCTAGCCATAGCCGGTAAAATATTTTTTATAAATAATTTTTTATTAATAATATTTTAATAAAAAATATTTTTATTGAAAATATTTTTTTTATTTTTTTTGCCATGGCCTGATCAGTGATCACTGGCCATGGCCGGTAAAATTTTTTTATTAATAATATTTTTTTATTAAAATAGTTAAATCTTGCCGGATACGGCGAAAGTAGCCCTCGTGTCGGACATTAGAAGCTATATTAAAAACCAAGAAAAAGAAGAAGAAAAAAAAACTTATTCTCATTTTTGTTCCTAGAATCAAGAAGCTACTTTTTTTTATTCTTGATTCTGCTCCAAAACTAATTTTGGGCACAAATTTGCAAGAATTTGTGCCTAGAATCAAAAAATTAAACAAACAGATTTCTATTCCCAAACTGATTCTAGGAACAAAATAACAGAGTCAAACACTATTTGGCAAGTTGCCATGCGCAGCCCAAATATTGGTAGTTGATACCGGCTCGCTATTTTTCGGATACGGGCCAGGCGAGCCTGGCTCGAGCCTAATCTGATCGAACTTAACTATTAGGGCCTGTTTGGCAACTTGCCAGATAATGATTGATTCTGTTCTTTTGTTCTCAAAATCAGTTTGGGAACAAAAATTCGTTTGTTAAATTTTTTGTGCCCGAGCACAATTTTGGAAAAAATTGTGCCAAGAATCAGTTTTTAAACAGAATCAAGAATAAAAAAAAATAGCTTCTTGATTCTGAAATAATTTTTTCAGAACTGATTCTTCTTGGTTTTTTTCTTTTTTTTGGTTGTTGTTGTTCTTCGGCCCCGCCACCCGTTGGCCGTCGGTGACCGACCACAGGCTAGGGCCAGCGAGGGCGTCTCAGGCCTCCCCGATGGCTGGTGAGGGCGACTCGCGGCCTCGCCCAGCCAAGGCGAGGCCGACCTCGCCGTTGCCACCCAGGCGACAAACCTGGTGGCGACGGCGAGGTTAGCCTCAGGAAACGAATGAAAAAAAATAAATAAATATTAAAAAAATTAAAATATTATTAATAAAACGAAATTTTGTATAGTTACCAAACGCATTTTTGTTCCTTTTTTATTCTAAGAACAAAAAATTTGAGCAGTTACTAAACGACTTAAAATGTTTAGAAATTGTTTTCGAATACATAATAAAAAAAAATCATTTTTACCCAAAATCAGATTCTAGATACAAAATGATTGTCATGCCCAGCATTAGTCACTGTCCAAGGCTGCTCAACCCCGTGACCAAGTCCACATCCCCATCCATTTCATATTTTTCCCCCAAGAAAAAACCAAATGCGAACTGCCGGAGCCATAAGCCGAGCCGGCTTCGCTGGCCAATGATGTGGAGGTATCAACCGTTGCTTCGCTGGCACTCGACCGATGGTAAAACCATAACCCAGACGACAACGAGGGTCAACCTAACTTAACTAACCCTGGTTAAACCACCCGATTTTTTTATCCCAGCTGCACCCACTTCCCACTCTATATATATAACCTCCGCATTTCCCCCGGCATCTCACTCGCAGCTTTCCGCCGGCGTCTTGATAAACGCCGCCGCCCTCCCCCTCTTCCTCCTCCCTCCTCCTTGCGCCGCCGTGCTCGTCCCTTCTCCGGACCGTCGAAGATGAGGGAGTGCATCTCGATCCACATCGGCCAGGCCGGCATTCAGGTCGGCAACGCTTGCTGGGAGCTCTACTGTCTCGAGCACGGCATTCAGGTACGCTTCCGCTTCTCGCCGCCGGATTCGAACTGAGCTCCGTGCCTGCCTTCGAGGTTTCCGTGCTTTGCTTTGAATCCGTTGGTCGGTTAGTCAGATCCGTCCGTTCCCGGGGAATGCTGCTTGGTTTCGTGCTGGATCTATGTTGCGACCATGCTTTCCGGCACCTCTGTTTTGCCCGGATCTTGGGGTTTTGTGTGGTATTTGGATGATGTTGAGTTTAGACGAGTCGATTTTTGGCCATTTTCATGGTCGGCTAGATGTTGTACTCTACGGCATTGTTGTTTAATGACGAGTTGTATCCTGAGTGGGATTGGTTTTTTCTGCTGATGATTGGATCTGGGCATTTCCATGCTTGCACCGTGGATTCAAGTCCATGAGAGATGTCATAATCATGCGGTAGATTCCTTCAATTAGAGTAACTATAGCTGCTTGCTTGCTTGCTTGCTTGCTTGCATTCGGAAGCTAGGACCTGGTCCTTCTGGCGAGTTGAATTTCACGTCTCAGTAATGGGATTTCGCACTTTGATCTGTCATCATCGTCGGTGTATTGTGTTCAAGCAGAATTTCGACGAAATGAATATGGCTTCGGTTTCTATCTTTCATAGCGTGCGTATACCTCAAAATTAAATTTTGCAATTGTGCTCATTTTAGAAGATTTTTATTTTTTGAGGTCTTAAATTGTTTTTTTTATCATTATAATTAGCTGTTAACATAATGTCTGTGAATCCCTGTAGCCTGATGGCCAGATGCCGGGTGACAAGACGGTTGGCGGAGGCGATGATGCTTTCAACACCTTCTTCAGCGAGACCGGTGCTGGCAAGCACGTCCCCCGTGCTGTGTTTGTGGATCTGGAGCCTACCGTCATCGATGAAGTGAGGACCGGCGCTTACCGCCAGCTCTTCCACCCTGAGCAGCTCATCAGTGGCAAAGAAGATGCCGCCAACAACTTCGCCCGTGGTCATTACACAAGTAATATATCGGTTAACTTGGAATCATCAGGCTCTCTGGGTTGTGGACTTATTATAATGAGGCCCTGCATTTGCTTGTATAGTAATTAATGATCGCCGATTTTGCATTGTGCTTTGCCAGTTGGAAAGGAGATCGTGGATCTCTGCTTGGACAGAATCCGCAAGCTTGCAGACAACTGCACTGGTCTCCAGGGCTTCCTTGTCTTTAACTCTGTTGGAGGTGGCACTGGTTCTGGTCTCGGATCACTTCTCTTGGAGCGACTCTCCGTTGACTATGGCAAAAAATCAAAGCTCAGTTTCACCGTTTACCCCTCTCCTCAGGTTTCCACCTCTGTTGTGGAACCCTACAACAGTGTCCTTTCTACCCACTCCCTCCTCGAGCACACTGATGTTGCCGTGCTTCTCGATAATGAAGCCATCTATGACATCTGCCGAAGATCCCTCGATATTGAGCGTCCCACATACACTAATCTGAACCGCTTGGTCTCTCAGGTAAAAACTGATAGCAGCCGTTGAGGGAATTGGGATTGCTCGAGTTCTTGATATGGCTTGCACAAATCTAGAAGACTCAAGATATAGATCTTTAATGGTTGTCTTTATGATGCAGGTTATCTCATCCTTGACTGCCTCTCTGAGGTTTGATGGAGCCTTGAATGTGGATGTCACTGAGTTCCAGACCAACCTGGTCCCTTACCCCAGGATCCACTTTATGCTTTCTTCGTATGCTCCAGTTATCTCAGCTGAGAAAGCATATCACGAGCAGCTCTCGGTGGCTGAGATCACCAACAGTGCATTCGAGCCATCATCTATGATGGCCAAGTGTGATCCTCGCCATGGCAAGTACATGGCTTGCTGTCTCATGTACCGGGGAGATGTCGTTCCAAAGGATGTGAATGCAGCTGTGGCCACCATCAAGACCAAACGCACCATCCAATTTGTTGATTGGTGCCCAACCGGATTCAAGTGCGGTATTAACTACCAACCACCTACTGTTGTTCCGGGAGGTGACCTTGCCAAGGTGCAGAGGGCTGTCTGCATGATCTCCAACTCCACCAGTGTTGCCGAGGTGTTCTCTCGCATCGACCACAAATTTGACCTCATGTATGCCAAGCGTGCTTTTGTGCATTGGTATGTCGGTGAGGGTATGGAGGAGGGAGAGTTCTCTGAGGCTCGTGAGGACCTTGCTGCCCTGGAGAAGGACTACGAAGAAGTCGGTGCCGAGTCTGCTGAGGGCGATGAAGGTGATGAAGGAGATGAGTACTGATGTGGTTGTGAATTCACTGGCTTGTTTGCTTCAATATGTATCGGTTTTATGTTTGTCCTGTTAAAACTGAGTGCGCGTGTGTGGGTACTTTCGTGGCATGATTGCTTTTCGTTGTGAATTGCTATCAAATCAGTATCATAGTATTCCGCAGCTTACTTATTGTTCTTTTTGCATCCCTCCCATTCGGGTACTATTTTCACTTTTGAGATTTGAGTAGCTTTTGCAATAGTGGACTTGGAGGGGCTACGACATAGGCTTAAAGGAGTCATGATTTTGGTGTTTACCCGTAGCTCTGCCACATGTGAGACAAAGACATTGTCAAAATTGATCGAGGGTCACAAAGGTTCAGCGTTTGGCATAGCATTGGCCAAATGCTAACATTTAAAATGTTGAACCTAAATTTTTTGTTCTCAAACTATCTTCATTTATTTTGGTTTATTCTAATTTTGCCTCTCTTGATACTGTTCATTTTCTTCGTAAAGTGATCGGCGAGGGCAGTCGACACTGGATCGTGCCGGCAAGAGGCCGGCGAGGTCACATGACCAAGGCAACGGCCACCTGAGGTCGCGTCGCCGCCTAGGCGCTGCTGCCTGGGTCGCGCGAGGCTTTCTGCCGCTTGGGTCACGCGACCCTCGCAGAGGATCGCTTGGCCTCGGGCGACGAATACCGACGGCAGATCTAACTTGTCGATGGTTGCTCGACCGCAGGCAACGGCCGCCGATGCCAGATCTAGCTCGCTAATAGCCATAGGCCCTCGTCGGCAGCCGTAAGCTTTCACCAGCTCCAGCGAAGGGTAGGATAGATTTTTTTTTAATAAAAAGATAATTTCCAAAACCTTTTTACAAAAAAATATTTACCAAACATTACTTCGACCAAAATAGCTTTACAATTGATTTTTTACCAAACGCTACTTATATTTCCCGAAGGGCCTTTAACTTAAAAGTATTTTACATTCTCCCAAGTAACATTTTCAAATTTGAACCAAATGGGCCCAAAATCCCTTGGGTGCTTTAGAGTTGAAATAATACCTTATCAAATTACCTTGTGTGTTACCTATCTATCATGAACGGAAACGAGTGAAAATATACACAAATTTGAAGATCCGTTCAGACGGAATACTAACTGTATTCTGGAAAACTAAGCCAATAAACCAAACGGAGTGTCCCTAAAAAATAATGGGAAGCAAATTTCGTTCATTCAAAGAGAATGTCAAACACTATTTACTCGGAGCTTCATCTCCAGTAATTTTGCACCTACTAAAATATACGGAGCAAGACCACAAATAGCTTTGTTATTCAAGAAAGTTCTTATCAAGGAAGGCATAATTCTAGTGTCGTCCCAGCTTTTGGACTAGACGGTTCTCGATTTCCATTCTCTTTTTCATCAAGACTGTATACTTTGAAACTAGTTCTGGACTGCCAGCAGAAACAGCGAGCCTGCAATTGAGAGATGTCTTCTCCAATTTGTCCATATACATGCCCGATATCGGCACGAAACTGCCCTTCTTGTTACACAGCCAGCCATGCGCTGCTCGGAGTGCAGCTCCCAGCGAAGCCGAATCTGTTTAAGTTCGAGATGAAAACAGGGTAAGGCCTCTATATCATTAATTTCTAGGGTCTGGAAATACAAAGAGCATTCTCAAGGATGACAAGCACAACTTTAGTTTCCTTTTGAATTAGATCCCAAGAACCATAGAGATGGGCATGATTCAAAGTTCTTACCAGGTCTCTGTACAGTATAAACATCACAGCCAAAGATGGAGGCTATAGAGCTAAGGATCCTTTGGTTTGCTGATGCTCCCCCTGTGGCAATTATACGATTTGGTGGAGCTGGCATCCCAAATCTTTCTGCATGAGCTCGCATTGAGAGAAGCTGGCCCTCAATTAATGCTCGGACCTGAAAATAAACGTGAACGTTTCAAGATTAAAGAGCATGCAAGATGCAAACAAATCTCAAAACTCGTGAGTTCTGACCTCAGCGGGAGAATCAAATTCCTGCACTTCACGTTCTGTCAGGCCCTCCAAAGTGTCACCAGTGAAATTGTCAAGAATGTACCGATGGAAACCAACTGTATGTATGGAAATAGATTACTTAAGCTTATTCAAGTTTTACAAATGTGCATACGAAATAACAGAGTGAACCGTTAAATATCATTGATTCCGGGTCATTTTGAATGCAAATATGAATCTGATGTCTGGCCAAAAGATTAGGCCCACGACCTGCTCAGGGCCAAAACCATCTAAAATAAAAAGTCTTGGGTAGCAATAGAAACTGTCAAACGACAGAGTATCTAACTTCGAACATATTCACTTGAGTAAAATACTTCTTGTCAACATCCTGCAGAAACTTTAAGCAAAATTATCAGGGTAATTAGGTGAAAACTTGTAAGGAAGACCACCGCACCTTAAATAACTACCTATTGGTGGCATCATACTAATGCAGCAAAAGAAACTCTAATATTCTGTTGCAAGAGATTGGACAGGAACCACAAAACTCACCAGGGAGAGGGGGAAGTATCTCATGATCCATGTAGTAGAAACCGATTTTTCCACCTGTCAACAATATCAAAATATGAAAGCCTAATTCACAATAACTAAATTGAGGAGATAATTTTTCAAAGTTGCACGACATCTACAAACCATTTAGAGGCGGCGTTCGCTCCAGAAATTTATTGAAAGCATCCCAAGACTTCTCCGCGTATCTGTTCCTGATATCTACAATTAAAATTAAAGATCTCTTTCGTGTCGCAGAAATCCAAACATCGTGCTAACAAACGCAAGAGAAATTGTTGGAGAAGAGTATTACCTTCACGAGTTAGAGAGCCATTCTTGTAGACTAACATTACCATGTAGCTTTCTTGGTCCACAGGATTAGGGAAGACGTGCCCTTCGAGCCTTGGTTGAGGATCAGAACTGATCCCGAAAACCTGAATGAGCACAAGAATGTTCAACAGAATAGTGTTAGGAATTGAGCTCAATAAAATAAATGGAAACAAAGATGTGGGTAAGTGCTTAATAAAAAATTGAAGACGTCAGTTAAGACACCATTTGGAAAGAGCATCTATCAGCCATCAACTATATCCTAAAGAGAACTCTGCAGTAACAAGTTCACTATCGAATCTGATCCCTGGACGCGCGCCTATACCCTGAGGATGAGCTCCTAAACCAAATCATCTCCTCATGTGCCATGGCTGATCAGACCACTACTGAGGGAGGGTAGTTAGGTAGAAAGTTATGGCATTATGAAGCAGACCGTTCGGATTAAACAACAGATTTACCTAAATCGGGGCCTCAAATGTAAATTTTAAACCAAGCCTCAGTGTGTATTTACCACTCTAAAGTTACTTTCAAATCATTAAACATGAAAAGGCGATTGGCTAGCAAACAACCTCTCTGACAAGCGGGAAAAAAAAACCCCTCAAACTTAAGTCCACAATTTAACAGCTATATCATGTCATCTACTGCCAAACCGCCAACAATTTCCAGTCAACCGCTTTGATTATGTATCTGTCACTATAAAATGAGACTCAAATCTGGAGTGCTACATAATCCTCCAAGACTACACTCTGCAGTTTTCTTCTAAACGATCCATGATACGGAGTGTGCAAATAGTAGGTTACACAATATTGTAATGCAAAGCACACTAACCTCTCTCTCTCTCTCTCTCTCTCTCTCTCTCTCTCTCTCTCTCTCTCTCTCTCTCTCTCTCTCTCTCTCTCTCTCTCTCTCTCTCTCTCTCTCTCTCTCTCTCTCTCTCTCTCTCTCTCTCTCTCTCTCTCTCTCTCTCTCTCTCTCTCGTGATTTTCTCTATAGTAAAGGAGAGAATTTGCCTGGATAGATGAGGGACTTGACGCATCTGTGTCAAAAGAGTTTGAGGAACCAAATCACCTACGACAATTTCCGCAACTGATTCCCAATCAGGTTTTGTAAGCTGACAAGCAAGAAGTTTACTATGGCAACTCGGTTAGCAGCTTTGCGCACAGATATTAACTGCTTACACATTCTAATAAGAAAACTTCTAGCTAAAGGGTTCTCTTCAATGCTAAGTAAATGACGGGATGGTGGACCTTGGGTACACTACAGACAGATCAATCAGTGAAACTACAGACAATTACCTAAAACAGCGAAGGAAACAGTTTGATCAGTTGCCGAATTTTATAGTTAGAAAAAGTATTAGTGTGTTTATTGCTTTTCCTAACACAGGTATCTACCTATGTTGGTTCGAGTGGAAGTGTGAAAAAATGCATAAATGTAGCAGACTTTTAGTTTCGACTCACAGTGTCACTGGTGCCAAGACTAATTGCCAAATCCCCTGGCTTGTTGAGTGTCAAACCTGCATCGAGCATATTGCACTAATAAGAGTGGGCGGTACATAGAGAAAAAGCCTATAGGATTATAGAAATTTTTACCCACAGATTATTTCCAGTAGAACTAACTTTGCCATCTGCAGAAGAGCTAACCTCTGCTTATTCTAGTCATAAAGGGGAAAAAAAACAAATCATGCTTCGATTCCATCTCCCTTCATGCCTGAACTTAGGGCCTAATACCGCCTCATCTATCTTCACCTAACTTTCAAAAACATTGGTGCAACATTCGCCTTTTTTTATCTGTCTATAACAATTGACGTCCAAAAAGTAGTTCATGATGCAAATGATCATTACGGGGACGACATTTTTCACCTGCTAAGCTGTTAGGATTGTCTCCTGACCACTGAATTACCAAGCAATTTTTGTGGAAGTTGAACCTGGGAACAAAGCCGCTTGGTATCAGGTTCAATAACTCGCAAGTCGAAAAAAACATAAGATTCCAGTAATCTGGTATCATTTACTTGCAAGCTAGTAAAATGATGAGCTTGACAAGGTTCCTGACTTCATAATTAATTTTTAGTTTCAGCTATATAGTGTAGGATTCTTTTTGGATATAATCGGAGAAGTTTGGAATGTCCAGAAAAGTGAAGCTTATACAAACCTCTGCACAAAGTAAGGAGCAATATGACCCGCAACAGCATAAGCAGGTGCTAGCTTTCCCAGTTTATCCTCCAAACCGGGCGCTGTGGCCTAAATTGAGTATTGAAGCATTGTTATAAAAGAATCCAGAGAGTGGTAGTTTTTCCCGCTTTTCTTGAGATATGAGTTAAAGGTTCAGTTTTTTAAAAAAATAGTCTACCTCCAAGGCCACTTTGGACCAGGCCCTTTGCTTAATATCCATCAAGTTCATCCCAGCACCATCTGTCTCATCTATACCAGCATACGCCCCCGTAAGAAGACATGCCATGAAGGAGCTCACAAGAGATATCCTCTCTGTATCCCGATATACTTCGGGTTGAGTCTGGAAAATCTTCTTTATCTGAGGCCCGGTATATCTCTCATGTGCGCATGATCCAGTAATTCGAGCCAACTCCAAAGCCCCTCCAACAGCTTTCTCTATCTCTCTACATTGTGCAGTCGTGCTGCTATCCATCCAAATCGGCGATTCCTTGACCGAAAAGGCATCCCCAAATTGATCCACCAATCGCTTGGTTGCATCCAACGACGAGAGAATCGCGGAACTGCCACTCTTCCAATACACGCTCCCGTGCTGCTGGCCACTACCGGAGACGGCAGCTATTTTCCCGAAATCAAGACCAGATTTTGCGAGCTTCTGGAGCATGAGATCGAGAGCTTCCACCCACATAATGGGGGGCGAAACGATCCTCCCGTTAACCGAGGGATCTCTGAAGACCCCATCTTTGGTTTTGTAGTGGGGCAACTCAGAGTCAAAGTGCACTAGCTCAGTAGCAACAATGTTCAGATGTGAATCCAGCACAGTCGCCTTCAAGGACCTAAGCAGAAAAAGTTACGAACTTTTTAGCCCCGAGTCACAATTCACACCCTCATTTGAAAGACGGACCTTCGGGCCAAGCGAATTCATCACAATCCACCCGAATTAGCAGCTAAACCACCCAATTCAGCTAACCCACATCGTAGCATTGCAATCGCGCCGCGTAAACAAGAGAAAAAGGCTTGGTTTCACCGATCAACACCGAGGGGACAACCGAAAAAAACACAAAGAACAGGGGCTTACTGAGTAGAGCTATCGAACCCGAGGAAGAGAGCGTCGTGAGGGAGATCGTAGTCCTCCATTGCCAAGACAAACAGTACAAATTGACGGCTGCCCTTCTTCTTCTGCTACAGAGAGAGAAAGAGAATGGTGGGTTGCTCTCGCTCTGGCTCGAGGCTGGCGATTCTTTCGAGTCCAGAACGAAACATGAAGAAGATGGTCACTGGAACATCACCCTCGTATATATAGGAATCATGGGAAAGTCGTGAATTTGTGGATGAGGACGACCAGATTTGGTTTGAACCGAACTTGGATCGCAGAAGATTACGTCGGAGCTTCAAAAAAATTTTGCCGAGAGTTCAGAGGATATCATCGGTTGGAGCCTTGGAGGACGATCGACATCATGACAAGTCGTCGTGACAACCTCGTAAAATCTTATTTTGTATAGGCTCCGATACTTTGGAAGAAAGGCTGTAATTTTCAAGGAAACGTTTTGCCTTATCCCGTAAATTATCTAGTTAAGTATCTCGGCCTTTTAATCCACGTCGCAGTGACGTGGACAAGATTTTTTTCCGATGTTGAGACGTTGACACCCACTTTAGCTAGATATTATCCGCATTACCCTCCGTCGATTGTTTTACATTTGTGAATTTATTCACACGCACCCACGTGGCTATCTGCGTGTTTCGTTTATAACACATTGTTGGGCTATTTGACAGTCACATTGGTCATATCCTGATGGATTTGGCGTCGCTGGAGGGAGTTTATTAGAGATCTGTGAAGAAGATGGAAGAAGGGTTTTGAATAACGAAAAGGGCGTCAAAGTATAGAGACGAAAAGTACATAAAGAGAAATTTCGTCAATTATCGAATTTGGCATCGTTTTTTAAAAATTCTAGGAAAAAAGCCACCAAAAACCCCAAATTTTCCCACATGTGACACATTTATCCCGAACTTTTTTTGTGACACCAAAAACCCCAAACTTTGCTATTTGTAACACATTTACCCCAATACATTTAGTCTATGGGCATTTTCGTCTTTTTTGTATTTTCTTTTTTTTTCCTTTCCGGCTAGGGGGCCTTGCCGGCGTCCGGCGAGGGTCTCCCTCTCCAGATCGGGCGAGGGCCACCCTCGCCCGACTCCGGCGAGGCCCCCCTCGCCGGAAAGAAAAAAAAAGGAAAAGAAAAAGAAATGTAAAAAAGACGAAAATGCCCATGGACTAAATGCATTGGGGTAAATATGTCACAAATAGCAAAGTTTGGGGTTTTTGGTATCACAAAAAAAAGTTCGGGATAAATGTGTCACAGGTGAAAAAGTTTGGGGTTTTTGGTGACTTTTTCCCAAAATTCTATCCCGAGAAAGCGCATTACATTGTCATTTCATTTCACTATTTCGCATGTAACAAGTGGCACTGACCCCCGAAAAGGGAGAATCGGCTGTGCTCGGACCTAAAAATTTGCAAAATTAAGATAAGACGGCCCACCTAATTTTATGGGCTTCACTTTTACAATCCTGGGCCTTTAGGGCCCGGAAGATTAGGCCCACGAGCCCATCGCTGACCGTCATCCCGTCAGTGCCCTCCTGGCATGGAAAGCCAAAAAGCGGAAAGACAAAAGCAAACGCATGGAGGGAAGTCAAAGATGGAAGAAGTTTGGGGGGCTGGGATTGGTATTTCGATTCGCAAAAGGCAACTTTGGGTTGAGCTCTCTCTTTGGCATCATCCAATCATTAATAGCGCAGGAAAAACATCATGCACTCGGTATGGAAAAAAGTCAAGGTCCTAATGGAATTACTCCGTTTATCTATCTTCGGTGTTAAGTAACTGTTCACCACACATCTTCTAAGATAATAGCAGTGCATTCTAGAGTAGCGTCTCGAAAAGGGCGTGACTTTCCTTACCTCTTTAAAGACGGCCTGATTAATCGGGCGTTTTCGAGATAAGGACCTCGATCGTGTCTCTAAACCCGGGGAGCACGTATCCGGCATCTGTATTACCCCCTCCGCCTCCCGTCGCCATCCGCGCGCCTCCTTTCCACCTCTTATCTCGTCCGCAACTTTAGGAAAGAAACAAAAAAGGAGGCATTTATTGCCGAGCGCACGTTAGTTACGATACGGTCGACAGCGGATCATCACAAAAACGGTACCGGAAAAGGGGGGGCACGGCACGAGTCCTCTTGCGTGTTTATGGCCCGTCTTTTTAATGGGTTTCCATAAGTCGGCGAACAGCCATGCACGACGTCCATCCGACAGATCACGAGTTACCCCCACTCACCGTAAAACAAAAGCACCGTCGAGATATTATATCAATTATTCGGAGATAACTTCTACTCCTTAGCTAGGGCGGGGCGGACAAGCAAAAAGGGAAAGACCCCCGGCATTTGGAACCGGATTCTCTGCACGCAAGCGCCTGAATCCGATCCCCATCTTAAGTCGGCCGGGACTAACTCCACCTCATCTCCCCAGCCTAATCCTCCTTTTTCCTTAAGCGGGGAGGGGAGGGGATGGATGGCGCTAAGGAATGAATCTTTTACGCCGTCCCGTCCCCATCCCCCGCTTTCTCAAACCTTATCAACGGTAGGCAGATCCCCTTGGAAAGGAATGCTTGCACCTTTCCTCCTCCAAAAGCCCATATGCTTCTTCTAACTTCTCCCATCTGGCCTTTTGGCCCCCCCCCGAGAAAAAAGTCAAAAGGTGGACTTTTTTTTGGTTCTCTTTTCTTCCTTCCTTCCCTCCATCTCTCTCTCTCTCTCTCTCTCTCCCTTCTTTCTCACTATTGCTTGGGGCCTAAGAAACACAAAAAGCGGCTGGCCGCTTACAACTTCTTATTTAGCGTTAGTTTAAGCACCGGCGTCGTCAGCACGGACGGCTCAGTTTACAAAACAAAGAAGAATTTAATCCGGAGATTCGGAAATAAAATGAAATGATAAATAAAATCAAATGGCCAAAAGCATGTTCGTGCAAATTGACCCCCATCCCCATAAGAGGGAGAGCCTCGCTGAAAAGCTCCACAAGCCGACGCACGAAAATATCTTTTATTCCGATAATATACCGAGAACGCCCCCCGCCCCACCGCCAAAGGCGACCGCCATACTCGCTGGGCCCCCACCGGGGCCAGTTCCGTAAATCCGCCCCCCACCGCCCGTCTGCCGCCTATAAATTCGACCGCTCCCAAGCTCTCTCGCTTCCGTCTTCTTCTCGATCCTGCCAGGAGGGACCGTTCGTTCGCTTCCGCTTTCGCTTTCGCTTCCTTCGATCGGTGTCGATTCCGGCGACCGTCCCGAGCCGCCGCCGGCTGAGGGTTTTCCCGATGGCCTCCAACGCTATCAAGATTCGGAACCGCTGGAGCCGCGATCTGGCGGGATCCTCCCGGCCCCGGGCCGCGGCCGGCGCCGCGCGGGGCTCGCCGCCGCCGCCGCCGCCCACCGAGACCCCCGAGGTCCGGGGCGGCGATCGGCCCGGGACGGCGGCGCGGCTGCTGGTGGAGAACCGCCACAACTTCGCGCGGAGCGCCCCGCCGTCGCGGCTCATGTACTACCGCGGCGGGTCGTGGCTGGACTTCCCGGGCCGGGTGGTGGGCTCGCTCAGGCCGGCCTTCGAGGAGCGCACGCCCGTGGTGGACGCGTGCGTCGACGGGGCGAGGTATCTGTTCGATTTCTTGCGGATGCTGCAGATCGATTTGGAGACCGGGAACAGCCGGTCGATCGCGTGGATTGACGAGAGCGGGAAGTGCTTCTTCCCGCGGAATTTCGTCGGCGAACGATTCGAAGACGACTCCGCCGCCATCGACGGGTCAGGCGGGAATCCCGCGAAGAGAAAGAGGGGGAAGATCGAGGTGGGCGGAGGGAAGAAGGAGGAGCAAGAGGTGAGCTCGTCGGATAAGAGAGAAGACGCGTTGAAGAGACCGTGTCTAGCTGTAAACAATGCAGGGAGACCTAGTCCTAGGTGGCCGAATGTGAGGTTGTTGAGCGAGGGAGATATAGCCTACTCCCAGATAAAAAATTTCTTCTTGTCCGGCTTGAAGAATGTGGATCCCGGTGCCACCATATCTGCGATTCACCAGTGCACGAGGACGACAACTTTCGAGCGCGCAAGGTACGAGGTTTTTACGAAGCAGGTAGACATCACAAGAGCTGCGAGAGGCGCGTCTAATACTGTATATGCCTGGCATGGGACGTCTGCGAAGGGTCTGTCAATCATATTGGCGCATGGATTTGGAGTTCCTATCGAGGCTCCTAAGCCTGAGAGTTATGGGGTTGGTGTGCATTTCTCTCCTGTGGGGTTGCCCCAATTGTGGTAATGATTCCCTATTTGTTTTTCGGCTTTATGTTTGAATTTATGCAGTAATGGTAGCTGGGTCTTTGCTGCTAATAGCTTTCTTGTTGATTTGTCCGAAGTACTATGCATTCGGAGGCAGATGATAATGGCGAAAAGCATGTGGTGCTGTGCCGAGTTATATTGGGCAGTGTTGAGAAAGTGGATCTTGGGTCTGACCAGTCTCATCCTTCTAGTGTTGATTTTGACACTGGTGCGGATGATCCTAACAATCCTACACGCCACGTGGTGTGGTTCAGCAATGTGAATACTCATGTTCTTCCTGAGTGCGTTGTCAGCTTCAAGGCCTCTAACAATGTTAAGGGTAAGTATAGTTTTCCTTTTCAGTCCGACTTTTGTGCTAAACTCTGTTCGTTCCTGAGATCATTATGGTGTCCTAACATGTCGGATGAGAGGTACTTCAGGCGTGAAGAATTCAATTTGTGAATTAATTTCGAAGATGAAGAGTGCCCTCCCTCCTGCCAAACTTCAGGAAGTGGAGAACTTGTATAGTGTTTTTAGGGTAAGTAACTTAAGCTTCACATGCAAGAGTTCTGGAACCTTTATAAGCAATTGATTAGCTGGCCAATAATAGGCGGCTTTGGCCTTTATTAGCTTATTTAGTGATTTTCCTTTTAATTATGTTATTACAGGCAGGAAAGTTGGTCAAAGATAGTTTTGTGAAACGGTTCCGATCGATAACCGGTGATGACGCACTGCTTTCTGCAATTCGGGAGATTCGTGGATCCGGATAATGATCGTTGAGATTCTTTTATTTTGGAAGCATTTGTTGTGATTTGCTCAATTGATAGAATCATAGGAGTACAGGATTATACATAATACTCAGTCAAAGGAGGGTTCAAAAGAAATGGTTTCAACTGTGCAAGCAAGAGACCTTTTCGATTGTTTTTTTTTTAACTCATTTTCTTACCGCCTTATCAATAAATGTGGAAAAGATTTCAGATGAAGAAATGTTAGCATTTGTCGGTGAACATGATGTCTTGAAGTATGTGAAGCCAAGGACACCCATCTTTGAATGGCTTTGAATGACTTTCTCATAAAAGTCATAAATGTTATTTTGATCTATCAAATTGTCATATTCCTAATTCGCTTCTCGAGCTGAAATTTTGTTTAATTTGGTGGTTTATTGGAGTTCTCTTTGGAAAAGATTTGGTCCCTTGTGTATCCAATCGCTTTGTCAATACGGATGTTGATGAAAGTTGGTAGTGCTTCTTGTTTTTCGAAGGAAGGCTATTAAATAGGATTATTATGAGGTTAACTGTTGATTTAAGAAAATGCTTACGCTTTCACCATTGGATGAGTGACACGTGTGTAAGAGACAGTTTTGTAACCGAATTGTTCCACATGTCAAGCAGTTGACGGTGAATCTGAATTACATTTTACATCAGCAGCAACCCTCATAAAAATCCTTATAAGTATTGCACTTTATTGTGTGTTCAGATCAATGGAAGATCAGTACATGACATTTTTGTGCTTTAACTATTGAAGTGCCCAAATTTGTTAATTTGGGATTCACTAAATCTCTCTGGTGTACAAAATTAACGGAAATTGCACAGGAGTCGACAATAAGTAGAACTGTATTGAATGGGAAACTCTGTCAAGGATTGAATTTGGGACTCCACAAGTTTAGTGACCGATACAACAATGTTACCTATAGAAGATGGTGGGTTTGGGACTCCGCTGCTACTGATGTGCTTTTCATGGACTGTTCATCCTTGTCACTTCTTAAATGTCAGGAACCGTATGCCAGAGATAATTGGTGTATGGTACAGAGACTGTATTAAATCCTTAGGTTGTTGAGGAAAAGAATTGTAATTTCCCTCTTTCCGTAGCAAGTTTCAGCTTGTGGAGAAAAATGAGGTTGGCGGACTAGATTGTTGTTATCGTTTTCACTGTTGAAATCATAAGTGCACTAGTCTGTGATGATTAATAAGCCGAGAACAGAGAAAAAGGTAGAGGAAGAACTGTGTAATGACCAGGACCTGAGAAAACGTTGGTTTGATGGATTGAAGGAATACACTTCTTTCTGTTGATTCGATTGAAGGAGATTGAAAGTTATGTGCTAAATGCTTCGTTACTTGAAACTTGCCGAGCATTTAGTTCTGTGAAATGACTTCCTGTCTTCTTGTTTATGTTGGGTAGTGAATGACGTGAGCCGTTGTGATTGAATTTTTCTGCCTCTGTATATTTCTATCTTATTTGGAACATGTATTTAATGATCACTTAGTTGGAGAATCGGCTTGGAGAATTGCTTATGGTGTTTCTCATGGCAAGTGGCCATGTTGCTTTACTTAGTCGCATTGATTGTCATTCATTTCTGGACAGGTTGTAAGATATTCGTCTTTTATGGCTAGACATAGTTGATGATTGAAAATATTCCAGGTTCGTGGAACTGGTTCAAATTTGAATTCTTATGCCCTCAATGCCTCCCGAGGGACTTTGGGAACATCTCCTCTCATGTTTGTTTGTTAAGCTTAGTATGTTGAGTAAGATGTTTCAATGCCGTGTTCAATCACTTCCTTTTGGATGGACAATTGGGATGTACTGATCTGCTAGAATTTCTGATCACTTCCTGTGGCTTATGGGTATCCTGCCCCTTGTTTTCATAAGTATTTTTATTGGAGACATAATGTGGGATGTACATCACTATGAGGATGTAGTTAATGTAGGTGTAACTCTCTTGTGATCAGGTGCCTGTTGTTATCGACATTTTGAGTTCCTCTGAAGTAATACGAACATCCCAACAGATGTTCGATGGTTGTTATGGGCAGCTAGAGCCTAGAGAGGCTTATTGGGATCCTCAGAATCAGGCAGAAAGGTAGCGAGATTCCCTTACAATTGGCGTTTCTGCATTTTGAGATCCTAGAATCCTGTTTTTCAATTCGGCGTATCATGACAATCATGAGCATATTGCATAGTATGTTTATATAAAATGGAACCATTGCGTGCTTTCTCTTCAGACAGATAACAAGAGATTGGTTCCACGTTCCGGGAAACGAGTTCTGAGAAGCATTATATGCAAAGCAGTGGGAATTTCTGCATGTGTGCTGGCTTTCTTGCGACTTAGTCTTAGCTCCAAGACGAGGAAATGGTAGTTCTCCTGCATAGTTGATATTTGACACTAGCTATAATCCTATATTCCATTTGATTGTCTTACACCTGAAGATAGCTGGATCTGTTCAATGGTGCATACTTGTGGTGATTAATGAGGCATTGTGTTTGATGTCGTATAGTTGTGTCAATCTGTAAGCGGGGATGGTTCTTTAGATGTTTTCAACTATGAACTTGACATAATTTTATTGGCCATGTGAAATCTTAGATGATTAGGAATTTCCTTAAGGCGTTTTGATTATAAAGATACAATCTTAATGACTCTCATTTGTATGTTTCTGTCACAAGAAAGAATTTTCATTTTCTAGATGTGCCCATTCTGGTGGCTGTGGGATAGAAAATTTGCATTGGAAGATAACTAATGAATGTTCCAAATCATATTTTGTGATCTATTTGATATCAAGAGCAAGTATAATTGCAGCATATTTAGTTGCTTGGATTATGTTGTGGCTGCTACGAAACCCATCATGCAGATTTGCAGGAAAGTAAGGAGCTTAAATATTGTGAATTTGTGATTTTGAATCATTTCTCATGGATAGCGAAGGTCACTTGCAGGGGACTGTAAAACAGTTCCTGGCGCTGCTTCTGCTTGGTGCTTCTGCAGAAACTTTCACCTGCATTTCTCTTCTTGTTGGAAGGTAGTAGGTACATGTTGAATGACGCACATTTAAATTATCTGATAGAATTGTTATAGAATTTGTGTTTTGTACGAATATATAGTCCAATCAAGAAATTCATAGCTGCTAGTCTGCTCTCTTTCTGAGGAGATTTGGAATACATCAAGAAATTTGAAATCCAAGCAGAATCAATCTTTGCATCCACAGCCTATTCCACCGGAGATATTTCAATCCGACGAGGCCATCCTGTTTCAAGAATGGTTGAACTCTAACCTGATGGAAGAATGGGAAGACCAGAATGTTGTGCTGATACTCCTAATTCATCTTCTAGTTTGCAGCCACAATGTTTCTGCTTAACGCATTAGTGTTGTGGTACATACACGGTGTTTTATCTTGCAATGTGTTTCGGACCATCTATGGAAACCTAAAGTCCATGATCACTAAAAATATTTGCTCTACGACTAGTTACTTTCGCATGTACAGTGCATGTTTTGAACAAATCCTGCAGTAAGGAGGGAATGCCACCTATGTGCTATTGATAGTGCTCGGCATGATAACACTCTTGACTAGAATGTCATGGCGGTCTAGCCTAGTTCTCTTATCATGTTAATACTATTAAAAATTCTTTACTATGTGCTCGTAATGGTCATTTGGATTAGAGCAATCACTTTATTTAGAACCTCGTGGGAAAGTCTTGAATTATTTTACCATAACGTGTCGTGTTCCATCATTTATGCACACATATAATTTTTGTGAGCCTTTTTTGTAAATTCTAACTATCGATAGACTAGATAGGATTCCGAACTTCGTATGACTTAACACGATCTGTGGTTCAGGTTTCATTTCAATAAGAATTATTCGACAAAACTTGTGATTAGTTTGATGTCTCTGATTATTTCTTTGCATATCGTCGTAGTTAAGACAAAAACAGGCAGACGAGCGTTACCACAAGATAACTTACGTGACATGCTGCTGGTGTTTTTCTCGAGTTAGATGGCACCGGGACCTCCTCGTAAATCTTCAACATTTGATCGGGAGATTTCTCTTGGGGGTCCAATTGATGGGCACAGTTAGTTCTAGGACACTATATATGAAAGAATAATCGACCCATTCGCTCGCGCCTTTTCCATCTACTTACCCTGTGGGGGAGGATTTCCCTAAATGATCACAAGTACAATTCATGGTTTCCGCTTCCAATTTACTCTTTTTTATATTGTGTATTGATCTATCATTGTGAAGATTGGATTTGCATGAGGAGAAACAAATACAATAAAGCTAGGAAGTAAAAGGTTGATACGAGTAGAGTAGGATATGGAATGTTCGTGAATTCCATTCCTTCCAAATTCATTGATAATACGAGTATGTTCGACTTGATTGATCGACAAGGACCTCTACCTGAACTGTCCTGTCCACGATAAGACGTATGCTGGACCTCCTTTGGGATGTGCAGCACGTACCACGGACGAGGTTAAACTCAAGTAGATATGTGTATGGAGATGCCTGAAGGAGCTTCTGCCCCGTTAAGCAGCTGAATTTGTAGCCATAGATTCAGGCTTTAAAATAAACAACTTGATGCGTGCAATAAGGGCCTGACAAGGAAAGAGTCGGTGACAGATAAGAGGAGCAGAGAGAGAGAGAGAGAGAGATAGGGAGAGAGACAGAGAGACAGAGGTTGAATTATAACTTGAAAATAATAAGGCATGGGGAGCAGATGAGTGCCCACTTATCTGGTCATTGCATAAGGCCTTTTAGTGGATATTATTCATCTCCTTGTCACAACATCGTTGTTCTTTTCATGTGATGCTCGCTAAGACGCCAAAGATGCATTCATTTGGTTTCAAGGTCCATTCCCCATCCCTGTTGTCCCTTCGAGTTTGATTCCAAGCCAAAACAGCTTAAACTCATAATTTTTTCTCCTTTCTTTCCTTTTTCTGGCCTCCCCATCAATGAGTGTTTAGCGGATGCTGTTACCCGTGTATCGAGACATAACATGAATGGATTTGTCAACCCCTCCCCCCCCCCCATCGGCTTGAAGCGACATCAAACGCCAATCGAGGATTTCAAGCAAGATGCTGATTTCGTCGCAGTGCATGCATGATGGTCAACCTGAATAGTTAGATAAGACGAGACAATTATTGATAGAACATATTCGCAACTATGGAAAGTCATTCCAAGTGCGCATCGCATATTGTATCCATCATTGATTTGTCCTATAACACCGTGTTGGGAGCGGATTTTTTTCCCTATAAGATCATGTTAGCAGTGAACCGAGTGACCATAACCATTCCAATTCCTCACAAGCACCGGACAGTGTCTGATTGGATGTGCTAGGGTCCATACTCAACATCTAATCTATAAGGCCCAAATAACAACGACAAGAATCATCCTGAAAATATAAAGGGAAAGAAGAGGAGTTAAGAAAGCTACTTTTTTACTTACAAAAGGAACAACAAAACAAAAGGGAAAAAAGTGAGAAAAAAATTGGAATATTAACCTTGGTGATTAGCATAATGGGAGTGTGGGTGGGTGGGGAGGGAGGTGGAATTGAAGTGGAGCATGTGTGCACGCTGCCCGGTGAGCTTTTGAAAGAGGAGGAAGGAAGGAGGGGGAAGAGGATCAATAAAACGGTCAAAGCCTTGGGAATCCCAAAAACTCTCTTTTGATTCACTGGCCAATGTGGGGTGTCTCTGTGTGAAATACAAGGTAAAAAGGATGGGGACAGTCGTCTGTTCCTTTTTTAAGTTTTGTTGCTGTTGTTGTTGAATGAGATGCATCTGCTGCATATGCCATGAGAGTCTGTGAATGAAAGTGGTGGTGTTGGGTGTCGGCCGCTCACCCTTTTGCTGTCAGTTTTTAACTGCGGCGACCAGCCCAGACCAAACCCAAACTTTGATTCATTGAGAGTATGTGAGTGGAGTTTGATTGTCTTGTCAGTTTTTACTGAGGCGACCAACCAAAGGAAACCAAACCATAACTCTTTACTCACCACCCCACCCCCCTTGCTCTTTCACTCTCTCTCTCTCTCTCTCTGACAGTTCCTCTAATGCCCTAATCACTTTTGGCAAATAAAAACTCTCTCTCTCTCTCTCTCTCTCTCTCTCTCTCTCTCTATGAATTATATGGTACCGACGAATATGCACAAGCGTTGCGTATATGCGCAAGAAAGGCTTGTCGTAGGACTAAAAGATTCGAGTTTTATTGTTGGAACTCGAGAGAAAGATAGTAGAGTTACTAATTTTCGCATTCATCGAAGGACAAAATATTTGTTAAAGTAAATAATCGACGATGTTGCCAGGGACAAAAAAATCGGGATCTCTTGAACATAGTAGGTTCTCTTCGTCTTGTATAATAACGTGTGTATATATTTTAGACAAATTATGTTCACAAGTCTGGTAGAAGTCTTTAATTTTATTAAGCATATTTAATAAGAGAGAGGCTGATTTAAGATCAAGAGTATACATAGGGCCGGAAAAGTCAATACCATGAAAATTGAAATATTTCTGATGAATCTTTAGAGGATTGCCGAAAAAGTTTAATTTGATCGGTTGGAAAAGTCAAAGACGTAAGATTTGGTTTGTTGTCTTCGTGATTTGTAAATTATCTACTTTTTCTTAATAATCTGGGGATATTGGTTTTGACTTAGAGCAGTTTGCATATGATTAGAAGATATGACCTCCAATTCCTAAGGTGGAAATTCTTTAACGCCCTAACCAACTCCACCAACCATAGAAGTTGCGAATTATTAACAAATTCCACTTAAGATGAATAAATGTTGAGGCTACGATGAGCCTACTTGGAAATAGGTCTCCAATGAATTGAAATTTTTACATTTTTGTTAAATTACTTTTGGCCTTAAAAATAAGTCTTTGTCCCGCTAAGTTTCTCAAAAAACAAAATACAGCTAAGGAAAAAGTAAATATTGTCATTTTCATTTGCCCCACGAATTAATAAAACTAATTAAAAAAATTGAATTGTGTAAAATATTAGTTGTTATAGACAACCTCGTATAATGTTAATTTTTATCATATGGACAATATATTAATAATTGATAGAATGATTGATCAAATTTTGCCTCCACTAGAACAACATTCTTAGCCTCTTTTTTTTTATTCGAAAAACCTAGGTTTTTGTCTGTTTTCTGAAAAATATTTTCCTAAAAGTGATTTCTTGTATCGCTTGAAATAACTAGTCAATGAAAATATTTTCATTATTGGCATCAATTTATATCTAAATATTTTTGTGAACGATGAAAAAAATTTTCGTTAATTCATTTTTGCATAGATATAAACAATCATTTTTAGGAAAATATTATTTTCTTAATAATTCATTTTTTGTGAAACAAACGCAATTTTAGTATACCCTTGACGCCAAAAGTCGGATACATCAAGTTTGCTTGGTTCTATATGCATCATGTGTATCTTTACTTTGGTTGTGCCTATCCCTATTTCACATAAATCATTGGCAAGCTACGAGGAAGAAGAACAAGGAAAACAAAAATAAAAGAAATTCCAACATGCCTTCTCATAGGGAATTGATCCGGAGAAGACCTGGAATTCCTGCAAATGTCGAAATGCATTTCAAGAATCTAAGGGGCAACCCTAATAGTGTCTGGTGAAAGCATTCATGCATGCACCAGCTGATAAATCCCAGTATATTTAATTTCTATACACAGCAGGAAAAACTGTAATTAATAGGGTTTTTAGTTGACTGCTGAGATCAAGGCATCCTCAAAGGATGATATCATTCTAGGACCCATCTCAATGCACTGTCTTGTGTTGTCACTTCACTACTTTATTGGATTAAATGTCTTCTCTGGGATCCCGCAGTTTTTTTTTTTGGTCAAAAGATCTCGCAATTTCACCATGCATTAAAACCTTTTTTCGGGCTGTCCTAAAAAAAACTGAATTTAGAAAAAAAAAGAGAGAAAAGCAATGATAGAGAAGGAAAAAGAGATGAAGAAACTTCACGATCAATTGGGTTTCAGCTAACAGAAGTAGGGGGGAGTTCATAAATGTGCAATTCCTCATGATGATTGCATTTTCCAGAGCAAACATGCATGAGCTATGATGCATCGTGATCAGCCCTTGCACTTCATCGACGAATGCAACGTTTCAAAAAGGATGAGATGAGAAATTTTTTGCTGTTTTTCTAACTTTATGAGGCGAGGCAAATTGATTTTTGTGATTAGATGTTTGACAACGCTATATATGCGACTCCGGAAAATCAAAATGCGAAACCCTATCCATAAGCTTCCCAAGCCTTCTGGCCTATTCTATTCTAGTTGTGGATTAGGCTATCTGCTCATGATGCACCCAAGAGGCAATGCTACCTTTATCGTATTAATTAAGGAGGTAATAACGGAGGAAACTATGATTAATTATCTTTTATCATTATTGTTGAAACTGCAAATTATGATATGATTCACTCTACCTCTCTTCTTTCTTATCCAATTTCGATACATGAAGATGCCATATTTCCTCAGATTCTGTGAACTCAAAAGAGAAGACTGAAGTTCATGAATTCTACTGTATGGATTGCAGGTATCATCACTATGTGAGAGGGAACACAAATTAGTCACCTACTTCCCGCCCACGAGATCCAATCAAACATGGTTGTTGCCAATCAAACTCAACTCGCTTTCCTTGGTCCAATGCATTGTCCAATCCAATATAATGAATGAAGTAGATGGTAGTACCTTTCCTTGAGGCTGTACTGCAATGAATTTCGCAGGATTTTAAATGGGTCACCAGAGAATTTTTGACAAGCCGGTGGGATCATAAATTTCCCTAGAAACCCTAGTTTATACTTCTTTTGCTCTTCTGGGCTTGCACAACCCCCCAAGTCTAATCAGGATAATTAATCCAAAACACGCTTATCTAATCGAACAGAATTCTCAGTCCTTGTCCAACTGTGTTATTTGACATTAAGTATTCAGAAAAAAACAGCATTTACAAGGCGATGGTGGAGGCGACCTGCTAATGAAGGGATTCACCCGAGGGATGACCACCTAAGATTCCACACGGAACCGTCATTAAGAATTACGCAGGAGATAAAACGCGACAAAGGTGGAAACATAATGGTTAACTATCTTATCTAAAGCCTAGGAAATATAGTTGTTATTGTAAACCCTAACTAGTAAAAAAGTCTACACCGAACAACTCTCTTTGCTAATCAAAAGGAGGGAGAGGACTGACCCAACTGTCAAAGTGAGGACAAAAGGGGTATGTGGGTATGGCTAAACTATAAGTTTAATCGGAGGTGAGCAGAGAATCTAAGGCTATTGCTAAGAAGGCAAATATTATATGATTAATTCACGATTGAAGCGAGAATTTTTCTATGTGCCAAGGTGCCATTAAGTGTGGACAATTAAGTTGCCTTTCGGATCTTGTGTCACTCCATATTTATATTAGGAACGTCAGTTCTTCTTGACCATCTCGCACTGATTGTATTTTTTTTATACATCGCAATTATCAATTACCAGAATATTGTTCAACGCAAGTTAACATATCTTCAAATCTGAGATCCGATAAGACTCGGAGGGAGGACAACATCGTAAGTTATTTACTCTGCACTGCGATTAAGGTCTTTATCTATTATTATCAGAAATATATTTATGAATTAATCGAGTGTACAGACAGTTTCGCGAGTACATGACATCAACATCTCGGTTTCGTGAATCTCACGGGACGAACGAAATGTGTGGCACAAGAACAAGAGCATGAGTCTAATATGATTAGGGTGGTTGAGACCCCATGATCAACATTAGTTTCAACAAAATTAATTTTTTTGACCAAGAAAAAAAAAAACATCCTCCTCTCACGTACCTTGTAACTCTAAGGGAGGAAAACCAAGGGAAGGAATTCGATGACGTGGCGGGGTTTGACTGGTCAGAGCGGTTAGTGGGGGGGAGGGCTTTCAGCCAGCCAAGGCGCCTGCGCTCCTGCGAGTGCTGTTCCACGTACTCCCGCCTCGTACGGGTGTTAAGGTTGAAACACCACCGAGCCGCTACTGAGGACCCCACCTTGTCTTGTCCCCCCACCCCCATTGGACCGTCCCCGGCACGCGCCGTCCGGTCGCGTGGCGGCCCCCAGCGGCGTTTCCCGCCAGTCGGAAGAAGACCCCCCTCCTCCCGAAATTACACCTCGTGCTCCCCGGTCAAACCTGCGGTCTTCCCCCTCGCTCTCGCCCCATAATAAGAAAACCGCCCCCCTCCCCCACAAAAAAAAAATTAAAAAAAATCGAAATTTGCATTTATTGAGGTCCCCAAGTGCAGGGTCGGATCATCAAAGCGTCTTTCGATTGGAACCGTAGTTTTTTCACGAAGTAAAAACTATGTTTAACATAAGAGAATACAATTTTTGTCGCGTTGCAGCCTATACGATAAAAATTCTAAATATTTTTTTAATTAATTATTTAATAAGCTCTCCCTCGTAAAAACAAAATGTATCGAGTTGTCTGCGGTGCATTGTGTCCACTGTGTAAATCGGTATTCTAAAATTCCCTTACGGCATTTAATACGTATCCCAGAAGTTCGCCGTCAACGATACTCTCTGAAGTTGCCGGGGCGCTCCCGACCCAATTCGAGCAGCCCCGGTTCGGGGGCATCGGGCGGGTCTCCTATTATCGAACCGCGACGGGTGTCGTTTGTTTACCTTACGAGATGATGCAAAATCCGAGATATAAATTCGGTGCGGCACCAATCCAAAACCAAGCACAAGCATTTTTAGAGTGCGACTTGACTCCTTGCCGAGGAGTAGTGCACACAAGCACACATCTCGCGCTCGCGCGCGCGCGCACCAACCACTCCTGTCACGACAATCGATTCCGTGCACGGCGAACTGATGGAGAAGCCCATGCCCGACCTCTGAATTTTCGCCTCCGCGATCTCTCTTGTTTCGTCGCTGAATCCCCGCGCGCGCACGAACCCATCTCCATCTCCATCCCCATCTCCCTCTCGTCGATGGTGGTTTCGCCCGGGAGTTAGAAAGGAAGATCCTTTTTCGTGGCCTTTTCCCCCAGTAGATGAGTCGCTGCGTCGACGGGGAATGATGGACGACTCTCTCTCTAGCTTCCTGTGCCAGGAGAGCGAGGCCTGCTTGGACGATCGTGGGCCCGTGGAGGAGGACGAGGAGGCGTTCATTGACCCCAGCGATCGTGACGACGGCTCCGGCGACTGTTGTTTGGACGATGAGGAGTACCTGCAAATGCTGTTCGATAGGGAGACCGGTTCTGGGTTCAAGAGAGACGAGGGTGTTGATCCGGGGAGGCGGGTTTGGCCGGCTCGCTTCGAGGCGGCCTCGTGGATTCTCAAAGTCGGTTTTCGTCCAACCCCACCTGTCCATTTCGTTTGAAAAACTCCACGATTGATTGGGAATGTGTGGAGATGTAGGATTGAGACAGATTGGTTTTATGGCTCTTTTAATTTTTTTGCTTTCTTGCTTGGTTGTTCGAATCCAGACTAGAGAAGCGTTTGGATTTCGCTTCCAGACGGCGTATCTGGCCATGACGTACTTCGATCGGTTCCTTTCTAGGCGGTGTATCGATGTAAGTCTACTCTAGTGTAGTTCAAATTTATGGTGGTGACTTCTTTCAATGTCAATGATGATTGGAGCTTCATTAAAGGCACGATCGTTAAGGTGTTTGTGACAATGTTGTATGTTGTTGTTTGATGGTGTTGTAGAGTGAGAAATCATGGGCAATTAGATTGCTGTCCGTGGCATGCCTCTCTCTGGCCGCGAAGATGGAGGAGCTGAGTGTTCCGCTGCTGTCGGAGTACGAGACAGAGGATTACTGCTTCCAAAGCAAGGTGATTCAGAGGATGGAGCTTCTGGTGCTGAACACATTGGAGTGGAGGATGGGCTCGATCACGCCTTTCGCGTACCTACATCACTTCGTGGCAAGATTACCAAAGGAGCCTCCACAGAGCACGGTCGCGTCCAAAAGTGTCAATCTCATCTTGGGCATCATGAAAGGTAAGATCTTGAATGATTTTCGATATGTATCTGAAGAAAGTTGGATTGTCTTGTTGTTGCTGTTTGATTGGTGAATTGAAGTTTCTGTTCCATTGCAGAGATCAACCTGGTTGATCACAGGCCATCTTCTATAGTAGCCGCCGCCACATTGGCTGCGTTAAACGATTCATTAACAAGAAATGCACTGGAGTGTAAAATAAGCGGCAACTATTCTTTCCATCAAAGCCTGGACATTGTGAGTTGTGCTGAGAACATCAAGAAATCATTCATTATGTTCATTTTCTCTCATCAATCAAAGTAGCTTGTGCCATTCCTTTTGTCTCGAAAAGTTCCAACCTGTTGATGTCCTAGATTTTTTCTTTCACCCCTCCACAGGATGCTGTGTTCTCATGTTACATTCAAATGAGGAGTTTGGACAAGGAGATGCTTCCAATGGCCAAGTCTTTGTCCTGGCCAGAGCTAACCACCAGCCATTTGAGGCCACTAGACTTTTCTGAGATTTCTTCTGTTACTACTGCTATTAGCACCAAAAGGAGAAAGTCTCCATCCAATGATCACGATCAAGCTCCTGGTGCTCCGGATGATAAGCGGCGCTGCTAACGAATCGAAACCTTCGAGAGAGACGGGAGGAACTCGGAGTTGATCAACGGTCATCTCAGACGACACATCAAAAAAAGAATAACGAGAATAGAATATAATTTAGAAAGCATAAAGGGAGCATCAAAAGCAAGCCTTGGGGCTTCATCCGAAAGCTGATTTTTTTCATTTTAAGGGAAAGCCACACACAACATTGGGGGAAAAAGTCCAGAATCTCCAGATAGAGGGGGTCTTGAAAGCTGCTTCTGAGTGGGGTCAATGCCTAATTTCGCTCGGTCACCTTCATTGATTTTGATTTTTTTGATGATGTTTTTGCTTTCTCTTTATTCTGGCCTGACCTTTCCTGAATTCTTATTTATTTGTTTATTTATTTATTTTGGGGTCCTTAGAATAAGATGTCTAGAACAAGCAACCCTGGCTTTTGATTTGGGATTTGCTTTGTTGTTTGCTTCCCGTGTTATTAGGTTTGATTTGATGCATCAAGTGTTGGAAGTTGGCCAACCAGCCAAAGAAAAGAGGGGAGAGAGAGAGAGAGAGAGAGAGAGAGAGAGAGAGAGAGAGAGAGGTGTAAAAAAAGAAAAGGGGAAGTGAATGTGATTGGGTTTGTTTGAATGTTTGGGGGATACCTTTCAACTGGAGGGGCCCTTTGTCCTCTTCCTGCGGAACTTGCCTGTTTTCAGGGGATCATGGTTCATCAAAGTCATTGTTTGTTGATTTGAAGGGTACTTCCCATGTTGATGGTACCTTTTGATTGGATTCATTCGTTGTTCAATATGTGGGCTTTTCTCTACCCTTTGCTTTTACAAGAACTCTTGAAGAAAAGAGAGAGATAAACAATCTCAAGTGAAGAGAGCGAGAGCGAGAGAGAGAGAGAGGGGGGGCTAGAGGGAGGTGGATTGAAAGATTTTAAGCTCTTCATCTTTGCCGAGTAGGAACTTCGTGATTTCTTTTTTACAGAGTTGGCCATTCTCTTATCTGTCGATCATCCCCGGGTGAAATCTCGAATCGCAAGAAGCAGGCTATCTCACTTACTAGACAAAGAGGGAGAGACAGTGGAATTCCCCTCCCTAGTCCAATCTAATTTCCACTTGAAGTGGTCTTGATACCTGATAAGTGCTCTAGGTTGGAAAATCGACCATTTTATGGTGTTTAGTGTTTCCGAAACAGTAAATAAAATTTCTAGCTAAGCAGTATTCTCTCATTCAAAACAACTTGCGAGCATTACTAATCTTCATATTATCGGGAATGATGTCGTCGAGTTTTAGTAGACACGGGCCGAGCGAGCAACGCGCGCTCTAGGAATTTCTCACTCGTCTGATCTTTCACTGAATTGATAGGTCGGAGCAATACTTGAATCGTCTCGGTCTCTAGTTGATGCGTCACCGAGGCGGCAGTGGAAAGAAGGATGTTTTACTCGCTTTGGGAACTCAATTTCCTCCCTCGATACGAGGCTTGGGAAGGGAGGGTTAGGAAGGTCCTATGATATGCAAGCGATTGGGGTTCGACTCGTTCGTTCGCTGGTTTTATGGCCATGGACAGACCGACCCCTCCAGCATGAAAATGTGCAATGCCGGTAACTGGCCATGAGGTAAGGGCCATCTTTAGTTTGCAATTTATTGGATTCTGCTGGTTCGAGACGCATCAATTTGCTTAGCGCGTGTTTGGTACAGCTTTTGCACGGCTTCTAGAGTTGTGAATTACAACGCCTTTGGCCTTTAAAAGCGGTTCGATGAAGAACTTCAGCCGCGGCTTTTTTAGAATGCAGCTCCGGTACTTTCGACAAAGCCGCTTCTAGAAATTTCGAGGTATCGTAACTTTTAAACATTTTAAGCGAGAGTTGTCGCAATTTTTCTAGAAATTTGGAATAATAAATAATAACATTACCATGATGATTTTTTAGCAAATAAAAATGGAAAGCATAATAACTATGATAGAATAATATAATGATTACATTAATATTGATCCCAATAAGTATAGTAAATATTATTATTTTTATCAAATATTTACGTTAAAATTATGATTTTATTTGTAAGGACATATAGCTGTTATAGTAATCATTATAAGTTTACTCTAATAAAATAGAAAAATAATGCCATATTATTATTATTATTATTTAGGGATATTGACATAAATGGTCCATAAACTTATAATTTGTTCAATATAGTCTCTGAACTTTTAGCACATGTTCAATTTAATCCATGAACTATACAAAAGCGTTCGATGTTGTCCTTTCTTAATTCAAGTTGAAAAACAATATTGAACATTTTCATATAGTTTAGGAACTAAATTGAACATGTACAAAAAGTCCAGGGACTACATTGAACAATTCTAAAGTTTAGAAATCACATTGAACAAATTAAAAGTAGAGCAAAAAACTATAATAATAAGGAAAAAAAATACAATAATGTTAAAGAGTCTTTTCTTCCGTCTTTCTGATAGCCACAACAATCTCGCAGCAGCTTTTGCCAAATGCGTTAATCATTTATAGTCACAACACAACCTGTCCAAAGTGTTGCAAAATGCATACCAAACAGATTGTCATATTCAAAAATCGTTGTATGACCTTAGGCAGACTGTCCAACCAATACGCATTGATGAACTAGAACTCTAGCCAGTTGGGGGTGTAATGTAACTAATGTTATTAGAGGATGCTGCTTATATTGTAACGACATACCTCTCGAAGCACAACTTAGAATAAATTTTCAATGTACAGACAAAAGCCCTAGATTGTCTATCTCTTCTACAATAATTACGACGAAATGGGACACCCAAGTTCAGGTAGATTTATACATTGCAAGATGGGTGCTTGATTGATGCAGTGGGCTATGAAATTGAGCAATGTTTGACTAGGGGCCAAAAAAGGGGACAAGAACTGTGCAGTCAAAAGACTGAACTGGCGAGACCAAGTACTTTAGGTACTCCCCTGGCGTTTTCACTCTCAACAACTAACAATCCCTTTCATTCACAGTTGGCAATTTGTACCAGGTGGGGATATGTAGCTTTGTACATATCTTAGCTACCCTCTCTGACTTTCAATCTTCCTCGGGGCTTGTCGTCCATGGGTGTCTCTGCAACTGGTGATCCAGTGGACATGTGGGAACAACAATTGGACGAGCTCCAGGAACTTTCTTCGACTCAGGATACATTTTGTCAATGTCAACATGTTTCACTGAACAGGTATAGTTTTGTCATGAGCGAAGATGTAAGCATCCACCCACTTACTACAGCTAGTACGGTTACAATTGCCGAATTTTCAGGATCCAGGTGTATCTGTTAATTTTTTTTAGGATGATGTTGATTGACATATATCGTCGGCAGCTAGTCATTTTATGGATTAGCCTAGACTTTCTCTGTGCTTTGACTGGTTGTGGAGAAGGAACCGCCATAGAAAACTTCACAAGGAACAAGGCATTGTAGAAGCACCTTTCCCTTGAATAAAAACTACAAATCAGCTTGTCTTGTTTTTGTCCCTTCCCAACAGCCATTGGTGTCATGCATATATCACCTTAAACCTGTACAAGACGCATGTTTCAGCTTCACTTAATCATAAATACTTAAGACTTAGGCATTGCAAAACACTCCGAAGAGTCGAATTAGAGTTCTTTCCCATTGAAGAGATACAAGTTCAATTCCCTAGGTCCTTCCCAATGTCTGTAAACAATGCATTATGTTTGTGCCTTGTTATAGACAGAATGGTGCAATATCAAAGTGCTGATTGCTATGTCGTTCGACATAACTAAGTAACTCCTAATGAGAATACAACAGAATAGGATGACTCATATAGACGGTCGAGTTCAGTCGCAAAAACTAAAAGTACAGTACCAAAAATACTGCCATTCACGAAAGTCAGAAATCAAATTTCAAAGCTCCCAGTTATTCAGCAACTTGAGACCTAAATTCTGGTGCCTTTGGAAACTTTACAGTGCCAAAAAGTGTCAGCTCACACAAAGTTACAGATCGATAACCAGGAAAGGAAGAAAGAATGCAAAAATAAAGGGATAAAAACTAAGGTCCTAGCTTTAGCCTGAAACTAATACCCAAATTCATGGTTGAAAAATTACACAAGGTTAGATTCTTCTACCTACATTATCCCGATCCCACAGGGATCATCTTCAAAGCAGCTGCAATTGGCATACCCAGAAACCCAAGTAAAATGCTGACAAACCACTGCTGCAAGCTTAGAGGATATGTGTTTGCAAATGTTCCCAGGAATTCGATGATTATGATTTGGAAGATGACAGTGCAAGTGAGCACGGCCACAAATACGTAATTTCTCAGTATTCCCTTGAAAACGTTTATCTTCTCCATCTCCCTGGAGCTGATTTCATTGAAAACCTGTGATCAATGTAATGCATGTAGCGTAAGCCCACAGGATTGGAAAAGTTGGAAGAAACTGTTAAAGAATCATATACTAGCCCCATTCATGTCAATTAACACAATTTCCACCACCTGACTTCCCTAGCAAGAAACAGCTCAAACTACCATGTAATGAACAGCACACTTTTGAGTTCTTTATTATAGGCAAAAAAACAGCGTGCCTAGTTCATGATGTGAGTCGACGACTTCTGGAGAAAATTCAGATTAATGCATCTCCCCTATGAAAGCTAATGCAATTTGTCATATTACAAAAAAAAAATTGATGAGCAAATGCCTAATTCCGTAATTGTGTGAACATGCAAAACCATGGTTAATTATGACTACCGAGACAAAAATTCACTGCAGCCACTTCTAGCATCTTTTTTTTTTTTTCCATTTTCCAGATACACTGGAGTCTCTTGACTCAAAGTCAGAAGTTTGGTAGTTGAATTAAAAGATCACTTATAATGCACTGTAAAAATAAAGTGAAAAAAAAAGAATGCTTTTGCTGGAGTGTCAAATAGCTTGGCGACTTTAAAATTTACCTGGCAAAAGACAAACGAGTTAAAAATGATGGTGTTCAATATCAAGTTAGAGTCTGGACCCGTGAGATGGAAAG
The DNA here is from genome assembly GCA_031216405.1 of Syzygium malaccense. Classification (NCBI taxonomy): domain Eukaryota; kingdom Viridiplantae; phylum Streptophyta; class Magnoliopsida; order Myrtales; family Myrtaceae; genus Syzygium; species Syzygium malaccense. The sequence continues at coordinate 11,445,378 of CM062258.1, forward strand.
CTTCTTTTCCTTTCGTTTGAAGATACCATATGATGACAAATTGATACAAGGACTGCCCCAAGATATTCCTCCACATCACATTACTGATAAAATTCCCTTTCCTACCGACAGGTGGCCTCTTCATCAAGTCATCAGTAGGAGGTTCTGTTGCTAACGCAAGGGCTCCCAGAGTGTCCATAATCATGTTGACCCACAGAAGCTGTACAGCAGTCAAGGGAGCACTCCCTACAGATACATTTTTCAATCATTAGCAAGTAGGACGAACAAAATCCCAGCATAAAAGTAAACAAAAAAACTACCTAGGAGATTGAGAAAGTATCTAATTACCAGTTAAACATGCTGAGGAGAAGTTAACGATCAAGGCAACTACATTGACTGTCAGCTGAAACTGGACAAACTTCTGAATGTTTATATAGACCGAGCGGCCCCATTTAGCCACTGTTGCAATTGTGGAGAAATTATCATCTAGAATGATCACATCAGCACTCTCCTTTGCAACCTGAGATGAGAAAAAAACTTTAAATACCAGAGCACTTGAGATATGTAGTAATAAGCATGATGACGAGATGATGACAACTGGTGACTGAGACTAGACTGGTCATCGTTTTAGTAGGCCATTCAACAACAACATGATGAAGCTGAAGCTAGAGGGGTCTGAATACACTGTTTAAGGGTACATTGAGCCTCTGATTACAACATAAATAATACCAACTCTCCACCTTGCCTAGTGCAGGGCAATGAAATAAGTATTGAAGTATTATCCCACATCGATTGACAACGGGTCCTAAATGCTCTTTATATTCATATGGTCTCACTCCATCTAATAGCTTAAGCTTTTGGGTTGGTCTCTCATACCAGCTCTGCTTAAATTTTTACATAAAAATTGAAAAAACAGGCAGCAATGCAATCCTTCCTTACGGTAATAAGCATTCATCAGGTGTAAGAGTTTGTGACAAGATAGCACAAAGCACAAATCGAATGGGGAAGAAAGAAAATATTCAAGGATGCAGCAAAGAAAATTCCAGTTAAAAGATGATCCCTGAGACTCCGATAGATAATTATGAGGAAGAACGAGTTCCATGGTGTCATAATACACACAAATAGACAAGATGTGGAGCTCAAGAAGGTACGCTTAAAGGAGAAGGCTTCTAAACATTCAAGAGATCATAATGTACAAGTCAAGAAAAAAATATTTATTTTACAACCGCAAGATCATAAGCATTAAGAATTTTCTTTCAGAAGCACACACAGAGAGGGTAAAACAGGCAAAGGTACCTCAGTTCCAGCAATGCCCATTGCCAGCCCAATATCCGCTTCATGAAGTGCCGGAGCATCATTAGTTCCATCACCTGTCACAGCAACCACTTCTCCAAAAGTATTCTTCAAGTGCTTCACAAGTTTATGCTTGTCCAATGGAGAAGATCGAGCCATCACCTGCAAAGCAATAGATATCAGAACAAAAATGCATTTTGTGATTCTCGTTGAGCTTCCATATTACCCCTCCTAATATCTACTGAATAATGAAGGTCAATATGCATATGCACCTGAATTTGAGGAATCAGCTCACGCAGTTCTTCATCACTTTTTTCACGGAACATTGGCCCCTCAATTGCTATACCATCATCAGTCAGGATCCCACACTCTCTAGCAATTGCCTTGGCAGTGTTTATGTTGTCTCCTGTGACCATACGGACAACAATTCCAGCAGACCTACAAATTGCAACAGATTCCTTGACACCGGGACGAATGGGATCTTTGATGCCAACAATTCCTATACAAGTGTATCCTTCGGTAGGAATAGCATTTTCTGGAGAGAAGTCATTCCCAACCTCCATGTAAGCAAGGCATAGAGTTCGAAGAGCTTCATTAGCAAATAGTTCGATTGTTTTTTTCAGATAGTTTACTGAAGAATCATCGAGGAGAACCACATCCCCATTTGCGTCTATGACTTTGTCACATGCAGCCAAAATAATTTCAGAAGCACCTTTACAATGAGCCCTGCGACCTCCTTCGGGGAGCTCTATTACCACCCCCATTCTCTTCTTCAAAGAATTGAAAGGTTCAACCTTTATAATTGTTGATTTTTCTCTTTCTTCGTGGAAACCTCCTCCAAGCTTCAGACCAAATTCCAAAATAGCTGTTTCAGTGGGTGTTCCCAGTATTTCACATTTTTTATCCTCGCTGTTTACAACTTCTCCCCCTGTATTAGTAAATATCGACTGAAGTAGGATTCCCCTTGCAGAGTTGGGAATTTCGGAGCAGAGACCGAGAGCTGCCTCAGGGCTACTGACTTCCTTAGTTTTCAGACAAATGCAAGCTTTCACGACAGTCATGTGGTTAGTAGTAAGTGTACCAGTCTTGTCGCTGCATATTGTCGTGGAAGATCCCATTGTTTCACAAGCAGCAAGATGGCGGACAAGTGCCTTGTCATTCATCATTTTCTTCATTGCAAAAGCAAGGCTCAATGTCACTGCTAATGGCAACCCTTCAGGAACAGCAACCACAACAATTGTAACTGCAACTGCGAAGAACTCCAACAATTCCATTGCGTCATCCCCAGACCAGGACCAGTGTGATCCTTCCAGTAACTTTCGGCTAAACAATCCTTGGACCAACACAGAAAAGGTTATAACGGCAAAGAATAGGCCAATTTTACCGATGAGGGTGGCCACACCATTGAGTTTGACTTGCAGTGGGGTTTCATCATCTCCACCTTCACTTAGAGTGGCCATTAGTTTGCCCCACTGGGTTCTCATTCCAACAGTGGTCACCAGCATCTTGCATGATCCATCCTGAACTTTCGTTCCAGAGAGAAGAAAAGGATTACCAACGCCAACATGGATGGGTTCACTCTCTCCAGTTAAACTAGATTCATTTATCAAGAGGGAGTACCCGGTAATAAAAAGTCCATCAGCTGGCACTTGATCCCCAATGTTAAGATGGACAATATCGCCCGGAAGAAGATCATATATAGATAGTTTTTGTCTATAACCGTTTCTGGTCACCTGAACTGCAATTTTTTTCTTCTCCGCATCCAAATCCTTAAACTGCAGAGATTGTTTATAATCACTCGTGGCAGTCACAAATACAACAAGCAGAATGCTAGCCACAATTCCAAGTCCATCGTGGGCACCCTTTGGCCAGCCTTCCATCATTATACCAACAATTAGAGAGACAAAGGCACAAACTGCGAGTATCATTAAAGTCATGTCTTGGAGAGCTTCCAAGACAAAGAACCAGAATCCACGGGTCGGGCTCTCCGCAAATTTATTAATTCCAAAGATCTCTTTCCTTCTAATGTATAAATCTCTAGAAGTAGAAATACCATTGGTAACTGATGTCCCGAGCTTGTCTACAATACCTTCAACTCCACCATGACTTCTTAGTTTTTTCACATCGTGGCCCTCAATAATGGATCCCAATTCTTCTGCACAAATTTGAAATCCTGCAGCTTTGACATCTTCAGGTACTTTGTAATCACTCAGTCCTGCAGGCACCCAGGCATGACTAAACATGAGAAAAACGACAAAACAAAATAAGGAAAATAAAAGGATTTACTTTTACTGAAGGATCATCACCTTGGATGAACTGAAGCGCAGCCTGTGAAACTATGACAGCAACCCTAAAATTTCCCTGCAGCAATCAAAATGAAATTAGAAAAGAATATAAATGAAAATTAAGAGCAAAGAACACAAACAACTCTTAACTGGTGCGACCACTCGCCTAATCTCCTCGAGAACAGGTACCAAACAATATAGAGCCTTAACATTCCAAAGAGCAAGTCACTCAAGATAACAATAAATAGAGGCCAAATACATTCTCTGCATGAGTTTCCAAGTACGACCTCAAAGCATTCTTCGAAAAGCCTAATTGAATTTTGAACTACACATATGAAACATCCAACCAAACTAACTTTCCACTTGGAAAACAGCCCATCCAATTCCCTACGAGCATTTAAAAGGTTCCTTAAGTAGTTAGCTTTCAATGTATTATTGCCATCCCCACTTGTCTTCTCTCGTATAGTAATACACTAATTGAAGCGAGTGTCCTACTAATTTGTGTTGTTTTGGTAGGTGGAACTCTTGCCGGTATCTATTTCAATTTTGGAAGTTATCCATAATCCCCTATTTCTCCAAGCTCCATTGCTCTGAGATGCAGCAAGAATGCAGGAATTTCAAAATCGATTAGGAGAGCTCCTCCTAGTATAAAGATAGAATAGGGATGAAAATATAACATTTAGATCAAGTTTAGATATTCACTACGTGCTTTCTTCTTATTTTTCTTCTTCTCTTCTATCTTTTCTCCAGATGAAGAACATGATTGAGAGCATAAGCCCGAAATCAAGTTAAGTCGAGAGATATAAAAGAAATTGACGGTTCTGTGAGATGAGGTGGAGTGAGATGGATCGGCTAATTCTTTGACAATTTCAATACATGTAGGAACTAGACAGAACATCCGAAAAGGAAATCTAGAACGCAGAGCGCTCGACCATATTTGATCTCGTGCTTAAGCTGAGAAAACTACAAGGCAGGGCAGGAAAGTTAAGACAAGCTCTCGATTGTCCGTTCATCAGCTAACTCATCGCTGGCTCACGAAGCCCATTTTCAAGATGAAGTCATATATCCCGAATTTAGAAATTGCACAGGCAAACGACGCAAGAACTGCATCGACCCGATTTAAGAAACCAAACCCACTTCTCTGTCTCTCTCTCTCTCTGGTCTGTGCAAGATCTCAAGGGTCGTCAACACAAAAAGGTAAACAAAGGAAACCGAAACAGCGACAGACCGACCTTAAACGTGCGACGTATATCATCGGCTTCCGATCGCTTGTTCAGATTGGCCGTGAATCGGAACCTCCGTTTCCGGTTCTTCACCAGCCAGCACGCTCTTCTCCACCGCTGGAGCGCCTCGTCCGACGAGTTCTTCGCCTGCACTTCCCCGAAATTCTCCTTCAAGTAGCTGTCCATCATGTCTCCCGCACACCTCCTCACTCCTACTAATCAGCTAAAAAACGCAACTTTATGTACACGGAAGAAGCCCCGAGCCGACCCAATCTCAACCCGTGAAGAGCCAAAGCTTGGGAGGATCAAGCAAACGCCAGCAGATCACGAGGTTTCTCCAGCACCCCCAAAATCGGATGCGCGGAGGAAACGTCTGTCAAAAGCTTCGATCTGATGATCAGTGAACCGAGCAGGAGACAAGGGCTGACCACGGAAGATTCAAAAAGACGAGGAAACAATGGAAACACGAAACAACGAAACGCGACTTCGATCCGATCAAAGGATTTGCTCAGGTCTTCTGACCCAGCAATTCCGACCTCCGCGGACTTTAATAGGAAGACGAGGCGGTGAGCGGGGGGGAGGTGTCGTGGGATCTGGGGAATGCGCAGAAGATCTAGCCAGAAACAACGGTGCGACTGCGGTGGAAGGTCGACGCCATTGACGACGACGATGCAGCAGAAGGAGGGGGGGCAGGAAAACGAAGGTGGTCCGAAGCAACAGGTTCGACACGGCGTTGACGTTACGGACCGAAAGGAGGAAGGTTCTTCGTAGTTGCGGATGTTTTCTGTGTCCGTTCCTTCAAACGAAACGTTTAGTTGGAGCACAATTTTGAGATTCAAGGTCCCCACCATGCCCCCCCTCCCAAATAAAAAATATTGCATTTGCTTCGTAAGATGTGAAATTTCGGGATATGTTATTGATGAGGTCATTGCCCACTTAAAAATGTAATTTCATATCTAGGTATTCTACAAAAGCCGGCAAAATTTTAAAGCTCTATTTATTTCGTTAAAAAAAATGTGACGTTACTGGACAATTTTATTTTTGTGTTTGGTTGAGACTTGAAAATGAACTGAAAAATATATTCTATCATTTGGTAATATAAATTTCATCTGATTTTCCAAAATGGACATATACTTTCGAGCAATAGCGACTTATGTTTAAGTAGCCAAGGAAATCGGCGCAAGTTCCGAGGTCTCGAGCTCGATCCCGACTCTTGGGCATAAGCACAGGCACTGATCTTGGGTTCGTCGAAACCGAGCCCGAGAAGTCGATGCCCATGCCCGACTCCCTAGCACCGTGGCCCGGGTCTACAGAGGCTAGGTCTCGGGCACAGCCTAGATGGAACCCGGGTTGGGGTGCTCAGGTCCCAAGCTCGGCTTTGATGGACCCGGCCCCATTGCCGAGGGCTCGGGAACAAGCATTAGGGTTCCCGTGGCCAAGTCCAGAGTCTGCGGTTCAAGCAACGATACCTAGTCATATTTCGTGGAAAATGATTTCCGAATTTTTAAAAAGGAAATCATTTTCTTGAATTTAAGTTTTGGCAAGGAAAACATTTTTTCCCGTTAATTCCATTAACTCATTTTCCTAAGTGATTCGAACGCCGAGAAATGCATAAAATGTTTTTGGCGAAACAAATGAAGCTATAGGTGAATTCGAATTCTCTAGTGAGAATTACATGAAAATGCAATAATCACACTACCAATCACACACGTGCCTATACATGTTCCGTCTATATATTTTTAGTAAGGCTACGCTTTCTGGATTACTTGCGAGACTAAACAAAGAACAAACATTTTGATTAATTCGAGATATATTATGCATAAAAAATAATCATCACGTCACTCTCGTGAAAATATAGATACCTCAGCTTGATTTTATATCTTAACATAAGACCCTGTCACTGTTTATAAGTTTCGAGGATTTTGAACATCGAAGTTTTGTCTTTTGAGTGATCTACAATTGAATTTCGTGGTTGCTTGGGAAGCATGGGTACGCCCAGCCCCGACTAGTTTATTCTCGCGTCACTATCTACTCACCTTCCTACTTTTCAGCATCATTAAGCAAGAAAAGATGCTTTTCACCAAGGAAAAAAGCATGAAGGGTGCCTGCCCCGATGGAGTTTGCGATGGCCGAGATTTTTTTGGTACCACGGTCCATCTAACGATAGCCAACCCTTTCTCAAGGTCAATCTTTCGATATTAACACGCGATAGATTCTTGGCTGCAGAATGGCCCGTGCAGAGCCTGGTGTGCCGGGAACACCAGGGCAGTCTTCCTTGTAAAGATTATTCCTAAGAACCAAATGGCGAATTACGGTCTTATATCGGATTGTACTACCTCCAATTGAGCTCGAGCGGCATCTAGTCCATCGAGCAAGACATATAGAACGCTTCAGTGCAGCAATTGATTTCGCCTGTTATGGCCTCATCAAGAGAGCGACGCCTCGCCTTTAGAGCTCCTCAGAGTTATAACCGTTTTATCTTAAAACTCCTAATACAGATGCCTAAGATGCCGTTCTTACGAATCAGTTGTGTCATTTCTTCCGCATTACTCGCTTTTCACTCCGATAGCACAAAGCTCCACTAATGAGCTCTCGAGAGCAGTGGTGGAGAATTCGGTCCGTTACACATGATTCCGAATTGTGAAAGAGGTAGGCCATTCTCCTTGCGAAGGAATTGTCTTGCATTCTCCACCCATATTTACTTTCGACCAGGATTTGCGTTTGCCCCAATCAATACTATTGTGTTATTTCCGAGGAAAGGAAACTCAATTTCGCAACAACATCACTTCAACTCTTATTTTATTGCGGGGCCGACCACAGAGACGAGGAGCAGAGCTTTTGACCGGCCTCTTTCTTCTCTCTCTCCTCTTTTTTTTTCCTTTTATTAAGCAGTAAAAAGAGGGCGTCCCCATCAATCTCTTCTTTATTCCTTTCGCAGTACCGTAAGGAAGTCGTACAACGCGGTGAGAAAAACGCGTTCGCTAGGACGACAGATGATGTGATTGGACGGCAAAGTTGACGTACGAGGACGTCCCACGTGGCGCACTCCTGCCCGGTCCGCAACGCCATCGAGGGGCTGACCATGGAGAAGAGAATGCGACATTGACCAAAAAAAAAAGTGCGGTCCACGTGGGGAGTGGTGGGGGCCCATGCTCCGCGTCGCCCTTTGCGTGCGGGACTCCGCGTTTCCGCACTTGGCAACCGTCGCCCTTGCTCCTCTCCGTTTCCTTTCTCTCCACCTCGCTGACGCTCCTCATCGAAGCACTGTTGAAATGTGCAAACATAAAAAAGGAATGCATCCTTTTCATAACGCTATTTTTCTCGTATTATATGTAATTCATATATTAGTAATGAAAATTTATCCTTTCTTAGACGTGGTTAACAAGGGATTTTCCTGAAAAATTACATGATATCGGATGAGATGAAATGATAGTTTATTTCGATGTGTTTGGTGCGTTCGCTATTTGGATAGCTCTTTCATTGTCGCGATGAATAATTGTTCCGCTACGATGACACGCTCTCGTTCCTTCTAGCATCCATCGTAACCATAAGAACTCTTATCTCGTATCAATAAGAGCTCGATATTCCGCTTTCGTACTAAAGGAAGCGACGGTCATTTCTTTTTTGCTGCTACGTGGGATAAGTGAGGTGCCAAGAAGGAAATAGTTGCTTGTAGTGGAGCAACGATATCGAGAGTCACTAATCCAGTTAGCAAAGAAAAAGCTGTCAGCTCAAAGGTAGAACGAGGAAAAAAGTGAAGGCCATGGAATAATGTACTCTTGACATAGCGAAGAATTCGAAGAATTGCTACAAAATGAATCGTACGGAGCGTGGTCACTTACTAACTAACAACGTGAACAACACAGTCAGTATCACGTTGAGTAACAGTAAGATGTATAAGACTGTCGACCAGCCGTGGATAAAGTGTAGGGTTCGAAAGAGGAATCCCAACTTTGGCATCAAATTGAGCATTGGTCTAAAGGAGTCGTGGCATCCTTGTTGTTGGTGAGCCCGGCTTGATACATAAGATCATTTGAATATTTTTCTTGTGAAAGATTATAACTAGAAGAATTTGAATTAACCCGAGCCTAAAAATTAATTGAATTGACCGATATCTTTCATTTAGAATGTTGACTAAGATATTGCTTGAGTTTGAAATGCCGATATGATCATTGCCAGCGATAACCATGTCGTCCACATATTAGAGCGGCATAATACACCCATGAAATATGTGCTGAACAAAAAGAGCATGGTCATAGGGGTTGGATTTGAAGCCAAGGAATTCCACGGTTGAGCTAAACTTGAAATGCCATGTATGAGAAGTATATTAAGGCCATGTAATGCTCGATGTAATCGACACACTTTGTTGGAAGAATGAGTGTATCTATAAGGATGCACCATATAAACTCCCTCAGTGAGATTGTCATTCATGAATGCATTTTTAACATCAATCTGAAATAGAGTCCAGTGCTTAATCACAGCAGTAGAAAGAAAGACTTTGGACAGAAGTAAGACGTGCAAGAAAAGCAAAAGTCTCTTTATAGTTAACTCCATATTCCTAAGTTAAACCTTTCACCGCTAACCAAGATTTGTAACAGTCCTCCTATTATTTGCCTTTCTTTTAATCTTCTACCCATTTAAAATCTACATCTGACTTAACAGGATGCAAATCCACCAAATCCCATGTATGAGATTTGTCTAAGGCTTGCAACTTACCTACTTGCTGCCAAAAAGGATCAGTACTAGCTTTTTTGTGTGTGCAAGGTTTGAAAAGAGAACTAATGGCGGATGGACGTGCATGTGAACCTCGGGTTCGAGGTTGATTGTTTAGCCAAGTAGGTTGCTTAGGTCGTATTCTATAGCAACTAGATGTCATATAACCACATCGGCGACAATACTTACAAACTTTATCTATTATGTGCACTTTACTAGCTTTAAACAAAGCCGATTGGACAAGAAATGTGAAGAAAAAAGTACTGGGAGAGCATATAAGGAGAAAATAAGGCCAAAAATGGGCTCAACACGTTGAAATAACTTGGTAACTGGTGGGAAAGCACCAGGTACTGGCCAAAAACACGTCGAATGGTCTAAAAATGTCTTGGACGATGATCAATTAGGTGATCAACGATCAAAGCTAACCTAGTGCTGCTGACTTGGCGAAGGGTGATGTTAGGGGTGACGTCACGGATGATTTTAGCACACGGACAGTGCATCGTGCCGGCGCGTGGATTTCACGGGCGGGACCTTCTAGTAGCGTATTTAGGCGCGATCGGCGGTGGCGGGCCAAGAGATTTCACAAGGTGACTCGTCCGACGGCAACGAGTCTAGCGGTATTGTTTGTTTTCCAAAACAAAGTGGCAGAAGGTGTTCAAATCAGCATCAACCAGCGGTGAGCTTAGTGGATCCAAGACGCGGTGGTGCGTAGCGGTGCATGTGGCGGCGTTCGACATATATTGGTGACGAAACTTTTGGATCGAGGCTGTCTGAGAGCGGCAAGTACGACAAGGATGTTTGTTTTTCAAAAGGAGCAGTGGAGGCGTGTCAAACAGCAACAAAAGGCTTTTGACTTGGCGGAAAAAACGGGAGCAACGCGATTGATGTAATTACGAAAGGAGCAGTAGAGTAAATGGGCATATTTATAGCGTTTACAAGATAGCCATCTAAATTAACAAAGCATGAATCACGATAGATCAAAGACCAATCAAGGGGAATATACGGAATCTCCTAAATATATCTCTACTAAACAAAACTTTTTTTTCTTTTTTCTGTCGGTTAGCAATCTCTCTATTGGATCCTTTTGGAATTTGGGCAAAGACAACAAAAGAAAGAAACGAGAATCTGATGCGATAAGATAGGAGGAAACTACCGGGACCCTAAGACGAATATTCGGTTCGAAAGTTAACACGACTTTAACGTGCGCGAGGAGTCGAACCCTGTCCCTCATTCTTGAAAACTACCATCGCAATATTGCACCAGTACTTTCCCTGCCGTACCTGCAGACTTGGATTTATGTCCATGGTAGACTAGCGAAAAGATGCATCACGTTCCTGCTCATGTCCATGCAGTTTCGATTTGATTTGCATGTGAATCTCTCACGAAAAATGGATAATTTAAAAAATAATATAAAAATAATAATCGCTCACAAAAACGATGAACGAAATATATCTTCATCGTCTACGAAAATTACCAGACAAACTGTTATCGATAATAAAAATATTTTTCGTTGACTTTCGAGCGATATGGGTAATTGAAAATATTTTTTAAATTATTTATTTTTCGCGAAACAAGCGGAATCGAAATGAGGACTTATGTTGTCTTGTCTCGATTGTTTACCGGAAGTTTTCCGAGCTCATATACATGAAAAGCACTGGGTAAGTACTTATACCTGGAACGTATTACAAAATTATTAGTATACAAGTGGCATGACACAATGTAAATATCTAAACTATTATATAAAATAAAGAAGATTTCCTACTTTGAAGAGATTGATCTCGATCATTTTTTTTCTTACTCGTATATCATTAATTACTTATTTTACAATTATTGGAATTATGGAAAAATCTCTGTTATACTCGTAAAGTACACATATGTCTGTTATAAATTATATACATATAGAACACTGTCATATTACTTTTGGGTAAAAGTACTTCAATTACGAAGTTGTTTCCCATCATTTTTTCAATAAATAATGTAACATGTCGAGAATTATTTATATAACCAAAATATATTTATCTCATATCGAATTCACATAATAAATATAAGATTTTTTTATTCATTGTTACATAGCACAAATTAGTAACAAAACTCAGAAATTAGATACAATTTCCATATAAAATCTTATAATTTAATTAGTCCTATTACAATATGTAAGATTTTCTTGCTTATAATGCAACAGATGCAAAATAATAACGATCACCAAATGATACTATTATGGTGATGCCGAAAATTTTGACGTACTTTTAAGGAAAATGACAACATGTGTTGTAATTTAACGTAGAAACGCTAATAGGATCTTGCAATTAAATTAACACGAATGCACCAGAGAAATAAATGAAAAACAATAAAGACACGAGAGATTTACGAGGTTCGGTCCGAGTGTCGGTAGCCACTTCATGGGAAAAATGAGTAGTAAATAATTCACTATAATTAGAGAACTAAAGTTATAATTGCTCACACTTACGAGTATTTTCTACACCTAAATTAAGTTTACACTCACGGTATTTATAAATGACAACTCAATCGAACGTAAAAGTCACAAATGAAAGCAGGAGGTTTACGTACAGTTGTCCCTTCTTTTTACCCTTTGTGCAGCCGCGGTAGGCCAGAGGAATAAAAGCAAAACCCTTGCTATTTATTTCTTTCTCTGACAAAGACTTTCTGTACCCATTAAATAAAATATACTTATAAAATAAAATATGTGAGCCCTTATTTTGTCTCGTAATGCCAGAGAGTTTTTTTTTTTCGTTTTAATCGTAACAGAAGCTCCTTTTCTTGAATTTCTCTGTGTGGTCAAACTTGGACAATTGTTCATCTCTATCAAAACAAATCTCAACATATACATATTTTTATATGCCCTTCAAGAGATTCATTGGACTTCTTTCCTACAATTTAACAAACCGATTGATATCATCCAATTGGTTCGAGTTCCATAAGAGGCTTAAATTCGAGACATAATTTATAATGCTTCATCTTGGCTCGACGTTTATAGTCAAGTCATAGTGCTCATCATCCATGTTATTCTTTAAACACCTCAACGAGTGCTCACTCTAGATAGACGTCTCACTGACATTTTCGTCAGTGCAATGCACTATCCCAGCATTTTTTGTCCCTCTCAATATCTAAGGATTTATTTCACAGCTTCTCAATGAGTTTTACTAGAACGGTTCATATAACGACTAATAATGCTCAAAGCTTGTGAAATATCAAGCCTAGTGCATACCATAGCATACATAATACTACCCAATGTACTAAAATAAGGAACATGAGACATATGCTCCTCTTCCTCAGCTTGCAATGATAACTTATGAGAGTTTAAAGTGTTTCGCTAAAAGTGTGCTCATATATTTCGCTGACTGTATACTAAAATATGTCACAATCTTCTCGATATATTTCTTTTGAGACAAATGTAAAACTCATCTTATCATGCAAAATCTCCATACACAATATCTGTTTTGTCGCACCTGAATATTTCATCATAAATTCAGCACTCAACTGCCTCTACAAAACATCAATAATAGGCATATCCTTAGCTGCTATCAACACGTCTTCAACATATAATAACAAATATATCAATGACCCATCCTCCAATCTTCTAAAGTATAAATTACTATCCTTATGATTTTTCAAATAATTTTGACTAGCCATGAAAGTGCCAAGGCGCTTATACCACTATCTAGGAGATTGTTTCAGCTCATACAAAGATTACTTTAACAAACAAGCATGGTCTCTCTTACTCGGAAGAAACGCCTTTTTTATATCTAGCTGCCCTAGCTTTGATGTTGGCTAACAATATCACCCAGAGAGGGTGAATGGGTGATTTCAAGAAACTTGACAAAATACCACGGAATTACCAATGTCAAGATTGATATAAGTTAGGTCAAGTAAAATAGTGCATCAATATAAGCAGAATCAGGTTATATCAAGTAGTGTTGTGTGTTTCTATCAGACAGTAATGAATATAAGCAGAAAGATAGAAAACAATACACTCAGAGCTTTATAATAGTTCAGTTAGTGTAAGCCTACATCTATTCTCCCAGACTAACAACCTACTGGTTAAATTCCAAGCAATCTATGATTAGTTACCTGTTTATACTCAAATGCTTCTTCCCAAAGTTGGTGATGCTTATACCCAAGTAGATAGATATCACTATCTTACACCTACGCACAAACTACAATACTAACAACATCTCTCAAGAGATTACAACTTTAGTATGCTAAAAAATACAATTTAAGAATGTAAAGCTTTCTCTAAATTTAGATTTTGTATTATGGATCTCTTCTGTACTCTTCTTGGCGTCTTGTTGATCTCATTCTATACTCCTTGTAATCCAATCTTCCCCCTGTTGGACAATTTTCGCGAGGACCAATCTCCAAAGCTGACTGTTGGAAGAATGTCCAGTATCTTGAGTTCCCGTAGATTTGGTTGCTTATATAATGAAATCTCTAGTTTCTAAAAATAGAGTGATTCGTTTATGGAAATTAACTTGTCTTTAGGATGATTGCCGATAAATCAAGATATCACGTTGGATTGATTGTTTCGCTTGTATTTGTTAGGGCGTGGTTCATATTTCCCATCGATAGGAAATCTTGATAGTTTGGGTTTAAGCTCATGAATAGCTTCTAAGTATATAATATCTTTCTCTTATAATTGAAGGATGTGACAAAAAGGTGGGGTGCTAAATATAGTGGAATCTTTTACTAAACGTAAGTCTGATTTTAAGGTAAACCAAGATAAAATCCCGTGTCTCGATTTCTCTTTCTCGCATTTGCTCTCTATTTCTATCTCTGTGCGACTAATCCTAACAGTATTGCTTACAAAAATGAATGAACGATAAATGTTTTCATCATCCAAGAAAAAATCGAGACAAAAATCATTGTCAATAATAAAAACACTATCCATTGACTAATTATTTCAAGTGGTACACATAGAAAAATATTTTCCAAATATTTCATTTTACACGAAACAAACGGAGCCTACGCGAACGTGAACTCCCCCATGAGAATTACATAAAACGTAGTAATCATGCTCTACTGATGATATACATGCCGATATATGTTTTGTCTACATATTATAATTCGAGACATATACAAAACAAAAATCATCAATATGGATACTTGAGCTTGATTTTATTTCTTAACAAAGTTAAGGACAAGAGTTGGGGAGTCAGACCCTGTCATTGTTTATAAGATTCGAGCATTTTTCGATATCCTAAGTTTTGTCTGATCGGTTTTCTAAAACCAAATTTCGCGGTACAAGAATGAGTGCGCCAATAATTTGTTCTCGCATCACACCATCCGCGCACCTTCCTACTTTTCATCGCCATTAAGTAAGGAAAGATGCTTTTAACCAGGAAAAAAGCATGAAAGCTGCCTGCCCTATTGAAGTTGCTCAAGTTTCGATGGTCAAGATTTCATTTTTGGTACCTCGGTCTAGCCATGCCTCGTTTGATGGTTGCGCGGTGAAAACGAGTTCGCTCACCTGTCTATATCAAATACATAATGACAATCTCTTCCCTGCAGTTTGTTCTTGAGATCGACCAGCGTCTCGTTTTACTTCCAAGCGGGACGTGCTGTTGCCTCGTTCAGTATCACCGAGTCTCATCCCGCACGACGAATTAGCAATTGCCGCTATCAACTGTTTCCAAACCGTTACCATCGAGTCTCCATATTTTACATTGAAAGCACGCCGTCGGCTTAAAAGAATTGGGAAATCCACGGGAAAAGAAGTGTGGTCATGTAGCAATCGCGCTCAACGAGGGAGATCTGTCTTAGCCCTTCGCTTGAGAGCATACGGTTCTTTACTTCTATGGGGCGGTTGCTTGAGCTTGACTTTCACAATCGACATGTCGGTTTCTTTAGGCAGTGAAAAGAGACTAGAAGATAAAGCCAAGAGCGACCACGAATCTGATCTTTGTCCGTGTTCTTTGGCTCGGGACCACCACCATAAAAGAAGATCGTTCAACGCGGTGAGAGAAACGCGTTCGGTCGTTAGAGCTTGAGAAAGATGGAGAGGGTAGTTGAGATTGGTCGAGAAGGGCCCCGCGGGGCTAAGGAGCCAACGAGAGGATGCCATCGAAAAATGCCGCCCACGTTGGTCCCCGCCCCCGAAAAATCATATTTAAAATAAAACGACGTGATTTTTGTCTCGTTTATTAAAATAATTTAATATGTCGGTATCTTCTGTTAATCAAATTGGACGGAGTTAATCAAAAGGCTCGATTGCACAAATTTGATAAATTTTAAGATTTGATTGCAGTTTTTGAGTTTTAAGACTAAGACTTCCGGTGAATATATTCCTATATTTTATTTAGGCAATTAATGTTGAATGTCAAGAATTATCTATATGCCTAAAGCATTGTTGATATGTGTCATATTAGCATACATAAATATAATATTTATGTGATTTGTCGTGAGATGGCATCTGCCGAATTTTTTTTTTGATGTACTTTTAGCGAAATCTATCCCAAACTCCATAATTTCTATCCCATATATTACTAATAGATGCGAAAACGCGTGAGTTAATTATTTTATTCTCTCTCATATGTTTCAATATTAAAGTTTGAATCATTTTTTATCGTACAATAATCTTGAATAGAGAGCTCATGTTTTGGAATCCTTTTATCTTTCCAAATATATTTATGCAATTTTCTTGTAATACTTTTCTCTTTCCAAGTATGTAATTGCTCCAACGTTTCATAGTAAAATGAATTTGCTTAATTGGTCAAATGTCAATTTCTTGCATATACACAATATGTTATAAGATTTCCGGTGAACATATCATATATATATATATATATATATCTCTTTTGATATCACTATATATAATATATATATATATATATATATATATATATATATCTCTTTTGATTCACTTCTATTGGTCGATACTAAAGGAAATCGACCTAACTTTATGCACTAAAGAAAAAGTTCGCTTCCTACTGTTTCCTTTTTCTGCTGTTTCCTTGAGGCATCTTCCTTGAAAGAGAGAGAGACGCTTCCTCCTCTACGCAAGGATCGTGTGGAGAAAGCCAGGACCAAAAAAAAAGGGGGGGATTTTTGTTAGATACGTTCCCCGTGTAAAAAATAGTTTATACGTTCACTATTGGATGGCCAACATATGGGAGGATTCCGTTACGGAACTAATTTTAAAAACACGCGTCGCCTATCTAACGATGAATGTGTAAAGAAATTGTTATTCTAATTAACACACTAGTACGGTGGTTCTAGGAACATTTATACAAATATAATAGTATGTTGACCTTGATACGATATATTAGTCAGAGCATGATAGAATATTGGATAAATCGAAGCAAACAATAATAACTAGGACAAGACATTGTGCTGGACATGCATATTGTTTGAGAAAATTGTCCGAGAAGTCATAAACCTATAGTACATCGGCCAATTCAATCATAAACATTTTCAATTTGGCTAATTAATCCTAAATCTTTTGACAATTTTTCCATATAATCCTTATGGCCAATTTCAGTCGAAAATCTGTAAAGTAGACGCTAGCTATTCTATGTGGCATGATCAGCACGGATAAGGAGAATTTTTTGCGATTTTTTTAAACATGTGGACGCTGAGGCTGGTGGTAGCTTCGGCGGGAGCGATGGCGAAGCCATGTGGCATAGAGTGGGAGAGAGAAGAGAGTGAAAAATGGGTCGAGGTGTTAGTTGGTACATGTGATTCTTCGCAAATTGGGAGTACGATTTTTTATAAAGTCCACATGGTTTGGATCGTGCGGGTTCATCTTAACGCCGATTCGATTGCCGATCTGTCAATCATGTAACGTGACAAAGGTACCTCCTCAACTTTATCCACAAATCTCGGAAGATCTCGACAAAAATACAAATACTTTTCAATCCCCCATTTCTGACGTGACGAGACAGTGAGCCACCTTTCATTAGATCAAAGTGGTGAACTCGTGGAGCATGGGAAGCCGTTGTCGATTACTGGTAAGAAGGGGGGGAAAACAATGAACATTATCAACAAGGGAGCAACGGAGGGTGATGATAATGATAATAAATACGTATGGTCCACCAGACAAATGTGACTTGCGAGTCGGTAGGTGCCCGGTATCCCCATCAAACCCCAAAGCATCTCGTCTTGGAAGCGGAGAAGAAGCATGAGAATAACGTTATGGCAGTCCTGAGACATAATGCTCTAGGCTTGGGCTTGTCTTCATTCGCATTGATCATCTTTGTCAAAATGGCTTCTTCATTAATCGAAAGGAAAAATTACTTTTCAATTGAATCTTCTTCCAATTTTCAGTGTTACTTGAACGAAACATTAGCAGTTGAGTCCTGCAAAATGAGACTTCATTTTGAAAACCCTAATCTCTGTGTCGGCAATCCTCTCTCTCTCAGAAGAACCCTCTTTCAAAGAAACTTCACTTGGAGGCTCTCTGCTTCACTCTGAAGTCGAGAGCATGCTTTACTCTGCTTTTCTTTTCTAGGTCTTGATTTCCCTTTTTTTTTTCTCCCGAACTAACCTGAAAGTCTTTTTTCACCTTATTTAGTGTCTTCCTTCACTCGTTGTTGTTACTTTTCTTCACTTTTCGTGGTGAATGAATATGCTTACAATTGAAAATTTTGTGGGAATATCGTCACCACTCCAACTTGCAGGATGCCCAGGACATGGTTTTGCAACTTCTCTGAAATTCGACGGAAGATATCCTCTTCCGATTTAGGTGTAGATCTAAATCTAAGAGCTTTTCTCTCTCAATCTAAATCTAGATCTGGGAGTTTCTTAGAAGCCTTCGATATGTGGTGGTTCAACATGTTATTGTTGTCGTCGTCTCCGTATGGCATTAGTGTCGAAGACATAAAAACTATGACATGCACTGCAAGCCGTAGTTTCTCTAGGGAAAGATCTCAACGTGTGCCCATCACTGACAATTCCGATGATAGGGCACTGATTATATTTTGATGTTGTAACAAATTTGGTCTTTTGGGATGAGGGCGTGTTTATAGCCATAAGCTGTACTCTTTGGTTTTTGTTTTGTTTTGTTTTACAGCTATTATGGGATTTGTTTTTTTTTTAAGTTTTCCATGTTCCTCTCATGTTTGATTATGACAAATGAGCGAAATTTTCTTTCAACCAGAAAAAATCCTGCAAACTGGACATGTCAAGGTCAAGTACCGGCTCGATTGATGGCTTGGTTTTTTACTTTTCAATTTCGTTTTTCCTCTTTGCTGGATTGGATTCAAGTGCATCCGCCACTTGGGTTTAAAGCCCAAATGAAATCTGATGCGTCTTTGTCGTTCTTCTCCTTGATGGGCTCTTTCTACACGGGAATCCTTTTTGCTATGCTTGGGCTGGTTGCTTTGGTATCATGCTTTTGGGGGTTAGAGCCAGACAAGAGAAATCAACTCTCGGTTAGATCGCGACATCGACACCGCGTCGCGATGTATCCGACCTGCAAGTCCAAGCCATTTTTGTAACCATGAGTCACGACTACGTAAACTTTGATGAAGAGATGATGCATAGTCTATCGTTAGGAATCTCGTTCGTTTCGGAACATTACTAGACATATAAGAAATTTATATCATTCTTATCATTATAACGACTGAATTAACACTCGTATGATAGGTTTAGGACTGATAGATTCTCAAAAACATGCAAGTTGTCTTATTGGGTGGCACTTTAGGGTAACAACGTAACAAGTTTGAGTTGAGTTACGAACAAACAACAATATTAATGTACAAAATAACTCATTGGTTTGTTTTTTTTTTTTGGACAAAACTCATTAGTTAATAAAGACCAAAAGGACAATGAGTTAGGTTATGTTAGGTGGGTTGGATATGATAATTCTTTATCCTATATGGTGTTTGGCGCAAAGCAAGATTCGGATATGTTCGGACATAATCTGAATAAAAAAATTGCACCTACAGGGTGGGATACACACGATTAAGATATATGCCATCTGGTCAAAATTTAAAAAAAAAAGACAGAATAAAAGAAAAGAGTGAGCCATGGTAACCGTGAAGATAGGGGGGGAAAGGATTTAAGAGGAGAGAAGAGGATGTGAGCTCCGTTATTGTTCCACATCGCAGTGTTGCCAAGTTGTTGTCGCGAGCTGGCACGATTTGCCGCAACTTCGCTGGCCATTCCCATCCCATCATAGTCGTCGTCCCATTTTACTCGCACACAGACACACTCTCTATCTATTTTGATACGTCGGATCAACACAGTCTGATGCGCTAGACCTTGGATTTGAGGCTCGTGACCTGAGATTTGAGGTTGCCAGCCTTAGGGGACCCTTCATCTGGGGTCGCCTAAGGTTGGGCCATGACCTCGGTGTTGGTCGCTGTGGTGGGGTGGCGACTGGATCTTTGGCAAGTCTTGGATGGGCGCTTGAGAACCGTATGCCATTCTATCTGACCCAAAAAAAAACAGAAAAAACCATATGCCATTCTCTGCCGTCGAAGGGCTATTGGAGATGGTGTTTGGATCAAACGAGGAGCACAAGTCGGGGCGGCTCAAGCCCGTGTGCATGCCCTTCACGCCTGCGATGAAGATGGAGGAGGTGCCGGAGGCCGCAGTCGGGCCAAGGGGGAAGCAACAGAGAAGCACTTTTTCGATGCAATTAGGGTCTCCGTCGCGGTGATCGAACCGGAGGTGAACCACTTCCATTTTTCTAATTTTCAGTTTTATAATTTAATCGCATTTTTTTTAAAATTCATTCTGGAATTTTGTCTAATAGTGTACTAATTGCTGGATAGAATTGGACCATATATATCCTCCAGAGAATTTCCTTCACCCTACCTTATTCCATCACATCCCAATCATTGTTCCGACGATTAAACGCAGCCTCAAGTCGACCTTTTTCCCCCATTCTTTCGCTTTCTTTGCCGTCGGAGGGCACAATCAAAGCTGCTGCTCATCGATTTGCTCCACGAACATCGCCACTAGACTCGTGCCGGGCGCTTGACTTTAGGCGCAGCCCATGCACTCACGAGGGATGTCTTTCACATCAAAATGTATGTAAAAAGTAAAAACAGAGGAACGGAGAAGGACAAACGTTACAATCTTCGGAAATCACAAGACGAACGAAGGGAACCGTCGGATAGAACAGTGAGTCCTAGGAGAGAAGTGAAGAGAAGTGGGTCGACGATGACGTGAAAAGAATCTGGATGTGTCGCGCGTGCGCTCTCTGCAACATCTAATCGCACCCGCTTTCCTTGTGGGGCGTTATGCTCCGGCTAAATTACTAATGATGATTGGGGTTAAATTAATCAATCATTAGACAATCAGTATTTCGCCAAAGCACCATATTATAGCTATTGCTCTCACTATTCCTCCATCCATTTTCGTCCTATGGAATCTACTTTCATGTCCGCCCACGCCACCGGGGAGGAATTTTGTAGGAGTGGCGCATGATTTCGAGATTTGTAAGTCCATTTACACCTTCCTGCCGACGTCTGTACATATTTATTTTCCTGAGAACGATTCGGTTTAGGTCGCTTAGGTAAATCGCGATGAATGAAATACCGCACTATACTCATTAAAAGAGCAATGTTAACTAAGACTCTGTTTGTTTCGTGAAAAAAAATTACATTTTTTAAATATATTTTCTAGGAAAATGACAATACTTTCAGGTGTTTCTTTGAAAATATTTTTCAGTGTTTGGAAAGAAAAGTTTGACTTGAATTTTCTAAATACACACATTATTTGGGCCTCGATGGACCGGGCACGGGCACTGGTGTCTCAGGTGCTTGGATCCAGAGCACAGGCACTGAAAGACCTGGCCCTGACCTCAATGGACCCGGCCTCGGCGCGGGGAATCCGAGCAAGGGCATCGTGGACTCGAGCTTGAGCACAAGGGACCCGAGCCCAAGCGCCGGGGACTCAGACACGGCCATTGTGGACTCAGGCTCGGGTGCCGAGGCATTAGGCATGGGCACCGGCGCCTCGGGTTCAGCCTTGATGGATCCAAGCATTGGGCTGAGGACCTGAGCACGGGCACCTTGGTCCCAGGCCAAGGCTCAATTGATCCAGGCCCAGACACGAGCGACCCGGTCCAAGACACCAAGAACCTGGGAATGAGCGTTAGGGTTTCTGTGTGCGAGCACAAGGTTTTGGTTCAAGCATCGATATCTAGCTATATTTTGGAAAATGATCTCCGATTTTTTTAAAAGAGAAATTATTATTCTAGAATTTAAGTATAGGTTTTCCGTTGGTTAGGAAAACCGTTAACTCATTTTCCTAAAATATCCAAATGCTAGAAATTGAGGAAGCTGTTTTTTTACAAAATATTTTTCGCGAAACAAATGGAGCCTTAATAAGTAAATGTGATACTTCTTTTTCTTTTCCTAGAAAGGAAATTTTTATTACCAAGTGTCCCCGTAACACTTATTAAGTGATTTAGTAAGGATGGTGCTATTTTCACACCTTCTTATGCTGACCGATCAAATTGGTATTCAACTTTGTTAAGCATGTATTGATATTCAATAACACCTTTTGTAGGCAAATCAATGATCAATGAGTTGTTATTTTTCCTATTTCTTGTAAATTCAGAATTCTTTTTAATTCTTTCTTGCACTTAGTTTGAGGAAAACTATTCAGTTTTTCCTACAAAGGAGTAAAAGAGAAATTCAGGGTTGTAATTCGTTCATTTCTTCCAATCATATAAATTTAAATGTGAGGAAGCTGTAACTAGATTTTGGACTTCCATTAAAATCACTTGAAGCTTAGATGAAAGAATAAATGAACAATTTTCTAACAACTTAAATTAACAACATTATATCTTCAACAAATTAACGAATTCATGATCTCAAAAAGGAAAATTGTTTTCCAAACTCTGAAACATAGTTGTACATATAACAAAGAGATCTTCAATTTTAACTTATTTAAAAGGAAATGGGAGATAAGATAATTATTTATTTTTTTGAAAACTTAGCACCAATATGGTATGTCAAGGAGAGAGATGATGAGATTAGTTTAATCAATTAGAAAGGGGTAATGTTAATTATTAAATATTGAACCAAATCTTGCGATCAATTTGTAATAGGGTTAATACCACCAAAAACTCTAAACTGGTACATGTGTGACAATTTTACCCTGAACTTTTTTTTTTACCACCAAAAACCCCAAACTGGTACACCTATGACAATTTTACCCCAAACTTTTTTTTACCACCAAAAATCTCAAACTAGTACAACTGTGACAATTTTACTCCAAACTGGTAAATTCGTGATAAATTTACCCTAAACTATTTTTTTGACCACGAAAAATCTCAAATTGGTATACTTGTGACAATTTTACCCCGAACTAATAATATTTTAATATTGTTTTTTATTTTTTCTTTTCTTTTTTTTTTCCTTCATCTTTAACCTCTAGCCGGTTGCTGGACCAGCGACCGGCCAGAGGCGGAAGCCGGTGAGGTCGACCTCGCTGGTCGCTAGTGAGGCTCGACCTCGCCGGTGCGGGCTAGGGCCTCCCTCGCCCGACTCAGGCGAGGGCTATCCTCGCTCGCCCAGGCGAGGTCGACCCTTGTTGGCGTCGGGCAAGGGTTGTCCTCGCCCGCCCAGGTGAGGTCGGCCCTCGCTGGCGTCGGGTGAGGGCTGCCCTCGCTGGCGTCGGGCGAGGATCGCCCTTGCTTGGGCGGGCGAGGACAGCTCTCGCCCAATGCCGGCGAGGGCCACCCTCGCCAGATCCGGCGAGGGCCTCCCTCGCTCGACTCAGGCAAGGGCCACCCTCGTCCGACTCTTGCGAGGGCTGTCCTCGCCCGACTCAGGTGAGGGTTGCCCTCGCCCGCCCAGGTGAGGGCTGGCCTCGCCGAACGCCGGCGAAAGCAACCCTTGCCCGCCCAGGCGAGGGCTGGCCTCGCCCGAGGCCAGTGAAGGCAGCCCTCGCCCGACGCAGGCGAGGGTCGCCCTCGCCAGATCCGGCGAGGGCAGCCCTCGCCCGACTCAGGTGAGGGTCGCCCTCGCCCGATGCCGGTGAAGGCGGCCCTCGCCAGTAGCCGGTCGCCGGACCGGCGACCGGCCAAAAGTTGAAGATGAAGAAAAAAAAAAGAAAAAACAAAATAATTAATAAAAATAAAAAAAATAATATTAAAATTTTAGTTCAGAGTAAAATTGTCACATGTGTACCAGTTTGGAATTTTTTGTAATATGTTCAGGGTAAAATTATCACAAGTGTACCAGTTTGGGATTTTTTGGGATATGTTCGGGGTAAAATTGTCACATGTGTACCAATTTAGGGTTTTTGGTAGTAAAAAAACAAGTTCAGGGTAAAATTGTCACACGTGTACCAGTTTGGGGTTTTTGGTGGTATTAACTCATTTGTAATATCAGTTAGCATAAAAAGGATCTGTTTTAGCAAAAAGGACTGTAGAAATAGTGTCACTTAGAAAGTATACATTATAAATTCAATGCATTAACTGTTTTTATAAAGCTTGTGGTCAATGCTTTGAAAATTACCTAATATGATGAATTAACATACACTCAAACATGAAATGGAGGAAAACATGGCATGAAAAGGATGGAAAGTAAAGGATTTTTAAGATATAATGGAAACCATTTTTGGAGAGAGAATGATTGGACCGAAAATCCCCTCGAATCCATCATTCTAAGGTAATGATGGAGATTCCTTGTCCAAACTATATAAACGTGTCCTTTGGTTTTGAGACTGAATTATAAGAACTTAATTTGATAGAAATGAGGTTGTGCGACCAAAGTGTTCACTTTCATTGTGGAATATTCACATCGATGGCCAACTTAGTAGATTAGCTAGGATATAATACCCTATCAAATCAATCATATTATGTTTAACCTGGACCATGTACAGCTCATACGGACTAGACCTGGCTTATAGCAAAGTGATGCATTTTGTATGCATCACTAATAATTCACAAAATATCGTGTCACGATGGCGATTAACTGAAAATGGTGTGCCTTATTTTTCAGCTATTTTTTTAAAGAAAAGAGACAGGTTAGAATATTTTCAACAGGAATTTTCCGAATATGGTGGATATATGATGTGACAAATCTTTCTACAATCCACTATCTATTTCATTTTTCGGAAATTAAATAAAATGGATAGCTCGTGTTTTCTAGATTGTTTTCCTCTATCAGTTCATGTCTAAGGCTATTCACAGGATAGGTGGATGAGACGAACGGTCTAACACAATCAAACTAATTAATACATATAATTATGTCACAAAATATATATACATAATTAGACTCCGTTTGGTTCGCGGAAAATAATTTTGTTATTTTTCGGCATTTAATTCGCTTAGAAAAATGAGTGATCGGTAAATATTTCCTACTCAATGGAAAATCTATGCTTAAATTTAGGAAAATAATTTTCTCTTTAAAAATTCGGAAATTATTTTTCAAAATATGATTACATATCAATGTTTGGACCAAAAACTCCACATCTGGGCTCTGAAACCCTAACACTTGTTCTTGGGTCCTTGGCAGTAGACTCGGGTCTAGAGGCCGAGGCCAAATCCATGGGGTATATCAAGGCCAAGCTCGAGTCCAAAAAGGCCAGGCCCGAAACCTCGATGCTCGAGCCTAGGTCCATAAAGTTGGGCATGGGACACTAATGCTAGTGGCCTGGCCTACAACTCCAGCACCCTTGCTCAACTCCCCAACGCCCTAGTCTAGGTCCACGGAGGCCATGGTCAAGACTCCGATGCTCGTACCCGAATTCCTAGCGCCCTGGCCCAATTCTATTGAGGCCCGACTTAGGTCCACAGCACCCAGGATCAAGACTTTGCACCTAGGACCGAGATCAATAAGGGTGGGCCTGGGACTCGGGAGCTACTTGTATTCATTGAGATTGTGCTCGTGTCCATCAAGGCCAAGCCTGGGCCCTAGCACTTGGGCCCGGATCCATCAAGGCCTGGCTCGAGTCCCCAACGCTCGTGCTAGTGTCCCCAAGCCCAAGACCGAGTGCATGGAGGCTGTGCCCGAGATCCCAATGCTAGTACCATTGCTTAAATCCTAGTGCCAGGGACTATATCCATCAAGGCCAAGCTCAGGACCCGGCTCCCATGCCTAGGTCCATCGAGGCCAAGCCTAGCTCCATCAAGGTCGAGCTCGGGTGTCAGGGACCTTGGAATCCATGCCTCAATCCCCGGTGCCCGGGTCTATCGAGGTCGAGCTCAAGTCCCTGGTGCTAGCACTTGGGCCCAAAGTCAATAGAAATTATACCCAAGACCCTAGCGCCAGTGCCAAAGTCCCCAACACTTGCACCTGGGTCCATTGAGGCTGGGCCCATGCCTCCATTCTTGGCGTTTGGGTCCAAAAATGAAGCCTGGTCGCCAAAGACTAGGGCACAGGTGCCGAGGTCCCAAGCACAAACCTTGGGTTCCGGGCCTTGATGGACTTGAGTGCGGGCATCAGGTTTCTAGGCCTTGGCCTCGATAGACTTAAGCTCGGGCTCGGTAAAAGTAGGCACAGGTACTAAGGTCTTAAGCTCAGACATAAGGGACTCGACCTTGATGAATTGGGGCCGACCTTTGTAAACCAGAGCCCGGGCACCAAGGACCCGAGCCCAGGCGCCAAGGACCCAAGAATGATCATTGTGGTCCTAAGCCAGCCTTAAACTAGTGCTCGGGGTGTCAGGGACTCAAGCTCGAGCAATGGGGACTCGAGTACCGTCACCGAGTTCCCGGTCTCAAGAGCTAGGGTTCCGTGCTCGCCCTTTGTGAACTCAAGCCTAACGTCGATGTACTTGGGCTAATATTGATGTACTCGGGCTTGAGTGCCGATGGTACGGGCACATGCACTGGGGCCTCGGGATTGGCCTTTGTGGATTTGGGCCATGGCGGTAGGGAGCTAGGTACGAGCATCGAGTTCTTGGACCCAGCTTCTATGTACCCAAGATCGATGCTCGTGCTTGTGCTTGAGACCAAGTGCCCATGCTCGGGTCCTCAACGCCTAGGTCAGGGTCCATCGAGGATGAACTGGGGACTATGGTGTCCATATCTAGTTCCTCGGCGTTTATGCCTATTTGGGAAAATCAAATTAAATTTTCCTTACCTATCGACGGAAAATGTTTTCCAGATTATTTTTAAGTTCCTGTCAAACACTGAAAAATATTGTCATTTTACAGGAAAATGTATATTAGCAGAAGCATATCGTTACATTAACTTGTTATATATCATGGAAACTTCTGTTTAATTTGTTTAATTCCCTTAGGACGCGAATGGTAACCATTTTACTCCAAAAATCAAATTCTTGCCAGAAATTGATTTTTGGAGAAGAAATCTGTTTGATAAAACATGATTAGTTCTGCTCTAGAAATTGATTTCTGGAACAGAAATCTATTTTTATTATTTTATTTTTTTTTATTTTTTTGGCCACCTCAAAAATATAAATTTCACTCAAAGTGGGTGCCCAAAGGTATTCTAAGCCATTTTGTGAAGTTTGAAATTTTTTATTTTTTTGGGAACCTCAAAAAAAATTAAATTTCACTCGAAGTGGGTGCCCAAAAGTATTCTAAGACATTTTGTGAAGTTTTGAAATTTTTGATTTTTTTGGGCACCTCAAAAAAATTAAATTTCACTCAAAGTGGGTGCCTAAAAGTATTCTATGCCATTTTGTGAAGTTTTGAATATTTTTATTTTTTTGGGCAACTCAAAATAAATAAATTTCACTCAAAATGGGTGCCCAAAGGTATTCTAAGCCATTTTGTGAAGTTTTGAAATTTTTGATTTTTTTTATTTTTTTGGGCACCTCAAAAAAATTAAATTTTACTCAAAGTGGGTGCCCAAAAGTATTCTAAGCTATTTTGTGAAGTTTTGAAATTTTTGATTTTTTGATTTTTTTTGGCACATCAAAAAAATTAAATTTCACTCAAAATGGGTGCCCAAAGCTCTTCTAAGCCTTTCTGTGAAGTTTTGAAATTTTTGCTTTTTTTATATTTTTTGAAAAAAAATTCACCAAATTTCCTATTTTCCTAAAATCTGACTTTTTTTATTTTCTGGAAATTTTTATGAAATTTTCTGGAATTTTTCAATTTTTATGCATTTTCTGAAAAAAAAAATTAGTAAGAAAAAGAGAGAAAATAGAGAGAATGCATTCTGGAAGAGAGAAACTACAAAAAGTAGCTTCTCTTTTTCTTGCCCAAAACTCATTCTAAAATCACGTATTTTTAACAAACGCATTTTTATTCCAGAATGCAAAAATTGCTCCAGTATGCATTCCGGAAATTTTTTAATAAACGCATTTCTGTTTCAAAATCTATTCTGGAGTAGAATTTCTACTCCAGAACGGATTCCATGCGCGCCATTATTTTTCAATTCATATGCATTCTAGAACAAGGAACTGTTCACTAAAAATCGGTTCTGAAAAATTGAAACAAAAAACTGCCTATTAGTTCTATAAATCTACCTAGGAGCTAGACCGCCGGTCCAGTCTAGATGAAAATTGATGATTTTGATCCGATCCGGTCCGGACGGTTCTTGATTCTTTTTCACGTCCCTAACTTGCAATATACACTTATAGAAGACAAAATAATCATGCCGTCGTAGCCACATAGCAAACTTCTTCTAGACGACCGCGTTAATTATTCCACAAAATCGCACATGCTCATAAATACTATAAACAAATTGTTCTCTTGCCATCTCTACCTAGACGAGGTGGAACCTATGTGCAGAGAAGATGCTAAAGCCAGAAAGCAGAGGAAAAGAAGAAAAAGTAAATGGATAAGATAAGCCTCGTGACTCATCATGCCAATTTTGACTTCTTTGGAACTTGCCTCCACTACTAGGCTTGTACCTCCCACCATTATAAACTCTCTCTCTCTCTCTCTCTCTCTCTCTCTCTCTCTCTCAAGTCATTGTTTTCACAATATGCCAGTGTCGAGAGAAGGGGCCCAATCTCTGCCAATTTATCTGAAACTTTCTGAAATTTGTGTCTTCACATGATCTTATCTTACAATATATCATCGATGCAAAGGAAAAAGGAAAACCCTAGAGCTTAGCTTGCATGCTCGTATTTTCTTCCCCAACTGAAACCTTGAATTGGGTCGGTGTGCTGTGTTTATGATGCCCACTTTGTCGGGTGTGCTTCTCGCATGCATCACTTTCACTGGTCCTGGACATGTCCTACCGGGGTTGTTCTCTCTCTGAGTCACTTAAAGGTCCCTCTCTTATTAATAACACCTCGAGCAAGTATTTGTATCCCGCCATTCTCCGAGCTTGGGCAAGTATTCAAACTAATCAATCGGTCATGTGTTTCGCTTAACATGGTACCTGCGCGAAAAAAAATCTAACATTCGATCATCAAAACACCCTCGTTGTCGTTTGGGAGAGCTTTCCGACACCTGTTTTTAATCAAGCCTTGCTTTTTTACAGGAGTTTTTCGACATAAGTTTCTCCTAGTAGTGATGCCAGAAAAATGCAGCGCGAGACAACGCACAGAGGAAAAAGAGTGGCGATGGAGAGAGACTTTGGGGGAGGGGGGGGGGGGGGAGAGAAAAGGACGTATGGAAGATGTTTTAATTACTCGTCTAGTGAGGAGGAGCTAACTTGGATGCGGCAAATAGAGGAAGATGGACCAGTGGAGGTCGCAAATAAGATGCAGTGTGAAGGTATATTTCCTCCTCCTCCTTTCTGGGATTTGAATGCTCCTCTCATTCTGCATTGGATGCCCCCTCCTCCCGACCCTACCCCCTACCATCTGCAACATACTTCTCGTGCTTTACGACTTTTCTTGGTATTATATGCTTCTTTATTTTACTAGTACAAATTGATGGAAGTACGTAGTTACTGTTTTATATGTGAACTGCAATTCATTGCATCTAACAAAAGCGATGAATATATGTATAGTGCGGGCTTTCGTTTCAAGAGCAGCCAACTTTTCTTTCGGCTATCTACACAACCACCTTATAAGTGATGAATCGCGACAAAGGTTAGATCGTTGCAGGCAAGGAGGAGAGACTATGGATGAAGAGAAATTTATCTGAGATGTTGCCATGAGCCTCCGGGTCTAATGATGAGTCTTCACATATTTGCTATTTGTGAGGTTGCACTGCAAACGATTTCAGTCAAGTGTGGGGATGTGGTACATACTGGTTTAGACTGGAATATGGATGCTTTCTTGCTAGATAGATGTTGGCAGGTGCACCAATACTATCAAACCATAATAAATTCGAATCGAAATTGGGTAATCAACCAATTATTCTTCAAAAAGTCGTCTGGAACTTGGCAACCGAATTGTCCGAGCCGATCATCGGAACTCTGCCGCGCACCGTTCCTCACCCCTGGACAGTATTCCCTTTTTAATGGCAAACAGTCGCCTACTAGATCTTGCGAAGGAAGTGCCAAAGAGGAATGATGTCGCAGCATCTAGAATTGCTTGGCAATAAAGGAGAGACCCAAGAAACAAGGCAAAGCTAACTCTAACCCTATATTTACGTGCATGTTTTTGAATGGTGGGTCGTGTTTCCCCGAGCCCCCTTTTTCGAAAGAAATGTCCCACACGATTTTGCTCCATTAAGCTTGCGTGATCAAACATGTTTAGGGAGCGCACTGCGAAGATCCAATCATGTCCGCCCCCAAAAAGGTGCCCATGTCGTAATCCTCTGTTAATGGAGATAATGTCCGCCTTCCTCCTTCAATTATAACCTAATCAGGGAGAAGATGAAAAGGCGTCTTGGAATGCTGATCCTAGTCACGAGCTTAGTTAATGTCGGAAGCAAAGAGATGTCATATTGGATGCCTTGCTTTGCTCGAGACTTATGTGTTCATCCCATTATAATCCCCACTTTTGTGTTTTTGTTTCTCGCTCGTACTTCTTAGTCAAGACAGTGGAAGCTTAATGAGTGGCTTTTGCTTTCTTGAATTCTCCTTGAAGTGCCAAAGACAGAGAAGGCAAAAAAAGGCAATTCGGGACAAGATTCACACAGGGCGTATTCACATCATTATCCTTAACGAGCAAGGGCTGCTACATGGGCTCATTTCAGAATGACTTAAATCTCCCATTTCTCGTTTTCTTCTGGCTTTCGGAAATATATGAACGCCGAATCGTTCGAAAACGCGAGCAGCTTGCGAGCATCGGGGGGCTAGATACGATGGCACAGCACCACATTGAGGCTGTCGATGCAGATAAATACCCGGCGTTGGACTGAGGCGGAGGCGTGGCGTAACATAACAGGCCCAAGACATTGAAGGGAGTCGCACGTGGGGCGATTGAAGTGTGATCACGTCTAGTTCGTAAAGATAACCTCCGCACAAGAATCACATTGCGCGTCTTACAACAGCAATCCATTGTCGGCGTAGGATCGAGGAAACCCTAGAATTCATTCGTCGCTACGAGGTTTTCCGCACCGAATCCCACAACAACTGACAATAAGTCGTCCAGCCGAAGCGGGTTATTCGCCTCCCGAGGGGGATCAAAGATTGTTATCCGAAATTTCATCTGTCCGACCCCTCGAAACTAGACACTTGTCAAGACAGTGTTTACGGGTGGCCCAAAAAGAAAAGATAGGGTAAAATATATAAAAAATGAGAAGGAAAAAACCACTCCCACCAGCAGGAGTGAGAGGGACAGACAACATACATGGACCAATATAAATACCACCTAACAAAACTCGCACAGAGACAGACGATGCATAACTACGCACAGCAATCAAAGCTCAGAGCAGCCCCAAGTTCCGCGGAGAGAGACCCCATTTTTCATTATTTTCTCAGCTACTTTGATTTTTCCCCATTAATAAAAAGGGGAAAAGAAGGGAAATAAAGGAGTAGAAATTTTAAAGACCCGATTTTTCTGTTTCGTTCGTTTTCGCCGTCGTCATGGGCAACATACTCTTGGAGGCGCTCAACGTGCGGGTGGTCGGCTCCGGCGAGCGGTTCCTGGTGCTGGCCCACGGCTTCGGGACCGACCAGTCGGCGTGGCAGCGCATCCTCCCCTTCTTCACCCCGCACTACCGCGTCATCCTCTACGACCTCGTCTGCGCCGGCAGCGTCAACCCGGACTACTTCGACTTCCGCCGCTACACCTGCCTCGACGCCTACGTGGACGACCTCCTCAACATCCTCGACGCCCTCTCCGTCGACCGCTGCGCCTACGTGGGCCACTCCTTCTCCGCCATGATCGGCATCCTCGCCTCCATCCGCCGCCCCGACCTCTTCACCAAACTCATCCTGATCGGAGCCTCCCCGAGGTAAAAAGCACCCGTGCCCTCGAATATCTTATCCTTTCGCGTCGTCTGAACTTTCCCAACCCGATGGTTTCTCTACATAAGTTGACCGTTTGCGTTTCTGGGTTTCGGCAGGTTCTTGAACGACCGGGACTACCACGGGGGGTTCGAGCAAGGGGAGATCGAGAAGGTGTTCTCGGCGATGGAGGCGAACTACGAGGCGTGGGTGAACGGCTTCGCGCCGCTGTCGGTCGGGGCGGACGTCCCGGCGGCGGTGCGGGAGTTCAGCCGCACGCTCTTCAACATGAGGCCCGACATCTCGCTGTTCGTGTGTCGCACCGTGTTCAACAGCGACCTGCGCGGGGTGCTGGGCCTCGTCAGCGTCCCCTGCTGCATCGTCCAGACGGCGAAGGACGTCTCGGTGCCGGCCTCGGTGGCGGCGTACCTCAAGAACCACCTGGGCGGGAGGAACACGGTGGAGATGCTCAACATCGAGGGCCACTTGCCGCACCTCTCCGCGCCGGGGCTGCTGGCCCAGGCCCTCCGGCGAGCCCTCCGGTGACCCAATCGACGGCGGCGGCTGCATCGCTATTAAAACTTTTCGTTTCTCTTTTTTTTCTCGACTTATTAATGCCAATTTTCGGTGGGGCCTACGGGGGAGTTAAAAAAAGGAATAAGGTGGGGGCGAGACGTTGACACCTGGCGAATATCTTGTGGACGCCGATCTTGCCGAAAGGATAAGCCTACGCACGTGGCCATCACGTGATGACGCGACCCCTTTTTTGTCCCTGCTCCTCTCATCCTTGTCCCCCACCTTTTTTTTTTTGGTTCTTTTCCTTTTCTGTATTTTGTTTTTTGGTCGACTTTTCCTTTTTCTATAATAGCAATAGCATTATCACTTTGGAAGATCTCTCTCCATTTTTCTACTCCCTTCTTTTTTTTTTACCTTTTTCGAGAGAAAAAAAAGGGGAAAAAAATCTTAATTTGGAAAATGAGATTTTTTTTGGGCTCTGGAGGGGTTGTACGAATTCCTTAATGGGATTATGATTTTATTTTTCTCTTTTTTTTTTATTTTTATCTTTATTTCTTTTTTTTGGGATATAAAAAAAAAGAGTTTGGGTTTGTGTTGGAATCGCGTGTTGTTTTTTGTCTTCATCGTCCAGATACAAAAGAAGGTCGAGCCCACCAAGTTGATGGGCTTTCTTTTCCTTTGCTTAATAGATTCTCTGCCCCTTAGATCTCTTAATAGATTTTCTAGCCGTCCATTAATTTCACGCCATAATTCAGTGCATTTTCTCCTAGATAACTAATTTGGGCCGCCAAAAGAAAAGTTAGTGAAAAAAAAAAAACCACAGATGAATGTCATTAACCGCGGACGTCGTGGAGTTGGCAAACATTTTATAATGCATATGCGTATTCTCCGAACGTCGTTTTCATCGTGTTAATTTGATGGCGCGCGTGCGCATACGGGTATATGTTTAAGTACGGGGTAGGATATACATTGGCATGTAAGATTGTTTGTCGCCTTGTAGGTGCGCGTACCTATCATGTGGAAAGCAGCTCTTATCCCCCGAGAAAAGACAGCTCACTTGATAAGAGATCCCCTATGCTATTGCTATTGCTATGCACCATATGTGCTCATTTGGTGGACCATATGAGTACCATACGAAATCCTCTACGCGATCCCACCACAGGATTTTCTGGGACCTTCTTTTCTATAACCCTAGGAAACTTAAATCTCTCTCTCTCTCTTTTTCTTTTCTTTTTCTTTTTTCGATTCGCTAGTCAGTGATATTCGGATTAGCTTTCACTTACCTCGATCAGTTCATGTTCCCAGACGATCTTAAGGGCGCGTATGGTAGGAGTTTGATTTCTTCGAGTTCGATTTTCTTTGGTTTTGATTTAGGTCGGATTCGGATGAATGAAAAGCTCGGTTTCTTTGAGTTCGGTTTATTTTGAATACGGGTTTATTGAAAAGTCTCTCAATGTGTTATGTCAAATAATGATGAAGGATTCACTACATGTGTAGTAAAGTAATATTTAGGGATAATGACACAAACAATTCCTGAACTTTGATCTAATATGCAGTGCGATCTCTGAACTTTTAATTTGTTCAATGTAGTCCCTGAATTTTAGACTAATATTCAATGTGGTCTCTGGACTTTTTATACATGTTCAATGTAATCCCTGAACAATATGAAAATGTTCAATATAGTCCTTATACTTGAATTAATGGAAGCACTACATTAAATATAGTTCAAGGATTAAATTGAACATATATCAAAAGTTCTGAGACCACACTGAATAAATTAAAAGTTTATGAACCATATTATACATTGGGTTAAAGTTCATGAACTATATCGAACAAATTAAAAGTTTAGGGAGTACATTGCATATTGGGTCAAAATTCAGGGACTATTTGTATCATATTCCCCAATATTTATAACTAAAGAAAACACTAAAGAAAAAAACTAGGAACAAAATAACTATGAAATCCTAATAAGATAATCTTAACCTAAATTAATAAATTATAAATCAAAATAGAATAATATCTTTTAAAAATTCTAAAATTCATAAAGACGATAAATATATATATATATATAAATCTCCTCCACAACTATTAGTTGATCCCGTGTTAACTCGGGTTGAGCAGTATCGATTTTCAAGCAAGTATTTCAGAGGATACTCTAGTTATTCACGGACGAAGCATGGTATCATGTCTTTGTGAGGTACTTTTATGGACTTATGGGCATCTAGGTAGTCGAG
Source organism: Syzygium malaccense (assembly GCA_031216405.1). NCBI lineage: Eukaryota > Viridiplantae > Streptophyta > Magnoliopsida > Myrtales > Myrtaceae > Syzygium > Syzygium malaccense. Next base: position 11,479,750 of record CM062258.1, read on the forward strand.
CATCTGTGTTCGCCTTTGGATTTTCGATAAAATAAAAGAACAATCAGAGCAAGCCATTCGAATAACCAAAGCTGTTCCATTTCACGAATCAATCCATAGATCTTTCCAATATGTGCCAATTCTGATTGCAAAGCTGGAGTGAGTTTGCTTTGGTTCGAATTGTGGTTGTGGCCTTGTGGGTAAGGTTCTGCAAACTTAGGGTAGCCTCACTTGACTTCAAAGCCCGTTTTGGCCCACATCCAAAACCTTTGTGTAGACTATAGAGGGGTTTATACTATTTGTCTTTCATACAATTTGCCGTTAGAATTAGGAATGAGCAGTTTCAGATTCCCTATAAGTTCTACCTAAAATCTAAAACCTACCCATTGAAACAGGTTTCTTATTCTTTAGAATTTGAAACCTATCCTACATACCTTAGAATCTAGAACCAACCATGTCACATATTCTAGGGTCGGTTCCAAGGTCTACCCAAGTTCCACCTGTATTCTTAATTGAATGATTGTAATGAATCATCACCTTTTATGATCACCAATTGCTACTACAATCCATTGAGAACAACTTATAACACACGAAAATATGAAATATTAACAAAGTAAATATCTCAGTCATGAAATGGAAGGTCAAACTAGTGATTCCAGAGTATACACTCACCATCGAATGCTATGGAATACCGTAGGATTGTGTGAAGATATAGACCAAGAAAAACATAGTTTATAAGTTTTAAATTTCACCTACTTAAAACTTGAAACTTACCGATCAGAACGAGTTTTTTATTTTTTGAAACCCGAAACCTACCCTGCATATCTTAAAACCTAGAACTGGATAGGTTCCTACAGGTGAGGTTCTCGGGTTCCATATACTATCCTAGAACCATGCTTGCCCCTAGTTAAAATGTTATTTTTCATATTAAAGTATCCTGCATTACTTGTTTACGGAGTTTATACACTCTTTGCGTCTCTCTCTCTCTATATATATGGCCTCCACTTAGCTACAAGGTTGGACTTCCTCACATTTTAAAGCAGAACAAATAATTTTTGAATTTAGATGTGTACGGGATGTGCATATAAAATAGGCCGTATAAACCGAAATTCCCAAAATTGTGCATATATGGTATAACACCATATGAAAAACCAGGACTTTAGTGCTCACTTGGCTTCTACTGGTCATGTATCTTATTTTTCATTAGCCAGTTCTAAACACGAGAAAGTTCATTAAACTGTTCATATGTATTTTATGGGAAAATTATCCAAAAAGTTCCAAATCTGTTGTACGATGGCCAATTTAGTCCTCAACTTTTCAATTTTGACCAATCCAGTCTTAAATTTTTTTTTACAATTTGTCAATTTAGTCATTCCAGCAAAAAACAAAAAAAACTGACGTGGACATTAATCATCCTATGCGGCACTAATATGACATACGTTGATGTGAACAATATTTGCAGTTTTTTAAAATATTTTTTAAAAATTTTCTTTTTCTTCTTATTACTTTTCTTTCCTTTCCTTTTTTCTTTTTAATTCCTATTCCCTCTACCGGCCTAGGTGATAGCCGGTGGAGATCACCGGCCACAAGCGAGGGCGTTGCAGATCTGGCAAGGGTTGTGACGCCCTCACCAGATTTGGGAGAGGCGAGAGCGCCACGGAAGGCAGTGCCAGCGGCAATCCGAGAATTTTGCGAATCACGAGTAAGGCGGAGGAGAACTTGCAATTTCTTTGGGTGGATAGGAGGTTTCCCTGTGGTGAGAACCAAAAGAGGAACCACCAGCAGTTGCAATTTTGTTCCCTCTGCCAATCACATTATGTTTCCAAAATGGCAAGCTTCCAATAGTTAGAAGGGTTAATACTACGAAAAACCCTAAATTAGTATATCTGCGATAAATTTACCACAAATTATTTTTTTGACCTCTAAAAACACCACATCGGTACACTTGTGATAATTTTACCCCGAACTAATTTTTTGACCACTAAAAACCCTAAACTGGTACACTTGTGATAATTTTACCAAAAGCTAATTTCTTAACCACTAAAAACCCAAAACTTGTACATTTGTGACAAATTTCCCCTCCGTTAGTGTCCGTTAAATTGGATTACCATCACGAAAAATCACAAATTGGTAAACTTGTGACAAACAGAGGGGTAAAACCCCAAACTGGTACACCCGTTAACTACTACGTGTCATCAAACTTAGTAATTTGACAGTAAAATTTAACGAAAACTAATAGAGAGTAAATTTGTTACAGGTGTACCATTTTAGGATTTTTAATTATCAAAAAATTAATTTGAGGTAAAACTATCACATGTGTACTAGTTTGAAGTTTTTAGTGGTCAAAAAATTAGTTCGAGATAAAATTATTATAGATGTATCGGTTTGAAATTTTTTGTGATCAAAAGAATAATTTTTAGTAAATTTATAACATCAGTTTTGGGTTTTTTATACTATTATTCCTAGTTAGAACTAACGCTCAACGAAAACTTTTCTTTTTCTGTTTCTTCTTCTCTTTTGGATCGCGATGAAGTGACATGTCGTATAGAAAAGAGCACCATTCAACGCCCTTGGTCATTATCTTTTAGGCCCGCCAAAAGAATGCATGGGGGTTTTCACTTCATAACCCCACCTCCATAGTATTTTATTATTTCTCTGCTCCAATCAAAATGATATTCTATCAACTACTTTCTTATGACATTGGGTTACTAATACGAAAAATCCTAAACTGATATATTTAAGATAAATTTATTTCGAATTAATTTTTGGATCGTGAAAAATCTCAAATCAGTACACTTGTAACAAATTTACCTTTCATTAATTTTCGTTAAATTTTACCGTCAAATTACTGAGTTGGATGATACATGGTAGTTGACGGCACATGTTTATCCATTTGTGCCTTTACGTGATAATAATCCAATTTAACGGATGGTAAATTTATCACAAGTGTACCAGTATGAGATTTTTGGCTATTAAAAAATTAATTAAGGGTAAATTTATCACAGATGTATCAGTTTGGGGTTTGTCGTGATAAAAAAATTCGTTCGGGATAAATTAATCATAGATATACGAATTTGAAATTTTCGTGTTATTAACCCTAAATAATTTGATCAAACCTACCAATTAAGAAACTCCCCTGGGCAGTTTTCTGATTTCCTCATGATAAACGAGTCAAGGGCATAGCGGACGCACTCGATCTCTCTCACCGACCCTCATTATCATCTTCTCCTAACAAAACTGAAGGGGAGTGGGGTCTTGTCGGTTGCTTAGATTTCTTAATTAACACGTGATTTCGATTCTGTTTTTAAGGAGGCTGCATTTGTGTGTTCTCGTTCTGTTTTACATGACTTTCACATTAGCCGCACTTGGGTGCGCCGACCTTAGTAATCGAGCATCTTATGTTTACACTTGGCATGAACATGAGTACATTAGAATAGGCTGAGAGGAATCGAACGAGACATGAGACCTCTTACCTTAGATTTGCTAGAATGAATGGGCAAGGGGCGACCGGCGCGAGTATCCCTTCGAGAGTTACGATACGAGTCACTCAATCGAGGGAAAAAAATCCTCGCTAGGCAAGGCACAGCACCAGAGGATATTAACAGTGTGAAAGCCGCCCCGTAACTACATAACTCCGGCCTATCCGATCGGCCTTTGCTTCGAGTAATTTACTAAATCTAGTTGCGCGGTGGGATCGAAAACCTTTACCTCGAGTAATCTTTTAAGCTCCTAATGCTATTACAAAATCTAGTTGGATTTTTCTTAAAATTCGAAACTAAAGTCATTGAATTAAGAATAAAAAGGATAAACGAATTGCTTCTTGCCATAACAATCATCCGTTATAAGACTCTTCTTCACTAGTGCCTTTATATGTGCACCTTAATATCGAGAATTCTTTAAACTTTTTTCTTCCGAAAAGGTTGGATATTTTGGGACGGGGAAATTACTAAAAAAGTTTTAAACCCGGTGCATTTGCGTCAATTCAGTTCTAAACTTGTTAATTTGATCAATTTAATCCTAATTTTTTTTGCCAATTTAGTCCTAAACCATTCCAAAGTTTGCAATTCTCATGTTTATTACTTTTCGTTTATTGCCCAAAGGGTTCTCATTTCCACGCTTCATCTCCCCAAAGCTTCAAGCGCATTGGAAAATAGGGTTCTCGAAGGTAACAATTCGTTTTTACTTTGGATTTGGCACGGTGAAGATTATGCTTTTCATTCCACAAAGAAGATCAAGCCACGGGTAAAAAAGCATTGCCGTATTATCATTCTTACTCTCTCCTAATGTTAAGACAACACTGGCCTATAGTCGGACGCAGCCCCATCAGGGCGTCAAAACAACATTGTAGAGACACATATGTCTGAACAAACCCCACCCGAGCAATACCGAGAGACTGTCCGCTTGGGTCGTGGGTCATCCGCGCCCGCCCGACTTTAAAACGCGCCGTGCTAAGTTGAGCCGATGCGAGACTCGTCCGCCCATCAAACAGCCCATGTCTGTGCGACGTCGGACTCGGAGACGCATCCGAAACTCAGCAATCCCTCAGTCCCACGACCGGTTCGATTACCTTAAATCACAACGCAGCCCCAAGAGGGGCAATCTCCGAATTCGGACGCATCCGCGGTTTTTGACTCTTGGAACGGAACGAACAAGGGAAGTGGACGAGGGGAGGGCTCGGGGGGCGGCCTCGAAAAGAAGGAAAGAACGAAGAAAGTGGATGGATCGAAGGGACGACGAGCGGATGGTAAGAGAGAAAAAGCAAAGCCGAGTCAGCCTCGTTCGTAGCCTTGTCAATAATAACTTGTAACTATATAACTACCATAGTACGAGAAACTGGTTTTGCGTGTTGACTTACTTGGCTCTCGGGACTGCTCGCCTGCGCGGGAGACGGAGGCCCTGACACTTTCTTCTTCTTCATTTTTTTTTATTTTTTTTATTTTTATAGTTTCGAGGGTTCGGTGGAGCTTGGGTTGTGTGGCCCCCCACTGATGACTCCACGTCGACTTGGTCAAAGTCTTGCGAAGCGATGTAGCTTCTCGATCACCCTCGACTCGACCCTAGCCAACCACGCGCTTCCTACAGTTCGAGTCTCGAGGTGGACATCGTCAAGCTTACAATGAAATCTTGGAATAGCAGTGTGTTTTGGTGTTAAAGATCGTAGATGATTGCCCCGTTTATTAGCGCGATGTCGTGACAGGTTGGGAGAGAAAACTTTGGGTGAAATCGGCCTTTTAAAATATCTCGAGCTTCAAAACATCAGTCGATTTACCCATAAATAACTATCGTTCATGGGGAAGTAATGTTCCTCGCAGACCGCGTCGCTCTAGCGTTACTGAATCCGACGACGATTCACGCCGGGTTTGGTCATCTTGAACCGGATCGTCGATGCTTTGCTACCAAGCGGCATGTAATTTGGGATACCCCACTTTTGTTGGGTTGTATCGGTTGTGATTTAATATTCCATAGACCACATGTTGACCTTAATTAAAGGCAACGAAACAAAGTAATAAGGCGGAGTCGAACCATATGAACTACAAGTCCTCGTAAGATCTTTAATAGTCACATATGGTATAATGAAACGTGTATTTTGTGCTTTATGATGGCTGCCCGTCCAAGTGATTTCTAGTATTCCAAGTTATACTCAGAGGACATTGTCTCTCGAGGTATGCCCAAATTTGACATGAGAGTTCGTATTAGAATTTAGAGGGCCATGCTAAAGAATTATGTGCAAAAACTCAAGATTATAAATGGAGGGAGACTATACCTGTATATATAAGGCATGTCAACTGAGACCGCACACGAATTGGGTTGGGACCCAACTTCGACATCATGTTAAAAAATTTAATCCGAAAGTTTAACTCTATAAAAGGAGGAAGGCCGCGTCTATATATAAAGAATATTTAAATGCCGAATATAGATGAAGAAAGTTTCCGTATTAATACATCCTCGATAGGGAATAAAAAGAAGGAAAAAAAAATGAACAGGAAAGAATATGCAGTGAATTTTACAGGCCAAACCCAATTTTTTTTTTTTTGGTCGGTGGCTAAAACCTAATTAGTAGTAGCAATTCTAGGAGTCAATGCCGCATTATGTTAACAAAAGTCCTCCATGTCATGGGACGAGAAAAAAAGCAGTGGGAAAAGGCCGAAGCAGTAAATTGTACGTAAAGCAGCCATCCGCCAATATAGGCCATCCCGCGACGTCGACACATGGATGACGAGACCGTACGGGGGGGGCGAGGCGAGCCGGCCAATAAGAACCGGCCGCGTGGCCCTATCCGGTTGGGAAGCGAGTCGCCCTTAGAAAAGTCTTCCCCCATCCCCCTCGCCTTTCGCTCGCGATGGGCTTTTGAGAGCGACGGGGCGAGAATCAGACGAAGAGTCCCAAGCCCATTTTTTTTAAAAATTTTTCTCCCTCTTTAATTAATCCGCTTTTTTTTTATTTCTCTCTTAATTAATATTAAATACTTCTCCTTTTTCTTAATTTGTTAAATGTTGTGGCAAGTGGCACGTCCCTCTCGCAAGACCTTTCTTGTCATCTTAAACGAATCCCCAAATTACACGCGCACACGTAAACAAGAAAGGGTAGGGGCACCCATCACTTGTCTTTGGTACACGGTGCCGGAAATTCCAAAAGCGACGTAGCTCGAGAACGAGATCGAAACGCGGGATGCTCCAAACCCGGTCGCATCATCAGAAATCCCACTCATTCCGTCCAAAACAAACAAGCAAAAACAAAACAGTGCCGTTTCGATTCCCTAGATTCAAGACAAAAAGAAAAAAGAGAGATGAGAAAATTCAACGCGTATTTACAGTTTTTTTTTTTTGGGAGGGGAGGTGGGGAGGGGATTATACATATAATTTTTCTTTTCTTTTCTTTTCTTTTGGGGTTGGGGAAGGATTAGATACGGTGACCATGTGGCGGTTGGTGGGGGTGCCCTCAGAGACTGACGCCTCTGACGTTCTGGCAGCGGCGTCGCCGGATCTCGGTTGCCGTAGAAGCTGTATCAGTGTCTCCGCCTGTCCACATTCCCGCGACCAATCACCACGATCAGAACACCAATTGTATAGCGTAATAATTTACCAAAATTTAATCTACAGAAAGACCATATAGAAAATCGTTTCATGAAGCAGAAGGACATGATCTACCGATCTCTCCCCCCCCCCCCCCCCCAAAAGGAAAAGGGGAAAAAAACACAAGAACGGAGGAGCGAAAGGTCGTGGGGGATGGAAACGAATATACTTGCAGCCCACGAACTGGCTTCCAGCCGAAATGACTGTTTTGGCCCCTGAGACATCCTCTGTCCTGCGGCCCGCCCGTAATAATTATCTTTTGCCCCGACCCCATCGAATCTTTTAGTGGCTTGCGTTATCGGAGTCCTCCATCACGTCTAAGTACGCTAAGGACAGCGAGGATGGAGGACGTAAAAACTGGATTTTCTTTTCTAATTTCCAGAAAAGATAATGATAGCACGAAACCGACGCCGACGCCGCCGACGGTCGGGGACGCTCCTCCCACTCCCTCCCCCGGCGAGCAACGAGCATTCGTGGCCGGACGGTGTCGGAGTGAAATTTCCAAAAAAGAAAAAAGGAAAAAATGGGAAATGAACGAAAATTACCAAAAAAGATAAAAGAAAAGGTCAGATTTCCACGCGACGACTGACGTGGCAAAACTCTCGGTAGTTCTCTCTCTCACTCTCCAAAAAAAAGAAAAAACAAAACAATTCTTATTTTCTTCAAAACATGCCCGACGCCACGTCACTCGCCGGGGGGCTGGCCGACCCGTGGCCGGAGCCCCGCCGACCCAAGGCGGCGCGCAGACAGAGTCAAATTGGGTGCCTCACCTTTTGCTTTCCGCGATTCGTGCCGGACTGCGACAGGGCCACGAGCGGCGGGATCGCCCCTTCCCGAGTCACCATCGCCCGGTACGAGACGCTGTCCTCGCAGAGCTGCAGCAGCACCACCGCCGCGATCTCCTTCTGCCGCTGCGTCCCCACCTCCACCATCTCCACCAGGACCGGTATCCCCCCCTCGTCCACCAGCGCCGCCCTCGCCTCCGCCGCCCCCACCAGCGCGCTCACCACGAACGCCGCCTTGTCCACCATGCTCGACCCCAGGTCCGCCATCAGCTCCACCAGCGGACGCATCGCCCCGGCCTGCACCGCCCTGACCTTGTTCTCCTTGGCGGAGCAGAGCGAGTAGAGCGCCGTCGACGCGTCCTTCTGCCCCCGCGAACCCCCAGTCTCCAGGAGGCTCACCAGCAGCGGGATCGCCCCCGACCGCCCGATCGCCGCCTTGTGCTCCTCGATCTGCGAGAGGCGGAGCAGCGCGCACGCCGCGTTCTCCTTCGCCGTCGGCGTCCCCGTCCTCAGGGCCCTCACCAGCGGCTTTATGGCCCCTGAAGCCGCGATCAGCTCCTTGTTCTCGTCGCAGAGCGAGAGGTTGAGAATCGCCGTGACGCCGTACTCTTGCACCTGAGCAGACCACAGAGTATTTTATGCAACAGTCAATTACAGTCGTACCCAACAGTTACCAAATTCGACAGACTTTCAAAAATCATGCTTCGCCGCCGTCAGCGACAGCGAATAGCCGATCCACAGAGTACTTTCTCGCGGTCACCTGAGGATCGGAGGAGGAGATGAGAGCGACGAGAGGCTTGATCGCGCCAGCCTGGGCGATGCGGACGCGGTTCTCGGGCTTGTTCTTGGCGAGGAGCCTGATCTCGAGGGCGGCCTGCTTCTGCTCGTCGAGGCAGCACGAGTCGAGGTCGCGGACGAGCTGGCGGATGAGGTCGTCGGAGTCGTCGGAGGCGCAGGCCATGAGGAGGCGGCGGCGGTTGTCCTGGGAGGAGGCGGTGGGGAACTCGCCGGATCTGTCGCTGCCGCAGTCGCTGAAGGCGGAGGTGGAGGAGGTGGAGATGGTGGAGGTGGAGGGGTCGTCGAGGGGGGCGGCGGCGGCGAAGTCCCGCCCGACGTAGGCGAAGGTCACCGGAACCTCGGCCTCCATGGCGGCGGACCCCGGCGGCGCTCCAGGCGCATCAATCGATCGGGGGAGCCGGGTCGGAGTCGACGGGCCCGGGTCGACGGGGGGGCACTCGGGTCGTTCCGAAGCGACGGATTTTGGGGGTCTTGGATACGATGATGCGGAGGGGGGTTTCATTAGAGCGAGGGAGGGTAGCTTTAAACACCTGGAAGAGGACGTGGTCCGACACGTGCGCAGGTCGGCGGTACCGACTCCCCCAGGACCGCGCGCGCACGTGCGAAGGCCCTCTTCAAACGCGTGCGGGGAAGGTTTCTCTGTTCGATGGAGCTCCGGCTCTTCTTTTGGGAAGAGTCCGAAGGCCGGCCCCTTCTTTCTTCGTTCACCGCCGTCCGTTCCAACTTCCAACAGTCCAAAATAAAAATATATATATGCACGAATCTTGATACGTACTGTTAAGTTGGTCCATGCGACCTGAACAAGACCCGATTTCGTGGATCATCGCTCGTTCGATTTGGAATTGCTTTGTTTCTTCTCTACTCCGCGATATATGTTCTTGAATCAGAAGACTGAAAAACGAACCGCGTCGCTTCGCCTGGCCAACATTTCGATTGTATGCATCGGCGCTGTCGGTCATGCCGAGTGCCTCGGTAGCCCGCGTGGAGGAAAAGCCCGACGGTATGCAATTTCGCCGATGACGACGTAAAAGCGGGCGCATTTTCTTTGAATCGTTTAAGAAGTGGGGCATCTTTTTGCCATGGATCTTTTTTCTGGGGTTTGACCTTTCTACTTACTAACTGATGTTTTGTGGGGGGGGACCCTTGGCGTTATGCGCGCGCATAGGATTGCCCTCAAATCTAGATCGAGAGAGGGAGAGAGAAAATATCTTCATCCGAGATGGCGTAATGGCATATGCTTTTAAAAATTTCGAAAACATTTTCCCGTTGGTCATATGTTTAACAAGCGGTTCGGGAACGCCATGGAATCATACCTGCATCCGAGATGGCAATCATGGCATGTCCCGTGGCCCCGCGAGGGATGATTAACAAAGGATCGATTATGCTAAATTAATCGGGCCCATTTAGCTAAATCTTTCGCCAGACCGTGGCCGACAGACAGGGGTGCAGCTGGGGCGCGGGAGGGTACAGCGTGGGATCAGCTGTTGTCGCGCCACGTGGACGGTTGGGGGGGGGGGGGGATTTGTTCGTCGGAGTGGCTGTCGCTTTTGCACATGGGGGTGGGGGTGCTCTTTGATTGATCGCAGTCCTTTCTCTTTCGTACCCCTCCTCCGTTCCCCCCGCTGAGCCATGCCTCGTCCGCGACTCTCGACCGTCCGATCCCTGCCTCCCCCCCCCCCCCCCCCTCCCCTTTTGCATCCCGCGAGCGCGGCAACGAGCCGACATGCGGAGGGGAAAAATTCGAACACGACACGACACGATGCACGTTTCGAGAGCTCGTGCATCTGTGCGCGTTAGGATGTTGTTCTTCCTCTTGATCCGATCTCTTGTAGTCCAATCAGCTCAGCTCAAAAGACTCAAAAAGGGTAGCTACACAAAAGAAGACGATGGGACGTGGGACAGACAGGGCTTGCGTAGAGACAGACGGGACCAATGCGAGACTTTCCGTTCCCTTCTTGTTTAATCAGATCTTTGCCTTGGTTTGAGCCCGGACTAAGGTAATGGTGCTACTAATAGATTCTTCGTTAGTAAGAAGTAACGCCCGGGATTGCTGCTCATAAGGGGCTGAATAGTCCGATGGGAATGGAGAGCGGACCTTACTAAGAAAAACGAAAAATCAGTCATCGTAGGGAAGGCGGATCTAATGAAGCTCGAGGGAAAGCTTAGGATCCTCCCTCCGTCCCCGACTTTACAAGAAAACTCAAACCAAAATCAACACGCAATTTGAGTCCGAGAGCTTCTCGAGTGTATATGACCATCTCATCCTCAAATCAAATCTTAATTTCAGTCGATCTACCCCATCCTAAATCGGAGCAAATCGGATGCTCTTGATGCATATGTGTGCCCAACTCGCGTATTCCGTGAGATCACGTGCATCTCACGCGCATAACTTTTTTCCTTAATCGAGAGGCTATACATATCGTCTGCCCCCCCCCCACTTAATTTTGCGGATCACGAAATTAAGCCTAGAGCAACATTTGGGAACCTGCAAATAAACGAATCAACGGCGACCTGAGATTTCACGCGCATGGTCTTAGAGGAGAGCAACACGATGCGGCAAAATTCGAAGATCTACTGCGCTCTATCCGGCTCCCACTCGCCTGCGGATTCAGCAAAAACATGTACTTCTGTCTGTGGCTGGATATCGCCTGCTCCATTCGTACTCCTGTTTTGGGATCTCAATCATTCAAAGCATCGATCCGTGGAAAACAAGTTTAGCTTTCGGAAGTTCATCGCTCAGTGCATTGAAGATGGAGATTCACTGAGAGATCAAAAGTGAGGTGGAGAGCATCTCCATCATCGGCGTTAAACTCTGGAACATGCAAGCCAAAAAGTCTTTTTCTTTCCACTTCTTTTCTCTCTCTATCGTCTTCTCAGAACTTCAGCCGTGGAGAAAGGGGCTTGAGGCTTTGAGCTGATCTGACCCTCCCTTCTCTCTCTTGTTGGTCTTGTTTGTGTATTATTGTTCTTTTCCTTGTTTTTTCTTCTCTCTTTGATTTAGATCTGGAAGCTCTCTTCTCCCAATATAATCCTGAATCTGAGAGCTTGAACTCTCCCAATCTAATTTTACATGTCGGAGCTACACTTTTTTCGATCTAGATCTAGGAGTTTAATAAATATGCTTTTGGGGATTTGACAGCCTTGCTTTGTCCGTAAATAGGCCTTCAACTTCAATGGTGATCACAAGAGATATGATGTCTCGCTGAACCATGAAGATTTGTTCTTCCAAATGTCAGATCTATAATTATGCGGTGTTGGTTATAATTGTGCTGCCATGTCGTGTTGTGTTTCGTGCATTTCGAAGATATCTTCAGAAAATGTAGCACCTTAAAACTTGGGTAGAGTACCATATTAAATGTACTTAATTGCAAAGTGTTACTCTAACTGTGAAATGTTAATTAAAAATATTACAAAAACTACAACACTGTTTACTATACACACAATATAACAATACAATGGAAGTTTTTTTTATTTCATTTTATCTCCTTGTTCTAGCTTTCGAGTTTTTATCATTTTGTTTGAGAATTATGGGACATGAACACAGAGACTCGGCTAGACGCTCATGGAATACCTTACATGCTCCGTGAACTGTGTTTTAATCTTCGATCTATCCAAGCGGCCCCCAACCAAGAGCAGCTTGCACAACATGGCACACGATTTCATCCTTTAATTTTAACAATCTTAAACATAAAAAATATTTAATTAATGTGCTTTCACTCATATGGAAATTAATTTGCAAATAAAGCAAATGCAAAATGGTGGACTCACTAAGCTTTGCAATTCCACACTGGTTGTAGTCCATATCACAGCACAAGGATCCTCATTGAATGGTACGAGACATTCGAACCTTCGCTTCTAGTGATTCTGATAGGCGCGCGCGAATTGCCCCATCCATGTGCTTTTAATGTAACGGTATTAGCTTATGGCCCTAGTATATAAAAATTGTGCGCGGGGACTGAACACGCTCGTGGGAAGTGCACCAGCCCCACCACCAAGCGGCGATCGAGTTGTTCGAGCTTATCGGATTTCGCCTCTATAATTAAGTTACTTTCTACAATGGATCCGATTAGCATACAAGTCATGTCCCGTGGAGAGACTTACATTAGATGTTGCACATACTATCCGGTTTTGTACGTATTTCATGAATAAAACATGAAATTCACTGTGTCTCGACCTCTTGCTGAAGTTCAACAATTGCCCAAAAACACAAAGTCATGTATGCTATGCAACTTAAATCGAAGTTCAACAACTTATTTCATATATATGTGTACTTATGTACATAAAAATCTCTTGAACGTCTTCATCATGTTTTACAAAATTAAAATATATATTCTTAACAAAGACCAGAAAGCAGTAGGGTTCTTATTGGACACTAAAGTCCAATCAAGCAGCTTTTTGAGATTTTTAGGAACTTTCCGTTCACACTAATTTTCCGATAATATTTTAATTAGCATCGTTTAAGATTAGTGGCTTGAACTTGTTAGAGCTTGGAAGTCTCGCCCGACACGACCGTGGGGCGTGGTGGGGTCGAGCGACTTCTGGTGCGCCAAAGATACCTTCGTTTTGATGTTCCATCATTGACTCGGTCGACAATTCATTAAAACAGAAGAAGAAGAAGCTGTCTTTTCATACAGGGCATCAATTCGAACTGTCAGCAAAAAGATTTCGAAAAAACGAGAGGGGAGGCGTTTGCATGAATTTTCAACCGACGCCGAAGTTCAAATTTCAAATTTTCGTGATTGACGGTCATTGGGCAAATAGAGAAGGAAGGGAAAGGAGGGTGGAAAGAAATCTCAATAAAATTAGTCAAGATAACTAAATGGAGCCGTACAAATGGACTCATTATGGAGGAGAAACTGGTGGGTTAAACCGTTGTTATCATTTCAATTTGCGACATAATTCATCAATTGATCGCCGTCATTTTCTGTTGATAAAAATAGACCCTAAACTTTAAATGAATATGTAATATAATTTCTTAACTTTAAATTTATTTAATATTATTCCTGAACTTTAGTTCAATTTGCAATGTAATTATGAACTTTTAACTTATTCGATATTGATGTTTGATATAGTCCCTAGATTATATGAACATGTTTAATATTGGCTTTTCATTAATTCGAGATCATGAATAATACTGAACGTTTTCATTTAGTTAAGGATTAAATTGAACATGTACTGAAATTTTATGGAGCATATTATACATAGGGCTAAAAATCAAAGACCATATTGAACAAATTAAAAGTTTATGGATCATATTGTATATTAGACCAAAGTTTATGAACTATTTATGTCATTTTCTTTTGATAACTCGTAAAAAGCTATCTTTTCATACCAAATATTAATTCCAACCGACCGTAAAAAGATTCAAAATAAAAAGAGTCTTTTGCGTGAATTTTCAACCCAAACCCAAGTTCAATTTCAAATTTCGTGATCGACGGTCATTGGGCAAATACAAAAGGGAGAGAAAGAAGGGTGGAAAGAAATCTCACTGAAATTAGTCAAGATAACTACTTGAGCCGTACAAATGGACTTATTGTGGAGGAGAAACTAGCGGATTAAATCGTTGTTATCATTTCTATTTACGACATAATACGCCAATCGTTCACCTTCATTTTCTGTTATAAGAAGGGATTATAATACAAATAATTCATAAATTTTGGTTCAATATGCAATATGATATCTTAACTTTAAATTTATTCAATGTAATCTCCGAACTTTAGTCCAATATGCAATGTCATCTCTGAATTTATAATTTGTTCAATATGGTCCATAAACTTTTAGTACATGTTCGATGTAGTTTCTGGATTATATGAAAATATTCAATGTTGTCTTTCTATTAATTCAAAATCAGGGACAACATTGAACAATTTCATATAGTTCATGGATTATATTTTGAGCTAAAATTCAAAGACTATATTGAATAGAGTATAAGTTCATAGATCACATTAAATATTAGCCAAAGTATAGAGATTATTTACGTCGTTTTTTCTTGATAATTAAAAAAAAAGCTGTCCTTTTCATGCTAAACATCAATTCTAACCATTAGTAAAAAAAATTCAAAAAACAAAAAGAGAGACTTTTGCATGAATTTTCAACCCACACCCAAGTTCAATTTCTAATTTCGTGATTGACGGTCATCGGGCAAATACAAAAGGATGAGGAAGAAGAGTGGAAAGAAATCTGAGTAAATCTAGTCAACGTAAACTGCTCGAGCAGTACAAATGGACTTTATCGTGGAAGAGAAACTAGCGGGTTGAACCGTTGCCATCATTTCTATTCGCGACATAATCCGTCGGTCGGTCACCTCCGCTGTCTGTTACGGGAACAGATATTTTTCTCCCCTAGCATCAGAACGAGGATGCTGTCGCTTTGGCAAATATGGTTAAGACCATAAACATCAAGGCTCATGAGCCGATCAAGAGCCATCTGAACAAAGAAAACAGTCTCAGCAAACACCAGCTCTAACCACTGTTTGGAATAGGGGCGTTAACGGGCTGGTTCGATTTCGAGTCCCCCGCTGCCATCATCTGACCCGAACATGAAGGCGTAGAACACGAATCAAAAAACGATTTGAGTCTGGCCATCGGGTTTCCTTTTCTTTGTTTGCGAATGTGGTTAGTAATCGTTTTGGTGTGGAAATAGGTTCAGTAATGTGTTTCGGGTCGGTTTTGGTTTATAACCTGTAACCAAACCGAATTGCCGAACACCCGCTGTTTTACTTACCACCAGAACAAAAAAGGAAAACCGAACTAGAAAGATCCGATTTTGTTCTAGTTGGTTCAGTTAGGTCCGAGTTTCAGTTCGGGGCAGTTCTGTTTTTCGCCCCTAGTTAGTATGCTAAAGATTTTTGCACCTTTACTTGGTAATATAAGTGAAGCATAAACTTTGGGGAAAATGAAGTTCTCTTCTTTCTTGGCAGTTGGTAGAGATTAGAGGCGTATCAGTAAAACAGGAGGAAGAAAGCACTTTCATTCTCCTGATATGAAAGGGTTCAGGGAGAAAGCAACCGCGCAAGAATAACAACGGCGAACTGCGCAGGCAAATCAAGATAATCAAACGTATCCAGAATATTGCCTGAACGGTGCGGGGAACCATCCGTTATGAATCCTAGTACACAAAATAAAATTCTGGTTGTCTTTTGTAAAGCCCACACACTCTAGCCAGGAATTCTCTCTGCGCATGTTGGTATTAGGACCCAGCATCCCAGGCCATAAGTACTAGCGTGCGGTGCAAGGCCAGAATCCATATCAATGCATCTCCAACGGATCGTCGTTTGCATAGCGAGCACCAAAATATTGAATACTCGAGACAAAATGCGAGTGAATCCTAAAACCAGCGAAACAACAGAGGCGCAGCATAAGGCCACAAGTCCAACTTCACACAAGATGCGCAGACTAGAGACCTTCCCGCACATTCCTGGCGACATACCTGGGCAGTGTTGTATCCAGGGCTCGGATCGTTGGACAGTGTCGAGACGGAGCAACTCTGTCCGAGCAGTTTCCAGCGGTAATTTCTCGAAACACCAGGAGGGAAAAAAACCATTTTGCACTGTCGTTTCTTCTATTTTCTCTTGTACCAAGAGCATCCCTAATGATAGGAGAAATTACAGCTTACGCTGAGGTGGTTTGGTTTGCTAGATTCCACACAACAAACTCATGCAGAACCCTCGCACATAATCGACTCTGTATTTCAGCTAAAAAAAATCTAATCTTTTCCCTTTTCCTGTAAGCAGAAATTGTAATAGTTAAGGATGGACACATGAGTGAGTAATCTCTCTGACAAACAAATTCAGAAGTAACCGTAACCTATATGATTATAAAGTAGAAGCAGACCGAGTACTCCCATGTCAAATGATTTCAAATATTTACCCCACAGTTTCAAGCTCAACCTTCAAAGACTGAGACAAAATGGCCTCAAAAGATTACATAAGCTAATTCGGTAGGTTTTCATTTAACTAAAGACGAATTACAATTATAGTGGATAAAAATAGGTCTATCAAAATGGATCATAAATTCATATTTTAACTCATAATTATGAAAATTGATCATATATGAGTCGCCTTAAAATTAAGATATAGACCATAAATGGGATTTAAAAAAAAAAAACCCAAACTGAATGGGTTTTATTGAGTTTTTTCCAATCCCATTTTCAACTCATCTATCACCCTTGCTTTCAAACCATATATCATCAACTCTTTGCTTCGTCTCCTCTCTCTCCTCTGCTTCATCCCCATCTTCCTCGCCATCTCTCTCTTCTGCCGGACGTCCCCGATCTCCGCCCGGTCTTACCAAACCCTCGAAGTGAAGCGAAAGCCCTGGCTCGACTTTGCCGCCTTCAGTCGACCCTGCGATTACTTCGTCGGGTCTTGGATCTGCGGTTCGAGCTGAGGCACGTCGGCTCTTGCGAGGAGATATTCAAGAGATGAAAATGCATTTCCAGTGGCAAGCCCAATGCTCGCAACCTAATCAAGTGGTGGTGGAAGCCCGAGGCTTGCTATTTGCTTGCTTTTGATCCCCGTTAGGGGCCACCGCTGTCTGAGCTGCCATCATTTGGGGTGCCATTGTCGGGGTTGAGGCAGTGGATCCAAAACCCTAGCCTTCTCAAGCTTGAACTAACTTCTATGACCAGGGTTTTCATTTTATTTTGCAGATTTTTTTTGTTTATTTAATTTTGCAGAATTTATTTGTTTTTCTCGTGGGTCATGCGAGTGGATTTGAGTTAGATCTAGGTTGGCTGAAGCACGGGTCATGTAAATTGCTCAGTAAATAAAAGGGTCAATGCGAGTTAAATGGATTAATTTGGGTCGAACTTATTTATGGCCCATCCAAACTCAACCCGATCCATGTCTAGATGAGAGGGATTATGGCCCACCTAAACTCAACCCGATCCATGTCTAGACGAGAGGGAGGGAGAGAGAGAGAGAGTGGCAGTCGAGAGAGAGTAATGCTTTCTCTAGAGATGGTTGGCCGGAAGCGAGCAATAGCATTTTGCTTGAGCGGCGGGGGAAGAAGGAAAATTAAACGAAGAATCTAATCTTAATAAATTATATCTGACAAGCCTCCGTAATAAAGATAAGGAACTCCCAACTCCACGTTCAGGGATGGCTAGGGACATATCGTTGTTAGTAGCCATAAATAATGACGGTCGTGCTATTAAGTATTCGACACCGGCTTGATAAGCGTATTTAACAGAAAACATAAAAAGAAAGTTTGATCATACCGGCGTGAAATGATGACTCGGATCGATCAACCAATCAAAAAGCATTCATGAGCAGAGTACGTTCGAGAAGTTTGACAAATAGCAATCGTATTTATTAAGACGAGCGATGGAGTAAAAACGGCATCCTAAGAGACCCAATTAGATGAGGGGCAATCGAATTGACGAGTCGCAACTTTGAACAAGCGGAGATTCTAGATGCCGCCGGACTTGGACGGAAAAAGACACAAGAGTCGGGACGGGACAAGCCAGTCGTAGGGACGCTCGAGTCAAGACTGCCGCTCTGAAAATTTTGGACAGCTAAGTCGTGGCCAAGTCGAGGTGGGTGTGTGCTCCATCGAGCCTCGTCCCACTACAATTCTCTCTTGAATCTGCCCCAAAATGACAACCAAACAGGGCGAAAACGTGACTGAACTGACAAGCATTTGACCCCGAGCTGCCTCGAGTCGAGACGGCAGCGTCGATTCTACCACGATTGCCGTGCCTTGAAAGCATTTGGAAATTTTTCAATGAATGGTCTGCCGCACGAAATGAATTGAGATTTCATGGAACAGGGCATTGTGATTCTGATATGTGCAATACTCATGCAAAGACAGCGACTTTAATTTATATCAACAGATGCAACAGCAGGCTAATTGTAACGTGAATCAAGAGTTATAGATAGGACACGTCAAGCCTCAAGCCATGGCCGATATCTCTGGAAGAAAGGAGTACCACTTAAAGCCACAGCTCCATTTCTCAGGGAGCGAAGGGCACTTGGGCAACCAGTGCCATGTCCGCCTGGAAGCCCTGTAGTACAGAATCTCCGGCCATGTGTAGCAGCAGATGCACACCATCCCTTGGTGCCAGAAGCAGTAGACATGCTCGTAGTTGTGGTAGCACACCGACATGAACTTCCGGCACACCAGCTCCGGCAAGCTCTCCACCTCCTCCCACCTCCCCCCTCCTCCTCCGCACAGCGCCCACAGCTTCATGGCCCTCGATATCCCGTTCACCCCGATCCCCCCCACCAGGTACAGCCTCTCGCCGCCATCACTCACCAGCCTCGCGAAGGTGAGCTCGTCGGGTGGCGGCAGCAGCTCGGACCCGCAGTGCTCTGTCGTCCCGGCCTCTGGGTTGAAGCAGATGATCGAGAAGGGCTCCGATGTCGTGAAGTACAGGCGCCCATTGAAGTACACACCTTCCTGGTGGTGGGTGTCGCCCAGGATCCGGTCAAACCCGTTGACCTTTTGCCACGAGTGAAATCTGGAGTCATACAGGAAAGCTTCAAACCGGGAGGACCCGCAGGCGAGGATGAAGATCTTGTAGCCAAGCTTCGGGGTCGAGACAAAAGTGAGGAGCTTGAAGACGAAGGGGAAGGATGGGAACTTGATCTCTCTCCGGGACTTGGTCAGGAGGTTGCATATGAGGAAGGAAGAGGAGTTCGGGAGGGAGAAGCAGAGGAGGCCATTGGAGGAGGAGATGAGGGAGGAGTTCTTGAAATTGGGGAGGAGAAGGGAGGGGGAGAGGGCGGAGGAGCACCATGCGCCGGCGGCGGAGTCATAGAGAGGGTAGTGTTGGTGGCAGTGGGGGTGAGAGAGGAGGAGGAAGGAGGAGAGAGACCGAGAGGAGTGTTTGGAGACGAAGGAAGGAGTGAAGAGGAGAGAGTTGAAGTGCTTGCAGGTGGACCTGAGGATGAGGAAGGCCCTGAGAGGAAGGAAAGAGAGGATGTGCTCAAGCAGCTCCCGTGGCAGGAGGCTCCACATTTTTGGATCCATTTCGACGACCCGGGTTGGTGGTGATGCTACTCGCCTCAGGTGCATGGCGCTTCTTTGATCACATCTGCAAGAACAAGAAACGGGAGTGTTATAATAACCCTCTCCGAGAGAGATAGAGAGAGATGTCGTTGACTTTTTTACCTTTGACTTTGGGCAACAATGGGCGCTTTCTACACAGCATGTGTCTGGTCCGTGGGAGATTCAAAAGAGCAGGCCAGACACAGAATGTGCTCTCCACACACACAGTTCCTATGCCATCTGTCCACATCTATCCTAGATACAGCATGCTGTTTCAACTGGGAGATTTCGATCAGTCATCAATCGTCAGGATGGTCCAAACACATCTGCCAAATCCCCTCTTACTACCCCTAGTATCTAAGTCACAACCACCAGAACTATAGAAGGCAACAATCATACATGCATCTGTTGCCATTGCAGGCGCTTGCCAGGCCACCCTCAAAACCCCTTGTTGAGAGGGAACAGAATCTGTTTCTTGGACGGTTCGACTTTTGAAGTATTGCTGATTTAACAGACCTCAAGTTGGTTTTCTTGATTGGGATCAAAAAAGGGCCAAGTCAGTGGAGAAAATAGAAGTAACAGAAATGGAGTGGCCTCATGCAGCATTTACTCGAGGAAGTCTCCGGAAGATGATGTTGGTATATATATTCATCGTTGAAACGAGATCACCGAGCAAGCAACAAATGTTTCTACTTTTGACAAGCTTATTGTCCTGCCTTGAAATAGAGAAAGAATGGGCTGCAATAGACGAAAGCAAAATTAAATCTGGATGTACACAGATTACAGTAATATACAGTCATGACTCAAAACCTTTATTGCACAGAACTGGTGTTTACAAACGTAGGTAGAGGAGAAATGCACGTCAATCGCTCCATGAGTCCTCGTTCCTTGTAGTTCCTTCATCCTGCACGTATGACTCAAGTAAATAACAGATCGACTGCTCCATCAAACTCATGAACTCAACCCTTTGGAAACAAGGTCGTACCACTTCATAAGAGATGATTGGTGACCATACAAGTATCTGTCTATCATTGCCACCGGTGTATAATTCCTGTGGGCATTATAGTTTATGTCAACAATCAGAATATGTATCCGACCAAAAAAAAAATCAGCATATGTAATATACTTTATAAAACACCCCTTAAGGAAAAATAATTATCATTAGATGAAAATCTCTGTAGAGCTTTTTTGTGATACAGGAGAAATAAGGTAGGAAACGCGCACAAAGGCAAAATTCACAGAGGCAGATGAGACGCCAATTTCAAGGGGGAAAAATAAGACATTTTTATGCGATATTTGAGCTTCTAGATAACGTTATCATACACAAAATGCAGTAAGACGTCCAATATGGTACAACTGACAAACAGTGTAGAGATTGACCATTTTTACCTGATCCTGTGCACTATAACAGCAGCAGTTCACATACTCATAGTGGCCCCGAAACGTGAAGCATGTCTTCCCCGACCAGAAATCAAATGCCTATTGAATGCAATTGGAAGCTTAATTCAATCATGCAGTTATTTCTCCAAGTAAATCATAGGGAAAAAGAAGGAAGGTATCATATACTTTCACCACTGTCATGCATGGGACAAAAACAAGTGCGGAATCCTCGGACACTGACAGCTGTATGGGCTTGTTCGTCTGCAGGCGCACCGTTTCAAAGTTTACAAGCGTGTTGCAGCCAGATTCAATGTCCCATAGTCGTAATCTTGAATCAGAACCTGAGAGAGAGAGAGAGAGAGAGAGAGAGAGAGAGAGAGAGAGAGAGAGATCAATAGGTAAGGTGCAATCACAAATGTCTAGCTGGATCTTTTGATAAACTGAAAAATAAGCTATGCAAATTTGAGTACTGAATAATAAGCACTGAAGTCTTTAAGTATTGAGAATAAAAATAAGTAATTCAATACCATTCGAAAGTTAAGTAACAAAATTATACTGTTTTCTTATTAAACATGGAATGGTGAACATTATTGGCATGTCGACAACATAATTGGTAAGGTTTTACTTTTCATCATATCACTTAACCAATTAAGTAAGTCTTTTTTACTTATCACATTAGGTGATTTTTGACTTCAATCAATTAATTAAGTCGTGTAGTGAGTGGTTAGCTATTGCACTTAATGACATGAAGTGCTGAAAAGTTAAATTTCAGCACTTAATGTTGTTACCAACAGACCCATTAAGCAGAAAGTTCTATGACTAATTATAATGCTAGTTCTGATAACTCGTGAAACTTGAGACAAACAAATACAAAAGAGATCTCGAACTGATTCTGACAAAGTTTTTAAAAGTGGAACATCTTTGAGGCCATTTTGCGCCAATGAAAAACACAATTATGGGAAAATGTTTGACCAACCTTAGAATGAAGGCATTTTTTCTAAAAGCCATAACAACATAAAACTATTAGCCAACCAAACAACTACTTGTCCTTTAAAATCCTTGTAAGTTTACGCTAGTTGCTAGATGAGGTTCAAATTGGGATTGGACAGAGCTGAACCTGCACTAAAGAGGTACATGCCATCTTCTGATATTTTTAACCCAGTGACAGCACCATAATGAGCAGTAGCACGATCCTGACCAGACAACATTCCTGGATGTAACCTCTGTTTGATAGCTCCCTTCGCAGAAATTCTATTTGAATTTGAATGCTTGGAACCATTTCCATGGGAAGATTTCCTTGACACCGCTACCGCTTTTGACGTATTTTGGCCTCCTGACAATGATCTAGAAGTTGAACCCTGCGCAAGAATATAGCAAATAGTGTCATTGTCCAAATGTCCCAGCAAGGGTTGTCAACAAAAAAAAAATATATCAAATGAAAAAAGCCAGATATAAAAAATCATTAAAAACCCAAACAATCAACTTCCTTCAATTCAGAAACACAATGTTTAATCCAATTAATTGGATGCTCAATCATTGTTGTGAATTAACAATCTATTCACTATGCTAAACCTTCTTTGTTTCCTTGAAACGGAAGAATTTTAATCCAGAGGGCAGCCTTCACACCAACTAACTTAAAAACAACTAAAAACAGACTTCAAGAGCAGTTCTTCCAAACAAGATTTAGACGATTTACTGAAAAGTAGTTCTCAAAAAAACAAAAAAACTTTTTCCCTATTTTGAAATAGGGATCTCTCACCGAGGACATTTCTTCAGGCCCCCCATCAAGTTAGATGTCCATTAACATTTCTTCATTTGCAGCAACCACTACTTGACGTACCAAATTTGTAACATTTCATATTAGATGGTTAGAAGGACAAGTATTGAACATGCAGTGAGCGTGTTTTCTCGTCATATAAGGCTATTGGACTCCACTCCAGGCAATTCTATTGGAAGAATAGTCATAAATATTTGAAATTAGATGCTAACCACGAAGTCGATTAACCAAAACAAGAAAAAGGCGATCTTCACGATTCATTGGAAGGCACACCAAAATGCAGATGCAAGTCACCACGCAAGACACAAACACCTTTGTCATTGCAGAGCGCTCCAAAAGAGGTGGCCGCCTTCCAAGTTGAGAGTGAGATTGATCTAACACACGAAAGCATCCTGCACGTCTGATATCCCAAAAGCGTATTGCACCGTCGCACCCTCCGGTTACCAGGACATACTCACTAGAATTAGACCACTTGACAGTCATTACTCCATCTGCTACCATGAAAAGGATAAATTATATGAACTGAGTACCGTAGCTATAGCACAGCTTCAAATTCTTTCACACACTACTTTTTTTTCCCTTTCAGCCAAAACATTCATTCACGTGTTATGTACAAGTGCTTGTTTCAATAGCCAAAAAGATTAGAGGGAGACAAGGATTTTTCTCTAAAGATGGTGCACCAAAGCATGGCTAGAGCAGCATGGAGGATGGACATCCAGAAGACAGTCCATGCAAGCGATTGGCTGCTATTTAACCCATCAAAAGGAAGCATAAACGTAATTTGTAATATATTTAACAGAAACAGTGAAAGAGAGACTCTGAAATGGTAAAAACATAGGAGCACCGTTATTTAAGCTTGACCAACCACTCAGAAACCATGATGCAAGACTTTCTGTGGAGCCATCACCTTGTCTTATCTTGATAAAAATCTTGCTTATAGAAGGTTCTGAATGGTGTACTCCTTAGATGATCCTAGACCAACCAAGTTTCAGTGAGAGATAATTACCCTAGCTCTTTATAGAAGTGGGTGAGGGTTCTTTTAAAACAGCAATAGATTCACGTCTACCAGAACATATCTTCAAAAGGGTAAACTAAGAGTAGTCACTAATGGAGGGTAGCTTCTATATGCTGTATCTCTTTAACCCCATATAACCATGGCAGGTAAACTGATCATTGGCAACAAGACAAAAGACAACAAGACACTGCTCTAATACATGAAGATTATCTACTGCTCTAATACACTGCTCTAATACATGAAGATTATCTACTGCTCTAATACACTGCTCTAATACATGAAGATTATCTACTGCTCTAATACACTAAGAGAAGTCACCAATGGAGGCTAGCTTCTATATGCTATATCTCTTTAACCCCATATAACCATGGCAGGTAAACCGATCATCGGCAACAAGACAAAAGACAACAAGAAACTACTCTAATACACGAAAATTATCTACTGGCTGCGATCCTGACTGGAACAAGATCTAGTTCAACTATCATAGAGGGAAATTGATTTAAAGAATGATTAAAACAACTGGTTTACCTCGGTGACCAGACAATGTGTGAGCAAATGCACCTGAGGCAATATCACACAGTCGGACTTGAACATCTTCAGTTCCAGCAGCAATTAGCATGTGAGACGTTGCCAATGAGGACATGGAAGTACTATAAACCTTCCCAGGCATTTTGAAATTCATCACCACCTGTGTGAGATACGGAGACTTTCAGGATACTTAACAGGAATGACAAAAGCAAAACGAAAAACTCCAGGAAGCATCTAGAAGAGGAACAGAAAGAGCCTTTGCCTGTGTGGAATTTGTATCCCAAACTTTTATATAGTGATCATATGAGCCGGTTACAAAAAGCCCCGTGTCGATGGGATACCATATGGCCGAGGAAATTGCATACTTATGTCGGTGCTCGTGCTGCTTATCGATGACAAAGATAGGTTTGTGCCTTGCGATCAGCCCGCCTCCCTCGAGCTTTTGTGGTCGTTGGACATCATAAACCGCAGCCGATGCATCCGAGGCGCCAGACAACAGATAGCGGCCCTCCGTCAAATCAACCTGCTTTCACAATTGAAGCTCCTCATAATTTCTATCAAACTAAGATCTTGCCAACACCAACGTAACATTACAACATCATTATTCAGGTACACACAATGTCAGAGACAGAGAATCGCCGCGACAGTCATCCCCTTCAGTTTGGAACACGAGAGAGAGGGGTCGAGCGGCTGCTCCATAGTTATCAGTATCACATTCACATCGCATTATAACATCACCTTTTCTCTTCATCAGCAGTTCTCCAGTTCAACAAGACAAAACTACGAGACACGGGAAACTAGCCCCCCATCACAACCTATATCCATAGTTCTTAGTCATCATTTAACGTCGACCCAGCTCGAATCGTCACCATCCGCCGGAATTGAACCAGTACCGACCAAAAAGAAACATGCCCAAAAGGCTGAGCCCGCCGTTTGGCAACGAAACGAGGAGGGAACGAAAGCGGGGGAGGGGCACCAACCTGAAGAGAGTTGACGGAGCCCTTGTGGGGGGAGACAATGTCCTTGTGGTTGGAGAGGTGGAGAGACGCGACGCGGCTGGCTTTGACCCGGTTCGCGAAGGAACGCGGGCGGATTCCGCCAGATTCTCTCTTCTCGATCTCCCTCCACATTCTTCGAGCATCTTCGTCCTCTCCCTCCCCTCTCTACCCTCCAAAGCTGCCAACGGGTTCAGAACTTGGGAAGTCAGGAAAGAGATTCTGGGCGTCCGGCATCTCCCTTCCGGGGAATGTTCTGGTTCGAGACCAGGAAGAAGAAGAAGATGATGGTGAAGGAACTGTGATTCAAGAATTCTTCATATTTGTCTCCTTCGTTTTTCTGGGTCGAGATTTACAGGCCCAATTCGGCACCCTGTTGGGAGATTTGAACTGAGCTCCTGTACTTCCTTAGTGGGCCTGCCATGTGATTCTATGTCTTGAGTGGCGGCGCCAACCCAATTTTGTCTTAATCAGGCGGCAGCAGGCGGCGGCGGCGGCGGCGGTCTCGGACGCCTCCTGCGACCTTGCCATTGGCCTCCAAGCGTGTGCCTATCGAATGGGCTATCCCTCCTCTCCCCTCTCTATTTCGCCCCCTCCTCGGTATGTTCGTTGCTCGACTCGAGGGTAGGAAACGGCTGTCGACTTCGAAAAGCCGAGCAGGACTTGAGTCCGGCTGGAGCCATTCCCGGGCCGAGTCTCGATTCTTAGCTTGTTAGCTTACGCGCCTCGTCCCCATCGGCGGGAATAGATCCGATCCCAATGTACAAGATGTTGTAGCACTTACTAATGAGTCCCGCGGCAAGTGTGAGGGGATGAGGAAGTGGGCGTTGACAAAGGGAGAGATGAGCTAAGGAGAGAATAGGGTTGGTGGGGGTGATCTCTCCTAAAGGTGTGACGAAGTGACCCTGGCAACTAGGGACGAGCAAAAAGAACTGTTCAGGCTCGGATCGGTCGATTTTGGGTAGTTCTCGGGTGCACTGGTTCGGTTTCCAATTCCATAAAATTGGAACCGATGAAGTTCGGTCCGATTCTAGGTGTGGAATTGCCCACCTGAACTACCGGACCGAACCAATTTTTTTTTTAATTTCTAAGAAATTTGTAGATTTTTCTCTCCCATTTCACAAAGGAAGCCTTCAAGGCTGAAGCACTTACGTTTATTTATGCACATAAGTAAAATGATAAGAACAAATCAAAATACAACAGTAGTTGTTCATCCTAATCAAAATTCGCCACAAATTAAAAAAATCTTCGTGAAACCTATAATGTTACATGTAAGTCACTAATTATATAAACTCTTTGATTATCAAGAACATCTTCACTTTCGTCTTGAACTTTAACGACAAATCAAAGAAGATATAAATGAGCATGCATTGGCCCACCCGAAAATCGGATCGTCCAAGAATCAATCACCCCTACAAGCAACGTTATCAATGGGCAAAGGCTGCCAATGACGGATAGCGTAAGGTGGAGCACCGGAGGTGGGAGTGGGTGGTAGACACGTCAAACAAATCCAAATATTGATAGGATGGTGACAAGAGATGGGCACAGCGTGCGAAAACAATGCCTGCGACACGTGCCCATCAAAATGAAACCATTGGCATGATTATTCACGAGGAAAATTTGTCTAAACAGTCTTAAACCTATTTTACTTTTACCAATCTAATCATAAACCCTTCAAATTTAATAATTGAGTTCTAAATATTTATACTTTTTACTAATTGAGTCCATTCTGTCAATTTTGACCGAAAAGTGTTGATGTGGACGCCAGCCGACTTACACGATACTGACGTGGACAATTTTAATAATATTTCAATATATTTCGAATTTTTTTCCTTTTCTATTCTTTTTCCTTTTTTTCTTTTTCTTTGTCTTTTTGTTTGCTCCCCTTCTTCCTCCTCCAACCGATTGCCGACTGTTAGCAACCGGCCAGAGGGGGGAGGGCCGTCAAGTCTCGCTGGCCTTGGGCAAGGCTCGCTCCCGTCGGCCACGGGAGAGGATGAGCATCGCCGACCCCTAGCAAGGTCAGTCCCACCCAATCTAGTGAGGTCGAGTCTCGCCTGGCCATGGCGAGGCTCGCCCTAGTGAGCAACAGCAATGGCTTGGTCTCTCCATGGCTGGGCGAGGTCGAGCCTCGCCCAACCATAAAGAGGGTGCCCTCGCTAGAGGCCAGTGAGGGCGAAGCTTGCCCAAGGCCAGCGAGGTCGACCTAGCCGAGCCTCCCCTTTGGTCGGTTGCCAACGCCCGACGATCGACCGTTGGAGGAAGGAGGGGAGGAAAAAAAGGGGAAAAAGAATTGAAAATAATAAAAATAAAAAATTCAAAAAATATTACTAAAAATTATCCACGTCAGTTGGTCGGAGTCCATGTCAGCTATTTTTGACCAAAATTAGCCAGATATATTCCATTGGTAAGAAGTAGAAATGTTTAGAACTCAATTGGTAAGAAGTGAAAATGTTTATGACTCAATTGACAAAATTAAAAGGCTTATAATTGAACTGGCAAAAGTAAAATATGTTTAGAACTTTTTGAATAAGTTTTTTATAATCTTCTCTCTTCATTAATCTTCTAGAATCGTTCTTTTTTAATATGGTATTTTCACATTACAAATAAAAACAAGATTTGCTTTTCATTTTCACATGCTAACCAAACTAGCTATATAGACAATTATCTAAGAACCAGCAAGAGGGTCCGGTTGGGCGAACCTTGATCCCGATTGGTTCGGAAGTCAATCGGACATCTAGAAGAGGGGCCCAAGGAATGAACATGCACATCTTCCTAAATTCATCTGTGTTTTTTTTTTTTTATGTATGTATACACAGACACTTTCTAGAAGCCCATAATTAATAAGAAAGAATTAAGCAAATTGGCTTGATTCCGTTCGGCAGTACTTTGGTCTTTTCTTGACAAAATCACAAACGTGTGCTCTAGTTTTCCTTAATTAATTTGGACTAACGAAGCAACGGTCCCATTTGGAATTTGACGAAACGTCCCACCCTCTTTCGAACTATGCCCCGTGAAATCGTTTTCCTCTGGCCGAAGCTAAATATGGATTGACATTCTGGGTCACATGTATCACGTTTCGGAACTCGGTTAATCATGTCGATGGTGACGGGCTCATTAATGCCAGACCTTTGAGTTGCGAGGGCACGATATAATTATGACTCTATAGAGTATTCCAGTACGGGTATGAGATCTACGGGCTCATCAACACCAGATCTTTGAGTTGCGAGGGTATGAAATAGTTATGACTCTATAGAGTATTCCATTACGGGTATGAGATCTTTATGGTAACTCTCAAAATGAGTCACGGACACTGATTGCCTCTTCCCGCCTTTTCGAAAAGAGATATAATGAGAGCTTCCAAATAAAAGTTAGTCCCATTGGATAAGTTAATTAACTAGACTTTGGAATCCTCTAGTGATTCTTTTGTCACGAGATATCTTGACCTTCCGTGCCAATTTCCTAACAGAAACTTCATAGCCTTAGTCACCACTGTAATTTTTCTTGTCATTTTTGTTTTTTGGAGTGTTTGAGAGTTTTTTAGCCTTCAAGCTATCTTGATCGGGTAATTATCGAAAGCACAAAAGCCCATACCCCTGAGAATTGCCTCGAGAGAATGCGCAAAACGAACATACGTATCTTCATCATCTTCTCCTCCTGCCGGTTAGCCAATGTTAATCTTGATTCTTAAGCAGCATATGTAATTTGTTCGGTTTCTGTTTCGGACAAGAACATACGAAGCACGAAATGAAAAGGGTAAAAATCTCATCATTCATGGATGATCAGGAGCTTCTCACATGACTCTAAACCAAACCACTATGCCATTACAGTTCTTACATGACATGGGGGGTGTCCTGTGTCCTAATACATCACCTATATACTCATGATTTACACCGATTACAAAGATTAGAACGTAGAACAAACTGTTCGACAGGGGGGGATAAAAACCGAACTACATGTCAACATGAAGCTGAGAGTGCAAAAAAAGGTTGATGCATCAGCGAAGTCTAAATGGTCTTTGTACACCTTAGAAAGAACAGAAAGAATGTGCAGGGGACTGTGAATTGAGCAAATCTGGACCGTCTTTTCACCAGCTTTTCCGGTGGCCGTGGCGGTCAGGCGACTTGTCCGGCCCCGAATTATTTCCGCCTCTATTATTAGGAGGAGAGGAAGACCTGTTATTGTTGTTGATTACCATCTTGTTATCGCTCAACCTTCGGCCGAGTTCCTTCTTCTTCATCGCCGGCTTTTGCGAACTATTCAAGCTCCTGGCTTTGAGCGCAGGCACTGTGTACCATCCGATCGAGGTGCACAGGATCGCGACCGTTCGCCCAAATAAGGCCAAGAACAGCAGAATCAAGACGATAGCCACCGGCATGTAAAACGAAGGCCGCCTCCAATTCTTTATTCTCATGAATCCCCACTCAAAGCTCTTGTTTTTTGCCTTCTTATCCGAATCATCCGCCTTCGTTCCGCTCACTTCCTTGACATCGCTTGAAGTTTCCATAGGCGACTTTTTATCCTGAGCGTCCGAATTCCGCGCCGCATGGTCCCCGGCAGTACGAGGATCGTTGGTCATGGTCCTGTGATCTCGAGACTTGTTAGCCTTATCCTTCTTGACCACGATAGGCACGCAATCGTTGGTGCTCGTGTAAGCGAACCGGACAAGGGATATGTCGCTGGAGCCCTTCTGGGTGTAAATCTGCTGCCGCTTCTCCTGGAGGTCGGACAGGAGGGCCTCGAACTTGTCGAGGCCGCGGGACGAGTACGGGTTCTTGCTCTCCTTGTTGTGGTGGCTGTTCCTCCGCAAAGATCTCCTCGGCGTCGAGCAAGGGCTCGTGCCGTACAGCTCGTCGTCGTCGTCTTCCGGATGGAATATGCCGCAAGTGAAAGGGGTCAACATCTGAGAACTGGGTCTGCTTAGCTATGTTTCTGAGGATGGTTTGATTTCTTCAAAGAGGAGCCATTTAAGTACTCGTCGAGAGAGAGAGAGAGAGAGAGAGAGAGAGAGAGAGAACAGCTTGGAGGACAAGATCAACCAACGCGGTCAAGCTAAAAGGTTTGAAAATTCCATGAATGAAAATAATAGGGCAGAAGCTTCGCAACGTGGACCATGTCTCGTTTGACTTTCTTGGAGAGAAGGCAACGGCCACTTGATGCATTTGTTTAGAGCCCGCCAGGGAAAAAACGAGCCACATGAATGATTCTTGCTCGACTTACCACATTCTCCGTATTTGCTCGTTCGTCATAATCTTTGGAAAAACAAATGGAAAAGCGGCAGTACAAAATATGATCTCTAGAAGGAAAAACCTGGAATTATTCGTGGGCAGCTGGAAAAGGCGGTCGATTCAGTGACATCTATATCGGGAGGATCGGGATGAACACGTGTAAAGTAAAAAAAAATCCAAGATTTATATCATTTACATATATCACATCACTATCTGGTTATAACGTGGAGATTGGGGTGGACACAAGAAAACCCAAAAAAATCTAAGATTTATATCATTCACATATATCACGTCACTATCTGATCATCTATTCGTCAAATTGCATCTATCAGCATTTTAATTATCCCTAGATTTTGTTTCTTTCTTGAGACTTCAGACGCCAGTCTCTTTGAGTTCTTCCATGAAGTGTAGATATTGGTTTTTGATATTTTGGGGAATGAAACCTCAGCGGAAAATCGAGAAAAAGTGTCGATAGCTATATCTTACCCTATGTTGGAGTCATTTTCTTATCCATATACATTTTGCACAATCCAACTCGTGGTGGAAAATCATGCTCATTTCGATAAGTTTGAGTGGTACGTTGCAGTAGGCGAGTGCAATGAGCTAATACAGAATCTTCCGCTCTTTCGACTTGATCTCTTAAGAAGCTCATATCATCTCATCAAAGTCAAAAGCACATGGGAAGGGTGGTATAATATCTTGATTAACACAATTCTTTTGCGCCCTTAATCTCGTGGGGTAGTTGACTTTAGCGACCTTGATTAATCTACGACCGCATAATTTCTAATGGTTTTCGTAAACAAGAATGACGTACTCGGTGATGGAAAAGCTTCGAGATCGATTAAATATTCAAGGACGGTCGAAGATGAGGTATTGGTATACGTATCATCTTCCATCTTGAACGTATTGCACAAGGCTCGAATATTTTATGTCCATCATACGTAAGACCTCGATTTGCTTCTCCCACACTTCAGCATCGGATCTGCGAAGACCGGACCTTGTCTCCAATCTAGAATTAGTGCCACAATTTTTTTTTAAGAAAGGACTGATTGCTTGGGAATCACGGAAATTCAGATGTCAAAGGGATTTTTGTTAAAGAAAGTTTGTTGTATACTAATTATAATGACATGACCTCTAATCACAGCACCAAATCACCAAGCCCAACTAGACAACAGTTCACTCTAACCGGCTTTTTCTTTTTGTCGAAAGAAGATTGTATTCGAATGTGTAATTGGAGTTCCGACCCCAAAAAAAAATGTAAAATTGGAGTCGCTTGCTTCTACCCTTTATTATTTTGAGTAGAGAAATTCTATTACTAGGCAATTGGGGCTACTAATTCATTGTTGGGCGAGCATTTTTGCTTCTGAGGATTAGGGGTGTACAGGTTTGAGTGGTATTGGTTCCAAGATTTTGGTAACCTCCCCCGGAACCATCCTCAGATCAGGAATCGACGGTATCTATAAGTTTTGAGGTCTCCTATTTTATACCTTTTCAAAAAAAAAAATTTTAATAAAAGTTTGTTAAGTTAATATCACATTTAACCAAAACATACATATATTACATAAGATTACACAACAATAACATAATCATTACTTGGAAAGTGAAAAAAAAATTATATAATCAGCTTCTACCGATTGATAATTTCAATTATGAGATTACGTGAAAATCTATCATATTTTACTGAGAGCGTGAACTAAAACATATCGTTCGCCGACATAGACAAACTTGTCAGAGAAAAGAAGGGGGGGGGGGGGGGGGGGGGGGGGGGTGGGGTGGGAGGGGGGGTAAAACCGGGTTGAAGATTTGTTTTTTCCATGGGGTTGCAGATTACTGACCAGTTAAGTAAAAATTCCTTAAATAAAATAGAGAGTGTCACTAATTAAGTACTCATATATTTGCTTAAGAAATAATATGCATGGTATTGTGTACCATTCTACAGTGTACCCTACACAAATTATAGGGTGGTATGACACCAAACTTCATTGCGTATCATTTATTCATCGATTTCAAAATTTTGGAACATGAAACCTAATGTGTGAGCTCTTGCAACCATCCCGAAACCTACTTAACCATGTCAATTTTCTTAGGGTCCGCAGGATCCAAAGGTTCTCGTGCACACCCCTAGTGAGATTTTACGTACGTAAGGGTGAAATCAAGTCAAACTACTCGTGAATGACTCAAGCTCGCTTGGATGACTACTCAAGAGGGAGAGCTGTCTAAAAGATGTAAACCTATTATATGACGACCAATTCAGTCATAAACTTTCTAATTTTGCCAATATAGTCCTAAGCATTTTAATGATAGTTCAATGTAGTTTTTCAAGCCAATTTAGGCCGGAAATCACTGACATGTCCAACGAGGCTCAAAATGACATCGATTTGAGAAATTTTTTCAATTATTTGATTTTTTCTTTTCTTTTCTTCCTTCATCTTCTCGAGTTCCAGCAGGCAAGGTCGTTGGCGCCTTAGTGATGGATAGCGACCCTCGCTCAAATTTGGGTGAGTGCGGGCCTTGCCCAAATTTGGGCTTTGCGGCCTTCACCGAGTGTGGGTTGCCTGTGGCCAACAAGGGTTGCGACGCCCTTGCTTGTGATTGGTGGAGAAGAATACAAAAAGTAGAATAGGAAAAAAAAGAAGAAAGAAAAGATTGTCCATTTCAGTCACTAACCCTGCTATGTAGGATGGCTGGCGCTGATTGAACCGCCACATTAATGATTTTTGGCCTAAATTGATCGAATGTACTATATTGAAAACTTGTCAAATGGTTTTGGACTATATTGATCAAATTAGAAAGTTTGAGGCTAAGTTGGCTATCATACAATAGGTTTGTGACTTTTTGAATAATTTTGCCACAATTAATATCGACTTGCATAAATTCAGACGAGCTCAAGTTCGAGCCATACGGGTATTTTGTCAAGTCGAGCTTGAGCTCGCCAATACTCAGCTCATTAGGCCTGCGAGCCTAATCGAGCCTGCTTAAACTTTCGAGATTTTCTCAAAAGCATTCAACACTGATGCAAAATTGACACAAAATACTTTAAAAAGTACGTAACATTCAAGCTTATTAAGCCTGAGCTTGAGTTTCATTCATAAGTCGATCATAATCGAGCGCTCGATTTCCCGATCGAGATAAGCTCAAGTAGGAAAATTAGTAGTAGATGAAGCTCCAGTTGAGTTTCGAGCACTAAATATATGAGACGAGTCGAGTCGAGTCGAACTGGAACTTGGTAGCGGAGCTGCTGTACTAGAAAGGGCATCACGGCCCTCCTACCCCAACATTCATAAAATTGGAACTTTCTTGTCCTTTTTGCCCCCCTCCTTCTCCTTCTCCTCCTCCTCCTTCTTTCTTGGTTGGCTGTGACGGCTGCGAGCTCATCCTTGATTATAAATGCTCGCCTGCTCTGAATTAATTGAAACGACAGGTTAAAATTGTCTTCGTTTCCCCCACGAAACTACCCTCGATGTGAAGAACAGCAGACACGGCATGTTTCCTCCTCCTTCTTTCTCGATCGTTGACTTTGATTTGGTCACGGACGGGCGGGTTGAACTGTAGCCCCAGTTTTCTCATCAAAAGCGCGTGCTCCCGCAGGCCCGAATGAATCATGTGAACACCAAAGCCCGAACGAGGACAGGAATCGCCATCAGACCCGTGATGAATCACCGCGTTCCGACTCTCTCGACTCTAGAACAAGTCAACGTCTCCGCCGGGAATAACACCCGATCAAACTCAGCAAAACCCTGCCAAAACATGGATACACATACGTACACGTATCGCCTGAGATGGCCTTCTAGATGATAAGCCCCGGTTTCGGCTAAACTCCTTCTGGTTTCGGCATTTATTAGTCTTTCGTTTGTCTTCTTCTTCTTCTGTTCTCTGTTCTTTTTTTCCAGGAAAAAGCCGACGGATTTATCCGGCAATTGGCATGTCTTTGTCGTGCTGACGTATCGCTCACCTTATTGACGTTCGCCAAAATTTGTGAAAATGTATGATTCTAACATAAAGTAGGTAAGCCATTAATGATAGATTCAATATTTGGACTCATCCAGTATATTTCCATTAGTCAAGGTAATGATGCAACATGTCATTCATCCTTTCCGTATAAAAGTAACGGTTCTACCCCATTATCTTCACCCAGATGAATATAATTTCTGTTTGATTCTTATCAATAGCATGTCATTATAGAAAAGCCCATTGAATGGGTAATCATTGGTGGGAAATCTGTTTAGAAAAAACGAAATTGCACATGCTACATTAGATATTCACGGCGAGCGCCATTTCAAACAGCTTTTTAAACCCAAGATTGAAAATGGTACATTAAATTTATTTAACATGACATATGTACCGAATATAAATCCGTCAGTGTATTTGGATTGTTGGGTCTTTAGCACACGTCTCTTGTTACGTCTTTTTATTTATTTAATTATATGATGCTATATGTATGTGTTGAGCCATCTAGCTAAGCTAGAAGATTAGCCAAAAAAAAACAAGAAAGAAGGAGCCATGAAGCTAGAGCAGTCCTATATTTCAAGCAGGATCACCTTCAGCAATCAAACAAAAAAATCCAACCACTTTATTGGGATGTCACTAAGCTGCTAGGATCTAGATATAGATTTATCTCTTTTTAGATACCCAGGTCACGTGACCAAGTTCCTAGTTCAGGCTCATGGTCCACCATCGGGTTTGGTTTCTTTTTATCCTTAAAAAGGATCGATGATACATAACGCATGTATGACTCGATTGTGAACAGAGCATGTTCATGAGTTTGGTTTGATGGGCCAATGGGGGCTCACTAGGCCTGTCTAAGGGGACGGGCCCAATTCGCGACGTGCGATCTAATTGCCAAATTTTTTCAGGTGGGCATACAATATTCGAGGTAGAACATACACTTTCATGAAGTAGTTGTACCACATATCAATGATACGAGATGAGATAAGTTCATCAAAATTTAAACTCGAAAGAGATGCATATTAATGGCAAATGTAATCGGTCGATCAATACATAAGGTATGTTCTCCTCCTTAAGGGCCCAACACTTTTTTTTTAATTTTTATTTAGGAGATGTTAAGGACTCTAGGTTGTTCGAGTCATGGAAGGCTTGTGTGTGGCTTTTTGGGCCTAATATTAGTCAACTCATATGCCATGCATACATCAGGCTTTATTAGGGTGAGCGCCGATCCAGGTTCAACTCGGAAATCATTTGGAATCGGCCTAATAAATTTGATTCTAGGCAGATTCTAAGGAGAACTAGACAGGTTCATGATAAAAAAAAATGGAAATAGAATAAAAATTTGGTCTAATTTCGAGATCGAGGGCTGTACCCACCAATTCTACTTAACCAAATTACGCAGGTTGGTTCTAGGGCAGAATCGACTTCGAATCAGTCGAGACTATTTTCCTCTATTAACAAATAAAAACTCAAAGAAAAGAAAAAGTTCACAATCAACTCGCTCATTCTAGATTTTTGCCTCTCTTCCGATCTCTCCAATTTCGCTCAAAAATAAGAAATTGAAAAGGAAATGGAAAGATGTAGAGGTAATCGATCCTAGATCAGGCTTAAGAAATAACCGGTTGGGTTACAAGCCGGTTCCAACGGAGGCTAGTTCGATTTCCAGTTCCAACTTCAGTATTGGACAATGCTCACCCTCTATGCTTTGGTGGGCATGTAATCCACATGCCAAAAAAATTCTAAAACAAAGTGGAATAAATAAGTTACCAATCTATTTAGAGAAAGTACATCTAAATTTTTTTTGTCAGGAAGTAAATCGATGAACTGACTAATTTCTTATCTAGAATTTCCACATGAGAAGTCAGTGGAGAAAGATGTCAATAATGAGAGAGAAACAGGAGACAGAGACATACATAAGTAGGCTGATACCTTAACACGTAGGATGAAATATATAGGTTGGGCTGGGACAACCAAAGCTCGGTGGGCCGGGCCTTTCATTGTAATGCTATCACCCAAGCCCGCCAATTTGCCCTTTGAGACAGCACGGGCTCGGGCGGGCTCAGTATAACAGATGATCATCATATTACTAGTTCCTTTTCATTACTTTTTAAAGAGTTACTTCGTGTTTTATAAAGTGATAAAATAGGAACAGTAGATTTACGACTTTAAATTTTTGTACTCGGTTTTAGCCTTTTTATATAAGAAAAAAACCTATTTTTCGTAGGGGTTATCCGGCGAACTCTGTGTAGCGCAATTTCTCTGTCAATGATGGACAGACAATTCGTTTTATTTGATAAGAAATGTAAGAATCCGATGTACAACTTGTCATGGGACCATGTCAATGACCGCCCAATGTCCAATCCCTCAACCACTCAGACGAAAATGCCACGGGTCCCTTTTGTCCTTGTCTCATTCAAATTCAAGCAGAGTTGCAGATCGGGCAACAAGAGGGAAAACAATATGCAGCTCCCCTCCATACCCCACTCCAGCACCTCATGTTTTTTTCCCCCCTTTCCATGGGTCAAAAGCCAGCACCATCTGTCGAGACACCGATGACCGAACCGTCCACTACTCCCTAATGCTAGTCCAAGTGCATCATCCTGTGCACGACGCTGTTCGATGTGCCATTTTCGGATGACATGCAAAGCACTTAAAGATTCCATA
This sequence comes from Syzygium malaccense, assembly GCA_031216405.1. NCBI lineage: Eukaryota > Viridiplantae > Streptophyta > Magnoliopsida > Myrtales > Myrtaceae > Syzygium > Syzygium malaccense. The sequence continues at coordinate 11,516,908 of CM062258.1, forward strand.
ACGTGGTATGCGCATCCATACATGCTTAGAACAGATACGCAGGCCAGAGATGTGGATAAAGATTCTGCCACGAAACTATTGTACTTGTTCGCGTGACGTGCTCTGTAAGGTGCCCAGTGACTCACATCTTTCTTGACCCGCGGAACAGAAAAGGTGATCCGTGTTAATAAACAATAATAAGGTGAGAACAGCAAACATGTTCGTGGGCCAGGACAGCCATTCATTAGCTAGCTCGATTGGAATATTGTCAGAAACAGCTTCATGATGGTGGTGCACATGACATTGCAGATCCTTGTGAGTTGTGTGATTGAGTTCCTACCAATTGCAGTCTAAGTAACCTCTCGAAGGGGTTGTTCAATTAATGCCTTTCATGTTCGTTGCGGGGCCGCTTTTTATTATGACTTGGAAGGACCCAAATGGCAGGCGGGTGCTTCAAATTCAAACATAAATGATTGCTTTTTGGCTGTCCGCTTCAAATATCAAGACTCTTGGTCCCCCCATTCACCTCCAAACCGGCTCTCCTCTGTCTTCTCCTTTTCTTTTTTCTTTGCCTCTCTTTTGCCTCAGCGTCCACACCCTCATTTGCTTTCAACCACACACAACACCCATCCACCAACACACACACAAGAGAGGCTCACTCCTACAGTACTGGTGTGAGAACAACTGAGGGGTCATGGCTTTCGCAGGGACGACCCAGAAGTGCATGGCGTGCGAGAAGACGGTGTACCTGGTCGACAGGTTGGCCGCCGACAACCGTATTTACCACAAGGCCTGCTTCCGGTGTCACCACTGCAAAGGAACCCTCAAGGTAAAATCGTGAAGCCAGTCTGTTTCGACAGTCATATAGATAAGAGGTTCGATCCGTCGGGTCAGGTTCATCGTCTTCAATACCTGGTCTGTTCAGATGTCGCTGTCGGTGTCATTTGGATCATGTTGGTGCAGAAACAAGACATTTACTGAATTATCCCACTCAATCTGCATTACAATGACCAGGGATGCCTAAGTTTCTCCTGCAATACTGAGACAGTCAAGTATTGATCAGATGTTTTTAGTTTATAATTGAAAGATCTGGTTTTTGAAAGTTGTTTGTTATTGCCAAGCAGAACATTTAGTCAATCCGGAATGTATTTTGAACCGACTTGATCCGTGCTAATCAAATCACTTATCGTCCAGCTTCTAATCAACTATATCCCACTGCCAAAAATGCAACAAATCTCCTATCTTGGTTTCTCCAAACTGGCACTGTGGCTATCTGCTACAAACAGTCCGAGTTCTCCAACATGAACAGCCTACTTTTTCACAAGTAGCTTGATGTACTTTGTATAATTCTGAAACTAGATTCGACCTTGCAGCTTGCAAACTACAATTCCTTTGAAGGAGTTCTCTACTGCAGGCCACACTTCGATCAAATTTTCAAGAGAACTGGCAGCCTTGAGAAAAGCTTTGAAGGTCAGAATTTATCTGAGTTCCTCTCCCATCCAACATCAATTTGAATCTCTCTCAAGAGAATTTCTGTTCTCTCAGGTATCCCGAAAATTGTCAAACCAGAAAGACCTTTGGGCAGTGAGGTAATTTTCCATAACCAACTGTTCCTCCTTTCCTGTCCAATAATTCCTCGCAAGCATCGTGAGTCTTAATATAAAGCTGCTCAAACAGAAACCCGCTGCGGCTAAAGTCTCGGGCATGTTTGCTGGAACAAGAGAGAAATGCTTTGGTTGCAAGAATACTGTATATCCAACTGAGAAGGTACCTACTCAACCATTCTCATTCTCAGTATTATAGCCAACACAGAACAAGCATAGGCGGACTAAGGATTTTGAATGATCCAAAGATTCAGAAATCTTCTAAAATCGCCGCAATAAATCTTTGATACAGGTGAGTGTGAACGGAACTCCGTACCACAAAAGCTGCTTCAAATGCAGCCATGGCGGTTGCACAATAAGCCCGTCAAACTACATTGCACATGAGGGCAAACTCTTCTGCAAACACCACCATGCGCAACTCATCAGAGAAAAGGGCAACCTCAGCCAGCTTGAGGGAGACCATGCTGGAAACGAGAAAGTTGCAGCTAGAGAAGTTGCTGTGTGAGACATAAAGAACAGCATCTGCTATACTATGTTCTTTTCTCCCTCTTGCATTCTCCTTCCTTACTGGTCCAGACTGTAGTTTCTGTCGTCTGAAAGGCTTCATGTATCCATTTTGTTCTACTCGAAATGTGTTGGTCACCGTTTCTTGAATTTCGGTTTCCTTCTTTAGCAATGGACACTTGCTAGGACATGCCAACTTACACTTACAGTTGCACATTCAGATCTCAAATGACTCTTGCACATGTATGTCCCTACTGTCGTGATCTGTAGCAAAGAATCTGCAACTGCAGCCATCCATTCTATACAAGCACCGTGACAAACAAGCTCCTTCAATCTAGTTTTTAACACATTAAATCGAAAGAGCAGAATAGCAAAGGCCTATCTTCCATATGCTCAAGAAAGCCAGAGTCCGCAATATTATGTGGGGAAGTTGGGATTAGCTTCGAGTAAAAAGGGTATATCACCTTACATCATCCATGGTAACAGTTTTTTAGTGAGATATACTTTATCAACTTATTATAAGCACCCATGACAGAACCTATGGCCTGAATAGTAAAGCAGTTGGGCAGGCATACAAGGGGGATTAGGAAGAGGACATCGAGATAACAGAAATGGGTCGAAAATGAAAAATCTCCAGAATTCAATAAAACTTCGGTTAAAATGTCATTATTTCCATAATAAACTATGTTACAAATCGGCCTTCAAGGTGGAGCCGAAGGTTAAAAGCAAAAGAACACAACACCAGTGCCATACTGGATATATGGCTCCTCTTTCCTAACATTCTAATATGTACAGAATGAATCCAGAAGACCAAATCAATAATCACAAAGCTTAACCTAGTGAAGAAGACAACCATTCAGGGCTATGTGCTTCAGGTCTATAATAAAATTGTCCCGAAGAAACCCGAACCCAAATGTACCGTTTCTATACTGCCAGATCCTTCCCTCGTTACGCCTGTCAGTAGCTGTAGTCCCAGCCAAATCAGGAATTAGCAAGTCATAACTTGAATTTATGTGCAGGATGCGAGAGACCGGCTCATTTTCCATTGGAAGCTCCCCGAACATATAATTTTCTTCATCAATGGGGTGGAGGTGCACGCGACTATCGTACATGATTGCCTCCTCTTGAGTAAAAGGTGGCTCAATAAACGTAGCTCTCGATGTCCAAAAAACTGGGGCACAACCAGAAAAACGGTCTGCTGATTCCCCAACCCTTCGGCAGGCAATTCCCCCAATTTCATCGTAAGTCACGAGATAGAATTCCAGTTTCATGCAGTCACTAATTCCCTGCAAGAAAGAGCTTCAGATATGAAGGAGAACTCAAACATATTCAAGCCAATCGCCCAGATAAATAATACTAATCTACAGCATACGAAGTAATAGTCCATTCTTGCTCCTTTGAGTCTGTTGGAACTGGAAGGAGAGCACTAACTTCTCAAGCGCACAATGTCCTAACTTTCTGAAAAGCACTGTCAATCCACATTTATTGAACGAAAGCCTCAATTAATTTCGACCGAGCATAAGTTAAAACCCGGAACGAGGCACCAATTTGACATCATTATTTATATGTAAACTAATTCACCAGAGGAGTGAACAGGGCAAGAATTCATGTAACAGAATTTACAATCGCAAGGCATTGGCAATGGATCTTCTCTCATAACCTGATTTTCTCAATTCAAATACTCGTCAACCAATCCCTGCCCATCTTTCTTGGCATAAGTAGTGAGTTGTCAACACATGACATCTCTCGAAAAATCATTGGCATAAGCCGTTCTTAAATCCTAATGTGTTAATTCCCAGTTCAGGTTTGGCATAAGCATTCCACTCATGGAACAACAACAGCCATTTTGAGATCTATTAAATAATCATCGGTTGCAGGCAACATCGACATATACCTACAGCTGCTGATTGGCATAAGAGCAAATATGTAGAATTCGCATCATTGACATATATTATTCGCAACGGCCTGGTTAAGAGTTAAAACTTTTTCAATCCATTTTGACCTCTTCAACAGATAATGCAGTGCGCTCAGCCCAAAGCAGGAAATGCTTGGATATGTCGAGGGAAGATCAATCAAGTGTACTGAAAACCCCAGACAGCCAAAAACCATATAAACTCGACATTTGGCACAAAAGATCCAACCTTTCTTAAAAGTGAATTTTGAATCATTATGAGCCTATCACCAAATTACCCATTCTAAACTAAAAGCTGAACTCACAATTTCAATGCGATGATCGGAACAAAAAAAGCAGCCCCAATCGCTCCATGTAAGACGCAACTAACTTAACCGATAAACGCAGATGCACTGATCGAGATAAGATGATTAAGATCAGAAATAATAGCTCAAATCACCTTCCATAGCCCCTGCAAAGGCCGAGAAGGAGTGGGCGAGCAATCTATTATTTTCACGAAATGCTCGGCCTCCAATTTTCTCTTCCCCTGCCTCTCCTTCTCCCTCTTCCTCTGCCTTCTCGCTGCGCCACTCCCGCCTGGGCTAGTCCGGTTCGCGAAGTACTGGTACATCTCTGACATGTACCGATCCGGTAAGCTCCCGAAAGTCCCATTCTCGCTGCCACTGCCCTCCTCCTCATCGCTACACAAGTTCGCGGAGCTCGAACTCCTCCGAAACCCATTCCTGCGTGAATTGCACCCGAGCCCCATGTTCTCCTCCACCACCAAATGCGTGCACCCCATAAAATTCACATCCACCGGAATCAAATCGGTCTTCCCGATCGACTCGACGCAATAACTAGAGCCGAATTCGCCACTCTTACCATCCGGGTCAACGAAATTTACGGGTTCCCCGCCGGGGGAAAGCGACATCCACAGAAACGGCGACTTTACCACGCCGTAGGTGCCGTCCTGGGAGGGGAAGACCCTGTAACCGGCGACGAACGAGGGGCCCCACTCGAAGATGACCAGCGGCGGCGGAGGCGGCGGCGCGACGGCGGCGGCCGACGATCTCTGGCCGCTGCGCCGCCAGAAGCCGATGAGGCTCTCCCACTCGCTGAGGGTCTTGTAGAGGAGCCTGTAGCACACCTTGCCGCCGCTCCATCGCCGGATTTGGGTCTTCGACCCCCACCGCCGGTCGCACAGGGCGTGCCAGAGCTTGGCGTCGCTCCTGCACAGTGAGACGAAGCGCTTCGAGGTGCAGGAGAAGGTGGCGATCTCGGTGGGAGTCAGGAACGACAGGATGCAGAGCTGGACGTCTTCCGGGAAGTCCGCGAACGACGCCGGGGCGAGGTCGGGCTCCATCTTCGCGGAGGCTCTTCTGGGGGCGACGGAGATCTCGGGCAATTCGACGGAAAGCTGCGAACTTTGTCGGGCGAAATCGGGGAGAGGAATGCTGCGGTGGGTGCTTGCTGGACTACTACTGATCGGTAGATTCCGGGAGACCGGAGGGATGATTCTGTTCGGCACGATTCGTCGTGCGTGCGGGATTGGATCGGGGGTTGTGTTTTTTCGCCAGCGGACGACACGTTACGGTTAACACCGTTGCGTGTAGCTCGGTCGACTGTATCGTATCGTGTATCGCAGAGGAATGCGATTTCAAGTTTCTAATAGCTTCCACCTGAAATTTGAAATCCTCCTGTACAAGTTCTTTATTTTTTGGACCATGAAACCTATCAGTCGGAACTTGGAACGTAGAACTTACCCTGTCACAGGTTCCAAAGTATTTTCCAAGGTCTAATAGATTTTTTGTTTAGTTATTTCATTTTTAGTTAAACAAAACGAAAGTGAACGCAACAATATCGAACAAGCTTGTCGTGCCCTAAAAAGAATACAAAAGACTAGTTTTTCTGACATTACGGTTCAAATAAATATAATTAAAATGAGAAGTCATTGTGTGAATCGATATTGTGAGTAAGTAGTTTCATGTTCCGTACAGGTTCTACCTGGAGCTTACCCATGAGAATAGGTTTCTCATTTTTTGGAATTTGAAACCTATCCTATCACAGGTTTCAGATTAATTCTAGGGTCTACTCAGGTTCCATCACTTACTGTTATGATCCACTGATCACAACTTATATTTTGACACACGATGAATATGAAACATTAATAAATCATAAACTGAAAGCTCAGATTAGTTGTTCCAGATTATACGCTCATCATCTAACGCCATGAAATATCACAGGATCACGTGGAAACATAGACTAAGAAAAAACACAAAATACTTTTTAGGTTCCAAGTTCCACCTATCTAAAACCCGAAACCTGCCAGTCGAAATAGGTCCCCTAATTTTTAGAACTTGGAACTTACCATGCATACCCTGAAACTATGCTCACCTTGGTATCGTGTCCATTTCACAAGTTCTTGTCTTGTTCGCGTATCACAGCTCTCTGTTTCGAACGACAGAAACCTCGAATTTGCACAGTATCTTTCCCCATTTTGTGTTTTCTTGGCAATTTGATCCACGAATTACATAAATCCTTCTTCCATTATGTCGTATAAAATGCATGAGTAACATTATGCATTTTCTACCGATCTCTTAAGTTTACGTATCATAAAATTGTGAATAGTTGATTAGAACATAAGCCAGCTCAAGTGAGCTAAAAGTTCAAATGATATGTCCGAATCGATTTGTTCTAGAAATGTGCAACTCGACGTTTTTCTTTTCTTGATGATTCTGTGTACCCAATTGATCATCAATTCTCTTTCTCCTCCTTCACATCGAGTGTGCTTTCTAGATGTTTTTCGCTCTCAATTCTAAGATTGAATAAGTTTGGGTGCATTAAAGAGTAAATGGTAAGTTTCGATACTTTCACTGTCTTTGTGAACATGTGATGGTAAGTTGTAGATAAATATTGAACTTTTTCCCATGTAAAGTTCTAATTTTTGCAAAAAACACAAATGGAGATCATTTGAATTTGAAAGTAAATTTAGAAATTAAATTTATTTTTTTGATTGGCACATCTTCGATTTATCGTTGCTATTGTCACTCGTCGTTATCGTCCGCTTAGAATGAAATGTGTACGGCGAGCGCAGTAAATTAGGCTTTTTGAATGAAATCGTGAAACCGATAGTGTACTTCGATAACTCGGATCAAGCCTCAATTTTATCAACAAATTAAATGAGGAAAAATCACATTTTTACCTGCTACAAACAAAGGGTAATACTTGCATTTCACTGTCTCTCCTCGTTTGGCGGCTATATAAGTTGGCTAGATCAACAAATCGCTAACATCTGATCTGGACCGTCGAAAGTCCTTCCCGTCCCCATCAACGCCGCCGCCGCCGCTCCCGCCGCCCCTCGAACCCCGGCGCCGCCTCATCTTCTTCTTCCCGTCGCCTTCTCTGTCGTCGTCTCCGTCGAACACCAGGCTCAGCAACTCCTGGATCGACTCGGCGGTTGCGTACGAGCCCTCCTTCAAGGCAGAACTGTGCGCGCTCAGGAACTTGGCGTAAGCCGGCACCACCAGCTTCACCGTCGCCTCCTTGATCTGTTCCCTCAGGTCGGCGTCCGGGATGGTGTACGAGCTCCGGTGCTTCTGCGACGCCTCCTCCAGGCCCTTCAGGAACGCCTCCACCCTCGCGCTCGGTCTGGTCTTGCTGCTCGGCTCGTTGGCCTTGGCCTCGAGGAGCCGCACCAGGGATCCCCACGCTTGCTTCTGATACAAGTAAGCCGACTCCTCGGCCACCACCTTGTACTCCTTCCTCATGTACTGCTCGCCGAGGAGCTTCCCGAGCTCCGTGCCCCTCGTCCTCATGTAGATGTACCAGTAGGTGTTCATCGCGAACACGCGCGGGAGTATCTTCTCCTTGTACCGCCCCCTCTTGGACTCCACGTTCCGCTGCAGCGCCTCCATGACGTTGGAGACGGCGTCCCGGAGCAGGTCCTCATCCGACCCGGGCTTCGACAGGACGCCCGCCTTCCACACCTGCTCCGTCTGCAGCACCTTCGCCATGGGGCCGCTGTAGGTCTCGGTGACGAGGTACTTGAGGTAGTTGATGGCGTACCTCACGAGCTTAGGCACCGAGCCATCCTGTGGCGGGGGGAGGCCGTCGGAGTTCCCCTCAATCTGGAGGCCAAACTCCCAGAACACCTTGCTCGAGGTGGCGACGAGCAGCTTCTCGAGCTCTCTGAACCGGGTGCAGATGTCGGATCCAGACTCACCCTCAAAGATCTGGACAAAAAAATTATTTGACAGAATCAATCACAGTACGAGAACTATACAAAGAGCTTGTGATTCATAGCTTCATTTGAGGGGTGATAATTTATAAAATATCTAACAGTTTACACTTTAGAACAATCAATGGTGGCCTACAAAAATCTACCATGAGAATCCTGTGCATAACTACTATAATTAGGTATGTCAAACAGAACGAGTGTACGCAATACTTACTAGGATGAACTCAGCCTTCAGTTTCTCGAGGGAGTCGAACATGTCGAGGAGCTTGAAGAGCTTCTGGGGCTCCTTCTTGCTGCGGGCGACGCCCTCGCCAAAGCGGAAGAAAACGGCCATGATCTTGTCGGCGATCTTGACGAAGCACTCGGGCCAGACGAGGCCGTCCATGACGTTGCCCAGGACCTGGTTGCACAGCCTCTTCTCGGAGACGAGGACGGTCTTGAGCGCGAGCTCAAAGTGCTGGATCCACAGGGTGATGGCCGTCTCCAGGCTCTCCCACTCCATCTCGTCGATCTCTTCCGGCGTGTACGTCCTAAGGTACTGCGGGTTTAGGCGCATCAGTGCCTTCGCTGCTCTTTTATATCTCACCTATCAAATATCACATTGCGAAGCGAAGTTGAATTAGAATGCCAACATCTACTAATTTCTCACAGAAAGGAGATGAGCCGATGGACGTAAGGGAAATATCATAGCATATGATGATAATTACGATTATGTTATCGAGGCTTAGTAGAGCAATTAGTGCAATCAAGAAATATAATTGCGATGTGTATTGAGGGATAGCTAACTGGAGGCTAACAAAAATTTTAAGACTAATTCGTTACAATTTGTTACGCAATGACCTATGTGACATGCTTTGTGTCATCAAATAACTGTGGGATCAGCATGACATATAAGATTGGTAAAAAGAAGGAAAGGAAAACAAGATGATTTGCCGAAGATATCGAGGCAAGAGTTCATCACTTCGTCGTATACTAAGTTCGAAAGAGTTCGCGAGGCATTCGTGTGTCGCTTACCTTGATGAAGATATCGATGCAAATGTCCAAACAGTCATTCGCCGCCAACGTTTCCGATATCCTCCTCAGAACCTCCACCTCCTGCTCCGACCCCAGCTCCGACCCCACAAACTCGCCGTGGCCGCCCTCCTGCGCCTTCCCGATATTCTCGTGCTTCAGCTGCTGCAACAACCCTTCGTACTCATCCTGCAACTGAAGCAAGGCCTCGTCGAGCAACCCTTCGAACCGCATCGCATCGACCTCCGTCTCATACAGCACCTTGAGCGTGACGAGCGTCTCCCTCAGCCGGTGCGTCCTGAAATTGTCGGTCGCCTTGGTCCGGCTCAGGAACTCCACCACCTCCTGGAGCTTCTGGATGGCTGGCTCGCCCTCCTCGCCGATGGAGCTCACGGCAGTGTTGAGCTGGTCGACGCAGTCAACGTACTCTAGGAGCCCCTCGAGCCGGTTCGGGGACGGCACCGCCTCGCCAGAGAGCCTGGCGGAGAGGTCGACAATGTCAGCCTGGAGGGACTCGAAGAGGCGGAAGCTGTTGATGAGGGAGAGGGCTGGGGTGATGGCGCGGTTGATCCGGGTGTCGAGGGCCTTGTTGGCCATGGCCAGGGACTGCAAGGGGGCAATGCGTTGGGATGCCAAGGATAGAGACTGGTCGATGAGGTCGAACCTCTTGTCCATCTTCTCCATGTTCCGGTCCAGGTCCGCGGATTTCCGGAGGAGAGTCTTCAGGTCTTTGCACGCCGACTCGAGCTTCGCGACGGCGGGTTCATCTTCTTGAGACGCCATGGATGAAGATGGAGAGACAGAGAGGAAGGGGAAGGTGTTGGCCAAGGTTAGGCCGAGGAGGAAGAGTATATGAAGAACGACAAGGACGAGGTGGCGAGAGGAGAAGAAGACGGAGAGAACCAAATGGCGTTTTGGTCGCGAACGATCCAAACAAGTATGGGCGAGAGGAAGAGGGAATGAGATTGGAATTATGCGAATGCACAGCCGGTGTGTCCGAGCAATGGAGAATGAGTCCAAGGGACATTTTCTTAGTGATTCACCCAACATAACGATTTGCATAACATGACGTGACGAACTCGACGATTACATTTTTACACGGAATCTACCTCACGACCATGTAAATTCCGACTCTTTAGCCCTCTTTTTTTACTTTCTTTGGTGTCCGAGGGACAATTGTCCCAAAAAATCATACACTTATTGTTCGATTCTCAACTTTTTAATTTAGCTAGTTTAATTCAAAATCATTAAACAATTTGTCAATATAGTCATTTCGGCTAATCTTGATCGAAAATTACTAACGTGGACCCTAGCCTTCATATGTAGCACGAGGGGAAAATTTTCAAAAAAGTCATAAATCTATTACACATGTGCCAATTCAGTTCTAAACCTTTCAGTTGCACCAATTGAGTCTTTAATATTTTCATGTTTTATCAATTGAGTGCTAAGCATTATCACGTTTTGCGATTTGATGATTCCGAGTGGAAGGAGGGCAATTAGGCTACTTTGATCATGAGATTTTCAAGAGAGGTACGTAATGGTAAGCTAATGAAAAGTGAGGTATAGTTTCGATATTTTCCCATTCATCTAACATGTTATGTCGTTGTAAAGAAAAGATATAGACCCTATTCAATTTGCGGTTAAAGGGACAACTAATAATGTAATGGGATTCATGACCACTCCATGAAAAGTAAAATGCATGTAAGATTGGCATTTTACTCAAACAAGTTACAACCCGAAGTCCAATTTAAAGTTTAGTTGAGGCCCAAACTATGTTCCTAAGGTACGATCTAATCATAAAGTAATATCAATGTTCATGGGCTTGGCTTCATACTTTGAGGTGGACTGGGTGGATTCATTGTAAGAGAATCAACTGACTAAAAGTTCACAAGTTCGAGCAAGATAATTATCCAAAAAGTCCTCAACATACTGTACGGCTGTCAATTCAATTGTAAACATTTTAATTGTATCAATTTAGTCCTACACTTATTGTACGGTGGCCAATTTTATCCTAAACTTTTGATGATTTGTCAATTTAATCTTAAACCTTTTAATAATTTGCTAGTTTAGTCCTAAACCTTTTAATGATTTGCCAATATAGTCATCCGAATAATTTTGGCCAGAAATCACCAAAGGACTTCATTAGCAAATCATTAAAATGTTTAGGATTAAATTGGCAAATCATCAAAGGTTTAGGATTGAATTGAAACAATTAAAACGTTTATAATTGAATTGACCATCGTACAATGAGCTTAGTGTTGTAAAATATTGCGTTGCAAGTATGTAATAGAGAGAATAGAGATTAAGTAGAGAAAGCAGATAAACACCAAAGATATATATTTTCTCCTTTCATTATGTTCTGAATTCTCTTACACAATGACCAAAACTAAGCTCTTATTTATAAGAAAACAAGGATGCACAAATCATTAATGTCAATGTATTGAATACATATATTGAATAGAGAGATGAACATTCATTGGAGATGTACGTGGAATGTAGGTTATAAATGTACCGTAATAGGTACATTGAATATTCATTCATGTACGTAGGTTACAAATATATCATAATAGGTACATTAAATATAATGAATATTCATTCATGTATTTCATAACACTCCCCCTTGAATATTCATTGTGTTCATTATATTATGAATGTGCATTGAATGATACTGCCTCATTAAAAACCTTAAGTCGGAAAAACCCAGTGGGACAAAAACCGGACAAAAGGGAAAAAGAGTTCACAGCACAAATTTTAAGATCTCTCCCTTTTATAAATGCATAAATTGTCTCGTTAAAACTTTAAGCCGGAAAAACTCTGTGGGAGAAAATTGGATAGAAAGAAAAAGAGTGCAATGCATAGTTCATAATATCTCCCCCTCAATTTGAGCTATATAGCCACTGCTGACGCTAGTCAATCTTGCATCTTATGAACTTGCCGCATACCAATGTCATATACTAATTTCTCAAAAGTTGACATTGGCAATGATTTGGTAAAAAGATTTGCAAGATTATTTATGGATTGAATTTGCTTAACATCAATTTGTCGACTTTCTTGGAGTTTGTGAGTATAGAAAAATTTCGGCGAGATATGCTTGGTCCTATCATCTTTGATATATCCTCCCCTAACTTGTGCAACACAAGCAACATTATCTTCATAAATTATAGTGGGAGAATTTGTAACCAGTGTAAAACAACAAGAATTGTGAATATGTGTTATAACGGATCTTAACCAAACACACTCTCTTCCAGTTTCATATAAAGCAATAATCTCAGAGTGGTTGGAAGATGTAGTTACTAGCGATTGCTTCGTAGAACGCCAAGAAATGGTGGTGCCGTTATAACAAAATAAATAACCGGTTTGAGAGCGAGCTTTTTGTGGATTAGATCTATATCCAATATCAGAATATCCAACTAAACCAGAGGTAGTGGAATCCTTGAAATAATATAATCCCAAATCTATGGTTCCTCGGAGATAACGAAAAATATGTTCAATTCCATTCCAGTGTCTCCGAGTTGGCTCAGAACTAAAACGTGCCAATAAATTTACCGCAAAAGCAATGTCTAGTCTCGTACATTGTGCCAAATACATCAAAGCCCCAATTGCATTGAGATATGGTACTTCGGGACCAAGTATCTCTCATCAGATACTCTAGGACGAAACTGATCCTTTTGGGGATCTAGAGACCTTACAACCATAGGGGTGTTCAATGGGTGAGCCTTGTCCATGTTGAAGCGTTTAAGTAATCTTTCAGTGTATGCTGATTGATGGACGATTATTCCATTTGCTTTACTCTCAAGCTCTAGACTAAGACAAAATTTGGTTTTACCCAAATCTTTAACTTCAAATTCCCTTTTCAAATACTTAGCAATTTTAGCTAACTCTTCTGGAGTTCCAATTAAATTTTTATCGTCGACATAAACTACTACAATAGCAAATCCGATTTCTGATTTCTTAATAAACACGCATGGGCAGGTAGGATCATTCTTATACCTTTCCTTAATTAGGTACTCACTTAGGCATTGATACCACATGTGACCAAATTGCTTTAACCCGTACAAAGATCTTTGCAATTTTATTGAGAATAAGTTGTGGGGAGTGCATGCATTAAGCATTTTGAATCCCTCGGGAATTTTCATATAAATATCTGAGTCTAATGAGCCATATAGATATGCCGTCACAATGTCCATAAGACGCATTTCTAATTTTTCAGAGAGTACTAGACTAATAAGAAAACGAAATGTAATCATATCCATTACAGGTGAATATGTCTCATCATAATCAATCACAGGTCTCTGGGAGAATCCTTGGGCAATGAGTCAGGCTTTATACCTGACAACCTCGTTTTTTCTCATTTCGTTTCCAGACAAATGTCCATTTATATCCAACGAGTTTTACATTATTGGGGATGCGAGTTATGGGTCCAAAAACCTCTCGTTTGGCTAAGGAAGCTAATTCAGCCTTGATTGCTTCCTCTCATTTAGACCAATCATGCCTTTGACGACATTCGATAATAGATTGCAGCTCACAATCATCATTCATAATTTTATGAGCAACTGAGAATGCAAAAGCATCATCAATGATGATTTCATTCCGATTCCAAATCTCATTACAATATGTAATGGGATTCTCAGTATTCCCAGGGTTGGTGATCTTTTCAGGGGTTTGTGCCTCTTCAGGGGCAATAAGCTCTTTGGAAGCAAGCACAACATCAGGCTCTTCTGGAGCAGATTCCTGATTCTTTCCCCTTCATTTTCGAGGAACAGTGTCTTTTGATTCTATCGATCTGCCGCGTTTCAAGTGTGGGGGATTTTGATCCATTTTAGCTTGTCCTTCGGGAATAGCTATCCTAGCTGGAGCATTTGCAGCTGGAATATGAGACTTCGTTACCTTAGTAGCATCATTAAATTCGTCAGGAAGTCTATTGGCCATAACCTATAAATGGATTATGCGCTGCACCTCGTTTTCACACTCAGAAGTTCTTGGGCCTAATTGAGATAAATTTTTCTCATTCCAGGAGAAAACCTTAACTGGTTTTTGCTTGGTAGCCATGTCAGTTTTAGGTGTCCCAATCGATGGAAACATAGTCTCATTGAAATGATAATCTGCGAATCTGGCAGTAAAAAGATTAACAGTAGTCGGTTCCAAGAACCTAATGATGGACGGTGAATTAAACCCAACATAAATGCCCAAACGGCGTTGGGGACCCATTTTCGTTCTTTTTGGTGGTGTTACGGGCACCTATACTGCACAACCAAAAGTGCGTAAATGTGAAATATCAGGTTCATAACCAAGAACCATTTGAAGGGGAGATTGTAAGAGACTAGCAGTGGGGCGCAATCTTATTAGGGCTGCCGCATGCAAAACTGCATGACCCTATGCTGTATCGTTGAGATTCGTTCTCAATAATAGAGTGCGGGCAATGATTTGGATATGTTTAATCAAGGATTCTGCCAATCCATTTTGAGTATGAATATATGCGACCGGGTGCTCAATCTCGTTTCCGAGTGAAGCACAATACGTATCAAAACTCTTTGATGTAAATTCACTAGCATTATTCATCCTTATGCTTTTAATTGGATAATCAAGGAATTGTGCCCGGAGCTTTATAATCTGCGCAATTAAACGTGCAAATGTGACATTGCGCGTAGATAATAGACAAACATGGGACCATCTACAGGATGCGTCCACTAGTACCATAAAATATCGAAATGGTCCACAAATATCACCCCGAATTCTTTGCAGGAATAAAGGGGATTCAAGATCAACCTTTGTTATAGAAGGTTTGATAATGAGTTTTCCTTGTGAACAAGCTTCACAATTATAATCTTTGGACAACAATACCTTTGTACCCTTTGTATTCTGGATAATTCTATGCACCATTGAAGCGCTAGGGTGACCAAGGCGATCATGCCATAATCCAAACTGATCAGGGTTTACCAATCTCCAGGATATGGTGATGCAGGTTTCAACGGCCTTAATCATGACACGATACAAACCCATAGAAAAAGCTTCTACCTTCTCATGGATGGTCTTCAGACCCATCTTATAAGAGGTAATGCCAATATATTCTTTATTTTGCTCATAAATAGTCTCAATATGGTACCCATTACGGTGTACATCTTTGAAGCTAAGCAGATTTCTTTTTGATATACTGCTTAGAAATGCATTCTCAATATGCAGGATGGTGCTTTTAGGCAAAACAATTGTGGCATTCCCGAAACCATCAATACTCGAAATAGGACCTGATATTGTATGGACATGTGTCTTACGCAATGTCACACTCGAGAAAAAGTGTCTATTATGAAATATGGTATGTGTTGATGCACTATCAAGCAAACAAATATCTTCCTTTTTCTCGGTATTTTCCATTTGCATTTATGTTGACAACATCAGGTGTCAAGTATCATAAACTTTTCATATTAGTTATAGGGTCACATAAAATTTCAAAATAATAAATATTATATCAGGTTCATAAGCATTTCATTCATAACCATATTAAAGAACAATAAAAGGTAATACATTTAAAGAAAATCAACTAGAAAAGAAATTATTAGAATTATAAAATTCGAAATCTAAGTTGTCATCCACCAGTCTGATGCTTCAACAAAGTAATCAGAGGTCCTCAAAGAGATCAGAGACATCCAGGGATGCATTTGCTACTTCAGAAGCAAGAGGAGTCCCACCAACAGAGATATTGTTGGCCTCAACAGTGGTTATGGCAGCAGGATTAATTTCAATGGCGTGAGATTCACCACCCTTACCCCTATTTTTTAAAGATGCCTGGTATAGATCAACAAAGTGCTTTGGCGTACGACAAGTACGTGACCAGTGCCCAGTCATGCCACAGCGATGGCAAATACTTTCATTAGTCACCTTCTTTTGCTTCTTTTCTTTGTCATGATTTGTGCCAAAGTTATATTTCCTAGGGCGGTTAAATTTCTTGCCACCCCTTCGAGGATTATGTTCTTGCCTGCGCTCATAGCTCTTAAAATGGCCAGTATTTTTCTCAGAGTTAGCATGTGCTTCAAGTAATGCTTTTGACCCAGCGGATCTAAGATCATGATTTTTGAGCAGCAATTTATTAGTTTGCTTAGCAGTGAGGAGCACAGAAATTAATTCAGAGTATGTGGCAAATTGACGTTGTCAGTATTGCTGTTGCAATACAATATTCGAAGCATGGAAGGTGGAGAAAGTTTTCTCTAACAGTTCCGCATCAGTGAGCTTGATATCGCATAACTCAAGCCGAGAAACAATATCAAATAAAGCGGAGTTATAATTAGATACCGATTTAAAATATTGTAGTATGAGATTTTGCCAGTCATATTGTGCTTGAGGAGGATAACAGTCTTGGTATGATCATACCTATCCTTCAACCTCTTCCACAAGATCTGAGGGTCTCGAACGGATAAATATTGAGTCTACAGGCTCTCATGCAAATGACGACGAATAAAAATCAGTGCATTTGCTTTATCTTTTGCATTTGAGGTTCCGTCTTCTGTAATTGCATTAGCGAGATCTTGCCCCTGGAGGTGCATTTCCATGTCAAGGCACAAGGATAGATAATTATTTCCACTCACTTCGAGAATGTGGAATTTGGGCTTTTCAATATTTGCCATAATTCTTGCAAAACAAATGAATCCTTAAATTAATTAGAAGGATTTCCAAATATCCACCGCCACTTCAGGAGCAGAAGGATACTTTTAGATTGGAAATTGGCTTCAGGCCAAGAAAAAGAAAATAGAAGAATTGATAGGAACAGATGAAGTATAAGTTGATTAATGAAACAAAGAGAACACTTACCTTGCAAAAATTATTTACTCAATTGGTAGATCTTCATGTCGATAACGTGTTGTAAAATATTGCGTTGCAAGTATGTAATAGAGAGAATAGAGATTAAGTAGAGAAAGCAGATAAACACCAAAGATTTATATTTTTCTCTTTTCATTATGTTCTGAATTCTCTTACACAATGATCAAAACTAAGCTCTTATTTATAAGAAAACAAGGATGCACAAATCATTAATGTCAGTGTATTGAATACATATATTGAATAGGGAGATGAACATTCATTGGAGATATACGTAGAATGTAGGTTACAAATGTACCATAATCGGTACATTGAATATAATGAATATTCATTCATGTATTTCATAACACTTAATACTTTTTATACAATTTTCCCAAGTCCAAGCTTCTAAATCGGGGCTTATTTTTTATGATCCCTAGAGGGACCGATCCCAGTCGCATCTCATCATAGTCAAAATTAATTTCGGTGGTAACTCCTCACGCATGGACGTCAAATCCCCGTTTGTACCTCTTCATAATCACGTGAAAATCGAGGATCAATGTCGCAACGGGCCCTAGCCGGGCCAGCCAAAATCAAGAGAAAAGGCTTGCCAAGAACCCGATTTCAATGACCCGGATACATCCCAATCACCGATCCCAATGATATCCACATGTAGAGCCACATGATCGAGGTTCGCGATCGATGTTTGCGATGAATCACATCCTCGCGGACCCAAGTCGAAACGAGCATTCGTCCCGGACCAATGCTGACGGTCAAAAGCTGGATTTTTTTCCATGGACATAGAGATTTGGAAGGGAAACAGTGGAAGGCGGCCTTCCTTCAAGTGCATGGAGAATGGTGGGACATAAATCCGGAGGGTGCATTTGGCTCCGGATATTCAGCCCCGGATCCCGGATCGTGTTCTTGCTGATCTCCCCAATTATTTGCCTCCACGAAATGACGTGAATTACTTCTCTTTTTCCGAATTCTTCTTTGTGGAAAAAAGTCAAAAGGAAACTCACTGACTAATCACGACGCTGTCATCGTCTCGTACAGACGGCGGCCGCCGCGATGGGGCGGCTTTTCGGGCGAGAATTGTCGATGGCCGTGCCGACCGTGGAGCCATTGTTCACCCCTCCGTGACGTTTGTTTGTTCTCTCTCCGTCCATCCTTTCTGGTCAAATGACATCAGAAGGGAGGGGATGGAGGAGGGCGACGGAAATATGGAAGAAGTTGAGGCGAGGCAACATTGGGTGGCGGCGGCGGCCAACAGTGATTGACGGCCCCCCTGGCGTTGTCGCCTAATGAGTGCGACCACCACCAAGCGTGGGTCACCTTAGGACGGTGACACTGCCGTGGTGGTCACGCACAGATATAAGACCACGAGACTGTGGGAAAGAGAGGGGCGGGGAATCTCGGGCGGCAACCACCGCACAGTGTTCGTGCGCTGCGCTGTCGTGGGCGCCTGATGGTGGCTTTCAGGAAAAGAAAGCTTCAAGCCGCGACGTTATCGACAGTGTCCGGTGTCATCCCATCCTGTAGTCCCGGATTTCTCGTTAGGCATTTTGTCCGAACATATTCGGATTTATCCCGTCCAAATGATGTCGTTAAGCACCAGTAATCCGGGCCGTCAAGTGCAACTTTAGATTTAGGATCCCAAATTGGTGGGTTCTACTGTTTGTCATTCCATGTTATCAGTGTTAGATTCTCCATGTACAAATATGTGCTTAGTCAAATGTCACGGTGCGATTTGTTGACAAATGGTGCAAATTATTAGCATCGAAACTACATGATATGACCAAAGAAACAAAGGAAACTTTGAGATGAGTTTAAATATTTCCTTCTCATGACCGAAAATTCAACCCAAAAGTGTAATATTCTTTTACGTGTAGATCGAGATTGGCAGATGTATTTTAGGATGAGGCACACAAACACAATAAAATAGAGAGTAATAGTGAGAAAGAAAAATCTAGACACGAAATTTATTCTGGTTCACTCTTAAACTAGAGTTGTTTTCGGTAGAGGATTCTATTATAATTAGCTTATTTAACCACACCTCAATAACGTGGAGCACGTTGAAACTTTATAGATAAGGGATGTTAGGCAAATTTAACATCTCCCCGTCCACTTCACGTGAGACTGGCTGTGACAGAGGACCAAAAGGCGCTCTTGAAAACGACCGAGCAATTTGGAAGTTGAGCGGGAGAAGAACACGCACGAACACGCACGAGTGCCATGTCTGGTCCACACATGCACACAATTTTCCAGGTCCGGACGGGATTATTGCGATTGCATTATTGAGCTAGCTGCCAAGGTTGATCCAGGAACGTGGACCGAGGAATTATTGATACAGTTCATCTTCCATATTCTTTGAAGCTTCTCATCCTCGCTAGCCCGTTACCCGAAAGCCGTAAAGTCTGTCATCATCTAAACAAAGGAACACGATTCTCATGCATTGCATGATAAACGAATTAGTCTAAGACGTACGAATTGCTGACTGGGATGGTTCGCCATTTTACCAAGAAAGGGAAAGTTTTTTTTTTCTGGTCAGTAGGAGGGCTAGTCGTGCATCTGGAAAGAGCACATCCATTCATGCACCTGATGCTTTTCAAATCATTTCAGAGCAAGGACAAAGAGTCACCTTTTATGGAGCTTACCTATTTATTCAATTACCAGTTTGGGAACTGAATTCGACCGCTGTTTCTGCTTTCGCTATCGTTTATGCGATACAGATGTATCCACGGATAAGGAGTGCGTTGAGAGCCCCGTAGATCGTTAGTGTTGGGTTTGCTTTTGCCCGACTAATAACCACGAATAAACATAGCTCGCCTTGTGCGCGCGTGCACTGAGTAATGCCGTACTCACAGGATGGTGAACATGGCTACAAAGATGGTTCCGAATAGGAGATGCTACGAGTCGAATTTGGTACTTAATTGTCGGAAATCATGTCTTCACTTTCAAGAGAAACGTTTCTGTTAAGAACAGTCACTCAAAATTTCCTTCGGGAGAGATTAGACTTGATGGGGACTTGGGGTTGAACTACCAGTGCCAGAGTGGGGGAGGGACAGCGAAGATTTGCTGGAACGTTGAGGACTATGGAGGCAACTAAGGGCCGGTTTGGCAAATTGCCAAATAGTAAAAATTTCTGTTCTTTTGTTCTTAGAATTAGTTTGAAAATAGAAATCCGTTTGTTTAATTTTTTGTTTCCGGGCACCAATTTGCAAAAAATTATTCCTAGAATCAGTTTTGGAATAGAATCAAGAAGTAAAAAAAAGTAACTTCTTAATTCTGGGAACAATTTTTCCATTTCTGATTCTTCTTTGATTTCTTCTTCCTTCTTGGTTTGTTGTTTTTCTTCTTCTTGGCCTGTCGCCGGTCGACGACCAGCCACAGGCCAGGGTCTCCCCCGCTGCCTAGGCGAGGACGGCTCGTGGCCGCGACGTTGAGGCCTCCCCTAGATCTGGCGAGGCCGACCTCGTCGTCGCCTCACCCAGCCAAGGCAAGGCCAGCCTCACCTTCACGACCAGCGAGGCTGGCGGCGAGGGCCGCGACGCCCTCACCAGCCCTGGCCTGTGTGCCAGCGACCGGCCATGGCCAAGGAAGGGAAGGGAAAGAAAGAAAAAAAAGGAAAAAAAGAGAGAACGAAATATTAAAAAATTCAAAATATTATTAATAAAAAGAAATTTTGTGCAGTTATCAAATACAATTCTGTTTTTTTTCTATTCTAAGAAAAGAAATTTTAGGCAATTATCAAATGCCTTCAAGTGCTTAAAAATTGTTCCCAGGCACGGAATCAAAAAGAATTATTTCTGAATAGAATCAGTTTTTGAATACGTAATCGTTGCCATGCGCACCTTAAAGCACCTAAGAAAAGAGCAGCATTTGACCCTTACCAATGCATATGTAGGGGACCAAATGGACAACCACGACAGTGCTCTGAAATGCAGGCAACAGCCCGTGCTAGAGAAATTATTGGAAGACATGTTGTTGAGTGACGTGTCTGGACCTCCCAAGGTCTTCAATGCTCAATGCCTCTTTCAGGTAACCTAAAGATCCTCCTTTTTTTTTTTTTACTAGGAACTTTTTTCAGTGAGATATGGTCTATTCAAGTTAACATTGTTTTAACAATAATAGCTCATATAATGGATGGAAGGAAATGGTTGGCCTATGGCCCTGTCAGTGCCGACTGCCAAGACCCAATGCGGCGGCAGTGCCCCAGCAGTTTCCGGTCGACAAACGGAGAAGGTGACGGCGAGGCGGCAGGTGCAGCTTCCAATGCCGATGGTATCTCGACGAACAGGCAAAACGGGAAGCCAAAAACCATTTTCACTTGACAAAATGAAGGTCGGCTTGGGAGGCGAACTACAGTCGGGATCCGAATTCATTGAGCTAATCAAGAAATCATTACCAAATACAACTGGACTCGAACTTTTATACAGTGAAAGTAGGAAGTAAAGCCGAACATATCTACGTTAGATACTCCTCTTTAGTGATGTGACAGAGTGATGAATTGAGAGCATAAACACGAGTTTGAACTTTATTTTGGCTGTCAATCAGTGACTCGCCATTTTTGGGTCGATTTCATCTACATTGTATCCTGTTTTGAGAGTCCAAAGACGAGCAGTTGGAATTAGCAGCGGAAGCCAGCAAGCAAGCTTCCAAGCGAGGGACACTGTGACAAGACCGAGAGAACCAAGCGATTCGACCGACATTGGACTTTTTAAGCTACACGACAACACAAGCCCCTCTGTGTCTGTCTACTCCACTGACGACTAGGCTCAGCTAATAGAGGTTGAAGTGCCTGGAAGTGCCTTTCCAGGCCGTCTCCAATCACAGTAGTTCCATGAAATTGGCGACGTGTATGGTCATCGGTCGATCCCGCCAAAAGCTTGAGTTAAAAAAGATGGGAAAGTCTAATTCATGCGAAGTGGTACTAGACCAACCACACAATTACGCCAAAGCGTCGAGTCTCATGTTTGAAGGAGCCGGTAGAATGATAAAATCTAAGAATTGCATCGAAAGACGGATCCTTGGTGCATGACAGATTGTAACACGCAAATTTACAAGGTGTTAGCGGGTTAGATTTTTCTTCTCATTTACTGTGACGGATGACACATCCTCGAAGAATTGGATTCTCCCAGATTTAGTGAGGCCCCTTGCAGGTACATATTGCTAGTTGTCTCCTTCCTGATGTCATTATGATGAGGATAGTTTGATACGGTGGAATTGAACAACAATTGCAGTGGAATGAGTTGGAGAATGAAGTGAATCCGGAAACTCGAATGAAATTACCGAAAGAGTAGGGTTATTTCTTCTGCTGTTTTATCTGAAAATTTTAGGAATCGGATAGGAACTTACTTCATATGATTCGAGCGCAAAGAAAAGTTAATGATGCAATTACAATCATTGTTTTTTTTTTTTGGGTCATAGCACTTAAAAACATTGTCCTTTAGTACTCTTTTATCAATTCTACAATGAATGGACTGACAATGACCATTTCCTTAGTGGAGCCATGAATGGGTCGTCCACTCGTATTCCCTAGTAAGAGTTCAGTTGATTTGCAAACTTGAAAATAAAGAATAACAGTTAGATCGTGAGTGAAAGGAAAAAATCCTAAATCTTGCGCCTCTCCGCCTCCGCCTTACCTTACCTCATTCTTTTGCCTCCCTAGTGTACACGCTCAATCGCCTTCATCCTCGGCCCATCATTTGCGCCTCGCCACCATCACTTCTCTCTCTCTCTCTTTCTATCCCAGAGAAAAACTGAGCAGTCAAGCTATGGTCGAAATTGGTGCCAGGCTCAGGCAAACCCAGATTGGACTTCTAATGAGAGTAGCTGAAGACTATTCAATTGCATTATCTTGGCGTATAAAACCGAAATCCGAATCCCTTTTCATTGTACTGTGCCATTGAAACCGTGACCTTCCTTACATCAATCCTACAAAATAACTGTACTCTCTAATAGAGAATGATTGCCTTCCACATTCTTATGCAAACTATACCGACAAAATACTATTCAACACTGATTAATATTGCTTGAAATATGCTCGCTAGACTCTTCAGAAAGGACATTGACTTCGTACCATATCAAGAAAGAGAATAATGAGGCCTCAGATTTAGTTCACTCTCAAACAGACGCTCGTGGACGAGGATGCGTAAGGACAGCCAACTGGCGATACTGTGTGGATTGCGCAGATTGGATAGTTATATATTCGAACCTGACCTAGCATCCTCTGTTTCTATAACAGAGAAGCAACACGAACAGGGCGAGAGAGAGAGAGAGAGAGAGAGAGAGAGTGAGGAAGGATTAAAGGCCATTTTGTGGCGAAGTAACTGTGGGAGAGCGCTAGAGAACGATGGCTAGTAGTAGCGGGTGCGAATCTGGTTGGACTCTATACCTGTGCGGGTCATCTTTCTCTTCCGAGAAAGACTCTAGTGGTAGCAGCAGTATCCTTGAAAGTCACAGAGTAAAAGAAGAGGAAGAAGGAGGAGAGAGCTTGTCTATGCTCTCTGACGCGTCCTCAGGACCTCCGTGTTATTATGAGAACGAGCCTTCCTTTTCCTCTGCCCCTGCTTGCGGCAAAAAGCGATCGAAGAAGCCAGAAAGTGTCGCGAGGCATCACCATTCTTGTTTTGAGGACACTGCTACTTCCGCGCAACTGAACTCTCCCAAGGCAAGTTTTAGCAAAGCCGGAGTGAAACGTATTCTTCTTTCATTTTTAAAGATCGCCTCACTAAATTCATGCAAATGACAAGAAGTCAAACTTTCTTGCTTTGCTTCGCCATTGCGTTGTCGATCTTTGCTCGACAGTCTAAAATCGATTGGTTGTTGAGTTTTGTCTTTGATGTTTCCGCAGAAGAGCTTAATAAATCCCTCGCAAAATCAAGTGTCGGCCAACCATGTTTGGGATTCTTCAGATGGTTACTCTGTGGGCCGCGTGAAGGTAATGCCCGGTTTTCCATTGTCGCCACTCCCAATTCTTGTTCTGTGGGTCTGCTCCCTTTTTCTTTTCTTGATTTGGAGAATACTCGCCTGAAACTCATGCTCATGGATCATGTGAGCCACTAGTAAAAAACTGGGCGATCACGTATTGTTTGCACTTGGTAACTTGACGAATTGAAGCTTATTGCGCGCCTCATCCACACACTCGCACGGCTATATTACACTGGCGTAAATATGAACTGTTTAAACTGTATGTCACTTGGGCTTGATGATTGCTCTGTTATCGATTCTCTCAGGGAAAGCACCGTGATTTCCTGGAGTCCTCTCAGGACACGAGAGTAAGACATCACAGTAAAGCTGCGAAAGGCCTCTCGAAGAGTTCAACTTGACATGTCAGTTCAGGAATCGGCGAAATCAAGTTAATTATACAGGAAAAATCGTGTAAGCTCTATATGTTTCATGGGCTGAGATGAACTTTTTATTACAATGCATGTAGTGTTCCCTTGTTTTCGTCTGTACGTAATTACGTTGTGGTACAACTGCTGTTGTTACCAAAGCAAAAGGGAGAAGAAAAAGAGGAACTGTTGTTGCAGATTTCGCAGAGGCGAAGCATGGTATGATCCGAAGAGGGCACTGAAATTCTGTTGGAACCGTGTTTTCTCTTCATCTTTCTGTGGATCACACAATCATTTCTCCCCCTTTCATTTACTGGTACATAGAATGAAAGGAAGGATGTCTCGCATCTTCCTGTCACCCCTTGGGGAACATCCTCAGATGTCGAGCATGCACATGATGAGACACAGCACAGTCAATTCCATTTCTAAAGATTAGTTTTCTGTAATAACTTTATGCTTATTTTATCGAGAGTAATGTACTGGCGTCTGATTCTGAGAGCGATGGAATTAACTTGATTACAAGGTCGCTGTTAAGAATTTGACTAAATTGGCTTTGGCATTAAGTTTTGCGTGCAAAGATAAAGAGAGATGTGACTATCCAGAAACAGACTAAAAGAAAGCGATAAAGATAAACGTCATGCTCGCATACTAACCATCCATCCGACCAGAGTAACTCCTGCGTATCCGCAGGTTCTCCCGACTGGTTTCGCTCCCGAATTCGCCAGATGAAGCTTGCAGTGAATACGCACAAACGCACAAAGCCAGATGACCAGATGTGAAGAGCATCTGAATTCTAAGCACTAATCAGAAAAGGCTCTCTTCTGAGCTTTTCCTCAAGAATGATCTTGAAGTTTTAACGGATGCTTCTTTGGGCACTGTCCGAAAAGCAGCGTGAATCACGAGAAAGGCACCGTGCAATCCGAATCGATTCTAATTGAGATGAATTCATGCTGAATCGAAGCAAATAGGGAAATTTTAACCTGACGGATGGACCTACCACAGGAGAAGCACAGAGTTGCAATTTCCGAGAGATTTACAGTACGCATACACACCTTTTTCTTAAGATTGAAAGAAAAGTAGGGACCTTTGTACACTGACACAAAGACGAGAATCGTCAAATTCAAACCGAACACACTGCCTCTCAAAGACCCACTTCGGAACAGTTGGGCAGATCAAAGATGAAACAAGAAAGTAATCTTTTTTCTTTCGTTTTCTGGTTCTTCCCATGATCGTGGTTCTTGATGAATTGCGATGCATCTCCTCAATGCACGTGATTCCTGTTTCCGACAGCGTAGCTTCTGCTTCTCGAAAACAGCAGATCATCCTTCTTCACGGCATCGTCTTCCCCGAACTCGCAAGGCTCCTCCTCGTCGATCCGACCCATCGCGACGCTGCAGCTCTTGGGCAGCACCGTCGGCCCCCAGTCCGACGACGGCCGCTGCTTCAGATGCCGCTGCTGCCGCCGCAGGATCGCGTCCACGTCGATCTTGTCCCCGAAGCTCCTCGCGGAGGCGGCCCGCACCAGCTCCCCGAGGTCGTCGGCCTCGCCGGACGCCCTCGACGAGCTCACGCTAAAGCTCCGGGGCATGGCGGAGAACTGCCCGGCCGGGCACCCGACGCTGCCGTACCCGACTCTGTCCGCGTAGTTCAGGCCCCGCACGTACAGGTCCCGCGCCTTGGTCAGGGCCCTGAGGGGGATGGTGATGATCCTCACGAACCGGTTGTGGCCGTGCGTCTTGGTCCTCATGGTCGCAGCTCCTCGTTACGCCCACAAAGATCGCAGCTCAGGATCAAGAATTGGAGGGAGAAACGACGGCGAGCGCTCGAAACAGAGGTAAACACTCGAACTTGGGCGGCAAAGATGAGCGAAGAGATGATGTTAGCGGGACGGAGACTACCAAGTGTGGCGGTGGGTGTGGGTGGTGGGGGGTGGGGGGGACGACGGGTTTGGATTTCGGAGAGCAGACGTTTACTGGAGAAACCATGGACGGAGAGAACGCGGATTATATACAGGATGGTGGCTGGTCGCGCTTGGCAAGCGATGGGTGAGGACTGCGGCTTTGTTGACCGTGGAATGGTCAGACCTTTCCGACTGGCTTCGTGTCCCCGTTCTCATCCGGATGATGTCGCTTGGCTGACTCGTTCGTTGGACTCCTGACTGTTCAAAAAGCTTTGGTCCACGTTGACAAGCGGGCGGGGGGGACGCGAGATTCCGATCCACCGTGGGCATCGGATTCACACGGTGAGAAGCGGGACGAGACGCTTTTCCTTAATGCCCCATCGTCGGGCTAAGCCCCAAAGAAAAAAGTCGTGACGCGTGCGTGAATTGATGACTTGTTGTCCTGATTTACTCATTTTATCTTTGTCCCACGCGAAGGGTAATGATAGTTTATAAACTATAAGAACAGATGGACATGAGTATGACTCACCGTCCATAAAGATCGTCAAGTTCTCCGATAACATCTCTCCTTTTTTTTTTCCTTGTGATTCCAATAAGGACTCTTTAGATACGTGGAATCTACTGTTTCGGATGCATCGAGCTCTGAAATTGAATATCGAAAGCTCTCTTTGTGGAAGGAACCATTGTAGATGCGATGGCGTGCGCCTTTGTCGCGACTTCTCTGGAAAAATTTGTGGATGGACTCGCGCAACCCATGAGGGTGAATGCGGCCGAACATGCTGAAACCTTAGCTTGTTTAGGAACCCTCGAGCACTTGCGTTCTCGATCTGAAGCCAAGTACGAGTCGGATAGCTCAAACTTGATGAGCTATCTTGCGAGCTCGGATCTCTTTGGCCTGGCACGTGGGTGCGCTTATCACCGAATGCAAGGAATTATTGGCTCGATAAGCCTACTTAAATAGAGAGTTCAATAAATCAGCAAATTGGGTTGTTAAAATCCATGGATGTAAGGCCCTGCTGCACGATCGGGTGTCTAGTCCTCTCCATGTCCTATGGGATCTTGTCTGTTCCGAAATCCCTTTGAATTTTAATCGGGTTTTTTCCTTAAAGAAATGAAAACGGACTCTTTTGAAAGAAAAAGAAAAGAAGACGAGCTATTCGCTACGCCGCTCTTCGATCAGCATCGCTCGCGGATACACTTGTTTTGCCCTGCGAATCCATCGAATCAAGCGGAAGGTCGACGGGGAACAGCCGTCGTGTTCGGAACAGAGTGGACGGGATGGACTGGGGAGCGCCGGGATCGCATGATTGAACAAGGGACGAGGGACGGCGACGTGCCGCGAGGTTCAACGTGGCCGCGAATGCGTGGGGACACGGAGAATTCCACTAAGGCGACTGGGACTCCGTTGCCGTCGCCGTCGTTTGCGAGAAGCTTCGTCGTGTGATTTTGACATGAACAGGAACGGCGATGTTGTCGTGATCGGGACTGCTACTGCTATAGTCCAATCAATAAATCCTGAAGAGGCTAGTGGCACCAGCGTGAGAGTATGGCGTGCAGAACTTTCCAACAACTGGAGGAACCAACCTGCCTTTAAGCTTGGGCTATCCTTTGTCTTTTTTCTCGGGCTTGCTCGTCACATCTTTGGATTGCAAGATTGACTTTCGTTGGATCAGATGAGGGGAGCGGAAAACGAAACCTTGGAATAGATTCAGCAACATGAATTGGAATGATGTAATACCACTTCTGTCCAATGTTCGCCATTACGTGTGTCCATTTTGACCAGGAATAGATTTTGGATGGAAACAAGTTAGAAAATGATTTGGGTTCGAACCGTGGGACGGGCTCCGGTTTCATTAAAATACCACGGAATTTGGGACGGGTTTGGGGATTCACGTTTGGCGGGCATGAAAAATTGGAACTTGACCAGCTAAAATTGGAACTACCGTGATTTTCTAAAAGAGCCTTCAGCCATATCGATTGTTACTATGTAGAGAAAGAAAAAACAAGAAAAAGAAAAGGGTGGATTCAAAAGAACAGCTTGAGTTTTCTGAAATAGATCAACTTGCACCTCCTAACAAAATTCAAAACTCAATAGACTCATTTACCCCGCTATCTTCAAACAGAAAACCACAAAAAAAAAAAAAACCACCCGCCACCACCTAACCAATCCGATGTCCACAATATCCAAACCCAAAATCAGCCGCAAATGTCCGACGTCGCCCACCACTAGGGCCGTGGTGAGGCCGGCGCCGCCCCCGCACCCTCCCGCGGATGCACGAGCTCTAAAAAGGTCTAATCATTTTAGAAATGATGATGTAAATTGGTATGCGGATATAACAGTGACGATAAACAAAAAAATGAACGAACTGGAGGAAGTGGATTTGAAGTCCTTGTCACCCTCCCTACGAATAATCTAGGTCGGTTGCCTACCCTCGTCCACTAAATTCGATTTTATCAAAGCCCATCCATCATTCGCTCTGCGATCCATGCTGCATAACTTTTGTTCTCAAAATGCTTCTATATCTGTGGAATGGCCAAAGGAAAAAGAAGCAAATCGCTTCGGTGGACCCCAAGTCGGCGGTGGATGTCCATCTTATTCTTAATCATGTCATCTAATTTAAGGTTTTAGTGACCCTTATCTTCATATCACCAACAAAGGATCGCAATCATTTGTTATCCTTTTGGACAAATGAGGAGGGAAATCCCACTTTGTCTGCAGGACGAGGCACGTTTCGAGATTAGTGGTGGGGGTGGCTCCGAAGGGGGGACTCGGCTTTGGACACAATGTTGCTCATTCGTCAATTATCTTGAGCCTCTTGTTAATCAATTCCCCAGATAATGCGCACGACCACTATATCGTGACAGACATGAAGTAATACGTCTTGATGTCGTCGAGATCAATATTCTCGGTATGCTGAGTGGGACGGCCGGCGATAACTGGACCGCCACGTTAGCGATTTTCGATGAAAATTAACCGAAATGACTCATTGAAATTTCACGCAAAAATTTAGGACTTAATTGACAGAATTGAAAAACTTACGACTGAATTGGTATGCGTATGGTAGGCTTAGGGCTCGTTGGGTAATTTCCCCGTACTTGTGTTATTCTCTATCACTCAACCCTCGTGCACTTAACTCTTGAGCTCAACTAGACTTCGTGCTTATTGAAAGCAAAGAGCTCAATCCGACTACTGAAGGCAAATTTTCGATTTAAATCTCGAACTTGAGCTCAAACTTACATCTTTGTGTCCCAATTCAAAGAGTTTTTGGATAAGTGCACTTGGAGTATTAAAGTTTGTCAAGAAAGTGTAATTGAATCCTAAAATTTTCAAAAAGTACAATCAAATCCTAAAACCTGTTAGGCTTATCGAATGAGTTTTTAAGTAACTCCCAAGTAGGTCATATGGACTTCCTCAAAGCCGGAACTTACAGGCTTAGTTAAGCACTTGATCTAGCCAAACGAGGAAGTGAGCTTGGCCCGCCAACATGGGTATTACGTTTTTGTGTCATTTTATTCTAAATTTTTTTGCTAAAAAGTAGCAAATAGAAAACAAATTTTGGAAAATAAATACAAGCAAAAATTGCCTTATATAGACTTAAAAAAAGGAAATAGTATAAATAAGTAGAGAAACGCTTATAATGTGTGGATTTCAAAGGATGCAAGTTTTTGCCGGAACTAGCTGAGGCCGCGGTTCATGCCCTAAAATTTGTCCGTGCCGGTTCACTCTCCGACATAAGTTAAGGCTGAGCTTTCCTTACCAACGAGCCTAAGCAGGCCCTTTGATGGCTATGACAAAAAAAAGTTTTCGGGATAATATTTGCAATAAAATGTCTTTGTGATCGAAAAAAAAAGTTATAAAAAGTAAAATTTCACTTTTGCTTCCTAAACACTTGCATCTTTTCCAATCAACTTCTTGAATTCTCGTATATGCCTGAACCAGCTTGTGACCTTTCGTAACTTATGGAAATCAAGCCATTCACCTTCAAAATTTGATAAATGGGAGTAGACTATTGGAGCCGACAATGGTTTTGACGTACGTGTTTTACACGAGTACGGTATTTGCGTCGAGCAATTTCTTTACTCAAAATATATCATGGTCTTCATTTTCGGATCTTTTTTTTCCCGTGCATTAGCTGATGGGCTACGGTGGCAAAATATTATTTATTCGTGAGACCTTGGTCTGCTCCAAAAATATATCAACTTCATTTTTTGGATCGGAAGCTGGAAAGATTAGAAAAGTTATGCAAATTCAGGGACGTGATTGGTTCAATAAAAAGTTCATAGACTTTATTATTACAAAAAAAAAGTGCAAGTTCAGAGATTAAAAGTGGAATTTAAAGGGAAAAAAACCCAAAAGGAAATTCTAATAATATAATAGAAATTGAACGTCAAAAAGGAGAATGCACAATTTCTCGTCCTATATGAACTGCGCCGGTTTGTCCCATCTGCACGGCCCCGGGGGTCGCCATATCAACCATTGATGTGTTGTATATTTTTTTTTCATACCCATTTAAAAATTGACACGTGTCTTGAATTAAATTAAAAAAAAGTGATGTGGAATTTCTTGTCTCGTTTCTTCTTGTTCGTTTGTCCACGGCTACCCCCTCGACCTCGGACGAGTCGCCATGGCCGAGACGCTTGCAACTCTCCAGATCTGGCCATCCATGGCCGTCGGCGTAGCTCATCCCGGGATGCTGCTACCTGTCCAGATTTGGTCGTGAGTGTCGCTCCCAACCTTGCTCTGCCATAGCCGGTGATGTTGCTGGCTCTCTAGATCTGACCGTCCATGGCCGTCGGCATTGCTAGTCGCGGGGACTATGCTGGGGAGTTGTAAAAGTTACTTCCTTATCTCAATTCACGGTTAAATTCGCAATTTCCACCTTTTGTTCCCATTGAATCCGGAGCTTTTAATGCTCCCTCCCAAGTCTACCTCTAACGGAGGTCATTGCTGCCGTGGCTAGAGCCGACGGCGAATTTGTTGCCTGCGAGCCATGGAGGAGCAACGACGGAGGTAAAACTGAAGATGCAAAATCCAAATCTGAAGGAGCACGGCTCAAATACAGGTCTGTATGAGCGACGGAGGAGGGATGGGTAGGCCTGACGCGCGGGACCTGCGAAAGCTCAAGCCGACCATGAGCAACACCGAAAGGGTTGGCTCGGCTCGGACGCGAAGGTTGCCGCACAGACAACTCCACGCTGAGGGCGACGGTGAGGGCAATTGCATCGAAGTACAAAAAACTGCCATGGCCGAACTATCAGTTTTTTTTATTTTTTATGTGGTTCCACATTAGCAAAAACTTGTCTAATTTTTAGCAATTGCGAGATATAAAATGCCCACCACGTCACGGCTGATTTGGCGATACGGAGCCACCGACCATTTCCTCTTTTATCACCTGGAGCTTTAGCAATAGAAAGCAAATCATGAAATTTTCTCTAGGTTCGTGTTACAACTAGCCCATCGGAATCCAAACTCCTCGCTGTGAAATTATCATCTCATCATTTGTTTTGATTTTCTCCACAAAAAAAAGAGAAAAAAGCCACCAAAAACCCCAAACTTTTTCACCTGTGAGTTGTGACACATTTACCCCAAACTTTTTGTGGCACCAAAAACTCCAAATTTTGCTATTTGTGACACATTTACCCAAATGTATTTAGTCCATGGGCATTTTCGTCTTTTTTGCTTTTTCTTTTTTTTTTCCTTTCCGGCGAGGGGGCCCTCGCCGGCGTCGGGCGAGGGCGGCCCTCGCCAGATCTGGCGAGGGGGGTCCTCGCCGGCGTCGGGCGAGGGCGGCCCTCCTCGGCGACGAGCGAGGGCGGCTCTCACCAGATCCGACAAGGGCCGCCTCGCCCAGGCGAGGGCGAGCCTCGCCGGCGTCGGGCAAGGGTCACCCTCGCCCAACGCCGGTGAGGGTCACCCATGGACTAAATATATTGGGGTAAATGTGTCACAAATAGCAAAGTTTGGAGTTTTTGGTGTCACAAAAAAAAGTTCGGGGTAAATGTGTCACAGGTGAGAAAATTTGAAGTTTTTAGTGACTTTTTCCCAAATAAAAAAAAAGAAAAAGAGAAGAACAATTTCGTTAACTGTAAAATCCATTTCTCGAGGTAAACGTTTGTTAATACAACAAGCTCCGACATTGACTTCGGTACCCAACGCCGCGTTCACCCCACGTGGCGGTGCCCCATAAGCCTGGCCATCGCGAGCTCACGTGGTCCGGCCAGCACCCGGTTCCCCCCCGCATACCTCCGCGCACCTTTCAAACTTGCGATCTCTCTCTCGGACACTGCGAATCCAAAATCCAAAATCCTCACAAAGGGCCCCCAAAAAAAAAAAAAACCGTAACGGAACAGTGGAAACAGGAGACAGGGACAGAGGGAGAAAGATGGCGTGGCTCGCTCGCTCCCTCGCCGACTCTCTCCGCCTCGACGGCGGCGGCGGCGGCGGCGACGACGCCGAAGCCGATGACGAGGAAGAAGAAGACGACGAGGAAGAGGAAGGAGAGGAGGAGGAGGAGGAAGCGGCAGAGAACGACGCCGCGCCCGCTTCCCCAACCGCCGGGCCCAACCGCCGCCTCTCCCCGCGGGATCAGGAGCCGATCGCCGGCGAGGCCGGGATCGCGCCGCCCGAAGGTGCGACGCCGCGCGGCGTCAAGGAAGACCTCACCGAGCTCAAGCAGACGTTCACGCGCCAGCTCTGGGGCGTGGCCAATTTCCTGGCCCCGCCCCCGTCCCAGCCCAACACGCCCCCGCCGCCGCCGCCGCCGTCGAACCCGCCGGCCGACGACGAGTGGAGCCGGTTGGAGCCCTCCGATCCGTCCGATCGCGGCGGCGGAGGCCGGCGGGAGCGATCGAGGGACGCGGTGTCCGGATCGAGAGGCGACGTGGCCGAGATGGACCCGAAACTGGACGCGATCGAGTCGGGGAGCGAAATCGGAGAGGGAGACGAGGATTCTGGGGAAGAGGAGTGTGCTTATGGTGATGCGGTAGGGGTTACGGACGAGGTCTTGGCGTTCGCGAGGAATATCTCGATGCATCCCGAGACTTGGCTTGATTTTCCTCTTGATTCGGAAGACGATTTGGACGGTACGTCGATCTTGAATTTTTCTAATCGATTACGTGTTTTCGATCAGTAATAATTTTTAATCATTGCACATGTAAGGATTCTTCCCATTGTGATGAATGGAGCCATTAGTCAAATTCTAGGTTCTTTGTCGCCTAAATTTTCAGCTGGGAAAGTATATATGCGGAAGGCTAAGTAGAAACGTTCCATTGTGTACAGTAATCACCGGATAAGCCGAGTGGAAATGTTGAAGTTCATGCAATACGGCTGAAATGTATGATCTAAGCAGGAATGTCGACGATTTTTCCGACTGCAAGAAACATTTTACTTAGGTTCTTCAGGGTCACCTACCTGTTAGAAATGGCCTTCAAGGGCAGTTGTCTGACGGTCCAAATGAACCAATCAACTCTTAAGTTATTGTGCTTTGGTGGAGTTGCCCAGTTATTTGGAAATGATCGGCCGTGACAAATCATGATAGCTTGGAACACTTCTCTTGCACTTATAAGTCAGAACAAAACTGATCTGATCACTGGGGTTTTCTGCAGTGTCCCTTCATGTTGTTATTACAAAAGACTTAGAGGTGCTCACGAATTGGATTTGAATGGACTGAAAGGTCAATGAAGCGCCTGGCCGCCTTTCTTTTGCCTCCAGTTCTTACTTTGTTGGTTAGATAGCAAGACAAGTTTCTTTAGTTAGACCAGTATTTGTTGAGATTTACAAAAATAGCTTCCGAAGGACCACTCCTGCCCTGCCTACCCGCTTTCTAAGCTTTCGTTTAGGTTGCCTACTAGATTGGAGACTGTCTAGCTTGTCCTTATCAATGGTGATCCCAGAGGCTTTTCCTTTTTTCCTTTTGTTAAGATAGGTCTTCGCCGAAGTATTGATTTGGAGCCTACTGTATTCTCGTTTGCTTAAATGGTTTCTCAGCTCTGCTTAATATAGCAGACAGGGAAGGCAATTAGTCAGTAGACATAACCTAAGAGCATTACAAATGAGGACCTTCATAGCTATGTTCCTCTGTGCAATGAAGCTAAGATTTTCCTTATCTTTTCTAATGGAATCACATTCAGGAGTCAGTATAAATTGCAATAGACTGAGTGTTTCTCTTTTATGGATATGCCCTCTATGTTCACTTGTAGTGGAGTGGATAGTGATGTATACTGTTAATATTGCAGAATCAAATGTACTTGATTTACTTATAAGGTTTTTATCTGCCAAATACCTCATTTTGACAACTGGATGCTGTTCTTGGAAGCACTGAAGAAAACGTCGAAACTCATAATCTTGGGTTCTCCGCTGGGTTATAACTAATTTTTTGTACATTTACGTGTATTTATAATGCATCAACTTCCTCCTTATCCCACAACGAATGCTTTGGTAAAGTTTTTATCTCCTGTTTAGATTTCGAGATGTCAGTTGCCCAGCGAGAGCATGCTTTGGCTATTGAACAATTAGCTCCTCGGTTGCGTGCTCTGAGGATTGAATTTTGTCCGTGTCATATGACTGAAAGTTATTTTTGGAAAGTCTACTTCGTTCTTCTGCATTCAAGACTGGACAAACATGATGCAGAAATCTTGTCCTCACCCCAGGTTAGCTGCATTTATTTTTCATTTCATTCCTAAGAAAAAAGCTGAGTTTGTTTTACATGTCTTTACAATTGAAATGATGTTTTAGACTTCAAATTTTCTGAAATTTGATACAATGTTTTTCATAATTCTTATTGTCACTTATAAACTTATGATCACTTCCTTACAAAACCTTGAAGCAATGGAGGTTCTAGTTTTTTTATAACGTCTGATATTTCAAATAGTTTGACAATGGGTCTAAGATGATACGTGGTCTTAGATACGCTATGAGAAAGGTGCACTCAAAGATTATTAAATCACCTTCTTCGTCTTTTCAAATTCTCATGGAATTATGACAATGAATCGCTGTTTGTTGATGTAACCTGGTGGTTTCCGCATTTTCTTCTAAAGTAATAATTAAGGGAATTTTTGTCTGTGACTTTTCGGGATTGCTGTTGTCCCTTTGTTGAATCATTTTTGCAATTGGACTAATCATTTTACTTTTTGTTTGTATAATCAGCTGTATAATTGCATCAAAGTAACTTTTTAATTGATATTGTTACCTTTTATTTAATTGACTGATATAATGGCTAAGTTTACTCTGAAGTATTATTTAGGATGGTGTTTCTGTTAGTATCACCCGAATGTTATCTGGATTATCTGGCCTCTCTATGAAAGTAATTCCTTGACAAACCTTTCCGCTGGTGCAACCTATCGCTTGCAGATTGTGGAGGCGAGGAAAATGTGGATGCAGGAATTACAGAAGCAGACAAACACAGAAAATGACTGGTATGGAAGACGAATTTATCATATGAAAGAAAGCTCAGACATGCTGCAGGAAGATATCCTTCCTGGTTCACCCGGTTACATGCATTCCGCAGGCCTGGCATATAGGACTAATGATTTCGAACCATCAAAATCCTCTGTATCAAGATTTAGTGACACTGAAAAGTGTCCTAGTATAAGTTCGGGGACACATGTCACTTGTGAATCTGTAGCTGAAGAAAATGCAGTGCATAGTAAGGATAAGGATTTGCCGTTCGGTGGATCTTCTAAAATGCCTGTGCAAGATTTTGGTGATGGTGATGATGATGATTGGCCAGAGGAGGAAGATTCAGATCTCCTTGGCTACAATGCAGGTGTTATTACTGTGGGAATCGAAGAGGATATATCTTTTAGTGATCTCGAGGATGATGAGGATGTCTGTATGCCCATTAAGTCCAAGCCAGTTTCATGACCAAGGGTTAAAAGAAGCGACCGGGGTATAATTTTGGAATACTGATTGGAGTGATTGATCCATTATTCGAGCATCAGAAGTATTCTTAAACGTGGTTTCTGCATCAGCCTCTACCGTCCTCGCTTTCCTTCTCACCTTGTGTTCATGCTATTTTCTATCTGGTGACTTAAAAGGTGTCTGAAGGACAATCTTTTCGTGGCGAATTCAATTGGTGGTTTCACCTGAACCAACTGCCATGCTTTCATGCTTATTGACTACAATTCTTCACCGGGTCAAGTCTGCAATTGGAACATGCTGAACATCTGTTCTTCCTTCGACCAGTGTACTGAGCTTATTTGCATCGGGGTGAGAAGCTGTACAGGACATTGTCTTCGGAGTTGCTTTTTCTACTTGAAAGAACACCATTCAATTGAAGATCACATACTTCTTTGATTTTTTTGGATTATTAAAACTGAAACAATTTGCAGAGGACTTTGGAACCTCATCCTCCTAAAAACTGGTAGGCAGAAGGTTCTACTTGTCTCGCGTAGTGGGTTTGAGCAACAATGTGCAT
This sequence comes from Syzygium malaccense, assembly GCA_031216405.1. Lineage (NCBI taxonomy): Eukaryota > Viridiplantae > Streptophyta > Magnoliopsida > Myrtales > Myrtaceae > Syzygium > Syzygium malaccense. The sequence continues at coordinate 11,553,571 of CM062258.1, forward strand.
TGGATTTGGAAAATTCGTTTGCTTCATGTGATTGCTATTGTAACATAATGGACCATACAAGGAATGACAAGAATTTAAATTCGTTTGCTTCAGTTGGTATGTCCTGCTCTTCCTTCATTTCTTTGGAAAAGAGTGGCCTCATTGTTTCTTCTCCTTTTGGGAAGAGATGCCTCTTTTTTTTGTGTTAATCTTTTACCACTTCTACTGGCCACTTGTCTTCAATTGTTGGACTCGAATTCAATGAACGACACGATAGAATGAATAATGAAAGCTAAGAATGATAAGCTAAGAAGAAGTGGTACCACAGAATAGCAAGGGGAATGAGGGTGTTAAGGCATCATGTTTGGAATGTGCATTTTGTCCCTTCCCATGCTGTAAATTGCAGTTTCTGCCTTTTGCCCGCTTTTGAGCGTGAATTGAATTGTGGAATGCACGATTATAATGTGTCTAGCGGCACCCTTGTTGTGTGTTTTGGGATAGAAGTCAGGAAAAAAGTGATGTTAAAGGTTACAACTTTCGAAAAACAGTATGTTTAATAAAAAAAAACAGTTGCTACCATCATAAGCCAAGTCCACATGGCCGTGGACAAAAGCTTAAGCAACAACATGGTGAGATGAGAAGCGGCACTTCTTACGGAGGCAGGAGCTGACTACACAAAGGTATTGCTAAAATGTACACTAAAGTAGAGGATCTTTCCATTTGAATAATATTGCAATGTTAAAATTCCCAGTGAATAGAAGAAGATCTAAGTTTATATTGCTCCTCCAGAGTGCATGCACCATGCCGAAGCAAACCAATTAAGTATCTTAGGGCACATTTATTTCGCAAAAAGTCAAATGATCGCTTCATTGCTTACAAAAGCAAAAATTGAAAAGATTTTCACCGTCGACTAAGATGTTTAGGTATAGATTGTTGTTAATGATCAAAATGTTTCTCGTTAGCTAATTTTTCAAAGAGATACAAACAATGATAGTTAGAAAAAGTTATTTTCTGATGGTTGACTTTTCGAGAAACAAAGTTCCATTAAGAAGTGATTGCCCTCCGCTGTGCCAAAGATCTTGTGTTCTAAATGTACTAAAGAAACACGTTCTTGATTGAGTTTCTCTATGGCATCCATCTATATCTTAAATTGATCTGAAAAACAACGTGCATAAAAACGCAATGAAAACTCAAAACAAGTCGGCTTCATTCCCAAAAACATCGAGTAAAACTAACAGTATCTTACGAACTAAATTTTGCAAAATTAGTCGTTGCATCCCAAGCCCAATTTTGGTGGAGTGAGTTCTTCTCCTCCAATGGGCCGAGGCCCAATAGGCCCAAAAGAGCCGTCGCCAACCATCCAAGACGAAGACTTCCAAGTAAGAGTCGTCTTTTTTAAAAAAAAACAAAACAGAAAAAGAAAATCCCAAAATTTCCGGGAAATCGAGGTTTCACGTGCCGCTCTAGCCAATCAGCTCCCGCCACTCCATATTTTTTCCTTTTTTTTAATTTCCAAAAAAACCTGCACCAATCACACGGACCAAAATTTCCTTGTTCCTTGGTCAACTCGCAGAAATCTCCCCTTCCCCGTCCCGTCTCTCCGTCTCTCTCTCTCTCTCGCCTGCAACTTCCGCCGCCGCCGCCGCCGCCGCCTCGTCATCTCCAGCTCCCGCCGCAGCAGGTTCGTCTCTCGACTCACCACGCCTTCTCCTCTCCACGCTGCTTCGGTTCCTTCCTGAAGGGTTTCGCGTTAAACTTTGCCGTAATCCCCTGGTGATTCCGTAGCTTGAGGATTACCCATTTTGCACGAACTTGTCAGCGGTGTGGGATTGGGAAAGAAAATTTAAAAGGCTCCCGCTTTCTTCTCCCCCCTGTGATCCGCGTCCTTTTGCCTGATTCGCTCGGGACCCATTTTGTATTTTTGGGGTTGGCTCCAAGGGGGTCGGGGGCCCTTTGCGATTCATGGATCTGGGGCTTGTGAAGAGGTGCTTGAATTTCACTCGGAGGAGGAGGAAGGTGCTGGTTCTGTTGGCTCTATGTGGGGTGTCTAGCTATGGCGCGTACAGAGTGTATCGGATGCCCTCGGTGGCTAAGAAGAGGAAGAGAGTGATGAAGCTGTTGGGTGCTGTTGTCTCGATGGCCGAGATGGTCTCGGAGTCGGCGGAGGCCGTCGGGGTCGTCTCGAGGGACCTGCGGCAGTTCCTGCAGTCTGATTCTGACCAGATGCCCAATAGTTTGAGGCAAATCGCCAAGATCGCCAAATCGGACGAGTTCTGCGAGGGCGTGAGCAAGGTCACGGAGGCCTTGACCGTCGGAATGTTGCGGGGGTATAAGGGCGGTGAGGGAAATGGAGAGAGATCGGAAGGGAATCCGGATTTCGCCGACAGGGTTATGGATAGGTTCTTCTCGACCTCAGGGTCTGGTTTTGCTTCGGTTGTTGTCGGAAGTTTTGCTAGGAACTTGGTTATGGGGTTTTATGCAGCTAGCTCTACAGATCGTAGTGAAAATGGAGATGGTTCGTCGAATGAATCGAGATGGTTGAATGTCGCCTGCAACGACAAGTGCAAGGAGCTCATGGGTAATTCCATCCAAAAGTTCGTCAGCACAGCAGTCGAGGTGTATCTTGACAAGACGATGCATATCAACATGTATGATGAGCTCTTCTCTGGGTTGACAAACCCGAGTCATCAAGATGAAGTGAGGGATATTCTGGTTACAGTTTGTAATGGTGCTGTTGAAACATTGGTGAAAACATCCCATCAAGTATTGACAAGCACAAGCTCGTCTTCACCATCGGGTGCTTCCGTTGGTCAACAAAGAGAATGGCCTAACATGAAAGCTGATAAGGTCTTTGATAGAGAAGTTATTTCAAAGGTGCAGGCAGAGAGAATATCCTCTGATGGAATTCAAAGTAGCGAATGGTTTTCCAAAGCTTCATCTACATTGGCTGTACCCAGTAATAGGAAGTTTGTGCTTGATGTGACGGGTAGAGTGACTCTCGAAACGATAAGGTCTGTCCTCGCATTTCTGTTATGGAGGCTGTTTGATGGTATTAGACACGGCGTTGATATAGTTCACGAGAAGGTTGTAGACAGGGGACTCCAAGTCATTAGATTCTTTGGAACAAAGTCTCATGTCATCGTTACTGTATGTCTCGCTTTGTATTTGCATGTTCTTGGTGGTACTAGAGTTCTTGTACCTGCTTAGATTAATGCTTCTTACATGTATCGAGACACCCTCCAAGCATCAAGTAGTAGGACCTCGCATTGTTCTGTATACACCCTGAAAACATGCGGCGTCACACTGGTCTGTATCCTCCTGAAATATATGGAATAGTGTCTTAATATCAAACTGGAATGGCTGTGCTCTATTCTTTGACAAATTTGTTGTCTTTCTTCTGCTTATTGCATCTGTGCCAATCGGGTAGATGCTGTACAATTTTAATGTATATATTCCTGCTTATAGTTCTGGCATTGCACCGTCGCTTAGATGTAGAATTCCGATTAATGACTTCTGATTTGATTGCTCGCTGTTGATAGCTCAATGGACTTTGTTTAAAGTAAAATAGGTGAGTTTATATGAACTTTGAGCTGTCCCTAAAACAGGTCTGCGCCGAATCTATAGGTGATGCTATGGAGGGTGTAGGTGAATATTCTATCACGAGTGTTTGGTGTGAAAATAGTCTAACTTTGCTGGGGACAGAAAAACCACATACACCACTCAAGAATTGGATTGCTCTGTGTTGTTTTCTATTGACTAAGGAAAGGATATGTGTCCACACAAAAACGGGTAGTTGGAGTTAAGAAGGTTGTGTGGCAGAACCAGGCAATAACAGTCAATTGGCCCTCATCGGGAGTGGCTTTGCAATTGTGGATTAAGCTTCCTCTGGAGCTACTAATCGACCCGAAAATCAGAGTTTCGTTGACTGCCGATTATCTTAGAATTTCATGGTTAATTATCTGGTGGGAGATTAACCAGGAAAACTTCACCTGATATCTGTGTCCTGGCGAAAATGCTGAATGAGTTGGTTCCACAAGGTAGGTACGCACGTATGCATGTGCGTGTGTATGTGCACTGTACTGGTTCATTGAGGACATGTCTGACTTAAGAAGGGTAAGGATAAAGCCTAGGCATGTCCCTTGGGCTGTGTGTGTGTGCAACCGTGATTTGCGGTGGGGAAAGAGCAAGAGCCGACGGTGCAAAGAGGTGGGACGCCTTGTGCGAAGCCTAGGTATTTGTGGTGGATTTAGCTTTTGTCGACAACAGACTTTAAATCAGTTGAACTGGAAGATTACTTTTGCAATGAGGATCGCTCGGGGAAGGCGGTTCGTGCGGGACATTGCAACATCAGAGAAGGCTACAGAGGGTTGCAACGACCCTGGATCGAAGGAACTTCCAAGCTCGCTGGGGACAGATATCAGAAGTCCGTGGCTCGAGCTCCATGAGCAACTACCCATCTCCGGAGGAATGGCTGCTGAAGCTTCACCAGTCTAAGAATAGAATCAATCAATTCATACCCATTGATTTCTTTTCTTACCGCTGCCTCCGAAAGCGAATGCTTAACCAACGCGATTGGGAAGTGTTACCGCTCTTAAGACGGCCTTCCACATCAATAATTATCTTTTTATCCCGAAGAAAAAAGAAGTTTTGTCCCCAATTATCAGGAACGATTATATCCCTCGGTGGGGATTACCCTACATGTTCGAAAAAATTACATCTAGTTTAACGTAATACGTGGAGTTTCTTCCTGATGAATTTCTTTCCCCACGTCTCCCAATTCCCAGCGATGCATCAGTATTATACTCGATTAGGTAAGGATGTAGAAAAAAAATATAACAAAAGAAAATCGTTTGAACATTTGATTATGTTTTATTCTCCAGATTTAAAGTTGAACAAGGGTAGTATCAAACGGCATGCACATGATATGATCATTAGAAAAAATAGTAGCATCAAGCGTAGACGATGTACCCAGCCAATATTATGCGTACATAATTCAAAACCAAAGATCAAATTATGCTGTCATGTGACGAGCCGATTCAGATAATGTTCAAATTGTTTTCTTTGACTTCGGCTCGCATGCTTTATATGGTAGTACCAAATCTCATAAAGTGCTTTATGGCACATTATATTAAAAACATAACTATGCTGCGGCCATTATTGACATGCGTGAAGTGACCATGGTGATAGGCTTAACCCTAAAAATATAGAACCACCACTCTCTCTCTCTCTCTCTCTCTAATATCTGAGTGTTTGAAAGATCTATCAAACTCTCCAAAACCCGTCCTTAATCGAGTGCTTGCTTGAAAGATCAATCAACCTCTCCGAACCCCTCCTCCTCAGATATGGTTGCCACAGCCTCGACAAACTGCACCAGCTTCTTCAACTTCCGGTCGGGCTCCGACGTGCCGAGGGCCCGCAGCCAAGCCGGGTCGCCGGGGTGCGGGAGGGTCGACGGCGTGGCCATGTGGCTCTTCAACGGGGTCGCCTCCGCCTTCTTCACGTCCCTGGAGCGGTGCTCCTGCATCCGCATCGCTACCGTGGAGGACACGGACGACGGGAACGACCTGCCCCTCATCCACAACGACGGGAACCTCCGGCGGGACGGCGGCTCCACGTCCTCGCGGAGGAGGAGGAGGAACGCCGGCGGGAAAGGTAAGATGAAGAACGGATCGTCGTTTCTTGAGGACTAGCGGATGTCAAGCAAACGGTCCAAGATGGTATTGTTTGTGAGCAGGAAAACCTAAATAATCTCTTAGTCATCATCAATGATGAGAGGTTTGTGAGAGGGTGGTGGTTGTTTGTGCTTAAACAACTCTCGGGTGGATCCAGATCAGTGGTGAACGAAGATCAGTTTTCACTACTGGGTATTTAAACATCAAATGGATATTGATAATTGTAATTTGATTTTGGGTGTTGAATGTATCCTCAGCTTTCTCAAATTCCTTTTGCTTTTGATCTTGATCTATGTTGGTTTGGTAGGGGGATTTCTAAACGTGAATCTGAAACCTTCTGCATGAGATTAAGTCTAAAAATCCGAGCACCATTCCAATTCAATTAGCAGACCAGCAGCCACAAGACGGTTTTGCGTCGGCCAATAACTCGAGTGGCAACTCACTCACTGCTCGCTACAATCTCTTTGCTCCATACCGAGTAGCTTCCCGAATATTTGAAATGGACCGTCGAATGAAATCGATGCGATCGACCATTTTCCAAAGTTTATCTCTTCAAAGCACGAAGAACACGGCTATTGACGAGAGATTACTAATCATTTGGTTGTTAGTAAACTTTCATGCACTCCAATGTAGGCGAAACATTAGATCTAGGTGCTCTAAATTGAATTGGCATCCGTCCCGCAAGATCGGCCGTTATGGTCTCGTCCTATGGGGGAGAAAAACAAGATGCAATTTTGACCAAATCAACCACTTCGGCTGCCAATTTGATCATGTTCAGTGATTAAATGATATCTTGACAGCACATAATGGCGAGAGAGAGAGAGGGAAGGAGGATCTGGCAGCGGCAGGCAATTTGCTCGGCCAATTTGATGCATGGAACCTCCAGTCTTTTTTAAAACTCACGCGTTGGAAGAAGGCAATGATATCGCCTTTACACTGTGCCTGCGGCATCATGGCCATACCCCAAAAGAAACGAGAATTTGGTGGAGAAAGTAAACCCCGCGTTAAAGTCGCTTTAATTAAATTTAAGGAAGCTTTTCTCTGCTCGTGATATGGAATCGTGCTGTCCTTTCGGTTGTCGCGAATCATGGTGTTTTGTGTCGGGGTTGTGGTCCAAATTATCTTTTACTTTTGTTTCATACTATCGTTCATCGCCTAATCTCAGCTTGGACCCAAGAGGATCCGATGTCGGGTCATCTTATCTTATCATTCTGGAATGCTTTTTTTGAATCGTACCGTAGCTCTCAACTCAGCAACGAGCAAATGAAGGGATCCACCGTGCAACACTTTTGACAATGAACATGCAAATTTTAGGAAAATTTGTCCAAAAAATCACAAACCTTTTGTATTTTTATTAATTCAGTCCTAAACCTTTTAATTGTGCCAGTTCAGATCTAAACATATTTGCGTTTTGCCATTTAAGTCCATCCGGCTAATTTTAGCCGGAAATTACCAACGTAAATATCAATCGTCCTACGTGACATGGCCAATACTGACATGGATAATTTTTATGATATTTCAATATTTTAAGAACAGTTTTATTAATTTTTTCTTTTATATCACCTTTCCTTTCTTTTCTTTATTTTTTTCACCAACTGTGATCGGTGAGGTTGCCCGTCACAGGCGAGGGCATCGCTGGCCCTCGCCGTCCACATGCGAGGGCGTTGGGCCCTTGCTTGTTGGCCAGCCAAGGCCGCGATTCCCTCACCCAAGGCTAGCATGGGCTAGTGGCCGGCAATTGGTGGAAAAAACCAAGAAAATAAATTAAAATAAAAAAAAGGAAAAATAAAAGAAAATATTAAAATTTTGTTTACGCTAGTGCCAGCCATACCACATAAAATGATCAATGTCCACATTAGTGATTTCTAGCGAAAATTGACCGAATTGACTCAATTGACAAAATGTGACAAGGTTTATGATTCAATTGACACAATTTTGCAACCAAAAAAAAATTTGCACAATTAAAAGATTTATGACTGAATTGATAAAAGTTTCAATAGGTTTAAGACATCCCAGACAATTTTCCTGCAGATTTTAAAAGTTTATTTACTCAACTTCTCAACATCTGCGTAAATCCCTTTTGCTAATGGGTAATCATCTTGCTTTGGAACAAACGAAGGCCGACTGATCTGAATGTGGCATCGAGCTCAATAGAGTCAATCCGTTGCGTTACGTCTTTTACAGAAAGAACCCAGCCCGAGACTTGCCCATTGGGCGGGCTCGGGTCGGGCCTAATTGGGCCTAAGCCTTTAGAGAACCTGCCCAAGCCCAAACATGCGGGCCTGACCATGTGCCCAAGCCCGCCCAAAGAAAAAATACGTAAGGGCCGGGCCCGTCACCGGGTCACCTTTTTTACTTATCGTTTTTTCTAAATTTCAGCTAAAATTTAAATAAATACGAAATATAGTTTATGAAAAATAATGTTAAGGCCTTTGTGTTAATTTTTCTTTCCTACTCTATCTCTGAGTTTTTTAATAGATGTACGGACGGGCCGGGCCTCGAGGCCCTCACCCAAGCCCAGTTTGCCCACTGACCGGGCCTGCAATCTTTGTCCGGGGTCCGCCCGCCTATCGATCAGGTCTAGTTGGACCCATTTCAAGCTCATCGGACCGGTTATAAACCCGTTGGACTAATTAAACAAGTTGTCGAAAAAATCTACCATAATGACGACATAATTAGACACTTGACCAATAATTCATGATACCATGAATTACAGATTTAATAAGGATGAGCTCAGTTGGTGGTCCAGTTTCTAAATCCATCACAAATCATACTCAAAAGGGGCTGGCGCTGTTTCTCAAATAATTTGCCAGGCATAAGAATCACTCCTGAAGTATTGGAGAGGTAGCTTCCCCTTCGAAAACAACCGATATCAAGAAAACAACGAAGGGTACTTTCTGATCAACTTGTTGCAGAAAGCTCGATTTTCCGCAGAGGTCAACTTCAATGCAAAGAGTTCGTAAGATTTCAAAGAAGCAACATCGACAAAAAGAAAACCACTACATCAATGCGAAACACTAATGTAGGATGAGATCTTTCTCACGTAACTCATAACATGCTAGTTATTATAATGGAGTACTAGGCTAAACAAAGTTATTACTCCACCTACGACTCACCATTCTCTGAGAGGAACCATTTGTACAAAGTGATTCTGCAGTTTTTGATAGAAATGGAGTAACTGATGGATCATCCAGTAGTTCAACCACTTAGAAGGCATCCGCCCAATTTTCGCCACGGCTTTTGTCCCAAGGTTGCTTCGTGTTTTTCTGTCTGTTTTTTCTCCGATAACCACGACGGAAGCTGTGCCATCCTTATTTGCACCGGTTGCAATGGGTAAGCCCTCGGGAATATGAGGTCACCCCCGCCTCCACACTCCGGCGAGATCGGACCATTTGCTGCGGAGGGATTCAAACTCGCACCAATCATACGGTCGAACCACCGGCATCCAACCACTGGGCACCACTTCCAGTGTTCTGGTAAAGGTTCCGGGTCCAAATCATTTCAAAGAAGATGCATTAGAGGCCTGGTTTGCTTCTGAGCCGAAAATCAGGTTTGATCCCCATCGATCCGCTTTAGCTAATGACACCTAACATTTCGAATTTCGTTAGTCATTTATGTGATTGAAGATGAGCAATATTAAGGGCTATTTCTTGTTTTTTTTCTCCTGTCGAAAGAAAGATTCCATTAACCATAATAATATCGGGAGGTACATAGAAGATATACAAGCCTAGCAAATCCCAAACAACCGAGGAACAAAACAAATACTAGAACACAAATAACAAAGTACAATTCACAGTCTGCAGCTAAAAGCACACTCTCATCCCTCAAGAACAGATCTGCCCCCGTATATGTTCGGTGGCCAATCACCAAATTCAGTGATGAGCATACGCCGAGATCTACCACTCCATTTGCAACGGCTTGCAGTGCGCGTCTATGTTCAACGTCCTCATCACCATCGCCGCGTAGAGACACCAACATCAATACATAGAAAAAACACAAATCAAATACCTGTAAGGAACTCTCAAATCAAAACCAAAATCTAGATTGGGAGAGTAAAACCCCTAGATCTAGACCTAAATCAACATCAGGAGAGAAGAACAGCCTAATCTCGAAAAGGTTGTGGAGCCACATCATGGACATCTTCCTTGATGGCTATCGACTAGATGAATGGCTGAAATGGACTCCACGTTCACCCAAGATCAGTTGCGGAAATTTAGGCACACACACAATCTCCCAAAATAGAGCGAGAGAGAAAAGAAAACACAATCAAAGCAAAGAAATAGAAAATCAAAGGCGAAGTAGGCTCTCTGCTTTAGAAATTGAAGCTAAGAGCCTAAAGTAGAGCTTCAAAAGATTAAAGAGTTTTTGGGAGATGAAGGGGTTTGCCTTGGGAGATGAAGATGTTTTTGTGAAAATTTCCGTTCGTGCTTGCTAATTTGGTGTTGCTCTTGATTTTTATTTTATTCTTGTTTTCACTTTGTCAATTTAGTAAAATCATTGGCAAAACAAAACTTTAGTATGATTTTCATGCTGAATGAGATGGTCTTTTTCACATCGCCAATAAAGGAGGAAAACTGTCAAAAAAATCCTAAACCTATTGTACGACGGCCACTTTAACCATGAACTTTTCAATTTTATCAATTTAGTCTTAAACCTTTTGACATTTTTTAATATGGTCCTTTCGGCCAATTTTGATCAGAAATCACTATGGACGCCTGCTATCTTTCGCGACACGGCTGTTGAAGGAGACCGGTGTTCACGAGAGTGATTTTTGCAATTTTTTCTTTCCTTTTTCATTTTCCTTATTTCTCTTTGTTGGTCGTTGGGGCCTCATCAATGGCTAGCAAGGGCCATGACGCCCTTATCAGATCTGGGCGAGGGCATCGCGGCCCTCACCCACCCGCACCTGAGGCAGGCAAGGGCGGCCCTAGCCTGTGGTCAACGACCTCTGCTGGCCATCATCACCAATGCCCGATGACTAGCGGAGGAAAATAGAGAGAAAAAAGAAATGAAAATAAAAGGAAAAATATAAAAATCATCCACGTCAATGTCAATTGTGCCATGTAAGATAGCCAGTGCTGACTAAATCATTAAATCAACGATTTTCGACAAAACTTAGCTGGAAAAACTGCATTGGCAAATCATCAAAAGATTTAAGATTAAATTGGTCAAATTAAAATATTAGGACTAAATTGATCGTCATACAATAAATTGAGGATTTTTTTGACAATTATCCCCCAATTAAGGCTTGAATGATAAACTGGTAGCCCTAACCTATCACCTGATGGTTGTCTGTCCACCAGTATATTATATGAAGTGTGAGGTGATTGTAGTCATCATATTAAGTACAAGTTATGGTGGGAATATTACTCTAGCAAGAATATTTGAATCTTTTGTCAAAATTAGTTTAACAGAGAATAAGACATCGAATATATTAATAAACAGAATAAGAAAATAAATTGGATACTCAATTTACATGGTTTGACAATCGGCTTGTCTCACTTTTTGAGAAAAGTAGTACAATATTTCATTATAGATTAGACGATACAATATAAATAACAACCACACTTGATGTTTTCCATCCCCTAAATACATTCCATAACTCACGCAGTTATTGGGCTTCACAATTTCTTACAAAACAATCTCTATCGATTTCTCAAAGGACCATGCAAATCCTCACCACAAGATTCTGTCATGGCTTCAAAGTGCTTGCAGTTTCTTCGGGATGTAATTTAGGAGTACGCTGCACAATTGATTGTTATGATTAAAAACTCATCAGAAAGCAGGCTGCACAATTGATTCGTTAATTGGGTTCGGCGAATCTAAAATCTAAAGAAAAAAGAATGAAAGATGGAACGATATTTGGTTCAACCGGCCGGTCTTATGCAGTATTCATGACACTGCTCCGAGGAGGAGAAATGGGTGAAAGTGAAACAATTAGTTAACTTTGTTCTTGAAATATAAGAAACAAGAACACATTATTTCATCATGATTGAAGAACTTCCTGTAAAATACGAGCACGACAGTTTCAGCTGTGTCCGGACCAGGGAAATTTCTACTTACAACATAGAAGGCCAGAGATATGTTTATTGAAAGATCTCAGATGTGTCCTAATTGGAACCAGCAAAGTCAGATCGGAGGATAAGATAATAGTAAAGCTATGTACTCTCGTTAGGTGCCTTAAAGCGTGCTATGTATCCAATATCTCTAAATTTAGAGCGAGAAACGATGCCCAATCAAGAAGCCTTCAAATCTTGAAACCTATCGTCTCTCTCTCTCTCTCTCTCTCACTCAAAATGAGAAACTCTAACCAGATTGTCATCCCTCACGCTGCACGACCGCTTACAAGAGAAATTAGCAAGCATGTGCTTCCTCAGCCCAAACCCTAGACCTCCATCACCGTGCTTGGACGACTTGTGACGATGTCCTGCCTTAGTACCCTTGGTGCACTCCTTATAAGCTGCGAGGAACGGGTCGTCATCCTGCTTCTTGGCGCCCTTCTTCGAGCTAGTCCTCCGTGGAGGCTGAAAGGTGCACGGCGGGAGCGGAATATGCATCTCTTGTGCCATCGAAACCCTCGAACTGTCCGTCGTCGGACACGGGGGCGGCGGCAACTTGGTCGGGAACTGCCTCCTATCTTTGACCGGCGGCGGCGACAACAATTCTCCGTTGTTGCTTCTTGAAATCGCCTTGGAGACTCCGGGCTTGTTCTCCCATGCAAAGGGCACGCTCCCTCTAGGATCACTCATGCTTCTCTCTGTTCTTTCGATTGCTTGCTCAATGAAGGTACCAAACTTGGGGCGGAACGCCAGTCACGCTGATTAGGGAGGTTTTATATATGACGAGAGGCGCGTGAATTAAATGCTAATCCTAGTGATTAACGGCAGGAGTGCTAAATGGTCAAGCAGATGTGACACGGAAGACGTGGGTGCTTGCTTGTACGACGAAAGTCGGAGAGAAAAGGACAATAGAGGTGGGTAATTTGTGTGACCAAGTCCCTGCGGAATGTCTACATCGCGGATGCGCAATGAGGAAATGTAGCTAAATAGCTCAATAGCAAAGGGACAAGCTTGGAATGGCTGACCGAGTTCATGTTCATATATGCTTTGCGCATTAAATCGATGACATCTGCCTCTCTTTTTATTTCTTCATTTTCTTTCGTTTTGGTTTTACAAGTTCACCTCAACCGCTAAATTTTTGTGTATTTGAAATGCCATAGATTCTCAAATTCTTTTATGGATGTGTTTGTCTCACGAAAAATGAAACGGCTTGGAAGACATTTTTCTAAAAATGATCACTTATATCGCTTACAAAAGTGAATGAATTAAACATTTTTTTCATCTTCCACGAGATATTTAGACATGAATTATTGTCAATAATGACAACATTTTTCATTGACTAATTATTTTAAGCGATACGAACAATTAATTTTGGAAAAATGTATTCGAGACTATTTATTTTTCGCAAAACAAACGGAGTCAGTCCTGCAAATATATCCTAAAACTTTCTTTTCAATAGTACCAACCAAAACCTCATATATGGCTCACATTCAAGGTGATATGCAAACCCTCCATGGTCGGCCTCCGTCAAAATCATCAATAGATGGCTAGCATAGCATAATGACTAAATTGAAGAAAGATCGATCGGTGCTAGTTCTGCTAGCTCCGACACACATGGTCACACTAGGATTGTGACCTTAGTTTGGGGGAAAATCACCAAAAAAGTTGTAAACATATACGGATGTTAATCAGTCCTAAATTTTTCAATTTAACCAATTAAGTCATAAACATTTTCACAATTTGCCAATTTAGTCCTTTTGGCCAATTTTAGCTAGAAGTCACTGACGTGGACACTAGCCCTCTTATGTAACACAAGCAATACTGACAAGGACAATGCATTAATAAAAATTATAAAAATAATTAAAAATTACAAAAATTGTCCACGTCAGCGCCGGCCGTCCTACGTGACACAATCAGCATTCACATCAGTGATTTTCTTGCCAAAATTGTCAGAATAACTGAATGAGCAAATTTACTAAAGGGTTTATGACTGAGTTTGTTAAATTGAACGATTTGTAAATAAATTGGCATCTATATAATAGGTTTATGACTTTTTTGGTAAATTTTCCCTTGATTTTGCCAAGGCCTAATGATCATGCACATCACGGCCACATGGAATCTCCCTCGAGGAGCGTCGTTGGGGTTCAATGAACAATGCCATCGCAACCGGGGCAAGTGCTTGAATCTTGGCTCCAAATCAAAAGACCCAACCCTTTCCTAACCAGAGACCAATTCACTCCACTTGCATATGTCATTTATGAACATGGCATTGCATAAAACCGCGCTAATGGAAAACATTTCATGCGATCGTCTGGCCGAGGTAATAAAATAGGCTTCTAACAATTATATACTCCAGATCTTTTGTTAGGTAATAAATGGAAAATATCGATTTTATGGAGACCGAATTTTCTTGTAACATGAGCGATAAGAATTTCGAAGACTAAACCCTTCTGCACGTAGTATGCTTAACAAATTCACGAGCCTTCTAATAAACAAAGTAGAGAAACGTTGATCACGTCGTCTTCTATATCTTAACATTATCCCAATGTCATCATGATCCCTTCCTCTTGGATTGGCGTGGCTGATGTCATTATCTCTAAAGTGACAGATATTAGTCAAGTAATTTCTTAGTGACTCTGTCTATCTCTAAACGTATATCTCTTCTACTGGAATTTAGGCAGAAAATGGCATCAATTTATGCATTTCCATTTCTTGATCAAGCTCGTGTATCAAACGACGACATTCAACAGGCTGTGGTCGACGCCATTATTATCGGAAACCAGCAACTTCCAAGAAAAGAACTAACCTTCAAATTTGCGTCTCAAAGACGAAAGAGTAGGGTGGAAAAATCTTGCGTCATAAACGGATGCGCTCGTATAGTCGTATTTATGACTTTGCGTGATCTGATTTTTTTCTTCAAAGAATAAATTTTCGTTGGTTGCGTGTAATATGATGCGAACGTATAACTAACACGGTCCAATGCGGTCTTTACTTCAGCGACGACATCGAAAAGAAAAACTAGGTTTTGTAACAGTGTCCCACAGATATTGCAGGCTTTCTGAAATCCACGGTCCCAGACAAGCTTGACGGCTGATTAAGACCAATGAATAATTAATCACAGCCCTATTAACGAAACGAGCTAATTGGCCGATTGGTTTCCGCAGACAACTAAGAATCTGTTAGCCGGCAAAGCTGAAGGCTACTAGTCTTAGAAAGATATCGTTGGCGTTAGCTAGAGCATAGGTAAGCTCAATCGATCAAGGATGTGTTTTGGAATAATCAACCATTTAGGGGACACCAAATTCTTGTCAATTGGTCAATAAGATAAACCCTAGACAGCGACAGAAAAGTCGTCGCTAACTAGCTGTGGGAAACCCTGTGGGCTAGGTTTTTATTATAGACAGAAGATTCGAATTTGTTCAACTTCGTGTTAAGCAGAGATAAGGTACAAATGCAGCCGCGTCGGATGTATGCTTCCTTAATCTCTACGGATGCGCACGAACCTCTTTGTCTATAAGGCTCAGCACTAGACCGTCTTCTAAGTCTCTACTCACAATGTAGCGGTGCTGCCCCTTGAGGTTATTCTAGATGAGAAATGCCATGGCTTGAGCATGTAATCTCCCGCATCTCTTCTAAGATTGCGTTTGGTCGTCTAGATTTCTAACCAGGATAGGATTGGATATGATAGGATATGAAATCCTCTACTGCGTTTGGTCGTCCAGATTTCTAATCATAATAGGATTGAATATAATAGAATATGAAATCCAAAGATTTTGCCATATCCTATTCACTGTTTGGTGAATCGTAATAATAAAATCGGATATTTTCATATTTTATCGCATTCTTTTTTTTATTATTTACGACATATCAATATGAATGAATTTGAAAATGCACAAACAAATATTGTAAAAAATCTCTCATAATTCACTACCAAATCTAGTAAAAGAGTAAAAATATAATCATTACTTTTGTGATTATGAAAAGTATAGTATTTGGACTCCCTTGTTACTTTTATGAACCATAAAATTACGAAGGAGTTTTGACTTTGTTGTTGCTTTTGTGGACTTTTGACATGAACCGGAGAGTTACAAATGAGAGAAGCTTAGACTCTCTTGCCATTTTCATAGAACTTTGATGTGAACTAAAAACCTATGGAGGAGTCGTGAAGCTTCAACGTGAATTAGAGATACTTAGGAGTAGAAGACGAGAGAGGGTACGTTTTTTTAGAAATCTCATTGCCCCTCATTTATCGAGAATTAGAAAGATTCTTTTCAAATTTGAATTTGTTTATTAAAATCTGGGTTCTTCTACCTCATTTTCTGTTTACTCAATTTTTTTTAATTTTTCCATCTCTTTTAATTTATTTTATTCCCTTCCATCAGTCCTTTATAAAAATTTTATCAACTTATAAACTATACTATTATACCTAAAATATGTAGTAATATAGATATTAAATATATATTATAGAGTAGAAATAAATTCAATTATATAAATAATATAGGAATATATAAAAACGAAAATTATTTTTTGTTATTATAAATTATCTTTTTAATAATATAACTCAAATGTTATTTTATATTTAAATATTAATTTACTTTATTATTTAAAAAATTTGTTTCGAGAAAAATAGCTTTTATACCATGAATATAAGAAATCCTATCCACTTTCATCCCACCTCTCCCCTAGGATAATTTTATCTATGCTATATCCCCCTTATATCCGGCTTTATCACATCTTGAGTAGGAACCAAACACAGGATAGGATAAATGTTATCATATCCTGAATTTTATCCTGGCTATCAAACGCAGCCTAAGCGCTTAGGCTCCGTTTATTTCGCGCGAAATTTGATATTTCTAGAAATTATTTTCCTGAAAATCATTTTTTAGGAAATGCCAATATTTTACGATGTCTAGCTGCAACCTAAAAATAAACTGGAAAATATTTTTCGTTGTTTGATAAGGAAAATGTTATTTGATTTTCCTAAATAGATATAAAATATTCGGGTGCTAGTAATTCGCACATGGATAGCCAAGGAACTCGGCACGGGCACTAGGGTCTCAAGCTCGGATCCCCAACTCTCGAGCACAAGCACAAGCACTGATCTTGGCTCCACCAAAATCGAGCTTGTGAACTCAGTGCCCATACCCGACTCCTTGGGGCCCCAACCTGGATCTACAAAGGCTGGCCTAGGTCCCTGGTGCTCGAACCTTGATCCATCGAGGCTAGGCCCTAAACCCCGGCACCCGAGCCTGGGTTAATCGAGGATGGGCCTTGCACCCTAGCACCCAAACCAAGCTATCAAGATCTGGCCCAGTCCCTGATGCCCAAGCTCAGGCCAAGCCTCGATGGACCTAGGCACGGTTGTCGAGGACCCAAGCACAGCCTTGATGGACTCAAATCCGAGCACTAGGGACCTGGACGCGAGCGCCAAGGTCCAAAGCTCATTCTTGATGGCCTTGAGCACAGGCGCTAAAATCTATCGCCCAGCCTCGATGGACCCAGGTACAACACCAGGAGGGACCTAGTCCCGGGTGTCCGAGGCCTAACCTTAATGGACCCAAGCATGGTCAATCAAGGTCCCAGGCATAACCTCAATGTACTCAAGCCCAGCATCGATGGACCAAGGAGCAAGCACAAACATGAGAGTCCTTAGTCCGACCTCGATAGACCTGGACTCGGAGTTGGGGACCCGGGCACAGGTGTCGGCCCCGCCTCAGTGGTCCTAGGCACGATGGCTAAGGTCCTCTGTACGGCCTAAATGGACCAAGGCCTAGGCTCTAGGGACCCAACCTCAATTCCAAGGGCTCGAGATTGAGCATTGGTTCCCGTGCCCTAGCACGGAGTTTGCGGTCAAAATGTCGATAGCTAGTCATATTTTGAAATATTATTTTCAATTTTTTTAGAGAGGAAATTATTTTCCTTAATTTAAGTTTTGGTAGGAAAACATTTTTTAATTTACTAGAAAAACATTTTCTGTTAACTCATTTTTTCAAAATAATCCAAATACCGGAAACTAATGAAATTGTTTTTCACAAAACAAACGGAACATTAGTTACTGAATCAACCCTTCATTATATTCTAGATCTGATTGTCATGAAGAGTCGTTCAAGAACTCCTTATGTTCATAAGTCCCCGCTCGAGTTCCAACGTTCACACATCTTTCGAGAGCAAGAGCATAACGCATTTCCCCATCAATCCTTCACTGCAACCACTGAAAATGAAGGAAAAGATGCTATGTTTATCGATATCCGTCTACTAAACGTATAAAATAGTTCGTCCATAGAAGCACGTTATTAAAAACTATCACATCAATTGCTATATCTACTTAGTATAATTGCTCCTCTATCATGCGAGCCCACGATTACTTTTGCAACGTCCAATTAATCGTTGGATTCCTAGCTAAAACTTTACTCATTCAGGCTTCGTTTGTTTCGCAGAAAATGAATGATTTGGAAAATATTTTTTCTTAAAAAAATGATCGCTTGTGTCGCTTACAAAAATAAATGAATAAAAAATATTTTCATCGCCCACGATAATATTCAGACATAAATTGTTATAAGCGATCGTTTTTAGGAAAATATTTTTTAAAGTATTCATTTTCAAGCGAAACAAGCGGGACCCGAATATATTCATAAAAAAGGTGGGCCGTAGGCCGTCTGAAGTTTTGCTTGGACTAAAACGACCCTTGTTCATCGTACAAGCCCATCAAGAACGGTGGGCTTGATGCTATGGAAAAGCCCTGTTCATGCTTCCGATTTGCAGAGAGCAAACTCCAGTGGCGCCGCTAGGGTTTCGTGCAAATCTCTGTATTTATCCCCCCCCCCCCCCCCACCCCGCAACCGTGCTCTGCCCTCCTCACAATCGCAGCGAGCGGCGCTCCTAACTGTACCAGCTTCCCGCTTCTCTCCTTGTTTGCGTTGTTCGCGTGACTTCGCAGATTCTTGTCTTCATCGGTTTCGGTTCTTTGTAGTTCGCGCGATCCGTTCGCTGCTCGAGCGCTTTCCCATTTTCCTACGACCGATTTCGTACTCGCAGTTTCATGTTTGTATCGTGTCTGATGATGGATTGCTTCCGTGTGATTGTTTCTTGATTGTAGATGAGATGTGTGAACCGGGAAACTTGTTTTTGGTGCGATGATTATAAAAAATTCCTCGTTCTGAATGCCATCGCCGTGGCATGACAGACTCATTATACACCCATAGAATATGAGCACCCCCTCGTCAAAATTTCTTCTTTTTGCTGCTGGTGGGCTGAGAAAGTTCGAATCTTTTATATGGTTTTTCATTGTACAGGGTCTTCAAATGTGTTTTATGAAAAAGGGTTGCGATTTCTAGGATGTTCATTGCAGGTTACATGAGAAGATATCGAAATGTCCTGTGAAAATTAGAGGAAAATGTGTTTTGTGTGTTGGAACTTGGAACGTTGGAATATTTGTAGGCATTTTTTATTCGCAGTTGTGATGTTTTGTGAGGAGTTAAGTGATGCCTTTTTCACATGGCAGTTTTGCAGTAATTGCTTTGTGCTTGCACTGACTCCTAAGATTGAGATTGGTGGTGTTTAAAGCCCTAATGCGGTCGAGTTCGTCGATGCATTAGGGTTACGCACGCCTCCATATTCGGTTGCATTTCTGCGGTCTACTGGGGTAACACTGTCGCCTTAGCCATGAAACTAGCTAAGGTTTTATGTTGATCGTTAATCTCGATCCTCGGTTTTAGTTGCGACTGCGCTTGCTGAAGTTGGTATGGCTTGAAAGAAAAGGTTTTTGCATTTTGAAGTTTTTGGAGATCGCTATCATTTTTTCCTTGGTAATTCTTGTGTTGTACACCAACATAGGCAAGATCATTTTCCATGTGCATTTGCAAGTCAAAAACTTTAACTTACAGCTTAAGCTGTTACCGGAATCCTTTGAATGCATGCACATGTGCCTCTCCTGTGGTTCCGCAGTATGCATATGAATTCTTGCTGGCTCTATTAAGAAATGTGAAGGCTGCAAAGAAATGATTTTTATGCTCCTTGTTCGAATAAAAGAGGATGTATAGATCAATTGAGAAGAGCTTCTTTGTCAAGAATGAGAAGCGCTACTCGTGATGGCTGGAGTAGGTGTGCAATACGTTCTCTTATGTCAAACTGTTCACACTGTCCAATTTTATGTGCAAAACGTATGATAAGATCGAAAGGTGTTTGAACGGCTCTCAATGAGTGAAGGTGGTCAAAAGGCCATTTCAGTGACAACCATTGGGGTTAAATCATAAATCCAATGATGAAATTGATGTTGAAACAGAGGGGAAGAAATCAAGCCTAAAGAGATGTTGGCAGCATTTTGCAGTTAGCGGAAGACTGAATCCTGATTTCTCGGTCCGTGGACATAATGTGTTGGGCTTCTTCTACGTTTTAGGGAAGCTGAGAACATCAGGATGGGTTGGCTGAACCAGTACAGTTGTAGGGTAAACCTCGATTTCAGAAAGCTTGGGAGTTTAAGATGAAGCAGAGCATCTTCTGCCTAGAATAATGGAATTAAGTTGTGGAGTGACATCTGATAATACGGGATTAGTCGTACGGTTGATCCATTGCATGGGCTATTAGACCACGCAATGCCAGCTCGGAGATTAGCTTCTTGAAAGACAGGTTGAACATGAAAATCTTGTTTTATATCCTATATACGGCTTATATCCTCAATATGATTTCGACAAATTATGGTTTTATATCTTGTCTGCTAAGTAATACCAATTAACACGAAAGCCACCATCGTGCAAAGAACACGGGGGCTTTCTATGGTCCTTAAGGTCCCAGTTCACTGTCCTAAAACTCTAGTCCCTTGCACCTCAAACCTTGTAAAGCTTGTCCGTAAACAATCGAGATTAGTTCCTTGTAATTCAAAGATCAACGGTCGTGGAGATCCGATTCGTGGGATTTGTAGAAGTACCCAAACAACTCGTCCAAATTTCTTTCACCCTTCCAAGTGCACCCTAAAAAACTCAGGATTTCACAAGAGCCCTTCTGTGGGTGTTGAAACTGAACGTCCCTCACCAATATCCCAAGTGATTAGCCATTAGCCACAGAGTTTGGCAAAACGGGCATTCCCGTAAAACATGCAACAGAGTAAGTACCATAAAACAACGGCATCTATTTTCCGCTAGAAAGCACAATTGGAGCTGTTGGGTCTGCCTGGGACAGGATGATGGAAGCCAAATTGTTCTGCCCTGTGGAGAACTAGCAAGTAGCAGCTAGTCTGACTGCTACTACCTTTGGCACCAAAGATGAATGGACCACCTGCGAGCGGGGCAGCACAATGTTGAACGAGTCACGCTGCCTTTCACTAGATCATAAATTTGAGCATGTCATGAGCGATCTTTTGGCCAGTTTGTACACTGGGAATCTTCTATGTTATGTGGCGAGACAACCTGGCTTCCGGTACGCCGGTGGAGTTGCGGTAAGGCGGGCTAGTACACCTAAGGATAGACTGAGTAATTATAATTCAAACCAAACATTCCGTATTGGATACAAGACCTCGATAATTGTTAGGTAGTTACACCGGTCGCCAATCTCCACTTTTATGTATGGACCAAATAGTGTCGCCGTAATGGTGGTATGCTTCTTCCAAGCGACGCTCTGAGGGGAGGGTGCTAGTGGGGGCCGTACCCCCTTGGTGCTTGGATGGTCAGTGGAATTATTTGTGACCATAAATTCTAATCTATAAAACGTACAAGTGTCTCTCTGCCGCCAAGTGACGAAATTTATGTACAGAACCTGCCCACTGCCAATTCCTGTAACGATCTGATTGGCTCACTCTGTGTCCACCTGATGAGTGGTTTCTTTATCGAGAAATGGGCGACTCGAATGCAACTAGTCCCTGTTTTACATAGAACGGTTCTGAATCAAAAACTCTATCGTGCTCTGCCCCGTAGCATAATCGAAGAAATCTGGCAGAAAACGTTGACGTCCGGTTGAGGGCAAGGCATGGCCACCAAAGCGGGAGCTGTATCCCAGATAGGTCAAACCTCTCTTTTCTCTACATCAGATGTTCCATCCATACGAACATTGCATGAATTTAACTAAACTGAAATTGTGATCGAGTGTGTGTTTGTTTCGGAGAAGACCTTATTGTTAAAGAAAATGCTTTTCGAAAAAAATCATATCTTAGCAAAATACACTTCCCTTTTCAAGTTAAGAAATTCATTTTCCTAATTATTTTATTAAATCGTAAATGATTTTCCATTCACCAATATTTTCAACAGACCAAACACTGTTATGTTTGAGTACGAATAATTTTCCATAAACTAGTTTTCCAGACTTTCACACCTTTAATTTATTAAAAATGATCGGTTAATAGATAATAGAAAACCGTTTAAAGTAAAAAAAAACATGCATGCTTAGAAAAATGAACTTTCTAACCTAGGAAAAACATTTTCTTGAAAATAACATACAAACGCACACGTAGTGTAATGACCATTTGCACAAAGTATTTAACGAAATCGAAAACCACAGAGTCCTCAGATGGAATGCTCAAATACTGACAATTACGTAGAAGGCTCGACTTAAAGTATCAAAAAAAAATTTAGTAACCAATTCCTGGAGACCGCAAGTGCTAGTTGTCACTTCCCCACAAAAGCAACTTATGCACACAAGATACAGAGGCTAGCCTCCACAAACTACTGCTGCTACGAAATAACTCATTAATGCTTCAAAGTTCTTGGACCTTCCCAACCTCAGTTGTTTTTTCTTGGTGTTTTCTATGAAACACGAGTCGAACCACAGGCGGCTCATTCAACGGCACAGGGTCCATCCATTACTGTCAATGCATGAGTAAAACACTTGGAACCATGAGAAAAGACCCATTGTTGCCGTAGCGTCACGAGCTTTTCTATACATCAAGTCCTGCCCTTGTGGCTTAAATCACTGGGGGACCCCGTCAATAATGTGTAACTCTGCCAACATGGTCCCTGTGACTCACCATACCAGTTGCCCCCCTCCAACCAGCAATATTTATCCCCTCTCCATACAAGCAAAGTTTTTGGTCTGATAAAAATATGCGACTCACGGGGTGCAGGTACTTAGTTTGTACTGCAAAATTTAACATACTTTACTGTGATACAACCTATGGGCCGATAAGCAGACCATAGTGAATAAAAGAGATAAATTATGACAGTCAAGCGAAAAAGGAACAAATTTCGACATTTAGGTAGTACGCAGCAGGGTGAAACTCAACCCATTTGCCTCATGGTGCCTCCTCCCGGCAAATCAAATTCGCTTACACGGCGAGTTACAAGGACGAGTTCATGAGGGTTGACCCAAGAAGGCCGTTGCACAGAGCCATCCCTTCGTGGATTTTGGCATGCTCTGCCCGAGGGCTGCTGCCTGCACTGCTGTTGGACAGTGACCGAAATGTTGTCTTCTGTAACACCCCGGTTGGAGATGATCCAAGTGGAGGACTACCATCCCAACCATCTTTCATGAGGTTGAGCACCGAGGCATTCTTGCCTTCGGAGGCGCTATTGCTTCTGTGATGCAATACCTCGCCCAGGGGTCCACCCATGGAAGTCTCCCAGGAGATGGGTAAGGAATTTGACTGCTTATGCGTTGGTTCACTGAAGAAACTGCCTACTCCTAGATTCATCTGAACCGGGTCTGATTTATGGGACAGTCTGAGCGGGGAGGGCATGGCCTTCTCGTGGTTGGGAGAGGAAGTGGCCGAAATCAAGTCCGAAGTGGACATCGGGATAGAGATTGATAGGTGAGTCCTGTCGGACTGCATATCGATTTCAGGCCATGACATGGCGGAGCGATCCGCTGGGTTTACAGGCCAATCATCCATGAATTGGCGAACAGAATGGTGCGACTCGCTATCTTGCTCGCCCAGGTCTTGGGAAGAGCCATAGTTTCGGGAGTCTAACAAGGAAGAGTTTTTCACAGAAGCATTGAGGTAGGAGTCGGAGTTGCCAGGTCCAAATTGCTGCTTCATTATCATGAATGGGTTTCCCTTTGAATTAGAGTCAAAAGTCGGAGACAACACAGACAGGCTCGGAGGGTTTTGCATTTTCTCACCTACACTACCTTTGTCAGTAAAGAACCTGCCCAACAAGGGGAAATTCTATTAGCATGAAGAACATAGATACCGATAAGGTGATTGCATGTCATTTAGGATTTATAACTAATCTCCCGAGTCCAGAAAACCTTTGAAAGGGGTTTTAACCTAAAAGTCTTCTACATAGATAGAGAACAGGTTCATCAAACAGATAGTACTGTTCTATCTTTCCTGTAACGAGTCTAATTTTAGATATGATAAGTAAAGAACATAGATTGGTACCACTAGAGCTAAACATAAAAGAACGTGGTTTGCCTGTATAAACTTATCTGTGTTTGACTCTCGGGAAAGAAAATAGTGTACTATACCTCCTCATTGAAGCATCTCCAGCTAGACTAAGAACACCATGTTGCAAGCCCTTGATCTGTTGGTGAGCAATGGTGAGGCTGTTAGATGCACCGCCGCTGGGCACCACAGTCGCAGCCGAAGCGGAGGGCGCAGCAGGCAGCTGTTTGGTGGAGGAAGTGGTGTTGGTGGCCCCAGAGACGGGATGGCCAGTTTGGCCTTCCACAGGCTTTCTTGAACGATGGCGGCCTCTGTTCATATGTCGCTCACAGTATTTTTGATCCGCAACTGCGTCTCTCGAGCACCGCCATTTCTTCCCATCGGTCCTCCGACACCTTCCTGGCTCAGGATCACTGGTGTTGGAGAACCCCAGATGGAAAGAACCCCAGCCCACTACAACAACACCGGGAACTTTAATTAACAAGCAGTTTCTTTGAATTATAACAGGTCAATCATTTAAGAGCACAAATGATTTCCGCAGGCAGCGCCAAAACCGCAACACATAGCCATTAAGCAAAACACGGTGGAAACCAAGGGCATAAGTACCAGTCCAAGGCTCAAACTATAAAATGGAATCCACAGTGATGCTACGAAAATCTGAAGCATTTGGACCCCATGTCACAAAGAAAGGAGCAAAAACATAAACAGTGACTGTGCACCCAATAAAAAAGCTTCAATCTTTTTTTTTGCCCTCACTGGAAGGAACAGAGGAAAACTCACAAGAATTGGATCTCAGGAGCCCACCAGGGTAGCAGGAGAAACCAGCAGAATCAAATGCTTTCCTGATGGGGATGAGGAGGTTGGAGGGTATAGGGATATTTGAAGTGATGTACTTGTAGATCAGGGCCTGATGCTCCAGCTCCATCCACTGAGACGGAGTGAATGGACCTCTTGTACCTGCCAAGACCCCTTGCATGCTTGCCCCATTCAAACTTGCGGCAGAGTTGAAGCCTGAAAAAGAGCATAGAGAAGGGAGGATTAAGTTCACACAGCTCAAACATCAGCAAGTACACGGCTAAAGAATCAAACCAAAGAACAGAGAAGCCAGAACATTTCAAGCCAGCAAAAAGAGAGGAAAAAAATTGGAGGCTGTCTGTTACTGTAGAGCGAAGCAGGCCCAAGGGAAACAAGACTACAGGTTGTCTGCTGGTATTTAAAGAGCGATAGAACAGTCCTAGCTGAACGAGGGCAAGTAGAGATAAGGAGACCCATAAAAGAGCCAGTGGCAAATTAGGAGGAACTGAAAAAGATCCCAACCCCTGAAATCTCTTGCTTGTTATGGGCTTTTCTTCTTTTGTGCCCACTGCACTCACTTGAAGAGGAGACAAGACCCTCCCCATACTTGACGGCAAGCAAAAAGAATTCGAAGGAGCGCAAAAAAAAAATCTCAGCTTTTTCCTTGACAAGACACAGAGCAGAGACCATATAGGTAGAGATTTGCATGAAAAGTCCTCCTAATACAGCTTTGGACTTGACAGAAGATGGCCGGTGACCTCCATGTTCTTGGAACTAAAGAATAACGTGATGCACCCCAGGTCCTGCCCATATGATAAGGCAAAGAGAAAGATTGACCCATATTCGTGAAAACAAAGACAAAAAACAAAGCTTTACACACTCTAGCAAAAACCCACATCACCAGTTTACTACCCAGATGAAAATCAAAGATTAACAGTTACACCCTTCTCTTAAAAATGCCTCGCGCGAACGCGGTGAACAGTATTTGGGCAAGATTTTTAATTAGCAGCTGAAGGAAGATGCTTTCGGTGCTAACAAATGCTTATACCTGCATAGTTACTGCACAAGGATGGTGTGTAGTTAAAGTAGGACGGCAATGCAGGAGCGTGGGAGTTTGGGAGACCGTCCGATTTAGGGGAAGAGAAACTGAGCATCTGCTGACCATCAGAAGAGAAGAGACCGGCCGAGTTATTAGATCTCAGCGAAGCGGCGGGGCTCCGCTGAGGCAGCAGCATTGCCTTGGGAGCTGAGAAATCATCGGTCTTGACCATCTTCGAGCTCCGCCAGTCATCCTCTGCCGACGATGCCGATGACCGCTCTTGCTTGAACAGCCCAGATCCGTACAGCTTGTGCTTCGCTCCAGGATCTGAAGCGTGAGGAGGCAAGCCACCGCCAGGATCTGTGCCCACCAGCCCATCCAGACTCACCGTCCCAAAGTCCATAGAACAAAGGGCCAAACAGGAAAAAACCCAAAAAAAAAAAAACGAAAAGAAGAGAGAGACAAAGACACAGACAGATACAGAAACAGGGGAAGAGATAGCTACAAGAAAACCATCAGACTCTCAAGAAACAGAGTATTGGGTCATCGGTGGAAGGAAGAAGAAGAAGCAGCAGCGGGTGGAGAGCGTGTGGGGGGCAAGATACGCATTAGAACGGGACCCGTTGATCTTTGCTTCGAGGATGGGTGATATTTGTGGAGCTATATAAGCTGAAAGTGAAAACCATTGTTTGGGAAGCTGATGTCTTGAGGAAGATAAAATAATTGGAGAGAGAGAGAGAGAGAGAGAGAGAGAGATGCTGGACAAGGCAAGTACTAAAACACTCTAGTCATGCATATCTCGGAAATAGCAAAAAAAACAACTACAACAACAACAAAAAATAAACAGATAAACAACAACAACAACGCTTTTCGAGTAGCGAGGAAAAACCCACTTCCATGACGTAATAACACGTTAAGAAATTGCTTAATTAGTGTCTCCTCTGGGTGATGCTTGAGCTAAAAGATCTCCTCTTTGGGCTTGAATCCCTTTAAAACTATGGGTTAATTTAGTCACGATAGTCATTACTGTCCTGCAAAACACACCTGCCCACCTAGCTGAGGTTGAGGGGGCTTCAACGTCCGGGAGCTTCCACGACATCTTTCCTCTGGGGAAATTGATGATAATCCGAAAACGAATCTATAGATTCATCCATCGTATGTGTCGTATTCAAAAGATCGACGCTTTATATGAAAAGGGTATCGAACTAAATTTGAACGCGGCGAACGGAAATGGTCGGTAGGTCGATCGAGAGACCATCAAAGCGCTCTCTCGAGATACAAAAGAAAAATTCCATGGGAAATGATTAAATTTTGTGTGTGTGGGAGTTTATAAAATTCATAAGGATTTCGTAGGAATTGATGGTAAAAGGCAAAGGGGGATGGCTTGCCTTGCAAAGTCCGCTAGACAATGAAGGTGTTCCATGTTCACACTCTCTCTCTCTCTCTCTCTCTCTCTCTCTCTCATCTTTAATTTAGGATGCCCATGACTGGTGGGCTGCATGAACATAGGTTTATAGATGCGTTGACACGTGACGGTCTCTCTTATTTTATTATCCCCCCCTCATGTGCCCTGCGTACACACTAGTCTCTCTCTCTCTCCACCCCTAAATTCCGTATTCGAATTGAGTATCCCCTTCACAATACAATTCGAATACGCTTCCACAAATACTCCACATCACAATTTCTCTTCCGTATTTTTTGTTACGTTACACATATATGAGCCCCGATGACCTAGCATATCCTTAAAAGTCTTCATTTCAATCCTCAAGATTATCAAGATATAAAACTCCAGATGGTAGATTTAGGAAGAATTGGGGATACGAAGCATACAGAAATCGACATATTAAAATAAGAAACGTATCTATAAAATCCATCCCATGAGATAGGAACTCCACAAATGAGGATAGGCCGCGAAGACTCTCACAAGTGGGAAAGCTCCATTTTTTTGTTGAAATTACTTCTTAACCAAACATGAAGTATTCGAAAGAAGCCATTTACGCCCTTTATTGTTTAGTATCAAAGTAGATGCTCTCGATTTAAACCATCGCGTCGTATACGGTTTTATTGAATCTCAACATGCCATCGAAATCGGGACGAGAGGATGGAATGCATTTTGTGGGTATGTTTCGGGATCTCAAAAAAGATAGATCGAGGCGGTGAATCTCTACTTAATACTTTCTCCTTTGTGCGTAAAGGGTGGGGTACCAGTACCCCACGTTCAAGTTGCATCTACATTATGCCCGGTCCGGTGGACTGTGGATCTTAGTCGTTGCTCAGAGATTCCGCAGCTCAAGAAATTGATTTTGGGCACGTGTGCGACAGTCTAAAGTCTTTTTGGTTTCTTTTTCGTAAGTCGCGGCCTTGTCACATCTTAGCTCTTCCTAAGGAATCATTTCGCTGGATTTCGGGGACCGATTACTGTACACAATTCTAATCGCTATCAGCTTAATAGCAGCATAACGCCATCCAACATCACGCCTAGTTGAAAAAGAAACAAGGCAAGTGTAATAAGATAAAGTCGAAGGAACCATGAGAAAAGTACAACAGTGATTAAAACTGTTGCAATCGATGCCATCTGGAATCTTACTCATACTTACTCAATTTTTAGGTCCCACTTTGATGAAAACACTGTTCGAGATCTTAGGGTTCTTCGGAATTTAGATTTTTCATTCCACCTCGTTCCAATGATCCCAGTTGCGTCAAAAAAGGAAAACAAAGGTCCATTTCTCATTGGTCTGGCATCATTTCCCTGCAACCAAATAAGATCCGAAGTTTTCCATTACTCGACGAACAATCATAAAAACCTCTCGGACCCTCCGATCATGAATAGTCGTACTGCGATGACGTCGAAAGGGGTACAGGGTAGATTAGTCGAGAGCATGAAAACTCTCTTGTGATATATCTATAGACATTGCATATGCACTGCACAGGGCATTCGTTTGTGCACCTATCTATGATCAAACTTCAACCCAAATCTGGAGATCGTAGACGTCATCAACACTCAACCATTGCATACGCCTAGAAGTAAATTCCAAACTTGTTTGGAAAGCATCGCATGGGCCATGCACCTGAGTGCTCACGTATCCTATCAAAAACCAGCAGGAAGATTTAAAGGCAAAACTTAGGGTTCTCTCCAGAGACATGACAAATTAATGAATGTCTCCCTAACAAGGTCATGCAGGAACATAAAGGCGGACGACAACTTTGATGTCGCTTTCTTTTGCGATCTTAAGATCGTTACTTCGGGTCATGATGGTTCATGCAGGCGACATTAAAAGAGAAACAGTGATTTTGGTGTTGTGTTTAGACAGAGCCCCATTACTTCCTCTCGCAGCAGTGGTCCTCCAAGTTCGAGGCAAACTCCAGCAGCAAACGTTGCAGGCAACGTGGCTTATTTCCTCAGGACAAAACACCAGGATATCATGACTTTGTGCGTGGATTGGGCGCACATTTGATTTCCCATAGTCTTAAGTACCGACAATTTCATACATGGACCAGCCACTCGAGTTTAGGCTCGGGTTATTCTTGGTTTGTGAAGTCAATGGGGGTACTTGAAAGATCTGAGATTTACTTATAAGGTGAATTTTCTGGTCGCGAAAAATGGACGTACGCCCGCAAAATGTACATCCAATTGGATGTGAATGCGTCTATAAAACAAAGTTTGAGACCAATGAAAGTATGAAAATGTATAAAGCTCGTTTGGTAGCCGAATGATAGACCTAAAAAGAGGGTATTGATTACAATAAAACTTTTGACCCGGTGGCCGAAATTTAATTGCACAGGTTCTTGCAATAGCTGCAATTGGATGTCTATGACGCCTTTCTCCATGGTGATTTGAAGATATGAACAAATCATTATATAGCTTAAAGCAAGCACTGAGATAGTGATTTTCAAAATTATCTGAAAAATGTCCGAATTAGAATTTAAGGGATCAATTGTTGATTATTCTCTATTTATTTTAACGAGAGGAATTCATTTAGCATGATGTTAATCGGTGTTGATAATAAATATATCAAGAATTGGAAATGACATCGGATTAATTTTCCAATTAAAGGCAAATTTAAATAGAAATTCAAAATTGAAAGGCCTAGGGAAACTTAAATATTTCTTAGGAACCGAAGTAGCGAAAATTAAAAACTGTAATCTCCTTCCACAGAGGAAATATAAATTACGTACTTGGGAGGACATCGGAATGACGGGATGCAAACCTAGTATTTGTTTCAAATGGCCCGTAACCTGAAATTGTTAAGGATAGGGGGAGAAAGATTGCAAGACCCCCGCCAACGTAAAAGATTGGTGGGTAGATTACATGTTTTATAATTACTCGACTAGACATCGCTTTTGCTGCCAAGTCATTTTATGGAAAATCCAAAGAAGGAACGTTGGAAGGACCACTGAGAGCATTAAGATATTCGGTGTTTACTACTAGTCAATGAACTTTTCTATCGTTAATATGATGATTTGAATTCAAAGGTATAAACTCATACTGGGCATCTTGTCTAGAAGATTAGCGATATCATGTGTGTTCATGGGAGAAAGTATTATCTCCCGGAGAAGTTAGAATCAAACCGACAGGGTTGGGATCTTCTGCGAAAGCTGAACATAGATCCGTGGTAAATGCATGCTGTGTAGCTAAGAGGCTAACTTATTTCGAATTTACGGCAACGGTCATTGTCATTCTAGTAACTCGATACAACACAAGCTGCACCCGTATGGTCACGATCTGAGTAATGATGCTATCCTTAGCTTCAATCATCTAATTTGGTATGATCAAGAATAATATCTTACCTTGCTTGGCGGGGGTGGGGAAATAGAGGAATGGAGGAAGAGGAGAATGGGAAGGTGTTGGGCATTAGCTTCGGGGCAAAAACATCACGTGACGAGAGGCATGCTTGAAGTGTCCCCGTCGATCTTGAAAAGCTGGAAACCAAGTTGGAGCGCGAACCTACCGTATTTATACTCCTCTCCATTTATTACTGTCATTGCTCCCTTTTTTTCTTCTTGGAAAAATGTGGGGGTATCTGCTCGACTAATCCCAACAGCTGCACGCAAATCGTCTTTATCCAGTAAGACTTCACTAAGTTGGCAGACGTGACCCCGAAGATTGGGAAATTCGTGAAATCGGTTCTAAATCTATTATACGTATGTTAATTCAGTTCTAAACTTTTGAATTTTATCAATTTAGTCATAAACCTTTACGCGAAACTCCAATGCAATCCTTCCGATCAATTTTCGCCGGAATCATTAACACGACAGCGTGCCACACAGAACGGTCAGTAATGACCGGACCTTCACGTCCGTGATTTGCGGTGGAAATTGACCGGGAGGACTGCATTGAAATTTCACGCAAAAGCTTAAAATCAAATCGATAAAATTAAAAAGTTCATGACTAAAATGGTATCGTACAATAAATTCATATATGATAGGGTGATCTCCCTCGAGATCAACATAAGCGAGCGGCGTGTTTCGATTATAGGACATGCTGAATCCAAATTGAGTGTGTAATCACTCGATCAACGTGCAAGGGCTATATTAATATCATCAATCTTCTTGCCTCCGTATTTGAGAAATGTTTGCCCACCCTAGTCTCTTTTCTTTTTTCTTGGGTTGTCTACAATGATAGGTCGCGTAGGCTGCTGTTCCCAAAGTATCTTTTGCGTGGTTGAATCTGCCTGTGGAGGATGACTGAAGCCCCGAACATTTAAGACCAAGTCAGCAACTCTAAGGTAGCTATCTACAAGTATCAATATCGTGCCTCTTTCTTCTCTCAGTACGTCACAGTTGGCGACTGTGCCTAGCTGTGATGTGGTCTGCAAGAACGAAAATAATATATTAATTTTGCTTTTTAAATTGAATTCCACCTCACGGTGTTAGCTTCAGGGTGTGTTTGCTATGCATTTATTTGAGCATTTTTCATATAATTTAAAAATTAATTTAAATATATATAAAAAACTTGGAGACTGTATATAATAAATTAAAAATTTATGAATCACGTTACATAACGTGACAAACTTCACATACTACTTATGTTATTATCTTGGGAAAAAAGAAAACCGGCAAAGGAGCTCTAATTTCTCGAAGGAAAATCAATAGTGCATTGATGCTGGCGGAAAATATTTAGAGAATTAAAACCACAATCTTTATTTAATTTCAAATATATAGCTTTGCCTCGTTAAAATAAGAAAAATGATGTAATCATGGTCCGTACAAAGTATTTTCAAATAGATTAATGTCCTTTCTTTCCTACTATAGATAATTTTCTTGTTTGTTCCCATTTCCAACATTTTTTATTCATGGTTTGAAAAAACATTTTCTCCTTTTTAAGAAAAAAGTTGAAATATCACTAGCATGAGCAATGAACTAGAGAAAGTTCTTCGAAGGACTTGTAAAATGAACGCGTACGGCATTTTGAAATAAATGAGGGGAAAAACGTCGACTGACACGAAATTTCATTAGCACGATCGACACGTAAAATTGATTTTACGAATGAAATTTTCATTAAGATGTTTCTCAAATGCCTATAGGATGGAATTGTTGCTCATAACAATATTAAAGATAGTGCGACTTGTTTTACACAATTTGACTATAAAGATGGTTCTTGATTCGACGGTGTCCAAAGTAGCTAGGAGCAATTTACTTTTACGACTTGTGTAAATTGCCTGACTCTTTTTCGTATCACTAAAATAATTTTCATTCAAAAACATGTTAATGATCAGAATAGGAAGTCTATTATGAATTATAAAAAATTACATGTGGTCGGAATTCAAAGCCAAATCTATCCTCATTAACGTAATATAAAAATTGAACAAATTTGACAGGTTTTATACTTTATTTGGAAAATTAGAGAAAGGGAAAGGAACGAAGAATTTGGAGAGAAATTTTTAGATTTTCTTATTTTTACATCTCATGAAAGTTTCAAATTGTTTTTCAATTTTCCCCTCGAATTTTCGAGGTCTCTCTTATTTTCTCTCTTCCTAGACGTAGCATTAAGAGTTGCTTAAGCATTTCTCACTTTCCTAACGAGTAATCCCCAACGGATAGGCATGGGCGACCAATATTGGCGACTCTCTTTCCGACCCAAAAAAAAATAACACTGTCAACTCTCTCGAGAGTAATAAAATGACCTCCAAATGCAAGATGACATATTCGATTCGGGTCATAAGCTACTTATCCAAATGAACTTTTTTCCGTCGTCCCAACGTAGTGTTATGGGGAGTAAATCCCAGATATTACTAAAACACTTATTTAACGAAATTTAAGATAACTCATACCCAAACTGAGGTGACAGCGCGAAGCGAGCGAGCGTGAAATCGAGTGAGAGCGATAAAAAAAGAAGAGAGAGCCATAGAGATGGGTTTGGCGTTTAAGTAAATTGCAAAGCCATTTACAAGCCATTTAATATTTATATTATGCTTAAACCTGTTAATGACCCATTTGCTCGAATATAATCAATTCCTATAACAACTCAGTATTCGTTTCTGATCGTGACCTTAAAAGGTTCAAGGGTTCGCTGGGGTGAAAACCCCGTAAGACGAGCTTGTATTCCCACCTACCGGGGAAGAAAAAGATACAATAGGAATTAGAGGGCCCTTGCGTGGAGAAAGTAGACTCCACGTCTGGGCAATCAAGCTAGCGCCGGGTAGGTAGGTTTAATAGCCTCCAGCGCCTGGGCTGACAAGGAGAGAGTGAAAATCCCTCAGCAGGACTTGCAACAAGTTGTTGCAACCCAATGCGGGTTCTTGTTCCCTCGGTATTTAATATTTATATCATGTTTAAACCCGTTAATGGCCCATTTGCTCGAATATAATCAATTCCTATAATAATTTCATTACATCATATATATATATATATATATATATATATATATATAAGTTAAAGAAGTGAGCTCACAACCTATTTTGACTTGCCTAGGCCGGGGGCCAACCGCACCTAAGACGGTCGGAATTGTTTTTGCCTAGGCAGAGGGGCCCCCGCGGTGCTCAAAACGGGTGGCGCGTGGTGGGGGAGGCGGGGGCATTGGCATTTGCTAGCTGTAGCAGTAGGCTCGGAGAAGACAGCTCGAGGGGGGAGGGGGGCTGCAATAAAAGACGCAAGAGCAAACGGACAAAGAGCCAAACCCCTTGTCCCCCCACATCTTCCAAAGGTTTTCAAAAAAGGCGAAGGGGGTCTCGATTTCAAAAGACATATCTCCATCTCTCCCATCATATCATCTCGGGGTTCCCCACTCTATATCACCCTCCTATCCTAGCGTGACAAAAACAAAGAACATAGGGTTGAAAAAACAAATATGTACGTATATGTATATATATATATATATGAATATATTCCCTTAATGAATGTTCCCTACGTTTATTAACCAATCAATTCAATATATTGCTAAATTTTCCTGCTTTTTTCTTCAATCGTGTGCAATTAATGTTTGTAGGATCGAAATGTCACTTAATTCTTCTTCTTTTTTATCTGTCGTACTCTTATTCTCAATTCATTCTCATATTTTTATCTCGCCTCATTACACTTGAGAGTCCGAACTTATATCTGAAACTAAACGTCTCCGCCTCTAATCCCTTTAAAAAAATGAGAAATCGAACTTCTTACGTCTTCGAAAGGTGGCCACTGGAGCAAACTCCGGTAGTTGAAATGTTGCTTATTCATTATGTCTAACTAGTGCTCGAGAGGCATTAATTGGAAAAACCCGGTACGATTTTTTTATATCAGTTTTCTTTTGTGGAAGACATTGATTCGCAACTATTGCGGTCGGTGCAGTTTGAGCAAGCATGCGAAATCAGAATATTAAGTTGCGCCTCTTGTAACGACCCGCGAAGCTTTCGGAATATCTGAATTTGTTCGGAACGGTTTTTTCTACTATGCTTTTTTTCTTAAATCTCTATTGCTATCGCAATTTGACTTTTCTTTAGCGTAATATTTTTGCGACTTTGTAAAATTTGTCGAGTTTACTTTAAGATTTGTTGCGGAGAATTTGATGCGCGACGTTTTTTTGCGTAAAAGAACAAAGCATTCGAACCTTTTTATTATTGCGAAAATAAGGGATGGAAAGTAGGAGACAAGGTTGGGGGCCCTTGATGTTAACGTGTCAACGGTGGGTACGGGGTGGTGGAGCCACCCTCCTCCACCATCGCTCCTTTTTTACACATTGATTAATTGACGTTGCGAAGGATTGTTAATATCACGAAAGATCTTAAATTTATTTATATATATGATAAATTTATTTGAAATTAATATTTTCACCATAAAAATTTTAAGTTGCTTTACTTATAATAAATTTACTTCTCGTTAATTTTCGTTAAATTTTATCGTTAAATTACTGAGTTGAACGACACGTAGCAGTTGACCGGTGTACCAGTTTAGGGTTTTACCCATTTGTTTATCACAGATTTACCAGTTTGTGATTTTTCATGATATTAATTCAATTTAACGGAAGGTAAATTTGTCATAAATGTACCGATTTTAGATTTTTAGTAGTCAAAAAATTAGTTTGGGGTAAATTTGTTACCGGTGTACCAATTCAGAGTTTTTTTTTATGGTATTAACCCTTAAATTTAAGTTGCTGGGAGGTAATCATGAAATGTGTCGAGATGCATGTGTGAGCTGTATTAGAAAAGTCTCACATCAAGATGTGATATAGTGTGAAGCAGTCAGTATATTCAAGTAGGCCCATCATTTATTAGCTTAAACTTAAGCCGTTGAGCGAAAGTAGATCCAACCGGATACGTTGATAGACTCCTTCTTGGCGAACTCTCCGGACATAGATATCGAGCTTTTACTGCGCGCTCTCGGTAAAAAACGGGGAAACGATGAATGCCTAAATCACAAAAAAGAACTTATGTCGATTCAAACGCAGGCTTCGATTCATATGGCTTAACACTAAAGCGGTCCACAGGCCTCCAGATAGCCAAACATCTGTACTCGTGTCCCAGGGCTATCGATAAAAGAAAAGAAAGACGAAACATTTTTGTGATGAAAAGTTTGCGGAGGGGCCGCGGAGGTCGACAGCGCATCGTGGCGTCACCATAACACAAGAGTCCCACACCGCGCCTCAAGATATGTCCAAAGATCTTAAGCTCCGAGGCGGCCAAAATCCATCCCCCCGTGCAAGCCCCCGTCCGTCGCGCCGGCGGCTCGCGGCTCTCCCTCCGCACGGCGAGGCAGCGACGCCCGAGAGCATCACAGGCCGGCAGTCCCAAAGCTGGTCTTACCTTGTCGCGCCGTGCGCTTTTGAGCTCGCGTATCAAATGGACAAAAACCCAAAAGCAAAAACCCCTTGATGAAACCCGTGCTTGTCGCCAACCAGGAAAGAAAGTATCGCCCCCCATATTGAGGAGCTTCAAAAATACGCCTTTGTCGCGACGCAATTTGGAGCGGTCCCCGTAGTACGACAGCGTCGACAGGTCTCGTCGTGCGGAGGGGGGCGCCACCACCACCACCGCCACCACCGCCAGCGGCGCCACCGCCACCGCCACCGCCACCGCCAGCGGCGCTTTGGCCCTTTTGACCGTACGCGTACTGGCCCAAAAGGGAGGAACTTTAAAAACGAAGAAGAAAGGGGATGGGGCCGTGTTGGGGTTGGAGCGAGCGAGATCGGCCTCGCCTCCTCATTGCCGACAGGGGAGCTGTGGCCCCGCCCCGCTTCTTTCGGTACAGAGCTTCAAATCACACCGCGACTTTCTCGTTCCACCCGGGCCCCACCGACACCCGGGCTCTCTCTTTCCGATCTCCCACTCCGAAGCGAGCGCGTACGGGCCACACCGCCCCCCGACCCGCCACCCGCTTTGCAAAATTGATCCGGAAGGTAAAAATTTGCCGAAACAAAGCACGTCGATACACCCTGAGCGCGAAGCCGAAACTCGAAACCCTAAATTCGCGGTGCGTTTTAGGGCCTTCTCGGGATCGGCGGCGAGTCGCGGCTTCAATAAGGTCGCCCGTTCTCTCGTACCGTCGCCCGTTCTCTCGTACCTTCGACCCGGTCGGTTGCGGAGTATGAGCGCTCCGGCTTTTTGTTCTAGCCATGCGTTGTCGAGTGTGCGAAATCGGCCGGAATCGGAGGAGGAAATTTTCTCTAACCAGGCATTTAAGAAAAGCATGGCCTCAGTTGGAATTCTCAGTAACGTCAGCAATTCAATTGGTCGAAATGACTACATTGACGAAACTAAAATGTTTATAACTAAATAAATATATAGGCTCGAGACTAAGTAGGTAATTTTTTCTCCTTTTTTCCGGATAAGGTCTGTTACGTACTCCTCCGACCGGAAAAAAGGTCGGGTAAAGATGGATCTAATCGCATAAAGAAGGTGAAAAAAATTATAGAGAGATAGAATTTCGAGCGATCCAAAATATTTGGTTGGACGAGATATGATCCGCCAAATCTGCCAGCGGCGAGCGTGCTGGCGATGACGATCCCGCCCGACCGTACGCGATTTTGATGCGACGGGGGACGAAACGAAAGAGACAAGAATAGAGACGTCGAAGAAGGTCCGAACGTTGACAACAAGGAAGTGAGGGGACCACTAGCCCTCCAGGACCATCACGCCTATGACTTGGCTTCATTCGACATGCAATGCTACCTTAATTTTTCTCCTTATCCTCACTTTCGACTCAATTAATGAAATTCTCGAACATTTGGAAGATGTACCCTTTGGTCCCCGACTTTCAATTTGATTTTTGGGAAACTTTAGTTGAATGCGCCGGAAGTAACACCATCCTTCTCGTGCTTCCAATGGGTTTGATTTAGATCCGGCGGATTCTCAGTGCCTGTCATTAGCAACGATGTTGACGTGATTCTTCGTTAGTCTTCGTCCCTTGATACGAACTTTTGTGGATTTGGTGGCTCTAAACTCGCATTGATGAAAAGGGTTGGGTTATCGAGAGTGTCTACGTAAAAGTAACCGAGCGAATAAAAATTATCTACTTGAAACGAATGGCCGGCGTAGGAACACATGCGTGATGATTCCAATGTTACGCTTTTTACAATTGATTAACATCATAAGATGATTAAGTTAGCGATCAATCAATTTGAGAACGACATCGAACACTTTAAAAGGTCATGGAACATGAAAGAATCGAAATTCGAGAATAAATTCGCACATCTCACATAAATTTAGCGACATAATCGAACCAATGGCATAGGACGAGAGTAATATAATTAGGAACTGATGATGTTATTGTTTAGCATTATTGAAAATGAGATATAATAATGAAAAGGACGAACACACCAAAGGTAAAGTTGGTGTTACTGTTAGTGGTCCTACATTTGATCGAGACAAAAGAAAGAAAATGAGAATCCAGCTAACAAAAGAAAACTCCAGACATCAAACACATCCCATGAAAAGAGTAAAGCAAGGTCTCTTGGCCAGGAAAAAACCGAAGAAGAAAATAATAAAGAAAGGTCAGAGA
Organism: Syzygium malaccense; assembly: GCA_031216405.1. NCBI lineage: Eukaryota > Viridiplantae > Streptophyta > Magnoliopsida > Myrtales > Myrtaceae > Syzygium > Syzygium malaccense. Next base: position 11,591,830 of record CM062258.1, read on the forward strand.
AATAAAAATAGTTATTTCTTACTTTTATGGACGCTAGTCCTAAGTTTAAAGATCAGACTAATGCTACTTGTAAGTTTTAATATATGACCGATTTACACAAATATTATTGAAATGCACCTGTGAGTCGTGGTAGAAAATTCATATGTCAGAAAATTGATATGGTGCGGAGTAAATAATATATCCTAGTTGGCTCATAATTCATTAGCTTAAGTTTTTGTGTGAAGGTGGAACCAACTAGATAAGTTAATAGACTCGGACTTGAACTCTCTCTTGATAATCTCCTCGGGTAAAGTTATCGAACTTCTACTGCAGGCTCCCCACAGATAATATCACAACTGATGATTGATTGGTGACTCACTCTCAATGTGTACCAGTGATTGACGAATATCTCGGGAACAACTCTCATGGTCCTTATGGCAATTCATGGTACTATCCGAAGAAAGAAGACCAAAGATGAGATTGATCTCCCTAAGTGGAGATATCGGACTTTTACCGCGCTCTCCCAATAAATATACTATCATTTGCTAGCAATTCGCAAAAATTCGGGTGTTGAGCGCAGATGTAAATTTCAAAAAGAATATTGTCCTTGCTATTTCATTAAATTAGTGGGGTAGTCGTGAAACTTGTTCCATCCTCATTTGACCAAAGCGAAGATCAATCCTTTTACCATTCTTACTGGTCAAAAAGAGACATCCTCTTATTATTCTTGTTTGATAAGATAATGAGCAAAGTGATGTATGTTAGTTCAATGTGTACGGTGAAAGTCATGTGTTGGCCACCCACCACATGAATGAGAAGGGTTTGCATGAACATATCGAAATATATAATAACTTGAAACTCTAGGATGTTCGTCTCAAATGTTAGGAGACCGAAATTTCTTGATTCAGGCGTGTTGTGATGTATTACAATTAGGCGACTGCGAAGTAATTTCTCACATACTTATTGCATGGATGCGAATTTAGTCACGAACTTCTTAGTTTTGCTAATTTAGACATAAAACTTTGCGCAAAATTAAGATATAATCCTTAAGACCAATTTTCACCGGAGATCACGGACGCGGCTATTTGGCACATAGGATTGCTGGCAACGATTATATCGCTACGTCAGCGAATTTATGGCGAAAATTGATCGGAATAACTACATTGAAATTTCACGCAAAGATTTAGATTGAATTGGTAAAATTGAAAAGTTTATGATTGAATTAACATTTATATAATAAGTTTAAGATCAATCAAGTAATTTTCTCAAAAATTACAGGTACAGAATGAATTCTATGATGAAATAGACGATGGCAAGATAACCTCGAAGTGACTAATGAGGATCGATTGGAAACTCCTCATCACGTTAAAGGGGCACTAGCGATCAACAACGCTCGCCGTGAGCAATAATTCTCATCTAGTTAACTTTGAACTAGATTTTAACTAGATTCACCAAATTTAGCAGACCCCATCAAACCTTCCAGCGACCAAGACAGAATCCCTTGCCGAGTACTGACCAACGATGGCCTACATTCGCGCCCCCATTATTGACTAAACAGGAAGCTCCCCTTAGCTTCCTTTGAATTAAATTTAACATCTTATGGAGCCAACAGCCACCAACCCAATAATCTAATGCACGCAATTCATTCAATAGTTGCTGCGAGCTATGTGTATGAGACACCCCGCATAGGTTCTAGGGGGAGAATGACTCAAGGAGCAAATAAATAATGGGATATTATAGATAGAGACACAAGCATGATATACTCCTTAGACGAAAGACGGGCTACAGGAACCCTAATTTTGACCGACAAAGGTCGATAGATAGATATGAGAAAGAAAACATTAACCAAAACTTCAAGGGTATTGATATCGCAATAACATAACTAAAACACCTAGCGCTTGTGGCTTTGTAGCCGAAAAAAATAAGTGTTAGTAATAGGTTTTGTTTAGATCTAAGTATGTACTTAAACTGCTTCATCATAGACCTCATATGAATTTCTGGATCTCAATGATGTAAAGTAAAAATAGGATATTCTCTCTCCCTGGAGGGGATAAAGTTATAGGAAGAATAAAGGATGTGAGGTATGTGAGCATCGATACATTAAAATAATAAACGCATTCGTAGAATTCGTTACTCCTATATTTAAATGGACAGGTCGCGAAAACTCTTGTAGAAGCGAAAGCTCCTTTCAAGGAAGCTCATAATTAAGAGGTTAAGTACTTGTGGCTTTGTAGCCGAAAAGAACAAGTGTTAGTAATAGGTTTTGTTGATCTCCATTCTTAAAATCAACTTAAAAACACTCTCCTTATAATTTATCTAAAGATAGATTCTTAGGAAAATGATAAATGTCGGTCGATATGAAATTGGATATTAGAAATTTAAAGAAGAACAGTTGCCCCTGAAAAGCCTAGCCGAGCATAATTATTAGGGGGGAGGCTAAGGCGCACGCACATCTATCATAGATATTCCAAAGTGTGGTCGTGATGCTCACGTGAGTGGGTGGGCTTTGCCTGCTTTTGTTCTTTTGTTCTTCTGTTTTGAACTTCTCTCTCCTTGTGAACTTTTTGGGCGATTTGACTAATTGAAAAGAGCTGCTGACATAAAGATCACTTGTCCCCCTGATTACAGCTAATACACGGCACACCCCATTTTGTAAATCAATTATTTAGGCCACGGATGAGGACATGATTGCGTCCTCTCCCTCCCCTTCTCCCTCTTCCCCTCTGCGTTTGATGAGTTTGAGGGAAGAAGACGCGAGTTTTCGAGAAATGGAAGACACGAGCATCGGGAAGCGGTAGGGTTTGATATGTCTGTATACGCATTAAGAAATGGAAATGAAACTGGGGTTTCCAAGCAAAAACGAAAGAAAACGGGCGGTTTTAGTTAAGATCTGATGATGCGCTAGTGGGCTGCAAATGCCTTGTTTAGGAATAAACAAAGGCATTTTGCTGCGGGTGCATCGAGGCACGAACGCTGCTGCAAACCAAACAAGAAAGACCTACTTTTTATATATTTTTCGGCCCTAGAGTCTGCAAGTCCAAAGAATGTGTAATCCCAAAGGCATGTCTTATCACTCCCCCTTTTTTTCTTTTTTGTTTTGCTGGGTCAAAATAAAGAGGAATAACACAGAAAACGGCCACGCAACAGCAATGCCTGTCCTTTCGATGTCTTTGAGAGAGAGAGAGAGAGAGAGAGGGGCGGGGGGTCATAGGGCGAGTGAAGTCAAGTTGGGGGAGGAAATCTAGACACGCTCCAAGGTTCTCTAGGGCTTGTCTTGTATCGATTCTCAAAGTTTCATGTCATCCACATTTGCCTTGGTATTTGTTCTTGTCTGTGTCCCTCTACTCCCCCTTGTCCACTCCCTAGCGGGTTCTTAGCTTTTCTAGGGTTTGGACAACCTTTTTTGTTTGCTCCAAAGCGATGACATCTCTTTTCTTCCTTTCTTTCTTTCTTTCCACGGAAAATCGTATTTTTGGAGAAAATATATTCAAGATACTTCAAACAGGGAGAGATTCGATTTTAATTGCCTTGCTATAACATGGACGAGCACTGCCCTCATCTATCGTTATCCATATTCATTATCGGATAATATATTCGAGTTGCTTCCAAAATTGTCATTGAAATATATTTGCGATTAAAAGGGATTAGGCGATATGCAGAGACACCTGATTGGGATATAAAATCTCGACTCCGATTACTCTTGCACGTTTAATATCTTAAAAATGTAAAATCTCTCTTATGTTTGGTTACTTAACAAATTTCTCAACGTCACTCGTGTTTAAAATTCATGGATAGATATATATTGAGCAGGGTTTTGACTATTGCCTCGTGAAAGAAGTGGTAAATGAGCCTAAAACAAGAAAGAATTTTGCTAGCATAATAATTTTTGGGCCACTGTAAGAATAACAGTATATTATTAGTCACAAATTTTCGTAAGAGTAGATCCCACAATAATTTTTAATTATTTATTTTCTGTTTTATTGATCTAAAACAAGCTGTTAATCTCGCGGTGGATTGAGGGCAGTCACTCAATTATTTCGCAATGAGAACAAGAATGAAACGACCAACATAGAAATAGAGACAAACGGTTTCCTAATCGAGGACGGGATTGAATTGAACCATCAAAATATTATTCAATCTAAACAAGTCCGTTGAGTATCTTGGCGTCATTTTGAGTGTGATGTCATTATTAATTTGAAGAATATGTCCCTGCAAAAAGTCATGTTGATTCTCTCCTATTTCCTTCTCTAGCTCACTCAGGAATAATGTTTCAGATTAGATGATTCGGAGGGCATGGGCAATAGTCATGCTGTGAAAGGTTGTTCTGAACTGCCATGGCCATTTTTCCTTCAATAATTTCGTACTCTGTACACTGAAGCATGTGGAGGTCAACGTATTGCCTTTCATTTCCTCCAAACGGAAGCATTAAATTTTTGTTGCTTCTCAAAGCCTCTATAACGAGATAATGTTTTCTTTTTCCGGGAGAAAATACAAAAAACGAAATGAAAAAAAGAAGACAAACGTGACTAGGAACTTTGACCAACCCTTGCCTGGACATGAAAGAGGAAATCTTTTCATACTGAAAAAAGAAGAAGCTTGAGATTTGTGGCGCTTCGACAACCTCAAGAACTTGGTTCATCATGCTTCTTGAGACGTGTAAGGTCTGCGATTCTTTCGTTTCTTACTCGATGTGGCTCCTTAAGATAGATCATTAGAAAGTAATTACTTATAATTCTTCTATTCTCGGATCAGATAGTCGGCCTCTAATTGTATCTAGAAAACAAACTTAGTTTAGTGCATAGAAGCCGACCCATATACTAGACCATTACATACTAAAACATGGTTTTTTGGGACTTAGATGGAATGGAAAGTTACCCCGCGATTAGTCAAACGGAAATCGGTTTTCGATGGACCGGATAAAATTTGGAGTTCCCATTTTGACATCGAGTCCATGGCACTTTTCGCTATTCTCCTAAAAACTCAAGCTGATTAACAACCGGTTTTGATCTCAACAATGCTAAATCAGAAACCTAAAGAAAACTCCAACCATCGATGAAAACAAATCAACGAGAGACCATGCATAGAATAGGGTCACAGAGAAGTAGAAGGATCAGTATATACACGACAAGAAAATCTTCATACTCTTATATTTGTTAAACAAGTATGTACTCCACTACTTCTAAAGGGCTACACCGTTTTCACTAACACAACATCATCTTTGAAAAGTGAAAAATATACACTACATGAGAAGGAGATAACATTTATTAATGTTAATTTAAGGGTAGCTCTCGCAAGGCAGCAAACTTTTACCACGTAGCGCATGAGAAAAGGGCCTTCGGATCGAACACCAAGAAACTTGTCTGCGTCGCTTGTAGGTCAATCTTTTGCGTGAGGGTTTCGATATCAACACGAGCCATTAAATTATGAGAAGTTTCGTCGAAGTTTGGGTTCCACTCATGACATCCATTGGCACCGGCTCAAAACCCCACGCATCAACCGAATAAAAAACATCAATAAAGTATAGCATGTCACATTAAAATAACTTAAGACACACAAGCTTTTATCGAGACTTACCAAGCTCTGGGTATTATGTGGTTTGGCTAGTGTTTTTGGCAACGAGAAGATGACAAAGATTAGTCGTTCAAGATTTGGTAAGCCCGAGAGAGAGAGAGAGAGAGGCGAATCAATTCTATAACACCTACAGATGCTTCTCCCGGTGTAGTCAATTGGTCACCCGCCCCCTCCCTCCCTCCAGCCAAACCCTCTTTTTGGGCACCCCTCGATATGATTTTCAAATCGTTCTTAGGGCGCCCGAAAAGTCGATTTCACCACCGCCTTTCTCATTGTTTAATCCCCTCATCGGGGGCATTTCGGGGATTCTCGCGAAGCCCATATAAAGATTTAGCTTATCTGAGATAAATTCCTATTGATTAAGTAATCTCCCACATGGTTTTACTTGAAGGGAGCCATATTACATATTCCTTTCAGATTTGGTTAAGATAATGGTGTATAATATGAGCGCTCCTCCCCCATCTCATTCAACATGGCATTATTCAAAGCTTAGGTCACATGCAGCGAGTTAAATAACGAGGAAAAGGATTGATTATAGAAATGATTAATGTGTGGATCCTTGCGTTCACATATTCCTGAGAAAAAATAAAAGTAAAACCGGCGCATTTCTCGAATATTCGCGCTCATAGGGCTCGGGGCCATTATATTGATGGATAATAAGAAGTGGTTTGATTATTATAAATCCTCAAAAAATAAATTTCTACTTCTAGCACTGAGCTGCAACCCCGGCATGTGAGGGGATCTTGGGATTGAGTCTCTAACCTCTGCTTCCAGCTCTGCATTTTGGGGTTTTCTCCTCCCGATCCAATCGTCGACGACGACCAAGAATCTTTTAAAGTTGTCATGTCCCAGAGCATACGTAGATTGGTTCTTTTCATTATTATAAGGTTAAGTGAAGGCAAGATTCTAGGCTGGTATCTTGAAAAGGGGGAATTAGAACCAACATCTTGGAGCCGGTGTAATCAAGAGAGGAAGAGTTGTATGGTGATGAATATTTAGGGGAGGAATATAAGCAATGCCTTCATAAGAGCTAGGTGTTGACAAGTTAGGAAAAACAAAGAATTTGACTTCAACATGTAATAGGGCATGTGAACTTTAGTGATAATATGGTCATTCGAGTACAAAAGATGGGTTCCACTATAAATGGGCTTCCACCACCTCCCCAATTCTGCCTAAAAGCACTAGAAAACTAGACATAGAATCTCTTGCGTGTGCAGAAAAGAGTTCTACATCTACATCGGAGAAACGATTCCGTTCTGACTTCTATATGCCCAAATTCATGGTCGCTTGGAAAAAAATGTCTATCTTCATACAAAGTGGGAATTACTGTTGTGACGTCAAAATAAAAGATATGATGTGAAAATTCATGAGTTGGACTTCTTCCATACTAATAGAAAGGATAGCAATGGGCGATTAGCTATTGCAACTCTTTTCAGAATACTAGCTCGAGAGTCCCTCACTAGTTGCTGGATATTCGATTTCGCCTACAGCTACTACCACGAGACCTTGGCCCGAGCACCGGTCCTAGAGCGGAGATCCGGGATGGGCGACCTCCTGGCCGCAACCCCCCGGCTAGCGCATATGAATGTGAAGAAGGCTACCATGCTTCATGCCCGTGAAATGGTGGACAGTGGGAAGGTAATTGGCCGTTTAAAAAACAAAAGGCCAGGCAACACAAATCCGGCTAAAAAGCTGAAACATTGTTGGTGTCTCGGAGCAGAGCCCGGCATATGGGTTGAATTGTCCATAATCGTGGCCCAATAGGCCCAGCTTGTATCAAAGCTTAACAGGCGGCCGCAACAGGTCGTTCTACAGGTCCATTTATTTTCTAATTTTATAAGGAATTTTAGACTTTGCTTGTTTAGTAGAAAATTAATGATTTGAAAATAATCGCTTGTCTCGCTTACGAAAATGAATAAACGGATGTATTTTCATCTTCCACGAAAATATTTAGACATAAATTGTTATCGATAATGAAAATATTTTTTTATTAACGAATGAGAGATTATTTTTAGAAAAATATATTTTAAATCATTCATTCTTCGCAAATTCCTAATCTCCTGATTATGTTGACGGTGGTCTTACGTAAATATATAGGTGGGGATTTTCACTCGTGGGATCAATGTGAGATCATCATGAGCTGGGTCTAGCTTTTGAATTTCGTTAACTTACGTTTGGCTTTTTTCTTGGTAATTAGTAACTTAGGCTACGTTTGTTTTACGAAAAATATAACGTTTTTGAAAAATATTTTCCACTGAGCTATTTTTCAAGGAAAAGGCATAAATATTTTCCGCTGTTTGGTTGAAAGTTGAAAATAAACTAGAAAATATTTTCTGTCATTTGATATATGATTTGATTTTTTGGAGAAAATTAACAAAAAAGTTGATTTTTTCTTCCTTGGTTGGTCGTCAGCGATCGGCGAGCTCACTAGATTCCGACAAGGTTGAGCTCGAGCCTTGCCAAATTCGATGAGCTGCGCGAGGTGGCCTTCGACCTTCTGCGATCTCAGGTGAGGCTCGAGCCTCGCCTAGCTCATTGGATCCAATGGGGCTTAAGCTTGCTGGCGACTAGTTGAGGAAGAAGCAAAAAGAAAAAGAAAGAAAAGGAAAATACAAAAAATAATTAAAAACTCCATTTATAAAAAAAAGAAACAGAAAAATAAAAAGGAAACGGTGTTTGGTGAAAAAAAAATTCTTGGTATAGAGGTGAAAGAAAGGCGATGGAAAAGCGAAAAACATTTTCGTCAATTTTAAAGGTGATTTTTTTAACAAATGAAAATGTTTTTCTTGACTAGTTTAATTTTCATGAATTGAACGACGAAAAATCCAAAAAATATTTTCTTGAAAGTTATTTTTAAGTGAAACAAATGGAGCTTTAGTGTAATTCAATTTTAAAACTTATCATGAAAGTACAATCGAATCCTACAACTTATCGCGAAAATGCAATCGAGTCCTAAAACTTTTAAAATGTACCATCAATAGAAGGGCTTGATTAGACAAATCTGATAAGTTTTAAAACTTGATTGCATTTTCAAAAGTTTTAAAGCTTAATTTTACTTTTATGAAAAATTTTAAGGTTTTAATAAACTTTTTTAAAATTTTAAAATTCGATTACTTTTTCGTGATAAATTTTAAAATTTTCAATATACTTATCTCTTTCGTCAAACGAAAAGAAAGAAAAAGACAGCTCAAGATATAATCCTCGCCTCGGAAAAGACATCGATGTTAGCCATGGATTGGTGTCGTCCTTACCTCTGAAGGCGTGTCGTCCTTACCTCTGAAGGCGAAGGAACCCGCAAAAACGCAGAGAGCGCCTTCACGGGACGCGGAGAAGATGCTGCTGCTAAGCCAAGCTCCGACCGGGGCTCTCTCCTCCCAGAGCTGCTGCTGCTCCTCCGCCGCTTCTTCTCCCTCCTCCTTCGCCGCCGCTCGCCCCCCTCTCTTCTCCAAACGCCGGCCCAACTTCTTCTCCCGGGCCCACCCCTCGGGGCGCCCCTCCTCCTCCTCCTCCGGGCTCGCCCTCGCCAAGGCCGACGACGCCCTCGACGCGGTCCCTCCGGCTGCCAGGGAGCCCCCGCTAGCTCCCCCTCCCCCGTTCGGCGGCGGCGTCGGCGACGCCGTCTTCGCGGGTCGGGAGGGCGTTCCGCTCGAGGGTGTCATCCAATTCGAGAAGCCGAGCCCCGCCTCCCGTTTGAAGAAATGGGGGTCCGTTGTGAATCTTCGTTTTTTTTTTCTTGCTGTTGGAAATTGCTCGTCTGTTTTGTTGGGTGCCTCCTTTGGGGTCAGTTTTGGAGAGTTTAATTTCGTGTGCTTTGTTTGTGTGGGGTCGTTTTGTTTCAGACGGGTCGGGTTGCTTGCTGGTGGGGATGTCGTGGCTTTGCTTGTGTTCGCTGCAATTGGTAGGTTCAGTCATGGGTTCCCGGTTTTCGACCTCGAGACTCTGCGAACCGCTGACCCTTTTGTTGCCGGTATGTTTAAACATTCTCCATTCGGTCGCAAGTTCAGGTTTTCTTCAGCAATGTTTACGTTAAGCAATGCTCCAAATTTTCATGTTCATGGTAGGAAAGAATTGGGAAAAATTCGATCTTGTGTGAGTATGAATATGTTTCTGATACGCTTGGGGAACTTAACATTATGTTTGAATGTGTGGAAGAGTTGGGTTGCGGAAGAGTGAAGAAAGTAAAATGGACGAGTGATTGGTTTTTCTCTTTGTTGGGGGAGTAATGGAAATTGACTTGTGGAAACTAGGTGTCAATTGTTTTTGCCTTGGGCTTACATATACTGATCACTCCCGAATTAGGGAGAAAAGTCGAGTGATTGGAAAATTACGTGTCCACTTGTTTCGAAGTTGTAAGAGGTGATGAGAATGGAGGTAAAGAAAGAGGAGGTGAAGAGTGTGATTAGAGAAAGTGAAGGGGATGAAGGTGTCAAGAATTTGGTTTTTACTTTGTTTTGAAATGAGACGGACAGTGAGACATTTTCCCTTTTCTTGTAAACCTTGAATGGCAGAGAGGATGATCGTTTTATCCTATTTAATAATAGAACCTTGAAAATAGCTGCTCTAAAGTTAGCCAAAGTAATCTTAACATGTACTGGATATATAAATGTCATTGCTTTCCTTAAAATGTATCTAGTGATCACCTGATAAAAATCTTTAACGTTACAAGTCGTTATGTTCTAATATTTGTAAAGCAATATTAAATAGCCATTTTTGCTCTGTCTATTGCTGATACAAAGCGTTTTCATTCATAGTGATAGAATGATGAGATGTGTGCATTTGGATTTTACTTGAACTGCAACTCAAAGTGAAAAGGTGTCATGTTTTCTGAACTCGTTTTCTTTCCTTTCATTATCCTTCTACTTCCCATATAAAACAAAATCAAAATGTTCACATTTTTTAGCTTCACCCCCTTCCCTTCCAAGTAACAGGAAGGAAAATTATTTTGTTCACACCTATTTCTTCAGCTCCATTGTTGTCAATCATAATAATTCTTCCTAACAATGCGAGAAGCGTAAAAATGTGTCCTCAAGAATGTTTTAGAGGCTCTCTTTCTGTTTAGCTGAGGCGATGTGCTGCATGTTGGGGAAGTGTGGAGTAAATAGTTTATAATTGCCACTGCTTTTAGAGAGTTGATGACCTTAAAAACCGGATTGTTTGTTTTAACAGGCTGGTTTTTGGGTGCTTACTTCCTCGGGGGCTATGCTGGTGATGGTCGTGGCGAGAATGGTCTGTCTAAGGCAATCCTCTCTACTACCAAATCATGGGCTGTGGGAATTCCTGTAAGTTCAAACTCTGAGTTACTGGTTAACTCGTACTTTCCTCTTATATTCATAACCATTTCCATAGCTCTTCACATGGAAATGATTAGCTTGCCGCTAATACTATCCTTCATGATTTTGGTGATTATGGTTAACCTTTGGAGTCTGATTAGTGCATCAATAAGGAATAACTTTCTGTTTCGTCCTCTTTACCATCTTATCATGAGAAGTATAAAAGTCTGCTCTGCCCAAAAATTATTGAAGTGATATATGCCTGTCATAGAGATGCGGGGTGATATAATTTCCGTACAGATGTAGGAGCTGTCTTTCTCTTCTGTTCTCTATTTGTTTATTTTTTCTGCAAGACCAAATTGCAACTTACATGGTTCTCATTCTTCTCTCTTGACGATGAAAGTTGATGGGTAGGATGAAATGCGAAAGTTCTGTTAAATGTGCATATTATTAGAGCTTGACATTTACAATTTTGTGGCGTAATGTTGGCAGCTTGGAATAGCTATAAGGGCTGTGTTATCAAGCCACATTCCTCCTTACAATTTTATCTTAGTTACAATGGGAAGCACTGGTGTTTTGCTTATTGGCTGGAGGACGCTGTTACTTAGTGTTCTCCCAAATGATGAGAGCAAGAAGAGCGATGTCTATAGACGTGGAAGCCCATTTGAACTCTTTGAGGTACGAACCTCCTCTTTGAACTCTGATCAGCATGTTAAAAGCCTTGTTTATTAATTCTGGTGGATATTGTAATGGTGTGTTCGTTGGTGTTGAAAGTTAAAACCTTTAATGGTCGATCTTCTACAAACATGGAGATCTCAAATTTATGACCATAAAATGCTTAGATTGTGGTAGCATTTTCATCGATAAACAGCTTGTGTTGGGAACAAGTGGCAAATTTTTCCTGTTGCTCATAATTGAACAATTGGAACTGTATTTAGTTATATACCGAGATTATTAGTTTGACATGATGCCATTCTTTCTGGTGCAGCTGCTCACATCATTAGTGCGAAGGTGGTGATGGGAAATCTACTTTGTGCACGTTGCAGCTTCTGTATCTATACCTATTTTTTTAATGTATATCTTTAAGCATCACAAAGAGGAAAGAGTCGCTGCTTTCTTAGCCGACGACCAATTTTGAAGATTGTTTGAGCTCCATGTAAGTGCTGAATGGAATCTCTGAGTAAGTAGTGTTAATGAATAATTATTTCATCAACACTTCCAGAGTTCTTGACCTGATATGTAAATGCCATCTTTGTTTGCTGTACTAAAAAAATAAGAGAGAGAGAGAGAGAGAGAGAGAGGAATGAAGCTAATTTTCAACGATATTGAAGAAGTGCTGGTCTTGGTTAGCTCTGGTTCTTGCCAGTCAAGTTTGTTTGGTGTGTTTGGATAGGTTAAGTGGGCCAACTCGTAATCCATTAACGAACAAGTTTATTTTTAATTGTTCAAGACGCGTTGACGCATTTATTCCGGGAACAGTTGAACACCATTAAGCTCATTATAAAGCAATCGACTCACGATTTCAAGTGTTGATTAAAACAAAAAATTGACTGTAATCTAACTTTCTTGTTTCCTCAATGGTAATTGATCTTAAGTTTTGAAGATATGTTCGTTGGAGATTTGCACGTTTAGTACGCATATGTGGAGTTGCATATGACCCGAGTTTCTTGATCCTAAAAACCGAGTATTACTACGGAGTCGACATGCTACTCTTTTGCATGTCTTTCACCTCTATCTCTCAGGCTAACGTTTTAATCTTAGATAACGATTCTTCGACCTAGTCTCGCAATGCCTAGATGCGTACAAGCGGAGTCGCGTATGACCCTACTTTCACAATTTCGAAAGTTTGTACTCTCCTTCGAATTAAACTGGGGCGCGCCTGGCTTTGATTGCTTCTTCAGTCTAGCAAAGGAGGTTTTAATGGATGGCCAGCGGAACTCGTCATCATGGTTCTGCTCGCCTCTGCGTAGAGCAACGGGGAAGGTGGAAGAAGTTAATGGTGACCCTAGAGTCACACAGATCGATCGTCTTATGAGATCTTTTAGGGAAAAAGACCAGGGCTTGTCAGAAAGTGTCCCAGCGGCTTCTTCCTATCAGCTATTTATTGCTCATCTTTAAGTTAGATCTCCTTCCTCCATTCATCACGGCCTCACATGAACGTCACGACCTCATCACTCAACTCTCAGCCAACCGAAGGATAGATCTCTCATCAGCAATGTTGCTTCCACGCTATACAGTGAAAGAGGACGCAGTTCAACTCCATTGAAAGTCTGTCATGGCCAGCTGAAGGATGGCAGGAAAGCATTATCTGTCCTCCAACAGCTATAAAGAGAGCCAAAAATGTTTTCTTTTGGCAACCCCACCATTTTTGCTTATCCACTGACGAAGATGGATCTCGTGGAAAGGATGATTAACTTGAGACGTAACGAGCGCTGCTAAAAGAGAAAAAGTTTCCCAGTGGCCTGGCCAATTCACTGTTTGTAATGGATTCGATCATCATTGCAATTTAATCAATACGTGCAACACACCCCTTTTTTTCTCTTTTCCTTTTCGTACTTCCCCTCTTTCCCTCCCATATTTCAAAGATCATGCAATATTGCCCCCATTTCATCATTCCATGTTGGAAAATCTGTCTCCCCATTCAAACCTTTTCATGCAGAACTCCATGCACTCACGCGTTCATGGATTTTTCTCCTGAAACCTTTCATCAGCAACATCACAAGGACAAACCGAAAATCGCAGTAAAAACAGAGTATTTAATGGAGGAAATTACAGCAGCACATCAGTTGTCTTATCGAGACAATCTAATAAAATACCATCGATTAAGGTGCATAGCTAATTGTAAGTGTCTTGCTTCCATCATGCAATATAAAATAGTGTCGACGTTGACACCATCAACTATCGTAATAACTTTCTTCTTTCTTTTTTGGTATAATTAAGGTGCATGGATGTGGAGACCAACTAACTGGATTCCCATACAGGTGAAATTTCGGCGTTGGTCTGTGTAGATAGCCTTACCCGGAATGCTTTGTATATAACTGGTGAGATTCGATTGGATAAAGCTCCTATGCCTCAAACCAACACTAGATAATTATCGAAATAATTGGAACTTCGAAAATAAAGTGAAGGGGTACAATTGATCGAACTCAATGAATCGACGAGGAGGCCTTAGAGGTCTTCATGTGAAGTAGGCAAACTGGGGAGTGTCTTGAAAAATTCTTACTAGCTCTTGGTGCATGTGAGTCCACTTGAGTTCTGTCCCGGATCATATGAGCTTGCTTTCTATGGATTTAGTGATTGAGTCACATCCTTAAGGAGAATGCAAGAATTGCTCGGATGGCCCAGCCAGTGGCAGGGGCCTGAAGAAATTGACAAAAGAGACGCCAAATTGTCAGTTTCGGTCCCTCAAAATCTGTCGCTGTGAATAAAGGCAAATCTGCCATTTTGACTTGTGTCCTCCCTGTCTCTCCCGCTGGTGTAATCCACCCGCTCCATACACCATTTTCTCACCCCTCGTTGTTGTCATTGAATGTGTATGTTTAAGAGAGTTAGTGAGAGGGAGAGTGACGCGAAATGGTACGGAGAATTCTCTTAACCAGTGTTTCAAGATATTCATTAAATTTTCAAATAGAGAAATGTGATAAAGCTCAAAATTTTAGAATTTGAACAATCAAATAAAAGAAGTTGCTGCTTTCAAATTTCAATGCACCGACTATCCTCATATTATGTTTAAATATAACTTTGAAGACTGAAGTATTCCTTATTTAGTATGCTTAACAAGTATCCAGAGAGCACTCGATAACATGATCACCTCAATAAATATGCTTAACAAGTATTTTGAATATGCCCATCAGCACACTAAATTAAATAAAGAGGGATTCAACTAGGAAGAAACCTTGTAATTTAAAGACACTAAGGGGGGAGCCAGCCATTACTTAAGAGCAGCCAAAACACACTACCCTCCAAATTTTCAGTGAAAGTGGAACTTGAAAAAGCTTTGGCTGGAACCCATTCCAAATGTCTCCCTTGTTCTTTCTAACTATGGTCACAGATCCCTATGAAAGTTACATATAGGTGATTAAATATACCGCACTCTCTCCATCTCCCGAGCATTGCCTGCTGGTGTCCTAAGGGACCAGTTTTGTTCCTTTTCGAGAGAGAGAGAGAGAGAGAGAGAGAGAGAGAGAGAGAGAGAGAGAGAGATTCTGGGTGCTTTGCTTAGTTGAAGAGTAACAAGTTCCATAAATATTTTGTCGAATGCCAAAAAAAAAACCAAGGAGAGAGGGAAGCAGGAGATATTGAAATGATTAGTTAGTTTTATTTAGCTCCCCAATGATTGAATATTCTGGCAGATGTAGATACTTCTAAAACCAGCCTCATAGAAGATATCCCACATTTAATCCTCCTACCTGAAAATGGACGTTCCTTCATCTCAACCCCAGCATCATCATCCATACTGTCTCCAAACCCAGTTTCCTTCTGTCACTACTGACTCTGGTTCGGTTCCTCTCAGCCTCTCCTATGAGGTTGGAGAAGTTGGTAATGCTGGCTTCTTTCACTCACCATTGTGTGTAATGCCAGTCAAGTCAGATGGGTCTCTTTGTCTCATCGAAGCTCTCACTAGGTCACAGCCAGAAGGTGCTTTTTCTTCGTCTTTGTCAACAATGAAATGTGATAATGCTTCTGCTCCAAGATTGGCTCATAGCTTTAGTTTTATCGTCCTTGGCAAATTCTTGTCCTTTTATGGGCATTTTTTTTGGTCTTCAGGAATGATGCCAAGTTCAGAACCAAAGCTAGAGGACTTTCTTGGAGTTCACTACAATGGAAGACAAGATGGGGAAGCCCGGTTGGGATACTCTGAGCTAGTGTACAGAACATCAATGGAGGAAGAAACAAATGGCATGTCTCGCTTGGGAAACATTGTCAGTGTTGATGATTGTGCAGTCTCTGGGAGTGTGAGTGTGAATGGAAAAGAATCTGGCGGTTTCTATTCACAGATTCAGTCCGGTTGTGTTTCCCTTACAGCTCCAAGGCAATTCTCATCAGCCATCAACACCGAGTCATTGGCCATAGCAACCAGGAAGAGAGCACTAGAAGCGGACAAAAAGCTGCCTGTGCCTAGGAAGTCCATTGACACATTTGGCCAGAGGACATCTCAGTACAGAGGAGTTACAAGGTTAGGGCGTTTTGTGTTCTTTTTTTGGCTACTTGTAGCGAAGTTGAGTGCACAACAGTTGTTAGTTCAAGATGAACCCTTCATCATGCTTGATGCAATCTGCGCTTTCTTGTGGAAGGAAATATTTGGAGAGTAAATGATGCATTTGTTGTTTCCTTACTGAACCATCTTTCAGCTCGTCGGTTCATTTTCCTAGTTCTTGGTTTGTGGTTTACAAGTGCGATTAACCTTCTTCACCAGGCATAGATGGACCGGTAGATACGAAGCTCATCTTTGGGATAACAGTTGCAAGAAGGAGGGACAGTCTAGGAAAGGAAGGCAAGGTTGGTTTTTTCCTCTTTCTTTCCGAAAAGCTGAATCATTGTATAAGCATGTGTGTGTTTGGCCTTTTCCCTTTTGACTGAAATTCGTGGTCCCTCTGATATTCATGAGCTTGACTGGGTGCTCTTTGTTTGTATGCTCCCTGGGAATGCAATTGCAATTAATGTCGCACCTCAGTTTACTTAGGTAAGACCTTTCCTCTAAAAATTGAGACCAGATTTAGACATTAAATATTTGATGGATAATCTTTGTTTCTTCAGCAATTGTGCATCACTTCCTAATTGGTTTTGTCAGGGGGTTATGATACGGAAGAGAAAGCCGCAAGAGCGTATGATCTTGCTGCCCTCAAATACTGGGGACCTTCGACCCACATAAATTTTTCGGTATGAGAATGCCCTGTCCCACTTTGCCACATTATGTAAATCTTTTCAGCTATCACAGCAAGATGCCATAGTCTTTTTGTGGAATTATTGCAGTTAGAAAATTATCGGAAAGAACTCGAGGAGATGAAGACAATGAGCCGCCTTGAATACATTGCCCACCTAAGGAGGTAAATCTTTTTGCCCATTGTCTCTCTCCCGAAATTTGCTTTTTCAGACTGGCTGTTTGTGACTGACATTGACCATTGCATACATAATGCAGGAGAAGCAGTGGATTCTCAAGGGGAGCTTCAATATACCGAGGAGTGACAAGGTTTGCCTTGTTCTACTATCTGTTGAAAATTTATTTTGGTTCTTTTGTCCTATTTTTTTCTTAAAAAACATTCCGTTCGGCTATTTGGTACCAACAGACACCACCAGCATGGAAGATGGCAAGCTCGAATTGGCAGAGTTACTGGAAACAAGGATCTTTATCTTGGGACATTCAGTAAGTTCTCAAAGTTACATTATTTGTCTGCTTCTGAGGGGCTGCCTCTTTTCTTTGCCTAGTAAGCTCTCCCGATTGTTCCACGGCATTCAATTTATGTTTACAACGGTCCTTGTTTTCTTCTTGTTTTCTTGTTTCTGTTCGACGTTCTATCGTCAGTTTTCACATGGCGCTCATTCAATGAAGCTCTCTTTCTTGGCATCAGTGACTGGTTCTTTATTTTTCTTTTCTTGCCTCTTTCTACTTGTCCGTCAAAAGAAAAAGATTTATAAAGATGAAGATGGCAATGTAACTTTTATAGGGCAGGGCTATAGGCTGTGCTCTCTACACATGAAGGATTGGCAATCATCATCATTATTTTCTGAAAGCACCATTTTTAAGGGCATCATTTGATTTACGTCCTAACTTTTCCGTTAAATCAGCCACGCAAGAGGAAGCAGCTGAGGCGTACGACATAGCAGCCATCAAGTTTCGGGGTGTGAATGCAGTCACCAATTTTGACTCGTCGAGGTACAACGTCGAGAAGATCATGACCAGCAATACCCTTCTCGCAGGAGAGCTCGTGAGGCGAAACAAAGAAGCTGCACCAAGATATGACATGGGCTATCTCACTAGTGGTGAAGCCAACGGGCCTGAGAGCATTGACGGGAGTGGCTTAGGCTGGAACATGGTTCTACACAAGTCCCCTCGGGGACAACCCGATGATGTTGCTAAATCACTAGATCAGAAATCGTTTGCCAGGAGTAACCAAATTTCATCATTGTCTATGGCGCTGCAGCACATTTCGGATGAGGGGAATAGAGGATGTGCTAGTTTTGCAGATCCGTCCTCTACTGTCACCAGTCTAGGCAGCTTGCAAGATGGTGCCCCTGATAGAACGTGCTCGGATATGCTGCTTGGAAAGCCTGAATCAGTTCCTGAGTTTACTAATGCTCCAGGCTGCATAAGCTCTTGGTTGCACTCAACCCGGCTCATTCCGGCTCCAATCTCGGGTTCCCGGTCGCCAGTTTTTACAGCATCGAGTGAAATCTAGCTAGTGCTTCTGGAATATCCGTTGGTCAAGTAGTGAAACTAAGAATGGAAAAGCTAAAAGCCTGAGAAGCTAGGTGAAAGGAAACTTTTTGAAAGCATGAAAGTTAAAGGCTTGTGTCGGGAATATTGAGATGTTGCAAATTGGAGGGAAGTGGTTAGACAGAGATTCACAGAGCTAATGATTAATGGCAATTGCATGATTGATGAGCTTTTCAATTGAGGTCTTGCTAAGTACAAAATCACTGGGAATGCTCCTCCATATGCTGAGAAAGGCTTTTTACTTTGACCATGCAATCTCACTCTCTGTTTCTCAATCCGAACTTCACCAACATGATTACAATCCTATCGCAGAATTCTGGATATGGAGATTCTGTTTAAGCTTGTTTTAGGATTTCGTGGTCATAATTATTAGCACTTTGTCTACTACAGTTGCGAACGTATCATGTTCCTTGTGTCTTTTAACTGTTGCCATTGCGATTAGAGAGAGATCAGTGAAATGAAATGTCCTGTACGGACGATTGAAACGACCCTTGCATGTGCACAGCTATCGCGCATGTCTGTACTCAATTGTGAATCTTGACTATTTGAAAATTTGGAAAAATCACAAGGAAAAGCAAGAAATGATTGTATAATATGTTCATCTGAATCGTTTTCATTCTAACCAACGGCATTTGACAATTTTATTTATGTCAATTACATCATTAGATCAAACTACACGGTCTCTGTTTGAGATAATATGATTAGCTCGGACTATTCTATAATTAACAGACAAACTATACAAGAAATTTCCACATACTGCATGATGTCATTACTCAACAGATGAAATCCCCAGGGAAAATGTCAAAAGTCAGGAGGGAACATAACAAACAAGACCTTATTTGAACTTAGGAAAAAGCAGTACCATATAAAGGGGGAACACAATCAACAACCACAGCACATCAGAACAAAGAAAAAGGCCACATTTTGGAGATTAATGGTCAAAAAGATTTGCATACTTCATGGAAAAGCGCACTGTGCAAGAAGAAAAAGGACATCCCGTGGATTTTTTAAAGAGTGAAAAGCAATGCCACTAATGTCAATTCCATCGAATCCTTTGGAGTTGCGGTCAACAAATATGATTACAACCTTGTCATTTGACAGGTTGGACATCAGAAAAACAAAATGGTAGAAGTTAATGGGCGAGTCACATCAGGCGATCAATATGAGCGTATCAAGCAATATGGACGATAAGGAAAACGATCTTTCCTTGTACAGGGCCTATGGAAAAGTTGGAGCTCAGCGTGTGATTTCCAGTTCTTATCTTGCGTTCAAGACTATCCACCGCTCAAACAGAATGCCGAGTTGAAAACACATGGAGCGCCGAGAGAAGGAAACAGGACTGCATCACATGTGCTCTCGCTGTTGCCGACAATGGAATGGTGTTGGTGTGAACAAAAGAGCAACTATTGCAGCCTCAGTAAAATGAGCCATCGTTTTCGGGCCGTTCTGCATCAATTTGTCAGCAAAGCAAACAGGGCATGGCTAAGACGAGCTAATCTTTAGTTGGTGGGGGAGGACGAACTTAATCTTCATTGCCATTGTTTTCAACACTTAAGTCTGTATTGACAGTTACAAGTTCAATTAGCAAGACCAAGAAACGCGCAGTTTGTCAATCACATATCTGTAGCAAATGGACGCCTTGACTTTAGATTGATCAGCGAATTCCGGACACCCATCGAATGCGCTACAAGAAGCACATGCACATGATTACCTCGTCTAAGCACCATAACAAGAAAAGAAAGTAGTAAGTTCATTCTGTATAGCCAGCACGAGGGACGTCTCTGAGAATGATAATTCGAGAGAACAAAACTCCAAACTCTTTCATGACTTTGAATGAGACTCGTGAACAATCTGAACAATACAGCATGTGAAGCTGAATAATAGGAGATGAGAGAGCATGAGCAGTTCGAACACGTCAAATTTTGCAACGCCTCGAAGTCTTACCCTGTGCCCAGCGGTGATGGGACTTTTATGTCATGCAAAGATGGTGAAAAATGGGATCGACGTAAGCATTGCAATACGCCTTCCGATGCGACTTGATGCTATCTATAGGGCGGGCATTGTATGACTACGAGTATCAAACTCAAGGCAATGCATTAGCTTTCGTTGGCGTCGGACTAATTTACCATCGCTGACTCTGCTGCTCGCCCTTCAATTTTGTTAGTGCAGCTCCTTCGCTTCCGGGTTTGCTAGTGATCAGCAAATGGCACTCTTGCAGCATAATCTGTGAGATCTCATTCTCAACAAGCCTTTAGCCGGAAGTCTTCTTCAGCCATCAGCATCCATCAACACCGCATTCTGGGCCAAGCCCGAATTACTTAAAGGGCGGGTTGGGTCGACCCATCCAATTTACCCAATTTTAGTCTTTTTCCCCTTTTCTTCTTCCCTCGGATCGGGTTATCCAACTGTATCAGGCCCATAATGCCAATGGCTATAAGCTAATGATCCCCACTGGCATGAAAATCACCATCATCTAGTACTGTAGCAGTCACTCCGTTGGAACCCTATCTAGCATTGTCTTTCTTCTTTTTGTATCAATGGAGCTGGACGAGACTATTTAAGTAACAAACGTCCGACTGATTCCCAACAGAAATGGCAATCCCTGTTCTCACACAGGCCACGTGATTATCGATAACAGGTGGTATTGCTGACAATGGGCCTGGGAGAACATGCGGGTACGGCGGTTCGGTTCGAACCCAAGAGTTAGAGTGACGAAAATGGAAAGTGCTGAACCTAGACTGTTGAGGTCGCGCCCATTTCTCCCCATCTTGCATTCGTCCGAAACCGGTGAAAGTTCATCATACTTGGGGAATACGATTGGCTCAGAGCATGATCGCACTTCCGGAATGTATGGCGTGCATGATGAGTTTGAGTTTCCACATACAGGCTTTAGCTGTACGTGCATGCCCCCCAAATTTTTCTGGAGTTTGAAACTCAAGCAAAGAACCAAGATCATGATTGAACATCTCCTGCGCATGCTGCTCGCTTTGCTTCAACCTCATTGGAACCTCATGGCGATTCGGATTCTTCCGTACGATGTTCAACGCCTACTTTTTCTTTTTATATTCAGCACTTACCATCGATTGCAGATTTGAAAATGTTCTTATCCAATGCAGAGCCGATGGCATTCTTCTCTCTTTTCTCCTCTTTGTTTTTTCCTGCCCCGTAGAACATGTCGAAGCAGTGATTTTTCCTTTTGATATCAATTTTCAATACTATTGGCTCTGGTTCAAAATGCCCTTTGAAGGTGTTTTTTCTTTCCCTTGATGTTATCTTGACTCCTCAAAGTTCTAAAAGTGAGTCAAATTGGCCGCGAAATCAAAATTCTATTCCTAAATCTATTGTAGGTATGCCAATTGAGTCATAAACTTTCTAATTTTACTAATATAGTCCTGAATCTTTGTGCGAAATCCCAATGTAACCCTTCCGACTAATTTTTGCCGAAAATTGCTGACGTGACGGTGTGCCATGTAGGATGACTAAATCGTCATATCAGTGATTTACGACAACAATTGACCGAAATGATTACATTGCATTTCGCGCAAAAGTTTAGGATTAAATTGGAAAGTTTTGTACTAAATTAGCATTTGCACATTATGTTTAGAATTGATTGGATAATTTTCCCAAATTCTAATGGACGGGGCTATATGTTCAACGTACTTTACTTAAAGGCTTAACCAATAATTGTTATTATTGTATGTAGACCTATCAAAATGGTTATAAACCTATTTTTTAATCCACATATATGGGTTGAGTTGTTATATGGGTAAGTTATATTTCGTAAATGGGTAATAAATGAGTTTAAATATTATGGGTGTTAAATGGGTTATAAATGGGTTTAAAACTTACTTCAATCCAATTTACCTTTATGACTCTCTTTCATTCTCTCACATCCTTACTCGATCTCGAGCTCACTCACTTTGATATGGGTTTTCATAAATTAGGTTGAATATGGAAGTGTTTTACCAATACGGATTAAGTCAAGTATGTGTTATGTGTGGATCGTTAGATTTGCATTATATGAAAATTGGTCAAATCCGGTTAAGTGGGTTTATTTGGGTTTGACTATATTCGACCCAACCAAATTTGACCCAATCCACCTGCTTGACGGTTCTAATTATATGTAGGAAAGAACACCATGTAAATCAATATAAATTTTCGACCAAAAAAAATCAGTATATAGTAAATAAATAAGGTTTTGAACCGAGGGAACACGGACAATTTTTGTTAGTGGTGTAACTCAAGTTTATTTTATAAAGTTTCAACTTTTTAAAGGACACCAAAAGTTAATCATTCTACTGATAGGTTAGTCATTTATTATTTATGAACCTCATAAAGTTATAAAAAATAATAACAATCAAACCTAAAATGGGCCATAAAAAGTTATGTTAAATTTATAATGCGCGAGTTTAATTTCTTGGACGAAATTTGTTAACTTAAGTAAATCTATGTTAGTTGTTTGGTAATTGTATATTTGAGTCTTGACATTTGATAACATTAGATATCTTTGAAAAACTAATTTCAAAAATAAAAAAATTTCGGGTTAAAACCTCGTACTAGCACGAACCTAACCAATTAATTATGGTCCAAGCCATTTTTCTTTTCTCAGGCTAGGTCTGCTAGGGCTGGTAAAAATTTCCTCGAGATGTAGCCTGTGCGACCCATTTGCACCCTCATTAGACAAAATTGGTGAAGACTATTCTAATTTTCAAAACTGACCAACTTTACTACATTGTTCAGAGGTTTTTTTTCTTTGGTTAGAAGCTTGTTCGGATGTAAAAGATTGAGGAAGATTATAGAAACTTAGTGGGTACTCGATACTTGACTATCTAGTTTTGAAAATTCAAGGCCCTACAATAATTTATTTGGATGGTTCTCAATTACAGCCCAACGTACGAAACTAGTAATCTCCTAAGATCCTTTCTTTTAGTTAAATTCAACATGTTTAATCTTCAAACTCGATAAAAAGTCATTTATCCATTTGGACTATCTAGGTCGATGTACGGTAGACCGATGGCCAATCCCTCCAAACAAGTTGAAAAACAACAAGAATTCAACATCTAGCAAAGAGGGTCTTTAATATATTAGAAATCGCAGTGGAAGCTCGATACTAATGATGGAAAAGGTGAAATTGAGTTGGACTCGAACTTGGTAAAACAATTATAGTTTCACCAGCATGGGTGGGCAAGTGTCTCTTCAACGCTTCTCGAGGCATGCTTTGGATTACACCGCACTGCACCTTCCCACAACCCACACGGTTGATAATGATTACATGGGGAGAGAGAGAGAGTCTCCACACGAATTAATTATGCGTTGATGTCGCAGGATCTCATCTTGTCCCGCATAATCCCATCCAAGACAGCGCTTCGTGTCGACTGAGGACACTTTGGCTTTGACCATGTTAGTTGGTCCGGGGCTTGGATTTTGAACGTGCTACAGCTGGTGGAGATCGTACGGGGACAAGGGGGTCATTCAAAACGGTGGATTCCATTATTCCATCTGCTCCTCCCGGACAAAAGCCACCAATTTCTTTGTGAAAAGAAAAGAAAGCCATTGCAGCTGTAAACTGTAATTAATTCATTAAACACCTGTACTGGGATAGATTGAAAAAGGAGGAGGAGGAGTAATCATACTCTCCATTTCTGCATAAGATTAGGTGATTGTCCTTGTTTCTGATCCTGGCCACACCTTACACTGTCCAGCATCCTCATCACACCAGACTTGTATGTTGTAATGCAAATATCTGAACGGATCTTAATATCATATGAATGGATAGAAAACTGCATCTAAACTCATTTACAGCTGGCTCATAAAATCACGACGCTTAGTTCTAAAGATTGGTTGAGCATAGTTGCGAATGGTTTGTTGAAATCTTGATGAGGGTAAACCGGATCAATTTGCGTGTCTTGAATAAACTCATAAGATCAAGATCAATGTTGTAGCCTGTTCATGAATCTTATGTACTTCTTGATAAGATTTTTAAACTCATAGAATGATTTGTCAAAATTAAATTTAGAACTGAAATGACCGATGTACAATAGGTATAAGAATTTTGGACAATTTTCCTGTCCACCAAGCATTGCCACCTTTTGCACACTCCAACAAGTTCTATTCTTTGAGAGGAGCTTCTTATTAGATATTTTTACAGATCAAAGTTTCAAATATCATCTCCTGTCATAAAAGGTGACTAAAAGACACCTCCTATCACGCTACAATGGACATGAGATTTTGTTCTTTCTCTGAACAAATTCATTCAGGCTTGTCCTAATTCTAAAATCATCGGGACATGCATAAATCCACATCTTGATTGGTTTGGAAGGAAGGATCTGGTGGGGGCCATCATAAACCCTTGTGCCATAGATGGAACAATAGGGCACATGGGGAATCATTGAGCTTAGGTGCATAATGAGTGTTCTAGACCAGAAAAAATGAAGTGGGTTAGTTGGCACTCGCGCAAAAAAATAAAAATAAAAATTGAGTGTGTAACAGCAAAGATTGATGTGTTGGAATAAGTTGGCAGATTGTGTCAGTAAAAATAAAAGAAAAAGCATGTCAAGCAAGCAAGCAAAAGCTAGCTTGGCTTGGCCTTGAAGAGAAGCACCTCTCCAGCTATCTTCTAGTTCTGTCCGGGATAAAGCAAAAGAAAAGCTTGAGCAACTGGTTTGAAAAAAGTGATTAAGATCTGGTAATAATAATTTGCCCTGCTGGAGCGGTTAGCAGTGGTTAAAGTCTGTCTTTTAAATTCACACATGTCACCTCTTTGTGTGGGCAGGTAAGAGATCGTCTCAACTCTTACGGGCACTTTTTCTTTCTTTTATTTGTGGTTTCTCACTCTTTACCTTTTGTGGTGCTATAACACTGTTAGTGATTAACATAAGTTTGGAACTTGATTCTTGCTGTGTTATTTTTAGCGATGTGGGTCTTTTCTTGGAGATTTAGATCAAGGCACTAGATGCGCTTCCTTATTAGGAGGACAGTGAGCTGAAAGACTGAATAATTTCAGTCCTTACATGATACAATCCACGCAGTATTGGATGCTTTTTTAGCCTTTTTAGGTACCCATCTGGGAATATCTCAAAAGGGTGTCTGCAAAACTTGCCCTTTTTTGACAGCGTTGGTGTTCTTTTGGTATTGCTTCGAGACTTCAACTTGTCACTGCCTTCGATGAGCCTTTTCCTCCCGAGTCCTAAGCACCAATCTGCACCGTCCAGTGGTTGAAGTGATTCTGTCCCAGTTTGGGCGTAGTGTGGTCAAAAACATTTCATACCAGTTACCTGAACGACTCTGGCCTATGAAGTGTTGGATGTATTAATTATTTTTCAACTGAAAGAAAAGGGAATCTGCTTTCTTTTTTGGTTGGTCTGGAGCTGTCTCTGGGACTAGTGTTGCTTGCTCCTCCAAATTTTACTTTCTGCTTTTACGGGTTCACTTTCTTGTCTATAATTATTAAGGGTATGAGCATTTTCTCTGTCATTGCTTCTTTGGCATAAGAGTAGGCTCAATGAGAAGGTTTTGAAAAGGAGGGAAAAATAGCTGGTACTCTGTAGATTCTATGCCTGATAGATAGGATATGTCCTTTTTTTTCACTGCGCTTCGCGGGATGCTGCAAATAAGAGACTTCTTTTGCTTTTCCAAACCCCAGTACTATAAAGCTGACAAAGTCCATTGTGTTCCTTGTTGAGTCCTGCAAGATATCACCAGCTGGGTTTGGTCAAACCCCAGTTATACCTTTTCACTCTTCTTCAGCTTCTCTGTCTTATATATCCTCAAGTCCTAGTTTATGGTGGTGACCTTTGCTGGTTTATTGAAATTGGTTGAAAAGACTTGCTTTAGTTCCTGGGTTATTGTGCCTCAATTCTGAAGATGGAAGGCTGTGACGGTGGTGATATCGGGGTCAGACATGGGGGTGACAATTTCTTGAATTTTCCCC
Organism: Syzygium malaccense; assembly: GCA_031216405.1. Classification (NCBI taxonomy): domain Eukaryota; kingdom Viridiplantae; phylum Streptophyta; class Magnoliopsida; order Myrtales; family Myrtaceae; genus Syzygium; species Syzygium malaccense. The sequence continues at coordinate 11,618,015 of CM062258.1, forward strand.
ACTCAGGGATGACTCCCAGGTCAGTCCCAGATGAAGTCTCAGGAATGGCAATCAACCCTTTTGTTAGCTCTGGTTGGGATCCACTTGTGTCCCTAACTCAGAGCTACAATTTTGCAAATCCTTCATTGGCCTTTGGATTCCCTCTTTCTTCACACCCCGGCATCATGGAAAATCAGGGAACTGGTGGGGACTTTCCTCCTCCGCTCGGTCACAACCTATCGGCATTGACCGAGCAGGTCTCATTTTCACGGTTTCCCTGCTCAGAGAGCCGGAGTTACCTGGATGCGGTCGGCTACTTTGGGCTGCCTGACATTGCTAATTCTGGGTGTCCTCCTAACTATGGCTCTCATAGGGAGGATGATCATGACGGTAGTGAAGGGGCCTCGGCTAACAATAAACTGTCTCAGGGATGCCAGATCGAAGAGGATGCGGAGCGATCATCACCGAGCGTCAAGAGAAGAAAAAATGCTCCTGATCATGATACCATTTATGATAGGAAGGTCAGTCATCTGGTGTTAATGTGAAAAGTGTGACCATTTGATGTTTTTTTGTTGCTGTCCTTTTATGTGCAAATGACTCGGTAAAACAACTTGCTCTTTGTTTGTTAATCTGGAATAGGAGGTAAAAAAGGATCCTTCCAGGGTGAACTCAGATGTCCCAAGGGAATGGGACGAGAAGAAACAGAAGAATGAGCAGATTTTGTATCCCAATTCTCAGGGTAAACAAAGTGGTAAACAAGTGAAAGACAATGTTGAAGCTCCGAAAGAGAACTATATTCACGTGCGAGCGCGCAGAGGCCAAGCTACAAACAGTCACAGCCTTGCGGAGAGGGTAAACCTTTCGTTGCCCAAATGTCTCAACTGCCAGGTTTTTGTATGCCTTGAACCTACTAGGGTCATTCTGCTTTCAGGTGAGAAGAGAGAAAATTAGTGAGCGGATGAGAATGCTTCAAGAACTCGTCCCTGGATGCAACAAGGTAATCGAGTCGCTCTAGTTTCTGAGGTACTTATTTTGCTTGAGATGGTTAGTGATTCGGGGGGGATTCACTTGCCTCAGATCACTGGAAAAGCGGTAATGCTTGATGAGATTATTAACTATGTGCAGTCGCTGCAACAGCAGGTTGAGGTACGCCAACTGTTTTCTTATTCTGGTATACGTATAGTCCTGAATGAGTTTAACACCATGCACCTTTTAAAAAAAATCCATTGAACGGTATAATGTGCTATCTGATGATATTATCCTTTGAATTGAGCACAAAAGGTCTGAATAGAAGGTAAGTTTCTCTGTAGAGTAATTTACTTTGTGTGATCTTGACATCGAGTCAAATTTTTCTATACCAAAAATGGCGATCATATGAGGCCATGTGGGTTGTATCCTACGAGTTTTCATATGGGCTATCGTTTTTTCTATTTGAATATGCAGACTCAATCTCCCATTAATGGTAAGTATTAAGATCTGACTATTGAGCAGACCAAATTGAATTAAATGTCCAGTAATAACGTTGGTTTCTTTCGCAGTTTTTGTCCATGAAACTTGCTGCTGTCAGTCCAGAACTGAGCATTAACTTGGAGAGGATACTGTCCAAAGATGTAAGTTAACATGATGCTTAAGACAGATATTCGGGCTTTAAGGATATTCAGCATATATAGTTGGTAATCTAAGTTATACTTTTTCCTCTCGCAAAGATATTCTGCTCACAGGGTAGCTCTGCAACTATTGTGGATACTGAGCGTGGAATGGCTTCTTCTTCACCTTATACACAAGGATTTTTCCCAGAAGCTTTTCCAAGCATCCCGAGCTCCAATCATAATTATCCTCCCTTAACACAGGTCTCTAAAAAGGACCGATTATCTATCTAGACCATCTCTATCCCATGTTTTTCAATTACGCTAGGACTATTAATGATTGATGTTCTTTACATCAGGCTTTTTGTGAGAGTGAGCTACAAACACATGGTCAATCGCCCTTCCATTCCAGTTCGGGAGTCGACGGTTTGGGTCTAAATGGTAACTGGAAGGTCATCTAATGTTACCACAAACTCCACTAGCTTTGCTTTACGATTGATAAAATTATCCTTTATGGCACTTGGCAGGGCGCTTAAAGTCAGAGAGATGAATTTTTCAGAGAAGGGTCTTTGTTCAATCGACTCAAATTGGAAACTTGGTGAATTAGGCTAACTACTGATTTGGAGGAGAAAATAGAGTTGGTTTGTCCTGAGTAAAGAGAAATGTAGAGTAGTATAGTATGGTGAAAACAAACTGGTTTACTCTTCGGGTTTTTAATCGAAGAGGATGCTGTGAAGTGCTAACAGATTTTGTATATTTAGATAGCACTGACGAATTCTCTATCCGCAATATGCTTATTTCTTTGGTGGTGTTCTGGATTCCTAAAGAGCATTGTGAAGCCAGGCAAGGTTATGCATTAAGTTGATCAAGTAAAGGATATGTTCTGGTATTTCTCATCACAATCCTGAATGTTGTAAATTCATCAGCTATGCGTCTGAACATTAAATGGCCCTTCTCTTCTATCGGCATATGAGTTAAAAAAACTGTCGTTAAATTTCGAAATTGGAATTGGGGGTAATTAAGAAGCAGATATGGGAGAAAAGCAGCAGGCTCCACCTCAAGATTGCTCCCGATAATTAAGTAACAATAATGACAAAGTTTATTGAACATGTGGAAACTCCGAAAATCTGCAATTCTACTCTTGCTATTGCATCTAACATTCTGTTGAAGATAAAGGTTATTATTTTGGGTTGCAATAATATTCATCGGCCCTGCTTCATATCAACGCTTGAAGGGACCCAGAATCTTTATTAAGTCAGGCACTCCAACAACTCCGACACCCAAAACCTATCACAAATCACTATAAGAGAGGAATCAATCAGGGCAACAATATCTCCGTCTTGATGAAATATCACAAGGAAGGAAGACAGTTTGCCAGCAAAGTTGAAAGGGTTGGTCTTTGTTTTGGTAACGAATTTACAGGAATTAATCAGCTAATATGTTGAAAGAGCTACAGAGGAATAGAATAATTTTCAAAAGGTGAGATGCCATGTAAATTTGGTGCTCAATGAGGAAGACAGTGACATTAGAGAAGCCATCCCAAGGAATGGGCTCAGATACCTCGAAACCACAATTTTCTGCGAGCCCGGATCTGTGGTGGGGTTGCAGATACCATGTTGCTTGCCTCATAAAAGTGGACACAATGAACAGTTACCTTTTGTTTCTTTGACTTGCCCTGTCTTTATCCAGAAGGCACTGGGACTTGTGAAATCTGAAATCTGATTCGGAAGTACTTGCATCCTCTTGCAGGCTACATTTCAAAAGCCTTTCAGAATGGTAATTGTAGCCTCGAAAAAGCAATGGGAACATGATACGAAACATGTACTGATATAAAAAGAGCATAATAGACTCCCAATGTGATATTACATAACTAGTGATGATATAAAGGTTTTGGTTTTCAGACTCCCTTGTGGCTGGGTAGTGAATTGAGTTCTACTCATAGATCAAGTCACTTGTTCAACGATAACCCTTCAAATCCCACCTTTGACCCAAAAGGAAAAAGAGAAAAAAAAAAAAGGCTCACGCAAGTTTCATTCTCTACATGGTTATGACACTCCATACCTTTTTGAGTTGACGAAAATAACCTCGAGAAAAATAATATGGTGAAAGTTGCTATTTGTTAAAAATGCAAAAACCTCCCGGAGTTATGAAAATATAATACTGTCCGTATTAATCAAAACTATGATGTTTTATTTCATCACCTTATGTTATTTTTCGTTTGTCTTTATACAAACTTCATTTCCTCTCTTCTACTTGCCAATGTGCTCCGGCTGATTTTTATGAAGGATTTTCTGTAATGAGTATAAACCTTATCGGTAATCTTTGTTAATTAACACATCTTAAATCGAAATTATAATTATAAAGAGTTCACAAACTAAATTAAAGAATTTCCTTATGAGGCTTGAACTAAAGAATTGAAGATAGTAAGGGGTAATTAGGGATTGAACTTTAGAGAGACACGGTCAATAATTGTCCTCTGTTAATATTCTTTTAAACTAGAATCCGAACATTAAATTTATCAAAGTACTCAAATCTTAGATCATGATCTTAAAAAAGCAACAGGTGTGTAGACTTCTCCGATTTGAGCACAGGAAAAGAAGAAACAACAATTCAAGAAAGATCGATAAAAAGTACTGGATCAATTGATTTACATTAAGGATATACTTTTCCTCTTTCATCAATCTTAATAGAATGTGTTTTAAGTTATTGGAAGAGTGGATATAGTGTGAACAAAAAAAATTTCCTCCATTTTGGCTCCATTTGTTTAATGGAAAATATTTTCCTAGTTAATATAAATTTATGCTTAAATTCAGGAAAATTATTTCCTCTTTTAAAAAATCAAAAATCATTTTTCAAAATATGATTATATATTAGTACTTGGATAAGAAACTCTACATCTGGGCATAGGAATTCTAATGCTTGTTCCCGGGCCCTTAACAACAAACCCAAGACTAGAGGCCGAGGTTGAGTCCACCAAGGTCCATTGAGGCCAAGCCCGGGTTTCGGACCCCGATGCCCAAATCTGGATTCACAAAGGTTGGGCTAGGGACACTAGTGCCGGTGGCTGGGCCTAGGACTTCGGTACCGTTGCTTGGCTCCCCGATGCCTTAGATTGAGTCCACAAAGGCTTGGTCGGGGACCTCAATGCTTGTACCTGAGTCCCTAGTACTCACGCATGGGTCCATTAAGGCTGGCTCAAGTCCATATTGCCTAGGCTCGAGACCTTGCACTCGAGACTAAGTCCATCAAGGTCAAGCTTGTGACCCTAGTGCTAGTGCTTGAGGGCCTAGGCTCGTGTCCATCGAGGTCGGGCTCAGGACCTCGGTGCCCGCACCTCTATCCTTTGAGGCTGGGCTCGGATCCATCGAGGTTGAGTGTTGGACTTCGGTGCCCATGCCTGGGTCCCCGACACTTGCACCCGATTCCATTGAGGCCAGGCTTGGGACCATGGACCCCTTATTTCGATCCCCGATGCTCCGGTCCATCAAGACTCGACCCGGGATTGATGTTGTGCTCGTGCCAGAGACCCAAGTACTCTGCTTGGGCCGAGGTCCATCGAGGCCGAACCCAAGGCCCTAGTGCCCCGTACTTGATTTTCCGATTGTCCATGCGCAAGTCACTAGCGCTCGAAAAAATTATGTCAATTTAGGAAAGTCGTGTCAAATTTTCTAACCAAGCAATGGAAAATATTTTTCAATTTATTTTCATGTTTTCGTCAAATAGTAGAAAATATTATCATTTTCCTAAAAAATGACATTTGGGAAAATATTTTGCAAAAATATCACATTTTTCACGAAACAAACGGACCTTTGTTTCATTTAAAATATTAGCATTTTCTTTTCCATTTTCTGCCCATTCCCTTTTTCACTCCATGACGTTGCTCTAATGATACCCTGTTCCCACCGATCTGGAAAGTTTTACTCTTCTGTTTCCCTCTAGCTGAATCCAGAAAACCCGAAATGAACAAGTGGGAAAGCGATTGGCTTTCTCTTTGAACTTTGAAACTTCCAAAATATTCTGCTCTTATTAATTGCACTTGCGCATCTCAAACTGGTGAAATGAAGAGGAAAAGAACAAAGCTGTACTATAATATCATCATCATCCTCGTATCAACATGCCTTGAATCCTCGTATACCGATGATCAAACCGAAAATGGAGGAACATTGAATCTTATGTTAAATGTTTTTTTCCTGTTATTGAAAAAAAAATGATATTTGGATCTACATTTCGTCCAACCAAAGAAAAAATCGCATCTAAACAAAAGAATTTTTGAAAGAAACATAAAAACAAAAAGAAAAGAACATGTGGTATGAACATCATACTTATTGAGGAGCATCGCCAGTTTTCTTCTGTGCCTCCTCACTTTCTTTTATGGTGATTTTGTTCCTCTATGAAGGTAACTTATCGAGTACCGGCTGGATTGGGGAGAGTGTTGCAGAAACAACAAATGCAGCAAGCAGCAACTTCGAAACTTGTGAGCAGACAGAACTCTATTCGTTTGCCACTTGCAGCTGCTCTCTCTGGGCCGGATTTGCCGGGCTTTATATACTAGCTATACACCCTAAATACCATTACCTCTTGAGTTCACTCCACCTGCTCGCCGATTAAATCCAGACCGACCAGCAAGAATGACATCCCCTGGAACAGCAGGAAGTAAAAGTGGACACCCTGAGCGGATAGGAGGCTTCTGGCCGAAGCCGTGAGGAGGAGGAATGCCAATGTAAGCTCTTTGGTATATATTCGGTTGTGCTTCTTCTTCCGAGATGCCTTCTGCTCTTGCTTGCTGATTTCCTCCTTCAGGGCCTCAAGATCAGGAGCAGAATTGCCCCTTTTGTGCTTCGTCTCTTTCTCGACCAAAGCCAAGAGATCGCCCTCCGAGGAACGGCCGGATTTCTTGGTAACGACCCACTCATATGCGCTACCAAGCTGGAACAGCCCCGAGATCATTGCGTTGAACTTGGTCACGGACATGGTGTTCTCAAAGAGAAGGTAAGGGACAATAAAGGGGAAGGATTTGGGTGCTGGTAGTATGTTGAGAAAAGACATGGTCGCTGGAATGTAGCAGACGACCCATGCTGGGAGCTCGGCCTCGGGAACAAACATTGTCATGGGAAGGATTATACAGAAAAGGGTGAAGGAATAAAATGGCAATATCAGCTTCCTCAGAAGGAAAAAGAGGAAGATCAAATTGAATTTCTTCCAAATGCTGACCTGCAATTACCAAGAAACACGTAAGAACAATACCAAGTTAGTCTTCAGCAACTTTTTAAGCGGGTTTTTGCATTTTGCAATTGTTGTGCTGAAGCAAGTTAGCACCTTGGATTTGATTATGGCAGGCAAGCAGAGGCGAAACAACTGCATTGGTCCAGAATGCCATCTGTGTTGCTGCTTCCTGTATGCTTCATAAGACTCCGGTAATTCGCATTGGGCCTGGTCAAGACAACATGAAATTTCCATGAACACTACAAATACTGGCCGGCTTGTCGAGGGGAACAACCGCATTTTGATCTCATAAAAGCTATAATTTTAAGAATGTTCCCTATTTCTGCCTATTAACCAGATAAGTACCTCAACATCATTGAGAAAAATAAATTTCCACCCATGAAGATGAGCCCGGACTGCAATGTCCATGTCCTCGACCGTCGTCCTCTCCAACCACCCACCAGAATCCTCCAAAGCCTTAATCCTCCATACGCCAGCAGTCCCATTGAAACCGAAGAAATTTAAGAAGACGCCATTCACTTGCTGCTCCACCTCAAAGTGGAAAGCCAGATTAATGTTCTGGAGCCTAGTTAGGAGATTCTCATCCTTGTTCACAAATGACCACCTCGCTTGAACCAAGCCAAGCTCCTCATTATCCTGCATCACCATCAAATTGCAATTGAAGATCATCAGTATGCAAAATTGCCAATTAACAACAAAACTTCACTTCCATTATTATGTGTAAGCAGCAAAATTCTCATCTCGCACATGAGACAATCTGCCACATCAAACTACCATCAATTACCTTAAAATGAGGAACTGTTCTCTTTAGAAAGTCAGGGGCAGGCTGAAAATCGGCATCAAAGATGGTGACAAACTCATACTCTTTGACATAGCTGCAATTCATAGCAGACTTGAGATTGCCAGCCTTGTATCCTTCTCTAATCACCCTATGCCGATACACGATGCGAGCGCCTTCTTGCTGCCACTTGTTCACTTCCTCTTTAATCAGCGACTGTGCAGTAGGATCATCAGAATCATCAAGGACTTGAATCAGCATCTTCGACTTCGGCCACTCCAAGTTGCAGACAGCAGCAATTGACTGCTGGTATACCTGGCGGATAGATTAAGAATATCCATGTCAGATCAAGCTCACTATTTCTTGATTAATGCCACAACAAATTCATTTGGAAATCAATACACTCAAACACACAAATGACAAGAAATGGGGTAAATCAATTTTTACCTCCTTCTCGTTGCACATGGGGAGTTGCACTAGGACCATAGGGAAGTATCCCTTCTCGCCGGATTCGACATCGACCGAGGTGTCCTCCTTCGGGACGGGCTTGATGTTTCTGAATTTGATCCAGAAACAACCCAAACACAGGACAAGCCTATCCAAGCTCTGGATAAGGAAGAGCACTATGCAAGCATTGGCCAAGAACTGCAATGGAGGAGCAAGATACTCCACCCGGATCGAAACCCACTTTGAATACAACCGATCGAAAACACCCTTAACTGAGAAAGAAGTAGCCAACAAGTGTTGCAACTCGATATTGTGTGAACCATAGTGCCAACCCTTGAAGTAAGCAGCCACTTCAAACCCTAACAGGACAATGGACAGCCAAAGGAACACTTTTATGAAAGCATAGAACCTGGCCTTGAGAGTGGAGCTCTCCCTCACTCCTCCGCCGCCACGAGAAGCCTCGCTGACGTCGTTGTCGGTCCTACCGGAGGCGACGCGGCGCCTGATGGCGGAGGCGAGGCCGAGGGCGGCGGCGGCCATGGAGGCCAGGCAGCCGGCGGCCTTGTGAGCCCTGAGGAGGAGGACCCACGTGAGCTGCTTCGCGTTCTTGTTGCGCGTCCGCTCCGGCGCCGCCCCCTCCCCGGCGGCGGCGAAGATGTCTTCGTCCGACGGGCTCTCGATCTCGACCATGGACCATTTCAGGTTCTCCATCTTGACGACGACGGGCGTGCCCTTGTGAACGCTCTGTTTTGCCCACGAATCGAGCGAAGGTGCCATCTTTGGTCTTGATTTACTTGAATCTTGATCTTTGAAGCACACCCACTTCGCAGTAGAGGTCAAATCTTCGAGCTTGTAGAAGATTACTTCAGGGCAGGTGAGCCAAAAAGACTCAATGCATTAAAACTCTGTGGTCTTATCAAATCAATGCCAATGACAATGAGGATGGCGGAAGAAAATGATGGGAGTTCTTCTGGGTGTGTGCGTGTGCGTGCAGAAAGCATTCATGAGTCGTGAACGAGCAGGCAACGGAGCGCCAAAGGACTCATCACTCAATTACAGCTCCGAGGAAGCGAGAACTGGAGGACGTAATAAGGAAGAGAGAGAGAGAGAGAGACAGAGTGAGGGTGGTAACAGCTCAACACGTCTTTGATTTCGATTCCGAAGTCCAAAATATTATAAGAAACGAAATGTTCCAACGAGGAAGGAAAGCACGCACGTTGTCTGTCGATGTCAAATGTCTCTCCTCTCTCTCTCTCTCTCTCCCTCTCCCTCTCCTTCGCAGAACTGATCGTTTTCACAATGAAGGTCAAAAAGGAAATCTCTTGAATCTCCTGTCCTCGCATGATTGATTGCTGAAACTTTTTTTTCCCAAGTTGATAAAAACTTGACATAATTTGCCAGATCTCGTTCGCGTACGTGACAGCTAAAGAAGTGTCTTATGCGTGGAAAGACCAGGATGAAATGACCAGGAAGCGTGAACGCTAGAAGGGTCACTGTTGCTGACGAAGAATGTGCTCTGTCTTTTCATGGGGTTGTTTCAAAATCGGAGAAATTGACGCGTGCAGTCGAAGGAGTCGTTGATTCCACTACCACGGGGTAACTGGCAGCGCGCTTCCTCTTTACTTGGATTTTCTACGTTCTTTCTTCCCTTGGTTTTGTTTGCGTAGAAATTAGAAAGGGAAATAAAATATGAAAAATTACTGAATGGCTGATGGAATCCGATTCCATAGCCAGATCATGCGTTTATTCTATCTCTTCCAATCCCGTTAACTCACCCCGTTGGACTCACTATTGCTCAAAACCCTAAATCGATGATTATTGACTAATTAGAATGTATTAACTGCCTTACACAATAACATGGGACTTCTTTAATACAATTCGCATGCACATCTCATTAAATATCCATTTCACATCTAATCTCCGATATTGGGCGTGTCACCCTTATTGCTGGTATCCTTCTGTAAATCTCTACGACGGCAAAACTATGCACAACAACCACCATTAAGTGCTAAATCAAGATCGCATTAGTGAAGCCCAATGCTTGCTTTTACACATGGTCTCCAACTGGTGTTTCCACACCAATTATCCATGGTTTATTTTCGTCAGACCAACCCCAAAGGCAATTTCCACATGAAATCTACGTCGATAATGAGATTTTCTCCTTAAGATATTCATCACTTACCAAAACAAATTGGGTGTACCAATCAACCATAGTTTGAGATTTTTTCTGAGGCTTTTTTCATGATATGTGTAGATGCAATTGATAAAATCTAATATTCCCATATTAAGTGTGCTTAACTAGTATCATTAGGAATTAGCGGTTCTAGGTTCCATCCACCAGATTTCATTTGAGTTTCGCTTGAAACATGAAACCTATCCATAATAATCGGTTCCCCATTTTTTTTACTCTGGAACCTGAAACCTATTTTATCACAGATTTTAAGGTCTACCTGAGAATTATGCTCACCTCTTATCTCATTAGATCTTTTGAAAAAGTAGGGGGACATCATTTCCTCTAACCATTCGTTGGCTCGTACAGGAAGAGAGATAAAGGAGAGAGTTTGGAGAGTAGTCTATCATCTCTGTGATTACTCAAAACTGGTTCAAAACCTCAGACCTTTAGTATTGCACAAAATTACTCACGGATGCCATTACTTTAATTGATAGTGATTCTTTTCTTGCAAACAAAGCCCTATTTTGTTTCTACCGTCGTTTTCCCTACATACCTTCTAGAAAAAAGTTTACCTACTACAACAACAACCGATATTCTGGGTTCTTTCATATAAGCCACACTGTTAGTGCTACATATATATATCTTAATCCTGGGAGCATTCACTTCTCTTCAGACCATGTACACAACTTCCCCTCAAAGAGACGCATTGTCATTAAGCACTAAACCACAAGGATATCTGCAGGTATCATTGTGGATAAATAGCTTCGATTCCATGTTCAGTCCAGTTCCCCCAAGAACCGAATCGCATAGTACATGTTCCTAAAAATAGGGAAGCGGAAACCGGACCGGGTCTCGCCAGAACCTAGAATTTCTATATGGGAACCGGTCTAGTTCTCCGATTCTCGATTTTACCCTGAGCCATGATCACCCTTAAGTACCACGGCTTATTTATTATCAAGCCCCATTCAAGAAAATCCAAAGGATTGTCGAATTAGAGAAGACTAGAAGGCTGCCAGGTGCAAGTTTCTCGTGGAATTTTCGGTTGCGAAAAAGAAAATATTACAGATTTTCTAAAGCATCCGGCAAGTACCTCGTAGTAATTGCAATGTCTTCAAAGTTGCAATATCGCATAATAACTTTTACAAAAAGAAAAAACCTGTCTCACCCCAAGTTTAAGGTCACATGACTTTCAAACATGTATTACTAACAGCACAACACGATAGAGTTAGAGACATTTTAACGTGGCTTATGATGTTTGCTTCCGCCTTCTGAATTTAATCTAATCCACCATCGGGAATCGTAAGGGTCGAATTTTCTGCACTTTAAAAAGATACACGTTCCTAACTTTTACTTAGCCTCCAAAATTTAAAATCCAAAAAAATTCTAAGCTTTAAAAATTGTGAAAAAACAATTTGGAATTTCGTAAGTTGCTATGTTCTAAATTTAAAAGTTATATGGTAGCGATGTGGAATTTCGCAAACTTGGTATGATATTTAATTGAGCTCAAGCTAGCGAGATAGTCAATCACTTTTAATTCCAAAATTAAATCTTTAATTTATAAGTTGAGTTAAGCTTGAATAGTAAATTTAATTGGCTTGAAGGACGTCGATCGTACCAATTGTTTGTGGCTACACCTATGGATGTGTTTGATTTGCGAAAAATTTTATATTTAAGAAAAATGTTTTACACTAAAATCGATTTCAGGAAAAAATGATTAGTTTTTTCTTATTCAGTGATTAACTTGAAATGAGATGAAAATTGTTTTTCGATATTTGAATCTTATTTATGAAGGTAGTTTTCCCCATATATAGTATCAGATGATAGACTAATAACAATTGACATATGAGTTTTCAATTTTTTCATCAAAAGATGGAGCAACTTAAAAAATTTTTAAAAAAAATTAATAGAGGACAACGAAAAGATGGACCATAAAATTTGTAAGCTAAGAATAACTAGTTTTGACATTTTAACAAACACTTTTGTGCTTTATTTTATTGTGGTTACCTTTTGGGGAAAGCTTTTGGGAAAATGTATAAGACTTTAGGTAAAAGAATTTTCCAAAATGCAAATAGTATTTTGCGGGTGTACTTTAAAATTACATTGGAAAATAATTTTGACTTAAATGCTGTTAGAAAAAAATTACACTTTGTAAATTATTTCGCTAGTTTTTTTTTTTAAATTTGCAAACCTTTATTAGCGGAACTCAAGCCGCTGGTGAGCCAACTCGCCGGTGCTTGAGTCCTTCACTGGCGAGGTCACGAAGTTTGAGGGCATTCAAGCGCATTTCCGTAATTATGAAAATTCAGCGAGGGTAGAGTTAGAAGGAAAAAAATATACTAGAATTCCGGAAATGCTCAAAACTCAAAAAACCTCCTACCCTGCTTTGGATTAAAGGTGTTTAGAGACCTTTGGAAATTCAATTGCATTTCCCCAAAATTTTCTAAAAAATTTGTCAAACGGTATTTACATTTGCTAAGGGTCTTTAGAGTCCAAGGGACTTTGGGAAAATGGTTCTCAAAAGCAATTTGTGAGTTATAGAAAGCTATGAACTCAAATCTCTATATATTCTACCCAAACACAAATGCCCCCCCCTCCCTAAAAAACAAAAGATGAAAAACTAATCAACAAACAACTCGGGTATATTACAACAGACCTATAAATTCCAGTAATTTAACTTAGCGTCTTATTTTCGTGAAAATTTGAAATTGATTTTTGAAATTGGTTTGAGAAAAAATGAAACAAAAATAGGGTTTGAATTCCGCGATGAAGAGAAAAAAACAATAGACAAGAAGAAAATCTTGATCGAAGGTTCTTTGTACACGCATATGCATGGACAATATGAATTTTATTCTACTATTAGATACTCAGGGAAAACGATTTCCTCTCTCAAGAAGGTAGAAATGTTTTCCAACTTTTGAGCGTGGACGTTTTCCTTCATCATAAATCATTTTCTCTACAAATTTTATCCATCTTTTAGTAACCAAACATTTGAAAATATGGAAAACGAATCCCAAGGGATCATATTTAGCTAAACAAACACATCCTAAATCACATGGAACAAAGAACCCAAAAAACAATTTTTGTTTCGGATAATTTCAATTGGACGAGAGATGAAGGGTCCGCTAACGAGTCGCGACCGTACCGACTTTTTGAGCATGGACGGAAAAGAGAAGAAAGGGCGAAAAAAGACGAGGGGGAGGTGCAGACTACATTGATTGATTCGGCGCAGGGGGCACTCTAATGACGAGGTCTACAACTCAAAGCGAAGCAGATTGCAGCCAAACAATGTGAAAGATGCTTTATTCAAATGACGGTATTGTATTATTAGCGCTTGAACGAGAAGGAAGCCACGAGCAGCGCGGCGGGGACGCGTGGAGGAGGAGCGGTGGTCAGCAGGGCGAAGGTCAAGACAGGCTGGCCACCGCAGCCGGCCGCGCTACCTGTCGTGGGCTGCAAATGTTTTGCGCGCAATCTCCGCCGCCTCCCCCCCGTCGTACCTCCCCACCAACTCCACCATCCCCGACCCCCACCGCCCCCCCATTCCTCTCTTTTTCCTGTGTGTCTTGTGCTGCTGATTTTCGCATGTCATGATACACGAACCCCTGCCCGTGTTTCCACGAAACAGCTGCGAGAAATCTGTTGCAGCTAGCCCCCCACAATAATGGCTGAATCGCATTGGATGGCACTCGACACGTCCGTCGCTCTCGCTCTCGCTCTCTTAAACGATCGCGGGTATCTGACTCCTTCGAAGTCGATGTGTCGAGTAACATGACGTTTGACCCGTTTCCTAACTACTCGAGTATTCGAAGAACAAACGGGATGGCTTATGCAATGTAGTATCAGGTCGCCCATCGTTCGCATATTTGATGAACCCCCTCTCATCTTCCTTTCTTCGTTAGTTCGATCAAATTCAGAAAGGGATTTTGCTGCGCGTACATCATCCATCGAATTCACAGAGCAGTATGGATCAAAATCGAATCCTTTATCCGCGAAACGATAGGTACCGATTTAAAAGAACAGGGTCACCGGTCAAAACCAAATTGGAAAGAATTATAAGGCGATGGCTTTCTCATTCGATTATCCATGGAAAAAACTAAAGTGTGAGAAATTTTCATCGAGAGAACAGTAGGATTGTTATTTCTTTCTTGTACTTATATTAGGACTAATTGATGGCAGAAATAGCGGCTCATGATGAAAAATGACTCGAGCCTTCTTTTCCCCAACCACACCGTTGAATTTTATAGTTATGTCTTCTTTGTCGGTGATTAGCTCGTGTAGTTTTCTTCGAAAAATACAACAAAAAACAGAGGATGGTCAATGGAGTCGATGTTGAAGGAAGTTCGGAAAAGGCGTCACTCAACAAACCATTCAAATGGACCAAGGAAGGAAGATACGTGGATGACAGCTCCCCCCATGATCATTTTGCTTCTAGGGTGTCGATCGCAGCTTTAGAAAAACCATGCGTCGTACAATGCCTCATGCCCACTTACGCATCAATCATATGATTAGTCAAAAACACAAAAATTGGTGTTTGTTCTGGAGCTACGGTAGCCCCCGCTAGCACTGATTTTTTCAACTTTGCTTTACGCAAAGACTGTTTGGGGTCAATTTTTAATGGACATGGGGTCCCATTGACCGCGAATTAGCCCCAATAGTCTTCACTAATCAAGGCACAGTTCCGACGATTTGAAAAAGATTATAAAATATCGTAGTTGGTATATTCTCTTGGGTGCCTTTTGACTGTTGATTAGAACATGGAGAGAATGCTCTGATTTTTATTTTTTTTATATTTTTGCATAATACAGTAGGCACCCACGAAGTACGTTTTGATTTTCCCGTTTTCCACCTATGTGAACAGACTTTAGACCGACCAAAAAAACAATTTGTGAACAGGGTTTTCTTGATTTCTGAAAGTGCTCAGGTGAGTACCGATTAATTAGTTTTTCTAAACTCGTTTTTACCAAAAATAGCTAATCATATTTTCGAACAAATAAATGCGACATGCGATCACATACTCTGTCTATCCTGGATCAATCATGGAACAAGCCTATTTTTTGACCGTTCGTCTATTTTTGTGAGGGATACAAGTCATTGTTTTTGAAAAAAAAAATGTTTTTCGGATCATCATTCGGACGGTGTTCAAGTTCATCTAGAATTATTTCTCGGTTGGTGAGAGGAACGGAGCGCGCGAGCGATGCAATCGCAAACGTGCGTATATGGAGAGGCTTGATGCCATGCCGGTCATCATCTCTGTTTCTTTTCTTATGCCGGTAACTGTTCTGCTGGGGGTGTTTCTAGGTTGCAGAAGACGGACTCTCTTTCATGCGACTTTTCACGTTGGTGTCCATGTTCAGCATTTGATCCATACACCACGTTTCGCTTGTCCAATTCGCTAGTGCACATTCCCACGAAAGTTCAAAGATTCCAACGCCACCAAACATCAAAGCGAAAAAACACACTCGGGTGTCCTCTGGCTCGCAAATGATTAGATTACATTAATCTTTGACGGACGTCGGTGTCGTCTCACATGGCGTAACCCTTCCTCTCACGCCCTTTTAGCAGGTTCTATGCTCGAAGTATCGAATTGCGTCATGGTCCAACTCGATCTCATTGCAATGATTAGCGCTTTAAGAAACACACCCAGATGGTTCTAAGTGCGTAATTATAGGCTCTCGTTCACAAGGGATTCCCTTTTCTGCATTAGTTTAGCATGAAAATCATATTTAGATGGCGCACCATGTGGAGCTAGGCTCATGGTTTTTGTCCTGGTCTGCAACTAGATCGTGTTTGGTAGACATCAGGACTAAAATTATGGGATGAAGGTGCGAGAGAGAGGGGAACGAAATGGTACATAAGACAGTTGAATTATAAGAAGTGGATTGAAATTTGATCCAATTGCGAAAGTATAGGGGCCAACAAGTAGATTTCTCAGACCACAATCCAAGCCCAAGTTTCATCTCGGCCCTGGTTCCAATGACCACAGTCCATGGTTGCCACTATCCTGCCTCTTTCAATTCACACTCTCCACCAGAACAAAACTTGAACTGTAGCAAGAAATGCAAAAATAAATGTTTTAACGTCTGAATCTTGGACGTGTGTTGTGTAACTTGTGTAGTATATTCTCATTCTTTAACCTTAGGAATGGTAAGAGAGGTCACACTCTTTCGTCTGCACAAAACAGCAAGGGAATGTGAAAGTACTATGGACGGGGGAATTAGCTCTTCGGGCAGCTGAATCAAACTGTTGGGTGCATCCTCTTCCTCCTCTCGTCCCCGTGTTAATCAATTAATTTCGATGTCTGAGAGCGAAGTTCAGTGTCACTTGAGAAAAGCCGAATCGATCCCCTCAGTTTTTGTCAGCTTCCAACTCCACCGTCACTGCTAAAAAACCCATAAACGTCGCTCGAGAGTGCCACTGTGCTCGATGATACGGCCAGCAAGATCATGATCCATGACACCACTTTGTCTTTCTTGGTTGCAATCCCGTGAGTATCCCTGCAAAACAGGTGCAGGATGTTTAAGTCGGAGACAAGACAAAGTCAGAGGATGAAGGTGATAAGGCCAACTACGAATAGCAATGATCCATCAGAAATTTGCCACATGAAATTCGTGCCATCCTATAGCATCGTGCAAAGCCTCTTTTGAATCTATGATTATACACTTCATCAATGACATATCCTTGTAACACGGCTTCTTGAAGGAAGGGCTCTCAGCATTCATCATTAGTAATAGTACATACCTAAGAGCAATTGCAGATGGAAATATGAACCCGACAGAGGTTGCTGCGGTGGCGCCAGTAAATTGGAATGCATCCCATATGCTGGGCACGAAGTTTGCTCCCAAAAATATAAAGCCCATTAGCGCTACTGTTACTGAATAAAATCTCCGGTTGTCGAAGGTGATGGGGATTTTTGCATAGGGAAAAAGGAGGCCGTCCAGATTGAGCCGAAGTGAGAAAAACACGATAGGGAAAACAAGCATGAGGTGGATTCCATAGCTAATTCTCACTATATCATTGAGCATCACGCTGTAAGGAATTCCTAGATCCCCATCAAAATTTGCAAGTACATCATCCAGAGTCTGATCCCCAAAGAGAAGAAACCCAAAGAAGCTGGTTGCGATGTAGACAGATGAGCATAGTATCAGTGATGAACGTACTATTGACTTCATCTGCATCGGTTCTTTCAGTTCATTCTCGATTGGGTGTACTGCAGCACATGTCAATTGTGCAAGCAAATTGTTGTAAGCCAATGGGAAAAAGAAAAGGACTCGTGAAATGGACTAGATGCAGCATGCCTTGAGTAATGACCATCCGGTGAGTTTGTCTATCGACTTCATTGTTTCCTCTCATTCATGCAGGGTATCTGACAGAATTCTACGGTGGTAATAACATCAGACATAAACGGGATAACGATTGCCTTAATTTAGCTGACTAGCAATGTTAGAATGAAAGATCTCAAAAGAATTCCAGCAGGTAGCATCCTTCTAAGCATTCACGAAAACTGCAAGATAATTGCACATCATGACTATTCAATTTATACGAATCTGCTCTTCATGGACAAACTTTTCACCTTTGAATGACTCCAATAACAACAAAGCCTCAGAATTAACTTTGCTAGATTGAATCAGTGTTGTCGGTTTTCTCCTTATTCTAGCCAGCACAATCTGGATGTGTATGAGAGTCGGAGATGTGCCCACTATGTTGTGACAAAATCTTCTCGTATGCAGTTGTATGCATCTACTTTAACAATGCACACTCCACATCCATGTTGGTTATGACAGCACTTTCTGAATCAACATTTAATTTCCATAAAGCTTCATGTCACACAATGTTCACTTATCCATTTAAGTACAGGTACTGATTACAAGAGATGGAGTTCGAATGTTTACCATTATGGTGACAAATATAAGCAGTGACCAGAACAGGAAAAGTTGTGAACAGCTTCCAAAATGATGTCTGATCGGCGAGCTCAGGCATCAAATGTGGCATCGTTATGCTTCCATTTGCCAGCTTAAGGATTGCTACTCCAGCAGTGATTGCAACAAATACCACAGCCAGACCAACCGACAAGGCCGACGTGTATCTCAACGAATCTATTTACAAAAGAGCCACAAGACTATGATCACGAGAGCTTTGTGGAATGTAGGTCACCAGCAAGTATTATAACAAAAGCAAACCGCGGTGGCAATTCACCAAGCTTCTGAATGTGCATTTCAGCTTTGCAGTGTTATCAGATTAGCAAATTATATATGACTTGTGAACCTAAGGGTGAGCGGTTTCGGGTTTTGTCCAGCGGTGGAACCTGGAACCAACCCGTCAGAATAAGTTTCCTAATTTTTGAAACTTGAAACCTACCTTGCATACTCACAAACCTGGAACCTACCCCGTTACAGGTTATAGATCTACCCAGGTTATACCTGTACTTTTAATTGAACGATTGAAATGAATCATCATCTCTAACAACCACCATTTTCTACAATTCACTGATCATAATTCATATTTAGATACACGAAGAATATGAAATATTAATAAATTAAAAGTCTCAGTTAAGAATATCGTTGGAAATTGAAACTCATACTAGTGGTTTTAGCTAACACACTCATCATTAGACGCCATGGATTGCCACAAGATTGCGCAAAGGTATGGAACAAGAAAAACACAAAGACTTGTTCCAGGTTTTAGGTTCCAGGTCCCACCTAGCTTGCTGGTCGGAACAGGTTCCCTGATTTTTGGAATCTGGAATCTACCTTGCATATCCTAGAACCTAGAACCGGATTGGTTCCCACTTATCTGGTTCTCAAGTTCCGGTTCTATCCCGGAACCATGCTCACCAATATGTGAAACCAGTACATATTTGACATCTTTCAATGCAACCCAAATGGAGGCACGGGTTTTTTCGAGTTTGGAGCAGAGAAGACAGAACCATTTCACACTTTTGGCTTGAGCTACAATCAAAATGAGAAGACAGGAGATGGGAGGAAGGACTTTACCAACTCGTTTGAAAGAGATGAGAGGAGCGAAGACCAGGAGCGTGGTGGACAGCAGCAAGAATGCGCGTGAGGTCCACCAGTGTTGACCAAGCCATTCCTCCATCACCCCAGTGTGGTGGACCCAGTTTGACCACGTCCCCGATAACACGTCCCCTGCCATCGCCAAAACATTCCTAACATTCAACTTTCGACTTGCCAATTCTCCGGATCCATAATTAGAAGAAGAATAAAGACCCAGAAACTCTCTCTGCTCAACACTTCAATCTGGACCATTCATCGTCACGTTATCAAGCTAATAAACCCATGAACAAAAATCAAGATTTGGCATTCGATTAAGTTAATCCCGGGATCAAGCCTAATCAAAATCCAGTCTTTCGAGAAAATTGAAAAAATATGGCAGAGGTTTGATGTCCATACCTATGATGATCATGTAGACCACGAGCATCCCGAGGTTGTTGACGACGATGCAGGACTGCAGCAGGGCCCTCCCGGCCCCGCCGTACGCGTCGGCGGCGGCCGCCGCGTAGGTGGGGGACTTGGAGGCCCGGCTGAACTTCAGGATCATGTCGATCGAGGTGTTCGTCAGCACGGCCCCGAGCAGTATCATCGCCAGCCCCGGGATCAGGCCCAGCTGCTTCAGCGTGGCCGGGAGGGCCATGATCCCGGCGCCGACGATGGTGGTGGAGAGGTTGAACACGGCGCCCGAGAACGACGCGCCGCCGAAGCCCGCCTCCGTCGGCTCGGCGGCGGCGGCGGCGTGCTTCTGCGGGAGGAGGGGGGCCCTCGGGCTCCGCCGGTGCTTCCGGTCGGAGGATTGCAGGAACGTCATTCTTGCCTCCACTCCGAAATGTTCGAGAGCGAGAGAGAGAGAGAGAGAAAAGGGGGTTACGTTAAAGAGGGGTTCCTAAATTTGACAGACCAAGAATGGGGCGCGTCGTCGACGTAGACAACGATCGTAGGAGCCAATCGGATGGCGACACGTAGGATCGCCGCCGCGAGGGCTCCTGGGAAGATCCGTCGGGTCGTCGTCCGCCCCTCCGTCCGACGCACCGCCGCCGCGAGACGGTCGAAGCACGGGCGGAGGAAGGGGACGCCGACGGGCCGCGGCGCGTGGAGCAACGCGCCAGTTCCCGTCGCCGCGGAATGTGGTAAGAAAAAGGAGGAGGAGGAGCCATCCGCCGGACGGCCCGACGGCTACTGTTGTCGGAATGCCCAACGGCTATTATTGTCGGAATTTCCGGACATGGAAAGTGCTTTTCAAATCGGAGTATAAAATAATATCCGTCGAAGAAAATTGGAGTATAAAAGAAAAAAAAATTGGAGCATAAAACATGAAGTCGTGTCGGAACGAGAAGCCCATGACCGTTTTGGCAGGAACAAGCCCAACCCCCACGACATTTGCAGCCATAGATCTGCCCTTGAGTAAGCGCCATTAGGACTCAAAAACATCCAATTAGCAGCATCGTTTGCCATGAGCAGCAAAGTCTAGCAATTGCCATCTCTCGCACTATTTCTATTTTTTTTTTAAACTTAAATTTACTTCGGTCGAGGTTTAGTAACTCGTCTTCGATCTTATGCGACGACCAAGAGAAAGATTATGGAACTTTTTAATATTCGTTTAGTAAATTCTTTCACCGTGGAGAAAATGCATGAGTTTGGTGATCCTGTGCCGCCAGAGCATGGCGTTTACAGGAATGTTGCAAACAAGTGTGGAAGACATGATCTAACATCCCAGAGAACATGTGATGCCTCCCTTTTTTTATTGTTTTTTTATTAGTAAAAGGGCTAGGGATAATAGGCAACCAATGTACGTACTTATGAGGGCGTCATCATGATGGTCTCATCTCCATTACAGAATGTTCGATTCGAATCACAGTTACTCAGTTCGACTGTGAGTATTCGAGCCCATCAACATAGCTTCATCAACGTGTCAGAAGTCAAGAAGTCTCTCCACATGTGGTAACGAATGCCAAAGGCACAAGTTACCCACAGGTTGCTCACGATATAGCTTGAACTTGTGATTTTAAGAAAGAGTGTGACCCTTTCATTGCTGGGCTACCGCTCTTTGAGGTCACAAAATGTGCCACTTGCCATGAAAAAAATGTTCATCAATTTCTTCCTCCCAAGACTCCTTTTTAAGAGAGCGTAGAAAATTTCAATTTGAGAGACGGTGGTTTTGTTAATAATTGATTCAGAAGTGGTCAGAGATCTAATCACTGATGTGATTCACGTCTGTAAAGGGCGTCCAAGTAGACCTTGTCTAATTTCTGGAAAGGATCGCCAAAAATTCATTCATTAAGCATGGCAAAAAGTTGCAAAAAAAAAGAAGCATGGCTCATGCTTCTTCAGTTTTACCATTTTGATAAGGCCCATCTGGAATCGAGAAAAAAGAAATTCTCCACAAACAGTTTGTTGACACGTGGTAAGAGTACGATAAGTCATCGCAATCGAATCTCTACAAAATTCAAGTGACTCCCAAACTTTGGATAAATCTTTTTAAGAAGATAAACCTTCATTAACAAGGAAACTAATGAATATCATTGCTATTGGTAAATAAGTAACTGGACAATCTCTCCTCTTTCTAAAGTTTTTATCTCCTAATTAACGAAGAATTATATGCGCGAAATGAATATAAAGCCAGTAATTAAACGTAATGATCCGATTTTCCTTTCTAATTATGATCTCCTGGTTTGTAGCCGTCCAAAAAGAATTAATAAATTAACATATCGGCTCATTTGGTTTTATGTATGTCCTGTCCTAAGTACAAGTCCCACATCATTAATTAAAAAGAGAGCAAGATAACATTATAATAGTTATAGCCCTCTTCTTCCATGTCATTATCCTCCTAATTAAGTGTTCACGAAATCATCCAAGATTAGCTTCAACGTCCAAGACCATATGGGATGCACGATTTGCTCCACATTCATGATCTGGATGTGAATGAGTCGAATTACTTATCCCTCGGTCTGTTAGCGAGCTATCTCTCCAGGTTAGCCAAACTTTTGCTCGTCAGCATTCGACTGACGTCTCAAATCTCTTGCTTTGACTTGGGTGGAACACACGAATATTACATGTCAACCCTTCCTATTCCACAATTTGTACCACAAGGGTGGATTTAAGAAAGTTTTGGGGGAAATGCGGCTTAAATAATTTTTTTTTTGGTCGGGAATACTGAGAATTTCATTAACTCGACGAAACTCCGTACACATCAAAGACTAAGGTATCTGGTATAGGTTTTGGGGGATAAGATGGCCAATTGGGAGGGAGTTCTTTTTTTCGCTCAACCTTGGCCGCCCAATCTGCTAACTTGTTTGCCTCTCTTGGACAACAGATCGGACTCATAAAAATCGAGTCGGGCCAGCTTTGCTCAAACAACTTTGGGGATAATTGTCAAATCATTCTTAAACCTATTGTACGGCGGTCAATTCAGTCCTAAACCTTTTAATTTTGCCAATTCAGTCCTAAACCTTTTAAATTCTTACCAATTGAGTCCTTCCGGTCAATTTTGACCGGCCGGCGATGACATGGCCGCCGGCCGTCCGGTCAACGCTGACGTGGTAATTTTTAATTAATTTTTTTCAATTTTTTGATCTCTTTTTTTCTTTTTCTTCTTTTTTTTTTTCTGGTTTCTCCCCTCTGGCCGGTCCGGCGACCGGCAGCCGGCCAGAGGGGAGGGCCGGCGAGGCCTCTGGCGAAGCCCGCCCTGCCGGCCACCGGGGAGGGCAAGCCTTGCCGGCCCCTGGCTGGGCGAGGCGAGGTCGGCCTCACCTCGCCTAGCCGTCGCCTGGGTCGCGACGGCGAGGCGAGGTCGAGCCTCGCCGTCGCGACCCAGGCGACGGCGAGGCAAGGTCGAGCCTCGCCGTCGCGACCCAGGCGACGGCGAGGTCGAGCCTTGCCAGATCTGGGTGAGGCTCGACCTCGCGATGGCGAGGCGAGGTCGAGCCTCGCCGTCGCGACCCAGGCGACGACAAGGCCAGGCCAGGCGAGGTCAAGCCTTGCCGTCGCTTGCGGCCCGACGGCGAGGTCAAGCCTCGCCAGATCTGGGCGAGGCTCGACCTCGCCGTCGCGACCCAGGCGACGGCGAGGCAAGGCGAGGCGAGGTCGAGCCTCGCCGTCGCCTGGGTCGCGACGGCGAGGCGAGGCTCGCCCTCGCCGGTGGCCGGCGGGGCGAGCTTCGCCAGAGGCCTCGTCGGCCCTCCCCTTTGGCCGGTCGCCGGACCGGCTAGAGGGGAGAAACCAAAAAAAAAAGAAGAAAAAGAAAAAAAGATTAAAAAATTGAAAAAAAAAATAATTGAAAATTGCCACGTCAACGTTGACCGGACGGCCGGTACCGGCCGGCGGCCACGTTAGCACCGGCTGGGCAAAATTGATCGGAAGAACTCAATTGGCAAGAATTTAAAAGGTTTAGGACTGAATTGGCCGCCGTACAATATGTTTAGGACTGATTTGATAATTTTTCCAATAACTTTGACTAGATGATAAATTTGACAAGGGTGACCCTATTAATTCTCTAGCATGGTCCATGGAGTGTACAAGCTATAGTGTTCAAGTCCGATAGCCTGACGTGCTCCATGTGGAAACAGGGGATACGAGAGAAAGAGGACAAAGACGGGACAAAGTGGCAAGAAAGAAAGTTCATGCGGTCCTTCGACCATACGATTGCTGGTTCTTGATGGGCCATGTCCATCATGCATCCGCCACTCCTTGCAATGTGAAGTACAAACGGACACATTAACGATAGAAAATGAAAGAATTTGAGATGTTCGTGCTCGAGAGCATGGTGTGTATTTTGATTCACGTGATTGTCTGCTTGCTTTTAGAACTTTCCAGAGAAAGTTATTCGACCGTTTCGGACACAAATTAGGTATGGATGTCCTGAAAGAGATTGAAAATTGCTCCCCCCATGGTTTTCATGAAAGTCTCCGAGTCGCTTTAATGAAGTTTTGTGGCGGGCCTTACGTACTTATGGTTCCTTCCACTATATCATGATATAGAATAAACTTTTGGGAGTCAGAATTTTCTAAGTTAAGATTAAGGTGTGCGTGGTAAAAGAATGAACATGATAAAGGATACTGATTTTAAGGGGCCAATGAGTACAAACTAAACTATGATAGAAAATTTTCTAAGAATCTAAAAATTCAACCTTCGTTAACACAAGATAATTGCCAAAAAAATCATAAACCTATTACACGGATGTCAATTCTGTTTTGAATCTTTTGATTTCGCCAATTTAGTCCAAAATTTTTTAACGATTTGCCAATGCTGTACTTTCATCCAATTTGGCCAGAAATCGCTGACGTGGATGCCGGTCATTCGACGTGGCACGGCTGCGCTGACGTGCCCAGCTTTGGCAATTCTTCTATCATGTCGGCGATTTCCAGCTAAATTGACCGGAAGTACTACATTGACAAATCATCAAAATGTTCGTAATTAAATTAGCCAAATTATAAAGTTTAGAGCCGACTTAATATCTGTATAATAGATTTATGACTTTTTTGATAAGTTTTCATTGTTATCGCTTTCAACGGCGACCATTATGGTCCATGTATACAGTATACCCAGTTGTCATGACTAAAGCTTCTACCAGCTCTTCCTGCTTCTTCTAATGGCAATTAACGAATAAGCTATGTAATGGGTACGGTGGCTCGTTATTATCATACTGGAAAAAAAATGAAGATCAAGTGTAGCGACTCTAGCTTATCTCCAAAGTTCGTAGCCTTCCAACTCCGTATCTGTCGGATAATTAGGTAAACCTGAATTAAAGGGGCGTGATGAATGAACAGGAGAGCCTTTTGGCTCTCCCTGGATTTACTCGCGCGTCGCAAGGGCCGAACCTAGCTGCACACCACAAACTAAAGGAAGCCTCCTGGATTTGATCTCGAGAGAATCCTCCGAGTTTAAATCGGTGGACAGCGGGAATGGAGAGGTAATCGGAAGAGATCGGGGAACAAGAATCCTTCTCGAGAGATGTACCGAAGAAACGGATTTTTCTCGTCCTTTAAATAAATGGATAAGTACACTGAAAATCTTATAACTTGTTACGAAAGTGTAATTACAAAAGTGTGATTGCGTCGTAAAACTTTTAAAAAACACGATTAAGTCCTAAAATTTGTTAAATTAATGTAATCAAGTTCTTTGTTAACTCCGTCTAACTTGATTAATGAAAAATGCTGATGTAACCTTCATTTATTATTTTCTCTTCGACGGGGCACTTACGTGACTAAAACATAAAGTATACGACTAAAACAATGTTATTTTTGGTCAAAATCTGATTTTTTAATCTAAATTTGGGCGAGGGTTCTCCGCCGCTAGCTGGCAAACAGTGACCTCGCTAGCCATTGCCCCACCATCACTGGCTCTTTATGGTGATGGTGGGGGCGGCGATGACGAGGGCTTGGTTTTCCCCTTTTTTTAATTTAGCCTTTTGAATTTAATTTAAATAAGATTTAGGCTAAAAAAATCAAACCCTAGACCAAAATAATATCGTTTAAGTTTATATTTCATGTTTTAGCCACGTCAATGTCACATAGAATAGAGAAAATAATAAAAAAAATCACATCGGCATATTTGGTTCGTCAAGTTGGATGGAGTTAACAGAATGACTACATTGCACCAATTTGACAATTTTAGGACTTGATTGCATTTTTTGAAAGTTTTAATGCTCAATTGCACTTTTCTATTAAGTTTTAGTATTTCCAATGCACTCCCTTAAACAAAATATCTTACCTTTTTATACTCTCGTTCGGTATCCTTTGTGGATTAAAGTGCCCTTGGTCGGCGGACCGAACTGGCTCTATATAAGCTAACGGGGGTTTGACCCCTCTCTCCAGGCTTTCAAGGTCGGGGGTATGTGCTTGTTTCGACCTACAGTCTGGTCTTGTGGGCCAAGCCTTTTAGGGAGCGTGATCTTGATCTTTCTTGAGCCCCTGTCGGGCCACTTTAACAAGGCGCGAGAGCGTGATTGGAAATGAATAAGTTTTCGCTACAATAATACCGGCATTAACTAGTTATATCCCCAATAGTGTCGCTCTAATCCATCAAGAAATAGCTAATTAAACTATTTACTGACTTCCTTGCTCCGCAATTATCTTGATATGTCATTCTTCCCGATATACAGTATGGTTTTTAGGTTAAAATAGAAAGGGAAAAGGTCATAAAAAACTCCAAACTATGCTCACTGTAATACATTTACCATGAACTACTTTAGCGACTTCAAAAACCCCAAATTATGTCCACTGTGACACATTTATCTTAAACTTTGTCCTGTGACATAAAAAACCCTAAACTTTTGTGACTCATTTGTCATCCATCAAGATTCCGTCAAATGATTGTTTAATCAAAATAATGTCATTTTTATTTTATTTAAGTCACGTGAGCATCATGTCCATAATATTTACTTTCCGACACCAATGTAGACAGGTTTTAACGGTCCTTATTGACAGAGGGTAAATGCCGCTTTTATTGTCATATTGTGGGGGAATCATGATTATCGGTAGAAATCATACACGGAGTCAACCAAAGACTTTTTCCTTTGTTCAGCATGTGAAATATGGAGGCGTAAGCCGTTTATAAAGATCGACCGAGACTATTCACCGTCGCAGGGTCAAGGTAAATGCGTCCACCTGTCCTCACACGTCCATGAGTGCATCGCAACAATCCTCCTTCTCTCTCGTCCAACATGAAGCCGTCGGACTGAATCTCGGCCGGAGTTCGTCATCGCCGCCATTGGGCCGGCACCCGGGGCCGTCGCTCGGCTTTCAGAGCTGCGGTCGATTAGGAATGCGCGGCGGAGAAAACGAAGGAGGGAGAGTAAACCGAGAAGATCACGGCGGAAAGGAGAAAGGAGCACATGCACTGACATCTATTCGCCTGTTAAATTATAGTTTAATGTTGATGTTAATAATTTCTTGCCTAGTAGTATTAAGTGACTTACATAAGCTGCAAATTATTATAAAAACGGAGAAATACACTTACTGTCATATGAACAGCTAGAAAGTTTTGTCTGCATCGCAACAAGTTTGTATCTATTATACTATTAAGGGATATGTTCACTAGAAGTATTAAAATTTATCATGAAAGTGCGACTGAATCCTAAAATTTATCAAATTGATTCGATCGAGTCATAAAGGTAACGCCGTTTAATTTATCAACGGAAAATTAAACGTTAGTCATAAAGTCCTCAAATGCACTTTTATGATAAATTTTAGCACTTCTAGTGAACATATCCCATAGTATTAATTAGCATGTCGCTTTCACAACTTACTTAGCATTTCGTTGATGATTTTTAGTAAACACTGGTTGAGAATCTTTACAAAAGATTGGTACTCTTGTTTTTTTTTTAAGTCAAATGATAGGTACTCTTGTTAAAAACAACAAAATCGAACGTTTTTTTTTTCTAATTTTCAATTCTGTCAATGGATTTTCTTTTCACGAACCAAAAACGTTATTTTAACAAAGAGGTTGAGAACATAAATCTGTATTCATTTTACTTTTCACTGAAAATGAATCGCGAAATCATTTTCTTGAACCTTCGAGTGTAGCTGCCGTGCCATTTGAAGGAAGGAGACACTAATTGTACCGTACAATTGTACGATATATCGTCGACAAAATTCCTTACGACGCCATAACGTACCATAAAAATCAACAAAAGTGTATGTATGGTACGCTATTGTACCTTAGAAGTGCCCGAGCAGAGAGAAAATACACTTTGCATCATGTGTCATGTAGCATGTCTCTATCGTGTACTCAGTTGTTAACTGATAAATTATGAGTCAAAACGTGAGCAAACACCTCCAATCATATTACCATTTACATTTTACGATACGCAAAGAAGATTGCATTTGCGTCGTGACTCGCACGGTACTTTATTTAACCACTAAATCAAACTAAAATGAGATAGTACAATTAAAACATGTTGTATATTTAATTTTAGGAAACAACCACGAAAACCTCTAAACTATGATCACTGCGACACATTTGTCATGAACATTTTTTTAAGACATCATATATCCCAAACTATGCCCACTGTGACATCAAAAACCCCAAACGTGTATCTATGTAACACATTTACCTTCTGTCAATATTCTGTTAAATGATTTTTCAGCCAAAATAAGTAATTTTTATTTCTCTTAAGTTACGAGGGCGTCATGTCAACACCGTTTGATTTCCGGCGTTCATGCAAGCGATTTTTAACGATGCTCATTAAAAGTACATTGACGGAAGACAAATGTATCACATGATTACAAGTTTAAGAATTTTGTATCACAATAAATATAACTTAAGATTTTTTATGACTTTTGCCCTTAATTTTACTCTGTCAAATATAATCGAATGAGATAATATGACTAATGGCGAAAGCTACCGCTTTTTAAAAGCACTTACCACTTTTCCACTCCTTTTTTTTTTTTTATAAAAGCGATTTACGTTGCACATTTTGAAAAGTGACATTGATGAAGCTGTCCGAATAATTGACCCAATTACCATTTCGAGAGACGGATCTGGCATTAGCTCAATGGAGAAGGGGGGATAATCATATGGATATTTGCTGAACTTTTAACTCGATATGCAATGCGATTTCCGAACTTTTAATCTGTTTAATTTGATCACCGGACTCTGGCTCAATATACAATGTCATACCGGCAAATTTAATTTGTGCAGCGTGGTCCTCAATCTGTGCCAGCTGTTATGAGTTGGGGTCACGGGGTTCAAGTCCCTTGTCGCTCTAGGGAGGAGGAACGGAAACTCCGGAACAACAGACACACACACACACACGTCGATCGGGGTCAAAAGCATAACGGCAGAATCAGGGAACCACGAGCGAGCGAGAGTTTCGCCGGAGGAGGGTGGTGGGTTCTTTCTCTCTCTCTCTTTCTTTCCGTCTTTGCTGGCCCGCCCGCCCGCCCGCCGTCCGTCCGTCGTCTGCGCCCTTTGACCGGCCGGAGAAGATGGCGGCGGGTCAGTCCGCGGTGGGTTGGATCTTGGCGTCCCTCCTGGGTCTCGCCGCCCTGTGCCACCTGGTGGCGAGAAGAGCGGGGAGGAGGAGGGGCGGGGAGGGGGCAGAATGCGCCGCCGAGACCGACGGCATTGTGACGACGGGCAGGCAATGCGGATCCGGACCCGTGAACGGCGACGGGAGCGAGGTGGACGTCATCATCGTCGGGGCCGGTGTCGCCGGCTCGGCTCTCGCTCACACGCTTGGCAAGGTGGCTTCTTTTTTGCCTTACTTTTTTTTTTCTTTTTTGGCTCTTTCACGTTCTGAATCCTCGGTGTCTGTTTCATTGCGCTTCTGTGATTTTTTCCCGGATTTTTTTTTTTGTTTTTGCTCTGGGGGCAACAGCGTAGTGGAGCGCATCTTCGTTTTCCGGTGCCCTTTGGCAACAGCATATGTTCTTTTTATATTGGAAAAAAACAACAATTTGACTTCTGGAGATAGAGTTCCTGGCCAGGAATTGATTTACTTGGACGCAGATATATATCCTGCGAAATCCCATTTTCAGGAAATGCTTTCATGCTTTATAAATCCAGCATAGTTTCTTTTTACATTAGAATAAGAACAATTTGACTTCTGGAGATAGAGTTTCTGGCCAGGAATTGATTTACTTGGACCCAGATGCATCCTGCGAAATCCCATTTTCAGGAAATGTTTTCATGCTTTATAATAATCCGACAGAGTTTTGAAGGAATTAGCAGTGTCAAAATGTAGCTGGACAATTATAAAGATTTGATTTTCGCGAATGATTTGATCGTGTTGTCGTTTCGTTCTTCTTTCCCGTTTATAGATTTGATAAAGATATCGGTATCTGAGTGGTTTTATAAGCTTGGTATCCAAAATGCTGGTTCTTGTTGCCTGTAGTTTTTTTTGGTCATAATTGTTCCCTGTAGTTCACAAGTGACTTTGTATCGCGAATTTTGTCGGTAAGCATTTTACCAGCGCCTGCTGTCCATCTGATTGGCTGTAATGATTTTCTAGCATTCACCTTGTCTTCAGTAGTTCAATCAAACAAGGCTCATTACTGCATTATTGTAACGTTTTGGATGGATTTTAGTTTTGCTTGAGGGAATATGTAAATGTCTTGCAGACTTGTTTGCTCTTGCTTGTTGTCTCTGGAAACCTTAACTTGTCTTATTTGAATATTAAAAAAGAGTTTCAGAAAAATTGGGCACTTACCATCGCGTGAGGACGTAATTTGAAGGGCCATACGAAACAATGACCGATTTGTTCGAGCAATCCTTGATGGATTTAATTGAACTCTAGTTTTCTGATCTTTAGATACTGACTGGACTCCAATAGCCAACCTGGGCCTCTCTCTCTTGTATTGTTGTATGTGACATCGGCATCACAACCAATCACATGCTTACCCAAACCTGCAGGGCCCGTAGGTTTGGCTGGTAGTTGCGGGTTGATTGTATCTGTTTGGTCTGTTGTGCCTAATATTCGTTCTTTCAATCTACAAATGGAAATTGGTTCCACTAGTAGGGCCATCCCGCTACATGGTACGTAGAAGAATAATTGTGGATCACAGCACACGGCGGCATCCAATGAACATAAGTTATATGTGCGTTAATTAAAGATGATTTGCAAACTTAATTATTCATCAACCAAGTTAGCAACATTGGAGAGGTCCTTTACAATTTTCTTTCCTGTGGAAAATTTCTAAATCTACAATTATCGGCTGTGAAATTTAAGATTGGCCCATTTTTTTCTGCTGTTTTTTTCTAATTGAATTATTGGAATCATTTTCCTTGTTTTTTGGAAGATTAAATTTTGAAACGACAATTTAATCTTTTAATTGACTTGCAGGATGGACGCCGAGTGCATGTCATTGAAAGAGACCTGACAGAGCCTGATCGAATAGTAGGGGAATTGCTGCAACCTGGCGGCTATCTTAAGCTAATTGAGTTGGGACTCGAAGGTATGGAGAAATTAGACATTTGAGAAATTTTCTGATAGATCTTTATGCAAAATTTGGAATTTTCGTTTTGATGGTTGTTAACCTCTCTCTTAATCTCGTTGTCTAAGTTATAGCTAAAGATAGATGTTAACTGATGTTTGTTTCCTTCAGATTGCGTGGAGGAGATTGATGCTCAGCGTGTGTTTGGTTATGCTCTTTTCAAGGATGGACAAAATACTCGACTATCCTATCCCTTGGAGAATTTTCACTCAGATGTGTCTGGGAGGAGCTTTCACAATGGACGTTTTATACAGAGAATGCGGGAAAAAGCTGCGACTCTCCCCAAGTAAATTTTTTGTTCAATATGGATATATCTCACTGTTTCTGTCACTTAGCCTGCTTGAGAATTCTCCAAGCGCAGTATTGTATTCTCCATTGGCAAATAGACTTTCTGATATGCATAAGCTGTGTGAACTTGGAACCGGAGTTAATGTTTGTACAAACTTACCTTAAGCTTGTAAATAAATGCAAAGTTCTGTGGTGATGTTCATCGACGAAAGTTCTTTGCTTTGTTCTTTATGGACTGCATTTGCCATATACATGTATTAAGCATGTTGTACGCCCATCTTCCTTTGTCATTGTTTTTTCATTTGTTTAACTGTAAATGAACTGGGATCAAGCTATTTTGAGAAAACTGTAACCTTCTGTCCCAATGATACGCTGTGGACTTCCTTATGTAAGCTTTTTGGTAATTTTTCATTTGTTGATAAAACTCTGTTTTTTTTTTCTTTTCATTTTTCATCAGTGTCAAACTGGAGCAAGGGACGGTTACCTCTTTGATAGAAGAATTGGGAACCATCAAAGGTGTGCAATACAAGACAAAGGATGGAAAAGAGCTGGCTGCTTATGCACCTCTGACTATTGTCTGCGACGGATGTTTCTCAAACCTTCGTCGCTCCCTTTGCAAACCCAAGGTTGAGGAAATTCACTCGTTTCTCATGCTTTTCTGTTTCTTGAGTTGAAATTGAACTGCATGATTTCCGAGTAGGATATTTTTCTGTGCGCATGTTTCTTCGCGAGATGTAGATTTACTCTCCCAAATCCTAATTTATTGTTCCCTCAGGTTGACGTACCGTCATGTTTCGTTGGCCTGGTTTTGGAGAAATGTCAACTTCCTTATGCAAACCACGGACATGTTATCCTGGCAGATCCCTCTCCTATCTTGTTTTATCCAATCAGCAGCACAGAGGTCCGTTGTCTTGTTGATGTACCCGGGCAAAAAGTGCCAAATATCGCGAATGGTGAAATGGCTAACTACTTGAAGACAGTTGTAGCTCCTCAGGTATGTCAACCGTGCATTATTGTTGTAACATCTTTGCAAGATGCTATCATGCCACAAATTCAATCTGGTATCTGTTGAACGGTGTTTATTTCATTTAGCTGAGTATGTGGGTTTTTCTATTCAGGTTCCTCAGGAAATTCACGAAGCCTTTGTTGCCGCCGTTGATAAAGGAAACATAAGGACAATGCCTAATAGAAGCATGCCCGCTGCTCCCCATCCCACTCCTGGAGCTCTTTTAATGGGGGATGCATTCAACATGCGCCATCCGTTAACTGGAGGAGGAATGACTGTGGCACTCTCAGATATTGTCGTGCTCCGTGATCTCCTCAGGCCTCTGCTTGACTTAAACGACGCGCCCACTTTGTGCAAGTATCTAGAGTCCTTCTATACCTTGCGCAAGGCAAGTCTTGTCGCTTTTGAAATTGTCAACATTGAAGAGTGCATTATATTATGTTTCTTTTTTCCACTGGTTAAATGATTCCAAGTTTTCACTTACATGTTCTCTTTTTCTGGTATTTGCAGCCAGTGGCATCCACGATAAATACACTGGCTGGAGCCCTATACAAAGTCTTCTGTGCTTCACCTGATCCAGCAAGGAAAGAGATGCGACAAGCCTGCTTCGATTACTTAAGTCTCGGAGGCGTATTCTCAAATGGACCTGTTTCTTTGCTTTCGGGTTTGAACCCTCGACCGTTGAGTCTGGTTCTCCACTTCTTTGCAGTTGCGATCTATGGTGTTGGTCGATTAATGCTGCCTTTTCCATCGATTAAGCGCATGTGGATTGGAGCTAGATTGATATCGGTGCGTTATCTATGAGTTTCCTCTTAAGTCCAATCATCTATGAAACAAATAGATCGTGGATGATCACAATATCCGAGTTTTGTGCAGGGTGCATCGGCAATCATATTCCCCATCATCAAGGCCGAAGGGGTAAGGCAAATGTTCTTCCCCGCAATGGTTCCTGCGTACTACAGAGGTCCACCTGCGAAGTGAGATCCATAAACCGAGCTCAAGCAGTAGCCAAAAGCTTCAATGAACACGAGGACAGTTTGTGGTGGCAACTGCTTTCCCTGGTTCAAGGTCGTTGGGAGGGTAATGTTTCAACAGTGTCTAAAAGTTTTGGGTATTCAGATCTTGTCCACTACTCCTTGTAGAAACCACCATGGAGGACTATGTGGCTTTGTGACTCGGAACGGGAGTAATTTATCAGATGATTGTTTTTGTTGTCCGTTTGTCTCTGTGTCAAGAGGTGAGGACAATTTCTGAGGAAGGGCGATCTCCACCCAATCCTGTCTGATTAACTTATATTTAGATCTTAATATGCCTGACAGGAAGGACAATTTGATTGATAAAGACCTTAGCGTAGTCTCGATATGCAAGGCCCGTGGGCAAGGAATTGTTGAAACCCAAGGAGAAAGAAGGGAACCCATGGGCCATGAGAACGTGAAAATAGAGTGCGAGGAATCAAGTTCAAAACTTGTTGACTCTGATATCGCTTTAGACTTCATTACGTGATTACTCCGATAACTTGAACTGTTAATATCAAGATATTTCACGCGGTGTATTATCAATGTTTTGGAGATAAATAACGATATTAGCTCACGCATAGGAGCATTTCTGTAAGGTCTGAACTCAGCCATGCTCACTGCATTTTTTCCGTAATGATACAGCTCATTAGTTGATAGCATCATTTCAATACAATGTGTAATTACAAAGATATTCAAGAACAGCAATCTTGAGGCCCGACTGTTTCGACCATTGCCATGTTATTCTTTACAAGAGTGGACACCTCCGTGGCCGACAGCCATGCGTGTCCACAAAATGCGATAGCCGTGCGAACTTGAGGTTCATTACATCTTGTTCCTTCGTTCTTGTTTTATAGCTTCGTAGGACGTCATGACTTCTTTGAACTTTGCCTCTGCAACTTCTGTAAAATAGACAACAAAGAAAAGAGGAAAAACTGTAGAAAATGAGGAACCTAATTCGTGGAACCTGCACAAGCTAGAAAATTTCCTGTCTTTATGCAACAGACAAACACAGCGCACCTTTATTATTCTGGTTCTGATCTGGGTGGAACTCCTTCGCTTTGGCCCTGAATGCTGTCTGCAGCAATTAAAATTCTTGTTCACTATATGAAGCCCTAGAAAATGGAAAAGTCATAGAAAGGAAATATACACTAAGCAGCATGATCAAGCTCAGACACTGTACGCATTATCTGCGCCGTTCGGATGGCACAGTAGACGAGACAACAGAAATCTCATAGGCATATACATGCTCAAATTAATGAACTCAAGCAAATGCTCCACGTATGTGCCCACCCCTGAACTAAAATCATGTGACATGTTTCCAGTAAATGTGTTAGTGAAGTACTTCTCTGGGGACTGTATCGGAGGATGCACGTATCTGACAATCAGTGTAAACAGTTGGTAAAGACATCTTTAAACACATCCAGCTTCATACCTTGATCTCTGCTTCAGTGTATGGTGTTCTTCGGGACCTATTGCACAAAAGATCAGTCAGAAAATATAGAAGTCAATGCCAAAGACAAGCTCAGACATTTTATAGGTTACTAAACTCGAGTGAAATTCAAGTTAATATAAATGCAATATTTGGAACTCCACATTATGAGTCTCCATTACTCCTATTAAGGAGAATATTTTGAGCATAGTTATAGAACACCCGTTATCACATCATCATACAGAAGATATATCAGTTGACATTGTGATGAGAAACGTGAATTAACAAGAGTCCGTGCTGCTTCCAGAAACGACCCAACTATAGATGTCAAGTGACAGCTGGTAGGTCTAAAAACTCATTCAAAGTAGAAACATAGCTTATGCTCATGCATTAGACAATATATCAATGCTCAACATAACAGAGTCGTACGAGCATTTCTGAAAATGGCGATGATCCTCGAAATAGCTTACTCATTCTGCTATGCACTTTGCATATGACATCGATGGCCATTTGATCCAAATTTCATAAGATATATCATGGCAACAATATTGTCTAAATTTTGATAATTTTTTTTCCTGAATAAAATGAATATGTAAAGATTAAGGAGTACCAGAAACAATAAACACACTTTATCATCCAAGTTACGTGTTAGGCACCTGTTCGAAAACTTTGCTCCCCAATTTCAAGTTAATAGCTACAGCAGGTTCCTCATACCATCATTACCTGTCAAGACCTAAAACTGAATAGTGGTGTGATAACGGGTAAGTTGATCTATCCCTTGACGTTTCCTTGTAATTGGTCCAATGATCTCCATAGAATGTGTGAGCCTTCCAATACCAATCATCCTGCTGGAAATGGTAATTGTATGCACCAGGATCATTTTGACTCCATCTCTCATAACTCCTCCTAAATTTGGTCCTCTCTCTGTTAAAGATTCTTTGCATACGCCTTATACGCTCCTACAGAAGGACGACTGGCAATGTCATTAATTAACACTTGTGTGACAGAAAACAAAGAATGCAGCCAAGTCCCCCTATAAATGAAGCCACTAGAAGCTTGGATAAGGATGTATATGATCTTAGGCATAGAATAATCACTAATACCTACCCATTCAGCAACATAATCTGAAATTCTGGATACTGCTCTCACTAACTAGATCCCTGGAGAGTATAGACGGCACAGCAATCAAAAGAGTTATCAAGAGCCAGCTTATCTAAATATTAAGTCACCCAAAACGATGAAGCTATAAAGCAGGGGAAAAATTTACATCTCCTCTTTGGATGGTGTAAGTCAGATTAAATTCAATCTCCAATATCTGAATGCAGGGTTATGAGTTTCCTATTTGGGTCTTCTTAGGGCACTCGTTAATCATACCTACTAAAGAGAGATCTTCATTTTCAATGCACTGGTAGTGCATAACGCGAGGAAAACAGCGTTTTGAAAACGATAAAGTTTGTTTATTTGGATGTTTAACAAGTGCTCTCAGGGTATCCGTTTATAAAATCCTTCATATTTTACTTTCAACCACAAGTCCACAAGCCCATAATAAGCAATAGAAACTGTGCATATACATCTCCTATTGACCTGTGTCACTACCTGATGCTACGGCGAGACCAAAGAACAAGATAGAAAAGCTTCATTCCTTTGACAGACTAGAATAGTACTATAAGTAGACTATTATTCATGTGATGAAACTACCACTGTTTATTATGCTTCCGGCTGATATTTACAAGGGTAAAGGCATTTTACTAGTGAATTTCTCCCTGAAGCTGACACTAACTTCACACACACATCTTTAATGGCTACAACGTGGACCTTCCTATAGAAAACTTACCACTCGTCCCATTTCCTCTTCATAGGCCTCCTCAAGTCGCTGATTATACCTCCTCCATGCTTCCTCCTGAAAAGCTGAACGGAATTTTTTTCCTGATGCTTGTGACTTGGGTATCTCTCGCATTGCAAATTACAAGATCATATTCAGCTCCAAAAGAAGAAAGTGCAAAGAACCCTAAAAAGGACTTCGTATCAATCTCTTAAAAGCTTTTGACTTCACGAAGCACATGTAAAGAAACTACACACAACTTCCAACTGATTCAGCCGGTCTGTTGAAAGTAGGATTTTGACAATCCAATCGCGCGGTTAATGGAAACGACCTATGTCGAGTTGATTCATTCAATCCAATCTTTCTGTACCTGAGAATGGAGCCAATCGACATTTCTCCGCAACTGTAAGACCTACAACAAACAATGAAGAAATCATCACCACGGAGCAACTAGAGTAACAATGCGGAAGCGCTCTTAAACCGACAAAGAATTGCAGAAACACGCATCAGCCCAGACCCCCACAATTAATGACAAACTCTCCAATTCAGCATCACCTCGCGTTCCACTAGCTTCCTAAACACCGGCAACTCGTCAAACACGCGCATGGGATTACGAAATTTACCGCGAAAGTGGTGACGAGGGAGCCGATCAAACCGAACACGAAGATGCCGTAAAGCTTCAAGCCTTCCTGCTGCTTCTCCCCAAGATGGCTCTTTGTCGACGCCGGCCATTCTTCGTCCTTGCTCGGATTGCTACCACCCTCCGCCGTCATTTTGATTCAACCCCACCGGAAGGAATTCAGTTAATGACGGTCGTGGCTGGAGGCAGACAAAGCCATGCTTCTTGGGGACCCTTTTGCGCGAATTACGCCTCTCGATCCCTGCACCCACTTTAGCTAGATGATGAGAAAAAGAGTATTGAAACGCTGGCTCGTTGCGAACGAGGTTCTTGTTATGGCGGTGGATCAATTCTCGGGGCGAGAAAGCGAGAACAGAGTGGATGTTATGTAATCTGCCACGGAGGCAGAGAGGAGAGTAACGTGAGAATGTCTCCTTCCCCGGGTCCACGCTTTTCTTCGACAATTTCTTCTTCACATTTGACGAGCAGAACCCTTCTCTGTGCGGTGCACTCTTTCCCAATTTATGAGCAAGATGTGTTTTGGTGGATATACAGGGGAAAAATTCGTGTGAGAACATGCGGCAACTTCGAAAGGTTGGTTGCTAATCGGCATTTAGAGCCACTGATGTTTTTTGGTTCCTTGTGATCTTGTAATACGAGATAGTACGTACATATGCCACTCAAGTTGTTCATGGTCACGACTTGAGAGATCTAAATGTAAAGAAAGAGGCACAAGGAAGCACTCCGTAGTCTCTGAGTAGCCGCCTCACTGCAAAGAAGATGGTGCAAAGACAGAACTCATAATGAGGTTCGGATAAATTCTAACTCGAGCAGTGAAGCTCGACCAGCGCTGTGAAATAAATCGATCAGAACGACGACATTATTCGGGACAATTACAAATTTACGAGTACACAGTCTCTTGATGACGGGGTGAAGAAGACAATGCTATGTACACTTAGTCGTCCATGTCCGATCTCTTACAAGGTGGTTCACAGTGCTCAATTGATTTCCACAACCCAGCCATACTTATCCTCGATATGACCCATCTGGATACCGACAAGGATATCATATAATCTCCGGCAAGCAGTTTCGGCACCCGTCCTAAACTCGATCCTGCAGTTTCCGTGAACGAGAGTTGTCAGAATTGTACACAACATCGACATGAGAGACTGCAATAGATTGATTCTCCGTTCTGACTTGTCTTTGGTGTACTGGTACAATGATTGTAGCCTATAAAGACGGTGAGAAAAAGGTAAACCTTTTGTCTTTGTAAGTAACACTGCCCACGGATGCAACTACAACAGCAGTTCCGGTGCAGAAAACTTCCTCGGCCTCCATTAGTTCTTCCACTGGAACAGCACGCTCCTCGACCTGATACAATTCACAAGCATTTTAAACCATGTACTTAAAATGGCGTCCGATGCAGAGGCAATGAAACAGGATGTAACGCTGCAGATCGGGTCTCTAAGGCTAGGACGTTCAGTGGGAATAACTCCCAGGTATTCTCATAATTCAATAATAATTCTAACCACGCAGATAGCCCGAACGGATCTGTGAAATTAAGCATTTTGTTGCTACAATTTTAAGGCAAAATGTTGCCAGCCCTCTCTGTTTCGGAGTTGAAAGACATATACCTGGTATCCTAGATCACGAGAGATTTCTATGATGCTTTTTCTAGTGATTCCAGAGAGAATAGTTCCATTTGTAGCAGGAGTTGAGATGACATTTCCCTGGAAGAAAAAGAAAAATAAATGCATGAGATGATTGCTAAGAGTTGATTCATAGAAATAAAACGACCAACAAGAGATTCAAGTTTCCGATTCACATTCCACAGAAACTTTCACTTGAAGTGTCCTAAAATTTTTTCAGGCCATGAGTCATGACTTGTCCGGGAAACTTGGTGAATAATATTGTTTACGCATCACCTCTAAAGGTTGAATTTAAATGCCGTTGTTCTATGATACCTTCAGGATGAAAACGTTGCAAGAAGACACCTCCTCCAAATTTTTCTTGACAACCGAGTCAAGGTATAAGACATCAGAAAACCCTCTGCTTTTTGCTCTGGCTATTGCTTTCAAAACCTGCACATACGGTGGAGGAATGATCCCCATTAGAAAACTCGACACAGTTGTGAAGGAACTTCAAATCTGCCTCAAGAATCATATGCTCACCGGTGCATAATTGGTTATAGTCTTGATGCCTCCGGTGCCACCTCGAGAGGCACGATCAAACTCTTCCTCAACGTACAAACTCAAGGGCGCCGCGCCCTCCTGTACCCAAACCACATGCATTCAGTACCTTGGGTCTAAATTTTGACCCAAAATAGCTTCTTCAAGAGAGAGACTCACTTTGAAGTAATTACGGACAGGTGATGAGTATATCAGAAACGTGAATTCGGGGGCTGGTGCCAAACCCAATATTGGACCACTTCCCATGAGCAAAGGTCTTATGTAAAGTGACCCTTTTCCAGGAGGAGGAACCTGAATAACCACTGCACCGTAAATAACTGGGAGTCCAAGACAATTTCGAATTTCCACCTTTTTTTTTAACCAACCAGTTAATCGAGCAGCAGGAGAGAAACAAAAACTTTTACCCAACGCTTGTTAGCTAGAGCGGTCTCTCTTACAGCATCCACGAACTGTTCAACAGAAGGCGCAGGCATACACATCCTGTCAGCGCCAACCTTCATGCGGATCGCATTCTGATCGGGACGGAAGAGCAGAAGGCCACCGTTTTCTTTCCTATATGCTTTCAATCCTTCAAAGAGCCCCTGGATTTGTTTTGCAAACTGTTAGATGTAGAGATAAACTTCATATGCATGGTGTCATTTTAAGTCAAGTTTCAGTCACATTGTTCTTTAGCATATACTTTTTCCCTCCACGCTATTTATGCCACCGCTTCATCCCAAGAAACTTCATTCCAAGCACGGTCTTTTTTGGATGATTTCAAGCTTGGGACATCATTCTTTGTTCTTTCTTTTAGAAATAGCACGGTATACGTTACAACTGTTGTGTGCTTGGCTAAACTATCAGAGCTCAGGAGCACAGATCAGATCAAAAACTCACCTGCCCATAGTTCAAGACTCCTGCGGAAGGGCTAAGCTCAACGTTCCCATAAGGTCTAACTTGCCCTCGTTCAAATGTCCCATTTTGCGTGCACTTCATTTGGTACATGTAATCCGTTGGCATCAGACCAAACCCAAGGCTGTCCCAGTCCACGTCCGCATACTCATCCTCCTCCTTGCGTGTGCTGCCATCCAGAGCCAGAGCGAGTCATAAGAAAATCGAGATAAAAAAAAGTTGCTCTAACCATCGTCTCTAGAGTCCACGAGTTCACACGTTTGGTCTGCTCAAAATGATATCTTTTCCTGCAACTTCTCTGAGAATGCCAAAGTCGGGGCTAGGTTTTGATGACACGTCATTTGGAAACACAGCTGATGACGCAAGTTCCCCAATCCATCAACCATTAGCAATTTGCTTCAAAAAGTTCAATCACCGACTAAACATGTCAATTTCCCCTCGTTGTCTTCGTCTTCCTTAACGAATCGGGCATGAACAGTCGATCTGCGACAGGCCATAACGCGGCACATGGGTTGTGCCTAATATTTTCTGTGTAGAGATTTGAGAATATACCGACACAAAAGGAGTCACGAGAGCCCCAAGTGCGCAGGAACCAACCTAGTTTCTTGTTTTTTGGTCAGAAAAAGGAACCTACCTAGTTGAACGTGGGCTTTTTATACCCCAAAATCGAAGACCAAGTGCCAGTTAAAAATATTAATCAACGGGCCCTCAACTTAGCTTAATTTCGTCGGTGAGTATATTATTTCCTTCCCACACCCAGTACGTGTAATCAAAATCTTTTTGGTTTAAGACACGTTCTCAAACCATGCTCTGTTACCTGTAAGCAGATGGATCGCATGCTTGTAGCAGAGACGACGCTGCCTGAGATGTGTAACCCCAGCAACCTCCGCACTGAAAGATAGATTCGTTAGATTCATGAAGTTACGAAAAACTATTAATTTTCACATGCAGAAAAAGGGAAAAAAAATCCATTCATGGGATCTTCACCAACTTTGAGTGGAGGAAGAGAGAACTCTGTTACAGACAGTTCCTTTCGCCTACTTGACGAAGCCAATTATGGTCAACACGAATCACTGTGTTTTGCTCTAAGTTACGAAAGCATAAGGCCTCGTTTCTTCTCGAGACAACTCGACGAGAATCTCCTTGTTATGTCTTTGCCTTCCCTTCCTAAAGATTCGTACGTTAAAACTGACAAGATTGGTTTTTTTTGTTTCCCTATACCGGGCTTTTCTCTCCGTCAAAAGAATAGCAGAACAGATATGACCAAGCTTCTGATTGATCAAAAAGGGTCCTCAACCCCACGAACAGCAAGCGAGAATACGAGCATCGTACTGGTCCAAAGCTGTTAAAACGACAAACAAGAAGTCACTAGCCTTCGATAGGGAAGAGCGAGAGCCGTTCCTCAAAGACGGCACGATCCGGCGACAGGCAAGGCTCCTGGAAATCATGGTTTTGGCCGGCGATTGCTCTTGCTATGCTACGAACAGCTCCCGAGACTTTCACTTGGACTTCACGAGTTCCCGAGTGGCTCTAGTCAAAGGAAAGCATCACCGCCCAAAGGCAAAAAAACAAAGATTGATCAGCAATAAATCTCAATGGCCGGACGGTTGACGTGTTGGAAAGTGGGGTGAAAGGCACCAAGTGATGGTGACAACTGTGGAGAAGAACCGAGGAGGAGGAGGAGGAGGAGGAGGAGGTCCCTCTCCAATGACCAGGAGCGCCACCTGAAGGGGTCCTCAGCGCACGCCCAACGTGGAGACTCGACAGAAGTTAACGGGGGGCGGAGGAAGGAAACCAGGCGAGAGCATCAAAGCGAAGGGAGAAAGCGCCGAGGCATATATAATTAGAGGCAGTCGAGCACGGAACCTTCAACGTCTGTCAAAGAAAAAGACTGAGTTTTTATCGCGTCTGCTGGTGTCGTCGGGGGAGGATACTGCGAAATTGACAGGCGATGTCGGGACGTACGCTGATAAAAATTCATCGGCTCCGAAATCATACGTGCCTTGTATTTCAATAGGGATTCGAGAAAAAAAAATACGCTCTTTTTTTTCATATATCGAGGGCGGATAAATTAAAACCCCCCATTTGAGCTCGTTAACGCCGGTTTCGGGAAAAAAAAAAAAAATTTTGCACTGTCCATAGACCACCGCCGACCAAACTCCTCATCGTAACCGTAGATTATGCGGGTTATAAAATTGGATTTACATAATAATTAGAGAGAGCTGGCATGCGCATACAAATCGAGCTCATCATCTCAACAGTAAATTATATGGATTATACGGCGAAATCAACGTATAATTAATGATTGAGATCATATCGATTTACATGCTTTTGTCCTTTTTGAGCGATGGGAGGAGCAGGGGAGGGCAGTGCATATCCGAATTCGGGGTGGGTTTTGCTCAGGTTTCCACGTCGGATGGAGAGGCTTTCCAAGGAGGTTTTGTTAGGTTGGCCATGCCCAATAAAGTTTGTGGACCTCTTCTTCATCGGGTTCATTATTTCTCGCAAGCAACGCTGGAGAAGGACATATATGGAGTTTCTATCTATATAATTGATTTATTTCGTTTTATGGACAAAAAAAAGAAAAAGGTGTTTCCTTTTACAGCCGGGCTTCCTTATCCTTAGGATAGTCTCTGGCGATTTTGTATTGATTGATGGGACACCTAATTTCTTTCACCTGCCACGTGTATCTAGCCCAGAGATTTTGATACGAGAATAAGACTCCGTTCGTTTGGCGAAAAATATTCTTTCGAAAAATATTTTTCGGATTTTTCGGTGTTCGGGAGGCGAAAAATATTTTCCGTGGAAAAATATTTTCCTTCCCCCTCTCACAAAATAGTCTAAGTCTATGGAAAATGACTTCCGCTTCTTCAAAAGCGGAAATCATTTTCCGAATCTTCTTTTTCTTCTTCACTAAGGTCGCCAGCCGCCGCCGGACGCCGGCCGCCCGTCGCCGGCGAAAAATATTTTCCGAAACTTTTTCATATTGATCGCTGAACACAGGA
Organism: Syzygium malaccense; assembly: GCA_031216405.1. Classification (NCBI taxonomy): domain Eukaryota; kingdom Viridiplantae; phylum Streptophyta; class Magnoliopsida; order Myrtales; family Myrtaceae; genus Syzygium; species Syzygium malaccense. Next base: position 11,661,407 of record CM062258.1, read on the forward strand.
AAATTATGTTCTGAGAAAACATTTTCCAGAAAAATGACTTCCGAGAAAATACTTTCCAAAAGGAGAATATTTTCCGCCAAACGAACGGAGCCTAAAGCGTGAAAATATATGATAAGGAGGAGAAGGCAAATAGCGATCTAGAAGATTTGAGAAAATTTAAACTCAGGATCTTATACTCCGACATCATGTAAAATATTATGGGACCATTGTCAACTTTCCAATTTCTTTCTTACATATTCAGCTAAATTTACCTTTACTCAAAAACTTAAACCAATAAGTTATGGGTCAAGTATGATATAGGAAAAATGACATAAATAGAACTTGAACTTTGGCATAATGTACATTGTGGTCCCTGAACTTTCAATTTGTTCAATATAATTTTTGAACTTTGGCATAATGTGTATTGTGGTCCCTGAATTTTTAATTTGTTCAATATAGTTCTTGAACTTTAGCTCGATGTACAATGTGGTCCCTGAACTTCTAATTTATTCAATGTGATCCCTCGACTTCTGGTACATGCTCAACTTAGTCTTTAAACTATATGAAAATGTTAAATCTTGTCTTTCTATTAATTCGAGTTCGATTGGAGTCATCATCCATTGACAAAATGGCCAGCAAAAGCATTGTCACCTTCCAAAGAGCAAATTCAGAGTTCGGGAACTTGAATCCGTGATGCCGAATTGCCGATGCGGGCGATGAGCCTTTCTTTCCCGTGGATAGATTTATTTCCATTTTGGTGTTCGCAATTCGCGACGCCGAATTGTTCGGCGCAGGGAAATGAGCTGGCATTAGGTGCTCCGGCTCCCCCAACGTCTGGTAGTAGATCATGTGACAAAAATGGACAAAGAGACGTCTAGTCGGGGCCTAATCCCTTGCGCATGCCTCGATGATTGAATTGGTAAGGAAATTAGGTTATCTCAGTAGGGTGTTCATCGAGTTTTCCTCTATCAGCTCAACGTAATGAGAAGCGATGAACTCATGGGGTCACGATGCAAATACTGAAATCGAAAATCGATCCAAAATTTTTGTGGCGTAATGTTCGTTTCCCGAAAGGCCGATACCGAGCTCGGCAACATTGTCGCTCTGTTCGGGGGATGAAAGAATATTCTTGTACAACGTGAAATTATCAAATTTCTTCGCTTTTTAACCCTAACTTCTCGTCTTCTTTCTCTTAGTGCCCTTTTCCCAAACGGAGCAATGTGAGTCCAACTTCGGCCAAATCTATGACACTCCAAAAGATTCCTTGGTCGTCATTGGCAACCACCATAGCATTGGCTTGTTCTTGGTGATTAGCTATAAAAAAAAATTTGTCAAGCACCTTATGACAAGGAAAAACAAAAGAAAAAGAAAATGTTTTTCAAAAATTCGCAATGATCATGAAATAATATCATGATAGCGTCATGTAAGCCCGTCGAACCGCACAACTTTAGAACGTGAAGTCATAATTACGCGCAAAAACGTCGTAAAAGTGATTTTCGATGTGACGGCGCTTAATCGTTGTCCTATTAAAAGTGTAGTAATTTTACACTACAGTGTTGTGCCTTAATGAAAGATTTCCGTCACGTGGGTTCCGTGTCGTGATGGTATGTCTAGTGACGGATATATTCCAACTTTCTCCGTATTTCAAAGTGCGAAAACAGTCCGATCAGGAAAAAAAAAGAGAAGGTGCAAAAACAGAAGAGGTGCTTTACAAAGGTAAACTTTTACGCAATAGATTCAAGAGGCAATGTCATAACATGGTAATTTTTTAATTAGTTCAAAAGAAAATTGAGAGGGCCGGCTGAAACCCTATATCAATATGGAGATCAGTCATTGAAATATCGGATCATATTAAATCATACCACATGAGTTTATGACTCCGTTTATTTCACGAAAAATTAATTATTAAGAAAATATTTTTCCAAAAATAATTGTTTATATCTCTTAAAATAATTAATTAATTAAATGTCTAAATATTTAGTGGATGATGAAAACATATTTCATTCATTGAGCAATCATTTCTTAGGAAAATGGTTTTCAAATTATTTATTTTCTGTGAAATAAATACTCTTAAAACTCTTAATTTCTGTTGACATAATCCCATCACCGGGTTTTCGCGCTTGAATCCATCCCTCCCCTCCTCTGTGCGACCTTATCACTGGACCTCATAAAATGGGTCACGGTCGAGTGCTTGTATAGCCAACTCGTGCAGTCTATTGCTTACGCAACCCGCCTCTATCACCGTTGACATAAGTCGCAACAATTCGAAAATTTGACCGATTATCCAAATCGATAATTGTGGACGTGGGCCGTGTAGAACAGAATTACATAGCTCGTGTACTTTAATTCAATCATGTTTTTGTTTTTCCTCCGGAAACAACCTAAACTCTAGACAAAGTTTGATCACTTTGTAGTAGAATGGCGAGCGTAGACAAACGAGACTAGGGGTCACGCCGTGGCCCATGAGAACTTTAATTTAAATAGGATTACCATTCTCCTTGGAGCTGCACTTTTCACATCGAAAAGCTTGTGCTTCATGTTTAGCAGGAGTACTTGCTATGGATGGATGAAGATAGACATGCTTAACGTGTGCTTAGGGCTAATCTATATATTATAATCGAAGTGATCTTTCCAAGTGGGATACGGTAATCACCATTAAGCCAAAAGACAACGTTTGGTGCCACGAGAATAATGAGGACAAAGCCCAGCAAATAGGTGTGCATTTGGAAGCCTTATCCCCAAACTGTTCCTCCAGTTGATCTCAATCCTATAGTCGTCCCGCACTTCATGATCATCGTCATTATCCTCCGCCCAAGAACTTAATGACATCTGTGTTTTCTTAGGGTAAAGATTTTTATGTTTTTGTCCCTATTCATGCTATTCGTAATCAAGTCTATATACTTTTAATTTGTCTAATCAAGTCCTTCTACTTTCACGAATTTTTTAATTGAGTCTCTCCGGCACGTGGTATTTGAAGACGCTATATTGCGGATGCCCACATGGACGTGGGGGGAACAAATTTACAAATGTAGACATTGTTTGAGTATGATGTGGATTAAATTTAACCAATATGGATGATCACGTGCACGTTCACATAGAAAAAAATTTATCCACGTTATACTACGACATTGTCCGACGGCCTACATTTGGTCGGATATGGTGTCAGAAAGGCTTAATTAGAAAATTTGTGCAAGTAGAAAGACTTGAATATATAATAATATAAATTGATTAGAAAAAATCATGAGAGTATAGGGACAAAAAGTAGAATATTTCGGGAAAATTACTAAAAACGTCTTAAACCTATTGCGTTTTTCCCAATTCAGTCATGAATATTTTCATTATGCCAATTGAGTACTAAACCTTTTCACATTTTGCTAATTGAGTCCATCCGATCAATTTTTGCCAAAATCGCTTATATGGATGCCGACCATCCTACATGGCATAACTAGTACTAGCACGACCAGAGCTGACGTGAAGAATTTTAGAATCTTTAAATATTTTTTAGATTTTTTTTTAAAAAATGCTCTCCTTTTTTTTTTCTTCTCTTTTCCTTCTTTTCTTTTTTTACTTCGTCAGCCATTGGGCGAGGGTGGCGGCCCTCACTTGACCTGCCTAGATTTGGGCAAGTCCATCGAGGCCGTGGATGAGGGCCCTGTGACCCTCTCCTATTGTCCTCTCCAACCACAATAACAAAAGTAAAATAAGGAAAAGATAAGAAAAGAACAAATAAAAAATTTGAAAAGATTTTAAAATATTATTAAAAATTCTCCACGTTAGTATCGGCCCTACTAAGTGCCATGTAGGATGGTTGACACGACGGTGTTCATGTTAGTGATTTCCGATCAAAAGTAGTCAGATGGACTTAATTGGCCAAACGTAAAAATGTTTAGAACTCAATTAACATAATTAAAAGATTTAAGATTGATTAGCACAAGTACGATATGTTTATCACTTTTGATAATTTTCCCAAATATTTCCCGATTCATTTTCTCGTCTAGAGTTCTTCTCCTTTGGTCAAAAGTACAATTAAGCCTTAACCACGCACTATTGTCATCCTTTTGGTACGCACCCAAATTTCTGATGTGGTAACATGGGACTCGCCGCATGGCCTTTTTTAGGAGATAATTTAAAATTTTTTATGTAATTTTTGCAATCGCATTATCTAGCCGATAAATTGTACGTGATCAAACTGCATCACTAACATAATTATCATTATAGACATATATATGTAAAAATTAACCGAAACAATTATCTTTGATATTTAAGTTTCATGCAACACACATGATCCAAATGCAATCTAAACTAGAGTTAGAGATTATGATCACACGGAACAAAAGTTATGACTTCCAAAGGCTCAATTTTCAATAATTTTTGTCAATATTTTAAACGTTTATGGTTGGGTGGGTCTGTCATTTGGACCCTAATGGTGGCCCTTGTACGAACAAATTTGATGTGAAGGCTCCATTTAATGGGGTCCAATTCACCTGTACTCGACATAATTATAGGTACCAATGAATTCACTAGCTCAGTTTATTTTGTGAAAAAAAATAATAATTTAAAAGATAATTTTTTAAAAATAATCATTTATATCGCTTAAAATAACTAGTTAATGAAAAATATTTTTATTATCGATAACAGTTTATATTTAAATATTTTTTATTTGTTCATTTTTGTAAATGATACAAGTGATTATATTTAAAAAAATATTTTTTAAATAATTCATTTTCCGTCAAAACAAACAAGATCTTGATATTCCCATTTAGTAAAACTCGGTAGTTTAGATAAATTACTCACTCCTCACCTGTTGACCAAAGCCATACTATTACAATAATCTATCGGCTACATTTTCCTTCATTTCCTCCTACTATTCTTCATATTAGTAAGTTACAAATTGTGATATAATCCGCATACAAATTTAATTTAATTTAACGTATTGTCTTGTGAGATTTTGTGAAATCATTATCAACTGTTCTAAAAGCTTAAACTATACAAATTGAGATTTTGTTGAGAGCGTGTGGCAGAAGCCTAGTACGTTCATCCGAAGAGATCGCCAAGCCTAGAATTGGGAACCATCCACTAAGGAACGGTTCCGAAAAATTAGAATCGAGTGGATTCATGGAACCGGTCCCACCAAGCTTCACACGTCAATACTGTAATATACAATAAAGAATTACACAATGGAAAGGACTAATTCTGGAATGATTAAAATTACACCTCGTCAAAGACATTCTTAGCCAGAGCCAATGAACCAACGATATTAGTACGTTAAGAAGAGTGTAAGCAAGAGAGAACACTCACCAAACTGGTCCCAAGAATTTGCTCCAAAACTTAGACTGAAAAACACAAATCTATTAGAATCCGCATCCAATAATCGCCCAAGCCTTTAATATCACTTACAGCATACTGCATCAACAATACTTCTTCACCTAGCTCTTAGCACTCCAATTAGAGTTCTCATAATAGACACAACAAGCAATAGAAACAAAACGACGCCACAAAAAATAGCTTAGAGAACGCAAGAAAGAGACGCAACCCCCTAGGCAACGCATACCATAGATCCCCCACTCTGCCATACACGAATTCGATTGACCATGCCAAGAATTCTAACTCAGGCGTAACGATAACTATTGCAAAACCCTGGTGAGAGTGAGATAGTGAGAGTTTGAGACAAGGGAGAGTAGAGATTGACATGAGAGAGACAATGAGAGTTTCACATTAGGGATTAAGGATTTTTTTAAACAAATTAAAAATTAAATAAGTATAATATACATTACCAGTCTGGATGGACAATTCCACACTTGAAATCGGGAATCGGACCAATATCCATGGGTTCTAACTAATTAGAATCAGGAACCGGACCGATTTCCTTAGGAACCACCAGTTTTGGACTGATCCGGTCCGGTTTTAGGTGGTCCGAACGGTTTCCGATTCCTTTGTATATCCCTAAGTTGGATCAACCTCCACTTAAATGCTTAAGTCGTTAAACGTATACGTAATTTAATATTTAAATGCTCTAACGTATTGTTGTAAGTTGCCGATGAAAAGATGGATGGAAGGTCCTCCGATCCGGAACGAAAGAGAATGCGGCCATTCTAAATCCAATCGGGTTGGAAACAGGACAACGGCTGAATGATTGATCACCCATGAAGCAACCATGATCCACGATGGGGACGATTCAAACCGTAGGGACGGCTCGTTAATGCCTTCTCGTCCTTTCAATCTGCACCATTTCAGAGGAGCTACGACTCATGTTGCCTCGGAAATGAATGCGAGGCTGATGAGAAAGTCACGATCAACTTGGTCAAGGTGGTCCTAGGGCATTAACATCAATACGCATGCATCCTCCACAGAATACCATGTTTCTCGTCGGATTCCAACTAAAGGGTTCGTTTGTTTAAAAATAGAGAAAATACCATCAAAAAAATCTCAAATTATGCCACTTGTAATAAATTTATCCTGAATTTTTTTTATAACACGAAAAATCCTAAACTATACCACTTGTGACAAATTTACCCTGAACTTTTGTTTGTGGTACGAAAAACTTTAAACTATACCACTTGTGACACATTTACCCTACAATACTTTGGTCTAAAGGCATTTTCAGCTTTTTCCTTTTTTTTTTCCTTTCTTCTCTCTTCCCTCTGCTGGCCATAGCGGAGGAAAGCCGGCGAGGGTTGCTCTCACCAGCGTTGGGGTTGGGCGAGGGCTGCCCTTGCGGAATCTGGTGAGGGTGACCCTCGCCAGCGTTGGGCGAGAGTCGCCCTCGCCTGGGTGGGCAAGGGTAGCCCTCATCCGACTCAGGCGACCCTCGCCCAACTCAGGCGAGGGTCGCCCTCGCCGGCGTCGGGCTAGGGTAGCCCTTGCCAACATCGGGCGAGGGCAGGCGAGGGCTACCCTCGCCGGCTTCGCTCCGCCATGGCCAGCGGAAGGAAGAGAGAAGAAAGGAAAAAAAATAAGGAAAAAAAAAAAAAAAAGGAAAAAGACGAAAATACCCTTGGGCTAAAGTATTGTAAGGTAAATGTGTCACAAATAACATAGTTTGGAGTTTTTTGTATTATAAAAAAAAGTTCAGGGTAAATTTGTCATAAGTAGTATAGTTTAGAGTTTTTCCTATCATAAAATAAATTCAGCGTAAATTTATCACAAATAGCATAGTTTGAGATTTTTAGTGATATTTTCCCTTAAAAATAAAGTACCTCCGATAATTTGTTTTTTGGTATTTTTAGTTCAGTGATGATGCCTTCTCGTCCTTTCAATCTGCACCATTTCAGAGGAGCTACGACTCATGTTACCTCGGAAATGAATGCGAGGTTGATGAGAAAGTCACGATCAACTTGGTCTTGGTGGTCCTAGGGCATTCACATCAACACGCATGCATCCTTCACAGAATACCATGTTTCTCGTCGGATTCCAACTAAAGGGTCCATTTGTTTAAAAACAAACCTAGATTGGAGAAAAATTACTTCCCATTTTGATAAGAGGAAAATCAGTTTTCCCAAATTACCTAACAAATGAAAACTGATCAGAAAATAATTTCTATGAAAAATATTTTTCCTTTGTTATGAAATTTTCAGCGAAATAAATACACCCTGAGCAAGCCCGAGCATTTTGATATTATGATTGTCTTGATTTATTAGAAGTATGACAGGCGATGTTTTAGATGGATTATGCATATGATGGCATTATGATGCTTTCTCATCCACAAATTGAATTAAAAGTTGATGAGATTTTCTGATGCGTGGAAAAATATGCTTTTTGGAGGATAGCTACAAAGGGCCTATTTGGTTCTGCTTTGGGAGAATGTCTTTGGCAAAATGCAAAGACATTTGAGCTAAAAAGATTTTTCAAAATGTAAGTAGTGTTTGGTAATGCGTATTTTAAAATCACATTTGAAAGTAACTTTAGTCTAAATACCGTTTAGTAAAAACTAATTTTGTGAAGGACTTTTGCTAATATTTAAAAAAAAAAATCAGTAACTCAGCCACCGCCGGCAGGCCCAAAACGGCTGCCGGCCAACCTTCGTCAGCCAATCGCCAAATCTGGTCGTCGGCCAGCCTCGCCTGAGGTAGCCCGACCTCAGGTGAGGCAGCATTGCAATTTGAGGGTCGCGCGACCCTTACGACCTCAGGAGAGGCTGGCCTTGTAGCTTGAGAGTCGCGCGACCCTCAAGTGGTGTCACTTGGGTTCGCGAGCCAGGCAACCTCTACCTGGGGTCGCGTGACCCAGGCCGACGCTTGCTTGGGTCGCGCGGGTCCGGCAGCTGTCGCATGGGGTTGCCCGACCTCAAGCGGCGCCTAGGTCGAGTGACCCAAATCCCCCAGGCCGTGGTCGTCGAAGGTCGGCCAACCCCTAGGCAACGGTTGCCGGCCTCCAGTTTGGTTCCTCGGGAAGATGAACAGTGTGCATGAACAGTGCACCTTGCATTCCAAAAATGCACATTGTATTCCAAAAATGCAACTTGCCAAAGTGCCTCTAGACCTGCCTTGAGCTAAGGGACTTTAGAAGCCTTTGGAAATGCAATTGCATTTGCCCAAAGTGCTCCAAAAAAATTGCCAAACGCCATTTGCATTTGGCCAAGGGACTTTAGAGCCCAAATGAGCATTCCAAATGGTGAACCACACAAGCCCAAAGCACAAGCCACTTCCAATCCTATCAAGTGTTGTCCTTCCTTATTCTTTCTCCAATTTTCCTTGACTATGAGGTTCTGAGGACCTGATTCTAATAACTTGGAGAATTGCCAAAAGAAAGATGACAACATTGAAAAGTAAGGTTTGGATAATTTAATCTCTGGAAAAATGATATAAATAGCTCTTGAACTTTGGCCAAATGTGTAATGTGATCCCCTAAATTTTTAATTTGTTCGATATGATTCATGAACTTTAATCCAATGTACATTTTAATTTGTTCAATGTGGTCCTTAATTATTTTGTACATGTTTAATTCAATCCATGGACTATATGAAAATGTTCAATATTATCTCTAATATTGAATTAATAGAAAAATAACATTGAACATTTTCATATAGTTCATATACTATATTGAATATGTATAAAAAAATCCAGGGGCCATATTGAATGAATTAAAAGTTCTGGGACCACATTGAATATTAGGCTAAAGTTCACGGACTACATTGAACAAATTAAAAAGAGATCAAAATTGCACATTGAACTCAAGTTCAATGGCCATGTGCATCATTATCTCTTATTCTCTCGTACTACAAAGTATTTCAAGAAAAGTTTTCATTTCAAGATGAGTTAATACGTATCACCGACTTCAGTCCGACACTACTTGTCCCTTTTGCATGCAGGACTAGGTTGATGCAAACTGAAGTGGACCGTGACTCACTATCAGAGATCTTGTGAAAGTCTAAGAAATGAGAATGAGAAAATTGCGTAAAAAATCACAAATCTATTATACGATACTCAATTCAACTCTAAAACTTTTAATCGTGTAATTTTATTTTAAATCTTTTAACGATTTGCCAATATAGTCATTATGGTTGTTGTCCTACGCTGCATGATTGACGCTGATGTGAACGATTTTTATTTTATTGTTTCGAATTTTTTCTTTTTCATTTCTTTTCTTTCTTTAGTTTTTTTTTCCTTTTTCCCTATGGTTAGAGGTGGCTGGACACAAGTGAGGGCCGGTGAGGGCGATGGTTGCCCAAGCAAGGGGTGGTTGGTGAGGGCAACCCTCGCCCATGGCCGGTTTCCGACAATTGGCCACCGGTGAAAAGGAAAAAACAAGGAAAAAAAAAGAAAGCAAAGATTAAAAAGAAAATAAAAATAAATAAATAATTCAGAATATTAAAAAAATATAAAAATTATCCACGTTAGTGTAGCCCGTCCTTGGCCATGCCACATCGGGTAGCTGGCGTCCACGTCATCATTTACCAATCAAAGTTGGCTGGAAAAATTACATTGATAAAATTACCTAAAGGTTTACGACTAAATTAGTACAGTTGAAACGTTTAAGATTGAATTAGCAGCACTACAATAGATTAAAGACATTTTGGACAATTATCCCAACGTGAACTCAAGTCTACAGAAGGAGCTTCAAGAGCTCATACGTTCGAAGCTAAAACCACCACCGTTTTGGGTTCAGCTTCCAGCATCAACTCTCGCCGTCTGCCCTCTTCGCAAGAAGGTCAACAGTGCTGCCGATGTCTCCGAGAAATTTATTTTTGTTCACCAAATTTTGCTTCGAGATTAAGAGGATGGAGTGTTGATATTTCAGTCAAGAGCTTGGCATCATCCTCTTGGAGTGCTTCTTCACGGGCCAGCGTTCTTGGGCTGGGGGCTGATTCAGCGGACTCAAAAAGGCTTTCAACTTCCCCCTGTCAAACTCCAGCATGCGGGGCTGTGATCGTGTTTGAAGTTTGATCTTCAAATCTTGGATGCATCGACCAAACTTATCGTGCATGCAGGCTTTCCCAAACGGTGGTGAGGGGTTGGAGGTGGCGCAAACGGCGGCGGCGATGCTGCGGTGGAGCACGGAGGTACAGAGGGTAGGGAGAGGGGAATTTTGGGGATTAGGGTTTGATGGGTATGTTTGGAGTATGTCTTTAATAAAGTATGAGGCTATTTTTCTTTTTGGGAAAGTCGGGCTAAATGGATGTGTCCATTATTTAAAAAGTGTATTGTAAAGATATAAGTTTATCTCCCTCAATTTAGAAGATCCGATCCTACGTTTTAACAATGACAAGTACGTATTTACATAGTAACTATGTCTTAAACTCGACATTCTTACTTTGAATTCTTCATCTACAACATAAAAAAATCATGTTCAAAATCGAGGATATAGCATAGTTATGTACAATTGAGAAAGAGCACTATATGGGTCTAGACAAGTAGACAGTGCAAATATAAATGCAAATAATCGTCTATTCCAACATCCACTATTTTAAATTAGTCATTCATTTTCTTATTTTATTTATAAATTTTTCATTCTTGACACAATTTTTACATAGAGAAATGAGAATGCGATAGCTCCGTCACTTTTACTAGAGCAACGAAGACGTCTTTGCCATTTAATTTCCCTTTGAAATTGGGTAACTTGATTATCCGATTTCAAGTGAAATGAATTTTAATATATGTACATTGTATAAAAAAATGAAATAAAGTGAGGTTTCTCAAAAAAATAAGTTGAAAATATAATTAATTTGCTAGTGAAAAACTTATAATACGTCATTTTACAAGGGTTGGATGTCCTCGGTATTATAATATTAATCACATTTAAGTGTTAATAGCTCTTCATCCAATCTAGGATGGTCAATTGTGCTAGTGCATGTCAAAAACTTCGCCAATGTTATTTAGTAATCAATTGCAAGACGTCCAACATGAATGTTGTATTTTATAATATTTTAAAAGGGTTATATAACCGCACCATTATTGTTTACACTCGCCCTAGCAAGGTTCTTTTACATATTTTTTTAAAGATATTGTGTAATGTACTTTCGCAATTTGAATAATATTATTGTAGCAATTTGTATGGCCATTCAAATTTTATAATGGTAATGACATCACGAGTACGTGAACTTTTACCTGTTCTACAATCAAGGACCTGAACTTTTTTTTTTCTGTTCAATCAAGTATCTCAATTTTTCAAATGTAGGTCAGTTAAAAATCTCAATGCAATAACAATAACAGAAATTTCCATTCAACTCTTGCATACCGAGCATGATGTGTTCTTGAAAAGCGGGCTATGAGTGTCCTAAACATCAAAACTTTTCTTATGTTTGTGCAAATAGATCTACCGGCATGCGAAAAGAGATTTTGACGAAACAGGGCATGCACCAAGGCGGTCCGAACTTCAAACACTATGGAAAACGACCTAGATTGCTCCGCAGTTCCTTACTCGAGCACGAACTGCGGGAATCAGGTTAGGACAAGAGTGAATTCTACGAATTTAGGTGCAATGAAAACTAAATTGTATTGGAACGAAAGTCACTTGAAATTGGAATGCTTGGAATTAGAAGTACAACAGCGCAGGAATTGAAAAGTATATGGAAAAACAAAGATAAAAACTTTTGGTGAGTTGAGTGGTGCGTCTGTTTGTTCTTGCAATTGCTCTTTGCTTATACAATTGTCGAGCTCTTACATCCTGTTCTGTATTCATTCTTCATCACAATTTAGAAGAATCCTTGGGCACAAATATTCACTCATAACTACATGTTGGCATTTTTTCACAAAACCTGTTTAAGAAAATTATCGAACTACGCAATCCAGAGGTGTCAACCTAGATTTTAGAAGTTGGAAAAATATCCCTAAAAGATTTTGATGATAACAAAATTTAACCCGATAATTTCACAAGCTCAATTAAGTGTGTAGAGGCTTGCATCAAAATCATGCAAAAAGTTAGAATCTGACTCTATAAGTATATGAGTCAAATTTCATTAGGTCTGGAAACTACAAAAGAGAGGGAGCAGAACTAAAGTCCTAGATTCTGCAAAATATTCAGACTTGTAGGTCAGACACTTTTGTACATATAGATTCGATGACCATTAGAGTTTCTAAATTGAAAACCCAATTCATAGATTCTACAAAATAGTTAGACTTGCAGGTCAGACACTCTAATGGTCATCGAATCTAAAAGAGAGGGAGTAAAACCAAAGTCTTAGATTTTGGAGAGGTCAGATACTTTTGTGCATATAGATTCGATGACCATTAGAGTTTCTCAATTGAGAACCCGGTTCATAGCAATAAAGTATGCCATTCCAAGATTATTTATTCAAAAATCACATACTAATTCGCTCAAAAGATTGATGAGATAGCGTGATCAAACCTACCAAAATTTAGAAGATACTTGCTATGAATAGAAAATCTGATTGACAACCCATACCGAAGAAATGTTCTCCACATGTTTTTCAAGGAACTTTGTCAAGATTTTTACAAGAAGTAGATGGATATAAAAGCTACATGATTCAAGTGCAATGTTCAAATTTGGAGCTCCATAAATCGGAGAAAACTCGGTCAAAAGTCATAAGTCCGAAAAGGCAAAAACAAAGAGGTTTTTGAGTTTGTCATTTTTGTAAACTCGTATTACTAATTTGAGTATTGTCCTCAAAAGTCAGCAAGAGTGGCAAATCCGTTTGTAAATACATAAGAAAAATGGTTGTACTAGGTACTTGACAAAGTGTGCAAGGGACTATTTGTAAGCACTTAAAAGTGTAATTTATAGTTTGGAGAGAGGATGTACAGTGCTGTGCATACAAGGTACGAGAACGATTGTTGGCGCGTCCAAAAGTTATTTAATCTATAACGAGGTAGCCATAGAAGAAAGTATGTAATTGTGTTCTACACTTGTAACAAGGTGATATTTATAATTTTAGAGTGAGCAGTGAAGTTTAGCTTATTGAGTTACTGCATCTGGAAGAGAGGACTCGTCATACCCAAGCCAAATTTCTATAAATCTCATTTGTAATTTCTATTTGCGTAAACTCATTAGCTTCTGCTACTTATATTGCTAGTTAACTTTGTGCGTAGAAACGGGAATTCCATCGAATGTGCATTCCAATTTTTAGGGAGTCACCAAATGCAAGAATGGGAATGAAAGTTGGAATGTAAATTTCTCTTCCATTCTTACACACCAAATAGCGGAAGTGTTCTTGTGAATTGGGTAATCGGTGTCCTGAAAATTGAAACTTTCCTCACTATATGTATATAATCAGTGTCCACAAAAGAGGAATAAAAATAATATAAGTATCATAATTTTCGTATGGTGTTAATTTAGGTGTCGTAACTTTTTTTCCCCCTCACTGGAGTGCTACATTTTTTAAAAATCGTTCACTTGAGTGCCGTTGGCCATTTGTGTAACCGAAAAATCCGATGTGAAATTAACTTATAAATCGTCTGACGTGGCTCGCCGGCAAAATCAAGTTAGCAAAACATTGCAAAAACCACATCATTTGACCGATTTATCTACCCCAAATTAACAAATTGGGAGCTAAATTGGAAGTGTTTTAAAGCCCTAACCCCAATTCCTCAATTTGGGCAAAACAAAAAAACCTGTGAAGGAGAAGCCGCTTACGATCTATGAAGAATGCTTCTATCGAAGCGGCTCCCGACTTGTGCAAGAACATGCGCACCAACACTTCTATCGGAGCGGCTCAAGATCGGTCGCACAGTCTCTCCACTTCTCCGGATCGCGAGCAAGAAGCCAACATAGTGTCTTCTTCTCCGGTCAAGCTAGGAAGAGAAAATGCTTCAAGGATTAGGGTTTCAATTTTAAATCGATTTGGGGGCATAAAAGGGCCAAAACGGCGTGTCAACCTGAGTTTCTTTTAAAAAGAAGTCGGGTCGGAATTAAAATTCAATTTAAAAAGTCCACGTTTGACAAATTGCCGAAATCGGCACTCAAACGAACAATTTTCCACAAATGTGGCACTCAAATGATTATCATATGAAAGTTATAACACTTAAGATGTCTTTACTCCTCAAAAGGGACAACCTAGGTTACTCTCTTCCCTCCTTCATGGGATACGCTCTATTCCTGCTTTTAGAGAGGTCACTAAATGCAAGAATGGGAATGAGAGCTGGAAAGCGAATTTTCCAATGCAAGAAAACGTAATGCAAGTAATATCGTGAGGTTGGAGAATATTGCCCCGAACATGAAACTTTTCTTATGAAATACAGATGACAACACGAAGCAATCTTCAAAAATATCCGTAAAGAGATTATCAAGCTACTCAATCTAGAGCGAACAATCAAGCTTTAGTCTCTTCCCTTCTTCATAGGGCACCCTCCATTCCCAGAAGACCCAATCAATGTGACCCAAGGGGGATCGAATGACAACGTGAACTCGCATCTTTCTTCTAGGAAAGCCATGTTACAAGAGAGAAGCCTCGTCCCGGTTTAATGATTATTAAGATATATGGTGTAAATATTGAATAAGAAACAAAGATCTGCCACATTTGTGTTTTTATGCAATTAAAATAATGTCCAGAGGGGTCCGTAAGTATTAGTTATGTGACTTGAGTGAAATGCACACAATCGTTCACAATCCCAGGCTGCCGGTTCTCAGTGCTTCCCTTCAACAATAGAAATACTACATACACCATAGTAAGATAAAATCCTAACTATAGGTAGAGCACATTCATGTAAAAGCATACTGCATACTGAATCAATATAAACACAAGAACCACAAACTACTGCTTGAGTGCCAAAGGACAACCAAGACATATAGAGAGGATACATAGTTACCTAATAATGACCTTAGTCATCAAAAATATTTCTTGCATTGGGTTGCCATGGGCTTTACCCAACACATTCTGTAACTTAAATTTGATCAGGTGGCACGACTAACAATTCATACACTATACTCAAGACACATAATGTAAAGGCGAAGCAAGCGCCAGAGGACCCTGCAAGAACGACAAACCTATATATCCGATTATGGTGCATGGATTAACAGCCTACGGGCCCAAACGGTATGGACCATCACCAATGTAGTGACCGTCCATGTATAGAGCGGCGCCTTGAGGATGAAGTCCGTCCATCACCATGAACTGCATATCTTCGGAAGGTTTCCAGTGGCGTTTCCTTTGATTTATGAACCAATTGTTTATCTGTTTCTGGTCTAAACCAGTGGATTCAGCCAATGCCACCTTCTCTGTCTCCTGTATGGTTATGAATAGGAGCTTTTACCATGAACAGTGGATGCATGGAAAAAGTGTGGAAACTAACAAATTTATACGGCACAAATAGCCGAAAGATTTCGAAAAATGTTAAGTAAAGAGGATGTACCGATGGATATGGCCATTTGTAGTGTAACTCCCACCAGCTAAGCAGCTTCTGCCGGGCTTCCTTAGGTAGTTTTCCTTTCTTCTTCTTCTTGGAGAGTTCTTGTTTCAAGCTACTTAAATACCCGCTATACTTCCTTAACAGATGGTTCTTCAGTTCTCTATCCTCAGCACGCGGATCGATCTCAGGTAATTCTGTTTCACCACCACTGTTATCCTGATCCTCTTCCGATGAACCGACCCCTTCACACTTCTCATCTGTCATTAATGAACCCATTACAACCAAACAAAAGCAATTGTGATTATTTCCGATTGAGAAAAGGACATCAAATTCTACTCCAACATAATTAGCAATTTCTTGGGGCCTAAATAAGGACAGTGGATACTCTAGCTTAACATAAGTACATATGATGGTGTACATGGGCAATTTATACACGCAGGATTTTGGTAATGATCCATTTGGGCTGAAACAAAGAATATTAGCTACTTATTCATTGCAAACAAATAGCACTAAGAGATGTTTCATTTCTATAAAAAGATTAGAAGATGAATGTGTATACTGATTACACAATGCAGTCGGACTCATAAAAAAGAGCTTGAAAATTAACTTACCAAATGTGCCAATTTTTTTATTATCAAAAACTTAACTATCAGCCAAACACTCGATAGCTGCTATTTGATTCCTGAACTATTTATAGGTGCTAATGTTTTACCAGAAAGGACTCACACCTAAAGGAACAATTGTTGTTGTAAACCAAGAGGTTAGATGCACCTTTATGAACAACTCTTGCTGTGACCAAGAGTTAGATTCATATTATCTATCTGTCAAACCATTCTCACTGAGGTGACAAGGGTCTTCATAGTGACATTTTCATGGTATGAAAAGGCATTTGCTTCGCTTTATATGGATAGTAAATATAAAGAAAGATGAGTCGTAAAAACAAGGTTGCACTGAAGATTGACAAAAAAATATCAAGTTGAGAAAAATCAGAATTATAGGGGCTTCAATAAAAGCAGAAGACACATCCTGCGTTAACTCAATGCAATCATTCATCGAGGAAAATATAACACGGATTAAATCCTCATAGCCAAGCGAATTTGCTTTGATGGTGGCAACGGCTGTAAAATGTATCTCTAGCGTGATGAATGTGTCCTCATGACCAAAATATTTCACCTCTTTCTAAATGAAGGAAGCTATGCATCTATTTCAGAGTCACAACAATACTAAGAAGAAAAGAAAGAATGTGCACCAAAGTACCTTAAAAGCAACACAAGATTTTGAACCACCATGAATGAAGTAATCACAAAACAAAGTACCCTTGCTATTATTAGAAATTTTTTATACGGAAAGTTACAGAAAGAAAAAAGTGAGGGGGAAGATCATGTTCCTTTCAGAATCATGGAAATCATTCTCAGGAAATTATATGAATTACCCAAGTCATTTCTAGACATCATCAGGTTCTGTTCTAACGGTACTTTCAACCACAAGGAAAGGAGGAAATCTGGGTAAGAAAGAAAAAGGTGGCATACTTTGTAGTAAGTACGCGGTTTCTTTCTTTTCTCTATAAGTGAATCTAATTATCCACAATGATGATGAAGATTATTTTAATTGGACTTACTGGAGAGATCAGAAGACTTGGACAACAGAGTGAAGAAGACTAGTACCAGAAGTATTTTGATAACTAAATCGGCACATATCTTTGTCCATGAGGGAGAATAGCTCTTCACGAACTATGCCTATGGCAATCAATCCGCAAACATTATCCATCTCCAGTAATGTGCATAACCATAAGTACATTGTAGACTGTTTAGCTCACAAAATGACAATAACAGATCATCGAATTATGTGATACTGGTTAAACATGCCCAATAATCAGCAACTGCGGTTCAATAATACAACTAAAAGAGAGGACCAAAAATATTTTTAAAAGCACTTCACACTTATTGACTGAGAGAATACAAATTCAGAAGAGCATGTGGCTTGACAGTATGATTTGACAACATATAGTTACTTTGTGACCATCCTCAAGGATAAAGAAGTCAACCATCTCTCTCTCTTTGTGCGTCGTGGTAATCTATGATTTCGCCATAAAGTACATGGGACCAACACCAATCTACCTAAACCGTATATTTGCACGAGTAATGCCAAAGATACAAAGTTTCCACGAAGATAGGTACATAAAAGCTTATGTGAATATCATATATTGTCTTCACTTTACCAGATGAACTTTTACTTGCCAATGTTTTATGCCCATTTTGTATCTCGAGTTACTTTGCACACTAGATAAGATGCAAAGGCCCCACTTATTTTGGAACTCGCCACTGCACATTTTATGAGTTCCTAAACTGAGCAAGAAATTAACATAAACAATTCAAACAATCTTGTCTAGTAGAAGCAGATACACTTAGGCATTGGTCACAAAACTAGCCTCAGGTAAGGGAGAAATGGAGAGTTCGATTCCCCACATTCTCAGGGAGGCTAGGGCTGGGGATGCTTGAGTGAGGGATCAGGGTTTTGAGACCTACGCACAGCACATAGCATACACAGTGGCTTGTAAAATAAAAATAGCATAAAAACAGACCAAAAAAAATATATATCAGGTAAACTCAAATGGCTATTAACATAAACTACCAGAGAACACTCACACATGTTTGTCATAGTAGATTGACGAAGACAAGAGGGGAGCGGAAGATGACATTCTCTTGTTTACCCGGTTTTCTTATGAGGGGAGATGATAACAAAACAGGATAGAGTCGAAGCGCCAATTTACATGATTTTCACAAATCAATAAATGAGCATGCACGTGTCATTCCCTTGAGCATTAGCATCTGGGTCTCTTGAAAACAATTTCTGTCATGTGGAGCAACAAACTGGCAATCATGTTTCGACAAATATTGCTGTGTGATAAATACAGAAATCCAGTCTTAGATGCATAGATGAATGGCCAGAAAAATAAACAAATAAATAAGAGAGAATAATAATGTATTACTCTACGATTTATACACACACAGACACATATTTTAAAGAAGTCTGACAATAATGCCGTACAGATGCTGGAGCAGCACTGAGTGGAACAGCATCCAAAGTTTTCTTAAATTTCCCAAGTTTCACTGGAACACAAAGAACAATGTTTTTTTTTCCTTTTGTTCTCACTCGCAGAGAGCGAAGCCACAGCTCCGGGAAATGGCGACGACAAGCACTGATGACAGCCACAAATCCATCTCGAGGTGGTAATGCCTGAATCTTTAGAAGGAAAATTCCAAGATCTCGACACCCCAAAATTAAACTCACGTACCAGCACGCCAACCTGGGATTAATTAAGCTTTGGAGCTTTTTCGCGTGGGAAATTAATGAAAATTAAATCTTGATTACTATAGACTCGTGATAGGGTTCGTAGGATTTTCCCACTAGAGTCCACTCGGGACACCATCACAAAGCTAGGTAGTGCCTTGTGCTCGCTCTCTCTCTCTCTCTCTCTCTGTACCAAACACCCAGCGAGAAATGACCTAGATGTTAGCCTTTCAATTATGGAGAAACAAAGCAGGGAAAGGAAATGGATGGTGGAGGAGAAGAGCAAGAAATGACCTAGATTTTAGCCTTTTAATTATGGAGAAACAAAGCAAGAAAAGGAGTAAAAGGATGGTGGAGGAGAAGAAGAAGACGACCCAGAGAGAGGAGAGAGAGTGTATACCAGAGTTGAAGACGCGAACCGGGCCATTGTTGCTGAGCAAGTTGAGCTGAGTTTCGATCCTCCGCATGAAGTCCATGGCCTCCTGCAACGGCCGCGTCAGCTCGTCCCGGTACTTCACCAGCATGTCGTAATACGCTTCCTGATCAAAGTTTCATGTCACTATTATTCCGAATTTTCATGGCTTCCTCTTTCGTCAACGCCAAAATTTACTATGACGACATGCTATAATTGGAAAACGAGAGAAAAAGATAATAACAAGAGTGACCATGAATTGATCCAGCTCTGGGTCCTTCGACCCGTCTGCTGAAGCCACCGACGACCGCTGCCGCGACTCGAACTCCTGTCGCACCACCGACAGCTTCGCCACCACTTCAGGCGGCGCTCCGACCTAGCAATGCAAAACAAATAGAAAATCAAGCCAAGGATGGACATTCTCGTCATCGGAAATGATTTTGGAAAAGGAAGAAATTAGGCGGTATGTTTTCACGCAATTACACATTTTGCTTTGTTATATATCATGTGAAGTGGTATAACAACTGACCGGAAAATAAGGGCAACAAAAGAAAGAAGACCTTGATTAAATTAGATGAAAGTGAAATTAACCTTTTGGCAGTCCATGTAAGCTTCCAAGAGGTTGGAGTACTGAGGGTGAGCGATGATCTTGGCCTTCATGGCATCGACCTCGCGCGAGCTCTCGCTCACTGTTTGGACCTGCTGATGCTGGTGCTGTTGGTGGTGGTGGTGAGAAGCTGATGGGTCATGATGGTCTCTCATCAGAGAGTAGTGATGAAACTTCTGAGCATGGCCGTGGTGAGAGGTGGTTGCTTCGGTCTTCACCACCGGGTGCGGCGGCGCTTCGGATTGGAAGCAGTGATCGCCGGACTGGGAGTAGAAGTGGCTACCGCTGCTGTTTCCCCTCCCGTAATTGCTATTGCCAGAGGAGCTCGGCCCAAGAACCGGCGACGCGTACAAGAAGTTGCTGTTGTTGTTCCCTCTCGACCCAGTGCTACTGTTCTCGTTCATCTGGCCATATTCCTCCATTCCCAACACGACCCACGATGAGACGACGATCCAAAACCCTAGCGAGCTTGGAGGGAGAGGAGAGTTACCTTCGGAAACCCTAAAGAGAGAGAGAGAGAAATTGAAGATGCCCAGGGTGGGTCATGAAACAGATAGGAAAGGGACTAGACAAGCCATGGAGGGTCTGGTCCTGTTCTGTCTCGCGTATCACACCATGTTAGGATTAGAATTATTACGAGAAGAGAAGCACGCACGCACACAATAGGTCACGGAGGCCTCGAGGTGGAGTTGCACCAGGAGGCGGTGGGCATGTTAAAGAAGCGAGAGCGGGAGGGCTCAGCGGAAATTGCAGGGGACAGAGAGAGAGGGAGAGAGAGAGAGGAGGCGATCGAGGTGGGGCTGAGAGGTAAATGTGAAAGGTGGAGAGAGAGAAAGAGAGAGAGAAAGAGGCTGAATTAACCAGAACGGGCATCGACTCGGTTTTTTCTTTTTTTTCTTTCTTCTAGTGGCTTTGACAAGACGTGCTCTATTGAGGAAGACAGAGGAAAAATTAAACAAAGGAAAAGAAATGTTAGATTATTGCAAAAGGTGAAGACTCCAGATCAAGATGACCAGGAACCAGGAGAGGGATTAGGCGACTGGGACTCTCTGGATTTTCTTGCCATCCTTCCTTAGTCTTTACCCTAATATTCTTCGAGGGGTTGTGTTAATGACTGAGAGTGGTGTGAATAATTTAATATTTATATCGAATTGGGGGCAGGATTTGGAAAAATAATATAAGTGCGATAATCCTGGAGCAAACTTAGTGGGGATTTACATGTAATGGATGTGAAAATGAACACAAAAATGGAGATAACCCAACAAATTTAATTGAGAATTGAGAGAAAGATGGCAACGTAGAAACCTAGAGAGAAAGAGAGAGAGAGAGCACACTTTTCATTGTCATTCATCATCCAATCTCAAATGAATCGAGGATGAGTAGCTACACAACTCTTGAATTCAGCTTTAACAATTCTCATGCAGTATCGATTACCGTATTGTATTTGTTCGTCGTGTGTTTACATCCCAAGACGACACGGTTCAACTCATTGTTTTTACGCTTTACAGAAATGACGTCACACCATACTTTCAGAGCCTTTCCCGTATGCTTCTCCAAGTAATTGTTTGACATCAGACAAAGCTCTTTCAAGATTTGATATGGATGCATTTTTATAGATTGAATATGGAAGTAAATTGGTCACAATCGTGTTGACTGAGCGGACGTGATTTTAATTGAACTTAAAGTTGCGAATTTTGCCCTTAGATCAGATCATGGTGCCGTTTTGTGTTGGAAATTGCCATTTATGTCCAACGTGTGAAAGACATAACTCTAAGAAATCATAATTATTCATATAAAACAATTATCACAGCATTCAAATTCGCTAATTATATGTCAAGATCAAGTCATGATATGGCATCATGTTGTATCGTACCATGCCACATTTCTTCTCGCGAAGAATTATCGAATCATTGGATGTATGTTTTTAGGATAACTACATGAAAAAGGAAAAAGAAATCGAGAAAATGCAAGGGAAGAGGAAAAAGATAGAGAAAAAATAAACCTAATTTTTTTTAACAATACCTGTTCTTTTGCACATGCTATGCGCCTCCCTTGTTGATTTTGATGGACATGGATGGCCTTTGGCAAGACAAAGGTACGAGGATTTCAGAGGTGAAGCTATTTGTCAACATACATGAAAAACATTTTTCGACGTAACTACTTAAGGAGATACAAGACTTTCATTAATTTTTATTTTTCCAAACACAAGATTTTCACTAATAGCATCTAATTTTTTCTTTACTTCTTTATAGTGATGATATGACTATTCTAGTCATTTGGGGGTGGGCGCTAAATTTGAAAGTTGATTTTATGTGTAATTAGATGTGTTGAAAGTGCACAAAGGGGGCAACTATTGGGCGACCAAACCATCCTTTTATATTTAGATTATGAATATCATAGAATTCTTCTCATAGAATTGCAAAATTCATCTCATTTCCTAAAATGTTGGTTTCAAATCTTATCAGCACACAATGAATTATGGAATCATATGATGACGCGTCAACAATACTTTCTGCTTAAAGTAAATGCTGAAGTTTATAAAGTAAGCATTAAACTATAGAATAGATTACGAATAATGATAATGGAGTAGAATTTCATCATGGGGTGACACGTGTCATTCTCTACTTTCCCCGCACGATACTCCCAAGTCACCACGACGATGCAAACAAAAATACAATTAAGCTGGGCTCCTGTTGTGAAAGTTGGCCTAATTAATATTCTATATTGGATAATTTGTGCAATTAAGACGCCTTTCTCCGACAACTTTCTCCGGTACCATTGCTAGACATTCTTAAAACTCATGTATATGGTACGCTGATTAATAAATAATATAAAGCATATTCGCACGTGGACATTACGTCCTCTCTTCAAATCCAACACTTGAGTGGCTACTTCATGTGAATGACATACATAATGTCAATTTCTCCGTACTCGTACAACCATAATTTAACGATGTTCAATCGATTGATGGTCAGTCTTATGTCTCCTGATGATTTGTTTAAGGTCATGAGTATTTCATCCCAGCACACTAGCTTAGCTAATACAATCGACCATAAACAATAAAGAATGACAAACCAAGCTGGTACTATCTACGAAAGGCATCGGTTTTTTATTCGTAAAACATTAATTCGTGGCATGACATAGATGAAGAACTATTTGGTAGTAACCGACTTGAATCTGCGTGGCCAAACACATGTCATGAAGTAAACGTTTAAGGAAGGGGTTGATACTGTTGGGAAAAAAATGAATAAAAAAAAGAGACTTTAAGGCGTGATAACATTTTTTTAAAGAATTATTTTCCCTACAACATTTCTAATGGTTATTGGCAAAAATCATCCTTGATATAACCGTAACGATCTGGTCCGATGAGGGCTGAGAGTGATCGCCAAGGCTAAAAGGCCTGGACAATGAGTGGTTTCTGGTAGGCTTCTAAGATGGTGAAGAGGGTAGAAATGAATCAAACTGTGCATCAAACAGGGAGAGAACGATTCTAGGATATATATATATATATATATATATATATATATATGTGTGTGTGTGTGTGTGTGTGTGCGCGCGCGCGCGCGTGTGCGTGTGTGTAAAAACTGGAATTAACTCACGAAGGCGCCTTTTGATATAAGGGCAATCTTTGCTTTAAAACTTCAAAGTTAAGCAAGCCCAAGTTAGAGCACTACCAAGATAGATGATCTCCTGGAAAAGTGTCTACTTGTATGCCAAAAGACAAAACCGTGAGATTTAATATGGAACGGGCCAAAGCAAACTATACCTTGAGTGAGTTGATCCAGGGATGTCATAATAACAAAATTTCGGAATGAGAAGACCATATAGCAATGCTAGTATTTCTCCAATAACTCTCAAAAGGAAACGATTGGAGAAAAAGCTGTATTTTTTTTAAAGAAAATGAAAATTGGAAGTTAAAAGTATTGAACAAAAATGTTGAACACATAATAGCGAAAATATATGTTTGAACAGATACAATATTTTAAGGTTGTAAGAGCGCCTAATAGCCGCTAGACAGAAATAACAAAATTCAGAATTAAATAATAATAAAAAACCGTAAATTCATTGCGCCTGATGATTGTACACCTGCACGTAAGTATTATAGGGTCTAGCCCACTAAGCCCATCATCTTCATTCGTAAGAATAGAAGACTTTCATACTTATAAATTGACCCACACACTTCTATTTATTTTATGTGGGACAAGACACTTTCAAGTTTGTTACTTCCAACAAATACTTCGCCTCTCTGTTTACTTCTCCCAAAAATTTTAGCTCTCCCTGCCCGCTCCCTCCCTCCCCTACGCCACTGCATGAAGCACACCCTCCGCGCCCCGCCTGAAAGCCGCCAAATGCCACCACCATCTCTAGCCTAGCACACCACCGTAGTCCATTGTCACAATCACCTACTTTCGATCTAGATTTCTATATCTCTCTCTCCCCGCAGCTTTGCCATCACCCCCCTTGACTAATTCACCCTTGCTGCTGCTCGAATCTAGCTTCGCATAAATGTGATCGCAACTTTGGATTGAGACATACGAGAACCAAGAAGGACGGAGACGGGTGGCAGCAATAGTAGCCACTGCCCATGAAGGCCGACTATGGCTTCACCGGAGGCATTGACAGTGAGCAATGGTGGCGATTGTGTGGCCTGGGCCATGTTAACATAGGGCAAGAGGAGTAGGAGACAGGCTACGGTTCTTTAGTGTCCAGGGTTAAATTGTGGTGTGATGCAAGTCCAACTATTCTTTGAGTAGTGACAATAGTGAAAATAGGACATTTCAACCACATCTATTCATCCAAACTTGCTTGCAAACATTGAACGGAGTTAATTTGGCAACGGCTACAATGGAGATTGCCCTATGCATCGCTTCGCAATTTCTCCCATTTTTGTGCGATCTAGAATATTTTAGATTTACCACTTTATTGTAGTTGACTTGACAAGCAAGTCAAACGTCACATGTTAAGTGGAGTCTACAATATTGTTAAAGTTATAATGGTATTAGTCTACATATAGGCATTGAATATGTGAACCCCAAAGTGGCATCTATATCACAATGACTATGATCATGCGGTCTACATAGCTTTAATCCATGTAATACCTCCTCTCTTTCTTCTATCACACCTATTGTTAATGAAATTTTTCATTTTTATCCCAAGTTCAAATTCCTCATATGCTAATGGCTAAGTGACATCATTAATCTACAATGAGATTAACATCATATTTTGGATCACAAAAAAATAAATAACAAATAATTATAAATTACTTTGGGGTATATTCTTTTAAGAATTTATGACTCACAACATGTTGTTACTTTCATAGTGGTTTCAAAAACTGTTATGCTAGTAAAACCCTTTCAGAAAATCAATCTATCGCATTTCATGCTTCTCTAAATATGGATAGCTCCGAGTCCATGGAGGAAAAAAAAAAAGAAACATCACATTAGCACACTTGTTTCGACATAAGAGCCATTGAACTAATGCCCGCTGATTTCTGTCTACTCAAGGAATGAAACAATGAATACGACATCATATAAGCTTGGGTGCCGTAGCTGAATTGTGGAGCGTAGGGTCGTGTTGTGTTTTCGAGTTTGGTACGAAGATTCAAAGTTAAACAGTGAAAAGACAAGAAGAATAGGAAAAGGGCCAAATTCTGAAACCTGTCTACGGTTCCCTCACGACCCAGACCCGCTTCTAGCTTTGGCTTGCAGGAGGAATAACGCATGTGTCGTTTGCGTCGACATCATAGCCAGAGGGAGGGGCATGTTTCCGGATTTTCTGAACCATGGATTGTTACCGTGTCCATCATTTATACTAGTATCTAATTAACTTCGTATGCCGATGATATCTATTAACTTGTCATCCACTAATCAAAAAGATGGCTGATGGGTTCTAGAGTGAAGTATATATTTAGAAAGATCGCGTAAATGAGAAGTCATTTAGCGGCAATCACATAGTTTCACTTGCTACTGTAGAAATTTAGAACATGATATGAAATTTCAGAAAATCAAAAAGAAAATTACTTCACGCGGAACTTTTTGCACGTGGATGAATATTTTAAGTGTTTTGCTTCAATGAAAACTTAAGATGACTGTGCTGTAAGATTTAGGTTTATTGAACATATTACTGCAATTAGAGAGAGAGAGAGAGAGAGAGAGAGAGAGAGAGGTAGCTGGCGGCGACGAGCACCTCATCTCAACGCTCGCCCTACAACACTGAACAGCGACCCCCACTCATCACCCCCCGAGACTCCCGCGCTCTAAAGCAGGTGGGAGCCATCGGCCATGTACGACTGAGAGAGAGAGAGGAAAGAGGGGGAGAGAGAGAGAGCGCGGGTGTTAATGCATGGACGATTGATGAGTGCCAGTGCAGTACTTTTGGCCTCCTCTTTTCTCTTTTTCTTTTGCATCCTTCATCTTTTGAGTTTGGAGTTTCATGTGGGATTGGACGTGTCCATCCGCACACATGCCGTCTCTACGTTACTCGCATACAGCTCCAACTGACTCATCCCTCTCTCTCACTTGTCATTCGAGGTTTCCACCTCTTCCCCGTGGACTCTCTCTCTCTCTCTCGCTCTCTCTCTCTCGTACACATCAACAATTCAGGCACATTCACGACTGCTTCGCACACCCCATCCAACATTGATTTTCAAATCATTGATACACAAGAAGTTGGTGTTGTTAACAATTCAGTATTTGCTCATTTGATTGTTTTAAGAAGTACCTCGAACGGTTGTTAACAAAATACCACAGTAATTGTGTATAATGTGAGAAAAGATAATGTATTGAAACCCGTAATTTTTCTTCATCGGATTGCTCGATAAGTAAGTGTCGTAAAGCGCTCTCACCCACAACATATTCAATATCTTGCCATAGTAACTCCGAATCATAGATGTCATGAATGGTATATTACTATTTGATTCTAGCTCTGTATAAATCGTATTATTTATGACATGTTGTACTGCAGCAAAAAAATCTATTAATTCATTAGTAAATTCATCGGTTTGATTTGTACCTATCGATCACGTTAATTCTTATTTTATTATAATTTTACCTATCAACCCCTAGTTATATACTGCATTGACTCCTTAACTTTGTATTTAAGTTGTATTTAAGTTTAAAGATGATACTTATCATGTTGCATGTGTTTGGAAGCAATAAGATTTTTCGAAAACTACGACCTTTTCTTTTAATTGAGGATCTTAATCGGAGTTCTTTATTTTATGATTTTTGCTATTAAATTTTTATATGTTGCGATGAGAAAAACTAACTTGAAGTACTTCATTGAATCCAAATATTTTGGTATGACTTATGCATTTGATATTTCAGGTCATGATACGGACCTCAAGGGTTCACAACACTAAATACATTAGGCACTCTAATTATGTAGCTCAACATCAAGGATAGTATGGTTTGGGGTTGGTGATGTCTTCTTAAGTTGAGACCTGCTCTAACTTCAATCTCTAGCTCAAGCTACTATTAGTGTCACATCCCGATTTTTTAGCCTGGGAAGCTACAGGTAAATTGTAACCTCCTCAATTTCAGTCCCTAGAAAATGGCTATGATTTAAGTTTGGTGGTTTTCCAATCAGAACTAAATTGTTTTCTCTTATTTTGGAAAATCCAATTTTGGATCTTTTGTACTCCTTCATTTTATTATTTTTGGGGAGAATTTTGTGGTCCAAATTTCCAAACACTTTCTTCTTGAAAGTTGTTCCAAACATCTTGAAGTTTTACATAATTTAATTTCAGAATTTTTGGAGTTGATATGAGTAGTATGATAGCCTGATTTTCGGACTGTGTGAAACTGCCCAGAACGGGTATTTCCGTGATGTTTACACCGTCTTTATTTTCTACAAGCTTTTCTGGGTCGATTTTGGAAAAAAATTTTTCACAAAATTTGTTGAGAACGTCCTTTTCTATAACGTATATAAATTTGGGAATTTTCTGAAATGATTTGGATTCTGGACAGAGCTTAATTTGAGAAATAGGAATGCTGTTCCAGTGAACTGTTTTTAGTCTATTTTTGAGCTACTAAAAATGGTGTTTATAGAGAGATTCAAATTTCGTGTTCTCATAAAAAATGTTTGTTAAGGCCTTTTTTATGACATATTCAAATTTAAGAATTTTTAGAGTCCGTTTACTATGATTTCAAGTCCAATTTTGTGAACAGTGTAAAGCTGTCCGGTTTTGTCGAATTTCAAAAAATCAGCATTTTCTATATGAGAACGTTGGAATTTGGACTCGATGTCTTCTGGTGATTTAAAGTACACGTTCTGAGCTTTCAAATGAGATATTTTATGCTTTTATTGGAGGTCAGCCCAGGGGGAAACCGAGAGAGAGAAACAAGCTTGGAATTGGATGATTATAGAGAAATCAAAACTTGAAGCCCAAGTTGGAAATGAATGAGGCTTGTTCAAGAAGCCTAATTAAATGATCTTGACTTTGGAGTTCCTATCATGATGACATGCCTTAATGGCCTTGAGTGATGACCAAGTTTAGGGTATGATAAATAAGGGAGCCGTGAGAAAGGCCATTCGGCCAAGGGGAGAGAGAGAGAGAGAGTAGCCGTGAGAGAGAGAGAGAGAGAGAGAGAGAGAGAGAGAGAGAGAGGACCAATGAGATTGAGATAAGCTTTGGC
This sequence comes from Syzygium malaccense, assembly GCA_031216405.1. Lineage (NCBI taxonomy): Eukaryota > Viridiplantae > Streptophyta > Magnoliopsida > Myrtales > Myrtaceae > Syzygium > Syzygium malaccense. The sequence continues at coordinate 11,690,072 of CM062258.1, forward strand.
CCTTCATCATTTTAGTTCATTAAGAGCATTTAATGACATTAAATGCATGTTGTGATGACACTTGACTTAGAAGTCCTTTCTTATTGACTCAAGTTTAGGGTTTTATTCCCCCTTCTCTCTCATCTCACGCCACTTCCTCTCTCTCAAGCCATTTCCGCGCCCAAATGAGCCGGCCATCACTTTCTTCTTTGATCTTCCTTGCTTCTTGTTTATGACCAAGAAAGAGAGAAAAAGCTTACCGACTAGCCGTGTCTCTCTTGTGGTTCGATCAACTGAGGAAGCCACGTCCAAGGCCGTGTGTTCGTGTTTAAGCCCGAGAACCACCAAGAATCGTCAGAGAGTCGCTGAAGCTCACGTGTCCTTCACACGTCTCGTTTTCTCTAGTTTTTATTTAATTATTGTGTAAGTGAATTCCTTAATACCGGGAAAGGATGTTGAGATGCGTTGTGACGTGGTTTGCTTGGACCGTTTCTCGGTTGTTTGGTTGGTCGTAGTTGGTTCATTTCTCGATTTGATCATGTTTCATGTTTGATGTTGTTTTGAGATGGAACCGAGCCTTGATTTGTAAAGTGTGCACGATGTGGCCATGCGTGATGTTCTCTTGTTTGAACTTTGCTATTGATCTGTCATCGATGCGGGTGCGGTAATGGTTGACTTATGTTAATGACGATTGATATATCCTCGCTTGATATTAGTGTTTTCACTTGCTAAGTCTCCCCGACTCATCCCCCGTTTTTCCCTCTCAGGTCCATAGGATGGTCGAACGGACGGCGGCGGCAGGGGGAGTTTGAGCCATGTTGGAGTTCGGGGAAAGTTAGGAGCTGTGAATCCAAAGTAGTGGGCTTAGGACACCCAAGCCATAACGTGTTGTGTGTAAATAGCTAAAATTGAATAAGTTGGCTTGTAAAATATGTTTGCGTGTCCTGTAAATATAAGGTTTGCTCATGATGCTGTTTATCTTAATCCCGCTGTTTGTTTTCAATGTGATTATCCCGAGATATGCTTTCGCTTGTGTTTAAAGAAAAATAATAATGAACGGGACGTCACGTTTATAACCCCGAGGTGGGGGCGTTACAGTTAGAAAGAGATATATAAGGAACTTAGACAAGTGGGAACAACTTTGGAGTTGTATGACCTAATATGGGAGAATTACAAGAAAAGTCCTAAACCTATTGTAATTGTATTAATTTAACCATAAACCATTTTTTTGTCAATTGAGTCAAACATTTTGCATTTGTGTCAACTTAGTCTATCAGATCAAATTTGGCTGGAAATTGTTGACATAGACGCCAATCATCCTACATGGCACGACCAGCGATGACGTTGACATTTTAAATAATATTTTAACAAACTTTTCAAAATTTTTTATTTATTCTTTTCCCTTCTTTTTCCTTTTTTTATTTTCTTCTCTTTCTTTTTTTTTCTTCCCCTTCTTCCTCTAGCCGATCGCCGGACCTCGGTGATTGATTGGCTAGAGGCAAGGACCGACGAGCTAGCGATGGCAAGCCTTGCCAGTGGTCGGCAAGGTGGAGCTCGCCAACCCTCACCTCTGGCCGATCGCTGAGGTTCAGCGACCGGCTAGAGGAAGAAGGGGAAGAAAAAAAAAAGAAAGAGAAGAAAATAAAAAAACGAAAAAGAAGGGAAAACAATAAATAAAAAAATTTGAAAAGTTTATTAAAATATTATTTAAAATGTCAATGTCATCGCTGGTCGTGCCATGTCAACGTCATCGCTGTTTATGTTAGCACTGGCCATGCCACGTTGGATGGCTAGTGTCGATGTCAATGATTTCTAGAAAAAAATTAACCAGATGGACCGAATTGGTATAAATGTAAAATGTTAATCACTCAATTGGCCAAAAAAAGGTTTATAAGTCAATTGGCACAATTGCAATAGGTCTAAAACTTTTTTGGTAATTTTCCCACCTAATTTGGACCAGAGATATTAGTAAGCGCAAGTTTATTGGCTGGCTAGTCTGCAGGGATAGACTACCGACAACGGAGGCCATATCACAATGGATGCCTTCAGTTAATGTTTAGTATAATTTATGTATGATCGATACATAAGACAAAACCTATTTGTTCTTCAAGTGCAATCAGACTTCGAGCATATGGCATAGTATCCTTGCACAATATGATATTCTGCATTATTTAAGAGGATGGAATGATGAACTTCAATGAATAGTTAGAGCCACTAAGGGCAATGACTTGGCGATGAGGCTCCTAAAGGTATTTTTCTTAGCAACTATATTTTGCATTTGAAAGGAGCGCAATAGCAAACGTTTTCAAAATAAGTTAACTGAGATCCCCATTCTTTTGGCTAAGGTGTGCAAAATTGTAAGAGGCGGAGCCTCGTTCTACCACAATTTTAGACCTTCCTAGGCAAATGTTTTGTTGGCTATTATGTGGAGACTTCCTATTTTCATCTTCTTGCATAATTAGTTCTATCATAATGCTAGGGATGCCCCTAAGCTTATGTACTTCATCTTATTAATACTATTTACATCACGATACCAAAAAAAAAACCCTTCAAATGTATCTGACCAATAAAAGAACCTTCTAAACATATCAAAAATTTATGCTTCTCCTTTTGTGATAAAAGTCCATTATAAAAACTCCTTACCACAATATTTATTCGTGGAAATTTATCTATTCCCATGATAGAGGAAAATGATTTTGCCTGTGATGACTTACTTGTGAAAAAAATTAAGAGGTATTAAGTTTAATTCTATACGAACGAATCGAATTTTAATTCTTCCACTTTTTGTGCAATCGAAACTTTCAATCTTGTTTTATTCAATTTATTTCTTTCTCAATATGTCGTTAATAAATCCCTTTGATTTGCTGACGCGAAAGTACCTGTTATAAAATACACGATCAGTCTGATAATATATAAACAGGAGAAATAAAGAACAACATAACAGCAGCAATTTATGAACTAGCAATCCCTTGGAGGATTACAAAGTGCTTTTGTCAATCCTAAGCGTTCATTACACCTATCAATGGATATAGTATTTACTTTCACAGTCTATCGCTGATCTACATGAATCTAGAACTCACAGTTACTCTCTCAACACTTAATGGCTCAAGATCCAACTTAATGAACAAAAACAAGGTCAAGTAAAAGTAAGACTTTGCTGAAATGTATCCTCGAACAGGACCATACCTCCACTCCATGGCCACCCACCATGCCATCCATGTTCGGCACATCCATTCCATCCACTGTGGCTCATGTAAGTTTTGTGGTCATTATTCAATAGTCCAAATCCGATTCTTCAAATTATAATAATAATCCCTAACACGACGAGAACACATTCAAACATCACACAGATTGATTTTTTTTTTTTATAATTCTGTTTGCATCATTGTCCTATCAATATGTCGAAAACCTTTAATAAACAAGTTCATCCAGCATAACTTGAAGTTGATCTGCACCACCTGTTTTATTTTATGGGCAGTTTTGACCTTGTTACTGACGACCTATATGGACCCTATTTAAGAAAGGTATATTTTATTATCCTTCACTGCTATTCATCATCCTGTAAGTAGGTATCATTACGAATAACAATATTGCATGGGCAATTCAATGAAATGATTCATCAACTTCCATTTGATGCCTGTGGCTGTCACAACTACCGATCATAGATTGTGTGAAGGAACCAGCTGTTTTTCCTTGAGATTAGACCATATTACTTTCTCTTTAATTTAACCCTAATTTTTTTGTTTGTGGGGTTTGCACGTCAGAATGTAGTTATTTGGCAATTGTCTTTTGCCAATCACATCATCATTCTATGAATGAGCTGTTCCTGTCATGTCGCAAACAGATGGAGGGAGAAAATAAGGCTCGTGATTTCAAGTCATATGAAATGTCCTCTACGAACATAACGGTCCTCCAACTGTAACATATGTTTTTTCTTTTGTTCTTTCCCAAGCATATGTTTTTGCTAGTGTTTATTACCGTCCATGCTCATCCAGATTGCATACTCAAATGAACATATATTTAGTTTCATAGATCTATCCCCCAAAGTTCATGTGAGATTCATTTGATTGATTCAAGTAAATTCTTATTTGCTGCAATGTACTTTTACGTCTATGTAGCTAGTCAATTTTCGAGTGTAATTTGATTGGTTTGTTTTATTTTGGCCAAGAGATTAGCTGATGGAAGTAAAAGATAAGATAAAGTTTGTTTGCAATATGTTTATATATATGAAAGTTCCCAGGTGATAATAACTACATCCTTCCTGTGTATTGGAGAATATTTTAAATGTCATTGGCTCCGTGCCTATAAGTCTGTGCATTTGTCTATGTCATACACGGATAACTACAATGCATCAAACTAAGAGATTTGAAATGGTCGCTAATTCTTGATTAAACCTAATAAGCACATTAACTAGTCGGCATATGCAAAAAAGTTACTGACATTGGTGACAAATGAGAGGTTTAACAAGCACCTGCGCGTTTAGGCCAAAGGGATTCTATTCTTTTTTTTATAAATAGCTTATTATTGTTGATATCCTTTTGTATTGCCTAAGAAAAATTCATGTAGTAGTACTACATACATTAAAGTTATTAGTTCATAAAATTGATTAAATAATGAAATGCATCAGCAGACAATCAACAGTTATTTTAATAAGTGGGTTATCGTTAGATACCAACGTACATCAATCTTTATGTATCTAACTATATAATAATGTATTATTAGAGTACCAATCGGTCGTCGCTTTCTACAATTTGTTAGGGGGCCCTTAAGAAAACTTAAACAGCGCAACTTTGGCTCCTGGGAAATGGTCAAAGTAGGAGGTATCAGAGATATTATCTTTAATTCTCGTTTAAGCAACACATTAAAAAGGTTAATTACGGGAATCCTAGGAGATAATGCTTGGCGTAAGAATCGCACATCACCAACATTTTGGAGCTACGTGGGATGATGCACTCCACAAAAGGTTGGTTCCAAGACCAATAGGATCATTAGCTTAATCCTCCCTCCAGCTGCTTAGCATTTTAAGAAAGAGGTAACGCAAGTGTCCATATGCTTTATTAGGTGAGGGAAAGATATATTCCTCTCATGTGTCTGCTTGTGGGGGATTTGGGCAGAAACGGGAAGGGTCTTGATGAGAGAGAGAGAGAGAGAGAGAGAGAGTCATGAGGCCCGTCATTGAGTCAACAAAGGATTCCTTTTAGAAAGGGTAATTCCTGGATAATTTAAGCCTCCTAAACAGTGTTAAGCACTAAGTATTGACCGAAGATTAGGGGGGCTATGTGGGTAGCTTGGATTCAAATGGGGGCTCCTACAGATGATTTGACAGAGGAAGAACTCGGAAGATGAACATATAAAACCAGCAGGAAAGCTTGAAGTTCAACACAATAAAGTTGCACGTCACCTCATGGGCTACTGTGTTCATCGTCCACAAGGCTGCTTCCAATAGTTCTTCATCCAAGCAACTTCCGACACGTCGGTCATAACTGTAACCCCCGTTCACCTCCGTTTGAAAAGTAAGACGATTGTAGATTACCATCCAATCATGCTTGCCAACAGCGATTACCATCCAAAATCTCCTACGCATTTTTCATTATTAGCCGTGGTTGGCGGTATTGTTACGATGTGCATGCTTCAAATCAGCAATTATTGTGAAAATGCAATCCTGTCGTGATCACAGTCACTCCTACGAAAGAAAACTTCTGTAGCTCAACTGTAGGTTCTCGGTCTGCTACACGTTGAATTCCTGATAGTTTTGCAAGATTCATTGCATGCATAAATTTTTCTGCGAGTTCAATGAGTTATGAGAATTATTTGGATATCAATTTCCGCAAAGATCATGGTGTATTCTCTACTGATAGTCAAAGTGAACTCATAAAAAACACTCGTCAAAAACAGGACTTAGGCTTGATATTCCGTCGTTCAATTTTGAATATATTAAAGGCGTGTCTCGCCTTTTTTTTTTCCTGGACTACCTTTTTTTTTTTTGGACTTTGCATGATTATTCCAACATAACAAAAGAAAAGGTTGGAGATAAGACTATACCTGAAGTAAACTACTTTTATCTCCTTCAAGTTTGAAAATGGGCAGGATTAGTATTCATCATCCACTTTATCAGATAATTATTCTTTTCTTACGTTGATGTAAACCCTAGCCCTCTACTTTTCTTTGCACGTGCGAAGCGTGTTCTTGCAATAATTGGTGTATCACACTTAAAAATCGCTTAATTCATTGCTTTCGCGGACTTGCTCGACTGTATCGCTTTAAAAGCATTCATTAAAGCAGTGCACCATTTCAAATATTATATCTGCATGGCAAATCCTAAAGTCTCCGCGGGATTGGCCATGCAAAAAATTACGATTTCTTTTCAAGGAGCAAGCCAAAAAGCCAATGCACGTAAAAAAAAAGCACGAAAACAATAGCAAAAAAATCAAAAGAGAAGGAATCTTTTTGTTTCTTTCAAGAGCTCTGTAACGTCCATCACCACAATGCAGGCAATTATAGCGATGTCCACGGCCACGACCAAGAGAATCTTTGGTTAAAGCTCTTCTTTCCGATGTGATTATTGGGTCGAGACCATGATATTACTGACTAATTCGTTCAGCTGTTCAATTCAATTTGACCCACTTAAGCATGTTTGACACGTGAGAACTTGAGCAGAACCCTAGACGCTCGCTTTGCTGAAAAGCGTATCAGGATAAGTGAACAGAAAATCCTTAGGGAAAAGTAGTGAAGAGAATGTAACTCCGCAATGCATTTCTATAACATGGATTATATTCTATTGACATTAGTGTTTCTCACGAAAGACTAGGTTAAGGACTTACCCATCCTAAAGGAAAGACGGCTAGATACATAGGGGATGTTTGGTTCAGCTTTGGGAAGGGGCTTTCAGTCTCGAAAACCCCTTCCCAAAATGCTGAACCGTTTGGTTCGGTTTTCATACTAGCATTTGGCCAATGCTAGCATTCCAAATGCTGAAAATCCAAGACTGGTCCGAACCAGCCTTGGGCTTTCGGCATTCTCAAAATGCTACTGTTCATTTTCTTCGTGAGGGAGGCCGGCGAGAGTGGCCGGTGAGGTTGCATGACCTAGGCAACGACTGCTTGGGTCGTGCGACTGCCCAGGCGCCACCGGCCTGGGTCGCGTGACCTAGGCAGCCATCACCTTGGTCGCTAGACCTCAGGCGGCCGTCGCCTGAGGTCGCGCGACCCAAGAGGCCGTCACCTGGTCGCACGACCAGGGCGGCCGGCGCCTGGGTTACCACCTGAGGTCACGCGACCTAAGCAGCCGTCGTCTGGGTTGCGCAACCCTTGCTGAGGTTGCCTAGCTTCAGGCGATGGCCACTGGTGGCAGATCTGGCTCGCCGGGGGTCACCCGACCTTGAGCGATGGCCGTCGGTTCCGGCGATGGGTAGTTTAGTTTTTTTTTAATAAATAAGATAATTCTCAAAATCCATTTGCAAGAAAAAAATTACTAAACACTATATTTTGGGCAAAGTAACTTTACAAAAGATTTTTATCAAACATCATTTACATTTTTCTAATGGGTTTTCACCTAAAGGTATTTACATTTCCCCAAGTACCATTTTCAAAGTCGAACCAAACAGGCCCATATTATTGTCCAAATGCAAAGTTCAAGTATCCTTTATTCATTTCTCTATTTCGTGCTTTTTAACTGTATGTACTTTTAGTATGATTGGAGAAATCGAGGAAACTACAAAGCTTACAAAACCGGCTAGATAGGATAGATTCTAAAGTGGTTATTAAAGACACAAGGTCCGTTTCATGTTCAAAAAATTTGAATTTGATGAACACGAGTAAGCTTAAGTGAACGACTCATATTCATCCGATACTCACGCGGCATTATGTATCCTTTACCTATACAAATTGTTGAAAAATGGATGTATTGTTTTTGTACGCATTATTTCCTATAAAATCTTTCAACCAAATAAACCAAAAAATATGCATCTAAGTATTTGGAATCTCATATGTAGCAATTACTCGGACAACTATCCATGTCCAGGCTGCAGATACTCTATGTATTTGGCACATTAAAACAATAAAACGTAAGAAATCAATTATGATTCGTGCAATGATAATCAGCAAAATATTATAAAAAGTTTGAGATTAGTGGGGCTGATGAAACAAAGCTCACATGCACTCTTTTTCTACCTTCTCTTCTTTCTCTTCTGTGCAAGTTGAGGAACTCCTCTTTTGATAGAGCGAAGCAGATAAATCTCTCTTCTGAGACAGGGGTATTACAATTTTTCTTGTTTTGTTTTTAACTAATCCTTCTCTTGATTTTCTGTGTCCCCACAGTGTATATGTGTGTACGTGCCTACTGTACTCCAACCTCCTCTGCCGGGAAGAAAGAAAATCTCATACACAAGCAATTCAGCAATCCAGATTAGAGGAGGGTGGAGGCCCCACAAGTAGTCAAACAATTTACATGGTCAGAGAGAAAGAGGGGCAGTGGGTGAAAGACAGCTTGACGTACTAAGTAACAGTACGAGTGATATGCAGAAAGAGAGAGAGGTACTGCAAGGCAACTGCAACTGTAACTGCGACTGAACCTGAAGTAACAAGTCATCAGATAACAAGACTAGCGTGAGATGGTGCTCGTGCACAGAGTTAGTCAGAAGAACCTGATCACAACTCGTGTAGTGTGTCCTGAATTAATTATTTTATTTGTTCATAATTCATCTCGCAGACACACAAGCACAAGCAGTGAGAGAGAGAGAGAGAGAGAGAGAGAGAGAGAGAGAGTTTGTGGGTCTGAGGTAGAGAAAAAGGATGGGCCATCTCAGGATGTGGTTTTCGGACGAGGGACTCGCGAAAACAGCGCGCGAGCTGTTTCCCAATGCACCACCAGAGGGACACATCCCCCACACACATTCACTCTCTCTCTCTCTGCTCTATCTTTGCTTTTTGATACGCTCAGAGGGGGTCCCCATCACCGTCACCCCCCAACCCTCCATCTTGTCAAACATGTTCACTCCAATTTGATTGACCCCCATTCCCTCGACACCCTGCACGCACCCCTCTCTTTCTCTCTCCCACCAATGCAATATCTGTGTGCTTTGTTCTTTCTCTTTTTGTGCATTGAGAGAGATCATTACAGCAGGAATTGTGCAGTAGGGTGAGCTTGTAATCCATGAGAAATGAACAAAGTACTGATAGTAAGTTTACCTAAGATCAAACGGCGAAGATAGATTAGTTACAAGATATGAGATGATGAGATAGGTCAGAGTCCCTTTCTTTCGTTTGTTGTTTTACGGGTACTCGGTAGTCTTTACTTCTGTATTAGGTCAAACTTTTCGCACCCAAATTTCCCCAATGTGTCATGGGTCTATATCCTAAATCCGGTCCCCGCCTCTCCTAAAACCCTAGCCATCGTGTCATTTGCTCAGTCCATATAGGTGATTCTTTACTCGCTGTCCCAACTCTCAAACCCTCTCAAACTTGACAGCAATGTGTCTTACCTTACGTTAAGTGTTCGCGTTTCACTGTTCTTGTGCCCCATGTTAACAAGCTAGCATGAGGAGAATTCTCGATCGTTTTTCTATTTTGGCCAGCAACAATTCCTGATTATAAGCCCACACAAGTGATAGAAATATCCTATACACTAATGAACAGTTCAAAACTTCCAATTACCATAAAGGTGAAACGGGATCCATCCTATATGTATTCTCCATCATTTGCGCGGATAACTTCTTCCTTTTGCTTTCATTTTTTCCGGAGTCGGGGCTGGCAAAGAAGGGTTACGTCAATCTCACCGCCCTAGCTAATTCCTATTCGTCGTACATGTAATGCAACTTTTCATGTCAATCAAGGAAATTACTAGGTAAGTCGAGAGAAAGGACACCTCTCTAATCAGCCAAAGAGTACTTTTAGTTCTAGCTAGCTGGCTAAACTATAGGGGGGGAATTCAACGAATTTTACCACCGAATCAGCTCGCGCTGTTCTGTTCACATGCCCAAAACGTCCAAGTAAAAAAGAAATGTGGAGGGACGGACATTCATGGCCAAATCAACACGAAGCCTCACGTGATTAGGCGCTGGGATTAAATTAAACGACTAATCAGATGACTACGACCTCCTCCCCTTTCCTAAAAGAAAGAAAGAAAGAGAAAATCAAAGATCGATATATTTATATCATATCATATGGCACATGAAATTCAACGAATAAGAGTGGGGATGTAGTGCATGTTGTGTCCGGCAAGGGTCACTATGCAACCATGTGGGGGGCGGGGCCGACGGAGCCGTGTAAAAATGAGACAAGGATGGGACTGTTTTTGATGGATTCGGGGTCTACAGAAGGTCTCATCATCATAGTAATAGAACGCTCTCAGATGGTGGTGGGAGTCTATCAAATGATGTGATGGCGGGGCATACTTGGTAAAGGGATTGGAGGAGAGTGTTTTTTCCCCCCATCTCTTTTCCCAATTTCATCATATTCTTTAATCTCATTATTTTTGAAGTCACTTAATGATTGCATCTCCTCAATGGGGAACTAATTTGTATATGTATATATATAGTAATGTTTAATGAGAATATTAATCTCCCACTCGAGTGTCCGAGCATCGGGACTTTTTTCCTTCCTGCTGCGTGCATTATTGGTCACCGCTTAAAGAGGTTGGATTAAGGATGCAACCGTAAGAGAGAGAGGGAGAAACCAATCCCGTCGATTATTGAAGGAGTTGCCATCTTTAGTTGGGTGTCAGGAGTCAATGCTTAAGTTGATTGTGATATTGATATTTTCGATCTGATGGTGGTGGTGGTGTGTGTGGATGTCTTTGTGTTCCAATTATTTTACCATATGGGTGTGTGATTACAACGAGCCGGATGTCCTTTTCTATTTGATCGATACCGAAATTATTGTCCGGTTTAATTGCAGAATCTTAAAAAAATCCGTTGAGGGCCCATCGGTTTTTGAATTAAGCTGCTAATCAAAACTTAGTCTCGCGCCCGGAGAAAGCGAGTCATTGCACTCCTAAAAATCGATTGATTGTATCTTCGTCGTTAACCTCCAAACCATTCCCCCGAAAAAAAAAGGGAGGAAAAAACAAGAGTAATCTAGATCTAACCTCTGTTCTATTGTCGTCTTCGCTATAGAAATGAATTATCTCAGATTTACTGCCGTTTCTTAATCAATTGTGAATGAAACCTAAAGAAGAGAAGTTTGATGAAGTGAAATGCTTATCCAAACCCAGTTCACCATGGACCGGATCTATCTCATCATCATCCATCTCCAACGTTGAGTTCGGCGTGAATCCCACCTGATCTGATGGCTGTGGTCGTACGATACAGCCCGTGTATGAATTTCTTGTATGACTAGCGAGGTAATCTCTATTTGGAAGGCCCCCTCCTACTTGGCCCAACAAGTGTGGAGTGGGCTCTACTCAAAGAATGACAACACAAGATGGAACTCACAATGTTTTGTTTGGTCCTAATGGCCCATGTCAAGCTTGGGCGTTTCTCGTGACTTCTTAGGAAACCCAAACCTACTTTACTGGGCCGAGCCCTTTACCCTTCAAGAGTACTATTTATGTTTTTTATTATTTTAAATTGTCTTTATAATGCTCGTATTAGCCAAAATGTTATTTCAATATGTTTTTAAAGAATCTCAAGGTCCTTCTGAAATGACTACTGGGGATCATGCCCTCAATAGCATTGCTCATCCAAAGGTTCAATCAGATTCTTCGTAAGCAGCAACCGTATCTTATCTTTAGGCTTTAAGATTACAATATAGACAGGAATCAATCCCTTTGCAAGCCATGCTATGTACAGTCATGTACCCCTTATTACATCATGCAATATGATCAAGAATTTACAAACATCAACATTCAGTGGCTACGCTCACATACGACTCAGAGACTTATAGACACGACAAGTGGGGACTCGCCCTTATCAACGACAAAGCTCTTCGTAGTCCGTTTGGAAGTGGTAACGATCACGACGTCGTACGTCCCGTGGAATCCACTGAAGGTGAACTCGCCTTGTTCGTCGACATGTCCGTGAGCATGAGATGACCACTCTTTCCTGAGAGCGATGTATCTCTTGCCGGCTTCATTGACATCCCCCTCCGCATTGACCAGGTGCGAGTTGGCTCGGCTCATAAACAGCTCCCAGAATCCCCACAGCATTATCCCATCTACTGCAGAATGTGCAAATGCTTCTCGGAGCATGACTTCCAGATCGTCAGCTCTTACGTAGTCGTTAACAGAGGACACATCAAGCTCGGTGAACCAGATCGGAAAGCCGAGAATGCCCAGCTTATCCAAAGCAGAACTAACGATTGGTCCTATTGGACTGTCTATATGCCCTTGAATCCCGATTCCACCAACCGGTGCGCCTTGTTCCTGTAGATCAAGAATCTGTTCTATGTAGCTCTCAGGGCATGACTTGGGATCGCACCCATCTTCCACATGATAATCATTCACAAATAGTGTGGCAGATGGATCTAGTTGGTGTGCGGTCTTAAACATATTTGCTCGGATATCTTTTCCTAATCTACCTTGAAAGAATGATCCGTGTAGCATCTCGTTGTTGACATCATAGTGATTGAACTTGCCCTTGTAGCGAGAAAGAAGCCCGTTTAAACGGTTTTGAACAGCGCTCATCAAGTCATTGTTGTTGAGGGATCGGACCCACGACTGGACCATGCTCTCCACTTCCCAAAAGATACAGTGGCCTCTGGTTTCTATGCCGTGGCTCTTACACAAGTCAAGCATCTCATCAGCATCCCGGTAGTTAAAGTTTCCCTGTTGTGGCTCCGTCCAGTACCACTTCAATTCATTCCCAAAAACAGCCCAGTTGAAGTTCTTTACGAAGAAATCAACAAAATCTTCGTTTTCTATGTTTGTTCTGCTTATGCACGAGCCAAACGGAAAATTATTTTGTGTCTGTCTGACGATCACAGTAGCACCAAGCAAGCTGCTTGAATCCACACCAGAAAACTTCAAGACAACATCTCGCTTACGGAGCTGCAATAGTGAAAGGAAAACATGAAAATTAGAAACCAAGGCAGTTGACTTTGCCTGATATACAAGTAAACATGTTTAAGATAGTAGTAAACTCAGTCAGATATCAAAGCAACCCAATTCAAGTAAAATATGAGCTTAGTCTGCCATTTCCTTATCAAGGAGCAAGTATTCAATTTTTAACAAAATTTATTCCCTGAATTGCATGCGTGATGTTTAACATATATATAGACGATCAATGGCAAGATTAGAAATAACAAGTTCCAAGATATTCTAAGCAGCGAAACTGTAGGAGCCATCATCTTTCTAGGGTAAAAAGGAACAATGCAAGTACATAACTCCATCAACAAGTTATATACACCACTCAGACATTACGTGTGTGGGAAAAATAGACTGTCTCTTTGTCAAAAGAGAAATCAACGTTTGGAAAATGTCATCATTCCAGTTAAGCCATGACACCCATTGATTAATCATCATACCACAAATCTTGCACTGAAGTTATTCCTGGAAGTTACCTTATCAGTCAGATGTTTCAGATGCTTAAACCTTGCACGTCGATCAACAGGGAATATTTGAACCCCTGCAACCATCAAGTCAACACCTGAAGCAGGACCCTGGATGTAGACCATGACCTTTGATGGTTGCTTTTCGATTCTGAATGAACCACTAAGTTCATGCCATCTGTCATCATTAGCCTCGACTTGGCCACCATTAACCCATTGGTTGTCCACACCAAGTGCAATGTTAATATTTTGAGGACCACTCGCACCAGAACCTATCCGTACCCAAGCGGAAACCTGATATGTCAAAAAGAGTTTGAGCTTATCAGTGATAATCTGAGCAGGGCCCATCCAAGTCTGTGTGCGATTTGTCACAAGGATGTAACGGCCACTCAAAGGTTCATGAGGCCCAAGCGAATCTCTTGCCGATGGGGGAAGAATGTGCGGTGAACCTGTTTGAGCGCTCAAAGTGCAGTTACCGAGGGGGAACCATCCATTAGTCCCATTATTTAGGTCACTGTTCTCTATTATATTTACTCCAAAAGCTGGATTCTGCAAAATGAAGAGTGGCGGTCGGGTGCTTGAATATACAGGTTTCATTTCTAGAAAAGCAATTTGCGCAATGTCCAGGAGAATTTTCAAACATTAATGATATAAAGAAGAAATATCAGTGGGAAAATTGGATAGCTACAAACCTCAATAATTGGTAGAGGAGAAGGAGCAGCTTTCGCCGCATGCTTTACTGTTAAGCTGTTCACAAGAATATCAGTACCTGCAGGTGGACCTTCAATGTAGATGATAACTTTTGACGGGGCACCATTCAAGAGAAACTTCCCCTGCATTTGTGTCCAGTCCTTGTCTGTTGCTTGTCCGCTTGAGAGAGATAAAAAAGTTGAAGCAATTAAGGGGCACAGATTAAATCATTAGACACAGGATACTAGCAGCTACAGAAGAGAGAATAAAATCATGAACCGAAAACGGAAGGTGATCACAAGAAATAATTGACCATGTCTGTCCATTTGGACGCTCAAGGATGAGAGAAGCTTGGCCTTCCATTCCATTTCTCTGTCCTTGGTATCACTTGCTATAACCGTATGAAGACTATTTAGGCAAGGGAAATTTGAACTTACTTGGCTATTCCTATGTACTGTTCACGGAGATCTGGCATTTGGGTCCACAGCGTGATCCGCACGTCAGTGCTGCTCACATTGTTACCAAATATTCGAACCAGTGCAGTGACTTCATAAGCAAGTTTTCTTTGCAGCCTTCCAGTAACTTCTTGCTGAATCCCATTCCAGTTCTGGGTACGTTCTGTTGCAGATGCAAAGTGCTTCCCAGACTGTGGAACTATCTTCCCATCGGCCATAGAGTCCTGTAGGACAATCTTGCAACCTCTCCCAGCCCAATTGTTCAATCCATCATCAAATACGGGATTGAGGATGATGTTCTCATCACCAGCAGCTATGCATTCCCTGTCCACTCTCTTTCGCAGCACATAAAAAGAAATTATTCAATAACTGTTAATAACTTAAAATGTCCTATTTTTTTTCATAATTCCGAAACTATTAGTAAGAGGTAAGTTTTTGTTTTTTGTTTTCCTCAAATGCCTAATTACCTCTTTTCCATTTGCACTTGGACAAGTTATCACCACTGATTTTATAAGCAAGTCTATTCCAGGAGAAGGCCCTTCAAGGTAAAAGACAACTCGGTTTGGCATGCTTGAAAATGAAAATGAGCCCTCCACCTTCTCCCACCTCTCTTTGGATACAGAAGTTCTGCAGCAGATCAGTTTGGTTAAATTGTTCACTGCTTTGGTGATTTGAGAAGATATAGGTACTTGTAATGTAAGAAACCTTACATTCCAATGCGCTTATATGTAGTTGCACCATCTTGGTCTTCTAGCCTCAGAGTTGCCAAGATATCAGCAGAGCCTTGAAGAGACCCTGACACTCCAACACAGGCAGAAACAAAATAAGTGGAACCTGGAGAAACCTTGCTTGTGATGTCTTGTTCCAATCCTTGCCAGCATTCTTTTCTATTTGTAACCACAGCATAGCAATCACCCGATTCTGCAGAGACCACCCAGCTTTCACAGCAATTGGGATGCCAAGAATGCATTCCACCAGCGAAATTATGATTTTGTATGATATTTGTCCCTTGACTATCGCTTGAGTTGGCCATGACCTGGTTCAGATACTGCCAGGAGTAACCGATTTCAGAATTTTATTATTCTTAAGCCTCGGCTACACATTCAAAATATCAACATGCAATGCTGGTTTTCCTAAATAGGAGGAAAAGGGAATACTTTAATATGACTGATCAAGTAACAGATCCTCAAAGCAATTAGCTATTCCAGCCACAATTAGGCCATTCTTGATGCTTATGCCACCTGAGCTCATTGTCTACATTCCGTGATCATAAATTCATTCCACAAAATTTGACAAAAACATGAGATAGTATGTATAATTCTGTTGTCCTACTAACATTGATATACAATGGCAGGGTCCAGGCCAATAATGAAACAAGTCCATGCAGCCTCTCAGCATACTAAAGACTGGCTATAAGTTTTGAGTTTGATGGTTGACACACTCATAAAGTGATCAATGAGAGCACATTGTTTGTTTCTGAATAGATCTGGACATCCAACCAAATCTACATGAAAGTCATTTGAATTGCATGTATTCCCGTAAAGCGAGATCAAGGAGAACCACCACCGCAAAGCCACAAACAGGAGCATGAGATTGCCAGCTAAAATTCTGAGGCTGAACAAAAAGGAGGAAGGAAGTACCTACCCCTGAGTTGTTGCTATCACTTTTACTCTTTTGGTTATCAGCAGCCTCTTCGGATACCTTATAACTCACAGGAATCAGCAAAAAGAAGAAAGAACGACAATGTCCTTCAAAAAAGAAAACATAAATAAAATGAAGAAGGCTCACAGCCGACACCAGTAGCAATACCAGATCTTCAAGAGAAGGACAGGGAGAGAAAGTACCTGATGGCCCCGGTGCTTGGGATGGGTTTTGGCAAGACCTGTGAAGCAGCTGGGACAAACCCTTCTCATTTTATAGGCTCTGCTACAAGATGATCAAGTGAAGCATAAGAAAAGAGCGGGACCACCCTATCCATGAAAATTTATTTGGAAGCCCAAAAAAAGACCAGAGAAAAGACCCTTGAAAAACCCTTCTTTTTATCTGGGCTTAATCAAGACAGAGAAAATCCATCAATATCAATCGTAAGTACTGATTTCAGAAGCTTCTTTAGAAAAACAGAATGGAAAACCTGGCATTTTTGTTTACCTTGCTGAGGATTATGTCGAAAACCCGCATTCCTTCGCGGTGGGGCTAACAGAGCATCATCAAGAACAATCAGAATTGCTTCTGGGTAAGGCTGACGCTCCAAACATTCTCCGCTCGTTTTGCTTTGTCTTGCAGATTAGGCTTGTAGCCCAAAGTGCGTCGGATGCTTGTATTGGAAATGAAGGTTCTCTCATTCCTTTCGGGATGCACGACTCCTTAATCTATTCTTGTTTCCAGGTCCCCGGCTATTTTTCAGAGTCATATAGTTGAATGGAAATATAATTGTTATACCATGTTGCTGAATTAGGTGAAATCTAATTTTCGACAAGTCAAACATCCAATCAACGTGATTTAAGTATATTAACTTAAAGCAGTTCTGGGTTGCGATAATTTGCTCGGTTGGAGTCGCGGGGGACATTAGCAAAAGCAGTTAGCCCCAGAGACTTGCAAGACGTCCCGCTAGACTGGCATTGATTTTCTGCAATAGATTTAACATCTCTATGGTCATCCCCAGCTAAAACCTTGCTATCAATCTTCGTGAAGAGCACCTTGACTCGGCAATTCCAATGGACAGACCGATTCATTTCTGTGGTTGGGTGATCAATTGAAGCTTGTATTAAAACCCCCGAGTCAGCAAACTGGTGCAGTTGGGCAGATCCCACAACCCAATCCAGCAAGAGCACAATTCCTTATCTTCTGAGAAACCAATCCACAAGAGGTGGACCCAGAAAACAAGTCCAATGTCCACCACCATCTTGTGCTGAAAGAAGGATTTAGAAATCAAAAGGCAAAGCAACCAAAACTTCAGCAAGTCCCATGGTGTCATCAGCTAACAGGATTCCTGTTCTAGTTGCATGCATGGTGGGTTATTAGAATGGCAATACGTAGTTATGTAATGCGGCGAGGAAACTATCCCTTTTAGCAGGGCGTGCAAATGAAATGTTATATTGATAATGTAAATAGCTGCATAGAGTAACATACAAGATGCCCCAAATTCGAGACGTGGGAATGTTTGTTTCTGTCCAAGGACCACTGCCGAGTGACAACGAAAAAGGAAAACAGGAGGCCCAAATTCAACAGATAAGAGACAGGCCCATTGGCCCTGAAAGCCCAGCCCCGTGCATGATCCTAGCCCGTGTGGATAGCTCTGGACGGCAACGTTTGTGAATTTGAATTACCAAATTCTAATAGGGTTTAATACCGTGAAAAACTCCAAGCGGCTACATATATGATAAATATAATTAAAAATAATTTTTTGACCACAAAAAATCCAAAATCGATACATTTGTGATAAATTTACCTCTCGTTAAATTGGATTAATACCGCAAAAAATCACAAACTGGTATACCTATGACAAATAGAGGATAAAATCCCAGACTGGTATATCCGTCAACTGTCACGTGTCATCAAACTTGGAAATTTGAGGAAAAAATTTAATGAAAACTAAGAGAGAGTAAAATTGTCACATGTGTATCGATGTGGGGTTTTTGGTGGTAAAAAATTAGTTTTAAGTAAATTTATCATAGAAATATCAGTTTAGAGTTTTTTGTGGTAGTAACCTTTCTGATTATGAAAATGAAAACCCACATGTGGATGGCAAAATCGTCTTTTTAATACACCGTTGATGTATTAAAAAAACATTTTTATAAATCGACAAGATATAAATAAAAGGGAAAATTTCAATTAAGGACCTCAAGTGGGGTCAAATTCTTAAAAAATGGTCCAAAGTGAACATTATGTCAAATAAGGACCTGAAGTGCCCAATCAGTCTCAAATAAGGATCCGAAGTGCCTAAAAAGTCTCAAATAAGGACTTGGGTCGCCGGCCGGTCAAAATCCCTACCGACGGGCAAAAATGTTACTGTTCCGGTACCGAAACAGTAACTTTTTAATTTTTTATGTTTTTTTTCTTTTCCTTTTCCTTTTCTTTTTTTTTTCTTCTCTTCCTTCGCCGGCCATAGCCGAGGCCCAGTGGAGGTCGCCGGCGTCGAGCTAGGTTGGCCTCGCCAGTTGCCGGCGAGGTGGAGCCTTGCCAGATCTGGTGAGGGCTCGACCTCACTGGCCGCTGGCGAGGCTCGACCTTGCCGGCGTCAGGTGAGGCCGCCCTTGCCTTTGCAGGCGAGGTCAAGCCTCGTCGGCGACTGGCGAGGCTGACCTTGCCCAGCCCAAGCGAGGGAGGCCCTCACTCGACTCCGGCGAGGGCGGCCTCACTTGGGCTGGGTGAGGTCGAGCCTGACCAACTCTGGCGAAGGCTCAACCTTGCCGACTTTGGGCAAGGCCGGCGATGTCGAGCTTTGCCAGCGGCCGGCGAGGTCGACCTCGCCCAGCCAAGGCGAGGGCGGCCCTCATCCGACTTCGGCGTGGGTGGCCTCACCTGAGGCCGGCGACCTTCGCCGGCCCCGGCTATGGCCGGCAGAGGAAGAGAAGAAAAAAAAAAGGAAAAGGAAAAAAAACAGAAAGAAAATAATAAAAAAATTTAAAAACTACTGTTTCGGTACCGAAACAGTAACATTTCGCCGACCGGCAGGTATTTTGGCCAGCCGGTGACCCAAGTCCTTATTTGAGACTTTTTGGGCACTTCGGATGCTTATTTGAGACTGATTGGGCACTTCATACCCTTATTTGACACTATATTCACTTTGGACTATTTTTTGAGAATTTGACCCCACTTGGGGTGCTTAATTGAAATTTTTCCTAAATAAAATGACTAATTTCGTAAATCAACAAATCTTTTAAAATGACGTAATTTGATATTAAAAAACCAATATTGAACAAAAGTTCAAAATACCAGCCTTTTCTTCCTCTCTATAATAAAGTCATAAATACGCAAACGACCCTATGCTGGCGGTGCTAGGAGCCTAGGACTAATAACAAAGTGACGCGACACAATGAGTGGTGGGACCCTACTCGATACACTTTGTCAGTGAAATACATATTAAATAGGACGAACTTAATAAAGTCACATCATTTTATAATAAAATTAAAGTGTTAGTTTTTGTTATCCTACATTTTAATGTTTAGATAATAAATATATTAAAGAAAAATGGAAGGAATTTTCCATATTTTGATTTGATTGTACAATTTTGCAAAGGTATATCAACAAAATAAAATCATTGTACAAGAATAAAGGTACAATTCTATCTTCAGAAATATGAGTTGGGAAAAACAAAAGCAAAAAGAATTTGTCCTCCATTAGATTGACGAAAGAATAAAATAAAGAGGAAAATAGAATATGCAAAAAAGGATACAGCAGAAAATTATATTTTTTTTGAGGAAAAAAAAAGAACAAAATATGAAGACGAACGAAAATTACAACTCATTCAAAGGGTCAGTCAGATTCTCAGTAAAGCAGCAACCATATCTCATCTTATGGCTATAAAGTTGCAATGAAGATATGAATCGATCCCTTTGCAAACTATGGTATGTACAGTCACGAACCAAACCCCCTTGCATCATGCAATTTAGTTAAGCATCTCAGAAAGAATCCGATGAATGACAATGTTCAGTTGCAGCACTCACGTGCGATTCGAAAGACTTACAGACACGACGAGCGGGGACTCGCCCTTATCAACGACAATGCTCTTGGTAGTCCGTTTAGAAGCGGTAATGATCTCGACGTCGTATGTCCCGTGAAAGCCTCTGAACGCGAACTCGCCTCGCTTGTCGACATGTCCGTGGGCATGAGATGACCACTCCTTCCTGAGAGCGAGGTATCTCTTGCCGGCTTCATTGACATCCCCCTCCGCGTTGACCAGGTGCGCGTTGTCTCGGAACATCAGCAGCTCCCAGAATCCCCACAGCACTATCCCATCCACGGCAGGATGCGCAAATGCTTCTCGAAGCATGACTTCCAGATCATCAGCTCTTACGTACTCGTTAACAGAGGACACATCAAGCTCGGTGAACCAGATCGGAAGGCCGAGGATGCCCAGCTTATCCAAAGCCGAACTAACGATTGGTCCCACTGGTCTATCTATATGCCCTTGAATCCCAATCCTGCCAATCGGTGCGCCTTGCTCCTGTAGATCAAGAATCTGTTCTATGTAGCTCTCAGGGGATGATTTGGGATCGCTCCCATCTTCCACTTGATAATCATTCACAAATAGTGTGGCTGATGGATCTAGTCGGTGTGCAGTCTTGAACATATTTGCTCGGATATCATTTCCTAATCTACCGTGAAAGAATGATCCGTGCAGCATCTCGTTGTTCACATCATAGTGATTGAACTTGCCCTTGTAGCGAGAAAGAAGCCCATTTAAACGGTTTTGAACAGCGCTCATCAAGTCATTGTTGTTGAGGGATCGGACCCACGATTGAACCGTGCTCTCCACTTCCCAAAAGATACAGTGGCCCCTGGTTTCAAAGCCGCGGCTCTTACAGAAGTCAAGCAACTCATCGGCATCCCGGTAGTTAAAGTTTCCCTGTTGTGGCTCTGTGCAGTTCCACTTCAATTCATTCTCGAAAACAGCCCAGTTGAAGTTCTTTATGAAGAAATCAACAATATCTTCGTTATATATGTTCGTTCTGCTTATGCAGGAGCCAAACGGAAAACTACTTTGTGTCTGTTTGATGACCACGGTAGCACCAAGCAAGCTGCTTGAATCAACACCAGAAAACTTCAGGACAACATCACGCTTACGGAGCTGCAAGGTAATAAGAGGAAAACATGAAAATTAGAAACTAAAGGGAAATGACTCTGCCTGATGTATAAGTAAACATGTCAAGATAGTAGTAAACTGGGTCAGATATCCAAGTAAAAGTAAACTATTAGCTTACTCTGCCATTTACTTATCATAAAGCAAGTTCTCAATTTTAACAAAACTTATCCCCCGAATTGTATATGAATCCTATCTTATATCTAGGTGATCAATGGCAAGATTTACAATAAAAATTTCTAAGACATTCTAAGCAGCAAAACTCTAGGAGCCATCATCTTTCCAGGCCTGAAATGAGAGAATGCTGCAAGTCTAATCATCACTTTATAGACAACTCAGAAAATACAGGTCTGTGGAAAAAAAGAGACCATCTTTTTGTCGAAAGAGAAATCTATGTTGGTTAAAGTCAGCACTGCAAATGTCATCAATCCAGTTAAGCCACAGCACCCATTGATTAACCATTATACTGCCAATCTTGCACTAAATTTATTCCTGGAACTTACCTTATCAGTCTGCTTTTTCAAATGCTTAAATCTCGCATGTCGATCAACAGGGAAAATTTGAAACCCTGCAACCATCAAGTCGACACCTGAAGCAGGACCCTGGATGTAGACCTTGACCCTTGAAGGTTGCTTTTCGATTCTGAATGAACCACTAAGTTCATGCCATCCGTCATCTTTAACCTTCACTTTCCCGCCATTGACCCATTGGTCGTCCACATTAAGTGTAACGCTAATATTTTGAGGACCACTTGCACCAGAACCTATCCGGACCCAAGCGGAAACTTGATATGTCAAAAAGAGTCTGAGCTTATTAGTGATCATCTGAGCAGGGCCCATCCAAGTCTGAGTGCGATTTGTCACAATGATGTAACGGCAACTCAAAGGTTCATGAGGCTCAAGTGATTCTCTTGCTGATGGGGGCAGAAAGTGTGGCGAACCAGTTTGAACGCTCAAAGTGCAGTTACCAAGGGCAAACCACCCATTAGTCCCATTATATAGGTCACTGTTCTCCAGTATATTTACTCCAAAAGCTGGATTCTGCAATATGAAGTGGCAGTCAGGTGCTTAACATACAGGTTTCATTTCTAGAAAAGCAATTTTCAGAATGTCAAAGAGAATCTTGAAACACCAATGATATGGAGAAGAAGTATCAGCTGGAAACTTCGACGGCTACAAACCTCTATAATTGGTGGAGGAGAAGGAGCAGCTTTTGCCGCATGCTTTACTGTTAAGCTGTCCACAAGAATATCAGTACCAGCAGGTGGACCTGCAATGGAGATGATAACTTTTGATGGGGAACTATTCAAGAGAAACTTCCCCTGCATTTGTGTCCAATCCTTGTCTGTTGCTTGCACTCTTGAGAGAAATTAAAAAGCGATTTAGGGGCATAGATGAAAATCATTAGATACAGGATACTAGCAACTACAGAAAAGAGAATAAAACCTCTTTCTCATCAACCAAAAATTGAATGTGATTACAAGAAATAATTGACCATGTCCTTCCATCTGGAAACTCTAGGATGAGAGAAGCTTGGCTTACCATTGTCATTCTCTCTGTCCTCGGTATCACTTGCTATAACCATATGAAGATTATTTAGGTGAGGGAAATTCAAACTTACTTGGCTATTCCTATGTACTGTTCACGGAGATCTGGCATTTGGGTCCAAAGCGTGATCTGCACGTCAGTGCTGCTGACATTGTTACCAAATATACGAACCAGTGCAGTGACTTCATAAGCAAGTTTTCTTTGCAGCCTTCCAGTAACTTCTTGCTGAATCCCATTCCAGGTCTGGGTACGCTCTTTTGCACATGCAAAGTACTTCCCAGACTGCGGAACTATCTTCCCATCAGCCATAGAGTCATGTAGGACGGTCTTGCAACCTCTCCCAGCCCAATTGTTCAATCCATCATCAAATACGGGATTGAGGATAATGTTCTCATCATTAGCAGCTATGCATCCCCTGTCCACTCTCTTTCCAAGAACATAAAAAGAAATTATTCAGACAACGTCACAGCTTAAAATGTCCCCATCTTCTTCAATTCCGAAGCTATTAATAAGAGGTAAGTTTTTGTCTTTTGTTTTCCTTAAATGCCTGATTACCTCTTTTCCATTTGCACTTGGACAAGTTATCACCACTGATTTTATAAGTAAGTCTATTCCAGGCAAAGGCCCTTCAAGGTAAAAGACAACTCGGTTTGGCACACTTGACAATGAAAATGAGCCCTCCACCTTCTCCCACCTCTCTTTGGATACAGAAGTTCTGCAGCAGATCAGTTTGGTTAAATTGTTCACTGCTTTGGTGATTTGAGAAGATATAGTTACTTATGATGTTAGAAACCTTACATTCCAATGCGCTTATATGTAGTTGCACAATCTTGGTGTTCTAGCCTCAGAGTTGCCAAGACATCAGCAGAGCCTTGAATAGACCCCGACACTCCAACACAGGCAGAAACAGAATAAGTGGACCCTGGAGAAACCCTGCTTGTGATGTCCTGTCCCAATCCTTGCCAGCATTCTTTTCTATTAGTAACCACAGCATAGCAATCACCCGACTCTGCTGAGACCACCCAGCTTTCACAGCAAATGGGGTGCCAAGAATGCATTCCACCAGAGAAGTTATGATTCTGTATGATATTTGTCCCTTGGCTACCACTTGAATCGGCCATGACCTGGTTCAGATACTGCCAGGAGTAACCTATTTCAGAATATCATTATTCTTAAGCTTCAACTACACATTCAGAATAGCAACATGCGATGCTGGTTTTTATAAATACGAGAAAAGGGAACACTTATAGCAAATGACTGATCCAGTGATCAATCCACAGAGCAATTAGCTGTTCCGGCCCTAGTTTAGGCCATTCTTGATGGTCATGCGTCCTGACCTCATTGTCCACATTCCTTGATCTTTAACCCATTGCACAAAAATTGACAGCAACACGAGACTGTGTGGATCATTCCGTTGTCCTATGAAAATTAATATTCAGTATCAGGGTCCAGGTCCATAATGCAACAACTCTATGCAGCTTCTCAGCATGCTATAGACTGGCAGTAAGTTGGAGTTTGACAGTTGAGACACTCCTAAAGTGATCTATGAGAGCACGTTGTTTGTTTCTGGCTAGATCTGGACATCCAGCCATATCTACACGAAAGTCATTTGAACTGCATGTATTCCCACAGACCCACAAACAGGCTAAACAAAAACAATAATTTCAGCTTGAGTTTGCAAACTAAAATGCTGAGGATGAACAAAAGAAGAAGGAAGCACGTCCCTGCTAGCACTTTTGCTCTTTTAATAATTAGCAGTCTCTTTGGAAACCTTATTAGACGCAGGAATCAGAAAAACCAAAAAAGAAAAAGAAAACGACGATGTCCCTGAAAAAAGAAAAGTAAAAACTGAAGCGCGTTCACAGCCCACAATGCAAACAGTACTCTTCAAAAGGAGGACAGGGAGAGACTGAGCGAAGCACCTGATTGCCCCGGTGTGCTTGGGATGGGCTTTGGAAAACGAACTTGTGAAGCAGCAGGGGCAGACGCTTCTCGTTCTGTAGACTCTGCAACAAGATAATCAAAGCGAAGCATAAGAAAAGAGCGGAATCAACCTGTCCACAAATTTCCTTTTTGGAATCCCAAAGACGAAACCCAAAAAAGACCAAAAGACAAGAACCCAGAAAAACCCTTTCTCTTATCTGGGCTTCATCAAGACACAGAAAATTCATCAATGTAAATTATAACTACTAATTTCAAAAGCTTCCTTAAATCAGAAACAGATTCTCCATACCTGGATTGCGCATATATCTTCGTAAAATTGTGTAATTTCTTTGCGACAACCAGTATATGAGGTATTTATGACTCAGATCATATGGTATAACAATAGGAATTGTAATCAATCAAGGGAGATTCTGGAGAGTTTGACGTCCCAATTTTTCTTTTTGCAGTCATTGATTTGAATGAAAATGAAATTATTATTCCATTGGAGAATTAGGTGAAAGCTCATTTTCGACAGGTCAAACACCCAATCAAATGTGATCTGTGCATATATTAACTTAGCCTTTCTGGGTTGCGATAATTGGCAGCTCATAGTTTTCTCGGTTGGTGTCGTGGCTAACGAAAGCGACACCAGTACCAGAGACTTGGAAGACGTCCTGCAAGACTGGCACTGTTCTTTTTTTTTTTTGCAATAAATGTAACATCTCTGTTGGCATCTCCAGTTTATAACCTTGCCAGCAATCTGGTGAAGAGCATCTTGGGTCGGCAATTCCGATGTAGAGGCTAAATCCATTTTTTGGGTTGGGTGATCAGTAGAGCTTATATTGTCTATAGCCGCTGAGTGAGTAAACTTGTGCGTTTGTGCAGACCCCATCTTGGTTCCAGCGAAGCAAAGTAGCTTGCCTATTGCCTAAGAACCTAATCCGCAAGAGTTGGATCCAGGAAACAAGTCCAGTGTCCACCATCTTGGTACCGAAAGAAGGATTCAGAAATCTAAGGCAAAGCATTTAAAGCTTTAACAGGTCCCATGGAGTCATCTCTTACAGGACGTATAACGGGTTCCTGTTATCGGAATGGCAATATTTAGTTGTGTGATGCGGGGAAGAAGCTTATCTTTTTTTCTGCAAGGCTTGGATAATAGAATGTTACATCGATAACGTAAATGGATCGTTGCATAGGGTAACATGCAAGATGCCATTGCTCTAGAGAGCCCAGCCCCGTGTACCAATCAAGCCCATGTGGATTAGCTCAGCATGGGAACGTTAGAGGATCACTTTTGACATTGTCCCTTGAAATTTTGAGGTGCACGAATCCTACACGGGTCACTTTTTGACCACGGATTTATATTTGCCTTGTTGGTGCTGCTGTCTCGTCTCTTCTCGATCAGGAACGTTCATCCCAGCCTAGTTATTGTACTCTTGGATTAGACCAGTTTCGTCTTTGCGTATATACGGTACGATTGATATGTGTCGTGAAATCAAACTCATTCGTGGAAACCGTATTTTCTCGCCATCATAATTTAAATAGAAACTGATGAAAGGAACAAAATGGGGAAGTGGAGAGAGAAAGGGGGGCCAGCAACTTTCGCCAGGCTGGCTGCCTGCTAGTGGGGCCTGCTTGTCCTCAAGTGAAGGTCATCTACTCCACGCTCGACGGTGGCGAGTAGTGGTGCCACCACGTCGACGCTCAATAGAGTACCTGATTATGGGCAGAACCATCGGCCATGCCGTGACAGATCTTTCATCCTCGTTCATCTCATCTCTCTTGAGAAAAGCAAAAGAAAATTGTCACGTGAAACATTGCATCTGATGCACTCTTATTATATGACAAAACACCCATTTCCTGTTCTTCTCATGAAGATCACATTATTGGCTACCGCTGATCATAGCCATAGTTATTGAAGCTAAGTCCGCTCCTGTCGTCAAAGAACGACAGTCGTGTCCAGCCAGGAACCAAGCACAGGGAGGCGTTCCAATCCTCCATCACACGCATTCCCAACGAATGATTTAACCAAAAATGGTAGGAACGACCGGATGAAGGGGGTCAGAGCAGAACAAATGTCCAAAAATATTGTGACGATCGTCTATTCTAAAGAGGGCATAGGACTTTTGCTTGGATTTTAGCACGAATAGGCAGGTTAAAGGCATAGCTCCGTCATGGGCAGACTCAAAGAGAACTTGCAGTTACCTTATATTGCATATAGCTTCTCAGAGCCAAGAAAACCCACATAAGCCTAAGGTCTTAGACACCTAGACCTAACCCCTACTACCTTCCCATTGCATCATTCTTGGGAAATAAATCTCTCTCCCTCTCTCTCTCTCTCCCTCTCTCTCTCTCGAGAGATGAATTTGGCGTGTTGAAGTGGCAACTGCAGCTCAAATTTCAATCCCTCCTCCCAAGAATGCAGCCACACACATGAACAAATCTTGCGAGAAAGCGAAAGCCCTTAATTAATCTCTCTTTTGTCATTTGGAGTTTCTGTCTTTTTGTTTTCTTTGTAAATGTGAATTCTCTTGTCATTTTTTTGCTGACTCCGTTTCTGTTTGATTGATTGGGGGAGATGGGCTCATCGAACGAGGCTTGAGGCTCATTCCTTTTCGGTTGATGTCCTTCAATGATCTTTTGTTCTTCTGGGGCTTTCACTATTGCACATCACCTTTTTCTCTCGTTCCGCTTTCCACGTTCCGTCGCTGATTCAGAGTGAGAGACAGAGGGATTGATAAGTCCCTGTGCATGCATGAATTCAGGAGCTGGGCATTCAATCAGTCTCCGCAAAAAGCCCGAGCCAGCTTCCGTAAGATCACCCATCTTCTCATATCTCTCCCATTTCCTTTTATATATTTTCCAACTGTTTGTTTAGCCACTCTGCTCGCTCTCTCTCTCTCTCCGTGACCATAGTGAGTGCGTGTACGACAATGGGGAGTATTCAAGAATGGCTATTTTTCCCCAGGAGTGGGCAAACAATGGTCTTTTTGCTCTTGCTCTTTCTGTGGGGTTCGACCCAAGTCTCCTATGTGGCCGAAGGTAATGAACCGAAGCGCCCTTTCTTTAAACTCAATTCAAATTTGTTATCCCGCACAAAAGGGGAAGCAAAGCAATAGACTTTTTTAACATTGGTTTATGTCTCTGAAACAGGTAGAGTCATCTCCTCCAAGCTTACGGTACGTAGATAGATATCATACTTCTTTTCCCATGGTGTTCTTTCCCTTGTGATCAGCTCAAGAAAGTGTTCATTCACAACAGAATCGTAATTGGCTTGACATTTGCAGAGAGGAGGAGAGGATGAACAAGAGAAGGTGATGCTGATGAAGAGAATGAGGTCGCTGATAGGGTCGAGGCCTCCGATGTGCGAGAGGAAGTGCAGCTCCTGCGGGCACTGCGAGGCCGTGCAAGTCCCTTTTGTTCCCCAACAAGTTCGCGGCCCAAGAAGAGGTAGGAGTGCTCATAGCCATATTGCTTCTGCATCCACAAGGGCCACGACTGCTTACTATTCGAGAGGCGATGACGTCTCCAACTACAAGCCCATGACCTGGAAGTGCAAATGCGGGGACATGTTTTTCAACCCTTGATCTAAAACGAGCTCACCGTCTTCATCTCACAGAGATCAGGAGTATTATATTCAATTTGCCCTTATATGTACAACCCCTTCTTTCTCATTCTCGTTTTCGGCTGTTTCCTCCGATTTTTGTCTTACTATATGGCTTATGTAAAGCTTTCTATCCTTCTCGCGTACAGGTGTTAATCTATTTTATGAGAAAGATTGTGAGACTAAGATCTCTCCCATATGTGTTTATGCAAATGCAAAAGTCATTTCGTTTCTCTTTTGTTTTCTGTTATTATCTACGTTCTTTTTCCCTCAGTCATGTGACACAAGAAAGAGAAAGGTTTCTATCTCTGATGTAAGAAGGCTGCTCGAGGGAGATGATCTCATAATACTTGAAAGTTATTTCGTGGACACGCGATTAATGAAACATGACATTTAAGAATCTTTATCCGGTGTTTAGGTAAACTTTCAAATGGTTAAAATGACTGACAATTCCTAGAGATGGGCGAACTATGAAGATGTTGAGCTCTTCTTTTACATCGTGCGGGGTGGGGGGCTCTGTTTTTGTCAGGCATACGAGTGGACCCTTTTCGTATCCTACAAGATTTGTGCATCAGAAAAGCCTGTGGACCTGAGTCAGAGCCACACACCTCGAGTGCATCAAAATACAAGTAATAAAAAGAGCAAGTGAAGAATTGCACGAGCTGATTATTCCACGGATCGCGTTCATGATCATGAGCGTTCGATACACAATCATGCATGAGCGATGGTGAATGCTTGAATGCAACTCTTTGCATGGCCTTTAGCAGGTAACTGGACTAAACATTAATGAAATTACCCTTTACAGGACGATCGGGACGTAAGAAGTTGGAGCAAGAATAAAAAGGGCAAAAAAATGTGCAGGCCTGAAATTATACTGTGCACAGTGAAGAGAAAGAAGACAATAAATGCATTACCCAATAATGGCACTGAGGGGGGATGAAAGAAGACAACCTCCCATCGCCTCTCATCAGTCATGATCGTTGAGGCTGCGAGAGACTGCGATCTGTTAAGTCTGGCATTCACTTCACTCACTCTCTCTCTCTCTTCAAATCAAAATGTGATTGGAGTTTTCATGGGCAATAACTACTCGTGGGGTCACCTCCACCGTCTCGTTGCTACTTTTGGGGCCGCATGTCAGTGTCCATGAATATGAATTCTTGTTCAGCCAGTGAATGTGCATTACATACATTGTGCACAGGGTGCAAAATCGTCCAATCTCTTCGAATGTATCTTTAGGCTATGATTTCTAGAAAATTTTCGGTGGGTGCTGCAGCAAAATATTCACTGTTTCTGATGCGCTCGCATCAAAGTTAGTCGACCCGTTAAGAACAGGCTTAGTTCGAGGAAACTCTGGCTTAGGGAGAAGAGTTTCAAATTGTAAACGGCTCCACCATCCTCGGGGGCCTAAGCACTTCCTGGCTAAATTTGGGGAGTCCAGTACAGCGATCCGGCCGCTGTCTAACACCCATGTATTAGCCCAACCTCCTTCTCGTTAAGTGATCAGCAATACTCTGACCCGTGACAGTTTTAGAAGACAAGGCCTATCAAGGATTCCTTGGGAAGCACGATTATAGGAATATAAAAAAGTAATGATATCAAAGGTAAGTATCTTCCACTTTGACCCTCTTCTTTAAGAAGATTCACTCTCAAAGTTCTCTTTTCTAAATCTTTATTTATTTTTCACTATATCGGAGGGTTCTCTTTAACTTCCTCTAAATTGTGATGTGCAGCCAGTTTAATCCTCAAGCGATTCAACACAGCCCAACGGGACCCAGAAACTGCACACCAAAAGTGGTATCGAAAATTAAGATGAAGAAAAAAGAAGTGTAAAAAAGTAAATAACACCAATGAGAATAAACCAATTAAGCCTACAATTGACCAATAGCCAAAACATTAGATTTTGCAGAAACCCTTATTCATAAAACAATCATAAATCGGTACATAGCATCATCACTTGCAAATCATCATTACATAACAATTGCCATGTAATTATAGTGCAAATAATATCATACTAATTTCTTGGCATTTCCCATGTAAATAGTGGCACCAAAATAATTACGTGTTTTTCAACATACAAACCTTTATCTTCTAAACACCATGCAATCATCATTCAGTAGAGAAATTATGCAAATCCATGAATCATCACATGAATTTAACCTTAGACAATAAGTTTTTTTATCACTTAAGTAATTCATATAATTGTCATTTCTAAGACTGTGCCCTGATTAAATTTACCTTAATCATAAACATTAAAACTAATTTCCTATAATTCCATATTTCTGGAAATTGCCCCAATAAAGTTTCTCATCATACAACTTTTACCCCTAACTTCCGATCTTCACTTAATCAAACTATATTTGTCACACCCCGAAATCTACCAGGATGGGAGATGACACGGCCGTCCTTCTACCTAAAGGACGCAGCCTCAAATCACCCAAAAGTCCCCAAGACATCGCTCTCGCTCTAATGGCTGCTAAACAAAAAACCTGAAAGATTGGGAAAAGAGGGGAGATGAGCAACGACAGTTCAATAAGTAGTACGTATCTCTTTTAAGCAGATCGAGCGACTACTATGTATATATAAAATATCGAAAAGTCATAATTTAAACCCATAATATCATATACATATCATACCAAATATGCGTTATTTTCTTTTTCACAAAACTCGATACAAACTAGAAAACGTCCATTTGGTACAACATCACAATTCAATCATCAATGGTAAAGTCCATTGATTAATCTCGTCAAATCACACGTCAATGGTCCAATCCATTGACCAATCTCAATAACTCACGTATCAATGGTCTGTTCCATTGAGTAATCTCATCATAAAAGGGCTCGTTTGGGCTAGAGGCGCAGCCGCACTGTCATCTCTCAACCCGATCCGATATTATTCTTTTTGAGCTGCAGCCACACTGTCACTGCTCTCAAGGATTTGCCCAGACACAGCAGAAAACACATCGATAGTCTATCCATCGATCAATCTATTGCTCAATATCAAACCATGATCACGTATCTCGCCCCGTGATAAGGCGACCAAGATTCCCCCCTTGGCAAGGTCTCCACCTACTATGAGCCGGTGGCTCGGCCCACAAGGATATCCTAGACTAGTATGCGCATACTCACAAGCCCCTCAACAGGCTCACATCGATATTGAGCATCAAATCATCATCCTCAACAACATCCTCCACAATGCCAAATCCAGAAATCATTTCATAACCCATATCATAAATCACAATATAATTCCAAAACCATTTCATAATCCAATTTATAATCAATCTCAGAAAATGGTTTCACAAACCAAAACGTATAATCTTTCTCAACTTCGTTTGTCAAACCGAAAATATTTCACAAGACATATCTCACATCATTTCAGACTTCTTCATAAATCGATATACACGTAACGTTGTTCATAAAACTTTTCTCAATTCATTTATAACTCATTCCATGAACCAGTTTGCAAAATATTTCTTAAAAGCATTCTCAAATTCCTCAAATCGTTCTCAAATACCGAAAAGTAGCAATGGCCCGATCCAGAATTTTATGCAACAAATATGCTTTAGTAACTCGTACGATACTTAAATTCTTATCATTTTCAAAACATGATTTTATAAACTCAAAGAAGAGATAGCACCACTCACCTGGAATCCCCAAAAATCATACAACAACGCTCACTCGAACCGATGATCTCGTAATCCTATTAATTAAACGAGAATCGACGTTAATACCAAGTAAAATACCATTTTTACTAACGACTCGACTAAATCAAGCTTAGACGTTAACCAAAACGACTCAAACGCGCTCACAAATCGCTCCTCCAAAGTGATTATTCAAATTGTCCGCAACGCGAAACTTGAACGCGAAACTTGAATGCGAAACTTGATTACGCCATAACTTTCTCCATCGAACTCCGATCCTAGCAAACTTATAGTCAAAAGAAAGCCTGTTCATAGAGTATTACAAAAGCCCCAACTTGGTCGTCCCAAAATCGAGCCGAAAATAGACGAAAATCGGCCTAAAAGCTGTTGGTCGCGCACTGTTCACCTTGTGCGGCCAACTTCGAAAATTCATATACGGCAAACCGAAAGTCCAAATCGAGTTCCGTAAAATCTCACAGCCTTGCAGCACCCTAAACTACCAATTCTATATATATTTACAGCTCAATGACTCAAAAATAGGACTTCGCCACTCGAATAACTCATAACTCTAAAATATAAGCCCTAACCCCGAAAAATATTCCGATTGAACGAACAAGGGGCGCGAATACTTACCGAGCGTGGCGATACGAAAGAACTCCGGCTTGGCGAGACTCCTGCAGCGAGCACGTGCAAAAACCCTTTCTTTCTCCCTTCTTTCTTCTTTCTTTCCTCTCTTTCTTCTTCTCGGTGAGCTCCTGCTTCTCTCGGCCGATGGTCTCATTTTTCCCCTTTTATAATACTTCTTTTTATTCTTTTTGACTTTTCAAACTTTTTCTTTTCTCTTTTCTTTTCCTTTTTCCTTTTGACTTTTTTACCTTTAAAACCCATATTTTACATTCTCCCCTCCTTAAAATAAATTTCGTCCTCGAAATTTGAACTTAGTTTAACCATTAAACAAATGCGGACATTTGCATTTTTCCTCCTCCTCAAACTCCCAAGTATCCTCTCTTTCCATATGGTTTTGTCATTGTATTTTCATAAGTGGAATGGTTTGTTGCCGCAACACCTTACCCTTCTTATCGAGGTCGTGAATAAGCTACTCCGCATAAGTTAAATTCTCCCTAAACCTCAATAGTGTAAAATATAATACGTGATCAGAGTTTGGCTTGTACTTCGGCAATAAAGACACATGGAACATCTTGTGCTCCAGATAACATTGATTGTAAAGCTAGTTAATAAGCAATTTTACACATCTTCTCATCATCTAGAATGATACCGCGTATCCTGGATCAACTTGCCATACGTGTCACATCTCGTAACACCCGTCATGGGAGGATCCTTTAGGAATGCATGATCGTCTACACTAAATTTTTCTGTGAGTTCGTTCTTATCTGCCTAATCCATCCAATCATACCCCATAGTGAAATTCCAAATTATCATTATAGTATCTTGACTTGGATAGATTAGTCACAATACTACTTTCTGAAACAACCACTGATTTACGTCTGTCAAAGCATCTGAAAAATTGATCCCACAATCTTCTTTCTGAAACTTTGGTCTTTTTGATAACACCTGAGCTTGGTTTACCCTTCAGGTCATTTAAAGAGGGAGGAACATCATCCAACATGTCTCTTTTTCTCTATCTCCGTCTTTTCCTTTCAACCTCGTTAAAAACCTTCTCAACCTGCTTCTTGAGTATAGCAATTGCAGCATCCAAAAGAAACTCTCGAGTAAGTTCAAGACTCTTGCATGTATCTAAGGATGTGAGCATTCTCCATCATGCTCACTCCTAATCTTGTCCATGAAATCCTCATCCTCTTCTTCCGTGGCCTCTTTGGCATGTTCAAAAAGAAAAATTTCTAATGCTTTGCGCTCTTGTAATTGTCACGAAACCATTATACACTATAAGCCTATTATGCACACATTATTGACCATTTGAAGCATGAGCTTTAATAGATATTCAATAAACTGGCCATCCATGGTACCAAAGATTTCAACTCAATCATCGTTACAGCCGAAGGAACCACCAACATCCTCCCTCCTTACAAAGCAAACACCTCCATTTAATTCCTTGGGAATCTGTCCATAGATATTTGCTTGTGTACAAATTTCAGATGTACAGTAACTTATTTTTGTCCTGCAACATGCTATGGCCATGTTGTAGCCCCTTTCCTATGTCCTCTTCATGAAAACCTTTCTCTTGTTTCAACCTTCTTTCATGTTCCACGTGTTTACTGTCAAGCATATATCCAACGTCATTCAAGGGTTC
The DNA here is from genome assembly GCA_031216405.1 of Syzygium malaccense. Lineage (NCBI taxonomy): Eukaryota > Viridiplantae > Streptophyta > Magnoliopsida > Myrtales > Myrtaceae > Syzygium > Syzygium malaccense. Next base: position 11,724,459 of record CM062258.1, read on the forward strand.
ATCTATTTGTTGACTTATAATACCATGCAAAAGAGCAAGGTCCACCATATGGAGATGCAACTTCCTACTTCTTCCACTCATACAATCTACCGATGCAATCATACCAAGATGGTCCTTCCTCTTCTGTCCATGTACTTCTAATCCATAAAGACTCACATGAAAATGACTTCTCACACTATTGTCACAAACCTCAGGAAATTTTTCATGCACCCTCAATTTGGTATCTTCATTAGATAGGCTCAAGACTGTTCTTTTCTGATTTAAGCTATCTTGCCCCGGTTTTGCTGATGAAGCAATAATGTATGCCCTGCCCTAAAACAAAATCAGCAGAAGTGCCTCTGGATGTAAGCAGCCCAACTTATCTATGTTGAAGCTGTCTTGAATCATTATATATTGCAATGAATATATAGTTAGGCTTGAAAATTGCATTATCGCTTTAACAGTATGCGTGAAAAAATTCTAGTACACGCAAATTTTTCCTCCTAGTTGTCCAAGTGGTTCTTGCATTTTTTTCAAACTTAGGCATACCTCCACGGCTGGGAGAGAAACAGTTACCTAGTACATCTAGATGATGTGAAAATTCGCCGAACTCCATCTTCATATGAAGGATTTCTTGCACTAGAATATTGTTTCTGCATTTTTCCAACTCCACCACTTCTTTGACATACTTAGCTCGTCTTTTCAAGCTTAATATTTCTTTAAAAAGACTTTAGTTTGGTAGATTCAACATACGCCATAGGCAAGGCAGCAGGAGCCAAGAATTGTTTCTCAAATCCATGTTTTTGATGATCTGACTAGAACTTTCCACTCATTCGCCTCTTTTTTTTTTTTGCTAACGATTTCGATGATTCGTCACTATCTTTGTCGTCCAAAGCCTTGTTATGCAATCTAGTAAAAAGTGTGAGTGGCAATCCAGTCCTCAATTGTAACCGCAAATTCTTCTTTCATTGTACAATGCCTTTCCATAAGAGATTGTAATGAAACTCTCATCGTCAACTTTTTTTTTTTGTATATTATAGCATGTGCAAGGTCTTCCACATCCTTAAGCATCACGGAACGCGCCTCGACCCCAAATTTAAAATCTTTGATTGTATAATTCCTTGATGCTTAGAAGCTACACTAAGTCCCATGGCTTATATCATCCATTGCAAGACATGACCCAACTTCCCAAGAGCTACTCTGAACCAGCCTGTCCTTGTTGATAATTGATCTTGTTACAACTAAATGAATGGAATATCATAGTTGTCATCTCTGAATACTTCTATTCTTTGTTAAACCTTTATTTTCCATACTGAATCTCAGAACTTTAGCATCCTCAAATCTCCTAGCCAATACATTAACATTTGATAGAAGCACAACTTGATCCGATTTCCCCATTTCCTATTTAGACAACCTGCATGCTTGCTACCAGTTCTGCAAGCTCTACATGCCCATGAATCATGCACCCACTAAGCAAAGCCTTCCAAACATCAGGGGCCTGCTCCAAAACATTATTGGCAAAGCCATGTGTAATTGACAAGCATCCCGCATGAGCAAGCAAGTCAACTAAGCACCACAAATGCTGCTTGTGAGGCCTAATATAGCTCTCTTCAGCTATTTGATTGAAAATCATCGATCCATCTTCCACTAGCCTGGCAGGATGCAATTTCTCCAGCACCATTAACTTCATGACCTTTCAACATTACATTCCAAAAGACTATACCCTGAAGACAGCCCATCTCCTCAAACATTTGGAGGGCTGGTTCCATAAGCACACATTTTGAGTATGCTTAAATAAGACTATTTTGGACTGCTCTACATGGCAAAAGACCAGATCCAAATGCATGACAGTGCAGTTGCTCACAAAGATCCAGTGCAGCAAGCTCTGCAGAAGCGATTAGAACACCAACCAATGACATTGAATCAAGGCGAAACCCTTCTTCCTCTTGTGCTTATGCTCTTACCTAGAGGAACAAGGCCTCTTGTGGACGTCCAAAATGTGTACATCCTTCATAATCGAGTTGTGAACAGATTCTAGTCTAGTGAACCTAAAGCAGCACATGCTTGGACTACGAATACCATTGTCACTAAACGAGGTACAATGCCGACCATCCTAAGTTGGTTAAAGAGTACCAGGACCTCCTTGAAAGGATCGTTATGCACAAATATAGTAACGGCCACATTGCAAGATATCAAACCTATGATCTTTAGTCCTTGAAACACCTTGTAAGAGCCACCAATAATTTTGTATCTTGCATAAGCATCTAATAATGCGTTGCCCACAATCAAACTATGCTCTTGCCCATTCTTAGCAATCAATCCATGAACACATTGAAACTACAAGTCACTAAAACTTGCAACACCAACAACTACTCCAATCATGGTGATTCGGGACCACACTAGATATTCTCTGCAAATCCCTTACAAGGCAAAACATACTTCCCTGAATCGTAACCAACGATCACTTAGACTCCCAAAGAGACATACACCCTAGCAATTAACAAAAGACTTGCTCTATAAACTAATACACAACCTCACAACGTGCAATCAAATCTACACCCAAATAGATCACAACTTAAGCTCTGATACCAATAAATGTCACACCCCGAAATCTACTAGGATGGGAGATGACACGGCCGTCCTTCCACCTGAAGGACGCAGCCTCAAATCACCCAAAAGTCCCCAAGACATCGCTCTCGCTCTAATGGCTGCTAAACAAAAAACCTGAAAGATTGGGAAAAGAGGGGAGATGAGCAACGACAGCTCAGTAAGTAGTACGTATCTCTTTTAAGCAGATCGAAAGACTACTATGCATATATAAAATATCGAAAAGTCATAATTTAAACCCACAATATCATATACATATCATACCAAATATGAGTTATTTTCTTTTTCACAAAACTCGATACAAACTAGAAAACGTCCATTTGGTACAACATCACAATTCAATCATCAATGGTCAAGTCCATTGATTAATCTCGTCAAATCACACGTCAATGGTCTAATCCATTGACCAATCTCAATAACTTACGTATCAATGGTCTGTTCCATTGAGTAATCTCATCATAAAAGGGCTCGTTCGGGCTAGAGGCGCAGTCGCACTGTTATCTCTCAATCCGATCCGATATTATTCTTTTTGAGCCGCAGCCGCACTGCCACTGCTCTCAAGGATTTGCCCAGGCACAGCAAAAAACACATCGATAGTCTATCCATCGATTAATCTATTGCTCAATATCAAACCATGATCACGTATCTCGCCCCGTGATAAGGCGACCAAGATTCCCCCCTTGGCAAGGTCTCCACCTATTATAAGCCGGTGGCTCGGCCCACAAGGATATCCTGGACTAGTATGCACATACTCACAAGCCCCTCAACAGGCTCACATCGATATTGAGTATCAAATCATCATCCTCGACAACATCCTCCACAATGCCAAATCCAGAAATCATTTCATAACCCATATCATAAATCACAATATAGTTCCAAAACCATTTCATAATCCAATTTATAATCAATCTCAGAAAATGGTTTCACAAACCAAAACGTATAATCTTTCTCAACTTCGTTTGTCAAACTGAAAACATTTCACAAGACATATTTCACATCATTTCAGACTTCTTCATAAATCGATATACACGTAACGTTATTCATAAAACTTTTCTCAATTCATTTATAACTCATTCCATGAACTAGTTTGCAACATATTTCTTAAAAGCATTCTCAAATTCCTCAAATCGTTCTCAAATACCGAAAAGTAGCAATGGCCCGATCCAGAATTTTATGCAACAAATATGCTTTAGTAACTCGTACGATACTTAAATTCTTATCATTTTCAAAACATGATTTTATAAACTCAAAGAAGAGATAGCACCACTCACCTGGAATCTCCAAAAATCATACAACAACGCTCATTCGAACCGATGATCTCGTAATCCTATTAATTAAACGAGAATTGACGTCAATACCAAGTAAAACACCATTTTTACTAACGACTCGACTAAACCAAGCTTAGACGCTAACCAAAACGACTCAAACGCGCTCACAAATCGCTCCTCTAAAGTGATTATCCAAATTGTTCGCAACGCGAAACTTGAACGCGAAATTTGATTACATCATAAATTTCTCCATCGAACTCCGATCTAGCAAACTTATAGTCAAAAGAAAGCCTGTTCATAGAGTATTACAAAAGCCCCAACTTGGTCGTCCCAAAATCGAGCCGAAAATAGACGAAAATCGGCCTAAAAGCTGGTGGTCGCGCACTGTTCACCTTGTGCGGCCAACTTCGAAAATTCATATACGGCAAACCGAAAGTCCAAATCGAGTTCCGTAAAATCTCACAGCCTTGCAGCACCCTAAACTACCAATTCTATATATATTTACAGCTCAATGACTCAAAAATAGGACTTCGCCACTCGAATAACTCATAACTCTAAAATATAAGCCCTAACCCCGAAAAATATTCCGATTGAACGAACAAGGGGCGCGAATACTTACCGAGCGTGGCGATACGAAAGAACTCCGGCTTGGCGAGACTCCTGCAGCGAGCACGTGCAAAAACCCTTTCTTTCTCCCTTCTTTCTTCTTTCTTTCCTCTCTTTCTTCTTCTCGGTGAGCTCCTGCTTCTCTCGGCCGATGGTCTCATTTTTCCCCTTTTATAATACTTCTTTTTATTCTTTTTGACTTTTCAAACTTTTTCTTTTCTCTTTTCTTTTCCTTTTTCCCTTTGACTTTTTGACCTTTAAAACCCATATTTTACAATATTAATTAAATTAAACACCTAAGGCCATCCATTTGTTATCTAAGAGATATGAATATCTTATTCGCTCTATAGACATGCCACGTATTTCATAAAATTATCAAGACATCCCACTTTCAATCAATTATGCAATTAAATCCAAATTTTGACTGATAAGACAAATTGTTTAAATTATACAATTAATTGCGTAATTAACTAAGAACCAACCATCATAACCATCCTTAACATGTAAACAACCTCCCAAAATTTTCAGTTTTAGTAAATAAGATCTCTAACTTTTTGATATTACAAAATGGCCCCTACTCTACAATACTTATATTTTTTTTACCTGATTTCAATTCCTTTAATTAAAATAATTTTATCATTAACAAATAAACATTTTAATTACCAAAATTTCACTATTCATTAAGGACTTTGGCCCTGTTTGGTTCAACATTCCTGAGGGGCTTTCGGGCTCGAAAGTCCCTTGGGGAAATGCTGGAGTGTGAAGCAAGCATTCCCAATGAGCTTTTGGTTGAAAGCCAGCATTGGGAATGCTCAAAGCTCAAAACTGGTCCAGACCAACTTTGGGCTTTCAGCATTTAACAAATGTTGAAATCAATTTTTTTGCTTTTCACATTACCCTCACTTATTCTTTAATATTTCAGTTTTGCCCCATTGTTACTGTTCATTTTCTTTACGCTCCAGCGAGAGCTGACAACACCGAATCCATACGGTGAAGGGCCGGCAAGGTCGCCCAACCCCAAGCGACGGCCGCCTGAGGTCGTGCGAACTCCGGTGGTCGTCGCACAAGGTCAGGCGACCCTCGGTGAGAGTCATGCGACCCAAGTGGCGGCTGTCGCCAGATTTGGCTCGTCGGTCACCGGCTCCAGTGAAGGGTAAGCTTTTTTTTTAACAAAAAAGAAAATCCAAAGCCCTTTGCAAAAAAAATTTAGCCAAACACTACTTGCACCAAAGTAGCTTTACAAAGGTTTTTTTTCCAAACGCCATTTACATTTCCCCAAGAGGCTTTAATCTAAAGGTATTTACATTCCCCCAATGATCATTTGCAAAGTTGAACTAAACGGGCCCTTTGTATGCTGTGATCATGTTTTTGCCCTTGTATTGCACAAACTTACTATTTACCCTTATACATGCGTAGTTCATCTCGAAAACTTTTACTCATCAAACTCATAAAAAAATCCTTTAAAATCAATCAGCCATGTTTATATTCATGAAATGTATAAACTCCATTTGGTTCGGCTTTAAGGAAATGCAAAGGCCTTTGGGTTAAAGGGATTTTCCAAAATGTAAGTAATATTAGTAAAATGTATTTTGAAAATACATTAAGAAGCAACTTTGACCTAAATACCATTTGGTAAAAACTATACTTTGTAAAGGACTTTTGCTAAAGTTTTTTTTTCAAAAAAATCTCAAACTATTTGCAAATGGAACTTAGCCACTAGCCAGCCTTGCCTGAGGTCGCACGACCTTAAGCGAGGGTGGTGGTGGCTTATCGGTGGCTCATCGGCCGCTTGCTGATAGCTAAGGCCTTCTCCGGCAAGTTAGGATTTTCAAGTACATTTCCAGAATTATGAAAATTGAGCAAGGGCAAAGTTAAAAGGAACAAAAAAAATTCTATTTGCAATCCGAGAATGCTTCTTTCCAAAGTATTTTCGAACTTGCTGGCCTCTGGAAATGCAATCGCGTCTCCCCAAAGTTGAGCAAAAAATGAATCAAATGTCATTTGCATTTGGCCGAGGGATTTTAGAACCTCAAAGCCCATTTGGAATGTTGAATTAAACGGATTCTAAAGATATAGGAGGAATCAAATTAAAGAAGATGTTATTACATGTAACTTTCAGGACAATCAATACAGACACTACACTACGAAGAAGAGTCGTACAACATCAACCAAGAAGCCCATTAGATTAAAAAAAAAAGATCATTCAAATTAGATTCTACTAAAGTTTGAATTTCGAATTCGAATTAGTTTAGATTTCCTAATTCCAGTTTCTGTTTTATAATTGTAAAAGCTTTCCAACCTTGTTTTATAAGGCACTTCATAGATTTCTATTGAGAAGCTGTTTAATTTCAGTCATCTGACAAGCATTGTATCAAAAATTTAAACTATTTGTTCTGATTCAATACTGGTTCTTTGTGGATCCCGTACTTAATTCGAATTTACTGTATGTGTATTGCTTTCTTAACTTGAATTTTACAAAGTCGTTGAGACTTTAATGCATATTCGAACCCATTTGCTTTTGATTTGATGTTGACACAAAAAAAAAATGTCCAAATATTTTAGTCGACAGTCTGGTCGATAGAACCCTATTAGAGGTAAAGGAGGAGCGGAACATGGCCAAGTGTGGAGAGTGATTAGTCGATACAGTGTGACAGGCTGATAAGAAGACTCAATTTACTCGACAGAGGTTTCAATGAGAAATAGTCAAGTGCTGGAGCAAAAGGCGATACATGAGGAAGACTAATTCGGCAAATGGGAAGAGTGTTGGATGTAACCGTTGAGATAGTGAATCCGTCGAATAGTGGAGTTGACAATCTTAAATGTAATTATTTGTAAATTAGTATTGCTGGGTAGTAAAGTCACGTAAAGCATGTTTAATTTCTTAGTAATCGCATGTGTAGTAAATACCACAAGTGTGAACTTTGTAAGGGACCTCCAATGAATTATAAAACTTGACTTCTTTTGCAAATTTACCTTGATCTGTACTTTTTTGCAATTTATCTTTCCTGAAATATACATAGCTGGCAACAATTGTTCCTAGCGTTCTTACATTTAAATCCTTTGTCATTTATTTTCCTATCTAACATTAACAAATGATTCTTCGCAACTTTTGTCGATTCATATTGATCCATTCACGTTTTAAAAAGTATTTCATCATCTTTTTGGTGAAACAAAAGTTAAATTTGATAGTGTAATTAGCCATCCACCATACTCAATTCAGTTTTAATTATTGAAATCATTAAGTTTCTGGCTACCAAAACTTGATAAGATCACACGTAACAGAACCCTAGTCGAAAAGGCAGTTTTATGATCCGGTCCATAGAAAAATTTTTACCCGGTGGCTGCCTTATTAATTCCCGTAAACGCCGCAGACATATGAAGTCAGAAAAAATGTGTCGGAGTAGGTTCACAAACAACCCTGAATTTCCATTCCTGAAGCAATCGAAAGGCGCATAAGAACAAAAATAAGACCGAAGAATTTTCCAATTGAAACAGGAGCAAGCAAGCACCGACAGCGCAACTGTGTGCTTCTAGGCCCAACTTGTACCTAAATTAGCCCGGGTCTCTCCCTGTTCTTTTATTTGACTATTTGAGAAAGGACGTCAAGTGTTGACATTGCTGATCCCAATAGCTACGTGTCGATCTTGATGGTTTGAAAAATCGGCCTGAATAAAGACGAAATTAGACTAAGAAACTCGTCCTATCCCTAACTTAACCCACTAATGTCTTCGCTACCTCCTTTCCTGTCTGCTTCCTTAGACCAAAACAGCTCATATAAGCCCAACTCATCCGCCGATTGTCAATCCTCATACTCGTGTATCTAACAGCGGGGTCTTCATTCATCCAAAACTATATCTGCATTGGAGCCTGTGATTCCATTACGGGTATGTATCGTCACAATCTTTCTTCTCTCTTGCCCTCCTTGAATTGTTGGCATTTCAGTGTGTATGATGTTTCAGAACCGTAGCGAATGATACTTTTGTTAATACTTTCAGGTCAGGTTTTCCATCTTGTTGCGGAGAGCTAATTTCAAGCGACATCAACATTAGGAAAACTCAATGACCATGTTGAGACAGCTATCAGATAGAAACCAAAGGACCAGGACCTTCGAGCCAAGACACGTGACTCTCGTATGTCTCCTCCTCCTCCTCCTTGTAATCTGCTTTGGGTTGCTTTATGAAGTGAAGCCATCTTCCCTCAAGAACCGTCACCGCGAGATCTCACCGTTCGGGAGGAAGGAGCTGCGTCTTCGAGACACGGGCCGAGCTTCGAGGAGTGAGAGGATAGAAGAGAAGGAAGAGGGAGCGGGAGGAAAGAGAGGAGAAATCGATGAGCTCCAAGAGAGCAGGGTCGACGAAGAAGATAGTGAGGTTGGAGACGATGAGATGGACTTTGCGAGCGATGGAGAGGCAGAGGAAGAGGAGGAAGAGTGGGAGGAGATGGATGATTTGGTCAACGAAGAAGAAGGATTGGAGGAGGAGGAAGAAGATGTAGAGCGAGAGGTGGACGGGATGGGAAAGCAAATAGATGGTCCAAGTAGTGCCATGGACGAACGTGCTTCAAGTGAAGGAGAAAAGAGCTCTCTCTAAGTTCCGATGATTGGTTTTCAAGTTCCCAGCTTCCAACTTCTGTTTTTCCATGTGTTTGTCTAACCACAGTTTCACTTGTATATAGACTTAAACACCTTGTAGCTTTCATACTCTAATCTCTCAAACGGAATCGTTGAGAGATTAGATCCTAGAACCCTAATCAGGATGTTCATGGGTCTTGAAACTCAAATCGTGATAGCGATTTCAATTTCATGTACTTGCATACTTTTGCCGGTGGTCAAAGATACCTGTGGAAATCTTTGAGATTGCCGAGGAGAGTTGAGGCAATCTTGGAAAGTATTACAATGGGAGAGATAGAGGTGGTGGCGTGACTGTGATGGAGTTGGGAAATGACCTTTTGAACCATTGAATGGTACGGATACTACTTTTAATTTTTCAAAAAGTAAGGTCGTGGTGTTCATACCATCAAAATAATTGGTCAAGTGGTTTAAGATTTGCATGCCGTCCACAAGATTACTAATTCGATTCACATTGTGAGCAAATCTTTGAACAACTCGTGCTGCAAGACTTAGTTGTGGCATATCCCTTTGTAGAGGGCTGTAACGACGGGCTAATCAATTAACTCGACGTGTATGAAAAATCAGTCCAATTTTCAAAAAATCACTGTTCATGCACTGTTCGGGACGGTTCATGTACCGTTTGGCACTACCAAGAGTGAATGATAAATCTTTTAAAAGTGATAGTACTGCTTTGAATTAAATAGCAACAACCATCTAGAACTTGGAGTAAGAATACAAAAGGCATCACTTCCCCTTTTGCGTTTTTAGGGCACTAAGTTCCATTAAGACTTAGAAGCGTAAGGAGAAACTTTAACCTTTTGAAAAATGAGTTTGAGTTTAATAGGGAAAAACTGCCTAATTAGTCTTAAATTTATTGTGCGAATGTCATCTCAATCCTAAATTTTACAATCTTGCTAATGTAGTCATAAACCTTTGTGAAAATTTTTTAAATTAACCTTTTCAGTTAATTTTTGTCAGAAATCATTGATGTAGTGATTCGGCCAGAGTTGGCCATTTATGGCACATCAGTGATTTCCGATTAAAATTGGTCAGAATGACTACATTGTAATTTCGAGCGAAAATTTAAGACTAAATTGACAAAATTGCAAAAGTTTAAAACTGAATTGGCATGCATACAACATATTTAGGACTCGTTGGACAATTTTCCCAGTTTAATTGAGTTTGAGTTGATAAAATAACTTGTTTTCTGTGTAAGCTTAAACTTGAAAATTCTAACTCAATTAAGCTCAAACCCTGTATCTCGTGTTAGCCCCAAAAAATGTCAAATTGAAAGTTAGCACTCTTTTATGGATTTTGCTCGGGTTATATTTTTGGTAAAAAAAAACGACTTCTTTCATTGCGCCGAGTGAATCCAGAGTTACAAATCAAGTGAGCATTAGAGCATAAAAGGTCCCAGAGTTTGCGAGGGGTGAGTAGTCCAGTTACAATATAGATTCTTCCGTCTGTGGGGGATTTTACTTGGGTTTGACTCGATGAAAGTTGGCCTGCTTTTCAGGATGTTACTTGGGCTCGACTCTTTTGATTACCACCTTACTTTCTGAAATAAACTATAAGTAAGTCCTTTGCCTAAACGGGAATCTGAAAATATTGTACAGATTACACGAATAGGGGCAAACTTTACTACCAAAAGAGCCGGCAGATTTGATTAAATTGACTCCCCTCACTGAACAAAGAGAGGCAGGTTACGGAATGAATTCGTATTGTCGGCAATAACATGGGTCCATTCTCGATTTTCAAACATTCTAAAGACATGTACCGTCCTCAATTGTTCGTGTATACAACAAGACCGTAAGATTACCGTCAACTCACCTAAAGAGATTGTTAAACAAAGTAGAAGCTTTGTCTACTACGTACTTACTTTAGGGACATGCAATTAGCTTATGATGTTACAAGTACTTGCAATGATATACAAAATCGATCCCGTATCGAATTGAACACATTAAAGACATTTCATTATAAGGTGATGCCCTTCGGTCTCAAAAATGCTGGGGCAACTTACCAGCGGGCAATGGTCATGTTGTTTCATGACATGATGCATAATGAGATCGAGGTCTATGTTGACGACATGATTGCAAAGACTCGGCGTGAAGAAGATTAGATAGAAACCTTGACGAAATTATTTGACAGGCTTCGTAAGTTCAAATTACGCCTCAATCCGGCGAAATACGTGTTCGAAGCAGCCTTTGGCAAACTACTTGGCTTCATTGTTAGTAACAAAGGGATTGAGATTGACCCGTCAAAGGTGAAGGCCATTTGTGAAATAAAATCGCCCTTTTCGGTGAAGGAAGTTCGTAGCTTAATGGGTAGGCTAAACCATATAGCCAGATTTATTTCTTAGCTATCTGAGACAGCGAAGCCTTTCTTTAAACTCCTCAAGAAGAATGCGCTAGTCAGATGGGATGAAGAGTGTGAACTGGCGTTCGACAAGATTAAGCACTACTTGATGAATCCGCCGATGCTTGTTCCACCAACGCCGGGGCAACCTCCGATCCTGTACCTCACAATCCACAGTGAGTCCTTAGGTGCTATACTTGCTCAGAAAGGTGAAGAGGATGGAAAAGAACGTGTGATTTATTAGTTGAGTAAGAAGTTCACCGCCTCTGAGATGAATTATTCCGAGGCAAAAAGAACGTGCGCAGCATTGATCTGGGTGCTACACAGATTGAGGCAATATACTTTGCACTATCAGATATTACTTGTAACAGAGTGTGATCCAATCAAATACTTGCTCAATCAACCCGCTTTGGTTGAAAAACTGGCAAAATGGCAGATTCTCATCTCAGAATTTAATATTCAATTCATGTCTCAGAAATCAGTCAAAGGACAAGTAATTGCTGATGTCTTGGCCGAAAATCCTGGGAAAAATGAGAATCTGGATCCACTAGAGGATAGAATCATGCCAATTGATGAGTATGTATGGACCATGTACTTTGATGGAGCCGTAAATTTGTCAGGGTCAGGTATCGGGATAGTCTTAATATCCCCAGGTGGACAACATTATCCGGTCGCAGCGAAACTGATATTTCCCTACACGAACAATATCGCTGAATATGAAGCATGCATTCTCGGGTTACAAGCTACAATCGAAATGAGAGTAGCTCGACTTAAGGTGTTCAGGGATTCAGCCCTCATTATTCTTCATACTGTTGGTAAATGGCAAACTAGAGATGCTAAGTTACAACCCTATCACGTCTATTTGGAGGAGTTGGTAGAAGAGTTTGAAGACATTTCGTTTGAATACTTGCCAAGGACTCAAAACAGTTTTGCCGATACTCTGGCTACGTTATCGGCAATGCTACGAGTGACAAGTGATTTAGAAGTTGAACCTTTGAAGATAGAGGTCTTACAGAAACCGGCTTATTGCATGGCCATGACAGAAGAGCCTGACGGCAAGCCGTGGTATCATGATATCAAGGCATATCTTTAAACACAGGAGTTTCCTGAGAAAAGTACCGCATCTGACCAAAAGTATATCAGGAAAATGGCGTCGAAGTTCTTCTTGAACGGAGAATGCCTATACAAGCGGTCCTATGATTCGGTTTTATTAAGGTGTGTTGATTCAACCGAGGCTGTTCATTTGATTCTAGAAGTACATGAGAGAGTATGTGGTCCGCACATGAATAGTCATATGCTAGCAAGGAAGATAATGAGGATGGGTTATTACTGGCTCGCTTTAGAGAGTGATTGTATTCAGCATGTCCGAAGTTGTCACGAATGTCAGATCTATGGTGACAAGATTAAAACTCCTCCGAATGAATTGCATTAAATGTCTGAACCATGGCCATTTTCTATGTGGGGCATTGATATGATTGGCCCAATTAATCCTAAAGCGTCGAATGGGCATCGGTTTATCTTGGTCGCTATCGATTACTTTTCGAAGTGGATCGAAGCCATGTCTTATACGACAGTGACGGCCCGGGTTGTGGTGAAGTTCATTCGTCGGGACATCATTGCTCGATATGGTGCACCTGAGGCTATAATTACTGACAATGGTTCGAATCTGAATAACAAATTGGTGGATGAACTGTTCAAAGATTTCAAGATCAAGCATCTGAATTCCTCTCCATATCGTCCGCAGATGAACGGAGTGGTCGAAGCAGCCAACAAGAATATCAAGAAAATTTTAGCTAAAACAGCTGAGAACTATCGTGATTGGCATGAGAGATTACCTTTTGTGCTTATGGCATATCGGACTTCTATCCGAACATCTACAGGGGCTGTGACATCCCCGATTTCGGGCCCAGGAAGTCGAGGGCTGGTAATAAGTAGATTAGCGGGTAAGTTGAGTTGAGGGTCGGTATTGGAATGGACAGCATGATCGGAACGAGTGTACTGAGGGTTGATCGTGGTTCGATCGAAAGATTGTCCATGAGTTGGCCTAGGGATCGACAGTGAAATGACCCCTGACTATGCAAATGATTAGAGCGATATGACCATGGGGTGATCCTTCGACCATAAGGGCCGTTAGTGGAGCGGTCCGGGATAACCGTGGAACAGTCCAGTGTCGGCATGTGTCGGTCGCGGGTGATACCGTACGGCCATGCATTAGTCCCGGGTGATCATGAGTTAATTCCAGGGTACCGGATTTCCATGAGGCTACATGACAACCGAGGGTCGACCCTGGATCGTTGATACTCGAACGTGGCCCGATCACGAATCGGCCACGGATTATTATGCCAAGTCGGGAAGGCCATGGACGAGACGTATACCAGGTCATGTGCCTAGTGGCTTAGTTGCGGCCCGGGCAAAATTGCCGGTCGTGACGGCCAAGGCCATGTGCCCGGTCCTGACCGGCCATTGTGCCCGTCAGCCAGGCCACGGATCGGCTACGTGCCCGGTTGTGCGCTGGCCATTGTGCCCGACCCTTGTGCCGCAAGTTGTGCCCGTAAGATCCGATCCCGATCTTGTCTCGTGTCCAAGAAATGTGACCATGTCGTGCGTCGTGCCATTCCCAAGCCAATGTGCGTGTTTGGCCATGAACCGACCTCTCGCCCGTATGACCCGGCACGGTACCCATGCGGCCGGCTACGCACTAGGCATGTCGCCCGTGTGGCCCGGCGAGCCGCTCGGCACGTCGCCCGTGCAGCCCGGCGCGGCGCCCGTTCGGCCCGGCCATGTGCCTGTACGGTCGGCCACTCGCCCGGCCATTGACCCGGTCTGACCGGCCAAATTGCCCGATGGCCCGGCCGTGTGCCTAGTTAACCCGAGAAGGCCAATTTATGTTATTTTGGTTTGGATTGTTGTAAGACCAAGTTTGGACAATTGTGAGGGCCTTTTTACACTAAAGTCTATTTTTAAAAGGGTATTATTGGAATTATTTTATGAGAAAACCCTCGGGAAAAGTTTGAGGATTATTATGATGCGGGGTTCGTTTTGGGCGTTAATTGCGTATTTTCGCGAGGCCCGTTTGATCCGAGCAATCTGGGACAGGAAGCAGCCAATTGGAGAAAACCCTAGAAAGTTTGACTAGGTCAAACCTTATCTTCATCATCATTGCCTTAATTAATTGCTTGGGCCTTCATTTTCCACAAGCCATTATGGCCATTTATGAAGCTATTATGACCTTGCTTTTCAATAATTGATCAAAGGAGAGGGAGAGGGGACTCACGGCCAACAAGGGAGAGGAGAGAGTCCACGGCCAGCTTGGAGAGGAGAGAGAAAGGAAGACTTTTTGGTCATTTTCATCATTTTCTTGACTTTGGGACTTAGGTCATTAATAAAGGGATGAGGCGTGCGCTTACCTCATCGCTCCGATGACACGTGCGCATACCTCATACCCCCTATGACATATGCGCACGCATCATCCAAAATTCCTCTATAAATAGAACCTTGTAGGAGAGATTTGGCTCACTTTTTCCCACGTGCACCAACCGGTCAAGAAATAGAGAGAGAGAGAGAGTGCCGAGATTTAGAGAGAGAGAAAATAAGCCGAAAGCCAAAAGGGAGAAAGAAAATCCGAGAGTTATTCGAAACCGAGACCGTCGCCTCTCCGTTCTCTACTCTTTAGTTCTTGTTAGAGTAAGTGAGATTTTACTATCGGAAAATGACGTTGAAATACGTTGTAGCACGAGCTTTCTCCGTTCTCGGTTCTTGGTGTTCCGATGTCGTATTCTCTATAACAAGTTTGCCTTGTTTCGTGTTTTTGCATGTTATCTAACACGAATTAGAAACCGAGGCGCGACACATGAGGTAAACCGTGACTTAGCCATACGTGGAATCCTTGTTTTATACTTGCTATGCACGTCGTTGTTTGATCGGCCACGGAGGCCGGTACGGTAAGAATGTTTCGTGTAATGACGATTGATATGTCATCGCCTATTAGTAAAATTTTACTTGCTGAGTCTCCCCGACTCACCCCCGTTGTTTTTCCTCCTTTCAGGTCTGTGAGATGGCGTCCCCTCCAACCCGCTTCAGAAACCCCGTCGAAATGCGAGTGGAACTCCTTACCGTGATCGACGCCCGGGAGAATCGTGCTTACTGTCGCATCACAACTTATGTGATGGTCGACGAAGGCCGCGACGAGCCGGTTGCTCACCCATACGTGGCATGGTACCGCGCCGCGAACGGTGAATGGGTTGGGCCCCTCCGCGGGTTCAACGGACCATTTGTAGGACCGGACGGGTTGTTTCCGGGGCAAGCAGGGGGTTGAGCGTGACGGCCAGCCGGACGAGGAGCGGGGGAAGCAGGAGGAGCGAGAGGACGATATAATACGTAGCGGAGCTAAGAACCCAAGCCAAAATTTTGTTATGTATATGACTTGTTTGTTTTTCGGAAGTGCCTTTGAAATAGGCATGTGAAAAATATCGTTTAAGCCTTGTATGCCCGAGATAGGGCACATATAATAAGCACGAATCCATCTTGTAAATACAACGTGCACCGTTTGCCTTTATTGTTTGGTTTTGTCTCGTTGAATTGCTTTCGCATGCTTTTCATATTTAAAATCAACGGGACGTTCTAACAAAGATTCTATGCTTCACGGTCTCGTTCCGATCATGGTCGGTCAATAAGTATCGGCCATAAGTGGTTCGGGACGTGACAGTATGGGTATCGAGTTGGTATTAGAGCAGGTTTTCCCTTCAGTAGGTGCAGTTCGCAACGACTTGCAAATTGGACGATCCGATGAGGGCAGGGAGTAATGCTGGGGCCATAAGACCTGAACATTGAGCGGCCTCTTAGGAGGTGGCACCGGGGTCATAAATACCTGATCATTGTGCGGCTTCTGACCGAGGTGGCGCCGGGGCGGGTAGCCTGATCATTGTGCGGCCTTTGGAAGGAAGTGGCGCCGGGGTACAAAAATATACCACCTGATCATTGAGCGACTTCTAAAAGGAAGTGGCGCCGGGGTGAAGGGCTTGATCTTTGAGCGACTCCTGGCAAGCCTCTAGGACTGCTAAAGAACGAGAATTTTCGAGCTGTGCACCGAAAAGTGGAAAACGGTTATGAAAACCAAGCGGTAATAAAGGCATGGAGTGATAAGGTGCGCTGAAGTGGGGTAGTTAGCTAGGAAACACCCCGTGCATGTGAATATGTGTCTGTGCACCTGATTGATCGGTAAGTATGCTTTGATTACTGAGTTTTAATTGCTGACATGTTCTTGCGCTGTAGAAAAGCCTTAGTCTTTTACCAAAGGCAGTATGAGTGCTCCGGACCCGACCTCGACCTCAAAAGAAAAGTCTAAGCAAGATCCCCGAATAGAAGGAATTCTGTAGGCTCTTGCGACCGTAGGAGAATTGCTGGGGCAGCAAATACAACAAGCACAACAACGACTGCCTATTGCTGAGAATGTAGTGGCGGAAAATGGAAATGGGAATGGTGACCGAACAATGCATGGATTGGTCGAGCAATTCTTGAAGCTGCGACCCCCAAAGTTTGCTGGAACTGGAGATCCCGAAGAGGCGGAATCCTGGATCGACGAGTTACAAAAAGCGTTTGACCTGCTGCGATGTTCTGAGGAAGATAAAGTCACCTTAGCGGCCTATCAACTGCAAGGGAACGCCAGCTACTGGTGGAAGGCGACTAAAGAAACCGTATTCCCAGAAAATATTACGGTGAACTAGAATGCTTTCGTTGAGGCATTCAACGGAAAGTATTTTTCTGAGTGTGCTCGTGATTGTAAAATGAAAGAATTTCTGCAACTCCAGCAAGGAAATATGACGGTGGACCAGTATGAAGCAAGGTTCACCCAGTTGTCAAGGTACGCCCCTCGACTTATTGAAAATCCCGTCGACAAGGCAAAACAATTCTGTGATGGTCTCAAACCTGACATTCGGAGCCAGTTAGTGCCACTGAATTTGAAGGATTATAATGAATTATATGAACGAGCTCAACTGATTGAGAAAGACTTGCTGGAGAGGGCCCCTTCAACGAGACCCTACTATTCTACACCCCGAATGGATCAACGTTCGGGCAAGAGGCCAGTGATAAGGGGGAAACGTCCCTTTATTTCTAATAAGAAGCGGAATTTTCAGCAGCTAGCTAATGTTCCCGGTAATACTTGTTCTGTTTGTGGAAGACAGCATGGCGATGCCCCATGTCCTGTTCGTACGGGAGCGTGTTTTGGGTGTGGCCAACAAGGTCACATGGTAAGAGATTGTCCACAACGACGACAGAATATGCCTTTACAGCAAAGACAGGCGGCAGCACCAACTGGAGTTCAACCTCGTGCTAACAACGATGATCGTCCTCCGGCTCAGGGACGAATATACGCACTTACTCAAGAGGATGCTGAGAACTCTGATGCAGTGATCACAGGTACGGTTTTCCTCAATAACCGTGCTGCGTATGCATTAATTGATACTGGAGCTACGCATTCATTTGTATCTAGCCAATTTGTGCGTTTGGCCAAACTTGAGATGAAATCGTTAGAAAATGCCCTTAGTGTTTCTACTCCAATGAAAAATGAAGTACAGGCTACCCTAGGATGTCAAGGGTGTAAAATGATTATAGGTGGACTTGTGGATGTTATAAATCTAGTGGTATTGGCCATATATGACTTTAATGTTATCATTGGTATGGATTGGCTTAGTCGACAGCGAGCTAAGATAGACTGTTATAGCAAGGTGATTCAGTTTTATCCCCTGGATCGCCCTTGCTATGCATTTGTGGGAAATGGAGGAGGACCTTCTATTCCTCTGATTTCTGTTTTAAAAGTAACCCAACTATTGCAGAAAGGTTGTCAAGGATTTCTGGCAACAATAGAAAATACAGCACAGGAAGACGAATTAAAACTGGAAAATATCTTGGTGGTACAGGAATTTCCGGATATTTTTCCAAAAGAATTACCAAGTTTACCTCTGTATCGAGAAGTAGAATTTGCTATTGAAGTGGTTCCTGGAACGGAGCCTATTTCCAAAGCTCCCTACAGAATGTCTTTGACCAAGTTAAAAGAGCTCAAGGTGCAACTACAAGAATTACTTGATAAAGGCTTCATCTGTCCCAGTGCATCTCCCTAGGGTGCACCCATATTGTTCGTGAAAAAGAAAGACGGCTCTTTGCGACTTTGTATTGACTATCGACAGTTAAATCGAGTTACTATCAAGAATAAGTATCCACTGCCTAGAATTGATGATTTATCTGATCAACTCCAAGGAGCATCCGTGTTTTCGAAGATCGATCTAAGGTCGGGATATCATCAATTGAGAATCAAGAAGGAGGATATTCCAAAGACGGCATTTCGTACCCGATATGGCCATTACGAATTCACAGTTATGCCATTCGATTTGACGAGCCACTTTTATGGACCTGATGAACCGAGTGTTCAAGCCATACTTGGATCGTTTCGTCATAGTATTTATTGACGACATCCTGGTATATTCGAAGAATTCGACTGAACATGAACAGCATTTGAGATTCGTGCTTCAGACGCTCAGAGAACACTCATTGTATGCAAAATTCAGCAAGTGCGAATTCTGGCTATCTCGCGTAGTGTTTCTCGGCCACGTGATTTCTGGAGACGGCATATCAGTGGATCCATCCAAAATTGAAGCAGTGATTAATTGGCCAAGACCAACAACTGTCACTGAAGTTCGAAGTTTCTTGGGTTTAGCTGGATACTATAGAAGATTTGTGGAACGATTCTCTAGCATCGCTATCCCCTTAACGCAATTGCTAAAGAAGGAAATGAAGTTCGAATGGAACGACAAATGCGAACGAAGTTTTCAAGAATTAAAGCAAAGGCTGACGACTGCTCGTATTTTGACTATACCAAGAGGGCCAGGTGGATTTGAAATTTACAGCGATGCTTCTCATAAGGGGCTAGGTTGTGTACTAATGCAGTATGGTAAAGTGGTGGCTTATGCATCAAGATAACTAAGGCTACACGAGTTGAATTATCCCACTCATGACTTGGAACTTACTGCGATCGTGTTTGCTTTGAAAATATGGCGACACCATCTATACGGAGAAAAGTTCGCGATTTATACGGACCATCAGAGTCTGAAATATTTATTTTCCCAGAAGGAGCTAAACATGAGACAAAGGCGATGGATGGAACTTCTCAAGGATTACGACTGCGAGATATTATACCATCCTGGCAAAGCGAACAAAGTTGTCGATGCCCTTAGCCGAAAATCGGCCATCGCTCATTTGATGGTCAAAGAATGGACCTTACTTGAGGAAGCTCGGGACTTGGACTACAAGCTGGAAGTTGGACATCATCAAAATTTACTAGCTGCTCTTAGAATCGAGCCGGACATCATACTGAAGATCAAGGTGATACAACAGACAGACTCGGAGATTCAGAAAATCCGAAAAGAGTTAGCAGAAAAGAAGAAATCCAATTTCCATGATACGGATGACGGAATCTTGAAGTTTAACGGACGTCTATGCGTGCCAAAGGATGAACAACTCAGGGAAGAAGAAATCCAATTTCCATGATACGGATGACGGAATCTTGAAGTTTAACGGACGTCTATGCGTGCCAAAGGATGAACAACTCAGGGAAGAGATCTTGACAGAAACTCACAAGAGCCATTACAGTATTCATCCAGGTAGTACTAAAATGTACCAGAATTTGCGACAACATTTCTGGTGGAACGGCACGAAGAAGGATATAGCCAAACATGTGGCTAAATGCTTGACATGTCAACAAATCAAGGCTCAACATTGCAAGCCTGGCGGATTATTGCAACCACTGGAGATTCCTGAATGGAAATGGGAACACATTACAATGGACTCCGTAATGGGGTTATCAAGAAGTCAAAGAGGCCACGATTCGATACGAGTGATTGTGGATCGACTGACAAAGTCAGCCCATTTTCTTCCGGTAAGAAAGGATCTTCCATTAGAGGGTTATGCCGAGTTATATGTTCGACATATTATACGATTACACGGAGTCCCAGTGACGATCACATCTGATCGAGATCCAAAGTTTACTGCAACCTTCTAGCAGAGTTTCCAAATTGCTATGGGAACGAAATTACAATACAGTACAGCTTATCATCCGCAAACGGATGGCCAAACAGAAAGAACGATCCAAACACTTGAGGATATGTTGCGAGCATGCGTCGTGGATTTCAAGGGAAGTTGGGATGAGCATTTACATCTCATTGAATTTGCGTACAACAACAGTTACCAGCAAAGTATCGGGATGGCACCATTCGAGGCATTATACGGTCGAGCTTGCAGAACTCCAGTCTGTTGGGATAAGGTCGGGGAAAAGGAGGTCACGGGTCTAGAGCTAGTACAACTCACCAATGAGATCGTGCAAGTGGTTAGAGATAAGTTAAGAACTGCCCAAAGCCGACAGAAAAGTTATGCTGACAGACGTAGGAAGCCTCTAGAGTTTCAAGTAGGCGACCACGTGTTTCTTAAAGTGTCACTCATGATAAGTGTGTCGCGTTTTGGGAAGAAAGGTAAGTTAAGCTCCAGGTACGTAGGACCTTTTGAAATTCTAGAGAGAATAGGGAATTTGGCTTATCGGTTAGCACTGCCACCGAAACTTGCTCAGGTGCATGACGTGTTCCATGTATCCATGTTGAGAAAGTATGAACCCGATCCGGCACATGTGCTGAATTTCGACGATGTTGAATTGGACAGAAGAGTGTCCTATGTTGAGGAGCCGGTGCGGATCGTGGATCGTAAAGAGCAAGTGTCGAGGAATAAATCTGTTCCCCTAGTAAAGGTCCTATGGCGACACCAGGGCGTAGAGGAAGCTACCTGGGAAGGTGAGGAAATCCTGAAGTGGCGGTATCCGCATTTATTTGAGGAACTAGGTATGTGTTTAAATTTCGAGGACGAAATTTTTATTAGAGGGGGAGAATTGTGACATCCTCGATTTCTGGCCCAGGAAGTCGAGGGCTGGTAATAAGTGGATTAGCGGGTAAGTTGAGTTGAGGGTCGGTATTGGAATGGACAGCATGATCGGAACGAGTGTACTGAGGGTTGGTCGTGGTTCGATCGAAAGATTGTCCATGAGTTGGCCTAGGGATCGACAGTGGAATGACCCCTGACTACGCAAATGATTAGAGCGATATGACCATGGGGTGATCCTTCGACCATAATGGCCGTTAGTGGAGCGGTCCGGGATAACCGTGGATCAGTCCGGTGTCGGCGTCGGCATGTGTCGGTCGCGGGTGATACCGCACGGCCATGCATTAGTCCCGGGTGATCACAAGTTAATTCCGGGGTACCGGATTTCACGAGGCTACATGACAACCGAGGGTCGACCCTGGATCGTTGATACTCGAACGTGGCCCGGTAATGAATCGGCCACGGATCATTGTGCCAAGTCGGGAAGGCCATGGACGAGACGTGTACCAGGTCATGTGCTTAGTGGCTTAATCGCGGCCCGGGCAAAATTACCGGTCGCGGCGGCCAAGGCCATGTGCCCGGTCGTGACCGGCCATTGTGCCCGTCAGCCAGGCCACGGACCGGCTACGTGCCCGGTTGTGCGCTGGCCATTGTGCCGCAAGTTGTGCCTGTAAGATCCGGTCTCGATCTTGTCCCGTGTCCAAGAAATGTGGCCATGAGTTGTGCGTCGTGCCATTCCCAAGCCGATGTGCGTGTTTGGCCATGAACCGACCTCTCGCCCGTATGACCCGACACGGTGCCCATGCGGCCGGCTACGCACTAGGCATGTCGCCCGTGCGGCCCGGCGAGCCGCTCGGCACGTCGCCCGTGCAGCCCGGCGCGGCGCCCGTTCGGCCCGGCCATGTGCCTGTACAGTCGGCCACTCGCCCGGCCACTGACCCGGTCTAACCGGCCAAATTGCCCGATGGCCCGGCCGTGTGCCTAGTTAACCCGAGAAGGCCAATTTATGTTATTTTGGCTTGGATTATTGTAGGGCCAAGTTTGGACAATTGTGAGGGCCTTTTTACATTAAAGTCTATTTTTAAAAGGGTATTATTGGAATTATTTTATGAGAAAACCCTCGGGAAAAGTTTGAGGATTATTATGATGCGGGGTTCGTTTTGGGCGTTAATTGCGTATTTTCGCAAGGCCCGTTTGATCCGAGCAATCCGGGACAGGAAGCAGCCAATTGGAGAAAACCCTAGAAAGTTTGACTAGGTCAAACCTTATCTTCATCATCATTGCCTTCATTAATTGCTTGGGCCTTCATTTTCCACAAGCCATTATGGCCATTTATGAAGCTATTATGACCTTGCTTTTCAATAATTGATCAAAGGAGAGGGAGAGGGGACTCACGGCCAGCAAGGGAGAGGAGAGAGTCCACGGCCAGCTTGGAGAGGAGAGAGAAAGGAAGACTTTTTGGCCATTTTCATCATTTTCTTGACTTTGGGACTTAGGTCATTAATGAAGGGATGAGGCGTGCGCTTACCTCATCGCTCCGATGACACGTGCGCATACCTCATACCCCCTATGACATATGCGCACGCATCATCCAAAATTCCTCTATAAATAGAACCTTGTAGGAGAGATTTGGCTCACTTTTTCCCACGTGCACCAACCGGTCAAGAAATAGAGAGAGAGAGAGTGCCGAGATTTAGAGAGAGAGAAAATAAGCCGAAAGCCAAAAGGGAGAAAGAAAATCCGAGAGTTGATCGAAACCGAGATCGTCGCCTCTCCGTTCTCTACTCTTTAGTTCTTGTTAGAGTAAGTGAGATTTTACTACCGGGAAATGACGTTAAATACGTTGTATCACGAGCTTTCCCCGTTCTCGGTTCTTGGTGTTCCGATGTCGTATTCTCTATAACAAGTTTGCCTTGTTTCGTGTTTTTGCATGTTATCTAACACGAATTAGAAACCGAGGTGCGACACATGAGGTAAACCGTGACTTAATCATACGTGGAATCCTTGTTTTATACTTGCTATGCACGTCGTTGTTTGATCGGCCACGGAGGCCGGTACGATAAGAATGTTTCGTGTAATGACGATTGATATGTCATCGTCTGTTAGTAAAATTTTACTTGCTGAGTCTCCCCGACTCACCCCTGTTGTTTTTCCTCCTTTCAGGTCCGTGAGATGGCGTCCCCTCCAACCCGCTTCGAAAACCCCGTCGAAATGCGAGCGGAACTCCTTACCGTGATCGACGCCCGGGAGAATCGTGCTTACCGTCGCATCACAACTTATGTGATGGTCGACGAAGGCCGCGACGAGCCGGTTGCTCACCCGTACGTGGCATGGTACCGCGCCTCGAACGGTGAATGGGTTGGGCCCCTCCGCGGGTTCAACGGACCATTTGTAGGACCGGACGGGTTGTTTCCGGGGCAAGCAGGGGGTTGAGCGTGACGGCCAGCCGGACGAGGAGCGGGGGAAGTGGGAGGAGCGAGAGGACGATATAATACATAGCGGAGCTAAGAACCCAAGTCAAAATTTTGTTATGTATATGGCTTGTTTGTTTTTCGGAAGTACCTTTGAAATAGGCATGTGAAAAATATCGTTTAAGCCTTGTATGCCCGAGATAGGGCACGTATAATAAGCACGAATCCATCTTGTAAATACAACGTGCACCGTTTGCCTTTATTGTTTGGTTTTGTCTCGTTGAATTGCTTCCGCATGCTTTTCATATTTAAAATCAACGGAACGTTCTAACAAAGATTCTATGCTTCACGGTCTCGTTCCGATCATGGTCGGTCAATAAGTATCGATCGTAAGTGGTTCGGGACGTGACAGGGGCAACTCCATATTCTCTTGTGTACGGTATGGAAGCAGTTCTACCTGTTAAGATTGAAATTCCTTCATTACGTATTCTTTCACAGGTACAATTGTCAGAAGCAGATTGGATCCAGCAGAGGTTGGACCAGTTGAACATGATTGATGAGATAAGGCTTAGAGCTCTATGTCATGGCCAGTGCTACCAACAACGAGTTGCTAAATCTTTCAACAAGAAAGTCAAGTCTCGACATTTTCTGGTAGGTGACATTGTCCTGCGGAAGTTATTGCCGATAGTTCCTCTTGCAGAAGGAAAATTCGCCCTAAACTATAGCGGCCCGTACATTGTGAAGAAAGTCCTTCCAGGAGGTGCTTTGATTTTGGCCGAGATGGATGGTCATGTTTTTTCCAGTCCAGTTAATTCTGATTCTGTGAAGAAATATTACACTTGATTTGTACTCATTCTGACTTTGTTTATATCAAGTATCAAGTTGAATTTTATGAATCAATTGATGTTACTAAGCTTTATTTGAGGAAGGCTTTTGATTTGGCAATCTGTTTCTGTCCTAATGAAACGATCATATTACATGAGAGACTTCAAGACGACGAAAGGCAAGACATTTCCATACACGTCCTGAATAATAATCCCTAGTGCGAGTTGAGTGAAAATTCCGTGCTGACAAGGTAAAGGATTATCTCACGAAAAGTATGACGACCAAAATGATGAGAGACATTCATTTCCTCTATCTAAACACTACAGGTTATCATTTGCTTAACCCCTTTGAACGGAGTTTCATTTTTTACCCCTGTCAGGAACAATCCCATACCGGGGCAATTTCTTAGAAAGTTCAAAATGGTTAGAATTTTCTCGCTTTCACTTGCATCAATCTTCAAGTATATTTATTGCATGCATGTTCTGTGTTAGCTCGAGTGCCTTAGATATGACGAAGAGCATTTCTTTCTATATCCCTACACATTATACCCTTTACATACCCAATTTGAGCGGTGAATTCATTTCAACCCAATTGGTGATCATTCTTGTACTAAACAAATGAAATCATCTCAAGACATGTTCAAGGTGACTTGGGGCAAATGGGAGCTCAAAAGAAAATTCATCGGAAAGGATGCAAAAGGACTCCATCAAATCGAAGTTCTCTCTCTCGGAAAAATCTCTCGAAGAAAAGAAAATCTCTCTCTAAAAAAAAGAGAGAGAGAGAGAAAAGCTTCAGCAAGAACTGAGTTTATATGCAAGATCATTCTTCAAAGAAAAGACCATTTGAAGGTTCATTTGTGGAGCAATTGCTAGATGGGATGATCACCGATCTCCATGTTCATAATACCCCTTTTGATGGAAATAGGCCATTCATTTCAAGCCTACCCGAACCTACGTTACAACCATTACCGAAGTCTCTTCAGAATAGGGCACTTGAGTTAACGTAGAATTTCGAATGCTCATAAATGTTGCTCGAAGAAGTGCGAGCAAGATTTTTCTATCTCATTTTTGCAGCATTCCTGACTTGTAAACCCGAAGCAGCTGGTTATATCAATTCTTTCGAAGCTATGACTCTCATGAGTCCCCGTTGTGAAACCTTTGACCAAGTCTGTATTTTAGTCCTTATAAAGACCTCTCAGATTGGTCAAGTCATACTGATTTTGAGAATATCCGAACCCTTGTCAAGCACGATGAAGAGAGTTCGAGTGATTCTTATACCCGCATCAAAGGTCGGGTCAAAAGCCTTTCATTGAGAGTGAGTGGAAAGTCCTTTCTGATTAAAGGTCTCTCATTTAATATGATCAAAATGTCAAAAGGACGAAATGGTTGTTCTTATTAATAAATTCCCTAGTAAAGCTTGGTAATGCAAGCAGATTCATGAATTATGTTTTCTCTGCCTCTGCGCATGTGTTATTTTAACATTTTCTCAGGTAAAAACAGGAGCGATGCCATTGGCTCCGTTATAAGAAGAATTCAGGTACGTCTGCTAATTATTCTTCATTGTTTCTCTCTCCGGAATAGGAGAAATTATCTCTCTCATATGTTCACCAAGTGGAACAGGTGACATTTGGTGTTGCTAAGTGGAGAACGCGGCACACCGTATTCTCATGTTCGCCCAGTAGGACAGGCGACATAATTTCACATTTGGCGTTGCTAAGTGGAGTACGCGGCGCACCGTATTCTCATGTTCGCCCAGTAAGACAGGCGACATAATTTCTCTCTTAGTGTTGTTAAGTGGAGTACGCGGCGCACCCCATTTCATGTTCGCCCAGTAGGACAGGCGATATAATTTCTCTCTTGATGTTGCTAAGTGGAGTACGAAGCACACCCCATTTCATGCTCACCCAATGGAAGAGGTGACATGATCCTTTTCGTGATTGCCCAGTGGTATAGGCAACACATCCCATTCTTTCTTCATATCATGCGCTATTTCGCATATGTAAGAAACTACAGGTAACAGGTAGGCAATCCAGTACCTTGAGAACCTTACTCTCAATAGACTAGAAGTTTGGAGATCGAGAGAATTCAAAGCATTATAAAACTTTCCCCCACTTGGACGCTTTTTGTGCGATCCGTATATAAGACTCTTTCACCTCTCCACATGAAGTGAGAAGTCTTAGCATACGTTCCTTATTGATTGCATATCATGCATCATTAAAAAAAAATCATCATTCATCATTTTTCATAGTTTAAATTTAGGTCTCGGTCTTTGAGCGAAACCTCTGCGAGCCTCCACTCAAAGAGGGGCAGCTGTTGACACCTAAATTTTGGCGCATCATTTAGTGTTAATTGCATAGAAAATTAGGGATTAAATTTTTAACCCCTGAACAAAAAAATTAAAATTGCATAGCATATAGTTTAGATTCATATAGATTAATTGCATTCCGCATTGGATCGGCGGTGGCAAGCGAGCTTAAAATTCATCACGTAAATCGAGCTCGGGAATCGAACGAGACTCGGCTCACTCGGAAGGCAAAGGCCAAAAATCACAAGTCAAAAAGGGCACGGTTGTCTTAATTAGAGCTTAAATTAGCCCATCAAGTTTAATTGAAAAATCAGCCGGAATTAATTTAGCCCGTTTGAAATTAGAATGAAATTAAATGGTAAAGCCTCAGTCTAAGCCCATTAGGACTAAGAAGCCCGGCTAATTAACCTAGGGTTGTTATATAAATACATGTTTATGCTTCATAATTAAAGGAGTTCTCATAATTTTCAGATCAGAATTTTTAGAGAACACAAGTGTAAGTGAGAGCAAAAGGCGAGAAAGAGAGAGAGAGAGACACCGGCGCCGCCTGCACCACCGCCGTTTGTGCCCCTCCGCTGCCGCGCCACCGCGCCGTGCCGCCGTACGCCGCTGCACCGTCGCTGCCGCCGTACGCCGCTGCACCGTCGCTGCCGCTGCACACCGCCGCTGCCGCTGCACACCGCCGCTGCACCCGCCACCGCCGCGCCAGACGAGTGACCGCGCCGGAGACACCCGCTACACCGTCGTCCCTGCCGAGCCTCACTCTTGTCGGACATCCCGTTGGACGCGCCCGCCACCGCCGTGCCAGACGAGTGACCGCGCCATACGCACCCGCCTGCCGCGCCGCTGCCCCGCCGCGCCGGACGCCGCTGCACTGCCGCTGCTGCCCCGGAGCCGCACCTCTCCCGCTGTCGTCCGTGCCACGCTGTTGCTGCTGCCCCGGAGCCGCACCACCACTACCGTCCGTGCCACGCCGCCGCGTCGCCACCGCTCCCTACAACGCACCATCGGTCACCATCCCGATCCGCTGCAAGTTCAAATTAGGAAAGAAATCCGCAAATCAGGTAATTATCTTATCCCGATTTAATTTGAATATTTTGTTGCCTAATTTGTACTTATTGATATCAAATTCTGCATATTTAGATAATAAGCAATATCTCACTTAGGATTTATTTCCTTTTTTTTAAAAATCTTAGATATCTATTACTTGTCAAATTTGGATAGAATTTAGAATTTTCAAAATCCTTTGAATATATCCAAGATATTTAAGATATCAGAATTTTTTCAAAATGTGATCGATTAGGAAAATTTCATAATCCGCAACCGCACACGTCGAAATAAATCTATCTATCAGGCTTTAGATAGAGTTATTTCCATAGCGGGAATTTCGAATTTTAGGGTCGATCTGTCAGGTTTCAGATCGAAACTTAATTCGAAAGATTTAGCGGTTATATTTTTTTTCACTTGATTTTAATTTCGAATTTCAAAAAAAATACCAAAAAAAAAGATTGCTTTAGAATAGGTTAATTTCTTTAGTTTAGAATTGCATGCTTGGATAATTGGCATTTTTAATTCCGAATTTCATTAAAAAAATATACAAGAAAAAATAATATGCCCGTCATTAGAAATAAGTCACGTCGTCGCATGACATATAGTTTGCATGTTAGGTTGCATTAATCGCATGTCAATTTTTGCACGTCATTACATATAGGTTAGCTTTCATTTAAATAAGTAAAAATCAAAAAAAAATTTCTGCACCTTTGAACTTTAAGTTAGGATTTGTCAAAATTGTCAAATTGAGTATTTTTCTCGAAATTGGTATCGAAAGAGCGTTAGGGAATCTAGCGTAATCAAGTCCCCGAATTTATGATTTCTGGTTCGTAGAAATAAAATAGTACTCCCACTATTTTATTTAGGTTTCTAATCAACCTACCCTAAATGATTAGTGGCGACTCCCGTTGAAAATATTTGCATGCTCACAATTGAACCTAAGTTGCGATTTGATAGAGTTTGGGAGAACTCGAGTTAGGTTAGTTAATTTAATTGATTTAGTAATCCATTAGCCTAAGATCAAAACCCGATTTTTTTTAGGTCGCGACACGTGTCGATCTCGATGTTTTGAATAACCAGCCTGAATAAAGACGAAATTAGACTAAAGAAGTCGTCGTATCCCTAGCTAAACCCACTAATGTCTTCGCTCCCTCCTTTCCTGTCTGCTTCCTTAGACCAAAACAGCTCATATAAGCCGAACTCATCCGCCGATTGTGAATCCTCATGCTCGTGTATCTAACAGCAAAAGGAAAGGGGTCTTCATTCATCCAAAACTATATCTGCATTGGAGCCTGTGATTCCATTACGAGTATGTATCGTTACTATCTTTCTTCTCTCTTGCCCTCCTTGAATTGTTGGCATTTCAGTGTGGATGATGTTTCGGAACCGTAGCAAATGATACTTTTGTGGATACTTTCAGGTCAGGTTTTCCATCTTGTTGCGGAGAGCTAATTTCAAGCGACATCAACATTAGGAAAATTCAATGACCATGTTGAGACAGCTATCCGATAGAAACCAAAGGACCAGGACCTTCGAGCCAAGACACGTGACTCTCGTATGTCTCCTCCTCCTCCTCCTTGTAATCTGCTTTGGGTTGCTTTATGAAGTGAAGTCATCTTCACTCAAGAACCGTCACCGCGAGATCTCACCGTTCGGGAGGAAGGAGCTGCGTCTTCGAGTCACGGGCCGAGCTTCAAGGAGTGAGAGGATAGAAGAGAAGGAAGAGGGAGCGGGAGGAAAGAGAGGAGAAATCGATGAGCTCCAAGAGAGCAAGGTCGACGAAGAAGATAGTGAGGTTGGCAACGATGAGATGGACTTTGCGAGCGATGGAGAGGTAGAGGAAGAGGAGGAAGAGTTGGAGGAGATGGATGATTTGGTCAACGAAGAAGAAGGATTGGAGGAGGAAGATGTAGAGCGAGAGGTGGACGGGATGGGAAAGCAAATAGATGGTCCAAGTAGTGCCATGGACGAACGTGCTTCAAGTGAAGGAGAAAAGAGCTCTCTCTAAGTTCCGATGATTGGTTTTCAAGTTCCCGGCTTCCAACTTCTGTTTTTCCATGTGTTTGTCTAACCACAGTTTCACTTGTATATAGACTTAAACACCTTGTAGCTTTCATACTCTAATCTCTCAAACGCAATCGTTGAGAGATTAGATCCTAGAACCCTAATCGGGATGTTCATGGGTCTTGAAACTCAAATCGTGATAGCGATTTCAATTTCATGTACTTGCATACTTTTGCCGGTGATCAAAGATACCTGTGGAAATCTTTGAGATTGCCGAGGAGAGTCGAGGCAATCTTGGAAAGTATTACAATGGGAGAGATAGAGGTGGTGGCGTGACCGTGATGGAGTTGGGAAATGACCTTTTGAACCATTGAATGGTACGGATACTACTTTTAATTTTTCAAAAAGTAAGGTCGTGATGTTCATACCATCAAAATAATTGATCAAGTGGTTTAAGATTTGCATGCCGTCCACAAGATCACTAATTCGATTCAC
The DNA here is from genome assembly GCA_031216405.1 of Syzygium malaccense. Lineage (NCBI taxonomy): Eukaryota > Viridiplantae > Streptophyta > Magnoliopsida > Myrtales > Myrtaceae > Syzygium > Syzygium malaccense. The sequence goes on from CM062258.1 coordinate 11,754,887, forward strand.
ATTGTGAGCGAATCTTTAAACAACTCGTGCTGTAAGGCCTAGTTGTGGCATATCCCTTTGTAGAGGGTTGTAACGACGGACTAATCAATTAACTCGACGTGTTTGAAAAATCAGTCCAATTTTCCAAAAATCACTGTTCATGTACTGTTCGGGACGGTTCATGTACCGTTTGGCACTACCAAGAGTGAATGATAAATCTTTTAAAAGTGATAGTACTGTTTTGAATTAAATAGCAACAACCATCTAGAACTTGGAGTAAGAATACAAAAGGCATCACTTCCCCTTTTGCGTTTTTAGGGCACTAAGTTCCATTAAGACTTAGAAGCGTAAGGAGAAACTTTAACCTTTTGAAAAATGAGTTTGAGTTTAATAGGGAAAAACTGCCTAATTAGTCTTAAATTTATTGTACGAATGTCATCTCAATCCTAAATTTTGCAATCTTGCTAATGTAGTCATAAACCTTTGTGAAAAACTTTTAAATTAACTTTTTCAGTTAATTTTTTCAGAAATCGCTGATGTAGTGGTTCGGTCAGAGCCGGCCATCTATGGCACATCAGTGATTTCCGGTTAAAATTGGCCAGAATGACCACATTGTAATTTCGAGCGAAAATTTAAGACTAAATTAACAAAATTGCAAAAGTCTAAAATTGAATTGGCATGCATACAACATATTTAGGACTCGTTGGACAATTTTCCCAGTTTAATTGAGTTTGAGTTGATAAAATAACTTGTTTTCTGTGTAAGCTTAGACTTGAAAATTCTAACTCAATTAAGCTCAAACCCTGTATCTCGTGTTAGCCCCAAAAAATGTCAGATTGAAAGTTAGCACTCTTTTATGGATTTTGCTCGGGTTATATTTTTGGTAAAAAAAAACGACTCCTTTCATTGCGCCGAGTGAATCCAGAGTTACAAATCAAGTGAGCATTAGAGCATAAAAGGTCCCACAGAGTTTGTGAGGGGTGAGTAGTCCAGTTACACTATAGATTCTTCCGTCCGTGGGGGATTTTACTTGGGTTTGACTCGATGAAAGTTGGCCTGCTTTTCAGGATGTTACTTGGGCTCGACTCTTTTGATTACCACCTTACTTTCTGAAATAAACTATAAGTAAGTCCTTTGCCTAAACGGGAATCTGAAAATATTGTACAGATTACACGAATAGGGGCAAACTTTACTACCAAAAGAGCCGGCAGATATGATTAAATTGACTCCCCTCACTGAACAAAGAGAGGCAGGTTACGGAATGAATTCGTATTGTCGGCAATAACATGGGTCCATTCTCGATTTTCAAACATTCTAAAGACATGCACCGTCCTCAATTGTTCGTGTATACAACAAGACCGTAAGATTACCGTCAACTCACCTCAAGAGATTGTTAAACAAAGTAGAAGCTTTGTCTACTACGTACTTACTTTAGGGACATGCAATTAGCTTATGATGTTACAAGTACTTGCAATGATATACGAAATCGATCCCGTATCGAATTGAACACACTAACATTTTAGAATGATCTGGTATCCTGTGGCCTGCGTGGCTCTTTATGTCTGGACTGCGAAGTCCTTATCAATTGGCAAGAACATCCAACAATGCTAAAGACGTTGCGGTCGCCGGCACCTCGTGACATCTCCTCCCCTCGGTCTCCCTTTACCGCAAAAACACTCCCCTGTTCTTGCCGACACACTCTTAATCTACGATCAAGCAACCCGCAGGGTAAAGACGTCGACGATGCCGAGCCGAAACAACTTCTCCTAATTGCTTCTCAACGGGCCAACATCGTCAATGGCGGCGATCACGGCAACGGGCCTAGCCTAGCCATCGCAACCGGACTATACATATAAAGACAAGACTAAGTTCGCACAACATCATTTAATTAAAGGGTTAATACCACGAAAAGTCCCAAACTGGTATATTCGTGACAAATTGATCCTAAATTAATTTTTTCACCACCAAAAACTCAAAAACTAGTACATTCGTAACAAATTTAGCCCCGATTACTTTTTTAACTATCAAAAATCCCAAACTGGTACATTTGTAACAAATTTATCATCCATTAATTTCCGTTAAATTGTATTAATATCATGAAAAATTACAAATCGGCACATCTATGACAAACGGGAGGTAAAATCCCAAACTGGTACGCTCATCAACTGTCACGTGTCATCTAACTTAGCAATTTGACGGTAAAATTTAACAAAAATTAACCGAGGGTAAATTTATCACAGTTGTACAAGTTTGAGGTTTTTGGTGATCAAAAAATTAGTTTGAAGTAAATTTATTATTTAATTTGGAGTTTTTTTGTGATATTTACCATTTTTGAGGAAAACCACAAGACTTAATATACTCAGGCAGCTAAGGATAAAGCAGAACTTGAAGAGGCTATTGCTCTGTGTTTAACCAACATAGACAAAGCTGTGGGAGAATGCACTTCAAAGATCGAGCAAGCTGTTTCCATTCTGGAAAATTTTCAATTAATTCGAATCCCTTCCAAAAAATAGCTTGTTTTTCAACACTTTTCTTATAACAATCTCTTTTTCAGTTGGTATGTAATATTTTTTTAACAATTCTTCGTGTTACACTGCTTGGTTAATATCAATATTTTATCCTCTCTTCTATCATTTTTGTTGATGACAAAAAGGGGGAGAAATTATATGCAGATTTGCCATACTAATATTAAATATGCAGATCATATACAGGTTATATACAGAGGAAGAAAGAGACACAGATCTCAATAGAGTTTACTCTTTCAATTTTAATCTGTGTTTTATGCGCTTAATATAATACTTTAAATCAAATTGATTCAATCTGCAAGGAAGTTTTGTCACCATCAAAAAGAGGAAGATTATTGAGGAAAACTCCTATTGATTTTGAAGTTGATAAAATCTTCCGTGTTATTCCTTACCAAAAAAAAAAACCTTCCGTGTTATTGTAAATCTAATACTTATTCTGAACTATTTTATTCCAGATATGTACATTTTGGAAGCTCATAAGGAAGTTTTCAGACTTTACAAGCTGGCAGACGCAGAATTTATTCAGACGCGGACGTAGAATTTATTCAGACGCGGACGTAGAATTTATTCAGACGTAGACGCAGAACTCAAAACGAAGAATAACAGCTACTGATCTGGTATGGATTTCACAGAAGGAAAGTTTTGATTGTATCAATCTCAATCAAATTGATTGACAATCAAACATTACAACGAGTACGCATTACAACGGACAAAACTCTACTTATGGAAACCAAGATTCTGATTGTATAAGCGATCAGAATCGGCGGGATTCAGAATTTGTCATCCAACGGCTACTCAATCCTTTTTATACAAATCTGTCCAAGGTGAAGATTGGAAGATAATCCTCTGAAAGCTATCCTACGGCTAGTTTGGAAGTAAAGGAATATTTAAGGAGATCAACGAGCAGCAGAAGGATGAACAGAATCAAGAATCAACAAGTCCAAAGTCTGAGCATACTCTAATAATTTCTCGTCTTTCTGAGTGAAAAAAATTAAGATCTTAAGGGTTACTTTGTAAGAGTGATTGTGTGAGATAGAGAGTCCTATCATACACGAAAGTGCTATCACTCAAAATCTGTAAAATTCCTCTTGATTACATAGTGAAATCCAGCTAGTAGGCTGTAAGCGTGGGAGAGTGGACGTAGGCTTGTTATAAGCTGAACCACTATAAACTTGTGTGCAGTTTTTCTATCTCTTATCTCTTTATTTACATATTGCACATCAAGAGCATTGTCTATATAATCTATTTGAATCTGAATTTTGTTCAGACTCAACTGTGATATTTCATTTCCGCATAAATTATCAAAAATTATTTAAGATCACCTATTCACCCCATTTAGGTGATCCTTACTAGCTACATCAATCCTTAACGAAACCACGGCCTGAACCGACCCGCCGTCCTGACCCGGCCCAGCGAAACAAGACCATCGGTGAGAGTACCAGGATAACGTCCCACAAATCCTATCTGCAATCTTCGTCCTGCTTCGACAAAGAAGGAGAGCGAGATGTCCATCTCCGCCGTATTCGGGGCTCGAGTCCCCGTCGCGCCGTCGCCTCCCGCCTGCTCCGCCTCTCCCAGGGCGGCCCCGAGGATCGCCGGCGGCGAGAGCTTCGGCGGGGGAGGGATGGTCTCGATCATAGAGTGCTCGTCGAGGCCCAAAAAGAAGGCCACCGCGCACCACATGAAGACGAGGCCCCGCAAGACTCAGGCTTGGGACATCCGGCGCAAGCCCACCGTCTACGCGCCTCTCCCTCCCCTCCCTCCGGAGTGGACCCTCGCCTCTAGTGGCGGCGGCGGCGGCGATGACGCGGACGCCGCTTCTGGTACTGCTGCTTCTTCTTCTTCTTCTCCTCCTCCTCCTGTTGAGGCTCCACCCACCAGCTAGTTCGAGCTTGTTCAAAAGATGTCGCTTCTTGTTTGTATTTGAAGATTATGACAGTGGTGTGTAATTTGGTGTTTCGTTATTGGGTACTTCGCTGAAATATGTTTTTGAGTCGGTCTTCGAAATGCGTATATGCTCGATTGTTTGGGTTAGGTGGTTGCGCTCATTAGTCACAACCTGTTTGATGGTATTCTCGTTAGAGTGAATTGGGACGAGGCTCAGTTAAGGTTTTCAATTTTACGCGTCCCGTGAAGTTCCTGGCAAGTGATACCTGTTAGACTTGTAGATAAGTCTGTGCCTTAGGGAGCAGCTGGATAGATTAGCATTATGAGTTCATCGTCATAACAGGTTGCCAACTTGCGGGCGGTTAATGATTGTGAAGAGTAGGTGAGTGATTCAAGATTTTATGGAATTTAGAGCATATGAAGCTACCCAAATTGAACCCTGTGTTTTGTGAAGGCAGAGCTTTTCCTTTGTTGCCCTTGAATCATTAGAAAAGATTCTTGTCATATACTTGACCGACCTGCCATTTCATATGCTCTGCTTGAACACTAGCACTGGCTAATTTTATTCATCTGGCCTGCGTTGATGTTGGAACTTGACATGGATCTTCTTGCCGTCCTATTTTATCCAAGTGTGTATCTCTCAAGTCTCAAGCGTCCTTCCTTACTAGAAATCGTCTGAACTAAATTTAGAAGTTGTTAGGTTATGCTCCAGGGCGGACTTGATTGTGGCATGGTTTTTGTTCATCTATTTGATGAATGCACTCCCTAGGGAATGAAATATTAGGTCTGGGTATCCCGTAAACCAAATAAGAGGGAAGTATAACTCGTGCTTATGACTCAACTTGTCATTATGTCATAGGGATCTTGAATCAGGACGTGTGAAAAGAAACTGTTATACTGTGTTCATATTCTCAAATACTAGAGAGCATTACATATAATGAAGTTGTTGAGGTTGTTCTGAATGTATAAATATGGAAGTGTATTTAAACCCAGTAAACTATCTGAAATTACTGTCAAGCTGTCAAATATTCCTTTGGCTTCCTGGAGTTTCCTTGAAATGGGAAAAGAGAACTGAAAAACTCAAATTACTCCAAGGTCACAGTTGAGGAAAAATAATCTGGCTCAGATTGAGATCCATTCCATTATAAGCGAGAGGAGCGTACATCCACAGCTCATCTGAGCTCAAGAACTGACCCAAGACAACAAAAACACATATTAAGTTCGTGTTATGTGTATTTTCTGAACTATTTGTGTGATCCAAATTTTGTTTATTCTCACCTTGATCTGTAACTGCAAGAATTTCACGTAATGAACTGCCTCCTCAAGTATTGTGCTAATGTCCACCTGCCACAAAATGCACATAAGTTTTGTGTGGCTTGCATAAATTCTTTCAACTCTGTCCTGAAAATATTTAGAAGCTACTAAACGCTTCACCGGAGACGCTGCCTACCTTGGTTCCATTAGGAACAAGGTTTTGTAGAATTCTCAATCGTTCGTTAATCCTCGCTCTACGTTTCTGTGAAATTGGAAGGCAAAGTTTAGAGAAATGATCATATGAATGTATTAAGAGAATGAGCATGGGAAACATGTTTCCAGGAAGACAAACTGATTACCCTTGCATAGAGGCTTTGAGGATCGGTCGCTGAACCCCTAGCAGCTTTGATCTTCCCCTTGTTTCCATTTTCAGCAAGTGTTGTTGATGCCTTGAATGGCAGAGTTAGTTCTCCATTGAGCTCTCCAGAATCGCTATCCTCCGAACTGCAAGTGCTTGATCCATTCGGTCTAACATCACTTTCATCTCCATCAGTGTCATTGGACAGTAGCTTCTTTGCATTCCTTGGACCTTTAACTTTCTTTCTCAGCTGCATATAATAAGATTGTTCATGAGGTATAATTGAACACGGAATAGATCCACTTTCATTCTGATATCCATCTGAGAAAGCAGAATATTGAGAAACAAAACTAAAACTTACATCTCTTGAAAAGCGAGGTCTCTTCTTGGTTTTCTCTGACACATCAGTGCAAGTGGAATCTCCAGCTCCAGCATGAATGTTGTCTAATCTAGAAGACCTCCTTTTGAGTTGCAATTGCATCAGTGGCACGCTAACATCTTCAGGCTGATTATGACCCAAGCTTCCTCTTCTTTCGCAATGCATTTCCTTCAAACACGCACCTTCTTCCATTAGAGTGCCACTCAACTCCGATACAAAGGAGTTGCTGTTGCTATTTGCTAACATCCGTCTTGAAAGCATAGGAGAAAACATCGAAGTAGGGAGAGATATCATTAGCTACCAGCGTGTGGTTATTGGAACTGATTCCCTGGCATGTAGACACAACATAACCGTGGCTCTCGCCAGTAAAAGAGCTGCTCTCTTGAGAAACAGTTTGCAGGTTTGAGTCGGGAACGACTAGAGGATAATGCGAGCTCCCACTTATTCCTGCAAATTCAGTATCGAGTTCAGGATTTATGGAAAAAGATGGGATTTGGAAGTCGTGTTTACTATAGTGCTCCTGCGAAATTGGGTACTGGCCCAAAACATATGGTGTGAAATCAATAAGCTCCTCAGGGGATGCAAATAAGCTCAAAGAATCCCATTCTTCATAAGCAGAAGCTCCCAGGGTGTCCATCTATGCCACTGCTGATATGGGAGGCTTGTTGAAAGAAAGTGAAGGAGTGCTGAAGCTCAGACACAAACTTGAAACTAATTTATACCCGAGATCAACCAGCTCAGAACAAATGGTACTTAAATATTGACCTCGCATGGATATTAATTTCCCCATTCCTAATAATTGATCTGGTGCAGGCCCTAATTAAACCGTTAGACCAACCACCTCAAGAGTCAAGTATGTGGCCAAATCAAAGCAAAACTACAACTCATTTCAGGGACTAGTTCATTCAATAATGAATAGAAATACATTGAAACAGCACCGACGCTGAGACAACTTAAGACTTTCTAAACATGCCATTAACGTTGACAAAAAGGGGCTAAGCCAATGATTAGGACGTTATGTTATAAATGACCGATTAGTGTAAGGAAAAGATAATGCCGAAGAGCCATATAACAGAGCAAGAGCAAGTACGAAGAGAAGAGACTCCTGTGTTTCAGCTTCGAAGCTGTGAGAGAACGTGGGAGTCCAAAAGTGAATATAATGAGGGAAAGGATAGCAGGGAATTCTGTTGGCAGATTAAAGGAATTCGCATCCATGGACGGCCAGTTCGTGGGGATGAATCGACATTCTTTAAGGAACTCGAAACCCGACAGGATAACCGAAGTACTCGGCTCTTGTTCTCTCCCAGGATGAACTAATTTAAACTGCGGAAGATCTCATGGATCTGCCACCTCCATTCAGTTTACATGCTGAACAATGGTCTGTGAACAGCTGTTGAAGCTGGCCAACATATTCTACGTGGTTAAGATGTTCATTTGGATGCAACAGATTAATGTTTAAAAAACGAACATTTACCCTGCTTACATTTTCAAAGTTGGACAGATATTAAATTGGGACTCTTGTTTCGAGAAGCTGTGCTCTTGTTAGGAATCTCATTCAAAGTACTTGTCTCCTCAGGCCACTTTTGAGATACATTTTTACCACTTTACTGTGAAATATGTGAAATGGGAACATCCATATCGAAGGATTCATTGCTGCTTTAATAGCTTGAATAGCCATGTGTACTAACCTGTTTGTTTGCGATTTTCAAGAAAGCAAAAAAAACAAAACTTTTTATTTTTCCATCAAAATTTAAAATATTATCTTGATTTCAAAACATTATACTTGAAATTTTCTGTCAATGTTTGTATACCGTGAAAATTTCGGGTGCTAAGATTTGTAGAAAGATTTAGACACGCTCCGTCATTTTGAAATGTTCTAGCATTAATCTTTTAACATATGTATTGATACGACTATTTTGAGGCTCTACTAGCTGATTCACGTTTTAGGTCTGTTAAGCTTATTTTCTCTTATCATCAATGTGGCTAACTAAGTTGGTTAAAATTTACTCTAATGTGACTTGAAACCTCCTTAATCACAAGTTTGAAATATAAAATTTGTGATGTTATTTTGACTTATATTAGTTTGTTAGGCATAAGGATAACTTTGACTTTACTCCAAACTCAAATATGGTGGCGTGACATTAATAAGCGACGTTGTAATATAAACCAAACAATCTGACGAAAAATGTGAAAATTTCTTCTTATTATTTTTTTTTTGTCAAAATGAAATTTCTCATTCATTTGTGATGTTATTTCAACTTATGTTATTTTGTCAATTATAAGGATAACTTTGACTCTACTTCCACTCGAATATGGTGGTATGACACTGACAGGCTTGCTCGCAATGAGCAACAGTTGTAACACAAACCGAATGATCCAATAGAAAACGTGAAACTTCTACAACAATGTCAAAAGGTTGTTAACGCCGGTCGCCTCTCCCCACGTTTTCTAACTTACGCGAAGAAAAGCATTCTTCTTTTTTTCTTGGTTCATGCCTACGTCGATAACCTTTGGCAATATTTTTTCCTTATGATCTCATGGTGGGTATTATCATTATTATTCGTACGTCATTAGGCCTTCGTTTGTCAACATCTTTTTTCTTACTTTTTCTATGACAAATAAAGAACACATACCTAATCAAATAAGTACATGAAATTCCGCGTATCTAAAAGAGTGCAACCAACCTTCTACATATCTGAAATATCACCAAATTGACCTCTGCCCAAACCCAGACAATCCGAAGACCATCTAGGCCAGACGGGCCAGTACAAGAAGCATATAATTTTTTCTTTTTCGCTTTTTTAAGCATATGAACTATTATTATATCAATCTGACGTGTCATGTTTTGAGCGATTCTCTGATTGTGCTTTCCGACAGACATCCTGAATTCTAGCACTCTGATGGAGCTGCCATGACGGATTTGCATATTTACAAACAGACTTCAAAGCCATGGCTCACATCGAACAATCCGCAGAAGACGTGAGACCTTTTTAATGACGCCCAGAGGATGACTCCATTGGTCATCCCTCCTCGACCCATTTACTAATTAGGTAACAAAAACAATCCAAAACGTCTTCCGCCATTCGTTCTTGGAGAACAGCATGCGCCGGCCATATTTGCCGACTTCATTGACATTACTAACAAGAACACCTTAGCAACAAGGAATAAAATCTCCAAGCCACGCCACCGTTGAAGATTCACGGGAATTATGTATTACCTCTCGGCAACATCGTACCATTTCTTTATTACGCTGTTGACCTTCTGATTAACTTCAACATTGTGTATGAATTCCGCGTAGTATTCATCATAGTTAACTGTCTGGATATAATCAGTCAAACATTAGATTAGGTTATCTTCCGATGCATGCAATAATGTCTTCAGATTAACTGCATGCGGGCCATTGCAAATGCTATGCGACAGCTGTTTCATCTTGTCTTCACAAGCTACTCCCTATACAAAAAGATTGATTTTACGGCATACTTCAGAATTTATGTGTTCATTCATTTACTTCGGGTGGCGAGAGCGAGGGCGCGGGGGAGTCCCCGGCGACCCTTGCCGTGGCAGAAGGTCGCCCAAACCCCTGCGCCTGTGTGTGAGGATAGCCCAACCCCGGCTGTGGTGGAGCGAGGGTTTGTGAGACCTCGCAATCGGACGGTGAGGGTCTGCTCAATACTTGATTATCCGTGGAAATTAGCCGCTCAAAAGAGCCATCAAATGGGAGACAGGGGCGAAGAAAAGCATTTGCAACTAACAACATTAGAAAAATATTCACGAAAATGTTTAGACATAAATAGTTATTGATAAAAAAACGTTTTCCATTTACTAATTATTTAAAGCGATCAGACGATTATTGTTAGGATAATTTTTTTCTAAATCGTTCATTTTACGTCAAATTTCAATCTTAAACCTTTCAATTTTGCCAATCGAATCCTAAACGTCTTTACTTTTTGCCAATTGAGTCAATCCGGTCAATTTTAGTAAGAAATCGCTGATGTGGTACGTGGCGGCCGTGCCACGTAGGACGAATGGTGTTAACGTGGACAAAATTTAATAATATTTTAATTTTTTTTCGAATTTAATTTTATTCTTTTCCTTCTTTTCTTTTCTTTTCTTTTCTTTCCTTCCTTTTTTTTTCCAAACCCTGGCTGGTGAGGTTGTCGAGCATAGGCGAGGACCGGCTACCCTCACCTAAGCTGGGTGAGGGCGTCACGGCCCTCACTGACGACGGGCAAGGGCCTCCGCGCCCTCACCAAGATCCCAACAAAGGCATCGAGCCCTCGCCCAAATCTAGGCGAGGGCCATAACGGCCCTCCCCTATGGCCGGTGAGGGTGTCGTGGCCCTCGCCTAAGTTTGGGCAAGGGTCACTGGCCTTCCCCGTGGCCGGCAACCTCGCCGACTAGGTTTGGACAAAAAACGGAAGGAAAGAAAAGAAAAGGAAAGGAAAAATAAAATGAAATAAAAATTCGAAAAAACACTTAAATATTATTAAAAATTGTTCACGATTTCTGGCCAAAATTGGTCCGATAGACTCAATTGGAAAAATGTTAAAAGGTTTATGACTCAATTGACAAAATTGAAAGGTTTATGACTAAATTAGCAAAAGTGTAATAAGTTTAGGATTTTTTAGACAATTTTCCCGAAGAACGCCCAAACCCTCACGCCTATGTGCAAGGATAGCTCAACCTCACCGGCAGCTAGGCGAGGTCGTGTCACACCTAGCCATGGTGAGGCTCGCCTTTGCCAGCCTCTGGCCTTTGGTCGATCGCCGGTCTGACGACCGGCTAGAGGAAGAAGGGAGGGAAAAAAGAAAAGAAAAGAATAAATAAAAATTCAAAAAAATATTAAAATATTATTAAAAGTTGTCCACGTCAGCACCGGTATCCACTTTAGCAAAATCCTACCAAAATTGACCAGAAAAACTGAATTAGCACAAAGATAAAAAGGTTTAGGACTGAATTGGCACAAATACAAAAGGTTCAAGATCGAATTGGTACCAAATAAAGATTTATGACTAAATTGGTATCAATGCAAAAGGTTTAGGACTGAATTGATATGAAAAAAAGATTCATGATTAAATTAATATCAATACAAAAAATTTATGACTTTTTTGACCTCATTTTCTTGCAATAACTTTCAAAAAATGGAATCCTACAAACTATCCGGTCCACGCCACTTGGCGTGTTGCCACCGTTGCTCGAGAGGCGTCCATATCCATCACGCACGACTAATAAGGACAATGCTACGTCTACAGCCAGGTGTCAAGTGTACTCTCAATCTGCAAACCTAAAGAAAGATTTACGTTTCACATGTTTCTTTCCCCCCAGCTCAAGTCGTATTCTTCATCAATCAACTATGATTGGATAAGTCTCTGGTGCATTATAGCACACCCCCATATACGAATTTGGGATACCAACTTGGATCTTGGTGTCAAGTGGACTCTCGCAATCTGCAATCTAAAGAAAGATGAATGGTTCACGTGTTTCTTTTCCCCAACTCACGAACACTATTTTATGTGCAAAAGTCATAATTAACTCTTCATCAATCAATTACTATTGGATGAAACTTTGGTGCATTATAGTAACACCCCATATACGAATTTGGGATACCAACTCAGACTTTGGTGTCAAGTGGACTCTCGCAATGTTCAATCAAAAGAAAGATCAATGATTCACATGTTTCTTCCCCCCGCCCCACCCCCCCCCCCCCCCCAACTCACGAACACTATTTTAAGTGCAAAAGTCATAATCCTTCATCAATCGATTACTATTGGATGAAACTTTGGTGCATCATATAGTACACACCACACCTGAATTCGGGATACCAACTTGGGTTTGGGCTTCGAGTTTGACCCGATTTCTTAAATGATTGATTGACATGGACACAAGATGCAGGCGGCGCGGAGGGCCAGTTGCTTTCTCCCCGAAATCCAAACCCATCTTGCGCAATTTGAAAATATAAAAGAGAGAGGGGAAAGCGAAAGAGGAAAAACCGTGGGTTTTGTCATCGTCGAAGCGTGGACGGAACCGGGTTCTGGGCCACGTGGCGATAAGCACGAGCAACATCGATGGTAAGCAATGACTTCACGCGCCAAAACGTGCCCAATCCGCGGACGACAATTATTTCTCATGTACCTTTTCCTTGGCGTCGATGCATCAGGAAAGTTCTCGACACTCGACCGCTGGTTCGCACTCGAAGTCAGTGGGCTTTTCGGCATAGGAAATTCACCCTCGATGCAGTACCGTCCGCCATGCTTGTGCTTGGAAGAATCCCCCACATTTCGTGGCATCGTCGATGTCGCCCGCCGTGTGTTAGATGAGTACATGTGGAATTAGTCGGCATCGGCGAATTTTTCTTAGGATCGTGAGATTTCGGAGAATCTTATCTTGAATCTACGTGGCAATCAGATTTTAGCCCTGATGAATATCCTCGGTCGAGATCGAGATCACGAACCCATCAATAAATGAGAGAATCTTTCAGAGCCTATATGACTACTTAAAAAATATCGTAAGCTTCGTCGTATTAAAAATTCCCATCATCCTTGACCTCGGTTATGATAAGAGGAGGCGATGCTTGAATAGAAGGCCTAGTTCGGCAGATTTCGCTATGTCTCTTGATCCGAGATGGCGAGCCTGTTCGACGAGTGCGCTCTTCGCTTACTATTTCGAGTGGATCCTTCGAATCAAAAAGCTCTTTTTTTTAAGGCCATAGCGCCTTAAAAGATGGAGGTTAATGGCCAAAAACGAAGGGGCTTGCGTGTCGAGCAAAGCAACACGTATCTCGAACCTACCTATAATAGTCCCTCTCTTAACCCCCTCATGAACCATGTGGCTCAGTTATCCCACAACTGTGGATTTAGAGGGTCAAACATCGATCCACGAAGGGATTTACGCGCTCGTTTTCCACGCCTCCGACGGCCCGATCACACCTCGTACTTTACGTAGACCCACAGGAAGATTAGTCAGCTCCTCGTGATCCTCTCGCGAACGAAAGTCCATCAAAAAGTTTCGCCGCCCGCCGGCGTCCATCGAGACACGCGTGAAAGCTTGCTGATCGGGGTAGGTCCCGAATTTCCTTCGCGCCATTTCATCTGGCTAGACTTCGCACGTACGTACCTAGGGGGATGCACAGACCATCGAAGTACCGAGGGAACGAAGGAGGAGGTGGGTGGTCCTCGTTTGATTCGAGGAAAAGCTACGTGAAAATGAAGGGAGCGGTGACGTGTCCTCCGTAGGGGCCGGCGGGGAGCAGAGCAGGGCCATCTCCCACCCACCGCCGCCGCCTCGTCCACGACGGCCGCCGCCGCGCCCCCCCTCCACCCACCCACCCACCCACCCGTCGGGGGTCCACTTTGGACGGCCCACACGTGCGAGCCGGACGTGTGATTTCCTTCGCGTGCATTCTACAAATCTACGCCCCCCGTGCTGCCTCGGACGCCACCGGACCACGCCCCGCATCCAATTAAGGCGAGAAAAACGCGCGGAACAGAGCAGTCACGAGACGGCTCTGGAGGTTTCACTCGTGTTACGACTCCAGCTTTCTTGCGCCTTCTAGAAAGACTAGAGAACATGTGCTGCGTCGTGTCCACATCAATTAAAACGCCGCGCGTTCTCGTCTTTTTTCCGTAATTTTTTTGGCACGGCGAAACGTATGCTCTCGCTAACGAATGATATTTGTTTGACGGCGAGGCTACGAGCACGACCCGGTTTTGGATACTCGGGTTGAGTTTAGGCAAGGGGTTCAGCGCTGATCACATTTTGTAGGATAGCTGGCGTCCACGTCGGTAATTTCCTGAGAGATTGAATTGCTACAAATACAAAAAGTTTATGACTCAATTCCAAAAAGGAAAAATTTGATGACTGAATTGACACAATTACAATAGGTGTATGACTTTTTTTGGTAATTCTTCCCATTTGACACCGAATGCAAAGTTTAGTTGATTGCAAATGCGATGCATGTGTGATTTTTGCTATAGATGCTCCCCCTACGCTCCTAGTGCACTCGACGCGTTTAAGTTGTGCGCACATGATCTCCCAAGACGTAATTACAAGTTCGATTGGAAATTTTTTATGGGGTTTCTCAATCGAGATATTCTCAATTTGGAGAATCGCTCCCGGAACCAAAATATTTAGATCGGGACTGCATTGCGGTTGTAGCGTGCCGTCGTTTAAGTCATTTGTGTTACAACACACGTGGCATATGATGTTACACGCATCGAAGTCTCGTCGACGACTGGGGAGGCGATCTCGTAAAAAACGGCTAACAACTACCGCGGTCGCGAAATGTTTGCCCCCGAGAAAATTGAACCGCACGGCGCCGTCTTTCGTTCAAAGTTTACGACACGCTGGTTGCTCTTCGTCGGATCAATTTACCCTACGTGAGGGGCGGGATACGGGCATCGTTGGCCGAGCGTGGTAAGGAACTCGTCGGGCGTTCTTTCTCGTGTAAAATTCTGAAAGGATCACTTGATGATGAGCGTGGCTTGGAGGAGGGGAGCAGAAACTTCCTACTAGAAAGGAGGACTGGTTCAGAGAGAGTGGGCAACATACGCACGTACATACGCGAGCGAAACGATCGAGATTTCGCTTTCGAATGGACCGAGACATTGTCCCCCGACGACTCTTCCAAAGGGCTGGCTGCTGCTGCTGCCGCAGCCGCTGCTGCTAGTGCTCTATTGGTGGGGATACGAATACGATAATGCTTACGCTTAGTCATCGTAGGAAGTAAGAAGCGCGTTTGCTGTGGAATACTATCCGAAATTTCGGTGGCGTTGACGTTGAAAGAGTCTCTGGTCTCTTCACTGAAAGGGAGGAAAAGCCCTCCTTTTCACCCACGCTTCTTCTCTCCTCCTTCCACAGCAGCCAAAGGCCGCCTCTCTAGAGAGAGAGAGGACGACACTGTTTGACCGACTTCAGTCGTTCTTGGCCACCAAGCAAAAACTCCCCGCCCCCACTTTATTCTAAACCTCGGTCGACAACGTGCTCCACTTCCCCCCCTTGCCCATTTCATCAATTTCTTTAATGTATATTTTCATGTGAAACGACAAAACGAACGGGCTTGAGTGAAGGGAGAGACCACTTCACTTGGTTTCCAACCACTTGTCCCGCAACTTCCTCCTCCCCCACCACCACCTCCCCCTTCCCATCCCCCTTCCCCTGTATAAAAGGCCCTCCACTCTCACTCTCTCTCCACACCAATTCAACTCAACACCCTTCCTTCTCTCTCTGTCTCTCTCTAAAAGTTCCGACTGTGCTCTCAGAATTCACACACGCAGGGTCGACCAAGATTGCTTCACAACCACCAGCGTCCATGGCCTTGGAAGCTATCAACTCCCCCACCGCAGCAGCACCCACGTTCAAGTTCATGGAGGAGCCCATGAGCTCCCGCTTCATGGAGCCCTTGATCAAGCGCAAGCGCTCCAAGCGCCCCCACCACCCCCCCACCGAGGAGGAGTACCTCGCTCTCTGCCTCATCATGCTCGCCCGCGGCGGCGCCGCCTCCAACAAGCCCAGGGGCCACGCTTCACCCGCTCCGCCTCCCCCTCCTCCGCCGACTAAGCCGGAAGATGCGGCGGCAGCGACGGCGACGGCGACCGCAGCCCCGGCGAATAACTTGAGCTACAAGTGCGCCGTCTGCGGCAAGGCCTTCCCCTCCTACCAGGCCCTCGGCGGCCACAAGGCCAGCCACCGCAAGTCGGCCGCCGCCGCCGCCGCCGCCGCCGCCGCGGGGGCCGGGGGCGACGAGCCCTCCACCTCCACCACGAACTCCGCCGCGAACTCGAGCGGGATCGGGAGGTCGCACGAGTGCTCCATATGCCACAAGTCCTTCCCCACCGGCCAGGCCCTGGGCGGGCACAAGCGCTGCCACTACGAGGGCGGCGGCGCCAGCGCCTCCGCCAGCAGCGGGATCACCACCACGTCCGAGGGCGTGGGGTCGGCGCACACGCTCGGGTACAGCAGCCACCGCAACTTCGACCTGAACGTGCCCGCGCTGCCGGAGTTCCCGACCGGGTTCCTCGTGTCGGGCGAGGACGAGGTGGAGAGCCCCCACCCGTCCAAGAAGCCGCGTTTCTTGATGCCTCTGAAGATAAAGCTTTCTCCGGAACACTAAATCTTGGTCGTGCTTTTAGAATCAGCTGTTCTAGTTACTTAGCTGGGGACTTAGTGGATCTTTTAATCTGGAATTGTTAGGTTGTACATACACAGCTCGATCCTCGTTGGATCTCTGTCTGCCTTGTTTTTTCATTCTTTTGGAGTTGTAATACCGTATGAATTCTTCAATATTCATCATTCTTTTCCATTCAAAGTTTGATCTCGTGGATTGTCCAATCTGCTATGATTGTGCTTATTACTTTCAATTGTCAAATAATTGCAAATTCTCATGGAGTTCTTGATGATCGGTGGAAAGGGAGGATTCAGAGGTTATCTGGGCTACGCACCTAAATGGAATGGCGGTCAAAATCCTGCGGTTGGGCCACCGAGTTAGGTTTGGCGGCGAAGCGGTCGTTGAGTTTAGCTGAGCTATTGAGTGTGCTCTCCTCCTATTTACTTTTTTGTTTTTGCTTTTTTGGGGGGGTATTTTATTGTTTAATTACTATATAAAAAGGTGATCTTTTTCCTTTCTTTAGAAGGGCGAAACCGACGTACCAACTATGGCGGTTTAAATTGTGCAAGTAAATCAAGGGTTCTTCGGACGGAAGAGCTTCTCAACTTCTCCACTTCTTTCTTGGTACAGCACATATTCCGTAGTTATCCAGAAGTAGTTCGCTTCTTATCCAAATTAAAGTAATTCGCTTCTTGATACGAGATGGAAGGGTTTTGTTAACTAATGTTTTTCGGGGCAATTCTTACTCGAATTTAAAAGCCAAGTAGCATTACACGAAATTAAGAAAAAAAAACTGCTCACAAATAGTGAGCTTCCGAGGTGGAGGTTGGGATGTCTGTGTTGTTGTGTGCCGACTTTTCCATAAATTTAAAAACTGTCGCTCTTGGTATTCAAGGACGTGGATGTCGTCATGCATTATGTGTAGAGCTCGTGATAGAGGAGAAGAGCTTAGATGGGGAATGTTCACAATGTTCGGTGAGGATAAGGAAGAGCCGTGCGTTGCGGGAACGGATTGGGACGACAGGTGGCCTTCTTTACTTAAGCCTGTCGCGCTCCCTACTCTTTTTATTCTTTCCCCCTTTTTTTGCAAGAGGCGACTCTCCTTCGTCCTTCCTTTCTTTGCTCATTCCACGGCATGTTGTAGGGAAAAGACCCGTCCACGTTCAAGGCTTTGAATGTAGATCGGCACGAACCGACCTTAGGTGAGGTGAAGTTCCCAGTAGTTTCTGATATTTCCTTTGGGGTGTTGGGTTTTCGATTCTAGAAGAAAAACGAGCCCATTTTAGTTTATGGAGAGATGGGTTTTTAGCTAATTAAGCATTCACCTGCTACAATCCTCCGCGCATAGAATACGACGTGCAAATTTACCCAGAGAAAATTGTTAAAAAAGTCCTAAACCTTTTGCATTGATGTCAATTGAGTCCTAAATCTTTTTTTTTTGTGTCAATTCAGTCCGAAACCTCTTGTATTTGTGTCAATATAGTTCTAAACCTTTTTTTATGCTAATTCAACCCTGAATTTTTTGCATTTGTGCCAATTTAGCCCTGAATCTTTTGCATTTGTGCTAATTCAGTCATTTGACACGTGAATAGTTATTAGCCGGAAGGACTGAATTGGCACCAATGCAAAAAGTTTAGGGCTGAATTGGCACTAAAACAAGATTTGAATTGGCACCAATGCAAAGGTTTAGGACTGAATTGACACCAAAAAAAAGTTTAGGATTAAATTGGCACCAATACAAAAGGTTTAAGACTTTTTTGACACTTTTCTCAATTTACCTTATTAGAGCCGAACATGAACGGACCTGATCTTGTAATTTTTATGGGGTGATCCCGGTGCATGCGCATCCGGATCCTTTATCGTTGGATCCTATTGGTTGCGCATGAAATTTATTTAATTTGATGATAGTGACGAATTGAGTCCATACCTACCGAGAGTTCGTTTAAGTATATGGCTCTGTGATCAGAGGGATAAGAGCGGAGCGGGCTTAGTTTGGTTGAATCTATCGCAAGATTTGACTCGAGGCCTCATTGAATGGGTCGTCAAGCCTAGCTAATTTTTACATACAAGACAAGCCAACGATGTAATGGAGTTTACTACAGTATAAAGCCATCCAGTGATCAAACCCTCACGCTCGATTTGTGCAAGATGGACCGTTGAACCCGGGGTCGGGTCGCTTGTCAACTTCGATCCGGTGAAGAGCGTTGACTTCGATTGCCAGTGCATTTCCTCGTAATTTATCACCTGTCGGTGGGAAATCTTCCATGAAACCAGGACAGGACAATGCATTCAAGGGCTGGATTCGGGTGGCAACCGGTAACAACCTCGCCAAGCAAAAAAGGAGGAATCCACGGCGGGTAACATGCGAAGAAACAACCTAATAATGAGCCAAAAGCCGTGTGAAAAGAACACGGACTTTCGCTTCGATTTGCTGTCTAAACACGCGGAATATCACGAGTGTCCCATTAGACTACTTCGTTTGAACACCGTCGCTTTTAGGTTTAACAGACCTCTCAACTGTACACGTAAAGAAGAAGAAGAAGAAGAAGAAAAGAACATCCTCGATTTGACCCCATGAAAGGGTTTGCCTTGTCGTGTGTGAAAAGATGTAGTTAGCTTAACGAGTGCGAGGACCAGAGGCTTCGTGAGAAAGCAAGAATATGGGAGCGCGCGAAGCAAATTCGCGGACGTGCACGGTGCGGTATCGGGTCGCCTTCGTCGCAAGCAAACTGGAGCAGCCATCACAGTCTCTCACGGGATCCCGTTCTTTACTGCTCGAGAAGTCGTCAAGCATGTCCCAGCTAATCAGCATCCAGCGCGCAACGTAGCTGTTGTTAACAAACGCGTGGAATTGGAAGACCCTTTTGGCCTTTTCCCCGAGTCGACGAACACGAAATGGGACCGCAAAACACTCTTCGTTTTTAGGAAGGATCCAAGACAGCAATGGTTAACTGCTGCGAAAAGATCTCTAACTTGCGCGTTGACCGATTCTGGGCGCTCTTCATTAAGATCGACGATCCTTCTCGTGTCGCTAATTTTGTGATTACCTACTACTTTGGTGGGATCATAATCGGTCTTTTGGGGAAACGTCGATGAAAATAGTTCCACCCATGACCATGACAGTCCGCGATTTGACAGGCCGGGTCGGATCTGCTTTTGGATTTCTGAAGGTAAAGTTGCGCCGCGCTGAGTTTGTGTTCTCGTTCAAAAGCGAAAATGTATACAACGTGGCACCACGTAGTACGAGATTCATAACGCGCGGATAAAGGTGATTGGTGGATCACACCACGTCTTCACTCCCTCGCGGTGTATCCGTCGCATTAAATACCTTTTCAATATTTATAAACTTCTGTTTCCTATGAATGCCCAGCTCTTCCGGCTGTCGATTAGCCAAAAAAGAAACAGTCGCAACATGATTTAGCGGCTAGTCTTTGAGGCTATGTACTTAAAACGACAAGAGTGGTTGCCATGAAACCATGGTAACTTTTTCTCAATGGGAGTGTCCTTTGATGAAAATTCAACTGGCACGAAAAATTTAGGTTCCATTTATTTCATGAAAAGTTAACTTTGCCGGAAAATATTTTCAGAAACACTTCAGCTCCGTTTGTTTAGATATATTTTTTGTGAATAATATGGAAGTCGTTTCTCTAACGTTTGTTGCATGAAGATTACGATACACTCATTTGAGAAAAATTCTCTAGTACAGCCCTGTATCCCGAGTTCGGGCATTGGGGAACAGGGCCTCAGGGCCGACGCCCCGCCCGGCCGTTAGGAACCAAGGCACAACCATCG
Source organism: Syzygium malaccense (assembly GCA_031216405.1). Classification (NCBI taxonomy): domain Eukaryota; kingdom Viridiplantae; phylum Streptophyta; class Magnoliopsida; order Myrtales; family Myrtaceae; genus Syzygium; species Syzygium malaccense. The sequence continues at coordinate 11,775,163 of CM062258.1, forward strand.
GGGTACCAGGGATGGCCGCACAGGGACCTAGGCCTAAGCGCGGGAGCTGTGGAACTGAGCCCGACCACTGGGGACTCTTACGTAGCGCTAGGGTCTTGGGCTTGGCCTTGAGTGACCCTGGCCCGTCCTCTTTGATCTCTAGGACCCAAGTCCGACCTTAGGGTCCTAGGCTCTGAGGTCCCTCGCCTGGCCTCCTAAGCCCAGGACGAAGTGTCAAGAACCAGTTGTATTTTAGAAAATGAATTCTGGTAATTTTTTTGAAGAGCTAGTCGTTTTCCTAAATTTAAGCATATGTTTTCCGTTAACTTCAACAAACTATCCGCCAGCTCATTTATCTAAGTGATCCAAACATCGCGTCACATAGAAAAATGTTTTCAGGTAAAGAAAAAAAAACTTTCCACAAAATGAAGAGACCGTCGTGAGGACTGAGAGTGAGAAGCAAGCAATCCTACTGGGACAAAATGCAATTTATCTTCCCCGTCGCCCGGGCACTCAGTTGAAGAAACGCATGAAGATCTGGGCTCAAGAGAGCACGGGCCCACATGCTGAGAAAGTGCCCGATCCATTCGGAATCAAAAGCCCATACGAGAAGCCCAGCTCAGTCCAGTTCAAAATCCCTTCTCTGTATCGCGCTCGCTTCCCGAAATCTTTGCCCGTGAAATTGCTATCATCCGTCGATAGCGAAAAATCTCTTTACCATCATCATCGAATAATCAGTCTAATTTACCGGAAGACGCTCATAATTACACCGACAACTACTCCGCAAGGTCACGAGCTTTAAAGGTATAGATTCAAAATTCTTTGATTAGACTTGGACGGATAAGTCGACCTATTGGGTAAATTTCGGCCCTCCGCCCTCCCACTAGCGACCCCTTTTGTGACGCAACCCCATGTGGATTCCCTTTACTAGTGGAGCTCTGCCTTTAATGTTTTTTTCCCTTCCTCCAAAGTGGAACCGCCTTTATTCAAATGGATTGCAACTAGTGCACATTTCCAAGAATGCACGTCCCCGCATCGAAAGCTCTTTTGACCCGGTTCGTCCGGTGCATAAATTCGATTCTCGGGGGATTTCTTCCCCAATGCGCCGCCCCCCGATCATTTGTTGATCTGGTCGTACCAAATCTGATCTATATGGAGGCACGCGTGGAGGAAGGCGGCGTAATCTCCTCTTTACGGTGCAGCCACGTGGACAGGTTGCCTCCATCTGGCCGCTCTCCTCGCGTGCCACGTGGCGTCGGCCCCCCCCCCCCCCTCCCCTCTGCTGCTATATTGTATGCTTGGGTGGGGGGAGTATAGACAGGGTACGTTGAAGAGAAGTTTCGTAAGAGGATTTCGCAACTTAAATGCGTCACCTCTCTTTCCCCTTATCTACGCATATTTCTTCGTAGTAATAGATTTGGTGTATTTGACTGTAATTGTGAGATGGAAATCGCAACCGAAACACGAGAGAATAATTTTTATCTAGGAATTTGAAGTTAGAAATGAGTAATGTTTCAGGAAAGTACGATCGATATATATTATAAATGATATTTTACGTGTAAAAAATAGAAAACGAGAGAAGAGGACGTCCAACGCGTGCATGGCACGGGCCTTCGTTCAGTTAACTAATATATTTAGTTTGAGGTACTTGCGACAGATTCTTTCATTCATGATGTTTTTATTATCTTGCGTCATAAAAGAAAAGCACCCAATTGAGTATCTGATACCATATATTACACCCGTAGATTTTGTGGGGGTACTTTTATTTTATGTCACAATCCGTCAATAGTTTAAAAAAATGAGAAACATAGTCCACACTCCCCCCCCCCCCGGTATTTTAGTGTTTTATCCGATGATCCCTTGTACTTTCAATTTGATAAATATAACCCATTGTACTTTTGACAATTCCATCGAACCCCTTCAAAAATCGATTTTAAGAGGGTTCGTGATCAAGACCAAAGAGCAATGGACGCGACATTTTCCGGTCGCGTGGAAATTAAGCTGAAAATAAACTCAAAAAGCAAGATTATGGAAACGCCATTTTCCAAATATTATGTCGTATTTTTGTGACAAGAGACCTTCGTGAAAGCCCAAGGGAGTGGAACTTTAAATGGAAACAAGATCAGATCTCCCCGTATTTTCAATTTGGCCTAAATACCTCTTATGAACGGTCATAGATAAAGATATGAAAGCGCAAGGAATGTTCGTATGATTAGAGATTATTTTAAACCCGTAGCCAGATTTAAGAATTTCCTTCTTCTTCTTTCCTTTTTTTTTTTTTTGGATACACCAGCACACAACTCTACCCCTGTTTTTCTATTTCCCGTCATAATTAATTAATTAATTAATTTTTCTGGGGGGGCGTTCCGGGCGGGGCCCATCCGTGGGGAAGGGGGTGAAGGAAAGCACAACAGCACCACACGAGGCGGAAAGCGACGGGCGCGCATCGGACGGTCCACGTTCCCCCGAGGCCGTCGCGCGGGGGCAATAGCGGCCGCCGGATTATTACCAAAAAAAAAAGGAGAGGGGCAAAAAAGGGAATTAAAAAAAAGGGGGTGGGGACGGAGCTCTCGCGGAAACATGCAGCCGCTCGAGCTCAAACCTTGGAAGGTTTTTGGGACAGGGTCACTATCTAACCCCACGCACTTAACACTCCACATTCGCCCCTTCCCGCCGCGCGGGGCCCCCCACCAACCGCGCTTCGAGCGAAATCTCCGCCGTACGCAGAATCTCCACCGTCGAAACCGGGGGCCCCACATCGGTACCCCGGGTCCCAACTTAACCCAACCCTAGTTCGCTCCCTTGACCCCACCTCCAGGCTCCCTTCCCCTTCCCCTTCTTATTCCCCTTCCCCCCATTGCCGAGCTCTCATTCCCGAGAGCTCTCCCTCTCTCTCCCCATCTCTCCCACACGAGCACGCGCTCTGTCTCTCTCCGGCCTTTCGCCGCCTTCGGTGGTTCTGCGCGGCGCCGTCGTGAGGGTTTTCGATTCGGGAAGGAAGGAAGGAAGGAAGGAAGCGAGAGGGACGTACGTTTGGTTTGGTTTTGGGTTTGGTTGGTCGGCGGTGATCGGACGTCGTCGGAGATGAGCTGCAACGGTTGCCGGGTCCTGCGAAAGGGTTGCAGCGAGAGCTGCGTGCTGAGGTCGTGCCTCCGGTGGATCCCGTCCCCCGAGGCCCAGGGCAACGCCACCCTCTTCCTCGCCCGCTTCTTCGGCCGCAGCGACCTCCTCTCCCTCGTCGCCGCCGTCCCCGATTCTCAGCGCTCCGGTACCCCCCCTCCCCCCTTCTCTCTCTCTCTCTCGCGAGAAAATTTCTTGATTTTTCCGGGAATATGTTTAAATCGAGTCCCCGCATTGTGCGAAATGTGGGGCCGGCTCGGTGCGGTGATGTCGAGTTTGGTGCGTGGTTGCGTCAGCCGGATGAGGTTTTTTGGGCTTACGGGGCTCCTTTTGTTTTTTTTGTGGTGGGTTTTTTTCCAGCTCTGTTTCAAAGCCTGCTGTTCGAGGCGTGCGGGCGGACGGTGAACCCGGTCAGCGGCGCGGTGGGGCTGCTCTCGAGCGGCAACTGGCACGTGTGCGAGGCGGCGGTGGAGACGGTGCTCGACGGCGGCGTCGTCCAGCCCCTCGGCGGCGGCGGCGGCGCCGTCCCCCTGGCCTTCGGGCTCGACCAGTCGGCCGACTCGCCGTTCCTCCCCAGCACCACGTGCAGGGGGCAGAGCCTGCAGCAGTCCCTGCAGGTGCCGGCGTCGATCCAGGTGGACGTCAACCTCCCCCTCTACGACCCGAACCTCAGCCTCGGGGCGAAATTGCCCGGGAAGAGACGCGGCAAGAGGAGCCACTTAGTGGAGAATTGGCCGGCCAGGATGACGGCGGCCACGGCGGCGACGACCCTCGTGAGCTCCGAGGCGTCGGAGGTGATCGACCCCTCCGGGAACGGTTACGATCACGGCGTGGGCCACGGCGTTCAAGAGATGAAGCTGCTGAACCTCTTCGTATGAGAGAGCAGAGCATTGTTTTGGGGACGATTTTGGCATTTTCCTCTTTTTTTTTTTCCTTTTTTCTTTCTTTTTTTTTTGTGGGGGGATAAACCGGCGGTGTACAAGTGAAGTAAATGAATGATGAGGGACCACCGACCGGCCGGAATTTTGCTCCGGCGGGGTTTTTGGTACAATGGTATAAGAGACTTAGATAAGACAGAAAGAACCTTAAACGGGGAGAATCTTACATGTAATGTCTTTTTGATTTAATGTAAGATGATTTAGTACTCTGCTCCTTCGCTCTGTTTTCTCCGTTGCAATTGAGCGTGATGCAATCACTGCTCTCGACTCGTCAACTCGTAATCCAATGCGGCGAGGGCACCCGGTCTTGTCAAAAATTTGAGGTTTTAATAAAATATTTCGAGTGCGCGGAGAAATTTCGTGTCTATTTTCAAAGATCAAAAGAGGAATCCCTTTTGAAAAGGAAAGGTAAAGGAGGAGGAAGGGAACAGAGATTGGACACGAAAGGATTTCGGACATTGGTGAAGACGTATCGCTCAAATCAAACAAGCTTCTCTACTTGTCAAATGAGAAAACTGCTTATTTTCAAACATTTTTTTTTCTCAAAAGCTTAAATTGCTAGGAAAATAAGTCAATTTTTTGTCATCAATGAAAAAGATGTTCAGCTTCCATACGCGGTACACATTGAATATGTATGCTTCATCTTAAAAGAATAATTCCTTCTACCCAATCAAGTAATTCCGCTTAGAAGAAGATGAGAGCGATTGCGTAAGTATGCCGTTCCACAGTTTTGAGAGCCTTGATAATTCCTTGCATGGGATTGACAATTTCCGACCCGACTTGTTTACGGGACACATGTAATTAAGCATGTTGTGTCCGGCATAAACGGTTTCGGTTTATAAACGGTCAACTCTTCTATCACGAGTAGCAAATGCGTGTATGGATCCGCGTTTCCGATGAGAGTTTGATTACACGGATGAGTGTACCGTTGGTGTTAACATAATGACCCGTCTAGTACATTCAGACGCGTCTAGATACATTAACGCACGCCAACCTCACATATTGAATGTGTTGCGTCGAGTAACCCGCTTAACAGATATGTTGCGTTTGGATTTCAAAGTGTCGACGCGATTAATAAAAAAATGTTCGCGTTCGGGTTGACTTCGAATTCGACACGGTATGATCATGAGACGGTGGTGTAAAGCACGCCAATTGCCGACGTCCCTTTTTAATATGAAAATTTTCCTGCATGGTAACGCTCAATATTTCGAGCAACTCCAATTCCTCTCGTATCGTTCGCCATTTATATTTAGAGAAAAAAAAAAGAAGAAGGAAAGATCGAATTGTCTTGCATCGAACACGATTAAAAAATGCCTTCGGGGCGATCCTTTTAAAAACAACGAGAAAGAAATACCAAGAAAAAAAAAAAGAGATGGGGCGAAACGATTTGCGTCGGGCAGGTTCTACTGGTCGAGACGGCGGGGGGGCGGCCCGTCTCATCGGAACCTATGTGTCGGCTTGCATAAGCAAAAGGGGCCTATATCTGGAGCGAGTCGAGAGCGCACGCGCGAGGTTGAGGGGGACGAAGGATCGGTCCCGTCTCGTCACGTATCTCGTCCGATTCGCCGCTTCTGGCGCAAGTGGGGTCGGTCGCTTTCGCCACGGCGACGATAGACGAGGACCCCTCTCTCCCCGTGCCCGGATTTGAATTCGAATCGACGGGTCGTTTCGTGTCGACTCTTCCAACCATAAATTAAAACACACAAAGGAAAAACCTCGCCATTAATTCGAGCGCGCAAACCGGCGACCCCTCTCATTGGCCCGCGCCACGTAAGTGGGGGGGCCCGAACGAGGAGCTGCTGCTCCTTCAGTTTCTTTCCGTCTCTTTTCTCGTCGAGAGCTACGGGAATGGAATCTCGCCGAGCGAACGCCTCCGAATCGAGAAGCTCGCGCGAGCTTTAGCTTCTCCTACCCATTTGATTTATGTGTTCGCGATCCGCTGCAATAATCACCGGACGTTAATAAGGGTTTTGTTACAAGTGGGGGAGGGGCCGTCGTGACGTTGGCCCCGAACTAAAAGTTCGTGCATGAACGGGGCGATGGCCCGAAGATGGAGATTCCTCTGGGCAAGTATTGACAAATGTTGATGCGCCACAAAAAAAAAGCAGGAAAAGGCCCCAATAATGTCATCGCGAGCAAACTCTTTTTTTTTTTTCTTTTGGTTTATAAAAAAAAAATTGGCAAGATGGGGGTCATTTATACCTCGAGTTTACAACAGGGTCCAAAGCACCCTCTTTGAATTTGGTTGGTTGGCTGGCCCAATTTTACCAAGAAAATTTTTGCAGAGGGGTCGTTCTTCTCCAGCGTGATTCGAATTGGGGAATTTATCCGGGGAGAAGATTTCGATTTTAGAGGGTGGGATGGTTACGATCTCCGAATCGATCGGCAGCTTTTAGGCTGTCCGTCGAGAGTTATTGATCCGATTATTATGGATCCCAACTACTAACCGGATGCTTGCAAGCTGTAAGGACCGTCTTTCTCTTTCCTTCTCTCTTTATTCCCACTTAGATGCGCTCCATTTTTAGTTAAGAAGAAAATTGCTCGATCCGATCACAAAGCGCACAAAGAGTTTTTCCACGTGAGTCCATAAACCTTTTTCATGAGTTCGATATATACGATTTGTTTTCTCGTTACTGAAATCAGGTCAAGCCAGGATGAAAAGTTCTTGATTCTTGATGGCATCGATGTGATATATTATACTATTAACGTGCTTATAGTCCATAGGTGTGATCAAGTACAATATGAACATGTTCCTTATGGTTCCCATGACATGATCAGCTTTTATCCTTAGTGTCACATATATTCTCGTTCATCCGTTTTCTTTCGCCCTCGAAAAGGATGCAAATTCTTTCGAAACAATCCTATCTTTTATGCTCTGATTTTACGGATAATGCCGATACAATGATATATATATATAGAAGCATTAATATAGCAGTGAGTAAATTTAAACGTAAAGAAATTGATTCTATTTCCAGACAGATCTCAACCTCAAGTATTCTTCTGTTGTTATTTTATAGTCCGGGCGCAAAGGCAGGGCTATATCTAGACTTACGAAAACATCCCGCAAGGCTCGCCCATGGCAATTTGCGCACCGAACCTTCAATGTTTAACCCGGGATCCTCCCGACGCCCTGGGCGTCCTTATCGTAACGACGTGCCGCGCTTGCTCTATTGGGTCACCAACCGAAATCGCAAAAAAAGCACTGCTTGCTTTTGCATGGCATGATGATCGGCGTCCTGCTGTCCGCACGAGATCTCCTTTACCGTGAACGCGACGGAGAAAAGTCGACGAATTATTATTATCAGCGCCGTTGTTTCGCTACTTCGGAAAATTAAGCAAAAGATCATCCGACAATTCACGTACGTTGGACAGTAAAAAGAAAGACAGGAGATTTTTTTTCTTCTCCTCCTGCTTTTTCTTCGCGATCTCCCCAAAAGGAAACGAGAAGAGAGAGAAAAAGGCCGGGGCAGGAAACGGAAACGAGGTGCGATGCACGTCAGCCTACTCCGATCCCGAAGTCCTCCTCCACCGGAAGTGGGTTCCACGTCATCACGCTCCCCCCCTCCCGAAAGAAAGAAGAAACAAAATCACAGGAAAGAAAGGGGAAAAACAGATAAAGGGAAGAGAATAAATAAACAATAAATAAAAAAAGAAAAAGAAAAGGAAGGGAGCAGCATCGTCGGTCCATCATCGCCGTCCGATTCGATGCCCCCGCCACGAAAGCGACAATCGCCCCCGCCCGCACGCGCGCGCGCGCACACACGATCGCGCCTCAGTTTCGCCGCGTCTCCCCGGCAATTATTCCCCCCCGGCGGGCCCCACCCCCACCGCCCGAAACGGAGACGACGTTGTCCGCCTTTCGCTACGAAATTCCGCAGCACTTTCGCCCCTCCCCGTGTTAATCTCTCTTTTTTTTTTAAATATATTTTCTCCGGCTCGTGGTTGCCAACGTAATCAACTCACCCGAGGCTTATCATTATTATTATCATTAATTATTAATTATCAGCATTATTATTGTTATTATTATCGACGTTTCGTTGTCGATCGAATTATAAAATCCGGTTGTCCAATGTTGGGGCGCGGGCGTGAGCGTGAAAGCGCCGCGCTAAAGATTAAATACAAGGAACGCAACGCAATTTGCGGTGGGGGAGTGGTTTTTTTTTTGGAGAGGGGGGCGGAGCGTGAGATTCCGATGACCCTTTTCATGCGGGGAGGCGTGCGCCCTCTCGGAATCGGCTGGGGATATTCAACCTTTGCGTTATTTTATCCGGAGCGATCCCTCCGCCGTGTCAAAACGACCCCTTGACTCCCAAAAAATATGCATGTGACGCGCGCTATACTCGAAGACGACTCTCTTTCCGTATTATTTTAAGTCTTGTACAAATCGGATGGGAAGGGAAGAGAGGGAAAAAAAAACAGGAGGAAGTCTAACTCTCCGAGGTGGAATTTCGCTATCAAGGCATCTCGCGTCGCTCGCGCTTGAAACCTCTTGGATCGAGCATTCTAACATGGTATCGGAGCCAAGTTCCATCTCGACTTGTTTCGCGATCCCCAACCCCCCTTTCCGTTTGTCGAATTCTCCGTGCCTCTGCTAATCCGATCTGCATGTGAGAGGGAGTCCTAAAGTATCCCTCGGATCAATTGTCCACGGGGTTTACATGCTTTATATGTGCGCGTGCTCTCCTCCACTCGTTAGTTTGAACCTTTTGGGTCGAATATTCTGACGTGGTATTAAAGCCAAAGTTCCGTCCTGACTTGTTTCGCACTTGGGGCTGTCCATCTGTCGAATTCTGCATATCTTTTCTGATTCGATCCGGCACGTGAGGGGGGTGCTAAAGTTTGCTTATATACTTTTTATTGACATGTGATCTCCTTTCACTTATTAACTTAAATTTTGGGATTAGACATTCTAACTTTCACGGACGAGTTTTGCCATTTCTTCTTTTCCTAAGCTTTTCTATGGTCAGGGAACGAAATCAGGGGAGCAGAACAAAAACAGGAAAAAGATGGTATTAAATTTCTGAGAATTATTTACCCTTCCACGGGAATCGTGAGTCAATATGGGCAATAGATGAAGTCATTGCCTCTCCACTTCCAACGAGGTTCCAATCATATTTTCTCACATTGACCCATCATGTTAGCCCTGGCCAGTCCCACGTTCAAAGGAAGAAAAATTGATTACCCCTCAAGCACTCATTTGGTAAGGCCCGACTCGACTCGATCTCTACAAATGGTATCAGAGCATTGCATTATCTACTCGACCCACGCTGCCCAAATCCTTACTCGCTGCACGAGCTTGCGCAGATGTAGAAGTCAGCATAGCAAGCGATGGCCCACCACTGGTGCACTTGTTTCACGAAAAAAAAAATCGAGATTTGGAAAATATTTTCCGGAAAATAATTGGTTATATCGCTTAGAACGTTCAGTCAGCGGAAAATGTTGTCGTTGTCGACAACTATCTATGCATAGCTATTTTTGCGGGTGATCAAATTATTTTTCCTTCGTTAAGTTTTGTGAACAATAAGAGCAATCGTTTTTCGGAAAAATACTTTCCAATTCTTGAGTGTTCCGTGAGACAAACACAACCTGCACGTACGCATTGCAAAACCAGTGGCCCGCTAATAGAAACTTTTGTATACTGTATAGATGAATGAGGCTCTCCGCAGGTCGATCAGGGGACAAAGCTATAAGAATTTTTTTCCGTCTTTTTTTTTTTCCTTTTTATTGGTTTATTACTTGGTTTGAAGATCATGGTCGGCAGAGAGAAAGATCAGAGCCATCCTTGCAAGAGCTCTGCACGTACAAGTCCTCTGCCTCCGATTGCAGCGGTGATTGCAAGAGCTCTGTTGTTTTGTTGAACCGCGAAAATTTGCTCTTCCAAACGTTGGAACTTTGTTCATTCGACTATTTGGTGTCTCCGCCTGGCGGTGAAGAGAAAGCCGGACTTAGACACACACTCCAACCGGCAACGCCGTAGCTATTGAAGAAGGGATTTTCGGTGTGTGCTCCAATTCGGTAATCGGCCACTAATTTATTTCGCTTGACAAATTCGTTCTTGCGGAACGAGTACTTAACCCTACTGGTGCTTTATTGATCCTTGTTCGGCTTTGTTTTGTCATAATTTGGACTTTGCTTTGCTTCGATTTGCTTTACTATGAAGTCTATGTACTTCTACAAATCAATCATATTAAGAAGGAACGAGGAAACTAGGCCGTGTCCATTGGTGAGCTGACAGCGATATCATGTTATCTAGCAGGCGCTCGCTTGCTCGTCTCGGCTTCTACAAATCAAGGACGCGGCTCCTCCCCCCGATGCTATTGGAGGTCATTATTTACATCAAGGGTACGAAAATATACTCCTGCCAACATAATGGTCATAATATCTAAACTACCTAGTGAAAATTACACAGGACGATATGTTTTAGATAACACACGCTAGATTCCTCCGTATGTCCCTAACATATACACAAACCCAGCACAGAGCTACAGCTCTTTCTTCGGCTGATACAACTCACTCGCCAACCTGGGTTGGACTAGGAGGTGAAGGCTTTGGTATGAATGGTATAAGAGGAGCGCCGTGGCAGATTGGTCCATGCATTATCGACCCCTTTGAGTTTGGAGCCGGATCGATTGGTCCGTAATCCTCCAGATTTGCTTTCCCAGTGTTCCCCTTCCCGTAAGTCCTAGGATTATGCCCATCTTCCTGCAATTTGATGTAACAGCAGAATTTTGTAACTGTCTTGAGCTAATCACGAATTCGATCAAGGAGTTCTCATGGAAAAACTAGACATTGTTTAAGTTTTGGATGCACAGTTAACTTAGGGAATGTACCTTCAGCTTCCGGCTTGTCGCTTGGGTGGCCAAAATACCAGTGCCAGCAAAATTCACTCCATCTGTGATTGAGAAATGTCACCTGTGGATCAGCGACCCGCGCGCGCGGGAGATTTAAATTCGTGCTGCAAAGTTTGCTAGATATTGGTTCTGGTGAGTCAGTCGATTCATCTCTTTAGAGAGATTCATGATTCTGGCCTTAAACAGTAAACCTAAAGAGATGTTTCTTTCCTAATGCCTTGCTATACAGATACATTTGTTTCAATAGATAAAAAAAAGAAGGCTCTTCTTAGCATCATCTGTATGTGACTAGCATGAGCAACTAAATACACATGATTTCGTTCTTTCGACCTCAATTCAAGTTTCAGAGTCGATATCCTGGATATGAACAAGACATTTGTTTTTCCATAAAACTGGCAGAAAAGAACTGCTCCCTACTGAAACAGGATCAGTTATGGAACCATTCCCTAGCTAGTTGCAACACGCCATGCAATGTCCTCTTTGTTGTCATTCCGACCCAGTTGCATGATAAGCGAAAACGATCGAAAAGTCTTTCAGGTAAGGGTGATCGGTTCACGATCTGGTCCAACTCAAGAATCGGAAACCCGACTAGGGGGACCGGTTCCTAGTTTGTAGGACCGGCTAGTCCCAGGACCGTGGACTGGATTTGACTGATCCAATCCGATCCGATTCCAATGGGACCAATCACTTATTGGTAAAGACAAGAGGAAATTGGGGAAATTAGGGAAATTAGATTAAGCTTTTTATTTTTTTTCAAAAATTTTAAAAAGTAAATATATATATATGAAAAAATTAGAAAAATAAATATTTATCGGTCCTGTCAGTCCGGTTCCCACCCTAGAACTGGAAATCGAACCGCCTGGAAACCAGTTCTGCTTTTAGGAACCAAGAATCGGACCAATATTCCCTAGAACTGGACCAATCGGTCGGTCTGGTCCGATCCGATTCCGGTTTAGGCGATCCATCTTACTCACCCCTACTTTCAAGGACCGTAGAATCACCCTAGCACAGTGAATTAGTCTAGTTTTTCTTCTTTTTTGCTATCATGAGGAAGAGTTATCCTCAATTCCAGTCCCAAAGAAATTAAAGCTGCGAATGGTAACCATTCTGTTTCCGAAATTAATTTCTGGTCAGAAATTGATTTTTCTATTTCTGTTCCTGAAAGAGTTTCTCAGCAAAAAAACACATTTGATAACAATACAAAATTTCTGTTCCAGAAACATTTATTTGATAACAGCACAAAATTTCTTCTTCTCGGGTGGTTAGCAAGCAGTGGATGGTGGCAGGAGGAGGGAGGGTGGCAACGAGAGACGGTGGCCGGCGGTGGGAGGCGGACGGCGATGGCGGGAGGATGGTGGCCTACAGTGAGAGATGGTGGCCGATGGATGGCGGGCGGCGGCCAATGGTGGCCGACGATGGGAGGTGGGTGGCGGCCAAAAGAGGGCGACCGGCGGCGGGAGACGATGGACGACGGCCGGTGAGAGATCGTGGCCGGTGGACGGCAGGCGGCGGCCGACGATGGGAGGTAGATGGCGGTGGGAGGAGGGCGGCCAGTAGTGGGAAATGGTGGCCGGTGGACGACGGCCGGCGGTGGGCGGCGATGGCAAGAGGAGAGAGGCCGGGGGTGGGAGGCGGGTGGCGACGGGAGACGTTGGCTAGCCCACGGCAGCCGGCGATGGCCAAAGGCGGGGGGCGGTGGCAGGAGGAGGGAGGCCGGGGGTGGGAGGCGGGTGGCGGCGGGAGACGGTGGTTGGTGGTGGGTGGCGACCATAGGCCGCCGGTAGAGGGAGGAGGGTAGGTGGCGACGGCAGGAGACGATGGCCGATGGTGGCGGCAAGAGATGGTGGCCGGCAGCGGGTAGCGGCGGTCGGCGGGTGGCAGTGGCCGGTGATGGGCAGCGGGTAAGCAACCGGCTAGTAGTGAGGGAAAGTGATGAGAAGAACAAAAAAAAATTGTTTCTCATTTCTGTTACGGAAATAGAGAAACAAAAAATTTTAACTTTTGATTTTCGTTCCAAATCTATTTCTGGAACAAAATTTTGTTCCAAAAATAGAAATTGAAATTTCGTTACCAAACTGATTTCTGTTCCAAATCTATTTCTGGAATAGAAATAGAGAAACAGAATGATTACCATTCGTAGCCTAAAATGACAGTACAGGCAGAGCTAAAGTACCCTGAAATTAGAACCCCAAGAAATATATGCTCCAGTATGTGAAGAACAGATGCATCCAAAAGGAAACTTTATCGTAAAGGACTCGGATTTTGTTTACCGGTGGATGACAGACCCAGGAAAGTCAAAGCTGCCCCAACCAGAAAGAGGACAAAGCAGAAGCTTGAAAGCCTCATCGCTGTTATTGTGCCTTTCAAGAAGTCAAACCAAGCGAAGCCTCCTCCTGTACACTGAAAACCCAGATCAGAAACTTCCCTCTTCCTCAGTAAAAGACCCAAGATTCTAGAGAGAGAACACCATCAAAATCGATGGAGACTTAAGGAAAAAGGTGGACTGTTTTACCTGATGGTTTTAAAGACAAGCACCTCAACACCAACACGTTCTCGTGTGGGCGCGTGTCTTCATGCAATCAAAGCGAGGGACACTGTGCTTATGACGCTTGTCGTCCGAGCTCAGGCGACAGGAGAGAGTGAAGAAGAACACAACAATGGAAGGGGGTCGTCCGCATGTGGGTTGCATTAAATTTCGGTCGCAGAACCAGAGTAGTTGAGACTTGAATTCCGCTGCAGATAGGCGCGGTGGGATGCGAGCCATTCGGCGGCGAGTATTCGTTTTAAATTAGGCGGCAAACCTGTAATTAAGGTACGAATTAAGTAAATTAGACGACTCCATCGCAAAGGGGGTGTAGCTCATATGGTAGAGCGCTCGCTTCGCATGCGAGAGGCACGGGGTTCGATTCCCCGCACCTCCACTTGTTTTTACCTTTTATTTTACACGGACAGGACCAGAGATCTTTGAGGGGACGGTGTTGCACTGGCTCTGTTTGATGTTCAGTTTTTGTGGAGGTTGTCACAACGAGGAGACAAAGCTGCCCTCCTTTAGACAGCTAGAGACATCCCGGCAACATTGCGCCAACGGTTTTATGATCCCGGCAACATTGCATATCGGTTTTGTTTGTCCTAAAAATTGAACAGAATTAGCACTCGGGGAGACGGGCAATTCAAATGGAGAACTGCCGGCTTGACGTGTTCTTGCTACTGATATCGAGCAGAGTAGAGGCACGGACCTCATAGAGAGAGCAGGTCAAATTTTCAGAGCCGTAGACGTCGAAGAAAAGGGAAACCAAACTATTGAATTTAGTAAAGCGACGTGCACCATCACCGTCTGAGGCAAATGTTTTCATTATATCTGAGGACTGACACCATACTATCAGCTAACCATCCAAACTTGAGACTTCATGCGTCGAGCACTCACCCTTTCGAAATAGTATGCCAAGTAGCACATTCTGGTTACTGGAGTCGAGACGCACCTATCATAATTTTGTATCGACAGGATCTGCTCTTAGCCAGTTTATCTCAATTTCTTGAATCTCTACCATCAGTTAGTAACAATACTCAATTCACCGAGTCCTAAGAGTGCAGCACATTCATGAAACGAGAATAGCAATTCAGTATTCCTGCTTTCTCGCAGCAGACATTCATTAAGCACAAAGGTGACCAGAGAGACCGCAGCCAAAATCTTGATGGCAAACATGACCTTGAATAGACCAAAAGGTAAGTACCAATGCAAGAAACAAAAGAATGTCGTTAACATTCTATAATTTGCTCGAATGTTGACGGTTCCAGAGCCCTTCCACGCATGAGGAAACCAATTGGCTGCCATAAGGGCTACTCCTCGAGTAAGACCTTGGAAAAATTTTATTCATCTCCTCCGAACCATCACCGATACTGCAACACAGAAGCAATGGTGTGACTTTTGTTCAACTACTTAAGGAAATGCAGAGGAAAACAATCACTGCTCCAAAAATATAGATGCACAGGATTCGCCCTTTTAAACTTATCTACAAAAAACCATCACATACTCATGGCGCAAGCAAACCCTCACAAATCTGAGAAGGTCTAGATAACTTTGCTCATTCAACGGGTATCAAAGTCCAAAAAGACAAGTCTCACTAATCAGATTAGAGAAGAGTTGATTGCATAAATAGATCCTAAAGCATTGGGTAGGGAGAATCACGAAGGACCACCCTCAACCCAAAATAATCCAGCCTCACTTTTTCACTGGCAATCTACAGTAATGCAGCCAAAATACAGTGTAAGGAGAACTATATCCATGAAAGACTATTATATGGAATTCCTACTTAGAGGTGAAGTGATTATTGGCAAATGGCATTGGAACTAACAAGCATATGATACGACGAGATTACACGAAGTCAGCTCTTATGGAACAGAAACCGGGCTGGGAAAGAAAAGAATTACCTTGATGAAGCCGATTTCCTTAGCATTGCTGCGGAAGCACTGCCTGCAGCACATCAGCCCGTACTTCCTGATCAAACCATGAGGGTTCCCACAAACGCGACTGCAGAAAACCACAGTATGCTAAAGAGTTAGGGCAATTCACACATACATCCCCATACACATGCATCATCCCATTTTGCCTCCAATGCCCATCAAAGCACATATATGGCGAGAAACCGAAACAAAATCGGAACTTTAGATTAACTAACCGGATTAAGAAAGCCCTAAGCCTTTCCTATCAAGTTCACAGGTGAGCTAAACATCTCGAGAGACTTTAGAGCAATTCAGTGCCAGTTCCTTCGACAGATGTGTTAGTCATGAAAAAAAGCAGCACAACATCACTGGTTTGGCTTGACGAAACGCGTCACGAGGACCCGATCCTGTTCCTCTTTCGAGCTATGAAAGAACGATCGACTACACCACGAAGGGAACGAATACGCAATCGAAATTCTCGGACGGAAACAGATGCAATGAACCAATTCAGACAGCTTGATTCGGTTCTCATTCGGGAACGTTGTCGTCAACATCGCGAGCACGACACGAACCAGAAAGGCAGGATCAACGTACCAAGCGCGAGAGCCGGGACCGTAGCTCTTCGGGTGCGAGTTCCACACGTTCGAATGCCCCATTCTTGCTCCTTCCCCTGCGGAACCCTAGCTCGTTCGTGCGGCTTCGAGTGCCTGGGACTTTCTGCGGCCAAAAGAGACGACAGAACCGCCGCAAAACGGGAAAATTGCAATTTGGCCCCTCTAGTTTTAGCCCCTTTCTCCTTTCAGCCCTATTTGTTTCTTAACGGAATAACGGCACAAATAATTCATGAACTTTGACCCAATATGTAATTTAATTTATGAACTTTTAATTTGTTCAATATAATCTCTAAATTTTTAACCTAATGTTCAATGTGGTCCCTAAACTTTTGGCACATGTTCAATGTAGTTCCTAAATATTTAATGTAGTCCCTAAACTTAAATTAATGGAAGGACTGCATTGAACATTTTCATATAGTTCTAGAACTAAATTGAACATGTACCAAAAGTTCAACAATAACATCGAACAAATTAAAAGTTCAGGGACCAACTTACACATTAAATTAAAATTTAGGGATTACATCGAACAAATTAAAAGTTCAAGGACCACATTGCACTTTGAGTCAAAGTTCAAGGACTGCTTATATCATTTTTCGCTTTTTTCATCGGACTCAACTTTGATTGATTGGGGATGTATAGGAGTTATCAACAAGTTAGCTTGTTTAATATACCTAATAGAAATCAGATTGCTTGATAGGTGTCGAGGGCACCTTTCCTGCAAATTGTATACAAATGTATTTTTATATATAATGAATGGAAATGCCATAGAACTTAAGTTATAAGATATGAAAGACATTAGACCGTAACGTTGTGTTTGGTACGGCGGAATGAAATGGAATAACGGTTTTAATACATTTGTCTGTTGAATTCGTGCGAATGAAATGGAATGGAAATCCATTTGTTTGATAATAAAAAAAAAATGTCGTGGAAATGGGATTAAATGAGAAATTTCTAATGAACTTTAATGTACATTGAAGTTGCATTTATTATAATTTTGCGCTATTAAAACATGTACAACCAAATGATGTCATTTATAATCGCAACTTTTTAAACATAATTCATAATTTATCACTATTCTATGGAATGATTGGGTCTTCAAACCAGACATGCAATAATTTTTTAAACAAACAATTGCGCTTCTCAGCTCCAATTGGTATAAGAGTCAGAGGTCTCAAGTTCGATTCCATGCTTCTCTTTTCACTCATTGATGGGTTCGACAGTCGTTCGCTCTTGGAGCATGCATATTGGGTTCCTTTAATCACACGCTCCTTGAATCCCAACAATCTTCCCCTCGAAAATGTTCGCCACACCTACACCAATCAAAATGGGTCTATTAATGGGTTAACTTGTTATACGAGATAGTTATAATCTTTATATTGGTCATAAATTAGTTTATACATAATATGGATGTTAAATGAGGCATAAATAAGTTTATAATTTATTTAGACTCAACCCATCTCTATGATTCTATCTGCATTATCTCTTATCCTCACTTAATCTTAGGCTCACTTACTCCGCAATCTCACCTCAATTTGAGTATGAGTTTTTTTAAATTAGGTTAAATATGGAAGTGTTTTAGTAATATGAGTTAGGTCGGGTATAAGTTACTACATTTGCATTGCAAGAAAAAATGGATTAAAACGGGATAAATGAATCTATTTGGGTTGAGTTTTCGACCCGAACCCACTCATTTGGCAGGTCCCGCCACAACGCACCGCACCGACCATATGGAACAGGTGTATTTTTTTAACTATAGACGATCAAATAATCAAAACAATCTGCTGGTTGAGATCAAGAGAGGAGGAATGGTGGATCCGGTGGTTGGGACATCAACGCATCCACCGAGGGTGGTCGTTTTCAACTGAGATCATCATCATCCACCAAGTAAGAAGAAGACCGATAGCTACCGCGCCATCTTCCAAATGTCGATTCCATACATTACCGTGTGCGCCTTTTGCAGCTCCTTATGACAAGTAGTTTCATTGTAATTTGTAATTTGGCTGACCGAACGACACAATTGGCTCATCATGCAATTATAGTCGACTGAGACCATTCTTACGGAGAGAATATGAAGTCAATGGATGGATTTAGGTAAAGGATCATCCCGGCCTGCCAACCTACCGTTCCTAGGAATTTAACCAGACAAGTCAAAATGCATCCTGAGGGGCGGTTCACCTAGTAACCGATAAGAGTAGGTGCATCCCCATATCATAGCGAACTTCCCTAAAGATATGATTGCTTTCGACCGATACTTGCACCGACTTCTATGGCTAATAATGTCGCGACAGCGATATGGACGACCAACTACCTAAACAAAGCCGACAAACTCCTTTGGCTTTTCGGAGCACTGACGACACACTCTTCCGGTATGTAATCTACTGTCTATATGACGTGTAGTATTGCCGTTACCTTCGATATAGACCCCCGTTTGACAGAAACTTAGTTTTCAGCAAGTCCTCAACTGAAGCATCAACTCTAAGGAAAACCCCAATAAACAGATAGTAGGACCACTGAGAGGGGAAAAATGCTAACGAAACTATTCCTTGGCTTTGTGTGGTCTCAAAGCAACAGCGACTGGTGGTGTTCTTTTCAAGCATATGACCAAGGCAAGAACTCAAGTAGGAGAAGGGAAGAGAGAAAAAAGAGTAGATGAGGCACCAGTCTAGTAATATACACGTAAAATAGCAGATTATAATCTCCGATTGAGTACAAGCAAGGGAGTATATACGGTGCTAACTTATTTCATAGAAGCGCAAGCGTGGCGAGTAGGGAACAGAAGGAATGGATTAAATCCATCCGGGAGGCACTGTTGATATCTACAGATGGTGAGAAGAAAACTCTGGTATATGGTAGCGAGATCCTCTCTTATTTCTAGTCGGCCACTTATCTGTTCAGAAATACTTCGCCAGTGTGCTATCAGAAAAAGCTTGCGAGCAAGGGATTCTGGTGTGTCACTCAAAAGCTGCGGCGAAGGTATGGAGCACACCGAGCCCATCCAAAGATACTCCAGAACGATCTTTTCTTCATCCGCCTGGACGACTGGGCAATCTCCTTCTCGTTTCTCTCCAACATCTCCCACATCACATGCACATCATCGTACTCGCACCTCCTCACATCATGTCGCAGCTTCAGTAGTCCTATATTTCCCAAAAGAAAAGGTGTCAAAGCCTCACCTAAAAAAGACAATGCTTGAATCAAACTAACCCATTAAGCAATTATGCGAAACTTGGCGCACCCGACAGAAATAAAATGGTAAGGGAGATTTTCTTTACAAAACATAAAAGATTGAGGTAGTTAAAAGGAATCAATTGATGATCACCAGAGAACTTAAGGCAAGTGGAAGCACTTAAGATCACACGGTCCTTCCATGAGTTCAAATTCAGCTAACTTAGCTGAAACATTGCTTTTGGTGGATCCCCATTTTTCGCCACTCATATACATTATTCTCCTGGTGAGCTTAGGTTTTGCCAGGAAAATCAGAAAAACAAAACAGAAAGAAAAAGAAAATCCTACTCAAGACAGAATGGAAACAAAATGAAAGCATCGCGCCATAACAAATCACCGTGGCCTTCAATGCACAGCAAGTATCGAAATAAAAGCGCAAGTAAGCAACGTCTTCTTTCCTATCGATAATAAAATAACCATGTTTATTGCTATCATCATTTAATCTACTCGACACAAGAAAAATCACGAATTAACAACTGCAGCACTAGTCGTAGCTTGACTGAAGCTACATTATCAAAAGTTGGTACAACAACCAGCCACTCTAGCTTATGCTTGATGCTGATAAGCGTACTCTGTGATGTGAGAAGAGAACACCCAACTCCTAACAGGTTTAGCCAAAAGCAGAATAAAAGAGATAACATTCAACAGGGAGCCAGACTCATGTCGTCACCGGAAAAAAGGAAAGAAAAAAAAAAGAAAGCGAAATATCGTCAAGCACGCCCTCCTTTTTCTAATCAGGACAGTAGTCGACAAAAAATTTCTGATAGAAAAAGGGTTAAAATATGAACACTAAATCAGAAAACGAGAGGAAAACCAGAGATCGGAAAACAAGTATTTCGAAGCAGAACGAGAATGGTTATCAGCAACAACAATCTCCAACTGGGCATAAGCCTAAAATGAATCTGCCACTGCCACTGCCTCGTTTAGCCATCAGCCGACAGTATCCCCTGATTGAACAATGCTCAACAAAACAAGGAAAATAATCATAGGATGCGGGAACAAGGAAAAAAAAAACGATCTTGTTTGATCCGCAATCCCTAAATACATATCCGATTTCTCCGATCGAATCGCCAGAATTTCACAGGAAGAAATGATCGAAAAACAGCAGACACGCTCAATGCTCCTACACCCATTTCCGGAAAAACAAGAACAGAACCAAGAAGAGATCGAATCAAAAAAAGACATTACCGCTCTTGCGCATCCGGAGACGCGTGGCGAGGCCGATCCAGACATTCTTGAGAGGGTGCTTGAATCTGTCCCAGCACGGCATTCTCATCCCCCGGGACGGCGGCGCAAAGGGGTCAATTCGAAAGAAGCCTCGCGCCTTGCTTCGGTCCTTGCGCCTCCAGGGGGACGGGGGGCCGCGGAGGAGGAGAGAAACAGAGACGGGGAGGAGGGGGGAAGGCGAAACCTTTTCGCCGCTACAAAAACATATAACGGATGAGAAGAAACAACGCGCGCGCGCGCACCAAGGTGGAAACAGAATCAGAGATTGTACATCCCGCAATCTGAGGACTCAAGGCGTCAACGAAAATTTGCTCAAATTAGCAAAAGATCGGAACAAGAAAGATTGTTGTTCGCAGGAAGATACCTTCCCTCTCTACGGTTGCAGATCGACCGACGTTGAGTCCACCATCCTCGTCCTCCTCCCCCTCCTCCTCTTCTCTCTCTCTCTCCCTCTCGCCCCCTGAAGGAGTTCTTGGTGTCGACAGAGAGAGAGAGAGAGAGGACAGGCTGTGTCGGTTCACCCCTCCTCTCCTCGACGAGATCGTGGCTCGGTTGACCGCCACGTGTCGACCGTTGTGGGTTCGGGGTCGTGGTCGCGCTGATGGCGACTTCCCTTTTTCGGCGGGGGACGTTGACGGTTGGCCCGCCCGGCTCGCCCCACGTGTGCGGGCAGCGGGGTCCTGGTGGTCGGACGATGGGCTTGCTATAGGGGGTTGTCGGGCTCGTTGCGCCCCGTGCCGTGGCCGTGTATGCAGCAAATCGATCAGCACTTTGCATGCAGAAATTTCGATGGCATCAACATCAAATTCACATGAATAATCGTGTTATTTTATTGTTCTGTTACTCCTACACATCCGAATCTTTTACTTTACGCCATCGTTTTCTATACTTGAGTTGTTCTCGATCAAGACGTGCTGAAGAACACTATTAGAGTTGTACGAGTGGCGAAATGTGTTCGTCCTCCTTGCCTGATATCTAAGTTTCAATCTCCGACACTTGGGTATTCTTTCACAGTCACTGCACTCGGGTTCCCCAGGGATATGCGTGATAATGGGTTGCCACACCTGATGTAGGGCTTTACATGTCCCGATAAAGTCTCGAACACCTAACATTATCGGCAAAAAAAAAAAATTAAAACATGCTTGAGATAATAAACTCATGCTAACATCTTTTTCATATCATGGCCCGACTGTGCAGATATTTTTTCTTGCACTTTTCAAGAAAAATATGATGAGATGCCCATTTTTATTTTACAGTGTAATTTTAATTACGTCTATTTAGAGCGTACCTAAGCAAAAGCCCCAATTTCGAAAGTGAACAATTACGTGATCTTCACATCAAAGCTTCATGGTTCGGCTGTTCATGACTTGACCTCTCTTGGTATCACGGGGCTTTATTAGCATGATAATATTAATACCCACGTACTTGCGGGTGAATTCTATCCTTGGGTGAAGTGGTAAGGGGTTCGAGACTCCTTTTGACATTGCAATTCATCCCCGTCATGGAATGTAGTTTTTCTTTCTTTACCTTTTTTGGAAAAGAGAAGCATATTGATAAGCAAAGCATCACTAGCCATTATAATTTGCATCGAGTCATAATCAACGGTAACTGTCAAAGCACCAACGATACCATTAGATACTCACCCCAACTACTGAAATTCATACGCCAAAGCAATTAGAGAATTATAACTGAAGGCCATCCAAGAACAACACAAGACAGGAGCACTGCCAAATTCTCGAATCGAGAATTGATTATCTATATCCCTAGCATGAAGAGTTACTTAGAATATTTCTCCGACATGGCAAACCAAAAGCAAACCACGGGGGGTTGGGTTCGGCTACCTTAGGCTCAAGTAGGGCTATCGAGTCCAAGCGCTAAGCCCCAGGACCAATTCGAGTCCACCTGTGTAGGGACTGGTTCGTGGGATCAGGACAAACGATGACGATGGTGGAGATTCAAATGAATCTTGTCGATGGCTTTTGGTTTTCAAAAGCAGCAAATTAATTCCCCAACTTTTAGTGTAAACTTTATTCGCCGTCAAAATTTTCTCTTGATTGATTCTTAAAGGTTCCTCAAAAGTCGAAAATTGCAGAACTCGTTTTCCCGACATAACAAAGAAAAGGCTATGTTTTGGATGTCCAGAAGCCGGTTCAGCATAGCTTGCGGCTGTAATCGTGCCATGACGTGGTTATTTTGCGAAGCGAAGGGTCATAACTTACATGATCGTCGATGTACGGTTTACAATCACCTCAAAACTAGATGAAAACCATTTCTTATAAGCTATAATTAGACCTGTTAAATGGGTCTTAAAATCCGTATATGACCCATTTAAAAAATTAATGGGTCAATATAATTTTGAAGAGCCTATCTTAAATTGGTCTTAATATTTTAAGCCTATTATAAATGGGTCTTTAATGGGTTGAGTGTGGAACCCATTTCCAACCCACTCATTAAACCCATATCTTTTTACAAAAATATATTTTTTTTAAAATCGAATTTTTTTTCTTTTTTCTCTTTCTCTTTTTGGCCAATGGTCGGCCATGGTGACGGCTAGCAACTAGCCACCTACCACAGGGGAGGAACGATCTCACCACAGGTCGGCGAGGCCTTAGGCTCGCTGGAATCGAGCGAGCTCGGCCTCGCCAGCCTCGGGCGAGCTCGAGTCTCGTCACAGGCCGGCGAGGCCGAGCTCGCTCAATTCCTACGAGCTCGAGGTCTCACCGATCTTGTGAGACTCGAGCGAGCGAGCTCGTCCTCACTAGATTTGGCGAGGTCGAGCTCGCCCGAGGCTTGGCTTGCCAAAATCGGGCGAGCTCGAGGCTTACTTGAGGCCGGCAAGGCCTCGGCCTCATCAGATCGGCGAGCTCGAGCTTCGCCGGCCTCTGGCAAGCTTGCCTATGGTCGGTGGCCAGATGCTGGCCAGCCATCAGCCAAAAATAAAGGGAAAATTAAAAATTAAAATAATTAAAAATTGGATTTTTAAAAAAATAAAAATATTAAAATTAATAAAATAAAAAATAATTAAAATTTGTATTGTATGAAAATGTTTTAGCAGTATAATTTTTAAAAAAAGTCATAAGAAACAAGTTTTCCTATATTGAATTAAATATAGATGTGTTTTAGCTATATGCGTCGGGTCGAGTATGAGTTAGGTATAGGTCAAGTCGAGTATGGATTGAGATATTTATATTATAAATAAAATGGGTCATAGATGGGTTAATGAGTCAATTTAGATTTGATCATTTATGACCCGACTCGATCGACCCATTTAACAGGTCTAGCTGTAATAGCTTTGGAGGTATTGCAGCTATCGAAGCGTTTGTCAAAGACCTTCAAAACTACAACATCCTTTTTCACGGTTGATATCGCTAGGCCAAAGCGGTACTCGAGGAAAAAAAAAAAAGAAGTTACCTTTTATTTAAAATTGAAATACTTGTTGGTTAAATTTCTCCAGCACTGCCTGCAAAAGCCGGTGATTTCCAAGTTAAATCCCCCCAACTGTCAACAGTTGCTGCTGGCGTAGCATTATCTTTCACACGGATGGATAGATTATATTCCGCGCTAGATATTTTCACCTGCGAAAAGGCAAAGCCCGGAGGAGAAAAAAAATACGAAAAAATCTTTTAAAAAAAATTGCACGGATTATTAGATTCAATCATTTTTCTTTTGGTTTTTTCCTTTTTCAAGAAACCGGGCTTCGGAATCTCTCGGCCTCGCAGCTTCCGCTTTAGGTTCGGGCCGACGATCTGTCGACGACTCCTCCCCAGGTCTCCGTCGTCGACGGCTGGAGGATTTCCCCCCGCTGGAGCTCGAGGTCGCGATGTCGAGGGCGCGAGTGTACGCCGACGTTAACGTGCACCGGCCCAGGGATTACTGGGACTACGAGGCGCTCACCGTTCAATGGGGGTAGACCGCTGGAATCCCTCTCCCCCCGATCTGCGTTTCTTGCTTGCTTATCTTCTTTCGTTTGGTCGGTGGCGGCTCGCCGGGGCGCGTTTCGGTTGCGATGCTTTGTGGGTTTCGGCTGAAGTTCTTGTTTTTCGAGATGGGTTTCGCTTCTTTTTATGTTTGGGTTTGCGTTAGGGTTGGATGCTGTATCTGGGTGTGTTTTGCTTCCCCGCTGCTTTGGTCTGGGGTTTGCTGAATTTGGTCGTGTGCGTGCGGCGAAGGGAATGCGCGGTCGTTATGATCGTCTCCGGTTGCTAAAAATCGTTTCTGTAGAGATGCGAGTCATTTGGCAACGAGGCCGATGTTGTCTTGATGCTGACGCATGCTGTGGAATTTTAGCTGGAGGATGCGCGGTGAGAGTTTGGTCGGGTAGTGTTTTTAGCTCGTCGGAGCTAGTCGTGCTGAGACAAGGCTCGAGCGGATCAATTTTGAACCGTTATGTTCGATGATCTGGTTCAGCTGGAGTGTTTTTCGACTATGCATGCTACATGGTTTGATGATAGTGAAAAGTTGGATGCTGTAAGACAGATAAGGTTATAGCGAGGGGTGATGTGACAGTGATGTGTCTTTTGTTAATGCTTGCTCCGATGGGTTTTGTTTTTTTTAATTAAGAGTTCCTTCTGTGTCATCGATTCAGTGGAGTTCTCTGAGCTTTAAGTATCTTTTACAAGGTGTGGATTATGAGATCTGGATATTTGTTGACTACTAGCAAGAGCTGTTGATTATTCTGACTCTTAGGTGTCTTCAGCTATTCCTTGGTTGCAATGGATGAGAAATCTGGCTTTTGTTGTACTGTTCTCTTTGCCATATGTTGTCTTCTGTGTCTAGTGACGTTGAAGCGTGTTTTCAATGTTTTTGATTTTGTGGAAAATTTGAACAATCTATAATTAAGTTTTCCTGCTCTTCTTTGTCCCCATGGCCAGAGATCAAGATGACTATGAGGTAGTCAGAAAAATTGGGAGAGGAAAATATAGCGAGGTTTTCGAAGGTGTTAACGTCACCAATAATGAAAGATGCGTCATCAAGATCCTCAAGCCTGTTAAGAAAAAGAAGGTAACTCTTTCGATTACTCCTTCCACTCGGATTTCCTAGCAATATGGATATTTATGTTGCCAGACTAATGCCTGTTGGTCATTCTTTATAACATGCATTTCTGTATAATTGATGTAATACCTCATGGTTGTGCTTGAAGTTTTGGAGCTTGAACTATGAATTAGGCAGGAGTTTCGTCATAAATAGTGTACCATTGGTCGTGCTTTCACCACATGGAATTGATGGAGAAGATATGTTGATAATCGCCTTTCTATATCTACAGATGTTGACATCCTAACTGCAGGTCCTATCTGCAGAACAATTCAAATTCTACAGATAGCTTTCTGCACATACCTTGAAACATTTGTTCATTGATCTCCTCTTGATCGGTTGCATCATATCAATATTTAAACTGTTGTCCACGCCTGGCATTTAATGATGCTGGGAAGTTTTGTATACCTGTCTTGCTGCCTGTGAGAGTACCCAGGCAGTAGCGACTTTATAATTTGATGTCAGTGTAGGCATCGAGTTGTAAGCAAACATGTAATTTATCAATTTCAGTGTATTTGACTGCTATAGAAGACTATCAATTAACAATAGATATATACTTAATTGATATATGGATTCTTTCTCTTTCTTGTATTTACTATTTACCTTTTGTATGATTCATGCGTCTACTTTACATGGTTTCTCATTGTTGAGTTTTTTTACTTTGGTAGCGATTTTAGCATTTGCTGCTACCATCTTGTGCTCTAATATGGCAGTATGTCTATATCTCTGCAGATCAAGAGAGAAATAAAAATACTGCAGAATCTCTGTGGTGGCCCTAATATTGTGAAGCTGCTTGATATTGTCAGAGATCAGCACTCGAAAACCCCTAGCTTGGTTTTTGAATATGTGAACAGTACAGATTTTAAAGTTTTGTACCCCACCCTAACAGATTATGACATACGATACTACATATATGAGCTTCTTAAGGTACAATTCTTATTCATTGATGCATCAACATCTTGGGTTTGTGTCTCTTTTACTAGGAATATAGCTTCTATGAATATAGTGTGTTTGGATAGACTTTTACCACTTACTTTTTGATGAATCTAAATCTTGCGACATACGCCCTCTAACTTTGTTTAATCCCAAATACTTGAACTTTCACAATACGTAAATATTGACTAGTGGATTCACACATATTGTGTTCATAATTTTTTGAAACTTGGATAACATTCTTAATTTTGGCGGGAAAGCAAAAAAGTACGTTTGCTTAAACTTAATTCTAAACAAACAAGCCTTAGTATTCATAGATTAAAGTACTTTGTCTGTGTACATTAAAGACTTAGGTATCTTTGTTGTAATTTCAGGCATTGGATTACTGCCATTCACAAGGCATAATGCATCGAGACGTCAAGCCGCACAATGTTATGATTGACCATGAATTGAGGAAGCTCCGTTTGATTGATTGGGGACTTGCTGAATTCTACCATCCTGGTAAAGAATACAATGTCCGTGTAGCTTCAAGGTAAGGATCATGGATTCCATGGAATCATATGCACATTTGATTTTGTTGGGCCTGATATACCTTCTTCCTAAGAATGTAAAGTAAAAATTAACTGATCGTGTTATGTGCCACCTTCCATAGTAACATCAGCAATTACAATTTTATTGCTATGATAAGATAAACTGAAACTTTCATTTATTTTAGTTTTTAGATATTAAAGGCACAAGCTGGTGCGTTTCCCTTGAGAAATGATCTTCTCTTGTCAAGCAGTTTATGGTAATGAATTGATTGCCTACTGATTTCCTGCCCTCCCTCCCATTCCCCTCTTGAAGTATCTAATTATTCCATGTTAGGTGGAGCCATGTGTTTTAGTTGGGTGTTCTGTGAATTACTTCCTTAATGACTGGTACGCTGTTCATTTCTGGAAATCTTGTTAGACTTTATGTGTTAGAACTGGCTCCATGAAGGCAATTTAAGGATTTTGAAGGAGCTTGCTTTTCGTTCGACTTGAAAGCACTCTTTCTGAGGGTTAATAATCATCCTTATCAATTTGCAGGCTTGTATCTCTGTGTGGAGACGGGAAATTTTGGATGATTTTTTGAGAGACCTGGTTAATAATCCTTGTTTGTCTCATGGCATGCTTTCTGCTTTTTATATTTGTTTGTACTTTTTACTTGTTTTTTGTGTTTTTGATGATCCAGTTAGTGTACCAAGATTTTTCTGAAATATATTAACTATTGAAACTGGATTCTGTTCAACTATGTCAGATATGCGGTGGTAATTTAGACTATATGAATATGCCCCTTTTGGTGTCTCGGATGAACCTCATACTGTTTGTTCAGAGGCTCTACTTGATATATTTTTGGACTTACAGTTGTATAATATTAATGCATTGTTGTATGAGAATTCCTTTACTATGGTTCTCTTTGCACAAAATTAAGTGATATGATCTTTCAGATATTTTAAGGGTCCGGAGTTGCTTGTTGACCTCCAGGACTATGATTATTCTTTGGACATGTGGAGCCTTGGGTGTATGTTCGCAGGAATGGTACGATAGTACTGAAAAATTTAATAGCATTTGAAGTATTTCTTTTAACGAATTTTGATGTGTTCAAACATCCTTGCAGATATTTCGGAAGGAGCCGTTCTTTTATGGCCATGACAACCATGACCAGCTTGTCAAAATTGCGAAGGTAATGTGGAATCTATGTGGCCAATATTATTTGAATTGGAATGTGTTTGGTGGGTGAGTAAAGTTTGGGAGTTGGCTACTGAGAAGCTTTCTGAATAAGGAAAATAAGCATGTTGCTATATTGTTAAAAGGGGTAATCTTTGTTGTCCTAACTTCTGTCGTGATTTTGTGGTCATGCTTCCAGGCATGACCCTGATGAGTTCAACTTTTCGTTGTTTCTTTGGGTTAGAGTGGTAGGATAATATGGCCTTAATGATTATATCCCCGAATTACATCATTGAGGATATTAAAACCACTAGTCAGACGATCTTCAAAGACTTACATTTTGACCCCTTTTTAATGGGCAAAATGGAATTTGCTTATCTTCTGGAAATGCTTGCTTTTGCCTTTGAGATGGCTGAATGCTAAAATGCAATTCCATCTGAATTTAAGTAGTACAAGCACAGTTTGATTAAGATATTATATCTATATAAACTAATAATCTGTTTGACTAATTAGAAGCTAATAAAATGACATACTTAGAGCCTCAGCCTACGTTAGATATCAATGTAATGCAGTGGACTGTGATTTGAGTGACGAGCATACCATCTATAATCTCAGAGTGGCAGTGTCTTTGCCTTTTCAAACTAGTATTCGAGATTTCTTTCTAACTGTTTGTGTCGCATATGCACTGCACTGCAGGTTCTTGGGACAGATGAATTAAATGCATATCTGAACAAATACCACTTGGAGCTCGATCCACAGCTAGAAGCTCTTGTTGGAAGGTTCTCCATATTCTGTTCTTTTACTCCTTAAGATGCTAGCTAATCATTCTATCTCGCATATATTTAGTTTATAGTCAGCTATGGCCTTTTGGTGTGTAGAGTTGGGGCAAGTTGTTAGGAGGGATTGCCACTTGCAAACAAGTCTAACTAGATCCTCCTCTCTGAGCATTGGGCAATAAAAAACTCAGACGTTAACTCAGTTTTTGGACAATGATGCTTCCTGAATAGACTGGAGGCTGCAACCTCTGAAGAGGGTCGGTTATGTTGTTGGGAAGGATGTCAGAGATACAGTTATATCCTCTGATAATTTGCATGTGCTGAATTAGGCTCTCTAAAAAACCGAAGTCTGAACTGAAACTTCAGTGCGTTCAAGAAGCTGTTAATGGCAATGTGCTTTCCAGTTCCGGCAGGACAGTATGTTTAAGAACTTTGATTCTATTTGTGGCATCTTACCCCAATAAATTGGTGATTGCAGGCACAGCCGGAAACCGTGGTCCAGATTCATTAATGCTGATAATCAGCATCTTGTTTCTCCAGAGGTTAATTTCTGTCCTTATGTTGTTTTTTTGAAAACCTCCAAAAGGATTTCTGATTAGCTTCCTTGGTATTTCTTTTTCTATACCTCTAATAATTTTTCATTCTTGATCACATAATATGTTCAGGCTATTGATTTTCTTGACAAGCTCCTCCGATACGACCATCAGGATAGGGTTACGGCAAGAGAAGCAATGGTATGTTTTTGGGCAAAACTGCCCTTTGTGCTAACGCTCATCATTTCTTCTATTCCTAATATATTGCCATCCGCAAATTCGGTCCCTCTTGGACCATGGACCTAATAGTAAGCCTTTTGTGTATCTTTTATTGCTTTACGATAATTATGTGAAGACTTCATTATTTGGATCATACAGAGTAGTATATCATGAATCCCTTTTAATGCCGTGCTAAACGCACTGTGTCATCCTCTAACTCTATAGTCGACTATGGCTTCCTCTGTTGAAATAATTATTTATTCTCTAGGGTAAACTCAGAGAAAATGGTTATGTCAATATTTTAGAAATGTATACAGGCTGTCCCCCAGTGTGTTGTTGTGTTTCCGCGAATAAGGCTCTCAAGTCTATATGTGTCACTACTCGATCTTTTCGATTCCTTCCATTTCAAGGACACGAGACAGTGAAACAAAGAAAAATAAAACTGGAGGATAAGATTAGTTTCCCCTCTTTATCTCGTTGCCAATTTCTTATGCTCTCGAATCATTTGATGTGGGTTATATGCTAGCTCAAATTGTCTTGTCTCGAAATATAGCTTTTCGTCTCATATGCAACTTTGCCATGAAATGGTTTAAACGAACGAGGCATGAGTAGTTTAACTTCCAATGCTCTTTATATTTCGCAATTTCCAATGTTGGCTTTCACTTTGCGATGTCAGTCATGAAGCCCTGTACATTCGTATTGTTTGGAAGAGTGGCTCATGTGAACATATTCATCCTTTTCAGGCTCATCCATACTTCTCCCAAGTAAGATCGGCAGAGAACAGCAGGATGAGGACACAATAAACTGTTCCGGGAGTCGTCAACTGTGGTACTCTGTATTAGTTCAGGCTGCTTCCTTGGTTCTTCCTCGAATCTTTATGACCAGGAATAGCTTCAAATTTTGCCCCACAAATTGATTTTATTGTTTCCAGTTCTTAAACTGGGGCCGCAGGATGTGCCTTGAATTTTACAACCGTGGTTATTCAGTTCGGACAAGATTAAATGTACGGCAAATGCTGATTTTTGGATTATCCTGATTTGTGTGCTATATAAAACACTGCTTGGACGATTCTTCTCTTGGTTTTGCCATTGACTTGGCACCGATATGTAGTCCAAACTGATTGTTTGCCATGAGACTCCATTATCCAGGCTTGCCCCGGGGTGGCATGGGTTTGTACAGGACTCTTTTCCATCTTTTTTCGTTTCCAATCGTCACGATTAAGATTGAAAACGCGAGACGACGTGGTTATTGAAGTGGATGTGGGCAGCGGAGGGAACAGAATCCTTTTCGTGTTTATTGGCATGAACTCGCCATCCGCAGCACTCGTGATTAAACAGAAACCTGCTGATCTATCTTCTATCGTATCCTATCCATATGTTGGAGATGGATGTTCCTTCTTCCCTATACTACAACGGACATACAAATCTCCTCATGAATTCTCTTCTTGCCCTTCGAAAGAGGAAATCGGTATTACTTGGGAAGCCGATAACGTAACTCGAGTTCAAAATCCTGCTAGAGACGAAGCGATGAGCTTCATATCAGGTAGCTAAGGAATGGAGGAAAGATACCTATGCAACCCCAGCAGGTATTAAGCCTTGTTCGCTACGCAGGTCATTGGCTTTGTGTCAATTTGTAATACAAACATGAAGTTAGACAAATTAACTGTGACAAAGGCAGCGGAATTTTTATTAGCAAACGTTTTATAATATGTCCGAGTCGATGAATACCCCAAGAGTGCATAGACTGCTACACAAAAGCTCCAAACTTGACCACAATCACAACAAGAACATGACGAGTTCATAGAACCATTGTCTGCTGTCATCGATTGATGTCATTTCTTCAGATGAGGAAAACATGCGTACAAATCCGATTTGGGATGTTTTGCTTCTGCGTGTTCTCTGCACTTGACCTCTGTCGTAGTGCAAATGAAAGTCTGCATGCAAACCTTGCACTGCGATGACAAAAACATATGCGTTAAAAGAGAGCGGAAGAACCTTGAGCTTCGTATTTTCATGGCTAAATCATGATCACGGTGGATTACCAAGCCAAACAACTCACAATACACGTGATTAACCATAAACGAAGAAAATGAAGATAACGGTATGATTTGGGGTGGAAAAACTGGCCATCAAATAACTATTGGGAAAAGAGGCATCTACATGAAGTGTGACACCAAATGAAAGAGTAAATCACAAGACGAAACAGAACAGAAAGATGATCTTAAAGAACACAGATTACCATGTACGATTAATATGTTGACTACTAGAGGGCTTTGCAAAGCCCTGAAGCCAAGTGTAACAAAAATATACAGGTCAAGCCATCATAATGTTCTTCACTGACATTTACTGGTGGCCGTGGGTCACAATCTATAGATGCATCAACCAAAATGGTATACATAAGCGTATAGAAATCAGAGAGATTAACTTTAGACTTGGAAAACACTTGAAACTATGCATAACCAATAAATTCTTTTCATGTGCAAATATCCAAATTAGCATCACATTTCATATAAGTGATACCACATTGCAGATTCTCTCTCTCTCCCGTGCTGTGAAATGTTGTAAGCTACATGTTTGATGATGCGTGTTTTAAAGCTGCAGCACTTCAAAGCTGGGTGAGGCAGCTTCTTGAAAACTGTTGTAAGCTGCTATAGCTTTTGAGGTGTTTGCCAAACACACCTTTAAAAGCTGCAAACACCTCAAAAGCTACAGCATCCTTTTTACAGCTGAAACTGTTACGGAAAAGTTGTACCAAACAACCTCTCAATAAAACAAACCACCAATCTGATTTAAAATATGCCATTCTACACAAAAGAAAAGCATGATCCACCACCAGAGTAACAAAAAACGACAGTGGATGTATAGATGCTTGAAAACGATTCATGACACAGTGACCCCTTACACCACCTAACAGAACAGAACAGAACAAGAAACTACCAACTGCAGCAAGTTAGAGGGCAAATTCTGCTAATCGGTATTCCTTGGTGAAAAAATTCTGCTAACTGCTCACGAAAGAGTAGCAAGTTTTGAATTTTCAACCTCCTCAGTAACAAGTGCATTGCCTAAATAGTCTCGACTGCAGGACGCAAGAAAAGGTACACTTCTGCTAACTCCGACATTGGTATTAGAGTGCATGTTGATTGTTTACTGTGCGCATCTTTAGTATACACCCTTGTATGCTCTTAAGCTAATATCAATAGCTTGATTCAATTCAATGAAATTTGCTTTAAGGTTCTCACAAAATATCAACTAATACCCCAACGTTGTTAACTTCCTTTTACTCAATCCCTTTTCGCTATCATTTTTTCCTTGCTCCCACTTATCAAGACTAGAGAACTTCACAAAGTCTTACAAGCCACAATTTTAATCCTGAAACTATCGAATTGCTCACATGCAAATTAGTATTTGGTGAAACTCATTCACCCGATAACAATACTCCCACTAGTCTCAAGGGTCTTACAAGATCTCCTCATATTACGTTTAAGAGCATAATCACTAATTTGCATTAGGTGAAAGTCCAATAAATAATCTGTTGTTCCGGTTAAAAAACATAATTTTCCAAACTTGGCTTTTCCTTTTTGCTTTTTCATACTTCTATTTGTATGTTCACCTTTCTTATCCCAATTAGTCGTTCCCTCCATAGGGGACTTCAGAAGTCATGAGTCAGGTTTTTGGTGGACCCGATCCGATATCCAACGAGAGCAAAAGAATTCTCAGTTACTACACACAACCACCCCAATCTTGAAAAGAAGACAGTGCGTCAGAACTAAAAACCATTCCCGTCGAGTAAAGCTATACACACATCCTACTCGCTCGCCTCAGTCAAGCAACCGGGAATTAAAAAATTAACTTAAGAGCAGAGGAGTTGTCATACAAACTCAAATGCATAAAAAGCAGCAATGGCTACATCAAATCCATGCTCTTGCACTGGCCAAAAGAAGCATATAACCCTTGCAAATTCAAAATCAACTTAATAAGTAGGATAAACAAACAGCGGTACCTGGATATTCATGGCTTTCTTGTTTGAATCAAGCTGACTTCCTGCAAATACATACACACAGCAGAAATAACACAATGAGGGGCAAGAAAAAGGGAAACTTTGAATTACGGGCATTCTGGGGCTATTTCCTTCCAAACAACATTACAATATCAGCGTCCGACTAAATCGGGAAAAAAACAGAGCAGAGAGTTTATTGATGAAGCAACGAAAAACGACATCAAAATTGCAACTTTTTGAGCTCCCCATCTTCAAGAAGGAGCTACAGATCGACCCAACAAGCAAAAGCTTCAACCTCGCAGCCGGTAAGCTGGGATGCCATCTTCTCGAATTGTTTCCAATTATATGAGCTCAAAAAAAGAGAAACTTTACAGCCCAACCCGAGATCTATAATCTCTAAAACAAATTTCCAGAGGACACAGAGAGAGAGAGAGAGAGAGAGAAGAGAGAGAGGACCTCGAACGCCCTTCTGCTTCTCCAGGTTCCTCTCGCGAGCCATCTTGGCTTTCTGGCCGTTGCCGCCGCCCATTTCCGCCGCTCCCCTTCCCGCTTCGATCGCAGCCGCGGAAATATGATCGAGACCCCAGAGGACGAGATCACGACACGGGATCGACGCCGGTCGGTGCTAGAGACCCGGCAGAGGCGAGAAGGCACGACAGGCTACAACGCTACAGTGGAGACACGGCTCTTCTCCCCCACAGTAGCCCGGGATTTTTCCTCGAGTTGCGGGGGCCTTTATACTCGCGCTCGTCGGCTTCGACGCGGTCTTGCTGTCGCGCTGCGGCGCATTTCCCTTTTTGCCCCTCTCTTGTAATTTGTAATTACGTTTTTTTAGCTTGACATGTCGAGAAAAATAAAATGTCGAGAAAGATAACCTCGAAAATAAGAATTTAATTAAAATGTCGGTTTGACAAGACCCCTTGGCCTTTAGTTTCCCTTTACGCATTGGATGGCACGTGACACGTGGCAAACCATCATTGGCCCGTATTTCCCGGCACGCGATAGCTTATCTACCGCCGACTCTCCTTTGTTAGGGTTGCCGTGCAATATTCCCATCTGCCAGCCATCTTAATCATTTCTTATAAAACTTCCTCGGTTCATTCTTAGGGGACTTTTTCGGAACTTCCGGATGTCCAGGCTTCCACATTTTGGACGGGACGAAATCATCCGTTCCCTTAATTATTTTTCATTTTATGACACTATCTCATTCAATACATCTACAAGTCTTTTACATTTTATTAAAATGCTGATTCCGTATCATTCACACGTATTGTTCCGTTAATATACATTGCCCTGCTCATGCCGATCCATAAACTCTCGACGGTTGTGTCCCGAGTTCATAATGCGAGGAAAAACCAACGATTCATCGGTTCACGCTTCACCAACATCGATTGAAAATAAAAATGATGTACAAATTGTTTATGATCTAGGGAATTCCTCCGGAAGTCGGCGTTCTCACGGCCATAGCAATGGTCGGATCGTGTCGGCTACACCATCGAAATGGATCGATTCTTTTCTATGTACGCGTCGATTCACGACACCTATGGAACAAAAAAAATTATGTGCTAATGCTCTTGATTGCGCGATTGAACCGGCCGGTCCATTGTGGAGAGAGTGATAAGAATGGATGCTCTTACAGCCAGAGAAGAGGGAACAACTTGAAGTGCTGAGAAAACATCCGCAGCTGTATGTCGCCCACTGAAATGGATGGTGGGCGGTGATCGTAGCGTGCCCACTGGGGGCTTGGTATAAAGGTGGGGCCCATCAAAAGAATGGAGGAGAGAGTGGTCAGACTTTGCGGCTTTCTTTTTGTCATGGACCTTCTTCCCCATGAGTTGGTTGTCCGTTGGGGGGGCGGCTAGATCTAATAATTTCGAATCAAGAATAGTCCTGGTGGTTCAGGATCAAACGAACCGGTTCCCGATGGCACAAATTGGGAATCGGCTCTTCTGATCCGATTTCCAATTTTCAAGGTGAGCATTGGCCCACCAAAAGAGTGGAAGTGAGAGTGGTGAGACTTTGCGGCTTCCTTTTTTGTCATGGGCCTTCTTCCCAATGAGTTGGTTGGCCGTTGGGGGGCTAGCTAGAGTTAATAATTTCGAATCAAGGCTGGCCCAGTTCCGGATTCAGGACCCGGCAAACCGGTTTCCAATAGCACAAATTAGGAATCGGCCCTTCTGATCTGGTTTCTAATTCCAGGGTGGCATCGGCCCACCAAAAGAATAGAGGAGAGAGTTGTCAGACTTTGCGGCTTTCTTTTTGCCATGGGCCTTCTTCCCCATGACTTGGTTGGCCGTTGGGGGGCTGGCTAGAGCTAATAATTTCGAATCAAGGTTGGTCCGGTTCCAAATTCATGACTAGGCAGACCGGTTTCCAATAGCACAAATTAGGAATCGGCCCTTCTGATCCGGTTTCTAATTCCAGGGTGGCATCGGCCCACCAAAAGAATGGAGGAGAGAGTGGTCAGACTTTGCGGCTTTCTTTTTGTCATGGGCCTTCTTCCCCATGAGTCGGTTGGCCGTTGGGGGGTTGGCTAGAGCTTATAATTTCGAATCAAGGTCGGTCCGATTCCATGGTGAGTTTTGGATCAGGCGGACTAGTTCTCGATAGCACAAATTGGGAACTAGCCCTTCTGATTCGCCGGATTTCGTTCACCCCCTCAAGAGAAGCTTTTCTTTTTCTGATTTTCATGTCGGAATGAAGACACCAAGGAATCATTTTCAGCTCACGAAATTCTACTCTTGAAAATAACTTCCCAGATTTCTTTTAAAAAATAATTATTTTGAAAATGCTGCCAAACACTTTTACATAAACGTCTTCTCTTCCCGATGAAAACTAAAATAGAGAGCCCGGAAAATTTGCTCGAGCCGAACAGGACGACGCGTGCTCTGCACTCAGTTTGATGCATAGCTCTTCAGTTGAAGAATGATTGGACTCGATTTATTTCTTTGTTTTTTCCAATTTCTTTCCTTCCTCTTTTTCTTTCGGCATTAGGAGATCGAGGGGTTTTGGACAATAGTGAATCGTGTGAACTTCATCTACCGTGCTGTAGGGCTTGATTTTGACTTTATTAATAACCTGTCCATCATTTTCCAAGTTGTTTTTCTTTCTTTTCGGCTTTATTTTTTTTTTGTTGGTTGCATTGGCCAAACCCTTGCCATTTGAAATTAAGAACAAGCTCTCAAGAAATGTTCAGTTTCAACTTGCTTCATTTTGAGCCCTAAAACCGATGCAACCGGGAATGAGAGCCGCTCCACCGAATTTGTGTTGCATGAACTTCCACGTTGATCTCCACTTCTTTTTCTCTCTCCATTTATGGCGAGGCACCTTGATTTCCACTTGGGAGTCGGAAGATTCAAGATTGTTGCCATCTGGCCGGCTTACTCATGGGGTCATCTCAATCCCCACTGACACAGTAGTTGCTACGTGTTTGGTTATAATTCAGTCCGTGTCTAGGGGTTTGAGATAAGCTGTCCGAAACCATTCGACCCAACGTCAAAGATAGAACATAGAAATGAATCTTTGCTTTAGTGAAAAATAAAATCGAACTTCCAAGAACAAACCCCTTTTCTCTTTTTGGGTCGATGGTGGCTTGTTTCGTATTTCGGGCTTTGGAGCAGGCTCGAAACTTCGAAATGTCGAGCCGGTCCATTCCCTCGCTCCTGCCAAACTTCATCGTGTGCTCGGTCCAAGTCGTCGAATATCTAAATTCGATCTTATCAACGATGTAAGAAAGTAACGAAAATTCGCACAATACAAGAATTTATGTAGTGCAGCAGGGGAGATATTCCGCCTACCTACGTCCACGGGGAGAAGAGATCCGTTTCACTAATAACGTAGAAAAGTATACAACCACTCTTTCTCACCTCCTGTCTCTATCTTAGAGACCTGTTTCGCTCTAAATATATATAGCGAAACCTTACATGGCACAAATTACAAAATTACCCACATAGCTTAAAATACTTAGTTTTCCCATATAAATCATTTTATGATTGAACATAAAACGCTTCTGGTGGCCCAGGGGCGCTGCCCCCGCGACCCCCGCCGGAGCAGCCCCCGGACCCTCACCCGCTTACCGAGGAGCGGGACCCCCGTGCTGTCCAGTCGTCAGGAGGCCCTTCGGAACCGCCTCATAATCTCTTGCATAACAGAATACAAGACATCAACTTCAACACAAGTTCAGCCCTATAGCCGAGCCTCCAAGGGGGGGAGAGAGAGAACTTTCACAACACGCACTGGTTCGCGTGATCCCTTACTCGATCGAGCGAACCTCACGTGGGGTTCGCCCGACCCGAGATGTGCGATCGACCGCGTACGGTCTTGATTTTGCGTTATAACGACTCGAGACGGACGAGGAGAGACGGAGAGCACTTTGCTAATCACATGGTTCATGCTAGCTGCTGGTTTACCATTATGGCAAAACGCGTGCAACTCCCGATTAGTGCCCTTTACCGACAAGCACATTGCTCGTCCGAGGTATTGACGTTGAACGCAGGGGGTAGCTTTCGCACGTATGGTCCAATCTTTGCTGGGTCGTCGCTTATCGTAGTTTCTCGGCATCTTCCGTGTCCTCGGCACCCAGCGCGAGGAAATCATGGCGCATTGTCAAAAGATGGAAGAACCGCATACGTGTCGAGCCCATCTCTTTCCAATACGGCATTATCATATTTATAGTGCGGTGGTCACATTTCCCACGTTTCTCCTTTTGGCCATCATCTCTTTGCATACTTAGCGCACCTCTCTCCCTCCCATCAATTAGCAAAAAGACGGATTTCACCGTATTTGTTTAGTGGCAACGTTCGATTTCATGCATCTCGAGTCTTGTTACGCCCTTTAAAAACAAGGAGATAAAAGTTTAAAGTGTGTAGACAACTCGGCGGCGGCTTATTGGTCATGACGGTGCGCCGCACTGGCACGGGAGACCAGCTTTGGTGATAGGGTCCAAAAGAAAAGGAAAAAGAAGGGATCAAACATAGCTCGAGTTTTTATTTGTCAAATTCGATCATGAAATAACCTTTTCTACATAATTTATTCTCACTAAGTAGAGCGCAATGTACAGTATGGATGCGTCTAATTCAGCATTTCTTAAAGGGCTTTGTGCATCAAAAGGCCTTTGCGTTGAACTTAAGAGGTTTGGTTCATCATTCCTTAAGGCTTTTGCACCGAACTTAAGAAGTTTGGTTCATCGTTCCCAAAGGCTTTCAAGTTAAAATTAGCATTTTTAAAATTCTTTTAGCCCCATGCAACTTCCACTCGAAATTTGCATTTCAGCAGTTTTCAAAATGTTATTCAAGGGTTGGTGGATTTTTTCCCTTTCAACTTTACCTTTGCTAATTTTGCAAGGCTCGCCGGCGATCATGCGAGGCTCGCTGGATCACGTGGTTAATGCTTGCACAAGGCTCATTGACAATCGCCATTGCCTCACTTGTGGCTCACGAATCCCAGTCGCCATGCCCTCCGTTTTTTCCGTTTCTTCTTCTTCTTCTTCTCACCCCATATTATATTGCAAAAATACACCAAAAGTCAATTAATCCAATGGTATTCGCTTTGAGCAAATACGCTTTAAATTAAAGATTTTTTGGGGATACTCTCCCAAGCATCTCCACCTTCTTGCAACAAACATACTCGCCTTCTTGCTCATACATATCTACGTGCCTCGTTCGCTAGTATATCGCCAAACCAATTTGCAAGTTTTAGTTTGTACTAGTTGTTGCGCGCTTAGCGGTGCTTAATTACATCCACGAAATAAAGTCATCATGCACAGTATCTTAATATGGAATTTAGTGCTTCCATACCTACTTAATCATTGGTATATTCTGTTACTCAAATCAAACTTAATTAACTAAAGGACTTAGTACACTATGTCGAAAACTCTAATTAGTTGATCGTACCATATGAATGCTCTAATAAAACTTAGTGGCCCGAAGTATATAAATCTCGAGATTTCTGATGTACTTGTTCATTCTTTCCTCCTCTATTTTTTGGCTAAATTTATAGCGCCTGCCTTGTTGGGTGTTGCATGTTACCCGTAATTCACCCTTTGGGAGTCATCAAGGATAAGCACGAAAGCTGTCCGGAAGTCAACAAAAGGGTGCGAGAAAAGCTCTAGCCGGCAAAATGTGGATTTCTCGTTAATCAAACAGGTGATTGTCTTCATGCCCCAAGAAACTTCTTCATCGTCAGCCTAACCTGGGGTGTTCAGACGGGCTTACAAGTTAGGACGAGTTTGAGTCTAAGCTTCCATAAGAAATAAATATAATCTTTTTGCGTTATAAAACTTCACGAGTTCGACTTTAGATGTGCTTCACGTGTCTTCAAAGGTTTGACGACGATATCATCGACCGGAAGAAAGATTAGAGAAGGTGAAACACGTGGGTTGCAAAAGGCAATTGGTAAGGAGGCCAAGTGCTTCTGGTCACTCAGTGGCTAAAGTGAATCAAGGAAATAGAAGAGGCCACAAACAATATTATGCTATTTGATGTTGATGTCGTGGACCACAGATTTTGATAGCAGGATTCTTAGTTCTGCCGCGGTTTATGCTTGATCTGCGCTCAATATTGCCCGTTAGAGAAGACTCGCGCTTTTTCCAGTTCAGTTTTTACTACAGACCTATCATTATAATATAACCACATTATCTTTTTACGTACCCCTCTTTTAATTTAACATTATTTCTCGCTTTTTTTTCCTGTTTGTTTGGTTTTCAACTTTACTAAAAGACAAAACTACCCTTACCACTCTCGAATACCTCGAGTCCCGCTTTATTGTGTTTTTCGAACTTCAAATTTTTCAATTACAATTCTATTTGCACACAACAAAGACTAAAGTCGAATGGGGGCTTGCCCCAGTGCTCACAATTCCCACATGGGAATGAGGAGGTGGAGAATTTGAAACTCCCCTCCTTCGAATAGGTGGGGTTTATGGGCTTATAGGGTTTCCCCAGGCGGAGCGGAGGAGCTCCAAAATCTAGGAATACACCTGGCCGACAAAAAATAAAAGATTATTTCTTGCCTTTTTTATCTTCTTTTTGTTCGGTTTCTTCTTCTTCTTTTATTTGGGATGAAACCGACGTCCTTCTTTAAAAAAAAATAGTTTATATTGCAGATAGATAACTAGTTATTTGTGTTGATGAGTTGTATATTTATATTTTTAATTTTGTACCGGGAAACCATTATTCTAACAATAACCTAAGCCCAAATAAGAGGGAAAAGAATCGTCTAATAGTTTTAATGAATGCAGATGATTTAATTATAACTTTAATTTGTGTCATTTTATTGGTAAATCCAATAATACAATGAAAGATGAGCAAATTGTGTAAAAGTATACATCAACCATAATATTCAATCTTTGATTAAATCTTCACAAATTTGTACTGAAAATCGAAGACAAAAGTTCATGATCATGAGGAGAATCTAGGGGAAATAAAGGGAACAATGTGCAGATAAAACTAACCTTTCTTTACTCCGATGCATGATTTGTGCTTGCTTGGATTATGACGAATGGTTAAGCTCTCGTGTAAGTGGAAAATGGAGAATAATTTCAGAACAAGGCAAATACGAAGGAAATGTTGAAATACAATAGGGGACCCACGAGGGACAATGATGTCATTTCAAGGTGGTAGGGACGCATGCAATAAAAACGGGACGAAAAGTGCGCGGACTTAAAAAAATTGACCAACTTTGTTTTGGTATGCATTCCTTCCTTTCTGGAAGCTTGGGTGAGTAGTCTAAGGAAGGCATTTTCGTAGGAAGCAAGGATTTTGATTTTGCAATCAAATTGATCGCATTGTATGCAATTTCATTACACCTTCCTGCGAGGAGGTCGTTGTCAAGTTTGTCCAAACATATTTGAACAGGTTAGCCTGACGAAGAAGCAAGGTCCATATCATTTAGTAACAAATTCCGACAGATTCAAGAAGCATCTCAATTGATCAACCTTTACAAAAACCTCTACGTAAAACAAAGGGGGAAAGGCAAAAAAAATGAAAGACCCGAATCGGTTCTTTGCTTTAAGTACAACTTAGGTCGTGTTTCGGGTTGGAAATGACATCGACCCGTCTTGTTCGGTTCGGTTTGGATTTCTTGGAGAAAACCCGGTTCCAAACCAACCCGTTAACATCCCCCTACTCTGCAATCCATACTACATTTGGGCATTCGATCGTCTCAAGGACGGACTCCATCAATAATAGGCCGTCGGATGCAACGATGACTTACTCATTGAACTCGCGAAATCCGTGCACCATCAAATTCCCCTCGCAAAAGTTTACCAAACATGAGTAGAACATGGACCACGTAATGCCTTAGCACTGTCGTCTCGAAATTGCCTTGTCCCGAAGGACAAAAAGGAACGATGCACGTGGCTCGTGCAGAATGTCACGAGGACGATCGTCCCTTTGGGCCAATCGAATGTCCCGGTCGGATCGGACACCGAACGGGACGCGCCCGGAAAAGCGAGTGGGGGGGAAGTTGCCACGACGGCAGTTAATCGGCGGTGACGCAAGCAAACGGGGCCGCCACGTCACTGGGGGAATTGGGAACGGGGTTTTGTGCGCTTTTCGTACGCCCCCCCCCTTTCCCACGCCCCGTAGCTTTTTTACTCGAGCCGACATTGCCAGCTGTCACCGGGTCCCACTCCGTCCCTCCTTCGATTTTTTTTTTCTAAACGAAAAAAATAAAGGAGAATGGTATTAAGAAATAAAAAGAATTAAAAAGTGCTAAGGACTTGGTTAAAAGAATAAAGCTCTTGGGAAATTAGGAAAGATAAGGGGGATGAAAATTTAGCTGAAAAAAGTGATTTAATGATTCGAAATTCGTGTGAGAATAAAAAAGAGAGAAGCGAAATTAAAATGATGAGGATTTTCTCTCCCCGGCACCTTCCAAATGGAGCCTCAAAGAAACGTGACAATTTTCAACCGCGTCATGAAGAAAGAACGAGCATTGATCTAAGACATTTCAATTTTATGTATAACAACACCAATTGATATATTTTCCTCCGTTTACGATAATAAACATATTGCATTCATATTAGGAATGTTACGATAATAATACCGAGCAACATGAATAATTGTAGCTACAGTAAATGTCAACCGAATCTCTTTTTCAATGTCTGACAAGTAACCAGTTTACCTAAGATTATAATTGTCAATATACTGACTTTTTTCATGGTATGTTAAAATAAATAGTAAGGGAAATAAAATTGTTTTCCTCTAACCATGAGTAAATTATATATGACATTCAAGTTAATTTAGCCTCTACATTGTATTCGTAAAGATTAGCGAGAGCAACGGGCTAGTTCAAAATCGGTTCCAAGTTGGTTCACACGAGAACAAGTTTGATTCTAGGGTAAAAAATTTGGGACCTGACCTTGATTGATCAAGTTCCTAGTTCTTGGCCTGGAACTGGGTTGAAGCTAGCTCTCGGTTAGAATCGGTTTTGAATAGGTTCAAAACAAAACCCTACAAGTCTTTTAATTAAGAGCTTTTGGAAAAATAATGAGGTTGACCATTTCAACTAAGCATGCCATCATGGCGTCTTATGCAAAAAAAAAAGAATGCATATGATAAAGTAATTAAATAAAAAAACAAATGGAAAAACATAAAGTAGGCCGGTTCTTGGGTCAACCTTGAAATTGGTCGGTTCCAAGGTTGATCGGGTTGTTTCTTGATCCCAAAAGCTGGAAATCGGCTTGGACAGGATAGTTTCAGGTTCCTTATGTGGAACTTACCCACTTTGAAACTGATCACCTTTAAGTAAAGATATGTAAATGAGTATTTTTGAGATATTTATCAAGCAAATTTAATATGGAAGAATCCAATTTATAAATGGGATTTTATTAACGAATGCTTCGGAGTAGGGGTGATCACTGGTTAGTTGATGCGGGGTTGGACTGTGCCTTAAAGCCAAGCTCAAAGGTTGGTCCATGCCCGCCTACCATAAAATTCTTATATACGAATCTCTATATAAGGTTTTCTCATTATCGATGCCCAAGCCTCGCCCAAACAATCTTCAGGCCCTCGTGGCCTAAGCTTGGCTTGGCCGAGGGTTGCAGGCCACTAGATTAAATGACCAGGTCCATCCCGGAGCAATGGTTAACAACATATTTAGGATCTGCTTATTTTGCGGAAAATGAACGATCTTAAAATATTTTTCTTAAAAACAATCTCTTGAAATTATCACTCAATGGAAAATGTGTTTTCATGGTCAATAACAATTCATATCTAAATATCTTTTGTGGACGATAAAAAATATTTTACGTTCATTCATTTTTTATAAAACGATGCAAGTAACTGTCTTCAAATAGAAATTTTCCGAATTTTTTTATTTTTTTCACGAAACGAGCGAAGCCATAACAAAGAAATGCTTTGATTCCGGATGCAGCCATCACACATGATGATGAAGGAGACATTGCTTTGGAAAATAACATTATCTAATCACTCGAATGTCTGAACTTCCAAACTTGTTAACAATAATAAGATCTTTTGAAGATGTGAATTGGAAAGAAAAATCAACCCGACCAAAAGCTTGTTCCTCGGGCCGAACACAAAAAAAAATGCGTAATAAAAAATCAGTTACCTTACCAGTTCCAGTTAAGCCTCCGTTCCTAGAGAGAGAAACTCCTGGGGGGGCCTTGGCCTTCCGCAAAAGAAAGAAAAAGAAGAAAGCGGGGAAAGAAGGAAATTGCAAAAGAATATACCTTCCTCTGCTCTGCAAATATCCCTGTCCTCTCACCCTTTGCCTCTCTCTCTCTCTCTCTCTCTCTCTCTAAGATAAATTTCTTCCTCCGCCTTCTCCTTCTCCTCCTTCGCTTTCTTCTCTTCGGCTTTTGGCTGTCGTCTCCTTTTTCTTCTTCTCCCCCCCACCGCCTAACTCCCGCGGCCCCGTGACCAGCAGCTTTTTCTCCAGTCCCTCATCGCTCCGTCTCTGACTCCCCCTCCGTCTCTCTGCCGTCTCCTTCCTTCTCTCCC
This sequence comes from Syzygium malaccense, assembly GCA_031216405.1. Lineage (NCBI taxonomy): Eukaryota > Viridiplantae > Streptophyta > Magnoliopsida > Myrtales > Myrtaceae > Syzygium > Syzygium malaccense. The sequence continues at coordinate 11,819,693 of CM062258.1, forward strand.
GCACGTGTTTCCCGATCATGGAGTGGGTCCGCGAGCTGTTCGCGACGGCCGTGCTCGCCGTCCTCCTCTCCTTCGTCGTCGCCAAGCTCGTGTCGGTGGCGATGGCCGGCGGCGACGACGGCGGCGGCGTCGGGAGCGAGGCCGTGGATGGCGCTCCGGCGGTGGAGGATGCGAAGTTCGAGGCGAGGCTGAGCTCTCATCGGGAATCCCCGAGCGTGGAAGGAGTCGAGCTCGTGCAGGGGACTGCGGGTGAGGTTGATCGGTTTGGAGGCGAGGCTGCTTCCGTGGAGGGAGTTGGTGAGCCGGTGCGGCGCGGCGAAGAGGTTGGGACGGCGCGTGGGGAGGCGGTGGAGGGATCGTCGGTGGCTGCTGAATTGCCGGCGGAAGCAAAGGGGGAGGAGAGTGTCGGTGCGTCGGAGTTAGCCGTGGAGAAAGAGAGCGAATGTCGTTCCGGTGGGGCCAAAGAAGACGGTGACCGTCTTTCGCTCGAAGGAGAAGACGAGGAGTCGCAACCTCACGTGCCTGAAAGTGCGGAAACGGCGCGAGCAGAGCAGCCAGAGCACGAACGAGAGCAAATTGATAAAGAAGGAGAGGTTTTGAGGGTGGGCGACGACGGCGACGGCGACGACGACGACTGGGAGGGGATCGAGAGGAGTGAGTTGGAGAAGAAATTCGCACTGGCGGCGAACTATGTCGACCCTGCAAACATGGACGATCGGGTGGAGTGTGTCGGCGGCGATGTGAAAATGCAGCTCTACGGGCTTCACAAAGTGGCCACCGAAGGGCCTTGCCGCGAACCGCAGCCTATGGCTCTCATGGTCTCTGCCCGTGCTAAGTGGTACCATAGCTCCTGCACTATCTCTTTGCTTATGCGCGTGGTGATCTGTTCGTTTTTTGTTAGTGGCTTTCGGAATTGAAAGATCGAGGTATTCTTCGTTTTGCACTTTAGGCGCAATTAGAATTAAAGAAAGGATTTTGGCTGTTGGACCCTGAAACAGAGAATGAGTTGAAAGGATCTACTTAGAATATCGGAACTTTTGATAATGCTAAGGAAAGAAGGGCGCTAGGGGTTGTCAATTAGCCTTTGAAATAACGGAAGGGAGAAGTAATTAATGATTTATATCTTTCCTCGTTGAGTGCAGCGGCCCAAAAGCTACACATATTCATGAAACTGTCTTAGTAGAAGCTTTGTTGACCAAGGGTACAAGATTATGATTTGCAATGAAGATGATGAAATGATAGTTTACTCCTGTCTAAGTTTCTTGTCGTTGATCCAAACAGTTGTTTTCTGGTGTCCAAATCAAAATAGATGTACTTCTATCTGTCATTTTAGACTGGTGAAATCCAGATGACAATGAGGGGCATTTCCGGTTCTCTGGCTCTCAGCCACATTGTGCAGGTGTCTGGTTTGAGCCACTTACTTAAGTTTGGAGCTGCTCATCATTGAATAAGAAGATAATTGTTGATACTTTAGATGGGAAGCATACTGCATAAAAATCGATCGACTAGAAAGTTTGAGTCCCTCAGAAGCACCTGCATTATGAGGAATTGTGTTACTCAAAGTTCCATAGGAGACCTTTTCAAACTGAAACCAAGAAAGCAAAACATGCACAAAACTTAGGGCTTGCGCTGTGCCGAGTTACGCGGTATAGTTTGATTGCTAGGTATATAACAGGGTTGACGGCTGCTATGTGTGAGTGATGGAGGGAAGTGCTTACGTTGTGCAAGGAATGCTTGGCAAAGGCTAGGGAACATGAGCCCGGACGTGGCAATGGAGCGATACATTTCTCTTCTAGCTGAAAATATTCCCGATTGGGAAGTAGCAAAAACTACTGTAAGTTTCTCTTGTGAGGGTAAACTTCATTTCTGCTCTTCGTCAAATGTCAACTGTATACTTGTGCTGGCCTTTGCAGGATGAGAACAAATCAGATGTTGCAATGCCTGGTGCTCAGGATCGTAACTTAAGCACTGTTTCATGCGATCAACTTAAGTGCTTTAATCTAAGGTAGTATATGACTATACGGTGCTATAACTTGAATCTGTACTTAGACCTTCAAGTTCAAGTCTAATCCACTCTACTATGTTCATGAGTTGATTGTCCCCCAAATGATCATCTATCTTGCAGGGAACCATCTATGGCATCTGTTACTGGTCAAATTGATCTGAGTAAGGATGAAAATCCGTGAACAGGGTACGGTTGCTGATACATGCACTTTGCAATGGCAAATTTTTTATCTGATAAGGATAACTGAATAAAGTCTACGATACTTAACGGCTTGAGTTTAAGGAGATGTATAGTTATTGTTTTTTTCGATGATTCTTTTCTGAGTAGACTGGAGAAGAGTTGGTTTAGATGGACTAAAAGTTTACCAACATTCAAAATTTTCCATTCTTTGCAAGTCCGTCCAGTTCTATTGTTGCCTTATAATGTCAAGCTCATGATGTCTATGGGGATCTTTCGTCGCCTGTCATGCTTTAGTGAGAACTTGATTAATATTTTTAGCTGTAAGAGCAATGACAACAACCATATATCTACAAATGGACAGCTCAAAGCATCTAATGGAAAGCCTTAGAGGTCTAATAAATCTGTGTTCGCTCTTTTTATCCTCTAGTCTTGGATTCGCCTGCAGTATCAGGGAAGCACTATTTGATCTTCCCATGATAAGTCCTTTTAGTCAAAACTCTTGAACAACTTCCTATGAGAGATCGACCTCATTTTATTAGTTTTGAAGGCAAAAAAATTGTAAATGCCAGTATGTTCACTCCGTTGGTGCATATAATCAATCTCTCTACCAATCCTTTGGTGGTCTTTTTTTTGTTGAAACAATCTCTTCATGTTGAAGAATTTAAAGCATTGACATAACCCTTTTTTTTTTCAATTTGTTGTTTGAATTTCCTCAGGTTAAAGAGCGATTGGCATTACATTGTTTATGTCCTTTGACTATGGGGAAACTGGATCTGCTGGGAGTTATATAGATCGGCAGCCACAGTTTGAGGTTCTCCTTCTGTTAATATTGTCAATTGTTTGTCTAGATCTAAGTCCACAATTGTGTTTAAGAAGCTGCGCGTGTGGCACATAAGCATGCATATGGATATGTACATAGATATGGAGTCTGGTTATAATGGTCCTTAAAAAGGTTTCTATGCTGGGGAAACTGTATGCATTTACTTTCTGCTTACAGCTTGCCAGTGTTCCGAATTCTCTATGATGAAGAGAATATGATTTCACGTTACCTTACAAATGAAAAGGTTTGTCCTTCTGGATTTCTTGTCAAATGGACTATTGTTCTGCTCGTGCAATCGGTCATATAAATATCTCCGCGGCATCAAGCTGGTCTTTGTCCAAAAATAGAAAGATACTAGTTACTTACTTGCTAAGTTTTGTTTTCTATCCCTAAGTAACCCAAATCACCAAACATTTTGCTTGTGCCACCTATGAACCGTTTCTCATTTCTTCTTATTTTCAGGGACACATTCTACATTTCCTTATAATTACACTATACAATCTTTTATTGCCATTATTAGGTGGTGTCCTCTGCCAGATTTGGCCTCTTGCTTTCTCATCTTTTTGAACTTTGACTTGGAAACATTGTGAGTGCATGCTGGAGTTACGTGAAAGAATACTCCATCGGAGTTGTGCCCGTCAACAATCCTTTTGGTGAATTGAATCACATCTCGAATTTGCTTCCATGAGCTTGTGAGTTACGCTTTTTTTTCCTTGTTCCTGAAGCTGTGTTCTATAACTTGGACGGTTATAAGAGACATATTCCTACGTTTCGTCTGGGTTCTCTTGCTGCCATGTGGCTTGATAAAGATGCTTTCTAGGTTTGCCTTAAATTTTGAAAAAGATCAACATAGTAGTACTTAGCTAAAAATTCTTCAATTATTTCCTTGTGGTGAATAAAGTTGCAGGATTAGTTGCATAAATAGGATTAAGGATTTTCCTTGAGGAACCGATCTCCCGATGTAACCCCATATCGAATTTCATTTTTGGCCGCGGTTCCTTATCAAAGTCTCGTTTCTCGCTAATGACTCCAGATTTGATATCTTTTAACTGTTTAGTTTTTCTTGATTTGACTATTCGACTTGCCATCTGCGGCTGAAATGACGTGGTCTGCTTTTTCTATGGTTTGTTGACTGTGACTTTGTTTTATTAGTAGTTTCTCCTTGTTAATCTTGTGATGTTAGTGACGCCCCGCCTAATTTCATGATAACGCCAACCAAACTTCGGAAAGACCCACTGTAACTTCAGTGTGAAACTTGGTCCTGGCAGATTTTGACGATCTCTTGGGTTGGGTTTGGGCAACCTTTCTTTGCTGCTGTTTGCTTCTTTGTCGTGACATTCTTATAAGCAATCTTTTTAAAATTGCCGAGATCTCCTCAAGAAAGTGGCCCCCGGATCTTGTTTTGGCCCAATGAAAATAGGCCACATTGACCGTCGTGCATTTATGGATAATCACGACAAAAGAGTCCTGGCTGGCGCTAGCACGGCGACACCATCCAGAAACATTCTGCGACTTTGTCATTTCTTACATTCATGTTTGGTGACAGGGTCATTCGGTCTATTTTCGTTAAACCATTCGAAGTCGGCTTATGAAAATTAAACTGTTACATTCAATTGGTTGAAGCCTTCGGTCCAGTGAGGTGTACGATCGCTTTGAGATCGCCCCCGTGGTTCACGGGAGAATCATTACCACTTTCCAGATTCGCGCTTTACCTTTTTCTTGAAACTTCCCAAACTACCCCTAACTTTTTCTTCATGGGAACAGTATTAAGAGGCGCAAAAATGTCTTCACTTCCTCACTTTTTTTTTTCACCGGGATTTTTCTTTTGTCTTCGAATTACACAGTCAAATTCTTCATTTCACTTCCGTTTTTATGCCCTTTCCAAACAACAGCTGAGAAATCGTTTTCCTCACCTTTTCTTCCCTTGCGTTTTATCTTCGTCGCCCATTCACGTGCATAGGGTTGAAGACTTTAATTAGAGCATTCATCTAATCGTAAGGCAAAACTATTTTGTTTAATGTGTAATCTTCTTCGCGGCTTCTAGAAGCCTAGGAAGAGCACTCTATCATGGGTGATAGGCTACCGTCATTAACCATTTCGACCATCATCATGTTTTCTGTCGATAAACCCTTTACTTCTTGCGTCACTTTTGAAGTAAATCAAATCTTAAACGACAAGATAGATACGCGTAGGAAATGTCCGACTCCTGTGTTGTAGGCGCATGGTGTGCCAGGGAGCGTTATGATGTATTGTCGTGTCCAAAATTGTCACTTCCATCAGTTTTATGTTTCTCTTTTCCGTCGACGTAGGGTTTTCCTGTCTGGAAGATTTTGTTAGTGCAAAAGGGCTATATTTTGTTGGAGGAAATTCCCTCCGACCCATGCGTCATTGATTGTTGGTGTTGGATTACAAATTATGAATATTATTCACATGCAACTTAATTAAGTATGAATATGAATGATGTCCACGTATAGCCATCAATTAAAAGACATGTTTTAAGGAATAATAGGGAAGATGAGAGATAGAGAGAGATGTGTTGTGCAGTGATGGCTCGATGGTGCTAGCTATGTCGACAGTCAAGCGAGCATAGCGAGGATGCGAGAGAGCGAGAGATAGAGATATAGGTCGTTCGTGAAGTTGAAGACGAGAGAGCCATGAAAGAAAGTTTGAGGGTGAACAAAAAGGAGTTAAGATTGCTAAGGTTTTCGACTTCTTTAAATATCTAAGATTAAAGGTTGATTTCTTTATAAGTTTCGGGCTGGTTCGGGCATCTGAAGCCCGATAGCCCGGACCGGCCTAAACTAGTCCAAACTTTTAAAACTTTTTTAGCTTAATAGCTCAGTCCAGAAGAAATCTGATCTTGAAAAAATCAGTTCAGGGTGGTCAAAGTTTGCATATTAGCAGGTTATTTTGTACACTCCTAATAGCGTGACAACGCTCTAAACTTGACTTCAAGGAAGCATTTCATAGATATCGTTAGATTATCTAACTCAAAAGTTTTTAAGTCTAACATGTGAAAGTGACTAGATGTAAATAAGATCAGTTCACGTAGATAAGATCCTATGAGACACCTTAATCTCTTGAAAGTTTTGAAGGTTTCAATAGCAAAGACGACAACACCATTAGAAATGTTCTTTCTCAATTAAAATGTAAGTTTCGCTAAGTGAAAGTTTCAAGTAGAGCAGGGCTATTATTGCCAATTCATAAGGCCCACATGAAATACTTTCATGGCCTACGAGTCTATCGATATTGGGCCTAAGCAGGTTATACAAGTATTAATAAGAGGGAAAAGTACAAAAAAAAGTTCTAAACATATTGTATTAGTACCAATTCAGTCCTAAACCTTTCAATTGGACCAATTTAGTCCTAAACCTTTTCACATTTGTACCAATTCAGTCCATATGCCCAATTTAGGCCAGAAATTACTGACGTGGATGCCAGTCGTCCTACATGACACGACTGGCGCTATCGTGGACATTTAAAAATAATTTTTTTGAATGTTCTTATTAATTCTTATTAATTTTTTCTTTTATTTTTTATTTTCTTTATTTCTTCTCTTTTCTTTCTTTCACTCTAGGGCATGTGCGGCCTTGTCCAGCCCTCGCTGGCCTCACCGTTATGAGGTCCCTTGCCAGATTCGGCGAGGGGACCCTTGCCTGGCCAAGTCGGCAAAGGCCGGGATGCCCTCGCCAACTCTGGTGAGGGCATGGGTGGCCTCGTCCAGCCCTTGCCAAGGGCCGGCGTCCCCTGTGGCCGGCGAGGGCATCCTGACCCTTGCCATCGCCGGTCGTCGGCCGCCTTCACCAGTCATTGTGGAGGCTGGCGGAAGGAAGAGGAGGGGAAGGAAAAAAAAGAAAAGAAAGAAAAGAGAGGAAATAAGGAAAATGGAAAATAAAAGAAAAAAATAATAAAAATATTCAAAAAATTATTTAAAAATTATTTTTAAATATTCACGTCAGCGCCAGTTGTGTCACGTAGGACAGCTAGCGTCCACATTAGCGATTTCCGTTCTAAATTGACCGGGTGGACTGAATTAGTACCGATGTGAAAAGGTTTAGGATAAATTAGTTCAATTGAAAGGTTTATGATTGAATTGGTATTAATGCAATAGGTTTAAGACTTTTTTGGTACTTTTCCCATTAACAAGCCTCTCCCAAAAGAAAGGCCCTTTAAGGAATACTTATTGCCTATTGGTTAATCAATGTTGTTTTTTTTTGGCTAACCCATGTTTACCAAGTGCTAAACATGTGCTCTTGGTCGCGTGGATATTTGAACCTGTGCCGCGTGCCTTATATTCGTTAACTACTAAGCCAACCTCATGAAGTTCGGTGAGGTTTTTCCTTTGCGATGACATGGTTATCTGGGCCTTCGGCCCGATTCCACGGGTCCTGGAACAGGTCCCTCGCTTCAGAACCAAGAAAGCTCATTTTTGATCCGCAGTATGGTCGAAGTGAGATTCGAACCATAATCTCGTACAAAGTAACAATTAAGCAAAGCCCCACTTCTCTTCTCTCTTTTTGAATATGGGTTTCTTTCACCAAACCATTGATTGGTTTTGGCCCATCATATTACTTCATGTTCGGTAAAAAAGCCATGTATCGTTACCCAAGAAGCTGTTAACTTTTAGCGGTTCGTTGGTTTCACCATCAATCAACTCATTACGTGATTTGTTGATCATCACTCGATAACGAGCGGTCGTAGATGACGTTGATAATTCAAGTAATCGTGGACTGGTGTCGAAGACCTGATAGGGAAAGGTAAATGACGGTATCACCGTGCGCCTTGTTCCCATCAAACAGATTTCACACCTCCAAGGTTCCTCAATTATTGCAGAAAGACCGGTTCCAGTTTTGGTCGTGCCTGATGAACTCGTTGCCTGTCGGCACGTCATGACTAGGAAGAAGATGAGGATGAATCGGCGATGCATATTATACGTCAAAGGGTTGTCCTAAAATTCAACGCCTGTGGGACTCGTAGGATGGTGGCTTCTCACCATCTAACAGTGTGCATGAACGGGTCCTTGGATTCCACCAGAGATCTTACCACTGATTGATGATAGATTTGTGCCTATCTTCATTCAATTATGAACCAATAATTTGATAAAGTCCGAATCCAATCACGTATGTTAATGCGTTACGTGAGCAACTGCTGGTCATACTTCATAGGGTTTGGGAAAGTATCGTGAGATAACGACAGCCTTTTAGTTCTTGAAGAGAGAGAGAGAGAGAGAGAGAGAGAGAGAGAGAGAGAGAGAGAGAGAGAGAGAGAGAGAGAGAGAGAGAGAGAGAGAGAGAGAGAGAGAGAGAGAGAGATTATTTTGAAAGGCAGCGAGGAGAATAAGAATATGACAAGTGCTATAACTTTCATATGGCACTCACTTGAGAGCCATAATTTTTTTTTCTAATCACTTGAGTGCCATCTAACTTTTCAATTGATTACTTTAGTATTGTAATTTTTTAAAATTGTTCACCACAAGTGCTATGCCATGACATATTTTCGACACTTGGTTACATAATCTTAAAAAATTTTGGCACTTAAGTGATCGATCAAAAGTTATGGCACTCAAGTTAAGGTTTTTTAGAAGTTATGGCACGCAAGCAGTCGAAATAAAAGTTATAACATTCAAGGAAACGCCATAAAAAAGTTATTATACTTATTGTGTCCTTATTCCAACAGTAAAATAACAAACTAAACTTTACTTCTATGGAAGCATTTCATAGATATTGTTCGACTGTCCAAATCAAAAGTTCTTAAAGCCAATTTGTGAAAGAGACTAAATGTAAATAGGATCGGTCAAACTACTTGGACAAGATGATATGAGAGAGCTTCACCTTTGAGGGTTCTTAAAAATTCAATCATGGATGTGCAAAAACGAGACTTATAAAAGTATTCTAAGATGTTGTCATGGATGTGCAAAAACGAGACTTAAAAAAGTATTCCAATATGTTGTCAAACTCAGTTAGCTGTTATCTTAGTCACGGCACATTATAATGCCAAAAGCCATTATACTCATAAAGAGCTCTTATCTGTATTTGCATCCTTAGATATAAGAGCTTCAAAATACGATTTTAGTAGAAAACTCGGATTAAGAGTTTAGCTCATCGAAAATTCTTAAATCTCGTTTATGTAATTGTATCATCTTATCGGATGCGTTAATATATACAGAATTGAATGACAAAATTTCAACCTTTCACACATCTTTTCTTAGATTGCGTTTGGTCGCTAAGACAACATTAGGATGCTATTGAATAGGAAATGTAAAGGGATTCCCTATATCATATCTTTAATCTAATAGATAATGGGAAAAGTATCAAAAAAAGTCGTAAACGTATTATTTTAGTATCAATTCAGTTCTAAACCTTTTAATTAGACCAATTTAGTCCTAAATATTTTTTACATTGGTACCAATTGGATCAATTTGGTCAATTTAAATTTAAAATTGCTGATGTGGACACCGATCGTTCTCATGGTTGGCACTAACGTGGACATTATTTTATAATTTTTTAATAATTTTTTTGATTTTTTTTCTTTCTTTTATTTCTTTCTTTCTTTTTCTTCTATAGCCTGTGTTGTGGCCGACGAGGGTTGGTCTCACCTAGGCGAGGCGAGCATCGGTCAACCTGCCTCGTCTAGGCTAGGCCTAGCGAGGGTGACCCTCATCGGCCATCGACATAGGCCATGGAAGAAAAAGAAAGAAATTTTTTTTAAAAAATTATTAAAAAATTATAAAGAATGTCCATGTCGGCGCTAGTCGTGCTACGTAGGACGACCGATGTACACGTTAGCAATTTTCAATCTAAATTGGCCAGATGGACTCAATTGATACCAATGTGAAAATAATTATAACTAAATTAGTCTAATTAAAAGGATTAGTACTGAATTGATATTAATGCAATATATTTAAGACTTTTTTCATACTTTTTTCGATAGATACAATGGTAGATTTGGTCATGTTCAATCCTAATCGATATTATGGGCGATTGGACAATTTAGAGACACAGAGAGGCGGAAGAGAAAGGGCAGGGTTGACAATACTTAACACTACTCGTGTTCACAACACGACACATTATCTAGAAGGTTTTGGTTTGGCATAAATGGGTCAACTCGTCTAAGACACGAGAAAGATCATGTCATGCACAAATTGACTTGTTTAAACCGTTTAAACACGAGTTGACACTTTTAAAGTAAATGCGTTGTCTTTTTAACACGAATTTTTTTTGGTTGACTTTTTTTAAACACAAGTTGATTAGATATTTTTTAACACGTTTAGTACTCATATCGAAAGACTTTTTAATCGTTAAAATTTTACAAAAATAATGCACATGTTAAAAAACAACAAAGCGTAAATCAAAAACATTTTTAGGGTTACAAAAGTCATTTACGCCGTGAAAACACACCAACTCAATACCACATATTCTAAATGTAATATATACTCATATCGTGTGGAAAAGTGCCAAACATGTTAATACAACTTACATTGTACGAATGTGTTTTACATGCTTATTATTGTAAATAGGTTAACGTATTGTGTCAACACCAGGCGTAGATGTGTGTTTAATAATTGTGTTAATCATGTCCCGTAAATCGCTTTATTAGGTGTTTTGTGTTGGTATAGAGGCAGTTTGATATGTTTATTAGATGTGTCATATTCAGGTTAGTGGTATTTGTATTATACTCTTATTTCGACGTGACACTAGACGAATTGTTGGCCTTAAGAAAGGGAACGCAATATTTGGCAACTAGGGCTGCCAGCACCTGATAGTTGCGTTACCTTGTGCGTGCGACCGCCATTGTGGTTGTTTGGTCTCAAATGTACCAAATCTGTGTGTAAGAGAGAGAGAGAGAGAGAGAGAGAGAGAGAGAGAGAGAGAGAGAGAGAGAGAGAGAGATTTTAAGGTGATCACCAGTGGCGCCACCAATAGCACTAACAGGGACGTCGCTAATGTCTACTAGGAGTTATAAGTATTAATTATCATATTTCATTTCAATTTAGAGGGGATAGTATCTACAGCAGACCCTAAATATGGATAAGTTATTCATCATTCTATCTAAAGTATTTCGGATTTCTGCAATATCATGCGAGGTACACTATCGAACGTTAGACATGATCTTTACCTTATCCAGGCTCAAATCCAAGAACATTCAGAGCATATCGGGGGCCACGACTGAGTCCGTGCACTTGTTTGGAGATCACAAAATTTCTGCAGTATTGCCTGTGTTTTGCCAGTAATGCTCCCGCAATAAAATATAATTCACCGAAAGTCGTTCTTCGATTCTTAATAAGAGGAGATTGGGTTCTGTGACTAATTCCGGACAGGAGATATCCAGACGTGAACAAAGAGCTTGTTTGTTTTGATCAGCAACACAGATTTCGTACCATGATGAAATTTGGCTAATAAAACATTGAATTTTATTGATAGTTCAGACAAATCTGTCCAGCTACTGACTGGTGATATCCAAACTCCGTTGATGCAACATTACAAAGTTACTAGGCTAAAAACGTAGATAACTACAGCTATGGAAATTAAAAGTGCCATGCTAGAATTTTTCTAGCTGTCTGGTAATCTTTATACCGCAGATCTAATAACCGCCTTCTAATATCATATTCAATAGCCATCGTTGATCTCATCTTCGCCGTTCATCTGATGACACATGTCCATCAACTGCCATCAATTTTATCTTTTCGTTCTGACACCTGTCCTTTTTTGTGCGATAACCGTCGTCAATTTTTTTCTTGTCTTGACATCCGTCTTTCTTTATCAGAAAGTTACTATTCATGTATGTTTACGCACTGTTCACATATTGTTCATCACTGTTTGGCAAGACAATTGATACAAAACTCTCAATTGTCCAAGCCCGCCAGGAAAATACCAATTTATGGTTTCATATGGACCACCCAGTCACAAACTCCTTCTCCAGCTCCTTAAATCCGTCAGACACCTTAAGAAAGGTTTACAATGTCTTCCTCCTTTGCAAATCCCTTTTACTGGGAAGAGAGTTCTACACATAGATGCCAATGATCTCTTTGCTTCTTGACACCTATCCTTTCACTATGTGATAATCATCATCGATCTCTTTTCGTCTTGACATCTGTCCTTCCTAAGGCGATGGCCGTTTTCGATCTCTTTCCATCTTGATACCTGTTCTTCCACTATGCGATAACCGTCATCGATTTCTTTCCATCTTAACATGTGTCCTTCCTGAGGCGATAACCGCCATCGATCTCTTTCCGTCTTGACACATGTCCTTTCACTATGCGATAACCGTCATTGATCTCTTTCCGTCTTGACACCTGTCCTTCCACTATGCGATAACCGTCATCGATTTCTTTCCATCTTGACATGTGTCCTTCCTGAGGCGATAACCGTCATCGATCTCTTTCCATCTTGACACATATCCTTTCACTATGCGATAACCGTCATCGATCTCTTTCCGTCTTGACACCTGTTCCTCCACCATTATTGATCTCTTTCCGTTTCGACACATGTCCTTCCTCCTTTTCTCATCGATAGCTTTGATGACTTGGGCTCTATATAGCAGTTTTCATCGATGACTTTCGATACGAAAGCTTAGGTGGCGCTTGCTTCATCTACGATTCCAGTCTTTTCAATTTCAAATTCTCAAATTTCCCATCAGGATATTTCAATACTTACTAGTTGTCCGCTTATGTAAATAGCTTTCTATGGGCTACGTAATTTTTTGACAACCTTCACGCATCTACTTCTGTTACTTTATTTATCTTTATTATCGATAATCTAATTAATTACCGGTGTCAACAGACTGTGATCCATACCCAAGCAACCATCCAAATCGCCATCCGCCACGTCCCTGTCATCAGTCATTACCCATAACATCTTGTTTGCCGATGCGAAAAGGAAACATCTCTTCCCCACCCGAATGGTCCAATCCTCACGTTGCTTTCGCCCATTAAGTGTTGGACACGACCTGCGAATTATCCTCAGAATTGTTTATTACAGGCTAATATAGAGTATTAGGTTGTCATATGATTCCAAACGTCAAGAAGAGAGTCTTTGGAGTCCGCGTTTGCTTCATGTGTAACTCTTCACTTTACTATTGTTAACATCGGATAATCATCATCGAAAGCAGCCTCAATCTCAACTTTATCTGCACCGAAATTATGGTGGTAGGGTCCAACTCCAGCCAACATCCCCCAATCATCCCACGTAAAGCTGGGGGACAATCTCATGGTTATGCTTCTCTGTTATGCTTTATGGGTCATTAAGGTGCTAAGGGTGATGTCTTTTCAATAGCGACATGTCTTTTCTCTTCAGTGCTCCTAATAATTGTCTTTGATTATAAACCCTAGACGGCCAGATACGTCCAAATTTCACCTCGTTTGATAGTAAGGTTCCTAGGCCTCCACGATTCGTCTTCGACGGACATTGCAGATCGGAATCCTCAGCAGGCAAATTGTCATTAAAAAGCTCTGAAGATAGGATAGCCCGCCCCAAATAATATGAAATGGAAATCAGTGACGATTCCACTACAAGCTTAATATCTAATACAATTCACGTCTTGGTACGCTGAAAGTGCTAAAAACAACGAATGGGGGACAGCTAATCTAGTGCCTACAGGAATAAGCCGGCTATGTAAAAGTAGAGGCAAAAGTAATCCGATTTTTTTTTGATAGCGATTAGTGCTTTATATTGGCACGTTGGCAACGTAATAATTATTAATTGAAAGAGCTAAACGATTTGTTCGGCGGACATTAAATTCTTCAACTAATGTTCTGATTGATGAGATACCCACATCGACAGCACCCATATTTGCTTTTTGTTCAGTCTGTATGTGCATTATAATGGTAACTATGTGCATTATCATGGTAACTTGCTATTTGCCTCGAAGGAAATTATAACCCATACTCAATTAGCAAGGACGGTAGGAACTTCAAAGTTTCTCGTGACGAGCTGCTATCTCAATTCCTATAGCAAATGATTCATGTTTTAGTCGGCAGGTTTTTGTCTGGTTGTGATCTCGCTGTTAGGGTTGACCATGTGGAAAATTTGCATTTGCATGCCATAATGGTATCTGCAATTCATGCCCAGTTAATTTTTATCGGAATGACTATAATAATTTTTAGTTTATCAAGCTATATAACCAACTTATAACAAAAACGCGTTGACTCAAGTTAATACACGGATTACACACGTTGTGGCATGTCATTTCGCATGAACAAGTCACGTACCATCATTGTTTAGACCTTGAGCTCGGTGTGATGTGATTTGGTTCCACAGGATTTCGGTGTCCGCCTTGAACCGTGTGAAGCTGTGCACCAATTTTCTAGAGGTGATTATAGATACTTGTAACGAAGTAAGAAATGAATCCACCGAACATTTTCCTCTAAATTCTTTACGGGACAGAATCACGTTGGATCACTAAACATCCAAAACCTTGTGTTATTGATTGATTGATTGATGGGGCAGTTGGGCGCCCAGCTTTTCAAACTTTAGGCTCGAAAGCAACAGCATTAGGCAATGGATAATGACATGTAAAGAATACACGATCATGTCCTCACGCTAGGGTCCGCCAGACATCCCACTAACACCGACTCCTGATGGAAATAATTGGACCATTGGGCAACACCTCATAGGCAACAGTATTTTTCTGAAGATTCCACAAATTCGGTGCCTTATATCCTGCGAAAATATACCGTTGATCTCAATAATGGTACTATTGTATAAGACTATCAGATGATCGATTCGTGCCCGAAACATGAATTGTTTGAAGATGAACCGAAGTTGCGAGAAAAGACCGGCTTCATAGGTGCCAATGATCAGGATGGAGTCCATAAAATATCCTACGAGTCTCACAAAAAGCGTTGAGTTGAGATGTGTGGTCTTTATGAGTGCCCTAACATAGAATTGCACGTAGTTGATGGAATTTGATCGGTTCTTGAGTTGACGATCTCCCGAGACCTCGACCAATTGCGTCGACTCAAGCGGGTTTGCAAGTGGGTATTTACGTCACACTAATACATACAAACATTCACTCTGTTCATTCTCACTACAGAAGTTGAGGCAATCATAAGGATCCCGGCTTGCCCCTTAGCTACCCATTTATTCAGTACAAAATATAACACGAAACCCCGAGAGAAAATATCAATACGAAGTAACATGTTTCCATCGTAACTTAACTTGTTAAGAGATGTTATGATGTGAATTGTCAGGCTTAAAGTTGTGGGCCACTGATATGAAATTATATACAGAAAACCTCTGCTACCCGCATACGTCAATATCTTTTTCCCCTTCTTAAGAGGTCACATGAGGGTATGGTTATATTAATGGAGAGAATCATTTCATCTTTTGATTCTCAAAATCTTTCACTCAATTACACCCCGCAAAGATGGCCTACTGACTTTGTCGTCCTTTCTCCTGGTCTTTTGCAAACCCTATGGCTCTAAACCATCGGGGAACACAAACGAAAAGGCTTTTGAGTGTCTTTCTGATGTCCAATGACATTACGCTCCCCAATGATTCCAAACGTACTGTATGATCGATATGGACTGACATTTCTCTCGACTGGCATCAAGGAGCCTCTCACGAGTGGTCCTCGTAGATGCCTTCAACTTTCTACAGTGAGTGGTGAAACACACTAGATCATTAGCCCCCACGGGGACGTGGTGTGCCCACACCCACCAAAAAAACGAAACGCCTCTAGAATGCCTAGTGCGCTCGAGATGTTGGGAATTTCTCTGTGCAAGCTTCACAGAGGTATCGAACTAGTAAAACAGAAGAAACCCCATTTTAAACGAAAATGGAACCAATTTGTAAAACAAAGTGCAGGGCCACGACAAGATTCTCTCCCTTGATTGCGGGTGTAATTATAATTTTAGGAGAAAGAACTGGGGACAAACGTGTTGTCGGTGAGCGATGGTGGGGGTACAGAAACGAGTGTGAAGGTCACACACATCGCTTGGTTTAGCATGGTCCTCTCAATTCCCAATTGCTAAAATCTCAAATCCTTACCTAATTTTCTTCAATCAACAGACCTCTCCAATCAGTAATCAGCCACCTTTGTCGTATAAGGAAACAGAGTGCCGAAAAGTTAGTGGAGAGATTATAAGGTATTGCCTAAGTACAGATCATGCAGCACTAGGAAAAAGAGAATGCTCACCAAGCCAACCCAAACACTACCCTAGTAACTTACTTCATGCTAAGTATTACCGCAAAATTAATTTTGTTTTCAATTCCCAGGAAGATTACTCCACGTTCATAACTCCAAGTAGTTACCATCCTTCATTTTTACCTTTGTGCTAACATCAAATTCTCAAATAATTCTAACACGAGGTAAGTATTTGTCTCTTGATTGCTTCCCAAACAATACAAGATCAAACCTCGAGATTTACCCAAAATCTATCTTCTCTCATCCCTCATTTGTTTAATCGTCGGTGCCATTTTATACCGCATGAATCGGAAACAACCAGGTCAACCTTGTGTAATGTGCTACTACCAGTCATGCCCCACTAGAGATTCATCAGCAAGCACCAAAGCTGAGACAGCCACTAATAAAAAGGCAAGCCTCCACCTCTGTTTCATCACTTCATTCCTCTCTGCTTTTCCCTTAAGCAAAAGCTTCCCAAAAAGAGAGAACTACGCTTGAATCACCCAGATTCAGTGAAGAAGATGAAGCTTAGGCTTCTGCATATAGTGGCTCCAGCACTTCCGGTTCTCTCCCACTAAGAAAAAGGCCAGCCATTTCATCACTTCATTCGTCTCTTCTTTTCCCTCGAGCAAAAGCTTCACAAAGAAGACTGCTTCGCTTGAACCTCACAGATTCATTGAAGAAGATGAAGCTTAGGCTTTTGCATAAAGTGGCTCTAGCACTACTAGTTCTCTCCCACTATGAGGTAGCTGAAGGTACCAAGAAACCAGCTAAAACCACCTATATCATCCACATGGACAAGTCCAACATGCCCGAGACATTTGCTGATCATTTAGAATGGTATGATTCTTCGCTGAAATCGGTATCGGACGAGGCAGACATGCTGTACACCTATAACAGTGTGCTCCACGGCTTCTCCGCGAGGCTCACGGCTGAGGAAGCAGAGTTACTCGGGAAGCAACCTGGAATTCTTTCGGTCATGCCAGAAGTGAGATATGAACTCCACACCACTCGGACGCCGGAGTTTCTTGGACTGGGAAAGAGCGAAGTTGTCTACCCCAAGTCCAACCTGGCGAGTGAGGTGATTGTCGGAGTGCTTGACACTGGTGTGTGGCCTGAGCTGAAAAGCTATGATGACGCAGGACTCGGCGAGCGGCCCAGTACCTGGAAAGGTACCTGCGAGGTGGGGAAGAACTTCAATTCATCGAGCTGCAATAAGAAACTCGTTGGCGCGAGGTTCTTCTCAAAAGGGTATGAAGCAGCATTTGGACCGATAGATGAATCCGTGGAATCAAAATCACCCAGAGATGATGATGGGCATGGGACCCACACCTCTACTACTGCGGCTGGTTCGGCCGTCCCCGAGGCCAGCCTCTTTGGTTTTGCTCCTGGAACTGCACGGGGGATGGCCACACAAGCCCGTGTGGCCACCTATAAAGTGTGTTGGCTAAGTGGATGCTTTGGATCAGACATATTGGCAGCCATGGATAAGGCCGTCGAAGACGGTGTAAACATCATATCCATGTCCATTGGGGGAGGCATAACCGAGTACTACAGAGATACCATCTCCATTGGAGCTTTCAATGCAATGGCACATGGAATCCTTGTGTCGTGCTCCGCCGGGAACAGTGGGCCTAGCTCCGAGAGCGTGGCGAACGTAGCTCCTTGGATAACCACAGTAGGAGCCGGTACTTTGGACCGTGATTTTCCGGCCTACGTCACTCTTGGTAATGGCAAGAAGTATGAAGGCGTGTCACTTTACAATGGGAAGTCATTATCTGGTCCAGTTCCACTGGTGTTTGCAGGTAATGCAAGCAACTCCTCTAGTGGTGAATTATGCTTTACTGGTAGCTTGGTTGCGAACAAAGTCGCAGGGAAAATAGTGGTCTGCGACAGAGGAGGGAACTCGAGGCCACAAAAGAGTATGGTGGTGAAGAACGCGGGCGGGGTGGGAATGATTCTTACCAACACGGAGTATTATGGTGAAGAGCTAGTTGCTGATGCACATCTCTTGCCCTCAGCAGCTGTAGGACAGAAAGCAGGGATTGAGATAAAGAAGTATATCTTCTCAGATCCAAGTCCAACAGCAACCATTGCTTCCGGAGGCACAGAACTCGAAGTCCAACCTTCACCAGTTGTAGCATCGTTCAGTTCCCGTGGTCCTAATCCACTCAATCCTCAGATTCTCAAACCAGACCTCATAGCACCTGGTGTCAACATCCTCGCAGGGTGGACGGGAGCTGCGGGCCCAACTGGCCTGGACAGTGATAAGAGGCGCGTGAATTTCAATATAATCTCAGGCACGTCAATGTCTTGCCCGCATGTAAGCGGGTTGGCCGCCCTCCTCAAGGCTGCTCACCAGGAATGGAGCCCCGCGGCCATCAGATCAGCACTCATGACAACAGCCTACACAAAGTACAAAAATGGTGAAACAATTGAAGATGTTGCCACTGGGAGTTCATCAACCCCTTTCGATTATGGAGCCGGACATGTTGATCCAATGGCAGCCCTTGACCCTGGTTTGGTCTATGACGCCACGGTAGATGACTATCTCCGCTTCTTCTGTGCCCTAAACTACACCTCAGAACAGATCAAGCGCTCCACAAACAGAGACTACACCTGTGACTCAAGCAAGAAGTATAATGTGGAAGATCTTAACTACCCATCATTCGCAGTTCCCATGGAAACGGCTTCTAGCAAAGCAGGTGGGGCTGGTGCTTCAAGCACTGTAAAATATACAAGGACTCTAACAAATGTTGGTAGTCCTGGTACCTACAAGGTGTCAGTTTCTTCACAGATCCCATCAGTCAAGATCTTGGTTGAACCCGAATCGCTTACTTTCAGCACCATGGGTGAGAAAGAAAGCTACACAGTCACCTTCATTGCTGGCTCCATGCCATCTGGGACAACCGGCTTTGCTAGTCTTAAATGGTCAGATGGAAAACACAGTGTTGGAAGTCCAATTGCTATCAGCTGGACATAACCACTGTTTAAAGACATGTTGCTGCGGTTGTAATCAAGCTCTGAGAAGGGGCAGGTGGATGAGCTTTCTCTGTCGAAACAAATGCATAGAAGGCTGGATAGATTAGATTGCTGCCCTTCTCGTGAGATCAAAATGTAGGCGAACGGAAGACTGTAATTGTACAGAAAACCATCGCTCCAATATCTAGCATACTTAAGATGCCTTTCAAACTTTGAAAACTAGACATGCTTCTCCTATAATTACATTAATCGAAATTGAAGCATTTAGTTGTCATCCATTGTATCTACAGCACCGGCAGCATCAATAATGTGAAATACCATGTGGTAATAAAAACTATCTTCCCCAATTCTTTCCTCCTCAATGTCAAAGTCATCAGCAGACCCCCACTTCAACCTCAGAACTTGTAGTTGTAAAATAACACAGACCACCTTGAGTAGATGAAAATGGATGAAGAAATACTAAGACACCTCTCTTGAATCACAATCTTGACCAGAATCAATTTTAAGTGCTAATTTATGATGCCCAAAATAATGGATCGAGAAACAATTTACTTCTTTTATAGTTTAATGAGTAAAACAAAATAACATTGGTACACAATTTAAATAGAAAATAAGAAACAAGCAGGATTTGTACAAATTATGGAATGAAAAGAAATCTATTGATGTTGGGTTTCCGTTCGGGAAAACATTTAGTAACAAGATACAATATTTCCTGAAATGCCACCCTCGAACACTTTTGATCTTAGGCTTTCATTCTGCAATTTGGGTAGCTGAGCAGGTGCAAACTACTAACTTAAAAAGGTCACTGGAGGTTCATAAACAACAGCACACCGCAGCCTAAAGGCAACCGCTCAAATATTCATCAAAAGTGTTCAATTTTAACGAATGAAGGGACTTTGCACTAAAGGCAACCTCTCAAAATGTTGACCAAATTCTCTCACGTTGAGATTTTAAATAAGCTTTTAAGAGCCAAGAGGAGAATATGGTTTTACAAGAAATGATGTCACCTTGCAAATCTTATCCAAATTTCACATCATTGCGTGCTGCATATTGGTGACACTTGAAAGAGCTACTGGATCTCAAGAAGAGGAGAAGGTTCTCATTGGACTGAGCATCCCACAGAAAAAGAAAATAATCCAAAGAGGATCTAAAATTCCACCCTTAAGCATTTGAACGCCGGGATTGAAATTTAATTGCAACAAGAATCTCAAAAGTGTCCACTAGTCTAGCTTCAGTGAACTGCAATAGATAGTGATTTATTGAATCGAACAACTGTGAATGTACCACATCCATCTCTTCAAGAGTAGGACATGGCTTCGCTATCATTATTCTATGTTTTTCTTCTGAGTCTAACATATGATATTCTGCTGCATATCTCTACTGAAGAAGATGAAGCCTGAAGAACACCACTGGTTGAATGGAAAACCTCAAAAGATACTTGATAGATGGTAGAACATACCCATCCTTTCCACCAATTGCTTATAAAGTTGCAACCCTATCCAGATAGTGAAAGCCAACTTAAAATGCGATTTTAAGCGCCTTCAAGACAGTGCTTTCAGAGCTTAAGTCAAGAGTAAACCAAACATCATTCCTCGTCTTGCATAGTTTGGCAAACTGGGAGGTAATACGTATCAAGCTGCCAATATTTCTGTTTCACACCTTCCCAAACTTCTTCTCCCAGACATGCCTTCACAGGCAAGGGAATTAATTGCGTGGAGTAGCCCAGATTCTCCAATTCCAGAGAAACTAAATGGCAATAAACAACATGGAAGAAGGCATTATCTCCACAAAGCCCATTGAAAAATGAGTAGATTCCCCCAGGTTTCAATAAAACAGGAAGATGCTGGTGGAACTCCCTCATATCTTCATAATATTCTCCATACGTGTCGAAGAATATACCTGAAAACATCAATTATATTACTTAAGCAAGACTGTAGTGGCATAAGAATTTCATCTGAGTAGAAATGAATAACTGAAAGTGATCCAATTATATCCAAGATGTTCTAGCAGCATCTACTGGACTTTAAGCAAACTCTCATGCGCACACTCTCCTGAAATCAGATTGGTATACTAGGTTGTAGTTTCTCCAATGAATTCTGTCTGCATGAGGAGATAGACCATTGTAGCCAAGTAATTGATAAATGGAAAATGCATACTTCAAAGAGGATAAGCAGGAAAAAAATAAAAATTGGACTCAAGCACAAAACAACTCTAGCTGCAATCCCAATTGACCGGTATAGTTTTAATAAACATACAAGAAATCTCATAAACATTGTCTTATCCAATTCTAATACACTAAAATCATTATACAGAAAGGAGGTCCACAAGCTTTCTTTTGCAGAAATTTCGTTAAATAAGAATATAGAGGCCTTGTTGGAATTTCACTGATGTTAGAGTTTATTCTTTCAGAAACATGATTACGAGCTTGACACAAGACCAGACAAAAAACTGATTTTCTGATGACATAAGAGCTGGTCAAGAAATGTCATATAAAGCCATGAAACATAGAAAACGGTGCGTCTTGGAAATTTTAAAGTACACCAAATTTTGAATCTCTGTGCAAAAGTAGAAGGATTGAGGAAAAAAATCACAGATGAAACGTCATGCAAGACTTAGCTATGGATGCTAATATTCTAGTTAGATGGGAAATGAAGTTTCTCTTACCATCATAAGATCCAAGTTGAGAAAGAACATCTTGCCAACGACCAAATATTATCCTTACATTGTCCTTATCACCCCAGCCAGTGTCAAGCATTCGTTTAAAAACATCAGGGTGAGCCTCTACTATAGTGTGCGTAGCAGGAGCATATTGCCGAATGGCTGTATCGACAAGACCCATTCCAAATCCGATGTTCAGTATGTGACCACCCTGTGAACAAATGGCTTTGGCATGAGCCTCCATCAATGGCTTTTCCCAAGCCATCATGACAGCTTTGCTATTTGTGTCCATCAGCTTATCCTCACTAAAATTGACCCTGTCATCCAAGTAATCCCCATGACAGTCACCGGCTTTACTTTTCCTTGCAATTGTCCCCAGAATCAGCTCCGCTTGAATTCCTGTTGCATAGAATATCGTTGGTCAAAGTCCATGATGAGAACAACAAACGTCCCTTAACTGGACTGAAACTATGCACATACCTAACCTGTAAATCATTTCTGTGGTCCTTGAATCACACCAATAAGTAATGCTAAGTATCCAGATTTCAGTAGGTTATGCGGAAGTATTTGAGACTATGAGTTCCAGGATAAGTAAATTTGGCTTTACCATGAAAACTACTAAGAAAATTCATAATCAATAGTCTTGGCCAAAGCAAAGGGAAGCATCTCATCATGTACAAAACTTCAAATCAAAAGAAAGTTCTCACTAGCTTATGCAAATCATTAAACGACAGACAAAATAGCAAGGTGACTCTATTACTAATCTTCCGTTACATATTCCTTGTGTGTGGCCATGGTTGAGATGGGTCTTGTGGAAGCTACAGTGTGCTGTATTCATTTATCAAGCTGTAATAAAAAGATACATTAAAGGAAATCAATTTACATGGACTCACAGAGAATCAGAGGCAGCAATGTATTGTTGGTTCTTTTACTATACTTAGCAGGAAGGTCAACTCTTGCCTGTCCTGACTAAAAGGTGTCTATGGTGGGATTCAGAGGGACAATGTATTGTTGGTTCTTGTACTATACTTAGCAGGAAGGTCCACTCTTGCCTGTCCCGACTAAAAGGTGTCTTGATGGAATCAGAGGCGGCAATGTATTGTTGGTTCTTATACTATACTAAGCAGGAAGGTCCACTCTTGCCTGTCTTGACTAAAAGGTGTCTAAGAGGTCGCTTGCACGGAAACCAGACAAACAGAACTTTCGGCATCCCGATTGAGGCTTCAACTAGCTTTTCAGGAGGAAGCATAGCATCCCTTTGTCCAATTCTACTTTGATTAGTCATTCTGATAATCCTATTGGAAAGTTCATTGGTTTGATCCTTGTTTAACTGTCATTTTGCAACGTTCGCTTGAGTCAAGTTCTACCTAAACACATCACCACAGCACAAATTTAGACGCAGGCCAAAGGGCAAAAGAAGAAGCCCGACACCACGAATGGATCAAAGAGGGAGAAGGAAGCAGAGCCCACAACACCCACATGCTTTAGTCAGCGAATAAACTGAAAATGCATCAATTCTTTGATCATTACTGATTGCGACATCAAACATCTGTCACTCATCAATCCCTGCGTTAGCGAGGTTTTAGAACCTACAAGCGATCCCTTCAATTACCTTCCATTTTCCTTGTTGGCCAAGACAGACACACCATTATGAGTATGAGATGTTTAATCATGCTGTTAAGCAATAATCCAAGAGCATTATCTTCCACAAATCTAACCTATCATGGGCCCAAGGTGAATCCTAAAAAGCCTATCTCTCCCAAACAATTCTTCCTTTTCCTCATAAAAGAACTAGAATTAAACATCCGAACCGCAAGTTATGTGCAGAATCAAGCAAGCATCACCAGCACATACGAAGCTCATCGCCCACCATCACCAAGGACAAATGACAAACCGAAGCAGAACTGTAGATGCGCACGTACCGGCGTTGAGGAGAAGCTCGAAGGCTTCCTGGTGACCCGACTCCATGGCGAAGTCTCCCGCGGAGAGATTGGAAGGTGAGAGGGCGTTCCACGGCGCACCGGCCTCGAGGAGCGCCTTCGCCGCGTCGGCGCGGCCCGACTTGGCCGCGTGCATCAGCGGGGTGAGGCCGTCGGCGTCGTAGTGAGAGACGTCGGCCCCGGCGCCGATTAGGGACTTGAGCCTTCCGATGTCGCCGTTCCTCGCCGCCTCGCACAGCTGCTCCGCCTCGTCCATTGCCGCGCCGCCGCCGAGCTCGACGCCGTGAAGCAGAATACTCTTCACTTCGGCAAGCGTTCGCCGATTTCCAAGTTGCCTTTACCCTCTTCTCGTGTAATACCTTTTTATGTTATCAAATCGTGATTTATTATGATACAATCTACTAATTAGTGATCATATAGTAGTAGTGCATCGTGCATCATTTCAAATCGTAATTAATTAAAAAAAATGTAATTGATTGATAGGTGTGTCGTGTTTTGTTCATTTTATAGGATGCCATATAACGTTTTCCCTTGTTTAATTGGCCTTTTCTTTTTGGAATGCCCATAGCAAACAAAAAATTTAAATTGATTTGTTTGCAATCCTAAATTTATAGTGAGTTACAATTAATTAAACCATGGGAGTTGAGTTGAATTTATCATATTAGTCATACAAATAAATTATGGAGGTAAAACGGTTAATTACAAATATGTGTTATATTAATAATGGACATCAAATTCGAAAATCAATTTATTAGCACAATCGTATATAATATTATTCTTCATAATTTTTTTAATAAAATATCATTATAACTTACTTATTAACATACTGGATTTTATGCTAATAACTTCGTTTGTGATTATTATGAATTTTCATTTATTAAAAATCTAATAGTTTTACATGTATTTCTTGAATGTTAACCTCATTCCATGCGAACAATATTTTTTTGTCACGTACAAGTAAAAAGTCATCATTTTCTTCCATTCCTACATTTTACCATACATAAGCATTATCTATTTTATTTCATTACAGTCATATTTCTATATAGGCTAGATACAAGCAAAAAAACACAACAAAATTTCTTGCGCTAAAAAGAACGGAGCCTCTTATGCCGGGGACGCTCCTTGTGCGACCTTACAATTTACCAATGCCTATAGAAAAGGCACAGCATTTTACTGACGGAGCAATTTTAGCATCTGTTGAGCATTTTGTAAAAATCATCACCATTGAAATCCTACATGGCAATTGACACATATGGCAATTTGTGACACGGTTGCCATGTCATTGTCCAATATTTTACGCCAATTGGAATGTCGACCGTTGAATCTAACTCTAAATTTAAGTGAAAAGATAAAAGGCGGTTTTTCTCTTGCACGGTAGCTCTTTGTGTGACGCACGTATGGCCGTTGTTGTAAAAAAAAATTGCCGTTGCCCATGGAGCCACTAACATCATCATCAAGAGTGTTTCGCCTTATAAAAGGACGACTTCTTAAATTCTACTGCGTCTTCATCGGTGGACTGGAATTCTACCTTCATCCTCTCACCGACATCCAAATCTTCCTCCTCAGTTGAAGTGACACTTATAGCCGTCGCCCCAAACTCACGACGCAATTTGGCCCAAACCATATTCGAACCATCCGATAATGTTGATGTCGGAGCCCGATCAAATTTAGATTTCGCTTTTCGGAGGTCCAGATACCTGTTTGCCCTTGCCTTTCTTCTCGGCGGAACTAATTGGATTCTCCGGTTTCTCTTCTCTAGACCACAAGTTCCTAGGCCTAGGCCTCCTTTGTTCGTCGATCGTTCGAGACTAATTTGCCCGGTTGATCTATAGTTGTTGCATCCTCCCATGCTCCAGTCAACTGGCTCGCGGTATACACTATGCCGACCCTTCTTCTGCCTCAACGCTAAGCCAAATTTTCAGTGCCCGGTGTCGGCATTCCTGTCGACCCAAACCGGGCCTCTTTTCGATCAAGCTCGCTTTGCCGACCCCGTGGATACAAACACTTAGATTATTATCATTATCATTAATTTTGGTGTGTTGACGGCGTGTTTCCCAGGTATTGCTGAACGCCCCTCCAATTTTTCTAGATTCAATGGAAACCGTGGCAGAAAGGACAGATTCCAGAAATAGACGTTGACCATCGTCTCGTTCATGGGCGAGCTCCAGAGGAGGAGCAGCGACGGCCGCCGTAGGCAAAGTTTGACCGCGAGTCCGAGTTGGACAGCTTTGACTCGCTCCCCCCCCCCCCGCCCCTGGCTGGCGTGTCGTGTCCCTCGTCCGCGTGGAGACCCCCTCCCCTCCCCGCCCCCGAAAACACAACGAGCGTCGGGAAAGAAGAAATCATTACGTCAGCAGGCCTAATAATTATCCAGTCATTTTTTTTTCCGGACAAAAACTATCCAGTTTCTCACGAAATAAATAAATAAATAAAAATGAAAACGTTGCTACGTTGAAAAGCGGGAGCACATGAACCAGTAGAATAATCAATATTCCGACCAAAAAAAATAAAAAGAATAATCAATCATGCGGCTGCACGGTCGCGGTGCCTTTCATTTCACGCGTTAATTTAAGTAAATAAATAAATATATAAAATTCGGCCAAAAATAAATAAATAAATATAAATGCATACGTATGTATATTTAGGAATCGTACGCATTGCCTTCTCTCTGTCTCTCTCTCTCTCTTTCCGTGGATTCCCGTTTCTGTATTTTTCTCTTGAAAATCCCCCCAAATAACATCTGGATTTGCTGATCCGCGCGATTGAGGAAGAGGTTTTTTGCTGTGTCGATTAGGGTTTTCTTGATTTGTCTTGCTTTTTTTTGGGGGGGAAAATCGGGAGTCGCGGGTTAGCTATCGAGGCGAGGCTCGGCGTTTCTCCCCCGGAATGGCTTCGAGTTTCGATCGATGGGAGAAGGATCCCTTCTTCTCCGCCGCCGAGGAAGTTCAGGAATCGGCCGACAGGTACCCGCGTCCCCGTGCCCGTTCGTTTTCGACGATAGCGACGATGTCGGATCCCCATTGCGAGCCCCCGCGATTGGCTGCGATTTGGTTTTGCTTGAACGAACTAGATTGGCTGCGTTTGGCCGGACCAGTTTCGGCCTAGTTGTGCGGGATTTCTAGGCTTCGTTTGTTTTTTTCTTTTTTTTTTTGGGGGGGGGGGGGGGGGGACGTTGATCGCTCGTGCAATGCTGTTGATCGCCTCGGTTTTTCGTGGGTGTTTTGTTTGGTAGCTTTTGGTTTTTATTCCGCAGCCCGTAGGCTGTCCTCATGAGAACCTTATGTGCTGGAATTTGTGTTGAGAATGTCGTTTTTATGGTGTTGAAGGATGCAATCGACGTATAGAACATGGATCCACGCGAAGAAGGACGCTTCGATCACGTGGAATCTGGAGGAACTCCGGCGGGACCTCCATACCGCTTTAGGCACTACCCAATGGCAGGTCGTTCTCTCTACATAGCCGTGATTGTGCTTTTTTTGGCACGCCGGGTTTGTGTGCAGTTTAGTGAGGGACGGAAGGAAAATGGATGTAAATGCTGATGTCGGACTTCTTAATTGGTTTTGGGTGCAGCTGGAGGAGTTTGAACGAGCGGTGCAGTCGAGTTACGTCAATAGTTCAACTGATGATTCGAGGGACAGGCACCGTGATTTCATTGTTGCCATCAATGAGCAGATTTCGACGATTAATAACTCATTGCGGGAGTCTGCACTCTTAGATGGCGGGCCAGCGCCATCTTGGGTGCGTTTCGACGAGCGAGAGCGCAACGAATTTGCATCGTTCCTTTCTGGATCATCGGCATTTGATGCGGCAGGCGCTGAGTCGGACCATGTTATGGATGATGAAGACCATAAAGAGTCGCAGAAAGAGTCCACGCCCGAGTGTTCGAAGAATTCATGCCAGTCAACTGAGTGGAGTTCAATGGATGCCAGGGAGGATAAGTCACATGGGCATAGAAGAACAGCCAGTGCGAGCGCTGACATCAGTGCTTGGAAAATTGCTATAGCTGGAGAAGCCTACCCACAGACTTCCTCCAATGGGCATTCTGTGGTACCTCCCCGCAAGGTACCTAGCGTTTCGGGGTTCCTAAACTCCATGGGCTCTGTCTCCAAATTGAAGTGGTCTAAAAATGGCTTTAGGAAGTGGAAAGCGGATTCTCATCAAGAAGATGATACTGCATTATTGGGACCGGCTCAGCTAGAGAGAGTGAGTTTTTGAACTCTTTTCTCTATGTTTCTAGTTTACATTCTGCAATTACATTGTTGTATAATTGTCATCCATTGATTTCTGGTGTGATTGCTGAATAAATACTTGCATTTGTTCTACAAAGGGCGTACATGCATGCTATGAACGGAGTAAGAGTTGCCTGGATAACTGTGATGACTGTTATGAAAAGCAACTTCATGGATGGTACGGAGCTATCCAAAGGCAGCTTCAGAGGTCTCAGTATCAGATGCAATATAGTCGGCCTGTAAAATTGGCCTTTTCAGCCATTCTAGTTCTCTGCTTGATTGGTGAGTTGGCTCATCTATAAGTTTGGTGTTACTTTTTATGACTAAGCTACCGTTTGTGTCTTTATGGGTGCAAACAAAAATGTTGCTTATGGGTTTGAATATATTGGGGTCACTTGTGTCTCTCATTACTGAATTTGTCTAATGGTGTATTTAGTTGCTTTGTCCCCTTGAAATGACTTGAAGTTGCTATGATATGAATCCTTTTTATGTTTGGACACTTTGTGCAATTTCTTTCACACGACAATTGCCTGATGTGAATAAAATTTTAGCTTCTTTTGTGTATGTTTTCATTTTGCTTAATGCTGGCCAGATAGCAGCAGTTTTCTTTAATGTCAAGTTCTTTCACACGAGGATTGTCAGATATTAATGCAACAATATTTTACTTTCTTTCCTCCTTGAGGCTGACCAGATAACTGCAGTTTTCTTAAGGTCCATTCATGTAAATTCGAAAGTATGTTCATTGCAGAGAGCACGCAGATTTATGCTAATTGGTCGACGAGTCATATTTTTTAGTGTGTTTTCTCGTCATCATTTTGAAACTTCTGTCCCAATCCTGTTAGAACTTTGCAAACGTGTCAAATGTGAACTCAGGCCATGAGCTTTTGCACAAAACTGCATGTTTGCGACAAATTAATTGGAGGAGAAACTCTCTCGAACAAAAGAATTTGGTATGGCTTTCTCTATAATCAAACCAAACTGAGTTACAGCCATCAATCAAATCGAGCTTGCCTGAATTGATTCT
Source organism: Syzygium malaccense (assembly GCA_031216405.1). NCBI lineage: Eukaryota > Viridiplantae > Streptophyta > Magnoliopsida > Myrtales > Myrtaceae > Syzygium > Syzygium malaccense. Next base: position 11,848,653 of record CM062258.1, read on the forward strand.
GATTCGGTTTGGTTTGGCTTTATGCTTATTGATTTAAAACCCCATTTGTATGCATTCCCTTGCTTTGGACGTTTATATATTCATGTACTTTCATGTTTATTTGTAAAACTATGCGTAAGAAGAGATTAGTTATTAGTTAATTATTTTGTCAAATTTAAGAACTTAGGAAAGCTTAAAAACGCGATACTTGTACCTTGGATAGACCAACATCTCATATTAAACAAAGTCTTTCATATTTATCGGATGTTTTATGCTTCAGAATGATCATTATTCAAAGGATGATGAGGCATTAAACAAAGTCATAATTTTTTGTGGTTGAAAACAAAGTCATATCACAGAAGCAGTTTGAGAGCATATTTGGATTGATTTATAAGTTATCAAGTGCAATCTGTTGCATATTGTTTTTCAATAATGCTAGGTACGCTTAGACTGGTCTACTTAGTTAATATACCAAGTGATGTGGTAGATTGTCATTGGACCTTTAAAGAAGTGGGCCATATTTTAATATTCACCCAATATTTGGCACATCAAATAAATTTGTATACAAGTCTCATGATGCATAGCATTGTTCGTAGTTTCTTTAGAACTCTGAAAACAGCTCTTATTTGCGACCTTATTGATTAGAGGACTCAACCTTATACTACTCTAGGACCTTATGATATAATAATAGAAACTGTTGCTATGATTAGAAACTTCACCGATATACTTTGTATTCACAGTAGTGGAATTCTTTTATTCTTGTTATAGCATGTTGAACTTTGAAGCTTAGCGTTTGAAAAAAAATGAACCATATAGGAGAGAAATCACCAAAATTGTCCGTCAAATAGACTGATCAATGGTTGGGCGGCCACTGTGCCTGCCAAGGCCCAACTCAGGCAATATGGGTGGATTTGGGCGAACAAATTCCTTGTTCCCTGCCTGCCCATCCTGATCAACTGTATATAGAAAATTTAACGATATTTAAGCACATGCAGGCTTGGACAAAGGGCACATGGGCCGTCCATTGATGTGTTCTACTATTAAATGCTACGCTGCAATACCTTCTATTCTGTCAATATGATCAGGTCAATATGCTGTTGTATATTTCCCGATTACTTTAATCGAACAGTTTCTTACACATTTTAGTTCTTGCCTGACAATTTTACCAAAGGCATATCCTCTTGTTTTTAAGGTTATTCTTTCTGCTTTTTTTCCTTGAGTTTGGTTGCGTGTTGGGACGAAGGGGACTGCATTGTGTTGTATTATTAGTTATTTTATTTATTTTTCTCAGTTCTGAGACATGATGAATGTGAACGAGAAAAGGAAGAAGGGTACAATAAGTACAGAAAATTGGCAATGAAATGATTGATTTTGAATTTTCCTCTCTTGTTGGAAAAATGTGCTCGACTTGGTTAGTTTTAGTTTTCAGATTACAAAAGCAATTTCCTTCAAGGGTGTTTACTTAATAAAGCAAATATGTTAGTGAAGTCATGCAGATTATTTCTTCTGATTTTATACTGATGAATATGAGTGCATGTGAAATCTCTCATAGTTGAGCATGGGAAATTCATATCATGTTGAATGTCTGCAGATCAATTCCGATTTTAGTTATGAGGCCAATTGGTCTATTTTCCTCATAGCGTTAGTTGAAATGGGCTATTGTTAAGAAACATGCTAGTATAGACATTCAAATATTCTGATTCTAGGCAAGCTGAGAACTGGGCATATGACATCTGATGGTTACCAGAGAGTTCACTTGACATAGTCTCTTGCCACTAATTATGCATGGTAATGGTTTTTACTTTTTGAGTGGATTAATTTTGATACGCTTTCTGATGCTTAATTCTGTTTCTGTTTCCGCTCTATGCAGTTTTACTCGCTTTGTGTGCAATCTAAGGTGGAGGCCTAATTATGGTTTATTTTCCTTATATCGGCGTGAACTTCCATGTTAGAATGGTCGGGACCAGTTGCGGATTATTTATGTCAGCACGGGAGCAAGAGACAAAGAACTTTGTTTCTTAGGTCTTCCATTTCCTTCCAAGTGGATAATTATGTCCCACCTGACAAGTATCGAGTCCTTGATAGCGCATTAGACACCCTTCGCGGATTTTTGAAGTTTTTGCCACGGAGAATGTAAATTCTAATAGAGTACCAGGATGTTACGATTAGAAATATGTTGTATCCCAGGATATCGTGGCACTCTGACTTGAGACCCTGTATCCTGTTGTTTCTTATTCTCTGGGTCGATTGTATGGCCGTCTTGTCACTGTAATCTGTACAGCAATGTAATGTTATCATTTTAGCCGCTTTTAGCCTGAATTTCGCTGCTTTTGGTCCAACTCGGGTAGCGCGGGATGCAATTGCGGAGGAGAGACTGACCCCCTACAATGAAAACTGGAAGTTGCGAAGGGGGTCGTCTTGAAGACTCTCTCCATCATGCGTTTCAAGATGGGTGCAGGTCCAACGGAAGCAGGCTGGGCATTAAAAATAAGCTGAAAATTAGAAGGTTTAATCAACAAACGTGGACTATTAATAATCGAGTGGAATTTTACAGTCAACCGGTTGTAGAAAAAGCCTGCCTATAGACTATGGTTGTTAACATGGGTCGGAAGACTAGCAGCAACATGTAGCAAAAGGAACACAAAAATTGAGAACTCATGAAAGTCCAATGGTAATTTGGTTCATGCCTGCAACCAAAGCTGGTTTTTCCCATTACCGCTGCACTGTTCCTTTTTTCTTGGCGTGGGTGGACATTTTTTGAGGATTGGACATGATTGGAAATGTCATGGATCGTGGTACTGAGTCCACCTTTTTCTGATTCCACCGGACTTCGGTGAATGAGATCAAATTTTATCTGTATATTTCATGCTCTTCATATCGACATGAGCTCGTGTGATATCTGAATTGAGGATGTAGTAGATATATCCGTGCCCAGGCAATACCTAACACAAATGAAAAGTCCAAGGAGGGTTGAAAGCGTCACTGAATTTGGGCTTCCCATCTGTCCCAAACTTCAAAGTACGGCTCGAAACAAACCAAAATGGTAGGTAGAGAATCAAATGCACAACAAAAAGAGGAACTTATGCCTTTGTTTTTAGATTTTATGCCATCACATAACTGATCTCGTCTCTTTTAAAGAACGAGGACACTTGAGTAATATTACGAATTGTGTCTGGGTGTCGAGTACCTGCCAAATGGGCTCAAACCCATTTCGAGAAGTATGGGGCTCTCTACGTCGGATCGTCTAAATCCCAAACTAAACCTATTATGATTCGGACAGGTCAAGCAGCCGATTAATCCCAGACCCTGTCCAGCGCTAGGTCCTTAGGAACTTCCATTCAAGATGCATGAAGCATTTGATCCGCCAGCTTTTAAGGCAACTTTAGTCCGCTCATAGGAGAAACTCCATTTCCCAGATTTTCCCTGATATTTACACGATATTATAGTTAGGCTTTGAACTCCCATCACTTTTTGGGTTTAAACGGCTTTTATTCTGAAAAGTAACATGATACAAGAGTTCAGAGTCGGACTGAGGATCTGGGACAAATTAAAACTGGTCCTGGAATCACATGGGGCTGGCGACGGCGGTGGTGTATCTGTAGGCGAAGTAGGAGCCAGCGACCAGGAGAGGGACAACGAGCTCGATGGCGGCTGCAAACTTGTGAACCGGGCCATCTTTCACGACGAAAGCGCTCATGCCCTCCTTTTTGGCCTCTTTTGGAGCAGGATACTTGTCAGCATCCTGGTCCCGGACAGTGTGGCCTTCGAGAACACCCACCTGGTACTTCAAGAGCAGGGTCTGAGCTGCTTTGCTGTGGCCAATATCTGCAAAAGCCTTGCTCGCATCTTTCCCTGCTAACTCCAACAGCACCTCCTCTCCCCCTGGGTGTTCCTCCAAGAAGCTTGTCACGTTAAGCACCTGTTGCAAGATGAACACATGGAATTCATATAGGATGAGTCTGCGATACTTTTCGAAAAGCAAACCCGAAATTTTGGTGCTTGGTAAAATAATTCCGAATCTCTTTCAGCTCAAATCCTGTTTTTGGCTCAATGTCCAGAGCTGTTCTACAAAGTTTTTCCAATTTTCATTCATAGAGACATTAAAAATAAGAAAAAGGGGGATCGTGGCGGAGGAATCTAATGGATGGGGATTTGATGAAATACGACAGAAATTACCCGGCCGTTGATGACGAGCCAGCAATCCTTCCTGGACTTGTGCTGGGCGACTTGGGAGAGAGTGAAGACTCTTTTCTCAGCCATCTCCTATGACTCCCAACTCCTGGAGAGAAAGATACGAGTTCAAAGCTAGAGATATTGCACCTAAACGAGGACGGGGTATTTTGTAAGGCTTTCGTGGGCGGTAGTTGGCACGTGAATGTTTGGTGAGAAGGAAGTAGCTGCCTCGTTTTGTAGGTTGGACAACATTGTCGGAATTAATGTCTCAATAATTTCTTTAGCAGGTATTGGTGCCCTCGTGACACATCTGCAGATCAATGACAACGTCTTCAAATGGACGGATCGGGATGCGGGTGCACTATATGACAAGAAACACATGATAGTAAAAGAATGATTATCAAGAGAATACGTTAATAATATGTTAATCGCCCTTTTCTCCTAGTGGTTAATTAACTAATGAAACGAGAGCATGGTGGTGAAGTGCAGAGGTATGAACATTTTGCACCAAAATATGAGAAAATGAAGCAAACGCAATTTAACACGGCAGTCCCCTTATGAATCACAATCTGCAACAAGCTTGAGTGTTGAGAGTGATCGAAGCCAATGAAAATTTTGCGGACAAAATCATAGTTTGACGAGTCATCGAAGGAGCAAGAAATAATCCAGAAGATCGGCTAAAATCTGAACAACTTATAAACAAAGTTTGTGCCACAGCACATCAAACCTGCTTTTGCCAAATTCTCTGTGGTGAATCCAGACGCTGAAACACAAGGAATGATTCGCAGTCTTTTATAGCCGATCTTCGGATCACTTCAGACTATACTTATTTGGTTTACCGATCATCCAAACATTGAAGCTACTATCGTTCCCGACAATTTTTAGCGGAGGTAATAAATGCGTATCTGCTTCCTTAACTGCAATGATCTCGCATTGATGTTTCCCGTCGAGTGAATCTTTATCGCAATAGAGACACTACAACTACAATTGGTTTCTCGGAGAACGAAGCTCCCATCTGTCCTGGGGACCTTGTCCTCATATTTAGATTTCTTTTCCACGGGAATATAAGTGACCATAGCGTGATGAAACCGGCGAATGGTGGTCGTGCTTCAATAGCAGTTCTATGCAATGATTGGGCACCTTTCTCTATACATCACGCGAAGTTGATATATCCATTACCTCTGCGATTTCCCCCCCACCCGGCTTATTCACGAATTCACAAGTCACGAATGCAATCAATAAGTACTTTGGTTTGAGCACTTACCAGTCAACAAGGTTCCCACATTCATAGTAGTCAAACAGTCGACACTAAAGTGACTTAACGAATCAGTGGAGAGATTGGAAAACCGCTTCAGTAAGAATTATTAGAAGAATTTCCACGGCCAAGAATTCGATCGCAATAATCGCGAAGAATACACCAGGAGAGAAAGTATAACAGTATGTGCTTCATTGCGCTTTCATCAAGAAATAACGTGTTCTATTGCAGCGTAGCCAAAAATGCATTTGCTATTTCCTGATCGGACTGAGAGGATGAACTTAAAATTATGACCCACTTGCCTTTCGCTGGCACCTTTTCCTGAGAATTCCAGGACAGGCACAACCAGCACTAGAATGCTTCTTGATTTTCTTCCAGATTCTCTCATTATGAGTGAATGACTCTTCTATTTGTTAAGTTAGGCACTAGTAACTCATTAACCATCCGTTGCACTGCCTAACGTTTATCAGGGTGAGGATGGGGAAAAACAATCTCTCAGCGGGGATAAGGTCCATTCACCGATACTATGTGGAAAGTTGTAGCACGATGAGCTTCCAATAATTCGACATCCCGCAAAGATGCTTTTCAGTTCACTGAAACCATGCAAAACCATCCCTATAATGTTTACATTCTCGCTTACGATGAACTTCCCAGATTAGAAATGAAGACCACACAGAAACAGAGTTATCAGCCTTTTGTATCATTAAAATGGAGAATCTAAGAGCTCAATCAGTCGCGCAAACTACCCAGATTCATACACAGTAGCGTCCAGTAGAGGGCAAAGAGCGCTTCCGATGGGATTTTGCATCTTCTAGATTACTGCGACACAGGCATAGCATGTGAAATAAGCAGAAACGGCAAGTTACTCCAAAGCACGAACTCCACAACTACTTGGTTAGATCTTTGAACTCCTTATCTGCACCTTGATCCTTGCCTGAGAATTCAATGCCTTGGAATGTTACTGTAGATGACCTATACTGACTTCCAAAGGCTGTGCCAAATCCCCATCCAAGGCCTAATCCGACACCACAGCCTCCACCTTCGAACGGGTATGCAAATAAGAGGCCAACATAATTAGCTTGACAATAGCCAACATTTTCAACCTGTAAGCAATTAATAAAAAGCACAATACTCTACTTGTAGGTTTTCCTAAAATTTACCTGCACCAAGGCCCAGGAAGTTTAATGGCATGCCTGCATCAATCAATGTTTATAACAATGTTAGAGATGTCTTCATCGCACCTACACAACTATCATTTGCGCACCTACATCATATCCGAAATGAAAGCTCAGACACCCCCTATCTCTAAGATACATCAGCAATTAATGTCATGTAGTCCAAGTGAATTTTAGCACAAAACCTATAAAAGTGAAGCATGGCAGATATTGCTAAGCATCTCCAATGAAGCAGAATTAGAAAACAGAAGGTCCACAATTTCAAAACAGAACAATGAAAACCAATAGTGTTGGGCATGACATAGCAGAAAGAAAGCCCTCGCTTGCATTATACTAATATTTTTCAACTCGAACTTATAACCATGCATTCCTTTTCTTATTCTTCCTAATAGGCAAATCACAATCCACGAGAGTTGATTCACCGGCAAATAAGAGAACTGAATTGTTATTATGGTTATTTGCAGTCAGCTAAAGCATTGCCATGCGAGATTGCTCTCTGAGAGAGTAGTTCAAGTGCTGTATCCACATGATACAACATTTGATGATAAGGTCCAGTTCATTTGGTTGTGATCTACCTGAGCTTAATTTGATTTTCAGACAAATAAATAAAAAAAACATGAGACTTAAAGAAGACAATTTAACATACAATAAGCTGACACCACATCATCTTTCTCCATCCATTATGGATGAAAAGGACATAATTCACATGCGGAAGATATAAAATTTACTGCTTTCGTTTTCCCTCATTTTTCACCTCCACAATTGCTTCCCTCGAGTAGTGTCAATCATAAAGTGCGAACACATAACATTTAAACAGAAAGGCAATACTTTTTCGTCACTCATAAGCCAATTTCATGCATAACTAGCAAAAGATCATGATGGAAGCAAGACATGCTCAACAGATTATCAGTGGAAGCTTCTTCATCGTGTCCTGCGGAGGCCACAAGAGGTGTTCAGTCTCTTCTGGAACTAGTTGCCAGCTCGATGACTTCCGATTCCTGGCGTATGTCAGATTGCTAGCATTGCATCTCCACCGCATCAAACAAAACTAACAAATCGAAGAGTATCATCTTCGCAGGAAACCTGATCACGACGCAATAACTTCACCACGAGCATCCGCTTGAAAACAAAAGTAATCCAAACAATTCTATGATACAACACCTTTGAAAGCTCAAGCATTCAAATTGTCTGAAGAAAAAGAAAAAAACCACATTTCCTGGGCGTAACGCAAATTCCAAAGACAAAAAGCTCAACACATGGCTAGTAGCCCAATCAAAGAACTGAATTGCATCAAAAGTAACTTCAGAAGCAGACCTCCAAAACCCCATCCGACACCGAACCCGCACCCGACTCCGAACCCTGAGAGGGAACAAAACCCACAAAAAAATTCATACATCTTAGCAATACGAACGACATTCCAAACAGTCCTACTTCATAAAGACGATCACTTTTGCACATCTGGTTAAAAAATAAGCCTTCATGGAAGCAAAGGGCGGAAAATAAGGATTCGGACAATTTACAGTTGCACGTACCGAATCCAACCCCAGATCCATTGAAGTTCGTCAGCACCATCGTCGCTCGTTCCAACACTGCCGAAGAAAAGGCTTAAACGCGAGCTGGGGTTAGAGCGCCGCCGGCAATGCGGTGGTGGTGTCGATGTTACCAGCTCGCATGCTGTGGGCTCATGGGCCGAGAACTTATGCAAAGATATTGGGCCGCGAGCAAGTTAATCAGTCAACGGAGGAACCCAACACCCCATTCGAATGTCAACTAAAAGTTGCGCACGAATCTTGAGCTGTGCCAACTTCTGCAGCGATTCAGAATAGGCGAATGCAGTCCATTCGTCCCTGAACGGTCAAGATCCTATCAAGGCAGTAAGGTCGAGAGAAGGATTAAGGCCACCCTGCTGCATATTCATCCACGTTTAGAACGGTTTCTACCAACTCCTGAAGTAGAAAGGTCGAGAAGGATAAGGACCCATTTGATCCGCAATCTTGGGTCGCCCAATCAATGCCGGAAGGGTGCAGAAAGGGGCAAACTTTACCGCTTCCACGTGTTAATCATGGGGCAATCTTAATCTAATCCGATGCCCCCATCAGATGGGGAGAAGAAGGGAGCGTTGGAGCTGAGGTGGACGGCGTTGGAGCTGACGAGGCTGACAAGTCCGTACGGGCCAACGAAACTTGCGATTGCTTAAACTTTATTTTGGCTCTTAGCCTACAGAGAAAGAGCGTAACGACATCCTCATATTGGCTGGCTCGAGATTTTTGCTCATCGCTGATTGGTGGGGAGAGATTGAAAAACGATTCAAAAACCAGCCAGAGAGGATGAATTTGGAGGATTGATCCGAGCCGAGTCAACACCCCCGGTTTCGCTTTCGCCGCTGGCGGAAATGGTCGCTCGTGGCAAATTTGGATCGAGACCCAAATTCACACGCGACATGGAACGGAGCAGAACAGGTTGAATATAATAATAAGCGGCTCAAGTCCGACCCCCGTCGAATCGAAAACCAGTTTGGGTTGCGTGGGTCGAGACCGACTGGTAGCTTCCTTTCTTCATCTACTAGCCTCTGCACCTTCCCTCTCCCCCTTCATCTTCTTCCCCAAAGCAACCACACTCTCTCTCTCTCTCTAGCGAATTAGTCTATCTGAAGAAGGGAAGGAAGCCACGATGAGTTGGTGGTGGGCCGGAGCTATTGGCGCCGCAAAGGTGAGAGATCTTTTTTCGCCCTGAATGAACAATGTTGTGGGGGACCTGAATTTGAGAATTCGATGGATTCTGATCTCGTGTTTTGATCTTCTTGTTGATCTTTTGCAGAAGAGGATCGATGAGGAGGAGGCACCCAAGAGCTACCAGAGCGTGGGGCTCATCCTGGGGGTCACCGGGATCGTGGGCAACAGCCTGGCCGAGATCCTCCCGCTCTCCGACACCCCCGGCGGCCCCTGGAAGGTCTACGGCGTCGCCCGCCGCCCCCGCCCCTCCTGGAACGCCGACCACCCCATCGAGTACATCCAGTGCGACCTCTCCGACGAGTCCGACGCCCTCGCCAAGCTCTCCCCTCTCACCGACGTCACCCACGTCTTCTACGTCACCTGGGCCAACCGCTCGTCGGAGCTCGAGAACTGCCGCGTCAACGGCGCCATGCTCCGCAACGCCCTCCACGCCCTCGTCCCCAACGCCCCCAACCTCCGCCACGTCTGCCTCCAGACGGGGACCAAGCACTACGTCGGTTCCTTCGAGGCCTTAGGCAAGGTTACCCCCCACGACCCGCCGTTCACGGAAGACCTCCCCCGGCTCGACGTCCCCAACTTCTACTACACTCTGGAGGACATCCTCTTCGAGGAGACCTCGAAGAAGGACGACCTCTCGTGGTCCGTCCACCGCCCGCCGATCATCTTCGGCTTCTCCCCCTACAGCCTCATGAACCTCGTCGGCTCCCTCTGCGCCTACGCCGCCATCTGCAAGCACGAGGGCGTCCCGCTCATGTTCCCGGGGACCAAGGACGCCTGGGACTGCTACTCCATGGCGGGCGACGCCGACCTCATCGCCGAGCAGCATATTTGGGCGGCGGTCGACCCGTACGCCCGGAACGAGGCCTTCAACTGCAGCAACGGCGACGTGTTCAAGTGGAAGCACTTCTGGAAGGTGCTGGCGGAGCAGTTCGGGATCGAGGAGTACGGGTTCGACGAGGGCGGCAAGCGGCTGAGGCTGACGGAGGCGATGAAGGGGAAGGAGAGGGTGTGGGAGGAGATCGTGCGGGAGAACCAGCTGCAGGAGACCAAGCTGGAGGAGGTCGGGCTGTGGTGGTTCGTGGACTTGATGTTCGACGGACTGCCGCCGTTGGACAGCATGAACAAGAGCAAGGAGCATGGCTTCCTCGGGTTCAGGAACTCCAAGAACTCCTTCCTGTCCTGGATCGACAAGGTGAAGGCTTACAAGATCGTGCCTTGAGATTGAATTGAAATCAAAATGCCTCCTTTCTGTCGCTATTGGTGCTGATGGTGATATTGATCGTGTTGGTATTGTAGTGAAGTGAATTCCCCATTTGTTCCTTTGTTTTCTGGGTACCCTTTCTGAGGTTGCATCTGTCGACGTATTGTTCCGGGGACGACGATGTTCTGAAGTAAGGTTTAATAAATGACGCTGAACCATACATTTTGCTGTAATGACTTGGTTCTCATGGCGTGTGATGTTTCTACACAAAATCTGATCCTAGGCTTGATCTCGAACTCATTCGGACTGGGGATCAATGGAGCCCTGCACCATGTGCTGTGCTCTGAGCTGACTTCTCCTTTTCTTTTCTTTGGTGGCTGAAAGCTGTTCCTTGCTAGAACTAGAAGATGGTTGTTATGTCGAGTTGAATTTCCTCTTATTTGGTTAATAAGGGAGGAAGTATCTGAAGGATATAGGTATTTATAGCGGTGTTTATTGCAAAACAAGTGTTTGGCAAGACCAAGTGCATTCGTCTATGCAGATACTATCTAGCATCGGCAATGTCTCGATGATAGAATTTCATCTCAGACCCTTAAAACGAAGAGTCGTAAAGCGCTAAAAATGGAACTAGCTCGATGACATGTTGCGCTCTGGTGGAGTCGATCAACTCCACTGCAGTAATCATCTCCTTCGATCTGATATGTGTGTTTGGTGAAAAAATCTTTTCAAGGGTTCCTAGAGCTAGCCATTTAGCCAGAACCTAACAGCAAGCAAAGACCAAGATTTCCACATGGAGATCCATCAGAGGTTGGGATGTGCACTTTTTATCACCAAAGCAATCTATGGGTCAATGCAGTTCTCGGGTACTCACCATTGCCATTCGCAAGAATCAGTTTCCATAGTTGTGAGTACCTAGATTCGATGATATATAGCGTGACATCAAAGCCAGCAACTTGTTTACTACAGTAATCTAGGAAAATATTCCAGTTTAACAAGCCTTGGGTCTTCCCAAAAAGCTATGAACTACCCTTCTATTTACAGTTGAAGGAAACTAGAGTACATAATAATGGCCAAACTCCCAAATACATCCATGCCTCACCTTCTAAGTTTGTCAGCAATTACCAGAATCTATCGTACATGACTATAATCAGCATTGAGCGCCGCCATCTATTACTTCCCTTCCTACAAAGTGATGTACGTTACCCTCATAGCTCACTGGATTTCTCTCGGGTGGCAACCCTGGCACGAGCAGCAGGCACGACGTTCCTCACCCAAGGAACACGAGGTAATTCGCACGATCTGTCAAGAGAAGCGAATCTCAGCTCAGCAGGGGGGATGAAGCAGTCAACAGACAGGCCTGGAACGTTGAAAGCCACCTCCTCAATCGTCCAAGCTTCCTCCATCCGAGTCTTAGTTTGGCTTCTCGCTGTTTCTCCAAACCTGAAAAGTGTTGCCACCGAACGCCCAGAATGTGCGATCATGATCCCCTCGACAGGCCTGTAGTCATCAAGAAACGAGTTGATTGTGGTCTCCCAATACACTGCATTGCCTCCGTTGTTTTGTATGCGGGTTAAGTGCGAGTCTTCCAAGTGAACAAGAAGCCCAGTTTTCTGGCTGAAATAGCCAAAGAGAACGTGCCGTATAATCTCCGTTGGCCCTTCACACCTGGCTTTTAGAGTAGTTGGATCTGCACAAAGCTTGAGGACAAAACAATCTTCTCCGTCAATTTTCTTCTCCCCTACACATCTTGCGTGTGCAAACATGCTTGCTGTGGTTTTTGGGTCGAGGCCCTGGAAGAAGAAGACAGCAAAATATTGTCAAAGCCTTCAAAAGCCAATACAAAATTTGCTAGAGCATACGTACATTAACTCATGCTTGAGTCTTGGTTTCTTATCTTCCAGCTCCCTTGTACACCTCTTAACTAGGAATCAAAATTCTATAGTATGGACCCAGCGAATTTGCCAGCCGCATGCAAGGAGGATTAGCCAATTCTAACTAGATGAAGCTTCAACGTACAGACTTTAAGATGATGGCTTAGCAACAGTCCAACCAACATAATTTAAAAAGATGGAATTTCACCTGAAGTGCTCGTCGTAAGGGTCTAACAGGCCCTTTTGCAGCATGTGGACCGAGCCAAGGGGTGTGCCTCCACACAAGCTTCCCATTGCAGCCGGCATGAACTTTGCTACCACCAAGAGCGAGCTCCACATACCACATGTCCGGGTTCATTTGCCAAAGTACAAACCGACCCGACTCCGTGGCTTTGCAGGAATTCTTGCTTCTCGCAGCCTTGTTCACCGTTTCAAACTCGGAAGCTATCATCCTCAATTTCCCCATGGCATAAGCATTATAAATGGCAGTGTGAAGCTTCTGTGCCCCTGATGCTGCCGCATACTGCTGCAGTATGTAGTGAGCGGATGAAGTTTCCTGCCAAATTTACCGCAAGCAACCACATTTAGAGGCTTTCCTTTCTAATGCAGCTAAGATTTGAGCCAAACGGTAGCCAGAGTTTCTATTAATTGGTTCGAGAAATGCAGTCCATAATTTCACTTGGTTTCAAAGAACTTCCATCAAATAAATTTCAGAAGTCTCACCCACTTTCCGCAGCCGTAATCACTGTGAGTTTCAAAATCTTCTGAACATTGACCACATTAAGCTAGACCAGAGCTTCTCAGTATCCAACCAAAAAAGGAAAAAACTTTATAGCTATGAACCTGAAGACGAAGTAGAAAGTCACAAGCCCAAACATATCTTAAACAACCCAATCCTCCAGTCCACCACCTACAACGAGTATTACCAGGTGCATAGCTACTTCAAGACAAACTTAGGACTTGGACAGGACACAGCAATAAGGGAGCAAGACAAAGTAGAAGTAACTACCAAACAACCACAAAAATGTACAACTCGGTACCATGACGAGAGAAAGAGAAGGACTAACAATGGGGGTGTCCTTGACGCTTAGGTGAGGCAGAGGTTCGCCGGCATTCACGTGCACCGGCGCGAGCGGGGCACCCAGCACCCCTAGCAACAACCTCAGATGCGACCCCTTATCACGCCCGCCCGAAGAAGACGAGGACGACGACGAAGACATGGAGTGCTGACGTTGACACTTCATCCATTGGCCCCACCTCCCTTCCATCCTCGAATCTACACCCTCCGCCCCGTCCGGGTCGGGCCCTTCCTCCAACGGCGACAGGGCCTCCGCGCGCCACGCAACCAACGGCTCGGGGCGCTTCACGCGGCGGCCCCTCCTCCTGCCCCGGTGGGAGCGCGACCCGGGCGACTCGCTCCCGGCCCTTGGCGGCGGCGACAGGCTCTTGGCTCTCGGCCGCGACCTCGCCGGCGACAGGCTCCGCGCCACCTCGTTCTTCAGGGACGAGAAGAACCCCGCCCTCCTCTCCATTTCTCCGCGGAACTGCCACCGACCCGAGACTCAAGAGCTCTCGGCACTAGCGACGGAGAGACGTCGTCCGGGAATCGGGAGGTGGAAATCTCTGCGCCTCTGCGAAGGCAAGTGCCGGGAAGAAGAAGAAGAGCGTGGAAGTAAGGAAAGCCAAAGCGAAGAAAGAGCAAGAAAACGAGACTTTGCAAACGGACATATTTCTGCCTTTTGACAACACACATGCGCAGACCCCATCATAGTTTTGGTCCCCTTGTCAAGAAAAAAAAACAATGAGAGGGGTCTATTCATTTCTTGAAATTTAATATCTTTTCGTAGGGCCCCCCAGTTATTTTGTACAAGGTGAATTTTCTCGTCATTAAATTATATTTACTTACATATAGGGAGTGGTAAATTTTAACGCGTGTAATCCGTCGGATTAAGTGGATCTCGCGCAGTGTCCACATGATCGACCGACGTGATCCAATGGGATCGAATGCGCCGGGCCTATATGCCCCGAATGCAGTTCATATGTTGCTCACATAATTGATTGTTTAATAACTCCACATTTGAACTATTTGGTTGGACGGTCCTCGGCCACAACCTCAACAATCTCCTCCTCACATCAGGGGCTGGGCCTAGACTCTAATATCAGCGTTGGACGGTCTTGAACCTCTTTCATTTCAAAAGCTAGTTCAAAGGGTGAGGTTTTTCCTCACACTTATAAATCGACCATCAACCTCTTCCACAACTGATGCAGGACAACCTCGACGTACGTTTGGAGCAATCTCAAGAGGTTTAGAGATTGGTATCAAATATATCATCACAAAAGAAGTCGGTACGTTAAAAGTTTGAACTAATAGTATTTTGATTTAGGCGATAATCATTGTAAGATAGGCTCCATGCTGGGAGGGGAGGTGGAATAATGGGATCGTGGCTAAAGGATCAGCATGCGAACGAGGGGCGAGCAAGCACGCGGCAGAGGAAAGTGGTGGGGGTGGATGAAGGGAGGGGGAGGCAAAATGGGATTGTCATTGATTGTTGTTGGAGTTGGCATTCATTGCTATTAATGGGAGAATAAACAACGGCATCTGATGATGATGACGACGCTCTGTAATGAAAATATTGACCCTTTCGACGCACTAATCTGAATCGATGCGCGATCGATCAATTCGACGCGTAACGTGAAGTGAAATCATGCACGGGATTTACCCCCATTCACTTTCGGAAAAGATAAAAAAAAAATAACCAAGTTGCTTTGGAAAACGGACATTCCCATTGGTAAAAAGATGCGTCCCTTCATCATCTTTGCCGCCGACGCGACGTGGTCGGATGAAAATCTCCCGATTGAAAATGGAAGTGATGGCTACTCGTTGCGCAGTCCCAAGTTTGGGCAGCTTTTATAGGTGGTGGCGAGTTAAAGAATCGGTGTACGAGCCATTGGAGAACGCGAAATTCGGGAACCTGCTCTGATCTAGGCTTTACGCGAAATTGTTCAAGCCTTGAAACATCGGCAATGCTCGTGGAAATCCATTGGAAATTCCGGTGGTTTTTCAAGTTAAAAGACGTGGTATTATTAATGTCGTCGTGCATTCAGATGAAAGCATGTTTTGCGCCAGTTCGTGCGAAAGCGATTTGTCTGCGCCTGCACTCGTACCATCGCTGTCGACATAGCCTGATCTATGGGCTTTAATAACATCGTGCGGCAGCGCTGGAGCCCATTCGATGGAGAAGAAATTTCATGGTAAATAATGTTACTTCGCAACCAAATAAAATGAAAAAAAAAATCAACGAATAACTGTTTCGTAAAGGAAGAGAAAGGAAAAAAAGGGCCAAATGATATACCTCACCAGAAAATGTATGCTTAAATTTAGGAAAATGATTTTCTCTTTGAAAAATCAAAAAATATTTTTCAAAATATTACTAGATATCAGCGCTTGAACTCGAACGGAAGCTTATACGCAGGTTCTCGAGTCCCTAGCATTTAGTACCAGGTTTCCATGAGGCCAAGCTTGGGACCCTAGTGCTCAGGCTGCTGCCCTGGCGCCCACGCTCGAGTCCATTGAGGCTGGGCCCGAAGCCATGATGCTCGTGCCCGATGCCCTGGCACCCGAGCCTAATTCCATCGAGGTTGGGCCAGCAAGTTGTGGCGAGCTTGACCTAGCCAAACTCTGGCAAAGCTCGGAGCTAGTTGGCCTCGGGCGAGCTCGATCTCGTCAGATTTGGCGAGGCAAGGCTTGCAGAAAATTCGGCGAGCTTGAGCCTTGCGAGCCTTAGGTGAGGCCATCCCTAGCCTATGGTTGGACATCGGCTAAGGAAGAAGGAGGACAAAAAAGGAAAAGAAAAAAAAAGGAAAAAGAAGGAGAGGAAATACGAAAATAAATTATTAAAAAAATATAACTTTTTGGTAATTTTTCGTAGGAAAGTCAAATCATATTTTTCATATCAAATAGCGGAAAATATTTTTTAGTTCATTTTTAGATTTCAGCCAAATACAAAAAAATATTATCATTTTTCTGAAAAATGACTTTCTAGATAATATTTTCTAGAAATGTCAAGAAACAGCGCCTAAATGTTAAAAGGCAACTCTCGGAATTATGCTTGAGGTGCTCTCCTCAATCGCATCCTGAACCCGAGCATGTGTTGCCTAAATTCACTGTAATTCACGTATCACGCGAGTCTCACCTTATCTAACATGCAATTCACATATCACATAAGTCTCACTTTATCTAACGAATTATATAAACCAAACCCGATCCAACGTCTTTTAAACAATCCCTAAATGGTCAAAATCCTATCAAAGCGGCAAGGTCGAGAGATGGACTATGGACCCCCCGTCATGTCATCGACATTCACGATAATGAAAACCACCAAGAGAACCAGTGCAGTTGATCGGGCAGACGATCTCATCAAATCCAAAAGCAGGAAGGTCTGAGAAGGGTTAAAAGACCCATGTTTTCCACCATCATCCATCGCCAAGAAGTACCTCGAGGGGGTGCAAAAAGGGCAAATTTAACGCTTCCACGCGTGTTAATCGTGGTCTACTTTGGTTGAATTTGATGCCCCCAACAGATGAAGAGAAGGGTAGGGTGCAGTTGAGGGTCCACCCCATGTTGGAGCACAGGCAACGGGACTTGCATTGATTGAAACTCTACATGAGGTCTTAGCTGACGAAGAAAGAACGTGATGACCATTCTCGTATTGGCCGGGTCAAGATTTGTTTATCATGAATTCATGATTCATGGGGACAAAGAAAAAACTATTCGAGAGCATAAGCTTCCCTTCTTCACCTACTGGTCATTGCCCCCTTCCCTCGCCCATCTTCTTCCTCGAGTCAGTATCTCTCTCGCATACATACCCGGAGTACAACCCATGTTTCCTAGAGGATGATGATAGTTGTGATTCTTGATTGCAGAGTACTTTTGCTAGACCTATGTGGGAAATACGAGGGGGGATGTTGTGTCAAGCCCATCGTAAACGAGCAGTTTGGAATTAGATTGGGTTGCCAATTATGGGCTTGGCCTAACCCATCCTCCCGAGGGAAAGAAGATTTCAGGACGTGAAATCAAAACAAGTTCACGGGCAAGCACAGAAATGAGTATAGAAACAAGGACTCCGAAAATTTTGATTTAAAGGATGGTTTTCTTGGTTCAAGTATTTTTCTCTCTTACAGATCACATGTTGTAGGTACTGTTCTTTATAACTTGGGGTAGCCGAAATAAAACCTATCCAAACTCTAAATTGCCCCACGAAAGATGCCAAGAGAATAATGCACCCAAGAAAGTTGCAGTTCTTACCTAGTGGCCATCATGAAGAGAGAGAGAGAGAGACCATGCAATTGGAGGTAAGAACCTGATCAAAAGACCCATTATCATAGCTGAGAGCTTCCTTTCCAAGGAAACGTTCACAACAGCTGTAGGTGATTCGGCCCGTTTCCTCTTCAAAGTGGCAGAATCGTCCACCAAAGTCGAATGACATTGCCATAGTCGGAATCGGCAAGTGACGGGGCCGACCATTCTCACGCACATATTCTCGTAACCCCACGCAAAAAGTTAAATTAAAGTAGCGTTCCATTTCCTCTCAACCTGCCAAACTTCAAGGCCATCTCGACGTTCCCAACACATGGACTATATATGCAGCCGAAAGACAACGAGTGCTTGGCTGGCCTATAGCCAGTCAATTTGTAGGGCAGTACAGACCCCCGCATCCTCCTGGGGATGGATAGTCTTCCTAATTTGATGATAGTAATAGCATTATTTCCATAATTGGTGTCAAGCCCATCTAGCAAATAGTAGTTCCTCCAGCTGGACTACTGGTTTTGTGATTTTATTCCTAGGGGCTCACAGAAGATCCCCCTTTTAACACGGTGGGCGACTTTGAAAGCGGCCGGCAATTTTTCTTGTCTTCACGGGTGTTATTCTGGTGGGAGATGCTTTTAAGCCAAGAAATGCGAGCCTCAATAGGGAAGAAGGTGAGCATGTACGTACGTATTCTATGCAAGCCAAGCAATACAATATGTCACATTAAGGAAATTTTTTTTAAGGAAAAAACCATCAAAAACCCTAAACTATGCCACCTGTGACACATTTACCTTGAACGTTTTTTTATGACACTAAAAACTCCAAACTATACTATTTGTAACACATTTACTCCAATGTACTTTAGTCCATGGGCATTTTTGTCTTTTTTTCTTTTTCTTTTTCTTTTTACTTTTTTTCCTTTCCGGCGAGGGTCGCCCTCGCCTGAGTCGGGCGAGGGCAGCCCTCACCGGATCTGGCGAGGGCCACCCTCGCCTGAGTTGAGTGAGGGTCGCCTCGCCTGGGCGAGCGAGGGCGGCCCTCGCCCGACTCAGGTGAGGGCGACCCTCGTCGGCGTCGGGCGAGGATTGCCCGACTCAGGGAAAAAAAAGGAAAAAAAAAAAAGAAAAAGCAAAAAAGACGAAAATACCCATGGACTAAAGTATATTGGGGTAAATGTGTTACAAATAGCATAGTTTGGGGTTTTTGGTGTCACAAAAAAAAGTTCAGGGTAAATGTGTCATGGATAACATAGTTTGGGGGTTTTGGTGGTCTTTTTCCTTTTTTTTATAGTAATCTTTTCGATGATTATTTTATCAACCAATGCTACTTTGTAAGTACGCATTAGGAAACTAAAGTCATTTTATTTAGGTTTGGTACAAGTCAAACTCACGTTCATGATCATTCATGAGACAAATCAAAGCAAAACCAGATAGGACTCGGAAGCTGGTGACGCTTCCCTAATTTTCTTTTTCCTCACACTACCAACTTTTCTAAATCCATGGTAAAAGGAAAAAGAAGAGCAGAAGACAAGGGTTACAGTATTAGGGTAAAAGCAACAATAAACTAAAGCAAGAAGCCACGTAAACGACGGTCAAGAAGCTTCCCGTAACCTTCAAATCGTTCGCTGCATGATGACGATGATGACCAAATTGTTAGCTTTCAAGAAATGGCTTCGGGAATCGACGCTCGGAAGAATCGGTGCTTTTCGACAGACGAGAACTCCCCGAGATGGACGAATCGCCAGGCTCCACGTGTTCGGAAAGTCAAAACATTCCTTTAAGAATTCTCTCGTGATGGCAAGTGCACTCAGTAACAAGTTAGGTAGGTCGTTCACGATTCTCTGGCTTTCTTTCTTTCTTTCTTCCTTTCTTTATTCCTTTTTACCACCTTAACAGCAAACGAGCCATTCCAACGCCGAGAGCGCGGGCTTTCTGTCACCTTTCACCTTCGCCAAAAACAACCTAGTACACACCTCTCGCGTGATTATCATGTAGGCTTCGTCTATTCCACATGATAAGATCATTAAACAAAGCCAGAGCTCTGGCATAATACCCACACGAGGATTAACCTTATCTAGGATCCACCGCTTGTCTATTGAGTATTGTTTATACCTGAGTGTCTCGTAACGATGATTCTGACGTGGAACACATCGTTTTCGATGATTTGCAGGCATTATTCCCCCTACACGCCGAATCTCTCCTTGTATATATACCCCCCTCTTGCCCATTGCATTACCACCTCGCAACACATCAACCGCAAGACTCTTCTGTCTCCTCTTTTGCCAATTGCTCTCTGTTTGGCTCTCTGATCTTACAGATACGTATATACACGCCATTCTTATAATAGCAATACATTTGGGAAGATGAAGAACGTTGCTTTCGCAACTTTTCTTCTGGTGGCTCTTCTCCTCAGCTCCTCCTTCTTCGACGGCACCATGGCCGGTTCAAGTAAAGCTCTCTTTGACTCAATCCCTCGTGGGCGTTTCATTAGTCTCTTTAAGATGGTCTAGTTGATATTCTGATACGTTGCAAGTACGCTTTGTGTTGGTCTTGTGTGTTTCAAAGGCTTTTGCGACTCCAAGTGCGCGGGGAGGTGCTCGAAGGCAGGAAGGATGGACCGGTGCTTGGAGTACTGCGGGATTTGCTGCGAGAAATGTCAGTGCGTCCCGTCCGGGACATTCGGCCACAAGGACGAGTGCCCGTGTTACCGAGACATGAAGAACTCCAAGGGACAGCCCAAGTGCCCTTAATGTGCCCCTTTTCTCGTTAATTAGCGTGCCCTATATGGTACTTTGATGCGTCTAAACTATGCAGTCATGGGTACTTTGTGCGAGTTGTTGGGGATGCTGTTATTGTGTTTATTGTAGAACGAATGAAGAATAAATCGTTGCTTACCTTCCTCAGATTATTGCGCTTTAATCCTTAGGGAAGGAAGCATTGCGTATATTAGTAAATATTTCGGGGAAAATCATGGACAAATGTGCAGAGTACATAAAAAGCGACACATGACATGTGATGCGATCCAATGGATAGATAATATAGTGTGATTTGTACTCAAAAGTGGTAATCATCCGTCTCAAAAGCTTCTATGCACGCTACTCGAAATGGAAAAATGACCCAATTAAAAATAAAAGCGCCACGATAATCTATCATGTCAAGGATAAAACATATCATCATCGATTGAGAGTGAACTTTCTTGAGCCAATAATCTGTAAATAACAAATCCACGCCAACCTAGTAATATTTTCCATTGCATTTGCCTAATGTCCTTTCAAGCAAAACTATCCAATAGATAAGAGCAAAGGAGTTGGTTAAATAAGAAATATTCAAATAGTGATAGGTATACTTATTTATTGACCGATCAAATAGAGTTCATTTTTAAATGGAAAAAAGTACCAAAAAAGTCCGAGACCTATTGTATTTGTTCCAATTTAATTTAAACCTTTGAATTAGACCAATTTGAGTCATAAGTCTTGTCACATTAGTACCAATTCAGTCCATCTGATTAATTCAAGCCGAAAATTGCTAACGGGACATTGGCAATCTAACTTGGCACAACTGATGCTGACGTGGACATTTTTTTTTTAGCTTTTAAATATTTTTCGAATTTTTATTATTTTCTTTTTCTTCTCTTTTCCTTTTTCTCTTTTTTTATTTCTTTTTTTTTCTTTCCTCTCTCTTTTTTCTTTTTTCCTTATTACCCTCCACTAGTTGGCAACAGGCAGAGGTTACCGACTACTTGTGAGGGCAAGGGTCGGGATGCCCTTGTAGAATCTGGCAAGGGGCCTCGCCGGCCTCTGGCAAGGGGCCTCGCCGGCCTCTGGCGAGGGTTAAGCAAGGCTGCCCCTCACCAAAGGTCGACAAGGGTGTCCCGGCCCTTGCCTTCACCAGCGGCCGGTGACTTGCAGAGGGTAATAAGGAAAAAAGAAAAAAGAGAAAGGAAAGAAAAAAAGAAAAGAAAAAGTTAATAAAAAAATTTGAAAAAAGTGTTTAAAAATGAAAAAAAAAATGTTCAGGTCAACGCTGGTCGTATTACGTAGGACGGCCAACGCCAATGTCAACAATTTTTAGCCTAAATTGACCGGATAGACATAATTAGTACCAATATGAAAAGTTTTATGACTAAATTGATCCAATTGAAAGGTTTAGGACTAAATTAGTATCAATGTAACAGGCTTAGGACTTTTCTAGTACTTTTCCTATACAATGTGCATCCACAGAATTATGTAGCCATTGTCCATTGTCCAGTAGGTGACTCTATATTATTTTTGGTGTATTTATACAGTTTTGTTTGCGCATGCGATAGTAGTCTTTATTATGTTTAGTTTAGCTTCGTGTATATAGAATACTTTGTCCTTCGAAATTGGCCAAACCTCCGCTTATTGTTGGGCCATCGCTAGCTACTTTTTGTGGGTAAATGTCACAACCTGATATGTCGTTTCCTTGGCAGAATTTTATTGTTTCATACAAAAAAAATACAGATTTTGCTCCTCCCCGGTAAATTTCAGTACCGATTTTTACACATACTTAAAAAAATTTATTTGCATAACATACTAACCATATCGACTAAACTAACGCTTATATGCAATGACCAACCTAAGTTACATGGCTTACCAACTTTTGTTACATTAAATTTTCAACTTCTTTCTAACAACTCTCTTTTGATTTACTTATCAATGTCTAGTTATCTTTTTTTCAATTTACCAACTTATCTATTGAGTTAACATAATTTTATTTGCCTTCGATAGCAACCTCTTAAATTTATTCATTTTTTGGAGAGATTACCAAAATACATCAGGGTGACTTGAGACCTTTTTCGCATTAAATTTTAATTTATTGTTTGTTATCAACTCTTGTTTGAGTTACTTACTAATGTTTATATGTTCTTTTCATTAATTTGCCGACTACTCTTATTGTTGACAAATTTTTTGTTGCATTTTTTGCCTTATATTTACCAACTCTTTTTTTTTTAATTACAAACCTTAATTAGAGTGACTTGTCGACTTTTGTTCAAAAGTCACAAATTAGTTTTGGATTACCAACTCCCATTTGAGTTGCTTAACAATTTTTTTTCTTTTAATTACCACAATTTCTTATCATTTGCTGACTTTTATTTATATTTGTTAACCGCATCTTACATTTACCATCTCTTATTATTAACTTTAAGTTAGAATCCAAAACTAATTGGTAACTCAATTGCAGAAAAGTTGGTCAGTTACACCATAAAAATTTGTTTTTTCCTATGATGGTTGGTAAACTGGTGACATCGATAAGAAATGTAAATAAAAATTGGTTAAGATAAGAGGATTTATTTTGTCATAGATTAGAGAATTGTAAAAAAATTCAAACAATCGTTGGTAACTAACTCAAAAAAAAGTTGAGAAAAGTTGGTAATCACTCTAGTTGAGGTTTGTAAATTCTAAAAAGAGTTGTAAATATGAAAAGCTGGTAAGAAAAACAAATAAAAGTGGTATTCCAATAGAAAACTTGCTAAATTTATTGGTTGCTAAGCAAGTTAAATAAAAGTTGATAACTTAATAGAAAAATAGCTAACTCAAAGAATATATATAGATATATAAATGTTGGATTTTTTTTAGATTTTGTTGAGCCATTTGAATGAGATCTTTGGTAAACCAGAATAATCGGTCATTTAAGGGAAGAAAAGCTGGTAACTTACATAAATAAAGGATTGGTAAATTTATATAAGAGTTGATAAATATAAAGCATTTGTAAGAATGACAAGTAATGTTAGAAATGACAGCAAAAGTTGATAAATTAAAGAACAAATTAACTTGGGTAAGTAACTCGAATGAGAATTGGTAACCTAAAATTAGTTGGCAATTTAATCGGCAAAAATATTGATAAGTCACTCAAATAACGATTGGTTAATCCATGGATGAGTTGGTAAATTCAAGGCGTTGGTCCGAAAGACGAATAAAAGTTGGTAAAAGATAAAAAGAGGTTGGTTGGTTATTTGGAAATTGTGACAAAGTTGTTCGGTAAGTTATTAACAAATTACTGAAAGATCAGGTGATCGATAATCTTTTTATCGATATTTTTAGGGCTATGCTTTTTTCACTCCTTCCATAGCTAACACACTCCATATTTTAGTGTTTTGATAATATTATCCTCCCTGGGTCCCGCTTTTTCAGTATCCTCTGATATTATTCTATCAAAAGTGTTCCCTTTTCTTTTTTCTCTCAAATGTGATGTCCCATTGATTTCTTTATTTTTCTTTTGTTGTGGGTCTCACCTTCCATCTTATCTCTCTTAACATACGAGATTGGTGGTCATGTTGATGGTTACAATGGAGACTCGTTAAGCTTTGACGTTATGGCCTCCTGGTCGAACCCCAAGGGAGCGGCGGTAGGAGTAGAAGGCACGGGCTCGGAGTGGTGTTTGAGGAAGGGGGAGACGACATTAGCGATGAGGGTATCGAAGTTATTGGAGGAGGTGGTGGTAGTGGTGGTGGACTTTGGTGTCGGTCTCGGTATCCCAAAAGTAGGCCTCGATGAACTAGGGGTGGATGAAGCTTGGACGATAAAAGATCAATGGGTGAACACTTGTCATGTGGTCGGACTACGCCATTAATTGATTTCCCTCTAATTGCGCTCTCTCTCTCTCTCTCTCTCTCTCTCTCTCTCTCTCTCTCTCTCTCTCTCTCTCTCTCTCTCTCTCTCTCTCTCTCTCTCTCTCTCTCTCTCTCTCTCTCTCTCTCTCTCTCTCTCTCTCTCTCTCTCTCTCTCTGTATCAATCCAAGTACCATAAGAGTTTATCGAGGTGGTGGTTAAAAGAATAGTTTGTGTGGGCGAGGGAGAGTAAAGTAGGGAGAGATGAAAGAGAAGAAATGGTATGCTAAGGGTGAGACTGTGGGAGAGAGAGTCAAGAGCACTTAGTTAAAGCAGATGTTACATGGTATGTCTATCATGGGGAACAAGAAGAGTATGAAGAAATGGAGACATCAACGCCAGAGTGAGATAAGAGGAGGAGGACTACAATGTTGGTGGTCTTTCGGTTGACAATGACCATGTTGGGAGACATGTTGTCCATGGTCATAATTCGATAGCTGATGAAGAAAACAAAGAAGCAAAAAAAGATCAAACCTAGCAATGAAATGTCTCCAATTGCTTCCGATGAAAGCGAGAAAAATGAAATTTTGACTTTGAAGCTTCTTCTTCTATTTCCCTTTCTTTCCATCTTCTTAGCTAGCTAGAAAATGTAAATCATTTTTGGAGCAGAATTGAGAAGAGAAAGGGTTATATTCATTTTCAGATAATTGATGAATTACCATCAAGAATCGAACCATGACAAAATTTATATTTTTTTGGTCTAATCAGATTTAATTAAGAGAAATAAGAAAGGGCTAGAATTACCTCCATGAGAGAGAACAAATAAAATTAAGAAGGAGGAGAAAAGTGGGACCCGCAAACAAAGAAAATTTAAGAAACTAAATAATGGAGGATGTTGAAAAAGTGAGACCTACATAGGATAATATGGTCAAAACACTGCTATAAGGATTAGTTAAAGAAAGAGTGGAAAAAACGCGATCCTATTTTTATTACACTTACCTACTCTTTTGGAAATCCAACAACACAAAAATAATCCTTTTTTTAAGAGAATAGTAGAATTGTTCCATTATTTTTATAATTGATATCCATTTTACTTTATCCAGTCATTGGATCTATACAAATTTTGCACACTATAATTGATTTAATCCGACATATCAATCATAGAATCAACCTACACAAAATTTTCTTTGAGGAAGGGATCATCGGGTACGTACATCAACCAATTGACAGTACATTGAATATTGCCGTTTCATATGTTTACAATGTCCAATCAAAATAGAAACTTAGTGCGGCATAAATACAGTACAATGGATGATGAAATTTGCTATTTCATAAGGGTAATCACACGTCTTGAAAAATTCCGTATACAAGACTTGAACTGAAAATCAATAATTACCAAGATGAATAGGCGCAGTAGTTTCTTTCAAAACGGACAATGTTACTCTGCTAGCGTCCTGCGGGACTAAAGAGTGAATTGAAATAGCTGGAAATTAGCTTAGCTTAGCTTAGCTTAGAATCAACCAGTGGATGGTGTATCATGTATTGTTTCTGCAATAGCGAGTGGATTAAGACTTTATTTTAGCAGAGTAAGTGTCACGGTTCTGAGATTTTCATGCACCAAGGACCAGGTACGATCGACAAAGACTCGTCCAAATGTTCAAGAGCTTCCAGAATATTCCCAGGGATGGACGGTATGGTAAATGTGCTGTGTTCTAGAGTTTTCCTACATTTAGTGGCTGGTGGATGGGGAGATGCGATCTCCTCCGCTAGATCGAAAGAACGTCAACGGATATAATTAGAGGGTCTCTGGTATAAGAAGGGGTGCTCTCTCCCTCATTTGTATTCATCCAACAATTGAAAGTAATACAGATCCATTCTCTCTAAGAGCTTTCTCTCTCTAGAATTTCTCTCTACAATCTTGGATCGATCCCTCGAGACATGACATAAGTATATAGGGTATTATAAATCTCCATAATTGAGAACATGCTCTAATCTAGTACTAATTGAAGGTATAAGACAATGATCAAACTCGTATCGCCTGAATTAAAATGAGCATAATTCGAAAGAAAACCTCGATATATAAAACAAAATGCGATGCAAAATTGCAGTGTCGATAAACACAAAACACACCTTCAATCCCTGCAAAAACTAGTAAAAAACCCACAAAACATGCCTCAGTATTCAACCGTGACAAGACAACAAAAGATCTTTACTGATGGAAACAAGCTCTACACCCTACAATATTGCACTTGCACATACTATACTGATGTTAGCCTAGGATTGTTTGGTATATCACCCCCAGTGCAATCCTCCAGACCAAACTAGAGAGAGACAACACTTGGGTCGATTTTGAATCACAACAGTACTGCACATAGTCATACATTGCGTCTACTCCTCTGCAACTCCCTAAGCTTGGCCAATACATATTTACTATAAAGATTGTTTGTGAGCTTCGACTCAAACTTCCCAGCTAGTTGAAGATCCGACCCCAAAACTAAGCATGAATAAGAAGAATGACGAGCGGTTTGAAGAGTAAAATTATATGCACTGGATTGCTTCCAACAACTTTTGGGTGACATAGTTTCTGAATTTATCGGTGAAAAGTTTTGGGCAACTCAGGATCATCGTCAACTCCAGATTGAAGCATTTCTTGACCACATGACAAGCATACTTGTTAGTCGACAAAGGGAGAAAACTCGGTCGAAGCACCCCTAAAACATTGTTTGTAACTCTGGCATAAAATCTGCACTACGTAGTTGCTAGAGGAAAGAAAAAACAAATGTTTAAAAAACCTGTACATTCATGAAATGAAATGAAAGCCGGAGAACGAATAAAATGGAAGCAAACCCGTATTCATATTGAGCTACTAGGATGTTAGCTCAGCCAAGAGGTCCTCTTGGCTCGCTCGTCAAAATGGTTGATGCAAGCTTGCAGCGTGCAATACCGTTTTGATTGGTTGCAATGTTGTAGCAATTGTTCGCCAGCACCCTGAAATAAGATCCGGAGCAACAACATCGATGAATGTGCAAACTAACCAATTAACATTTTTACAGTGGCCTCCTACATGATGCTCACTCTATTTCAAGCAATTCCCCGTCAACTTGTGGCACAGAAAACAGGCGAAGATCAAGCTCAGAATAACTACTGTTTTAATGTTCGTGTTCTATAAAGTCACGTTTTTTGATGGCCTATATGGTATTTTGATGCATCTATAACTATGTTTATGGACACTTTGTCCGAGTTCTTGGTGATGATTCTGTTGATATTATCACTGTTAGTGTGTTTATTGTAGAACGAATAAAGAATAAATCGTTTACTTACCTTCGTCAAATTATTGCGCTCTAATCCTTAGGGAAGGAAGCATTGGGTATATTAGTAAATATTTCGGGGAAAATCATGGACAAATGTGCAGAGTACATAAAAAGTGACACATGACATGTGATGCAATCCAATGGATAGATAATATAGTGCGATTTGTACTCAAGAGTGGTGATCGTTTGTCTCAAAAGCTTCTACACGCGCTACTTGAAATGGAAAAATGACACAATTAAAAATCAACGCGCCACGATAATCTATCATTTCAAGGATAAAACATATCGTCATCGATTGAGAGTGACTTTTCTCGGGCCAATAATCAGTAAATAACAAATCCACACCAACCTAGTAATATTTTCCATTGCATTTACTTAATTGTTAGATTAAATTAGAAACAAATGGAACCTAAATGTTAAAAGGTGACTCTTGAAATTGTGCTTACGGTGCTCTCTTCAATCACATCCTATACCCGAGTAGGTATTGCCTGCATTCATTGCAATTCACATATCACGTGATTCTCACCTCATCTAACGAATTATATAAATCAGACCCGTTCCAACGCCTTCCAAACAACCCTATGTTAGAGGTATGATATTTTGTGCACACTCAGTAAGAATCAAGCTCTCATGGAAGCAAAGGGGAGAAAAAAAAAGATTCAGGTAATTTATAGTTATAAGTCTCGAATCCAACCCCAACTCGATAGCACCGTCGTCGTTCGATTCAACAATTCCGAAGAAGCTTAAATGCAAGCCGGGATTAGGGGCCACTGCTGATGTGGTGCTAGTGTTACTGTTACCAGCTTGTATGCTATGACCTCATCGACCAAGAAGTTATGCAAAATATAGGGCCGATAGCAATATAAGACATCAATAGAGGAACCTAAAAAGCCCATTCAATTTCAAATAAGAGTTAATTTGTTTGGGTGAAAGAACTCTCCACGAACTAGTTTTTTAGGCTTTCACACATTTGGTTTGTTTGAAAATGAATTCCCTAAACTGAAAAGGAAAAAACATTTTTTTTAAGAAATCATTTTCCTTACTGATGAAGTTCATTACACATACGTATATACACGTCAATCTCTACCTATATAAACACCCTCCCACTCGCCCATTCCATTACCGCCTTGCACACATCAACCACAAGACTCTTTCTATCTCCTCTTTTGCCAATTTCTCTCTGTTTGGCTCTCTGGTCTTACACATACGTATATGCACGCCATACTTATAATAGCATTACATTTGGGAAGATGAAGAACCTTGCTTTCGCAACCTTTCTTCTGGTGGCTCTTCTCCTCAGCTCCTCCTTCTTCGACGCCACCATGGCTGGTTCAAGTAAAGCTCTCTTTTAACTCAATCCACCTTGGGCGTTTCGGTATTCTCTTTAAGATGGTCTTGTTGATGTTCTGATACGTTGCACGTACACTTTGTGTTAGTTTCTTGTGTTTTGAAGGCATTTGCGACTCCAAGAGCACGGCAAGGTGCTCGAAGGCGAGAAGGATGGACCAGTGCTCAGAGTACTGTGGGATTTGCTGCGAAAAATGTCAGTGCGTCTTGTCCGGGACGTACGGCCACAAGGACGAGTGCCCGTGTTACCAAGACATGAAGAACTCCAAGGGACAGTCCAAGTGCGTTAATTAGTGTGGTCTATATGGTAGAATATTATATTGAGGTTGTCTCACATTGATTGTGAAAGGGGCTGGAGGTCAGTTTATAAGTATGAAAAAAAAACGTTAACTTTTGAGCTAGTTTTTTGGGTGAGAAAAGCCCAAGAGTACATGCCCGGCACACATGTTTTGGTCGGTGTGACGCAATAATCTACCATGTCAATGATTAAACATATTGTCATGACTGAGAGAAACATTTCTTGGGCCAATATTCAGTAAATATCAAATCAGCTCCAACCTAGTAATCATTTCCCTTGCATTTAGAGATACGTGACTCTTTTAGCGATTTTTTTTTCTTCTTTTTAATTGGCGTTTACGTACACATGGTAGCTTGCAAGAGCAAATCCTCTTTGAACAAATTGTCATTCACGAAGAAGTTTGAAAGAACTACTTCGTTCTTCGCAGTCTCTTTCTTGTGCAATCATATCCCTCGCATCCTCCTGTCGTTAGAGACATTGTTTTTTCTCTATTTGGTCGATGATGGTTCAAAGTCAGTCCTCCATTCGTCAAACTAAGGTCTCAACCCGGGTGCCGGGCATAGATTTAGGTTCCTAAGTATAAATCTTTTGAAGATATATGCTGGCATCTGGTAGCTATTGTTATTTAAGACCAAACTTCAAAGCTAATGTCCTATGAAGCAAAAGTACCCATTATAGGAGAGCAAAGAGTTGGTTAAACAAGAAATATTTAAATAGTGTGAGGTATACTTATATATGGACCAATCTAATAGAGTTCATTCTTTAAATGGGGAAAAGTACCAAAAAAATCATTAACTTATTGCATTGGTATCAATTTAGTCATCAATCTTTCAATTGGATCAATTTAGTCCTAAATATTTTCACATTAGTACCAATTCGATTCATCTGGCCAATTGAGGCCGGAAATTACTGACGTGGACACTCGTTTTCTACGTGGCATAGCCAACACTGACATGGACATTTTAAAATAATTTTTGAATCTTTTATTAATTTTTTCTTCTCTTGTTCCTTTACTTTTTTTCTTCTCTTTTTTTCCTTCCTTTCTCTTTTTCTTTTTTCCTTATTACCCTCCGCCAGTCACCAGCCGACGGAGGTTGCTAACTGCTGACGAGGGCAAGGGCCGAGACACCCTCGCCAGCCTTTGGCAAGGGCTGACAAGGGCTAGTTGAGGCCACCCCTCGACGGCCCTCACCAAAGGTCCAGATCAAGTCCTAATTTTCTATGCAATTAATTACTAAATAATTAGTGAAAATTTAGGTGTCAACAACTTTGAATATTGCGGTTTTATATGTTTACACTGTACAAAAAAAAAACTATGTGCGGCATAAATACAATACTATGGATGGTAAAAATTTGCTAATTCATAAGGGTAATCGCACGTCTTGAAAACTTCTGTATACAAAGACTTGAAATGACAAGGTTACTCTGCTGGTGTCTTACGGGACTAAAGAGTGATTTTTTTTTTGGTCGAAACTAAAGAGTGAATTGAAATAGCTGGAAATTAGCTTGGCTAGCTGCATATACAAGTACTTGCCCCTTTTGAAAAGCTGGACTGTGTATTATGTATGGTTTCACTTTGGTCATGCAATAGCAAGTGCACTAAGACTCTATTTTAACAGAATCAAGTCAATCAACACTTCGAAGAAAGAGTTTAATTTAAACTCAGATTGAACTGTATATAGGTGTAATACAAATCGTCATGTATAATTAGAAAAAGAAAAAGCTAGCCGTTGGGAAGCGGCCAACCAATTATCATTAGGTTAGAAAATTTTATTGATAGCGTACCAATTCGCGGGATATTAATCCTATGATCTGAACAAAATCTTGAACACAAGTTCAAAGGAAATTGAGAACATGCTCGAGCATTAAGTGTGTCCTCCTCCATCCATCAAACTCGTCTAGTAGTGATTTTTTTGCGACTATGAACCAAAAGACAAATAAGACAATGCTCAAACTTGTATTGCATAAATTAAAATGAGCATAACTCAAAAGAAAACCTCCTTGATATATAAAAGGATGCGAAATTGCAGTGTTGATAAACACAAAACACACCTTCAATCACCGCAAAAACTAGTAAAAACCCCACAAAACATGCCTTACCATCCAAAACAACAAAAGACCTTCTTTACTAATGGGAACAAGCTCTACACCCTACAATATTGCACTCGCACATCTACAATATTGCACTCGCACATAGTATATTGATGTTAGCCTAGGATTGTTTGGTATATCATCCAGTGCAATCAAACTAGAGAGAGACAAACACTTGGGTTGATTCAAATCACAACACTACTGCACATAGTCATACGCCGCGTTTGCGCCTCTGCAACTCCCTAAGCTTGGCCAATACGTTTTTACCGTAAGGATTGTTTGCAAGCTGCGACTCATGCTCTCCAATCAGCTCCTCCAGATAGTTGAAAATCAGCCCCCAAAACTAAGCATGGAATAATAAGCACGACGGGCTTCAAGCATTAGTATGCATAATGAGAAAAGAAAGAAGGTTTGAAGAGTAAAACTGTGCACCGGATCTAACCTGGTGTGCTACTTCCAGCAACTTTTGGGCGACATAGTTTCCGAATTTATCGGTGAAAAGTTTTGGACAACTCAAGCTCGTCGTCAACTCCAATGCAATTTGTCTGGACTGCGCTTCCCCGAGGGTATTGAAGCATTTCTCGACCACATGAGAAGCATACTTGTTAGTCGACAAAGGGAGAAAACTACCTCGAAGCACTTCTAGAACCTTGTTCGTAACGCCCGGCATCATCAAACTCAGTAAACTCTGCACCACATAGTTGCTGAAGCAAAGAAAAAAAAATGTTTGAAGAACCTTCACATTCATGAAATGAAAGACTGAAGACAATTAAAGCGGAAGCAAACCCGTATTCGTCTTGAGCTAATTGCAGGGAATATGATGTTAGCTCGGCCAAGAGGTGCTCTCGGCTCGCTCCGTCAGAATAGTTGATGCAAGCTTGCAGTGTGCAACACCCATTTTGATTGGTTGCAATGTCGTAGCAATTATTCGCCAGCACCACCAAAAGAGGCTGCAAATAAGATTTGGAGCGAGTGCACAAACTAACCAATTAACATTTCATCACTTGTGGCACAAGAAAAAGGCAAGACCAAGCCCAGAATGTTGTGATGTTCATGTACTATAGAGTCGCTTATTTGATCTTTGTCAGTTATATATGGTGCTTTGTTCTTAAGCTCAATTAAAAATACAATTCTAACAAATGGAAGAAAAGATGGGAAGATCGCCAGTCTATGTCGCCATGCCTAGATATGCCCCATACCATTTAAATTTTTGTTGGATGGAACAAATCAGATTTGAATTCATCTAATATACAATTAGATACTAGGGAAAAAATGAAAGTTTGTCGAGCAATTTGTACAGTTTAATTATGGTATAAATTTAATAAAATTAATAGATTTAATATTAACTAATTTTTGGGTATGATAAGTACTAAATTAATTTACAGAGCATATTTCTTTTCTGCTCGAATGTTAATTTACATAAGAAAGAACACACATGGGGTTTGGACCCTCCCTTATCTTTTTAAATAATTTTTAAAAAAAAATTTAATATATTAAAATTGTTTTTTCATACCTAAATACATGCTTTAGCTAGGATTGCAATACTTTATATTAGAAAGTACGCGAATACATGATATGCTACGAATTATATTAATTACATTACTTGTACAGTTTCTAATTCTTAATGGGAAAACGTTGTGCCCTAGGCAGTAGGAACAACACAATATAAGAATTTTCAAACACTCAACTAAGAATTCAAGGCATCTCAGAAAGTTGCAGAAGACACTAACAAATTCACTAGGCAATGCTGCAAGCTTAAGCAAGATTACTTGGACACATTACCTCTGTATATTCATGAGGGAAGTTCTGCAAGCAATGCTCAATCACACCATTCCTCTCCAGAGCCAGCGAGACCACGCCGGGCAACAAAGCCGATACGACCAGGGCCATCTGATATGGCGTTGTAACATGGTCCAGTAGTTTCTTCACCGCGTGGATTCTGCGAAAGGGCAATGCTTACATAATGATCAGCAACTAATTAATACAACAATCTCATTGGAAAAAAGAGGAGTAGGAAAGCATTAACCCACCCATACGAGTCCAGACAAATCCTGACTAGTAGGGGTTCCTGAAGGGTCACCTTCTCCAGGATCCGAGTCCTCTGCTCTTCGTCGCAGACCTCCACAAGATTCTGTATCACATGGTTCCAAGTCTGATGAATCATAAAGTCACCTACACGGTCAATTACCTGATCGAAAATCCTAGCTACTTTCTCCTTGTCGAGAGGTTCCCTAGTCCTCAGCAACGATCGAGAACCATTCCTAGTGGACAACAGTACGTTTCGGCGCAAGTTGTGCATAGCTGCTGAGGAAACCGGGGTCCTGTGTGCCTCAAAAAGCCGGCTATTACTCACATTCGGCCTTGAGAATCTCGAGTTATAATTACAAGAACCGGCTCCTCCAAAGGCAGGCAGAAATGGGAGATTCTCGACAGACAGTCTCTCCCTGGAACCAGCCATGGCAAACACATTGGGATCGGTCTGAATCCAGCCATTACCGAGCAACGCAGGAGAGTGATTGCTCAAAGACTTAACGTTTACAGAAGGACCATAGTTGAACCTAAAAATATTCTGGCCAGAGCCAATCGAATCTGCGCTCTGACGACTCACATCATAACCATCAGTCCTAGAAACACCGACGCCGGAAACATCAGTAGGGGACGCACGTGGGTACGCGCCAAGAACATCACCAGCAAATCCCGGATGCGGAGATTGCCGATTCGGGGGCGAGAGACGGAGGCTGCGAAAGCCATCCTCGAGCGACTGAGCATCACCGTGGCTTCCGAGAGGAGGAGGGTTTCGCGACGAAGTGCCAGGGTCTGTGAAGCTGAGGCCCCCGAAGACGGAGCGCGCAGGAGCAGCGAACGCGGTGGCCCCGAAAGACTGATCGTCGGTGGCGTGTTCCATAGCTGTCGAGAAGAGGGACAGGGGGGAGGTGTAAGGCAGATCACGGCGGTCACGTAGACGGGAAGATGGGGGTTTCTGAGGGGTGAAACTCACGGGGAGGTGTGGGGGGGATTTATATAGGGAGATCAGGTGAGACTTGGGGATGAATCTTCTTTGAAGGGGGACATATCAGGAAAGCCGAGATCGAATAGGAAAGAGCTTGACGGCTCCGAAGAAAAGACAGAGTCCCTTCCTTCCTTCCTTCCTCCCTCCAAAGATTGACCCTGCTAAACGGGGAGGTTTTGAGTCTTGGAGATAGATAGGGTCTGACGAAAGGGTTTTTTCTCTCTCTGCTCGTGCTGTGTTTTGGTTCTGTCTTTTGAAAAGAGGGTTTTATAGGTTTCGCGGAAGCAGCCAGGAGAGAGAGAGAGAGAGAGAGAGAGAGAGGCAGGGAGAGGGGGGGCCCCACTTGGTCGACCAATAGAATTTCTTTTTTTCCCCTTCTTTTTTCTTTTTTCCGAATTCCGTACCAAAGGATAACAGGGTTTTTTTTTTAAAAGAACGATGGAAATATCTCGCCTAGATTCGGTTTATGCACAGACCGACGTGATCATGATTTCTTGATTTCGTAAGCCTCGCAGCGGGGCTCACGTAATTAACGTTTATGATGATGCCGATTTGATTTATGTATGATCTTTTGGAATGAATGGAGAAATTTCATCTAGTTTTGACCTAGGATAGAGTAAGTCCTATAATGAAATCCTCGTAATTAGTAATTATATTGATCTGTAAAGACTCGGTCAATATCCGATCTACCTCTCCAAATTAAGGGTTGTTGACTATCGATATTATAACTCATCATATAAATTGAAGCATTGGTCCTAAGCAGGACCTTAAAAGGCTCAAGGAGAGATAATGGAAGGGACTCTCCAGTATGATGGAGGAAATTTCTTTATAAGTTCACTTCGTA
Source organism: Syzygium malaccense (assembly GCA_031216405.1). Lineage (NCBI taxonomy): Eukaryota > Viridiplantae > Streptophyta > Magnoliopsida > Myrtales > Myrtaceae > Syzygium > Syzygium malaccense. The sequence goes on from CM062258.1 coordinate 11,883,816, forward strand.
TTCCTCTTCTCCCGAAAAGACAAAGATAGGGAGGGAACTGGGTGGCCTTCTAGGTGGTGAAGGTAACTACAACATCGGTTTCGACTAGCTACATCCGGATGGACACTTATAATATCCTCCCACGCCTGGGGTGACAGAAGGGGAAGTTGGGGCTTCCTGCCAGTCAGCCAATGCTTTGCACAATGTCTGGTAGCCAACTTGCTGACTAGTGTCCTGGTTACTAGACACTATGCAAATGATAGGACATGCAGGCCAAATTATATATGTAAAAAGGAAAAAGTCTAATAGGTCAAGTCTCGAATTGGTTCAAAACAGAAAAGAAAAGATTGCTCTCATTGAAGGACGATATTATCAAATAGTTTGGTGGGTTTGGAAAAATATCCTTTTTTAATTTTAATTTAATTGGATTAACCATAGAAACAAAACGATTTAAAGATTAGGCTAACTTATAAACTGGCGTTATTTTATAAATTGTGATGGTGGACGGGATTTGTCAATGTCCAGGCGATTGCGTCGTGGAAATTTTTCTTTTTCTTTTTTTATGTAGTGTAGACATTATGGTATTGTTGTTTAATGATAATGAAACATCTTATTCATACTCATGCCAAAACTATTTTACGCAAATATATACTACTGAAGAAAACTCGAAGCTAAATATGAAACTATGAACTTTTGAGGAGAAAGATAAACTTATTCCGCATGAATAAACTTTAAGATAAGGTTTAAGTAAATCTTATCCCAAAGTATATATAAAACGAGGTTAATTTACTTGGAAAATTTACAGTCCGAAAATTATACATGATTGCAAGCTAATTTAAACAGGGAAATTAGAGCATGTGTCATCGGCATAAAGAAACTTGATAATGTTTATGAATTTAGTCGTGGGCCATATTGCGATGACTACGAGCAAAAGTTAAGGTCATTCCATGAGGCACAATTCTCTTTGTAAACATGTAGACAACTACTCGACTGGGAAATTGTCCAATCGGTTCCAAAGTAGTGGCTGCTAATTCGGTCCTAAATTTTTTTAATTTTACTAATTTAGTTATAAACATTTGCAAAAAATTCTAATGAAGTTTTTTTTTCCCCAGAAATCACCGATATGGCAATGTGCCATGTAGGACGGTTGACAATGATTGAATCGCCATGTTCGAGATTTTTGGCAAAAATTGACCCGGAGGGTTATATTGAAATTTCGCGCAAAATTATAGGATTAGATTAGCAAAATTGAAAAAATTTAGGATTAAATTGGCATTCGTATAATAGGTTTATGACTAATTGGGTAATTTTCCCAATAGATTTTACTGCTAATCAAATATAGTCTAGGTACAAGATTTAGGGGTATTGTGGTTATTAAAATGTAAAAATCGGTACAGAGAGAAGAATGTAAGTATTCAGTCCAGAGAGAAGAATATAAGTAACTATACAAGAGAAGTAAAAATTGGTGCAAGTCTAATTTAGAGATTAAGAAGACCAATTGATGAACAGTGGATGTTAGTAGACAGAAACAATTTCCAAAGGAAAATGATACTTACAATATCATAATTTTCATGCGGTGCTCACTTTGATGTCATAATTTTTCAAATGATCACTAAATTGGTGTAACCTTAAAACTAATATTCAGTTGAGTGATATCAGCGATTTCCCTTCCCACGTGAATAATCCAGCTTACTAAAGAAACCATGTCATCAGATCGACGTCATTTAATCCATTTCTCAGTACCTAATTGAGGATTCGGGGCTAAATTAGATTCCAATTAAAAATCCCAGACCCCACTTTTATAATACAAAAATTGCAGGACAACGAGAACAAGCTACCCGCCAACGATAGACCGTCCAACTGAGGAGTCCAATGTCCATCATGGCGGTTTAGTCGTCTCATTACCCTACTTCAAGTGACATACGAAGAAGAATTTAGTCATCCCAATGGAGGGGATGACAGTATTTCTTCACAGGTATCATGCAGCCATCAGAGAAATGGCAATCTTCAACAGACCCTCCTCAGAAATTTCACTCCTGTATACCACCTTTCTCACGCTAATCTTGAGTAGCAAAAGTCAGATATTTAACTATGATACACAGCTCATATAACCGAAAAAAAGAAAAAGAAAGAGTGAGTAACCATCTTGCTCTAAAGAAACTTAAAAGCAAATCAGATTTTACAAGATAAACAGATCATCTCACAGTTGCAGGTCTCCAAGAGATAGCATGATCGGGTAAAGTGGAAAAGGGGAATCCAGCATCGGGTTGCATATGAAATCAGAGCACTATGCAAAGGTTCGGTTGACCTTGGACTTCTTCGCTCCGAATGGGACACCCAAATGAAGTCATTCATCCCCAATTGTGTATCGTCATGAAAGATCAAGCGTGTCTGCCAGAATTTGCAGATAAGGAGCCCTCTAGCACTGCCACAGATCTTCCGTCAATCAAAACTTGTCTAACAGGGAAGAGAACCAGGAAGCAGTTGTCATCGGGCAAAGCTCTTCCACAGGATTGAGGGTGGTCCATCTCGTGGAATGAGGTAAACAATGAATGCTACATATGCAGCGGTGATGCTAAGCACAACGGAACCAAACAGCACTCCCCTAACTTCGGAAATGAAGAAATCCAACAACAGGTACCCATTGATCATCATCACCAGTGACGCCACAGCCCATGCCACCCTCTGCATCATTTTATCAAAAAGTATCACGTGACATCACCAAAAGACAGAATGGTAGTACTTCTGTATGTTGTCTTAAAGTAAAAGGGCAACAAATTCTGAAGTGAGGACGTCATACATTCACAGTCTTGAAGACAAGTCAGAAAACTAATTATATCCACTTGGTGAGTACAACAAAAATGTGTTCACCAAGTTGAGCAAAACACGGTTTTTATATATACCAGTCCTTTGATAAGTACTGGCATAGATGCTCTCTTTTACAGAAATTCGGTCAGCTAGCTCTCTGCTAGTAATTTCTATGGATAAATTATGCAATATATGTTCAGCTTCCAGAGTGCCGTCATGGAGGAATTTCCCAGTGTTAAAGAAAGTCTGCTTGCATATATTTTGAACTGCTTGGTACTTAAAAATATTCTACAAACATAAGTTAAATGCCAAACATAAGGTAAAGGGCTTTTAGTCGGGCACTACGCCACATACTCACAAAAAACCACATGAGGGAAGCTAGCAGCATAATTGACATGCACACAATTACGACAGTATTCGCTAAAAAATATTGTGACTTAATTGCTGAAACTCTAACAGACAATCAAGATTAAACGACACCAAATTAGCTCCACCTAGAATACACTTTTTTAGCTCTTAAATTACATGGCAGAGAATATTTAAGCAGAACTTAGTAAAATGGTTGAGAGGGATACGTAAAGGAGGCAAATCTTACATCAACAAAGTATTAAGACATCTGGGCTTATATGCACCCCAGTTCAACACTAACAAGTAGAATTCCTCAGTAACTCACTCTCCTTTTACTTGTATTGGCACTAAGAAATAGGACAGTCAGAGTTTTAGACCTGAAGCGTCATCACCACAATCATCATTCATCAGAGGGAGGCATAAAATTAATCAGAAGAATTCGCGACACCAGAAGTTCAATATCTTAGAACACAAGTCTCCCCCTTATCATGTCAATGTCAATACAAGTCTTGCTCAAAACCATACTATTAACCCTAACCCATCGGTAAAATTTAGTACAAGACTAGAAAAGTTCATGGTGCCACCATGCCAGCTGTGAACCAAGATGTGAAACTCCTAGAAACAAACATAGAGAGAACTGCACTCAAGGTTGTGAGGAATGGGGAGGGCCAGATATCTTTAACCTCCCCCATGAAATGCAGGCTCAGACTGCTACTTGAATGCATTCCTTCCATTTCATGAGTGAGCAACCTTGTTGTCACAGCAAGGCTTTCGATTGTGAAACTCACAAAACAAGACCAATAAATCATGACTAAACCTTTGTCGATTGCATTTCAGAACGTAAAAGGAAAAACGTCAGGTGGCAATAGTACGTGTATGACAGACATATGGAAGGTAAGCTCATCTAGTGTCCCCCTTACCTAACTATACCACAAGTTTATGGAGCAATCCTGAGGATGAGCAGGAGATATGACATCACCAAGAATACTATTTATCTGGGCATTTTCTAAGTAATCCAACAAGAAGAAAGCACTAACAGTTCTATTCGACTAGAGCAGTACAACAAATATTGAAGTCATATCAACTCACCTGAAGAGTCGGCCCAATCTTAAAAATACCCATGACCTGCTCCTTCGATACTAATGTAAGAAGGGGTATGAGTGCAAAAGGGATCTGCATAGATTGAAGCACATTGAGCCATTCGTTCAAAACGTCCAACGATGCTTCGGATGTGTTAAAAACAACAGCTACTATAATAGTCGGCACAATTGCAAAGCTACGGGTGATCAATGCCCTCAGCCATTTCTTTAAACGGAGGTTAAGGAAACCACCCATGATAAATTGCCCAGCATATGTTCCAGTAATTGTGCTGCTCTGTCCCGCTGCCAATAATCCGATGCCCCAAATGTAAAGAATAGGAAAGATTCCTCCCCCATATTTTTCTTCAAGATATTGGCCTGCATTTACAAGTCCTATATTTTGCGCTTGTTTTGTACCATAAAATCCTTTGGCAAAAACTGTTGTGACAAACAAGTTGATCATAAATGAGACTAGGAGGGCCACAGACGACTCAATAGAATAGTATTTTATAGCCTCTTTAACGCTGCTCTTCTTCTCAGGATCAATTTTCCTAGACTGGACCAGAGCAGAGTGCAGAAATACATTGTGAGGCATTATGACGCACCCCACAACTCCCACAGCTTGACGAATTGTTTTAGAGCCAAGTCTTGGAATCAAAAGACCTACAAAACCAGCGAAAATATGACTTTTTTAAGAAGCAGTTAGCAGAACAAGCCAGCTACAAGTTACATCTCTCGGGTAATGTTTGATGAAAGAACAGAAAATAACGTTACAGGATTCTCACCAGCTAAAAGCTCTTTGCCACTGGGCTTTGTATCACCAAACATCCAGGCAAATGACAAAGCCATGGTTCCAATGAGCACGGCAAACAGAGCCTCCAATTTTCTGACTCCGTAGTTCTCCAGAAACAAGAACATGAAACTGTTAACATTCAGGGAAACAGAGATGTCAGAAAGAGAACAGCAATCATCACCGAAGAAAGAAGCTTGCAGAAGCAATTAGGTTGCATTACTCCAGCATCAAGATGCGCAAATCACTTTCAGTAGCAATCTACCAGTGATATGGAGAAGAAGAGACAAAAATTCCATTCATGCTAAACCAATCAATCTACAGTCTTGTGCATTTTCGCATTCTGAAGGTTAACAGAGTCCATCTCCATACTCACTAAGAGAATGTATCAACTGCCAACAACTTAACCGACAATACCCTGGCATATTCAGCTCCTAGTCTAATCTCCCGTCCCATGAACTGTTGGTCAACCGAATCAACCAACAAAATCAAAAGGAAACACACAAGCGCACAAAGTTAACTTGACTAGATCAACAAAAGTACTGTGCTTTCTATCCACCGCCAGCTACCCAAGCTTGATCCTAGAGTAGTCACCCTATAAAAATGGAGACTCGCCATGATAACGAAAACTATGTAACACTCAGAAACACCACACTTACAGAAACATCTACATCAAAGATTAACAGCCGCATTGCATTTCATTTACCTCAAGAACCACAGTGATCAACCAACAAACGAAAGATTGTAATTACCTACCAGTCTGATGCTGTAATTAGGACTCCAGCCCAAAGCGGCAAGTGCCCATTACTCAGAATCTGAATGGCAATAGCACTCCCAATAACCTCCTGTATGTCAGCCCCGATCAAAGCCACCTCCGCCATGAACCATAGCACTAACCTCGCCCAATCAGGGTACTCCTCCCGGCACAGCTCCGCCAGGTGCCGGCCCGTCGCGACTCCAACCCGGGCAGACAACAACTGGATCAGCAGACCCATGACCGTGGCCCACATGAGGAGCCACAGGAGCGAGTACCCAGCAATAGCGCCCGCCTGCAGATCGCCCTCCAGGTTGCCCGGATCCAGGAACGCTATGCTCATCAAGAAACCCGGACCCGTGAACAGCCACAGCTTCTTCCACGAGAAGCGCGGGCTCGCCGCCGCCGTCTCGTCGGCGGACTCCACGTCGACGATGAGGATCTTCTCTCGGGACTGGAACGCGACCTCGTCCTCGTCATCGCCGTCGCCGTCGCCGTCGCCGGGTGAGGGCGGGGCCTGGGGAAGGGGTAACAGGGTATTGGACTCCTCGTCTCGGTCCGGCTCGCCGCCGCCGCCGCCGCGGTCGTCTCCCCGTGATGGGTCGGTGCTCATGGTGGCGTCGTCGGAGTCTTCTTGAAATTCACCGCCGTCGGCGGCCGATTCGGGAGGAGCAGGAGAACAAGAACGGAGATGGATGTTCCGGCGATCCTACTCCTCCCTATTCCGGCTTGTCGGGTCGATGAAACAGGGGAGGATCTGCAAGACCCGATCCGCAGAAAGATGATGAGAAGTTACTCTTCCTCTGTTTCCACCGTTCTGGATGAAAAAGTGTTCTCCTTTTGCCCCTTGACATCAATCGCTTGATCAGAAAGCGTTGGTGCAGCTGTTGGATACGCATGTAAACAATACATGTACGTATGTGTACGTACTGTCGGGAAATACTAGGTAAACTACGCGTTACGCTAGACTTTGAATAAGTGCTGATTTTGTGGTGCTGTCGAATGTCGATTGTCTCCATTGCGGTCCCGGCAGGAAAAAGGACAAGAGAATCCTAGTTTGTCTTTTGAGCAGGAGGATTTGGTGTGATTATTATATTTTCGTAATAAATCGTAGTGGCTTAGATTGATCTGAAGTATCACATGAGTGCGATAGAAAAAATTCAATATATATTCACCGAATATAACTGGTATTAAATTTCTAAAAAACCAAAGCAATTGTTCGTTTTCGTTGTCCAAACCACACAACGAAACGAATAAATTAATAGAATAATAATGATGGGTATATCGAGACAAATTTACTTAATGGAGTTTTGAAAATTGGGTGGAAGATTGTTGAATTTTGAGTATGACCCATTTAAAGGCATGAAATCACACATTTATCAATTACTTTTGAGTTGGCTTCCTTTCTAAATTTTGAAAGGAAAAATATTTCATTTAGATTTTCAAGTATTATAGAAAGAATCGTACACGAATCTACATATCAATATTTAAATTTTTAGAAAAGTTTCAATTTTTCAAATGTTTCAATTTAAATAAAAGCCTGTTTAATTTCCATAAAATTTAGAAAAGGTTAAAATTCAAAAGTAGAGGTCGTTCAATATACACCCAAATATTTTGTCGAGTAAAATAACATCGTATTTATAACATTAAACGACTTGCACAAGAATTTTTTACCCTTCATCTCTTCAAACAAGCATACATATACTGTCATTTGTATGCAAGACGCAACACCAAAATACATTTGACAGGTGCTAGGAAGAGAGATTAACAAGTTGACATCCTCGTTCAAAATTACTAATATCACTTACATTTTCATCCTCTTTCATATTCACTTTACTTGTAAAAAGCGTTCATGTCGAATGTGGGTGCAGTTCTGATGATCGTAAGGAAGTAGAGCTCTTTCAATTCCGGCAAGAGACATTTGTACATTGATGACAATGCATATTCACCAAATCTGATTTTTTTACGAAATCTGATTTACTTTAGCGGTTCTCATTAAGAATGACCTAACCTATGCCATTTCTCATTAGAATGGGACAGTCTCGACTTTTTTTTTCTATCTATCATATTCTAATTCTCAACTCACTTTCAGACTTTTGCCCTATATTTTTGTAGAGCGTGAGAGTTAAAATCCACATCTGAAACTAAACGTCTCCACCTCTAGCCCCCTAAGAAAGTTGGGAATCCTACTTCAATTGTTATCAGTTGATGCCGCGGTCACATTTCTACTCAACATACTATTGTATGGTTCATGCATAACAAAATTGGGGACGCATTGACCCTAGTCATCGATTTCAATGGTGTGATGATCCATACTTTCTAACTTTTTGCGAATCTTACGACTTATCCACTTTGATTTTATTGATCTGGACTCCACAAAATGTTCATAATATATGAATTTGGCACATGGATCTCATTATTTAAAAAAAAATTGATCATATCTAGGTTTTTGACAAAAAAAAGAGTAACATAATTACTTTTGACTTTTGATACGTCAAGACAAACAACTCCTAAATAAGGCGTTAAGGTAAAATTAGGAATATCGAGACCAAAGATATTTCTATGTTAGATTAAATTTTAGGGTTAATATCACGAAAAATCAAAAAATAATACACTTATGATAATTTTACTCAAAACTAATTGTTGGGTCATAAAAAAAATACCAAATCGGTAACCTATGACAAATTTATCACAAATCAATTTTTGGGTCACCAAAAACCTCAAACCGGTACACTCGTGACATATTTACTATGCGTTAACTTCCATTAAGTTTTACCATGAAATTGTTAAGTTGGACGACACTTAACAATAATTCAATTGACATGGCAAATCTATGTGAAAATCCATGTAAGTTTGTGATGAATTTGTCACAAGTGTACCGATTTGAGATTTTTGATGATCCAAAACTTAGTTTTGAGTAAATCTGTTATAAGTATATCAATTTTGGGGTTTTTCGTGATATTAATCTCAAATTTTATGTGGTTCAAATTACAGTATACCTCTTAAAGAACTGATGACCAAATTGGACACTAACATCTTTGTTCTCTCTCACTCACTCGCCTTGTGTCATTTCCCTCCCTTTGCCAAAAAATTTGGCCAAAAACTCAATTCATTCTCTCTCCCAAAAGTGCACGCGCTGACAGACGTGGTGGGTACTGGGTAGACGGCCCAAATCGGTACCTTCCAAAATGGACAACTCGGACTAACACAATCGATGAAGATGCTCCTTCTGCCGGGCCCATTTGGTTTTGGGGACACCTCGAGGGCCAGGGGGATCGAGGCGTGTGCAAGCCACGAGCACTCTGAAGTCTGACCAGCCCTCTTCCACTGCTCCATTTATCGATGCACGAACGAAACCACATTCCAATGAGCTGGATTTGCGTGTCAGAAGAGGAGATCGCATCTACAAAAAGTTTGAACTTTTGCTTAATCAAGTCGAGGCGTTTACATCAACGCTGTAATTCGACTGCGGTCTAGGCGACGCAATTATTCTAGTAGGGTAGCAGTTACACCCTATAATTTGGAGCCGGTCATCATAGGTTTGAAACTCTGCATCCTTTTTTTCGATTACAAGAAAATCTTGATCCGGCGACCTAAGTTTGGATCGTGTTGTGAATTAAAGGTGTCGCAGCTCTACTCCCACTAATAATGTTAAGGGTGAACTTTGATCCGATTCAATACGGGAACATATTGAAACTAACTTGGTTGGGTCGTCAAAGTGGCCTTGTTGGGTCGGTTCCAGATCAATTCTCATGAGAATCGGTTCGATTCTCAGTTCTTGCTTTAAGACCAATGGTTCAATCCAAGAATCAATCCAAGAATCAATTCCCAATTTGAATTGATATTTCTTTTTTTATGAAAAAAACAAATCAAATCGTTGAGATCGGAACGCACGACATCCAATAAAGGAGCACGAGCACGAGCACGATCCACTTAGCCAACAACAACTCTTGCCACTAATTAAAGCGAACCATTATTATAGTACGTTCAATTGATGGAACCAATACACTTGATATATAAGTAAGGCGTTGACGCAAAAATTGGGAATATCGAGGCCAGAAATGACTGCTCCTATGTCCTATCGAACCAGTTACTAGATTAACTTTATTAGGTTTAAATTTCAATGTACCTCTTTTAGCACCGATAACCAAATGGACATTCACATCTTTGTTCTCTCTCACTCATCTTGTGTCATTTTTCTCTTTTTGGCCAAAACTTTGTCAAAAACTCAAAAAATTCAGATGCATCGTAAGTCCTCTCTCTCTCTCTCTCTCTCTCTTTCATAAGTGCATGCACAAGCGTAGTGGGAAAACGACCCAATTCCGTACTTCCAAATGCACAAGTTGGACTAATCAATCGAAAGATGCTCTGTTTGCTGGGCCCATTGGTTTGGGGCTTCTCGAAAAACGGCGTGATTGATTGAGGCGTGTGGAAGCCACGAGTTACTCTGAAGTCTGACCACCCCTCCCCCCCTTTTCATTGTCTTCATTTTCTAGTGTAAATGCTACTCTCAAGTGGCGTGAAGCACTTGATCACAGGTTGAAATCCTCCCCCCCCCCTTCGTTATCTTCATTTTCTAGTGTAAATGCTACTCTCAAGTGGCGTGAAGCACTTGATCACAGGTTGAAATCCTCGGTAACTCTTCGTCTTCAAGGAACCTTGCTTCGTTTGCGACGTTGGCTCGATTGTGTTACAGTTTAAAGTGCACTCGATTCTACTCCCGCGCAGTACTATTTAGGAGTGAGCATCGAATCTCATTCAATCAGGGAATCTATTGAAATTAACTTAGTTGGATCGGCTTTAGACTAGTTCCAGTGAGAACTTGTATGGTTCTCAGTTCCTGCTTTGAGATCGATGATTCAACTCAATAATTGATTCTTAATTTGAACCAACAACTCTTTTGAGAAAAAAGAATTAAGTCATCGAGATTTAAAAAAAAATCAAATCCAATTGCGGGCCTTGAGCCCACTAAAGTGGCTTAACAACTATTCAACCCGCAACGGCGTCGATCCGAGGAGAATACCATACAAGACCTCACATGCCCAAATACACACATGTTGCATTTGGTTCAACTTTTCCTAAAACCCCTTAGGATAATTTTGAGGTTTTTGGAAAGCTTTCTCAAGAGGCTTTAAGCTAAATACCAGCCTTGAGAAAGTCGAAAGCTCACGACAAATGGGAACCTACTTTAAACTTTTAGCATTTTCGGTTTGCTGAAACCATCAACTAATGAATTTTAGCTTCTTGTTTTTATTGCCCTCGAAAGATTATTGAAAATCCAATTTTGCTCCTTTTAAAAAATGAAACCCTATCCTCTAGGAATGCTTCACTCCACTACACGGCCTCTCCTTTCTCGCTCAACTGCTCTCCTTTTTTGACTACTCGTTCCCTTCGTGAAGCTTTGCATCGGTCGCTCGCCTGCTCATTCCTTCGCTCAACTGCTCGCTCCTGTCCTTTGCTTGTTGACTTGCTCCAATGCAGGTTCCCCTCCCCCTCTTTTTCTCCGGCGGATGTGCTTTTGATTGCTTAGATATGTGCATTTCATGGTTTGTAATGTGCGATGTGTGTGGGTATCCATATGTTATGATTGTCGATTTTGGATTGTTCGAATTGATTATGATGCTTACCCTTCGATTGGTGAGTGAATCAGAAACCTTTTTGGGTTTGAAATTCACACCCATTCTTGTCTGTAATGTACGGGCTTGTTGTCATGGCTCATGCAACTTCTAAATTTCTTCCGCACTTCGGTGCATGTCGGCAGCTCAGCCCGCCCACCAAGGACACTTTTTAACCCTCAAAAGGACACACCCACGAGAAAAGGCGGAGGTCATTTGCTCAAAAGGGCAAGACAAATCCTCCCTTGTCACATCTCTTAATAAGGATTCTTTCTCCTCTAGTCTCTCTCTGTCACCTGCCTCTCTCCATCCCTCATCCACCGACTTAAGTATTCAATGGTCCTCTCGAGACCAAGCTCAAGTGGCTTCATTGGCTTTGTGGTGCGCAATTAGGTCGGTTCATTTAGACGTTCGAACAAGCTCGATGGGACTCAAAAAGACTAGGCATCAATGATACCAAATGACTGATAACATATGTCCGTACTCCATGTCTACAATTATTCAGCCAATGTTGTATGAACAGTTTAAGGTTGGCCTTCCCTGTTCATACATCATAGGTTGCTGCCAATGCTGAGCTCATCAATGCCAAGCAGGCAAAGAGGCTCATATCAAGGCCCTAAATTGTTTTCATGAACCATGGAAGATTGATGGATCAATGATACTTTTGTACTTATTAAGGTAGCACATCGTTACATTGCGATACGTTAACAATATTCCTATAATTAGTTACGATGGCACATTTATAATTATTTCGTGGAATTGTGTTCCGAAAACAAGCCATCGAACAAAGATGAAGGGAAGCACTAGAGTTACTTGAATTGTCCATTCGCCGAGTCACTAAAATACCTACTCCTCGAATAAGATTCGAACCTAGCTACTGGTTTCCTTTCCCGTGTACACACATCACTATGCAAAGACCGACATCACTTACCTACCCTTGGTTATAATAGAAGAGTTTGATTTATCGTAAACTCTTGCTGGTCGCTATGTTCTCCAAGATTCAACGTGTTACCGCAAAGAACATTGAACCTTTCATTGGGACATGACTACTTCATCCACGGGAATCAATGAAAGGATGCTAATCTCTCGTTTCCATCATCTCTTTGTTTTTCTTTTTGGGTCGCCTCTCGTTTCCATCATTTCACATGGCGAACTTTCATAATGCAATGAAGAAATATCGTAACATCAACGAAGTGCTCCATCTCCAAATCTATTCAAGCCCAAGAAAGAAGGTCTGATGTGGCGGAACGAGGCCAACATTTAGCCAACAACGGGTGAGCTTTCGTCATGGTTGGTCGGCTCCCTTCCATCATATCGATCAATTCGTCGCTAATTCTGTTCCACTCAAAGCACTGGATCAACGACCCGAGCGTCAACCCAATCATGCGTACGGCGAGGTCTTCACCCAGACATCCTCTCCTCCCTGAGCCGAAAGGCATCATCTTGTACCCGTCGCTCACGCCTTCCATCACTTCGAATCTCTCCGGCTTGAATTCCGTCGGGTCGGGCCAGTACTCGGGGTCGTTCTGTATGTGGAACAGGTTGATCAGGAGCATTGTGCCTCGCGGGACTTGGTAACCTCCCACGCGGCACTCCTCCGCCGATTCGTGAGGCACAAGGAGCGGACCCACGGGATACATCCGCATTGTTTCCTTTATGACGGAATGGAGATAGGGGAGCTTAGGCAAGTCTGATTCGCCGACTAGGCTGTCATGACCCACGACCTCGTCTATTTCGGCCTGCGCCTTCTTCAGAATCTCCAGATGGTTGAGCATAGCCGACATTGCCCATTCCATGGTCGCGGCCAACGTATCGGGTCCCGTTAACACAACCTGTCAAAAGAAAGAACTAGATATCCACATTTCATGCCGTAATGACTCTTCATGAAATGAAAAGGAATGAAATAGGATGCAGGTGTGACTAGCTTCCAAGATAATATCCCTACATCATATTCGTATCTGTCGTCGCATATATAGTATAGAAAATATACAAAAAATTTATGCGAAAAGGACCACCTTTCTTTGTCTTTTGGTGAAGAAGGATTGCAGGAACTCCGATCACAGTGAAGCAGAAACCCTTGTGAGCATCATTATGCTCTGCTTTTCTTGTTATTAGATTTATTATATGGTGGTGAGAAGATTGAAGAGACGATAGAGCTGGTCCAAATAATAGTCAAACAGAAAATAAAGGAAAACTCCAAATAAGGACAACCAGCCAGTGTACTGCAGCGGTATTGGTGCCAGCGGCGGCCGGGGGTGAGGGCCGTGAAGCCCTCACTGGTCTCTGGCGAGGGTTGCGGACGTCGCCCGACCTTGCCAGATCTGGGCGAGGCCAGCCTTGCCATGGCCTCGCTAGTCGAGGGTACGGGTGGCCAGCCAACAACAGCCTTGCTTTCTGAGACCCAAAACCCCAGCAAACTGGTCGATTTCACCTGCTTGTCTCTCGAGAACTCAAATCCCTATCTTGCGCTCCTACGTGATGACCTAAAATTGCTCCTTTCTCATCTGGGTAAATGACGAAATCTCGCGGGGTTTGTCGAGATGCCAATCTAATTACGCCTCGGATCTCGCTTTCTTCAAAATTGCGTCAAGGATTATCTGGGTCTCAGATCTAGCGGCCGGTGAGGAAATGGCAAGGCCGCGACGAAGAAGAAGATGAATTGGAAAGAAAAGAAAGTGAAAAAGATATCTTTCGACCAAAATGCCTTTCATCAGCCAGAAGATTTGGCTAGCGGGTGAGGTAAGACCCTTTTTTAGATTAAAACGGCCACTTAAAGTACTTATTTAAAATAATATCCAGTTTAAATTATTTTTTGAGAAAATAAAAGCACTCAAAATTTTAATTTGAAATTTTCTCAAATATAAATGACTCACAGCGATCATCTAAATAACATGTCGAGTTTAGACATTAAAAGTGTGTATTGACAATAAATTCATGCTAATGTAAAGATCAAAATCGTAAACTAGCATATATCAAATAAAAGATTAACCGAGTGCAACATATTCAGGTACCCAAAGAAAAAAGAAAAAAATTAGCAACTTTTAGAGATATTCAGCTGAAAAAATCTAGCAAATGGAAAGAGACTCACCAGCAGAAGGCTCTTGATAGTTTCATCGTTGTAGTGCTCTGGCTCAGTCTCTTGCAAAGACAAGAGCACCTGAATCAACGTTCTCTTCTTCCTCCCGTCCGCCGCCTCCGGTGGCTCGTCGCCCCCGCCGCTCTTGCTCTCGTCGATCAACTTCTGCATGAACTCATCCGTCTTCTTCTGCAACGCCATGAGCTTCTCCTCCACCCTCTTCAGCCTCATCCACCTCAGGAACGGCGGCAAGAACTCGCCCATTTTTGCCGTGCCGCTGATCCTGAACGACTCCGTCACGATCTCCATGAACTTTATCGCCTCCTCCGACTCCCCCACGTTCTCTCCGCAGTACCTGCGCAGGAAAAGATCAATTCAACTTCAGCTCAGTTTAAAATTTGAACGGTCAAATATATATTCTGGGGGTACCTCTTTCCGGCTATCATCTGCATCATCACGTTCAGCATCAGCTCGAAGAAAGCGGACTTCATGTTCACGCTGTGGCTGCAGCTCCTGGCGAGCCGACGGAGCAGCGACTTCACCTCGTCGGCCCGGATGCTCGAGAGGGTCAGGGGGCGGTCGGTGGAGAGGATCTCGAGGGAGTCGATGAGGCGGAGGTTCCACCAATGGTCGCCGTAGGTGGACCAGGCGAGGCTGGTGTAGCTGTAGCCGAGGTGCTTCCCAGCGAGGAGGCAGGGGCGGTTGGCGAAGATGACGTCGTTCTTGGCGAGGCACTCCTCAGCGGCGTCCGGGGAGGAGACGATGAGGACGCGGCGGGACCCGAACCGGAGGAGGGCGACGGGGCCGTAATGCCGGGAGATCCAGGACAGGGACCGGTGGAGGGGATTCTGGAGGAGGTAGAGGTGACCGATGACCGGAAGGGCCAGGAACGGGCTTGGCGGGAGGTTCCGGATCTTTTGGAGCAAGCGCACCGCGACGGCGTAAACGACAGGGAAGAGAAGGAACTGGCGCACCGTCCAGATATGGAGGAGCAAGTGCTTCGCGACGGCGCAAAAGGCGAGGAAGCCGAGGAACTGGAACGCCTCCCGGGCGTCGTGGAGGAAGCGCCTCGACATCTCGTAGAAGGCGAGCAAGAAAAGGAAATGGATCACCTCCCCGATTCGGAGGAGCAGGTGCTGCCCGATCGCGCAAAAGGCGAGGACGCGAAGGAATTGGATCAACATTTGTGTGCGAGTATGGGGAGAGCGTTCTCGTGTTTTTGGCTATAGGGGACGAAGCAAAAGCGAGCGGTGGGGATGCGCAGGGGTTCAAAGTGAGGCTTCCATTTGAAGAACATAGGTCAATTGGAAGAAATAGGGGGACAGCGTCTGGTAACTAACGGCCTGTCTGCCGTGTGCAGTTAAAAGTTCAAAAGAAAGTAGTCCGTTTCCCTCCCCGTGGCATGTGGAAGAAAAGGGAGAAGATAGAGAATGGCGGTGAAGGCCGAGCCGTAAACGTGGACTAATGGAACCTGGAGGAACAACATGAATCGGACCGACCCTAGGGCCGACGAAGTTACCTGGAAGGGACGGGCGGTGGTGGATTTTCTTGAAGAAATTGATATGGCGTCCCCCCCGCCCCCCCCCCATTCTGGCTTCCATTAACACGAATGAAAATCATTATCTTCCTCAGCTCAATTTCTAACTAAAAATTAAATATTTTTATTTTTATTCTCCGGACAAGTTTTGATGAAAAAAGTAATGTTTGATAACGACACAAAATTTCTGTTCATTTAATAGGTTATTCTTGAATTTCTGTTCTTACAATCTACGGTAAAGGCGAGCGATAAGAAGAATTGTTATTTCTGTTTCTGTTTCGAAAAAAAAAAGTAAAAAATAATTTACTTCTTATTTTTGAAGTAAAAAATGTATATTTTGAATTGACTAATCGTTAACATATCCGGTTTTAGCTTTTAAATCAATGGAGGAGGCTCACTTGATATCATGATTGTGATGTACAATACTTTGCATGGGTTGAACTAGCTCTTTGCAGTAGGATTTTTTTTTCTTTTCGGATTTATGATATGTCGGAATTGTGGACTTCTATTCCTCTCACACCGGTGGAGTTCGATTGCGACTAGATCGGACTTGTGGTATTTGCATTCCTATTGTTAACGTGGTAGACGTGTCCAGTAATTGTAGTTGGATATTGCATAGAGATAGAGACTAGACTTCAAGCGAAAAATTAATCTCTAAAAGGTAGTAGTAATCGGTTCGCGGCACAAATCTTTGAATTTTCTCGTCATTATTGTGGAAGCAATTGCTTTATTTATTATTTATTGAGGGAAAATTGAAAGAAAGAAAGTGGTAGTGCACTCTAACCAACGACTGCGGTCAGCACGGGGGCTTTCACATGGATGGAAAGTGTACTGTCAACTCCAAAATAAATTTCGACCATAAAAAGAAAACGTACAAAATAAATTTTAAAAAATTGAAAAATCATATGGTTAAACTGAGAGTCGTAATGAGCAAGCCTCGCGGGTAGAGTCTGGCGTGCAGATCGTCTCGATTCTTCTTTCGTAATTGCAGCCTAAGCTCGTCCTTGTCCTCTTTTTTCAAAATCTTTAGCCTCGCTTTGCTTCACCACTACATCCTCCCCGCCTTTCTCTTTCACGAGCATAAAAACAGTGTCTTTTCACAGCAAAAAATACAATTTTTACTTGATTTCGCTTGTGCCCTTTAAGAATGCAAAGAAATGAAAAGAAAAGAAAAGAAAGAAAAAGGGAGTGGGATTTAAGGATGGCATCGAGCTGGATCCATGTAATCGATGCATGCACGCCTCGAGATCTTTTGTTTACCTGTTTTATACAACCGATATGTATAAGGAAATGTCGGTTTTATTACAACGATGGTATCTATTGAAAATTCTTTCCAAACGTCCCGGTCTATCCAATATTTTGATTATGAGTAGCTTGATTTAGCATACTTGTTTTAGAACCCACCATCCCGTGCAGATGTGGGTTGTGAATATAAAGAAAAAGTCACAATATCATAACAGAAAACTATAAGATATGAACATTTTTGTCCTTTTGTGGTAAATTTCAAGAAGTGTTAGTGAATGTCAAAAACTATGAGTAAAAAAAAAGTTAATATCACGAAAAATTATAAACTGGTATACATCTGATAAATTTTTTCCAAATTAATTTTATGATCATAAAAAATTCCAAACTGATACACCTATGATAAATTTACCCAAAAACTCCAAATCGGTACACATGCGACAATTTTACCATTCGTTAGCTTCCGTCAAATTTTATCGTTAAATTTGCTAACGTGGATGACACATGATGATGTAACAAGTCCACGTGAAAATCTATAGGGTTAATACTACAAAAACTGAAGTTTTTCACAAGTGTACTAATTTTGGATTTTTCGTGGTATTTATCCTAAGGATTTCCATGTAGACTTATCACGTCACCATGTGTCATCCATGTAAGCAAATTTAACAATAAAATTTGACAGAACCTAACTAAGTGTGAATTTATCACAAGTGTATCGGTTTGGAGTTTTTAGTGATAAAAAAATTAACTTCGGTAAATATATCACATATGTACTGGTTTGAGAGTTTTTTGTGGTATTAACTCTAAAAAAAATCAACGAATTATTTTCCAAGTAAATTTTGGTAACTTACCAACACTTTTGTGAAATAACTGACTCTATTTCATAATATGCAAATGACCGATTTTAATACGAACTTACCAACTTGTATTTGCATAACTTACAAAAGCTTCAAATTTACTACTCTTCTATGAAAACTTACAATCTAAATTAGAGTATTGCAACCTCATTGGAAAATCGATTTGCACCACAGCAAATGGATCAAGGCATCTGGGTTTTGTGCCCGGATTGGCCCTCTCATGCTTAAGTTAGCACTAGGCAATTAGGGAAATTAGGTAAAAAAAGAGAAGATATGAGCTTAAGGAGAGAGATGTTTTCCTCTAGAGAGAGAGAGAGAGAGAGAGAGAGAGAGAGAGAGAGAGAGAGAGAGAGAGAGAGAACATACTGAGTATTCAAATTACTATTTTTATGTCATTATTAGTGGGTCGTTAGATTGTGTTTGACATGTGGTGATCTGCATAACAAATAGCGAAAGAGCATAACAAATGTAATTCATATTGTTTTGGGGACCAATGCATGTCGAACACTTCAAATAATGGTAGGATCGTTGCATGCTCTAATGATTAGCTTGTTGAGTATATAGATAGGGCCAATTAATTAGCTAAAATCACCTTCGTCGGGATTGAATACCGATTGGAGCAGTATAACATGGTTTCATAAATTAGTATGATTTTCCCCATCTAAATCAATAATTCTTTTATATTAGTTAAAGTCCACCAAATCATTAGTTTTCCTATGTCAAGGTGTACGATCTAGGATAGATGACGATGCTTGTTCAGCTACTACAGGAAAGGGGTGAGAACGAGTCAATTTCTTCAAAGCTTATGAAAATTATCGAGCCAGCCCATTTGAGTCATTTAAATAAAGCAGTACCAACACTTTTACTCCACTTTTGCAGTTTGATGCTTGACAGCCATCGAAGTCGATACGCTTGAGCTGGACTAGTCAAGAATTGAGACGCTCGAATTAATGTAGATCGAGGAAACAATTATATGATTTGATTTGGCAGCATCGAAAGGGATTGCCACCAGATCATGATGACGGGTGCTGTTGACTTGTCCCTAGATCAGTGACTATGATGTAGGGAGAGGGCGAGGGAGAGGGAGAGGGACGTTTGCTAGACAACGTGTTGGAAAGAACCGCCTAACAATTCTCCAAAAAACTTTAACCCAATTTTGGATCAATTCTTTTCCAAATACTAAACCGATCGAAATCGACTTAACCTCAGCAACAATCAATAATATTCCAGCAATACAATCTTGCAATATGTAAATATAAATTATAATGTTGAAATGTTAAGGAGACAAATCACCAAGATTTTACATGGAAAACCAAAAAGGGGAAAAAAGGCTATAAAACTTTCACTAATCACGAAAAATAATAGGATACATAAAGTGTTCTTCTCTAGTCATACACTAAAGGCACAGTATCAACAATACAATAGTATTTCCATCACCGCGAAAGTGAATTAACACAAATGGAGTAAGAAACCCTGATCGCAATTGGGGAATTCGGAGAAGGTTATTAACGAATGAAACCGATCAACTCGTAAACCTCAATCCTACGAATAACATACTAAAATTTGAGCCAATTTGACAACGTTACAAGTTATAGCCCTCTTCTCCCGTGCTCTTCTTGCTCTCGATCTCACGAATAATAGTAAGATACAGAAAGTGTTATTTTCTAGTCATACACTAAAGGCACAATATCAGCAATAAAATAGAATTTCTATCACCGCGAAAGTAGATTAACACAAATGAAGCAAGAAACCATGATCGCAATTGGAGAATTTGGAAAAAGTTCCCATAAAACACGTAGACCTCAATCTTACATATTTGAGCCAATTTCGCCAACGTCATAAGCCGCAACCCTCTTTTGCCCTCTTGGGCTCTCCACTCACGCACGGCTCTTCTCTCTTTTCTTCTTTTTGCTAGTGACCTTTTAACTCTTTTTTTTTATTTGATCAAAGTTAGCATGCCCCACATAGGCAAACCCGGCCAACGCAATGGTAATTAAAGGGGCATCGTGCCGTGTTCTCTCTCTCTCTCTCCGATTCTCTCCCAGTTATTCTTTTCACCCATCCTTTTTTATATTTATCCCATCCTAGCTTAATTGATTTCGATCTTTATCCTTTCTTAAAAATTTCTTCGAAAACATATTCAAATTTGTGAGAATGATATCCCATTAGAGCCAAAATTTTCACTTCCAATCACAGGCTCAAGCCCAACCGAAGTGGCCGAGCCGCAACTTCTAAGGGGCGCGGCCCCCGAGACCCAATCATGGGACACAAACACACACAAACTCCGACCTCGAAGGCCTGGAATGAGTGGCCAAAACCCCACTCAGCACATGTGTCCGCCTATTAACGGCGGTTCGACCCTAAGAAGGACATCCGACGATAGTATCAAAAAAAAAGGAAAAGATTATTTGCTCAAAGGGGAAGACAAATCCTTTCTTGATACATGTCTCAAGAAGGGTTTTGTCTTCCTCAGTCTCTCTCTTTCACTTTCCTCTCTCCGTCTCTCATCCATTTACTAAAGCATCGGATAGTCCTCCTGAAGAACGAGCGAACCCGTCGGGACCCAAGAGACTACGTATCAACAATTCTAAATGGCAAAGAAGATAATTTTATCATGTTCACGCCCTCCCATGTCTAGACCCCCCCCATGTCTAGACCACTAAAGGCGACCTAACCGATTTCCCATCAATTTTGGTTTAGATACACCGCAATTGTTCAGCCAATTTTGTTTGAACCTTCTAAGGTTGGCCTTCATTGTTCATACGTCGTAGATTGCTTAATTCCGATGCTGGGCCTACCAGTGCCAAACGGGCGAAGGGGCCCGTATCCAGGCCCAAGAATCTGTAATTCCAAACCATTGAAATATTGATAGAGTGTATTAAGCACGTGATGAGAAATTTCCATGTACAATAGCGGGAAAGACAGGGTGATTGAGGCGTGCGGAAGCCGCGAGTTATTCTGAAAATCCCTTCGCCATTATTTTGATTTTCCACGGAAGAAAGAACCCACACACCAATGAACTGGATTTGTTCGTCGAACTCAAACAGCGGAGAAGATCACATGTTCAAATGTTCGAACGTGACTCAATCAAGTCCAGGTATTTGATTCGTAGCCGTTATTCAACCGGCATACACGATTGTTCTAGTAGCGTAGAGGGTACTCTCAAGCAATTTTGAAATCGCCATTACATGATTGAAATCTTTCTATCACTCTTCGGGTTCAAACCTTGGTTCATTTGCAATCTAGGCTTGACCTTATTATGATTTGGGTCCTATTCCACTGAGAGTCTATCGGAACTGACTTGGTTTGATCTAGTGGTTCTTGCTTTGGGATTGCTGATCAACCCAGCTCAACCCAGATTCCCAATTTGAACTAGCTTTTCACTAACTTAAGTATCAGATGGTGCTCCCGAGTCCAAGCTCGGGAGGCTTCCTTTGTTATGCGGTGTGCAATTAGGTCGGGTCCTTGAGAGGTTCAAGCAAGCTCGACGGGACTCAAAAGATTTGGGCATCAACATCACTAAATGACAAATAAAATAGTTTTATCATGTCCGCACTCCATGTCTTGAGTTAGACGTACTACAATTATTCAGCCAACGTATGGACCTTCCAAGGTTGGCCTTCATTGTTCATTCATCGAGATCGCTTCAGACGCTTAGCACCCCGTGCCAAACGGGCAAAAAGGCTCATATCAAGGCCCCAAAAATCAACCGTTCCTTGATTGCATTAAGCACGTGAGGATCGGGAATTTTCCAAGTACAACAGTGTGTGGTTTGATCACACTATTTACGACACTTTTGTCCTACATTACGATATGATGACACATCGTGACGTTGTAAAATTAGTTTACAGCTTATCATGGCATTTTTACAATCAAGTCGAACCCGTCCACATCGATGTGGATACACTAACGCGGCCTTCATAAAGTTTAGAAAACGTGACTACAGTAAACATTCTCTTGTTATCACTAGAACAACACTCCACACACCCATGGTGGAATCCTTTCTACTGGGGGTGAGCAACTTGGACAGCCCAAATTGGGATCGGACCGGACCGACAGGTTTGATCCGGTTCTCGGTACTATCGGTCCAGTTCTCGGTTCCTAAAAGCGGAACCGGTTTCCGAGAGGTTCGGTTCCCGGTTCCAAGGGGGAACCGGACCGGACCTGACCGACTATTTAATATATATTTATTATTTATTATTTTTTTATTTAAAAAAAATAATAAAGTGTGAACTAAACTCTAAATGAACTTCATTATCATAAATTCATTGATAAAAATTAGTAAAATGTGAATTAAACCCTAAGTGAACTTCATTGACAAAAATTAATAAAATGTGAACCAAATCTTAAGTGTTTAACAAAAAAAAAAACCAAACTCTAAGTAATCGGTTCCATTGGACCAGACCGGACCAGCGGTCCAGTCCAATTCTCGATCCTATAATCAATCAGCCCGGTCCGTAATTTTCAAAATTGAGAACCGATTCTCTTGATCCAATTTTCGATTTCACCTTAAAATCGAATCGGATCGGGAACCGATCACCCCTGCTTTCTGCTCCACATCCCATACAGATAACACTTGCTCCTACTTCATACCAATGGTTTACTATATGCGCCAACTCGCCTCCTGCCAACTTTCCAAGTTCCTACTTGTCGGCAGCCAAGTTTGACTTTTCGTCTAGGCAAGTTGCGGCTTCTAGAGCAATGGTGAAAATAGGGGTGTTTCGGGCGGTCCAATTTTCATCCAAAAATTAGAAGATGGAGGTTTAGAAAGACTGATTTCCAGTTTCTGGAACTAAGAATCAGATCGGTATCAGGATGGACTAATGGAACCCGTGTATACAGTTTTTTTTATTAATTAAAAATATTCTTGATAGTCAATACATTTCTATCGTGTAACATTATAAGTTTTACAGAAATTTTTTCAATTTGTGGTATAATTTGGTTAGAATAAACAATTACTGTTGTGTTTTGATTTGTTCCTATCATCTTACCTACATGTACAAGTAAACGCCGTCGCTCCGGCCTTGACAGACCTTCCTTGCAAAATGGGAGATGGATTAGGGTTTTTTTTACCGAACAAGACGGTTGCCTTCGGGAACCGCCCGAAATTGATCGATCGATCCGATCTAGATAGTTACTTTTGCTGGCCTCTAGGAGAGAGAAGAGAGAGAGAGAGGCACTGCTGCTTCAACAGCCTCCACTAAATTGAAGGCGAGCACCGGAGTACACTCAATTTGTCCGTTTTCCAGAGTCATCAAAACACCTTCTTGTCGAATGGATTCGAATCCGACCCGTACACGGGAATGGGGGCCACCCCGCAATTAGCGATCCGCCTGTTCCCCTTTCCCCGTGTTCACGGCACCGCTATACCCGACAATACCTCGCATCCTTTATTCTAGTGGAAGACTTTGGACTCTCGTGAGGTCGTGTCTGTCGCTATGTTCTCGAAGATGCATCGTCATCGTGTGTTTGGCCCCACCGAACGTCGAATGTATTTTTTTTTTATCGGGATTGATTAATTCATCGCCACGGAGAAAAATCTACGAAGTCGCAAAAGTAAATGATGGTAGCCACTCGTTTCAAATCACTTCTCATGGCGAACTCCCTTTATTCAAAGAAGAAGGCTATTGTATCAACACCCAGAGTGATAGTTCTACATCTCAAAAACATCCACACACCCCTCGACCCCATCGATCGATTCAAGCCTGAGAAAGAAGGTCCGATGTGAAGGAGCGAGGCCTGCATCTAGCCAACAGCGGCTGTGCTTTGGGCATGGTCAGTCCGGTCCCTTCCGTCATGTCGATCGGTTCGTCGCCGATCCGGTCCCACTCGAAGCACTGGATCAACGACCCGAGCGCCAGCCCGACCATGCGCAGGGCGAGGTTCTCGCCCGGGCACCCTCTCCTCCCCGAGCCGAAGGGCATCATCTTGTACCCGTCCCTCACGCCTTCCATCCCTTCGAATCGCTCCGGCTTGAATTTCGCCGCGTCGGGCCAGTACTTGGGATCGTTCTGTATGGAGAACAGGTTGACCAGGAGCATCGTGCCTGCCGGGATGCGGTAGCCTCCGACGTGACACTCCTCCGCCGATTCGTGGGGCACGAGGAGCGGACCCACGGGGTACATGCGCATCGTCTCGTTGATGATGCAGTGGAGGTAGGGGAGCTTAGGCAAGTCAGATTCGCTGAATAGGCGGTCGTGACCCACGACCTCGTCTATTTCGGCTTGCGCCTTCTTCAGAATCTCCGGATGGTTGAGCATAGCCGACATCGCCCATTCCATGGTCGCCGCCGACGTATCGGTTCCGGCCGCTAACAGAACCTGCCGGAAGAAAAAGACCATACATCCAAACTTCATCATGCTGTAATAAACTCAAGTTAAAAGAATGAAATAAGACGTAGGTCACGTTTATCTAACAGCTTAAGTTTTTGGAATAGTTGACAGTGATGCCACCAAATCTCATATGTTATTAGAGCAGAAATTTCTGAATTCAAAATTTTTTCAGGCTCCATTTGCCTTCCTAATTAAATATGTCAACGCTTAGTACTAGACAAAAAAATCAGATTAAGCACGAAAAAAAATATTAAAATAATTAAATATTAAACTACGTCTTTCATCTAACAGTTTAAATTTTTAGGATTACTTAATTAAGTAGAGTCATATTCAAACGATTGTGTAAATCTGCTCAACACCCGCTAACTAGGAACTCCAATCTCGACGAAGAAGAAGCCAAGAGTTTAGGCCGGGGAGCATCAATGTTTTTCTGCTTTTCTTAGTATTAAATTTATTGTATGGTCGTGAGAAGACTGTAGAGATGATAGAGCTGTGGTCCAAATAATAATCATATAAAAGATTAATCGAGCGTGACATATTCAACTACCCAACAACAAAGTCTGCAACTTTTAGTTGATCAATTTTGCAATTTGGTTTTGATATGACGAGCAATATTCAGCTAGGAAAAAACGAGGAAATGAAAAGTAGAGAGACTCACCAGCATAAGGCTCTTGATAGTCTCGTCCTTGTAGTACTCTGGGTCAGTTTCTCGCAAAGACAAGAGCACCTGGATCAGCGTTTTCCTCTTCCCTCCTTCCGCCACCTCCGGCGACGCATCGCCCTCGCCGCTCCGGCTCTCGTCGATCAATCTCTGCATGAACTCATCCCTCTTCTTTTGCACCGCCATCAGCTGCTCCTCCGCTCCGTTCAGGCCCATCCGCCTCAGGAACGGCAAGAACTCGCCGATGTTGTTCGCGCCGCCGATCTTGAACGTCTCCGTCACGATCTCCCTGAACTTTCTCGCCTCCTCCACCTCCCCCACGTTCTCTCCGTAGTACCTGCGCAGAAAAGGATTGATTGAACTTCACTTCAATTTAAAAGTTTAAACAATTAGATATGGAAGTGCGATTAATGTTAGAATATTCTGGCAGTACCTCTTTCCGGCGATCATCTGCATCATCACGTTCAGCATCAGCTCGAAGAAAGCGGACTTCATGTCCACGCTCTGGCCGCCGCTCTTGGCGAGCCGGCGGAGCAGCGACTTCGCCTCGCGGGCCCGGATGCTCGAGAGGGTCAGGAGGCGGTTGGTGGAGAGGATCTCGAGGGAGGCGATGCGGCGGAGGTTCCGCCAGTGGTCGCCGTAGGAGGACCAGGCGAGGCTGGTGTGGTTGTAGCCGAGGTGCTTCCCGGCGAGGAGGCGGGGGCGGTTGGCGAAGACGACGTCGTTCTTGGCGAGGCACTCCTCGGCGGCATCCGGGGAGGAAACGACGAGGACGCGGCGGGACCCGAACTGGAGGAGGGCAACGGGGCCGTGGCGCCGGGAGATCCGGGACAGGGAGCGGTGGAGGGGCTTCTTGAGGAGGTGGAGGTGGCCGAGGACGGGCAGGGTGGGGAACGGGCTGGGCGGGAGGTTCCGGATCTTGTGGAGCAGCCGCTTCGCGACGGCGTAGAAGGCGAGGAAGAGAAAGAATTCGATCACCATTTGCGAGCGTTCCGTGTGTTTGGCTGAGGGACGAAGCAAAAGCAAGTGGTGGGGATGCACGGAAGCGGAATTGGTGGGTCTTTATTTAAACGCGAACACTCAAAGTTCTAAGAATCGTGGCTCTCTTTGGAATATAAGAGAGAGTCTTTTGTGACGATCAGGTTGGCCATCCTTTCGTACGGAACAGAAGACGGGGAGCTCGAATCCCCACCTTTTCAAGGGATCAGGGGTAGAAGTGTTTAATTTTAAATATGAATTTTAATTCTCATGCTAGAAAACAGGGTAAAAATTTGAAAGTGAGTTGAGAATTCTCGTAAAGAATAGCTTCGCATGTCGTGGGCAAGAACAAGAAAACAGAAAAATAACAGGTGGAGTCTGTGTCAATCGTCAAATGGCATATTGAATAGAAGAAAGGGTCTGAAAGTAAAACCCATTTGGTGAATAGAACATAAAAAAAGCCGGTCGCAAATGTGGACCAATGGAGGAACCTTCCTCACCCATCGCACACGACACGATGAAGGAAAGAAAATGAATAGTGGCGGGACAGCGAAGTTACCTGGTAGGGACGGTTTGGTAGTTGATTTTCTAGAAGACGTCGACCCCCCATCCTGGCTTCTAAGGCCGGGTGATTCACAAGGTCGTGATCGGTAGTAAACATGTCCGGTCTTAGCCTTTAATTTAATGGAAGGTGCTCGCTTGTATCGCTATTGTGATGCACGACGTCACGAAATGTCTGGAAGATCACGATGAATTAAGCTTGTCGGGCTACCATCTCTTTGGTGCCGGTAGAATTCGATTCCGGCTAGTTCCGATACGAACCGGGTGAATCTCGATCGCTGATGCGGGTGGAATCTCGAGATTCACATCGGTGAAATTCGTAGAGATTAGCCTAGAGATGGGCCCCCTTAAGAATGACAAATAAATGAGAGAAGGGTTGTGGGATTATGGATGGCAATGAGCTGGGCCAAGATAAGTCAAGCCACTAAAGCCTTCAAGGTGGGGATGATGACACGGCAGGCTTCTCAGATCTTGCCTCTTGGGGCTTCCTCCAAGAAACCGGCATCGCCCTAGTATGTTATCCGCGACGAAGCTTTCGTCTTTTGAGATGATTATATAAATGATCTTTAAATTTTAATTTAATGCGTAATATCATTCTCAAATTTTTAATTCGTTCAATATGATCCTTGAACTTTTTGTATATATTTAATTTAATCTTTAAACTATATGAAATTATTCAATGTTATCTCTCCAATGATTCAAATTAATGGAGTTAGCTTTCAATCCGTTAATTACAATGGTGGAAAAATAAATATGTTATGCGTGGATTTTCTACGTAAGATATGCAACTCAAATTATAACATAATAATATTTTTATTTTTTTAATTTGTTCAATTTGTTCAAACGATTATCAATGTTATTTGATGACATGGAATATTAGTTTTTGTTTTGAGATGAATATCTTCCGTGTAATAGTGCTATTTTTTTGTTCGCCATTCAAATGTACCGAATTGAAAGCTAAATCAACAAATTACATTAACTTGAATCAATTGAAAGATAATATTAGATATTTTCATATATGTCATTGATCAAATTGAATATATACCAAAAATTCAGGAATCACATTATATATGGGACCAAAAGTCAGAGCTTAAATCTCACTTTTAGGGCCTGTTTGGTAATGCTCAAAATTCTCTGATTCTCTGTTCTTTTGTTTCTCGGAACAAAAAAAGAATAGAAATCCGTTTGGTAACGTCGGTCAATTTCTTTTGTTCCCCAAAGTAAAAAAGTGGTCAGGGAATAAATTTGAAATAGAATCAAGAAGTAAAAAAAACTGTTTCATGATTCTGGGAACAATAATAAAAAATAGAAGAGATTTTCTTTTTCTTCTTTTCTATTCTTCTTCTTTCTTGGCCGGCGGTCAGCGACCGACGATTGGCGAGGGTTGGACCCTTGCGGCCTGGGTGAGGGTCAATGAGGTCGCCCAAGCCGCAACGGTCTAGCCCTCGCCTGTGGCCGGTTGCCGGCCATGGCCAAGAAGGAGAAGAAGAAAAGAAAAGAAAATTTAAAAATATTATTAATAAAAATAAATTTTGGGGTGTTTGGTTCAGTTTTGGGAAGGGGCTTTGGGCCTCGAAAGCCCCTTCCCAAAATATTGAGTTGTTTGGTTCAGCTTTGGGACTAGCATTGGCCAAATGCGAATATTCCACGATGCTACTGTTCACATCCTTTTTTTTTTTTTGGGTTTGACGTTATTCATGTTCTTCACGAGAAGGGCCGGCGATGGCGGCCGGCGAGGGTGGCCGGCAAGGGAGAAGGGCCGGCGAGGTCGCCTGGGGTCGGGCGACCCCCGGCGAGCCAGATCCACCGCCACCGACGGTCGCCCCGAGGCCAGGCGACCCTCGGCGGGGGTCGCATGACCCAGGCGACGGCCACCTGTATTTTGGCCAAACACTATATTTTGGCCAAAGTAGCTTTACCAAATATTTTTACCAAACACCATTTGCATTTCCTCAATGGGCTTTTACCCAAAAGTATTTGCATTCCCCCAAGTAGCATTTTCAAAGTTGAACCAAACATGCCTTTTATACTATTATCAAATGCATTTCTGCTCTTTTTCTATTTCAAAAATGGAAATTTTGAACCATTACCAAACGCTTTCAAAGCTTAGAAATTATTTCCGGAAACAAAATAAAAAAAATCATTTATTAACAGAAATTCTTTCCGAGAACATAATGGTTATCAAACAAGCACTTACATTCTACTTTATGAGTTGATTATGTTCAATAGAATTTGATGCTCTGACATTTAATTAAAAATGTGGACTACCATTTCTCTGATATCGGTAAAATTCGATCGTGATAAGATCTAGCATTTGCTAGGTGAAATCAATCATTAATGTGGTAGAATCTCACGAGAGATCCACATGCCTAATAGTCGTAGTAGCCTAATTCATAAAGGCTAAATTTATGTGAAAAAGTTTAACCTAGTAGATGGCCCTTTAAGAATGAAATGAAAAGAAGAGAAAATAAAAGAGAAGGGAGAGGGATTTGAAGATGGCATTGAGCTGGATCCAAATAATGTCAAGCCTCTAAAGGCTCCACTAATCTCGGGGTTTCCTCCAAGAAATCGGTTTTTCCATAATTATGAAGTTTCATCTTTTAATGTAATCCCGCAAGATGTGACAAGGCAAATGGTAGTTGTTAAACGATTAGAGGGTAAAAATCACTAAAATTCTTAAATTTTGCTCACTGTGACATATTTACTTTGAACCTTTTTTGTGGTATTAAAAACCCATATTTATATCAATGTGACATATTTATCCTATAGTTTTTTACGACATAAAAAATTCTAAACTTATACCCGTGCGACATATTTATCTTCCATTAAGATTTTTTTTCCTTTTCCTTTTTTTCCTTCCTCCTTCGTCTTTGCCGCTAGGGGTAATTGGTTCCGGGGTGGGTTGGGTTCGGACCTAGAACCTGAAACCAACCCTGTTATAACTGGTTCCCAAGTTTTGGAACCTGAAACCAATCCTGTTTTTCATAGATCCTGTTTTGAAACCAACCCTATTTTTCCGATTCGGTTTCAGGGTCTACCCGAGAACCTATTTTTTTTTGTTCCTTTTTCCGGTTTCATTTTTTTCTAGCAAAATAATATAGGTAGCAATGAAACGATTTAAAATAAAAGATGAATAACAAAAACCACTATCCGTTAAAAGTAACAATCCCCACAATGAGCAATTGAAATTACAATACATCAAAATCAACAATTCAAAAGCACTATATGGCAAGACATAGTCCAATCGCATAAATCTTTAAGAGTCACATTTTCAGGGAATTTATTCAACATGTTCAGCTCTTTATTTTGCGCCATGATGAGATAACTCCTCACTTCTGTTTCCGAATGAAATATCTTGAAAGAAAAATCAAGAGACTTAGCGGTAAGGCATCTGCTCTCACTAGAAAAATATCTATATATCTCATCTGAATCACACAATATTTAGATGACTTTAAGGGCCATGTTATTTCGCTCATAGTTGTGAAACATATTTCAATATTAAACCGGAAATCGGTTCTAAAACCGGTGAAATAGGGTAACGTGATATAGGCTTTTTACTTTTTTGTATATTATCTCAAAACCGGTTCTAAAACAAGTTTGGGTTGATTTTTACTTGGAACCAGAAACTGAACCGGTTCTAATCGGTTCCCAAAAAATGGAACCGGTATCCGGACCGGTTCTTGTTAGAACCAGTTTCCGGACCTGTTTTTTGGGTGGGTTGGTCCGGTTTCCGGGTAAATCCGGTCTGGTTGCACACCCCTATTCGCCGCCCCCTTTGCTGCCCCGCTGGCCTTATCGTTGCCATCAACACCGTCCTCACTGTCACCAAATCAAGGAAGAAAAAGGAGGAAGGAAAAAAAAAAGAAAATGAGAAAAAAACATATAACAAATTGACATATTTTAGTCACGTGGATACCACGTTATCACTGTTTGCTTTCGTTTATTAATAAATGTTAAATATGCCATACGAGTATAAATTTAGGGTTTTTGATGTTAAAATATATTTGAGGTCAAGTCATAAATAAAATTCGTGGACCCTATGTTAAGCCCACTTTTGTAGGAGGATTTTTGGCTTGGACCTGCTTTTAATTTCATGAAAGGCCTGTTCATTGTGGCAAGAAATTCACGGACTTGGATCAACCTTTTGATGTTGGCCATTCACACTCAATTCTGTCCGAACTGCAAAACGGGAAAATTATCTAAAAAGTTTTAAGTTTTTAACTTTACAAATTGAGTCCTAAATATTTTTATTTTACTAATTAAATTTTAAACATTTTCATTTCTTGTCAATTGAATCCATCCGGCTAATTTTGGCCGGAAATCACCGATGTGGACACCGGACAGTCATGTGATATTGACGTGGACACCATGTGGCATTGACGTAGATATTTTAAAATAATACTTTAATAATTTATGATTTTTTTATGATTTTTCTTTCTTTTTCCATTTCTCTCTTTTTTTTTTTCTAGTTTTGAAATTGGGGCCGGCGAGGGTGGCCGGCCAACCCTCGCCGGCCACGGGCAATGGTCGCCAGCTCTGAGCGAGGGCCGGCCGACCCTTGCCCGCTCTGGGCGAGGCCCGATCGGCCCTTGCCGGCCAAAACGAGGGCGTCGCGGCCCTCGCCTAGATCTGGTGAGGGTCGCAACGCCCTCGCCGGCTTTGGGCAAGGGTCAGCCAACCCTCACCGGCTCTGGCTGAGGGCGTCGTGGCCCTTGCCAGATCTGGGCGCGGGCCACGACGCCCTCGCCAGCCAAAGCGAGGGCATCGCGGCCGTTCGATGTTACCCATTCACACTCAATTCTGTCCGAACTGCAAAACACATGCATACTAAACCCAATTAAAGTTGAAATGCACATTTCTTAGCATAGGCAACACATACATTCGCTAGTCACGGCACTGAGAAATTAGGTGCGAGACGGCTTTACGCAGTCGGCACTTCGCGAGTAACGGTCGAGCCTTGGGCATGGTGAGGCCCGCCCCTTCGCTCATGTCGACCATTTCTTCTCCAATTCTTTTCCAATCAAAGCACTGAATCAACGTCCCGAGTGCCAAACCGACCATCCGCGTCGCGAGCGCTTCGCCAGGACATCGCCTCCTGCCCGCCCCGAACGGCAACATTGTGAAGCCTAGATTACTTTCCATCCCGAGGCCTTGGAACCTCTCAGGCATGAACTTTCCGGGCTCGGCCCACAACTTCGGATCGTTCTGGATGGCCCATATGTTGACCAATAGCATCGTGCCGCATGGGACCCGGAAGCCGCCGACGGTGCACTCTTCGGATGATTCGTGGGGCGGAATCAGCGGAGCAGCCGGGTACATCCTAAGCGTCTCGGTGACGATACCTTGGAGATAAGGAAGCTCTGCCAGGTCCGATTCCTCAATCAGCCTGTTCTGTCCCGTGTAAGCGTCGATCTCGGCCTGCGCTTTCGCCAAGGCCTCGGGATTGTTCAAAAGAAGAGATAGTGCCCATTCCATCGTGCCGGCGCTAGTATCAGTCCCCGCCGATAGCATGACCTGAATCCATTTCCCAAATGAGTATCACTTCACTGAAGTGTCGAATCGAGATGCTGGCTGTATTGAAATTTAAAAGCGCACCTAGATATCCGACACACTGAGCAAACAGAATTAAGATTTAAGCTTGCATTTAGTAACATCAACAGCCGTGCCGATTGGATTGGAAAACCATAACACGTACAGGGCTTATAGTTACTTTGTTCTAACCCAAATGCAGATAGGTTCTGCAATCACTCGGGTTCAATCCGCAGATACAAAACAAAATATGAAGTAGGATTGTAGAAACTACGTGCAAGTATTCAAAAACCATGGTTTAATACGTTCGTTTTAGGCACTCAAGAGCTCAGAGTATAAGTCATTATGCATAAAGAGGGGAGCTGGAAATCCTAGTCCTCAATAAACTTTGATAACTCTTTTAAGGTACAATTGGAAAGTCCTTCAATTCCACGACAGATCTTCGACAGGACTATTGACGATCGATCTTCTACAAGTTGCTTATCAGTACCAATCCAGCCAGAGCATACAGAACAGGAGTCACAATCCATTAACACTTCCCTAGAGCATGAGATATCTAAGGCAATTGCAAGTTAAAAAAGAGAGAACCAGAAGGCTGGCTTACCTGTATCATTCCTCTGATGATTTGATCAGTGTAGTACTCGGGCTCTGCCTCTTGGCGCGACAATAGAACGTCAATCATCGTTCTGCTCGTACCTTCACTTGTCAAAAGCGGCCTCTTTGTCTTGTGTTCTTCAATCAGATTCTGCAAGAATCTGTCCCTCTTCTCCTGCAATATGACCAGCTTCTTCTCGATCCTGCTCATGCCAAACCACTTCAAGACTGGCACGAAATCGACCATATTCGTGGCCCCGCTTAATTGGAAGGTCTCTGCTACAATCTCCTTGAACTTCCTGGCCTCCTCGCATTCCTCCAATTTCTCTCCATAGTATGGTTTCCCGGCGATCATCCTCATCATGACATTCAATGTCAGCTCAAAAAACATTGTCTTCATCTCCACGGTCCCAAACCCTTTGCTCTCTGATGCTCGGAGAAGGCCGCCGACCAATGATCTGATCTCCTCGACGCGGATGCTATAGAACATCTGCAGGCGATGGGAGGACAATATCTCCGTTGAAGCGATGCGTCTCAGGTTGCGCCAGTGGTCACCGTAGGAGGCCCACACAAGGGTGGTGTAGTTGTAGCCAAGGTGTTTCCCCGCCAGCAGCTGAGGGCGGTTGGCAAGGACGATGTCATTCCTGGTGAAACACTCCTCTGCAGCTGAGGGGGAGGAGACGAGGGCCACGGGGCGGGACCCAAATCGCATGGACAGGACCGGACCATAGCGGTGGGCAAGGTCAGCAAAGGCCCGGTGGATGGGTTTCTTGAAGAGGTGTAGGTGGCCTATGATGGGGAGGCAATAGGAAGGGCTTGGTGGGAGGTTCTTGTTTTGTCGGAGGAGTTGCTTTGTGAGGAAGTACGAGATGATGAAGATGAGAAAGCAGAAGAACAAAGCTTCAATTTCCATGGTTTGGCCTGGTTGTTTTCAGAGATCTGGGATCTAGCCTTTCTATGATTATAACCATTGACAACCTTATGGTGCTTATATTCATGATCATATCGGGAAAAGCAATGGAATTATTGATATTCTTTTTTTTTTTCTAAATTTGACAAAGTCAATGAAATTCAAGGTGATGTTTGGCTTTTTTCACTGACCAAGATAAAGACACCTAGTTGAAAGAGTTTGATGCCTTTGAGGTCATTTTCAGAACTTCTATTTTCTTTTTAGAGTTTTGGATAATCTGAGATATATTTTAGAGAAAACCTTTCTTTGGAAATAGATTCTGCTTGCTCTGATTAAGGTGTCTTGTTCTGTATGTCCTCCTTTTTCAGTTGTCCTGAGGATTATGCAGAGACGGCAGATGTACTGTCTTTATATGCCATTTCATTCTTGTATTTTGTAGGGTTCTCTTGATGCTGTGTTTCCCTGCCCCGGTCTGTCATTTTACTATCAACGTATGCGCATATCTACATCACAGCTTGAACAATTCGGACAACTCATTCTGTAAACGCCTTGCTTCTTGGGTACTTCTCCTATTTGAATCTAAGTGCATCGGTTGCATTAAAAGCTGGTAACGCAGAAGTCTCGAAACTGCGAATCAAAATGGTGGCTAGACCTTTTGTGTATTTTTCGATGTAAGAGAACTGCTCATGTGCTTTTATCTTTCTGAGACATTGAATTTGTCTTAATGAAATGAGCTCCCTACTGTGCAAGTGGCGATTGGAGGATTATGTAGAAGCGTGCACATTCTAATGAACTCTTCGACAGTCAATACAACTTTCGTGGAGATCAACTTTCTGCCACTTTTGAGACATGTAGTTATTGTCAAAAGCAAGCTCGAAACTCAGATTCTCAAACCAGTTTTTATGACTGCCGGATGCTTGTGGTCATCACCAAATAAATTCTGGACTTCACACTGACACAAATAGATACAGAATGACATGAGACACTTCTCAAGTATACAATTGCACCGAACCTTTCCCGGTTGAATTCTATCTCTGAACGAATCACAATTCATGCTGGTAACAATAGTTTAGTTATAAATCCTCTCAAAATTCCTGCCAACTTGATCCAGCAAGTTGAATGGCAATGAAGAATCGGATTATAAAATTGAGGAGTCAGACAGAGGACTCGGGTTACAAAAACAAATGACCCTCTCTCTCACTGGACTGTAAATTTCTTCTTCTTATAGATAATCACGCAATCTACAGAGTCGAATTTCTATTTATGGGCTAAACAATCTCCTGACTTTATGAATAAGCCTCCGGCAAATTGGACATACCTTACTCTCCCCCTCCATGATCCTGCAAAAAATGTTCTTGTGTGAATGATTTTTACTCGTAAGACATATATTGCATAGTACATGATCGTCAAATGAATACCTTTGAGCACAGTCATAACAAGTAGCACAGTGCCCACAAGGGACGAAGAAGCAATTCCTTTGCTCATCATAGCAGATCACGCATAATTTTGCATCATATAAATCCTCTGAAGAGCTACTAGACGATCCCCCATCCTCCTCCTCCTCCTCCTCATTGGTTCCATATGTGGGCCTCCTTGATTTCTCCGCCATTATAGGAGCAGTCTCCGTCACTTCCCGAACAGGAACCGTGGGGGTGTCGTCTACATAGACCTCATTCTCACCATCACAAACTCCAAGGTACCTCAGTATTAGAAAAATGACAATCACAATGAATCCTGCAAATTTAGAAATTGTTAGGCTGAATCTCAATCACTAGTAATGAACGAAAAGGGCATGTTCTCATGGGAGATTTCTTGAGTTCCGTACCTAGAATTGCAATGTAAGTCACAACACGAGCCACGAAAGAGAGCTCGATAGACCAATCTCCAAGGTCACCCTGGAGTTATTGTGACCACCAGAAGTTAAAACTTCGGAGCTTCCATTGAGTTTACAAAACAACCCAGGGGATAAGAAATTACATTGCTTGGTGTGGTTACCACCACGTACTGAGTATTAGGGAAGAGGAGCTTCAGCTGACAGGACCCCTTTATTGTCGAGCACATGATCTTTGCCTTTGCTATGTCATATATCTTCGATGAAACGTTCACGCTCATCGACATGATGATGCTCCTAGGATTGGCATTTATGACTCTTACATAGTATTTGTCGTCGTCTTCAATATAGTACTCGGCTTCTTTAACTGAAACAAAGCAAAATCGATCCATTCACAGTACTGTTGATCTCAAACTGTGTCTATATTACTTGTGTGAATGCTCTGCCAATTTATCTACTTCCACTGACAAGATCACTCAAAGCTGCTAGAAAATTAGTATTACATCGACTGGGACCATCATGACCCCCCTGAAATCCTTTCAATATGGAAGATCTTTTGGGTCATATTGAGATTAATCTAGATCTATTTCAAGATATAATGGACTATTGCTGCTAATGTGTGGAAAGAACCTGGTAAAACTATTCTCTGCACAGCTAAAAAGTCCTACGTCTGAAGATGAACAAAAAAAGATCTGGGCAAGACCTAGTATTTCTGTGAAAAAAAAACTTGTGGTGTTATAACATGAAACTGTTGCTATAGAGTCTTACAGTTAATTGGCTCTTTGAGCGCTGCAGTACCAGGGGAACTCGCAAAACTCGGCTGCAACATTTCGTACTTAAGCTCTCCTGCAAAAATTGAGATTGCTAGCCTCAGTAAACAATCCAAGATTACAGGGCTATTTTTCCCACCTGTTACATTCCTGTTGCAAGTGATGACTAACCTTTAATCATAGCGACTTGCAGTTGATCTAAGTGGCTAGTCTGAGCTTCCCATCGCATTCGGATTTTTGAACCTCTATTCAACCACAGGTTGAATCCCTACACCGCAGAATTGGAAGCATCTAAATCTCACAGATTCAAAGTCAACGTCGTCGTTTCTGTCCTGTAATCACCATGAACATAAAGCTGCAATAACAGAGTCTGATGAATTCTTGATTCTACCTTTCGATTGTAGGAGCCCACGATCAGATAATTCGACACCGTCCAGTTCGTCTCGTAGCTCAATTGAGGCTTCTCAGAGAAGCCATAGACACTGACCCCTTTCCTATCTTCATCCCGCACTTCCACCCTGTCCACGAACAACGAGCTCGCCTTGATCAGCCTCGACGAGCTCGGCCCGATCACCATACGAGAGTCCCCATAGTACCCGTACCTCAGGCTCACCGAAACTGCAAGAACAAGAAGGCGACTCTCGATTCAATCAAAGGCGTTCGCCGAGATTTTGCATTGCCGTGAAAATCTAAAATTTACATGCCACATAGCCAAAGAGTCAAAGGAGCTAGCAACCGAGCCCAGGCCTCCTGCCACCGCTGCGGCGGCGAAGAATAGTGGGCGCCGCTCGCAAGAGCGGAGACGGGTCTGTACATGGCGAGTTCTCCGGTCGAGAACAGAGGGGGAGAGAGGCGCGGAGAAGAGGAGCAGGGAAGGGGATAGCTACTGGTCTACTGAACGAGGGGCTGCTCGAGAGAAAAGGGGAAGACTAGTAGATTTGACGGTGGCAATGAGTTAGTTTGTGGTGCGTTTCCATTGTTTAGGACTTCAACTAACCGTTGTTCTTGGTATTTGGCGGGTCATTCAGAGGGTAGTGTCTTGAATGTTAGGTATCAGTTATTTTGGCTAGGCTGTCTCCGACGATTTTTCTTTGCAAGCCGAGGGTATTGTTTAGTTGCGACGTTGCCCGTGTTGGGATCATACGAACGACACGATTACTTTTGTGATGTCCATAGCTGTTTCTTTTTTTAAATTAAAGTTCCTTTCTTTAAGGTGTAGGCGCGGTTTTTTTTTTTAATCGGTAAAAGAACGAGAATAGGAGATTAGGGTCAGCAATTCGCTTAGACGTCACTTTAGGAATTCCGCATCTCCTACGGAACATCCGATTGCATTAAAGCTGTTGCTTCCAAGGACGAGCCCATCGTCACAATTCCATCACGGTGCGGTGCAAATGCATACGAGGCCAGAGAGGTACCCTGATCCGGGCGCCGCGAACCTGAGATCAAGACACTTCCAAACCACTTCGGAGTAAACCTTGTACCGCTTGGCCGGCTATCGAGCCGGTAAGTGCTCGGTACGGTTACTCTTGGGTGAAAAGCTCCGATTCCAAATCGCAAAATGCTCATTTTGCATCCACCACAAGTTCGTGAATTCTCGTTTCCCGACGGGGTTTCACAGCGGTACCATAAGGAAAGGAAACTGCACACAATAAGCGGAATCGAATAAGGTGCGATTCCAACTGCTATTCAGTGAAATAAAATAAGAGTAGGGATATCGATCTCCGGCTCCGACGCCTAATTCACAGTCTAATTAAGTTTAGTTATGTCACCCAAGTCGAAATCCAAACGTGGATTGAAAAATGCAGGAGCTTTTTGTCTTCTTTTGCAGCTCCTTTTCAATTCCCATCGATAAATCCCGGTCCAAAGGTGGACGTTCCTAACTTTCGTTCGTGTTCGACAACGTACGCTTCTTCTTTTGGTCTCCTTTCGCCGTTGCCGTCATGGTTTTGACTCGTCAATAGAACAGTGACGCCTGGGGCTGCCAAGAAAAAGTAATTTTATACGACGCTAACCCCAACTTTTTCTTAAAGAGGACGAGGCTTTTTGAGCTTTCCTTCATCGATTCGTCTTGGGCCAAGCAAATTGATGTGTGACCGGACCCTCAGTTTCTGGCGTAGTGGGAAGATTCCTATGATTGCGTTTGATCGACCCTATAAAAATCAAGATAGGATATATTTTATCTTATTTTGTATTTGATGGTGATCCAGGATAGGATAAAGTCGGATATAAACCGGATATAGCCCGGATAAAAAAATCCGGGGGAGAGGGTGGGACAGACCCGGATAGGATTTCTAATGTCTATTTTTCCAGAAACCCTACGCTCCACTCGCCGTCATCTTCATCCCCACACCTTGTGCGCTTTCACTAAAAAAATTTCTCTGCTTTTTTTCCTTCACTGACTCCTCCGAACTCGTGAATAGCAAAAAATAAAAATAAAAATTATCATATCCAACTTTAAATCCGTAATCTACCAAAACAGTGCACATGATATGAAGAAATCCCAGAATTTTTTATCCTATCCTATCCAGTCCTATCCTGTTTAGAAATCTGGACTACCAAACGCAGCCTATATGAATAGTTGGTATTGCCCAGGATGTGAGTCCTGAATATTCAACGGATAATTTGCAGATGGGATCCATAGTTTTGTTTCATTAGCTCCTGTTTGCTCCGTGGATACTCAGGAATTTGTTCAACCATTTTTCCAATTTCAATCTTTTTTATCCCTTAAATGGATGAGGTCCACCAAACGCATGAAAAGCGAGAGGGTAGATTCCCAAACTACTTAATGATCTCCGATTGCTTTGCAAAGTATAAGTGTCACAAACTCATGGTACGGTCCAAATATGTAGCCTAGCAAGCCGGTAAAATTGTCGAAACGTCATAAACCTATTGCACTTTTGTTTATTCAGTCATAAATCTTTTCATTATTACAATTGAGTCATAAATCTTTTTACACTTTATCGATTAAGTCCATCCTGTCAATTTTTGCTTGCAATCGTTGACGTAAACATCAGCTATCTTATGTAGTGCGGTCGCTAACGTAGTCAATTTTAATATTATTTGAATTATTGAATTGTTTTTTTCTTTTCGTTTTCCTTTTTTTCTTCCGTTCTTTCTCGTTGGCCTCTGGCGAAGCCCGCCCCTGCCGGCCACTTGCGAGGGCGAGGTCAACCTCGCCCAACCACTAACGAGGCCGACCTCGCCTAACAAGGCGGGCGAGTGGCGAGGCCGACCTCTCTGGCCGGAGAAAGAAGGGAAGAAAAAAAAAGGAAAAAGAAAAATAAATAAATAATTTTTTAGATTATCAAAATTATCTACATTAACGTCGGCCGCGCTACGTGGGACGGCCGGCATCCACGTTAGCGATTTCTGATCAAAATTGACTAGATGAACTGAATTGGCAAAACGTGAAAAGATTTAGAACTTAATTGGCAAAAACAGAAAGTTTATGACTCAATTGGTAAAAGTGCCGTGTTTAGAACTTTTAAGACAATTTTCCGCCAACAAACAAGGGAAAAAAAGCTGAAAATGAATCTCAGCCCGTCAAAATCGTGGTTACAGATATGATTAATCATATGAATTTTCACATGCAACGATGCCACACACACCTACTCATACTCCAATGACATGTATATTGTCATCTCTTTAGATTTTCCCCCGATGAAAGCGGGCAAGATCAACCGTTAAAGAATGGCGAAACTCCGACGATGGAGGCTTGACACTTATACAGAACTTCTTCTACCCAAGCACGGAGAGGCTCGGGGCATGGACAAAATCCCTCCTCCTGAGCCCGAGGCAAGCACAGCTGGACCAACTGATGATGTCTGGCTCGACCAACCACGTCCCTTTGTCATCGTTGTCGTATCGACGGGATCGACATGCCAGCGACGCGAATGGTGGACAGTAGAAACCGAGGAAGAGCAGACACGTCGAGAGAGTGCAGACGAGGTGGCAGTGGAGGGGGGGTATCTTCTTCGTCAAGCTCGCGTCCAACCCCACTTCCCTCAATTTCTGCATCCCTAATTGATCGTTACGTCTTCTTCTTCTTCTTCTCTGCCGCTTTTCGACAAGCACATTGAATTCATTAATCTTTTTTCCCAGATGAGATTCACCAAGACACATCGATTGCTGTCGCGTGCAGCAACAACGTCATTCCGTGGAAAGACTGAATCTAGGTTTCTTTAGCTAGTTTTCCGGCCAAAAAAAAGGGTTTTCCATAGAAAAATTTTCCTCGGAAATGAATAAACCACGTGAAACTAATTAATGCCAAGTTCACAAAAGAAGGATTTTCTTTTTCTCACAATTTATATTAGGTACATATATAGCCTCGATCGATTCATTTTTGACTTGCGCACACTTGAAAATCGCACCAACTTCCAGACCTTATGTACAAAATGCAATTAGTACTAAACATTTTAAACTTATTTAATCAAGTGCAACTACTTTACCATAACGTACAATTGTGTCCTTGACTTTCAATTGAGTCAATCAAACACTAAAATTTATGGTGAAAAGTGTGATTTAAGGATGCCACTTGAGCATTTTTTTGGAGTGACGTGTGGATGATTTTAGGTACTAATCATTGAAAGAACCTAATTGTACTTTTCATGAAAAGTTTAAGATTTGTTTGAACCATTCAAAAGGTTTAGAACTTATTGCATTCGATCATTTGTGACTTATGGTGCACTTTTCCCTGTTTGTGCACATGTTTTGATTGGTAATGCCCCTACCTAGCAAAATCATCAACTTGTATCATCAACTTATTATACCAAGTGTGTGCTACGTAAAACTCTTCTTTTTTTCTAAAAAAGAAAGAAAATCTTACAAGCAAGACTGGGTATTGATTTATTCCAACCTCCCTCCCAACCCAAGAGGGAAAAGAAACAGACGTTCTGGTGAGAGAGTACAAGGCAACGTGTATATCTCAAAGGTTTAAGATGTCGCCGAAGAAAATTTAAGATGTCGTCCAAATGGTTATCATCTTCGATACTCCATTTGGGAGGTTTTGAGCTGGACAAACCTGGCCTGATTGTTATAAATGAAATCAGAGTAGAACCTCCCTTTAGGATATATGCGATAAGGATGTGTAGGCCCTAAGCCAATCTAACTGGGTGGGGAGTTGTCAAGAGACGAGCTGATAATGTGGTTCCAATTTAGAGGTAGGAGGGAGAGAGAGGGGTGCCATTGCTGCCCCTTGGAACCATTAGCAAAGGTCATTGAGCCCTTGTTGCCATCGCCGTAAGGGTCGCGAGGCCCTTGCCTTTTGCTAGGCTAGTGTCGCGAGCCTCGATGAGAGCTAGGTTGTCTTTTTTCAAGGGGGTGACGCTGCCCTTTTGTGTATTTATGTGTGTGCATGTGTGTGCATATGTGAGTGGTTCGACAACTTTGTGTAAGCATGACGGGAGTTTTTTTTTTTTTTGTGGACGATGGCACGACAGGAGTTGCGTAGCAAGGTTAATATTCAATATGGAAGCAGAAACAATAAATAAAGGCTATTACATCCTTGATTTTGAAATTTACATACTTATGTGTCTTGCATTTAAGGGGATAAGTTAAAAGGGATGTTTCTATTGTTTCATTAACAAAAATCCATGCTAATATGTATCGGAAAGAGTTGATAAATGTCTAAAAATGTCGGCAAAAAAGAATACTGAACACATGATTTCCTGGTAACTTATAGAAAATTTATTAATTCTTTTATAAAATTTAACTCTTTTTTTGACAGTTTACACATTATCAATTTTTTTTTATCTCTTACTAACTTTACTTTCCTTTGTACCAATGCCTTAAATTTATCTCTTCCTATATGAATTTATCAATCTTCATCTAAGTGACTTACCAACTTTTTTTAATTAAATTACT
This sequence comes from Syzygium malaccense, assembly GCA_031216405.1. Taxonomy (NCBI): domain Eukaryota; kingdom Viridiplantae; phylum Streptophyta; class Magnoliopsida; order Myrtales; family Myrtaceae; genus Syzygium; species Syzygium malaccense. The sequence goes on from CM062258.1 coordinate 11,925,929, forward strand.
ACGGATGCCAACTTTTAGCTGAGTTATTTATGTGACTAACTAACTTTTCTCCCATGAAGTTATGAACTAGTTTTGGTTTACCAAGTCTCATGTGAGTTGGTTATCAACGTCTTTTTACCAATTTTTATCCGCGAGGCTTACCCACCATTAAGTTCACAACTATATTTTAAAATTATCGATTTTCATTAGAGTGATTATTGATTGTTATTCAATTAAGTTTCTAGCAAGTTTTGCATTACCAACTTTTATTCAAAGTTAGTTACCGAAGTTTATATAGTTTTTCAAAGTTATCAACTTTTCTTATCTCCGGCATATAAAAACTTTTCTTATCATTTGCAAACTTTTATTTATCTCCTTACCAACACCTTAAATTTATCAACTATTATATGAAATTAACAAACTTGATTTGAGTGACATATCACTATTCTCCAATTAAAATACCAACTAATTTTGAGTTACCAACTCTCATTTAAAATTAGTAATTATTAACCCATTTTTTAATTCACCAATTTTTTTATTGAGCTACCACCTTTGTTGCCTTGCTCTCTTTTTAGAAATTGCCAACCTCAGTGATTATCAAGTTTTCTCTGATTAAGTTGCCAAGTAATTTTGCGCTGCCAACTTGAACTTTAGTTAGTTACTAATATTTTTTGGGAAAAGTATCAAAAAAGTCCTAAACCTTTGGCCTTAGTGCTAATTTAGTCATAAACCTTTTTTTAGTGTCAATTCAGTCCTAAACTTTTGGCATTGGTGCCAATTTAGTCTTAAACCTTTTTTTTGTGCCAATTCAATCCTAAATCTTTGTATTGGTGCCAATTCAGTCCTTCCGATCAATTTTGGTCAGATTTTGTTGACATAGATTTTGGTCGGTCACCGGCGCTAACGTGGATAACTTTTAATAATATTTTAATTTTTTTAAAATATAATTTTCTTTTTTTCTTTTTTTTCCCCTTCCCTCCCTCATTCCTTCAGCTAGTCGCTGGCCACTAGCGAGGCTTGCCCTCGCCAGTGAAGGCAAAGGCGAGCCTCGCCGGGGTGAGCCCCAACCTCATCGGATCTAGCTAGGTCGAGCCTTGCTTAGCCGCTAGAGAGGCTCGAGCCTCCCCCACCCAGAGCGAGGCTGCCCTCGCGGCCATTCAACGAGGGCGAGCCTTGCCGGCCTCTGGCCTCTAGCTGGTCGTTGGACAAGCCTTGCGGCCATTTGGCAAGGGCAAGCCTAGTCGGCCTCTAGCATCTAGCTGGTCGTCGGTCTAGGGACCGGCTGGAGGAAGGGGAGGAAAAACAAAAAAAAACGAAAAGAAAAAAAATTCAAAAAATATTTATATATTATTAAAAATTGTCCATATTAGCGCCGACTGATCGTCCACGTTAGTAAAATCTGGCCAAAATTGGCCAGAAGGACTGAATTGACACAAAAACAAAAGGTTTAGGATTGAATTGGCATCAATACAAAAGGTTTATGACTGAATTGATAAAAAAATGTTTAGGACTAAATAGGCACAGATGCAAAAGGTTTAGGACTAAAATTGGCACAAAAAAAAGGTTTAGGGCTAAATTGGCACCAATGCAAAAGGTTTAGGAATTTTTTGACACTTTTCCCAATATTTTTTAGTCTTTTATAATGTCTACTTATCTTATCTCTAACTAAAATAAGTTCTCTTACCATTTATCAAATTTTATTTGTCTTTCTTTTTTACTAACAGCTTAGATTTACCAACTATAATATGAAATTATCTAATTTTTTTGTGTTCTTACAAACTTTTCTCCAGTCAATTAGTTTTGGGTTATCAACTCTAATTTGAGTTACGTACCAACTTGTTATTATTTTCTTTATAATTCACTAACTTTTCAATTAAGTGACTATCTTTATTTGCCTCACTTACCAACTTCTTATATTTATGAACTCTTTGTAAAAATTACCAACCTCAATTACAGTGATTATCGACATTTCTCTGATCAAGTAACCAACTAATCTTGCGTTTCAATTTACCAATTTTTTTATCTCTTAGTTTTTGCTAACTTTAATTGCCGAATATTTAGTAGCTTAAACACGAGTTGGTAACCTAAAAGTGTATGGTAATTTAGTCAAAGAAAAGTTCATAAATTGTTCTAATTAAGGTTGGTAATTTGTATCAAAAAGTTTGGAAATTTAAGGCATTGCTAAGAAAGAGAAAAATAAAATTTTAAGAACTATAAGCAAAGTTGGCGCATTTTAAAAACATATAAGTATTGGTAAGAACTCAAATCAGAATGCATTACTCAATATTATATGGTAATTTGATGCGAGAAAAGTTTGTGAGTTATAATAGTTTAGGTTAATAATCTCTTTAAAAAGACCTTGATACACGGTACATGTAGAGGTTTGCTAAGTAAGGCTAACAGACTTTGACAGATCAATAGAAAAGATGGCTAATCAGAAATAATAATTAAAATTGGTAAGTAGCTTAAATTAGAATTCGTAACCCAAAACTGTTGAGTAATTCAATATAGCAAAAGTCGGTAAATCCTCTAGTCATATAAAAGTTAACAAATTTGGATTTACGTCAGCAAATAAAAATTGATAAGTTAGGATAAAAATGTAAATTTGCAAACAATTATAAGTTATTATTAATTGCCAGGGTAGAATTTTGCAAATTATTTACCCTAGTCTTTTTTTTAAAGATCGCAAGTCCACCAAGCACCGCCATCTCTCTCTCTCTCTCTCTCTCTCGCTCTCTCTCATATTTCCCCTTCGTCATTTTCTGCACGCAGCCTGATACTGACAATACACGTCGTATATACTGGTCATCACCATTCTTGCACTTTTTCCTCTTAACCCTAAACTTCACGGCTTTCTTTCCGTCCGTTCAAAGCCGTTGCAATACATTCAAATGACTGTAGCATCCTATGTTCTTTAAATTTGATGAAAGAGTATACAAAACACGATCACCGGGGAGGGAGAGAGGTAGAGAAAGAGAGAGCCAGTGATGGGGAGAGTGAAGCTTCAGATCAAGAGAATAGAGAACACAACAAACAGACAAGTGACCTTCTCGAAAAGAAGGAGCGGGCTGATCAAGAAAGCTTACGAGCTCTCCGTTCTTTGTGATGTTGATGTAGCCCTCATCATGTTCGCTCCTTCTGGGAGACTCAGTTTCTTCTCCGGAGATAAAAGGTCTGCTTAATTAAGACGACTAAGCAACGACGCTCTTTCTCTTCTTAATTACAGTTCTCTCTTTCGAAATGCTTGAAATGCGCAAACGTATCGATCGTTGTGCACTGATTGGTGCTGTACTTGTTCTCCCGATGAAGCGTTGAAGAGGTTTTTGGACGGTACGTGGATCTTCCTGGTCACGAGCGAGGTAGGTAAGTAGATTTTTTTTTTCTTTGATGATTTCTATGTTAATATTCGTCTGAAGGGGTTGATGCTCACGTAGTGTCTTGTTCAACATTTGCTTACCGCCACCGAAGAAGGCTCCATAATCAAGACGTAAGCACTCCCCCAGAAATAGATTTTACAAAAAAATATGGAAAGTTGATTTTGATGCTGAACATTAATTTGGAAGTTCCTTTTGCAGTTTCTACAAAGAATTATTTGTAAACTGAAGGACGAAGCCAAGGCAACCCATCAAGTGGCCAGGTTCTCTCGGAATTGTTTAGTAAAATCCTCTTGCATGACATGAATTTTCGTCTAACTTTTTGCTAATTGAGCTTACTAGACAAAATCGCACATCGAGAATGTCCACAAGGGTTGTGCGGCTTATCATTCTGGTTTTGCAATTACGAAAATCAACCTTTTCAGTACGAGAGGTTCATGGTCCAAAGTTGAATGTCTTGCTTTTGATGCCAATTGTCACGTGTCTTCAGAAACATTTCACCGCTACTAAGTGTGTTGTGGTTCTGACATGTGATTGCTTTACTATGAAGCAGCCCTGTGAGTAGTGATTCTCAACTCAAGGTACTTCATGACTAGAACAAGATTTTCTTTTAGGAAAATGAATGGGAAGCTTCTTAACTAAAGCTTCTCTACATTTCTAATAGCTTTGGTGTGTATATGTGAATGTTGCAGGATGCACATCAGGAGGTCCAGAAATGCATGTACCATCTGGAGGAGCTGGAGAAACCACTCAGGCATGATCAAATATCGATCCAGTTTCTCGATCCAATTTGAACGGTTGACTTGAGAAGGCCATTGAGTTAATTAGTCACAATCCATGTTTTGGTAATGTTAACCTGGTTTAATTAATGACTATCGCTGTAGAATATATGAAGGTAATCCTTCAGCAATCACCACTGCGAGTGATGCCGAGTACCAGGAGCAGATCCTCGAGGAAGCCTTGCGACGCGTCCAGATTCGGAAGGTAAAATGTTTTTTTTTCTTTTAACAATCATTTCGTACCTCGAGTGTACTTTTATGCGAATTCACCTGATGCTCTAAGCAATATCCTTATGCAACAGCAAAGTTTGGAGGAAAAGTGCCGACCCACAAGTTCCCAGGTATATGTGTATATATTCTGAAGTACATGCCAATATGCTATTCCCAGAAATCCCAATCCACTCAATAGATGTGTAACAATTTTATTGTGAAATTAAAGCTTTCAATTCACTGCAGTTCGCAACTATTAGTATGCTATCACGGGTGTCCAGCTCTTCCATTAATATGATACCAGATTATACGCATATTTACTTTATCATCTAGACTAAATTGGTCACTATTTCCTGTATCATGTATGGAAGAATTTCAAACAATAACATCTCAGTTCATTAGGTGCAACTTTTAAGGAGTGAAAACTGTCTAGAAAGTTGCCAAAATGAATGTTTTATGGAGTGACAGCAATCTCTTTGCTAATGTTAAAAGGTACATTTACATCTAGCAGCTTGTGTGGATAATGGTTTTGTCGCAAGAAATTTAATCATGTTAGATTTGCTTCCGCAAGAAGACTCTCAGTTGCAGATCTTGGATGCCTTGGGCTCATATGTGCTACTTCCCTCGAGGTAGGATGCTTCCAAAAAATAGTTTTTGAACAATTAACATGGGTTATTAATATATTATTCTCTTTTTACAAGCAATGATCAATGTATATATATGTATGCTACATAGTTATACGATGGGAAAAGAGATATATGTCATTATCAGAAACATCTTGTAGGGGAAAGAAAAACTTTTCATGCAGACGATATGTTTTACAAAGGCCACATTATATGTGAATTGCTATATAAGGAAGAGATTCTCAGTTCACTCTTTCATCTACAGAGATCAATGGCAACCAGGACTGGGAGTGTTACCACCAGTTTCAGCACCTCACGAGCAAATTGAAAATCTTGATCATGGCATGAGCCCCACAAATGCCATAGAGCATCACAGCAGCACCGATCATGCTGAGTTCGGACAACTTGTCAGTGCAGCTTACTCTTCCTGGACCAATGGATTTTGTCCAGCAGGTATCAGAAAAGATTGACTTATTCTGAATCTGTGTTCATTCGACTTTGGCTTTATCCTAAGAGAAAGCCTCTTTAAGAAAGAAAACGGTAAGGATAAAAGTAAAGTCTCAGTTGGTTCACCTTAGATTGGATTGCTCAATCGAGAAATGAAAATCTTAGTAGTAGAACTTTCATGTTTTAGGTGTTCACATGTAAAGTTTAACCCAAACGCGAGAATACTGAGTAATAGGATTATCGTTTCTATTGTGTAAACTAAATCCATGATGAACCAAACAAGGCCCCGGGTCATTAGCCTTTGCCTTAATCAACAGCTGTGAGAATATCCTGCTAAAATTCAATTTACGATCTCAAAAAGTTGTGAATTTGTTGGATAACTCTAGGCTAAATTGTGTGTTGGGGCTAAAGCATACTGTAACTAAACTCTTGAAGCCCTTTGATCATGGACAAAACCCAATAATCCATTTTGAGCACAAGCTAAACTTGGTAGTATGAAACTGCACTTCAATTCTGCAGGAAGGGAACCCAGTTCGGCCGTCCAGAACCATGAACAAGTTTAGATTGAACTCTGTTTGTCTGATCAATTGCTGTCATCAACACCGGCCGTCATAGCACGAGATCAGAATTTCATGTAAATCGAGCAGATTCTCTCACCAATGCATGGAAAGTTTAGTAGTTTACCAATGCTTTATTCAAGGCCCGTGATTGTGTCATCAATTTCATGTAAAAGATACCAAAATGATGCCTTTATACGCCAGTTGAACTCTCATATGGGATGTGTTGATACAAAGATTTCACGAACCTTGAGAGCATTGATCAGAGAACTAAACGTCCTTTTACACTTAATGTGTTCATACAAAGATTACGGGATGCATGAGTATTCGTGGTGTAAATTTACAGCCCGAATGTGTGAGGATTTAATTTTAGTTAAGGCCTATGTCAAGAAGAAGGATTAGACTGTAGGAAGAATTGTGCAAAAAGTCTTGTATGATTGCCAATTCGATTATAAACTTTTCAAATTTGGCCAATATAGTCCTAAATCTTTTGAGAATTTTCCAATACAGTTCATCTAGCGAATTTTGGTTGGAACTTGCTGACTTAGCGGTCTAACTAACGCCGGTCGCTCTACTCGGCATGGTTGGCGGTGATTTGGGCAATTTTTGCAATTTTCCTAAAATTTGGCTGGAAATCACGGCCCTCCCTTGTGGTTGGTGAGAGAGGCGAGAGGGAAGAAGATGAATAGGAAAAACAATGAAAAAAAAAGGAAAAATTCAAAAACGAAAATTGCAAAAATTGTCCATTTCGGTAAGTTTTTTCTGTCAAATTAGCCAGATGAACTACATTGGAAACCTTACAAAAAAAAACTACATTGGAAAATGTCAAAAGATGTAGAACTACATTGGCAACATTTAAAAGTGTTGAGAAAACCTCCTTATATATTTTGAAGTTGACAAAATTGTCCAAGAGTCACTATAAGTCTAACAAATACTTTTGAAGAATTTCTAAGTCCGGGAAGTCATTTTCTATAAGTCTAGACTTTACAAGGACTAGAAGGAAAAGTTTAAGTTCTGCATAGCAAAATACAAAGTCCAGACTTTGTATACGAAAGTTGGAAACAAAAGATTCAGAGATTAAAGAACAAACCATTCTGACTCAAATTCTGAAATGCAAAATAATGATCAGGCTTTATCCGGATGTTATCGCATACTTAGAACAACGGCTAGTAATCTGGCTTGGATTTCACCATTAGAGAGTTTTGATTGATTTGATCTTAAAATGCTATTGTGCATAGAATATTTACATCTTGAAATATCCTTGATTGATTGACAATCAACCACACTACAAGTTTATTTCCAAATGAAGAAGCTCTACTTATGGAAACCGAAGTTTTGATTATATGGGTGATCAGATTCAGCGGGATTTAGACTCTATCACTCAATGCCTACTCAATCCCTTTTATACAAATCTGTCCAAGGTGAAGATTGGAAGATAATCCTTTGAAGACTATCTAACGGCTAGTATGGAAGTAGATGAGTATAAAAGGAGACAAATTGTCAAGGAGCAGAAGTAGAGAGACAATAACTAGAATCATCCATTCCAAAGTCTGAGCATACTTCGATCAATATAACTTGTCCATCTTGAGCTAAATATCTATGATATTGAGATACTTGTTGTAAAACTGACCGAGTGAGATAGAGTGATCCATTCTTCATAGAAAAGTTATCACTCAGAACTTATACTCTCTTGATTGATTATCTAGTAAAATCCAGCCAGTAGACTATCAGCGTGGGAGAGTGGACGTAGGCTTGATCTAAGCCGAATCACTATACATCTGTGTGCAAATTTTCTCTTCTCTAAAACTCCTTTTATTTATTTAATTGCACATTTATCTGTTTGCCATTCAAAGATTGATCAAAATCTGAACATTGTTCAGACTTTACCCGAGTTCAATTACTTTCACATTAAAATTGATCAAATAGTACTCAAATCACCTATTTACCCCCCTCCATGTGATATTCGCTAGTCTCATCAAAACGTTTATGATTGAATTGACAGTCGTACGATAAGTTTAGAATCTTTTGGGCTATTTTTCCTTAAAATGGAAGAGTCGGGTTATATTGAGTTCAACCTCGATCTTGATCTTAACTAGGCTAATTTCGACTTGATAAGCACAATGATTGTACACAAATAAATTGCAAGTCTAAAATTTCGGACAAGAAAGTTGGTGCCAAATTCTGTTAATATAAGAGAAGTGAGTATAATATATTCTTTTTGAACTTGAATCTCGAGAGGGTCTAATTCCTTCCTTCGCAGAAACATCAATTTGAGTGCCTTCCCTTCTGAGCTCGAATCAAACAGATGGAAAAGCTTGAATCCTCGAAATCTCTAAAGGCTTTAAAGCTTGATCCGATGGAAATTAGACAGATGCATAACAAAAGCGTGACATTCACGCAAATCCATATTAGCAATGGATTCAAAGAATATCGGTAGACTATTATGTTTTGCTTTCGTATGATGAGTTTTCTTCGAGAGAATATATCGAGTAAATTGCTATTATTTTGACTTGGCATTGTTAGTCAAGAGTAACAATTTTTTATTTACACGATGCCATAAGAAACTTTTAGCATCTTAAATTATCGGGATAATATGACATGCGTATAATATGTTGACGGTGTGGGGAATTAGGTATTCACATTTCGCATTACATATTATTTTATCGAGTATTTCATATTTACTTTATGATACATAGTGACAATGTGACATCTTAACTTTGATTAATATTCTTTTTTTTAGTGTCTACAAGTTGGTCTTGATCTGAGATTTGGTGGGGTTGCTTCGATCAGAGTAAGAGCAGGAGTACCTTGATCTGCTCGAGCTGAGAGTGGGAATGATTACGAATATAATCGGGTCGCCAAAGAAGGAAGTCATTGCAAGACACGCGACTATTCGGGGAGCCTATTGAAATCACGGAAGTCGAGAAGATCATGAAAATGTGGAGAAGATAAAGAAGAAATTGTGCACGTGAATTCCAATAACTGTTGAAGGAAAATCAAGATGCATAAAAAGCAAAAGAACGCAGGGGAAATTTATCTATTTATTTAAATTTAGCTTAATTTTAATGGAAATCAAATGAAATTTATATTGTAAATCAGACCTGGACCAAAATGACGCCATTCTGGCCACGTCACCGCCACGCGGGATGGAGAAAATAGTAAGAAAAAAAAGCCACGCCGGCATTTCCCCGTCGGCCAAATTGGACGGAGTCAACGGAAAGACTCGATTGCACAGATTCGACAAGTTTTAGGACTTCCAGTGAACTTATCCCAAACCAAAAGCCGTCAAGACACGATCGATCCGGGAAGTTTACCCTCCGTCCGAATTAATCTCATTTTGGAGGGGTTAATATCCAATTAGTCTTATTAACGACCCCCCTTAATCGAGCGCAGGCGCCATAAATTCGTGAACGGGACTTTAAATTAGATCCGATTCCTCCTCCCCCCGAAATCGACAGCTGGCCTCCCAATTATTTATTCCATCTTTCATAAAAAGAGGAAAAAAAAAAACAAAGAAGGAGGAGGAGGAGGAGGAATCATCGCGCCCAAATTCACCGAAAAAACTCGAATTCGCCGGGTCAAATCTTGCCCCGGATCCGGCAAAACCCCCCACCCCACCGGAGCCAAAACCCGTTTTCAAAAAATTTCGAAACGCCGCCGCACCCCATCCCCCCTTCCCACCCAAAAAAGCCCCCCCGAAACCCGAACCCGAGCGAGCGAGCGAAGCGGGCGAAGCGGGCGAGGCGCGTTCGGTTTCAGTTTCAGTTTTCATTTCGAAAAAGGGGGAATAAAAAGAAAAGGAAAGGAAAAGGCAAAACCTGGGAGCGAAGCGCCAAGAAAATGGCTTTCAAACATGGCGCTCCTCTGTCAAAAAATTTCCCCCCTCCCCTTCTCTACAAAACTCCCCCCCCACCTCTCTTCTCTCTCCATTCGCAAGGCGAGGCACCCATTGAGGAGGAGTGTTGAGGGGGAGGGAGGCAGCCAGGCAGGCTCGCGCGCGCGCTAAGTCGTCGTCGTCGTCATCATCAACTGCCGACGGCTGATGGCGGAGCAGGGGCGGAGCTTGCGCATCACCCGCGCGTCCAAGAAGCGGGCCGCCGCGGCAACGGCGGCGGGGGGCGGCGAGGAGCAGCGGACCCCGGCCACCAAGAAGCGCGTCGTCCTCGGGGAGCTCCCCAACCTGTCGAACGTCGTCGCCGCCGCAGCCGCCCCCCAGGGCGGCGGCGGCGGGGGGCCGAGCGCCGCCAAGCCCAAGCCCAGGCGGCAGCCCAAGGCGGTTCCGGGGAGGGTGGTCAGGAAGCCCGCGGCGGGGAGCGCGGCCAGCGGCGCCTCCCTGAGCGGGCCCTCGCTGAGGTCCGAGGATGGGGATCCGAAGATCGACGCCGAGCCCGCGTCCGACGATCCCCAGATGTGTCGAGCTTACGTGGCCGACATCTACGACTATCTGCATAAGATGGAGGTCAGTGCTTTTCGCTTCATTTCGTCAAATGGGGTTTGTTTTGTTTCTTTGCTTTGGGTGGCAATATGAGAGTGTTCATTGAGGTTGATGAGCGGTAAACATCTGGGTCGAGTCGGGGTCATGAGATGAAGCTGTGAAATTAATGCATGATGCTCAATCGAGCATGATTCGATCAACTGGGGCTAATTCGAGTGATGGATGTCATTATCTCCAGATGGAGCCTCACAGAAGGCCTCAGCCCGATTACCTCGAGAAGGTTCAAAAGGACGTGACGGCGAACATGAGGGGGATATTGGTGGATTGGTTGATTGAAGTCGCCGAAGAGTACAAGCTGCTCTCCGATACCCTTTACCTCTCCATCTCCTACATCGATAGGTTCCTGTCCCTCAATGCTCTCAACAGGCAGAAGCTCCAGTTGCTGGGCGTTTCCGCAATGCTCATTGCCTCGTAAGGATTCAGCTCCTGTTAATGATAATTCATGTCTATTGGAAGTTTCCCATTTGTTACGTGAATGGGTCCTGACTGTTTTCTAAAATGGGTTTGCTTCTCTTGTGGTAAGTAGAAAGTATGAAGAGATCAGCCCTCCTCATGTGGAAGACTTCTGTTACATAACCGACAACACTTACACGAAGGAAGAGGTATGCCCTTATCCTATCATTTCAATTTCCACATCTTCCCTTTCTTGAATCTGCGTAGCATAGTTGGATAAGTGTGTAATTTAGCTGACAAGCTTTTCATTGATTTGAAGGTCGTTAAGATGGAGTCTGATATACTCAAGTCGCTGATGTTTGAGATGGGCAATCCTACGATAAAGTCATTCTTAAGGTAAGAACTCTTGGAATTTCATTGCCTTGGCTGATTTTTTTTTTTCTTTTTAATGCATATAGCTAATGGTTACTCTACCTTTGATGATTGATATGCAGAAGGTTTAATCGAATTGCTCAAGAGGGCCATAAAGTAAGTACAATCTGCTATTATATTTTCATGTGACCAGATCTTTATGCATTGGCATTGGTTGTTGTGTTCCATTGTCTAACTTTAGTCCTTTCTTGCTCATGCTGCTATCTGCAGACGAATAATCATCTGCAACTGGAGTTCCTAGGCTACTACCTTGCCGAGCTAAGTTTGCTCGACTATAGTTGCGTGAAGTTCTTACCTTCTCTGGTAGCTGCTTCGGTGATATTTCTCGCCAGATTTATGATCCGACCAAAGACCCATCCTTGGGTAAGAGTTTGGCCCTGATGCAAGTAGACATTAATTTGCTTTTTTGGGCGTGATGTCTTTATATTATGTACTTATGATTGCATTCACCCTACAGAGCTTAGCCCTGCAACAATACTCAGGATATTGTCCCAAAGATTTGAAGGAATGTGTGCAAATCCTGCATGACTTGTATCTGAGTAGAAGGGGTGGATCTTTGCCTGCTGTGAGAGAAAAATACAGACAACATAAGGTAATCCTATTTTCCAATGATTTATAAGCACCGACTTTGAGATGAAAATGAGTGCTGATTTGGAGTGAACCTTCCTTTTACCCCTTGGAACACAGTTCAAATGCGTCGCAAGCATGGCCTCTCCACCGGAGATTCCTGCTGGTTACTTTGAAGATGTTGGAGAATGATGAGTTGGACTGCCGTTGGTCATGAAATCAAATCACATTTTTCAGCAAATGGATAGAGAAATGCACGAGTCTCAAGATTGCAGGATTTGCCATCAGCTCTAAAATGTTGATTGGGGCTCTTTAAAGTTGCAGATTAACTTAGCTGGAATGCACATAAAGCAGAACACGAGATTGTGCTCGCTACTGTGTCAACGTCGCTGCAATCAGAAGGCAAAGTTGATATCCTGGATACCAACATGCGCATTTAAATTGGTCCTACGCCTGATACGAGGATTGGAAACTAGTCGATATTTGTTTCTGATTACCAGACATTGAATTCCCACTGTACATAGATTGACAGTGGTCAAGTTTTGGCTTTGTCACTACATTAATTCTAATCTGGTAATCCGTGTTTAATTTTTTTTCACCATACATGAGGAAAATAGTGAATGCTCAGGTCCTTTTTAAGGACGAAAGCTCGATGGGCTAGAACATTGCTATGCCAGAGAGCCATTACTAATACACAGGAGTGAAGTTGAGGAAGGAAATGTGAAGTTTTCTCTCTACAATTTTTTTCTTGAAGGAAGTTACTATGGGACTACAACTTGGTCCATCAATAAAAGACTCGAGGCCAACTAGTCTAAGAACCAGATTTTTCTCCCCAATGACTCAAAGCGCACTAGGAAGATGGTGCATAGAAGCGATTAGTTGGTAATTAGCTTTTTGGGTGGGATGGTGATATCTGGTGGGCTGCAAGGATTAGTCTCGGGGGACATGAATCACTCTTATGGTTCATTATTCCTTCTAATTGACTTCATCGATTGTTTCTTCTAAGTGACTTCATAAGACCACCAAGGAGTATACGCCCGAAGGATCCATTTGATGTTTTCATGGATTGAGAGGAGAGGTGGACGATATAATCGTGGACTATGCTCTTTGTTTCATGTCACTAATGTTACATGAAGATTCAGTGCCCAAAATACCCATTGAAAAAAAGCCGTGCATATCTATATACAGAGGCCAGAGATTAGAAACCACATGCAGCACTGGACATTTTGGTGCACCTTAGGAAATCTTCCCGAAATAACAAGCTGAAAAGTTCACCAACCAAAAAGGAGAACTATCAGCGTATTTTTTTACTCGAAAGAAAGATTCTCTGTTCTCCCTCCAACATGCTAGATTTGACCCGATGAGCAGTCCCATTTTAGCTGTGTAGCAAAACAGAGCCAAAATTGAAAACTGTTGAATTATTGTACTTGAAAGGATTTCGCACCATCTTTTTCCTGGCATGGGCCAATGGAATTTCCTTGTCCTGGGCCAATGGATTTTCCTTGTCCTGAGAAAAGGAAGCCTTTTCAGGGGAAAGATTGACCTGCCTGCCGAAGCCGACAAACGCTACCCGACAACGAAGGGAAAAGGCACGAGGAGGCACAACGCACAAGAGCCAAACATGCAATCCTATAATGCCCATGACTCGGACCTGGCTTGGGAGGAGGCAGAGAGTGACCCTCATTTCAGGGACTGATGAATGCAAGAGAGCATGTTTTCCAAGAAAGAGAGAAGAATCATGAAAGGAAAGGTCTCGTGAAGCGTAAAGAATCCATATAAAATAAAAGGCGGAAACAAAAAGCGAGCCCTCGTTGGACGTGTCCCTTGTTTGCAGGGCAAATACTCATTGGCTTTATTTTGCTTCTTCCTTCTAATTCTCGCTTCACATTGCCAAACAAAAAGCCACATAGCTTTCTCTGCTCTCTCTCTCTCTCTCTCTCTGCTCTCCTCTGTGTGATGGTGATGCTCTGTTATGAGCTGGACCCATCATCCGTATAGGCAAGAGAGCTGCTCTTCATTCTTGCTTCTTCTTTTATGTCTAGTGTTTATACTTCTCGTGCAAGAGGAAGAAGAGCGGGTCATTGGGTAATGGAGGTTCTGCACAAAGTTCTCGTCTTGCTTCTTCTCTCTTCGTTGCTGGTGTCAGGCGATGAGAGGGAAGAGGCCGTGAACAGCAATGGCATGAGCACAGGGACGCCAGGAGAGAAGGATAGATCAGAGAAACAACAGAAGAGTCGTCATCCGCAGCCACCGTTCGGGCGCTCATCACCGCCCGACAAGTGGTTGTCCAGCAAAAGGAGAGTCCCGAACGCTTCAGACCCTCTCCACAACCGCTGAGCCATCTTTTCTTCTGTTAGTTGTACTCGGAGCGTTTCAGGTTGACTTGAAAACCTTGGTCGCTCGAAAGTGGCCGGCACTTTTTGTGGACTCCGTCTGTGTATTGCCCAACTTTTCATACTTATCATTACAGTGTATCATCTTGCTTTTTAAGGGCGAAAAAAGGATGTCCCGTGTGAATTTAGTAAAATATTTAGTCATCTTCTTCATCAAGAGACTCGTCCACTGTGCAGAAGAATGCTTAGCTTTTACTTCCATGGTCGTCGCAGTTTGCTGTGCTCTCTCCCTCCCTCCCCTTTCGAATCAATATCAACTTCACGTAGATTTCTGCGGATTCCATGGCTCACCAACAGATGAGGCTTTTCGAAAATTCAATGAGGGAGAAAAGTGACCAAGGGAAAAAAATATAAGAGAATGACGATGCAAATGAAACACGACACTAATGCACTTCAGTCCAGTCATGCAAAGCAGCAATAAGTTTGTCCTTTCTTTGCTCTCCGAAAGCAATAAATTCAATGGTTGGGCCTTTTCAAGTTGGGACTATTTGAACGAAATTAACTAAAACAAATTCTTGAAAGTCAAATGTCGCAAGTTTCTTGAACATGAGCCTGACCCGAAATATGATCAACTTCTCGTAAAATCTGTTGTCAAATGACAATAATTAGGCACAAAAAACATCGTGAATTCAAATTAAACAGAATGATCACAGTTGATGGAATACCCTTAATTTAAATTTTTAATACTGAATGCCATGCACATGATAGTCTTTTGACTAATCATGTCAATATAAAATGTCTCACAGAGATTTTGCGATACTAACTTGTTAAAGTAAATGGGTATGCGGGTTCGATTTCGTGTCTAACAGGTTTGACACGAACATGATGCGATGACTAATGCCGTGTCTTTCGGGTTGACACGAAATTAACTCGAGCGCGAATAGCCTGACCCAACTTCACTAGCTCCATGTCATGTTTAAGCCCTGTCAGAAACTACCAACCCTAATAAAGCACCCTTGCGCTTTCGGAACGGAGCCATACATCTCCGCATACCGAGGACGCGCCCTTCCGACACCCTCGCCAGCTCTGCCGAGAGGAAGTAGCCCACGACGAATCTGCCCCCGGCGTTCACCATCGTGTACGAGTGAAGCAGCTTCCTAAAAGTAAATTTTTATAGTTGTATTCACTATTGCTCAATGCTCGTCGTATTTTGAGCAATAGTGGACACTGGACAGTTCATGAGAAATTAAGGAAAACTAACGTACACATCTCCGCGCAAATCAAGGTGTATAAATCCTCCTTCATGTTAATACCATATATTATACTTATCGGTCGTGCACTTTTCCTAACTATAACTTATTCTTTAAATGGTTTTAAAATGATGCTTTCCTCGTCACTTAAGTCTTCAAGAACTTCAACTAAACAAGCAGCTCAATCAATGCTTTTCCACTAGATGGAGGAAGAAGGACCTCATCAATGGCTGAACCTAGAACTGATCTCTCCCTCTCTCCTCTTCCTCCTCTACAGATTCTTTCTCCATAAAAACACAACTCCCAACCACCGCCTGCCACCGAGCCCTCCTTCCCTCCCTATCATCGGCCACCTCCACCTGGTCAAGGAGCCCCTCCATTGAACCCTACACGACCTCTCGCTCCAGCACGGTCAAGTCTTCCTCCTACAGCTCGGCTCGAGCAAAACCGTGGTCGTCTCCTCTTTGTCGGCCGTCGAGGAGTGTTTTACTGAGAAGGATGTCGCCTTCGCCAACCGGCCCCGCTTGCTGTCCGGGGAGCTCCTCAACTACGACTACAGCACAATAGGCGTAAGCCCTTATGGTGAGTACTGGCGCAACCTCCCCCGCTTCACAGCTGTGAAGTTGTTCTCCGCGAGGCCCCTTGCTGATCACTCTGCTGTCCGGCACGAGGAGGTTCTTTCCCCGGAGAAGCAACTATTTTGAGATCACGGCTGTTTCGGAGACAGGAGTAAGTTTTGCCTAGACAAATTTTACCTAGCAGCCACATATGAAGAATCCACCTCTTATCCAAAAAAGGCATAAAGTTATCTTGCAGTTTTCTCAATATAATTGGTTGTGTCTAGCATGTCACTCACAAAGAGATGTTATATGTGTGTGTGTATATATATTTGTTTTTTCTTCTTGTTTTTATACAGAAGATAGGGAATGGCTGAAGGTGGATATGCGACGGAGGTTGTTAGATCTTACATTGAACGTGATGATGCGTATGATCGCCGGAAAGAGCTATTTTGGGACGGACCAGGTGTCGGAGGAAGGGAGGGAGTTCAGAGAGATAATGAGGAGAGAGTACTCGTAGCTTCTCGGAAGCGCCGGGTACATCGGGGATTTCATCCCAGCGTTGTGGTGGGCGGATTTTCAAGGGGGTGAAGAAGAAGATGAAGATGGAGAGCGCGATGAAGAGGAGTGAGTCGTCGTCAAAAGGGATCGATGGGACGCGATCATCAAGGACGACGTTCATCGATCGGATGCTGGAAGTCCAAGAGCAGGATCCGGAATTCTACACCGACAAAACAGTCAAAAGCCTCGTGCTGGCGAGCACCGTGACTTCTTTATTACCATATTTGTCAACCTCTTTACCAACGTCTTGGCTCTCTTCGACGATATTGGCTCTCTGCTCCCCCCGCAAGCCTTTTGGGCTATATGCTTAGATTCTTCTTATTTTGGACTTTTCAGCTTATCTCCATAAATAAATAAATTCGTTTCTTTGAACAAAGAAAAAAAGCCCTCTTTATCAATTGTTTTAAAATTTTAAATTGTTAGAAATGGGAATTACTTAAAAATATAGGAAAAATTTCAAATAAGAATCAAAAGTGGAGCCCTTTTCTTAAAAGAGAACACAAAGTGGACATTATTTCAAATAAGGATCTGAAGTGCACAATTTAATCTCAAATAAGCACCCGAACTCCAAATCTTATCCATTGCTAGGGGTATTTTCGTCCAAGGATATTTTTTCTTTCTTCATTTTCGCTTTCTTTTTGCTTTGGTTTTTTTTCTTCTTCTTGTTCTTTCTTCATCTTCCTCACGTCTCCATCTTTGCTCGACATCACCTCCGTCTTCGACACCATCATCAGGCTCCCCCACCAGCGAGCTCGTGAGCTTCACATCTTCACGCAGGCTATGAGCAATCTCGGTGACGAGAAGTCGGATTGGAGGTATTTGTTGCTGACCGCCTTCTCCGACGATAAAATCGTCAATTCCTCAAGATGCATCAGATCTCGGCTCATTCATGCTCAATCTAAGGCTAGGATCGACCTCCGTCTGACAACGAAGATGCTAGAATTTCTGTCGAGGGCGGTGGCCGACGAGGTTGAGGGCTCGAATAGGACTTGTCAATGGCCAATGTGGCAACTGAACACAGCAGTTTCTGCAGTTAATGATGTGAGATTGATTGATGGTCAATCTGAGGATGGGGTATCGATTGAGGAGAAGAGCTGTGTCGATGAGAATGGCAAAAGTATGAGTGGGTGTCTCCAGACTGGGGATTACCGAAAGGGGCCATTGTCATTGCAAAGGCGAAGGAGGATCTTCGAAAAATCGAATTCACGCGAGAGGGCAAACCCGAATTTGAAATTGATGGGGCAAAATTGTTGCCGAGGTTGAAATAGTCGCTTGCTGCAACGAAATTGTTCTTTGGCGTGGAACTGTTGATCACCAAGCAAGAGTCAATTGATTGGAGGCATAAGTTAGTTAAACAAGATGATCTGGCGTTGCTTGGATATTGCTGCTTCTGTTGTTGGCAAGGACTGACAAGAGCACAAAAAATTGCAGTTGCTGGGTTGACGGAAGGAAGAAGTTGGTATCTAGGAAAAAGCAGAAACATGTTATGGCTTTGAGATCGGAACGATGAATGCCGGGATAAAGATAACCTATTTTTGTAAGCTCGTTTTGGCTTCATCGAATTGTCTACAAACCATTTCGATGAGTGAAATTAAAATCTTCAACGAGTTGGGCTGTGCTATAATGGCTTGCGCTGAAATAAACCCGATCCTGGTCATAAAACGAGATGACACAGAGAGATAGAGGGGCTGATGATAGCGCTGAAAATGGAGGTGATGTAGAGCGAGGAGGCGCAAGGAAGATGAAAAAAGAAGAAACAAAGAAAATATAACCAAAAAAAAAATAGAGAGAGAGAAGAAAAAATAGGAAAAAATAAAGAAAAAATGTTTTTGACAAAAATGCCCCTGGCTGCGAATAAGATTGGAAGTTCAAGTCCTTATTTAAGACTAAGTTAGCCACTTCGGGTCTTTATTTGAGACAATATCCACTTTGGGTCCTTTTTTGAGAAAATGGCTCTACTTGGGGTCCTTTTTTGAAAATTTCCCAAAAATATATGAAAGTCTTCAAAAAATTCAAACTCAAAATCTCTTGTTATCCTACGATGTGAGATACTAAACTGTTTATAAGATATTAAATCGCTAATTGTTAAATAAATCCGTGGTTGATTTTTACATGTTAAAATACGGTTTAATTGAGTGACAAACAACTTCTCATTTTCTCGAACGTACGAATGCATCGCGAGACCACCTACGAAAAATGCAACATTTCCATGGTTAGTGTATGATCGGCAAAGTAAATAAAGACAACTTTGAAAAAAAATTAAGAACATTTCACAAGAAATGATTTCCATCAACCATTGTTTTAAATCATCAGACAAGACAAACAACTCTAAGGGTGTCAATTTTGTGCCTGAAAATTGATTCTGCTTAGAAATAATTCTTTTTTATTCCGTGACCGAGAACAATTTTTAAGTATTTGAAGACGTTTGATAACTGCTTAAAATTTCTATTCTTAGAATAGAAAAAGAATAAAAATACATTTGATAACTACGCAAAATTTCTTCTTATTAATAATATATTGAAAATTTTAAATATTTCTTTCTTTTTTTTCTTTTTTTTCCTTCCCTTCCTTGGCCATTGCCAATGAGGGTGTCGCAGCTCTAGCCGCCAGCCTCACTGTCACCACTCAGGCAACTGCGAGGTTGGCCTCGCCAGATCTAGGTGAGTTCGAGCCTTGCTATCATGGCTGCAAGCCACCCTCGCCGGCCCTGGCCTGTGGCTGGTGGCTGGAGGCAGGTCGAAAAGAAGAATAAGAACAAATCAAGAAAAAAGAAGAAAATGAAGAAGAATAAAAATGGAAAAATTGTTCTAAAATCAAAAAGCTACTTTTTTTTGCTTCTTGATTCTATTCCAAAACTGATTCTGGGAATAATTTTTTGTAAATTTGTGCCCGGGTACAAAAAATTTAACAAACGGATATATGTTCCCAAACTAATTCTGGAAACAAAAGAACATAAATTTTTAGGGAAAAGTACCACAAAAGTCCTAGACCTTTTACATTAGTGTAAATTTAGTCCTAAACCTTTTTTTGGTGCCAATTCAGTTCTAAACCTTTTGCATTGATGTCAATTTAGTTCTAAACCTTTTTTTGGTGCCAATTCAGTTCTAAACTTTTTGTATTGCTGCTAATTCAATCCTAAACCTTTTATCTTTATGCCAATTCAATCCTTTCGGCCAATTTTAGCCGGATTTTGATGACGTGGACACCAGCCGGTCACCGGCGCTAACGTGGACAAATTTTAATAATATTTAAATATTTTTCAAATTTTTATTTAATTTTTATTCTTTTTTTTCCTCCTTCCTTCCCCTAGCCGGTCACCGGACCGGTGACTAGCCAGAGGCTGGCGAGGTTGTGCTTTGCCAAGCGGCCAGCAAGGCACGACCTTGCTAAATTCGGCGAGGTTGGTCCTCACCTAGCTGCCGGCAAGGCTTTAGCCCTCGTCGGAGGCTGCAATGAAGGCCTTTGGCGAGGGCTCGAGCCTTGTTGGTGGTTGGGCGAGGCCTGACCTCACCGGATCTGGCGTGGTCCAGCCTTGCCCAGCCATGGCGAGGTCTAGCCTCGCCCAGCCATGGCGAGGCTTGCCTTCGTTATCGCCGGTCTGGCGACCGGCCGGAGGAAAGAGGGAGGAGAGCGAAAAAAAAGAAAATAAATAAATAAAAATTCAAAAAAATACTAAAATATTATTTAAAGTTGTCCATGTCAATGTCGGTGATTGGCCGCTAGCCAGCCGGCGTTGACGTTAGCAAAATCCAACCAAAATTGATCGGAAGAACTGAATTTGCACAAAGACAAAAATATTTATGACTGAATTGGCACAAATACAAAAGATTTAGGACTGAATTGACATTAAAAAAATGTTTAGGACTAAATTGGTACAAATGTAAAAGGTTTAGGATTGAATTGGTATAAAAAACAGTTTATAACTAAATTGACGTAAATGAAAAAGGTTTAGGACTTTTTTGGTATTTTTTCCTAAATTTTCACTATTTGACAAATTGCCAAATGAGCCCTAATATATCTAGTATCCGCTCCAACATGTCTATGTGTCTACTGGTCCTTTGAAATGACTAATCGATCAACGTTTTCATCCGGCACAAACTGGACAAGCCAAAGAAGTTTCGGGGGCAAAGGCCAAGATGATCGCGTAAGAAAAGCCAATCTCGCAGTGCCTTCCTTGGTCGAATTTCTGGAGCTAGTGCCGACATTTTTCCACGGAAAGAAAAAGGTTAAAGTGAAAGGAGGAGTGACTCATGCGTCAACAATGCATAAGATAATGGTAAAAGTCACTATCATGGAGATAATATCGTTTGATCAAATAGTCTTTCTCAAAATCTTATTATAATCACATGATTTTAAGAATGCAATGGCAGCCTTAATCAACTGATAGCCTAGAAAAAAAATATCGTTCTTACTTTTTACATCCTGCCAAACACATGCGCTACATAGTCGAGAGGGTCAACATCCGACACATATACCAAACCTCAGAAAAGAACAAAGGGCTACCAACAGTCCTCACATCCTTATCAAATCAAGAATAGACAACTAAAGGGGAAAATTAAAAAAAAATCATAAATATATTATATTTGTGTCAATTCAAACTAAATCTTTTAATTGTGTCAATTAAGTTATAAATATTTTTATAATTTATCAATTGAGTTATTTTGATCAATTTTGACTGAAAATCACTATTGTGACGTCAGTAATCCTAAATGACATGATCGATACTGACGTAAATAATTTTTAATTTTTTTATATTTATAATAATTATTTTTTATTTCCTTTTCTTTTCTATTCATGGCCCGCCCGCAGCGGGCCGCGAAGGCCCTTGCCCAAATCTAGCACTGCGGTAGATGGTTTTAAATTGGACGCTTTCCTCGTCACTTATGTCTTCAAGAACTTCAACTCAACAAGCAGCTCAATCAATACTTTTCCACTTAGACAATGGAGGAAGAAGCTCCTCATCAATGGCTGAACCTAGCACTGATCTCTCTCTCCCTCCTCTTCCTCCTCTACAGATTCTTCCTCCATAAAAACACAATTCCCAACCACCACCTCCCACCGAGCCCTCCTTCCCTCCCTATCATTGGCCACCTCCACCTGGTCAAGGAGCCCCTCCACCGAACCCTACACGATCTCTCGCTCCAGCACGGTCAAGTCTTCCTCCTACGGCTCGGCTCGCGCAAAACCGTGGTCGTCTCCTCTTTGTCAGCTGTTGAGGAGTGTTTTACTGAGAAGGATGGCGCCTTCGCCAACCGACCCCGTTTGCTATCTGGGGAGCTCCTCAACTATGACTACAGCACCATAGGCCTAAGCCCTTATGGTGACTACTGGCGCAACCTCCGCCGCTTCACAGCTGTGGAGATGTTCTCCGCGAGGCCCCTCGCTGATTACTCCGCTGTCCGGCACTATGAGGTTCTTTCCCTGGTGAAGCAACTGTTTCGAGATCACAGCTGTGTCGGAGACAGGGGTAAGTATTGCCTAGACACAATTTACCTAGCGGCCACATAAGAAGACTCCACCACTTAACCACAAAAGGCAAAAGTTAACTTGCAGTTTTCTCAATATAAATGATTGTGTCTAACATGTCACTCACAAAGAGATGTTACATGTGTGTGTGTGTATATTTGTTTTGTCTTCTGTTTTCCAGAAGATAGGGAATGGCTGAAGGTGGATATGCGACGGAGGTTGTTAGATCTTGCATTGAACGTGATGATGCGTATGATCGCCGGAAAGAGCTATTTTGGGACGGACCAGGTGTCGGGGGAAGGGAGGGAGTTCAGAGAGATCATGAGAGAATACTCACAGCTTCTTGGAAGCGCCGGGTACATTGGGGATTTCATCCCGGCGTTGTGGTGGGCGGATTTTCAGGGGGTGAAGAAGAAGATGGAGAGCACGATGAAGAAGGCGGACAGGTTTTTCCAGCAGCTGGTGGATGAGCACCGCCGGAAAAGGAGTTCGTCATCGTTGTCGTCGTCAAAAGGGGCCGACGGGACGAGATCATCAAGGACGACGCTCATCGATCGGATGCTGGATGTCCAAGAACAGAATCCGGAATTCTACACCAACAAAACAGTCAAAGGCCTCGTTCTGGTGAGCACCGTGACTCTCTAATTACCATATTTGATTTACCAGCACGTTCGTGTGATGGTGTAACCTTTTTTATCAATTGTTTTAAATTACTGAGAAGTTTATGAAAGCCGTCAAAAAATTCAAACTCAAAATCTCGCATTCTCCTACAATCTAAGATACTAAACTGTTTATAAAAATTTAAATCGCCAATTGTTTAATGAAACTGTGATTGATTTTTACATGTTGAAAAACATTTTTGATTGAGTAACATCTAACTTCTTATTTTCGCTGTCAGCGTACAATTGCCAAACTAAATGAAGACAATTTCGAAATAAAATTAAGAATATTTCATAAGAATTGATGTCCATCAACCATTCATTGTTTTTAATCATCAGACAAGACAAACTACTCTAATAAATCTAGTATCGACTCCAACGCGTCTCTGTGTCTACCGTTCCTTTGAAATGACTAATCGATCAACGTTGTCATCCGACACAAATTGACAAGCCAAAGAAGATTTGAGGGCAAATGCCAAGATGATCACGTGAGAAAGCCAATCGTGTACTGCCTACCTTGGTTGAATTTCTGGAGCTAGTGCCGATATGTTTTCCACGCAAGAAAAGGTTAAAGTAAAAGTGGGAGTGACTATCCGTCAACAGTGCATAAAATATTGGTAAAAGTCACTCTCATGGAGATCATATTGTTTGATCAAAAAGTCTTTCTCACAATCTTATTATAATAGGAAGAATCACAAAAAAAAAGTTATAAATATATTATAATTATATCAATTCAGTCTTTAACCTTTTCTGTTTGTCAATAGAGTGCTAAACTTTTTGTATTTGTATCAATTCCGTCTATCCGATCAAATTTGGCGAATGCCGGTTGTCCTAGATGGAGCGACTGGCACCGACATGAATATTTTTTAAATAATATTTTAATAAATTTTGAATTATTTATTATTTCTTTTTTTTTCTTTCTCTTTCTTTTTTTTTTCCTTCCCTTCTTCCTCTAGTCGATTATTGGACCTCGGTGACTGGTCAGAGGTGAGGGCTAGCGAGGTTGACCTTGCTTAGCAGAAGAAAGGGAAGAAAAAAAAAGAGAAAGAAAAGAAAAAAAATAAAAAACAAAAGAAAAGAAAAGAATAAAAATTCGAAAAAATTTAAATTTTATTAAAATTTATCCACGTCAGCATCGGTCATTCCACGTAGGATAATCGGCATCTATGTCAGCGATTTCCGATTAAAATTGGTCAATTGGACTAAATTGATATAAATGTAAAATGTTTAGGACTCTATTAGCAAAAAAAAGATTTATGAATGAATAGACACAATTGCAATATATTTATCATTTTTTTGGTAATTTTCTCTATTATAATCACATGAGATTAAGGCTTCATTTGTTTTGCAAAAAAACAAATAATTCCAAAAATATTTTTCAATAAATGATCGCATGTGTTGCTAGAAATAATCATTTAATAGAAAATATTTTCATTATCGACAGAATTTATGTTTAACTAATTCTTGGATGACGAAAATTTTTCTTGCTTGTTCATTTTTATAAACAATATAAGCGATTACTTTTAGGAAAATATTTTTTAAATCATTTATTTTTTGCAAAATAAATGTACACGAGGCAAGAGGATTCTATGAAGTAGCTTATCCTTTAAGAATGTAATAGCCGCCTCAATCAACTGGTCACATAGAGAAAAAAATATCGTTTGGGTCCGTACATCCTTCCAAACACATATGCTACATGGTCAAGAGGGTCAACATCCAATATATACTAAACCTCAGAAAAGAATAAAGGGCTACCCGACGGTCCTTACATCCTTATCTAATCAAGAATACACAACTAAAACTAGCCAATCAAATGTGTGGTTTGAGTCCAAGATAGAAATTTAAGTTGAGTGGCGCATGAGATTTTTTCCCTAGCTTATTCGACAGATTAAGTTTACTCGATCAAATTAATGGTATGGTGATCCAAAAACATAAGAAACACGCACCGCACCTAAAACGGATGGGAAAGGAGAATCCCGGAAACAAGCATGAAATACCATGACAAGTTAAACACGTGATTTGCACTACAAAAAAACGATTTTTTTCCGACAAAATTTCCAACGAAAAATTCTGGAAAATTCGTTGGAAATTCTTTTTCCAACGAAAAAAAATTCGTTGGTAATTCGTCGTCGGAAAATTTTCCAACGAAAAATTTGAATTTTCGTTGGAAATTTGCGACGAATTTTTTTTCGTTGGAAAACTCGTGGCTAAATTCGTTGGAAACGAACTTTTTTTTCCGACGAATTTTTTTTCGTTGGAAACTACAATTTTTTTTGGTCGAAAAATCGTGGAAATTTTTTTTCCATCGAAATTTTTTTTTTTGTCGAAAAATAGCCCTCGCCGGCGGCGAGGGCCAGCCTCGTCGCCGGCGAGGGCCGAGCTCGCCGGCCATGGCAAGCTCGGCCCTCGGCATGGCCGACGAGGGCCAGCCTCGTCGCCGGCGAGCGCCGAGCTCGCCCAGATCTGGGCGAGCTCGGCCCTCGCCATGGCCGGCGAGGGCAAGCCTCGTCGTCGGCGAGGGCCGAGCTCGCCTAGATCTGGGCGAGCTCGTCGCCGGCGAGGGCCGAGCTCGCCCAGATCTGGGCGAGCTCCAAGCTCGCCGGCCATGGCGAGCTCGGCCCTCGCCATGGCCGGCGAGCTCGGCCCTCGTCGCCGGCGAGGGCCGAGCTCGCCCAGATCTGGGCGAGCTCCAAGCTCGCCGGCCATGGCGAGCTCGGCCCTCGCCGGCGACGAGCTCGCCCAGATCTGGGCGAGCTCGGCCCTCGCCGACGACGAGGCTTGCCCTCATGGCCGGCGAGGCTGTTGCGCCTGAACAAGAAGATGAAGAAGAAGCAGCAGCAGCAGCAGGGGCGGGATCGAGCTTTGGTCGTCTACCGAGAGCAGCAGCAGCAGCAGCAGGCTCTTGCTCTCGTCGTCGTCTCCTAGCCTCGCCGGCGACGAGGCTTGGTGGCGTCGGGGGCGTCGGAGGCTTGGTGTCCGTGGCGCCGGAGGCGGAGGCGAAGCCGGAAGAGGAGGGGGGCCGGCGGGGGAGGAGGCGGAGGGGGAGGCGGAGGGGGAAACGAAGGGGGAAGGCTTCGGCGAAGGAGAGAGAGAGAGAGAGAGAGAGAGAGAGAGAGAGAGAGAGAATGAATGTTGAAATTTAAAATTGCGGGGAAAATGAGCGCGAAAATTGAAATTCGTTGGAAAATTCGTTGGAAAATTCGTTGGAAATTTCCAACGAATTTTCCAACGAAAATTGTACACACTGAATTAATTTCCCGGAAAATTGAAATTCGTTGGAAATTTTCAACGAATTTTCCAACGAATATAAAAAATACCGAACATTATCGGATTTTTTTGTAATTCGTTGAAAATTTCCAACGAAAAAAATTCGTTGGAAATTTCCAACGAATTTTCCAACGAAAATTATACACACTAAATTAATTTCCCGGAAAATTGAAATTCGTTGGAAAATTCGTTGGAAATTTCCAAAGAATTTTCCAACGAATATGAAAAATGTGGGTTTTTTTGTAATTCGTTGGAAATTTCCAACGAATTTTCCAACGAAAATTATACACACTAAATTAATTTCCCGGAAAATTGAAATTCGTTGGAAAATTCGTTGGAAATTTCCAACAAATTTTTTTTCGTTGGAAATTTCCAACGAATTTTGCGACGAAAATTTTTCGTTGGAAATTTCCAACGAATTTTGCGACGAAAATTTTTTCGTTGGAAATTTCCAACGAATTTTGCTTTTCGTTGGAAAATTTGTCGGAAATTTGCAACGAAAATTTTTTCGTCGCAAATTTTCGTGGCAAAAATCTTGTTTTTTTGTAGTGTTGGTTTGATGCGTTTTCTTACGAACAATGCTGGATGTACTAATACCGGTCTAAAGAGTCGGTTTACTAAATGGTGTGTCAAATTGTCAATATCACTTTAAGAAATGGGTCATGTTTAGTAGCTAATAACAGTCTGATACACTATTCGGTAAACCCATTTTGTAAACTAGTTTTGGTAAGAATTTATATAATGTAAACTGTCGGTGTGAAATATTTTCTATATAGATAGACATGATTCCCAACTATTAATTGAATGTGTTCATTTACCAAAATTGAGAAGTGTGTACTTGTTGAGTATTCAATAATTTTTCATTTCACTGTCAATCTACTAGATGAAAGTATTTTTGGTAAACCTAGCAGTTCCTTTTTTGTTTATAACATGAAGACCCACTTTAGGTAGATTATTTAGTCCTGTGAATTGTTCAGGTAATGCTGCTTGCTGGAGGCGACACCACGGCCACCACGATAGAATGGGCGATGATACTTCTCCTCAACCACCCGGAAGCAATGCGAAGGGCTTGCGACGAGTTAGAATCCAAAGTAGGACACGATCGCCTCCTCCAAGAATCTGACCTCGCTAATCTCAACTACCTTCAATACGTCGTTAGCGAGACAATGAGGTTGTATCCAGCAGCTCCGCTTCTGCTTCCGCATGAATCCTCAAAGGACACGTCCATTGGGAACTTCCACGTTCCGCGAGGTACGATGTTGTTGGTAAATGCATGGAGCCTTCATCGGGACCCCAAGCTATGGGTGGATGCTGAGAGGTTCGTGCCCGAGAGATTTGACGGCGGCGAAGAGAGCAACGAAGGGTTTAAAATGATTCCTTTCGGTGCTGGAAGGCGAGCTTGTCCCGGGGCTGCTCTTGGGAGGAGAGTGGTGGGGTTAGCGTTAGGAGCATTGCTTCAGTGCTTCGAGTGGCGGAGAGTTGGCTTGGAGGAGATCAACATGACGGAGGGCAATGGCCTCACTGCGCCACCGGCGAAGCCTTTGCAGGCCTTGTGCAAGCCACGGGAAATCATGGCGCCCTTCCTAGCCGGTGGAGATGATCGCTTTGGTGAGGAAACAATGAAGAAATGCTAGCTAGAGGCACCAAAAACCTAAAAAGTACTCGTTGGGTTAGGAAGCGACATGGAATAATATGGAGCAAATCTCACTCGATCTTTCAAAAGTAAGTTATTTTACACTAGACCTATGAAGTCGGGGCAATTTATTCAACATACATCGTTTTATGTCATTATTCCAGTCTATCCAGTCCACTATAAAAGAATAATCACATACTCTATTTAAGTGAGCATTCTTTTTTATTTTGGCCATTGTTAACCACTTACACCAACATCGCACGCGCGATGGCGTGGTGTGTAATGACATGTTGTGGTAACGATGATGTATCATGCGACAAGCGAATGTATGAATCCTAACTGTGATGTGTATGAATGGAAATCTGTCGAGAAGACATGAGCGACCAGATCACTAGTACTAGTCGACCCATTTGGGCATCTATATTGTCTCAAAGGATGCACATGATCCCTCCATAGCAACTTTCTCTGATAGCCAGTTTTGAAAGATTAAACTTCTTCACTGAAATATTTATGATTTTTCCGAAGTCATTCGTTAACAAATGTACCCGTTGCACTTGTTAAGTAATTAATTAACAAAATATTACAGCTTTCATTTAGATGAAATCAATGGGCAAGCTGGACACGGGCTTATAAATCAGATTCATTCTCAATACATCAATTGTCCTAGATATCAAAACTTTTCTCATATACGTTTTAATAAGTACCCCAATTATTTGTTAATAAGATTTTTTTTTGTGAAAAAATGTTCAAAACTAAATTGACACAATTATAATAGGTTTATGACTTTTTTGGTAACCCCTTCTAAAATGAAACCAAGATATTGAGCTTGTTGGGATTTTGTGGGCACCTCATGCTGAATAATGGGCACGAGCACCCACGCCTTACACCTTCAGCACGGACTAATGGGTCACGACATTGAACTCGAACACGACATCATGCCGACACTTTACAAAATGATTTCACGACATGTTACAATGTTTTCGAGCTCAATTACGGCAGCACGTCATGTGACTGTACGATTACAATCTAGATGCGACAGAAGTGTCCTCTGAAATTGGTATCCGCTTGTTTGGAAAGGATAAGACACGACATTTTCCATTTGCCTTTTCTTCCTCAATGAAGGGCCACAAAAGTAAAAGAGCATTCATCACCT
This sequence comes from Syzygium malaccense, assembly GCA_031216405.1. Classification (NCBI taxonomy): domain Eukaryota; kingdom Viridiplantae; phylum Streptophyta; class Magnoliopsida; order Myrtales; family Myrtaceae; genus Syzygium; species Syzygium malaccense. The sequence continues at coordinate 11,954,664 of CM062258.1, forward strand.
TCGACCGTGTCGTTCCATTTTTTGGTTTTTTCGTATAGCGAGTGGCGAGGAGGACACGACGCAAAAAAATTGGCGTATCGGCCCATCAACCTCCACGTTTTCAAAAGGAGTGCAGAGATTTGGGATCCGTTCGTGTCCATTCATTCCTCGACATTAATAGGACTGATGCACACTACTTCTTCGTCTAATAGGACTCTTTGCAATTTATATTCGAGTTGTAATGTTATTATGAATTTTCTGTATCACGGGATTAAATTCTAAAACTTTTAAAATTGACGTGGTCAAGTATTCAATAAATCGGACTTCTTTATTAGGTGAATGAAAATTTTAGAATAATTCTACTCAATATCTATTTAAAATAAGTGTAATCTGCCTTTTGACTCAATGAAACACCCAAGGATTATTGCCTTATATGCTATCCTGTATATGCATCTTTATTATTTTGTACGGTAACTCTCTCATTTTGCTCATTTTACACTTTTAAGTAGCATCGGAGTAATCTAAATTCCAAGCTTCGGTTAATATAAACTTTCTTGAATGTAGCTATAGTTATAACGATCAAGTCTATTGAAAGTACACAATTTCCCTTGAGATAATCTTTTACGCGGAATGGTCACCAACGTATCGTTCCCATAAAAGCTATTAAAGGAAGTGCTGACTCCTATATTGAACAATGCCAAACAAAAGTTGGCATATGAACTTTCATTCTAAGACCTTTTGCCTTAGACATTAGTTAATCAAGTCGTGTGGTGTACAAACACATCTAGCGGAGGTCAAATTGCCTTGGGACTAGACGGCAAGTGCATACACCGATCCAAATATCAATTGGTCTTACTAATAAAACGTGGTATCAGATTTAAAAAAAAAGGCTAGTTCACTTATTGATATGTCGTATAATATGAGGAATTGCGATCGACGGTTTAAATTAGTGGATCATACACAACATCCGATAAAATTATATCATATTATTTACTATATATATATATATATCCTAAAGAGGCCTAATAAAAAATTTCACATGGTGTCATCTACTTTTGCTTATCCAAAAAGGAACCAATAACACTCGGATGGACAACACGCAAATAATAATAATAATAATAATAATAATAATAATAATAATAATAATAAACAATGAGCAAGAAGTAATAAACACAAATCGCCTACCCTCCAACCGGGGATAAAGTACAATAGTGTAAAGTTCTCCTACCCTCCGAGCAAGATAATAATAAGAATTAAAGATAATAAGAATTGATGCCATTGACCATACATTATGGCTTTGAATATGATATTAACTCGGGTCAATTTTAATGAAAAAGTGTCCAGACCATTGAGACAAAGAGGAATATCTCAAGTCGGATTATAGTGATAAAGCAGAGTCATCAACTAAATAAAGTTAAGTCCGATTATGAATATTGACTAATTAATAGAACATGATGGGTATCAACAAGTGATGAAAATGAATTTGGTTAAATTGGAGAAGGGAAGGTTTTATTGTGCGAATAAAGACAGAATAGAATGGACGAGCTCAGCACCAAGTTTGGATACAGGGCGAACCACCACCAAACAAGGATATAGATGCTCAGTAGGATCACCACGCTTAGAATCCACTAAGTGATACAGAAACCTCAAAATATGCAATAGAATTGCAGGAGAAAATCCTCAATTGTCATTCAAAAGTAGTTCCTCCAAGTGACGCCCTAGAGGGCTTACATAAGAGTCCAACAAGCTTCTAACAACTTTATTTAATGCCTAGGAACTTTGCAAACATTAAATCTAACTTAGTAACTTGAAATCATTTAAACAAAAATAAACTAGCAGCAGCCATTTAGCATTCAATGCTCTTAATCAGATTTGCACCATTTCCCCAAATTGGCGCTATTCATAGTTTGACCAGATTTCTTCATTGCTTCTTTCCAAATAGCATGACATATGGTGAACTAATTCCATGTAAGCATCATGATAAGTGACGCACAAGGAGAAACAATAACTGGACATGTCGGTGCAACGCACGGGCGAAATGCATCATCCTCCCTTTGCTGGAAAAGATTTGCCCTCAAATCTCCATAATCTTCATCTTCCACATAAGGAGAGAGATCTTTAACATTAAATGTCGCTGAAACATTAAATTCACCTGGTAGGTCAATTTTGTAGGCGTTGTCATTGATTTTTTCCAACACCTTGAATGGTCCTTCGGCTCTTGGCATCAACTTCGACTTGCGCTTGGATGGAAATCTTTCCTTCCTCAAATGAATCCAAACCAAGTCTCCTAGCTGAAAAATAACAACTCTCCGATTTTTATTGGCCTTCATCTGATAAATCTTATTTTGTTTCTCAATTTGAGATTTGATCTTTTCATGGAATTCCTTCATTGCCTTAGCTCGTTGATCAACTTCGAAATGCACTAAATCTTTGGTTGGCAAGGGCAGCAATTCCACAGGAGTGAGTGGATTGATTCCATAAACGACTTCAAAGGGAGAACACTTTGTGGTGTAATTAGGAGCTCGATTGTAGGCGAACTCGGCATGAGCAAGCTTTATATCCCAATCTTTCTGATTTTTGGACACTAAAGTTCTCAATATGGCTGCCATAGTGCGATTAACGACTTCCATTTGCCCATTGGTCTGTGGGTGACAAGAAGTGCTAAAAAGAAGTTTAGTGCCAAGTTTACTCCACAAAGTCTTCCAAAAGCTACTTAAAAACTTGCTATCCCGGTCTGAAACAATGGTATGAGGAACTCCATGGAGTCGAATGATCTCACGGAAATATAAGTCAGCAATGTGAGAAGCATCGTCGGTTTTGTGGCAAGGAACAAAATGAGCCATTTTCGAGAATCGATCCACAACCACCATAACAGCATCTTTTTGCCGTGGAGTTCTCGGCAAACCAAGAACGAAATCCATGCTCACAGCTTCCCATGGAACATCAGGGATTGGCAACGGCATGTATAATCCTTGTGGAAGAACATGGCTCTTGGCCTTTTGGCGCTTAAGGATACTTCGGACATCTTTTACCATCTTTGGCCAGTAAAAATATTCTTGCAACACAGCCAAAGTCTTGTTAACTCCAAAGTGACCAGCAATACCACCTCAATGGACTTCTCGAATCAATAACTCCCTTGTGGAACTCCGAGGAATGCATAATTTGTTGTCCTTGAAGAGGAAATCATTTTGGATATGGAAATGGTCTACCGCACCTTTCTTGCATGCTGCAAATGTAGAATTGAAGTCTATATCATCAGCATAGAGTTTCTTGATTACTTCAAATCCTATAAGCTTGGAATCCATCAAGGTCAGCAAAGAATGCCTTCGAGAGAGAGCATCGGCCACAACATTCGTATGTCCAGACTTGTGTTTGATCATAAAAGAATATGATTGAAGATACTCAACCCATTTAGCATGCCTCTTATTCAGCTTGTGTTGGCCATTGATGAACTTCAAGGCCTCATGGTCTGAATGCAGAACAAACTCCTTAGTCTCCGCCGGGTTGCATCTATATGTTGGTTTGTTCGGTAACGGCGCACTGGGCAATAAATCAATTTGGTGTTGAATCTTCCTCATAGGAGGTTAACTAGGTGGCATCTCATCCGGAAAGACATCAGCAAACTCTTTAAGCAATGGAATGGCCAAAGGATGAGTTGAATCTTCATAGTCTACATTCTGCTCTAGCAAAATTAGTGCATAAACTTGTTGCCTCTTCATGAATGCTTCACGAATTTCTGCTTTGCTAAAAAAATGGCCAGCTACTCCTTTCTCCTCATTTTGAGCACGTTCATCATGGCTTGGAGACAATGGGGTAAGAGTGATTCGTTTCTGCCCTAAGCAAATAGAATAAGTATTCTTGAATCCATCGTGCATTGCCTTTCGGTCATACTGCCATGGCCTCCCAAGTAACAAATGACATGCATCCATAGGGATCACGTCACACGTAACCTCATCTTGATAATGTTTTCCAATCGAAAAAGAAATTAATGCTTGTTTAGTTACCTTTACATCACTCCCCTTGTTTAGCCATTGAAGTCTATAAGGTTGATGGTGAGATATTGTAGGCAACTTTAACTTTTCAATCATAGTGGCTGAGGCAACATTAGTGCAACTACCACTATCAACAAGGACGTGGCATACCTTTCCTTTGATGGTACATCTTGTTTGGAAGATGTTCTCTCTTTGTTCTTCCATGAGCACCATATTTGAATTCAAGGTCTTGCGGATCACAAGCAGTTCACCATCATCAGGCTGCTCCACATATTCTTCTCCTTCTTCCGAATCCCAAACCAGTTCATCGTCTTCGGCTTTAGTTTCTTCAACTTCTTTGAGGGTGATTGTGCGCCGATTGGGATACTCAGATGCAATATGCCCATATCCTTGGCATTTGAAACACCTTCTCTCCTTAGCGGTCGTCATGGGCTGAGAATCAACTCTTGCCTTGTCCTTCCTCGTCGCGGAGTTCTCAGTTTGAAAAGATGAACTCCCTTTGCTGGAAGAAACTTCTTTAGTGAATGGTTTGTAGGACGGCTTCTTGGAGGTGTCATGTTGCTTCTCGACCTTGTAGGCAAGCTTGCAAACATCAGCAAAGCTCCAATATGGCTGTAAGTCCACCGAGTCAGCAATATTTTTCTTCAAACCTCCCAAATAACGAGCGATCGTTTGTTCTTGGGACTCGAAAACATCACACTTCATCATGAGTTGTTCAAATTCCCGAGTATACTCTTCAACACTCAAATCATTTTGTTTCAAAGAATGGAGCTTTAAGAACAGATCTTGCCTGTAGTTCTCAGGCAAGAAACGCTTCTTCATTTCTCTTTTCATCTTATACCACGTACGAATCTTGCTCTTTGCTTCACGAACTCGCTGAGCTTTAAGGTTTTCCCACCATAGGCTTGCATATTTTCGCAATTTCAAGGCTGCAATTTTAACTTTCTTCTCCTCCGAATACTCTTGATAGTCAAACACTCTTTCAATCGTATGGAGCCAATCAAGGAAATCATCAGGTGAGAGTTTACCTTCGAACTCCGGTATTTCAACCTTAATATCAGAGTTTTTCTTTTGAGGACGAGCTCTAGGCCGCCTCCTCTCTTGAGTCTCGTCTTCACTTGGCTGCACGTGGAAAGGATTTTCCTCTTCCTCACTTGAACATGCATTGGAAGATGCTATTCTTTGATCATTCAAGAGCTGGTGCAATTGACGTCTAAGTTCCGCAATTTCCCGTTCCATTCGCAAAGAACGAGCTTGCTCAAAAGTCAATCCATGTCGAAATCCATCGGCCATTTCTAATGATCAAAGTTTGAGTGTTTTAGGGTAGGAAATTCGCACAAATGGAACTGTTTCCCATAGACGGCGCCAAATGATGAAAACGAATTTGGTTAAATTGGAGAAGGGAAGGTTTTATTGTGCGAATAAGACAGAATAGAATGGACGAGCTCAGCACCAAGTTTGGATACAGGGCGAACCACTACCAAACAAGAATACAGATGCTCAGTAGGCTCACCACGCTTAGAATCCACTAAGTAATACAGAAACCTCAAAATATGCAATAGAATTGCAGGAGAAAATCCTCAATTGTCATTCAAAAGTAGTTCCTCCAAGTGACGCCCTAGAGGGCTTACATAAGAGTCCAACAAGCTTCTAACAACTTTATTTAATGCCTAGGAACTTTGCAAACATTAAATCTAACTTAGTAACTTGAAATCATTTAAACAAAAACAAACTAGCAGCAACCATTTAGCATTCAATGCTCTTAACCAGATTTGCACCATTTCCCCAAATTCGCGCTATTCAAAGTTTGACCAGATTTCTTCATTGCTTCTTTCCAAATAGCATGACATGTGGTGAACTAATTCCATGTAAGCATCATGATAAGTGACACACAAGGAGAAACAATAACTGGACATGTCGGTGCAACGCACGGGCGAAATCCATCAACAAGGAAGGGGGTAAACAATATATTGACCAACACAAGTGATTTGATATAGACTATGTATAGAATCGACAGTTAAACACCGACATTGATTATGAGAAGCCAATAGAATTAGGTCGACAATGGGGGAACTGTCTTCGTCCATTGACCGATATCTAAGTCGATGGCATTCAAGTCAGTGTCATTCATGGCGAGTAGCATTGACGTCGATTCACAAAGTTTGGCTGAAATCAAATTGACTATAAGGATAAAAATAGAGGGAATAGCTAATTGCAGTTGAAGTCTTAGGCTGGAGCAATTACCAAAGGTGTTGTTTGAAAGTTGCAGCCATAGGGTTATTGCAGTCGAGTCAACTAGTTATTACAGTCGAGTTTCTATGGCTTATTGCAGTTGAGTCAACTAGTTATTACAGTCGAGTTTCCTGAGGCGAGAACAATTATACAATCAAATATACAGTCGAAATTTGATTTCAATGAGTGGGCACAATTATAACTACAGGCCAACCATCCATAAACTATTAAAGGAGCACATCTTAAGAATAAAGGATGCAATCAAAGAACAATATTTACTTCTTTCAATGCACTTTACTCAGAATTTATTTTGAGTCATTTTCCAGTAGTTTATTTTTAACCGTTCGAGTTGTTTATTTCATTTTGTCTATCAAACACTTGCTCTTCTTCTTTATGAAAGATTTGTGTTACCATGAAGGAATTCATATTTATTAATTTTAGAACCCAATCATCAAGTTCTTTGTCCCTCTTTCAGTACACAATCATTCATCAATTGGAAGTACAAGGATTGTGATGTTTGATTAGGATGATGATCAATCGAAATGTGATAATTTTTACTATAGAGTTGACGATTTGAAGAGAGTGATTTTCAAAAAAGTACTTACATTGACCGATATAAATAAAAGATTCGTGTCAAATAATAAGTAATTGTAGTTATAAGTCATGAATGTAGAAATAACAAATAATAAAGGCAACATAAATTTTTGTATCCCAATTTTGTTGTATAATTTTGATATGTGTTACTCTAGGGAAAATTACCAAAATAATCATAAACCTATTGCAATTGTGCTAATTCGGTTCTAAACTTTTTTTGTGCCAATTCAGTCCTAAACCTTTTGTATTTGTGTCAATTCAGTTTATCTAGCCAATTTTGGCCGGCTGGCGTTGACGTGGACGCTAGCAGGTGCCGGCCGACGCTGACATTTTTATAAATTTTTTTATTATTATTATTATTTATTATTATTATTATTTATTTCTTTTTTCTTTTTCTTATCTTCTTCCCCGGTTCGGTCGCCAGACTGGCCAGAGACTGAGGCCGACGAGGTCAAGCCTTGCCATGGCTGGGCAAGCTCGACCTCGCCGTCGCTGAATTGGCCGGATGGACTGAATTGACATAAATACAAAAGGTTTAAGACTGAATTGACACAAAAAAAAGTTTGGGATTGAAGTGACACAATTGCAATAGGTTTCTGACTATTTTGGTAATTTTCCCATTACTCTACATTGAGAAATTGTATAAAGAGTGAAAAATTAGATCCAACCTTACCTTATGAAACCTCTAACCTGTTACATCTCTCTCTCTCTCTCAGCCTCCGTCACAGGTTCATGGAAGATGTGTGGGTATACATCATCTCAGCATCCTCCTTCCTCTTCCTTCTCTGCTTGTTCAAATTGCAGAGAAGCAACAAGAGGAATCTCCCACCGAGCCCACCTTCACTCCCTATCATTGGCCACCTCCTCCTTATAAAAGAGCCAGTCCATTGGACCCTCCAATCTCTCTCAGATCGTTACGGCCCTGTCCTTTCCCTCTCCTTTGGCTCCCGCTCCGTGGTCATCGTATCCTCCCCATCCACGGCTGAAGAGTGCTTTACCAGGAATGACATCGTCTTCGCTAACCGCCCCCGCACACTCTCCGGCGAGATTATGGCCTATGGCAACACCACCATCGGTGGTGCCCCTTACGGCCCCCACTAGCGCAACCTCCGCCGCGTCACGACCCTCAAAATCCTTTCCCCGCGCCGCCTTGCCGGCTCCTTCGCCGACTGGCTAGAGGAAGTGAGGCTCCTCATGAAGAATCTGCACGAGATGGCTGCGGAGGTGGCAGGGGGTGGCGGTTTCGCAAGTGTGGAGATGAGATCGAGGCTGCAGGAGCTGTCCTTCAACATCATCATGAGGATGATCTCTGGGAAGCGCTACTTTGGGGCTGCCATCGACGCGGGTGACACCGAGGTGGCCAGGCAGTTCAAGGAGGTGATAAGGGAGGTATTCGAGCTGAGCGGGACAGACCCGGGCGATTTCTTGCCGGAGCTGAGGAAGGTGGTGGACTTCAAGGGGAGAGAGCGAAGGATGGTGGACATCACCATGAGGTCCGATAGGATCTTGCAGGGCATGATAGACGAGGTCAGGTCGAGAAGGAAGAGAAGCGAGGGCGGTAGAGAGGTGGAGAGCAGGACGATGATCGATTCCACGCTGTCAAAGGGCTATTCGGACTACATCATCAAAGGCCAAATCCTGGTATGTATATATGTCATGTTCTGTTCACTTGACCTATGGATGTTTCTGAGTTTGTGAGACTAGTCTTTAGGGGCTCACAAACGAAAAATGCTAATGTGGCTATCCTTAATTTACTGTGAAAATAACAGTGGTAAGAACATATTGGCCTTGTTTCTGTAAAGAAGGGAAACGAGAGATGAGGGAGCAACTAGACAAAAATATGACCTACTTCTTCCCTAACAAAGCATTTTCTATGACCCTTAGGTTTGAATGATGGTTTAGAATCTCCTAATACATGTACCTAAATGGATCTAGATTGTTAAAAATGGCATCGCTTTTTAGGATATTACAAATCTAACGGTCTATATTAATTTAAAACTTTTTATCATATATCCTGTAAAAGATATAATTTTTCTTTCTACTATAAGTATTTGGTCTTATTTTTCTTAGTCATTATTGTCACGACCTTCCTGAACCGATCAGATTAGGCCAAGAGGTATTTATCGATGGATGTGAACAACGATTGATTCGTTCGAAAGACAAATCAAATGGTTCATTAATTCAAAGACTAAGGCACTCCCAAGCCTCATACCTCATGCGACGAGAATTTTCTAATTTACGCATTTGAATGGAGTCGCCACTAACCATGATTAAGGGTCGGCTAGATACCCTAATCGAGACGCGGGAGCGTCGTCTCGATGCGTGCGAAAACCAGAGATTCCAAAATTCGGGGACTTGATTACACTAGCAATGTACTAGTGCCCTTTCGGTACCTAAACTTGAACGTTCGCAAACTAACGTACCGGACAGCTTATCGAAAAAGCTAAGATTTCACCTAACCCTTCTAAAAATAGAAAATAACAACCAATGTATTAAAAGTGCACAACCAGATAATCATGAAGAGAATAAACAACCAACGACCTAGCATCGTCTCTAAAAAAAAGAAAATGCAATCAAAAGTCTTAACGTAAAGCCCTAATGGCTTATCCGATTTTTTTTGAGAATTTTTTAGAAGGTTTTTCTCACTTTTTTTTTTTTGAGTTTTTAACCTGAAATCTAGTGAAATTAAGCCCAAAACTGATTTCTGAACATCTCCTAATTTTCTGATTTTTTTTGGAATTTTTTTTGGAATTTTTTTAGTGTTTTTTAATTTTCTGAATTTTTTAATGTTTTTCAGACCTTTTTTAGATTTTTTAACATTTTCGAATTTTTTGGAATTTTTAATATTTTTATATTTTTTGAATTTTTAAATATTTTTTTTAATGTTTTTATTAATAAAATAAGGATTCGGACCGGATCCCCTGACACCTGACCCGATCCGCCCGACACCTGATCCGAAAATTCCAACCCTACCCGGGACCCCATTTTCAGTTCTTTTCGGTTTTTTTTCTTTTGATTTTCCTTTTTTCCTTTTTTTTTCTTTTTCTTTTGTTTCTTTACTCTTTTCCATTTTGTCTTTTCTGGTCTTCATCTCCTTCTTCGTGCCTTTCCCAGAACTCCTCCCCTACGTGCCTTTTGCCCATGCACGTGATCTTCTTTCATGGCCCTTCACCGAGAACTCTTCATGCCATCGCCGTGACTTCGCCGGGAGCGCCCACCGCCGGCCGTCGGCTTGGGCCGCCAACACCGACGACCGGCGCCGGCCTTACGCCGTCATCGCCGGTCGACACTCCGGCGACAACACCGGTGGCTGAAAACAAGCATATCTCCGCACTTTCCGACAATCCAACATTCGACCCCAACAATAGACGCTAAATCTGAACACACAAGCGTACACGCACAAAGTAAAGCGTATAAAACTAACACGGTGGGGCTTCAAACCAAGGCGTCGCCGGGAGCGAGCAGCATCTCCAACTCATGTGCTCGTCCATGGCCGACGTCGGGAAAACGGTTTTCATACCACAAAAACACACGAAGTTGCAAAGGCAGTCACCCAACATTAGTCTTAAGACAAACAAAACGCAAATCGAAGGTTCTACGGACTGATTTCATGTTTTCTCATTTTTGGACCACACTTTGACATTTTATCGAACGGGTGGTATACGAGTTCAAGCGAAGGTTTTAGGCCGAGATTCAAGGTGTTCCTTGGTTCAAACGTGATGGGTGAAGCTTTAGACAATCAAAGTGGTCACGGTTTGCAATAGGATGCTACACAATCATACACATAGATCTGGCATTTCAAGTTTGAGGAGTTTCATTGAGGCATCTTAACAAGCAGGTGCTAGGCGCTTAGAAAAGGGAGCCACAGAGCCGGCTTTAACGAGATTGATGGCCATTTTTCGACATACAACGCTCAAGTCGGGCTCATGCAGTGTCAAATAAGTGTTAGCCTCCGTCGACGGGGCCGGGCGATCACCAAATGGACTCGGTGCGCCCGCCACCTGAGAGGCAGAGGAGAAACAGGGGAAGTGCGAGGGCCTCACCTGCTCGCAACTGGTCGGTGGCAACGCGGCGGTCGGAGGCTCATCGGCGGCACCTCAGGATCTCCTTCAGGCAGATGGGGACCCTCGGCTCCCAAGTCTTTTTTTTCGAACTCTCTTGGTCTCCTCCTTTTTTCGAGCTCCCCCACTCCCCTCTCTCTCTCCGGTCAAACTTTCTCTTCACTCTCCCCTTGCATGTGCAGACTGTAGTTTTTTTGTCGTGTGTCTGCGAATGGAGACCAAAGAGGGTGAAAGAAAGGCCTCCCCCTCAGTGCATGAAAAAGAGCTCCCCATTTTGTCTTTTCCTTCCTTTTGCTCCTCTTCTGTGCGCGTGCAGAGGGAGAGCTGTCCTTGGTGAAAAGCTCCTCTTTTGTTTTCTCTCTAGGAACTCTCTCCCTCGGAACTCTGCCCCCTCTGTGCCTCTGCCCCCTGCTCTGGCTTCTGCATTTTGCTTCTGCGCTTTACTTCGTTCTGGCCTTCTCCCGATTGTGGAAGGACAGCGCAGAATGGTTCAAAGAGGAAAAAAGAAGTGGGCCGGCGTTGAATAACATTGGTCCTTCTTTTTTTCTCTTTTTTTTTTTATAATTAATTTTTTTAAAATTTTTTTTTGAAAGTAACCAATGAAAATATGCTCTAATATGCCGTATTAATGTAAATGCGCCTAAAGTCTATATGCCATGCAATTTAATGAAAATATTTTTTTTAGGGGTTAAAAATTAATCCCTAATTTTTTATGCTATAAAACCCTAAATAAATAGGCAAAATTTAGGTGTCAACAATTATTGAATGATTTTGGTGCATGTGAGCGCAATGTATATGCACCATTGGATCATGTGGTCTCATGTGGAGCCCTTTTCATCCACTGATTCATATGAATTGGGCTCACATCCAAGGACTTGCGTGCACTGAGATCATGCCATAACTTTCTTCGATAGTGGCCACTCTTTTAGATTGTTGTATATTAAAATGGAGAAAGAAGAGAGAGGATAAAATGAAATTGCACAAGTCGATCAATCATCTGTCATGTGTGTGGTAAATGATTTAGGTCAAGTTCTATTTTTCTTTCTTGAATTTACTCATGTTTTTCAACTCCGATCGATTCAAGCTGAGTACCCGTATGAACCATGCATGAAACAGATAAATTTTGCACTTATACATGAACAAGACCATAAGAGTGGCCAATTATTGATACCGACTTAAATTGAAGCTTTTCCTTTGCATCTTACTCTTTACGTCTGAACTCGATTGTTCTTCAATTTCGAAAAAAAGTTTCATCTCTTTGAAAACAATGAGCGTACTTAGCAAATTACTTAACCACAATCCACGGCATACGATGTTAGCTGCGGCACGGACACGTCCTCAGTGACAATAGAATGGGCCATATCCCTCCTACTCAACCATCCGGACGTCCTGCAAAAAGCTCAAGCAGACCTAGAAGTGGTCGTTGGCCGAGAGCATCTAGCTTACGAAGCAGACATCTACAAGCTGCCTTGCCTTCAAAACATCATCAACGAAGCGCTCCGGTTGTTTCTACCGGCGCCACTCCTAGTACCTCACGAGTCCTCTGAGGATTGCACGATCTGAGGGTTCGACGTGCCCAAAGGCACCATGATCCTAGTGAATGCGTGGGCAATTCAGAGAGACCCAAAAGTGTGCGACGATCCAACAAATTTTAAACCAGAAAGATACGAGGGATTGGAAGGGGATCATGCGTATCGGTTGTTGCCGTTTGGCAAGGGGAGGAGGAGTTGTCCCGGTGCTGGCCTTGCCAATAGAGTGGTGGGTTTGGCTCTAATGGCGTTTATTCAATGCTTCGAGTGGGAACAAGTCGGCCAAGAGCCGGTGGACTTGTCGGAAGGGACGGGACTCACAATGCCCAAGAGACAGCCATTGGAGGCTATGTGTAAAGCGCGTGAATGCATGATTGCTAATGTTCTTGCAAAGCTTTGAGAAGGTCGTTCTCCAGTGAATTTTATTTTGGTCGTGTTCAACCGTCGCAATACTTATGGACTATTATGTAATAAACAAGTAAGTTGGTGTGAATGAAATGAGGTGGAAATGAATGGAGGGGAAAAAAAACAGAAAGTAGAGAGGAATGGAATAAGAATTCTAGATCTTGCGTCTAATGATAATGTATTAAAGGAAAAGAAAAGAAGACGGGATGTATAATGTATTAATGAAATGCCCATTCATATGGGCTTTCATTAGGTCTTTGAACGGTCTAAGAATACTTTGGACGATTAATATTGTAAGATGATATGTATGTTTGAAGAAAAGACCTGCCATTAACTAAAGTTGCAATATGATTATCATTGTGATGGCAACACGAGCATGACCAAGCTGACGGAGAGAGAGAGAGAGAGAGAGAGAGAGAGAGAGAGAGAGAGAGAGAGAGAGAGAGAGAGAGAGAGAGAGAGAGAGAGAGAGAGAGAGAGAGAGAGAGAGAGAGAGAGCAATGTCAGGCCGGGCAACAGGTGGTGGCTACTAGTGCTAGTGGTGGTGGACGGTGGCTTTGCATAGGACCTAGAATGGGTGATCTTTTATGTGTTTGCATGGTTAACATCTCGCAATATTTACTCGAAGTGAGTTGCCCATACTTGATGGTTTGAGTCGGACTATTATAATCGGTACATATCCGGCTCCTTGGTAAAGTAATTGCTGCTAGTTTCTTGGTGTCTCTTGCTCCTTGGTGGAGTTATTGCTACTAGTTTCTTGGTGTCTCCTCGTAGGTTTCTTTGTCAAGTGCGACTTCCTTTTTATCTTCTCCGTTAATAATTCCACTAAAGATGGAAAGCTTTTCTTGGAAACATCTCCTTCGGCTTTGTCTTTCCTAACTTGCCATAACCCCCGCTTTCACTTTCACATGGCGGATCGGTCTTAATTATCGCTTTAGGAAATTCTTGAAGCTTTCTTGGTCTCCCAATGAGAACTAGTTGCGTTCTGGAGGGAGTTCTTTAAACTGGGCTTTGCTTGGTTGGTTGCCTTCACTGTGCCAGCTCTGAAAATGAAGGTCTCCGCACAGGTGGCTTGTCCGTTGGGGGTTCTTTCTCTCTGCTTTCGCCGGTGTTAGCCGTGAAGATATAAAAAAGAAATGGACGCTCACAAAAGAGAACACTAGAGGCTCAATAGAACAATACAACCATATTACGTCACCACAAGAGTGGATAAACATAAACGAAGCAAGAAAATTCTAATCATGATTGGAGAATTTGGAGGAGATTCTCAGTGAACGAAATTGATCAACTCGTAGCCCTTGTCTCACAAACAACATACTAAATTTGAGCCAATTTTGATAACCTTTGGCCTTAGAATCGGGACCACAAAGCCGCAACCTTTTTCTCTCTTCTCCGCGTAAGTTCCCTCGGTGAACCACACTCTGTTTTCTCTCTCCCCTCTGCTCTCTTGGCCACACACTCCACGCACGAGGATTGTTTTTTCTTTCCTTTTACTTTTTGACTTTTGACTTTTCATTGCCCTTTTTTTTTTGTTTAAGTGCTAGCTGGGCCCCACATAGGCGGACGCAGCCAACACAAACAAACCAAATAAAAGTGTTCCCTTGCATTACTTTTATAAGTTTTAAGACTTAGCTTGTGTAATTTGCACTTTTTTCATTCAATTGCGGTTGTACCTATACACACTTATATGAAATTTAATTACTTTGAGCGTGACAAACTTTTTAAGGATTATATTAATGAGAGTCCATGCACATTTGTTAAGCAATCAATTAAGAAAACTTTATAGTGTCCAATGTATCGATTGCCTTTCTGCTATGCATAATTAGTGCCGTGAAAATCAAATTATTCCAGATGAAGTATACTTAGTAAGTGCCTAACATGACCCATATTTTAAAATGGCTTTTGACCATTAAATAATTACTCTCAAATGAAGTTCATATGGATCAATGCGGACCATTCAATTGCATTTCAGTACAATGTGGCAGTCATCGAATACTTGTCAGAGTATGAATATTGAATTTTTAACGATTTTAGTGTACCGGATTAAAGTTATTTTTAGTAAACCTAGCAGTTCTTTTTTTATTTATAACATGAAGAGCCACTTTAGGTAGATTATTAGTCCCGTGACTTGTACAGGTAATGATGCTTACTGGAGGTGACACCACGGCCACCACGATAGAATGGACGATGATACTTCTCCTCAACCTCGGAGGCAATGCAAGGGCTTGTGATGAGATAGAATCCGAAGGAGGACATGATCGCCTACGCGATGAATCTGACCTCGCTAATCTCAACTACCTTCATAACGTCATTAGTGAGACAATGAGGTTGTATCTAGCAACTCTGCTTCTGCTTCCGCACGAACCCTCAGAGGACATGACCATCGGGAACTTCCATGTTCATTGAGGCACGATGCTGCTGGTGAATGCATGGAGCCTTCACCGAGACCCCAAACTATGGATGGATGCCGAGAGATTCGTGCTTGAGAGATTTGACAGTGGCAAAGAGAGTAATAAGGGGTTTAAAATGATTCCTTTCGATGCCGGAAGGCGAGCTTGTCTTGGGGCTGTTCTTGGGAGGAGAGTGGTGGGGTTAGCGTTAAGAGCATTGCTTTAGTGCTTCGAGTGGCGAAGAGTTGGCTTGGAGGAGATCGACATGGCTTGGAGGAGATCGACATGACGAAGGGCAATGGCCTCACCGCCCCACCAGCGGAGCCTTTGCAGGCTTTGTGCAAGCCACGGGAAATGATGACGCCCATCCTGGCCGGTGGAGATGATTGCTTTGGTGAAGAAATGTCGCGACCTCTCCGAACCAGCCCCGCCGACTATGGGGTTTGGCTAATGGATTACTAAGTCTAAACCTAGCTCGGATTCCCCTAAGCCCATACCAATTTGCGACTTAGGTTTAATCTATTAACATGCAAATCAATTTCATTTAGGAGTCGCTGCAAATCAATTTTTGGTGGGTCGATTGGACACCCAAGTGAAGCACGGGAGAAATGTTTTACTTTTATGAACCAGAAATTCAATGGGTACGGAGACTTGATTACACTAATTGACCAATTAGTGCACTTTCGGTACCTAACCTTGTTCAATTACCGCCTAACGTGTTCACACTAATCGTGAGCCTCAAAATTCGATTCTTAACCAAGCTAGGGGAAGCAACAATCAACACAAGAACCTAACGTGCCTAATCAACTACGTGTGAGGTTAAATCAAACGCGCAATTCAAAGTGTGTGAACCAAGCAACGTGCAATCAAACATGACACTAATCACACAATATGGCAAAAAAACCAATTCCAAAGTCCAAATAAATTTTCTGATTTTTCAAAATTTTTTTAATTTTTTTTAGTTGATCAATTCCACATCCGACCTGGATCGGAATTGACCCGAGCACGCCGGCCCGGGTCCATGACCGGACTGGGCTCATCTGTTGAGCCCAGTCCAACAAAATAAATAAAAAGGAGAAGGGCCTAGCCCGAATTTTTTTTTTAAAAAAACGAAAGGCCTTGGGCCCAATGAAACACCAAAGCCCTAATACGTCAGCCCACTAAATGGCCCAAAAATCTAAAAGCCACGTTCTAATTCTTAAACTAAAAAGCCCGGATCAAATAAAACCAAATAAGCCTAAAATTGATCCCAACACCAAACAAAATCTTACCCGGTTTCGATCCGCTCGCCCGACCCGATTCGCGACCGCCAACCCGACTCGACAAAAACCTACCCGTCCGGGACCCCTTTTTTTCTATTTCCTTTCTATTTTTTTTTATCTTTTCTTTTCTATTTTTCTATTTCTTTTTGTATTTCCCTTTCCCCTCTATTCTTTTTTCTTTCTTTTTGTTTTATTCCTTACGTGGTTTTTCCTGCTTCCCCTTTCTGGTCTTCCTCTCCCCAGGACGTCCTCATCCGGACTTCTTCCCCGAGACTCCTCACTGAGAACATCTTCTTCTCAGCGACTCACCGACAACCACCACACCGCACCAAAATCGACCTCCTCGACTGGCGCCCCACATCGAATCTGCTCCGGCTAGAATCGCGACACCACCATCACCGAAAGACACGATTGTCGACCATCCCGAGCCATCGCCGGCCACCGTCACCGCAATCACCAAAGAATTTCACCAGTCACTATCCACCCCAAAACCGAAGTCGCTTGTCGCCGCCGGTCACTGACGCCTCACATTTATGACCACGGAATAGAAAATATATGCAGAGCACGAACCGAGGAGGCAAACCGATACACGACACCTTAGACTCCAAAGGTTTCCTCACCGGCGAGGACCACGAAGGCACGATGGAAAATATGCAAAATGATTGTTCAGATTTGGTCCAACGATGCAAGCGACGCTCAACAAACAACAAGAGATTTGCAACATGCGGAACCTGCCTATACGCACGCAAGAACAAAGGAAATCAGCAAAACATGTGCACAGGCTGGCTTGGGCATATTATCAAACATATGGTGAGCATGAACTGGGGAGAAGGGTATTGGCCATTTATAAAACTCGAACTCGGAGCCAGACCCGAAAAAAAATAAAGTAAAATCGTCTAGAAGCATCCAAAATCAACCACATCAACCCATTCAAGCCTAGCACGCATGTGGACGAGCAAAAAAGAACGGTGCTCGGTTTCTCGGTTCGGCCAAAACAGGGCAAAGCCACAAAAGGTTTGCGGAGCAAGCGTCTGGTCGCGAAGGTCCCTACCCGGCTCGGAGACGGCGGCTAGAGGGCGGGCTCGAGACGAGTCGAGCTATGGCCGGCCGCGTTAGTGTCTCCAGGCCGAGATCCTCGGGGCAAGGGACGTTCGAACCAAGAAAGAAACTCACCGGAAATGCAGGGATTTGGGAGCGGGAAGCCTTTGTACTCAAGGCCGTTGGTCGGGGGTCGTCGGCCAGGGACCGGGGCGAGTCGCGATGAGGCAACGACGCCGGAACCGGCCTAATTTCTCACGTCCGTCTCTCCCTCTCTCCCTCCTTCCTCGTATCTCTCGGTCACCCCCCTTTCCCATCCCCCGCTCTCTTTTCTCTGTTCCCCCCTCTTTTTAGATCCCCGCCGGTCCTCTCTCTTTGGCGTCCCTCCAAAACGGTCCCAGGTCAGTCAACGAAGCCAGCTGTTTTTCTTTCTGTTTTCAGCTCGAAGCTGCCACTGATCAACCTACCCTCACTGCTCTGTCTTCTCCTGCTCTCTGTCTCGGTCAGAATGCACGCGGGGAGGAAGAGAGGAAGAGAGGGAAGAGAGGGAAAATGAGCTATGGGCTGAGAAAGCCATAGGCTGGACCAAGATTAAACAAAATAAGAGAAATAGGCCAGGGAAAGAAAGGAAGGGAATGGGCTCATGCAGGACGGGCCGGGTCAAACTGGCTCGAATCTTCTTCTTCTTCTTTATCTTTCTTTTTTTTTAACTATATTTTTAATTATTACATTTTTTATAATTATAAAAAAAAAGTTCCAATAGACCCCATTAATGGAGATGCACCTAATGCCTATATGCCATGCAATTTAATGAAAATATTTTTGTTTAGGGTTTAAAAATTAACCCCTAATTTTCTATGTTGTTAAACCCTAAGGGTGCGAATGGTATCCATTCTGCTCCAGAAATCAAATTCTTGTTAGAAATTGATTTCTGGAATTCTTGCTAGAAATTGATTTCTGGAGGAGAAATTTGTTTGGTAAAACATGACTAATTCTGCTCCGGAAATTGATTCTTGGAACAGAAATCTGTTTTGATTTGTTGACTTTTTTTGCACCTAAAAAAATTTAAATTTTGCTCAAAGTGGGTGGCCACAGGTATTATAAGCCATTCTGTAAAGTTTTGAAATTTTTGATTTTTTTTAATTTTTTTGGGCACCTAAAAAAATTTAAAATTCACTCAAAGTGGGTGGCCTACAGGTATTCTAAGCCATTTTGTGAAGTTTTTTATTTTTTTTTTATTTTTTTGGGCACCTCAAAAATTTAAATTTTACTCAAAGTGGGTGGCCACAAGTATTCTAAGTCATTCTGTGAAGTTTTGAAGTTTTTTATTTTTTTATTTTTTTTGGGCACCTCAAAAAATTTAAATTTCACCCAAAGTGGGTGGCCACGGGTATTTTAAGCCATTTTGTGAAGTTTTGAAAATTATTATTATTATTATTATTATTATTATTATTATTATTATTATTATTTTCTTTTTTTGGGTACCTCAAAAAATTTAAATTTCACTCAAAGTAGGTGGCCACATGTATTTTAAGCCATTTTGTGAAGTTTTGAAATTTTTGATTTTTTTTGGGCTCCTCAAAAAATTTAAATTTTACTCAAAGTGGGTGGCCACATGTGTTTTAAGCTATTCAGTGAAGTTTTGAAATTTTTGAAATTTTTGATTTTTTTTAAAAAAATTCACCAATTTTCATATTTTCCCGAAATCTAACTTTTTTATTTTCTGAAAATTTTTATGAATTTTTCTAGAATTTTTCAATTTTTATGCATTTTCTGAAAAAAAAATATTGTGAGAAAATAAGGAGAATGCTTTCCGGAATCAAGAAGCTACAAAAAGTAGCTTCTCTTTTTCTTGCCAAAAACTCATTCTGAATTCAAGAATGCATTTTGGAATCAAGCATTTTTAACAAATATATTTTTATTTCAGAATGCAAAAATCACTCCAGAATGCATTTTGGAAATTTTTTAACAAACGCCATTCTGTACCGGAATGCATTCCGGAATAGAATTTTTATTTCGGAATGCATTCCATGCGCACCCTAAATGACTAGGCAAAATTTAGGTGTCAATAAGAAACAATGAAGAAATGCTAGATAGAGACACCAAAAAACTTAAAAGTACACGTTGTGTTAGGAAGCGGCATGAATAATCAAACCATAACTTCATTAGGGACTGCTATGTCGAAATTGTGTGGTACATGTGAGGAACGGTTAGCATCTCTGCATGATTTTTCGGCACCACATATTTCAATTCAGTTTCAACATGCATTTATCAACTGATTTTCTAAAATATGAGATGCAATTGTAATTTTCGATGACGTAATCAAGTGAAAGGTTGACATCAAGCCGTGCTTTGGCTTAGTTGTGTGTTTCGTGTCTGTTTTGAAAACATGGATGTAAGTAGAAAGTATGACATGTCATATGACGCCCACATTGCGCGATGGCGTGGTGTGTACCACTCCGATCTCCTCATGCTTGTACTGCTCCCTCCTTATCCTCAAAGGCTCAAGAACGAGTTCGCCATGGACTGTGACATTGAAGCCACGCTCGACAGCGGATTTGACATCAACCCATTTCCTCCGAAAAGCTAGTCCGATGGCCACTGGATTTTCGAGGACCGAATCGACGAGGCTGTGATTTCGACACTGCCTCGCCAGGGGCAGGAGAGGCTCGCCCTCGCCGGCTAGAGTATGAAGATGAAGGGAAGAAAAAAAAAGAAAGAGAAATAAAACAAGGGAAAAAGAAAAGAAAAATATTAATAAAAATATCGAAATATTATTAAAATATGTTCACGTTAACGCTGGCCATTTAAAACTGGCTGGTTGGACTAAATTGGAACAAATGTGAAAGGTTTATGACTTAATTGGTTAAAAAAAGTTTACGACTAAATTAACACAATTGTAATATGTTTATGACTGTTTTTGTAATTTTCCCAAGTAACAATGGGCAAGCTCAAAACGGGCTTATAAATCAGATCCATTCTCAATACATTAATCATCTTAAATATCAAAATTTTTCTCATATACGTTTTAAAAAGTATCCCAGTTAATTGTTAATTAGAATTTTTTTTGGAAAAAAAATTTTAAAATTAAATTGATATAATTATAATAGATTTAGAACTTTTTTGCAAAAGGTATCGAATTTGTTGGGATTTAGTGGGCACCTTACGCCGAACAGCAGGGCATGAGCGCCTGGGCCTTATACCTTCGGCATGGACTAAAGGGTCACGATATTGAGCTCGAACGCGACAACACGTCATAACTTCATAAAATAATTCCATGACAGGTTACATCATTTTCGAGCGTAATTATGACCGCACATCATGCGATTGTACGGTTACAATCGAGATGCGACAGAAGTGTCCCCAACTCCCGGGCCAGGAGCCCCCTCTGAAATTTGGAATCCGCATGTTTGGTAAGATAAGACATGCCAATTTCCATTTGCTTTTTCTTCCTCAATGAAGGGCCACCAAAGCAAAAGAGCATCATCATCGTCTTTGACCGTGTCATTCCATTATTGGTTTTTCGAATGGTGAGTGGCCAGAGGACGCGACGTAAAAAGATTTGGGAACCGTTGGTAGCCATTCATTCCTCCACACAAATGGGATTGATACTACTTCTGCTTCTGATTGAGAAAAATGCATTGCTGACACCTAGTATGAATCGGGACTAGCACAAAATGGTCAATGCTATCCTATACATTTATATTCCTTGCTAGCCCGATTGAGCCTGTAGTTTTGTTTTGTACAAACTTAGTCGGTGATCATCCTTATACCAGGACAAGACAAAAATCACCCTAGTTTAAGCACCATGATCTGGAGCGCAGGGAGGTCGTGACATGCATTAGGGCTCTTTGCAATTTATATTCGAGTTGTAATGTTATTATATATTTGTTGACACCTATTTTTAATTTTTTCCCAAAATTAATTATAAAATAAATTCTTTTAGGGGCTAATGTCCTTAATTTCTAAAAAATTGCATCTCATCTAGGCATTAGGCATATTAATAGTAATTTCACTAATTAAAATTTATATAAAAAAATTCGAATTTTTTTAAAAATTAATTAAAATTTAATAAATAAATAATAAATAAAAGAAATCAAATCAGATCAGGCTGGGCCAGGGCCGGCCTGACCCGACCCTCTCTTCCTCTTCCCCTCGCCCGCGTGAGGTCTTCTCTCCTTCCCTCGCTCCCTTGCACGACCAACGGCAATCGGCCTTTCTCTTCCTCTTTCCTCGCTCAACCAAGCAGCTTCCTTATAGGTTTTAGGCTCACTATACTCTACTGACTCTGCAATTAAAAAGAGCATAAGCAACAAGAACTAAGTAGTCATATTTCTATGGGTCCATGGACCGCCTCTCGGGTGTCGATTTTACATCCATAAGATACATTCATGACAAACAATGCACAAAGGAACAACCAAAGTAAGGCAATTATACAAGCAATTCACTAATCAAACACGGGCTATGAGATCGGCCTTTGCTTGGCATGCAATTCGATTTACCCACCCACTTAATCATCTAATATTATTTGATTAATGGTTAACAATAACGGGCCACCATTTGCATTCGCAAAACAATGACTCATTGATTAACCCCTAAAGTCACGTTCTAAGTGACTACCATGGGCTACCCGCCGAACATACACCAGGCCTAAGATACATCTAACAAACACATGCATAACAATGAGTAGAGTGTGCATTCAAGCCCAAGGGCCTTGTTTCTCAACCAAAAAAGCGATGGACAATGGGCCTCAAGAGAGGTCCACTTTATCAATCATTAATTGTTAAATTTGGACCCATTATGTTTGAGTGTGGTTAATTGGCTTAATGATGTTCAAATGAAATGATTTAGGTGTCAAATATAATTTCGTGAGGATCAAAGTTCATGAGGACCACCTTTTCTAATTCCCCACCTATTTTCATGAAAATGACAATTTTACCCTCGGGGACAGTCTGGACCCTGTTTGAATTTGAATTTAGAAAAATTTCGGGAAAAATAGTGATAGTTATCAAAACCCCGCCAAAGTTTTTGAATAGTTAGGATTATCCGTGTGTGACAGCTTTCATGTTTTTAGTTTTTGCTAAAAAGGCCCCCAAATTTTTTTAAAATTCGGTTTTCACCAAGGACATATTTGCAAATCAGGTTTTAGTGCAGGAGGACCTTATCTGATACTTTTAGCAAATTGACCCCCTAAAATTTGCTATTAGGTCCCAAACCTTTCCAGCCTACATAATAAGACCCTAATGAGAAACTTTGTAGTTTTGGATTTTTGCAAAAGAGGACTCTAACTTTATCAAATTCGAAGAAACATATTTTGGATTTGAGAGGAAGGAAAATCAGATCTGGACACAGATATTGACTAAATCATAAAAATTCCTTTGAAAATCCAAATAAACTCAAATTTTGATAAAATTGATATCATTGGAAATTTCTGGATCTCAGTGTGAACTTTAGTGAAAATTTTTTTTCTAAATTTTGAACACATGAATTTATAAAAATCAAAGAACACAAGAAGATCGGCCAGAAACTCATCTATCTCAGGAACTGAGCCTAGATAACGATGCTAATCGTCTTAACCTAACATACTCTTAATTTTATGAAAATTTTACAGTGGAGATAGATCTGACTATGCTTTACAACTTTCATGAAAATTTTTTTCTCAAATAACGAACATAGAAAATCAAAAAAATCATCCGACCGAGCAAGGTCATTCAATATCACAGAAGAACAGAACACAACATGATCATTCCAGATTCTGATAACGACTTTCAAAGGATTTTTGACCTAGCAAATGATGTCCATTCAAGACATACAACCTATCAAATCGAAGCTTAAGACATATTCTACGACTTTCTAGTTCATCACTTTGCGAGATTCTAACATTTTAGAGGTCAAATCATCATCGCAAGTAATCAGGTTATCAGGATCCGAGAATAGCAGACTTGAACTTACCTTTGTGTTTTAACTCTTCGACATACAACCGAGCAATCCGGCCTCTATATACACCCTTAGGACACCATGGAGAAGCCTCGGAAAGCTCGACGAACCTCTGAAAACCAAGCATATAAACTAAAGTGAGAACCAACTCAATTTTGTACAAATGCACGTTTACTAAAAAACTCAAGAGAATGGATGATTCGGTGGCCGTTCAGAGGAACCACGGCCACCACAGCCTTGAGAGGACGTCAGGATGGATCGCCAATAGGTCGGAATCGCCGAAGAGATCGCCAGCCAACCAATTTAGCCGCTTGAACAGGCTGGAATCAACACCGGTGTGGATGCGGGTAAGGTTGTCGAGAAGAAAACAGCACTGGCGAGGGAAGCTCTGGCCACCAGAGATGGTGGCTGATCTTGTGACCATCCTTGGGACATCAAGGGGGATGCCGGTGAGGCGGTAGCGCACCAAAACGTGGTCGGCGGAGCTGCTACGTCTTCGACTCAGTTCTAGTATCTGACTAAAGGTTGCCAACAAGTCTGGACCCAATAGTCACACAGGAGAGTTACGGGTTGTTGCGTCTCCGACCCAGGCCCGATATGTGAGGGGGAGATTATTGAGGTTGTCCCACATCGGTTGTGGAATAGGCTGGTGGTCAGTTTATAAGTGTGAGGAAAAACCTCACCCTTTAAGCTAGCTTTTGAGGTAAGAGAGGCCCACCCAATTACCGACTACGACATAATAATAGTGATAGATCCTATTTCTCCATATGAATAGACATATGGGCTCAAATCTTAAGCTGGCAATTCATTGGGCTTCCTCCACATGAGAGTGAACCCAGTCACTAGGAGCAACGGGAAGCAAGCAGCCAAGAGAGAAGGATAGAGAGTATGTGAGATAGAGAGAGGGAGAGAGAAGAGAGAGAAATCGGATCTGTAAAATGAGAGCTCCTCCCAACTTTTGGAGGGAAAATTCTTATATACCTCCCCAACTTTGAATCCTAGCCCTTAGATCAATCAAATGGCTCTAAATGTTCCCTTAATGATTAAGAATATTTCTTAGGGGTTAAGGATAAATAACATGGCACTATGGATGGCTATGATCTATTCTAAATGAATGGTCATGATTGATTTGCTTAATCCCAAAGTAATTTGCTTAATCCTTAAGTATTGGCATTTTAGTAATTTCCACCTAGGGGCATTTTTGTAATTTCCTCTTAAGGGTATATTTGTCATTTTAGGCACCAGGGGATGTGACTGGCCGGAATGGACTAACGGCCACCAGATTTTTGATTGGAAAAATGGCCGATCTGATTGGACCGGTTCAATTCCGATCAAATCGGGTTGAACCAGTTAGACCGATTTGACCCGAGTTTGACCAGGTTGAATCGGTTCAATTCTTGGCCCAATTTGTTCCAATTTTGTACAATTTAATCCCTATCATGATTGATTGACCCGATCGAATTGAATTTGATTAATTGGATTGAACCAATTTGAAATACAAGTACAAATTGATCCAATTTAATTTGTTTGGCCTAATTACTCTTCAATTTGAGTTAAGTTGCATGGCCAAGCTAGACTAATAGATTTAATTGAAGTCCAAGCTAGACTAATGGCCAGATATCTTTCACGAGTTACAGATATGGACATTAGTCACAATTATTTTGGTAAGTTTTAAACTTTTAAATGGATTTTGAGTTAACATAGCAGTTTCGCCATCCTTGTTTACTAGAGAAGGGTGTTTTCCATCATCCTTGATCCGTGAAAACTGCTCCAACCCGATAGTAGTCACAAAATGTAAACATCACCTGCCCTCCAACTAGGGATAAAGTAAAATAGTGTAAAGTTCGCCTACCCTCCGAACAAGAATAGAGTAAAATATGACCCTTTATGATATTCTATATGTTTTTTAGATGAGTTTCAATGTTTACTTAATAGATATTATCCGAAAGCAAATACGATAAATCATCCACAAAATTACCCTTCTCCATTGGCAGGAACTAATTTTAATTGAAAATTGTATAAATCCTACAATGAAAAATTAATGACACACCGACATTTTTGTTAACTTTGCCCATTTAAAGCCTAACTTCTCAATTAACAGTCAAACCTATCCTCGAATGGATATAATTTTTAAGCAAAATCAAATCGATTACAAGAATAGGAGGAACAGTTAATTGTAGTCAAAGTCTTAGGCGGAAGCAATTACTAAAGGTATTGTTTGAAAGTTGCAACCATACGGTTATTACGATCGAGCCAAATGGTTATCACGGTCGAGTTTCCTGAGGCAAGAACAATTGCACAATCAAATATGCAGTCGGAATTCAATTTCAATGAGTGGGCACAAGTATAACTACAGGCCAACAATCCATGGACTATTAAAGGAGCGTGTCTTAAGAACAAAGGATGCATCCAAAGAACAAGATTTGCTTTTGTCAATGCACTTTACTCAGAATTTATCTCGAGTCATTTTCCAGTAGTTTATTTTTAGTCATTCTGGTTGTTTATTTCATTTTGTCTATCAAACACTTGCTCTTGTTCTTTCCAAAAGATTTGTGTTATCGTCAATGAATTCATTTTATTGGGTTTAAAACCCGATCATCATGTTCTTGTCCCTTTTTTAGTACACCATCATCCATCAATTGGAAGTACAAGGATTACGATGTTTGATTAGGATGCCGATCAATCGAAATGTAATAATTCTTACTGTCGAGTTGATGATTTGAAGGAAGTAATTTTCAAACGAACATTGCCTTATTGGTATTGTTAAAAAGTATTTACATTGGCTTATGTAAAAAAAAATCGTGTCAAATGATAACTTATTGTAGGTAAAAGTCATGAATGTAAAGATAACAGATAATATAGGCAACATAAAGTTTTGTATCCCAATTTCTATGAATAATTTTGATGTGTTACTCTATATGGAGTAATTGTTGGAAATATAATGCGGAAACGACAGGATCTTGCAAATTAAGTCAATGCAAAAATACCAGAGAAATAAACGAGGAACGATAAAGGATACTAGAGATTTATGTGGTTCGGTCCAAATATCGGTACCTACATCCACGGGAAGAGCCAGCAACAAATAATCCACTATAATCGGAGAATCAAAGTTACAAATCGCTCAAACGCTCGAGTATTTCCCACACCTAGATTTAAGCCCAAACCCAAAGTGTTTACGAATAAACAACTTAATTGGACAAAATAAACTCACTGCACAAATCACCGCGTATTGAAGCCCAAAACAAAACACGCGCACGTTCAAGAACGTCGCTATACGTTTTGCCTCCTTCATGCGGCTTTGGTCTTCGCTAAAAAAAAAAGAAACCGTCAATTTCTTTTCCTTTTATATGCGGCAAAAACCCTAGTTCTGCTTCCCCTTTTATCTGACTTCCGAGGGCCTCACACGTTTTCTTTTGCACATCCAAGAAGGGAAGTGCTTCACTGATAAGCATTCAACAAATTGAGCTGGGTCCACCGAAATAGATATAATAAAATAAAGTGTACCCATGTTTTGTCTTTTAGTGGCCTTCTCTATTCGCGTCGCCGTAAGCCTTTCATTCGAAATCAACCAAATAGGAAAATGAATTTGTTACGCAAACTTAAACTCAAGACATAAATTCAACAATTCTCCACCTTGGCTTGATGTTTATAGCCAAGTTATAGTGCTCATCTTCCATGCTGCTCTCCCAACGCCCCGACGGGCGCTCACTCTCCACAGACGCCAATTGTGCTCAAGCAGAGCTTGAGCTTCACCAAAGGAACAGGCTTAGTCATCATGTCCGCTGGGTTTTTCTCTGTTGTAATCTTTTTAACAACAACTACACCCTTCGCTAAGACATCTCGGATGAAGTGATACCTGATGTCTATATGTTTCGTTCGCTCGTGATAAATCGGATTGTATGCCAGATATATCGTACCTTGGTTATCACAGTGTATATCAACACTTTTCTGATCTAACCCAAAGTCCGAGAGTAAACCTTTTAGCCATATCGCCTCTTTCGCTATAAAGGTCAGTGCCATGTACTCTGCCTCAGTCGAAGACAAGGCAACGTGATCCTATAAGGATACCTTCCAACTAACTGCACCACTTGCTAGCGTAAATACGTATCCTGCTAAAGAACTGCATTCATCCAAGTCACCTGCGTGATCCGAGTCCACATAACCAGTGGTCTCACTGCCATTATTGTCCCTTTGGTACACAATTCCAACGTCTGCTGTCTCCTTTAAATATCTGAGGATCCACTTCACAGCTTCCTAATGAGTTTTATCGGGTCGCTTCATATAACGACTAACAACGCTCACTGCTTGTGAAATATCAGGCCTAGTGCATACCATAGCATACATAATACTACCCACTGCACTAGAATAAGGAACACAGGACATATGCTCCTCCTCCTCCTCAGTCTGCGGTGATAACTTATCTGAAAGTTTAAAGTGCATCGCCAAAGGTGTACTTACAGATTTCGTTGACTGTATATTAAATCGTGCAACAATCTTCTCAATATATTTCTTTTGAGAAAGATGTAAAATTCCTACAGTCCTGTCATGCAAAATCTCCATACCCAAAATTTTCTTTGCAGCACCTAAATCTTTCATCTCAAATTCAGCACTCAATTTCCTCTTTAGCACAATAATATCAAACATGCTCTTAGCTGCTATCAACATATCATCAACATATAGTAACAGATATATCAAAGACCCATCCTCCAATCTCCTATAGTAAACACAGCTATCCATCTGGCTTTTGGAATAGTTCTGACTAGCCATGAAAGAATCGAAACGTTTATGCCACTGCCTAGGAGATTGTTTCAGCCCATATAAAGATTTCTTCAATAAACAAATATGATCTTCCTTACTCGAAATAGCAAATCCCTCTGGCTGTCTCATGTAAATCCGCTCCTCCAACTCACCGTGAAGAAACGCTGTTTTCACATCTAACTACTCCAGCTCAAGATCCTGTGCAGCAACTAAGGCAAGTAAAACGCGAATAGAAGTATGTCTTACCACAGGAGAGAACACCTTGTTCTAGTCAATGCCCTCCCGTTGTGTATACCCCTTCGCCACAAGTCTCGCCTTATATCTCGCTACCTCAATACCGAGAATGCCCTCCTTCCGTTTAAAGACCCACTTGCTACCAACAATCTTCTGGCTCTTAGGTACTTTGACCAACTCCCATGTCTGATTCCGATGAAGTGATTCCATCTCTTCACTCATAGCCCCTATCCACTGCGACAACTCAGAACTAGCCATCGCCTCAGAGTAAGACGAAGGCTCATCTGTCTCCACCTCGTCACCTACGGTCAATGCATAAGCAATATCTGTATAACCATAACGTACCGATGGTTTAATTTGCCTTTTCTGTCTATCCGCGGCTATAGTGTGCTGCGGCTCTGCTGATTGTTCATTATCACCGACTTCAGGAACTGCGGCCTCATCTGTAATCTCAGCTTCTGTTACCTTCGAGGTCTTCGGAATCTCCACTTGAATCTCTACCTCATTGCTGACACCACGATCTGTATGCTCTGCTGGTTGTGTCTCTAGACCCCTCCTTTGAAGCATTGCAGTCTCGTCGAAGATCACGTCTCTACGATTAGAAAACCGGGTGATCTGAGATCAGTGCATCACAGTCGATAGCCCAGAAATATACACTTCTTTGCCCTCGGCTCAAGCTTATCATTACTCACATGAGCATACGCAGGACATCCGAATACTCGTAATCCGGAGTAATCAACAGGTTTCCCTGACCATACTTTCTCAGGAGTCTTCCACTCTATAGCAGATGATGGAGATCGATTAACCAGGTAACATGCCATGTTCACTGCTTCGGCCCAAAATTCCTTGCCTAAACCTGCATGCGAAAGCATGCTCCGAGCTCGCTCTAGTAAAGTTCTGTTCTTTCGTTCTACAACGCCATTCTGCTGTGGTGTCCTAGGCACTGTGTGGTGTCTCACAATCCCTTCTTTCTCGCAGAACTCGGTAAAATCTTTACCACAGAACTCCATGCCGTTATCAGTTCTCAGGCACTTGATCTGTTTATTTGACTGCTTCTCAATCAATACCTTAAACTTCTTGAACCAATCAAACACATCAGATTTGTGCTTCAAAAAGTAAACTCATACCTTTCTAGAGTAGTTATCGATAAATGTCAACATATATCGGGCGCCTCCTTTCGAAGGAACTGGAGGCGGGCCCCAGACGTCTGAATGAATATACTCAACCGGTCGCTTGGTCAAATAAACAACTGTTGTAAACTTAATCCGACGCTGCTTCTCAAAGATGCAGTGCTCACATAAGTCTAGCTTCCCTGTCTTTTGACCCTTCAACAACCCCCTATCACTCAGCATTGTCATACCTGCCTCACTCATGTGCCCCAAACGCATATGCCATAACTGAGTTAAGTTAGAATCTGACTCACCTGATGAAACTGCAGCAGCTCCGGTCACGGTCTCTCCTAGTAGATGATAGAGAGAACTCGCTTTCTTCCCCTTTATCACTGTCATGGCGCCTCGAGAGACCTTCAGCACTCCACCTTCAGCGGTGTACTTACATCCGATATCATCTAGTGTCCCCAAAGAAATAAGGTTCTTCTTGACCTCTGGTACATGCCTCACGTCTGTTAGTGTGCGCACCACCCCATCGTGCATCTGAATCCAAATTGTCCCTATCCCCACAACATTGCAGGTTGCATTATTCCCTATCAGAACTCTACCACCATTTGCAGTCTGGTAAGTAGTAAACCAGTTCCTATGAGGTGTCATATGATAAGAACACCCCGAATCTAGCACCAATTCGTCTCCTAACGAATCAGTAGTCACACACAAGACGGCCTCTGCATCACTAGTGCTCTCCTCAGCAACGTTTGCCACACTGCTTGTGGCATTCTGCTTGTCACCTCTATTTCTTCGCTTCGGACAGTCTCTCCTGATGTGTCCCTCCTCGTGACACTCAAAGCACTTCACGCATCCCTTAGACTTTCTATTGCGTGACTTTGACCTACTTTTACCTCTGCTGCTACTGGACCCTCGATGTTGTTCTCTATCTCGAATCACTAGTCCTCGCGCTACATCCTGCGCTAGACTGTCATCTCGCAACTTCCTCTGCCACTCTTTAGAGAACAATGCTGACTTTACCTCTTTCGAGGTAATCGTAGTACGCCCTTGGAGTAGTGAATCAGTAAAGTGCTCCCATGATTCAGATAAAGAAGCCAATAACATCATGCCTTGCTCCTCATCATCAAGTATCTTACCGACGTTCTTCAAATCCATCATGAGTTTATTAAATTCATCTAGATGGGATCTGATCGACGTACCTTCAGTATATCGAAATTGAAACATCCGCTTCAACATATACAAGCGATTGTTCAAACCCTTCGTTACATAGAGTGCCTGTAATTTTGCCCACAATACTGCGGCATCCTTCTCCTCAACCACCTCTATTAACACTTCATCCGATAAATTCAGCAAGATTATACTCTTTGCTCTCTCCATTAGGTCTGCTTTATCAATTGCTTTCATTATAATGGGTAACCCATCTTCACCATCTAATGCTTTGGCCAAACCTTGGGTTGTTAATAGCGCACGCATCTTGACGCTCCATAACCCAAAGTTGTTCCTCCCGTTAAATTTTTCAATCTCAACTTTCGCTCCAGACATAATTGCAATAGCAGAATTTCCAAATAATAATAAGGCGAGCAAAAGCTCCAAATCACAATCCAAAAAATCCAACCCTCAAGCTCTGATACCAATTGTTGAAAATATAATGCGGAAACGATAGGATCTTGCAAATTAAGTCAATGCAAAAATACCAGAGAAATAAACGAGGAACGATAAAGGACACCAGAGATTTACGTAGTTCGGTCCAAATATCGGTACCTACATCCACGGGGAGAGCCAGCAACAAATAATCCATTATAATCGGAGAATCAGAGTTACAAATCGCTCAAACGCTCGAGTGTTTCCCACACCTAGATTTAAGCCCAAACCTAAAGTGTTTACGAATAAATAACTTAATTGGACAAAATAAACTCACTGCACAAATCACAGCGTGTTGAAGCCCAAAACAAAACATGCGCACGTTCAAGAACGTCCCTATACGTTTTGCCTCCTTCATGCGGCTTTGGTCTTTGCTAAAAAAAAAAAACCTCAATTTCTTTTCCTTTTATATGCAGCAAAAACCCTAGTTCTGCTTCCCCTTTTATCTGACTTCCGAGGGCCCCACACATTTTCTTTTGCACGTCTAAGAAGGGAAGTGCTTCACTGATAAGCATTCAATAAATTGAGCTGGGCCCACCGAAATAGATATAATAAAATAAAGTGTGTGCCCATGTTTTGTCTTTTAGTGGCCTTCTCTATTCGCGTCGCCGTAAGCCCTTCATCCGAAATCAGCCAAATAGGAAAGTGAATTTGTTACGCAAACTTAAACTCAAGACATAAATTCAACAGTAATGGTACAAATGGTGAAAAATTAGACCCAACATACCGTAAAGTACCTTATCAAAACCTCTAACCTATTACGTCTCTCTCTCTCTCGAGGCCTCCATCACAGGTTCCTGGAAGACGTGTGGGTGTACATCATATCAGCATCCTCCTTCCTCTTCCTTCTTTGCTTGCTCAAATTGTAGAGAAGCAACAAGAGGAATCTCCCACCGAGCCCACCTTCACTCCCTATCATCGGCCACCTCTTCCTTATAAAAGAGCCAGTCCACCGGTCTCTCTCCGACCGCTACGACCCGATCCTTTCCCTCTCCATCGGGTCCCGCTCCGTGGTCATCGTATCTTCCCCATCCACGACCAAGTGTTTTACCAGGAATGACATCGTCCTTGCCAACCGCCCCCGCACACTCTCCAACGAGATTATGGCCTATGGCAACACCACCATTGCCGGCGCCCCTTACGGCCCCCACTGGTGCAACCTCCACCGTCTCACGGCCCTCGAAATCCTTTCCCTGCACTGCCTCGCCGGCTCCCTCACCATCCAGCTAGAGGAAGTGAGGCTTCTCGTGAAGAACCTCTATGAGGCAGCCACGGCGGCGATTGTGCAAGGGTGGAGATGATGTAACCTCTATGAGGCGGCCACGGCGGCGGTTGCGCAAGGATGGAGATTATGTTGAAGCTGCAGGAGCTGTCCGTCAACATCATCATAAGGATGATCTCTGGGAAGCACTACTTTGGGGCCTCCATCGACGCGGGCGATGCCGATGTGGCCAAGTAGTTCAAGGAGGTAATAAGGGAGGTACTCGAGCTGGGCGATTTCTTACCGGTGCTAAGGAAGGTGGTGGACTTCAAGGGGAGAGAGCAGAGGATGGTGGATGTCGCCAAGAGGTCCTATAGGATCTTGCACGGCATGATAGACGAGGTCAAGTCGAGAAGGCGGAGGAGCGATGGCGGCAGAGAGGTGGAGAGCAAGACAATGATCGATACCATTCTGTCGGAGGGCTACTCGGACGACATCATCAAAGGCCAAATCCTAGTATGTGTATAACACATGTTCTGTTCACATCACTCATGCATGTTTCAGAGATTTGTGAGACAGGTCTTTTAGTGCTCTCCAATGAGAAATGATTAAATGACGGACGATAATTTAATTTACTGTGAAATTAATAATATGTTATGAATTATAAAAATTAAATAACAAATAATTATAAATTATTGAAGGATCCACTCATTCAAGTTCACCAAAATAAGAAAAACAATGGTAAGAACATATCTGGAAAGAAAGGAAACGAGAGATGAGGGAGCAAATGGACAAAAATATGACTTCTTCCCAAACAAGGCATTTTCTATGACCTTTAGGTTTGAATGATTGTTTAAAACGGAGAAAGAAGAGAGTGGACAAAATGAAATTACTTCCATCATGCGTGAGGTAATTGATTTAGGTCAAGTTCTACTTTTCTTTCTTGAATTTACTCATGTTTTTCAACTCTGATCAATTCGAGCTGAATACTGGTTGAACCATACCGAAGCATGTCGTCTCGAAAACTGTCACCATTGACAAGACAAACCACCATAGAAAATCACTTCTACATCTACATGATGCATGAAACAGATAAATTTTGGCAAAAGTATACCACAAGTATCATAACTTGTGTACGGCGATCACTTTAGTGCCATAACTTTTTTTCGGATCACTTTGGTGTCAAGTCGAAGAAAAATAGATCACTTTAGTGACTTTGGCCAAAAAGCTGACCTGATATTTATATTTTAAAAAAATGATCTGACTTGTACATGTGGAAATTACGTGACTTTTTTTTGAATTTTTTAATTTTTAGAAAAATAATAATATTATTATTATTTATTTAAAAAAATGAGGTTGTAGCAATAGCGAGGGAGCCCTCGCCGCTGCTGCCACCAAGCCACCATCGCCGGGAAGGGCCGGCGATGGGCACAGTGGTCGACGAGGGTCACCGGCCCCTGGCCAAGGCTCGGCGACCCTCGCCTCGCCCAGCGAGGGCCGGATCCGGCGAGGCGAGACCTCGCCGTCGCCTGGGTCACGAAGGCGAGGTCCCGCCTTGCCCAATGGAGGCGAGGTCCCGCCTCGCCCAGTGAAGGCGAGGCCGACCTCGCCGTCGCCTGGGTTGCGACGGCGAGGCGCGGCCTCGCTTTCTCTGGGCGAGGCAAGACCTCGCCGTCGCGACCCAGGCGACGGCGAGCCCTCGCCTCGCCCAGCGAAGGCGAGGTGAGACCTCGCCGTCGCCTGGGTCGCGATGGCGAGGTCCCGTCTCGCTCGGCGAAGGCGAGGCTGACCTCGCCGTCGCCTGGGTCGCGACGGCGAGGCGCGGCCTCGCCTTCGCTGGGTGAGGCGAGACCTCATTGTCGCGACCTAGGTGACGGCAAGGCATAGCCTCACCTTCGCTGGGCGAGGCGGGACCTCGTCGTCGCCTGGGTCGCGACGGCGAGGTCCCGCCTCGCCCGGCGAAGGCGAGGCCGACCTCGCCGTCGCCTAGGTCGCGATGGCAAGGCACAACCTCGCCTTCACTGGGCGAGGCGAGACCTCGCCGTCGCGACCCAGGCGACGGCGAGGGTTGCCAGCCCCAGCCAGGGGCCGGCGACCCTCGCCGACCACTGCGCCCACCACCGCCGGCCCTTCTCGGCGGTGGTGGCTTGGCGACAGCAGCGGCGAAGGCTCCCTCACCACTTCTGCAGGGCTTTTTTTAAAATTTAATATAATATAATTTAGTTTTTTTAAAAAAAATACACGTCAGCGGGCTAAACGGCGTCGTTTTTGGTTTTTAATGCTGACTGGACCTCTCCGACGAGCCGTGTCAGCGCCACATCGGATTTCCGGCGAGCCATGTCAGCATTGGCACTAAAATGATCGTTTTTCAAAAAAGTTGACACCAAAGTGATCCGAAAAAAAGTTATGGCACCAAAGTGATCGCTGTACACAAGTTATGGCACTTGTGGTGTATTTTTGCCGATAAATTTTGTACTTACACATGAACAAGACAATAAGAGCGGCCAATTATTGATATCGACTTAAAGCGAACCTTTTCCTCTGCATTTTCCTCTTTACGTCTGAACTCGATGGTTCTTCAATTTTGAAAACCAGTTTCATCTCTCTTTGAAACAAATGAACATACTTAAGGCCTGTTTGGTAACTTGTTAAATAATAAAAATTTCTGTTCTTTTGTTCCCAGAATCAGTTTGGGAGCAGAAATCCGTTTGTTAAATTTTTTGTGCCTGGGCACAATTTTGCAAAAAATTGTTTCCAGAATCAATTTTGGAACAGAATCAAGAAGCACAAAACAGTAGCTTCTTGATTCTAGAACAATTTTTCCATTTCTGATTCTTCTTGATTTTCTTCTTTTTTTTGATTTGTTTTTGTTCTTCGACCTATCGCCCACCACCCACCGGTGACCGGCCAGGGCCGACGAGGGCGTTGTTGCCCTCGCGGCTTGGGCAAGGGTAGCTCGTGACCGCGACGGCAAGGCCTCACCCAGCCAAGGCAAGGCTGACTTCACCATCGCCACCCAGGCGATGGACCTGGGCGGCGGCGGCGAGGGCGGCGGCGAGGGCCGTGACGCCATCGCGGCCCTGGCTTATAGCCAATCGCGGGTGCCGGCGACCAGCCTTGGCCAAGGAAGGGAAGAGAAAGAAAGAAAAAAAAAGAAAAAAAGGAAAAAAAAAAGAGAAAGAAATATTAAAAAATTCAAAATATTATTAAAATATTATTAATAAAATGAAATTTTGTGTAGTTATCAAACGCATTTATGTTCTTTTTCTATTCTAAAAATAGAAATTTTAAGCAGTTGCTAAACGCCTTCAAATGCTTAAAAATTATTTCAGGGCACAGAATTAAAAAGAATCATTTCTGAGCAAAATCTATTCCCAGGCACAGGATGGCTGCCTTGTGTAGCCTTAGCAAATTACTTAACCATAATCCGCGGCAATCGATGTTAGCTACCGGCACGAACACATCCTCGGTGACAATAGAATGGGTCATGTCCCTCCTACTCAACCATCTAGACGTCCTGAAGAAAGCTCAAGCAGCAATAGACGGCGTCATTGGCCGAGACCGTCTAGCTGACAAAGCAAACATCCAAAAGCTGACTTGTCTTCAAAACATCATCAACAAAGTGCTCTGATTGTTTCCGCAGACGCCACTCCTAGTGCCTCACGAGTCCTCTAAGGAGTGCACAATTAGCAAGTTCGACATGCTTGGATGTAGGGGTGTCAATGGGTCGGGTCGGATCGGGTTTTCATAATACCCGACCCGACCCGACCCGAAATATACAGGGTCACGCACGACCCGACCCGACCCAAGACCCTGTTCAGTATATACTCCAAGAATAGAATCGGGTCGGGTCGGGTTGGTCCGGGTCGGGTTTAGGGTCCCATGGAGTCCGGGACGAATTGGGGGTCAACGAAGAGGATCAACTTGTGCGCTTCTTCGCCCCCGAAAACCAAGAACCACGAAGAACACCCCTGCATCGCGAGTCAAGAACCGCGAAGAACACCCCTGCACCGCGAGTCGTCCGAACACAATGAATCAAGCAAGAAAAAAGGGAGAAGAGAAGCTCAGAGGAGCGGAAGTGGAGAGGGTACCGTGGGTACGGTCGCCGCCGACACGATAGGAGGCCATGAGGGTGCCGACGACGAGGAGGGAGACGGCGAGGGCGATCTCCTTGATGGGGGGACTGCTGTTGACGGCGTAAGGGAAGTCCATTATCATGTCCTCGTCCGAGATCGAGAAGGCATGGTCCACGTACGCCATCTCCCCCGACCGAAAGCAAAACGAGAACCCCGCGTTTGGTCTTGAGCTGAATCAAAGGCTGGTCGAGTTCGGACGAAGAAGAAGAAGAAGCACGGGAGAGTTTCTGCAAATTCGCTGGGTTTCGATGAGAAGAAGAGAAGAAGAAGCGATTGGGGATGACTTTTTTTTTCTTTCGAACCAGAGAAGACTTTCTGGACGAATTGGGCGACGACTCGCGGAGATCGACGGTGAAGGGGGGATCGATCGCGCCGGGGGGAAATGGTCGGAATCGAAGAGGGAGGATCGATCGGGGGGGCGTGGGAGGCGAGGAAGACCATGGCTGAACTGGAAGGGGGGAGACAGAAGTTCACGGTGGAGAGAGAAGAAGCGAAGGGGAGAGGGGGGGCGGAAGTGGTGCCAGGTCAAAAAAGCCTAGCCCGGCCTGACCCGGCCCGATCTTAATAAATATCCATATCTAAAATCCATACCCAGAGAAAATAAGACCCGATCCCAAAATATCCTAAAATTTCGGGTCGGACCGGGTCGGATCGGGCCGGGCCGAGTTGGCTCGGGTTTTTTTTACACCCCTACCTGGAGGCACCATGATCCTAGTAAATGCGTGGGCAATTCAGAGAGACCCAAAAGTGTGAGGTGATCCAACAAGTTTTAAACTAGGGAGATACAAGGGATTGGAAGGGCATCATAGGTGGATGGTTGTTGCCGTTTGGCATGGGGAGGAGGAGGTGTCCCGATGCTGGCCTTGCCAATAGAGTGGTAGGTTTGGCTCTAGCGGCGCTTATTCAATGCTTGGAGTGGGAACGAGTCGGCGAAGAGTCGGTGGACTTGTCGGAAGGGACGGGACTCACAATGCCCAAGAGACAGCCATTGGAGGCTATGTGCAAAGTGCGCCAATGCATGATTGGTAATGCTCTTGCATAGCTTTGAGAAGGTCGTTCTCTAGTGAATTTATTTTGGTCCTGTTCAACCGCCACAATGCTTATGAACTAATGTGTAATAACAAAGTAAGTTGGTATGAATGAAATGAGGTGCAAATGAACGGAAGGGAGAAAAAAATGCAAAGTAGAGCGGAATGAAATAAGAATTCTAGTTCGTGTCTAATGATAATGTGTTAAAAGAAAGAAAAAGAAGATTGGATGTGTAATGTATTAATGAAATGCCCATTCACATGGACTTTCATTAGGTCTTTGAACGGAGTAAGAATACTTTGGACGATTATTATTGTAAGATGATATGTATGTTTGAAGAAAGGACCAGCCATTAACTAAAGTTGCAATATGATTTTCATCTCCTTGGTATACTATGGATTTCGAGGTTTGACTGACTTCTCCTCTGGACATCATATCAGTCCCTAGGCAAATCCAATGTCATGGGGTTAGAGGTTGTTGTGTAAGTACAAAGATTTGGCAGTCGCAAAGAAAACACATTGGTTTGAGAGAGAGAGAGAGAGAGTGCCTTAGTATGCTCCAAATTTCGAGGCCATCAAGGAAAGAGATAGATTTACAATTGGTGTCGTCGTGATGGCAACGCAAGCATGATAGAGCTAACGAAGCTAGAGAGAGAGAGAGAACAATGCTAGGCAGCGATGTCGACCATAGTGGCCAATGGCAACAGGTGGTGGCTACTAGTGGTGGTGGACGGTGGCTCTGCATAGGACCTAGAATGGGTGAGTTGCTTGGAGTGAGTTGCTCATACCTGATAGTTCGAGTCCGACTGTTATAATCGGTACATATCCTACTCCTTGGTGGAATAGTTGCTGCTAGTTTCTAGGCGTCTCCTCCTAGATTTCTTTGCTAGGTGCGACTTCCTTTCTCATCTTCTCTGTTAACAATTCCACTAAAGATGGAAAGCTTTTCTTGGAAACATCTCGTTCGGCTTTGTCTTTCCTAACTTGCCATAACCCCCGCTTTCCCTTTCGCTTTCGCTTTCCCATGGCGGATTGGTCTGGATGATCACTTTATGAAATTCCTGAAGCTTTATTAGTCACCCAATGAGAACTTAGTTGCTTTCTGGAGAGAGTTCATTAAACTTGGTTTGCTTGGTTGCTTAGTTTATGTAATTTGCACTTTTTTCATTCAACTGCGCATGTACCTGTGCACACTTACATGAAATATTATTTACTTGGTGTGTGACGAACTTTTTAAGGATTATATTAATGAGTGCCCCGGGCATACTTGTTAAGCAACCAATTAAGAAAATTTTATAATGTTTAATGTGTCAATTGCTTTCTGTTATGCACGATCAGTACCTTGAAAATTAAATTATTATAAATAAAGTATACTTGATGAGTGCCTACCGTGACTCTTATTTTAAAATGGATCTTGACCATTTAACTTGATGACTCTCAAATGAAGTTCATGTGGAACAATGCGGACCGTTTAAATGCATTTCAATACTATGTGGCAGTCATTGAATACTTTGCTTGTTGGTAAGCAACATCATGGATCAGTACACGCCCTGGGTGGGGAAATTCTATGATCCAGTCTAGCAATTTACAGAACCGGTCCGATTTGTCATGTTCACCATTGTGGAGAAAAATGTCAAACGTCGAATAACTTTAAAAAGATAGTAGCTTATGAACATTTAAGGAAATAATTGACTGTAAAACTGTCAATGTTACTAGTGATTAAGAAAGATAATGACATGTGAGGACTATTGCCCACTGATGGGGTCGTTTAGCTCACAAACTGTAAAGAATTGTTACGATCA
This sequence comes from Syzygium malaccense, assembly GCA_031216405.1. Classification (NCBI taxonomy): domain Eukaryota; kingdom Viridiplantae; phylum Streptophyta; class Magnoliopsida; order Myrtales; family Myrtaceae; genus Syzygium; species Syzygium malaccense. Next base: position 11,994,001 of record CM062258.1, read on the forward strand.
TAAAGGTAGGTTCCTAAGAATAGGAAAAGACATTTACGATGAATTCAAGATTGTTGTGATTTTTCATAGAACGTTATTCAGGCTTGCGTGCTCAACCTTACGAGACTCTAAGGTTAATAATTACATGCAGAAGACGGTTACTAACTTTTCATTGACAAGAACTTGTAAAGAAATTACCATTATTAAGGGCAACTACTAAATATAGCTACGGTCACTTATAACAATCTGAATTACTTGTCTAATTGAATGCTAACATTTTCATATTACAAACTCTATGAACAAATTTATCATTATAAATGGATGTTACTAGTTCCAAGTGCAAATAAATTACGACTAGTACATATAAGTTACGATCGACAGAGTAAAATGGCGTTAACATTTTCGTCTTACGAACTCTATAAATAAATTATCGTCGCGAAGTTATATTACTTAGTTATGAGTGTAAATCCACTGCTTGCTCTCCTGCTCTTCTCATCACTCGACTCGTTTCGCGTACTCATCCTTTCCCTGCTCTTCTCCCATGTCTGAATCGGAAGAAGCTGTGCCTCCGCCGCCGCCGCCGCCGCCGCCGCCGCTGCCGTTGCCTCCTCCTCCAGAACAGGATTCGCCGCCGCCTCTGCAAATAGAAGCGCCTCCCGAAGAGCCCGACCCCGACACCGCGTTTCGCCTCTGGCCCCCGACCCGGATCACGCGCGACGCGATCGTCTCGCGCCTCGTGGAGACGCTGTCCGCTCCGTCGGCGCTCTCCGCTCGCTACGGCACCCTGCCCCGGGACGAGGCGGCGCCCGTCGCCCGCGCCATCGAGCAGGAGGAGTACGCCGCCGCCGCCGCCGCCGCCTCCGCGGACGACGACGGTGCGGACGTCCTCCAGGCGTACGCCAGGGCGATCGCCCGGCGCATGCTGGATTCCCTCCAGCCGCGCACCGCCCGCGACCGCGGCTCCTTCCCGCCGAAGACCCCCGAGGTGCTGGACGTCTCCCCTTCTTTCGATTCCGGGGTCGAAAGGTCGTCGTCGTTTTGAGGTGGGGTGTTCTCTTTTTGGTTGCGCCTTCCCTTTAGATGACAAGCTCGGGGTTTTGAGGTAGTACAGTGAAGTTGTATGTCTGATAGGATAACATGTGTTGCTGTTTGTCGTGGATTTGTGCATAACATCTTTTACCCTTTGCTCGAGGAGTATTGTTGATCTCGTATGTGTTGTAATTAGGGCAACTTGGACGTCTGAAAGCCTCTCGGTTGTTGATTTGCTATGAGGAAAGGCTTTCTTTTGTGCTAGATTGTACTTTATGTTTGGTTCTGATAGCACTTCCAATTCACACGGAATTCGTTGGCCCTCTGTTTTGATAAATTTTCCTGCTAAATTTGGGCTACGGAACTGTTTCTTAGGGGTCGTAGTCATCAGATTACCCTAGATTTTCAAAGTGTGCATTGTAATGTGATACCTTGCAATGCGAATGTGTAGCGTGGCTACGTATCCCGTAACTACGAGAACCATCCCTTGAGACCATCCCTTGAGGGCCAGGGACATAGAAAGGGCCCTTATGAACTTAAGTCTGATCTGTCTTCTCCATGCAAGGTTTTCTGTTGAAAATAGGATGTGGACCCGTTGATCACTAGCTGTACATACCGTGAAGAATACAGGCATTATCTTGAGTAAACATGTGTGTCCAAATGAGGAAATTAATTTGATCGAATTTGGTGGAAGTTTGAGCAATGGTCATCACTAATGAAGGTCAATTGGCAAAATCAATCAACACCCTTTTTGACCGCTTTCTGGTGCAGCTCTGCTCATGGTTTTAAGCCTCTAACCCCTTTGCTTCATGTTGCCTTTCTTCTTATTTTGGGCTTGAGGTGGCTTGCTTTGGCTGTTTTCTATTAGGTTATGGTGATTGTTAAAACTTGAAAGTAATAACTGCCAATGGTTATCACTAATGAAGGTCAAGTGGCAAAATTAAATCAAACCCCTTATCCACAATTTTCTGGTGCAGCTTGGCTCATGGTTTTCAGCTTCTGAGCCCTTCACTTCATGTTGCCTCTCTTCTTATTTTGGGCTTTTGGTGGCTTGTTTTGGCTATGGTGACTTAAAACTTGAAAGTAAGAAGTACCAGTCAACTTTTAGTTGGCACTGAAATTGGCTTAGCATTTATCAATTAAGCGAAGCTCCTAAATGCTATCACACATGTTTTAAAAGCTGATATACCAGTTGCTGCTGGAAGCACTTTGATGCACTCAGTTGGATTATTTTGATGCCCCTAATTTTTCCAGAACTAGTCATCTTGAAGTCGATCAATACAGGCCTATTGGAATCTTCTATTTACCTGCTACTTTTTCTTTGATTTGTTATTTGATGGGTCCTATCCTATGCGGGGATGCAGCGGCAGATGGCAGTGTGAATAAATGTCTTGTTGCCTGTCCTAGTGTGAAATAGTAGTAATAAGAATAGAGATCTTAAGCTGTTTTTTCTTCACCATATAGATAGATATCCCAGGGCTCAACCCCAGACAGGCGGTGGAAACTATGGAGGAATATTTTAATCCTTACCAACTTGATCTTGTCACCCCTGGATCTGATGGTGCTGAGTGGAAGGGCCATCGCTCAAGGCATTTTGGTCCTTGGTTTGTTCCACCATTTTACCTAATGAACCTAATGGTCCGAAGTCAAACATCAAACCCTCTGTTAAGTGCAGTAATGCATGCTGTTGAGGTATCCTATCCATTAAACTTATCAAATAAACTTCTCATTTTTGTATTGTTTCTGAAGGGATATAAACTGTCGGGGAAATGTAGCTCAGTTGGTAGAGTGGTGCAAGGACATGTGCCTCAGGAAAAGAATTTTTTTTCATTTAAGAACCCTCCTCTCCATTGTATTGCAAAAATGGAAGCTAGCCTTGGGTCACTGACCTCAAAGTCCAGTCCATCAATGATTCCCTCAATATCCATAAACAAACAGTTTCGTAGATGACCAAAAGGCAGGATGATTCTGCGAGTGCCTAAACTACTATTTATTTGCAATTGTCTTTGTTTTAAATCTGCGCTCAGGCTTATTAAAGTATCTAAACTGAAAAATCAGAACATTGTAAGAGCATCCGAGTCTGATTGTGAAGCCCAAGTTGAAGCTTAGCAGATGCCTCAATCTTTAAACATTTGCACCAAAGAATGCCTTCTCGTGATATGACCACATTGAATTACGAATTTGAGTACAGGGTGGAAGGATAACTGGAAATACTTTTCTTTCAGTATAGCAATCACTTATTTTAGCAGTGTAGTTTTCTATATGCGGGGCTCCTAGGAAGTCATTGTCCGTACTTTGGGTGCATTAGCTGATATTATGGACTAGCCTTTATGTTTTGTCGTGTTCAATTTTTCAAGCATGGGAATGTTTTTCCTTTCCACCACTGAAATTAAGAGCGAACCAAGTTGAGTTATGCCTTTATGAGGCGCAATATGAAACCAAGAGGATCCTTCTTTTTTGACTTGAGATTTGGCGCATAGGAATTTAATCTGTATTTGCTTCGCACATATTTGGTCAGATTAGTTTCCTTCTGCACCTTGCTAGTTGCTATTGCCGTTGGTGGTAACCCAGTTAGATCATCTTAAGATTGACTTAGCAGCATCTGCACTAGAGGAACTTTGCAGCATGATGGATGGGCAAAGGATTTTTAGGATCTGCAACATGTGTCGGTGTTGAGACTCGGAGCATAGTTGAACGGAAGTAAACTACCCAGCCTACTAGACGCCAGACACCACCATTTCAGGGTACCTTCTGCTTTAAATCGATAAGCTATTGGCAGCTTTCTTAGCTAAGCGGACAGCCTATTGTCGAGCCGACAGTCATCTTTCATTCCCCTTCTGTGTTTTTTTTTTGGTTGAATCCACTTCTGTGTTGCTTTTTCTAGTTTCTACCAGATAATGTCTAGGCATCAGATGGTGATATCTTTTGGTTCTACAGCTAGTTACAAGAACTTGTTCGATGTGAATAGGCTCTGTGTGTTCAATGTTCAATGATTCAAGCCCTTTTGCGTCCATCATACGTACTTCCCACAAGGTTGGCCGGGAGTGCAATTTGTTTTCGACCTTCTAAGAAGATTTGAAAATTCAAATCTACTATATGTCCCGCATGAGTATATTAAATTGCACTTTCACTAAATTATCAACTAGTCAGTTGATTTTGGCGATTTTTGCGAGGATTCCCTTCAAAGTTCCTTGGCCATATTAATTACAAATGTATCTCTCTATCCAACCTGGCAGGACTCACGGACAATTTTCATTAGCAGATCTTTGTCGTACCCAAGAGCAAGATGACAGCAATTTAAGCGAAGTTCTTGCCTCATGACTGGCAACAGAAACCCGGCACGTACTTGAACCATGATAGGTTCTGGTTAAGGTCTCAACTGAGATGAACGGGAACTGTCCCCAAAGTATCACGGCCGTGCGATCAATCTGCCGATCGCAACCCAATCTACCAAACTTGCAATTTTTTTTGCTAATATGGTCTTCGAGTTTGTAATTTGTGCTATCAAGTTCTAGGTTCGGGCAAACTCTATGCCTATCGATTGAAAAGGGAGAGAGAGATCTCCTGAGCCTGTGACAAAAATTCACGGGCTTGAAGAAATAATGATACGCAATCTTTCAACAATCGATTGAACTCCATTTCGTCAACCTTGGAGTGCTTCCACCGTCTTCCTCCCCCATATCTTTAGTCCCTCCAACAGCTAGCACTCGGTTTTAGCATGTCAACGAGGTGTATAAGTATCAAACGTTTCTGTGGAGGACACTAATCGCCAAAGAGAGGCTGCAACCATGAGGCATCAATGGCGTCGTTTCGTGTCCCGCGCGATATTGCTCGGCATGGCCTTCCTTCTCCTCTCGTGCCCAGGCATGGTGGCGTCGAGGCATCTCAACGCCAACGAGATGTCCCCGACCCGGTCCTCGCTCCCCATGTTCAAGGCAGCTCAAGCTTATTCCGGCCCCAGCAATAGAGGAATTGGCCACTAGAAGAATAATAGGTCGGGTCCATTGAAGACCCGCCTATGCCAAATTGTTTGTTTTGTTTAATAATCTGATCATATGGTGTTATCTGATACTTTGCGAATTGCAAAGTTTTTGTTTTACCGCTGTTTCATTTAGATAAATAGAGCAGGGTTCAAATCTTGGCGAGTGCGAAACACTTCTTTTTATCAATTGCAAAGAAAAAAAAGGCAAATATATCAAATTTCTTGTGGGAGAAAAATAAATCCTCGATTACTGCTAAAAGGAAAGCAAATTTGAGGGGCCCAACAAGCATTTTATGTTATGTCAAATTCATGTTGTGTTAATCGTTTTACGGTGTTTATATCGTGTCTGAATCCAATTATGTTACGCGTGTAGCTCATCGTATGTCTTTATCTTTATCTTTATCTTTATCTTTTCTTTCTTTAGTGGACAAAAAGAAAAATCCAAATATGGTGACTTATTTTTGTCACGACTCGCGGGCCTTCACTTTTTGGCTCCGACGCAAGAAATAGTATTTTTTATTTGTTGAGATTAAACGACGAAAATCGTACGGTCAAGCAATAGAAACACTCATCGTGCCAAGACATAGGCCACGAAATTTATCTACACGAGGGAGAATACAAAAAGGTCAGAAGGGTTTTGAACCGGATGAAAGATCCGGTTCAATATAAAAGCGAGTATGGTAACGCCAAAAACATCCTTGTCGCCATCGATCCTCGAAAAGTTTGCTTGTAATCTTCCCATCAAAGCAAGACACTTTGGACAACCATAAGATGAAATGAACCTGGATTTAGTCCCAACCGCTTAATTTGCGCTCTCATCTTTATTCAATCTTTCGCCCTTTTGTACTCTCTAACCTTTTGAGCACTTTTCTTTTGTTGTCTCCCCTCCTCAACGCATGTCCCCAAAATTTTTGTGATGGGCTATCTTAATTAGGGTTCTTAGGCTCCGGTGCTATGTTTGAAGAGGATTTTGGTAGAAAAAATAAAAGGAAAAATGACTTCGAAAATGTGATCATTTTCGTATAACGTTCACTTGAGTATTAAGTAGAAATCGGAAAGTAGTGGTGAAGAAAGTGTGAATTTGGTAATAACTTTTATGTCAAATGATTTGATGCGTGCTATTTTTGAATGAGAAGGGAGGCTAAACGCGAAGGTTGCCTCAACCCTTTAAGCTGGGCTATTCTTGCATGCCAATAGCAACTTACGCAATGGGAACTGACAAAAGAGATCGTTTATCATTGAACCGTCGTCTTTGAATAGGCTTGGTCAATCCAACAAGCAATTGTTATCGAGTAATCAAAACAAGCATTAGGAATCGGATTCGCCATATGCAACTCTTATATCACATGAAGCACGTGCATTTCTAATTCTTAGGGTGTTTAGTTATTAGGATAACAAGAATAGCTATCTTAATTAGATTCAACTTCGTCAATAAGTACCTCCACCGTGATGAACTACATCTTGGAATAGACTCATGAACATATAAGATGAGTAATGTATTGGGAAAAAAATGAAAATTAAAAGGGTTAATACCGCAAAAAAAATCTCAAATTGAAACATTTGTGACGAATATGTCATAAATTAATTTTTTAACTATCGAACACCCCAAACTGCTGCACTTGTGATAAATTCACCACAAACTAATTTTTTTACCACTAAAAACTTCAAATTTATACATTTGTGACAAATTTACCCTTCAGTAAATTAGATTAATACAAAAAAAATCACAAACTAGTACACCCGAGACAAACGAAGGACAAAATCTCAAACTGGTACATTCGTCAATTGCCATGTGTTATTTAACTAAGTAATTTGATAATAAAATTTAACGAAGATTAACAAAGGACAAATTGATACATATGAGATTTTTTATGATCAAAAGATTAATTTATGATAAATTTATTGTAAATATACCGATTCGAGGCCTTTCGCGATAATAACTAAATTAAAAACGTTTCAAGTGAGAATTTCTAATACAAAAAAAAATCAGCTCCGTCCCTGCCGCAATTTAAGCATTCAGTCATGTCAAATCAGAAACTTTATTATGCCTCCGACAAAAACAGTTAAAAAGAAAAGTCGCTTTGTGCTGCTGCCGCTCGAGAGAATCTTCACGAGTTTCGATCGCAAACCCTCGTGCTCCCAACATCACCGGGGCGGTATCGCACTATTTGGAGCGACTCCCTTTTTTTTCCGTTCGAAGAGAAATCAAGGGTTAATTCCACCTCCGATCCTTCATTTCTTGCCAAATGCCCAATTATTACTAATATGTGCGATCAAACTTTTGACTTGGGTTTGGGTAATCAAAATTATTAAGCATGCACCAATTTGTCATCACGATTCCGTCGTATTTGCTTGCTCAGGCATGGGCGAGTGCAAAAACGTTCTCGATAATACGGATGCGTCGACTAGGGGTGCAAATGGTTCGGTTCGGTTCGGTTCGGTTTTTCAAAAAAATCGAACCGAACCGAACCATTAAGGGTGCCCCCTTGAACCGAACCGAAAAATCGATTTGGTTCGTTTTGGTTCGGATCAGTTTTCGGTTTCAAGTTCATTAAGCATAGAGAGAAGAGAGAGGAGAGAGAAGGGGAGAGAGAGAGGGCAAAATAGCCCTAAATCAAAGTGTTTATTTTAGTTCGGTTCGATCCGAGCCGAACCGAATCGAATCGAAATGAACCAAACCGAAAAGAAAAATTGGTTTATTTTGATGATCCGAAACCGAAACCGAACCGAAATACACGAAATTTTCGGTTCGGTTCGTATCTCGGTTCGATTTTTCGATTCGGTTCTGACACCCCTAACGTCAACAACGCGGTATGCCACATTAGCGGAGAATAGTAGAGAGAGGGGGAGGGGGCAAGGAGAACTTCAATCGGCTCTCGCCCAGCAAACATATGCAAAGGCCACAGAGAACTTCAATGACCTGTTATTGCGGGGGAGGATCTTTGCTGTGTTAGCAATGCAATGTGATCAAAATAATGGATCGCTAATAACATGTAATGGAAGAATTGGATCGCACCAGTTGAGTAAGTTAGAGAACTTAGCTACACAAAAAAAAAAAAACTTAGGAACCCAATTGAACATTTGATGGGAATTAGGGTATTAAAAGCATGTTGGCCCAAAAAAATTGTTACATTGTTAGATCACCAAAGCGCTCAGCCGATGACATGGAGGAGGACGACGAGAGAGTCGGGGGCAAAACAATTGTTACAAGTTCTATGTAGCCTCGTCATGATAAATCCTACGTGTATCGTTGATGAGTATACGACGCAGTATTGGCTATGAGTATATGACGCCGCTTGAGTAGTAAAGTCTTGTGTTATGAACACAAAAGCAAGTAAAGAGTAAATGTGTTGAGCCACCAAGGAAGTAATAATATCCAAAGAAGCCGGAGCGATGCCTAATTGAAAATGAATCGAATTATCGATCGTGTTGTAAAGGCTTTTATATTCATGCCCTTATTGCTTCCCCATAGGAATATGTGCTTCTAAAAGATCTTTTATATTGTGCCCAATTCCGAATTTAGTTCAATACATACGACCAACAAATAGAAAAATAAATACGAGCAATTTTAGTCAACTAGAACGGCTATTTTTGCCAATAGACGAAGCAAGGAGGAGCGATCGGAATGGCTACCCTCTTTGACATTACACAAATTCGACGTCAGTCATCATTGGATGCCACCATCAATCCAGTTGTCCTGGGGTGGACAAGTCACGTTATGATAATAGTCCTTCCAAGGTGCTGGAGGTCCATCGCAAACTGGTTCGGGCTTGCGATCTCGTATTACCTATTATTGACCTATCGCCATCGCAAACTGATTTGAGCTCGCGATCTCGTATTACCTATTATTGGCCCATCACCGTCGGTGCTACATCTCATCTTTCCATCGGTTCAAATTGGGGGTATGCAAAATGGACCGGACTGGACTAGCCGATTTAGTCTGCTTCTCGAGAGTGTCGATTCGATTCCCGAGTGGTCCAATTCTCAGTTCCAAGGAAGAACCGAACCGGATCGGACCAACCGAACCGTACCGACTATATATATAGTTTAATTTTTTTCAAAAAATTAGTAAAATATGAACTAAACCCGAAGTGAACTTCATCGACATAAATTTATTGACAAAAATTAGTAAAATGTGAACTAAATCCTAAGTGAACTTCACCGACATAAATTCATTGACAAAAATTATTAAAACGTGAACTAAACCGTAAGTGTTTGATAAAAAAAAACACTAAACCCTAAATGACCGGTTCCCGGTTCAGTCCCTGGTTTCCAATTTTGGGAACCGATTCTCCCGATCCGGTCCCGTTTTGTGGAGCCGGATCGGATTGAGAACCGATGGCCCCTAATTCAAATTGGTGTCTCTACGAGTCAAGCCACACAAAAAAACAAAGAGAGAAAAAAAATAAGGGAAAGACTTCCAGCTTTCGACAAAGGGGAGGGAAAATGTGGGTAAGAGTTTGGTCCAGATTGTGACTAATTCCTGATGTTAGGAAAAAGACTATAACACTAGCGGCAACGCAGCTGTACTTATCCGCTTCGAGGAACGCAATTTCGGGAATCCACTGCAATTCGTGGCCATGATCAATGATCGTGGCCATTGGGGATCCAGGACCCGCTCCGTATTAAAGCGAAACCAAATAGAGTTTTAGGACGCCGTTCATTTTGCGAAAAAAAAAATGAGCGATTAAACAATATCTTTCAAAAATAACCGCTTATATTACTTGCAAAAATAAATGAATAGAAGCTTTTTTCATCGCCCATGAAAATAGGTGAGTAAAGATTGTTATCGATGATAAAAATAATTTTCTATTGACTAATTTTTCTAAACGATATAAATAATCATTTTTCGAAAAATATTTTTCTGATCACTCATTTTCCACGAAACGAATGCATCCTTAAATGGCACACATGTAATTAGCAAAATGCGCCCAATTGGGAACTTTAATATTCATACGATATAATTACATCTATTCTTTTTTTTTTTTGGTGGGTCGATTCCATGTGGATCGAGGTAGAAATATGCGGCACGAATGATGATGATTCGCAAAAATTGGTAAATTTCATAGATTATCCCAACCTTCTTCGTCACTTTAATCTAGTAACCCCTCGAGCTCCGCTGTCGATAAAAGGAAATAACGATCGCCCCGACAAGCATGTGCCTTACACGTATCATGCGTTCTTCAAAATGCGAAATCCGGGGGCGTTTCGATGTGTTGCCCGACGGCCACGTCTCCGCCGTTTTCGCCCAATCCCAAATGCCCTCGGGAAGGCGTAAAACGTCCTCCCGACGAGCACGTGTTCGTCGGCCGCGATTATTCGCCGTGACGACGAGCTCGGGATGTCGTGGGACCGAATGGGATCGAGTTTAAGAGTACTTTGGAGTAAAATCAGGGTCCCGATATTTTCTTCGGAAAAACAAAAGCCCGCGTGAGATATTTCCGGAGTCTCCCTTCGTAAAAAAAATAAGCTAGCACCTAAACCTAGGATAAACTATTCGAATCTAACATATATACCTTTGTATAAAACACACGATCCAGAAAACACCCTCGCTAGTTAACGATTTCTCCGGTTGAGCACTAATCTCGAATGAATGGAGTTAGGAAAAACGGGGCGTAAAACAAAATAAGAGCACCGGCCAGGGCCAGTTGTTGCGGGGCATCTTGACTTCATTAGGCCCCAAACAAACGCACCGTAACGGGGCAAAAACATTAAAAAAATATACACAAAAATAAGCGGTCAAAAACTTAAAGGGTTAATTTTACGGGAAAACTTTAAATTTATGATAAATTTATCTTAAATAAAAAATAAATTTATCATTCGTTAAATTAGATTAATATCACGAAAAATTATAAATTGATAAATATGTGACAAATAGAGAGATGAAACCTTAAATCGATATACTCATCGACTTCCTTACGTGTCATTCAGCTCAATAATTTGACGATAAAATTTGGCAAAAATTGGTAGAGGGTAAGCTTGTCGTAAAAATATAAATACGTAGTTTTGGGTGGTATTAACCAAAATTTAAAATCAAAAGGGGGAGAAAAGTAAAATAAAAACAGGAAGAAAACAAGGGAAGCGATGAATTTAACAAAAAAAGGAAGAAGAGGACAAAATGGTCAATCAGAGAAAGAATCGGAGCGCATTCATTTCTTCGCTTGTCGTCTTCGAAAGCATCCTTCCCCATCCATCATACCATGTGCTTCCCCTCGTCCTCCACCTCCTCCTCCTCCTTCCTCCTCCTTCCTTAACCAACCCTCCATCGCCGCCACCATCGCCGGCACCTTCTTCATCTTCATCGTCTTCCCCTTCTTGGCCTCGGCAATCTCGAGTTCCGCCGTTCAGCTGAGTCGTTTAAGCCTTCTGGGCCTTCGAGTTTCGGAGGCGCGGGGAGCGAGGCCGGAGATGAAGCGCCCTCTTGCCGGCGAAGACGCCAAGATGAAGAAGAAGGTGAAGCACGACCAGGAGTTCGAGGAGGAGGGCGGCGGCGGCGCGGTCCCGCCGACCGGGTTCGCCCACCTCGACGAGAACTTGCTGTTCGAGGTGCTCAAGCACGCGGACGCCCGCACGCTCGCGATGGCGGCCTGCGTGAGCAAGCTCTGGCACCGTACGGCCCAGGACGAGCGGCTCTGGGAGCTGATCTGCACCAGGCACTGGCCCAACATCGGCTGCGGCAACCAGCAGCTCAGATCCGTCGTCCTCGCGCTCGGCGGCTTCAGGCGGCTCCACTCGCTCTACCTCCCCCTCTCCAAGCAGCAGCAGCAGCAGCAGCAGCAGCCCGGGTCGGCCTCCTCCAGCTCGGCTCCGGCCTCGGCTTCGGCGTGGGCGACGCCGCTGCCGCCGATGATGGGGATGAAGCCGCAGACCAGGTGGGGTAAGGACGAGGTGCATCTGTTCCTGTCCCTGCTCTCGATTCGGTGCTATGAGAAGATGAATTTCACCGGCAGGGGAAGATGATGAAACCCTTTTCAGGAATCATCATATTATTGCTCTAATGATAATTATAACTGTGTATTTTTCTATTCTAACTTGGGTTATTGATTTTTTCTCTCTTATGGGGCTCTTGGGTTTGTTCTTGTCCCTTCTTTTTCCAATTTATTACTTGGTTACATTAGCCTTAGGACCTGGTGATTTTCTTCTGATTTCATGTGAAATAGTATGGGTATGATGATTTTTGTTCTTCTTTCTTCTCTGTGTAAACCTGACTATGAATGAATTACATGTTTGTTGACCTCTTCTCTCAAGCCCTTTCTGTAAATTGAGGCGGAATTTGCCAAATGCGTCCCGTTATTGCCATTTCATTCTGCCTCGAGTGGGGGGTGTTTGTGTGGAGGAGAAAAGGCCAAGTTGTGTTTGGATGGCCAACATTTAATTTGGGGGAGGAGGGGGGCGCGTAGTGGGATGCAGTTGCAGATGCTTTTTACCTGTATAACCACAAGGAGACAGAGCCAAAAGTCCAGTTGGACTTTAATGTCTGGTTCTGCTCATGCTTTCTGGACTGAGAGAGAGTGGAGAGAGAAAGAGGGAGAGAGACAGTGATATGCCGTTGGATCTGCAAAAGCCAAAATGCTTCGGCCAACGATGTTGTCGTATTGGTGGGCATTTTTCCCCTTGGAGCAGGTACTGCTTGACTTTTGTGCAGGTACAATGTAGCTCCTCCACCCTTACCATCGAGAAGAATACGGTATTGCCCGAGTTTATTCTCTTACCGAATTTTGACTTTTGGTTTGGTATTTTCTTTGAACCGTTCTTCTTGTACTCAAGTACGATGGTTGTCTATAGATAATAATGGCCCAAAGGACGATCATCTCTGATATATTTCCATTCAATTTCGTGAGCCCTCGAAACCAAATTACTAGAACAAAGCAGAAAGGGTTTAATTGTGGCAATGGGGACTCGCTAGAAGGAAGAGATGGAAGGCAACTATTGCCCGAGAATTTTGCGGAGCGATCCGTTTCTTTCTGTGTTTTGGGTGTATTTTGCACTTGAAGATCACTAAACTTCCGAGTGGGGATTGAGTTCCTTGTGGAAAGGTTGGATGAGACGGGTCCTGGGGATTTCAAGCAGCAATGTCGCGTGTGCACGACGGCTGTTTATTCTGTACAGCTATAATCTGGACATTGCTGAAATGCATCACGATCTCAAGTCTAGCGGTGAAAACCTGATATAAAACCTGATATCTGATGGCCCGAGACCAGAATGTATAGTGCCTATAGTGCCCGCATCCTAGGAAAAGAAGTGTTATCTGAAAGAGAATTCCCATGTCCCCTCTTGATCTGTGAGCATATCGATCTAGTATCATCTAACGTGACGAGGAAGACAGGCTTCCAAATTGCACTACTTTTGCGCCCGTCCCAATTATAATGTAATTAGTCATTTCGTCATAGCAAAGGATGTTTATGTTCATGTACTCCTGGAAGTCAACTTGGACCGCCAAGAAGCAATTCCATTTGGTTTTCCAACAACCCAGACATTTTGGCGCTAGTTGCGCTCCTGTGTCGTGGATAAGCGACGAGAAAGAAGAGATGGCTGTTGCTGACACGGGGGCTCTAATGGATAGCGTGCGACTCGGGACTGGTCGACCGATTCTCATTTCCTTTAAAAATTTCTGGAAGCTGTTCCTTTCACTTTGTAACTTAAGATATGCCTTTTTTTATATATTATTTTGGACTTCTTTGGCTGAAAAACAGTTGTTTCGGACTGCCATTTCTGCAGTTCTCTGTGATCTTTCGTTTCTATTTCGGTTGAACAAACATTTAACACAGAACTTTCATAAATGTCCCCTTTATCTTTTAGTTCTTCTCTTCCTCTCTTTAGAGTCACGTTCGAGCTCGAGCTGAAGCTAGCTAATGGACACTTAGACCAAAGCGAGGAAATGGAAACTTCGATTTGTTTTGAGTTGAGGAAAACGGGATTGGTTTTGGTACTTAGTTGGTTTGTATGTGAGAGGACGGCTAAAACGAAATGCGCGATGGCCATAGAGTTAGGGATGAAGGCATCCGCGCGCCTCTAAACTTTCACAAAATGTTCAATCACGTTTTTTACCTTTTTTTTTTTGTTTGATTGATTGGGTCATGAAATTATATATATTTTTTGTCAGTAAGTATTAAGGTGCCATCCAAATGGCTATCAATATTTGTAAAAGAAATAAGACAAAAGGTAAGGCTCCGTAATTTCACGGAAAATATTTTTCATCGTTTGATATTGAAAATCTTAAACAGACATACATTACTCTGGCACTAGTAACTTGCGCATGGACAATTGGGAAACTAGATATGGGCACTAGAGTCTCGGGTTAGGCCGCAATGGACCCCAACCCAAGCACCAAGGATCAGGGCATGGGCAACTAGGTCCCGAGCCTGGCCTCAATGGACTTGGGTGCGGGCACCTAGGTGCCGGGCTAGGCCTCGATAGACCCGAGCGTAGGCACTTAGGTCCTGGGCCCAACTTCATTGGACCCGGTCACAACATTTGTGGACTTGAGCATGGCCTCTGTGGAATCGGGTCCAGGTGTCAAGGCATCTGGCCCAGGCACCAAAGCTTCAGGCCCGGGCTCGATCGAGCTGGGTGCAGGCATCAGAGGCGTAGGTGTCGAAGTCTCGAGCACGGGCATCAGGATCCCAAGCTCTGCCTTGATGGACCCGAGCGAGAGCACCGGAAATCAAGGCACGGGCCCAACCTTGATGGACCCAAGTTTGGGCGCCAAAAACATGGTCTTGGATGCGAGGAACCAACATGTGTCCAAGCGTAAAGGTTTTGACCCAAGTACTGATACTTAGTCATGTTTTGAAAAATGATTTCTGATTCCTTAAAAGAATATCATTTTCCCGAATTTAAGTATAAGTTTTCATTGACTCATCTTCTAGAGCGAACTAATCGCTGGAAAATGAGAAAAAATATTTTTCATGAAACAAACGGAGCCTAAAAGTTTTCTTCGAAAAATCTAGAAAAAGAGAAACAAGTGATAAGAAAAACAGAGAGAAAAGGTTTAGCTTTAGAAGATGCGGCGGCGACCGACCCCCAGCGATAGTCCAGCATCCCCAGACGAGCTTCAAGCGAAGCCGCCACCTCGGCACAAAATCATTCAAACAGACACGGAGAGATACAGGCGAAGGGCCAGGCGAAGGGCCTGGCGAAGGCGCGACCCACTTGACATGAAGAACGGGGATGGTCAACTAGGAATTTTGTCAAACACGTAGAACGCATCGTCTACCCACTCGAAATGCTAAAGAAAAATCAGCAGTTTCACCATACCATACTATACAGCAAGCAAAACCCACACAAAAATTTGGACTAAAAGAGCTGCAAAATTGGCTTGGGGATTAAAGAAATTCACTGATTTGAATTGAACATTTTGCAAAAGTTTAGGAACAAGCCGTTAGAGAGAGGATTGCGTGTGAATTATTACAACGGCTGAAGAAGGTCCAAAAATTTTTAAATAAAAGAACCACAAAGGAAGAACAAATGCTCAAATTACACCAAAACCCTACCAAACTTTGGGGAAAAGTGTTAAAAAAGTCATAAACCTTTTGCATTGATGCCAATTTAATCCTAAATCTTTTTTTGGTGCTAATTCATTGGTGCCAATTTAGTCATAAATCTTTTTTTAGTGCCAATTCAGTACTAAACCTTTTATAGTAGTGCCAATTCAGTCATAAACCTTTTGTCTTTGTGCCAATTCAGTCCTTTCAGCCAATTTTGACCGGATTTTGCTGACGTGGACGCCGACCGGCGTTGACATGGATAACTTTTAATAATATTTTCATATTTTTTGAATATTTATTTATTTTTTTCTTTTTTTCCCTCCCCTTCCTCCTTCCTCCAACTAATTGCCGAGCCAGAGGCCAATGAGGTTGACCTCGCCATGGCTGGGCGAGGCTGGACCTAACCAGATCCAGTGAGGTTGGGCGAACCGCCGGTGAGACAGGACCTCGCCAGATCAGGCGAGGTCGGGCCTTGCCCAGCTGTCGACGAGGGGTCGAGCCCTCACTAGAGGCCTTCGACCTCGTGGCCTCCAACGAGGGCTCTAGCCCTCGTCCAGCCATGGCGAGGCTCGCCTTTGCCATCGTTGGTGAGGGCGAGCATCGCCAGCCTCTAGCCTTTGGCCGATCCGGCGACCGGCTAGAGGAAGGAGGAAGGGGAGGGAAAAAAAAAGAAAAGAAAATAATAAATTAAATTTAAAATATTATTAAAAGTTGTCCACGTCAGCGCCAGTGAACGGCTGTCGGCTAGCTGGCATCCACGTCAGCAAAATCCTGCTAAAATTGATCGGAAGAACTGAATTGGCACAAAAATAAAAGTTTATGACTGAATTGGCACAAACGCAAAATGTTTGGGACTGAATTGGAACAAAAAAAAAAAGATTTATGACTAAATTGGCATCAATACAAAAGGTTTAGGACTGAATTGACACTAAAAAAAGATTTAGGACTGAATTGGCACCAATGCCAAAGGTTTAAAACTTTTTTTGACGCTTTTCCCAAACTTTTGTTTTACAGCATCTCCGTTTGAAAGCAATTTCTTTCCATTTGGCTTTTAGTTTTAGAGTTCCGCACGTGATTCGCGGCGTGCGTCGGGAATGCCAATATAATGTCCGCTTCCATATCTCCATTTGAGTTTGAAGGTGTTTGTAACGTTCGTTTGATTACTATCTCAACGACATTTACTTCCTAGTAATTTCCTTTTCAGTGTTTGCGTTCCTCTCTCTTTACTTTTCAAGCCATACGTGTTTTATGTCGTTCTAATCCATCTTTGAAAGATGTATTCTGTAGAGTTTGATTGCTTTGTGATCGGGCTAAAATCGGTAAACCTAAGTTTTTTGTTTGTTTTTCCAACCGCCCGATCGTCGGAATTGCCAAAGCCCAGCAGACATATATATAGGAAGTGGCTTCAACCTCGTCCTCTTGTAAATCTCAAGCTTATGGGCCTGGTCCTGGGCCTGGGCCTGTCCGACCCATTTGCCACCGCCTTGTCGCGCGGGTTACGTGTAACCCGATTCTAGCGGTTAGGAAAATATAAAGGAAGAAAATGAGACAACATGAATTTCAAGGGACAAGCACTTTACTTACTATTACAAACTATCACCTAATAAACAACATTATCAAAATTCTTCACAATGATAACATTGTTCAATGGTCTGTGTACAAGAAAATGGGAACTCGAGATGCTTTTGGGGTATATTTTGTTTCGCAAAAAATGAATGATTTTAAAAATATTTTCTAAAAAATAACCGCCAGTATAACTTAAAAAAATAAATACGCAATTTTTTTCATTATTTAATGAAAAGATTTAATCATAAATTATTATTGATAATGAAATATTTTTTCTTAACTAATTATTTCAAGCGATATAAACGATTATTCTTAGCAAAAATGTTTCCAAATAATTCATTTTTCGCGAAATATACACAGCCTAAGATATTTTCCTTTTTTTTTACCGAAAAAATGGAGTAAAATTTCAAGGAAAGCATCAAATTTGGGCTGCCAAGTATGGTGTATGTGATACATGAATATTGGGAGAAAAATTAATCGAGTGGCTATCGATTCTATTGTGTACCTTAAAATCTAATGAAAACTTTGACTATTCAAAGCTTTATTTAAGGTTCGACCCCAAAAAAAAAAAACCTTATTTAAGGGATCTGCGCACGAGAAAGTGGGGATCGGGATAAAAACGCTCCATCGATGGGAACCCACTTTGACTTCCGCGTCGTTCATGCACCGAGAAATTCCACCTTATATGCTTGCGCGTTACTTCATCACATATTCACAAATCCAACTTCTCCCCCTTTTCCCTATGGAATCGCCATGCACTTTGGAGCACGAATTCGTCAACGTCTGCGGTCCAACCCATGTAAATCTTTCTCGATCGACGCACCATTAGACAGCAGCTCTTTACTACAGCACCAGCTTTCGGTTTCTCAACCAAATTGTTTAATTTTTACTTTGACCGAGGGTTGGTTAACTTGGACTTGTGACTCGCGAATGACAAATGCATCGAGCTCTTCGGTCCACGGATTCACTCCACCTTTTTGTCATTGTTGCGCAGGCAATGACGTCGCAGCAGCAGACGAAGACAGACGACGACCGGTAAAAGGAGTAAACTCTCAAGCTTTAGGCGAATTCGCGAGGCCTCCGAGATTTTTTCCACACTCGTTCTTCGTTTTTCTAAGCCGTGTTTGAATCATAAAAGAAGGAGAAAATGGCTGAATTGTCTAGAGGGGTTGTTGGGCTTCTTGTATTGATAGTCAAAAGCAAATTACGATGTGTCATTTTCGAATATTGTGGGTTACATGTTCCCATTGTATTTGTGCTGTTTGGCAGCAGACGTGTGCGAAGGTCCGTGGAATTTGTCCTCTTTTGGGTCAGCTTATTTAAATGAAAACTCTTTTCGAAAAATTGTTTCGCGACTTCCCAGTGAAAATAATTTCCAAGAAAAATGGCTAGTTTTCATTTATTGGATAATTTAAGGAAATGAATTTCTTCTTATCAGAAGGAGTAGTCGTTTTTCCTAAATTTTTTTATGTTTTCAGTTCATTTTTTCCATAGATAGATTAGTTTTCCAATAGCAAAAGACCGGAACGTCGAAAAACAATCTCCCAAAAAGATTTTTCTTTCAAACAAACGCAGCCTTAGTATCCTTTCTACAGTAATAAAACATACGTTAGTTGAGGACATGCTTAGGGATTTGTGAGATCTGGCGCATACCATATGTTCGATTCTCTTACGATGTGATACAAAAAAAGACTTTCGTAACAACTCTATAGCTACGTTATAATTCAGTCATTTCGATAACCACAGCAATCTCAAAACAGTTTTTACCATTCGCATTAATTGTTCTTGGCCACATCACAGTGCCTTTAAAGGATGAGTCGCCGAACGCGTGTGTATCAACACGGACACAACATTGCTACACCTGTACCAAACAAACTAAAAATGGATCGTGATGTACGAAATATTATGGCTTAATTTTGTAACTAGAAACCATTAAAACGAATTTAGGCGATATCTTCTTCTCTCTTAATTAGTTCCCTCTGGACTATCATACTTAGAGGAGATTAGTCGTATGTCCAAGGAACCATGAATATCCCAATGCTCGGAGATACGGAAGGTTCGGGTGGAAACTGACCTACATCTAAGCATCTTTTGAATTCCACCTACATTGAATGAAATCTAACTCGGCATGGTATATCGCTTCAATCCAAAGTTCAGCAGAAGGAGACACTGACGCCTCACGTCGCGAAAGGAGTCTGCCCACGTTAATTCCACCACTTCGCTTATAGCACAATGGAAAAATAGAGGAAGTTGTTGTTCAAATTGGACTAAAGTTTGTATGGTCCTCTTCTAAACTTGGACTACTGCATTAGTTTCTATTTACGAGCTTGGTTCATGTGAATTTCCATGATCGTTCCAAGCGTCAAGTCCTACTTTTCCATGCAAGCGATCGCCCCAAGTCGTGGAGGTGGCGGCAACATCACCCCGCCACGTGCTCGAAAGCACAGAAAGAATCAAATTCTACGTCCTCAAATTCAACTATGATTCGTTCATCTAGTCCTTGCTTGATCAACTTTGTATCAGGACGAACACTGGTTCCTGAATCTCTATATATACCAATCCAAACCTTCGCTCCTCAGCTCAAACACATCCAATAAAACATCATCCGACTTCACTCTTCCTGTCACGTATTGCCGATAACAAGATCACCGTTCTTTTGTCTTTCCATATCAATGGCGAGAAACACCAAGAGTTGCTTCACTGTCACATGCGTTCTCTTGCTTCTGGTGCTGTTTGTGAGCTCGTCGCTTCTTGCGTCGGCAGCTCGGCCTCTGAGTAATGTCGCTGCGGATTCTGTTTCCAGTGACACTGTGAAGAAGGGGATCAAGGTGCTGATCGGGGGGCTGCACATCGAGGCAATCAAGGCAGAAGGAGGGCCGAGCCCCGGAGGGAAGGGCCACGGTTCTCCAGGTGTCGCCTTCAAGAACTCTGGTCCCGCCCCCGGCGAGGGCCATTGATCGGAAGTGGTCGCGACCGATTGGAAGAGATTCTTTACATTATTATTCTCTTTAGCTCTCCAGCTAGAGAGGATGTTTAATTGATTTATTTAATTCGATTGGTGGAATATAGTATTGATTTGTGATTTCATACTTAGTTAGAGTATTTGTTCGTGCTATGAGTCACTTTTTCAATTGTGATATGCAATAAATCTCGGGATGTTATCGTTCTTTTGGGAGTACTATATATGTTATGAGATATATAATCATGTTCTCTTTGTTTAAAACGGGATCGCATCTCACTGCTTTCTTTGTTTCCGACTATTAATGTTTACGTGACAAAGATATGACTTCGTTCATGACATTGTCATTGTTCTAGTGAATGTACCAATTAAACTTGGCAACGGAATTTTTTTCGTTGCCAACAAAGTATGAGCTTATAGCGGCAAAATTGCTTTGTTGGTAAAGCTCAGTATTCTTGTAATGAATCGTAATTTTGAGATCATGTGAATTGAAAGAATATAAACAAATGCAGACAATGAAAACTTTAACTGGGAAAAAATTTAAAAGAGGGCCTTATCATTTGAGTTTTATTTATAGCTCAATCATTTTAGTATAGGAATAAGTGCCTTGGAAGTTCTAAAACTTATCAAGAAAGTACAATTGAGTCTCAAAACTTTCAAAAAGTGCAATTAAATCCTAAAACTTGTCACGAAGTGCAATTGAGACGTAAAACTTTCAAAAAGTATAATCAAATTCTAAAACTTATGAAATTGTTCTAATCTAAGTAATTCCGTTGATTGTACTTTCTGAAAGCTTTAGAACTCGATTACAATTTCGTGACAATTTTTAAGACTTAATTGCAATTTTTAAAAATCTTAGAACTCTATTGCACTTTTATAATAAGTTTTAGAATTTTCAATATACTTATCCCTTTAACATGTAAATAGAATTATCAGATAAACAGGAAAAAGAAAAGAAAGTGATGGGACACGATTTCGTATATAACAGTGAATAATTATTTCATAGCTCGTAGATCACAACTGAGAAAACGATGAATACTACAAACAAAAAAAGAAATAAAAAATATATTATATATCCCACCATACAAATCAATAATCAAACTTAGACTAGAAAAAAAGTTAATAAACAAATCAACTGAACGTATCCTCTCTAGCTAGCTAGAGGGCTGAAAGAATACTACTGTAAAAATCTCTCAGATCCGATGACGACCGCGTCCCATCAGTGGCCCTCACCCGGCGCTGGACCGGCGTTCTTGAAAGCGACGCCGGGGTAACCATGGCCCTTCCCTCCGGGGCTCAGACCACCGTTGGCCTTGATCGCCTCGACATACAGCCCCTCGATCAGCACTTCAATCCCCTTCTTCATGGTATCACCGGAAACAGAATCCGCAGCGACATTGCTCAGGGGCCGAGCTTCCGACACAAGGAACGACGAGCTCATGAACAGCACCAGAAGCAAGAGAACGCATGCTGCGACAGCGAAGCAACTCTTGGTGTTTCTCGCCATTTCCGAAATGGAAGACAGAGAACGATGGTGTATATTTATTGGCAAAACGTGACAGGAAAAGTGAAGCCCGATGATTTTTCTCCTGGGATTGTGTTTGAGCTGAAGAACGCAGGTGTGGATGGGTATATATAAAGGATTTCAGAAGGTGGTAAGGGGTTCGTGCACGAATCACAATTGAATTTGAGGGTACAAATTCTCGCTATGTTCGAGCAAGTGGGGGGTGGTGTTGCCGCCACCTCCGCTTGCTGGGATCGCTTTCATGGACAGATGGACTTAATGCTTGGAAACAAAGTGGAAGTTCACTAATGGGATGAAGCATGCATCTATGGAAACTCGCACTTTACTGAGTTTAGTCCAATTTCAACGGCAACTTTAGCGTGTCTTTGTTTTGCGAAAAATAATTAATTAAAACAATATTTTTTTAAAAAAAATTACTTGTATCGCTTATAAAAATAAATTAAAAAAAAATATTCATCGTTCATGAAAATGTTCGCGAAAATGTTAAGACATAAATTTGTCGATAATAAAACATTTATCGTTGACTAATTATTTTCAATGATAATTTTTTAGAAAAATATATTTTAAATTATTTATTTTAGTCGAAACAAACGGAACCTTAGCTTTATATTTGCCATGCTGAAAGGAGAAGTGGACCCTATATGAGGTTTACCGCATTTCAAGGGCTCATTGCGCTAATTCCTAAACAACGACCTGATCATCATCCCCTTGCGGAGCTCCTGCATGTACATCGCCCTCACCTTGAACGCCTTCCTAAAAACGGCCAAGTCCATCTAGGGGTGTCAAAACCAAACACGATATCCGAACCGAAACACGAACCGACCCAACCCGAACACGAAATTTTCTTATTGGATCGGGTTAGATCTCAATTTGTTTGGGTAACAATAAAGATAATTTGGTATTGTTTGGATCTATTGGGCTTGGGTACCCAAGCCCAACCCAAACAAGGAAACTCAGTCGTGCATCACCCCCTTGTTCTCGGCGATGAAGGCCCCGACCTCCAGGAACTTCTGCCTCAGGTCGTACTCGATCTCGAACACCCTCTCGCACCTCCTGCACTGCACCTCCCCCGCGATGCTCTCTATTCGGTTCGCGAGGAGGTGGCTCATGCTGTGCACGGTGGCCCGCCGCGTCGTTGCCCACGGGAACGGCGCCGGGATGCTCTCCCCGCCGTCTCCGCAGCCTCCCAGGGTCAGCGGCAGTGGTCTGCCGCCGCGGCCGCACAGGGCGGCTCTGCGGCGCCTCGGAGGAACGGCGAGCTTGCCAGGCCGAGGCGAGAGGGATTTCCTGGACAGGAGCTCCGACTGTCGCTGGTCTTGTGGGGCGGGAGAAATGGAGAGCGAGAGAGCGAGCTGGTGGTGGTGGTGGTGGTGATCGGGCTCGTTCTCGCCGCCGTCGAGGTCGGAGAACCGCCTGCTGGCGGCGGCGAGCTGGCTGTTCTTCCTCTTCTGGCTTAATGCGGAGCCGCCGTTCATCATCGCCTTGCCATACACACGTTCCGGTGGCGATCGAACGACGAGAACAACCACGGATTGCTCTGCTGGAGACGTGGGTCTGTCATGGAGGAGGACGGCGGTGATTTCGGGGGAGATCTCGCAGAGATTGATTGGAGATGGAGATGGAGACGATGGAGATGATGGAGTTGAAGAGAGACGGTTGCGCTCGCCGCGGTTGTTATGGTTCTTGTTCGAAGTCATCGGGGGAGTTTGCGTGGCCCGCCCTCCCGGCGCCTGCTAGGGCTCCCGCTCCTTCCTCGTCGAGGTCGTCGCCGGAATCCCCCGCGCCGAGGACTTAGCTGATGGGTTGTCGGAGCTGTCCGTATCGGAGGTGATTTGTTTTTTTTGGGCTTTTCGGAGCTGTCCATATCGGAGTTGGGATGGACGAGAAAAGGTTCGTTTGGCTGAGTTTGAAACACGGAACCCGACCCGGCCCGACCCGGATCGACCCGACCCGATCACTTGGCTATATCTTGTTTGGGTCTTGTCTCTGGTCGGGCCGAGCACACCTGTCTAGTATTTTGGATCGGGTCGGGTATCATGTAAACTCGACCCGACCCGACCCATTGACACCCCTAAGTCCATCCACCTCCTCAATTGAGCCATCACAACACCATCTCCTCCTTCTCTCGCTCCCTCCAAATAGTCATCGCTGCATCTCCAACAACGGCTTGTACATGTGATCCTAGTATGCGACGGTGTGCCACGTTGGATGCTGGTGATGATTGGATCGCCAAGTCAGTGATTTCCAACAGAAATTGATCGTAATGACTAAATTGAAATTTTGTACAAACTGTTAAAATTATGTCTCGATTTTGAGCCCAAAAAGAAAAGTTTTCTAATTCTAGTAGGTTTCATATTTTGAATAGGTTTCCTAATTAATGATTTCCTAATTGGAAAAGGTTTCCTAAAAAGAGGTTTCCTAATTTAGATCCAATTCTTGTCTATAATAAGAAGGGATATTATTTGTGAAGATCATAAAAAAGAGCTTATGCTAGTGAATTACACCCTGAAGATATCCGAGTGTGTTTTAGTCGATTAAATTCTTGTTGTAAGAATATGCGTATAATTTCTTCGCGAGATTGAGAAATTATTTCGTGAGAAATTGGAGCTAAATATTATGTGAGCTATTGGGTGTAATTAGGGCTTTGAAAATACTGAAAGTGTTTAAATGACTCGAGTGTGGTTGTAATCTCCATTGTATCGCTTGATCTATAGTGGAATTCCGTGCCGCTCTCCCTATGGACGTAGGTCACTACGATCGAACCACGTAAATCTTGTATCCGATTTATTTCCTTATTTTGTCAATTTTATTATTCGATCGCTTAGCTTCCGCAACAATTAGTATCAGAGCTGATGGATGATTGGTGGGCCTCCAATCTATTATGGTATTTGGTGAATATATCAACAAAGAAATTTCAAGATTGTTGCTTGTTTCGAGTGGAAATTATCATCACGGTTGATCTAGCGGGATGTGACCATGTACAATTGGTCTAATGACGTGATAAAGACAATGGGTGATGTAATCCCAAGTTAGTAGTTGATGATGGTTGTTGTGCATAGTTGCGGGTGCATTGCAATGACTTGAAGATTCAAGTTGAGATAGGTTAATGCAAAAGAATACCCAATTAAGGGAGAGTAAACCTAACACTAAGCTCACCTGTGAGGAGGCGATTGTTGAGATATACGTGTGAGTTATGTTAGAGAAGTTCCACATTGGATAATTGATATGGTATTGAGCAGTTAATATATCCTAGTTTGCTCATAACTCATTGGTTTAAGCTTTTGAGTGAAGGTGAATCCAATTGGATATGTTGACGGGCTCGGATTTGGACTCCCTCTTGGCGATCTCTCTAGATAAAGGTATTGGGTTTTTGCTGCACTCCCAACAATTGGTATCAGAGTCTGACTTGGCTTAGTTGAAGCAAATCGATGGTGATAAAAAAAGGAAAAGTGAAAATCGATAGATATGATGGGAAGGACTTTGGTTTCTGGAAGATGCAGATTAAGGATCATTTATATCAAATAAAACTGCACTTGCCCCTGCTTGAGGAGAAATCAAAGACGATGAAACAAGATGATTGAGAATTGCTGGATAGACGAGCTTTGAGTGTTATTCGGCTAACGTTAGCTCGTAACGTTGTGTTTAATATCGTAAAAGAGATGACAATTGCGGGTTTGATGGAAGCCCTGTCGGACATGTATTAGAAGCTCTCTACGATCAACAAAGTCTATTTGATGGGACGTCTGTTTAATTTGAAGATCAGCGAAAGTGCGTTAGTTGCTGATCATATCAATGAATTCAATGTGATCGTTAGTTAATTGAGTTTGGTTGAGATTGACTTTGAAGATGAGGTACGTGCTTTGATTCTATTATTCTCATTACCTGATAGTTGGAATACAATTGTTACTCTTGTTAGTAATTCCTCTAGGTCAGCAAGCTTGACATTTGATGATGTTAAAGATTTAATTTTAAGTGAAAACATCAGTAGAAGAGAATCAGGTGAACATGTATCTACTACTTTAGTAGGTGAAAATAGAGAAAGAGTTAGTACATGTGTTAGCAGGAGTAGTATAAACATGAATAGACCTCATATGCGTTTCCTTGCTTCTGGTGCTACTCTTGGGATCATTGCTTCTTGCGTCGGAAGCTCGGCCTCTAAGCAATGTCGCTGTGGATTCTGTTTTTGGCAACGCTGTGAAGAAAGGGTTTGCGGTGCTGATCTAGGGGCTGTATGTCGAGGCTATCAAGGCTAGAAGCGGGCCTAGCCTTGGAGGGAAGGGCCACGGTTAACCGGGTGTCGCCTTCAACTACTCTGGTCCTAGCCCTAGTGACGGCCACTGATCGGAAGTGGTCATGACCAAATGGAAGAGATTCTTTACATTATTATTTTCTTAGCTCTCCAGCTAGAGAAGATGTTCGATAAATTTATTTAATTCGATTGGTGGAATATAGTATTAACTTGTGATTTCATAGTTTGTCAAAATATTTGTTTGTAATACGGGTAACTTTTCCAATTGTGATTTGCAAAAGATCCTAGGATGTTATTGTTCTTTTGGGAGTACTACGGTACAAGATATATAACCATGTTTTCTTCATTTGGAATGGGATCGCGTCTCACCACTTTTTTTGTTTTCGACTATTAATATTTACGCCGTAAAGATATGATTTCATTCATGACATCGTCATTGTTCTAGCGAATCTACGTACGAAACTTGGCAACTGAATTTTTTTCGAGATTATAGCAGCAAAATTGTTTTGTTGGTAAAGCTCGGTATTCTTGTGGTGAATCGTCATTTTGAAATCAGGCGAATTGAAAGAATACAAACAAATGCAGCAAAGAAAACTTTATTTGGGAAAATATTTAAAAGAGGCCCCTATCATCCCAATTTTATTTATGGCTCACTCATTTAAATATATATAAAATTGCCAGATAAACAGAAAAAAGAAAAGAAAGTGATGGGACACCATTTCGTATAAACAGTAAACAATCATTTCATGTCTAGTAGATCACAGCCCATAAAACGATGAATAGTACAAATAAATACTGTGTCCAAGAAAGAAATCAAAAAATTACACCATATCCCACCAATCAAATTAATAATCAACATTCGACCAAAAATATAATAATAATCAAATCAATTGAATATATCCTCTCTAGCTAGCCAGAGGGCTGAAAGAATACTATTGTAAAAATCTTTCCGATGCGATCATGACAGCGTCACATCAGTGGCCATCGCCGGGGGCTGGATCAGAGTTCTTGAAGGCGACGCCGGGTAACTGTGGCCCTTCCGGCCAGTGCTTGGACCACCGTTGGCCTTGATCGCCTCGACATACAGCCCCTTGATCAGCACTTCGATCCCCTTCTTCACGGTATCGCCGGAAACAGAATCCGCAGCGACATTGCTCAGGGGCCGAGCTTCCGTCGACACAAGGAACGACGAGCTCACGAACAGCACCAGAAGCAAGAGAATGTACGCTGTGACAGCGAAGCAACTCTCGGTGTTTCTCGCCAATTTCGAAATGGAAGACAGAACGGTGGTGTATATTTATCGGCAAAACGTGACAGGAAAAGTGAAGCCCGATGATGTTTCTCCTGGGATTGTGTTTGAGCTGAAGAACGCAGGTGTGGATGGGTACATATTAAGGGATTTCAGAAGGTGGTAAGGGGTTCATGCACGAATCACAGTTGAATTTGAGGGTACAAAGAGTTTGAATTCTCGCTATTTTCAAAGCACGTGGGGGGTGGTGTTGCCGCCACCTCCACTTGTTGGGATGGTTTGCATGCAAAGATGGACTTAAACATCATGGAAGTTCACTAAACTCTAGTATTTAGTCCAATTTCAACGGCAACTTGGGCGTGAGTTTGTTTTGCAAAAAACAATTGATTTGAAAAATATTATTTTAAAAATAATAGCTTGTATCGCTTAAAAAATAAACGAATGAAAAAAAATTTCATTGTTCATAAAAATATTAAGATAGAAACTTTTGTCATAATGAAACATTTTTTATTAATTAATTATTGCAATCGATATTATTTCAAAAAAATTTTAAATTATTTATTTTTTTCGAAATAAACGGAACATTAGCTTTATATCTGAAAATAGAGAAGTGGACCCCATGAGGTTTTCCCCATTTCAAGGGCTCATTGCGCTAGGTACATAGGTTACGTTTAGCTGAGTCTTTGAGAAAAGTTTCTATGAAAAATGCAGAGACTTTAGGTTAAATGGATTTTTAGAAAGGGTCACGCTCCTTCTATTTCTTTTTTCACTAACACACTCCCTACCATAATGTTTTGATCATTATTTACTTTGGGGATCCACGTTTTTGGCATCCAAAGGTTTCCAGGTCAAATGCGGTGCCCCTCCTATTTGGTTTCTTCCTCTCTTGTTTCTTTGCGGATCCCACTCCCTCTTCTTTCTTCTGTTTGTTCTCTCTGCTTGTATTTCACATGCATTTTCCTAGATGAGAAGGGAATTTTCCGTGCATTTCTTTAGATTCGGATATCGAGCATGTGATAATAACTTACTGGCAAAACAACAGGGCCAACCAAGCTCGATCTTATGCAAAGATGGGAAGGGAGTGAGTGAGCATACATCCAGGCACACTCGACTTCGCATGAAGCAGAGAGGACAAAATCCATATGAAACAATAAAAAATTAGCTCGTGAGGGTTGATGCTTAAGCTTATCATGGCTCAAGTAATTGTCAAAGAGAAGGATTGAGGCAGATTTCTATTGTTGAAATCAGGACAAAGCTAACTGCTTGACCAGGAACTATAGAAACGAACTGGCAAACTGTTACTCAGGTAACCAAAAGAATTACTAGGGCCTAGTGGGAAGCTCAAAAAATTTGCTGATAAAGTGTTAGTTTGCTGATAGAAAGACTTACGATCCAGGTTTCAATTTCCCCCTCCAGCTCTCTCACCGTGAATCCTTTAGGTAAAGATCAAAAATGAATTACTGAGCAAAAATTCGTAAACAATGACCCCGATCCTAGACCCCTCGTGCGGCTCCTCCATGTGCATTGCCTCCACGTCGAACGCCTTCCTGAAGAATGCCGAGTCCTTCCACCTTCTCAGCTGAGCCATCACGACACCATCTCCTCCTCCTCTTGCTCCCTTCAAACAACCATCGCAACATCTCCAACAGCGGCTTGTGCTGGTGATCTTAGTACGCAGCGGTGTCCCACATATGATAGCCGGTGATGATTGGACTACCAAGTCAATGATTTCCAACGAAAATTAACCATAAGAACTAAATTGGAATTTCCTGCAAAGGTTTAGGAATAAATTGGAAAAATTGAGAAGTCTGTGACTGAATTGGCAAACCGTAGATTTATGATTGACTTAATAATTTTTTCAATTTGTTGCTAATGTTAAGGTAGAGGTGGCAAAATGGGCCATGAATCACTTTGTAACTCAAACTAGCTATGTACCCGCAACACCTGGACTCATATATACGTATTTATTTAGAGATAACCTTTTAAAAAGAGATTATTATATTAAAGTAGTAGCCATCATAATAGAAGTTTATGAGCTTGGAGTCGGTTACCCTCCTGCTTTTTGTGTTGCCCGTGAAGTTATGCAATATAGAGAGAAAAAAATTCATGAACTTTTGCAATTATATTATGATTTCTATCATGGTAAATGACATTCATAACTACGTAGATATATAGCTTACATTTTTAGCAAAAAAAAAAAAAGATACATAGCTTACATAATATTACTACAAATTTAGCACCAATGTACTCCATGGGAGTCGTAACACAAAATGTTAAGTACTGTCAAGATTTTTCTTCTCTTTTTTCGCCTTTACAAACTTTCAGGCTCTTTGATTCGGTATTATCGTGCACATATCTTGCAGAAAGTGATCTCACGAAAGAATCTGGCCTCATTCCACCCCTTCTTCACTTTCAGCATACTGGAATATAAAGCAAGTCGCCGTTGGAATTTGGACAGAATTGAATAGCAGACTGGAAATTCTAGGTTCCGTGCACGTGCTTCGTCGTCGCTCCCTGAAGTGAGCTTCCATGATGTTTCCAAACAAAGGAAGTCCAACTTTCCCAGAGAAAAAAACTTACACCAGCGATCGCATCAGTGGTGGAGATGGCGGCAACACCACCCCCGCCACGTGCTTGATAACACGAAGAGAGGATGAAATTCTTTCTTCCTGTCAAAATTCAATGACGATTCGTTCATTAAGACCTTCGTTCGATCATCCTTTGCACGAGCATTCATCATCTTCCCGAGTCTTTATAATTATCAATCCAAACCTGCACTCTCCAGCTAGAGAGGATGTTGAGTTGATTTATTTAATTCGATGGGTGGAATATAGAATTAACTTGTGATTATATACTTGGTCAGAGTTTACTACGGCTCACTTTTTCAATTGTGATCTGCAATAGATCCTGGGATGTCATCGTTCTTTTGGGAATACTACGCATGTTACCAGATATATAATCATGTTTTCTTCATTTAGAACTCGATCGCGTCTCACCACTTTCTTTGCTTCCGACTATTAATGTTTACGTTGAAAAGATATGACTTCGTTCGTGACACCGTCATTGTTCCAGCGAATGTACCAACGGAACTTGGCAACGGAATTTTTTTTCGTTCCCAACAAAGTATGAGCTTATAGCAGCAAAATTGTTTTGTTGTTAAAGCTCAGTATTCTTGTAGTCAATCGCAATTTCAAGATTAGGTGAACTGAAAGGATATAAACAAATGCAGACAAAGAAAACTTTATTTGGGAAAAAATTTAAAAGAGGACCGTAATATCTCAGTTTTATTTATAGCTCAATCATTTTAATATATATAGAGAATTGTCAGACAAACAGAAAAAAGAAAAGACAGTGATGGGACACGATTTCGTATATAATTGTAAACAATTAATTCATATCGTTTAGATCACAACTGAGAAAACGCTGAATATTACAAACAAACACTGTGTCCAACAAAGAAAACAAAAAATTATACCATTTCCCACCAATCAAATTAACAATCAAATCAACCTCATGTATCCTCTCTAGGTTGCCAGATGGCTGAAAGAATACTATTGTAAAGATCTTTCCAACACGATCATGACTGCGTACCATCAGTGGCCCTCGCCGGGGGCTGGACCAGAATTCTTGAATACGACGCTGGGGTAACCGTGGCCCTTCCCGCCGGGGCTTGGACCACCGTTGGCCTTGATTGCCTCGACATACAGCCCCTCGATCAACACTTCGATCCCCTTCTTCACGGTGTCACTAGAAACAGAATCCGCAGCGACATTGTTTAGGGGCCAAGCTTCCGACACAAGGCACGGCGAGCTCATGAACAGCACTAGAAGCAAGAGAACGCACGCTGCGACAGCAAAGCAACTCTTGGTGTTTCTCGCCATCCTAGAAATGGAAGACAGAGAGCGATGGTCTATATTTATTGGCAAAACGTGACAGGAAAAGTGAAGCCCGACGATGTTTCTCCTGGGATATTGTTTGAGCTGAAGAATGCCAGTGTGGATGGGGTATATATAAAGGATTTCAGAAAGCACGAATCAGAATTGAATTTGAGGGTACGAAGAATTTGAAAATTCAGTATTCTCAAAGCACGTGGGGAGTGGTGTTGCCACCTCCGCTGGTTGGGATCGCTTGCATGGAAAGAAATTGACTTAATACTTGGAAACATCATGGAAGTTCACTGTTGGGATGAAGCATGTATCTATGGAAACTCGTCCTATACTGAGTTTAGTCCGATTTCAACAGCAGCGTGCGTTTGTTTTGCAAAAATAATTGATTTGAAAAATATTTCTTAAAAATAATAGCTTGTATTCCTTACAAAAATGAACGAACGAAAAATAATTTAATTATTCATGAAAATGTTAAGACATAAGCTTTTGTCGATGATGAAATATTTTTCATCGACTAATTATTTCAAGTAATAATTTTTCAAAAAAGTGCTTTCAAATTATTTTTTTCCCGAAAAAAACGTAACCTTAACTTTATATCCGCGATGGAGAAACAACCCCTTACCCCATGCGAAGGACTTATTATTGCTAGGTACATAGGTTACGTTTGGCGCGGACTTTGAGAAAAGTTTTTAGGAAAAATGCAAAGATTTTAGGTTAAATGGATTTTTCGAAAGTGCCTTGTGCTTTCTACTCCATTTATCACTAATACGCTCCCTACCAAATGTTTTGACATTATATACTTTGTGGGTCCACATTTTTGGCATCCACAGATTTCTAGGTAAAATGCGATGCCCCTCCTTTTATTTAGTTTTCTCCTTTTCTTTTTCCTTGTGGTTCCACTTCTTCCTACTTCTCTTTGCTCTCTCTGCGTGCATTTCAGAGACTTTTTCCTAGATGAGAAGGGAAATTTTTCGAGCATATCTTTAGAACCGGATATCGTGCATGTAATAATAACTTACTGGCAAAACAATACGGCCGACCAAGCTCGCTCTTATGCAAAGATGGGAAGGAAGTGAGTAAGCATACATCTAGGCACACTCGACTTCGAATGAAGCAAAAGTTAGAGAGGACAAAATCCATATGAAACAGTTAAAATATTAGCCCATGAGGGTTGATGCTTACGCTTATTTATGGCTCAAGTAATTGTCGATTAGAAGGATTGAGGCAGATTTCTATTGTTGAAATCAGGACAATGCTAAATGCTTGACCAGGAACCAACCCAATTGGCAAACTATTACTTAGGCAACCAAAAGAATTACTAGGGCCTAGTGGTATGCTCCAAAAATTTGCTGATAAAATGTTAGTTTGCTAGCTGATAGCAAAGACTTATGATCTTGGTTTCAATTTCCCCCTCCAGCCTGCGTATCCTTTAGGTAACGATCAACAATGAATTACAGAGCGGAAATTCCTAAACAATGACCCCAATCCTCGACCCCTCGTGCGGTTCCTCCATGTGCATCACCTCGACATTGAACACCTTCCTGAAGCATGCCAAGTCCTTCTAGCTCCTCAGCTGAGCCATCACGACACCATCTCCTCCTCCTCTTGCTCCCTTCAAATAGCCATCGCAGCATCTTCGATAGCAGCTTGTACAAGTAATCCTAGTACGTGACGGCGTGCCACGTTAGACGGCTGGTGATTTCCAATAGAAATTGATCATAAGGGCTAAATTAGAATTTGGCGCGAAGACTTAGGACTAATTTGGCAAAATTAAAAAGTTTAGGATTAAATTAGCATCCATACAGTAAGTTTATGATTGATTTCATAATTTTCCCAACTTGCTATGGATGCTAAGGTAGATGTGCCAAAATGAGTCATAAAACACTTTTTAACTCAAACAACTATGTACCCGCGACATGCGGACTCGTATGTATGTACTTTTTTAGAGATAACCTTTTAAATAGAGATTATTATAATAAAGTAGTAACCATCATAATAGAAGTTTATGAGCTTGTAGTCGGTTGCTCTCCTGCCTTTTGTGTTGTCCATAAAGTTCTGCAATATAGAGAGAATAAGATTCATGAAGTTTTGCAATTATATTTTAATTTCTATAATAGTAATGACACTCATAACAACGTAAGATATATAGCTTACATAACATTACTACAAATTTTGCACCAATGTATTCCATGGTTGTCGTAACGGTAATGTTTGTACTTAAGAACACAACTTCTACGAACAGAAGTAGAAGGAAAATCGGGGACTACACAAAATGTAAAGTATTGTCAAGATTTTTCTTTTCATTTTTCGCGTTCGGAAGCTTTCAGGCTCTGCCAATCCTGGAAAAAAAGATCTCACAAAAGAATCTGGCCTCATTCCACCATTTCTTCACCTTCAGCATAGGGGAAAATAGAGCAAGCGGCTGTTGGAATTTGGACGGAATTGAATAGTGGACTGGAAGTACTAGGTTCCATGCACGTGCTTCGCCATCGCTCCCAGTACTGAACTTCCATGATGTTTCCAAACAAAGGAAGTCCAACTATCCCAGAGAAAAAAAACTTACGTATGCGATCGCATCAGTCGTGGGGATGGTGGCAACACCACCCCCCGCCAGGTGCTTGATAGCACGGAGAGAGGATCAAACTCTTTCTCCCCTGTCAAAATTCAATTACGATTCGTTCATCAAGTCCTTCGTTCGACCATCCTTTGCACCGGCATTCATCACCTTCCTGAGCCTTTACAAATACCAATCCAAACCTGCACTCTTCAGCTCAAACGCATCCCGAGAAACAACATCTGACTTCGCTTATCCCGTCACATCTTCCCAAGTTTTATCGACCATCGGTTGTTTTCCGTTTCCCACCTCAAAATGGCGAGAAACACCGAGAGTTGCTTCACTGTTGCCTGCCTTCTCTGGCTTCTGGTGCTATTCATGGGCTCGTCGCTTCTTGAGTTGGAAGCTCGACCTCTAAGCAGTGTCGCGGCGGATTCCATTTCCAGCAACGCCGTGGCGAATGGGATTGAAGCATTGATCGAGGGGCTGTACGTCGAGGCGATCAAGGCCGGAGGAGGGCCCAGCCCCGGAGGGAAGGGCCATGGTTCCCCCGGCATCGCCTTCAAGAACTCCGGTCCCAGCCCCGGCAATGGCCACTGATTTAAAGCGGTTTCGGTGCTGGAGAGAGATTTTGACATTATTATTCTTCTAGCCTTCCCAGCTAGAGAGATATAATCAGTTGATTTCTTTATTAATTTAATCGGTGAAACATGGCATGACGTGTGATTTTTTATTTGTTGAAGATCCTATTGTTTCCCGTCGTCACTTGCGATGGATCATGGGATCGTATCATTCTTATTTGAGTATTACGTATGTTACGAAATATTTAATGATGTTTTCGTCCTTATTTGTGAGATTGCATCTCACTCGTTTGAGCAGAGAGCTTCTTACTTTTTGTATTCCCTCTTTGAATGCCTCAATCATCTCATCGGTTGATCCATGTGAAAAAGATTAGCTTCGAAACTTATCATTCAATAAATCAATGCTAAGATAACCAAAGCACTGCAGGAGAGCATGTGACGAGATAGAAGACTTTCATCCCTAAAAAAAGTCATTCTTACGACGATTCGTCTTAGATTGAATGTCCCGTGTCAATAAATATAATGTACCTAGCAAGAATATACATCACCCATTTAGGTCGGCCAATTTCATAATGCAACTACCACCTTAAAAATTATATGGTACGAGAGGATCACGTCTATAATGACTCGCATACGTCAATAGTCTCATAGACTCATCCATTTAACAAAAGGATGACTTTGACCAAAAAAAAAACAAGAGGATGACTATCTAACAAGTCAATTCCAATAAATAGTAGTAGGCAAGATGATACAAATAACGGTGAAAATTGTCCAAAAAATCCTAAACTTATTACAGCTTTGTCAATTGAGTCCATTCAGTTAATTTATAACCGGAAATCATTGACGTGGACACTTGTCATCCAACATTGCACAATCAATGCTGACGTAGATAAATTTTAGTAATATTTTAATATTTTTTATTCTTTTTAGTAATTTTGTTTTTTTTTCTTTCCTTCTATTTTCGTTCTTTACTCTCTTTTTTTCCTTTTCTCTTCTTTTCTCTCTTTTTTTTCTTTTTTCCCTCCCCCGACCATTATCGGGCTTCATCAATGGCCAGTGGAGGTCGCCGGCCAGAGCCGCCCTCGCCGGCACCACATTAGCGATTTCGGATCAAAACTAATCAAGTTGACTCAATTGACAAAACGTGAAAACTTTAGTATTTTAATTGGCACAATTAAAAGATTCAAAATTGAATTGGCAAACGTATAATAAATTTATGACTTTTTGGATAAATTTTCCCGAGCAGCATATGTAAAATGATAAAGGGTTCTGTCGGTCTGGTCGGTCTCTATGACCTCCCATCAGATATCGGCTGTCCAAAGTGCTGGCAACCCACCAAAAACACGAAAAAGTTTCTACTGGTCTAAAGTCAAAGTGGCATCTAATGGTGCCGGGCGGTGCGGCCGGGCTGGAAGAGACTCGATTGGCTTTGGGCGCTTTGTTCCCGAACTTTGGCGATCTTAAAGATGCCCCCACGATTGGGCTGAACTGACACCTCTCTGTCTTCCACCCTCTTCAAACCCACGGGGTACGTCGATGCCGATGGTTTGGACTATCGTCGTTCAGGAGGTTTTGCTCTCGATAATTGCTCAACTTCGAGGAAGGGCTGCTGGCACCCGTGCTGAAATAAACATCAAAAGCAGAATGAATTAGAAGCGGGCGTGAAGGAAAAAGAGCAGCCCCAATTGGATGGTGTATATATATATATATATTCCATTCGAGTCAATTCAATTCTAAACATTTTTAATTTGGCTAATTTAGTCATAGGGCTTTTAACGATTTTCCAACATAATCATAGACCCATTCAGTTGCTCCAATTTAGTCCTAATCCCGATGTGCTTATGTAAGTGCGCCTCATAATATTTCTCGGGCAAGGAGAATCTCAAGGGTCGTGTGAATCCCATTAAGCTATCTCCATCTCTATCAATACGGGTAGTTATATACTTGCAAAAAAATGAATCCCGCGACTTATCTAATGGCCGCGTGTCATGATTTACATCGCGCGACAAAGCCACGTGCGAGTCTTTTTGCCTATTCGAGTTCTTTTCACAATTTACCGTAATCCATTTCTGTTGACTACAAAATTCATGTTTCTACGCATGTAAATCTACAAAAATCTGAAAAGCCATTGATGAAGACAACATGCGGATTCACAAGTCCGTACAATTCCATGGGCAAATTGCCATTTTCATGAGCTAATCCGATTCTTCCAGCGCAAAAACAGAGAATCAAACTTGATATTGACTGGGCTTTTTTACTTCTCCTGAAGCTGCACAGTGATGGCTTCGTGTATCTGGGCCTGAGCTTCGATTCTTCCACCTGAAGTTACAGTTCCAGGGTCGTCATCGTCGTCGTCAACTTTCTCTTTGCGCGATCTCCAACGCACCATTGTTTCTACGCAAGAATTTCACATCGAGACCCATATCCTGAACTTGAGAAATAACCCCCCCAAATTTCAGTTACTGGACTGCATCCCCTCGACCTGACGACCGCCATAGACAGAACGACAAAAGATCGTCTCTTTCTACTCTTTCTACGCCTCGTACCTCGGCTCCAGCGATCCAGACTAGGGAGACATCATGGGTAGCTCCAAAAGCGGCTTCGACGGCGATTCCGCCAGCGAATCCTACGGCGGCGCCGCCACCGAGAGCGAAGCGGAGGGCGACCGGGACGACGGGTGCCCGCCTGCCCTCGAATCGAGCCCTTTCGCCGAGGAGGAAAAGGTCCTCGCTTTCCATAGCCTCCACATTTACGAGGCCAAGGTGCTTGCTTTTTCTCTCTCTTTTTCTCTTTGCTCTCTGCTGGGCTTTCTCGACTTAGTCCCCTCTTGGTTTTGATTGTATTTTGGATTCTGTGATTTGACGATGAAACGAAGGACATTTTCTTGTTGTGTAGAAGATGAAGCTCATTTGTAGTAATTTTGTCTGAGGCTTCAGTGGACTATAATGGGCATTTTCTTATCGTGTGGACAGAGCCCGTCGCAATATTGGAACTGCATAGGAACTTGTATTTTTCCTCTAACCCGGTGTGGCATCACTTCCTTGAGGCGTGATGCTTGGTTGACTTGGTCCAGTAAAATGAGTCTAAGCAATAGTAACTCGTGTGCCTGCCTTATGCGTTGGTACTTCAGCTTCAGTAATGATCAGCAGAAAGCTTTACTTATAATTTGATCAAAGTTATCTCATCACCTTGTAAGCTGGAGACAGTTAACTTCAAGGGTAGTGCTATTATATAGGAATCATCTTTCTTTTTAACCTGCTATTCGACAAAATCAACCGATGTTGTGGCATGAGTGTATCTGGATTAGTCAAATTTTCCTCAACAAAGTCAAGCACCAGTTATGGACTTCAAGCTGCGGTTGCTTCTTTTTCATGGTTTTCTCCACTTTTTTTCACGATACTTTCATGTCATTTCAATTAAAATTCTGTGCATGGAGTGCGCGTTTTCTATCAGGAACTCTCATGGTTAATGCCAATAAAATGCAGGCTACTGCTTCCTTTAATTATGCGATGAATTTAAGTGCGTATGTCTATTTGCTGAAGCAATTTATGCTCGTACTTAACTGCTCTTTACATGGTTTGTCTTCTAGCCAGCTTAACTGCTTTTCTATTCGATATATTTTCACGCACTGTATGCTCTATGTGCAAGGTCAAAAAAATTGAATATCGACTCAGGGAATGGAGATACTATGTTCATTACCTGGTAAGTAGTATTTTTACCAATATCCCTAAGCAAATCTATTTTCGTTAAAACTGCCTGCTAGACTTCTCCTATATCATTGTGAAGATATTTGATCAAGGAGCTAAGTTGCTTTGAACTTCTGAAAATGGCATATGTTGATTTTAGATGCATCTCTTTGCAGGGTTGGAGCAAAAAGTGAGTGCATTGTCCTTCTCAAGCTGAGCTTACTGGCTTCTTAGGTGGTTAAGTTACTGGGTTTTATGTTCAGTCCGCTCTAAGATGGTCATTGGCTTCTTTTGTTAATCTGATATTAAAGTTGTTTTTCAGCATGTTGTTTCTTACTCTGTTTGTCATCAGTCAAAATTATGACTGCTTTTGCAATATATGGTCGCGTGATCTTCAACATAAACTTTCTATATATTAACTATCCAGGCAGAATGTTTGATATGTCCATAAATCTAATGTTGTCTTCATCATATCTTCTGTTCTTGTTATTTTTGTTAATGTTGCCATATTCATTATCTTTTTTTAATTACCAAACCTTTCTTGTCAATTCATCTTATTTCATGATTATCTTTTTCTACCTTTCCTTTAAATAGTTGGGATGAGTGGGTCGGCGTGGATCGACTGATGAAATACACTGATGAGAACCTTCAGAAACAGCGGGAGCTCAATAATAAACAAGACGCAGAGAAAACTACAAAACCCAGCCGTGCATCTCATACTAAACCAAAGGGTTCGAATGGTTAGTTTGTTCCCCCTCAGAATGTACATTTATATAATAATACAAGTTCTTTCTTCTACTATGCAAGTGGAATTGGCATACCATGATTTTGGTCCCTAATACTCTTCCTGGTCGTACCATAGTCCTATCCGCATCATTAATATAAATTCATGTGATCTCCTTGAATGTTTCCTTCTATGGAAGGTGGTTTGCACCAATCAGCTTGAAAATTTTCCCTGGAAACTTTGTTTTAAAATTCTTGAGTGACCAAGCATGTTTGAGTGGAGAAAACTTTATGGTGAAAGAATATTGAACGGCTATGCATAACATGATCCACCGGCTAGGAATGATTTTGCTAGAGCTTTCATACTAGAAGTTCAGTGATTAAAAGTTTAAAATGCAGAATCAAGAGACTCAAGTGTAACGTCTGACAGACTTCAAGAACTGAGAAAGGAATTTCTACTTTTCCATTATTGCTTTGTTCATTTCCATTCTAATTGAAAGATTTGCGTTTAAATATAGCATGATGTTCTTTCAAACTAGTATGTTAGTTTATACTTTCCTTTCTTGTGAATGAACATATTAGTCATGTTCTAATAGGGTATATACAAAGTCATGCCGGGGACCTAATGAGTTAAAGGGTATTGATGCTTTTCATTTCCAACCTAATGAGTCAGCCTTTCTCTTTGCAAACTTTTGCTTCTGCTTCAGTTCTCCTCTCAATAATGTCATAGTGTGACTTGCCTCTGACGCTTGACATCCCATCTCTCCATTATAATTGAGGAAACTTGAAAAATGATGATCTATTGTTGAAAGATGGTGCTTGTAGATGCTTCAATTCTTCTCTCTTCTCTGTTTATGTGCTGATTTTTATGCAACTAATTACATTCCGGTGCTATGCAGTGCCAAGAGGCAAGAAGCGAAAGAATGATTCTATTCTCAAGGTATAAACCCGTACCTAAATTCAAACATTGTCTGCACGTGCTAAAGAAAACTATCCAAAAGAATGTGTTACTCCTGTGAAAATAGCAGTTTCAGACTTTTACTTTAGTTTGGTTTTTAGAAATGTAATCTCTGGTAATAATTTTGGTTCTCAGGAGAAAAGTGCTTTGCCCTCAGAGAAGCTTGTGAATATACAGATTCCACCAACACTGAAGAAGCAGCTCATCGATGATTGTGAATTTGTTACTCATCTGGGCAAGGTAGCGAAGTTTGAATTCTTCCATGCCTTGAGTTGGCCTTGAATTATTAATGCAAACATAGTTGTGACAGAGCCAGAGCACCATTATAATGCAACTCGATGTATCTTGCTTGAGAAGTCAGATTGCCACCATTAGCAACGACCTGCTCTAATCAAAACCTTATTTACAGCTGGTCAGACTTCCCCGTGCTCCAAGTGTTGATGACATCTTGAAGAAGTATCTTGATTATAGATTAAAGAAGGATGGAATGTAAGTCCGCAACGTACATTAAGCTCTTTACTTTGCTTTTTTGTATAGGTGTGTTGTTTGATTATTATTTTAAACTCAGTTATGGTGAATTGATTTTGGTTGTGAACTTATATCATGCGCCTGGTGTTCCAACTCAGCCGTGGAATTTCTTATTCTCATCCTTTGATAGAGTAACTCTTCTGACTGTACTTAATTATCTTTGTAAATAAAAACAAGCTTGGTAAACCATGAAATCTTATGAACGGAAGCGGTACAGCTAGCTTTCTCATGGAGAAATTTGTTAACTTTATCTGAATTGGCATTTAATGTGCGACTAAAAACAAATTCAAGATTCAATGTGAAGGGTGTAAGATATGGTCAATTGTTAAAAGCTGATGCAAGAAGAGAAGCACTACAAGCATGACTGTGTCCCATAAATGAGAAGTGGCTGTCAAATGGAATTATGTTCTTTTTCAGAACTGGTGCTTTTTGGAACAAAATTCCAACTCCATCGAACCTTTGACATTGTAGTCAGACTCTTTCATGAGTATTTTTGTTCTTTTTCATAAGTCCAGTTGATTAATAGGTAGAAGAAAAGCATCAGTGCTCTTAAGTATGGTAACTGAGGCAACTAATAGGTTACCTTGAGATATGTTATTATAGCATGGGGAATAATTTGGGCCGATTTTCCTGGCATGTAAATCTCTCTATTTTACTGTCCCCCCCAAAAAAGATATTTTCTGTTTTACCCTTGCCATAATTGTTTTCTCTCAGTTTTCTTTACCAATGTAGGATGGCGGATTGTGTGGGAGAAATTATGAAAGGCCTGCGCTGTTACTTTGATAAAGCCCTGCCTGTGATGCTCTTGTACAAAAGCGAGCGTCAACAGTATGAGGAAACAGTTGTTGATGAGGTCGATCCTTCAACTATTTACGGCGCAGAACATCTGTTACGCCTCTTCGGTATGCATCAATTTACAATCATGGATGTGGACAAAAGTTTTTATTGTGCGCTTCAAAGAGTTCATGCAACATTTCCTCATTTCTGTCTGTAGCCTTCATATTTTTCAGACTA
This sequence comes from Syzygium malaccense, assembly GCA_031216405.1. Classification (NCBI taxonomy): domain Eukaryota; kingdom Viridiplantae; phylum Streptophyta; class Magnoliopsida; order Myrtales; family Myrtaceae; genus Syzygium; species Syzygium malaccense. Next base: position 12,034,957 of record CM062258.1, read on the forward strand.
GCACTAATTCCTCGAAAATGCTTCATCAAACTGTTAATGCTCCTGATCTTCAAAGTATGTGCATTCCCTGATAGTGTAATAGGTGCCTAAATAATATGCACGTGCTCTGATAGTGCAATAAGAATATTGCTAGCACACCTTATCTTTGTGTGGCTATCCTAATTCATGGCTTCTGCAGTCAAGTTACCCGAGCTGTTGGTCTATGCAAATATCGAAGAGGAGACGCTGAGAGAGTTGCAGCACAAATTAAACGACTTTCTAAAGTACGAACTCCTTATGGTGGTTTTTTTTTCCTTCATCGTGGAAATGGCAACATTTAATTGGGTGACCAACCAATGTCATCTTTGTATGATTAAGCAAGCCTGTAAAGGGTGTGCTCGTCATCTACTTACTGTATGATTAAAGTTTCAAACGGAAAGATCATGACAATGGAATGCTATCCTCATGCAGGTTCCTGCAGAAAAATCAGAGTTTGTTTTTCCTATCAGCATACAATGTTCGAGAAGAGATCGAAACCAGCACGAACAACTTAGTGGACTGATTGGATCAGTTGCAGCAACTGCATGTACATATTATGATACGTATATGTATAGATAAAAATCCACAGTGTCTTGTCCACTTTATGGCCATCCATATTCTTGTTTTGAGGTTTCGGAGTTCCCTGTTGTGCTCTTGCAAGCCGGGTACGGTCGGAAAATGAGATGTGCGTGTGCTGAGGACGCATTTTGTTTCACTACTGTGTCTCTAGGATGATGACTCCAGCTGAAGATTGTCTTATAATATCCAAGGAAGATTTTTATTGAGTCATCCTGAAAACAGAATCTCTCTCTCTCTCTCTCTCTCTCTCTCTGGATGTGTGGAATTTCAAACGCATTGATGGTAATCTGCTGCACTGCAAGGTTTATTGATACGAGAATTTTTCAGCTTACATCTGGTGGGGATCGGGAGATGTATGTAGGTGCTGAAATCGAACGAACCCCTAGGTAAAGTCAACGGAGGCCTACTACAGTATCGACCGCCTGGATTCATGCAGGCCATCGTGGACGTAGAATTTAGGCAAGATTTTCATCGTAAGAGAGGGTATGGTGGTCGTCCGTGGCCCCTCACACGGCCATGGCAGTGATTTTTCGAACGATCAAACTTAGGCGCCGTAATTCTTGAAAAGCATTCACTTCACAACATCGATGATTTCTCTTAACCGGAAAATCCAACGTACGACAACCCGAAGTAAACCGTTTCACCCTCCCTGTCAAGTCTTCCATCTAATTTTTACTTAATTGGGTGGAGGTGGGAGTCAATCTCACTGACGGATTCTTAAACTGAAAGTCGACCACTTGACTGGGTCCAAAGATTGGGAAGTGGATGACAGGGAATTTCTTGGATTTTGGGTTTGGACGGATTCTCACTTGGTAGGACCATCCCCTCTCCCACTTCCTCTTCACACCACATAACGACTAAACCCATTTAATCATATTCACGACCCCAACCGATTCCCTTGTATCTTTCTTCCTCTTCTCGCTCTCGGACAAACCTCCTGTCAGCGTCGTCATCATCATCTTCTGTCCGTTCGTCGGTTCGTCGAAATGGCGCACAGCCAGAAAAACACACGGGGAAAAGTCTCCTCCCTACTCCCTCCCCATTTCAGAGAGAACTCCTCTCTCTCTCTCTCTCTCTCTCGTTTTCTTTTTTCATTTCAATTCCAAATTTGGGTTCCTTCTGGGCTTTGTTTATAAATACACGGAAGGGGAAACGAGTAACGTCACGAAAGCAGAAAGTGGAAGGAAATTCCATGGAAATATTTCTCTTTTTTTTTTTTGTTGTTCTTCTTGTTCTTGATTTTTCACATTCGGGAATAACGTTTTGCTCGATCGCTGGCTGCTGCTGCTGCTTCATGGCTTTCCTCTTTGCCCCCCGCAACCGATCCCATTCCATCTCCGACAAAACCCACCTCTCCATCCGCCTCTTCCCTCTTTATATACAACCCCCCACCCCCCACCGAAGTTATTACCATCTGTATAAAGATGACATGAAAGACTAGAAAAGATCGAAAATAAAGAAAAAAGCTGGACTAAAAGGGGCAAAAAAAAAAAAAAAGAACGGTTGATGACGGTCTCTCTCTCTCTCTCTCTCTCTGCATCTCTAGCGCCGATTTGATGGTTTTTCTTGTGCCTCGATCACTTGGGGAAGATGACCGCCAACACAAAAGCTTGAGATCCCCCCCCCTGCTCCCTGTGCTAATTTTTCGGTTTTCAGTCGATCTTGCTAACGCCGATGCGCTTGACAGCCGCATTCCGAACCGCCTCGCTCTGCAGGCGCAGGCCGTTCTGCTCGATCCCGGACATGTAGCTCCTCACCTCCTTCCTTATCATCTCCTGCATCACCGCCATGAAGTCCGCGCTGAAGAACTGCTTCTCGTACCCGGCCGCCCCCATCCCTTCGCCGTACTGACCCTGATGAGGAATCGGCACCGTCGGCGGCGGCGGCGGAGGAGGCTGCTGCTGCTGCATCACCTGGTTCCTGGCCGAGAACAGGGTCGGGCTGGGCCTTGGGTCGGACGCCGGCACGGACCCGCAAGCCGGTCCGTGGTTCGAGACCTCGGCCAAATCGGATCCGGGCAGAGACAGGCTGAGCAGAGTAGGGGGATCCGTGGTGGTGGACGACGACGCGTCGCCGTGCTGGCCCGACAGCGCGGGCATGATCGGGCCCGTCCTCGCCACGGGGCGGAACACGCGCGGGGAGGGCATCCCCATCGGCAAGCCCGAGTCGCTCAGGTCGGATCCCGACGGGCTGCTGGGGCTGAGGAACAGATCGGAGACCGCGTTGGTGCCCGTGGGCGTGCCGAGGCTGGCCGACCGCTTGAGCGGCTGCCGCTCCGCGAGGTCGCCGTCGCCGTCGCCGGCGGAGCACGAGGAGGAGCACTTCCTCTTGAGGGTGGAGTTCCAGTGGTTCTTGACGGCGTTGTCGGTGCGGCCGTTGAGGAGGCGGGCGATGGTGGCCCACTTGTTGCCGAACTTGGCGTGGGCGCGGACGATGGCGTCGTCCTCCTCCGGGGTGAAGGGGCGGTGCTCCACCTGGGGGGAGAGCTGGTTGCACCACCGGAGGCGGCACGACTTGCCGGACCGCCCGGGGATGGACTTGCTGATGAGGGACCAGTTCCGGGGGCCGTAGGTCTGGACCAGCCTCTGCAGCGCCTCGTCCTCCTCGGGGCTCCACGGTCCCTTGATCCGATCCGCGTCTCTCCTCGCGGAAGCAGCAGAAGAACAAGAAGCCGCCGCCGCAGCCATGGCCGACCCCCCTCGACGCAGCTTCTCTCTCTTATATAATAATATTACCGAATAACGCGCCCTAAGCCGGGAGCTACGACTATCAAAAACCGGGGATACGACGGCGGACCGATCTCTTGTACAGCGGCGGGGGGCGGCGGCGGCGGAGGCGGTGGTGGAGGCAGGGGCCTCACCTCTCAGTGAGTTGAGAGAGAACGAGAAGAGGAAGGGGGAGGAGGGAGTATTTATATGGGGGGGTGGGGGTGGGATAGGGATGACCGGGGGGAGCCGGTTGCGGTGACCGGTCATGAGCCGTTGGGAGGGGGGATTTTCTTTTCGAGGCGAGGGGGGCTGGGAGGGGGCAGTTACTCAATTCTGAGCCGGGGTACAGCTGTCATGGGGACACGCGTCGCGTCGCCGCCCGTCGGAGCTACACGTATTGTCGCTCCCCCTTCCCCTTCCCCCCACATTTCACTTTGCTCCGCTCGATGTACACGTCGTCAGCCAGCTCCAGCATTTTGAAATATGCCCCCCCCCCCCCCCCCCACACCATCCTCCCTTGGAAAAAACAAATGCCTCTAAAATTTCTTAATTTTGTTTAAAGTTAATACCATTAAAAATTCTAAATTTTATACGTCCATAACAAATTCATCTTTCGTTAATTTTTATTAAATTTTCAAATTACTGAATTAGATAACGCGTATCAGTTGATGGGTATATCTATTTAGAGTTTTGCCCTCCATTTATTACAGGTGTACAAGTTTATGATTTTTTGTAATATCAATCTAATTTAACGGAAACTAACGGAGGAAAATTTTATAACAAGTGTACCAGTTCAGGATTTTTTGTGATCAAAAAATTAATTTGGGGTAAGTTTTTGTTCGCAGGTATACCGATTCGGGATTTTTCATGATCAAAAAAATTAATTTTCAGTAAATTTGTTGCGAATTTACCAATTTGAGATTTTTGGTAATATTAATCCCTCGCATTCAACACGGCATCGTCATTTCAAATATATTTTAAGTCACTGATGTTACGTGATAACCATACTCGCCGCCTACCATCAAAAACCTTAAACTTCATCCCATCCATAGATATTTACCCGGACCACCTTAATTTAATTGGGTCTTCGTCCGAAGACCACATTAACCCCGAGATAAGGATCGAATGCCGAGCCAACGCTACGGAGCAACAACCGAATCAGCAAAAGACCCTCGATCTGCTGCAACCGAGACGGCAAACTTTCCAAAAAAAAAAATTCTCTCAGAGACTTCGGGGGGAAGTTGAAACGGTGGAGGGCAAGGCCGGACGACCCGACCGAACCGAACGGGAGCGGGTAGAGGAGATGGAAAATATCCGAGAGAGCCGAACCGAAGGAGGACCGACCGTTGTGGAAGTTAACGAGGGAGGAGGTTGAATAGAGATAAGGACGACTAATAATAAAAAAAAATAAGAATAAAAAAAAGAGGAAAACATCATTATTAATTTTTTTTTTGCGGGTACTCCTCCTTTCTTCCGTTTTGGAAATTCAACGAGTTTTATGGGGCGTCGTTGCGGTTCGCGTAACCATCACAAAAGGGGGACGGGAGGGAGGAGGTTGGATCGCGGACGGATGGACACTTTGACCGATCTTCCACCCAGCCAGCCTGTACTCCATTTCGTGTATTATAGAGAGAGAGAGAGAGAGAGAGAGAGAGAGGATCGATGATGACGACATGATTTATTTCTCCCTCTCTCCGTCTCTTTCCTGGTTGAGTGTGTGCGTGGGGTGCGCGAGAGATGGGTTTTTCTCTTCCGTCGAAATAAAAAATGGAATAAAATATGGACTTCGAGAAAAGGGAGAGAGAGAGAGAGAGAGAGAGAGGAGGGGGCTGGGGGGAAAGAGAAAAAGGTAGGAAAAGGACGCACGGAAGTTGCTCGCTACACGACAAGACCCCGGAGTTAGCAGGATCGGAGGACGACGACGACGACGACGATCGGTATTCGCTCCCTGCCACCGGTGTCAGTCCAGCCTGTCATCGATTTAGAGCCCCACCCCCTCACCCCCTAACGGCCACACGGGGACCGACACGTGTCGGTCGCCTCGATCCGAACCGCCTTTACCTGTCGATCCGTATTTTGGAAACGGAATTAAATGGGCTGCCCTCCCTCTTTTTCCGCCCCCCCCCCAACATCCGTCGTTTTTGCTTTTCTTTTGCTTTTAGTTTTAGTAGACTCGTAGTAGTCTCCCCTCGTTTGATTCTTTTTGGCCCCTTCTTTTTCTTTCGATCTTCTTTCTTACCCCCCGCGATTCGTTTAAGCTTAATCTCATCGAACACCATGTGCGTTTTCTCGTCTAATTCGAAGACAGAATCTTGAACCTGCAGAAACCCGGTAGCTTTGTCCTCGTTTCCGGCGTCGTTATGTACGCCTTTTCCCACCTTTTAATCCGCTTAAAAAATGCGGTGCACGTCGGTACTGCTTCGGCTAGAATCGCATAGAAGAATCGTAACGGGGCGTCTCGGTTCCATCCTAATCTTCACTCGGTTACCTATCGATTGTATATGGAAGGACGAACGGACACGGGCCGCTCGCGAATCCTCAACCTGCGCGACATTCTGGACTCGTCCGGCGGCGGGTCACGAATCCTCAACCTGCGCGACATTCCGGACTCGTCCGGCGGCGGGGATCGAGACCCGGACATCGAGACAGAGAAAACAAAAATGATGCACGGGCTCGGGGCCCTTAATCTCCATCTTTTCCTTCTTCCAACCCCCTTCGGATCACCGACATCACTGTCTACCCGCTTTTGGTGCAGCGATGGCACCCGTAACAAGATGCTGAAATTGAGGCCGACCGTGGTGCGATTGAGGTCGTGGGCCTAATCATAACGTCAAATGACACAAGCCAGATTCGTGCCCCGTCACATATTCCACCACCGAAATGCCTCTTAGTGCAATCACCGACCATCAACGAGCGCCTCGATACGTCTTCCACTCACCGTTCGGCAACCTATGGCAGTAGTCCCGTCCCCCCGACCGCAATCCTCTTCGTGCCCTTAGGATCGGTCGGGTCGAGATTAGAACTAGCTAATGAGGGGTGAAAAAGGCATTAAAGCGGCAACGAAAGCAACCTCCCCAGAAAAAAAGAAGGAAGGAAGGAAAAAGCAGACAAAAGGATGGAGAGAGTCCACCGTTTACGCGGGAAACAGCTGTCCGGGAGGGGCACATCTGAGCCATACAAATACATTAACAATGTGGTGGTCATAGTCACACCCACTCTCACGTGCCGTCCGCACCTAACTCTGTCCCTTTCCCATCTTTCCCCCACCCCGTACTCGCACGTTTCGTATTTTGGCACTCACGTGACTCCTTTCCCCATGAATCGCACGTAGTTACTTCGATAACCTTCCGAATGCCCCCCTCCTTCCTTTTGCAAATTTCCAATCTTTTCTCGAGAGAAAGATCAACGAGAGAGATTTAGGGTCTCGAGTCGCGCCTTCGCGCCCTTACAAAAAAAAAATCCACTTTAATTCGGGAATGGCGAAGACGAATGCGGAGTCATATGGCAGCAATTTAGCAAAATCCAAACTCGCAAGCATGACCTCGCCTTTCGTTTCACGTCAAAACCCCCCACCTAATTCTCCCTTTGGGTTCCTTGAGGGGTAGGGTGGAGTCAGCTTCCGTGAGAGGACTTGCAACGCGGAGCGGCAGCTCTTCGACCGAAAAGAGAATAAAACCGGCCCCAAGAGGGGACACGCCGGTAGCCTTGCATGGCTTTTTGCAGCAATTTGCATGCTTCGGATTCTTACAGTAATGCCCCGGTTCCGCTCTTATTTTAATTGACCCCTCGAGTGGCTTTTTCCTGTCAGTCTTTTGCTTCGTAAAGGAAAAGTTCGCTTGCTGCATCTTTTGGTATTCACACCACGGAACACCCCCTTGGCATTAGATTTAATCGAATCGTTACCGCTAAAGTATGTCGAAGGAAGGGGGGGAATGGGGATGGCCGTGATTCTAACAACACATGGGGTGTGGAAAGTTGTAGGATGTTTCCTCGCGCAGAAGACCCTGGTTAAAATAATGATAAGGGCAAACCAAGAGGGAAAAGAAAAGGGCAACTGGTGGATCGTTCACATACGCAAAAATATGGTCGAAAGTCGTGCGCTCTAGTTTTAATCAAATGCTCTCCACGATTCCAAGTCCCCACGAACATCGCGTCAAGCAAGACATCATGGGTTGAGTGCAGAGCCCTAGAGAGCCGAGAGTTGGGCGAAGGTGGCGTCATCGTGCATGTAATACAAAAGGACACTGAGATTCAGCTCGACGAGGCGAAGGGCATTGGGAGGAGCAGACCAGCACTTTGGTTGCTGCGTTTGCCCCTACGGGCCATGGGAATTTCTTCTTGGGGTTTCCAACTCAAACGTAAAAAGTAGAGGAAATCAGGAGCGAGCCTGCTAAAATTCAACCGTCTCGCTGTCGCCTTGTGTACTTTGTTGCTCCTGTTTCGACTTAGATCAATCGTTCTTCTTTGTTCTTTTCGCAAAGAAACTCGGCCTTCAGGCCTAATGGCCGATGATTGTGCCTTCCTTGTAGGAATAGGATTCAAATAACGAAGTGTATTCAAATGGGCTTCCGGGAAAAGTCTAGGGTCTGACTCCAATCTGTGGAGAATGGAAGCACGTAGCGATGACTAATTCAGAATCGTGGAAAGTGAATGGAATCAGATTGCAACAACGGAGGGAGAAACTAGAGAAATAGTGGAAAAAAGAAACGGAAGTGCCAGTTCAGGGGGGGAGGAAAGAATGCCAAGTAGGCAATATTCTATAATGAAAAATCATCATCCAAGCGTACAAAATCTTCATCTCAAACTATATTTACAGGCAAACCCTAATAACCCTTCTCCTAAGAAAAATAGCTCTGATTTCATCATCCAAGCCCTAATGATATCTCACAAAGCCTTTTCATATATATATGCCCACGTTTTATTTTCCTCCTCTTTTGCATTCTATTGTTTCTTAAGAAATTGCATTTATCCATTACAGTCATTGCGGAGAGACCGTGGAAGTGCATCCGATCAGAAAGCCTCGGACTTGGACATGAAAGTTGTGATTACACATGAAACTTTCACCTGTTTCCCAATCTGATGTCGAGAATGGTGTTTATATGAACCAATATTTCTTTCGAAGTTGCACGTTTTACAGTCCTCTGAGCATAGAAAAAGAAGCATACCAACAGGTAGATAAACAAAGCCTAAAAATGCTGTCACATATGTAGCCATGGTGGATGGTGACGAAAAAGAAGCATCCCCTTCCCCATAGCATATATATGCTTCACCAAAATGTGAAGGTCAGCAATCCTTGTGACATTCCGCGACAGAAATGCCGAGAAAGGAATCGAATTCCACAAATGTTATGGAAAGGGGTTCTTTGTTGATTATGGACATGGATGTAATCGACAATAAAAAATAAAGATATGAAAGGCTAGATAGTGGTAATTTAACAGTTACGAGAAGGATAATAGGTACGGAATTTTAAAAGTGCTCAAATGGGTAAATTTGCAGAAAGAGTAAAGGTGAAAGTAAATGTGCATAAGAACATATGTTCTGTTGTTGATTGGGAGTGTCACAGAGGTTGCAACGTGAGCTTTTATACCCCCCCCCCCCCCCCCCATCAGCAGTTATGGATTTTGAATCCACGAATGACTTCCAAACAACTTTGTACAGTTATTGTTGAGCAATTACGCTTTTTGAGATTCGAGACACGAGCCTCCGTTATATGACAGTGATTATTCATAAAAAATTTCAAATTTCGAGATTATAGACAAAACCACCTAGCAATCATGTTTTCGTGTCAATCCACCGCCTTCGTCTTCGACTGATGTGCTGGCAAACCTCTGTTATGTTCATAAATGACCCAAGTTTTGTTAGCAAGCCTTTAGTAGGAGCAACATTACACTTATTAAGATTGGTTTACAAAATTTAAGCACAAAGTGATATGTATGCTAGACTACTAATGGCTCTTTAAACAAGTGAATCATATTCAAAACCGGTAATAGGTTGACAGTTCACTTGGTCTGCATCAGAGCAATAAATGACCCAAAAAGTAGTTGGAAGATGTCAATAATTTGTATTGACATAACGAAAAATGTTAGGAGCCTCTTAATTGACATTACTATAAGAAAGTTGGCATTTCACATTTGAAAGCAAGGATATTCTCAATGAGATCAACTTAGAAGGACACAATGGTACGAATAAATTTGACAGATGATTCCCGGATGAAATGAACGACAGGACTATGTAGTTTAGATATCCCTGAGAGCTTCACAAAGCTAAGATGCGCATGAAAGCCAAAGGAAACTAACTTAACTATTCACTGATAATGACCACTAAACAGTAAGGTCGGGTTCTACTCATAATCCCAACTTTAGAAGCCAATTCCGGTTCTTTTTATACCATATTTCAATACAGTTAACCACTAGCTTGATCATATATGATCATTTCCTAGCTATACCCGCGAAAGCGCATGGTACGAGGAGACTTTTGGTAGATATCTGGAATCGGATTTGATATGAAAGAGCTTCAAGGACACGACCTTGTTAAAGATCGGTATGATTTTGGACAAACAATTTCAGCTGAGAAAAGGGGTGTCGCACTTTTTTTATTGCTTGGCAAACACCTCAACGGGCACCTCTACGGCACTAGTAGCTTTACATAAGCTTTTAGCAAATTGTATATCACAATACATACAAGTTGTAGCATTTCATAATCAACAGAGTCACGGCTTAAAATAATCACTGCGAAAGCCTCAGTGACACCAAAATGGATTAATTGCATTGCTTGACCACCCTGAGCTACGGTCCTATGTCGACACGGGTCTTGTGATTTCACCTAGCTTTCACATTCTGTACCATAAGCAAAATAATTCTGAGGAAGCAGCAATTAATACAATGAGTGCCATTGTCATTTGTCACAGTTGAATCCCAAGTCCCTGTTTAAAGATGGCCAGCCAGGCCGGTGATGAGCGAGAGAAAAGTGCACATGAAGAGAAGAATGTTTTGCGTTAGTTTGCTGGGATAAAAGCTGTGCAAGACTTTCTCTCGTCGGACCAAAACCTCATATCCTCATCTATAGACTTCATCATCAAGAATGTGTAGGGATCGAGTGATACAGTTGTCAGCCTCTTGAGCCTGGAATTATTTGACGCAGCAGACATCACGCATTGGACTTTCTTTCGCGCCGAACCATCGATGGCGTCGAGACAGTGCATCATATAATGAAGGGTGTGGAAATAATCACTGATACTTGTGTTACAGTGGCCCCAGCAAATAGGGCAACCGATACACACCACCGACTGAAGTTGCACACGGTCAGGAAATGGAAAACTGGTTCTCGATGGGTGTGACTCTTAAGTGGTTTGATAATGAAGAACCTTTGCTATTACAGTAAATCCTTAACGGGGTGTTGTAAATTTATGACCTTTAGATTGGTAGTATAATTCTAATGACAAAGGGAAGACCAACAATGAAGAAAACTCAGACCGACATTCTTGAATACAATTACGCTAACATCTTCAGACTTATCAACTAATGTACGCATCATTCTCCTTCTTTAGTTTGTAATTGTCGCTATACTCATTCGTGTTCCCTCAGGGATTATGTACAATTCGGTTTAACAGCTATTTCCAGGACAACATCTTGATAATTGTAATCCAAATCACCCGCGTGGCACGTAAACCACCTCGCGATCACTGCCTAGATAGCGTCCAAGAAGATCCTCACCGTTGCAAGGAGAAAGGCGCGAGATTTGCTTGAAGAGACAGTCAACTACTTGCCTAGATGACTCGGTTCATGGTGGACGGTGTTAAATACAACCGTTGATTATGTGGTTCCCACAAAATGCAATAGCCACGATCACATTTGATCGGGCAATTTCTTTGCTCGGCCCAATCCCCTCATGCGTCACCCACGAGATTAAGCAATGGAGAAAATTGCCGGATAAGGATGATTCTCATCCAAATCACCCAAGGACACCCTTTTGCTCCCCGAAAAGTTGTAAAGATCTACTTGGAATAACTTCTACTTTTACATGTATATATTTTTTTTTACGTTAATTCTTGAGAAGTAATTTCCACTTGATACCATTTATAAAAACTATATACGGGACATTTAAAGCCAATGACAAATCAACACGCCGTTTCATGACCCCTCGTGGTCAAAACAATTGATTTAGTTCTAATTAATCAGAAATTTCGTAAGCACTTATTGATTTGCTCAAAGCAACTCAATTATATCTTTCGACTAAAAGAAAAACTCAAACTTTATATAATCCGGCCAGACAAGAAAACCCAAAAACTCAACTTCTATCTCTCTTTTGGCGTACGCCGGATCATAAGTTAGGGGCGACATCGTACCTCCTCTTGTACAATGATCGCTCCGGCTCTTGTCTAACCCTAATGGGCGGTTCCTCTTCTCTCATCTCCCATGAATTATTTAGTCCACCGAGGACTCCTCCACTGTCCTCCACCGCACACGTAAACGTCGGACAAAACGACAGAAGAAAAAAAACAAGAAAACAGAGAGAAACCGGGACCCACCGCGACACGTGGGCAAGCGCCCACGCCATCGCCCGACCGCGAGCGAGCGAACCGGAGCGTCGTCCGGCCACGTAGGCGGGGTCAGTGCGGGGCCCACACGCCCGCGGGCGTTTTTCCTTTCGAGATCCTCTTGTCCGTTAATGGGGTGACGTGGCGCGGGGGTGGGGTGGGGGGGGGCGGGGGCGGGCGGGGAGGCGTTAACGGGGCCTCCTAACTGACGGTCGGTAACGGTGGGAGCGGCTCTTCTTTTTTTTTTTTTCTTTTTCTTTTTTTTTTTTGGGTGCTTGTTTTCCGGAGGTTTCAAAAAGGGAGCGCCAACTGGATGCCAGCTATATCCCACTGCGACTGTTACGCACGCGCTCGAGTTCCGAGAGAACAATTCCGCCCCTACTTAACCTACTTCGTGGGGATTCGCGACGACGAAAATCCCGGGGGGGGCCCCCACGCCCGACGGTGGTCCCCGCGCCCCCCGCGATTCGGCTCCCTTTGCATGCTCTTCTCTTTTCTTTTCCTTCTCCTTTTTTTCTTAACGTACGACGCGATCCCCACCCTATCTCTCTCTCTCTCTCTCCTGACGTTGTCGTGTGAGGCCGTGCCCCCCCTCCCCAACGCTGCGGTTCCGCAAAAAATCGCTCGAGGAACTCTCCCACGCGATCGCGCCGAGTCCTCGAGATCGCAATTGTCGAGTTATTATTGACTTTATAAATGTTCGTGTTTTTTTTTCCTTGTTTCATTTGTGTGTAAATGCTCGGCTCAGGTGTTGACGCGTTACGACAATTTGTACAAGGATTTCCGGAACATAGGAAAGGAGCAAAGGTTTCGCGGCTCTAGACAGAAAGTTCCAATCCATCACGTATCTCTGCCGTTACGATCCTTGTGGCATGGTTTCGCGGCCTCCTAATGGATGAGAGGATTCATAACTTATTTATACTCAACTCATCTATCTTGCTCTCGCTTATTCTCGTGTTTACTCACTCCGTATTCTCGTATAAGTTTGAGTATGAATTTTCCTAAATTGAATTAAATATGGAAATGTTTTAACAATGTGGGTTGGGTATGGGCATAGGTCATTAGATTTGCATTACAAGAAAATGGGTCAAAACTGATTAAAAGAATCTATTTGGTCAGATCATTTTTGACTCGACCTACTCGTTTGACAGCTCTAGCTGTCGGTGCGACCCTTGCGAGTGAGGAAGCATTCCGTATGTTGTTTGCTCAATTGATATGGCATAGTCAATCGTAATCACATCATTCATTTGATGCATTCAACTTTTGCGGTCGAATTTTTAAACTTATTCATTTTTATCGGTAGACTTTCCCATGTGTCAAGCTCATGACCCAAAACACCTTCCTTTCGCAGGTACTAAGCGACTCATGCTAGTGATTGTAGAGGGGACGACGCCCTTATCCTCTCTCTCTCTCTCTCATCCCGACCAAGTGCACCCTCTCTTTTTTTAGTTTTTTTTTCCTTTTAAACATTCTTCTTCTTGTCATTTGCTTTATTTTTTTATCATAAAAATTTTTCCTTCATTACCAAAACGATACATTAAAGGATTATAGGAAATCTCAAAAGTTCACATAACAAGGCAAGCCCGTAGAGCTCCAAAGCAAACCAAAGACCAAAAATCAAAATACATCATTAGAGCATGGTTGGCAGAGTTAATTACCTGCTCGTCCTTCAAGAATGGATCTGTGACTACATCTAAGCGAAATGATCGGTGGCCAATCACCGAATCATACATCATCATAAATGATGAGTATATACTGAGATCTTCATCAGTAATTAAGGCTGCACCTTTTGGCGGTGTGCACCTATGTTCGATGTTCCTAACGCCATCACCGTATGAAGACAACACGAACAAGTTCAGATTTGACACTTGTAAGAGTGTGCCGTTCAACAAATGCAATACACCAAAACTTTTAACAAAAACATATTGAATGAGTACATATTTGATATCGAAGCTATTGTGAACACTATTAAAATTGGACACGGAGTATTTATTCATTAAAACTCTTAAATCTAGTAGATCAGAGAGAAAAATTTTCAGATATAAGGTCGGGAGAGCATAGCTCTCAAATTTAAAACTAGATCGGGAGAGTAAGGAAATAAACAATAGAAAATGAAAGGAAAAGCAATCAGGGAGGGGAGGGAGAGATTTAGGTCAAATTCCTCCCTGCCAGAATTTTCTTGGATAATAGGTCACCCCTAGATATTATTACAATGAATCACAAGGTGTTTTGGTATAGCTAGAACAGTGAAAGGGTAATATCACGGGCAATCCATGAACTTTTTTAATATAATACTTGAATTTTCTTTTTTACAATTTAGTTTCTAAACTTTTTAAATTGATTTTAATGTGATCTTTCCGTTAAGTTAATAATTTTTTTTCGTTGATATGACTACTGATATCATTAATTGTCCACATTAGCATATAATGTATCCAATCGAATAGTCGAGATACTTTTGCGTCCTCGATAAAGTGGCTCGCTTACATTAGAATTTTTCTTTTTTTCGTCTTCTTTTTCCTTCCTAACCTTGATCCACCATTACCGTTCCATACCCTCTCTCTGCCGTGAAACATCATCCTCCGTCACCTCACCATCCTCGCTGCTGCGGTCAACCCATCATCCACCACCACCCTCCATGCACCGCCCATCCTTCTTCCCCCTCTAATTCTATGCATGCACGCCGGTGCTATACTCTAATTTGAGGCCTATTGAGACGCTATAATCACGAAATATCGGTCAAAACATCTTTTCAAAAGCAACACTCATTTCGACAGCTGTGATTGCTATAGAAAAAGAAACACATCAAACATCGTTGCCAATCGCAATTAACCCACGTTTCTCTCGATTATACATGTATTCATACACGGAAAGGCTCGCAACAACGAAGCATCATCACTAACACCAGCTTTTCATATTGTAATCCGGTCACTCCCAACATGCCTGATTACCTAATTCGATGGGAAGAATCAATGCATGTTGTAGTACAAAAGAAAGAATATTAAACAATATGTAAACAATTGGAAAGAAGCCAGTGTCGCGAACCTCGTGTTCAATCTCATTCGCTAAGTTAAAAAGGAAGAAGGGGGGTTGTCCCCACTCCCGAATTGACTAATTAGATAAAAAAAAGTCAGCTCCATTCCCAACTCGTTGATGTCTCTTGTTTCCACTTTTTATTTTACTGTTGCTCCGGAATTAACATCAATCACCTAACTCCACAATTGTCCTTTCATTATTCTCTAAGTGGATTACAACTAACAAAAGTTCCCTAATTTAACTTCTCACATTAAATAAATTAGCTTAGGGAGTGAATAATTTGCTTGAAGCAAACAAAGGTCTACATCTCATCTTATATTTATCCTCCTAGAATTCGCTTTCTTTTCTTTTTCTTTTTGAATTAGAGTTTGGGATTAAATAAAAGTTCCCCAATCTAAGTGGATTACAACTAACAAAAGTTTCCCAATATAACTTGTCACGTTAAATAAATTAGTTTGGAGGGTGAATGATTTGCTTGAATCAAGCTAAAGTCTACGTCTCATCTTATATTTATCCTTCTAGAATTCGTTTTTTATTATTTTTTTTAATTTTGGGTTTGGGACATGATTAGACTCCGGTCACGTCAGGAGAGCTTTGCACAGCTCCAAATCTCTTTTAATGGTTAAGAGTTAGTGCCAACTGCCTATCGGGTGACGATAACTGGGAAAAAAAAATTAGATGAATTGATGACCACGTAATAAACTATGTTCATTTGAAATTCGAAGCGCATTAGCTTTGTTTAACAGAAATTCTGGAATTCGATTTTACGCTAACCGTTGCCAGCCATGTCGATATGTACACAGATAAACGTGGCTCACTGAGAAAAGATCACGTGGCTTATATTTTATCTATATGATGTACATGTAACGTGGGTTGGATAGAGATAAATGTGCGTTGATAATTGATGAGACTAACTCCATTATAACTAGGGATATATACACTGGAAGTCCTAAAAATTGTTCTAAAACTTGCAAAAAGTGCAATCAAGGTTTAAAATTTATTAAATTGATGCAATCGAGTCTTTTCTTTAACTCAGTCCAGCTTGACTAACTAAACATGCTGACATGGTTTTTTTTTAATAATTTCTCTCTTCTAAGTGACAATGACGTGGCTAAAACACGAAACATTAAACTAAAACGACGTCGTTTTGGTTCATATATGATTTTTAATACATTAAACTAGACGGATCAATGAAGAAATGAGAGATGGAGTTGGACTTGGAAAACTGTCTCGTGGGTCAAAATCAAATCAAACGGGCTAACAAAATCCGATCCAAAAGTTGGTGGATCCAAGTCAAGTCGGCCCAATTGAATTTTTTTGCCAATGCACGCATAAATGGAGTCACGCACTCGCACTACACATGGAAAAACGGTTTCGTTGATCCATAACGTCATTGAACAAGTGTTTTGGTGACATCCTTGAAAACATAATTTGTATTTAGGAAAGTAACTTACAAATGACTCGTGACTTAACCAAAAGTAAGGCTGTGTTATCGAAAAGGCGCTGTGGGATGTTAATCCATCCCCATGCATAACTGACTCTTGGACCTAAGATCTCTAGATTGCCTTTGACCAATTCCTTTACGCGTGCAGTTAGTTAGTTTGATTTCCCCTACATTGCTTGAGATCCAATCGATCTAAGTTTGCCTCTACTAATTGGTGGCAACTCTAGTATGATATTTAAGTTCGCAACCACATTGGATTTTGTAAATTACCCGAACTTTGGATTTTGAAAGATCTTAGGATTCGAGGCACCCTAATTGACGACTCTTGGCTTGAAAATTTTAAGGTGCCACGCATGATTGGAAGAGAGAGGAGCTAGGGTCTTTGGCGATGGCTTATGAGCCGTTACATTTATCTTTATTGAAGTGCCATCTTATAAATGATACGAAGACTGATATCTAGATTGACTCGTACTTTATGCTCAGTGAAAATATTATGGGATATGCAACTCGATTATTATTTGTTTAATTCGAAATACCTGAAACTTTCGCAATTTAAAAAAATTTGACACACAGACATTATTATTTTTTCACAACCTTTCGGCTAAAAGAACAGAGCAAACTAATTTTGGAATTTGTGTTATTTTAGGTTGTTGCTTGACCCGTGAGTTTTATTGCATTTCTCTACTATATTAGAAATTCGGGCTTATTTTATCTTATCAGCGTCTACAAATATCATATATCAAAATAAAATCATTAACAATAGTTATTCATAATCTCTTTTAATTAATACATGGTCGGGGCCGCATTTCAAGGCCCATTTTCCAGGCCCAGCCTGCCCGCTGATTAGGGATCGAATTTTTGTCCAGGCCCACCTCATGGTCCTAAAAGTTCAGCCTAGCCCCTCCATTTTGTCAAGGCCTCACGCCACAATTAAAAAGTCAAGAACAATGCGCACGTGTATTATGGGTTCCTAAAGGCATGAATGTTCAATACTAGGAACCTATTTGATACTCCCATTAAATGATGAAAATCAAAACTTTGGCTCCCTTTGTTTTGCAGAAAGTGAATGATTTGAAAAATATTTTTCTAAAAATAATCGTTTGTATCATTTGAAATTATCAGTCAATAAAAAATATTTCATTATTGACAGCAATTTTTGGCTAAGCATTTTCGTGGGCAATGAAATTTTTTTCGTTCGTTCATTTTCATAAATGATACGAGCGATTATTTTTAGGAAAATATTTTTCAAAGGATTCATTTTCCGCGAAACAAAACATGGACTTAATGGAATTATCGAGTGCATTTGCTAACATAGAATCATTCCGTGCAGGGACGAAGCAAAAGCAAGCGGTGCTGATGCTTAGAAGTCTAAGCGGAGGTCTCTATCTAAATATGAACGTTTCAAGAACATAGGTCAATACGAATTATGTAAATAGACATGGGAAAACTCATTGGCATGTGGAAGAAAAGAGAAAGAAATGAAGAAGGGTCTAAAAGTAGACCCAAATGTTGGGCATTGGAGGACAAAGGCAAGTCTAAAAGGTGGGCCAATGGAGGAACCATACCGAAACCATCGAGCACGACGAAAGAAAGAAAATGAATTGGAGGGAACCCAAAGGGCAAGCAAAGTTACCTGGTAGGGACGGTTGGTATTGGTTTTTCTAGAACAAGTTGACGTCGCAAGGTCGTAAATCAATCGTAAACATGTCCGGTTTTAGCTTTTCAAATCAACGAACGGTGCTCACTTGACATCGCAAATTGTGATGTGCAGCACTTTGCAACTCCGCATGCGTTTAGTTCGCTTTTTGGCGGTAGGAATTCTTTCCGATTTACAGAAATGTTGGGAGTTCATGGGAAATTACGATGCGTGGTGATTTTGTGAGCATGCTGAATGTGTTTGATGGAATGAATGAAGGTGTTTGGTGTGTACGAAGAAAAATAACTTCACCAAGGCATAAATGAATGTTTCGCGTTTCACCGCCAAAAAATTGGATAAGAACCGAAGCAATCACTCACTTGAAAGGAACTACATAGAATGCAATTCCTATCTATAAAGTATAAACGGACTAAGACATAGGAATTAGGAAACAATGAATTTGGAAACCTACTCAAATCAGGAAATCTACTAAAATTAAAAAAAACATAAGAAGACATCCTTCCAGCCTTGCTCCAGCCGAATCAGCCGTTGTTCTTCAATTTCTAGAAACTTCATCTTGGACGTCTTCTTCTTATTGGATCCATTGGATCATATTATTGCTCAAATCTCCCTTTACTTGCATATATGTCAAATGGATTTCATTAATTGATGAGGCTTGAATTTTACTAGAGAGTTGCTTACGTTTAATGGAATTTGATGCTCCGGCATCAAATCAGAAATGTGGACTACTATTTCTCTGAGACCAGTAGAATTCGATCAAATTGATTGACGTCCACGTCAGGATTTCTGGCCAAAATTGACAAGATGGATTTAATTGGAAAAAAGTGAAAACATTTATGACTCAATTGACATAATTAAAAGGTTTATGATTGAATTGACAAAAGTGCAATAGGTTTTAAAATTTTTGGATTATTTTTTTTCAATTTAAAGTGATGGTAAGAACGATAAATAAAAATTAATAAAAAATAAGAAAATTCATGTGACCAGATTTCTTTTTACCAATAATTTTTTTGACACTTAACAACTCTTTCGTAAATATATCAGGAAAAAAAATCTGTTTTGAAAAGGGAACAATAGAATCATCTGCAATTCATATATCTAGTAGTCTTATAACTCAATTATTGAAACTTTCAAGCCAAAAATAAGTTTTGACTTTGTGTCCCTTTTGGTGATCTACTTCAAAAAGATGAGCCCCATGGTGAACTGATATTTGAAGATCAACGCGGTTTTGTCAAGTCAGGTTTGGCCTCAATCGATACGAATAGTCGACAAGTTCTTTGGGTAAAATTACTAAAAATGTCCCAAATCTATTGTATTTTTGTCAATCTGGTCCTAAATCTTTCAATTGTACCAAATTAAATTCTAAACCTTTCATACGTTTTTCCAATTGAGTCTATCTAGTCAATTTTGTTCTGAAATTGTTGACGTGGATGCCGACATGGACATTTTTAAAAAATATTTTGAAATTTTTGAAATTATTTTTTTGGTTTTTTTTACCGAGTGCTGGCAACCCTCGTCTGACACTGGGGGAGGGTGCTCCTTGCCAGCGGTGGGCAAGGCAGCCCTTGCCACATCTAGCGGGGGTAGCTCTCGCCTATAGTCTTGAGCTTTTGGACGAGGTCAAGATACTCTCACGTGTCGCCTCCCAGGTTATCCACCTTGCTCTCAAGCCTATTGAGCTGGTCTTCCTCCAATTTTGTCACCATCTATAGGCCTCATCAAAATAACTTATGCTTCACGATCTGATCTCTCTTCCACCAAGGTTCAAACTTTACTGGCAGGGCAAACACTCGCCAGACCAGGTGAGGGTGACCCTCATCTAGGTAAGGTCGGCCCTCACCTAATTGTGGTCGTCGAGGGTGGCCTTGCTTGGGTAGGGTGAGGGTGACCCTTGCCTAGACGAGACCGTGTGGCATTCGGAAATTCATACATTAATTAATAATATGCAAGAAATGATTTCAATAAATGTCACAGGCAAAAATTCTAGTCGAATTATTAACGTGGAAGTTGCGGAACACCCGAATTGTATTTTTCATGCCTGTAGTCTTCGTAAAGAGATTCCATTAGGGTTAGATTAATGAATATTTGTTCTTGGGTCGATTATCTAGGGTGGCGGTGAAGCATAAAATACCGCATTGGTTATTAAAGAGACTGATATGCTTCGAGTTTATGTATCAAATGAGTGGTAGGTTGGAAATTTACTGAGTTGAGTCCCTCCTAATGTTTGGTAATTTTCGCTAAACATTTTAGTGAGTTCAAAATATTTTTCAGAGTCATCAATGTTTAAAATAAACACTGATTTTTTTTGTTTTCTTTCCGATTTACTAGATATTAAGCAAACTATCAAAATATCTACTTTGGAAATATAGAGTTAAGCTAAATGCCATCCTTTAATTTGTACACCTCTCTCTCATCCACCACCAAGTATATTTAACCCAAGTCATCATTGCTTTTAACCCATAATTATTTGATCTTATCCTTTTTTAACTCATGAAAGTCTTCTAAATACATCCCTTTATTGATCGTAAGAAACCACTTCAAGTATTCGAGTTCGAAATAGGGAGTTTCAACTCATTCTTGCAAGGAAAGATAGAGAGCGTTCCATGTCACTTTTGCTTCTCTTCCATATTCCACTCCTTTGAATCAAAGGCAAAAGTCCCGTGTCTGTGTTTCTAAAACTTCTAAATCGATATTTCAAGTATTTACATCGATTTCCATCGGTATATCACGATAAGAAAGATAATGTATTCATTCCTGTAGTCGTCATTCATGGTGATTTTTTATTGTTGTGAACTCATATTGTTTTGTACTGAGTTGAGTGGTAAGGTGATCTCCTACTTTAGACTTAAAGATTTCATTTATTGAGTTTTGACTCACTTTTTATATTTCAAATATATCGTATGGATTCCCCATCGTCATTGCTTTTTAAAGTTTCCATGCATTTCGATTATGTTTATGAAGAAGTGCTCGTACCTGGTTTAGCCATCGTATATACTAAGTATAGTTCTATTGTGAGGGTCGACATGGGGTTTTTGGAAACGATTCCCTATCGATTTGTTGCTTAGTACTTGAATATCGACGGTGAGTTGGTTGGGCCATTAAGGGGTTTTGATGGCGATGGCAACATGTTGATGGGCAAGGTCATCGATCCGTGAGTGTCTACATAATTCCGTAGCAGATTCCTTGTCTGGCTAGGAAATTGGAATATGGTGATCTCAACTCAAAGCATTCGCGTCAGGATAAGCAATCACTCTACGTAGAGTGTCCAAGTCAGAAAATGCCGCAATGTTTGGATCTTTATCCACCTCGCCCCAGACATATGCGTGGACCTTCCATAAAACACTGCAGTTGTTACCCAACTTCCTGCCTTTACAACAAGCATATCATTCTAACTTTTTTTTTGTATGAATATCAGTCTAAATTTAACTTATAAATCTCTTGAACTTTAGTGCTGCTTTCGATCAAATAAATCTAATGATGAGAAAGATGGAAAACCCATTTGAAACTTGATGTGAGAATCTAAGCGATTGATTTTAAAATTTCTCGGGAAAATATCAACAACTATTCTCGGTATAAATATTAAGCATATTTAGTTTGGAATGGTGTATTTTCTAAAACCATGATTACAGCTAACACGAAATCGATTAATGTATTAAGAACTGTAAAAGAAAAAAAAAAGACATACTCATAAAGTTTGGATGGTATACAACTATATATGTTGGGTTTAAAGAAGCACGTGAAGTATTCCCCAAGTGGAAGAATGTTAGGGTGTAGTTCATACTCCCCATCGACAGGAAAGTGCGGGGGTCCTGCTTTATGGTGAGTTAGCGGGGGGTTCGGACTAGTCACCCCTGCGGGGTTTGTAGGAGCAGCGCTCCTGCAAAGCTAGAGAACTTTTATAGTTTAGACCAATATTTTGTTGATAATTTGGGTTTAGGTCCATGAATAGCTACTATACCTATATATAAATATATATATATATATATATATATATCTTTCTCTTGTAACTGAGATGTGCAAATATGCTAATTATAGTGGAATCTTCTACTGAATGTAGTCCTAGTTTAATGGTGAATTAAGATAAAAACCTATGTCTCGATTTCTTCTTCTCACTTTTACTCTCTATTTCTTTGTGATTGTGCACCGATTCTTAACAATTTTTTCATTCTATGACATACTCGAATTTTCATTCCATAACGAAAAAGTAAATCTCTATTTTTGGAATACATCTTTCTTTCAAACCTAGCCCTTGCGACTGGTAGTCCTTGACACCATTGTAGTGATTCATCGATGGCGATGGCAAGTGGAGGCATGGACGTTGGCCTCAAAGGTAGCTGTGACGACGACGAGAGCGAGAGCGAGAGCGAGAGAGAGAGAGAGAGAGAGAGAGAGAGAGAGAGAGAGAGAGAGAGAGAGGATTTGGGTTGAGTATGGTGAGATTTAGAATTAAGTAGATAATCTTAAGATGGAGATAGCAAATGAATGCATGGTAGAAAATAATGGATATGCATCATTGGCAAATTCCTATTTACTTATACCGGTCAACTGAAGTGCAATTGTGTTTTCGAAACTTATATTAAACTACCTATAATAAAAGAAAGTTGTTTACCAATTATAGAAGTTGTAAAGCTGAGTAATTTGTTAGGCTATTATTGCGAGTTCACTAGCTATGATCATTGTCAAATTTTTTGTGACACTCACACTTGTCAGTTATTAAAGCAAGTTGGCTGAAAATAAAATCAAAACTGAACTATCTATCAATAAGTTTAGTCGCCGATTTAATAAACCTAAAAGTGAGTTAAAACACGAGTGACCTCCCTATGTAGTTCGATAATCAGCATCTACATATCAATGAAATATATCCTTTTGAAAATGGTCTCAAATCTTCTCTCTTTCGAGGGTAGGGATTTTTTTTTCTATCACGGCCTGTGTTATTATCGAGTCGTGACCAACTTATAACTCGCGTGAATTGGGTTGAGCTGAGGTATCGTGCATGGATGGATGATGGATGCCATGAGGCGACAAACCTTTCTACACGCGGAGCCGTCAATTTTCGTCTATTCATTCAACCGAAACCCACTCACATTGCAATGCAATATATATATATATATATCGTCCTTGGCGAGATTCACTGCACTTGTCTTTCGCCGCCGAGTCCTATGGCTCCACTATTCTCGCTCCTCCTTCCCGTCTTCCTCTCCCTCTTCCTCCAATCTTGTCAGTTCTCCACCTCGGCGCTGCCCAGTCTCACCAAACGCGCGTCCCTCTCTGTCGAGAACCCCAACGAAGTCCTCGTCTCCCCCTCTGGCGCCTTCTCCGCTGGCTTCTTCCCCGTCGGCGACAACGCCTACAGCTTCGCCGTCTGGTTCAGCGACCCCCCCTGCTCCGGCGCTGCCTGCAAACCCGTCTGGATGGCCAACCGTCAGGCCCCCGTCAACGGCCGACGCTCCACCTTCTCCCTCCTCGACCTCGGGCAACCTCGTCCTCACCGACGGGCCGCCCCCCCCCAAAATTCTTCCCAAACCCAAGTCTCTTCCACAACTGATAACCATCAATCATTGGCATCCGCCGTGCTAATAGCCTTCCATCGATGTCCCACCTTAGCGACTCTGTCTCCATCCCCGTCTGCCATGGATTGCTGTGTCCCACCTCAGCGTCATCGATGCATGTGGAGACAACGCAATTACGGAGATCACGGCGGACAATGGCATGGTTTGGACGCGTAGGAACAGGACACGAAAATCCATAGAAAGAAAAGCCCGATAACTGAGATCTCGCCAAGCATAACTTACTCTAGTTTTAACATGGGAAGAGAAATTTCGAAGCAAAAGAAAAAAAGCGACTGGTCGTCTTTGACACCACAGTAGTGATTCATCGATGGCGATGGCAAGTGGACGCAGGGAGGTCGGGCTCAAAGGTAACTGTGAGGAGGAGAGAGAGAGAGAGAGAGGATTTGGGTTGAGTATGGTGAGATTAAGCAGACACGTGTTGCAATCTTACGATGGAGATAGCAAATGAATGCATGGTAAAAAATAATGGATATGCATCATTGGCAAATTCCTATTTCCTTATACCGGTCAACTGAAGTGCAATTGTGTTTTTGAAATTTATGTTGAACTACCTATAATAAAAGAAAGTTGTTTACCGATTATAGAAGTTGTAAAGCTGAGTAATTTGTTAGGCTACTATTGCGAGTTCACTAGCTATTATCATTGTCAAATTTTTTGTGACTCACACTTGCCAGTTATTAAAGCAAGTTGGCTGAAAATAAAATTAAAACCGAACTATCGATCAATAAGTTTAGTCGCCGATTTAATAACGAGCAAGACAACCTAAAAGTGAGTTAAAACTCGAGTGACCTCCTTTGTAGTTCTTCCTGTTTTCTGATAATCAGCATCTACATATCAATGAAATATATCCTTTTGAAGATGGTCTCAAATCTTCTCTCTTTCGGGGGTAGGGATTTTTTTTTCTATCACGGCCTGTGTTATTATCGAGTCGTGACCAACTTATAACTCGAGTGAATTGGGTTGAGCTGAGGTATCGTGCATGGATGGACGACGGACGCCATGAGGCGACAAACCTTTCTACACGCAGAGCCGTCAATTTTCATCTATTCATTCAACCGAAACCCACTCACATTGCAATGCAATTTATATATATACATATCGTCCTTGGCGAGATTCACTGCACTTGTCTTTCGTCGCCGAGTCCTATGGCTCCACTATTCTCGCTCCTCCTTCCCGTCTTCCTCTCCCTCTTCCTCCAATCTTGTCAGTTCTCCACCTCGGCGCTGCCCAGTCTCACCAAACGCGCGTCCCTCTCTGTCGAGAACCCCAACGACGTCCTCGTCTCCCCCTCTGGCGCCTTCTCCGCTGGCTTCTTCCCCGTCGGCGACAACGCCTACAGCTTCGCCGTCTGGTTCAGCGACCCCCCCTGCTCCGGCGCTGCCTGCACCACCGTCTGGATGGCCAACCGTCAGGCCCCCGTCAACGGCCGACGCTCCACCTTCTCCCTCCTCGACTCGGGCAACCTCGTCCTCACCGACGCCGGCCAGGCTGGCCGCGAAGTCTGGTCTTCCGGCACCAGCTCCCCCTCCGCCGCCCAGCTCCGCCTTAACGACACCGGGAACCTCGTCCTCACTGACGACAGCGGCGTCGTCCTGTGGCAGAGCTTCGACTCCCCGACCGACACCCTCCTACCTCAGCAGCCACTCACCAGAAACACGTTCCTGATCTCCGCTCGGAGCCAGTACAACTGCTCGACCGGGTTCTACAAGCTTTACTTCGACAACGACAATGTCCTCCGCCTTGTCTTCGACAGCCCATCGATCTCGGGCGTGTACTGGCCGTTCCCGTGGGCCCCGAGCCCTCAGTTCGGCCGATTCCTCTACAACAGCAGCCGCATCGCTGTGCTCGACCCACTTGGCCGCTTCCAGTCCTCTGACAACTACTCGTTCTACACCTCCGACTATGGCGTCACGGCCATGCAGAGAAGGATGACCCTCGACTTCGATGGCAACTTGCGGGTCTACAGCCGTGAGCCGGGCTCGACCGGCTGGGCCGTGACGTGGGAGGCGATCAGCAGCATGCCCTGCTTCATCCATGGCGTGTGTGGCAACAACAGCCTCTGCAGCTATGACCCGGCCAAGGGTCGGAGCTGCTCCTGCGTGCCTGGTTACGTCCCCAAGGTCCTAGGTGACTGGTCGGCCGGTTGCCTGCCCGATTTCACATTCTCCGATGGGTGCATTGCCGACGAGATCGGGTTTGTGAAGCTCCCGTACATCGATTTCTATGGCTACGACTACAACACCATCTACAACACCACCCTCGAGGAGTGCCGGCAGACTTGCCTGAGCCTGTGCAACTGCCGAGGATTCCAGTACAGAGTGTCGATGTCGAGCTCCGGCAGCACCACGTTCAATTGCTACCCGAAGATTGAGCTCCTGAATGGTCACAACCTGCCCAGCTCCACCGGCGAGTTCTTCATCAAGGTCCCCAAGAACAAGACCTTCACCGAGGACCAGCTGGTGAAGAGGACTCAGTACACTTGCTCTCCCACCGCGGAGGTGAAGGTCTTGGACAGGACTTATGCCAAGAAAGGCAAAAACGAAGCGGTAAGCTTCATGCTCCGGGCCGCCTCCGTGGTCGGAGGGATCGAGATCGTGGTGGTATTCTTGGTGTGGTTCTTCCTGATTAGGAACCAGCAGGATGTCACTTCTGCGCACCAAAGCTACCTCCTCGCGGCCACCGGGTTCAAGCGGTTCACCTATGACGAGCTCAAGAAGGCAACGAGGAATTTCAGCAAGGAGATTGGGAGAGGCGCAGGCGGGATCGTGTACGAGGCCCTATTGCCGGATGATCGGGTCGCGGCAGTGAAGGTGCTCAGCAATGCCACAACTGGAGAGGCCGATTTTCTGGCCGAGGCCAGCACGATCGGGAGGGTGAACCACATGAATTTGATCGAGATGTGGGGTTACTGCGCCGAGGGAAAGCACAGGCTTTTGGTGTACGAGTTCATGGAACACGGGTCGCTGGCACAGAACTTGTCGTCACCTGAGCTCCATTGGAAAAGGCGATTCGACATCGCAGTAGGTACCGCAAAGGGTCTAGCTTATCTCCACGACGAATGCTTGGAGTGGGTTCTGCATTGCGACGTGAAGCCTCAGAACATACTCCTAGACTCCGATTACCAACCCAAAGTTGCGGATTTTGGGCTTTCCAAGCTAATGGACCGAGGGAAGGTGACGAATTCCGATTTCTCGAGAATCAGAGGAACCCGAGGCTACATGGCTCCCGAATGGGTCTCCAATCAGTCCATCACATCTAAGGCCGATGTCTATAGCTACGGGATTGTCATGTTAGAGATGGTGACGGGAATTTTCCCGATGACGACGAGTGTCCACTCATTGGAGAGCGGAGGGGATGCCAGGCAAGTCCGGCTCATCCCGTGGGCGAGGAATAAGATGAAGGAACTGGAGAGGACGGGGGCCCGTCTGGAAGAGATGGAGGATCCCGCGCTCATGGTCGATTACGACCTGAAGAAAATGGAGATCTTGATCGAGGTCGCGCTCAAGTGCGTGGAGGAAGATAAAAACGCCAGACCCACCATGAGCCAAGTGGTGGAAATGCTTATGAGGCATGAGAATGATGGTTAGATCAGGCTGCGAGCGAAGTCGGATTGATTCGGGTGCTATTTCTCTGGTCACACATGATGGTTGCTTCCTAAAATTTTTAAATCTGCAATGGCTTGGCATCATCTCGTTGCTAGAAGATATAGGCTGCTGGTTCAACTTTTCCAAGAGGCTTTGAAAAAATGCAAAGCAGTTTAGCCTAAAGGGTTTAGGGAAATCTAAAGATTGTTTAGTAAACTCCGTTTCGAGAGAAATGTCGTTTGGATGAAAACATATTTGAAAAGCCTATTTGGTGATTAATTTAAACTTTTTAATTTTTAATTTGTTGAAAATTGAAAAAAATTATGTCTACAGCTTTTTCAATTTAAATATTGACAATAATGTTAAAAGATATGTATTAACAAATTTATATATAAAAAAATAAAATTTCTTTTTTTTGCTAAAAAATTCAAATGAAAAAAATCCGCGAATTAAAATTTAGTTGAAGTCAGAACTATTGCTGAATTTGCTTTATATGTAGAGCTAACTCAGCTGTGCAATTAACCTTGGTCTGCAAATTTAATAGTTAGGGACAATGGGTCTTGTAGATACTTAATCAACTTGTCATTTCTTTGAAGCAGCAACAAAAGTGCAAGACTTCACAAAAGGTAGCCTTCAAAGTGAGAGCAACTTCAATAAATTATTAATGGACGAAAGGGTATAATACCTCGTGTTATAAAAAAAAGAGGCGTTAAGCATATAACTAACAATACTAAGCTCAATTTGGTTTCGTACTTCTTGAACAAGTAGATACGGAAAATTTCAACATTACTTTTCAATCACATAGTATATAGATGTACTTAATTTACTCCACAAGATGACAATATACAATAAACACACAAAGTAGAAAATTATTAACATCATATGGGGACTTCTTTCAGACTTAAGCAATAGGATAAGAGGCCTTCATGGCTATGCCGCAAAGGCCTTCCTTAGTACTGACATCTCTCTGCATCCTTATGTATCCTTCTTCGCCCCCACGAGTTCTTCAACAGCCAAAATTTGGTGCCATCATCGCTGGCCCCGTATCCGACGGCGGTAACTCCGTGGTCCAATCGGTCCCACAAGCTCTAGTGAACACGCCGCTGGAGTAGAACTAGAACTCGAATCCTCCGGCGTCGATGGCCTCAGAAACCGGCTGATTGGCAACTGCCTTTAGCAATGCCTCCTCGCTATTGGCGGGAACATCTTAATAGCCACTACAAAAAAACGATTTTTTTCCGACAAAATTTCCAACGAAAAATTCTGGAAAATTCGTTGGAAAAAGAATTTCCAACGAATTTTCCAACGAAAAAAATTCGTTGGTAATTCGTCGTCGGAAAATTTTCCAACGAAAAATTTGAATTTTCGTTGGAAATTTGCGACGAATTTTTTTTCGTTGGAAAATTCATTGGAAAACTCGTGGCTAAATTCGTTGGAAACGAACTTTTTTTTCTGACGAATTTTTTTTCGTTGGAAACTACAATTTTTTTTGTCGAAAAATCGTGAAAATTTTTTTTCCATCGAAAAAATTTTTTTTTGGTCGAATTTTTTTTTTGGGTCGAAAAATAGCCCTCGCCGCCGGCGAGGGCCAGCCTCGTCGCCGGCGAGGGCCGAGCTCGCCGGCCATGGCAAGCTCGGCCCTCGGCATGGCCGACGAGGGCCAGCCTCGTCGCCGGCGAGCGCCGAGCTCGCCCAGATCTGGGCGAGCTCGAGCTCGCCGGCCATGGCGAGCTCGGCCCTTGCCATGGCCGGCGAGGGCAAGCCTCGTCGTCGGCGAGGGCCGAGCTCGCCCAGATCTGGGCGAGCTCGGCTTGCCCTCATGGCCGGCGAGGCTGTTGCGCAGATGAAGAAGAAGCAGCAGCAGGGGCGGGACGGGAGCAGGTTCGGGGTCGCCGCTCGTCAAGTCCGTCGTCGTCTCCTAGTCTCGCCGGCGACGAGGCTTGGTGGCGTCGGGGGCGTCGGAGGCTTGGTGTTCGTGGCGCCGGAGCCGGAGCCGGAGCCGGAGCCGGAGGAGGAGGGGGGCCGGCGGGGGAGGAGGCGGAGGGGGAGGTAGAGGGGGAAACGGAGGGAGAAGGGGGAAGGCGAAGGAGAGAGAGAGAGAGAGAGAGAGAGAGAGAGAGAGAATTGAATTTGAGAATTGTGGGGATAATGAGCGCGAAATAAGGAAGAAGTAGGGTTTTCGTTGCAAAATTCGTGGGAAATTTCTCACGAATTTTGCAACGAAAATTGTACACACTAAAATAATTGTCCGGAATTGGGAATTTCCAACGAATTTTCCAACGAAAATTGTACATACTGAATTAATTTTCCGGAAAATTGAAATTCGTTGGAAAATTCGTTGGAAATTTCCAACGAATTTTTCAACGAATATAAAAAATGCCGAATATTATCGGGTTTTTTTGTAATTCGTTGGAAAATTCGTTGAAAATTTCCAACGAAAAAAATTCGTTGGAAATTTCCAACGAATTTTCCAACGAAAATTGTACACATTGAATTAATTTCCCGAAAAATTGAAATTCGTTGG
This sequence comes from Syzygium malaccense, assembly GCA_031216405.1. Taxonomy (NCBI): domain Eukaryota; kingdom Viridiplantae; phylum Streptophyta; class Magnoliopsida; order Myrtales; family Myrtaceae; genus Syzygium; species Syzygium malaccense. Next base: position 12,064,610 of record CM062258.1, read on the forward strand.
AAAATTCGTTGGAAATTTTCAACGAATTTTCCAACGAATATGAAAAATGTGGGTTTTTTTGTAATTCGTTGGAAATTTCGTTGGAAATTTCCAACGAAATTTTTTTGTTGGAAATTTCCAACGAATTTTCCAACGAAAATTGTACACATTGAATTAATTTCCCGGAAAATTGAAATTCGTTGGAAATTTCCAACGAATTTTTTTTCGTTGGAAATTTCCAACGAATTTTGCGACGAAAATTTTTTCGTTGGAAATTTCCAACGAATTTTGCGACGAAATTTTTTCGTTGGAAATTTCCAACGAATTTTTCTTTTCGTTGGAAAATTTGTCGCAAATTTGCAACGAAAATTTTTTCGTCGCAAATTTTCGTGGCAAAAATCTAGTTTTTTTGTAGTGAGCCCTTTATGATCACGGCGCGGTTGGATTTGGATTTGACATTGCATTTGCCGAACTCCAAAATGCTTTTTCCTTTGATGAACTTGCCATTTACTAATATAGTGATATGAACAAATCGAGAGGATAGTGAAGCAATATTGAAGGATAGCAGAGCAATATTGTTCTTACCAGTGAGCACCAAAGTAACACATACACATTTTCCATGCCAGAAACATTCGGAAAGAATCAGACAAGATATAGAACATGAAAATTGGGCATGGCCATATCATATGCCCTTGACTTGAGACAAAGAAAGAGCTATGGTTCAGCAGAGACATCAAATGCACCATATACCCTTTGTAAAGTCATTTCACTCGTTCACTGTGAAGGAAAAGTCAATTATTTTCCTATTGCCAAGAAGTAAAGGTCTCTTAATTCTTACTGCGCAAGATCCAATGAGGTTACTATGACTTTTTTTCTCACCGAACTCGTGCAGCCTATCAACTTACGAAACTTATGCAGGGCATACAACAGGAATATGTAGTCTAAAATTTCTACATATTCACACCACAAAACAGGGTATAAATGAAGTAAAAACGCCAATAAAGCATACAACGGGAATATGCTGTCCATTGCTGAAGACAGAAATCTAGATCAAGAGATACTCGCATTTGCAGCATCACAATTCACCTTCCAAGCCAACAAGAGCAAAAAAGTGTCCATACCCCAAGCCCCTCTATCTACATAATCCCCATTAAACACAAAGAACAGATTTTCACAAGGAAAACTATCCCTCCTCAACAGGAACACAACATCGTGAAGTTGCCCATGAACATCCCTAACAAAAACCACCCTATAGTCCTTATCACGCTCATCATCAACATCAAGATAAGTTGCTTGTTTTTACAATAGAAATATGACCTGCGTTTTTCTCTCTAGCTCAATCTCACCTGATACACCATCATTTAAAATTTCTACATATTTACCTCGCACGCAACAACCATCAAATGAACTTAACACCAAATCCAAACTCCAGAGAAATCTTGAATATAATTATGACCGAAACAAACCCAAGCTCACTGACCACTTGCACAATCAACAAAGTTGAATAGCAAGAGACTAGAGACAATCACGGAGAGAGAGGAGAGAGAGAGAGAGAGAGAGAGAGAGAGAGAGAGAGAGAGAGAGAGAGAGAGAGAGAGAGAGAGAGAGAGAGAGAGAGAGAGAGAGAGAGAGAGAGAGAGAGAGAGAGAGAGAGAGAGAGAGAGAGAGAGAGAGAGAGAGAGAGAGAGAGAGAGCGAGCAGTTGAGCGAGGGAATGAATGGAGCAAGTGAAGGAATGGAGCAGTCGAGCGAGGAAGAGAACAAGCGAAGGAGAGGAGGCGTGTGGGGAGTAGGGGTGTGCAACCGGACCGAATTTACCCGGAAACCGGACCGGCACATCCGAAAAACAAGTCCGGGAACCGGTTCCTATTTGAATTGGTCCGGGAACGGGTTCTATTTTTTTGGAACCAGTTGTAACCGGTCCGGTTCCCAGGTTTAAGTGAAATCTCACCCCGATCGGTTTTAGAACCAGTTTTAAGTTACTCCAAAAAAACCATAGCATCTGTCACTCTCAGTCTCTTCCTTGAGTCTTTTCCAGTTCGCGAGCGAGTCCCCTTCCTTCTGGCCCTTCTTAGTCTGCTTGCAAGAACTCATCGCCGGCGGCAGCTCGCCGCTTGTCGCCGCAGCTGCTCATTGCTGTAACCCAGCTCATCGTCGCGGCTGCTTGTAGCAACCCAGCTCGTAGCATCTCGTTGTCATAGTTGCTGACTGCAACCCAACTTGTTGCGTCTTGTCGCCGTAGCTGCTCGCTGCCTGAGTTGCTGCAAGCCTGCAACGCCGCTCGTTGCAGCAACCCAGCTTGTCCCAGCTCGTAGCATCTCGTCGCCACTCGTCACCGCAGTTGCTTGTCACCTCAGTCGCCACAACCCAACTCGTCGCCGCTCGTCGCTGCGGCTGCTCGCCACCTCAGTCACTGCAACCCAGCTCGTCGCCGCGGCTACTCGCTACCTCAGTCGCCGCAACCCAGCTTGTTGCCTCTCATCGCCACGGCCCACAAGAACACAACCCCTCTCGTCGCCTCTCGCCTTCTCACCTTGTTGTCGCCGACTCCGACGCAACTATCTAGAGAAAGGTGAGTCCGCAATTGAATTTTTTGGTACTTTATTGGCCAATCAAGCTCGTTTTGCCTATTGTCTCTATGCTTTTTGGTTTTCTTCTCTAGCCTGTGGTTGCGGTACCGTCGTGTTCGTCGTCAGGTGATGAGGTTTTTGTTGTTTATATGGCATCTGAGTCGACGCAGATTGATTGCACAGTCTCGTCTCGAGCGCGGTTCTGATATTAGAATCTAGCAGATCTGTGCTGTTGAGTCTAGTCTTGAGCATGGTTTTGATAAGGGGCCTGAGAGTTTACCAAAAAACTCTCTGTGGAGAATTCATGTATGTGTCTTGAGCGCGATTATGTATGTGTCTGATGAAGGGCCCGAGAGGTTTTTGTTCTCACCTCTCTATTTCTTGCCTGTTCTCGTCCAGCTTTGACATATTTTGATGCATGCCCTTTGATCTAGATCAATGAGCAATCCATTGCGAAACAAGAATAAAGAGTTTGACTTTGGTTCGCTATGCTTTATGGCTGTAATTGTTGTTGCACAAATGAAGAGTTACAGAATTCTTATTCTATGATTGTTGGTCCTATATTGTTGTGAAATTTGTCTTATGTAGATTCCTGACTTTGTATAGTTTAATTTCAGTTGATGGATCAAGACAAAGATATATCAATAGAAGCGGATGGATATAATGAAATGAGTCCTCTCATGGAATTGCCATTCCATGAATCTGCTGAAGTGGACTCTACAACCGTGAGTGCAACAAACAAGGTGAGGGTACTTAACTCCCATCCTCCTCTTGGTAAAAAGCGAGCTAATCAATCGGAGACATGGGATAATTTTTCGAAAATCATAGATGAGAACATAAAGAAAGTAACTATGGTAAAGTGCATGCACTATGAGAAAGAGTATAAATGCTTTGTTGATCATGGAATATGTGGAAGCACTTAAGAACCTGCAAAAAGTATCCTAAGAAGCAAATGTTGTTTGCACCACGAAACAAAGACGTGGTTGGCGAGGTAGGGAAAAATACTGGTGATAGTAGTGTCTTAACAATGTGGAAGTTTGATCAAGAACGTTGTAGGCACATGCTTGCTAGGATGATCATTATTGATAAACAACCTTTTTCCACAGTTGAGCGTGTCGGTTTTCGTGATTTTGTCACTGAATTACAGCCTCTATTCCAACATTTATCACGATTTACAGTGGCTAGAGATTGTATGAAGTTGCATTTGAGTGAAAGAACTTGTTTGAAAGCTTACTTTGGTAAGCTTAATTTTAGGATTGCACTCACGACTGATATGTGGAGTTCCATTCAAAACTTGAACTATTTATGTCTCATTGCACATTTTATTGATGAAAACTAGAAGTTGCATAAAAGAATCATCAATTTTGTGGTGATGCATAGTCATAAGGGTAGAGAAATTGGGAAAATGGTGGAGAAATGCATTTACGATCATTGACGTGGCAAAGTCAACCTTCCATTCTTCCCACCAACACTCTGCTTCGCCCTCCAAACATTGGGTGGCAAAGTCAACCTTCCGATCATTGGGAACTCTATCGGTTCTAAAGATCTCCTCCATTCTTATAATCCAACGTTCGGCCAATAGAGGATCCGATTTCCTATCATAAGTAGGTGGTTTGGCCTTTCTGAACTGGGCAACTGTATATTCTCTCTCACCTTCAGTCATAGCGGTTCCACTCCCACTTATATCTTTCAATTGATGATGAAAGTTAAGCACTACTTGACAAGCCTCAGATAAATTGCCTTGGATGTTAGGCTCAGGAAGATCATCACTTGCATATTGTGAGTTGGGGCTTCTTTCAAATCGATCCTCTAATCTCTTTTTTGAAGTCGGGCCTCGAGAACCTTGAGGCATATCTCTGGTATCGGGGGTAGCGACTCGCTTGCCTTTACTATTCTTACGAAGCGAGGCAAGTGTCTTTGAGTCGGAACGCATGATAACCTGAATCCAAAGCATAACAAAACCTTAGCACCTAGAAGATAACACGCTAAAACTATCACACAATATCACAACGTCCCACAAAAATCTACACCCAAACAGATCACAACTTAAGCTCTGATACCAAAAGATGTCACACCCCAAAAACAACTAGAAAAGGGGGATGACACTACCGTCCATGCAAAAGATGTCACACCCCAAAAACAACTAGAAAAGGGGGATGACACGGCCGTCCCTCCACACGAATGACGTAGCCTCAACAATAATCAATAACATGTTATCAACATATATATATATATATATATATATATATATATATATCTCAAATCACATATATATCAGATAAACCAACAGGTTGGTTACAATATCATAGTTTCTATAATCCATCAAAAGAACCTGTACATCAAGAACTCAGCCAACCCAACGAACTATCAACAACCTTACAAACAACTCCAAAAATCATACCAAAAAATCTAACTCCCAAACATCCCCGCGATAGCGCTCTCATACTAACGGCCGCTAGTCAAGGAACCTGAAAAGATTGGGAAAGAGAGAGATGAGCAACCACATCTCAGTAAATAGTACATCTCTTCTAAGTAGATCGAGCAATCACTATGCATGTGTACAAAGTAATACCAGAACTTCAGAAGCCAAACCCAAGGTTTAAAATACATATAGAATCACATAAAAATTATTTCATTTCATCAAAACTTTGTACAAGTCACAAATACACATTTAAATCCACCATCACAATTCAAACTATCAATGGTCAAGTCCATTGATCAATCTCTATACAAACCACGTCAATGGTTCATTCCATTGACTAATCTCAAATCACACATCAATGGTCTATTCCATTGATGAATCTCATATCACATCAAACGTCGATGGTCCATTCCATCGACTAATCTATTGCTCAATAGCTAACCATGGTCACGACATAAAGTCTTGTGACAAGGCTATCAAAATTCCCCTCTTGGCAAGGTCTCCACCTACAAAGTCGGTGGCTCGACCCAGAAGGATATCCTAAACCCGGTATGCATATCCCAAAGCCCCTTAATGGGCTCACAGCGATATTGAGCATCAAACAATCATCATCCACTATCAGAAATCCAATCCAGAATACATTTCACAAACCAAATAAATAACTTTCTCGCAACACGGCTCATCCGCCAGAAATATATTTCGTAGAGCATTTCTCAAATCATTTCCGAACTCATTTCATAAACTAGTTCGTAACGCAATATACATATGTATCCTTGCACAATACATTTACAAAAACGATTCCCAAATCATTCTCAAATATTAAAAAGTAGTAAATGCTCGATCTCGATTTATGCAACAAAATGCTCTTTTAAGTTCAAAATATATATTTATATCGAATCACAATTCCTTCAAGATATGATTTTTATAAAACCAAAGAAGAGATAGTACCACTCACCTGGAATCCCCAAAAAAATCAAACAACCACGCTCACTCGAACCGACGATCTCGTAATCCTAACAAATAAACGAGAATCGACGTCAAAACCAAGTAAAAAACTACGAAACGATACTTAAACGCTAACAAGACAACTTAAAGGCGCCCATAAATCGCTTCTCCAAAGTGATTATCCAAATCATTCACAACGCGGAGTTTGAACGCGAAACTTAATCGCACCATAAATTCCTCCACCGAATCCTGTTTCAAGCGAGTTTATAGTCAATAGAAAGCCCACTCAGAGCACTACAAGAACCCCAACTTGGCCGTCCCAAAATCGAGCCGAAAACTAACGAAAATCAGCCTAAAAACCGCTGGTCACGCACTGTTCACCTTATGCGGCCAACTTCAAAAATTCATATTAGGCAAACCGTAGGTCCAAATCAAAATCCATAAAATTCCACGGCTCCACAACACCACAAACTATCAATTCTATAAAAATATGCAGCTCTACGACTCAAAAATCGGACTTTACCGCTCAAATTTCCCAAAATTCTGAATTTCAAGCCCTAAATCGGAAAACTTCTCCGATCAGATGAATGAGAGGCGCAAGTGCTTATCGAACGTTGCAATACGAAGTTGATCCGAGCTGGCGAGGCTCTGGTGACGTGAGCCTTTCGTTTTTTCTTCTTCTTCCTTTTCTTTCCCTTTCTCTCTTTTTCTTTCTTCTCCTTTCTCTTTGTCTCGGCCGAGCCAGCTCTCGGCTTGAATGAGAAAAACAGAGTGCCACTGTAGCAACTTTTGACTTTTTGACTTTTTGACTTTTTTTTTTTGCAAATACCCGAATATTACAGAAGAGATGGTGGATCCCACGCTCAAGGGCGATTACCACCCGAAGCAAATGGAGATCTTGATCGAGGTCGCGCTCAAGTGCGTGGAGGAAGATAAAAACGCCAGACCCACCATGAGCCAACTGGTGGAAATGCTTCTAAGGCATGAGAATGATGGTTAGATTAGGGTGCGAGTGAAATGGTATTGATTCAGGTGCTATTTCTCTGGTCACACAGGATGATTGCTTCTTAAATTTTTTAAATCTGCAATGGCTTGGCATCATCTCGTTGCTTGAATACATGGAGTCCAATGTTCACTTAGCCAAGGTTTGCATTCTCGAGAATAACAGAGATTCTGTCCTCTTTTGTTGGCTTGGTCGCAGAGATCTCCAAGCGAAAGCGGGCTCCATTCTCTTTGTATTTGTCCTCTGAAAGTGATTCATCCCTAGCAATTTGTATTTATTTTATGGATTTGAGTTCACCTTTTTTTTCTAGTCTGTCGTACTTTAACTCTTGACTCGCTCTTAAACTTTTGCCTTACCTCTTACAAGACGTAGGAGTCAAAATCAACATCTGAAACTAAATGTCCTCACCCCTAACCCCCTTTAAGAAAGTGGGGAAATCGAACTCCCCACCTTAGCCATTGACATGAGTTTAATATTGAGAGGAATCCAACCTAGTTGAGTCGAATGGTGACAACTTTTTGCCAGCGGTGATTGTGTACATACAATATGTGAACTCGCTCAATGACAGGCTAGAACTCGCTTAAATAAATTTGGATTTTACCTATAAAAGTTGTAGATCTGGTCGATGCTGGCAGCTCTCTCCTCTCAAGTCGACATTGTTATGTTTATGTGATCAAAGAGATGGCAATGGGTCGATCTTGGAGAAAGTGACAAGAGTGTCTTGGGTTCCCCTTCAAGATAAAGTAGAACATAGAGGGGGGCAACTAACAATCGATTGAGAGCGGCATTTTTATTTTGTCGAGACAAGTTGACGTGGAATCGTCCAAATGGCACCTCTATCATCAATTGCTCAATGCACGCTTTCTTTTCTACCGAATTTTATGTTCAAAGGTACAGTTGGAGTCGTCCGCACAAGTTGACAATCAGCTAAGATGGGGTAATCACAAGAGGATGCTACAGCTATTACGTGAATTCGAAGTGACCTCGAGAAAATGCAGGATTGCATCATTTAAAACGGTCTTGAGTGAAGAATATGTATGCTTCCGACCCGAACTTTGGGTCCTCTTTCTTTCAACGAACTGCTCATGCTCTTCTAGGTCTATTTCAGCAACACCATTCGCCCTTCCTCATTCTTTACACAGGTCAGCTTCATAGTTAGAACGAATGCTAACTATATGAGCTATCTATTTGTCAATTTTAACTCGACTTTTATAACCATATGTAGAGCATAGTATTGTTAATAGTACGAAATCAGGGCATAGGTACGAAGTTGAGTAGAAGCATAAGCATGAGCCAAATAAGTAGATTGAAGTAAAGAAAAGTTGAGTAACATTCTGCCTCAACCCGAAACTCAGAAATGGACGGCTTTGACTTAGAGCAAGAAAGTGAGTGCCAAAACTCATTTGTTCCCTCAACTCTCATTTTGAAACGGATTTCAACAAGACTTGGGAACTCAGTATGACAAACCAACCATATCAAAGTTACCGGTGCACCCATCCTCTCTCTCTCTCTCCACCCCTGCACGCGCTATATCCTAATTTGAGGCTGGATGTGCAAGTGGATGGAGCAACTTCCTACGCTCAATTGAGACGGTATAACTATGAAATATTGGTCAAACATCTTTTTTAGAAGTAACACTCATTTTGACGAATGTAATTACTATGGAAAAAAAAATACAAAACATCTAAGTTATGGCTCTCGATTGTATAGGTATTCATGCATGGAGGAACTTGCAACAAAAAAGCATCATCATCATTAATCAGCTTTTCAGATGTAATCAAATCCTTACCAATATGTCCAATTACCTAATTCGACGCGCGTAGTAAATAAAAAAAACATGTAAAAATATTGAACCTCGTGTTCAATCTCATTCGCTAGCTAAGAACGAAATGGGGGTTCCCCACTCCCGAATTGACCAATTAGATAAAAGAAGTTAGCCCCATTCCCAACTCGTTGATGTCTCTTGTCTCCACTTTTTATTACTTTTGCTCCGAAATTAACAACAATCGCCTAACTCCACAATTGTCCTTTTATTATTCTCTAAGTGGATTACAACTAACAAAAGCTCCCCAATATAACTTGGCACATTAAATAAATTAGTTTAGGGAGTGAATAATTTGCTTGAAGAGAACTATGGTCTACATAACTACTGGGGTTTGCTCCTGTGGCCACCCTTCCTACTTGAGAAAGGGGGGCTCCATTTCTCAGGGATGACCAAGGTGGTAACGTTTGGTTTTAGATATGGATTTTAACTACTACACTTTACAAAAAGACATGACAAAAGTCTGATAATGAGTTGAGAGTTGAAGTGGGACAAAAAAAAACTATAGTTTACATCTCATCTTATATTTATTATTCTAGAAATCTTATTTTTTTTAAAAAAAATTGGGTTTGGCCATGTTTAGACTTGGGTCACATAAGGAGAAGTTGCAAAGTTCCAAATCTCACTTAACGGTAGAGAGTTAGTGCCAACTGCCAATCGTGTGACGATGACTAGAAAAAAAAATCAAATGAATTGATGACCATGTAATAAACTATGTTCATTTAAAATTCGAAGAGCATTAGTATTATTTAACGGAAATTCTGTACTTCGATTTTACACTAGCCATTGCCAACTATGTCGATATGTCGTATACTTATAGCTTTAGAAGTTAAGGGAATATCAAAATCAATAATGATAAAGGTGGCTAGCTAAGAAAAGATTACATGGCTTGTATATTATCTAGATGATGTACATGTTACGTGTATTGGATAGAGATAAATGTATATTGATAACTGAAGAGATTAACTCCAGTTTAAATTTAATCTCAAATCGAGCCAATGAGTTGAGTTTTTCTATAAATCATAAATTATCTCCTGATGATTTAACAGAATTATTACTTATCATGGGAATACTAAACAGTACTAGATGGATCAACGAAGAAACGAGAGATGGAGTTGGACTTGGAAAACTGTCTCGTGGGTCAAAACCAAATCAAGCGGGCTAACAAAATCCGATCCATGAGTTGAGGGGTCCAAGTCAATTCAGAATGTTTTCTGCCAATGCCAACTATAGATAGAATTATAATAGGAAGGGGCTAAGTATTGGTATACACTTTCGAACCATTGTAGGTCCAGATTCACGCTTGCACTCATAAATGGAGTCACGCACTACACATGGAAAAACAATTGTATTGATCGATAGCGTCACCCAATAAGTGTTTTGGCGACATTCTAAAACATCATGTGTACCCAGAAGATTAACTTACAAATGACTTTTGACTTAACCAAAAGTAGGGTTGTAGTACCGAAAAGGCGTCGTGGGATGTTAATCTGTGCCCTTGCATAACTAACTCCTGGACCTAAGATCTCTAGATTGCCTCTAACCAATTCTCTTTCGCGTGCAATTAGTTAGTTTTATTTACCCTACGCTGCTTGAGATCCAATCGATCTAAGTTTACCTCTACTGATCAATGGTGACTCTAGCATGATATTAAAGTTTGTAGCCATATTGGAAGAGAGTGGAGCTAGGGTCTTTGGTGATGGCTTGTTACCTGTTAAATTTATCTTTACTGAAGTACCATCTTATACATGATACAAAGACTCGTATCTAATTTGACTTTCATTTTTTCTCAGTGAAAATATTATGGAATATGAAATTTGATTGTGTTTTTAAATTTGAGACACCTGAAACTTTCGCATTGTGCAAAAATTGACACGTAGACTCACATATATTTTTTCATGATTTTTCATCTAAAGAAAGTAGAAATGGAAATCAAATGAAAATTGATTTTTGGAATTTGTGTTCTTTTATGTTGTTGCTTTACCCGTGAGTTATATAGTATTTCTCTATTATACAAGAGATTTGGGCTTTTTGATATTATCAGTGTTGCGAATGAGCAGCAGAAGCTCTGATACCAATTGTTGTTGCGGAAGCCAAGGGATCGAACAATAAATTTGACAGAATAAGAAAATAAATCGGACATCAGATTTACGTAGTTCAGTCGTAGTGACTTACGTCCACAGGAGAGCGGTACAGAATTCTACTATAGATCAAGCGATACAACAGAGATTATAACCATACTCGAGTCACTCAAACACTCTAAGTATTTTCCAAACCCCAATTACACCCAATAACGCACTCAGTATTTATCCCTGTAATTTCTTACGAAATAATCTCTCAATCTCACGAAGAAACTGTACACAAATCTTATCACAAGATGTACTCAGCTTGAACGCTAAATTATTTACGTAATTGCACGAATGAAACCAATGCCAGACGCTCGCAAGAAAAACGGCACTTCAAAGACCTCAAGGCTCACGTACAGAGGCGTTGCTTCAAGGTTTCATAGACTGCACGAAGTGCCGCGCTGCCTTCTATCAACAACGGCGTATCAGGACTCCTCTATCCTATTATTTGTGCGCGTATAAAGGGAGGGCCGTTCTTCTTTACCGACTTCGTCAAGGAAAGATAATCCTCATCTTTTTTGTATCTTTCTTTTTCTGACCAATCAGCAAATCCACATAAGCCCACTTTCCACGGTCAAAGTCCAACAAATACTATTGGACTTATTCATGGAAATAAGAAGCCAGAGTCCACGCGGAAATTGATTTCCGTGTAATTCCCAACAGAGTCCAAGTTGGACTTTCCTATTTCACGCCCAAGACTCCAGCACATGTTAATAAAATTGATGTCCGTGTATTTCTTCCGTGCAGTAGATTTCCTTCTTTCTTTTTATTTTTAGATTCATTAAACTGCCCGCTGGTTTGACGAGGTCTACCAAGAATAATTGTAATATATTTTCATTTGATGTGCATTGCATGGACAAGAAAAAAAGAATTGTCGCGAGCAGTGAGCAAAGAGTGACTAGTAACACACAGTCCTTTTCAGGTGTCTTTTGGCAATTGCTATCAATATAAATAGCATTCTCACTTTGAAAAGTTCACGAGAAGAAGGGTCGATACCTTTTATATTGGTATGTCCTTCGAATTTTTGAAGCATTTAATAATAAAATCCAAAGACCAAATGCCCCAATTGAAAAGTCAAGAACAATGCTCATGCCGTATAATCGGTTCCTACGATCATGAAATGTTCAATAGTTAGGGGCTTGTTTAATAACCCCCCTTAAATGCTGAAAGTCTCAAAACTTTCTAATGGAATTATCAATTGGATTTGCTAACATAGAGTAAGGCACGACTAAAATAAACAGTTTAGGTTAAAACTCACTCGAAAACCTTAATTCGGCCGAACCTACTTATTGACGGCGACTAGAATTCACATAGACCATAAGAAAGTTTAGTAATCTCCTAAAGGCTTTTTGTTCATATCTTCATGCTATTTTGAAATATTTATTTTGTATTTTTATACGTTGCTGATCGAGACATCTTGTATCAGTTGATAATATTGAGTTTGATTCATTTTTTATGAAACAATTGGGTTATGATTTTGGATCTTCAATTTAAATAACCAATGTCCCTCAATTTTGCTAATAAAATATGCAAGACACCATAAAATTCCATATCAGTTTCAGTATTCCATGTCATTCGTTAAAAGTCCATTACTACCATAACGATTACTTGAGTTATTTATCAAGCGATGAACGAAAAATCGAGATCTGAATATCTAATTCTATCAAATAGATTTGACTTATATATTTCATCATTTGTATCGTTCTGACACTTAACCTTCACATACTTAAATTTTTTAGCGCTTAAAACTCAGTATGAACAAACAGGCCCTAAATAAACTACAACCTAAAACGTAAAAAGGTAAAAGTTACTTCAGATTAGCTAGATCACAACTATAAGAAAATTCCAAAAATGTCCGCAGTTTGAGAATGTCTACATCAAATGGGCAAATTTATATATTGAAATCATATTAAATGAGTATATTTTTCCTGAATAGTTAACAGTACCGTTTAAATGAGACTTTCTTTTTTCTTTTGGTCGTCCACTCTTTGCCGAGTTTAAAAAAAATGTTTGAATAGGCTCTAATTTGACATTTCTCTGATTGATACTTAAATATTGCACGTAAAGTGCAACCGACCAGACCAGGCCAATCTCAAGTAGTTGCGCTAGACAAGCGGCTACTTGTCAAAACGAAAATTTGTGGTACGCAGAGTGTCCACGTCAAAAAACTGTCGCATTGTTTGACGCTGACCTGGTCTTTGTCCTCCTCGGCCCATATGCTTGGACCTTTCTATAAAACATTGCGGTTGCTTTGTTTCTTTGCAACAAGTATATCAGTCCAACTTTATAACTTATAAATCTCTCAAACTTTTTAGTTCTGCTTTTGATCAAATAAATCTAACGACGAGAAAGATGGAAAACCCTTTTTTAAACTTGATGTGGCAAATCTAAGAGATTGATTTTAACATTTCTCAAGAAAATGTTGAAGGGTGTTGTCGGGACACTTATTAAGTATATTTAGTTTGGAGCAGTGTATTTTCTAAAGTCATGATTATACTTAACACGAAAACGATACATGTATTGAGAACTGTAGAATTTCTTTAAGAGAGAATACAAAAAAAAAAAGCTCAAATTTTCATTCTATAACATGCTTGGGTTTTCATTTCATAACGAAAAAGTATGCCTCTATTTTTTGTAGTACGTCTTCCAAACTCGGAGACAAAACCCTACGAGGAATATGCCAAATTACCATCCCTTTGGAAAATCCTCAAGCCCCCGAATCCTCCTCAAACCATAGTCTTTTCCACAATTGATAACCATCAATTGTTGGCATCTGCTGCGCCTAATAGCCTTCCACCTATGTCCCGCCTCAGCAACTCCTTCTCCATCTCCGTCCGCCATTGTTTGCCGTGTCCCACCTCAACGCCATGGATGCACGGGGAGATAAAGCAGATACAGAGATGACGGCGGACGGTGGCACGGCTTGGATAGCAACAGGAAACAAAAATTCATAGAAAGAAAAGCCCGCTAAGTGAGATCTTGCCAATCGTAGCTTACTCTAGTTTTGATACCAGAAGAGAAATTTCAAAGGAAAAGAAAAAAAGCGCCAGGTCGTCATTGTCACCATAGGAGTGATCCATTGGTGGCGACGGCAAGTGGAGGCATGGAGGTCGGGCTCAAAGGTAGTTGTGAGTAGATATATATATGTATATATATATATATATATATATATATATATATATATATGCTCGTTAGGATTCAGTTGGGATTTGGATTGAGTACATCGAGATATAGAATTATGTAGACACGTGTTACGATCTTAATGAAGATAGTAAATGGATGCATGGTAGAAAATAATGAATATGCATCCCTGGCAAAATCCTATTTACTTATACGGGTCAATTGAAGTGCAATGGTATTTTTGAACTTAATGTTGAACTACTAATTATAAAATAAAGTTGGTTACCCCTTATGGAAGTTGTAAAGCCAAGTAATTTGTTAAGCTACTATGTGAGTTCACTAGTTATTGTCATTGTCATTGTCATGCAAGTCGCCACGTCAAAAATTTTGTGACACTCTATCAAGGCGAGTTGGTTGAAAACAAATTCAAAACCTAACTATTTATCAGTAAGTTTAATTGCCAATTTAATAACGAGCATGGGTCCTCGGACATTTTTTTTTGGGGTCGTAAGGGTCTTCTCTTCGGACATTTTTTTTTTGTCGGAAGAATGGTCTTCTCTTCGGACATTGAACATTCACCATGTGGACAATACAATCAAACGCAATAAATCGGTAGGTGAGATATCGTGCCATGGATTGACGGTGGACGCCATGCTCAACGTTTACTGTAAAGGCGATGACAAACCTTTCTATTCTAGATGCGGAACCATCGACCAACTGTATATATCTCGTCCTTGGCGGGATTCACTGCGCTCATCTTATGCTGCCGAGTCCTATGGCTCCTCCGCCGTTCTCGCTCCTCCTCCCCCTCTTCGTCTTCCTCTTCCTCCAATCTTGTCGGCTCTCCACCTCGGCGCTGCCCAGCCTCACCAAAAGTGCGTCCCTCTCCGTCGAGAACCCCGCCGACGTCCTCGTCTCCCCCTCTGGCGACTTCTCCGCTGGCTTCTTCCCCGTCGGCAACAACGCCTACGGCTTCGCCATCTGGTTCAGCCAGCCCCCGTGCTCCGGCACCGACTGCACCCCCGTCTGGATGGCCAACCGCCAGGCCCCCGTCAACGGCCAACGCTCCACCTTCTCCCTCCTTGACTCGGGCAACCTTGTCCTCACCGACGCCGGCCACGCAGGGGGCGAAGTCTGGTCTTCTGGCACCAGCTCCCCCTCCGCTGCCCAGCTCCGCCTCAACGACACTGGGAACCTCGTCCTCACCAATGACAGCGGCGCCATCCTGTGGCAGAGCTTCGACTCGCCGACCGACACACTCCTACCTCAGCAGCCACTCACCAGAAACACGTTCCTGATCTCCGCTCAGAGCCGGTACAACTGCTCGACTGGGTTCTACAAGCTTTACTTCGACAACGACAATGTCCTCCGCCTCCTCTTCGATGGCCCTTCGATCTCGAGCGTCTACTTGCCCTTCCCGTGGGCCCAGAGCTCTCAGCAAGGCCGATTCCTCTACAACAGCAGCCGCATCGCCATGCTCGACCCGCTCGGCCACTTCGAGTCCTCCGACAACTACTCGTTCTCCACGTCCGACTACGGTGTCGCGGCTATGCAGAGAAGGATGACCCTCGACTTTGATGGCAACTTGCGGGTCTACAGCCGCGAGCCGGGCTCGACCAGCTGGGCAGTGACGTGGGAGGCAATCAGCGGCATCCCCTGCTTCATCCACGGCGTGTGTGGCAACAACAGCCTGTGCAGCTACGACCCAGCCAAGGGCCGGAGCTGCTCCTGCGTGCCTGGGTACGTCCCCAAGGTTCTAGGCGACTGGTCGGCCGGTTGCATGCCCGATTTCACATTTTCCAACGCGTGCGTCGCCGACGAGATCGGGTTCGTGAAGCTCCTGTACGTCGATTTCTATGGCTACGACTACACCATCATCCGCAATACCACCCTCGATAAGTGCCGGCAGACTTGCCTGAACCTGTGCAACTGCCGAGGATTCCAGTACAGTGGGTCGGGCTCCGGCACGTTCGATTGCTACCCGAAGATCGAGCTCCTGAATGGCCACAACCTGCCCAGCTTCACTGGCGAGTTCTTCATCAAGGTCCCCAAGAACAAGACCTTCACCGAGGACCAGCTGGTGAAGAGATCTCGGTACACTTGCTCTCCCACCGCGGTATTGAAGGTCTGGGACAGGACTTATGCCAAGAAAGGCAAAAACGGGGCTGTGAGCTTCATGCTCTGGTTCGCCTGCGTGGTCGGAGGGATCGAGATCGTGGTGGTATTCTTGGTGTGGTTCTTCCTGATTAGGAACCAGCAGGACGTCACTTCTGCGCACCAGAGCTACCTCCTCGCGGCCACCGGGTTCAAGCGGTTCACCTATGACGAGCTCAAGAAGGCAACGAGGAATTTCAGCAAGGAGATTGGGAGAGGCGCAGGCGGGATCGTGTACAAGGCCCTATTGGCGGATGATCGGGTCGCGGCGGTGAAGGTGCTCAGCAATGCAACAACTGGAGAGGCCGATTTTCTTGCTGAGGCCAGCACGATCGGGAGGGTGAACCACATGAATTTGATCGAGATGTGGGGTTACTGCGCCGAGGGAAAGCACAGGCTCTTGGTGTACGAGTTCATGGAACACGGGTCGCTGGCACAGAACTTGTCGTCGCCTGAGCTCCATTGGAAGAGGCGATTCGACATCGCAGTGGGTACCGCAAAGGGTCTAGCTTATCTCCACGAGGAATGCTTGGAGTGGGTTCTGCATTGTGATGTGAAGCCTCAGAACATACTCCTAGACTCCGATTACCAACCCAAAGTCGCGGATTTTGGGCTTTCCAAGCTAATGGACCGAGGGAAGGTGACGAATTCCGATTTCTCGAGAATCAGAGGAACCCGAGGTTACATGGCTCCCGAATGGGTCTCTAATCTGTCCATCACATCCAAGGTGGACGTCTATAGCTATGGGATTGTCATGTTAGAGATGGTGACGGGGATTAGCCCGACAACGAGCGTCCACTCATTGGAGAACGGAGGGGATGCCAAGCAAATCCGGCTCATCCCGTGGGCAAGGAATAAGATGATGGAACCGGGGAGGACGGGTTCCTGTCTGCAAGAGATGGTGGATCCGGTGCTCAGGGGCGATTACGACCTGAAGAAAATGGAGATCCTGATCGAGGTCGCGCTCAAGTGCGTGGAGGAGGATAAGGACGCCAGTCCCACCATGAGCCAAGTGGTGGAAATGCTCCTGAGGCATGAGAATAATGATTGATTACGGTGCAGAGTGATGCGGGATGGACTCCGGTGCTGTTACCCTGGTCATAGATTACATTTTGAACAAGGTTCGGTCTGAGCTTGCATTCCTGAGAATAACGCAGATTCTGTCCCCGTTGGTTGGCTGGTCACAGAGATGTCCAAGCGAGTGCGGGTTCAATGCTCTTCTACTTGTCCTCCGAAAGCGATTCATCCCTCGCAATTTGTATTTATTTCCTAGATTTGAGTTCATATCGATCCAGTCCATCATAACCGTGACATGAGTTTTATAAATGATCAACGATCGAGAGAGATCCAACCTAGTTGAGTCGAATGTCGGCAAGTCTTTGTCGGCGGTGCAAAGTGTATATACTATATGTGAACTCGCTCAATAATGTCTATCACTGGATTTCAGGGCTGTGGTCAATTATGTCTATATGTTCAAGAGTACATGCATGAACATACCACGGTGGGATTAAATTAATTTGGATTTGCTGGTTGAGAAGAGTCCAAATGGCATCACTATGATCAATTTGCTCAAAGCTCACGCTTTCTTAACCTACGAGTTTTGTTTTCAAAAGTATCGTTGGACTCCGCACAAGTTGACAATCAGCTAAGACAGGTAACTACAAGAGGACGCTATAGCTATAACATTGTCATCCCTTTAATTTTGTATTCCTCCTCCGAAATTCCTTTGAGTCCTCCGTTGTTCCTTTAATTTCCAGTCCTCGCACTTCATTTCTCAAGCAATTTATATTTTCTGCCGTTTAGATCCACTTCGAAAAATCTTTTTCAAACTTGGCTCTAGGGAGCTGGCACTCGTTATCCACGCACTTACAACTTGATCAACATTCGAAAAACTTGCTTTGTGGAGAGCCGATGACTTTGTGGTCGAGCTAGAACCATAAACCAAACCTTTGTTTAATTTCTAATCACCCGTTTGCCAAATTTTCTTTTGGTCCAGTCAGCACCAACTAGTATAAAAGACATGACATTATTTCTCGCGGGCAACATTTTCCTCCATCGCTTGCTCTTTTCTACGGAAGGAAGCAAGTTGTATAAACAAAGATCGAGCAGTGATCGGTACATAGGGCAGTACAGAGTTGGTCGACAAATCATGCAAGAAACAAGATGAAAACAGCTAGAGGACATACCACTAAGGTGCAAAAGAGGCTCGATTGGGGTGTTAACTGAGATGCAATGATGAACTTAGATATATAATTCAATGCCTTAGCTCATAGTAGACCGTTGGGAAGTGCCTGAAATGCCAAAACACCATTGTCGTCCCTATCATTTGCTAAACGCAGAGATCCGTCTACCGCAAGAGCCTCCGATCGCTCCGTTTGCACCTGCCCGTCCCAGATCGCCATCGCCCGATCCATCAGTATTGTAGCTTGAACCACCCGAAGAGGCGGTTCGACCTCTTGATTTCGATGGAGGAGGAGCTAGCCTGCTTCATGTTGAGGGATGCGAGGGCGAGCCGTCCCGCTTGGAGAAGCTACAACGTTAGTGGAAGTGGGAGTGCTTTTCACAGTCCCATCGTCGGACACTTCGTTGTTCATGTTACACCATATGGCCCCAATGGCAAACAAGATCGCTCTATTAGGGGCATTGATTGGTGAGTCACTGTTGACACTTAAATTTTGGCCAACTCATTTAGAATTAAGTGCATAGAAAATTAGGGACCAACCCTGACCCCAACCAAAAATCAAATAATTGTATTATAGCATTTATCATATAGTTTTAGGAACATATTTTACTTAATTGCATTTAATCGTATCGGCAGTAAATGAGCATGAAACAGCCAGGTGGACTGAGCTCGCACATCAGGGAAGTTTGGCCAATGCATGGAGTTAAATGGCCGAAAATCACATGATAAGGAGAGCTTGTGGACTTGGTTGGATTTATAATTGGGGCTGGAATTTATTTAATTGAGCCCATGTGATTAATCTGAGATTTAATTAAAGTGGCTTGGAGCTTAATTAAGCCTAAGAGGCCGAAATTTCGGCCTTATAAGAGAGGGATAGACCTAATTTTCCACTATAAATAGGTCTCTTAGGTCGTCACAAGGAGGGGCCACACAATTCACAATTCCCGGCCCCAATTCTGAAAAGAAGAGAAAAAAGAGAAGGCGTGAGAATGAGAGAAAAGGAGTCTCTCGGCCAAACCTTGACCGAGATCCCCACACGGCCAGTCGCTCGACGCTGTGCTGCCCTCCTCCGTGACGTCCAGCCTCTCGGTTGCTCCACGCTTGCTACTCCGCTGCCGTGACACCTGCTACTTCCACCGTGAGCCAAGAAGCTCCTGTGACAAGCTGCTCCAATATTGAGTTCGCTGTCCTGTTCGCCGCTGCCCTGCTAGCTTCCATCCACTATACCGACAAGCCCCAGCCCACGATGATCCTTCGAGCGAGCCAACGCACAAAGGCGAGCGGTACTGCACCTACAGTTTTCCCAGATCCATCTGCTGCTCGCTGGTGTCTTCGCTCGTTCTCTGTGGTCTATTCACATCATATTGACGCGGCCAGTCTTCCATCCTTCGTTTGTGAGGAGTCAAGCGATCGCCAAAAGAGCAATAATTAAATAGAGAAGTGCTTCAGTGGAGAAAGAAGCAAAAGAATTCATCTTTTCCTCTCCCTGTCGGGGACGATTTTTGTTTGCACGTTCACAGGATGACAAAACCGAGTGCAATTGGTGGAGAATGAGTTCGCTGCCGAAGGAGACAACATCATGCTCTTGGGATCCCGCATTCTTCACAAACAAATAACATAAAGGAAGAACAAACGCGTGAAGTCAAGCTTCGTCACCGTGCTCTCGCCACAGGTTCTCCTCACTCTACTGTGCTTGCCGCCCTCCTGCCAATCCCTGTGAGTCACCACGAGCTCCCCACGGCCAGCTTCGTCCACGCCACCGCCATCACTATCAAGCACCACCACCATCGGTCATGCCATGATCCGCAGTCCCGGATCAAGTTTGAATTTAGAATTTATGTGCAAATTAGGTAAGAATATTATCTCATTTCATTTTAAATATTTGAATGCCTAATGTGGATAATATGTTATCTTTTGTGGATTTTTCGATATATTCGGGTAAATGCAAACATATCTACAAGATTACTCGGCAGCACGAAGAATCTTTCATTCTATTCATAACTATTTGGATACGATGGTTGATTTCATCCCGTTTCCAAATTTAAACGAGGAACCTTCCATCAATATGCCGATTTATATCGTTTTCCAAATTTAAAGATGATAAACTAAATCTTGCGGATTGCGTGGATTGATTCGATGGTGGCGGTTATCTTTTGCTCAATTTTATTCCCTTTAAAAGAAAATCCGAAAAGATTATTTAAAGTTTGAATTGTTTTCTTAGACAATGTTTAGGGTATAGCTAGATAATTTTCTTAGAATAGAATTAAATAACTTAGATTTGCTAGAAAGATAGGATAATTTTTCAATTTAAATTAGGATTTAAAGTAATTTACTTCCTAGTTTAGTTTAGATATTATCCTAATCTTGATAGTTTATTTAGGGTAATTTTAATTCCGAATTTTCATAAAAAAAATACCAAAAAGAAGTCACTTTAGAGTAAATTAAATTGTCTTTTCTAAAATAGATTGCATGTTAATTTAGGCAATTTTATTATTCCGAATTTTAATAAAAAATACATCATTTGCATGTCATTAGAATTAGGTCATTTAATTGCATGTCATATAGTGTGCATGTTAGGATTATTTAATCGCATGTCATACTTTACACGTCATTGCATATAAATTAGTTTTCATTTAATCAAGAGAAAACCCAAAAAAATACATTGAGTGGAATTGCTTGTTAATTAGAAATCATATTAGGATTGTTGATGTGATTTTCTAGCTAACAATGCATATGCTTACGTTGCTTCGAGGTAAGTGATTCTCTCTATCTAGCAATTTCTTTAATACTTTGATTATTGAGTGTTAATTTGGTGGTTTGCGCATACGTATGAACACCTCATATGTTAGAAAGAAATAAAATCAATCCAGACTGCCTGCTCAAACATTTTCATGAAAAGAAAAGGTACCAAAAGAGCGTTAGAGTAAATCTAGCGTACTTATAATGTCTGATTCGTAGGATTAAAATATATCTCTCTATACTTTATTTGGGTTTCTAATCGACCCACTGTAAATAGATTGGTGACAACTCCGAAATAAAAATCATTTGCATGTTAACAACTTGAACCATAAATCGCAAATTAGTAGGGCTTGGGAGGGCCCGTTAGGCTTAGACTTAATAATTCATCAGCCAAACCCCTAGGTGGTGTTACCCGCGAGAGGTAAGGTCGTGACAACTTGGCGACTCCACTGGGGATACAAATTTCTTTGCGACTGAAATTCATTTTTTTTTTATAGTTCAACATCACTTTTGTCTGTGGGTATTCTCCATACTTAAGAATTTATTAAGTTGTGCACAACCTAAGGGCTCAGCTAATGGATTACTATGGCTAAATCAAGCTCAGCTTTCCTAAGCCTATACCAATTCGCAACTTAAGGTTAAAGTTCTTAACATGCAAATCATTTTCATTTTGAAGTCACAATTAATCTATTTTTGGTATATCGATTAGAAATCCAAGTAAAGTATCGAGAGTTCTACTTTACTTATATGAACCAGAGATCATGGATTCGAGGACTTTGTTACACTAAAATACTCTAAGGCCATTCATGCAAGTGCATAACCATTATTTAACACTCAATAAAGCAAAGCGGTAAACAAATTGCAAAGATAAGGAGGAAAACTTATCTCGAAACAACGAAAATATCTATAATGTTAGTTAGAAAATCACATCATCACCCTAAATATAGTTTCTAATTAACAGGCAATTTCACTCAAATATTTAGTGAAAACTAAACTATATGGAATGCATGCTACTAGTCTAAATATGATTTATTTAAATGTCCGAATTATAATGACGAACAAAAATCATTATGTAACTATTCTGTTATGTCACACAATTACATGAACCTAACATATAATTGCTAAATGATACGCGAGCAATGACACATGGCAAGGTGACATGCAAGCATGATGCAATTAATCTATATGACATGCACATGTTTATTCTTATTTTTTTGAAATTCGAAATTAATTAAATTCCCTAATTTAAACATGCAATTATCCTAAAAAAATAATCTACTTCAATTGTATCTAATCTTTTTGGATGTTTTTTAGAAAAACAAAATCAATTCAAATCAAACAAAGATACAATGAAATCAAATCCACACGACACGACATTGAATCACAGAAAATATTATCCATATCCATTTAAATTTAGAAACAATAGATCGACAAATCATATTCCGGGCATCAGGATCGGATTGGCCAATTTTCCACGCAATTGTGAATCGTATCTCAGGTAGGAGATCATATTGATGATTTTCCGTGCGATCACGAATTATATCTTAGGCGGGAGATTGGATTGATAATCATAACACGTTGTGAAATTAGGGAATATATTCACTCAGAATATCCTAATTAGATAATGAAATCAATCGAAATAGATAGTCAAATGTTCAAATTAAAATTGGATAAGATTTTTTACCTAATTCAGAGATCGACTTTCCAAGTTCGAACTCGTAACGGACAGCTCATGTGGCCGGTGAAGTGGTGCTCGGCCAAGGAGGGGCTCCTCACGGTGTGCTCGACGATTCACTACGGGGAATGACTCACGGTTGGGCTTTGACCGAACTCGGCTAAGGATCTGCAAAGCTTCTCTGAGATTGCTGTGCTGATGTCACAAGGTTCGCTTGGATTGATGCAGGAGCGTTGGTTTGTTCTGAACAGCTTGGAGCTCCACCGAGAACCTGCAAAGAATTAATCAAGAGCACCACGGGGCTGTTTTGGCGTGCAAAGGATTAGTCAAGGAAGCTTTGGGCTAGACACCGTTGCTAGAAGTGCGGCCACAGGTCATGCAGCGGCGGGAGTTAAGGTGCAGCTCCGACAAAGGAAAACGGCAAGACGGGGCCTGCTGGTCTGGAGCAGTGGACGATGCCAGTGATTGCAGTGGGGATGTCTCGTGGAGGAGTGGCAAGACGTCAGACAAGCTCGGATTAGTTGGCTCGTTGAGGCCGCAGACACAGCGACTCGAGGTGGTTGGATTTGTCGTCACAGACAGGGGCAGCAGCAAGTCGTCGGAGGTGTGGCCACAGTTCTGGCCGCGAGGGAAGGGAGCTCGGCCACAAAGGACTTGGCCGAGCTCACTCTCTTTTCTCTCAATTTTCTCTCTGTGTTTTTTCGTATGTGTCGAAAGAGAGCCCTCCTTTTACTTCTTTCCCGAGCGTCTCTATTTATAGGGAGAGAGCTCGTCCTTGTTGATGAGATAAAGAATTCCCCTGTAACTGAAGAGATCGTGTATATGGGATATCCTCCGAGAGATTGACGTGTCGCCCTTTGTTCAAACCATCACTCTGGCTATTATCCATTATCTTTCATTGATTCTCGCTGCTTCAAATTTCCTTGCTGAATGAATTTGACTCCAATTCTGTTTGTTTGTCCTTTTCTTCTCACGCATCTCACTCACATCAATCAGACTCTTGGGGCGCAAATGATAATCATTCTATTTTTTTATTATTTTATTTTATTTTTTCTGAAAATAGATTTGAAACAAAAATCCGTTTGGTAAAATAATTTATTTTTTTTTATTTCTGAGATAAATTTTGGCCAAGAAATAGATTTGGAACAGAAATAAGAAGTTAAAATTTTTTACTTTTATATTTCTGAAAAAGAAACGGAAATAACAGATCTCTTTTATTGCTTACTCTTGCCGTCCACCGTTGCCCACTCGCTGCTGGCCACCGGCCATCTGCTGCCACTAGCCGCTGTTTGCCGATCGGCCGTCTGCCATCGCCGCTTGTTGGTCAGCTGTCCGCCACCGTCGCCGCTCGCTAGCCGACCGGCAGCCGCCGCTCGTTAGCCGGCTATCAGCCGCTGCTTACCGTCGCTCGCCACTATCACCCGCCGATGCTCACCGATCGTCTGTTGTCGCACGTTGCCACCGTCGCCGCCAATTTTAACCTTGCAGCCAATTTGATTTCAATCACATTTCGCGAGTCGATGTCCATGCTTCTCGTTTCGTCATTGACTAGAACAATATTGACTTGGCTCAGTTAATGGATGAAAACTTTTCCTCCCTTGTTGTTGACACCTAAATTTCGACCAATCATTTAATAATAATTTTTAGGGATTAAATTTTAACCAGTAAACAAAAATATTAAAATTGCATAGCATATAGTTTAAGTTCATATAGGTTAGTTGCATTTCGCATCGGACTGGTGGTGGCGAGAAAGCTGAAAATTCATCGCGTAAATCGAGCTCGAGCACTCGGCTCACTCAAGGGATTGGGGACCAAAATTCATAAGTCTAAAAGACTTTGGTTGTTTTAATTTGAGTTTAAATCAGCTCGAATTAATTTAGCCCATTTGGAATTAAAATAAAATTAAATGTTAAAGCCTAAGTCTAAGCCCATTAGGACTAGGAAGCCCGGTTAATTAACCTAAGTTTGCGATATAAATATATCGTTATGCGTCATAATCAAGGGGGACTATCATAATTTTCAGATCAGAATTTTTAGAGAACACAAGTGTGAGTGAGAGCAAAACTTGAGATTGAGAGTGAGAGGAGAAGACCGCTGCACGTGCCCCGTCGTCGTGCCCGTATTACACGCACCAACGCCGTGCTCGCCACGTCGTCGTCCTGCTTCAGCCCGACACACGCTGAGTTTCCAACCACGGCCGCGACTCTCTGCTTTGCGCGTTTTAGCAAGTCCCAAAGTCTTTCTGGCGTCTAGCAAGCAAATCCCGACAACTCCAGTAATTCTCGCTCGTGTCTAAGCCATCCAGACTAGATCCTCGTAGTAGCAACGCCAAGGAAGCCCTCTCTGCACCATGAACACTTCACTGCCACCACCACACCTGTTAGCTTCCGAATCGCACCAGGTGATCTCGGTTGGATAGATTAAAATCTTGGACACAAGAGGACAAAAAAGAAAAGGAATAGAGGAGACTTGGACTTGCTTGGCGAGACATACTAAAGAAGAAACATACAGAAGAAGACAAGAGAAAAGTTTCCTCCATTCTTCAACCTTTATCCATCCTTGTTGCACTTCATTCGATTCTTGTGATTTTTCTTTAATGATGGGTGAATTTTAGACGCTTTCAGCAATTCCCTTCGCTGCCATGCCCAGCTTTTGCTTGGACGTTCATCAAGGATCGTCAAGTCTAGCAGTCCTGATCTCGACCTGTGTATCACGAACTTAGCCGTGTTGGTCCTCTCACGGGTTTCTTCATCGTTTGCTAGCTCTTGCCGCAAGCCTCTTCGCGGCCATCTTGTTCAAGTCGCTCCTCGTAGCGACACCGCTACCGCTGCTGGTCCACTGCCGTCGGCCACCATACGTTCCGCAATCCCGATCCGCCAGTGATTCAAATTTGGAAAGTAATCCGCAAATCAGGTAAAAATCTCTATCCGATATATTTTCAAAATATTTAAATTCTTAGTTTGAATATTTTTAATATTCTGTGAATATTGTGTGATTGATTAGATACCTTAGGATAATATTTGCGATATCTGCAATATTCTAAGATACCCTAAATTAGGAATTTTTCCTAATTTGGCAACATATCTGGACGACTTTCCGACCTTATCCTTAAGGTACGATACGTGGTGATACGGAAAATCGTTATCTTATCTATAATCACTTGGATACGATAATAGATTTTATTGACTTTCCAAATTTAAAGAATCAACTTTCTGTCGATATCTATAACCCTATAGATATGACCGTTAATTTGATTTCTTTGCCTTATCTGAATTTGAAGAATCTTGCGGATCGCATAGATTGTTTGAATGTAGTTATTATCTTTATTTGATTGCTTTCCCTTTAAATAAAGAAAATTCAAAAATTTGTTAGTTAGATTTAAATTAGAAGTTTTGCATGTTTAGGGAACCCTAAATGTATCTAGAAGATATGACAATTATTTAATTAAAATTAGGACTTGAGATAATTTATTTCCTAGTTTAAATTAGGTGTTATTCTAATCCTAATAGATTGTTTAGGATATTCAATAATTTCGAATTTTAATAAAAATCCCAAAAAAAGAATCACTTTAGGATAGATGAAATCATTTTCTCTAGGATAGATTGCATGTTGATTTGAGTATTTTAATTTCGAATTTCAATGAGAAAAATACAAAAAAATAAATCATTTGTCCGTCATTAGAATTAGGTCACGTTGTCACATGACATATAGTTCGCATGCTAAGTTGCATTAATTACATGTCATTTTTTGCACATTATTGCATATAAGTTAGTTTGCATTTTAATAAAGCGCAAATCCTAAAGAACATTTTGAGTGCCTTGCTTTGTTAATTAGAAATCATATTAGGATTGTCTGTATGATTTTCTACTAACAATGCAGATGCTTGCGTTGCATTAAGATATGTCATTCTCCTAATCTTGCAATTTATTTCTTGCTTTTTTGGGTGTTAAATTGGTGGTTTGCGCACTTGCATGAACACCTCACATGTTAGTGATTAGGTAATAAAATGGATCCAGACTGCCTGCATAAATATTTTTTTTGAAAAGAAAAGGTACCGAAAGGGCGTTAGACTAGATCTAGCGTAACCAAGTCCCCGATCTTAGAATCTCTAGTTCGTAGGAATAAAACATATCTCCTCATGTTTTATTTAGGTGTCTAATCGACCTACCACAAATAGATTAGTGGCGACTTCAAGTATGAAAACTTTTGTACGTTAAAAACTTAAATCCTAAGTTGCAAATTGGTAGGGCTTGGAAGGGGTCGAGTTAGGCTTTGTCTTAATAATCCATTCGCCTGAGAAATTTTAGGTCGCGATACTTGTCAACCTACTTCTATTGGCTTCTTACAGTCGATGTCAGTGTTGGACTGTTGGTTGTTTTTTACTGTCTATATTAAATCACGTGCCGGTCAATATATTGCTTACTCCTTTGTTGACACCGATCATGTTCTATTAATCGGTCAATACTCATGATCAAACTTGATTGTATTTAGTTGATAACTCTGTTTTATCACTATGGTCCAACTTAAGAAATTTCTCTGTCTTGATAGTCTTTTAACACTTTCTCATCAACAGTGGCCCGAGTTAATATCATATTCAAAGTCACAGTCGATGTACGGTGAATAGCATCGACACTTCCTAACTTTTTGACATCAAAGTTGACTTCTTAAGGGTGCCAACAGGTATATAAGAATCTATATATTAAATGAATCACGTACCAATATATTCATGTTAGTCTATCTTTAGACATTTGTAAATTAATAACCATTCAATTTATTAACACCTTCTAATATACTAAATAATCACTATATAAACTTTTTTTCTCGACAAGTTTCTTTGACGACACCTAAAGCTTGTCATGTACTGAGCTCACACAGACAAGTGCATTGACAAACACGGATGGATATATATCATGAATTTGGGTAAGTTGATCTCGTCTCATATCTATCTTAATAACATTTTCACATAAAATTTCAAATTTCGCTTGCCAGAACAATGAGATGTTAATATGGTACCAGAGACTCACCCTAGTATTCTTTTGGTAAATAAATTATTTCAAACTTATACAAAAATCACTTCTATGTGCAGCAACGACCATTTATTCAAAAATGTGTGTGCGGTATCTAGCCCAAATAAAAGCAAAAAATTGAGAAATTGAAACATAAGATAGCACAAAATTAAAATCATACGAGCAGAGATTTAAATGTTCATTGAGAAGTTCGGCTTAAATGGAGGAAAGTTAAAAGAAATATATGCTAAGATTGTAGTTGATTTTTTATTTTATCGTTTACACAACTTTACAACTAAACAAATTTTTGTCAATGGAACAAAGGGTAGTTTTGTGAATGAGTTATTGAATTCGGTTTCGGATAATATTATCTATTTAGTAAATTTTAAAAATCATCTACAAATAAAAATAGAGCTCGGAAAGAGTCATATTTTAACTCTATTCCTGGTTGGAGGGTCGGCTATGTCTCCATTTATACTCTTATCTGGTTGGGGGAAGCTTTCCCGATCAAATATGAAGGAAAACACACCTCTTTAGTAAATAAGGATACGACACTATTTTGTAAACTGATAATACATTTAAAAGTTCAAAATTTACCAAAACAATTATTATTAGTGCTCATGTTTGTAACCCATCAATAAGATATTCTACAATCGAAAATAGAGAAAAACACGGCTCTTTATAAGCATGTAAAATCATTTTGCGACTCAAAATGCATAATCCATTTAAAAGTTTAAAACCTATTGATATGGGGCCCTAGAAATCCGATTAACCCATTGCTTGGCCGAGGGAGGTTTCGGGGTTGGCCGAGATCCAAACTTCAACAACGTGGATCAGAAACATTTTGTACCAAAAAAGAAGAAGAAAGAATTCTAACCCCAACTCCGACTCTATACGCGATTTGAGTTTGTTTCTTCTTTCTCATTGTTGATTCATTTTCTTTATTCGTCTATTGCTTTCTTTTTGGACAAGCAAAAGTAGATGCCACTTTCCGGAATTTTTAATTGGACCCCTTTAGGAAATTCGTATATTGAATAATACGATACCATTTTATTGGATATTAAATGTGATCTACTAGATCAAACTGTCGATCCAATTTTCCATGTTAAAGCGAACATATCAATATGTGATTTTTTTTTATAAATAAGATCCGCGGATATTTGGATCTGTGGATGCACATGCCGTCTAGTCCGTGGCAATTTGACCTGCGCTAGATGTGTTCACGTGACTTAATTTTTCTTTGGTCGGAACTGCACAAAAAAACTAAAAATATGTGAATCGTTTGTGTTGTTTCTCAGGCCATTCATAATGAAAGAAAAAACTGAAATTGAAGGGTACGGTCAAAGATTATTGTAAGTGATGACGTAATTCTTTTATGCGGAAAATTTATGAAATCTAAGATCTTAGATCTTCATGATTTTCACAATAAGAGGGATGAAGACATACATTTATCCATAGCGTTTCTCTTGAAGATAATTGTTTCAGAAAATGGAAGAAACGAAGAAATCTAATTTCTCTCCATTAACCCACTTTTCTCTTAATGTATCTTATCAATGAAGGATAAAAATACAACGTTCTTTTTTTACGTTATCGTTGGTGGAGAGAGGACCAGACTCTATTTATATATATCTCTTCAAGTGATGCATTCCATCAGAATATATCCCACTTCATAAAAGTTACACCTTTTCGGAAGAACTTTAACTTCTCAATAGAATTACACATTTTCATTTATTTTTTATAGCCAATGCGTTTTAGCACTTAAATATTTATTAAACCATTAATTCATAATATCATGTGAGCCACATTATTCTTACATTTTCCCACTTGGCCCATATGACCTTCCTTTCATAGTTTAATAAAGACCATAATGTGCACAATAACATTATGCTAAAACCTTTCTTAAATTGGCTATCACATAATAATCATAGTTAAATAAAGAAACTAATGCGAATTATAGCGATTGTATGTCATTAATTGACATAGTCCCTTCTATGTACTACAACTATAGCTCTCTATTTAACATGATCCATAAATGAGAAGTACAATAATGGTCCAACTATAATGTCTCGTTTAGAGACTATCCTATTACACTTTTATCCATTTCCATCGTGTATACTAAATAGATGATGGGATATATCAGAAACACATAACTGAGCTTTGAGTGTTAAATAAATAAACTTGATGCACTCATAATACAATCATTAATGACATCCAACATTGCCCATCCTTTCAACATGTTCATTAAATGTTTTGGGTGGCAATCCTTTTGTTAAGGGATCTACAATCATAAAGTTGGTACTAACATGCTCAATTGACACTCTTTGTTTCTAAACTTCTTATTTAACAGACAATATTTAATCTTCATACGTTTAGCACCCTTAGAGTATTTGTCATTCTTAGAAAAGAAAACTGCTGCAGAGTTATCACAATAAATTTTCAATGGCTTGGCAATAATGTCAACAATCAAAAGCTCTGAAATAAAGTTTTGCAGCTATAATCCATGAATAGTGGCCTCAAAGCATGCCACAAACTCAACCTCCACAATTGAAGTAGCAATCATCGATTGCACATCTTGTTAAATTTGAATCTAAATATTCAATCATCTCAAGATGACCAAATCTTTTATAAGTGAGTATATAATTCTTAATTCATTGCAAGTATTTGAGAACTTTCTTTGCAGCTTTTCAGTGATCTAATCTTGGATTACTTTGATACCAGCTTAGCATTTCGATAGCAAAATTGATGTCTGTTCTGATACAAGTTTGAGCATACATTAAGCTCTCAATAACAGATGCATAAGGAATACTTTTCATTCATTCTTGTTTCAATTGACTTTTTAGACATTGCATAAGGCTAAATTTGTTACATTTCTGAATTGGAACTGCTCGTGCTGAATATTTATCCATAATGAATCTCTCTAAAATTTTATCAATATAGGATTTTTGAGACAACCCTATAATCCTTGTGATCTATCACGAAATATTTTTATTCCTATCACATAGGTTGCCTCTCTCATATCTTTCATTTCAAAATTCTTAGAAAGAAATTCTTGATTTCATGTAACAAACTAAGATCATTAGTGGCAAGCAAAATGTCATCAACATAAGGAACTAGAAAAATAAACTTGCTCTCACTGAACTTCATATATATACACCGATCAACAATATTTTCCTCAAATCCAAAGAAAGTTGTTGGTATCATTAAACTTAAGATACCGTTATCGCGAAGCTTGTTTAAGTCCATATATTGATTTCTTTAACTTACACACCATGTATTCCTTTCCTTTAGTTGAAAAGCCTCGAGTTGGTCCACATAAACCTTTTCATCTAAATTCCCATTAAGAAATGCAGTTTTGACATTCATTTGGTGTAACTCTAAATCATAATGAGCCACCAAAGCCATAATGATTCTAAATGAATCTTTCTTGGAGATTGGTGAAAAGGTCTCCTTATAGTTAATGCTTTCTTTCTGAGTAAAACCTTCGGCTACAAGTCTGGTCTTATATCGTTCGATATTACCTTTTGAGTCGCACTTAGTCTTAAAGACCCATTACACCTGACCTTTTTGCATCTTTCAGGTAATTCAACGAGATTCCAGACTTGATTTTGATCCATAGATTTTAACTCTTCTTCCATGGCATTGAACCATTCAGTAGAATCATCACATTTCATGGCTTCTGAAAATGAATCTAGATCATTACCAATTCCTAAGTCAATTTCTGACTCTTGTAGATAAACCACGGAGTCATTAGAAATAGCCGACGTTCTTTCTCTTTGAGATCTTCTTAATGCTATTTCTTGTGGTTCAACTACCGTAGGTTCATTATTGACATTTTCATTATGGAGTGTTTGATCATTAATTTGTTGTTCTTGATTATTGTTGGGTTGAACTATAATATCAAGAGCAACAACCTTAGAATTTTTGGGTAGAGGAACTTCCACCCTAACTTTTTGAATGCAAACATCACACATTCTTTCACTCCCACTAATGTCAACATTTTCAATGAACCTAGCATTTTCATATTCAACAATTCTTGTACTATGATTAGGATAGTAAAGTCCATACCCTTTGGATTTTTCTTCATAACCAATGCAGTAACTACTGGTTGTTCATAAATCCAATTTCTTTTAATGTGGATTGTAAATTCTTACTTCTGCTGGATAACCCCAGACATGCAGGTGTCGTAAACTAGGTTTCATTCCCATCCATAGTTGAAAGGGAGTCTTTGGAACTGCCTTACTAGGAACACTGTTTAATAAGTACATAGAAGTCTTAAAAGCATACATCCACAATGATAAGGGTAGAGATGAATAACTCATCATACTTCTAATCGTTTTCATTAAAGTACGATTACGCATTTTTGCTACACTATTTTGTTGTGGTGTACTTGGCATTGTGTATTGAGCACAAATACCATGTCTTTTAAGGAATTTAGAAAATGGACCCGGAGACATTGTCCGGATTCATCATACTTTCCATAATATTCACCACCTCTATCCGACCTTACTATTTTCACTTTTTTATCTAATTGCCTTTCAACCTCTTTAATATACACTTCAAGTGCATTCACTGATTGAGATTTATCATACAATAGACAAATATAACCATAACGTGAAAAATCAACAATAAAGGTGATAAAATAACTTTCTCTACCAAATGATGCAACAACAAAAGGACCACATATATCAGTGTGTATAATTTTAAGAAACTCTGTGTTTCTTATGGCACCTTTCTTAGTGTGCTTTGTTTGTTTACCCTTAATACAATCAATATACACTCCAAGATCAATAAAATTCAAATTTGGAAGAATTTCATTCTGAACTAATATTTGCATTCTTTCTTTGGATATGTGATCCAAATGTTTATACCACAAGTAAGCAGAATTCTCATCCACTAAACTGTGTTTAGTGCCAATATTATGATGTAAGGTCATTAAGGTATCAGCAAAAGCATTATCAAATTTAAACTTGTAGAGACCATAACATAAAATTTCAGTTCCAATAAGATTATTATTCTTATATAAACTGAAAGATCCACAACTAAACTTAAAAGAGAATCCCGTTACATCAAGTTTTGGCAAAGAAACTAAATTGCGGAAAAAGTAGGTACATAAAGGGTTCGAAACAAATCCAAATAATGCCCAACATCTAAGATCAAACGATAAGTGCCAATGCCTTCAACTGGAGCTTTGTTTTTATTCCCCGTGAGCACATAATTCTCATTTGGCTTTATGGTTTGGATCAAAAGAAATCCATGTATCTTATTTGAAACATGAGTGGTGGCACCAAAATCAATTCACCAAGTATTATGAAGAACTTCAGTAAAGTTTGATTCAAAACATACTAAAGCACAAGGCTTATTTTTCTTTTCGAACCAAGCTTTACGCTTCAAACAATCTTTCTTCAAGTGTCCAATTTTATTACAAAAGTGATACTTAATAAGATTGTGTTCATTCTTGTGGATTTGAAAAGCCTTAGAAGAGTCATTGAGGTTGTGTAAACCTTTCTTCTTGCTCCTTCTACCTTTCCTCTTGGAATTCTTCTCAGCTTATTGATGACTTAAGACATGAATAGAATGAGCATTTTGATTCTTTATCCTTGTTTCCTCTTGAACAAGCATATTGGCCAATTCATTTACATTCCACTTGTCCTTTATGGTATTGTAACTCATTTGAAATGGCCCATATTATTCATGAGGGAATGAATTAAGTATGAACTATACTAAAAAGTACTCATCCACGTTCATTCCCAAAGTCTTTAATTTTGCCGCTAAGTTTGTCATATCTAGTATATGTTCATGCATGGTATGTGAACCATTGTATTTCATGGTGGTCAACGTGCTCATCAATGTACCAGCAAGTGACTTATCAATAGTTTGAGAACACTCTTCTACAAATTTCATAAATTCCTTAGCACTGTCAGTTTTGGGAAGTTGTTTGCAACTGTCATTCACATAAACATCAAGCTTAATTTGTTCGATCTTTCCCAAGCTTTATGGAAAGACTTTTCATTGTCGCTGCTCTCATCAGTAATAGCAGCCGATTTCTCAACTTGAAGTGTTAAATCAAGATCCAAGACACTTAAGTGAAACTGGACATGTTCATTCCAATTGGGGAAGTTCATTTCGTTGAACAAAGGAAC
This sequence comes from Syzygium malaccense, assembly GCA_031216405.1. Taxonomy (NCBI): domain Eukaryota; kingdom Viridiplantae; phylum Streptophyta; class Magnoliopsida; order Myrtales; family Myrtaceae; genus Syzygium; species Syzygium malaccense. The sequence goes on from CM062258.1 coordinate 12,098,492, forward strand.
AAACGAAGCATGCGAATGAAGAGAAACAGATACAGATACTACAAATATGCAAGGATATACTTATACATTAATGCTTTGAGAATATCACATAATCAGATTCAAATCAAACTATACATGTACATCATAGTTCTCCTTTGGGTGATCCTATGATATACAAACATACAATAAACCATAATGATGTTAATAACTTTCATTTGGTAATTATAAATACACCTCGTTAAAATTTATTTGATATCTTTGGATATACAAACAAATTTAACAAGACATTAATTACCAACTATTATGTTCATGAATTATAAGAAATTGATTAACTTTTGGGTCAATCCCTAAGTTCTTATAATAAATGAACTTCAATATACCCATGACACCAATAAGGATATGTAATATATCAATTTCTGTCATAGCATCAATTAGTCATGGGTAATTGAATGATACATTATACAATTTAAAAAATTCAAGACATTATGGTTAGGCCACTTTGGTGACTAACAAACCACTCATAATTGAATTCTTGAAATTGTAAGATACCATAATTGTTTCATGCATAAACATTCTCCAAATTGCACGTACAGGCAAAACTGTAAATTAAGGCACAAGGGCAAAACTATAAAGTCAGATTTTCGAATGGGCAGAATCGGAAATTTAGCAGCCAGGGAAAAATGGTAAATTACTCGGTCTAGGGCAGAATGATAAATAATCAGCCAAGGACAAAATCGTAAATAAACACATAAGAGGCAAAAACATAATTAGCGGATGGGAGAGAAGGCGCGTGCCATCTGCAGTGCAGGCGCTCGCGCGACAGGCGCTAAGGCGCGTGTGATGCATTCGCCTTTCCTTCGCCGCACGCGTCAGGGCGTGGCACGTGGAATCACATGGTTGCATAATCATGCGCCTGCAACCGCAGCGCGCGTGCGGGTGCTACGCGCCTTCTTCATCACACCCTTTTTTATTTTATTTTTATTTTTTTTCTCGCATGTTCGCCGTTTTTCTCCGTTTTCCGCCCCGTTTCCACCAAAACCATTTCAACAGCAGGCAAATAATAATAAAAGAATAACATGAATCTTTATCCCTAGAACCATAATCGGAAAAATCATGAGATCCCAAATCACGCTCTGATATCAACCGTAAGTAATAACGTAATTTTTTTATGCGAAAATTTTATGAAGTCTAAGATCTTAGATCTTCATGATTTTCATAATAAGAGGGGTGAAGACATACTTTTATCCAGAGCATTTCCCTCGAAGACAATTGTTTCAGAAAATGGAAGAAACAAATAAATTTGATTTCTCTCCCTTAACCTATTTTTCGCTTAATGTATCTTATCGATGGAGGATAAAATTACAACGTTCTTTTCTTACGTTATCGTGGGTGGAGAGATGACCAGACTCTATTTATATATACCCCTTCAAGTGGTGCCTTCCATCAAAACATATCTCACTTCATAAGAGTTGCACCTCTTCGGAGGAACTTTAACTTCTCAATAGAAATACACATTTTCATCTATTTTTCATAACTAATACGTTTTAGCACTTAAATATTTATTAAACCATTAATTCATAACATCATGTAGGCCACATTATTCTTACAATTATGTCCTATCACCTTGTGGCCATCGATTGTGGAAAGAAGAATGCGATCACACGGGAGCCAACCGGATTAGATCGAGGATCCCCTTCTATGTAACGAGGCCTAAAGGTCAAACGCACCGACCTGGAGAGAGCGCCCTCACACGGCAAAAAAAAAAGCATACAGTCACATAGATTCTCTATTCACAATTGGATACACCTAATTTGCACTTTTCTCATATTTATTATACAATCAAAGATTGACAATTTTTTTTAAGATAAAGACGATTGCGTGCGCCACAACTTTCGTTCGGCCGAGTGTCGTGACTTATTACATAAAGAAATAGAAAATGAAAGTCGGAGCAGACTTCGATCAAGTTATTCCTTCAGAAATAGAAAATGCTTGCTAATACAATAAAATAAGGAAAAAAGAAAAAAGGAGTCAGGTATGGGCGAGTGGTAATAAGAAGAAGAGAAGAAGCTTCAGATTATGCGAACCCGAGATGAGCATAAGGGACAAATACATCAAATTGAGATCTCCACCGATTAATCAAGTTGGCATAATTGGCCCTTGATTGATCGTGGGAGCAAAAGGCGCGGCTCCGTTAACATCAACATCCGTCATTGATATTAGTGCGAGCAATGATCGTTTCTCGTGCACTGGTATTCAACAATTTGCATGGTGTAATAAGTTCCGAGTGAAGTACCACGAGTTAGGCCTTACGGATGCGAATACGATGCTTTTCGAAAATGATCTTCTGTTTGCAGGATATTCGTGTTGATAGTAGCCGATGAATCATTCATTGTGTTCGGAAAGTTTTGACTGTTTTTATGAGAAATTTCTACCCGAACTTGAAAAAAAAGCCAGAATTGCCGAGACTTATATTATAATCTTATGGACCATTAAAATGTTTTAAAAACGAGCTTTCCGATGACATATTATTATCTTTTTTGAAGGTCCGCAGAATATTTTGTAAATTCTATAAGTTTGGGCCAAATCTGTAGGTGAAGAATAAGACGCTGGCATAGGCAGCCTCAGCGTATGTGGCAATACGTGTGTCACCACGGGTAATGACATTGTGAGACATGGGATAGAATCACCATGTAAGCGTGACATGGGCTAATCGCATGATCACATCACATGTGTGGCGACAAATGCTGCTCCAGTGGCTAAATGGCTTGCTCGCACTTGCACGCGTGTTGTCAACCACGTGGGGCGCATGGGGCCTAGTCCTGGACATCGTTTTGGTCTCCAAAAATTCTTGTCCTGATTTATATTAATTTGTGGATTACTTTATTTTCGTATAGTTGTTTGCGAAAATTAAATAGAATCTATGTCTGTTAAAGTTGAATGATCCGAAAAATATGTACAGATTGAAGTACATGTCCTTTTCATTTCTTTTTCCATACTATACTTGATACAAATGATAGAAGACATTGGTGATGTGATGAATTAAATTGACCCGCAATCCACGAAGCTTGTTGGGGAGCCAGACAAGAAATTTTAGTTTACACCTAGCATTTAGTCTATTTGCTTTTGAGATTTCAAGTAAATCATAGAGTAAGGCACGACTAAAATGTAACAGTTTAGGTTAATAATCACTCGAAACGTTAATTGGGCCGTACCTACTTAGTGACAATGACTAGAATTCACAGAGACCATCATGTCCCTAACCTTTATTCAATATTTCAAAATCGCACAAGTGAAGCCCTATCTAAGCTGCTATCTTCTCCTAAGGGCTTTTTGTTCACATCTTTATGCTATGATTTATCTTGTATTTTTATACGTTGTTGACCAAGACATCTAGTATCGGTTGATAATGTTGAGTTTGATTGATTTTTTTATGAAATAATTGGGTTGTGATTTTGGATCTTCAATTTAAATAGCTGATGCCTCTCAATTTTCCTAATAAAATATGCGTACGACCATAAAATTCCATATTCATTTTACTATTCCATGTCATTTGTTAAAAGTTCATTGTTATCATAATGATTACTTGCGTTGGTTGTCAAGCAGTGAACGAAAATTTTAAAATCCGAATATCGGATTATATCAAATAGATTTGACTTATATGTTTCGGCAATGGTATGTTCCGACACTTAACCTTCACATACTTAAATTTTTTGGTGCTCAAAACTCAGTACCAACAAATAGGGCCTAAATAAACTATAACCTAAAACATAAAAAAATGTAAAAGTTACTTCAAATTAGCTAGATTATAACTATAAGAAAATTCCAAAATGCCCGCAACTCGAGAAAGCCCTCTACATCAAATGGGCAAATTTATATATCAAAATCATATTCAACGAGTATATTTTTCCTGAATAGTTAACGGCACCGTTTAATGAGACTTTTTTTTTTCTCTTTTTGGCCGTCCACTCTTTGACGAGTTTAAGAAAATGCCTTAATAGGCTCTAATTTGACATTTCTCTAATGGTACTTTAGGGGTGTGTTTGGCAATGATTCTATTCCCGAAAACTGATTCTATTTAGAAATGATTTTTTTTTATTTCTTGCTCGGGAAAAATTTCTAAACATTTGAAAGCATTTGGTAATTGCCCAAAATTTCTATTCTTGGAATAGAAAAAGAACAAAAATATGTTTGGTAATTGCACAAAATTTATTTTTAGTCATAATATTTTGAAATTTTTAATATTTCTTTCTTTTATTTTTCTTCCCCTTCACCTTCCTTGGCCATGGCTAGTTTGTTGGCGCTGGCGACTAGCCACAGGCCAAGGCCAGCGAGGGTCACCCACACTAGATCCAACGAGGGCCGCAATGCCCTCGCCGGCCTTGCCCTGTGGCCGGTCGCCGGTGGCTAGTAGCCAGCCACAGCCAAGGAAGAAGAAGAAAAAGAAAAAGAAATTTTTTTTTCCATTTCTTATTCTTGTTCCCAGAATCTAGAAGTAACTTTGTTTTACTTCTTGATTCTGTTTCAAAATTGATTCCTAGAACAAATTTTTGCAAATTTATGCTCGGAAATAAAAAATTTACCAAACGAATTTCTGTTTCAAAACTGATTCTGGGAACAAAAAAATAGAAATAGTTACTATTTGATCGGTTGCCAAACGCATCCTAGATATTGCGTGCATAGTGCAACCAACCAAACTAGGCCAATCTCAAATAGTCGCGTTAGGACAAGTAGCCACTTGTCAAAATGAAGATTTATCGTATGTAGAGCGTCCATGTCAGATGACTGCCGCATTGCTTGACGATGCCCTGGTCTTTATCCACCTCGGCCCATATGCCCGGACCTTCTATAAGTCTTGCGGTTGTTTTGTTACCCAACTTGCTGCCTTTACAAGAAGCATGTCAGTCAACCTTTTAACTTATAAATCTCTCATAACTTTAGCTCTTCTTTCGATCAAATAAATCTGATTATGAGAACGATGGAAAACCCATTTCAAACTTGATGTGGCAATCTTAGTGATTGATCTCAACATTTCTTGGGAAAATGTCAATAGGTGTTCTAGGCATACATGTTAAGCATATTTAGTTTGGAATAGCGTATTGTCTAAAACCATGAGTATACGTAACACGAAAACAATCCATGTATTGAGAACTGTAAAATTTCATTAAGAGAGAATACAAAAAAAAAACTCAAATTTTCATTCAAAAACATAATTGAGTTTTCATTCCATGACAAAAAAGTATACCTCTATTTTTTGAAGTACATCTTTCAAGCCTGGAGAACACCACACGAGGAATATGCCGAATTACCATCTCTTCGGAAAATTCTCAGGCCCCCCTCCTCAAACCCTAGTCTTTCCTATAACCATCGATCGTTTTTATAGCCTTCCACCGATGTCCTACCTCAGCAACTCCATTTCCATCCCCGTCCGCCATTGATTGCCGATTCCCGCCTCAGCACCAGATTAGGTGGGATTTGAGTTGAGTATGGCGAGATCTAGAATTATGTAGACACATGTTACGATCTTAATACGGAGATAGCAAATGGATGCACGATAGAAAATGATGAATATGCATCCTTGGCAAAACACTATTTATCTATATGGTTAAACTAAACTGCAATGGTGTAATTAAAACTTAATGTTGAACTACTTATTATAAAAGAAGGTTAATTACATGTTATAGAAGTTGTAAAGCCGAGCAATTTGTTAAGCCACCATGCGAGTTCACTAGTTATTTGTCAATGTCATGCAAGTTGCCACGTCAATTTTTTTGCGACACTCTATCAAATCGAATTGGTTGAAAACAAAATCAAAATCGAACTACCTATCGATAAGTTTAATCGTCAATTTAATAACGAGCATGGGTCTCCGGACATTTTTTTTTGGTCGTAAGGGTCTTCTCTTCGGACATTTTTTTTGGTCGGGAGGGTCCATGTGGACAATACAATCACACGCAATGATTCGTTGGGTGAGATACTGTGCTTGGATTGACGATGGACGCCATGGTCAACGTTTATCGTAAAAGCGACGACAAACCTTTCTATTCTAGATGCGGAACCGTCGATTCATCTGCATTTTCACACACTATCCATTCAACTCTATATATACCTCGTCCTTGGCCAGATGCACTGCACTCGTCTTCCGCCCGCAGCCGAGTCCTATGGCTCCTCCACCATTCTCGCCCCTCCTCCCCCTCTTCGTCTTCCTCTTCCTCCATCTTGTCGGCTCTCCACCTCGGCGCTGCCCAGCCTCACCAAACGCGCGTCCCTCTCCATCGAGAACCCCGGCAACGTCCTCATCTCCCCCTCTGGCGCTTTCTCTGCTGGCTTCTTCCCCGTCGGCCACAACGCCTACGGCTTTGCCATCTGGTTCAGCGACCCCCCCTGCTCCGGCGCCAAATGCACCCTTGTCCGGATGGCCAACCGTCAGGCCCATGTCAACGGCCAAGGCTCCACCTTCTCCCTCCTCAACTCGGGTAACCACGTCCTCGCCGACAACGGCCTTGCCTGTGGCGAAGTCTGGTCTTCCGGCACCGGCTGCCACTCCACCGCTGAGCTCCGCCTCAATGACACCGGAAGCCTCGTTCTCACCGACGACAGCGGTGTTGTCCTGTGGCAGAGCTTTGACTCGCCGACCGACACCTTCCTACCTCAGCGGCTACTCACCAGAAACACGTTCCTGATCTCCGCTCGGAGCCGGTACAACTGTTCAACTAGGTTCTACAAGCTCCACTTCGATAATGACAATGTCCTCCACCTCGTCTCCGACGGCCCTTCGATCTCGAGCGTGCACTGGCCCTTCCCTGTTGAAATTTTTAATCAAATAAGCCTAGAAAAGAAGACACTCAAAACTGAAACTTGACTACTTCAACACCCTCTCCCTTAAACTGATAACATCAGTTTGAAGGAATAAGAACAAACCCTCCCTTAATCTGGAGCATCCAACGAACAAACACCAAGAAGCTTTCTCAGCTTCTGAAATGTAGTCAATTTCAGAGGCTTGGCGAATAAATAAGCAAGTTGATCTTCACTCCCACATAAAACAAGATTTATCACTTTATCTTTTGTGAGATCCCTCGAGAAATGATACTGCACATCTATATGTTTGCTCCTCCCATGTAGAACCAGATTCTTTAAAAGTTTAATGGCTGAGTTGATGTCACAATAAATTGCTGTTGCTTCTTGTTGTTTAAATTGAAGCTCTCCAAGAATCTTCCTTAACTAAAGAGCTTGACAAGCACTTGAGGCGGCAGCTACAAACTTAGCTTTAGTTGTTGATAGAGTAACAATTGGCGGAACAAGGATATTACAAGTGCTAAAACTTGTGTACGCTGCTCACTTTAGTACCAAAAGTTTCGTCGGAAATCCGACCTAGCAATTTTTTATTAATTTCTGAAGCTAATGTGGCTCGCCGAAGGTTTAGTCAGCATGTATATACCAAAACGACATAGTTTAGCATGTACACTTGGACTTTTTAAATATTTTTTCTGATTTTTTTCCTTCTTTTCTTTTTTTCTTCTCTTTCTTCTTCTTTTACCTCCGGTCATCGCCGGTGACCAGAGGCCGGCCATCGTTGGTGACCGGAGGTCGGCCACCGGCCATGACTAGCTGCCTGGGCGAGGCAAGCCCCGGCGGCCTCGCGGGGCGTCGCCTGGGGGAAGACAATGCCCGGCGACCCTCGCCAGATTCGGCGAGGCCGGTCGTCGCCCGGGCCACGACTTCACCGAGCATCGCCTTCCCTCAGGCGACGCCCTGTGAGGTCGCCGAGGCTCGCCCTCGCCCACTCGAGGCGAGGTCGACCCTTGCCGGGGCTCGCCCACCCTCGCCTAGGTGAGGGTCAGCCGAGTCTCACCTATGGCAGGCAACGGTAGCCTCGTCCGGGCGAGGCCAGGCGGCTAGCCATGGCCAATCTCCAGTCACCACCAATGATAAGAGTTAGAAGAAGAAGAAAGAGAAGAAAAAAAGAAAAGAAGGAAAAAAATCAGAAAAAGTATTTAAAAAATCTAAATGTACATATGAAAATGCCACATAGACTTATTTTTTTAAAAAAAATCCAACTAAGATTAAAATTTTAATTATAAAAGCCACGTATTAATTTGGCATGAATTTCTCACTATTACCACTTAAGTTATCGTTTTTCCTTCAATTTGACACTTAAGTGAGCCGGCAAAAGCTTTTGGCATTAAAATAAGCGCCGTACACAAGTTTTGGCATTTCTAGTTTTCTTCTCCCTACACCAACAATTGGCTGCTTCTTTGAAGACCATGAGACAGCCCCTGAACCAAGCATAAACACATAGCCAGAAGTGCTTTTTTGATCATCCATATCTCCTACATAATCGCTATCAGTGAAGCCAAGCAATTCTGATTTTTCTCCCTTCTTGTAGAACAACCCAAAAGTTGCAGTTCCTTTCACGTAGCAAAGAATTCGCTTTGCAGCTTGCAAATATTTTTCGGTTGGATTTCCATGTATATGCTAATAAAGCTTACGGCATGCATGATATCTGGCCTTGTTGCTATTAAATACATTGGACTCCCCATGATTTGCTTGTAGAGAGTGCTATTTACCTTTCTTCCATCAAGATCCTTTGACAGCTTCAATCCAACCTCAGTTGGCGTGGTCACTAAATTGCAATGCTTCATCTGAAATTTGTCTAAAATCTCTTAAACATACTTCTTTTGAGAAACAAAATTCCAGCTGCATATTGAATCACTTCAATACCCAAAAAATAATGCATCAATCCAAGATTAGTCATCTCAAATTCATCCATCATAGACTTCTTAAATGTGTTAATCAAGACACTATCATTCCCTGTGAAGATAAGGTCATCCACATACAAACATACCAGAAGCAATTTTCCACCATCACCAACTTCAATAAATAGTGTATGCTCATATGGACATTTTGTAAATCCTTCCTTCAAAAAATAAGCATCAATCCTACTGTACCAAGCTTGTGGAGCTTGTTTCAATCCATAAAAAGCCTTTTACAATTTAAATACTTTATATTCACTACCAGGCTTCACATATCCAGAAGGTTGATTAACAAATACCTGTTCTTGAAGATCACCATGGAAGAATGCTTACTTCACATTTAACTGGTAGATGGGCCACGAATTCTGTGTTGCTAATGCAATCACCAATCGGATTGTATCAAGTCTTGCCTCGGGCGCAATCACCTCTTTGTAATCCACGCCAAATTCTTGCTTGTAACCTTTTGCCGCCAAGCGTGCCTTGTTTTTGTCAATTTCACCATTCTTATTCAATTTTGTCTTGTACATTGTCGCGACCTAAATTTCTCAGGCTAATGGATTGTTAAGACTAAGCCTAACTCGGGCTCTCCCAAGCCCTACCAATTCGCAACTTAGGATTTAAGTTTTTAACGTACAAAAGTTTTTATGCTTGGAGTCGCCACTAATCTATTTGTAGTAGGTCGATTAGACACCTAAATAAAATATAGGGAAATATGTTTTATTCCTACAAATCAGAGATTCTAAGCTTGAGAACTTGATTACGCTAGATCTAATTTAACGCCATTTCGGTACCTTTTATTTTCAAAAAATATTTATGTAGGCAGTCTGGATCCATTTTATTACATAATCATTAACAAATGAGGTGTTCATGCGGGTGTGCAAACTATCAATTTAACACCCAAGAAAGCAATAAATAGATTGTAAGATTAGTAAAAATGACGTATCTTAATGCAACACAAGCATCTGCATTATTAGTAGAAAATCACACAGACAATCCTAATATGATTTCTAATTAACAAAACAAGACACTCGAGGTGTTCTTTAGGGTTTGCGCTTTATTAAAATGCAAACTAACCTATATGCAATGACGTGTAAAAAATGACATGCGATTAATGCAACCTAGCATGCGAACTATATGTCATGCGACGACGTGACTTAATTTTAATGACGGACATATGATTTATTTTTTGTATTTTTCCAATGAAATTCGAAATAAAAAAATGCCTAAAATAACATGCAATTCAACAACTTCTTTGTTTTTCGATATTTTTTATTAAAATTTGAAATTAAAAGTTACTCAAGTTAAGAATGCAATCTATCCAAATCTATCCTAAAGTAACTCTTTTTTTTTGGGATTTTCATGGAAATTCGGAATCTAAAAATAACCTAAAGAATCTATTAGGATTAGAATAATACCTAATTTAAACTAGGAAATAAATTATCTTAAGTCCCAATTTAAATTAAATAATTATCACATCTTCTAGATACATTTAGGATTCCCTAAACATGCAAAACCTCTAATTTAAATCCTAACTAACATATTTTTGATTTTCTTTAAAAAAAATCAAACAAGGATAACAACTCCATTCAAACAATCCACGCAATCCACAAGATTCTTCTTATCAAATTTGAATTAGGAAAAAAAAAATCAAATTAACAGTCATATCTATAGGGTTATAGATATCGACGAAAAACTGATTATTCGAATTTGGAAAGCGAATAAAATCTATTATCATATCTAAGTGATTATGGATAAGATAACGATTTTCCGTATCGCTGCGTATCGTACCTTATGAATAAGGTCGGATAGTCATCTAGATACGTTTTGAGTGTTTTAGAATATTGCGGACAGAGCAAACAATATCCCTAAGATTTAGCAATCCACCAAATATTCACAGAATATTTAAAACACCTAAACTAGGAATTTAAAATATTCTGAAAAAATATTGGATATCGATCGTACCTAATTTGACGGACATTTCCGATTCGAACTTGGATTGGACTGAGGCTTGCGGATCGGGAAGCAGCGGCTATGGGGCAATGGCGACCAGTCGATGGCCATGCCTAAGGGACTGTCGCCGGGGCACTCTGTGGGACTCGTGCGGCAGAGAGTTGGACTGCAAGGAGGACCGTTGCTCGCTGGACTTTCAGTGAAACCTGCAAGAGAATCGACAAAACGGCAAGTCGTGTAGGTCTCTACATTACTGGCCGACGCTGCTAGATGATCGCAGGACTGTAGCGAGGTGTCTTGAATAGGCGGTGGTGCACTGGGAGACGTGATATCAGCAAGAAGCAGAACAGTAGCTCTTCATAAAGGGAACCACCGCACACCCGTAAAAGGAAGAGTCCTTTTGGTTGTTTTTGGTTGAATTTCTCTGCTCGAGATCACGTGGCCGTGACCTTCTTTGACTAAATATTCTTGACCTTAGTTGGTAGGATGTAATCAAAAGGTGACCTCTTGGACTCACGGTCTTCAACCTTCAACTCGGACAAGTCTTCAACTTGAAGACAGCAATGGGATCTCGTCAGTGTCGCTAAGATTTGGTCTGGACCCTCGAGTGCAAGGGAGTGAGGCTGAGGCGCTGCAATTCGCAGCGTGGAAGTCCAGCAGCAAGGGACACGAACGGCGGCTGCGGAGGGACTTCCTTCTCTGGACCGTCTTTTCTCTAAATTTCAACAGAAAATCAATTCTGTGACCTCCCCCCTCTATATTTCTCTCTCGCTTTCTTGTGGCCGCATATGAAATTTTGTGGCCTCCCCCCGATAGAATCCTCAATGAATGTATTTATAGGCAAAGCTTAGGTTTTTTGCTTGCAATTATTTCTTATTTTGATTCAAAGAAAATATTGCAATATCTTTGTGATAATGTCAATTCATTCAATGATAATATCAAGATTAACAAATCAATATTTTCCAACTCGACAATTTCCAATGAAAATTTTAGCTCTTATAATGTTCATGGGCTTGGCCAAGAATTTTCTTGAACGCTAGCTTAGTCCAATTTCATTAAGTTTAGAGCCATTCACTCGAGTCCATCCACTGCCGGTCCGATAAATATCCAAACTATATAGGCCTAATTAACTATTAATGAAAATGCTCCTAAAAACTATATGTTATGCGATTTTGATATTTTTGTTTCGGGGTTAAAATTTAATCTCTAATTTTCTATGCAATTAATCATTAAATGGTTAGTCAAAATTTAGGTGTCAACATACATCCACTTGACTTCGATTGTTTTTTGCCCTTTGGGAAGATCTGTCAATTCCCAAGTATTCTTCTTCTCAATCGCTTCAATTTCAGCATCCATTGCAACTCTCCAGTTTTATTTTGCACTGCTTCATCAAAAGTAGTTGGGTCACTATCTGCAAACAAAGCAAAATGGATCAAAGGGTCTTTGGATTGCTCAGCTCCTGACACTTCATAATCTTCCATCCATGCTAGCCTTCATCGGACACGTTGTGGTTGTTCTCTTGGTGTTGTAGTTGCTACGGAATTTCCAGCATTTTCTGTGGTGATTTGGCTCGTAGAAGGTTGCTGTTCCAATTTGGTATCTTCCTGAAAATTTGCTGGAATTTGTTCATCACCATCACCACCATCTTGCTCACTCCACGGCCAGAATCTCTCTTCATCAAAAATCACATCTCGGCATATGATGATTTTCTTGGTTATAGGATCATAGAGCTTGTAGGCCTTTGATTGATCACTAATGCCAAGAAAAACACATCTTTCTCCTTTGTCGTCTAGCTTCTCCCTCTTCTGGTCTAGAGTAGGGCATATCCAATACACCCAAAAATTCTGAAGTAATCTATTGTAGGTCTTCGTATGCTCCAAGCTTCTTCAGGGGTCATATTTAAAACAACAAGAGTGGGACATCTGTTCAAGAGACGAACGCTCCAATTGACTGCCTCTAGCCAAAAGCTCTTTGGAACTCCACTTGATGTCAAAAGGCTTCGCACCATATTTAGAATGGTGCGGTTCTTTCGTTCGCAGATGCCATTTTGTTGTGGTGAATAAGCTGTAGTGAGTTGTCTTTTAATCCCATGCTTCGCACAAAAATCTGCAAATGTAGCCGAGTTGTATTCGCCACCTCATTATGTGCGAAAGACTTTTATTGGATTTCCACTGTCCTTTTTCAGCAAGTGTTTTGAAGTTCTTGAACGCTTCAAAAGCTTCAGATTTTTCCTGCAAAAAATAAATCCAAATCTTTTGATTGTAATCATCAATGAAGGTGATGATATACCGTTTACCTCCATTGGAAACCGGAGATATTGGCCCATAAATATCTGAATGGACCAGTGCCAATGGCTTCTTTGCTCTCCATGCTTTTTCTTGTGGAAATTGAGCATGGTGTTGTTTGCTAGCAGCACAATCTTCACATATTTCGGACAGAGCAGTGATTGGGGGAAGTCCCTTCACAATCTTCTTTTGATGTAATGTCCGCAGTTCACCAAAGTTGAGATGTCCATATCTAAAATGCCATTCCCAAGCTTCCTCTTTTAATCTTGTAGCGAAGCATGAGTGGGAAGTGCTATGAAGATGTAGTGGGAACATCCAATTGGCAGTTATTGTAACTTGAGCAATCAGACCCAATTTCACATCATGGATTCTGCAAACACCTCCTTTGAGTGAAATTTCATAGCCCTTCAGATGAAATTAGCTAGCACTTAGGAGGTTGGCCTTTAATTCTGGAACATAAAACACTTCTTTGATGGTATGTACTGAAGTCCCTTTAGGAACAATTGCAACCGTCCCTTTCCCCATGACTGACATATTAGGGTTGTCTCCAAATTTTACTGTGGTACGGAATGACTCATCTAGTGTAGAGAATGCTTTCTTGTCTCCACACATGTGGTTACTACAGCTAGTGTCGAGATACCACAAGTTTGATGAAGTTTTCTCTTTTTCTTGACACACCATTAGAAGAGTTTCTGCTTCTTCCTTTTCTACTGCAAAATTAGTCATTTCCATACTTTGTGTATTTAAATTGGTTCGACATTCAGATTTGTAATGCCCCTACCCGTGGCATTTAAAGCACTGCAGTTTGGATTTGTCTGTTGACCTTGGTCTGAAATCAGTTAAGTGTCGACCTCCATGTCCTCATCCTCTAGCTTGAGAATCACGAGAAAAATAGTCATCAGATTTTTGATTGAAATTGCAGTGATCATTGGTTGTCCTTACTCTGCTTCTGCCACTATTCGTTCTTGCTGCTGACGAAAAGTGATCTGGAGTTGAGGCCTTCAATGCCTTCTCTTTTGGTTCTTGCTGTAGGAAATTTTGTTCATGAACCAACAACGATCCTTGCAACTCATCAATTGAGAGTTCTTCAATGTCCTTGGCTTCTTGTATGGAACAGACAACAAAGTTGAACTTTGGTGTCAAGGAACGAAGAATCTTCTCAACTATTGAGACGTCTTCTGTCTTGTCTCCATGGATTTGCATCTTATTGACAATCGCCATTGTCTGGGAAAAGAAATCTGTGCTTGTTTCTCCCAATTTCTTTCTTAGCAATTCAAACTCTCCACGAAGCATTTGAAGTTGCTGCCTTTTGCTCTTGCACTTCCTTGATATTTTTTCTTCATGGAATCCCATATTTTGCTGCTTCCAGAGCTATTCGTTGTGCTGCTGTCAACTGAGCTCCTTCCTCTGGTTCGGCAATACCAGAAGTAACAACGTCCCAATACTCCTTAGACTCGAGGAAAATTTCCGTCAACATACTCCAGTGGTCATAATGACCATCAAAACGAGGAATAACAGGTTGAACAAAGGTTTCTATGGCCATCTCAACTGCTACAAGACAGGCTTCTGCTCATACACGCTCCTTGTGATTCACTCTTTTAGTATCTCACAATTACTCTCGTGTTTCAACCCCTCAGGACTCTCTTTTGAACACTCACTTTTCTCCCCTGTTGTTGCTGTGATACCACTGTTGAAATTTTAATCAAATAAGCCCAGAAAAGAAGACACTTAAAACTGAAACTTGACTACTTCAACACGTGGGCCCTGAGCTCTCAGCCCGGTCGATTCCTCCACAGCAGCAGCCGCATTGCTGTGCTCGACCCGCTCGGCCGCTTCCAGTCCTCCGACAACTACTCGCTCTACACCTCCGACTACGGCGTCGCAGCTATGCAGAGAAGGATGACCCTCGACTTCGATGGCAACTTGCAGGTCTACAGCCGTGAGCCGGGCTCGACCAACTGGACCGTGACGTGGGAGGCGATCAGCGGCATCCCCTGCTTCATCCACGGCGCGTGCAGCAACAACAGCCTCTGCAGCTACGACCCGACCAAGGGCCGGAGCTGCTCCTGCATGCCTGGGTACGTCCCCAAGGTCCCAGGCCACTGGTCGGCCGGTTGCGTGCCCGATTTCGCATTCTCCGACAGGCGCGTTGCCGACGAGATCAGGTTCGTGAAGCTCCTGTACGTCGATTTCTATGGCTACGACTACAACGCCATCTTCAATACCACCCTCGAGAAGTGCCGGCAGACTTGCCTGAGCCTTTGCGACTGCCGAGGATCCCAATACAGCGAGTCAATCTCCGGTGGCACGTTCGATTGCTACCCGAAGATCAAGCTCCTGAATGGCCACAACCTGCCCAGCTTCACCGGCGAGTTCTTCATCAAGGTCCCCAAGAACAAGACCATCACCGAGGACCAGTTGGTGACGAGGACTCAGTACACTTGCTCTCCCACCCCGGAGGTGAAGGTCTTGGACAGGAGCAAAAACGGGGGGATGAGCTTTGTGCTCTGGTTCGCCTGTGTGGTCGGAGGGATCGAGATCGTGGTGGTGTTCTTGGTGTGGTTCTTCCGATTGGGAACCAGCAGGACGTCACTTCCGCGCACCAGTTCTACCTCCACGCCACGACCGGATTCGAGTCCTATGATGAGCTCAAGAAGGCAACGAGGAATTTCAGCAAGGAGATCGGGAAAGGCGCAGGCGGGATCGTGTATGAGGCCCTATTGTCGGATGATCGGGTCGCGGCAGTGAAGGTGCTCGGCAATGCCACAACTGGAGAGGCCGATTTTCTGGCCGAGGCTAGCACGATCGGGAGGGTGAACCACATGAATTTGATCGAGATGTGGGGTTCCTGTGCCGAGGGAAAGCACAGGCTATTGGGATACGAGTTCATGGAATACGGGTCGCTGGCACAGAACTTGTTGTCACCCGAGGTCCATTGGAAGAGGCGATTCGACATCGCGGTAGGTACTGCAAAAGGTCTAGCTTATCTCCACGAGGAGTGCATGGAGTGGGTTCTGCATTGTGACGTGAAGCCTCAGGACATACTCTTAAGACTCTAATTACCAACCCAGAGTTGCGGATTTTGGGCTTTCCAAGCTAATGGACCGAGGGAAGGTGGATTCCGATTTCTGGAGAATCAGAGGAACCGAGGGTACATGGCTCCCGACTGGATCTCAAATCTGCCCATCACATCCAAGGTGGACGTCTATAGCTACGGTATCATCATGTTAGAGATGGTGATTGGAATTAGCCTGACACGAGTGTCCAGTCATTGGAGAGTGGAGGGGACGCCAAGCAAATCCGGCTCGTCCCATGGGCGAGGAATAAGATGAAGGAACCGGGGAGGATGGGGTCCCGTTTGGAAGAGATGGTGGATCCCGTGCTCAAGGGCGATTACAACCCAAAGGAAATGGAGATCTTGATCGAGGTCGCGCTCAAGTGCGTGGAGGAAGATTAAAACGCCAGACCTACCATGAGCCAAGTGGTGGAAATGCTTCTGAGGCATGAGAATGATGGTTAGATTAGGGTGCGAGTGAAGTGGGATTGATTCAGGTGCTATTTCTCTGTTCACACAGGATGATTGCTTCTTAAAATATTTAAATCTGCAATGGCTTGGCATCATCTCGTTGCTTGAAGATATGAAGTCCAATGTTAACTTAGCCAAGGTTTACATTCTTGAGAATAACAGATTCTGTCCCCTTTTGTTGGCTGGGTCACAGAGATCTCCAAGCGAAAGCGGGCCCAATACTCTTCTATTTGTCCTTTGAAAGCGATTCATCCCTAGCAATTTGTATTTATTTTCTGGACTTGAGTTCACATGATCCGGTCCATCATAGCCGTTGACATGAGTTTAATATTGAGAGGTATCCGACCTAATTGAGTCGAATGGTGACAAGTTTTTGCCAGTGGTGATTGTGCAGATACAATATGTGAACTCACTCAATGATAGGCTAGAACTAGCTTAAGTAAATTTTTAAAAAAGTTGTAGATCTAGTCGATGCTGGCAGCTCTCTCTCTCTCTCTCTCTCAAGTCGACATTGTTATGTTTATGTGATAAAAGAGATGGCAATGGGTCGATCTTGGAGAAAGTGATAGGAGTGTCTTGGGTTTCCCTTCAAGATAAAGTAGAAAATAGAGGGGGCCAACTATCAATTGATTGAGAGCGGCATTTTTTTTAGTCAAGACAAGTTGACGTAGAATCTTTCAAATGGCACCTCTATCATCAATTGCTCGATGCTTACGGTTTCTTTCCCACGAATTTTATGTTCAAAGGTACCGATGGAGTTGTCCACACAAGTTGAAAATAAGCTAAGATGGGGCAATCACAAGAGAATACTACAGCTATTACGTGAATCCGAAGTGACCTCGAAAAAATGCAGGATTTCATCATTTAAAATGGTCTTGAGTGAAGAATAAGTATGATTCCGACCCGAACTTCAGGTCCCCTTTCATTCAATGAACCGCTTGTGCTCTTCTGGTCTATTTCAGCAACACCATTCGCCCTTTCCTCATTCTTTACAAAGGTCAGTTTCATAGTTAGAACGAATGCTAACTGTATGAGCTATCTATTTGTCAATTTTAACTGGACTTTTTATAACCATATGTCGAGCATAGTATTGTTAATAGTACGAAATCACTGCATAGGTACTAAGTTGAGTAGAAGCGTAAGCATGAGCCAAATAAGTAGATTGAAGCAAAGAAAAGTCGAGTAACATTCAGCCTCGACTTGAAACTTGCAAATGGACAGCTTTGACTCAGAGCAAGGAAATGAGTGTCAAAATTCATTTGTTCCATCAACTCTCATTTGGGAACGGATTTCAACAAGCCATGGAAACTCAGTATGCAAGACCAACCATATCAAACTTACCGGTGCACCCATCCTCTTCGTCTCTCTCTGTCACTCTCTCTCCCTGTGCCCCCCGCCCATGCTATACCCTAATTTGGGGCTGGATGTGCAAATGAATGGAGCAACTTCATACGCCCCTATTGAGACGCTATAACTATGAAATATAGGTCAAACATCTTTTTAAAAACTAACACTCATTTTGACAACTGTAATTATTATGGAAAAAAATATATCAAACATCTTAGTTATGGCTTCGATTGTATATGTATTCATGCATGGAGGAACTCGCAACAAAGAAGCATCATCATCACTAATTAGCTTTTCGGCTAATTAGATAAAAAGTCAGCCCATTCCCAACTCATTGATGTCTCTTGTCTCCACTTTTTTATTACTTTTGATCCGAAATTAACATCAATCACCTAACTCCACATTTGTCCTTTTATTATTTTCTAAGCCTGCGTTTGTTCGTCTGGATTTCTAGTTAAGATAGGACTGAATAAGATAGGATATGAAATCTAAGAAATTTACTATATCCTATCTCTTGTTTGATGAATCGCAATAATAAAACCAGAAATTTTCACATCTTACCATGTCCATTATTTGCTATGAATATCATATTAGTGTAAATAAACCTAAAAATTGTACAAACGGAGATGATAAAAATCTCTTGCGACACTCTTACCTACTTCATTTTTATATGCTTATTTTTTTATTATTTTTCCCTCTCTTTTTAAATTAATTTCTTTTTTTATTTCTTTTTCCCCTTCCATCATTCTCTAATAAAATTTTATTAAATAGTAAACTATACTAATATACCCAAAATTTTTAATAAATATAAATACTAAATGTATTTATATATATATATATATATATATGAAATTTGTATCATAAGATAGAAAGAAATTTAAATATTTAAATAAAAATAAAAATAAAAATAAAAATAACGAAATTATTTTTATTTTTTTGTTATTTTGAATTTTTATATTAAAATTCAAATATTATTTTAATTTTATTAATTTAACAGTCTGTTATTCAAGAAAAATAACTTTTATAGTATGGAAATTAGAAATCCTATCCATTCTTATCCCACCTCTCTCATGGGATAATTTTATCCGGGTTATATCCCTCTTATATCCGACTTTATCCTGCCTTGGGCAGACACCAAGCACACGATATGATAAAATTTATCATATCATGAATTTTATCTCGACTACTAAACATAGCCTAAGTGGATTACAACTAACAAAGTTCCCCAATTTAACTTGTCACATTAAATAAATTAGGTTAGGGAGAGAATGTTGAAGCGAACAAAGGTCTACATCTCATCTCATATTTATCCTCCTAGAATTCGTTTTCTTTTATAAATTTGGGTTTGGGATTAAATAAAAGTTCCCCAATCTAAGTGGATTACAACTAACAAAAATTCCCCAATTTAACTCGTCGCATTAAATAAATTAGTTTAGGGAGTGAATGATTTGCTTTAAGCAAACTACGGTCAACATCTCATCTTATATTTTTTATTCTAAAAAATTTCTTTTTTAAAAAAAAATTGGGTTTGGGACATGATTAGACTCGGGTCACGTCAGGAGAAGTCTCAATGTTCCAAATCTCACTTAATGGTTAAGAGTTAGTGCCAACTGCCAATCGCGTGACGATAACTGGAAAAACAAAAATTAGATGAATTCATGACCCAGTAATAAACTATGTTCATATAAACTTCGAAGAGCATTAATTTTTTTTAATGGAAATTATGTAATTCGATTTTACACTACCCATTGCCAGCTATGTCGATATGTTGTATACTTATAGCTTTAGAAGTTAAGGGAATATCAAAATCAGTAATAACAAAGGTGGCTAGCTGAGAAAAAAATACATGGCTTGTATATTATCTAGATGATGTAAATGTTACGTGCATTGGATAGAGATAAATGCATATTGATAGTTGAAGAGATTAACTCCAGATTAACTATAATGACAAATTGAGCCCTTGAGTTGAGTTTTTCAATAAATCATTAATTATCTCCTGGTGATTTAATGGGACTACTTCTAATGGGAATACTGAACAGTAGTAGATGTGATCAATGAAGAAACGAGAGATGGGAGTTGGACTTGGAAAACTGTCTGGTGGGTCAAAATCAAATCAAACGGGCTAACAAAATCCGATCCATAAGTTGGTGGGTCCAAGTCAAGTCGGCCCAATTGAATGTTTCCTGCCAATGCCAACTATCGATAGAATTATTAAAGGATGGGGTGCAAGTATCGGTATATACGTTCGAACCATTGTAGGTCCAGATTCACTACGCTTGCACGCATAAATGGAGTTACGCGCTACACATGGAAAACCGGTTTCGTCGATCGATAACGTCACCAAATAAGTGTTTTGACAACATTCTCGAAAACATCATGTGTGCTTAGGAAATTAACTTACAAATGACTCGTGACTTAACCAAAAGTAGGGCCATGGTACCGAAAAGGCGTCGTGGGATGTTAATCCGTCCCATGCATGATTGACTCCTGGACTTAAGATCTCTAGATTGCCTTTTAACCAATTCCTTTACACATGCAATTAGTTAGTTTGATTTCCCCTACGTTGATTGAATCCAATCGATCTAGGTTTACCTCTACTGATCAATGGTGACTCTAGTACGGTATTAAAGTTCGTAGCCATATTGGATTTTGGAAGATCTTAGGATCCGAGGCGCCCTAACTGGTGACTCCTGGTTTGCACAATATAAGGTGCTACGTACGATTGGAAGAGAGAGGAGCTAGGGTCTTTGGTGATGGCTTATTAGTTGCTGTATACATTTATCATTACCAAAATGACATCTTATAAATTACACAAAGAATCGTATCTAAATTGACTTGCACTTTTTGCTCAATGAAAATATTGTGAATTATGCAATTTGATTTTTTTTTAATTAGAGACACCTGAAATTTTCGCAATATATAGAAATTGACATGTAGATCATTTATATTTTATATTTTTTTCATGACTTTTCGGCTAAAAAGAAGTAGAAATGGAAATCAACTGAAAATATCTTATAAGTGTCATCTACTATCATATATCAAAGTATTATCATTAATAATAATTATTCATAAGCTCTTTTGATTAATACATGATCGGCTCGTGTCTCAAGGCTCTTGCCTAGGCCTAGCCTGACCAATGATTCGGCATCGAATTTTTTGTCCGCGCCCACCTCAGGTCCTAAACATTCAGCGTAGCCCTTCCCATTTTGCAAGGGCGCCCTCAGATTAGGCGGTCGTTTGACGAGGTCTACCAACAATAATTGTAATATATTTCCATTCGGTGTGCGTGGACGAGAAAAAAACAATTGTCGCCATCAATGTTTAGAGAGCGACTTGTATAGTACAGAGTCCTTTTCAGGTGGCAATTGCTATCATTAAAAATTTCGCATTCCAACTTTGAAAAGTTCTCGAGAAGAAGGGTCAATACCTTTATATTGGTATGTCCTTTGAATTTTTGAAGCATTTAATAAATAAAATCCAAAGACCAAACGCCACAATTGAAAAGTCAAGAACAATGCCCATGTTGTATAATTGGTTCCTACGATCATGAAATGTTCAAAGTTGGGGCTTGTTTGATAACCCCCCTTAAATGCTGAAAGTCTCAAACTTTCTAATGGAATTATCAATTGGATTTGCTAACATAGAGTAAGGCATGACTAAAATAAACAGCTTGGGTGAAAATCACTCGAAAACCTTAATTCGGCCGAACCTACTTATTGATAGCTACCAGAATTCACATAGACCATAAGAAAGTTTAGTATTCTCCTAAAGGCTTTTTGTTCATATCTTCATGCTATTTTAAAATATTTATTTTGTATTTTTATAATTTGCTGATCGAGACATCTTGTATCTGTAACGACCCAAATTTCCATAAAATTTGAACCCTAAATGAGTATATACATTAACTCTACTTCGATTTTCCGATAAATAACCAACTTATTCTCAATTGTATAAATGATTTAACCTTAGAAAATATACATCAAAACTCCATGTACAAAAACCCATATTCACTTTCGTTGTGCACTCTGATCCAATCTTTACTAGTGATCTTCGGAAGCATTTATCTAATTCTCTTGAATTCCTAACCTGATAAATCTGTAAAATATTGGGTGAGCCTAAGCTCAGTAAATGAACTCTCTAGTTTTAAGATAGAAGATCATCTTACCACTCGACCCGGAAGCATCACAACATAATACAATCAATATTTCATCACAATACACTTATATGAATCACTATAATTCAAGGAATACCTTTTATCGTTTATATAAATGTAACCGATTCCTTAATCAATCTTGTATTCAAAACGGAATAATTCAAATACTCGAGAAGAACTAGATGCACCATATATGATTCAAGCACTTATCATCCAATCCAAATTCGATATATCAAACATTTTAATCTTCTATGAGCACGTATCATCGTAAACATCAAAATTTATATCTTTAACTACATATTCGAATTAGTCATCACTTTTCCTCTTTAATAGCAAGGATATCAACAAAATAGCGTGAACTCAAGACGAGTACAGGATAATTATGTTCGTCAAGTGATGAAGTAACTACAATGCCTTTTCTATCATGATATGCCAATGAAAGCCATTAGCAACATTACATAAGGTCATTCACCCAAATGCAAGCAGATGACATATTATTTCATGATACCACCTCGTATTTAATCAATTTACACACGAGTTCACATTCGTCTTTGGTCAGGACCATCTTTATTCACGAGGCATCTCGGCTAATGAAGCATCGTCACCACCAACTTATGAGGGATGGAATCATTTATACCCTTTGCCACGCCTTGGCCCATTCATCACAGGTGTCCTTTTCATTAATAAGGATAAATATACTACTGTACATCCGCGTGATTATGATCATTTCTTAACACCATACACATATCATGACTACAAGAGTCATGTCATACCATGACTACACGAGTCATGTCATCACAAGATTTCATATCATCTCAACCTTGTAGAGAATCGTCTCATGCTGAAGAACATCTGATTAACTTCAGAGTCTCATCCACATACTCATGCAAGGAAATTCGCTTCGTGGCATATAGGCCATGGCAAAGGTCTTAATCACATAACATCATTCACATACATTTCATAACAACATAACAATTGTCATTTCTCACGCAATTAATGATAGATAATTAATTATGTGCACTTCAACAAATATTTCATCATTCTTTCCATGCTAAGCCATCATAATATAATCGGAAGCCAAGATAGGTAATCGGAAACTTAGGAGCTGATGCTCATAAATTGACCACATGAACATCGACAACTCAAATCATCGACAACGTGAACATCGACAACGCAAATGATCGACCATGTGAACATCAACAACTCAAAGAATCAACAGTATGAACATCGCTAACTCAAAGAATCGGCCACGTGATTAATAGACAATATTTAGTAGAATTACAAAAATAATATTATCAAATCTAGTTTCGCCATTTTCACACTTTCACTTAATGAAGCCATATTAATTAAATTAAACACCAAAAGCCATTTATTTTTCATCTAAAACATACGAGTATTTTATTGACACTATGGGCATGACGCATATTTTATAAAATTGCCAAAACAGCCCACTTCCAAATTAATTACACAATTAGGTCCAATTTTGCATAGTTAGATACTTTGTCTAGATTAAGCAATGAACTCTAAAAATAACTTAACCACTTATCATAATAAGGTTCCTCCAATGTGAACAGTCCCCAGAAATTTCAGTATTTACAGATTCACCCTCAACTTGGTGAAATTACAAATTTACCCCTAAAGCTTATAAACTCATTTTTTTAACCGGTTTGATTTCCTTGAATTAATATTAATTAAAAACCCACTAAAAGACACTAAAAATCATAAAATAACAATGTTCACAGCCCCTCTCCATTTCTGAAAATTCGAAATTGCCCCATACCTTGACAAGAAAATTACCAAAGTACCCTTTTTATGCCTAGTTTTACCATTTTCTCATTCTTTCCTATCTAAGGTGCAACAAAACCATTTGGGTATTCTTTCAAAAACCTTTTAGGCATACATTAAAGATTTCAATATAGACAAGAAATCACTATAACTCTACTGGTAAATCTTGGAACCTATTTTCACTTAAGATCAAATTTAAACTAAACTAACAAACATAACCAACCAAATCAAGAGTACTAAGTAGATCAATCTAACTTAGCCCCTAGAGTTTTCACTTACCTTGAATGGGATCTTGAACAACCAAAGCCTTTAATCACTTTGTAAGACTCTTGAAAGTTGAGACTAAAATCACAACTTAATAAGATAGTTGGAGGTCGATCGAAACTTCGAATTGGAAAAAGTTGTTTCATTTATGGAAGATGGGGAGCTGAAGCAATTCTTGAAGTGGAGATTGAAGGGGGTGATGTCTCGGCCAAGAAAGGGGAAAGAGGATGTTCTTTTATTTTCTTTTTCTTAACTTCACTAGTAATGATTGCTACAAACCTTGATTAAGTTAAAATGTCATGAATGATGTCATTTTGATGACTAAGTTCAATGGCAAAAATACAAGCATGTGGGTTAAATACTAGGTCTAGAATCAAGAGAAGTGTTCAAGTGAAAAGGTGACAGGTGGCTTACTTTGGTTGATTAAAAAAAGAAGATATTTGATGTTTCGTCTAGATAGTTTGCAATTCAGTAAAGATATAAGAAAATCAGTACCCGTTCTAAACACCGATAAGTCAAAAAAATATTTTAAACTCAATGAAATTATCTACAAAAGCTATCGAACGTTAAGAAAATCTCGACTTAGTGAATTTTAACTTTGAAAATTATTCGATAATTATTTCATAGCATATCGATCCCTGCCAACAGTTACTATGGCGATGCGTGGTTCACCTCACTCTATATAATCAACCTATGTACTAATGCCCAGTAATTACATCCTAACGGAATCACATTCCAAAAGTCATGGATACATAAATACATTTTGCTATCGTGCATGATAAATTCGATAATCCAACTAGGATTTCTACTTGTGACAATTATCATCTTCATTTCCTACATATTAGTAATTGATGTAGGAATTTCCAGATGTTACAGCATCAGTTGACAATGTTGAGTCTGATTGATTTTTCTATGAAACAATTGGGTATGATTTTGGATCTTCAATTTAAATAACTGACACCTCTCAATTTCACTAATAAAATATGCACACGACCATAAAATTCCACATTAATTTCACTATTCCATGTCATTCGTTAAAAGTCCATTGTCATTAAGACCATTACTTACGTTGGTTATCAAGCAGTGAACGCAAATTCAAGATTTGAATATCGGGTCTATCAAATAGATTCGACTCATATATTTTGGCATTTGTATTGTTCCGACACTTAACCTTGACATGCTTAACATTTTTCAGTGCTTAAAACTCAGTATCAACAAACGGGCCATAAATAAACTATAACCTAAAACGTAAAAAGGTAAAAATTACTTCAAATTAGATAGATCATAACTATAAGAAAATTTCAAAAATGCCCGCAGCTCGAGAATGTCCTCTACATCAAATGGGCAACTTTATATATCGAAATCGTATTCAATACGTATAGTTTGCCTGAATAGTTAACAGCACCGTTTAATGAGACTTTCTTTTTTCTTTTTGGCTGTCTGCTCTTTGACGAGTTTAAAAAAATGTTTGAATAGGCTCTAATGTGACATTTCTCTGATTGATGCTTAGATATTGCGTGTAAAGCAACCAACCAGACCAGGCCAATCTCAAGTAGTCGCGTTAGGACAAGCAACGACTTGTCAAAACAAAGATTTATTGCATGCAGAGTATCCACGTCAGATAACTGCCGCATTGTTTGACGCTGACCTGGCCTTTGTCCACCTAGGCCCATATCCCTAGACCTTCCATGAAAATCATTGCGGTTGTTACCCAACTTGCGGCCTTTACAACAAGCATATCGGTCTAACTTTTTAACTTATAAATCTCTCGAACTTTAGTTCTGCTTTCGATCAAATAAATCTAATGATGAGAAAGATGGAAAACCCATTTCAAATTTGATGTGGCAATCTAAGTGATTGATTTCAACATTTCTCGGGAAAATGTCAACAGGTATTGTCGAGACACTTGTTAAACATATTTAGTTTAGAATAGTGTATTTTCTAAAACCATAACACGAAAATGATCCACGAAAACTGTAAAATTTCTTTAAGAGAGAATAACAAAAAAAAACATACTCAAATTATCAATCTATGACATACTTGAGTTTTCATTCCATAACAAAAAAGTATATCTCTACTTTTGAAATACATCTTTCGAACCTGGAGACAAAACCCCACAAGAAAAATGCCAAATTACCATCTCTTTGGAAAATCCTCAAGCCCCCATATCCTTCACAAACTCTAGTCTCTTCCACAATCGATAACCATCAATTGTTGGCATCCGTCACGCCTAATAGCCTTCCACAGATGTCCCACCTCAACACCTCGGTCTCTATCCCCGTCCGCCATCGATTGTTGTGTCCCACCTCAGCGACATTGATGCGTGGGGAGATGAAGAAAATTCAGAGATGACGGTGAACAATGGCACATCTTGGATGTGCAGCAAAGGGAGATGGAATCCATAGAAAGAAAAGCCTAATAATTGAGATCTCACCAAGCATAGTTTACTCTAATTTTAACACCGAAAGAGAAATTTCAAAGCAAAATAATAAAAGTGACGAGTCGTCCTCGTCACCACAGTAGTGATCCATCCGTGGCGACGGCAAGTGGAGGCATGGAGGTTGGGCTCAAAAGTGGATGTGAAGAGAGAGAGAGAGAGAGAGAGAGAGAGAGAGAGAGAGAGAGAGAGAGAGAGATGCTAGTTAGGATTTCGTGAGATTTGGGTTGAGTATGGCGAGGTCTATAATTATGTGGACACGTGTTGCGATCTTAAGATAGAAATAGCAAATGGATGCAAGGTAGAAAAAGATGAATTTGCATCCTTGGCAAAATCCTATTTACTTATGCAGGTCAACTGAAGTGCAATAGTATTTTTGAAACTTAATGTTGAACTACCTATTATAAAAGAAAGTTGTAAAGTTGAGTAATTTGTTAGGCTACCATGCGAGTTCACTAGTTATTTTCATTGTCATACAAGTTGCCATGTCAATTTTTTTGTGACACTCTATTAAAGCGAGTCAGTTGAAAATAAAATCAAAACGGAACTAACTATCGATAAGTTTAATTGCCAATTTAATAACGAGCAAGGCAAACTAAAAGTGAGTTAAAACTAGGAGTGGCATCCCTCGTAGTTCTTCCCTTATTCTGGACATGGTGATGCGTGTTTCACGATATTCAGCCAGCTAGAGATAAATAAAAAAATATCCTTATGAAGATGGTCTCGAATTTTCTCTCTCTTTCAGGGGTACGCGGATAGAGCATATTTATATTGATTCCTATCACGGCCCGTGTTACTGAGTCGTGACCAACTTATAACACGCATGGGTCTTCGGACAGTTGTTTTTTTTCTTTGGTCGTATGGGTTTTCTCTTCGGACATTGACCATTCTCACCGCGTGGACAATACAATTACAATCACCCGCCTGTCGTTGATTCGGTAAGTCAGATATCGTGGGCAATGGTCAACGTTTACCGTAAAGGCGACGACAAACCTTTCTAGATGAGGAACCGTCAATTCATTTTCCTAAACTATTCATTCAACTGTATATACGTCTCGTCCTTGGCGAGATTCACTGCACTCGTCTTTCGCCGCCGAGTCCTATGGCTCCGCCATCCTCGCTCCTCCTCCCCCTCCCCCTCTTCCTCTTCCTCTTCCTCCAATCTTGTCAGCTCTCCACCTTGGCGCTGCCCAGTCTCGCCAAACGCGCGTCCCTCTCCGTCGAGAACCCCGACGACGTCCTCGTCTCATCCTCTGGCGCCTTCTCCGCTGGCTTCTTCCCCGTCGGCGACAACGCCTACGGCTTCGCTGTCTGGTTCAGCGACCCCCCCTGCTCCGGCGCCGACTGCACCCCCGTCTGGATGGCCAACCGCCAGGCCCCCGTCAACGGCCGACGCTCCACCTTCTCCCTCCTCGACTCGGGCAACCTCGTCCTCACCGACGCCGGCGAAGCTGGTGGCGAAGTCTGGTCTTCCGGCACCAGCTCCCCCTCTGCCGCCGAGCTCCGCCTCAACGACACCGGGAACCTTGTCCTCACTGACGACAGCGGCGTCGTCCTGTGGCAGAGCTTCGACTCGCCGACCGACACCCTCCTACCTCAGCAACCACTCACCAGAAACACGTTCCTGATCTCCGCTCGGAGCCGGTACAACTGCTCGACCGGGTTCTACAAGCTTTACTTCGACAACGACAATGTCCTCCGCCTCGTCTTCGACGGCCCGTCGATCTCGGGTGTGTACTGGCCGTTCCCGTGGGTCCAGAGCTCTCTGTTCGGCCGATTCCTTTACAACAGCAGCCGCATCGCTGTGCTCGACCCACTCGGCCACTTCCAGTCCTCCGACCACTACTCGCTCTACACCTCCGACTACGGCGTCGCAGCTATGCAGAGAAGGATGACCCTCGACTTCGATGGCAACTTGCGGGTCTACAGCCGCGAGCCGGGCTCGACCGTTTGGGCCGTGACGGGGGAGGCGATCAGCGGCATCCCCTGCTTCATCCACGGCGTGTGCGGCAACAACAGCCTCTGCAGCTACAACCCCGCCAAGGGCCGGAGCTGCTCCTGCGTGCCTGGGTACGTCCCCAAGGTCCCAGGTGACTGGTCGGCTGGTTGCGTGCCCGATTTCACATTCTCCGATGCATGCGCCGCCGACGAGATCAGGTTCGTGAAGCTCCTGCACGTCGATTTCTATGGCTACGACTACAACACCATCTTGAACACCACCCTCGAGAAGTGCTGGCAGACTTGCCTGAGCCTGTGCAACTGCCGAGGATTCCAGTACAGCTGGTCGACCCCCACCCGCACGTTCGATTGCTTCCCGAAGATCGAGCTCCTGAATGGCCACAACATGCCCAGCTTAATTAGCGAGTTCTTCATCAAGGTCCCCAAGAACAAGACCTTCACCGAGGACCAGCTGGTGAAGAGGACTCAGTACAGTTGCTCTCCCACCGCGGAGGTGAAGGTCTTGGACAGGAATTATGCCAAGAAAGGCAAAAACGGAGCGGTAAGTTTCATGCTCCGGATCGCCTGCGTGGTTGGAGGGATCGAGATCGTGGTGGTGTTCTTGGTGTGGTTCTTCCTGATTAGGAACCAGCAGGACGTCACCTCGGCGCACCAGAGCTACCACCTCGCCGCAACTGGGTTCAAGCGGTTCAGCTATGACGAGCTCAAGAAGGCAACGAGGAATTTCAGCGAGGAGGTCGGGAGAGGCTCGTGTGGGATCGTGTACAAGGCCCTATTGCCAGATAATCGGATCGCGGCAGTGAAGATGCTCAACAATGCCACAACTGGAGAGGCCGATTTTCTGGCCGAGGCCAGCACGATCGGGAGGGTGAACCACATGAATTTGATCGAAATGTGGGGTTACTGTGCCGAGGGAAAGCACAGGCTATTGGTGTACGAGTTTATGGAACACGGGTCGCTGGCACAGAACTTGTCGTCACCTGAGCTCCATTGGAAGAGGCGATTCGACATCGCGGTAGGTACTGCAAAGGGTCTAGCTTATCTCCACGAGGAGTGCTTGGAGTGGGTTCTGCATTGTGACGTGAAGCCTCAGAACATACTCTTAGACTCCGATTACCAACCCAAAGTCGCGGATTTTGGGCTTTCCAAGCTAATGGACCGAGGGAAGGTGACGAGTTCTGATTTCTCGAGAATCAGAGGAACCCGAGGTTACATGGCTCCCGAATGGGTCTCAAATCTGTCCATCACATCCAAGTCGGACGTCTATAGCTATGGGATTGTGATGTTAGAGATGGTGACGGGAATTAGCCCGATGACGGGCGTCCACTCATTGGAGAGCGGAGGGGACGCCAAGCAAATCCGGCTCATCCCGTGGGCAAGGGCTAAGATGATGGAACCGGGGAGGATGGGGTCCCGTCTGGAAGAGATGGTGGATCCGGTGCTCAGGCGCGATTACGACCTTAGGAAAATGGAGATCCTGATCGAGGTCGCGCTCAAGTGCGTGGAGGAGGATAAAGACGCCAGACCCACCATGAGCCAAGTGGTGGAAATGCTCCTGAGGCATGAGAATAATGGTTGAGTGCGGTGCAGAGTGATGTGGCATGGATTCCGGTGCTGTTACTACTGAGTACGGTATCTGGCCCAAATAAAAGCAAAAAATTAAGAGTTGCAAACATAAGATAGTACAAAATTAAAATCATAAGAGCAGAGATTTAAATGTTAATTGAGAAGTTCGGCTTAAAATGATGAAAGTTAAAAGAAAAAAATTGTTAGATTGTAATTGATATTTTTATTTTAGCGTTTACACAACTTTACAAGTAAACGAATTTTTGTCAATGGAGCAAAGGGTAGTTTTGTGAATGAGTTATTGAAATTCGGTTTCGGATAACATTATCTATTAAGTAAAATTTAAAAATCATCTAAAAATAAAAATAGAGCTTCGCAAAGAATCATATTTTACTCTATTCCTGGTTGGAGGGTCGGCAATGTATCCATTTATACTCTTATCTGGTTGGGGGAAGCTTTGCCGATCAAATATGAGGGAAAACACACCTCTTTAGTAAATAAGGATACGAAACTATTTTGTAAACTGATAATACATTTAAAAGTTCAAAATTTACCAAAACAGTTATTATTAGTACCCGTGTTTGTAACCCATCAATTAGATATGCTGCAATCGAAAATAAAGAAAAACACGGCTCTTTATAAGCACGTAAAACCATTTTGCAACACAAAATGCATAATCCATTAAAAGTTTAAAACCTATCGATATGGTGGCCCTAGAAATCCGATTAACCCATTGCTCGTCCGAGGGAGGTTTCAGGGTTGGCCGAGATCCAAACTTCAACAACGTGGATCAAAAACATTATGTACCAAAAAAGAGGGAAAATTTCAATTAAGGATTCTAAGTGGGGTCAAATTCTCAAAAGAGGGCCAAAAGTGAACATAGTTCAAATAAGGGCATGAAGTGCCCAATTAGTCCCAAATAAGGACCCAAAGTGCCCAAAAAATCTCAAATAAGGGCCTGAGTCGCCGACCGGCCAAAATGCCTGCCGGCCGGCAAGAATGTTATTGTTCCGGCACCGGAACAGTAACTTTTTAATTTTTTTATTATTTTTCCTTTTATGTTTTTTTTTATTTTCCTTTTCCTTTTCTTTTTTTTTCTTCCTCTACCGGCCATAGCCGGGGCCGACGGAGGTCGCCGGCCTCAGGCGAGGTCCCCCTCGCCGGCGTCGAGCGAGGGTTGCCCTCGCCTGGGTTGGGCGAGGTCGGCCTCGCCAGTTGCTGGCGAGGGCTCAACCTCGCCGGCCTTGCCGTTGCAGGCGAGACCGGCCTCGCCCGATGCCGGCGAGGTCGGGCCTCGCCAGTGACCAGCAAGGTCGAGCCCTCGCCAGAACTGGCGAGGCTCGACCTTGTCGTTGTTGGGCGAGGTCGAGCTTTGCCAAATCTAGCGAGGGCTTGACCACGCCGGCGTCGAGCGAGACCGGCCTTACCGTTGCAGGCGAGACCGGGCTCGCTCGGCACCGGCGAGGTCGAGCCCTCGCCAGATCTGGTGAGGCTCGACCTCGCCGGCGTTGGGCGAGGCCGGTCTCGCCTGCAGGCGTCGGGTGCACATGCCATCTAGTCCGTGGCAATTTGACATGCGCTAGATGTGTGCACGTGACTTAATTTTTCTTTGGTCGGAACTGCACAAAAAAACTAAAAATATACGAATCGTTCGTGTTGTTTTCCAGGCCATTCATAATGAAAAAAAACTGAAATTGGAGGGTACGGTCAAAGATTATGTCCTATCACTTTGTGGCCATCGATTGCAGAAAGAAGATTGCGATCACACAGGAGCCAAATGGATTAGATCGAGGATCCCCTTCTTTGTGACGAGGCTTGAAGGTCAAACGCACCAACCTAAAGAGAGCGCCCTCACATAGCAAAAAAAAAAAGCACAGAGTTGCGTAGATTCTCAATTCACAATTGAATACACCTAATTTGCACTTTTATCATATTTATTATACAATCAGAGATTGACAACTTTTCTTTTTTTTTATTAAGATAAAGATGATTGCATGTGCCACAACTTTCGTTCGGCTGAGTGTCGCGACTTATTCCATAAAGAAATAGAAAATGAAAGTCGGAGCAGACTTTGATCCAGTTATTCGGTCAGAAATAGAAAATGCTTGCTAAGAGAATAAAATAAGGGAAAAAAAAGAGTCAGGTATGGGCGAGTGGTAATAAGAAAAAGAAAAGAAGCTTCAGATTATGCGAACCCGAGATGAGCAAAAGAGACAAGTACAGCAAATTGAGATCTCCACCAATTAATCAAGTTGGCATAATTGACCCTTGATTGATCGTGGGAGCAAAAGGCGCGGCTCCGTTAACATCAACATCCGTCATTGATATTAGTGCGAGCAATGATTGTTCCTCGTGCACTGGTATTCAACAATTTGCATGGTGTAACAAGTTCCGAGTGAAGTACCATGAGTAAGACCTTACGGATGCGAATACGACGCTTTTCGAAAATGATCTTCTGTTTGCGCGGTATTCATATTGATGGTAGCCGACAAATCATTCGATGTGTTCGGAAAGTTTTGACTGTTTTTATGAGAAATTTCTACCCGAACTTGAAAAAAAAGCCAGAATTGCCGAGACTTATATTATAATCTTATGGACCATTAAAATGTTTTAAAAACGAGCTTTCCGATGACATATTATTAACTTTTTTGAAGGTCCGCAGAATATTTTGTAAATTCTATAAGTTTGGGCCAAATCTGTAAGTGAAGAATAAGATGCTGGCATAGGCAGCCTCAGCGTAGGTGGCAACACGTGTGCCACCACGGGTAATGACATGGTGAGACATGGGATAGGATCACCATGTAAGCGTGACATGGGCTAATCGCATGATCAAATCACGTGTGTGGCCACGAACAGTGCTCCAGTGGCTAAATGGCTTGCTCGCACGTGCGCGCGTGGTTAAACACGTGGGGCGCGTGGGGCCTAGCCCAGGACATCGTTTTGGTCTCCAAAAATTCTTGTCATGATTTATATTAATTTGTGGATTACTTTATTTTCATATAGCTGTTTGTGAAAATTAAATAGATCCTATGTCTTTTAAAGTTGACTGATCAGAATAATATGTACAGATTGAAGTACATGTCCTTTTCATTTCTTTTTCTATACTTTACTCGATACAAATGATGGAAGATATTGGTGATGTGATGACTGAAATTGACCCGCAATCCACGAAGCTTGTTGGGGAGCTAGACAAGAAATTTTAGTTTACACCAACTATTTAGTCTATTTGCTTTTGAGATTTCGGGTAAATCATAGGGTAAGGCATGACTAAAATTTAATAGTTTAGGTTAATAATCACTCAAAACCTTAATTGGGCCGGACCTACTTAGTGACAACGACTAAAATTCACTGAGACCATCAAACTTGTGCCTTAGCACAACTGCCTCCTTTTTTTATTTTATCAAAGCTCTCAACCGTTTAATCCTGACAACTGCATTAAACTTGTGCCTTAGCACAAACACCCACGTCTTCCTCGAATAGTCATAAAAAACTATTATCATAAATCTGGCACTCTTTCTCGAAGGAAATTACGACAACCTGTGAATATCTAAGTAAATCAATTTTGCAATTTCCATGGTTTCCTTAACAACCGTACTGAATTGCACTTTCTGCCGTTGATCTAAATCACAGCACCTACATACATTCAATTCATTAGCCACATAACCACATAGCAAATTCCTTTCAACTTAGAACCTTCAGGTTTCTCTCGCTAATGTGCCCCAAATGCATATGCCACAATTCATACTCTCGAACAACTTTCATACATTCGACGTCTTCGCAACGAATTTCATCATTGTCTCACCTTGAAGCTCATACAGGCCACTATACTTGATTCCTTTCATTATCACCAAGGCAACTCGAACAATTTTTAGAACTCCACATTCTGAAGAATACCAACGCCCAACTGAAACCAGGGCACTCAAGGAAATTAGATTTTTCTTCAACTTTGGAACATGCATCACTTCAGTCAATGTCCTCACAATACTGTCATGTATTTTGATTCTAACATCACCAACACCTACAATATCGCACTCAGCGTTGTTCCCCAACTGCACTTTACAACTATCCGTGCATTGATAAGTAGTAAACCAGTTCCTGTTTGGTGTACAGTGAAAAGAACAATCGGAATTGATAATCCATCTATCAAACGACAAATCATCAGTGACAGACAAGACATAATTAGCATTATCCGAATTACTGTCAGCAATAGCTGCAACATCATTCGTAAGGTCAATTCTAATTCCTTTACCCTTGTCGTTTTTCAGTTTAAGGCAATCCCTTCTAATATGCCCCCTCTTGCCACAACTCCAACAGATAACACCACCAGTTCTAGACTGATTTTGTCTATTCGAGTTCACACTACTCCTGCTAACACGTGTACCAGTTCTTCCTCTATTTTCACCTACTAAAGCAACAGATACATGTTTGCCAGATTCTCTTCTACGGATGTCCTCACTCATAATTAAATCTCGAACACCGTCAAAAGTCAAATTTGTCGACCCAGAGAAATTACTAATAGCAGTAATAGTAGTATTCCAATTATCAAGCAATGAGGATAATAGAATCAAAGCACGTACCTCATCTTCAAAGTCAATGTCAACTGAACTCAATTGACTAATGATCACATTGAATTCATTAATATGATAAGCAATCGACGCACTTTCGCTCATCTTCAAGTTAAACAGACGTTGCATCAAATAGACTTTATTGATCGCAGAGGGCTTTTCGTACATGTCCAATAGGGCTTTCATCAAACCCGCAGTGGTTGTCTCTTTCACGATGTTAAACGTGACGTTACGTACCAACATCAGCTGAATAACACCCAAAGCTCATCTATCCAGCAATTCTCAATCAGCTTGCTTCATCGTCTCTGGCTTCTCCCCATACAAGGGCAAATGTAGTTTCATCTGATATAGATTATCCTCAATCTGCATCTTCCAGAAACCAAAATCTTTCCCATTAAATCTGTCGATTTTCACTTTTCCTTCTTCTATCGCTATCGATTCGCTTCAACTCAACCAAACCAGACTTTGATACCAATTGTTGCGGAAGCCAAGAGATCAAATAATAAAATTGATAGAATAAGAAAATAAATCGGACACTAGATTTATATGGTTCGGTCGTAGTGACCTATGTCCACGGGGAGAGCAGCATGGAATTCCACTATAGATCAAGTGATACAATGGAGATTACAATCACACTTGAGTCACTCAAACACTTTAAATATTTCCCAAGCCCCAATTATATCCAATAACTCATGCAGTGTTTAGCCTCACAATTCCTTACAAAATAATCTCTCAATCTCGTGAAGGAATTATATACAAATCTTATCACAAGATTTACTCGCTACTAACACTTGAATTCTTGATGTAATTTCACAAATAAAATCACGTACTCACAACCAAGCACTTGGTTGCGGAGCGGCGCTTCAAGAAGTTTTCACTTCACGTATTTATCAACAACTACACGCCTAAAGTGCCCGCTGAATATATTTATAGCCAGACGAAGAACACCTTCATAAGCCCACGTCAACATGGATTAGGAAATCATGTTGTTCGGTCAACTAGTCAAAGTTTGAACTTTCCTCTTTTGACTTTTCTTTGGCCGACCTCAAGTAGTGTTTCCTTCCTTTCTCTGACACAATTGGACTTTCCTTTTCTGTCCTTCTATTTCATAATTCGGACTTCAACGTGAGAATAAAAAATTGATGTGCCCGTATATTTCTTTTTACTCGATTTCAGAGATTCGCAAAATATCCAATTTAGAATATTTAGATTTTACTTTGAGCTTAAACTCGAGACATATTTTCAACACATTGAACATTCACCATGTGGACAATTCAATCACGCGCATGTCGTTAATTCGGTCACGTACCATGGTCAACGTTTACCATAAAGGCGACGACAAACCTTTCTAGATATGGAACTGTCTATTCATTTTTCACCAACTATTCGTCTTAATTCCCTTTAAAAAAACCCCAACTTTAGGTTTAATCCAAATTCTATTTCATTCCGAACTTTTTTTTATCTCAGAAAAAATCTCAAACTTTAGGTCAATCCCAAATATATCCATAACTTTTCTTTATCTAAAGTTCTAGTCCGAACTTTCTTTTTATCTTAGAAAAAAATTACCTACTTTTACTCTAGTCCCAAATCCGCCCCCATCAGTCCAAAATCGATGTTAGTTGTCCTTAATTTTCATATCTTAAATCGATTTCATTATTACCTTGTTGATGTGGAAATGATACGTAAAGTTGAGACTGGATCACAAGAGTAAATTTGAGAATAGATTGAAAGTTGGTGATTTATTTTAAACAAAACAATATTCAAGGCCAATTTGGGATTGAATCTAAAATTTGATATTTTTCTGAGACAAAAAAAAAGGTTTGAGGCAGATTTGAAGCTAGATCTAAAGTCTAAGGTTTTTTTTCGAGATAAAAAAATGTTCGAGGCAGAATTAAGATTATACCTAAAGTTTGGGGTTTTTTTTGGGGAATTATCCCCCATGTTATTCATTCAACTGTATATATATCTCGTCCTTGGCGAGATTCACTGCACTCGTCTTTCGCCGCCGAGTCCTATGGCTCCGCCATTCTCGCTCCTCCTCCCCCTCTTCCTCTTCCTCTTCCTCCAATCATGTCGGCTCTCCACCTCGGCGCTGCCCAGTCTCGCCAAACGCGCGTCCCTCTCCGTCGAGAACCCCGACGACGTCCTCGTCTCCCCCTCTGGCGCCTTCTCCGCTGGCTTCTTCCCCGTCGGTGTCAACGCCTACAGCTTCGCCGTCTGGTTCAGCGACCCCCCCTGCTTCGACGCCAAATGCACCCCCGTCTGGATGGCCAACCGTCAGGCCCCCGTCAACGGCCGACGCTCCACCTTCTCCCTCCTCGACTCGGGCAACCTCGTCCTCACCGACGCCGGCGACGCTGCCCCCGAAGTCTGGTCTTCCGGCACCAGCTCCCCCTCCGCCGCCCAGCTCCGCCTCAACGACATCGGGAACTTCGTCCTCACCGATGACAGCGGCGTTGTCCTGTGGCAGAGCTTCGACTCGCCGACCGACACCCTCCTCCCTCAGCAGCCACTCACCAGAAACACGTTCCTGATCTCCGCTCGGAGCCGGTACAACTTCTCGACCGGGTTCTACAAGCTCTACTTCGACAACGACAATGTCCTCCGCCTCGTCTTCGACGGGCCTTCGATCTCGAGCGTGTACTGGCCCTTCCCGTGGGCCACCTACTATGAGTAAGGCCGATTCCACTATAGCAGCGGCCGCATCGCTGTGCTCGACCCGCTCGGCCGCTTCCAGTCCTCCGACAACTACTCGCTCTACACCTCCGACTACGGCGTCGCGGCTATGCAGAGAAGGATGACCCTCGACTTCGATGGCAACTTGCGGGTCTACAGCCGCGAGCTAGGCTCGACCAGCTGGGCCGTGACGTGGGAGGCGATCAGCGGCGCCTGCTTCATCCACGGCGTGTGCGGCAACAACAGCCTCTGCAGCTACGACCCGGCCAAGGGCCGGAGCTGCTCCTGCTTGCCTGGGTACGTCCCCAAGGTCCCAAGCGACTGGTCGGCCGGTTGCGTGCCCGATTTCACATTCTCCGATGGGTGCGTGGCCGACGAGATCAGGTTCGTGAAGCTCCTGTACGTCGAATTTGATGGTTACGACTACAACGTCATCTTCAATACCACCCTCAAGAAGTGCCGGCAGACTTGCCTGAGCCAGCTTTTAACGGAAATTCTGTAATTCGATTTTACAATAGCCATTGCCAGCTTTGTCGATATGTTGTACACTTATAGCTTTAGAAATTAAGGGAATATCAAAATTAATCATGATAAAGGTGGCTCGTGGAGAGAAAAGATTACATGGCTTGTATATTATCTAGATGGATAGAGATAAAAGTTTATTGAAAATTGATGAGATTAACTCTATTTTAACTTACCCATTCATGGGTAGGTTAGGGCGTATTTGAGATTGCGTGGTTAGGCGCACTGATCCCAAGTTCGATTTTCCAGCTGAGCACTTGTGATTTAAGTGGGGGTCCATGGTGGTGGGTTGTTGTGCTAGTCTCCCCCGAGGAATAGTCGAGGTGCGCACAAGCTGGCCCGGACATCTCAGTTACAAAAAAAAAAACTCTATTTTAAATTTAGTGACAAATTGAGCCCTTGAGTTGAGTTTATCAATAAACCATAAATTATCTAATGATGATGTAATAGGAATACTTTTAATGGGAATACTGAACATTAGTAGATGGGATCAATGAAGTAACGAGAGATGGAGTTGGGCTTGGACAACTGTCTCGTGGGTCAAAATCAAATCAAACGGGCTAACAAAATCCGATCCATGAGTTGGTGGGTCCAAGTCAAGTCGGCCCAATTGAATGTTTTGGCGACATTCTGGAAAGCATCATGTGTACTTGGAAAATTAACTTACAAATGATTTATGACTTAACCAAAAGTAGGCTGTAGTACCGAAGAGGTGTCGTAGGAAGTTCATCCATCCCCCCGCATAGCTAACTCTTGGACCTAAGATCTCTAGATTGCCTTTGATAGATTCCTTTACGTGTGCAATTAGTTAGTTTGATTTTCCCTACGCTGCTTGAGATCCAATCGATCTAAAGTTTATCTCTAATGATCGGTGGTGACTCTAGTATAGTATTAAGGTTTGTAGCCATACTGGATTTTGTAAATTACCGGAACTGTGGGTTTTGGAAGATCTTAGGGTTTGGGGCGCCCCAACTGGTGACTCATGGTTTGCACAATTAAAGACGCTATGTACAATTGGAAGAGAGAGGACCTAGGGTCATTGCCTCATTGGTGTTAGCTTATTAGTTGTTACATTTATCTTTTCTGAAGTGCCATCTCATAAATGATACAAAGACTTGTATCTTAATTGACTCATACTTTACGCTCAGTGAAAATATTATGGAATATACAATTTGATTTTTTTTAATCAAGATACAGAAATTTTTGCAATTTACAAAATTTGACACTTAAACTGACTTATTATTTTTTCACAACTATTCGGGTAAAAAAATAGAAATGGACATCAAAGGAAAATTAGATTTGGAATTTGTGTTATTTTACATTGTTGGTTTACCCGTGAGTATTAGAAATTCGAGTTTATTTTATCCTATCATCATTTACAAATATCACGTATCAAAGTACAATCATTAACAATAATTATTCATAATCTCTTTTAATTAATACATGGTTGGGCCGTGTCTCAAGGCCCTTGCCCAGGCCTAGCCTGCCCACTGAATTGGCATCGAATTTTTATCCATGCCAACCTCGTGGTCCCAAAAATTCAGCGTAACCCTTCTGTTTTGCAAGCGCGACCGCAAGTTACCCGCTCGTTGACGAGGTCTACCAACAATAATTTTAATAAATTTCCATTCGATGTGCATGGACCAGAAAAAAAGAATTGTCGCGAGCAATGTTTAGAGATTGACTTGTAGTACGCAGTCCTTTTCTGGTGTCAATTGGCAATTGCTATCAATATAAATTGCATTCTAACTTTGAAAAGTTCACGAGAAGAAGGGTCAATGCCTTTTATATTGGTATGTCCTTCAAATTTTTGAAGCATTTAATAAATAATAATCCAAAGGCCAAACGCCACAATTGAAAAGTCAATAACAATGCTCATGTAGTATAATTGGTTCCTACGATCATGAAATGTTCAATAGTTAGGGGCTTGTTTGATAACCCCCGTTAAATGCTGAAAATCTAAAACTTTCTAATGGAATTATCGATTGGATTTGCTAACATAGAGTAAGGCACGGCTAAAATTAACAGTTTAGGTTAAAAAGCACTCGAAAACCTTAATTGGGCCGGACCTACTTATTGATAACGACTAGAATTCACATAGACCATCAGAATGTTTAGTATTCTCCTGAAGGCCTTTTGTTCATATCTTCATGCTGTTTTGATATATTTATTTTGTACTTTTATACGTTGTTGATCGAGACATCTTGTATCAGTTGATAATGTGAGTTCGATTGATTTTTTTATGAAACAATTGGGCTATGATTTTGGATCTTCAATTTAAATAACCGATGCCTCTCAATTTTGCTAATAAAATATGCATAACACCATAAAATTCCATATTAGTTTCACTATTCCGTGTCATTCGTTAAATGTCCATTGCTATCATAACGAATACTTACGTTGTCTATCAAGCGGTGAACGCAAAACCAAGATCCGAATATCGGATTCTATCAAATAGATTCGACTTATATATTTCGGCGTTTGTATTGTTCCAACACTTAACCTTCATAAACTTAAATTTTTTAGTGCTTAAAACTTAGTATCAACAAACAGGCCCTAAATAAACAATGACCTAAAACGTAAAAAGGTACAAATTACTTCAAATTAGCTAGATCATAACTATAAGAAAATTCCAAAAATGCCCGCAGCTTGAGAATGTCCTCTACATCAAATGGGCAAATTTGTATACCGAAATCATATTCAATGAGTATGTATTTCCTGAGGGTTAATACCACGAAAAACTCCAAACTGGTACACCTGTAATAATTTTACCCTAGACTATTTTTTTACCACAAAAAATCCCAAACTGATATATCTCTGACAAATTTATCTCGAACTATTTTTTCGACTACTAAATATCCCAAACCGGTACATTTGTGATAATTTTACCCCAAACTATTTTTTTGACCACCAAAAACCCTACACTGGTACACCTGTGACAATTTTACCTCAGAACTAATATTTTGACCACTAAGGGTGCACATGGAATGCATTCCGGAATAAAAAATTCTGTTCCGGAATGCCTTCCGGAACATAATGGCATTTGTTAAAAAAATTTCGAAATGCATTCTGGAGCGATTTTTGCATTCTGGAATAAAAATGCGTTTGTTAAAATACTTGATTCCAGAATGCGTTCTTAATTGCAGAGTGAGTTTTTGGCAAAAAAAAGAGAAGCTACTTTTTGTAGCTTCTTGATTCCGGAAAGCATTCTCCCTACTTTCTCACAAATTTTTTTTTTCAGAAAATCAATAAAAATTGAAAAATTCTAGAAAAATTCATAAAAACTTCCAGAAAATAAAAAAAGTCAGATTTCGAGAAAATATGAAATTTGGTGAATTTTTTTTAAAAAATAAAACAATAAAAAATTTCAAAACTTCACATAATAGCTTAAAACACATGTGGCCACCCACTTTGAGTGAAATTTAAATTTTTTTAAATGCCAAAAAAAATTAAAAAAATAAAAAATTTCAAAACTTTATTGAATGGCTTATAATACCTGTGGCTATCCGCTTTGAGTAAGTTTAAATTTTTTTAGGTGCAAAAAAAAATCAACAAATCAAAACAGATTTCTGTTCCAGAAATCAATTTCTGGAGCAGAATTAGTCATGTTTTACCAAATAGATTTCTCCTCCAGAAATCAATTTTTGGCAAGAATTTGATTTCTAGAGCAGAATGGTTACCATTCGTACCCTAAAAATCCCAAACTAGTATATTTGTAACAAATTTATCCTTCATTAGTGTCCGTTAAATTGGATTAATATCACGAAAAATCACAAGATTGATAAATTTGTGACAAATAGATGGATAAAACTCGAAACTGGTACACTTATCAATTACCACGTGTCATTAAACTTAGTAATTTGATAATAAAATTTAACAGAAACTAACGGAGGGTAAATTTATCACAGGTGTACCAGTTTGGAATTTTTTATGGTCAAAAAATTAGTTCAGGAGTAAAATTATTACAGGTGTACCAGTGTGGGGTTTTGGTGATCAAAAAAATAATTCGGGGTAAATTATTACAGATATACTAATTTGAGATTTTTCGTTGTGTTAACCCTTTTCCTGAATAGTTAACAACACCGTTTAATGAGACTTTCTTTTATCTTTTTG
Source organism: Syzygium malaccense (assembly GCA_031216405.1). Taxonomy (NCBI): domain Eukaryota; kingdom Viridiplantae; phylum Streptophyta; class Magnoliopsida; order Myrtales; family Myrtaceae; genus Syzygium; species Syzygium malaccense. The sequence continues at coordinate 12,140,369 of CM062258.1, forward strand.
TTCGTCCACTCTTTGATGAGTTTAAAAAAATGTTTGAATAGGCTCTAATTTGACATTTCTCTGATTGATACTTAGATATTGCTTGTAAAGCAACCAACCAGACCAGGCCAATCTCAAGTAGTCGCGTTAGGACAAGCAACGACTTGTCAAAACAAAGATTTATTGCATGCAGAGTGTCCACGTCAGATAACTGCCGCATTGTTTGACGCTGACCTGGCCTTTGTCCACCTCGGCCCATGTGCCTAGACCTTCCATGAAAATCATTGCGGTTGTTACCCAACTTGCTGCCTTTACAACAAGCATATCGGTCTAACTTTTTAATTTATAAATCTCTCGAACTTTAGTTCTGCTTTCAATCAAATAAATCTAATGATGAGAAAGACGGAAAATCCACTTCAAATTTGATGTGGCAATCTAAGTGATTGATCCCAACATTTCTCGGGAAAATGTCAACAGGTGTTCTCGAGACAACTTATTAAGCATATTTAGTTTTGAGTAGCGTATTTTTTAAAATCATGATTACACAACACGAAAACGATCCACGAAAACTGTAAAATTTCTTTAAGAGAGAATAACCCAAAAAAAAAAATGCTAAAATTTTCATTCCATGACATACTTGAGTTTTCATTCCATAACAAAAAAGTATATTTCTATTTTTGAAATACATCTTTCTAACCTGGAGACAAAACCCCACAAGAAAAATGCCAAATTACCATCTCTTTGGAAAATCCTCAACCCCCCAAATCCTTCACAAACCCTAGTATCTTCCACGACCGATAACCATCAATCGTTGGCATCCGTCACACCTAATAGCCTTCCACCGATGTCCCACCTCAACACCTCTGTTTTTCTCCTGTCTCTATCCCCGACTGCCTCGGTCTCTATCCCTGTCTGCCATTGATTGTCGTGTCCCACCTCAGCGCCATCGATACGCGGTGAGATGAAGCAAATTCAGAGATGACGGCGAACTGTGGCACGTCTTGGACGTGCAGCAAAGAGAGACATAATCCATAGAAAGAAAAGCCTGATAATTGAGATCTCGCCAAGCCTACGCTAGTTTTAACACCGGAAGAGAAATTTCAAAGGAAAAGAACAAAAGCAACGGATCGTCCTCGTCACTGCAGTATTGATCCATCAGTGGCGACGGCAAGTGGAGGCATGGAGGTCGGGCTCAAAGGTGGCTGTGAGGAGAGAGAGATGCTAGTTAAGATTTGGTGGGTGGATTGAGTATGGCGAGATCTAAAATTACGTGCACACATGTCACAATCTTAAGATGGATATAGCAAATGGATGCATGGTACAAAACAATGAAATCCTATATACTTATACGGTCAACTGAAGTGCAATGATTTGAAACTTAATGTTGAACTACCTATTACAAATGAAAATTGTAAAGTTGAGTAATTTGTTAGTCTACCATGCAGTTCACTAGTTATTGTCATTGTCATGCAAGTTGCCACGTCAATTTTTTTGTGACATTCTATTAAAGCGAGTTGATTGAAAATAAAATCAAAACGGAACTAACTATCGATAAGTTTAATTGCCAATTTAATAACGAGCAAGGCAAACTAAAAGTGAGTTAAAAATGGGAGTGACATCCCTCGTAGTAGTTCTTCCCTTTTTCTAGACACGGTGATCCATGTTTCACGATAATCAACCATCTATAGATCAATAAAAAAATAACCTTTTGAAGATGGTACCGAATTTTCTCTCTCTTTAGGGGGTGGGACGGATGGAGCATATTTGGATTGATTCCTATCACGGGCCGTGTTATCGAGTCGTGACCAACTTATAACACGCATGGGTCTTCGGACACTTTTTTTTTCTTTGGTCGTATGGGTCTTCTCTTCGGACATTGAACATTCTCACCACGTGGACAATATAATTACAATCACACGTATGTCGTTAATTCGGTAAGTGAGATATCGTGAGCAATGGTCAACGTTTACCATAAAGGCGACGACAAACCTTTCTAGATGATGGAGAAAACATTGGGTACCCCAAGTGGTAGCAGGTCAGCAAAAAATAAGTCCATTCTTCGTGCGCCACGTGTCGCTCGCAGACCCACCTGCAAGAAAAACCTCTCTCTCTTCTGCACTTGCTTTCTCTCCTCTCTCTCCTCTCTTCTCTCTCTTCACTGCGGTTTCTTCTCGGCTATGGCCGTTAACTAAGTTTGACCTCCGCGTCCATGGCCGCTGCAAGTTTTCAAATCAAGTGTCTATGGCCACGAGACTCTGGGTCTAACTGCCATAGCCGTAAGCTCGAAGCTCCATCTACACGGCTTCTGAGCTTGAGCTTGAGCATCCATGGCCTCGAGTCGTCGCAACTCGGGCCGCCATGGCCGGCAGCTCAACAGATGGCAGCCATGGTCAAACGGTTGTGCTTGAGCTCGCGCTCTAGGCTCAAACTCGAGCTTTGCGGCTATGGCGACGGCGAGACTCTGGATTGAGTATCCTTGGCCATAAGTCTCTAGATCTAGCGGCTATGGACGGTATTCCAAACTCGAGCAACCATGACCAGCCATGGCCGCAAGCTTGAAGCTCGAACATGCTCACAACCACGAGCTCGAGCTATGTGGCAATGGACGCCGAGATGTTGGGCTCAGGCTCAAGCTCAAGCTCAAGCTCCATGGCCATGGTGGCGGCAAAAGAGAGAAGAAAAGCAAGTGCAGAAGAGAGGTGAGGAGAAAGAGCGGAAGAGAGAGAGTTTTTTCTGGCAGGTGGGCCCGCGAGGGACACGTGACGCACAAAGAATGGATTTATTTTTTGCAGACCTGGTACCACATAGGGTACCCAATATTTTCTCCTTCTAGATGCGGAACCGTCAATTCATTTTCACAAACTATCCATTCAACTGTATATGTATCTCGTCCTCGACGAGATTCACTGCACTCGTCTTTCGCCGCCGAGTCCTATGGCTACGCCATCCTCGCTCCTCCTTCCCCTCTTCCTCTTCCTCTTCCTCCAATCTTGTCAGCTCTCCACCTTGGCGCTGCCCAGTCTCGCCAAACGCGCGTCCCTCTCCGTCGAGAACCCCGACGACGTCCTCGTCTCATCCTCTGGCGCCTTCTCCGCTGGCTTCTTCCCCGTCGGCGACAACGCCTACGGCTTCGCCGTCTGGTTCAGCGACCCCCCCTGCTCCGGCGCCAAATGCACCCCCGTCTGGATGGCCAACCGTCAGGACCCCGTCAACGGCCGACGCTCCACCTTTTCCCTCCTCGACTCGGGCAACCTCGTCCTCACCGACGCCGGTCAGGCTGGCGGCGAAGTCTGGTCTTCCGGCACCAGCTCCCCCTCCGCCGCCCAGCTCCGCCTCAATGACACCGGGAACCTCGTCCTCACAGACGACAGCGGCGTCGTCCTGTGGCAGAGCTTCGACTCGCCGACCGACACCCTCCTACCTCAGCAGCCACTCACCAGAAACACGTTCCTGATCTCCGCTCGGAGCCCGTACAACTGCTCGACCGGGTTCTACAAGCTTTACTTCGACAACGACAATGTCCTCCGCCTCGTCTTCGACGGCCCATTGATCTCGGGCGTGTACTGGCCGTTCCCCTGGGCCCAGAGCTCTCAGCTCGGCCGATTCCTCTACAACAGCAGCCGCATCGCTGTGCTCGACCCACTCGGCGGCTTCCAGTCCTCCGACAACTACTCGCTCTACACCTCCGACTACGGCGTCGCAGCTATGCAGAGAAGGATGACCCTCGACTTCGATGGCAACTTGCGGGTCTACAGCCGCAAGCCGGGCTCGACCGTCTGGGCCGTGACGGGGGAGGCGATCAGCAGCATCCCCTGCTTCATCCACGGCGTGTGCGGCAACAACAGCCTCTGCAGCTACGACCACGCCAAGGGCCGGAGCTGCTCCTGCGTGCCTGGGTACGTCCCCAAGGTCCCAGGCGACTGGTCGGCTGGTTGCGAGCCCGATTTCACGTTCTCCGACGGGTGCGTCGCCGATGAGATCAGGTTTGTGAAGCTCCTGTACATCGATTTCTATGGCTACGACTACAACACCATCTACAACACCACCCTCGAGAAGTGCCGGCAGACTTGCCTGAGCCTGTGCAACTGCCGAGGATTCCAGTACAGCGGGTCGCTGTCGGACTCCGGCAGCACCACGTTCAATTGCTTCCCGAAGATAGAGCTCCTGAATGGCCACAACCTGCCCAGCTTCACCGGTGAGTTCTTCATCAAGGTCCCCAAGAACAAGACCTTCACCGAGGACCAGCTGGTGAAGAGAACTCAGTACACTTGCTCTCCCGCCACGGAGGTTATCTTGGACAGGACTTATGCCAAGAAAGGCAAAAACGGGGCTGTGAACTTCATGCTCTGGTTCGCCAGCGTGGTCGGAGGGATCGAGATCGTGGTGGTGTTCTTGGTGTGGTTCTTCCTGATTAGGAACCAGCAGGACGTCACTTCTGCGCACCAGAGCTACCTCCTCGCGGCCACCGGGTTCAAGCGGTTCACCTATGACGAGCTCAAGAAGGCAACGAAGAATTTCAGCAAGGAGATCGGGAGAGGCACAGGCGGGATCGTGTACAAGGCCCTATTGCCGGATGATCGGGTCGCGGCAGTGAAGGTGCTCAACAATGCCACAACTGGAGAGGCCGATTTTCTGGCCGAGGCCAGCACGATCGGGAGGGTGAACCACATGAATTTGATCGAGATGTGGGGTTACTGTGCCGAGGGAAAGCACAGGCTATTGGTGTACGAGTTTATGGAACACGGGTCGCTGGCACAGAACTTGTCGTCACCTGAGCTCCATTGGAAAAGGCGATTCGACATCGCGGTAGGTACCGCAAAGGGTCTAGCTTATCTCCACGAGGAGTGCTTGGAGTGGGTTCTGCATTGTGATGTGAAGCCTCAGAACATACTCCTAGACTCCGATTACCAACCTAAAGTCGCGGATTTTGGGCTTTCCAAGCTAATGGACCGAGGGAAGGTGACGAATTCCAATTTCTCGAGAATCAGAGGAACCCGAGGCTACATGGCTCCCGAATGGGTCTCTAATCTGTCCATCACATCCAAGGTGGACGTCTATAGCTACGGGATTGTCATGTTAGAGATGGTGACGGGGATTAGCCCGACGACAAGCGTCCACTCATTGGAGAGCGGAGGGGATGCCAAGCAAATCCGGCTCATCCCATGGGCAAGGAATAAGATGATGGAATTGGGGAGGACGGGGTCCCGTCTGCAAGAGATGGTGGATCCGGTGCTGAAGCGCGATTACGACCCGAAGAAAATGGAGATCCTGATCGAGGTCGCGCTCAAGTGCGTGGAGGAGGATAAGGACGCCAGACCCACCATGAGCCAAGCGGTGGAAATGCTCCTGAGGCATGAGAATAATGATTGATTACGGTGCAGAGTGATGCGGGATGGACTCCGGTGCTGTTACCCTGGTCATAGATTACATTTTGAACAAGGTTCGGTCTTAGCTTGCATTCCAGAGAATAACACAGATTCTGTCCCCGTTGGTTGGCTGGTCACAGAGATGTCCAAGCGAGTGCGGCTTCAATGCTCTTCTACTTGTCCTCCAAAAGCGATTCATCCCTTGCAATTCGTATTTATTTCCTCGATTTGAGTTCATATCAATCCGGTCCATCACAACCGTGACATGAGTTTTATAAATGATCAACGATCGAGAGAGATCCAACCTAGTTGAGTCGAATGTCGGCAAGTCTTTGTCGGCGGTGCAATGTGTATATACTATACGTGAACTCGCTCAATAATGTCTATCACTGGATTTCTGGGCTGTGGTCGATTATGTCTATATGTTCAAGAGTACATGCATGAACATACCACGGTGGGATTAAATTAATTTGGATTTGGTTGAGAAGAGTCCCAATGGCATCACTATGATCAATTTGCTCAAAGCTCACGCTTTCTTAACCTACGAGTTTTGTTTTCAAAAGTATCGTTAGACTCCGCACAAGTTGACAATCAGCTAAGACAGGTGACTACAAGAGGACGCTATAGCTATAACATTGTCATCCCTTTAATTTTGTATTCCTCCTCCGAAATTCCTTTGAGTCCTCCGTTGTTCCTTTAATTTCCAGTCCTCGCACTTCATTTCTCAAGCAATTTATATTTTCTGCCGTTTAGATCCACTTCGAAAAATCTTTTTCAAACTTTGCTCTAGGGAGCTGGCACTCGTTATCCACGCACTTACAACTTGATCAACATTCGAAAAACTTGCTTTGTGGAGAGCCGATGACTTTGTGGTCGAGCTAGAACCATAAACCAAACCTTTGTTTAATTTCTAATCACCCGTTTGCCAAATTTTCTTTTGGTCCAGTCAGCACCAACTAGTATAAAAGACATGACATTTTCTCTCGCGGGCAACATTTTCCTCCATCGCTTGCTCTTTTCTACGGAAGAAAGCAAGTTGTATAAACAAAGATCGAGCACTGATCGGTACATAGGGCAGTACAGAGTTGGTCGACAAATCATGCAAGAAACAAGATGAAAACAGCTAGAGGACATACCACTAAGGTGCAAAAGAGGCTCGATTGGGGTGTTAACTGAGATGCAATGATGAGCTTAGATATATAATTCAATGCCTTAGCTCATAGCAGACCGTTGGGAAGTGCCTGAAATGCCAAAACACCATTGTCGTCCCTATCATTTGCTAAACGCAGAGATCCGTCTACCGCAAGAGCCTCCGATCGCTCCATCTGCACCTGCCCGTCCCAGATCGCCATCGCCTGATCCATCAGTATTGTAGCTTGAACCACCCGAAGAGGCGGTTCGACCTATTGATTTCGATGGAGGAGGAGCTAGCATGCTTCATGTTGAGGGATGCGAGGGCGAGCAGTCCCGCTTGGAGAAGCTACAACGTTAGTGGAAGTGGGAGTGCTTTTCACAGTCCCATCGTCGGACGCTTCGTTGTTCATGTTACACCATATGGCCTCGATGGCAAACGAGATCGCTTTATTAGGGGCATTGATTGGTGAGTCACTATTGACACTTAAGTTTTGGCCAACTCATTTAGAATTAAGTGCATAGAAAATTAGAGACCAACCCTGGCCCCTACCAAAAATCAAATAATTGTATTATAGCATTTATCATATAGTTTTAGGAACATATTTTACTTAATTGCATTTAATCGTATTGGCAGTAAATGAGCATGAAACAGCCAGGTGGACTGAGCTCGTACATCAGGGAAGTTTGGCCAATGCATGGAGTTAAATGGCCGAAAATCACATGATAAGGAGAGCTTGTGGACTTGGTTGGATTTATAATTGGGGCTGGAATTTATTTAATTGAGCCCATGTGATTAATCTGAGATTTAATTAAAGTGGCTTGGAGCTTAATTAAGCCTAAGAGGCCGAAATTTCGGCCTTATAAGAGAGCGATAGACCTAATTTTCCACTATAAATAGGTCTCTTAGGTCGTCACAAGGAGGGGCCACACAATTCACAATTCCCGGCCCCAAATCTGAAAAGAAGAGAAAAAAGAGAAGGTGTGAGAATGAGAGAAAAGGAGTCTCTAGGCCAAACCTTGACCGAGATCCCCACACGGCCAGTCGCTCGACGCCGTGCTGCCCTCCTCCGTGACGTCCAGCCTCTCGGCTACTCCACGCTTGCTACTCCGCTGCCGTGACACCTGCTACTTCCACCGTGAGCCAAGAAGCTCCTGTGACAAGCTGCTCCAATATCGAGTTCACTGTCCTGTTCGCCGCTGCCCTGCTAGCTTCCATCCACTATACCGACAAGCCCCAGCCCACGATGATCCTTCAAGCGAGCCAACGCACAAAGGCAAGGCCTCGGTACCGCACCTATAGTTTTCCTAGATCCATCTGCTGCTCGCTGGTGTCTTTGCTCGTTCTCTGTGGTCTATTCACATCATATTGACGCGGCCAGTCTTCCATCCTTCGTTTGTGAGGAGTCAAGCGATCGCCAAAAGAGCAATAATTAAATAGAGAAGTGCTTCAGTGGAGAAAGAAGCAAAAGAATTCATCTTTTCCTCTCCCTGTCTGGGACGATTTTTGTTTGCAGGTTCACAGGATGACAAAACCGAGTGCAATTGATGGAGAATGAGTTCGCTGCCGAAGGAGACAACATCATGCTCTTGGGATCCCGCATTCTCCACAAACAAATAACATAAACGAAGAACAAACGCGTGAAGTCAAGCTTCGTCCCCGTGCTCTCGCCACAGGTTCTCCTCACTCTACTGTGCTTGCTGCCCTCTTGCCAATCCCTGTGAGTCACCATGAGCTCCCCACGGCCAGCTTCGTCCGCGCCACCGCCATCACTGTCAAGCATCACCACCATCGGTCATGCCATGATCCGCAGTCCCGATCCGGATCAAGTTTGAATTTAGAATTTATGTGCAAATTAGGTAAGAATATTATCTCATTTCATTTTAAATATTTGAATGCCTAATGTGGATAATATGTTATCTTTTGTGGATTTTTTGATATATTCGGGTAAATGCAAGCATATCTGCAAGATTACTCAGCAGCATGAAGAATCTTTCATTCTATCCATAACTATTTGGATACGATGGTTGATTTCATCCTGTTTCCAAATTTAAACGAGGAACCTTCCATCAATATGCTGATTTATATCGTTTTCCAAATTTAAAGATGATAAACTAAATCTTGCGGATTGTGTGGATTGATTCGATGGTGGCGGTTATCTTTTGCTCAATTTTATTCCCTTTAAAAGAAAATCCAAAAAGATTAGTTAAAGTTTGAATTGTTTTCTTAGACAATGTTTAGGGTATAGCTAGATAATTTTCTTGGAATAGAATTAAATAACTTAGATTTGCTAGAAAGATAGGATAATTTTTCAATTTAAATCAGGATTTAAAGTAATTTACTTCCTAGTTTAGTTTAGATAATCCTAATCTTGATAGTTTATTTAGGGTAATTTTAATTCAGAATTTTCATAAAAAAAATACCAAAAAGAAGTCACTTTAGAGTAAATTAAATTGTCTTTTCTAAAATAGATTGCATGTTAATTTAGGCAATTTTATTATTCCGAATTTTAATAAAAAATACATCATTTGCATGTCATTAGAATTAGGTCATTTAATTGCATGTCATATAGTGTGCATGTTAGGATTATTTAATCGCATGTCATACTTTACACGTCATTGCATATAAATTAGTTTTCATTTAATCAAGAGAAAACCCAAAAAAATACATTGAGTGGAATTGCTTGTTAATTAGAAATCATATTAGGATTGTTGATGTGATTTTTTAGCTAACAATGCATATGCTTACGTTGCTTCGAGGTAAGTGATTCTCTCTATCTTGCAATTTCTTTAATACTTTGATTATTGAGTGTTAATTTGGTGGTTTGCGCACACGTATGAACACCTCATATGTTAGAAAGAAATAAAATCAATCCAGACTGTCTGCTCAAACATTTTCATGAAAAGAAAAGGTACCAAAAGAGCGTTAGAGTAAATCTAGCGTACTTATAATCTCTGATTCGTAGGATTAAAATATATCTCGCTATTCTTTATTTGGATTTCTAATCGACCCACTGTAAATAGATTGGTGACGACTCCGAAATGTAAATCATTTGCATGTTAACAACTTGAACCATAAATCGCTAATTAGTAGGGCTTGGGAGGGCCCGTTAGGCTTAGACTTAATAATTCATTAGCCAAACCCCTAGGTGGTGTTACCCGCGGGAGGTAAGGTCGTGACAACTTGGTGACTCCACTGGGGATACAAATTTCTTTGTGACTGAAATTCATTTTTTTTTATAATTCAACATCACTTTTGTCTGTGGGCATTCTCCATACTTAAGAATTTATTAAGTTGTGCACAACCTAAGGGTTCAGCTAATGGATTACTATGGCTAAATCAAGCTCAGCTTTCCTAAGCCTATACCAATTCGCAACTTAAGGTTAAAGTGCTTAACATGCAAATCATTTTCATTTTGAAGTCACCATTAATTTATTTTTGGTGGGTCGATTAGAAACCCAAGTAAAGTATCGAGAGTTCTACTTTACTTATATGAACCAGAGATCATGGATTCGAGGACTTTATTACACTAAAATACTCTAAGGCCATTCATGCGAGTGCATAGCCATTATTTAACACTCAATAAAGCAAAGCGGTAAACAAATTGCAAAGATAAGGAGGAAAACTTATCTCGAAACAACGAAAATATCTATAATGTTAGTTAGAAAATCACATCATCATCCTAAATATAGTTTCTAATTAACAAGCAATTTCACTCAAATATTTTTTATAATTTTCTCTTATTTAGTGAAAACTAAACTATATGGAATGCATGCTACTAGTCTAAATATGATTTATTTAAATGTCCGAATTCTAATGACGAACAAAAATCATTATGTAACTATTCTGTTATGTCACACAATTACATGAACCTAACATATAATTGCTAAATGACACGCGAGCAATGACACATGGCAAGGTGACATGCAAGCATGATGCAATTAATCTATATGACATGCACATGTTTATTCTTATTTTTTTGAAATTCGAAATTAATTAAATTCCCTAATTTAAACATGCAATTATCCTAAAAAAATAATCTACTTCAATTGTATCTAATCTTTTTGGATTGTTTTTAGAAAAACAAAATCAATTCAAATCAAACAAAGATACAATGAAATCAAATCCACATGACACGACATTGAATCACAGAAAATATTATCCATATCCATTTAAATTTAGAAACAATAGATTGACGAATCATATTCCGGGCATGAGGATCGGATTGGCCAATTTTCCACGCAATTGTGAATCGTATCTCAGGTAGGAGATCATATTGATGATTTTCCGTGCGATCACGAATTATATCTTAGGCGGGAGATTGGATTGATAATCATAACACGTTGTGAAATTAGGGAATATGTTCACTCAGAATATCCTAATTAGATAATGAAATCAATCAAAATAGATAGTCAAATGTTCAAATTAAAATTGGATAAGATTTTTTACCTAATTCAGAGATCGACTTTCCAAGTTCAAACTTGTAACGGACAGCTCGTCTGGCCGGTGAAGTGGTGCTCGGCCAAGGAGGGGCTCCTCACGGTGTGCTCGACGATTCACTACGGGGAATGACTCACGGTTGGGCTTTGACCGAACACGGCTAAGGATCTGCAAAGCTTCTCTGAGATTGCTGTGCTGATGTCACAAGGTTCGCTTGGATTGATGCAGGAGCGTTGGTTTGTTCTGAACAGCTTGGAGCTCCACCGAGAACCTGCAAAGAATTAATCAAGAGCACCACGGGGCTGTTTTGGCGTGCAAAGGATTAGTCAAGGAAGCTTTGGGCTAGACACCGTTGCTAGAAGTGCGGCCACAGGTCATGCAGCGGCGGGAGATAAGGTGCAGCTCCGACAAAGGAAAACGGCAAGACGGGGCCTGCTGGTCTGGAGCAGTGGACGATGCCGGTGATTGCAGCGGGGATGTCTCGTGGAGGAGCGGCAAGACGTCAGACAAGCTCGGATTAGTTGGCTCGTTGAGGCCGCAGACACAGCGACTCGAGGTGGTTGGATTTGTCGTCACAGACGGGCAGCAGCAAGTCGTCGGAGGTGTGGCCACAGTTCTGGCCGCGAGGGAAGGGAGCTCGGCCACAAAGGACTTGGCCGAGCTCACTCTCTTTTCTCTCAATTTTCTCTCTGTGTTTTTCGAAGGAGAGCCCTCCTTTTACTTCTTTCCCGAGCGTCTCTATTTATAGGGAGAGAGCTCGTCCTTGTTGATGAGATAAAGAATTCCCCTGTAACTGAAGAGATCGTGTATATGTGATATCCTCCAAGAGATTGACGTGTCGCCCTTTCTTCAAACCATCACTCTGGCTATTATCCATTATCTTTCATTGATTCTCGCTGCTTCAAATTTCCTTGCTGATTGAATTTGACTCCAATTCTGTTTGTTTGTCCTTTTCTTCTCACGCATCTCACTCTCATCAATCAGACTCTTGAGGCGCAAATGATAATCATTCTATTTTCTTATTATTTTTATTTTTTTTTTCTGAAAATAGGCTTGAAACAAAAATCCGTTTGGTAAAATAATTTAATTTTTTTTATTTCTGAGACAAATTTTGGCCCAGAAATAGATTTGGAACAGAAATGAGAAGTTAAAATTTTTTACTTTTATATTTCTGAAAAAGAAACGGAAATAACAAATCTCTTTTATTGCTTACTCTTGCTGTCCACCGTTGCCCACTCGCTGCTGGCCGCCGGCCATCTGTTGCCACTAGCCGCTGTTTGCCGATCGGTCGTCTGCCGTCGCCGCTTGTTGGTCAGCTGTCCGCCACCATCACCGCTCGCTAGCCGACCGGCAGCCGCCGCTCGCTAGCCAGCTGTCAGCCGCTGCCTGCCATCGCTCGCCACTATCACCCGCCGATGCTCGCTGATCGTCTGTTGTCGCACGTTGCCACCGTCGCCGCCAATTTTAACCTTGCAGCCAATTTGATTTCAATCACATTTCACGAGTCGATGTCCATGCTTCTCGTTTCGTCATTGACTAGAACAATATTGACTCGACTCAGTTAATGGATGAAAACTTTTCCTCCCTTGTTGTTGACACGTAAATTTCGACCGATAATTTAATAATAATTTTTAGGGATTAAATTTTAACTAGTAAACAAAAATATTAAAATTGCATAGCATATAGTTTAAGTTCATATAGGTTAGTTGCATTTCGCATCGGACCGGTGGTGGCGAGAAAGCTGAAAATTCATCGCGTAAACCGAGCTCGAGCACTCGGCTCACTCAAGGGATTGGGGACCAAAATTCATAAGTCTAAAAGACTTTGGTTGTTTTAATTTGAGATTAAATTAGCTCGAATTAATTTAGCCCATTTGGAATTAAAATAAAATTAAATGTTAAAGCCTAAGTCTAAGCCCATTAAGACTAGGAAGCCCGATTAATTAACCTAAGTTTGCGATATAAATATATCGTTATGTGTCATAATCAAGGGGGACTCTCATAATTTTCAGATCAGAATTTTTAGAGAACACAAGTGTGAGTGAGAGCAAAACTTGAGATTGAGAGTGAGGGGAGAAGACCGCCGCACGTGCCCCGTCGCCGTGCCCGTATTACACGCACCAACGCCATGCTCGCCATGTCGTCGTCCTGCTTCAGCCCGACGCACGCTGAGTTTCCAACCACGGCCGCAACTCTCTGCTTTGCGCGTTTCAGCAAGTCCCAAAGTCTTTCTGGCGTCCAGCAAGCAAATCCCGACAACTCCAGTAATTCTCGCTTGTGTCTAAGCCATCCAGACTAGATCCTCGTAGCAGCAATGCCAAGGAAGCCCTCTCTGCACCATGAACACTTCACTGCCACCACCACACCTGTTAGCTTCCGAATCGCACCAGGTGATCTCGGTTGGATAGATTAAAATCTTGGACACAAGAGGACAAAAAAGAAAAGGAACAGAGGAGACTTGGACTTGCTTGGCGAGACATACTAAAGAAGAAACATATAGAAGAAGACAAGAGAAAAGTTTCCTCCATTCTTCAACCTTTATCCGTCCTTGTTGCACTTCATTCGATTCTTGTGATTTTTCTTTAATGATGGGTGAATTTTAGACGCTTTCAGCAATTCCCTTCGCTGTCGTGCCCAGCTTTTGCTTGGACGTTCATCAAGGATCGTCAAGTCCAGCAGTCCTGATCTCCACCTGTGTATCACGAACTCAGCCGTGTTGGTCCTCTCACGGGTTTCTTCATCGTTTGCTAGCTCTTGCCGCAAGCCTCTTCGCGGCCATCTTGTTCAAGTCACTCCTCGTAGCGACACCGCTACCGCCGCTGGTCCACCGCCGTCGGCCACCATATGTTCCGCAATACCGATCCGCCAGTGATTCAAATTTGGAAAGTAATCCGCAAATCAGGTAAAAATCTCTATCCGGTATATTTTCAAAATATTTAAATTCTTAGTTTGAATATTTTTAATATTCTGTGAATATTGTGTGATTGATTAGATACCTTAGGATAGTGGTGGCCACGGGTCGGTTTCGGCCCGGAACCGACCCGGAACCGGCCCGGTCAAACCCGGGCCCGGCCCGTTGACCGGGCCCGCGGTTTGGAACCGGAACCGGCCCGTGCCCTACGGGCCCGGTTCCGGTTCTAGAAATTTTGGAACCGGCCCGGAACCGGCGGTTCCGGGCCCGGTTCCAAAGACAGAAAAAAAAAAACTGGCGAGGGCTCGACCTCGCCGGCGTCGGGCGAGGCCGACCTCGCCGGCGTCGGGCGAGGCCGACCTCGCCTGCAACTGGCGAGGCCGGCCTCGCCCGACGCCGGCGAGGTCGAGCCTCGCCAGATCTGGCGAGGGTTCGACCTCGCCGGCGTCGGGCGAGGCCGGCCTCGCCAGTTGCAGGCGAGGCTCGACCTCACCGGCGTCGGGCGAGGCCGGCCTCGCCAGTTGCAGGCGAGGTCGAGCCTCGCCGGCGTCGGGCGAGGCCGGCCTCGCCAGTTGCAGGCGAGGTCGGCCTCGCCCGACGCCGGCGAGGTCGAGCCTCGCCAGATCTGGCGAGGGTTCGACCTCGCCGGCCTCAGGCGAGGCCGGCCTCGCCAGTTGCAGGCGAGGTCGGCCTCGCCCGACGCCGGCGAGGTCGAGCCCTCGCCCGAGGCCGGCCTCGCCCAGCCCAGGCGAGGGCGGCCCTCGCCCGACGCCGGCGAGGGCGGCCTCGCCTAAGGCCAGGGCCGGCGGAGGAAGAAAAGAAAAAAAAAATGACCGGAACCGGTTCCGAACCGGAACCGGCCCGGAACCGGACGGTTCCGAACCGGAACCGGAACCGCCAGGGACGATTCCGGTTCCGGTTCATACTTGGCCACGAACCGGAACCGCCGGTTCCGAACCGGAACCGGTCGGTTCCGAACCGTGGCCATGACTACCTTAGGATAATATTTGCGATATCCGCAATATTCTACGTACCCTAAATTAGGAATTTTTCCTAATTTGGCAATGTATCCGGACGACTTTCCGACCTTATCCCTAAGGTACGATACGTGATGATACGGAAAATCGTTATCTTATCTATAATTACTTAGATACGATAATAGATTTTATTTGCTTTCCAAATTTAAACAATCAACTTTCTGTCGATATCTATAACCCTATAGATATGACCGTTAATTTGATTTCTTTGCCTTATCTGAATTTGAAGAATCTTGCGGATCGCATGGATTGTTTGAATGTGGTTGTTATCTTTATTTGATTGCTTTCCTTTTAAATAAAGAAAATTCAAAAATTTGTTAGTTAGATTTAAATTAGAAGCTTTGCATGTTTAGGGAACCCTAAATGTATCTAGAAGATAGGATAATTATTTAATTTAAATTAGGACTTGAGATAATTTATTTCCTAGTTTAAATTAGGTGTTATTCTAATCCTAATAGATTGTTTAGGATATTCAATAATTTCGAATTTTAATAAAAATCCCAAAAAAAGAATCACTTTAGGATAGATCAAATCATTTTCTCTAGGATAGACTGCATATTGATTTGAGTATTTTAATTTCGAATTTCAATGAGAAAAATACAAAAAAAATAAATTATTTGTCCGTCGTTAGAATTAGGTCACGTCGTCGCATGACATATAGTTCACATGCTAGGTTGCATTAATTGCATATCATTTTTTGCACGTCATTGCATATGAGTTAGTTTGCATTTTAATAAAGCGCAAATCCTAAAGAACATTTTGAGTGCCTTGCTTTGTTAATTAGAAATCATATTACGATTGTTTGTATGATTTTCTACTAACAATGCAGATGCTTGCGTTGCATTAAGGTATGTCATTCTCCTAATCTTGTAATTTATTTATTGCTTTTTTGGGTGTTAAATTGGTGGTTTGCGCACTCACATGAACACCTCACATGTTAGTGATTAGGCAATAAAATGGATCCAGACTGCCTGCATAAATATTTTTTTTGAAAAGAAAAGGTACCGAAAGGGCGTTAGACTAGATCTAGTGTAATCAAGTCCCCGAGCTTAGAATCTCTGGTTCGTAGGAATAAAACATATCTCCTCATGTTTTATTTAGGTGTCTAATCGATCTACCACAAATAGATTAGTAGCGACTCCAAGCATGAAAACTTTTGTACGTTAAAAACTTAAATCCTAAGTTGCAAATTGGTAAGGCTTGGAAGGGGCCGAGTTGGGTTTTGTCTTAATAATCCATTCACCTAAGAAATTTTAGATCGCGACACTTGTCAACCTACTTCTATTGGCTTCTTACAGTCGATGTCAGTGTTGGACTGTTGGTTGTTTATTACCGTCTATATTAAATCACGTGCTGGTCAATATATTGCTTACTCCTTTGTTGACACCGATCATGTTCTATTAATCGGTCAATACTCATGATCAAACTTGATTGTATTTAGTTGATAACTCTGTTTTATCACTATGGTCCAACTTAAGAAATTTCTCTGTCTTGATAGTCTTTTAACACTTTCTCATCAACAGTGGCCCGAGTTAATATCATATTCAAAGTCACAGTCGATGTACGGTGAATAGCATCGACTCTTCCTAACTTTTTGACATCAAAGTTGACTTCTTAAGGGTGCCAACAGGTATATAAGAATCTATATATTAAATGAATCACGTACCAATATATTCATGTTAGTCTATCTTTAGACATTTGTAAATTAATAACCATTCAATTTATTAACACCTTCTAATATACTAAATAATCACAATATAAACTTTTTTTCTCGACAAGTTTCTTTGACGACACCTAAAGCTTGTCATGTACTGAGCTCACACAGACAAGTGCATT
Source organism: Syzygium malaccense (assembly GCA_031216405.1). Taxonomy (NCBI): domain Eukaryota; kingdom Viridiplantae; phylum Streptophyta; class Magnoliopsida; order Myrtales; family Myrtaceae; genus Syzygium; species Syzygium malaccense. The sequence continues at coordinate 12,157,069 of CM062258.1, forward strand.
GACAAACATGGATGGATATATATCATGAATTTGGGTCAGTTGATCTCGTCTCATATCTATCTTAATAACATTTTCACATAAAATTTCAAATTTCGCTTGCCAGAACAATGAGATGTTAATATGGTACCAGAGACTCACCCTAGTATTCTTTTGGTAAATAAATTATTTCAAACTTATACAAAAATCACTTCTATGTGCAGCAACGACCATTTATTCAAAAATGTGTGTGCGGTATCTAGCCCAAATAAAAGCAAAAAATTGAGAAATTGAAACATAAGATAGCACAAAATTAAAATCATACGAGCAGAGATTTAAATGTTCATTGAGAAGTTCGGCTTAAATGGAGGAAAGTTAAAAGAAATATATGCTAAGATTGTAGTTGATTTTTTATTTTATCGTTTACACAACTTTACAACTAAACAAATTTTTGTCAATGGAACAAAGGGTAGTTTTGTGAATGAGTTATTGAATTCAGTTTCGGATACTATTATCTATTTAGTAAATTTTTAAAATCATCTATAAATAAAAATAGAGCTCGGAAAGAGTCATATTTTAACTCTATTCCTGGTTGGAGGGTCGGCTATGTCTCCATTTATACTCTTATCTGGCTGGGGGAAGCTTTCCCGATCAAATATGAAGGAAAACACACCTCTTTAGTAAATAAGGATACGACACTATTTTGTAAACTGATAATACATTTAAAAGTTCAAAATTTACCAAAACAATTATTATTAGTGCTCATGTTTGTAACCCATCAATAAGATATTCTACAATCGAAAATAGAGAAAAACACGGCTCTTTATAAGCATGTAAAATCATTTTGCGACTCAAAATGCATAATCCATTTAAAAGTTTAAAACCTATTGATATGGGGCCCTAGAAATCCGATTAACCCATTGCTTGGCCGAGGGAGGTTTCGGGGTTGGCCGAGATCCAAACTTCAACAACGTGGATCAGAAACATTTTGTACCAAAAAAGAAGAAGAAAGAATTCTAACCCCAACTCCGACTCTATACGCGATTTGAGTTTGTTTCTTCTTTCTCATTGTTGATTCATTTTCTTTATTCGTCTATTGCTTTCTTTTTGGACAAGCAAAAGTAGATGCCACTTTCCGGAATTTTTAATTGGACCCCTTTAGGAAATTCGTATATTGAATAATACGATACCATTTTATTGGATATTAAATGTGATCTACTAGATCAAACTTTCCATCCAATTTTCCATGTTAAAGCGAACATATCAATATGTGATTTTTTTTTTATAAATAAGATCCGCGGATATTTGGATCTATGGATGCACATGCCGTCTAGTCCGTGGCAATTTGACCTGCGCTAGATGTGTTCACGTGACTTAATTTTTCTTTGGTCGGAACTGCACAAAAAAACTAAAAATATGTGAATCGTTTGTGTTGTTTCTCAGGCCATTCATAATGAAAGAAAAAACTGAAATTGAAGGGTACGGTCAAAGATTATTGTAAGTGATAACGTAATTCTTTTATGCGGAAAATTTATGAAATCTAGGATCTTATATCTTCATGATTTTCACAATAAGAGGGATGAAGACATACATTTATCCTTAGCGTTTCCCTTGAAGATAATTATTTCAGAAAATGGAAGAAACGAAGAAATCTAATTTCTCTCCGTTAACCCACTTTTCTCTTAATTTATCTTATCAATGAAGGATAAAAATACAACGTTCTTTTTTTACGTTATCGTTGGTGGAGAGAGGACCAGACTCTATTTATATATATCCCTTCAAGTGATGCATTCCATCGGAACATATCCCACTTCATAAAAGTTATACCTTTTCGAAGGAACTTTAACTTCTCAATAGAATTACATATTTTCATTTATTTTTTATAGCCAATGCGTTTTAGCATTTAAATATTTATTAAACCATTAATTCATAATATCATGTGGGCCGCATTATTCTTACATTTTCCCACTTGGCCCATATGACCTTCCTTTCATAGTTTAATAAAGACCATAATGTGCACAATAACATTATGCTAAATCATTTCTTAAATTGGCTATCACATAATGATCATAGTTAAATAAAGAAACTAATGCGAATCATAGCGATTGTATGTCATTAATTGACATAGTCCCTTCTATGTACTATAACTATAGCTCTCTACTTAACATGATCCATAAATGAGAAGTACAATAATGGTCCAACTATAATGTCTCGTTTAGAGACTATCCTATTACACTTTTATCCATTTCCATAATGTATACTAAATAGATGACGGGATATATCATAAACACATAATTGAGCTCTGAGTGTTAAATAAATAAACTTAATGCACTCATAATACAATCATTAATGACATCCAACATTGCCCATCCTTTCAACATGTTCATTAAATGTTTTGGGTGGCAATCCTTTTGTTAAGGGATCTACAATCATAAAGTTGGTACTAACGTGCTCAATTGACACTCTTTGTTTCTGAACTTCTTATTTAACAGACAATAGTTAATCTTCATACGTTTAGCACCCTTAGAGTATTTGTCATTCTTAGAGAAGAAAACTGTTGCAGAGTTATCACAATAAATTTTCAATGGCTTGGCAATAATGTCAACAATCACAAGCTCTGAAATAAAGTTCTGCAGCTATAATCCATGAATAGTGGCCTCAAAGCATGCCACAAACTCAACCTCCACAATTGAAGTAGCAATCATCGATTGCACATCTTGTTAAATTTGAATCTAAATATTCAATCATCTCAAGATGACCAAATCTTTTATAAGTAAGTATATAGTTCTTAATTCATTGCAAGTATTTGAGAACTTTCTTTGCAGCTTTTTAGTGATCTAATCTTGGATTACTTTGATACCGGCTTAGCATTTCGATAGCAAAATTGATGTCTGTTCTGATACAAGTTTGAGCATACATTAAGCTCTCAATAACAGATGCATAAGGAATACTTTTCATTCATTCTTGTTTCAATTGACTTTTTAGACATTGCATAAGGCTAAATTTATTACATTTCTGAATTGGAACTGCTCCTGCTAAATATTTATCCATAATGAATCTCTCTAAAATTTTATCAATATAGGATTTTTGAGACAACCCTATAATCCTTGTGATCTATCACGAAATATTTTTATTCCTATCACATAGGTTGCCTCTCTCATATCTTTCATTTCAAAATTCTTAGAAAGAAATTTCTTGATTTCATGTAACAAACTAAGATCATTAGTGGCAAGCAAAATGTCATCAACATACGGAACTAGAAAAATAAACTTGCTCTCACTGAACTTCATATATATACACCGATCAACAGTATTTTCCTTAAATCCAAAGAAAGTTGTGGTATCATTAAACTTAAGATACCGTTATCGCGAAGCTTGTTTAAGTCCATATATTGATTTTTTTAACTTACACACCATGTATTCCTTTCCTTTAGCTGAAAAGCCTCGAGTTGGTCCACATAAACCTTTTCATCTAAATTCCCATTAAGAAATGCAGTTTTGACATTCATTTGGTGTAACTCTAAATCATAATGAGCCACCAAAGCCATAATGATTCTAAGTGAATCTTTCTTGGAGATTGGTGAAAAGGTCTCCTTATAGTTAATGCTTTCTTTCTGAGTAAAACCTTTGGCTATAAGTCTGGTCTTATATCGTTCGATATTACCTTTTGAGTCACACTTAGTCTTAAAGACCCATTACACCCGACCTTTTTGCATCTTTCAGGTAATTCAACGAGATTCCAAACTTGATTTTGATCTATAGATTTTAACTCTTCTTCCATGGCATTGAACCATTCAGTAGAATCATCACATTTCATGGCTTCTAAAAATGAATCTAGATCATTACCAATTCCTAAGTCAATTTCTGACTCTTGTAGATAAACCACGGAGTCATTAGAAATAGCCGACCTTCTTTCTCTTTGAGATCTTCTTAATGCTATTTCTTGTGGCTCAACTACCGTAGGTTCATTATTGACATTTTCATTATGGAGTGTTTGATCATTAATTTGTTGTTCTTGATTATTGTTGGGTTGAACTATAATATCAAGAGCAACAACCTTAGAATTTTTGGGTAGAGGAACTTCTACCCTAACTTTTTGAATGCAAACATCACACATTCTTTCACTCCCACTAATGTCAACATTTTCAATGAACCTAGCATTTTCATATTCAACAATTCTTGTACTATGATTAGGATAGTAAAGTCCATACCCTTTGGATTTTTCTTCATAACCAATGCAGTAACTGCTGGTTGTTCTTAAATCCAATTTCTTTTAATGCGGATTGTAAATTCTTACTTCTGCTGGATAACCCCAGACATGCAGATGTCGTAAACTAGGTTTCATTCCCATCCATAGTTCAAAGGGAGTCTTTGGAACTACCTTACTAGGAACACTGTTTAATAAGTACATAGAAGTCTTAAAAGCATACATCCACAATAATAAGGGTAGAGATGAATAACTCATCATACTTCTAATCATTTTCATTAAAGTACGATTACACATTTTTGCTACACTATTTTGTTGTGGTGTACTTGGCATTGTGTATTGAGCATAAATACCATGTCTTTTAAGGAATTTAGCAAATGGACCCAGACATTATCCCGATTCATCAAACTTTCCATAATATTCACCACCTCTATCCGATCTTACTATTTTCACTTTTTTATCTAATTGCCTTTCAACCTCTTTAATATACACTTCAAGTGCATTCACTGATTGAGATTTATCATACAATAGATAAATATAACCATAACGTGAAAAATCAACAATAAAGGTGATAAAATAACTTTCTCTACCAAAAGATGAAACAGCAAAAGGACCACTTATATCAGTGTGTATAATTTTAAGAAGCTCTGTGTTTCTTATGGCACCTTTTTTAGTGTGCTTTGTTTGTTTACCCTTAATACAATCAATATACACTCCAAGATCAATAAAATTCAAATTTGGAAGAATTTCATTCTGAACTAATATTTGCATTCTTTCTTTGGATATGTGATCCAAACGTTTATACCACAAGTAAGCAGAATTCTCATCCACTAAACTGTGTTTAGTGCCAATATTATGATGTAAGGTCATTAAGGTACCAGCAAAAGTATTGTCAAATTTAAACTTGTAGAGACCATAACATAAAATTTCAGTTCCAATAAGATTATTATTCTTATATAAAATGAAAGATCCACAACTAAACTTAAAAGAGAATCCCGTTACATCAAGTTTTGGCAAAGAAACTAAATTGCGGAAAAAAGTAGGTACATAAAGGGTTCGAAACAAATCCAAATAATGCCCAACATCTAAGATCAAACGATAAGTGCCAATGCCTTCGACTGGCGCTTTGTTTTTATTCCCCGTGAGCACATAATTCTCATTTGGCTTTATGGTTTGGATCGAAAGAAATCCATGTATCTTATTTGAAACATGAGTGGTGGCACCAAAATCAATCCACCAAGTATTATGAAGAACTTCAGTAAAGTTTGATTCAAAGCATACTAAAGCACAATGCTTATTTTTCTTTTCGAACCAAGCTTTACGCTTCAAACAATCTTTCTTCAAGTGTCCAATTTTATTACAAAAGTGATACTTAATAAGATTGTGTTCATTCTTGTGGATTTGAAAAGCCTTAGAAGAGTCATTGAGGTTGTGTAAACCTTTCTTCTTGCTCCTTCCAGCTTTCCTCTTGGAATTCTTCTCAGCTTCTTGATGACTTAAGAGATGAATAGAATGAGCATTTTGATTCTTTATCCTTGTTTTCTCTTGAACAAGCATATTGGCCAATTCATTTACATTCCACTTGTCCTTTATGGTATTGTAACTCATTTGAAATGGCCCATATTATTCATGAGGGAATGAATTAAGTATGAACTATACTAAAAAGTACTCATCCACGTTCATTCCCAAAGTCCTTAATTTTGCCGCTAAGTTTGTCATATCTAGTATATGTTCATGCATGGTACGTGAACCATTATATTTCATGGTGGTCAACGTGCTCATCAATGTACCAGCAAGTGACTTATCAATAGATTGAGAACACTCTTCTACAAATTTCATAAATTCCTTAGCACTGTCAGTTTTGGGAAGTTGTTTGCAATTGTCATTCGCATAAACATCAAGCTTAATTTGTTCGATCTTTCCCAAGCTTTATGGAAAGAATTTTCATTGTCGCTGCTCTCATCAGTAATAGCAGCCGATTTCTCAACTTGAAGTGTTAAATCAAGATCCAAGACACCTAAGTGAAACTGGACATGTTCATTCCAATTGGGGAAGTTCATTTCGTTGAACAAAGGAACAAACGAAGCATGCGAATGAAGAGAAACAGATACAGATACTACAAATATGCAAGGATATACTCATACATTAATGCTTTGAGAATATCACATAATCAGATTCAAATCAAACTATACATGTACATCATAGTTCTCCTTTGGGTGATCCTATGATATACAAACATACAATAAACCATAATGATGTTAATAACTTTAATTTGGTAATTATAAATACACCTCGTTAAAATTTATTTGATATCTTTGGATATACAAACAAATTTAACAAGACATTAATTACCAACTATTATGTTCATGAATTATAAGAAATTGATTAACCTTTGGGTCAATCCCTAAGTTCTTATAATAAATGAACTTCAATATACCCATGACACCAATAAGGATATGTAATATATCAATTTCTGTCATAGCATCAATTAGTCATGGGTAATTGAATGATACATTATACAATTTAAAAAATTCAAGACATTATGGTTAGGCCACTTTGGTGACTAACAAACCACTCATAATTGAACTCTTGAAATTGTAAAATACCATAATTGTTTCATGCATAAACATTCACCAAATTGCACGTACAGGCAAAACTGTAAATTAAGGCATAAGGGCAAAACTATAAAGTCAAATTTTCGAATGGGCAGAATCGGAAATTTAGGAGCCAAGGCAAAATGGTAAATTACTCGGTCTAGGGCAGAATGATAAATAATCAGCCAAGGACAGAATCGTAAATAAACACATAAGAGGCAGAAACATAATTAGCGGATGGGAGAGAAGGTGCGTGCCATCCGCAGCGCGGGCGCGCGCGCGACAGGCGCTAAGGCGCGTGTGATGCATTCGCCTTTCCTTCGCCGCACGTGTCAGGGCGTGGCATGTGGGATCACATGGTTGCATAATCATGCGCTTGCAACCGCAGCGCGCGTGCGGGTGCTACGCGCCTTCTTCATCACACCCTTTTTATTTTATTTTTATTTTTTTTCTCGCATGTTCGCCGTTTTTCTCCGTTTTCTGCCCCGTTTCCACCAAAACCATTTCAACAGCAGGCAAATAATAATAAAAGAATAACATGAATCTTTATCCCTGGAACCATAATCGGAAAAATCATGAGATCCCAAATCACACTCTGATACCAACCGTAAGTAATAACGTAATTTTTTTATGCGAAAATTTTATGAAGTCTAAGATCTTAGATCTTCATGATTTTCATAATAAGAGGGGTGAAGACATACTTTTATCCATAGCATTTCCCTTGAAGACAATTGTTTCAGAAAATGGAAGAAACAAATAAATTTGATTTCTGTCCCTTAACCTACTTTTCGCTTAATGTATCTTATCGATGGAGGATAAAATTACAACGTTCTTTTCTTACGTTATCGTGGGTGGAGAGATGACCAGACTCTATTTATATATACCCCTTCAAGTGGTGCCTTCCATCAAAACATATCTCACTTCATAAGAGTTGCACCTCTTCGGAGGAACTTTAACTTCTCAATAGAAATACACATTTTCATCTATTTTTCATAACTAATACGTTTTAGCACTTAAATATTTATTAAACCATTAATTCATAATATCATGCAGGCCACATTATTCTTACAATTATGTCCTATCACCTTGTGGCCATCGATTGTGGAAAGAAGAATGCGATCACATAGGAGCCAACCGAATCAGATCGAGGATCCCCTTCTATGTAACGAGGCCTAAAGGTCAAACGCACCGACCTGGAGAGAGCGCCCTCACACGGCAAAAAAAAAGCGTAGAGTCACATAGATTCTCTATTCACAATTGGATACACCTAATTTGCACTTTTCTCATATTTATTATACAATCAAAGATTGACAATTTTTTTTTAAGATAAAGACGATTGCGTGCACCACAACTTTCGCTCGGCCGAGTGTCGTGACTTATTACATAAAGAAATAGAAAATGAAAGTCGGAGCAGACTTCGATCAAGTTATTCCTTCAGAAATAGAAAATGCTTGCTAATACGATAAAATAAGGAAAAAAGAAAAAAGGAGTCAGGTATGGGCGAGTGGCAATAAGAAGAAGAGAAGAAGCTTCAGATTATGCGAACCCGAGATGAGCAAAAGGGACAAATACATCAAATTGAGATCTCCACCGATTAATCAAGTTGGCATAATTGGCCTTTGATTGATCGTGGGAGCAAAAGGCGCGGCTCCGTTAACATCAACATCCGTCATTGATATTAGTGCGAGCAATGATTGTTTCTCGTGCACTGGTATTCAACAATTTGCATGGTGTAATAAGTTCCGAGTGAAGTACCACGAGTTACGCCTTACGGATGCGAATACGACGCTTTTCGAAAATGATCTTCTGTTTGCAGGATATTCGTGTCGATAGTAGCTGATGAATCATTCATTGTGTTCGGAAAGTTTTGGCTGTTTTTATGAGAAATTTCTACCCGAACTTGAAAAAAAAGCCAGAATTGCCGAGACTTATATTATAATCTTATGGACCATTAAAATGTTTTAAAAACGAGCTTTCCGATGACATATTATTATCTTTTTTGAAGGTCCGCAGAATATTTTGTAAATTCTATAAGTTTGGGCCAAATCTGTAGGTGAAGAATGAGATGCTGGCATAGGCAGCCTCAGCGTATGTGGCAATACGTGTGTCACCACGGGTAATGACATTGTGAGACATGGGATAGGATCACCATGTAAGCGTGACATGGGCTAATCGCATGATCACATCACATGTGTGGCGACAAATGCTGCTCCAGTGGCTAAATGGCTTGCTCGCACTTGCAACCACGCGGGGCGAATGGGGCCCAGTCCTGGACATCGTATTGGTCTCCAAAAATTCTTGTCCTGATTTATATTAATTTGTGGAATGATCCGAAAAATATGTACAGATTGAAGTACATGTCCTTTTCATTTCTTTTTCCATACTATACTTGATACAAATGATAGAAGACATTGGTGATGTGATGAATTAAATTGACCCGCAATCCACGAAGCTCGTTGGGGAGCCAGACAAGAAATTTTAGTTTACACCTAGTATTTAATCTATTTGCTTTTGAGATTTCAAGTAAATCATAAAGTAAGGCACGACTAAAATTTAACAGTTTAGGTTAATAATCACTCGAAACGTTAATTGGGCCGTACCTACTTAGTGACAATGACTAGAATTCACAGAGATCATCATGTCCCTAACCTTTATTCAATATTTCAAAATTGCACAAGTGAAGCCCTATCTAAGCTACTATCTTCTCCTAAGGGCTTTTTGTTCATATCTTTATGCTATGATTTATCTTGTATTTTTATACGTTGTTGACCAAGACATCTCGTATTGGTTGATAGTGTTGAGTTTGATTGATTTTTTTATGAAATAATTGGGTTGTGATTTTGGATCTTCAATTTAAATAGCTGACGCCTCTCGATTTTCCTAATAAAATATGCGTACGACCATAAAATTCCATATTCATTTTATTATTCCATGTCATTTGTTAAAAGTTCATTGTTATCATAATGATTACTTGCGTTGGTTGTCAAGCAGTGAACGAAAATTTTAAAATCCGAATATCGGATTATATCAAATAGATTTGACTTATATGTTTCGGCAGTGGTATGTTCCGACATTTAACCTTCACATACTTAAATTTTTTGGTGCTCAAAACTCAGTACCAACAAATAGGCCCTAAATAAACTATAACCTAAAACGTAAAAAAATGTAAAAGTTACTTCAAATTAGCTAGATTATAACTATAAGAAAATTCCAAAATGCCCGCAACTCGAGAAAGCCTCTACATCAAATGGGCAAATTTATATATCAAAATCATATTCAACGAGTGTATTTTTCCTGAATAGTTAACGGCACCGTTTAATGAGACTTTTTTTTTTCTCTTTTTGGCCGTCAACTCTTTGACGAGTTTAAGAAAATGTCTTAATAGGCTCTAATTTGACATTTCTCTAATGATACTTTAGGGGTGCGTTTGACAATGATTCTATTCCCGAAAACTGATTCTATTTAGAAATGATTCTTTTTTATTTCGTGCTCGGGAAAAATTTCTAAACATTTGAAAGCATTTGGTAATTGCCCAAAATTTCTATTCTTGGAATAGAAAAAGAACAAAAATATGTTTGGTAATTGCACAAAATTTATTTTTAGTAATAATATTTTGAAATTTTTAATATTTCTTTCTTTTATTTTTCTTCCCCTTCACCTTCCTTGGCCATGGCTAGTTTGTTGGCGCTGGCGACTAGCCACAGGCCAAGGCCGGCGAGGGTCACCCATACTAGATCCAACGAGGGCCGCAATGCCCTCGCCGGCCTTGACCTGTGGCCGGTCGCCGGTGGCCAGCAGCCAGCCACAGCCAAGGAAGAAGAAGAAAAAGAAAAAGAAATTTTTTTTCCATTTCTTATTCTTGTTCCCAGAATCTAGAAGTAACTTTGTTTTACTTCTTGATTCTGTTTCAAAATTGATTCCTGGAACAAATTTTTGCAAATTTATGCTCGGAAACAAAAAATTTACCAAACAAATTTCTGTTTCAAAACTGATTCTGGGAACAAAAAAATAGAAATAGTTACTATTTGATCGGTTGCCAAACGCACCCTAGATATTGCGTGCATAGTGCAACCAACCAAACTAGGCCAATCTCAAATAGTCGCGTTAGGACAAGTAGCCACTTGTCAAAATGAAGATTTATCCACCTCGGCCCATATGCCCGGACCTTCTATAAGACATTGCGGTTGTTTTGTTACCCAACTTGCTGCCTTTACAAGAAGCATATCAGTCAACCTTTTAACTTATAAATCTCTCGTAACTTTAGCTCTTCTTTCAATCAAATAAATCTGATTATGAGAACGATGGAAAACCCATTTCAAACTTGATGTGGCAATCTTAGTGATTGATCTCAACATTTCTTGGGAAAATGTCAATAGGTGTTCTAGGCATACATGTTAAGCATATTTAGTTTGGAATAGTGTATTGTCTAAAACCATGAGTATACGTAACACGAAAACAATTCATGTATTGAGAACTGTAAAATTTCATTAAGAGAGAATACAAAAAAAAAACTCAAATTTTCATTCAAAAACATAATTGAGTTTTCATTCCATGACAAAAAAGTATACCTCTATTTTTTGAAGTACATCTTTCAAGCCTGGAGAACACCACACGAGGAATATGCCGAATTACCATCTCTTTGGAAAATTCTCAGGCCCCCCTCCTCAAACCCTAGTCTTTCCTATAACCATCGATCGTTTTTATAGCCTTCCACCGATGTCCTACCTCAGCAACTCCGTTTCCATCCCCGTCCGCCATTGATTGCCGATTCCCACCTCAGCACCAGATTAGGTGGGATTTGAGTTGAGTATGGCGAGATCTAGAATTATGTAGACACATGTCACGATCTTAAGACGGAGATAGCAAATGGATGCACGATAGAAAATGATGAATATGCATCCTTGGCAAAACACTATTTATCTATATGGTTAAACTAAACTGCAATTGTGTAATTAAAACTTAATGTTGAACTACTTATTATAAAAGAAGGTTAATTACATGTTATAGAAGTTGTAAAGCCGAGCAATTTGTTAAGCTACCATGCGAGTTCACTAGTTATTTGTCAATGTCATGCAAGTTGCCACGTCAATTTTTTTGCGACACTCTATCAAACCGAGTTGGTTGAAAACAAAATCAAAATCGAACTATCTATCGATAAGTTTAATCGTCAATTTAATAACGAGCATGGGTCTCCGGACATTTTGTTTTGGTCGTAAGGGTCTTCTCTTCTGACTTTTTTTTGGTCGGGAGGGTCCATGTGGACAATACAATCACACGCAATGATTCGTTGGGTGAGATACTGTGCTTGGATTGACGATGGACGCCCTGGTCAACGTTTATCGTAAAGGCGACGACAAACCTTTCTATTCTAGATGCGGAACCGTCGATTCATCTGCATTTTCACACACTATCCATTCAACTGTATATATACCTCGTCCTTGGCCAGATGCACTGCACTCGTCTTCCGCCCGCCGCCGAGTCCTATGGCTCCTCCACCATTCTCGCCCTATGGCTCCTCCACCATTCTCGCCCCTCCTCCCCCTCTTCGTCTTCCTCTTCCTCCATCTTGTCGGCTCTCCACCTCGGCGCTGCCCAGCCTCACCAAACGCGCGTCCCTCTCCGTCGAGAACCCCGGCAACGTCCTCATCTCCCCCTCTGGCGCTTTCTCTGCTGGCTTCTTCCCCGTCGGCCACAACGCGTACGGCTTTGCTGTCTGGTTCAGCGACCCACCCTGCTCCGGCGCCAAATGCACCCTTGTCCGGATGGCCAACCGTCAGGCCCATGTCAACGGCCAAGGCTCCACCTTCTCCCTCCTCAACTCGGGTAACCACGTCCTCGCCGACGACGGCCTTGCCGGTGGCGAAGTCTGGTCTTCCGGCACCAGCTCCCACTCCACCGCTGAGCTCCGCCTCAATGACACCGGGAGCCTCGTTCTCACCGACGACAGCGGTGTCGTCCTGTGGCAGAGCTTTGACTCGCCGACCGACACCTTCCTACCTCAGCGGCTACTCACCAGAAACACGTTCCTGATCTCCGCTCGGAGCCGGTACAACTGTTCAACTAGGTTCTACAAGCTCCACTTCGATAATGACAATGTCCTCCACCTCGTCTCCGACGGCACTTTGATCTCGAGCGTGTACTGGCCCTTCCCTGTTGAAATTTTTAATCAAATAAACCTAGAAAAGAAGACACTCAAAACTGAAACTTGACTACTTCAACGCCCTCCCTTAAACTGATAACATCAGTTTGAAGGAATAAGAACAAACCCTCCCTTAATCTGGAGCATCCAACGAACAAACACCAAGAAGCTTTCTCAGCTTCTAAAATGTAGTCAATTTCAGAGGCTTGGCGAATAAATAAGCAAGTTGATCTTCACTCCCACAGAAAACAAGATCCATCACTTTATCTTTTGTGAGATCCCTCGAGAAATGATACTGCACATCTATATGTTTGCTCCTCCCATGTAGAACCGGATTCTTTGAAAGTTTAATGGCTGAGTTGATGTCACAATAAATTGCTGTTGCTTCTTGTTGTTTAAATTGAAGTTCTCCAAGAATCTTCCTTAACTAAAGAGCTTGATAAGCACTTGAGGCGGCAGCTACAAACTTAGCTTTAGTTGTTGATAGAGTAACAATTGACGGAACAAGGATATTACAAGTGCTAAAACTTGTGTACACCGCTCACTTTAGTACCAAAAGTTTCGTCGGAAATCCGACCTAGCATTTTTTTATTAATTTTTGAAGCTGATGTGGCTTGCCGGAGGTTTAGTTAGCATGTACACATAAAAACGACGTAATTTAGCATGTACACTTGGACTTTTTAAATATTTTTCTGATTTTTTTCCTTCTTTTCTTTTTTTCTTCTCTTTCTTCTTCTTGTACCTCCGGTCACCGCCGGTGACCAGAGGCCGGCCATCGCTGGTGACCGGAGGTCGGCCACCGGCCATGACTAGCTGCCTGGGCGAGGGCAAGCCCCAGCGGCCTCGCGGGGCGTCGCCTGGGGGAAGACAATGCCCCGCGACCCTTCCCAGATTCGACGAGGCCGGTCGTCGCCCGGGCTATGACTTCACCGAGCATCGCCTTCCCCCAGGCGATGCCCTGTGAGGCTGCCGAGGCTCGCCCTCGCCCACTCGAGGCGAGGTCGACCCTTGCCGGGGCTCGCTCGCCCTCGCCTAGGTGAGGGTCAGCTAGGCCTCACCTATGGTAGGCAACGGCAGCCTCGTCCAGGCGAGGCCAGGCGGCTAGCCATGGCTGATCTCCGGTCACCACCAATGATAAGAGTTAGAAGAAGAAGAAAGAGAAGAAAAAAAGGAAAGAAGGAAAAAAATCAGAAAAAGTATTTAAAAAATATAAATGTACATATAAAAATGTCACGTAGACTTATTTTTTTAAAAAAAATCCAACTAAGACTAAAATTTTAATTATAAAAGTCACATATTAATTTGGCCTGAATTTCTCACTATTGCCACTTAAGTTATCGTTTTTCCTTCAATTTGGCACTTAAGTGAGCTGGCAAAAGCTTTTGGCATTAAAATAAGTGCCGTACACAAGTTTTGGCATTTCTAGTATTCTTCTCCCTACACCAACAATTGGCTGCTTCTTTGAAGACCATGAGACAGCCCCTGAACCAAGCATAAACACATAGCCAGAAGTGCTTTTTTGATCATCCATATCTTCTACATAATCGCTATCAGTGAAGCCAAGCAATTCTGATTTTTCTCCCTTCTTGTAGAACAACCCAAAAGTTGCAGTTCCTTTCACGTAGCAAAGAATTCACTTTGCAGCTTGCAAATATTTTTCGGTTGGATTTCCATGTATATGCTAATGAGGCTTACGGCATGCATGATATCTGGCCTTGTTGCTATTAAATACATTGGACTCCCCCATGATTTGCTTGTAGAGAGTGCTATTTACCTTTCTTCCATTACGATCCTTTGACAGCTTCAATCCAACCTCAGTTGGCGTGGTCACTAAATTGCAATGCTTCATCTGAAATTTGTCTAAAATCTCTTAAACATACTTCTTTTGAGAAACAAAATTCCAGCTGCATATTGAATCACTTCAATACCAAAAAATAATGCATCAATCCAAGATTAGTCATCTCAAATTCATCCATCATAGACTTCTTAAATGTGTCAATCAAGACACTAACATTCCCTGTGAAGATAAGGTCATCCACATACAAACATACCAGAAGCAATTTTCCACCATCACCAACTTTAATAAATAGTGTATGCTCATATGGACATTTTGTAAATCCTTCCTTCAAAAAATAAGCATCAATCCTACTGTACCAAGCTTGCGGAGTTTGTTTCAATCCATAAAAAGCCTTTTACAATTTAAATACTTTATATTCACTACCAGGCTTCACATATCCAGAAGGTTGATTAACAAATACCTGTTCTTAAAGATCACCATGGAAGAATGCTTACTTCACATTTAACTGGTAGATGGGCCACGAATTCTGTGTTGCTAATGCAATCACCAATCGGATTGTATCAAGTCTTGCCTCGGGCACAATCACCTCTTTGTAATCCACGCCAAATTCTTGCTTGTAACCTTTTGCCACCAAGCGTGCCTTGTTTTTGTCAATTTCACCATTCTTATTCAATTTTGTCTTGTACATTGTCGCGACCTAAATTTCTCAGGCTAATGGATTGTTAAGACTAAGCCTAACTCGGGCTCTCCCAAGCACTACCAATTCGCAACTTAGGATTTAAGTTTTTAACATACAAAAGTTTTTATGCTTGGAGTCGCCACTAATCTATTTGTAGTAGGTCGATTAGACACCTAAATAAAATATAGGGAAATATGTTTTATTCCTACAAACCAGAGATTCTAAGCTCGAGGACTTGATTACGCTAGATCTAATCTAACGCTCTTTCGGTACCTTTTATTTTCAAAAAATATTTATGCAGGCAGTCTGGATGCATTTTATTACATAATCATTAACAAATGAGGTGTTCATGCGGGTGTGCAAACTACCAATTTAACACCCAAGAAAGCAATAAATAGATTGTAAGATTAGGAAAATGACGTATCTTAATGCAACACAAGCATCTGCATTGTTAGTAGAAAATCACACAGACAATCCTAATATGATTTCTAATTAACAAAACAAGGCACTCGATGTGTTCTTTAGGGTTTGCGCTTTATTAAAATGCAAACTAACCTATATGCAATGACGTGCAAAAAATGATATGCGATTAATGCAACCTAGCATGCGAACTATATGTCATGCGACGACGTGACTTAATTTTAATGACGGACATATGATTTATTTTTTGTATTTTTCCAATGAAATTCGAAATAAAAAAATGCCTAAAATAACATGCAATTCAACAACTTCTTTGTTTTTCGATATTTTTTATTAAAATTTGAAATTAAAAGTTACTCAAGTTAAGAATGCAATCTATCCAAATCTATCCTAAAGCAACTCTTTTTTTTTTGGGATTTTCATGGAAATTCGGAATCTAAAAATAACCTAAAGAATCTATTAGGATTAGAATAATACCTAATTTAAACTAGGAAATAAATTATCTTAAGTCCCAATTTAAATTAAATAATTATCACATCTTCTAGATACATCTAGGATTCCCTAAACATGCAAAACCTCTAATTTAAATTCTAACTAACATATTTTTGATTTTCTTTAAAAAAAATCAAACAAGGATAACAACCCCATTCAAACAATCCACGCAATCCACAAGATTCTTCTTATCAAATTTGAATTGAGAAAAGAAATCAAATTAACAGTCATATCTATAGGGTTATAGATATCGACGGAAAACTGATTATTCGAATTTGGAAAGCGAATAAAATCTATTATCGTATCTAAGTGATTATGGATAAGATAACGATTTTTCGTATCGCCGCGTATCGTACCTTATGAATAAGGTCGGATAGTCATCCAGATACGTTTTGAGTGTTTTAGAATATTGCGGACAGAGCAAACAATATCCCTAAGATTTAGCAATCCACCAAATATTCACAAAATATTTAAAACACCTAAACTAGGAATTTAAAATATTCTGAAAAAATATTGGATATCGATTGTACCTAATTTGACGGATATTTTCAATTCGAACTTGGATCGGACTCAGGCTTGCGGATCGGGAAGCAGCGGCTATGGGGCAGTGGCGACCAGTCGACGGCCGTGCCTAAGGGACTGTCGCCGGGGCACTCTGTGGGACTCGTGCGGCAGAGAGTTGGACTGCAAGGAGGACCGTTGCTCGCTGGACTTTCAGTGAAACCTGCAAGAGAATTGACAAAATGGCAAGTCGTGTAGGTCTCTACATTACTGGCCGACGCTGCTAGATGATCGCAGGACTGTAGCGAGGTGTCTTGAATAGGCGGTGGTGCACTGGGAGACGTGATATCAGCAAGAAGCAGAACAGTAGCTGTTCATAAAGGGAACCACCGCGCACCCGTAAAAGGAAGAGTCCTTTTGGTTGTTTTTGGTTGAATTTCTCTGCTCGAGATCACGTGGCCGTGACCTTCTTTGACTAAATATTCTTGACCTTAGTTGGTAGGATGTAATCAAAAGGCGACCTCTTGGACTCACGGTCTTCAACCTTCAACTCGGACAAGTCTTCAACTTGAAGACAGCAATGGGATCTCGTTAGTGTCGCTAAGATTTGGTCTGGACCCTCGAGTGCAAGGGAGTGAGGCTGAGGCGCTGCAATTCGCAGCGTGGAAGTCCAGCACCAAGGGACACGAACGGCGGCTGCGGAGGGACTTCCTTCTCTGGACCCTGTCTTTTCTCTAAATTTCAACAGAAAATCAATTCTGTGACCTCCCCCCTCTATATCTCTCTCGCTTTCTTGTGGCCGCATATGAAATTTTGTGGCCTCCCCCCGATAGAATCCTCAATGAATGTATTTATAGGCAAAGCTTAGGTTTTTTGCTTGCAATTATTTCCTATTTTGATTCAAAGAAAATATTGCAATATCTCTGTGATAATGTCAATTCATTCAATGATAATATCAAGATTAACAAATCAATATTTTCCAACTCGACAATTTCCAATGAAAATTTTAGCTCTTATAATGTTCATGGGTTTGGCCAAGAATTTTCTTGAACGCTGGCTTAGTCCAATTTCATTAAGTTTAGAGCCATTCACTCGAGTCCATCCACCGCCGGTCCGATAAATATATAAACTATATAGGCCTAATTAACTATTAATGAAAATGCTCCTAAAAACTATATGTTATGCGATTTTGATATTTTTGTTTCGGGGTTAAAATTTAACCTCTAATTTTCTATGCAATTAATCATTAAATTGTTAGTCAAAATTTAGGTGTCAACATACATCCACTTGACTTCAATTGTTTTTTGCCCTTTGGGACGATCTGTCAATTCCCAAGTATTGTTCTTCTCAATCGCTTCAATTTCAGCATCCATTGCAACTCTCCAGTTTTTATTTTGCACTGCTTCATCAAAAGTAGTTGGGTCACTATCTGCAAACAAAGCAAAATAGATCAAAGGGTCTTTGGATTGCTCAGCTCCTGACACTTCATAATCTTCCATCCATGCTAGCCTTCATCGGACACGTTGTGGTTGTTCTCTTGGTGTTGTAGTTGCTACGGAATTTCCAGCATTTTCTGTGGTGATTTGGCTCGTAGAAGGTTGCTGTTCCAGTTCGGTATCTTCCTGAAAATTTGCTGGAATTTGTTCATCACCATCACCACCATCTTGCTCACTCCACGGCCAGAATCTCTCTTCATCAAAAATCACATCTCGGCATATGATGATTTTCTTGGTTATAGGATCATAGAGCTTGTAGGCCTTTGATTGATCACTAATGCCAAGAAAAACACATCTTTCTCCTTTGTCGTCTAGCTTCTCCCTCTTCTGGTCTAGAACAAGGCATATCCAATACACCCAAAAATTCTGAAGCAATCTATTGTAGGTCTTCGTATGCTCCAAGCTTCTTCAGGTGTCTTATATAAAACAACAAGAGTGGGACATCTGTTCGAGAGATGAACGCTCCAATTGACTGCCTCTAGCCAAAAGCTCTTTGGAACTCCACTTGACGTCAAAAGGCTTCGCACCATATTTAGAATGGTGCGGTTCTTTCGTTCGCAGATGCCATTTTGTTGTGGTGAATAAGCTGTAGTGAGTTGTCTTTTAATCCCATGCTTCACACAAAAATCTGCAAATGTAGCCGAGTTGTATTCGCCACCTCATTATGTGCGAAAGACTTTTATTGGATTTCCACTGTCCTTTTTCAGCAAGTGTTTTGAAGTTCTTGAACGCTTCAAAAGCTTCAGATTTTTCTTGCAAAAAATAAATCCAAATCTTTCGATTGTAATCATAAATGAAGGTGATGATATACCGTTTACCTCCATTGGAAATCGGAGATATTGGCCCATAAATATCTGAATGGACCAGTGCCAATGGCTTCTTTGCTCTCCATGCTTTTTCTTGTGGAAATTGAGCATGGTGTTGTTTGCTAGCAGCACAATCTTCACATATTTCGGACAGAGCAGTGATTGGGGGAAGTCCCTTCACAATCTTCTTTTGATGTAATGTCCGCAGTTCACCAAAGTTGAGATGTCCATATCTGAAATGCCATTCCCAAGCTTCCTCTTTTAATCTTGCAGCGAAGCATGAGTGGGAAGTGCTATGAAGATGTAGTGGGAACATCCGACTGGCAGTTATTGTAACTTGAGCAATCAGACCCAATTTCACATCATGGATTCTGCAAACACCTCCTTTGAGTGAAATTTGATAGCCCTTCAGATGTAATTAGCTAGCACTTAGGAGGTTGGTCTTTAATTCTGGAACATAAAACACTTCTTTGATGGTATGTACTGAAGTCCCTTTAGGAACAATTGCAGCCGTCCCTTTCCCCATGACTGACATATTAGGGTTGTCTCCAAATTTTACTGTGGTGCAGAATGACTCATCTAGTGTAGAGAATGCTTTTTTGTCTCCACACATGTGGTTACTACAGCTAGTGTCGAGATACCACAAGTTTGATGAAGTTTTCTCTTTTTCTTGACACACCATTAGGAGAGTTTCTGCTTCTTCCTTTTCTACTGCAAAATTAGTCATTTCCATACTTTGTGTATTTAAATTGGTTCGACATTCAGATTTGTAATGCCCCTACCTGTGGCATTTAAAGCACTCCAGTTTGGATTTGTCTGTTGACCTTGGTCTGAAATCAGTTAAGTGTCGACCTCCATGTCCTCATCCTCTACCTTGAGAATCACGAGAAAAATAGTCATCAGATTTTTGATTGAAATTGCAGTGATCATTGGTTGTCCTTACTCTGCTTCTGCCACTATTCGTTCTTGCTGCTGACGAAAAGTGATCTGCAGTTGAGGCCTTCAATGCCTTCTCTTTTGGTTCTTGCTGTAGGAAATTTTGTTCATGAACCAACAACGATCCTTGCAACTCATCAATTGAGAGTTCTTCAATGTCCTTGGCTTCTTGTATGGAACAGACAACAAAGTTGAACTTTGGTGTCAAGGAACGAAGAATCTTCTCAACTATTGAGACGTCTTCCGTCTTGTCTCCATGGATTTGCATCTTATTGACAATCGCCATTGTCTGGGAAAAGAAATCTGTGCTTGTTTCTCCCAATTTCTTTCTTAGCAATTCAAACTCTCCACGAAGCATTTGAAGTTGCTCCCTTTTGCTCTTGCACTTCCTTGATATTTTTTCTTCATGCAATCCCATATATGCTTGGAGGTGTCCTTGCAGAGAATTGTCTCTAAGATGGATATGTCAATAGCCTGAAACATATAGTTTTTGGCTTTAAGATCCTTCAATTTTGCTGCTTCCAGAGCTATTCGTTGTGCTGCTGTCAACTGAGCTCCTTCCTCTGGTTCGGCAATACCAGAAGAAACAACGTCCCAATACTCCATAGACTCGAGGAAAATTTCCATCAACATACTCCAGTGGTCATAATGACCATCAAAACGAGGAATAACAGGTTGAACAAAGGTTTCTATGGCCATCTCAACTGCTACAAGACAGGCTTCTGCTCATACACTCTCCTTGTGATTCACTCTTTTTGTATCTCACAATTACTCTCGTGTTTCAACCCTCAGGACTCTCTTTTGAACACTCACTTTTCTCCCCTGTTGTTGCTCTGATACCACTGTTGAAATTTTAATCAAATAAGCCCAGAAAAGAAGACACTTAAAACTGAAACTTGACTACTTCAACACGTGGGCCCTGAGCTCTCAGCCCGATCGATTCCTCCACAGCAGCAGCCGCATTGCTGTGCTCGACCCGCTCAGCCGCTTCCAGTCCTCCGACAACTACTCGCTCTACACCTCCGACTACGGCGTCGCAGCTATGCAGAGAAGGATGACCCTCGACTTCGATGGCAACTTGCAGGTCTACAGCCGTGAGCCGGGCTCGACCAACTGGACCGTGACGTGGGAGGCGATCAGCGGCATCCCCTGCGTCATCCACGGTGCGTGCAGCAACAACAGCCTCTGCAGCTACGACCCGACCAAGGGCCGGAGCTGCTCCTGCATGCCTGGGTACGTCCCCAAGGTCCCAGGCAACTGGTCGACCGGTTACGCGCCCGATTTCGCATTCTCCGACGGGTGCGTTGCCGACGAGATCAGGTTCGTGAAGCTCCTGTACGTCGATTTCTATGGCTACGACTAC
This sequence comes from Syzygium malaccense, assembly GCA_031216405.1. Classification (NCBI taxonomy): domain Eukaryota; kingdom Viridiplantae; phylum Streptophyta; class Magnoliopsida; order Myrtales; family Myrtaceae; genus Syzygium; species Syzygium malaccense. Next base: position 12,178,475 of record CM062258.1, read on the forward strand.
AACGCCATCTTCAATACCACCCTCGAGAAGTGCCGGCAGACTTGCCTGAGCCTTTGCGACTGCCGAGGATTCCAGTACAGCGAGTCAATCTCCGGTGGCACGTTCGATTGCTACCCGAAGATCAAGCTCCTGAATGGCCACAACCTGCCCAGCTTCACCGGCGAGTTCTTCATCAAGGTCCCCAAGAACAAGACCATCACCGAGGACCAGTTGGTGACGAGGACTCAGTACACTTGCTCTCCCACCCCGGAGGTGAAGGTCTTGGACAGGAGCAAAAACGGGGGGATGAGCTTTGTGCTCTGGTTCGCCTGTGTGGTCGGAGGGATCGAGATCGTGGTGGTGTTCTTGGTGTTGTTCTTCCGATTGGGAACCAGCAGGACGTCACTTCCGCGCACCAGTTCTACCTCCACGCCACGACCGGATTCGAGTCCTATGATGAGCTCAAGAAGGCAACGAGGAATTTCAGCAAGGAGATCGGGAAAGGCACAGGCGGGATCGTGTACGAGGCCCTATTGCCGGATGATCGGGTCGCGGCAGTGAAGGTGCTCGGCAATGCCACAACTGGAGAGGTCGATTTTCTGGCCGAGGCTAGCACGATCGGGAGGGTGAACCACATGAATTTGATCGAGATGTGGGGTTACTGTGCCGAGGGAAAGCACAGGCTTTTGGGATACGAGTTCATGGAATACGGGTCGCTGGCACAGAACTTGTTGTCACCCGAGGTCCATTGGAAGAGGCGATTCGACATCGCGGTAGGTACTGCAAAAGGTCTAGCTTATCTCCACGAGGAGTGCATGGAGTGGGTTCTGCATTGTGACGTGAAGCCTCAGGACATACTCTTAAGACTCTAATTACCAACCCAGAGTTGCGGATTTTGGGCTTTCCAAGCTAATGGACCGAGGGAAGGTGGATTCCGATTTCTGGAGAATCAGAGGAACCGAGGGTACATGGCTCCCGACTGGGTCTCAAATCTGCCCATCACATCCAAGGTGGACGTCTATAGCTACGGTATCATCATGTTAGAGATGGTGATTGGAATTAGCCCGACACGAGTGTCCAGTCATTGGAGAGTGGAGGGGACGCCAAGCAAATCCGGCTCGTCCCATGGGCGAGGAATAAGATGAAGGAACAGGGGAGGATGGGGTCCCGTTTGGAAGAGATGGTGGGTCCCGTGCTCAAGGGCGATTACAACCCAAAGGAAATGGAGATCTTGATCGAGGTCGCGCTCAAGTGCGTGGAGGAAGATTAAAACGCCAGACCTACCATGAGCCAAGTGGTGGAAATGCTTCTGAGGCATGAGAATGATGGTTAGATTAGGGTACGAGTGAAGTGGGATTGATTCAGGTGCTATTTCTCTGTTCACACAGGATGATTGCTTCTTAAAATATTTAAATCTGCAATGGCTTGGCATCATCTCGTTGCTTGAAGATATGAAGTCCAATGTTAACTTAGCCAAGGTTTACATTCTTGAGAATAACAGATTCTGTCCCCTTTTGTTGGCTGGGTCACAGAGATCTCCAAGCGAAAGCGGGCCCAATACTCTTCTATTTGTCCTTTGAAAGCGATTCATCCCTAGCAATTTGTATTTATTTTCTGGACTTGAGTTCACATGATCCGGTCCATCATAGCCGTTGACATGAGTTTAATATTGAGAGGTATCCGACCTAATTGAGTCGAATGGTGACAAGTTTTTGCCAGTGGTGATTGTGCAGATACAATATATGAACTCACTCAATGATAGGCTAGAACTAGCTTAAGTAAATTTTTAAAAAAGTTGTAGATCTAGTCGATGCTGGCAGCTCTCTCTCTCTCTCTCTCTCTCAAGTCGACATTGTTATGTTTATGTGATAAAAGAGATGGCAATGGGTCGATCTTGGAGAAAGTGATAGGAGTGTCTTGGGTTTCCCTTCAAGATAAAGTAGAAAATAGAGGGGGCCAACTATCAATTGATTGAGAGCGGCATTTTTTTTAGTCAAGACAAGTTGACGTAGAATCTTTCAAATGGCACCTCTATCATCAATTGCTCGATGCTTACGGTTTCTTTCCTACGAATTTTATGTTCAAAGGTACCGATGGAGTTGTCCACACAAGTTGAAAATAAGCTAAGATGGGGCAATCACAAGAGAATGCTACAGCTATTACGTGAATCCGAAGTGACCTCGAAAAAATGCAGGATTTCATCATTTAAAATGGTCTTGAGTGAAGAATAAGCATGATTCCGACCCGAACTTCAGGTCCCCTTTCATTCAATGAACCGCTTGTGCTCTTCTGGTCTATTTCAGCAACACCATTCGCCCTTTCCTCATTCTTTACAAAGGTCAGTTTCATAGTTAGAACGAATGCTAACTGTATGAGCTATCTATTTGTCAATTTTAACTGGACTTTTTATAACCATATGTCGAGCATAGTATTGTTAATAGTACGAAATCACTGCATAGGTACTAAGTTGAGTAGAAGCGTAAGCATGAGCCAAATAAGTAGATTGAAGCAAAGAAAAGTCGAGTAACATTCAGCCTCGACTTGAAACTTGCAAATGGACAGCTTTGACTCAGAGCAAGGAAATGAGTGTCAAAATTCATTTGTTCCATCAACTCTCATTTGGGAACGGATTTCAACAAGCCATGGAAACTCAGTATGCAAGACCAACCATATCAAACTTTCCGGTGCACCCATCCTCTTCGTCTCTCTCTGTCACTCTCTCTCCCTGTGCCCCCCGCCCATGCTATACCCTAATTTGGGGCTGGATGTGCAAATGAATGGAGCAACTTCATACGCCCCTATTGAGACGCTATAACTATGAAATATAGGTCAAACATCTTTTTAAAAACTAACACTCATTTTGACAACTGTAATTATTATGGAAAAAAATATATCAAACATCTTAGTTATGGCTTCGATTGTATATGTATTCATGCATGGAGGAACTCGCAACAAAGAAGCATCATCATCACTAATTAGCTTTTCGGCTAATTAGATAAAAAGTCAGCCCATTCCCAACTCATTGATGTCTCTTGTCTCCACTTTTTTATTACTTTTGATCCGAAATTAACATCAATCACCTAACTCCACATTTGTCCTTTTATTATTTTCTAAGCCTGCATTTGTTCGTCTGGATTTCTAGTTAAGATAGGACTGAATAAGATAGGATATGAAATCTAAGAAATTTGCTATATCCTATCTCTTGTTTGATGAATCGCAATAATAAAACCAGAGATTTTCACATCTTACCATGTCCATTATTTGCTATGAATATCATATTAGTGTAAATAAACCTAAAAATTGTACAAACGGAGATGATAAAAATCTCTTGCGACACTCTTACCTACTTCATTTTTATATGCTTATTTTTTTATTATTTTTCCCTCTCTTTTTAAATTAATTTCTTTTTTTATTTCTTTTTCCCCTTCCATCATTCTCTAATAAAATTTTATTAAATAGCAAACTATACTAATATACCCAAAATTTTTAATAAATATAAATACTAAATGTATTTATATATATATATATATGAAATTTGTATCATAAGATAGAAAGAAATTTAAATATTTAAATAAAAATAAAAATAAAAATAACGAAATTATTTTTATTTTTTTGTTATTTTGATTTTTTTATATTAAAATTCAAATATTATTTTAATTTTATTAATTTAACAGTCTGTTATTCAAGAAAAATAACTTTTATAGTATGGAAATTAGAAATCCTATCCATTCTTATCCCACCTCTCTCATGGGATAATTTTATCCGGGTTATATCCCTCCTATATCCGACTTTATCCTGCCTTGGGCAGACACCAAACACACGATATGATAAAATTTATCATATTATGAATTTTATCTCGACTACTAAACATAGCCTAAGTGGATTACAACTAACAAAGTTCCCCAATTTAACTTGTCACATTAAATAAATTAGGTTAGGGAGAGAATGTTGAAGCGAACAAAGGTCTACATCTCATCTCATATTTATCCTCCTAGAATTCGTTTTCTTTTTTAAATTTGGGTTTGGGATTAAATAAAAGTTCCCCAATCTAAGTGGATTACAACTAACAAAAATTCCCCAATTTAACTCGTCGCATTAAATAAATTAGTTTAGGGAGTGAATGATTTGCTTTAAGCAAACTACGGTCAACATCTCATCTTATATTTTTTATTCTAAAAAATTTCTTTTTAAAAAAAAAATTGGGTTTGGGACATGATTAGACTCGGGTCACGTCAGGAGAAGTCTCAATGTTCCAAATCTCACTTAATGGTTAAGAGTAAGTGCCAACTGCCAATCGCGTGACGATAACTGGAAAAACAAAAATTAGATGAATTTATGACCCAGTAATAAACTATGTTCATTTAAACTTCGAAGAGCATTAATTTTTTTTAATGGAAATTATGTAATTCGATTTTACACTACCCATTGCCAGCTATGTCGATATGTTGTATACTTATAGCTTTAGAAGTTAAGGGAATATCAAAATCAGTAATAACAAAGGTGGCTAGCTGAGAAAAAAATACATGGCTTGTATATTATCTAGATGATGTAAATGTTACGTGCATTGGATAGAGATAAATGTATATTGATAATTGAAGAGATTAACTCCAGTTTAACTATAATGACAAATTGAGCCCTTGAGTTGAGTTTTTCAATAAATCATTAATTATCTCCTGGTGATTTAATAGGACTACTTCTAATGGGAATACTGAACAGTAGTAGATGTGATCAATGAAGAAACGAGAGATGGAGTTGGACCTGGGAAACTGTCTGGTGGGTCAAAATGAAATCAAACGGGCTAAAAAAATCCGATCCATAAGTTGGTGGGTCCAAGTCAAGTCGGCCCAATTGAATGTTTCCTGCCAATGCCAACTATCGATAGAATTATTAAAGGATGGGGCGCAAGTATCGGTATATACGTTCGAACCATTGTAGGTCCAGATTCACTACGCTTGCACGCATAAATGGAGTTACACGCTACACATGGAAAACCGGTTTCGTCGATCGATAACGTAACCGAATAAGTGTTTTGGCAACATTCTCGAAAACATCATGTGTGCTTAGGAAATTAACTTACAAATGACTTGTGACTTAACCAAAAGTAGGGCCATGGTACCGAAAAGGCGTCGTGGGATGTTAATCCGTCCCATGCATGATTGACTCTTGGACTTAAGATCTCTAGATTGCCTTTAACCAATTCCTTTACACATGCAATTAGTTAGTTTGATTTCCCCTACGTTGATTGAATCCAATCGATCTAGGTTTACCTCTACTGATCAATGGTGACTCTAGTACGGTATTAAAGTTTGTAGCCATATTGGATTTTGGAAGATCTTAGGATCTGGGGCACCCTAACTGGCGACTCCTGGTTTGCACAATATAAGGTGCTACGTACGATTGGAAGAGAGAGGAGCTAGGGTCTTTGGTGATGGCTTATTAGCTGCTGTATACATTTATCATTACCAAAATGACATCTTATAAATTACACAAAGACTCGTATCTAAATTGACTTGCACTTTTTGCTCAATGAAAATATTGTGAATTATGCAATTTGATTTTTTTTTTAATTCGAGACACCTGAAACTTTCGCAATATATAGAAATTGACATGTAGATCATTTATATTTTATATTTTTTTCATGACTTTTCGGCTAAAAAGAAGTAGAAATGGAAATCAACTGAAAATATCTTATCAGTGTCATCTACTATCATATATCAAAGTATTATCATTAATAATAATTATTCATAATCTCTTTTGATTAATACATGATCGGCTCGTGTCTCAAGGCTCTTGCCTAGGCCTAGCCTGACCAATGATTCGGCATCGAATTTTTTGTCCGCGCCCACCTCAGGTCCTAAACATTCAGCGTAGCCCTTGCCATTTTGCAAGGGCGCCCTCAGATTAGGCGGTCGTTTGACGAGGTCTACCAACAATAATTGTAATATATTTCCATTCGGTGTGCGTGGACGAGAAAAAAACAATTGTCGCAATCAATGTTTAGAGAGTGACTTGTATAGTACAGAGTCCTTTCCAGGTGGCAATTGCTATCATTAAAAATTTCGCATTCCAACTTTGAAAAGTTCTCGAGAAGAAGGGTCAATACCTTTATATTGGTATGTCCTTTGAATTTTTGAAGCATTTAATAAATAAAATCCAAAGACCAAACGCCACAATTGAAAAGTCAAGAACAATGCCCATGTTGTATAATTGGTTCCTACGATCATGAAATGTTCAAAGTTGGGGGCTTGTTTGATGACCGCCCTTAAATGCTGAAAGTCTCAAACTTTCTAATTGAATTATCAATTGGATTTGCTAACATAGAGTAAGGCATGACTAAAATAAACAGCTTGGGTGAAAATCACTCGAAAACCTTAATTCAGCCGAACCTACTTATTGATAGCTACTAGAATTCACATAGACCATAAGAAAGTTTAGTATTCTCCTAAAGGCTTTTTGTTCATATCTTCATGCTATTTTAAAATATTTATTTTGTATTTTTATAATTTGTTGATCGAGACATCTTGTATCTGTAACGACCCAAATTTCCATAAAATTTGAACCCTAAATGAGTATATACATTAACTCTACTTCGATTTTCCGATAAATAACCAACTTATTCTCAATTGTATAAATGATTTAACCTTAGAAAATATACATCAAAACTCCATGTACAAAAACCCATATTCACTTTCGTTGTGCACTCTGATCCAATCTTTACTAGTGATCTTCGGAAGCATTTATCTAATTCTCTTGAATTCCTAACCTGATAAATCTGTAAAATATTGGGTGAGCCTAAGCTCAGTAAATGAACTCTCTAGTTTTAAAATAGAAGATCATCTTACCACTCGACCCGGAAGCATCACAACATAATACAATCAATATTTCATCACAATACACTTATATGAATCACTATAATTCAAGGAATACCTTTTATCGTTTATATAAATGTAACCGATTCCTTAATCAATCTTGTATTCAAAACAGAATAATTCAAATACTCGAGAAGAACTAGATCCATCATATATGATTCAAGCACTTATCATCCAATCCAAATTCGATATATCAAACATTTTAATCTTCTATGAGCACGTATCATCGTAAACATCAAAATTTATATCTTTAACTACATATTCGAATTAGTCATCACTTTTCCTCTTTAATAGCAAGGATATCAACAAAATAGCGTGAACCCAAGACGAGTACAGGATAATTATGTTCGTCAAGTGATGAAGTAACTACAATGCCTTTTCTATCATGATATGCCAATGAAAGCCATTAGCAACATTACATAAGGTCATTCACTCAAATGCAAGCAGATGACATATTATTTCATAATACCACCTCGTATTTAATCAATTTACACACGAGTTCACATTCGTCATTGGTCAGGACCATCTTTATTCACGAGGCATCTCGACTAATGAAGTATCGTCACCACCAACTTATGAGGGATGGAATCATTTATACCCTTTGCCACGCCTTGGCCCATTCATCACAGGTGTCCTTTTCATTAATAAGGATAAATATACTACTGTACATCCGTGTGATTATGATCATTTCTTAACACCATACACATATCATGACTACAAGAGTCATGTCATACCATGACTACACGAGTCATGTCATCACAAGATTTCATATCATCTCAACCTTGTAGAGAATCGTCTCATACTGTAGAACATCTGATTAACTTCAGAGTCTCATCCACATACTCATGCAAGGAAATTCGCTTCGTGGCATATAGGTCATGACAAAGGTCTTAATCACATAACATCATTCACATACATTTCATAACAACATAACAATTGTCATTTCTCACGCAATTAATGATAGATAATTAATTATGTGCACTTCAACAAATATTTCATCATTCTTTCCATGCTAAGCCATCATAATATAATTGGAAGCCAAGATAGGTAATCGGAAACTTAGGAGCTGATGCTCATAAATTGACCACATGAACATCAACAACTCAAATCATTGACAACGTGAACATCGACAACGCAAATGATCAACCATGTGAACATCAACAACTCAAAGAATCAACAGTATGAACATCGCCAACTCAAAGAATTGGCCACGTGATTAATAGACAATACTTAGTCAAATTACAAAAATATTATTATCAAATCTAGTTTCGCCATTTTCACACTTTCACTTAATGAAGCCATATTAATTAAATTAAACACCAAAAGCCATTTATTTTTCATCTAAAACATACGAGTATTTTATTTACACTATGGGCATGACACATATTTTATAAAATTGCCAAAACAGCCCACTTCCAAATTAATTACACAATTAGGTCCAATTTTGCATAGTTAGATACTTTGTCTAGATTAAGCAATGAACTCTAAAAATAACTTAACCACTTATCATAATAAGGTTCCTCCAATGTGAACAGTCCCCAGAAATTTCAGTATTTACAGATTCACCCTCAACTTGGTGAAATTACAAATTTACCCCTAAAGCTTATAAACTCATTTTTTTAACCAGTTTGATTTCCTTGAATTAATATTACTTAAAAACCCACTAAAAGACACTAAAAATCATAAAATAACAATGTTCACAGCCCCTCTCCATTTCTGAAAATTCGAAATTGCCCCATACCTTGACAAGAAAATTACCAAAGTACCCTTTTTATGCCTAGTTTTACCATTTTCTCATTCTTTCCTATCTAAGGTGCAACAAAACCATTTGGGTATTCTTTCAAAAACCTTTTAGGCATACATTAAAGATTTCAATATAGACAAGAAATCACTATAACTCTACTTGTAAATCTTGGAACCTATTTTCACTTAAGATCAAATTTAAACTAAACTAACAAACATAACCAACCAAATCAAGAGTACTAAGTAGATCAATCTAACTTAGCCCCTAGAGTTTTCACTTACCTTGAATGGGATCTTGAACAACCAAAGCCTTTAATCACTTTGTAAGACTCTTGAAAGTTGAGACTAAAATCACAACTTAATAAGATAGTTAGAGGTCGATCGAAACTTCGAATTGGAAAAAGTTGTTTCATTTATGGAAGATGGGGAGCTGAAGCAATTCTTGAAGTGGAGATTGAAGGGGGTGATGTCTCGGCCAAGAAAGGGGAAAGAGGATGTTCTTTTATTTTCTTTTTCTTAACTTCACTAGTAATGATTGCTACAAACCTTGATTAAGTTAAAATGTCATGAATGATGTCATTTTGATGACTAAGTTCAATGGCAAAAATACAAGCATGTGGGTTAAATACTAGGTCTAGAATCAAGAGAAGTGTTCAAGTGAAAAGGTGATAAGTGGCTTACTTTGGTTGATTAAAAAAAGAAGATATTTGATGTTTCGTCTAGATAGTTTGCAATTCAGTAAAGATATAAGAAAATCAGTACCCGTTCTAAACACCGATAAGTCAGAAAAATATTTTAAACTCAATGAAATTATCTACAAAAGCTATCGAACGTTAGGAAAATCTCGACTTAGTGAATTTTAACTTTGAAAATTATTCGATAATTATTTCATAGCATATCGATCCCTGCCAACAGTTACTATGGCAATGCGTGGTTCACCTCACTCTATATAATCAACCTATGTACGAATGCCCAGTAATTACATCCTAACGGAATCACATTCCAAAAGTCATGGATACATAAATACATTTTGCTATCGTGCATGATAAATTCGATAATCCAACTGGGATTTCTACTTGTGACAATTATCATCTTCATTTCCTACATATTAGTAATTGATGTAGGAATTTCCAAATGTTACAGCATCAGTTGACAATGTTGAGTTTGATTGATTTTTCTATGAAACAATTGGGTATGATTTTGGATCTTCAATTTAAATAACTGACACCTCTCAATTTCACTAATAAACTATGCACACGACCATAAAATTCCACATTAATTTCACTATTCCATGTCATTCGTTAAAAGTCCATTGTCATTAAGACCATTACTTACGTTGGTTATCAAGCAGTGAACGCAAATTCAAGATTTGAATATCGGGTCTATCAAATAGATTCGACTCATATATTTCGGCATTTGTATTGTTCCGACACTTAACCTGGACATGCTTAACATTTTTCAGTGCTTAAAACTCAGTATCAACAAACGGGCCATAAATAAACTATAACCTAAAACGTAAAAAGGTAAAAATTACTTCAAATTAGATAGATCATAACTATAAGAAAATTTCAAAAATGCCCGCAGCTTGAGAATGTCCTCTACATCAAATGGGCAACTTTATATATCGAAATCGTATTCAATACGTATAGTTTGCCTGAATAGTTAACAGCACCGTTTAATGAGACTTTCTTTTTTCTTTTTGGCTGTCTGCTCTTTGACGAGTTTAAAAAAAGGGAAAAAGCCACAAAAAAACCCTAAACTTTACCACTTGTGACACATTTACCCCGAACCTTTTTTTGTGACACCAAAAACCCCAAACTTTATTATTTGTGACACATTTACCCTAACATACATTGTCTATGGGCATTTTCGTCTTTTTTGCTTTTTTCTTTTTTTTTTTTCCTTTCCGGCGAGGGCTCCCTCGCCGGCGTCGGGCGAGCCTCGCCGGCGTCGGGCGAGGGTCGCCCTTGCCTGGGCAAGCGAGGGCGAGCCTCGCCGGCGTCGGGCGAGGCTCGCCCTCGCCTGGGCGAGCGAGGGCGCGGGTCGCCCGACGCCGGCGAGCGAGGGCGAGCCTCGCCGGCGTCGGGCGACCCTCGCCCTCGCCTGGGCGAGCGAGGGCGAGCCTCGCCGGCGTAGGGCGAGGGTTGCCCTCGCCTGGGCGAGCGAGGGCGAGGGTCGCCCGACGTCGGCGAGGGTCGCCCTCGCCGGATCTGGCGAGGGCGAGCCTCGCCGGCGTCGGGCGACCCTCGCCCTCGCCTGGGCGAGCGAGGGCGAGCCTCGCCGGCGTCGGGCGACCCTCGCCCTCGCCTGGGCGAGCGAGGGCGAGCCTCGCCGGCGTAGGGCGAGGGTCGCCCTCGCCTGGGCGAGCGAAGGCGAGGGTCGCCCGACGCCGGCGAGGCTCGCCCTCGCCGGATCTGGCGAGGGCGAGCCTCGCCGGCGTCGGGCGACCCTCGCCCTCGCCTGGGCGAGCGAGGGCGAGCCTCGCCGGCGTCGGGCGACCCTCGCCCTCGCTCGCCCAGGCGAGGGCGAGGGTCGCCCGACGCCGGCGAGGCTCGCCCTCGCCAGATCCGGCGAGGGCGAGCCTCGCCGGCGTCGGGCGACCCTCGCCGGCGTCGGGCGAGCCTCGCCGGCGTCGGGCGACCCTCGCCTTCGCTCGCCCAGGCGAGGGCGAGGCTCGCCCTCGCCAGATCCGGCGAGGGCGAGCCTCGCCGGCGTCGGGCGACCCGCGCCCTCGCTCGCCCAGGCGAGGGCGAGCCTCGCCCGACGCCGGCGAGGCTCGCCCTCGCTTGCCCAGGCGAGGGCGACCCTCGCCCGACGCCGGCGAGGCTCGCCCGGCGCCGGCGAGGCTCGCCCTCGCCGGATCCGGCGAGGGAGCCCTCGCCGGAAAGGAAAAAAATAAAAAAAATAAAAAAAATCAAAAAGACGAAAATGCCCATAGACAATGTACGTTAGGGTAAATGTGTCACAAATAATAAAGTTTGGGGTTTTTGGTGTCACAAAAAAAGTTCGGGGTAAATGTGTCACAAGTGGTAAAGTTTGGGGTTTTTTGTGGCTTTTTCCCTTATAAAATCCATGCCACGGCTACGATGAGCTGGATCCATATGAACTCAAATTCAGGAACTAAATACAAATTGCGGGGGATGAATCGCTTTCGGAGGACAAATAGAAGAGTATCAACATCGCTTTTGCTTGGAGATCTCTGTGACCAGCCAACCAACGGGGACAGAATCTCTGTTATTTTCAAGAATGCAAGCTAAGACTGAACCTTGTTCAAAATGTAAGTTAACCTTTGCCAAATTAACATTGGACTCCGTAACTTCAAGCAACATAATCTGTGACCAGAGTAACACCACCGGAGTCCATCCCGCATCACTTTGCACAGTGATCAATCATTATTCTCATGCCTCAAGAGCATTTCCACCACTTGGCTCATGGTGGGTCTGGCGTCCTTATCCTCCTCCACGCACTTGAGAGCCACCTCGATCAGGATCTCCATTTTCTTTGGGTCGTAATCGCCCTTAAGCGCGGGATCCACCATCTCTTGCAGACGGGACCCCGTCCTCCCCGGTTCCATCATCTTATTCCTCGCCCACGGGACGAGCCGGATTTGCTTGGCATCCCCCCCGCTCTCCAATGAGTGGGCACTTGCCGTCGGGCTAATCCCCGTCACCATCTCTAGCATGACAATCCCGTAGCTATAGACATCCACTTTGGAGGTGATGGACAGATTTGAGACCCATTCGGGAGCCATGTAGCCTCGGGTTCCTCTGATTCTCGAGAAATCGGAATTCATCACCTTCCCTCGGTCCATTAGCTTGGAAAGCCCAAAATCTGCGACTTTGGGTTGGTAATCGGAGTCTAGGAGTATGTTCTGAGGCTTCACGTCGCAATGCAGAACCCACTCCAAGCACTCCTCGTGGAGATAAGCTAGACCCTTTGCAGTACCCACCGCGATGTCGAATCGCCTCTTCCAATGGAGCTCAGGTGACGACAAGTTCTGTGCCAGCGACCCGTGTTCCATGAACTCGTACACCAAGAGCCTGTGCTTTCCCTCGGCGCAGTAACCCCACATCTCGATCAAATTCATGTGGTTCACCCTCCCGATCGTGCTGGCCTCGGCCAGAAAATCGGCCTCTCCAGTTGTCGCATCGCCGAGCACCTTCACCGCCGCGACCCGATCATCCGGCAATAGGGCCTTGTACACGATCCCGCCTGCGCCTCTCCCGATCTCCTTGCTGAAATTCCTCGTTGCCTTCTTGAGCTCGTCATAGGTGAACCGCTTGAACCCGGTGGCCGCGAGGAGGTAGCTCTGGTGCGCAGAAGTGACGTCCTGCTGGTTCCTAATCAGGAAGAACCACACCAAGAACACCACCACGATCTCGATCCCTCCGACCACGCAGGCGAACCAGAGCATGAAGCTCACTGCCCCGTTTTTGCCTTTCTTGGCATAAGTCCTGTCCAAGACCTTCACCTCCGCGGTGGGAGAGCAAATGTACCGAGATCTCTTCACCAGCTGGTCCTCGGTGAAGGTCTTGTTCTTGGGGACCTTGATGAAGAACTCGCCGGTGAAGCTGGGCAGGTTGTGGCCATTCAGGAGCTCGATCTTCGGGTAGCAATCGATCGTGCCGCCGGAGCCCGACCTGCTGTACTGGAATCCTCGGCAGTTGCACAGGTTCAGGCAAGTCTGCCGGCATTTCTCGAGGGTGGTATTGAAGATGGTGTTGTAGTCGTAGCCATAGAAATCGACGTACAGGAGCTTCACGAACCCGATCTCGTCGGTCACGCACGCATCAGAGAACGTGAAATCGGGCACGCAACCGGCCGACCAGTCGCCTGGGACCATGGGGACGTACCCAGGCACGCAGGAGCAGCTCCGGCCTTTGGCCGGGTCGTAGCTGCAGAGGCTGTTGTTGCCGCACACGCCGTGGATGAAGCAGGGGATGCCGCTGATCGCCTCCCACGTCACGGTCCAGTTGGTCGAGCCCGGCTTGCGGCTGTAGACCCGCAAGTTGCCATCGAAGTCGATGGTCATCCTTCTCTGCATGGCCGCGATGCCGTAGTCGGAGGTGTAGAGCGAGTAGTTGTCAGAGGACTGGAAGTGGCCGAGCGGGTCGAGCACAGCGATGCGGCTGCTGTTGTAGAGGAATCGGCCGAGCTGAGAGCTCTGGGCCCACGGAAAGGGCCAGTACACACTCGAGATCGAAGGGCCGTCGAAGACGAGGCGGAGGACATTGTCGTTGTCAAAGTAGAGCTTGTAGAACCCGGTCGAGCAGTTGTACCGGCTCCGAGCGGAGATCAGGAAAGTGTTTCTGGTGAGTGGTTGCTGAGGTAGGAGGGTGTCGGTCGGCGAGTCGAAGCTCTGCCACAGGACGACGCCGCTGTCGTCGGCTAGGACGAGGTTCCCGGTGTCATTGAGGCGGAGCTGGGCGGCGGAGGAGGAGCTCGTGCCGGAAGACCAGACTTCGCCGCCGGCGTGGCCGGCGTCGGTGAGGACGAGGTTGCCCGAGTCGAGGAGGGAGAAGGTGGAGCGTCGGCCGTTGACGGGGGCCTGGCGGTTGGCCATCCAGACGGGGGTGCATTTGGCGCCGGAGCAGGGGGGGTCGCTGAACCAGACGGCGAAGCCGTAGGCGTTGTCGCCGACGGGGAAGAAGCCAGCGGAGAAGGCGCCAGAGGGGGAGACGAGGACGTCGGCGGGGTCCTCGACGGAGAGGGATGCGCTTTTGGCGAGGCTGGGCAGCGCCGAGGTGGAGAGCCGACAAGATTGGAGGAAAATGAAGACGAAGACGAAGAGGGGGAGGAGGAGCGAGAACGGTGGAGGAGCCATAGGACTCGGCAGCAAAAGATGAGTGCAGTGAATCTCGCCAAGGACGAGATATATACAGTTGGTCGACGGTTCCGCATCTAGAATAGAAAGGTTTGTCATCGCCTTTACGAGAAACGTTGACCATGGCGTCCATCGTCAATCCAAGCACAGTATCTCACCCAACGAATCATTGCGTGTGATTGTATTGTCCACATGGTGAACGTTCAATGTCCGAAGAGAAGACCCTCCCGACCCAAAAAAAAGGTCCGAAGAGAAGACCCTTGCGACCGACAAAAAAATGTCCGAAGACCCATGGTCGTTATTAAATTGGCGATTAAACTTATCGATTGATAGTTCGATTTTGATTTTGTTTTCAACCAACTCGCTTTGATAGAGTGTTGCGAAAAAAAATTGACGTCGTGACTTGCATGACATTGACAAATAACTAGTGAACTCGAATGGTAGCCTAACAATTGCTCAGCTTTACAACTTCTATAACAGGTAGTTAACTTTCTTCTATAATAGGTAGTTCAACATTAAGTTTCAATTACACCATTGCGGTTCAGTTGACCCGTATAAATAAATAGTATTTTGCCAAGGATGCATACTCATCGTTTTCTATCGTGCATCCATTAGCTATCTCCATCATAAGATCGCAATATATGTTTACATAACTCTTGATCTTGCCATACTCAACTCAAACCCCACCTAATCTGGTGTTGAGGTGGGAAACGGCAATCGATGGCGGATGGGGATGGAGACGGAGTTGCTGAGGTAGGACGTTGGTGGAAGGCTATTAAAACGATCGATGGTTATCGGAAAGACTAGGGTTTGAGGAGGGGGGCTTGAGAATTTTCCAAAGAGATGGTAATTTGGCATATTCCTCGTGTGGTTTTGTCTCCAGGCTTGATAGATGTACTTCAAAAAATAGAGGTATACTTTTTCGTTACGGAATGAAAACTCAATTATGTTTTTGAATGAAAATTTGAGTTTTTTTTTATTATCTCTTAATGAAATTTTACAATTCTCAATACATGGATCGTTTTCGTGTCATGGTTTTAGACAATACACTATTCCAAACTAAATATGCTTAACATGTAGCCCTAAAACACCTATTGACATTTTCCCGAGAAATGTCGAGATCAATCACTTAGATTGCCGCATCAAGTTTGAAATGGGTTTTCCATCTTTCTCATCATCAGATTTATTTGATCGAAAGAAGAACTAAAGTTCTGAGAGATTTATAAGTTAAAAGGTTGGACTGATATGCTTCTTCTAAAGGCAGCAAGTTAGGTAACAAAACAACCGCAACGTCTTATAGAAGGTCCGGGCATATGGGCCGAGGTGGATAAAGACCAAGGCAACGTCAAGCAATGTGACAGTCATCTGACGTGGATGCTCTGCATACGATAAATCTTCGTTTTGACAAGTGGTTGCTTGTCCTAACGCAACTACTTGAGATTGGCTTGGTGTGGTTGGTTGCACTATGCATGCAATATCTAGGTAGCGTTTGGTAACCGGCCAAATAGTAACTATTTCTATTCTTTTATTCTCATAATCAGTTTTGGAATAGAATTCCGTTTGGTAAATATTTTGTTTCGGGGCATAAATTCACAAAAATCTGTTCTCGGAATCAATTTTGAAACAGAATCAGAAATGGAAAAGAAAAAATTTTGTTTTCTTCTTCTTCTTCCTTGGCTATGTCGGCCACCAGCCACAGGCTAAGGCCGGCAAGGGCGTCGCGACCCTCACCGGTGGCTGACGAGGGCTAGACCCTCGCTGTGTGGGCGAGGGTTGCCCTCGCCGGATTTAGTGTGGACGACCCTTGCTAGATCCGGTGAGGGCAGCTTGCGACCTGGGCGAGGGTCGCCCTCGCCGGATCTGGTGAGGGCAACCCTCGCCCAAGCCACTAGTCTCCCTCACCCAAGCCGCTAGCCACCCTCACTGGCTCTGGCCTGTGGCCAATTGCTGGTGTCGGTGACCTGGCCATGACCAAGGAAAGGGAAGGGGAAAAAAAAAAGAAAAATTCAAAAATTAAAATATTATTAATAAAAAAATTTTTATATAGTTACCAAACGCATTTTTGTTTTTTTTCTATTCCAAGAATATAATTTTTTTAGCAGTTACCAAATGCCTTAAAATACTTAGAAATTATTCTCAGGCACGGAATAAAAAAGAATTATTTCTAAGCAGAATTAGTTTCTGGAAACAGAATAATTGCTAAACACACCCCTAAAGTACCATTAGAGAAATGTCAAATTAGAGCCTATCCAGACATTTTCTTAAACTCGTCAAAGAGTGGACGGCCAAAAAGAGAAAAAAAAAAGTCTCATTAAATGGTGCCGTTAACTATACAGGAAAAATATACTCGTTGAATATGATTTCGATATATAAATTTGCCCATTTGATGTAGAGGGCATTCTCGAGTTGCGGGCATTCTGGAATTTTCTTATAGTTATAATCTAGCTAATTTGAAGTAACTTTCACCTTTTTTTTACGTTTTAGGTTATAGTTTATTTAAGGCCTGTTTGTTGATACTGAGTTTTGCGCACCAAAAAATTTAAGTATGTGAAGATTAAGTGTCGGAACATACCACTGCCGAAATATATAAGTCAAATCTATTTGATATAATCTGATATTCCGATTTTAAAATTTTCGTTCACTGCTTGATAACCAACGCAAGTAATCATTATGATAACAATGAACTTTTAACAAATGACATGGAATAGTAAAATGAACATGGAATTTTATGGTCGTACGCATATTTTATTAGGAAAATTGAAGCGTTAGCTATTTAAATTGAAAATCCAAAATCATAGCCCAATTATTTCATAAAAAAATCAATCAAACTCAACATTATCAACCGATACAAGATGTCTTGGTCAACAACGTATAAAAATACAAGATAAATCATAGCATAAAGATATGAACAAAAAGCCCTTAGGAGAAGATAGTAGCTTAGATAGGGCTTCACTTGTGCGATTTTGAAATATTAAATAAAGGTTAGAGACATGATGATCTCAATGAATTCTAGTCATTGTCACTAAGTAGGTCCGGCCCAATTAACGTTTCGAGTGGTTATTAACCTAAACTGTTAAATTTTAGTCGTGTCTTACCCTATGATTTACTCGAAATCTCAAAAGCAAATAGACTAAATAGTCGGTGTAAACTAAAATTTCTTGTCCGGCTCCCTAGCAAGCTTCGTGGATTGCGGGTCAATTTCATTCATCACATCACCAATATCTTCTATCATTTATATCAAGTAAAGTATAGAAAAAGAAATGAAAAGGACATGTACTTCAATCTGTACATATTATTTTGATCAGTCAACTTTAAAAGACATAGAATATATTTAATTTTCATAAACAGCTATATGAAAATAAAGTAATCCACAAATTAATATAAATCATGACAAGAATTTTTGGAGACCAAAACGATGTCCTGGGCTAGGCCCCACGCGCCCCACGTGGTTGACCACGCGCCCCACGTGGTTGACCACGCGCGCACGTGCGAGCAAGCCATTTAGCCACTGGAGCACCGTTTGTGGCCACACACGTGATTTGATCATGCGATTAGCCCATGTCACGCTTACATGGTGATCCTATCCCATGTCTCACGATGTCATTACCCGTGGTGGCACACGTGTTGCCACCTACGCTGAGGCTGCCTATGCCAGCATCTTATTCTTCACTTACAGATTTGGCCCAAACTTATAGAATTTACAAAATATTCTGCGGACCTTCAAAAAAGTTAATAATATGTCATCGGAAAGCTCGTTTTTAAAACATTTTAATGGTCCATAAGATTATAATGTAAGTCTCGGCAATTCTGGCTTTTTTTTCAAGTTCGGATAGAAATTTCTCATAAAAACAGTCAAAACTTTCCAAACACAATGAATGATTTATCGGCTACCATCAATATGAATACCGTGCAAACAGAAAATCGTTTTCGAAAAGCATCGTATTCGCATCCGTAAGGTCTTACTCATGGTACTTCACTTGGAACTTGTTACACCATGCAAATTGTTGAATACCAGTGCACGAGAAACGATCATTGCTCGCACTAATATCAATGACGGATGTTGATGTTAACGGAGCCGCGCCTTTTGCTCCCACGATCAACCAAGGGTCAATTATGCCGACTTGATTAATTGGTGGAGATCTCAATTTGCTGTACTTGTCTCTTTTGCTCATCTCGGGTTCGCATAATCTGAAGCTTCTTTTCTTTTTCTTATTACCACTCGCCCATGCCTGACTCTTTTTTTTTTCCTTATTTTATTCTCTTAGCAAGCATTTTCTATTTCTGACCGAATAACTGGATCGAAGTCTGCTCCGACTTTCATTTTCTATTTCTTTATGGAATAAGTCGCGATACTCAACCGAATGAAAGTTGTGGCACATGCAATCGTCTTTATCTTAATAAAAAAAAAAAGTTGTCAATCTCTGATTGTATAATAAATATGATAAAAGTGCAAATTAGGTGTATTCAATTGTGAATTGAGAATCTACGCAACTCTGTGCTTTTTTTTTTTGCTATGTGAGGGTGCTCTCTTTAGGTTGGCGCGTTTGACCTTCAAGCCTCGTCACAAAGAAGGGGATCCTCGATCTAATCCATTTGGCTCCTGTGTGATTGCAATCTTCTTTCCGCAATCGATGGCCACAAAGTGATAGGACATAATCTTTGACCGTACCCTCCAATTTCAGTTTTTTTTTCATTATGAATGGCCTGGAAAACAACACGAACGATTCGTATATTTTTAGTTTTTTTTGTGCAGTTCCGACCAAAGAAAAATTAAGTCACGTGCACACATCTAGCGCATGTCAAATTGCCACGGACTAGATGGCATGTGCACCCGACGCCTGCAGGCGAGACCGGCCTCGCCCAACGCCGGCGAGGTCGAGCCTCACTAGATCTGGTGAGGGCTCGATCTCGCCGGTGCCGAGCAAGCCCGGTCTCGCCTGCAACGGCAAGGTCGGCCTCGCTCGACGCCGGCGTGGTCAAGCCCTCGCTAGA
Source organism: Syzygium malaccense (assembly GCA_031216405.1). NCBI lineage: Eukaryota > Viridiplantae > Streptophyta > Magnoliopsida > Myrtales > Myrtaceae > Syzygium > Syzygium malaccense. Next base: position 12,197,882 of record CM062258.1, read on the forward strand.
TTTGGCAAAGCTCGACCTCGCCGGCATCGGGCGAGGCCGGTCTCGCCTGCAACGGCAAGGCTAGCCTCGCCCGACGCCGGCGAGGTTGAGCCCTCGCCGGCAACTGGCGAGGCCGACCTCGCCCAACCTAGGCGAGGGCGGCCCTCGCTCGACACCGGCGAGGGGGACCTCGCCTGAGGCCGGCGACCTCCGTCGGCCCTGGCTATGGCCGGTGGAGGAAGAGAAAAAAAAAGAAAAGGAAAAGGAAAATAAAAAAAAAACATAAAAGGAAAAATAATAAAAAAAATTAAAAAGTTACTGTTCCGGTGCCGGAACAGTAACATTCTTGCCGGCCGGCAGACATTTTGGCCGCCCGGCGACTCAGGCCCTTATTTGAGATTTTTTGGGCACTTTGGGTCCTTATTTGAGACTAATTGGGCACTTCATGCCCTTATTTGACACTATGTTCACTTTTGGCCCTCTTTTGAGAATTTGACCCCACTTAGAATCCTTAATTGAAATTTCCCCTCTTTTTTGGTACATAATGTTTTTGATCCACGTTGTTGAAGTTTGGATCTCGGCCAACCCTGAAACCTCCCTCGGACGAGCAATGGGTTAATCGGATTTCTAGGGCCACCATATCGTTAGGTTTTAAACTTTTAATGGATTATGCATTTTGTGTTGCAAAATGGTTTTACGTGCTTATAAAGAGCCGTGTTTTTCTTTATTTTCGATTGCAGCATATCTAATTGATGGGTTACAAACACGTGTACTAATAATAACTGTTTTGGTAAATTTTGAACTTTTAAATGTATTATCAGTTTACAAAATAGTTTCGTATCCTTATTTACTAAAGAGGTGTGTTTTCCCTCATATTTGATCGGCAAAGCTTCCCCCAACCAGATAAGAGTATAAATGGATACATTGCCGACCCTCCAACCAGGAATAGAGTAAAATATGATTCTTTGCGAAGCTCTATTTTTATTTTTAGATGATTTTTAAATTTTACTTAATAGATAATGTTATCCGAAACCAAATTCAATAACTCATTCACAAAACTACCCTTTGCTCCATTGACAAAAATTCGTTTACTTGTAAAGTTGTGTAAACGCAAAAATGAAAATATCAATTACAATCTAACAATTTTTTTCTTTTAACTTTCATCATTTTAAGCCGAACTTCTCAATTAACATTTAAATCTCTGCTCGTATGATTTTAATTTTGTACTATCTTATGTTTGCAACTCTTAATTTTTTGCTTTTATTTGGGCCAGATACCGTACTCAGTAGTAACAGCACCGGAATCCATGCCACATCACTCTGCACCGCACTCAACCATTATTCTCATGCCTCAGGAGCATTTCCACCACTTGGCTCATGGTGGGTCTGGCGTCTTTATCCTCCTCCACGCACTTGAGCGCGACCTCGATCAGGATCTCCATTTTCCTCAGGTCGTAATCGCGCCTGAGCACCGGATCCACCATCTCTTCCAGCCGGGACCCCATCCTCCCCGGTTCCATCATCTTAGCCCTTGCCCACGGGATGAGCCGGATTTGCTTGGCGTCCCCTCCGCTCTCCAATGAGTGGACGCCCGTCATCGGGTTAATCCCCGTCACCATCTCTAACATCACAATCCCATAGCTATAGACGTCCGACTTGGATGTGATGGACAGATTTGAGACCCATTCGGGAGCTATGTAACCTCGGGTTCCTCTGATTCTCGAGAAATCAGAACTGGTCACCTTCCCTCGGTCCATTAGCTTGGAAAGCCCAAAATCCGCGACTTTGGGTTGGTAATCGGAGTCTAAGAGTATGTTCTGAGGCTTCACGTCACAATGCAGAACCCACTCCAAGCACTCCTCGTGGAGATAAGCTAGACCCTTTGCAGTACCTACCGCGATGTCGAATCGCCTCTTCCAATGGAGCTCAGGTGACGACAAGTTCTGTGCCAGCGACCCGTGTTCCATAAACTCGTACACCAATAGCCTGTGCTTTCCCTCGGCACAGTAACCCCACATTTCGATCAAATTCATGTGGTTCACCCTCCCGATCGTGCTGGCCTCGGCCAGAAAATCGGCCTCTCCAGTTGTGGCATTGTTGAGCATCTTCACTGCCGCGACCCGATTATCTGGCAATAGGGCCTTGTACACGATCCCACACGAGCCTCTCCCGACCTCCTCGCTGAAATTCCTCGTTGCCTTCTTGAGCTCGTCATAGCTGAACCGCTTGAACCCAGTTGCGGCGAGGTGGTAGCTCTGGTGCGCCGAGGTGACGTCCTGCTGGTTCCTAATCAGGAAGAACCACACCAAGAACACCACCACGATCTCGATCCCTCCAACCACGCAGGCGATCCGGAGCATGAAACTTACCGCTCCGTTTTTGCCTTTCTTGGCATAATTCCTGTCCAAGACCTTCACCTCCGCGGTGGGAGAGCAACTGTACTGAGTCCTCTTCACCAGCTGGTCCTCGGTGAAGGTCTTGTTCTTGGGGACCTTGATGAAGAACTCGCTAATTAAGCTGGGCAGGTTGTGGCCATTCAGGAGCTCGATCTTCGGGAAGCAATCGAACGTGCGGGTGGGGGTCGACCAGCTGTACTGGAATCCTCGGCAGTTGCACAGGCTCAGGCAAGTCTGCCAGCACTTCTCGAGGGTGGTGTTCAAGATGGTGTTGTAGTCGTAGCCATAGAAATCGACGTGCAGGAGCTTCACGAACCTGATCTCGTCGGCGGCGCATGCATCGGAGAATGTGAAATCGGGCACGCAACCAGCCGACCAGTCACCTGGGACCTTGGGGACGTACCCAGGCACGCAGGAGCAGCTCCGGCCCTTGGCGGGGTTGTAGCTGCAGAGGCTGTTGTTGCCGCACACGCCGTGGATGAAGCAGGGGTTGCCGCTGATCGCCTCCCCCGTCACGGCCCAAACGGTCGAGCCCGGCTCGCGGCTGTAGACCCGCAAGTTGCCATCGAAGTCGAGGGTCATCCTTCTCTGCATAGCTGCGACGCCGTAGTCGGAGGTGTAGAGCGAGTAGTGGTCGGAGGACTGGAAGTGGCCGAGTGGGTCGAGCACAGCGATGCGGCTGCTGTTGTAAAGGAATCGGCCGAACATAGAGCTCTGGACCCACGGGAACGGCCAGTACACACCCGAGATCGACGGGCCGTCGAAGACGAGGCGGAGGACATTGTCGTTGTCGAAGTAAAGCTTGTAGAACCCGGTCGAGCAGTTGTACCGGCTCCGAGCGGAGATCAGGAACGTGTTTCTGGTAAGTGGCTGCTGAGGTAGGAGGGTGTCGGTCGGCGAGTCGAAGCTCTGCCACAGGACGACGCCGCTGTCGTCAGTGAGGACAAGGTTCCCGGTGTCGTTGAGGCGGAGCTCGGCGGCAGAGGGGGAGCTGGTGCCGGAAGACCAGACTTCGCCACCAGCTTCGCCGGCGTCGGTGAGGACGAGGTTGCCCGAGTCGAGGAGGGAGAAGGTGGAGCGTCGGCCGTTGACGGGGGCCTGGCGGTTGGCCATCCAGACGGGGGTGCAGTCGGCGCCGGAGCAGGGGGGGTCGCTGAACCAGACAGCGAAGCCGTAGGCGTTGTCGCCGACGGGGAAGAAGCCAGCCGAGAAGGCGCCAGAGGATGAGACGAGGACGTCGTCGGGGTTCTCGACGGAGAGGGACGCGCGTTTGGCGAGACTGGGCAGCGCCAAGGTGGAGAGCTGACAAGATTGGAGGAAGAGGAAGAGGAAGAGGGGGAGGGGGAGGAGGAGCGAGGATGGCGGAGCCATAGGACTCGGCGGCGAAAGACGAGTGCAGTGAATCTCGCCAAGGACGAGACGTATATACAGTTGAATGAATAGTTTAGGAAAATGAATTGACGGTTCCTCATCTAGAAAGGTTTGTCGTCGCCTTTACGGTAAACGTTGACCATTGCCCACGATATCTGACTTACCGAATCAACGACAGGCGGGTGATTGTAATTGTATTGTCCACGCGGTGAGAATGGTCAATGTCCGAAGAGAAAACCCATACGACCAAAGAAAAAAAACAACTGTCCGAAGACCCATGCGTGTTATAAGTTGGTCACGACTCAGTAACACGGGCCGTGATAGGAATCAATATAAATATGCTCTATCCGCGTACCCCTGAAAGAGAGAGAAAATTCGAGACCATCTTCATAAGGATATTTTTTTATTTATCTCTAGCTGGCTGAATATCGTGAAACACGGATCACCATGTCCAGAATAAGGGAAGAACTACGAGGGATGCCACTCCTAGTTTTAACTCACTTTTAGTTTGCCTTGCTCGTTATTAAATTGGCAATTAAACTTATTGATAGTTACTTCCGTTTTGATTTTATTTTCAACTGACTCGCTTTAATAGAGTGTCACAAAAAAATTGACATGGCCACTTGTATGACAATGAAAATAACTAGTGAACTCGCATGGTAGCCTAACAAATTACTCAACTTTACAACTTTCTTTTATAATAGGTAGTTCAACATTAAGTTTCAAAAATACTATTGCACTTCAGTTGACCTGCATAAGTAAATAGGATTTTGCCAAGGATGCAAATTCATCTTTTTCTACCTTGCATCCATTTGCTATTTCTATCTTAAGATCGCAACACATGTCCACATAATTATAAACCTCGCCATACTCAATCCAAATCTCACGAAATCCTAACTAGCATCTCTCTCTCTCTCTCTCTCTCTCTCTCTCTCTCTTCACATCCACTTTTGAGCCCAACCTCCATGCCTCCACTTGCCGTCGCCACGGATGGATCACTAATGTGGTGACGAGGACGACTCGTCACTTTTATTCTTTTGCTTTGAAATTTCTCTTCCGGTGTTAAAATTAGAGTAAACTATGCTTGGCGAGATCTCAATTATCAGGCTTTTCTTTCTATGGATTCCATCTCCCTTTGCTGCACATCCAAGATGTGCCATTGTTCGCCGTCATCTCTGAATTTTCTTCATCTCCCCACGCATCAATGTCGCTGAGGTGGGACACAACAATCGATGGCGGACGAGGATAGAGACTGAGGTGTTGAGGTGGGACATCGGTGGAAGGCTATTAGGCATGACGGATGCCAACAATTGATGGTTATCGATTGTGGAAGAGACTAGAGTTTGTGAAGGATCTGGGGGCTTGAGGATTTTCCAAAGAGATGGTAATTTGGCATTTTTCTTGTGGGGTTTTGTCTCCGGGTTCGAAAGATGTATTTCAAAAGTAGAGATATACTTTTTTGTTATGGAATGAAAACTCAAGTATGTCATAGATTGATAATTTGAGTATGTTTTTTTTTGTTATTCTCTCTTAAAGAAATTTTACAGTTTTCGTGGATCATTTTCGTGTTATGTTTTTAGAAAATACACTATTCCAAACTAAATATGTTTAACAAGTGTCTCGACAATACCTGTTGACATTTTCCCGAGAAATGTTGAAATCAATCACTTAGATTGCCACATCAAATTTGAAATGGGTTTCCATCTTTCTCATCATTAGATTTATTTGATCGAAAGCAGAACTAAAGTTCGAGAGATTTATAAGTTAAAGGGAAAAAGTCACAAAAAACCCCAAACTTTACCATTTGTGACACATTTACCCCGAACTTTTTTTGTGACACCAAAAACCCCAAACTTTATTATTTGTGACACATTTACCATAACGTACATTGTCTATGGGCATTTTCGTCTTTTTGCTTTTTTCTTTTTTTTTTATATTTTTTCCTTTCCGGCGAGGGCTCCCTCACCGGATCCGGCGAGGGCGAGCCTCGCCGGCGCCGGGCGAGCCTCGCCGGCGCCGGGCGAGCCTCGCCGGCGTCGGGCGAGGGTCGCCCTCGCCTGGGCAAGCGAGGGCGAGCCTCGCCGGCGTCGGGCGAGGCTCGCCCTCGCCTGGGCGAGCGAGGGCGCGGGTCGCCCTCGCCTGGGCAAGCGAGGGCGAGCCTCGCCGGCGTCGGGCGAGGCTCGCCCTCGCCTGGGCGAGCGAAGGCGAGGGTCGCCCGACGCCGGCGAGGCTCGCCCTCGCCGAATCTGGCGAGGGCGACCCTCGCCGGCGTCGGGGACCTCGCCCTCGCCTGGGCGAGCCTCGCCGGCGCCGGGCGAGGCTCGCCCTCGCCTGGGCGAGCGAGGGCGAGGGTCGCCCGACGCCGGCGAGGCTCGCCCTCGCTCGCCCAGGCGAGGGCGAGGGTCGCCCGACGCCGGCGAGGCTCGCCCTCGCCAGATCCGGCGAGGGCGAGCCTCGCCGGCGTCGGGCGACCCTCGCCTTCGCTCGCCCAGGCGAGGGCGAGCCTCGCCCGACGCCGGCGAGGCTCGCCCTCGCTCGCCCAGGCGAGGGCGAGGGTCGCCCTCGCTCGCCGGCGTCGGGCGACCCGCGCCCTCGCTCGCCCAGGCGAGGGCGAGCCTCGCCCGACGCCGGCGAGGCTCGCCCTCGCTTGCCCAAGCGAGGGCGACCCTCGCCCGACGCCGGCGAGGCTCGCCCGGCGCCGGCGAGGCTCACCCTCGCCGGAAAGGAAAAAAAATAAAAAAAAAAGAAAAAAGCAAAAAGACGAAAATGCCCATAGACAATGTACGTTAGGGTAAATGTGTCACAAATAATAAAGTTTGGGGTTTTTGGTGTCACAAAAAAAGTTCGGGGTAAATGTGTCACAAGTGATAAAGTTTAGGATTTTTTGTGGCTTTTTCCCATTTTATAAATGATCAGCGATAGAGAGAAATCCGACCTAGTTGAGTCGACTGTTGGCAAGTTTTTGTCGGCAGTGCAACTGTGTATATACTATATGTGAACTCGCCCAATAATAAGCAAGAAACTATGCTTTTTAGGGCTGCGGTCAATTATGTCCATCTGTTCAAGAGCACGTGCATGAACATACCAATGTGGGGATTAAATTAATTTGGATTTTGGTTCAGAAGAGCTGTAGATCTAGTCAATGCTGGCAGCTCTCTCTCTCTCTCAAGTTGATATCGATCTTGGAGAAAGCGACCAGAATGTTGATGGGTTGCCCTTTCGGATAAAGTAAAATACAAAGGGTAGGCAATTAAAAATTATTTGAGGGCGGCACGGTCCGCAAACAAATCGGTGTACGCAATTCTTTTCCGTGAAAGACGAATTGATGTAGAGTCGTCCAAATGGCATCCCTATGATAAATTTGCTCAAAGCTCACGCTTTCTTAGCCTTACGAGTTTTGTTTTCAAAAGTACCGTTGGAGCGGTCCGCACAAGTTGACAATCAGCTAAGACGGGTATAACCACAATAGGACGCTATAGCTATAACAACGTCATCCCTTTAATTTTGTATTCTTCGTCCAAAATTCATTTGAGCCCTCCGTTGCTCCTATTGCGAAAGACAAGCGATGGAACAATACAATTGACGAAATAATAAAATAAATCGGACATCAAATTTACGTGGTTCGATCGTAGTGACTACGTCCACGGGGAAAGTAACAACGAATTTCACTATAAATCAAGCGATACAATGGATATTACCACCACACTCGAGTCACTCAAACATTTTCAGTGTTTTCCAATCTCCAATTACAACCAATAACTCATGTAGTGTTTAGCCTTATAATTCCTCACGAAATAATCTCTCAATCTCGCAAAGAAATTATATATACAAATCTTATTGCAAGATTTACGCTTGAACACTAATCCTTTTTTGATGTAATTTGCGAACGAGAATCCACGAAAACACCCACGGCCAAGCACTCACGAATACGCCGCTTCCTTCTTCGTGCACAATAACAATGCTTCTTGTTCACTAGATGTTGACACTAAAATAAGAATCGGCATAAGTGCCGAATCAGCTTTAATGTCGAATCTGGCGTATAATGAAAATCAGCCATCTTCCGAAATATGTCTGGACCAAATTCAAAAACATGCTGAGGAGCAAGTGTAAATGGCATCGTGTCCCGAGTTCGGTAAATGATGAAAATATGTATATTTACCGAAATATGGAGAGTTGTAATTTGGGATGATGGAATATTAATACTTCAGGACAGCGACCCTTTCCCGAAATTCGAAAGATTCACACTTCGGGAATACATTGAAGAATCACAGCCCAGCCACGTAAATCACAATAACAAGAAGTTATGAGCAAAAGCGGGGATAGTGAGCATGAGCATATTATGGGAAGTTACTTGTCCAAATTTGAAATCATCTTAGCAGTTGAGATCAAGTTTTGACGAACAATAAAACTGGAAAAACGTGGTCAGAAAAGACATTTATTGGAAGCGCCAAAATATTCAAAGTTTGAAAACATGGAAGTAACCGACGAGCAGTTGCAGAATAGGAGGAGATACAAATACTCAGAAGAAGCAAAGAGGAAGACACGAACAACACTATAAAAACACTCAAGCTTATCTGCACTTTAGTTTTCTATACGTCTTTACTTCCTGTATTTACAGCTTACTGTAATTTTAGTTAACTTTCGAGTCCTTTACAGCTTTCATAGGAGTATTGTAACGTAGCTTGTCGCGACCTAAAATTTTTCCTTCTCAGGCTAATGGATTATTAGGACTAAACCTAACTCGGGCCCTCCCAAGCCCTACCAATTCGCAACTTTGGGTTTAAGTTTTTAAACGTGCAAATGTTTTCATGCTTGGAGTCGCCACTAATCAATTTGTGGTAGGTCGATTAGAAACCTAAATAAAACATAGGGAGATATGTTTTATTCCTACGAACCAGAGATTCTAAGCCCGGGGACTTGATTACGCTAGATCTAGTCTAACGCCCTTTCGGTACCTTTTCTTCTCAAAAATATTTTGGCAAGCAGTTTGGATCCATTTTAACTTAGTCACTAACATATGAGATGTTCATGCGGGTGCGCAAACCACCAATTTAACACTCAAGAAAGCATTAAATAAATTGCAAGATTAGGAGAATTACTTACCTCGAAGCAACGTAAGCATCTGCATGGTTAGCTAGAAAATCACATCAACAACCTAATATGATTTCTAATTAACAAGCAGTTCACTCCACATTTTTTATTTTCACTTATTTAAATGAAAGCTAACCTACGTGCAATGACGTACAAAAATGACATGCAAGTAATGCAACCTAGCATACAAACTATATGTCATGCGACGACGTGACCTAATTCTAACGACGGGCAACTGATTTATTTTTGGTATTTTCTGATGAAATTCGGAATAAAAATATGCCTAAATTAACATGCAACCTACGATGACTTAACATATCCTAACATGACTTATTTTTGAGGTTTTTTGTTAAAATTCGAAATAATAAATTAATTAAATTAAGAATGCAATCTATCCTAATCTACCATAAAACAATTCATTCTTTTTTGGGATTTTCATGAAAATTCGGAATAAAAAAATAACCTAAATAATCTATTAAGATTAGAAAATTACTTAATTTAAACTAAGGAATAGATTATCTCAAGTCCTAATTTAAATTAAATAATTACTCTATCGTCTAGATATATTTAGGATTCTTAAACATGCAAAACTCAAATTCAAATCCTAACTGATATTTTTTTGAATTTTCTTTTTTATTTGGAAAGGAAAGACAATTTAAGCAAAGATAGCATTCACATTTAAAACAACCACGCAATCCACAAGATTCGTTTCAAATTCGGATTAGGCACAAAAATCGAGCTATCGGTCATATCTATAGGGTTATAGATATTAATGGAAAGTCGATCATTCAAATTTAGAAAGCAAATAAAAATCATTATCGTACCCAAGTGATTATGGATAGGATAATGATTTTCCGTATCGCCACGTATCATACCTTAGGGATAAGGTCGGATAGTTGTCCAGATACGTTGCTGAATTAGGAAAGATTCCTAATTTTGAATATTTTCAAATATTGCGAACAAGGCAAACATTATCCTAAGATATCTAGCAATCCACACAATATTCATAGAATATTCAAATATCCAAAAATTAAGAAACAAAATATTCTGAAAATATTGGATAACATTCAATTACCTAATTTGCAGGTAATTTCCAAATTCGAACTTGTGGATCGGGACGAGCGACAAACGGTGGATTCGGCGGCGCGGTGTCGGGACGACGGCGGGGCAACGGTGTGACCGTCCGGTCAGCGGCAGTGGCGCACGGCAGGAGGAGCAGCAGCAGCTTCGGCGGCGTGCGTCAGCTCCGACGGCAGCAGAGACGGCGGCAGGGGACGGCGACGGAGCAGCAAGGCAGCGCCGTCGTGTGACGGCTCCGGCGAGGATGGCAGCAGCAACGTCGGGGCTCGGCGTGTGGCAGCTGGTGAGCGCGCGGCAGCGGGCGCGGCAGGGACGGCGTTGGCGTGCGCGGCGTCAGCGGGAAGCGGCAGCAGCACGGCGGCAGACGCGCGGGAAGCAGCAGCGGCTGGCAGGGAGCGGCTGGGACGTCGGGCTTCGGCAGCAACAGGCACGGCAAGGCGGCAGCAGCGCAGGCTGGGAGCGGCTAGGACGTCGGGCTCGGCGGCAGCAGGCACGGCAAGGCGGCAGCAGCGCAGGCTGGGAGCGGCTAGGACGTCGGGCTCGGCGGCAGCAGGCACGGCACGGCAAGGCGGCAGCAGCGCAGGCTGGGAGCGGCGCGACAGGCGCGGCGTCGGGATCGGCAGGGCGGCAGCAAGCAGGCGCGGCGTCGCGCGAGAAGCAGCGGCAACGACGGCGGTGGGCGTGAGGCGCGGCAGGCACGGCGTCGCGCGGCGGGCAGCAGGCGAGCGCGGCGACGAGGGGGCGGTGCGCGGCCGGTCTCCTTCTCTCTCTCTCTTTCTCACTCTCACCTTCTAAAAAAAACTGATCTGAAAATTATGAGTCCTCCTCTAAAATTCTGACCTAATAATGTATATATAGTATTAACCTAGGTCAATTAGATGGGCTTTTAGTCCTAATGGGCTTAGGCTTGGGCTTTAATTTAAATGGGCTGAATTAATGGGCTGAATTAATTAATGACAATGGGTTGAATTAAGTTCAAATTAAAACAACCGAGCCCGTTTGACTTATAATTCCCGGCCTTTGCATTTCAAGCGAGCCGAGTCCCATTCGATGAAATTTAAGCTCGTTCATTCACCGCCGGTCCGATGCAAAAAATGCAATGAATCTAAAATGAATTTAAACTATATGTTATGCAAATTAAATATTTTTTGTTTAGGGGTTAAAAATTTAATCCCTAATTTTCTATGCAAATTACACTAAATGGTTACTAAAATTTAGGTGTCAACAGCTGCCCCTCTTTGAAGGTGAGCTCGCAGAGGTTGCATTCAAAGACTAAATGATACCTAAATTTCACTTATGCAAATGCAATGAATGTTGTTTTTGTCGGGATTATGAGTCCCATTTTACAATGCATTAAGAAATGATGCATGCTGACATGAGTAGAAAACGTACCTGGAATCACTTACCTGATAGAAGCGAGATAATGCAATTCGAAGCACAACTTTAACTTGTATATTGTTTTGGCAAATGTATGGGCTCAGTCCCCATCGGTATTGCCTGATATATGTTGATGAACTTCGGTGATCTGCAGTCAAGTCAAAACACACGAAGAAAGCTCGACGTATCCAATCATCATCTGGATTCGCGAGAACAGTTCCGATCTTTACGAACTACCTATATATTTCCATAGGTGTTTGCAAAGATTTGGCCGCTTCACTTATATCTGCTCATAAGTGAATTGCGGGGGAAACTTTTGAAATCAAGAGGATATTCCGACCTTTACATATACCTGCTCATATGCAAAGGTTTGGCCGCCGCACTTATACCTGCTCATAAGTGAATTGCGGGGGAACACCTGGGGTTGAGAGAATATTCCGACCTTTACATATACCTGTTCATATGCAAAGATTTGGCCGCTTCACCTATACCTGTTCATAGGTGAGTAGCGGGGGAACATCTGGGATAAAGAGAGTATTCCGACCTTTACATATACCTGTTCATATGCAAAGATTTGGCCGCTTCACCTATACCTGTTCATAGGTGAGTAGCGGGGGAACACCTGAGATTTGGGAGAATATTCCGATCTTTACATATACCTGCTCATATGCAAAGATTTGGCCGCTTCACCTATACCTGTTCATAGGTGAGTAGCGGGGGAACACCTGAGATTTGGGAGAATATTCCGATCTTTACATATACCTGCTCATATGCAAAGATTTGGCCGCTTCACCTATACCTGTTCATAGGTGAGTAGCGGGGGAATACCTGAGATTTGGGAAGAATATTCCGACCTTTACATATACCTGCTCATATGTAAAGATTTGGCCGTCATGGCTATATCTGCTCATAGTCATGTAACGGGGGAATCTTCTCGAGATTGTATAAAAATCTGTGATTTGATGAACAAAGGGGTTGGCCCAAGTGTTCAAGAGTTCCTTGACAAAGTACCTGGATATCATCAGAGGTACCTGAAAAGGTTTAATCAATAGATACCTGAACACAATCAAAGGCATCTAGAGATTGCCAAAATGATCAAATGTGGGACCTGACAATTGCTTGAACAGGTTAAGGATACCTAGATAGTTATAGACATCCTAGGGATAGAGACATACTTACCTGGTGACATCTCCAACTCTGAAGGTGTGTCTCCTGTTAGACACGATTTTAAGTAACATGTAATATGCATTCGCACACTGTCAAGAATACATATACATATGAACTATGATTTCAACTGATTTTCATGCACGATGGTTTTGTCAAATCGGCATTACAAACTTCGCTGGGGAAAAATCATGACAAGACAACCCGAACTCAAGCGGATATCTTGAAAATGTCGAATGAGGGACTTCCGGTCCAAAAGGGCTTTCTCTCATTCTCATCGAAAGGCTGATTTATGGAGAATCGCTCCATCTTACCGTCATCATGTTGACAAGGGTCCGAGTATTCTCGCAAGCAGTACGACTTTACCAATCTGAGAGGTCTTTGTTAGGACTGTAACATAGGGCTTAGTCAATGGCTTAGCAAAAGAGACTCTTCGAGTCGAGGCTATTGAAAGAAAATGCTCTGCAATTGTCTCCGGGTTTACAAGTCAAGAACCCTGCAAAATGAGATAGAAATGGACTTGCTCGCACTTCTTCAAGCTAAGCTTATAAACATCAGAAACTCTACGTTAGTTCAAGTGCCCTAATCTGAAGAGACTTTGCAAGGGACGTAACGCAGGCTAGGCTCATGGGTTGAGAAATGAATGGATCATAAGGCTCAAAATGTGTATAATTGGGGTGAGAGTTGGTGATCATCTCGGCATCATCACTGGTGCTCTTTTCGTCCGAGATTGTCTTCTCAGTAGATGCTCCATTGGCTTCGAGAGTTCATCACTTAACTCCTCAAGACTCAGGATATTTTTGTGACTTTGACACATCTCAACATTTTCTAATCCAAAGTCGTCACTTTTTCTCTTTTCTTTTCTTTCATGGGCATCGGCCTTGCTTTTACCAGGCACACTGCTTTTTCATGCCCTCTAGTTTTTTTTTTTTTTTTTTGACTTTTGACACACACTGTCTACAATGCATACATTGGCCAGTCACACTTTGGCTTGTTTTGACCGAATGACTAACATTTGGACTCTCGGGGTCTTGTCTTTTGTCGGCGCTCTGGATATGCTGCCTGAACAATGATGACTTTTGCCTTGCCCCAGTGTGGGGGATGATCACCAACTGGGTTTAAGAAATGAATTTGCAGGCTCAATTGGGCTTAACAAAGGGTAAAGTGTGTATAGAATAGAGAAAGAAATGCTCTTCGTCATCCTAAGGCACTTGAACTTCACGTGAATTCATCTGAAAAAGCAACACTCGAAGATTGATGCAAGTGAGAGCATGAAAATTTCTACTCATTTTTCACCTTATGACGCTGACTTACCTCCAGTTTGCCCCGATGTGGGGTGGTTCTTGACAGGGGTAATTTGAATGAATTTCTCCAAATATTTAGGCTCAAAGTGGCAAAACAATGGATAACCTGTAGTGTTTGGGATAGAGAAATGAATCGCCTCTCGTCATTTCAGTTGCCGTACCTTTTGCGAGATAACCCTTTGCCTTGCAGACATGGAATTTTTTACTCAACTCACTGGGGATTAGTGCATGGGACTGTGTATAGGATATGGCTTGCCTTTCATCATCCCGATGTACCTCATTCAACATATTCAATTCATTCCACACGAGTTATCATATTGTCTGAATAGATTCCCCTTTTGAAATCGATAATGTAGACTGACAAAATGATCAAGCACAATTTAAAGCCAAGGCACACATTCCATCTTTAAATTGATTGAACTCATTTATTCATAAATGAAATGTTTGCAATTCAGAATATAAAACCAAACTTTTGAAAACTTTTGCTGCAAAATGTTAAATCCTATCAGGGATAATATATCTTCACAGCATCAGAATTAACAGGATTGGAAAACTCACGACCATCCATTTCTGCGAGGATCAGGGCACCTCCGGAAAGCACCTTTTTAACCACATACGGACCAATGTAGTTTGGGGCAAATTTTCCTCCAGGAACAGGAAAGACTGGCAGTACCTTCCTTAGGACTAGATCATTTACCTCGAAGTGTCTTGGACGCACCTTTTGATTGAAGGATCTAGCTATCCTCTGCTGATAGGTTTGACCGTGGCAAATGGCTCTCAATCGCTTCTCATCAATTAGGTTTAACTGCTCATGCCTTTGTCGCATCCATTCTGCCTCGGACAACTCCACTTGAGACAATACTCGCAAGGAAGGGATCTCTACTTCGACGGGTAGAACTGCTTCCATGCCATACACCAAGGAAAAAGGGGTCGCTCCGACAGAGGTTCGGATCGAAGTTCGATACGCCATTAGCGCAAATGGCAACCTTTCATGCCAGTCACGATAGTTTTCAGCCGTTTTGGCCAAGATCTTCTTGATGTTCTTGTTGGCAGCTTCAACTGCTCCATTCATCTGTGGACGATAAGGAGATGAATTCAGGTGCCGGATTTTGAACTCGTTGAACAACTGATCAATGAACTTGTTGTTCAAATTTGTCCCATTGTCAGTGACGATAGCCTCAGGGACACCATAGCGAGCAACTATGTCCCGCCTGATGAATTTTACAACATTCTTTGCGGTGACGTTTGCATAAGATGACGCTTCAATCCACTTAGAGAAATAGTCAATCGCGACCAAGATAAATCGATGTCCATTTGATGCTTTGGGATTAATCGGGCCAATCACATCGATGCCCCACATTGAAAAGGGCCATGGCTCAGACTGCTGATGTAATTCCGTCGGGGGAACATTTATCTTATCCCCATGAACCTGACAACGATGACATCTTCGAACATGTTGGATGCAGTCATTCTCAAGACTGAGCCAATAATAACCTAACCTCATAATCTTCTTAGCTAACATGTGGCCATTCATGTGTGGACCACATATCCCTTCGTGTACTTCTTGCATGATTCTGGTAGCTTCAGCTGCATCCACACACCTTAATAGGATCGAATCATATGATCTTTTGTACAGCTTTTCACCACTAACAAAGAATTTTGAAGCCATTTTCATTATGTACTTCCTGTCAGCCGGGGTGCTTCCCTCAGGAAATTCTTGTTTCTGGATGTAACTCATGATATCGTAATACCATGGCTTTTCATCAGGTTCTCCGGTCACAACCATACAGTAGGCTGGCTTTGTCAGGACTTCAATCTTCAGGGGTTCTACCTCTAACCCATCAATCACTTGCAACATGGATGATAGCGTAGCTAGCGCATCAGCAAACTGATTATGAGACCTCGATAAGTACTCAAAAGAGACATCTTCGAATTCCTTTATGATTTCTTCGAGGTATTCATGGTACGGCACTAGCTTGGTGTCTCTTGTCTTCCACTCTCCCACAGTTTGGAGAATAATCAAAGCAGAATCACCAAACACTTTTAACTTGGTTATCCTCATTTCCACTGCGGCTTGGAGTCCGAGGATGCAAGCTTCGTACTCGGCTATGTTGTTGGTACAGGGGAACACCAACTTTGCTGCTACTGGATAATGTTGCCCATCTGGGGATATTAAAACTGCCCCAGTGCCGGAACCGGCCAAGTTTACAGCTCCATCGAAAAACATGGTCCACGTGTCTTCCTTTATTACCAAAATACGATCTTCTGGAAAATATCTATCATCATCAGGGACTCCAGGATTTTCAGCTAACACATCAGCAATTACTCGACCTTTAACTGACTTTTGTGGCTTCATCTGGACATCGAACTCTGAAATTAAAATCTGCCACTTGGCTAACTTCCCTACCAAAGCTGGCTGATCAAGTAAATACTTAATGGGATCGTTCTCAGTCACAAGCAAAGTCTGGTGATGCAGTGTATATTGTCGCAGCCTATGGAGCACCCATACTAGCGCAGCGCAAGTCTTCTCGGCTTCAGAATAATTCAACTCCGAGACAGTGAACTTCTTGCTTAGGTAATAAATGGCTCGCTCCTTCCCATCTTCAGTACTTTCCTGGGCTAGCATTGCACCTAAAGATTCACTATGAATCGTGAGGTAAAGGATCAAAGGCTGGCCCGGCATTGGTGGGACTAGCACTGGTGGTTTCATCAGGTATTGCTTTAGTTCGTTAAACGCTTCCCGACAATCCTCATTCCATTTCACTTGAGCATTCTTCCTTAGGAGTTTGAAGAATGGCTTAGCAGTTGCTGAGAGTTGAGAAATAAAACGGGCTATGTAGTTCAATCTACCCAGGAGACTTCGCACTTCTTTCACGGTCGACGGGGGTTGTAACTCACATATAGCCTTCACTTTGGAGGGATCAATTTCAATGCCTTTACTGCTTACTATGAACCCAAGTAATTTACCCGAGGTTGCTCCGAATACGCACTTGGCCGGATTGAGACGGAGCTTAAACTCACGGAGCCTCTCAAATAATTTCTTCAAAGTATCAACGTGACTCTTCCCAGGTCTAGACTTGGCGATCATGTCATCGACATAAACTTCAATCTCCTTATGCATCATATCATGGAAGAGCGTCACCATTGCCCGTTGATATGTTGCCCCGGCATTTTTGAGGCCGAAGGGCATGACCTTATAGTGGAATGTCCCCCAAGGAGTGATGAACGCCGTTTTCTCCTTATCATCGTCCTTCATTTTTATCTGATTATAACCCGAGAAACCATCCATGAAGGAAAACAGCTCGAACCCTGCTGTACTATCCACCAAAACATCTATATGTGGCAATGGGAAATCGTCTTTAGGACTGGCCTTGTTTAGATCGCGATAGTCGATGCAAACCCGAACTCGACCATCCTTCTTCATGACTGGCACAATATTAGCCACCCAGCTGGGGTATTGGGTGACTTCGATGAATCCCACTTTCAAAAGCTTCATGACCTCCTCCTCTATTTTCTTGGAAAGTTCAGGCTTGGTCCTTCGCAGCTTCTGTTTCTTGGGCGGCACGTCTGGATTAGTGGGTAGACTATGTTCCACGATAGAAGAATCTAGACCCGGCATATCGACATACGACCAGGCAAAGATATCCTGGTAATCCTTCAGCAGTTGGACCAGGCGTTTAGCTTCACCTTCAGGAAGGGTTGCCCCTATCTTCACCTCTTTGGGTTCTCCAGAATCACTCAAGTTGACAGTGATAGTTTGGTCTATCGTTAGGACTTTAGGTCTTTCATGATGCTCTAGATCACGCTGGAGGTCCGAGGAATCTTCGAGTTCATTGGCGTCATCGAGATCAGGTTCGGTAGCACATAATTCATCAGATTGGACCGTTCCCATACCCTTACGTGTCGCAAAATTACCCCTGAAACATAAAGTAGGGGGTTCAGTAGGACAAACAGGGCTAAACAGTGTATTTTGATTTTTTTGATTTTTTATTTATTTTGAAATTCTTTTCAAAAAAGATTTTAACACGAGGAAGCATGAAGAAGCCCAGGCCTCAGAATTCTCCTTGGACTATATTTTATTTTATCGGTTGGATATCATCACCGGGCTGGTTTGATGTACCTCAACATGCCCTCAAAACGAAAATAACTTGTAATTTTATTGATTATCACCAAATGAATTACATTTATTGGAATGGAAATTGCAACAATCAAATCCTAGAAATGAAAAGTACTAAAAAGTAGCTCCCGAGACGGGGCAAGTCCTAAAAAGCAGTAAAAATTCCCGCGTAGGGGAATGTGCGAAAAAGGTAAATGTGTTACTCTTGCGGGCCAATGCCCATTCCCTTCAACGGTCCTTCCTCGATGGCTCCAATTAAGAAATTATCGAACAGGGCGGTGATTCCCTCCATTGCATCATCAGAATCTTCTGTCACTAGAGGTGTTGAATCATCCATACCTCCCCATCCATCCGGGACAATGTCACGGGGGTCAACATAGAAGCTCGGGGGTGCTGAGTATTTGACATAATAGTCGAACTTGCCGCTCGGCTGCCCCAGAGTGTCGATCACCTCTTTCTCTTCATGCATCATTCTTGCAGGGCCCGGAAATGTGGTACGGAGGTGTGGAGGCAACCTACCACGCCCACGTTCTTCATCATTTGGCTCTTCTTCGGATCGTAATCTATTTTGACCATTTCTTCGACCACGTCTACGTCCACGTGCCACATTGTTCGGCTCACTCGACCCCAGGTATCCCAACCCAGTAATGCGGGGCCTCTGAGAAACTTCCACCGGTTGGCGGATGCCTTGACTATTTCTACCAAGGCCTTCACCTGGAGTAAAGCCGTGAGAGATCATTACTCTCCCAATCATGACCGCAGCATTTGACACCTCAGGAATAGGCAGTGATGATCCTCTTGACGCATGTATGGTTGATACGAGCTCCAGCGACTGATAGCTCGATTCTATTTTGCAATCAGGCTCAACATAGGGGATAGCCGTTGCGTGGTAGATTGGGTGTTCTTCTTCACCGTGGACCGTGACTAACTTTCTCTCCACGACGAACTTTACCATCTGATGTAGACTGGATGGCACAGCTCCAGCAGTATGAATCCATGGACGACCCAACAGAAAATTGAATGCAGTGGGAATGTTCATAACTTGAAATAGGACATTGAAAATCGTTGGTCCTATCTGTATGTCAAGGTGTATTTCTCCCATCACTTCTTTCTTCGTTCCGTCAAAGGCTCGTACGGAGGTTCTTGCAGAACTTATCCTAGAAGGATCTATCTTAAGGCGGTGTAAAGTCGCCAAAGGACAGATGTTTAGGGCTGACCCGTTGTCAATGAGTACCCGGGCAACATGTGAGGCCTTGTATTTGACGGAAATATAGAGTGCCCTGGTATGCCCCCTCCCTTCTAGAGGGAACTCTTCATCTGAAAAGGCTATGAGGTCCTTGAGGAGTATAGAGCCCACAAATTCCTCTAATTTGTCATGATCGATCGTTTCTGGCACGTGGACTTCACTTAACACCTTCATTAAGGCCTTCTGATGCATGACAGATGTCTGGAGCAGCTCAAGCAGGGAGATTTGCGCGGGCAGCTTGCGCAATTGTTCAACTATGTTGTACTCGCTAGCCTTAATCACGGCTAGAAATTCCTTGGCTTCTTCATCAGTAACGGGTTTTGCAGGTTGGGCATTAGCTTGGCCGTAGGAACGCCCGGATCTGGTAACTAAGTCGACATCGAGACTGTAGGACCAGGGAACCGCCTTATTGTCACTGTACTCATACGGTTGAGGTATCTCGATCACTATCCCTTCATCAGTTGTAGGCGTGCTTACAGTGATCTCCTCATTATCGGACGCGTCTTCAAGCGGAGGCATGTCTTCAGGCAGAGGGTCGCCCTTATCGCTCCTGATGTTCAATGTAGCAAACTCCTCCTCCCAATTAATAACCACTTCGGAGATAGTGGAGACGATGCCAGTGTGGTCAGCATAAACAATCATCCCAGCTTTTACCATTCTTGAGACTCTTTCTCTCATGAGAGCCAGGGGCAGGTCTTCATTACTTGGATAACAACCGGCTTTCACTAACTCACCGTAGACGTCGGTAGTACACACCTTAACATTCTTGATTCGACCAGCATTGAAGCTAAATATGGCATTCACATTGCCTGCGTGATCAGGGAGTGGGTTGCTCTGAACATTCGGCTTAGCAGGCTGAAATGAGAACGCCTTCGTGTCTAGGAGGTTTTGGATTTGGTGCCTGAGGGCATAGCAATCATCGGTTGAGTGTCCCGGCTCACCCATGTGATAATCACATTTCTTTGACGGGTCGAAGTTATAGAACCGCTCAGGATTGGGCCGCTTTGGCTCAGTAGTGAGCAAACCTTTCTTCTGGAGCACCGTCAACACTTGAGACAACGACCCGGGGAGGGGAGTGAATTGCCTCTTGTTGTTCCTCCTCTGAAAAGGTTGACGACTCGAGTTTTGTTGCTGAGCTTCTACTACTTGGATTGCTGGGGCGGAGTTAGCATTCCGCCGGCTTGGTTGGTTATAAGCCACATTCACTTCAGCTGCCGGTTCTTTCTCTTTTCTCGCACCAAATCTTCTAGTCGAGGAGGGCGGCTCGACAAACCATCCATCTTTCAGCCCTATTTCAATTTGTTCGCCCATGGGGATGAGTTGGTTGAAGTTGTCAGTCGGAATGGCAACCATCCGATTACGGTATTCGAACGGGAGAGTTTTCATGAACATCCTCTTTAACTCACTATCTATGGGTTCTGGGACAACCTGAGCAGCTAAATTTCTCCATCTGATAGCATAGTCTTTGAAGGACTCAGTCTTTTTCATCTGGGCGCGTTCGAGATCATCACGGGTAGGAATGATGTCTGTTATGAATCTGTACTGCTTCAAGAATGCTTCACTGGCTTCTTTCCAAGTTTTGAGGCCATTTATCTTCTTCATGAGATACCAGCTCAAAGCAGGACCCGTCAAACTTGCTTGAAAGGCATGGATCATCAGGAGTTCGTTATCAACGTACGAAGTCATTTGCACGTGATAGAGCTGTAGGTGGGCTTTTGGACATGTGGTGCCATTGTACTTGTCGAAATCCGGCATTTTGAACTTCTTTGGGATTTTGATCTGTGAGTAAAGGGACAGATCAATCGAAGGTGAATCCTGCGAACCTTCCAGCTGCTTCACTCTTTCTTCAAGTTTATTGACCCGTTCATCAGGTTTGTCCTTGTTGACGATGATCTGGACAGGGTCATCTTCTAAATCAGGAATATCGTCATCTCCGTCAACGTCGACACTTTTCCTGATTTTCTGCTTTGGGACAGACGCTTCGGGAGGTGTCGAAACAGGAACCGACCGGAGAGCTTTGATCTCAGCGGACATTTGTTGCATCGCGATGACAAGCTGCTTGATGTGGTCTTCCACACCAATAACACGTTCTTACAAGTCGGTTTGATCGGCCATTCTGGCTCTCGACCGTGTACGAATGGGCGACCGTGATCGGTCCGTAGCTACCTAATTTCGAAATGAAACAGGCATACATGAGTGTTAAGCGAAGTGATACGCCAATCCATGACATTGGTCTAACCGCTTTGAATTGAAAGGACCTCTTTATTGAAATGGCGAAAATTTTTACACCAATTAATAACTTGAAATTGAACTGAATATAAAGACAAATGACTCAATTCCTAAACAAACTTTAAAACTGAAACTGAAATAAGAAAAGAACTTCGAGCTTTTTTATTTAGCTTGATCTATAGACATATGGGAGGCGACTTCCTTCTTCAATTGCTCATAAGCTCGAGCTATCTTGGATGCCTTTTCTTCAGCTTCTTCGGCCTTCCTTTTGAGGCGATTGTTCTCTGAGCGATTGGCGGACTTTAGAGGCACCTTGGGTATCTTCGGGAGCAAATCCTGCGGGATTTTGTGCCGACGAATGTACTGGGTTGTCGCGAAATAGGACTTCTGTTCTCCCTTTAGTTCTCTTTCGGGCCGTGCTATCTTCAACACACGACACTTCCTCCACATCTTATTGAGCTGGGCTACGGTCGCTTCGTGGTCTTTATCATCATCGGCGAAGTCGACTTGTAGGAGTTCTGGTTGTAACGCCGGAGGGAGCCCTTGGAGAATCTGATACTGACGAGACACTCTGGCGGGGTAGTATTCAATTGCTCCGGTGAAACCCAACAGCGGAACCGGCCCGATACCATTACAGGTAAGCCGAGCTTCCTCGACTTTGAACCAGTTAGCATGCCATTGGAAACCTTGGGGTCTAGCATTTTTCATGAAAATGACCCATTCGGAGTAATGATAATCGGGTGCATCCCCTTGTTTTTCTTTGTACCTTAAAACTGGATGGCTAGAATCACTAAGCTCGGGTATTGTGAGTAAATCGCCACACCCTTTTATATGAGATAAAAACCAAATTTGCAAAAGTTCAAGGGGGGCATGAAACGTTTTGTCAACATGTTGCTTAAACTTAGTGAGGGAAATGAAAGTCTCTGCTAAAATGATGTTGATAAAATTCTTTTCAAGACAGACCTGTTGGACCAACCATGCGATTGACGGATTACATGCATTCTTACAGTAAGGAAAAATCACGAACCCGAAAAATGCTAGCAAAAAGATTCTGCCTTTTTGAAAAGATGTGGTTTTTTCAAAACACTGACTCAGGAATGAAAAAGGACATGTGCCACGATTTGCTTTTAAAACTTTTCCCAATTCATCTTTTCCGACATTCAAAAATTCAGCCAACATTAAAGTAGAATCAATTCCCAAAGGTGGTGTGACTAAATCCGACTCCAAGGGTTTTCCAATGAGCACGCTATATTCTTCCAACGTCGGGGTGAGCTCATGCTTACCGAATATAAAGGTAGAGGTTTCGGGACACCAGAAGTGCGCTAATGCTCGAACGAGGCCGGTACGGACTTTGACCTCCAGTAGGGGGAGGAGCCTCCCGATGTGGCCCTCAACTAGCTTGCGGTTGGTCGGACTGAGTAGATTCCACCAGGCACGGAGCTCGTCCTTAGGAGCATCAAGAATCCGGATGTCTGCCCCTCCCATAGTGTATAGACCAAGACTCACGACCGACCTAATGTCATGGACCGACCAAAGAAAAAGACGAAACATAAATAAATTGCGAGATAAAGGTTCAGAAATCTTACTTCACCGGGTAGAATGATGGCAATCACATAGACACGCGCATGAAACGTGAGGTTCGATTTCTACCTAGACTCTGGCTTGCAAAATGGAGACATGAGGATTACCGAGTTAAACCAGTCATGGTGGTGGTTAGGCTGGGATTCCCCTGACTCCGGCTTAGTCAAAGAGCCGACCCGGGTTGCAAAGGGTGCAACTGTGGTAGGTATTCAATGACACCATAAAAGAACTTTCGGGACCAAGAAAGGCGACCCATACCACACGGGTGTGGTCGGGGTGTCCGTTTTCTCAGTACCATCCTAAACCTGTGCCGCCCAGGTCCGGCAGCGGGTAGTGTGTGCGGTGTAGTGTAAATGCAAGGCATGCACAGCAGGTTATATCATACAGCGCTTCGTGCATAAAATAAACCATTCATTCAAACACCTCCCTGCAAAACAAGGGTTAACAATCACGCCTCCCCTTATACCTCCCATACTGCAAAAACATTTAACACCTAAAATGTTAGGGACGTACCTGGGATCCTCGCTGCCAAGCAAAAAATATTTTTTTGAAAAGAAAAACTGGCCTAAGTCCACTAAGAGTTTTAACTCAAGTCCCCAGCGGAGTCGCCAAGCTGTCGCGACCTAAAATTTTTCCTTCTCAGGCTAATGGATTATTAGGACTAAACCTAACTCGGGCCCTCCCAAGCCCTACCAATTCGCAACTTTGGGTTTAAGTTTTTAAACGTGCAAATGTTTTCATGCTTGGAGTCGCCACTAATCAATTTGTGGTAGGTCGATTAGAAACCTAAATAAAACATAGGGAGATATGTTTTATTCCTACGAACCAGAGATTCTAAGCCCGGGGACTTGATTACGCTAGATCTAGTCTAACGCCCTTTCGGTACCTTTTCTTCTCAAAAATATTTTGGCAAGCAGTTTGGATCCATTTTAACTTAGTCACTAACATATGAGATGTTCATGCGGGTGCGCAAACCACCAATTTAACACTCAAGAAAGCATTAAATAAATTGCAAGATTAGGAGAATTACTTACCTCGAAGCAACGTAAGCATCTGCATGGTTAGCTAGAAAATCACATCAACAACCTAATATGATTTCTAATTAACAAGCAGTTCACTCCACATTTTTTATTTTCACTTATTTAAATGAAAGCTAACCTACGTGCAATGACGTACAAAAATGACATGCAAGTAATGCAACCTAGCATACAAACTATATGTCATGCGACGACGTGACCTAATTCTAACGACGGGCAAATGATTTATTTTTGGTATTTTCTGATGAAATTCGGAATAAAAATATGCCTAAATTAACATGCAACCTACGATGACTTAACATATCCTAACATGACTTATTTTTGAGGTTTTTTGTTAAAATTCGAAATAATAAATTAATTAAATTAAGAATGCAATCTATCCTAATCTACCATAAAACAATTCATTCTTTTTTGGGATTTTCATGAAAATTCGGAATAAAAAAATAACCTAAATAATCTATTAAGATTAGAAAATTACTTAATTTAAACTAAGGAATAGATTATCTCAAGTCCTAATTTAAATTAAATAATTACTCTATCGTCTAGATATATTTAGGATTCTTAAACATGCAAAACTCAAATTCAAATCCTAACTGATATTTTTTTGAATTTTCTTTTTTATTTGGAAAGGAAAGACAATTTAAGCAAAGATAGCATTCACATTTAAAACAACCACGCAATCCACAAGATTCGTTTCAAATTCGGATTAGGCACAAAAATCGAGCTATCGGTCATATCTATAGGGTTATAGATATTAATGGAAAGTCGATCATTCAAATTTAGAAAGCAAATAAAAATCATTATCGTACCCAAGTGATTATGGATAGGATAATGATTTTCCGTATCGCCACGTATCATACCTTAGGGATAAGGTCGGATAGTTGTCCAGATACGTTGCTGAATTAGGAAAGATTCCTAATTTTGAATATTTTCAAATATTGCGAACAAGGCAAACATTATCCTAAGATATCTAGCAATCCACACAATATTCATAGAATATTCAAATATCCAAAAATTAAGAAACAAAATATTCTGAAAATATTGGATAACATTCAATTACCTAATTTGCAGGTAATTTCCAAATTCGAACTTGTGGATCGGGACGAGCGACAAACGGTGGATTCGGCGGCGCGGTGTCGGGACGACGGCGGGGCAACGGTGTGACCGTCCGGTCAGCGGCAGTGGCGCACGGCAGGAGGAGCAGCAGCAGCTTCGGCGGCGTGCGTCAGCTCCGACGGCAGCAGAGACGGCGGCAGGGGACGGCGACGGAGCAGCAAGGCAGCGCCGTCGTGTGACGGCTCCGGCGAGGATGGCAGCAGCAACGTCGGGGCTCGGCGTGTGGCAGCTGGTGAGCGCGCGGCAGCGGGCGCGGCAGGGACGGCGTTGGCGTGCGCGGCGTCAGCGGGAAGCGGCAGCAGCACGGCGGCAGACGCGCGGGAAGCAGCAGCGGCTGGCAGGGAGCGGCTGGGACGTCGGGCTTCGGCAGCAACAGGCACGGCAAGGCGGCAGCAGCGCAGGCTGGGAGCGGCTAGGACGTCGGGCTCGGCGGCAGCAGGCACGGCAAGGCGGCAGCAGCGCAGGCTGGGAGCGGCTAGGACGTCGGGCTCGGCGGCAGCAGGCACGGCACGGCAAGGCGGCAGCAGCGCAGGCTGGGAGCGGCGCGACAGGCGCGGCGTCGGGCTCGGCAGGGCGGCAGCAAGCAGGCGCGGCGTCGCGCGAGAAGCAGCGGCAACGACGGCGGTGGGCGTGAGGCGCGGCAGGCACGGCGTCGCGCGGCGGGCAGCAGGCGAGCGCGGCGACGAGGGGGCGGTGCGCGGCCGGTCTCCTTCTCTCTCTCTCTTTCTCACTCTCACCTTCTAAAAAAAACTGATCTGAAAATTATGAGTCCTCCTCTAAAATTCTGACCTAATAATGTATATATAGTATTAACCTAGGTCAATTAGATGGGCTTTTAGTCCTAATGGGCTTAGGCTTGGGCTTTAATTTAAATGGGCTGAATTAATGGGCTGAATTAATTAATGACAATGGGTTGAATTAAGTTCAAATTAAAACAACCGAGCCCGTTTGACTTATAATTCCCGGCCTTTGCATTTCAAGCGAGCCGAGTCCCATTCGATGAAATTTAAGCTCGTTCATTCACCGCCGGTCCGATGCAAAAAATGCAATGAATCTAAAATGAATTTAAACTATATGTTATGCAAATTAAATATTTTTTGTTTAGGGGTTAAAAATTTAATCCCTAATTTTCTATGCAAATTACACTAAATGGTTACTAAAATTTAGGTGTCAACATAGCTTAAAACTCTGTTGATCTCATATCCATTTTCAATCCATTCGATTTCTATCAATTCCATACAATCTTGTGTCACACTCTGTTTTTCGCCATAACTCTTCTAGTAATCAAACCACAGAACCTACTTTAATAAAAACCGAAGATCGAAGTTTCGGTGAAGAATATTCCTCGTGAAAAACGAGCGAACATCTTTTTGGCACGCCCGGTGGGACTCGCGTGATAAGATTTGGAGAAATGGTGAGAACCAGGCAATTTGAAGGAATACCGGCGGATAACATCAATAATCCAGTTGAGGGGGCACGTTCTGAGCATTCTGCTGCTAATCAAGTAGAAGAAAGTGCCGATATTCCTCGACAATTAACTGAAGAACAAGCCCGCACGTTGGTACCAGATAATATCTTGGTAGCCACGATGAAAAGGCTGTTTGAAGAACAGCAGAATGAGCTTACCAATCATATAGTGCGACATGTGACAGATGTGATAAAACCCATGGTGGTCAATGCTATGAATGAGGTAATATCACGTCCTAGTTCATCTTCTCAAGTTCCGCCCTTTTATTC
Organism: Syzygium malaccense; assembly: GCA_031216405.1. Taxonomy (NCBI): domain Eukaryota; kingdom Viridiplantae; phylum Streptophyta; class Magnoliopsida; order Myrtales; family Myrtaceae; genus Syzygium; species Syzygium malaccense. The sequence continues at coordinate 12,224,706 of CM062258.1, forward strand.
AAATCTTCAATGGGCAACATTATTACCACCAACTTCAGGACCTCTTCATATGGGGTATAACTGCAATGGAGGATTAAATTCTCAACCTCCTATTAGAATTATACCAAGGCCAGAGAATCCTACCCCTATAAACCTTGTGAATGGTGTGAGTGCTTATAATTTTCCTCAAAATGTCCCGAATAATGTTAATTTGGTTAATCCCATGGTCACAAATGCACCACCAGTGATGAATATACCTCCACCAGTAAATATGCCTAATGCTGATCATATCAGACCACCTGCGCCTCAACTGTATCCTCATGTGATAGAAAACCCTCTTTATAGGCCACCACCACTCGTTAATTTTAACATGGAGCAGCAAGGGGTGAATCGACCTCAACAGTTTGATCCTAGGGGTCAAGATCCTTGGTTAGGCCAGCAAAATTTAAGGCCATAGAACCTAGATAGAGTTGCAGAGTTGGTGATGCAATAGTTGGGAGCAGAGAGAGGATTGCCAAGGCCAGTATATAGGAAATCACATCCCGATTGGGTTGATAATATACCATATCCAAGGAGTTTCAAAATGCCAGACTTTGCTGTATTTACTGAAGAGGAAGATTAGTCGATTGTGAAACATGTGGGTCGATTCCTTGCACAATGTGGAGAAGCTGGAACTAATGAATATCTAAGGTTAAGGTTGTTCACATTGTCTTTGTCAATAACAACGTTTACTTGGTGTTGACACCTAAATTTTGGCGCATTATTTAGTGTTAATTGCATAGAAAATTAGGGATTAAATTTTTAATCCCTAAAATAAAAATATTAAAATTACATAGCATATAGTTTAGGTTCATATAGATTAGTTGTATTCTGCATCGGATCGGCGGTGATAAGCGAGCTTAAAATTCATCACGTAAATCGAGCTTGGGAATCGAACGAGACTCGGCTCACTCGGAAGGCAAAGGCCGAAAATCACGCGTCAAAAGGGCTGGGTTGTCTTAATTTGAGCTTAAATTAGCCCATCAAGCTTAATTAAAGAAAAGCCCGAATTAATTCAGCCCATTTAGAATTAAATTAAATTAAAGGGTAAAGCCTAAACCTAAGCTCATTAGGACTAGAAAGCCCGGCTAGTTGACCTAGGTTTGCAATATAAATACATGTTTTTGCTTCATAATCAAGGGGGCTCTCAGAATTTTCAGATCTGATTTTTAGAGAGACACGAGAGAATTTTCAGAGACAAAAGAGAGTAAAAGAGAGAAAATAACTTGGGTCTTCTTCTTGGGCGTGCACTCACTGTGCTGCAAATTAGTGCTGCTATCTCCTGTGCCCACACCGCGTCAGACTGGAGCTTCTTGCCGCAAGCAGGATCTTGGTTGATTTTTGCAGGTTTCCCAACGAACGCCCAATTCTTCCGGATCATCAAACGCGAGTCCACACCACTATTGATTCCAGGGCACACCTCTGAGAGTTGCTTCAGCGTTATGGTCACCATCGCGGTTGTCCTTGGCCGAGAACCGCGAGTCACACAGCCGAGCACGTGATCCTCTCTTCGTGATACCAAACACCGTGTAATCCATCACCGGCTACGGTCCTGTTTGTGGTCCATCGAATCCGATTTGGAAATTCCATCCGCGCAATATTTCGAATTAGGTTCGCTCATCGCCAACCTGAACCAACGCTACACCAGCCATCCCTGCCGCCGCTCCTCTTGCTGCTCGCCGCCGCTCCTCTGCTCACGGCCAGACCTGTGGCCGTGAGCCACCGTCGCTGCTTCCATTGACGGCGGCGCTGCTGCTATTGCTACCACTGGAGAAGCTGCGTCCCAAGCCGCGAGTCTCTCGAGTCACAACCACGACCGTGAGTGAGCCCACCGTCACCGCTTCGTTCGTGAGCTCGGAGCCTAGCGGAGCCACCCCTGCGCCACCGCGAGTCGCCGCCGATCCCGACGTCGCGCCGCCGCTCCCGACGCATCGCCGATCCGCAATCCCGATCCGCTGCAAATTCAAATTAGGAAAGAAATCTGCAATTCAGGTAATTATCTTATCCCGATTTAATTTGAATATTTTATTGCTTAATTCGTGCTTATTGAGATCTAATTTTATATATTTGAATAATAAGTATTATCTCAATTAGGATTTGTTTCTTTTTTTAAAAATCTTGGATATATGTTGCTTACCAAATTTGGATAGAATTTAGAATTTTCAAAATCTTTTGAATATATCCAAAATATTTAAGATATCAGAATTTTTCAAGATGTGATCGATTAGGAAAATTTCCTAATCCGCAACCGCACACGTGGAAATAAATCTATCTATCAGGCTTTAGATAGAATTATTTCCATAGCGGGTATTTCGAATTTTAGGGTCGATCTGTCAGGCTTCAGATCGAAACTTAATTCGAAAGATTTCGCGGTTATATTTTTTACTTGATTTTAATTTCGAATTTCGATAAAAAAAAATACCAAAAAGATTGCTTTAGAATAGGTTAATTTCTTTAGTTTAAAATTGCATATTTAAATAATTGACATTTTTAATTCCGAATTTCATTAAAAAAATACAAAAAAAATAATATGCCCGTCATTAGAAATAGGTCACGTCGTCGCATGACATATAGTTTGCATGTTAGATTGCATTAATCGCATGTCAATTTTTGCACGTCATTACATATAGGGTAGCTTTTATTTAAATAAGTAAAAATCAAAAAAGAAATTTCTGCACCTTTGAACTCTAAGTCATGATTTATCATCAAATTGAGTATTTTTCTCGAAATTGGTACCGAAAGGCGTTAGGGAATCTAGCGTAACCAAGTCCCCGAATTTATGATTTCTGGTTCGTAGAAATAAAATAGTACTCTTGCTATTTTATTTAGGTTTCTAATCAACCTACCCTAAATGATTAGTGGCGACTCCCGTTGAAAATATTTGCATGCTCACAATTGGACCTAAGTTGCGATTTAGTAGAGTTTGGGAGAACTCGAGCTAGGTTAGTTAATTTAATTGATCTAGTAATCCATTAGCCTAAGATCGAAACCCGATTTTTTTTAGGTCGCGACAGCTTGGCGACTCCACTGGGGAAAAACTTGAATTTTTTTGAAAATTTAAGGAGGACTTAGGCCCAAATTTTTTTTCATGAAAAATCACTTGATTTAACAAAATTTGACTGAATTCTCATTCTTAGGTGTTAAATGGTTTTGCAGGATGGGAGTTATAAGGGGAGTAGTGATTGGCTAACCCTTTGTTTTGCAGGCTTGGTGGAGTAGAATTGTGATTTAATTTTTACACTATTGAAGTGGTGTTTGTATATAATTGTTATGCATGATTTACAGTATTTACACTACACCACACACAACTTGTGACCGGATCTGGGTCACACCCATAGTTTTAAGATGGTATTTAGATGGTTCTTTAACCTTGGCGGTAAGACCTCGCTAAAGGTTATCCCATTTGGATCTCGAAAATTTTTCAAAAAATGGCTTAAGGGTCGTCCTCATGCACGTGAGGCTACTACGCATGGAGGTTCCCCTTGTCGACCGAATCAAGTTGAAGTGATTGGACCCGACTAGTCATGACTATTGTATGCGAGGCTGCGGCTAGTCATGATGAGTGTGCGCGAGGCTACGACATGTCGTTCCGTTCATCACTTCATTTTGCAAAAGCTTTTAGGGTAGATAGATTAAGGTTTAAACTCACGATTCATGTGCATGTCTCTGTGATTGACGTTCTCTCTCCAAGGATGGTAATTTCTCAAGTTTTTTCTTTAGTTTTCTTCATCTTAGTTTGAGTCGGTCCATGATTTAGGTTGAGTCATTTGGCACATGGTCTATATAAGAATGGGTCGCCTTGATATCCGTTTCGTGCCTACTCCGAAGCTAGAGCTCAAGAAGTTATGGAGCCAATTGAAGCTAGATGGTCAGCAGTACGTTCTCAAGCGCATTGGATTCATGCTGCCAATCCTAGACATAGATGTTTAGAGCGGAATCATGCAGACACTCGCTCATTTTTGGTGCCCCGAGACGATCACATTTGTGTTAGGAGGTAAGTTTGAGCTCACACCGACTCTGGAAGAATACAGTTTTGCCATTGGGAAATCAATTGAGTTAGATATAGTCGAACCACCCATTAAGGTAGATCCTGTGGTAGTGCTCGCTGAATTTTTGAATTTGACCAAAAAGGAAATTGAAAAAGTGTTAAAGGGTAATTGTCAAGCATGCCCGCTATCTTTTCTTATTGAATGTTTTGAAAATAACTCCGTTCTCATGAGGTCTAAGATTTTTATCTTAACTTTTTTCGGACTCATCGTTTTTTCATTCCGTCAAAATGCTATTGATCCCGTCATAACCTGGACGGTAAAACTAACATATGGTGGAGTTAGTTTTATAAATGCAATTCTGGCAGAGACCTTCATATCTCTGACACGATTTAAGAAAGGAAAAGATAGAATTTTTCGAGCCCCGATTGAGCTTTTACAAATCTGGTTTTTCTCACACCTTTCTCAATTCGGGAAAAATATGACTGTATTTGAAATGAACATGACTGATAACCCTATTTTAAGGTTCAAACAAATACAAGATCAAACTAAAAGTTTGCACTATACACAATGGGTCCATCTGTTCAAGGATCCAAGCTCTAAGATTTTCCTTTGGCAAGCTGTATAGTTTCGGGAGGTTGAGGCTCGACTATACCATGGTGATCAGAAGCCCGTACCTTTGATGGGCATTTATGGGGCAACTTACTATCAGCCCCTTCGAGTTACACGTCAATTCCGAATTCTGCAGGATGTCCCACCTCCACTTAGGCCCAATGAATTTCAAATCCAGTTTGAGAAGGGCAAGTCCTACAGAGTTGAGCTTAGGCGTCATTCCGACGCTTGGCAAAATTGTTCCACTCAGAAGCTGATTTGGCCCGCGGATGAGCCCATCGGAAGGATGAAGAGTCACTTTACCACGGCCCGGTATATTCAGCATCATACCATCCCGGCTGAGATACTCCCGAAGATCCCGATCGTGACAGTACGACACACTCTTCATACTCAAATCAAAATCAGTGAAGAAAAGGCGATGAAGGCCCAGGACAAGGCAGATGCTCTGGCTGAAGAGAATGCACGACTGCGGCGTGCCTTGAAGGCCCATTCGTCTATAGATCACGTGGCCTCTAAAAAGAGGAAGACCGTCTGATTTCTTGTTTAGTTTAGGGAGTTTTTCTTTCTTTTTAGGAGGAAATGTTAGCTTACTATTAATGTTTTCTGTAATAAATGTCGTTTCTGAACTATTTTTATAAGAATTCTTTTTAGACACCTTCCATCTTGGGCAATTCAATGAAAAAGCTATAATTTTGGAATTAGTCCAGGTTTTTATTGAATAAAACAATTTGGAATTTTAAGATTTACTGGACGAATCGGTCTTTCGAAAGAAATTTTATCTTGAGGGTCTAGAGGATGTCATGGACCGACTCGTTATTCTTACTCGTTGTATTTATTCCATCGTTACTTTTGCAGGTAATTTGCCACGGATCTCCCTCATCCTCATAATACTCGATCGGTGACCAAAAGAAGGATGGCCAATCAAGCCGAGATTGCGGTCATGATTGACGAAAAGCTGAAAGAACACATGAACACAATCAATGAGCAGATCGCGACTGCCATGTCCAAAATGATGAGTGATCTCATGGCCAAGCAGCAGCAGATCAATGCTGCCTCTCAATCGGAGATTCCACCTCCAACCCGTCAAGGCCTTCGCCTTGACAAAGCCCCTGCAGTAAATACTAATCCAACCTTTCAACTGGATGATGCCATTTTGACTGACACTAGTGCGTCTCCAGCGGCCCATGTTCTTCAGTTACCCCCAAATGATGAGAATGCTAAGTTGCTGGCTAAGATCGACCAGAGGTTACGCGAAGTGGAGGGAACTCAAAGTTTTCCTCCTATTGATCTGTCTATTTTTGCTCGGGTCCAAGTGCCCGATAAATTCAAGATGCCAGCCTTCGATAAGTATGACGGCACCTCAAACCCAATTCAGCACATCAAGATGTACCAGGGGCTCATGAATAGATATGTTTTTAACAAACCTCTAATGATCCAAACCTTCCAAGCAAGCTTGAAGGATGCTGCAATGAGGTGGTATACCAACCACCAGATCAACCGAAAAGACTCATGGGAAGAGGTGGCAAACCTTTTCGTCAAGCACTTCAAGTTCAATCTCGATGTCACCATTACAAGGGAAGACCTGGAGAGAGCTGAGCAGAAAAAGGGTGAGACTCTAAAGGAGTATGCCACTCGCTGGAGGAACATGGCGAGACAGATCATGCCCGAACCCTCAGAACGTGACTTAATGAAGTTGTTCGTGTCCACTCTACCGCAGTCAGTTCGTTCACGAATGTTAGTAACGGCCGCCCAATCTTTTGGCCAACTGATAGCCATGGGTGAGGAAATTGAGACCGGGCTCAAGAAAGGATGGTACAGTGAGTCAAGTTCATCAGGCAAGAGATTTACTAGTAAGAAGGACAAAGAGCATGTCCCCGAAGTCAACATGACTTATGTACAGAAGACGCTAGCTCAGGCCCCGAAGCTACAATTTAGCACTCAACAGACAACCTCTTATGGACGGCAAGGCCAACAGGACTCGTGCCAGCAGCGCACAACTCGCCAGTTTACTTCACTTCCTGGGACATTATCTCAGGTATTGGCGGTGCTAAGGAAGAAGAACCTGCTGAATTCAGAGCCACAAAGATCTAATGCTGTTGGCTATGCAAGGTATGATCCGTCGAAGAAATGCGATTACCATAGAGGTGAAGTTGGGCATTCGACAGATGATTGCCAGGTACTCAAACATCGAGTGCAGGATTTACTTGAGATTGGAGCGTTTGCGCTACAGCCAACCGGTAAGCCCAATGTGCAGAACAATCCACTCCCTGATCATTCGAGCAATGCAAATGTTGTCCTTGGTCCGGAAGTCAAGCAGGTTCAAGGCTTCAGGGTCCCTCTCGAAGATATGTTCGATGCTTTAGTCCGAGCTGGTTATGTTTCGACTGGTGAGGTGGTATCACTCGGTGAGATAGAAAAGAAAGTGGATGAGTTGGTGAGAAAGGGAATGATTGGGACAACGGATGAATTCAGGGTAGTGGCCGCTATATCTCAAGTCATCATTGATTGGAATGAAGAACTTGCAAGGATGACCGATGAACAAGTAAAGTTGGATCCTGACATGCCCGCTCTCAAGGATGTCTCTAACGATGACCTCGAGATCGTTATACCCGACACTCCGAAAGTATTGATCTTGGCATCACCTCAGCCCTACGCTTATGAAAGTGACAAGATGGTTCCATGGTCATATGACATTGACCTGATAATAAGATCATGGTGAACTTACGCTGATAATCAACCGGCCAAGCCAGTGGCAGAGAAAGAAGCGAAGGAATTCCTAGCTGTGATAAAGGCTAGTGAATATAACGTGGTCGATCAGCTGAGAAAGTTACCTGCACAAGTCTCGTTGTTGGAACTTCTCCAGACATCAGATAAGCATCGGAGTGCTCTAATGAAGGTTTTGAGTGAGATTCATGTACCCGAGACTATTGAAAAAGATAAGCTAGAAGAGTTTGTCGGGGCGATCCTCCTCAAAGATCAAGTAACATTTTCCGATGAGGAAATCCCAGTTGAAGGACGTGGTCATAATAAGGCGCTTCACATATCGGTGAAGTATAAAGAGACTCACGTGGCTAGGGTGCTTGTTGATAATAGGTCGGCTTTGAATTTATGTCCGTTGGTTACTTTGAAAAGGTCGGGCATTCCTCCATCTACCATGCAAGCAGCTAAGACTTCTGTTCGAGCCTTTGACGGAGTGAAGAAGGATGTGATAGGCCAGATTAACTTAGCACTGCAAATTGGACCCTCGGTGTTCGATATTCTTTTCCAAGTGCTGGATATCCCTTCTGCTTTTAATTTCTTGCTGGGACGGCCATGGATCCACAATGCAGGCGCAGTGCCCTCCAGTTTGCATCAGAAAATCAAGTTCGTGACTAAAGCAAAGTTGGTTACAATTTATGGAGAGGAAGATCACCGAATCTTCAATGCAACATCGATCCCATACATAGAACCCGATCATGTTGAAGAGGATAGCTATCATTCATTTGAGATAGTTCAAGTCGTTCAGGCTTCCTCTGATATGCCATTGCCCGTTCCTGAAGTTTCTAAAGCAGCTATCATGGTGGCCAAGGTCATGGTCGGTAATGGTTTTGAGCCAGGTCAGGGTCTTGGGAAGGAAGGCCAAGGCATTCATGCCCCGATTGAGACAAATGGACAATACCACAAGACTGGTTTGGGATATCATGGGCCCGTAAGCCGCGAACAAAGCAACGATTGTTGCAGAGGCTGAAGTCTCTTACCATCTCCCATTGACCACATCTTTCACTCGGCTGACGTAGTGGGGGATATGAGAATTTAAAGCTGAGCCCGACTGAGGATGATCTTGGGCTTATCTTTCCTAAGTCGCCACAAGTCCTAACTGAATCATCTAAGAAGCACGGTAAAGCGATTTTGGTCAGTCTGTCTGACGATTCCGAGGATGACCAGCCACCCTGTATTTTCAAGAAGCCGGAGTCGAGGGTGGTGGACTTTGACTTTAATGACGGTATACCCTACCTCACTGGTTGGTTTGCTGAGACTTCCATTGGTGCAATCACTGAAGGACCACTTGAAGGGATGGGCGCTGGCCCTCAAGAGTAATCATTTCTAGTTTTCGTATCTCCCCTGCGTGGGAATCTTTATTGCTTTTTTTCAATTCATGTTGCACTTAGGTTTTTCAATCCAATAAGATGTAATTCATTGATTCAATATCAATAAAATTACAGCGGTTTTTATCATTTTGAATCTTGTTGAAGTGCCCCAAACCAACCCAATGACGATAACCAACGATTGAAAAATTTGTCATCTACGGTAAGAACTGAGGGTTGGGCTTCTCAAGAATTCTCATTTCGAGGTCTTCAAAAGCAAAATGAATTTCAAAAAGCAAAGAACAATTTTCGAAAATTGCAGTAGTTAAGTCCTCTCTTGTCTTTTTGATCCCTTTCTTTCATGTTTCAGGACTAATCTCGAGGCATGCGAAGGGACGGGAATCGTGGATCCTCATATATGTGATGCAAGTCAATCCGATAACTCAAACGATTCTAATCCGAATGATGAAGAGATACGACGGAACTTAGAAATCCATAAGAAATCTAAGCCTCTGATTGTTGAAGACATCGTGGTGATCAATCTTGGCGACACGGAGAATCCTAGAAAGGTGAAGATTGGAGCATGTCTCCCTAAAGATGTGGCCAAACGCTTGACCCAATTGTTGAAGGATTATCAAGACATCTTTGCCTGGTCTTATGCTGACATGCCGGGTCTCGATCGATCGATCGTCGAACATTATCTACCGACCGATCCTTCAGTTGAGCCTGTGAAGCAAAGGCCGCGAAGAGCTAAGCCAGAACTGGCAAAGAAGATCAAGGAAGAGGTCATGAAACTTCTTGACATGGGATTTATTGAGACTACCCAATACTCAGAATGGGTCGCTAATATAGTCCCGGTGTTGAAGAAAGACGGTCGGATTCGAGTGTGTGTTGACTACCGAGAGCTGAACAAAGCTAGTTCCAAAGATGATTTTCCACTCCCGTACATTGATATGCTTGTGGACAGTGCAGCTGGGTTCGAATTATTCTCCTTCATGGATGGTTTCTCAAGTTATAACCAGATCTTGATGAACGAAGATGATAAGTTGAAAACGGCATTTACCACTCCATGGGGGACATTTCATTACAAGGTGATGCCCTTCGGTCTCAAAAATGCTGGGGCAACTTACCAGCGGGCAATGGTCACGTTGTTCCATGATATGATGCATAATGAGATCGAGGTCTATGTTGACGACATGATTATAAAGACTCAGCGTGGAGAAAATCACATAAAAATCTTGACGAAATTATTTGACAGGCTACGCAAGTTCAAATTACGCCTCAATCCGGCAAAATGCGTGTTCGGGGCAGTCTCTGGCAAATTACTTGGATTCATCGTTAGCAACAAAGGGATTGAGATTGACCCGTCGAAAGTGAAGGTCATTTGTGAAATAAAATCTCCCTCTTCGGTGAAGGAAGTTCGTAGCTTGATGGGTAAACTGAACTATATAGCCAGATTTATTTCTCAACTATCTGAAACAGCGAAGCCTTTTTTTAAACTCCTCAAGAAGAATGCGCTAGTCAGATGGGATGAAGAGTGTGAACTGGCGTTCGACAAGATTAAGCACTACTTGATGAATCTGCCGGTGCTTGTTCCACCAACGCCGGGGTAACCTCTGATCCTGTACCTTACAATCCACAGTGAGTCCTTAGGTGCCATGCTTGCTCAAAAAGGTGAAGAGGATGGAAAGAAACGTGCGATTTATTATTTGAGTAAGAAGTTCACCGCCTCTGAGATGAACTATTCCGAGGCAGAAAGAACATGCGCAACACTGGTCTGGGTGCTACACAGATTGAGGCAGTACACTTTGCACTATCAGATATTGCTTGTAACAGAGTGTGATCCAATCAAATACTTGCTCAATCAACCCGCTTTGGTTGGAAAACTGGCAAAATGGCAGATTCTCATCTCAGAATTTAATGTTCAATTCATGTCTCAGAAATCAGTCAAAGGACAAGTAATTGCCGATGTCTTGGCTGAAAATCCTGGGAAAAATGACGATCTGGATCCGCTAGAGGATAGAGTCATGCCAATTGATGAGTATGTATGGACCATATATTTTGATGGGGCCGTAAACCTGTCAGGATCAGGTATCGGGACAGTCTTAATATCCCCAGGCGAACAACATTATCCGGTCGCAGCAAAACTGATATTTCCCCGCACGAACAATATCGCTGAATAAGAAGCATGCATCCTCGGATTACAAGCTGCAATCGAAATGGGAGTAGCTCGACTTAAAGTGTTCGGGGATTCAGCCCTCATTATTCTTCGGACCGTTGGCAAATGGCAAACTAGAGATGCTAAGTTACAATCCTATCACGTCTATTTAGAGGAGTTGGTGGAAGAGTTTGAATACATTTCGTTTGAATACTTGCCAAGGACTCAAAACAGTTTTGCTGACACTCTGACTACGTTATCGGCAATGCTACGAGTAACAAATGGTTTGGAAGTTGAACCTTTGAAGATAGAGGTCTTGCAGAAACCGGCTTATTGCATGGCCATGACAGAAGAACCTGATAGCAAGCCGTGGTATCATGATATCAAGGCGTATCTTCAAACACAGGAGTTTCCTGAGAAAAGTACCGCATCTGACCAAAAGTATATCAGGAAAATGGCGTCGAAATTCTTCTTGAGCAGAGAATGTCTATACAAGCGGTCCTATGATTCGGTTTTATTAAGGTGTATTGATTCAACCGAGACTGTTCGTTTGATGCTAGAAGTGTATGAGGGAGTATGTGGTCCGCATATGAATGGTCATATGCTGGCAAAGAAGATAATGAGGATAGGTTATTACTGGCTCACTTTAGAGAGTGATTGCATTCAGCATGTCCGGAGTTATCACAAATGCCAGATCCATGGTGACAAGATTAATACTCCCCCGAATGAATTGCATCAGATTTCTGAACCATGGCCATTTTCTATGTGGGGCATTGATGTGATTGGCCCAATCAATCCTAAAGCGTCAAATGGACAATGGTTTATTCTGGTCGCTATCGATTGTTTTTCGAAGTAGATCGAAGCTATGTCTTATATGACAGTGACGGCCCGGAATGTGGTGAAGTTCATTCGTCGAGACATCATTGCTCGATATGGTGCACCTGAGACCATAATTACTGACAATGGGTCAAATCTAAATAATAAATTGGTGGATGACCTATTCAAGGAGTTCAAAATCAAACATCTGAATTCCTCTCCATATCGTCCGCAGATGAACGAAGCGGTCGAAGCAGCCAACAAGAATATCAAGAAAATTTTGGCTAAAATAGCTGAAAACTATCGTGATTGGCATGAGAGATTACCTTTTGCACTTATGGCATATCGGACTTCTATCCGGACATCTACAAGGGCAACTCCATATTCTCTTATGTACGGTATGGAAGCAGTTCTGCCTATTGAGGTTGAAATTCCTTCATTACGTAATCTTTCACAGGTACAATTATCAGAAGCAGATTAGATCCAGCAGAGGTTGGACCAGTTGAACATGATTGATGAGATAAGGCTTAGAGCTCTATGTCATGGCCAGTGCTATCAACAACGAGTTGCTAAATCTTTCAACAAGAAAATCAAGTCTTGACATTTTCAGGTAGGTGACCTTGTCCTGCGGAAGTTATTGCCGATAGTTCCTTTTGCAAAAGGAAAATTCGCCTCAAATTATGGCGGCCCGTACATTGTGAAGAAAGTCTTTCCAGGAGGTGCTTTGATTTTAGCCGAGATGGATGATCGTATTTTTTCCAATCCTGTTAATTCTGATTCTGTGAAGAAGTATTACACTTGATTTGTACTCATTCTGACTTTGTTTCTATCAAGTATCAAGTTGAATTTTATGAATCAATTTATGTTACCAAGTTTTGTTTGAGGAAGGCTTTTGATTTGGCAATCTGTTTTTGTCCTAATAAAGCGATCATATTGCATGAAAGACTTCAAGATGACGAAAGGCAAGACATTTCCATACATAGTCTGAATAATAATCCCTAGTGCGAGTTGAGTGAAAATTTCGTGCTGACAAGGTAAAAGATTATCTCATGAAAAGTATGACGACCAAAATGATGAGAGGCATTCATTTCCTCTATCTAAACACTACATGTTATCATTTGCTTAACCCCTTTGAACAGAGTTTCATTTCTTACCCCTGTCAGGAATAATCCCATACTAGGGCAATTTCTTAGAAAGTTCAAAATGGTTAGAATTTTTTTGCTTTCACTTGCATCAATCTTCAAGTATATTTATTGCATGCAAGTTCTGTGTTAGCTCGAGTGCCTTAGATATGACGAAGAGCATTTCTTTCTATATCCCTACACATTATACCCTTTGCATACCCAATTTGAGCGGTGAATTCATTTCAACCCAATTGGTGATCATTCTTGTGATAAACAAATGAAATCATCTCAAGACAAGTTCAAGGTGACTTAGGGCAAATGGGAGCTCGAAAGAAATTCATAAGAAAGGATGCAAAAGGACTCCATCAAATCGAAATTCTCTCTCTCGGAAAAATCTCTCGAAGAAAAGAAAATCTCTCTCTCAAAAAAAAAGAGAAAAGAGAGAGAGAGAGAGAAAAGCTTCAGCAAGAACTGAGTCGATATGCAAGATCATTCTTCAAGGAAAAGACCATTTGAAGATTCATTTGTGGAGCAATTGTTAGATGGGATGATCACCAATCTCCATGTTCATAATACCCCTTTTGATGGAAATAGGCCATTCATTTCAAGCCTACCCGAACCTACGTTACAACCATTATCGAAGTCTCTTCAGAATAGGGCACTTGAGTTAACGTAGAATTTCAAATGCTCATAAATGTTGCTCGAAGAAGTGCGAGCAAGATTTTTCTATCTCATTTTTGTAGCATTCCTGACTTGTAAACCCGGAGCAGCTGGTGATATCAATTCTTTCGAAGCTATGACTCTCATGAGTCCCCGTTGTGAAACCTTTGACCAAGTCTGCATTTTAGTCCTTATAAAGACCTCTCAGATTGGCTAAGTCATATTGATTTTGAGAATATCCGAACCCTTATCAAGCACGATGAAGAGAGTTCGAGTGATTCTTATACCCGCATCAAAGGTCGGGTCAAAAGCCTTTAATTGAGAGTGAGTGGAAAATCCTTTCTGATTAAAGGTCTCTCATTTAATATGATCAAAATGTCAAAAGGACGAAATGGTTGTTCTTATTAATAAATTCCCTAGTAAAGCTTTGTAATGCAAGCAGATTCATGAATTATGTTTTCTCTGCCTCTGCGCATATGTTATTTTAACATTTTCTCAGGTAAAAACAGGAGCGATGCCATTGGTTCCGTCGTAAGAAGAATTCAGGTACGTCTGCTAATTATTCTTCATTGTTTTTCTCTCCGGAATAGGAGAAATTATCTCTCTCATATGTTCACCAAGTGGAACAGGTGACATTTGGTGTTGCTAAGTGGAGTACACGGCACACCGTATTCTCATGTTCGCCCAGTAGGACAGGCGACATAATTTCACATTTGGTGTTACTAAGTGGACTACGCGGCATACCGTATTCTCATGTTCGCCCAGTAAGACAGGCGACATAATTTTACATTTGGTGTTGCTAAGTGGAATACTCGGCACACCGTATTCTCATGTTCGCCCAGTAGGACAGGCGACATAATTTCTCTCTTAGTGTTGCTAAGTAAAGTACGCGGCGCACCCCATTTCATGTTCGCCCAATAGGACAGGCGACATAATTCCTCTCTTGATGTTGCTAAGTGGAGTACGAAACACACCCCATTTCATGTTCGCCTAGTAGGACAGGCTACATAATTTCTCTCTTGGTGTTGCTAAGTGGAGTACGAAGCACACCCCATTTCATGCTCACCTAATGGAAGAGGTGACATGATCTTTTTCGTGATTGCCCAGTGGTATAGGCAACACATCTCATTCTTTCTTCATATCATGTGCTATTTCGCATATGTAGGAAACTACAGATAACAGGTAGGCAATCCAGTATCTTGAGAACCTTACTCCCAATAGACTAGAAGTTTGGAGATCGAGGGAATTCAAAGCATTATAAAGCTTTTCTCCACTTGGACATTTTTTGTGCGATCCATATGTAAGACTCTTTCACCGCTCCGCATGAAGTGAGAAGCCTTATCATACGTTCCTTATTGATTGCATATCATGCATCATTAAAAAAAATCATCATTCATCATTTTTCATAGTTTAAATTTAGGTCTCAGTCTTTAAACAAAACCTCTGCGAGCCTCCACTCAAAGAGGGGCAGCTGTTGACACCTAAATTTTGACACATCATTTAGTGTTAATTGCATAGAAAATTAGGGATTAAATTTTAACCCCTAAACAAAAATATTACAATTGCATAGCATATAGTTTATGTTCATATAGGTTAGTTGCATTCCGCATCGGATCGGCGGTGGCAAGCGAGCTTAAAATTCATCACGTAAATCGAGCTCGGGAATCGAACGAGACTCGGCTCACTCGAAAGGCAAAGGCCGAAAATCACAAGTCAAAAGGGCTCGATTGTCTCAATTTGACCTTAAATTAGCCTATCAAGTTAATTGACTAAAAGCCCGAATTAATTCAGCCAACTTGGAATTAAAGGAAAATTAAAACCTAAGCCCAAGCCTAGGCCCATTAGGACTAGAAAGCCCGGCTAATTAACCTAGGGTTGCGATATAAATACATGGTTATGCGTCATAACCAGGGGGACTCTCATAATTCCAAAAACACAATTCTTGAGAGCACGAGAGACACACGTGAACGAAAGTAAAAAGCAAGAGAGAGAGTCGGTTGCGCACGGGTGCATCCGCCGCGTCCGCGCTGCCCCTTCGCCGTGCCCTTGTCGCTGCCACTGCTGTTCCGCAGCACCCAAAGGACTCTGCAGTTTATCCTCCGCGGTGCTGCTCTTCCTCGTTGTCACCTTGAACGCCGTAGGATAACTTCTTGCTCCAACCGGCCACCGTGAGCAACACCAGCGAGCCTTCATCGCTGAACCTGCAATTGCAGCGAAGCACCTTCACGCAGCATCAGACCAGTCGCTTCCCCCGCCCAGTTGAAGACTTGTCCAAGTTGAAGGTTGAAACCCGTGAGTCCAAGAGGTTGACTTTGTCACCTTTTGATTACATCCTGCCAACTTAGGTCAAGAATGTTTAGTCAAAGAAAGTCATAGCCACGTGATCTTGAGTAGAGGAATTCAACCAAACACAACCAAAAGGACTCTTCCTTTTGCGAGTTTCACTAAAGTCCAGCGAGCAACGGTCCTCTTTACTATCCAATTCTCCACCACGCGAGTCTCACGGAGTACCCCGACGCCAGCCGCTCCTCTGGTCGCCGTTCCGTGCCAGGCCGACCCCGACACCGGCTGTTCCTCTGGTTGCGTTCCGTGCAAGGCCTGCCCCACCATAACGCCAACATCCTCCGAAGTTGCAGCCATCCTCGACGTTTGTCGCCCTCTCGTGGTGAGCTGCTGCTGTTCCGCGACTTCCGAAGATTGCTCGTCGCTGCTATCGTCTACCACCGCAAGCCGCCGCCACTCCTGACGTCGCGCCGCTGCTCCCGACGCACCACCGGTCACCATCCCGATCCGCAATCCCGATCCGCTGCAAATTCAAATTTGGAAAGAAATCTGCAAATCAGGTAATTATCTTATCCTGATTTGATTTGAATATTTTGTTGCCTAATTCGTGCTTATTGATATCTAACTTTGCATATTTGAACAATAGGCATTATTTCAATTAGGATTTATTTATTTTTTTGAAATCTTGGATATCTATTACTCGTTAAATTTGGATAGAATTTAAAATTTTCAAAATCTTTTGAATATATCCAAGATATTTAAGATATCGAATTTTTCAAGATGTGATCGATTAGGAAAATTTCCTAATCCGCAACCGCACACATGGAAATAAATCTATCTATCAGGCTTTAGATAGAATTATTTCCATAGCGGGTATTTCGAATTTTAGGGTCGATCTGTCAGGCTTCAGATCGAAACTTAATTCAAAAGATTTCTCGATTATATTTACTTTGATTTTAATTTCGAATTTCGATAAAAAAAAATACCAAAAAGATTGCTTTAGAATATGTCAATTTCTTTAGTTCAAAATTGCATGCTTAGATAATTGGCATTTTTAATTCCAAATTTCATTAAAAAAATACAAAAAATAATGTGCCCGTCATTAGAAATAGGTCACGTCGTCGCATGACATATAGTTTGTATGTTAGGTTGCATTAATCGCATGTCAATTTTTGCACGTCATTACATATAGGTTAGCTTTCATTTAAATAAGTAAAAATCAAAAAGAAATTTCTGCAACTTTGAACTCTAAGTCAGGATTTATCAAAATTGTCAAATTGAGTATTTTTCTCAAAATTGGTACCGAAAGGGCGTTAGGGAATCTAGCGTAACCAAGTCCCCGAATTTATGATTTCTGGTTCGTAGAAATAAAATAGTACTCCCGCTATTTTATTTAGATTTCTAATCAACCTACCCTAAATGATTAGTGGCGACTCCCGTTGAAAATATTTGCATGCTCACAATTGGACGTAAGTTGCGATTTAGTAGAGTTTGGGAGAACTCGAGCTAGGTTAGTTAATTTAATTGATCTAGTAATCCATTAGCCTAATATCGAAACCCGATTTTTTTTAGGTCGCAACAACAACAAACAACTTTGCACTCGCTGCCACCAGTAGTTAATTCGGCAAGATCGGGAGTTGAATCGGGAGTTTCCCAAGTTCCAATTCATGAGGAGAATGAGAGGAAGATATAGATCGAGATCATTTATCCGCAGGATAAGCGAACCACGGGTAAAATCTGAGATTATAGCTACCGAAAACTCTTCGGTACGAGCAAAAGAGGAGAAAATTTATCTAAAACAAACAGCACAAGTGCTTGAAAGAAAATATGCTAGTCATAGGCATGAGAGGAAGGAATACCACCCTGGTTCATCTCAACTAGGCCCCCCAATTTGGGAGTCAATTACGCAAGTTCATGAAGAAAACGAAACATTATCAAAGCCTGCAGAGAAAAAGAGTTTATGGCAGCGATATAAGGAAGGTGATCCCAAAGTCAGATTACTTGGAGAACCTAGTGGGAAGTTTGACTACGTGGTCTATTATGAAAATACGGATAATTATCCGTCTCCATCATTACCAGTTGAGCCAACCGGTTGGGGAGATGAATTTGATGATCCACCACCATTAAAATCTCAGGAAATCCACAGAAGAAAAATGGTTAAGGTGTCGTATGATCCTCCCGAAGGAAAATGATCAACAGTTAAATCGCCGGGACAGGCATCTTATAGAACTATTAAGAGGCATTTCCGGTGAATAAGAAATAGGCAAAGGAATTTTGAGAATGGCCAAGTTAAAGGTATGGCAAGGAAAGGTTTGCCTTTCACATCTGTCAGCAAGAAAGATAATTGGGTATGGAGAAGAAATCCCGATGAAAAAGATCAGAGTAAACCAGAACCAGATGATTCAGGAAGTAGCTCTCACATCGAAACGAAAAAAGAAAAAGGAGTTGCTTAGGGTCCACAAACAATTAATTTTGGGCAGATTACTGTAGCTTTCAATCCAAAGCAACAAGGAAAGGTGGAACAAAAAGACTTGGATCCTAAATTATCACAAAAGGACGGCAGAAGTTACCGAACTGGCTATTCCAAGATATCGAAGAAATATGGTTCTCCAGTACGGATAAACATGGTACACGCTAGACTTCCAGCGAAATATGGAACTAATTTGATAGTGGAGGAAGATATCGAACATATTCTAGAAAAAGAGACAGCCATGACAGAATTTCAGTTTCCCGACAAAGAAGCCATCAAGTTTTATAAGGTACCTTCTGAAAGAGCAAAACATTTAAGATCCTTGATTGTTTCAGAAAGGGTCGATGGTAGGTCTGTCGGTAAAATCTTTGTAGATGCTGGAGCTACTTTGAACCTCATATCTTACAAATACTTCAAGAAATTAGGGAAAGATGATAATGACATCATCCGATCTAATATTCAGTTATCTGATTTTCTTGGGGAGATTACCGAAGTCAAGAGGGCAATAGTTCTTGATTTAACCATAGGATCCAAGTCGGTTGAAACGACTTTCTTTGTAGTAGAATCTGATGGTTCATATAATCTGTTGCTTGGAAGAGATTGGATACACTCTAATCAGTGTGTACCTTTAACTTTGCATCAAATATTGGAATTTTGGAGTGGAATATGTTGAGGCAGATTCGGGATATGCTTCAATCGGGTGGACTGACATTTGTCAAGAACATCGGGATTGTCTTTATGAGCGTTATGCTATTGAATTACCAAAGACAGATCCACAATCCCTTGCTTATTGCCGCTTTAGGGATAGGAAAGCTGAATGGATCCTCAAATCAAGCTTGGCATTAGAAGAATTACACTTTGTTTATGGAAAACGAGTTTGTATTGCAAGAAATTTGTGAAAGGTACTTCACGCACTTGGCGGAAATGGCAAAGCAAAATGTTGAAGCCTCAGATTATATTAATGAATGGGAAGATGCATTAGTCAAAGAAGACAGAACGATGGAGGCTCAAGATTCATAACTAGAGGTTGATATAGAAGAACCTGGTCTTTTCCGCCCAGTATATGTAAGTACATTTTTTCAAGGGGCATGAAAGACAAGTTGATTAACCTGATCAAAGAGTATAAGGATTGCTTTGCATGGGACTATCATGAAATGCCTGGTTTATCAAGAGATATTGTAGAATATCGTCTTCTAATCAAGAAAAGATTTCATCCACATAAGCAGCTAGCAAGAAGATTTGCTCTTGATGTAGTTGATAAAGTAAAAGATGAAATAGAAAGGCTGCTGAAGGCAAAATTTATTGAAACGGCCAGGTACGTAGAGTGGATTTCAAATATTATCCCTGTGAAAAAGAAGAATGGGAAGCTGAGAGTATGTATTGATTTTCGGGATCTAAATAATGCTACTCTAAAGGATGAATATCAAATGCCCATGGCAGATATGTTAGTAGACTCGACGTCGGGAAATGAGATGTTATCCCTGATGGATGATCATTCGGGTTATAACTAAATTTTTATTGCTAAGGAAGACGTCCCGAAGATAGTATTTAGATGTCATGGTGCGATCGGGACTTTTCAGTGGGTAGTTATGCCTTTCGGATTGAAGAATGCAGGAGCTACATACCAACGGGTAATGAATTTTATTTTTCATGATATGATCGGTAAATTCTTAGAAGTTTATATTGACGACGTGGTGGTTAAGTCAACCCAAGAAGATCATCTGGATTATCTCAAACAGGCATTCATCAGGATGAGGAAGTACAAATTGAAGATGAATCCAACCAAGTGCGCCTTCGGAATACGAGCAGGAAATTTCTTGGGATTCTTGGTCAACTAGAGGGGAATTGAAATTGATAAGAATAAAGCAAGGGCTATCATGGAGCTTTTCCATCCTACGTCCAAGAAACAATTACAAACGGTGATTGGGAAAATAAATTTTCTTAGAAGATTTATTGCCAATTTGTTTGTTAAAATGGAGCCGATGACACAACTTTTGCGTCTTAAGAATCATGACGAATTTGTATGGGGAGAGAAACAGCAAAAGGCATTTGATTTGATCAAAGCCTATATAATGAATCCTCCTGTATTAGTGCCACCAAAAGCAGGCAAACCACTCAAATTGTACTTATCGGCTACCGATATAACTATTGAGAGTATGTTGGCACAAGAGAATGAAAGTGGAAAAAAACAAGCGGTATATTATTTGAGTAGAATACTAACTGATGTCGAAAAAAGATATACCGCAATTGAAAAATTATGTCTATCATTATACTTTGCTGGTATGAAGTTAAGACATTATTTATTGCCAACTAAAGTGCATGTGATCAGTAAGACTGATATAATAAAATACATGTTATCCCGACCTGTGATAAAATAGCGTATAGCCAAGTGGGCATTTATCTTGTCTGAATTTGATTTAACATATGTGTCAATCAAGGCAGTAAAAGGTCAAGCCATTGCCGATTTTCTTACCGAATCCCATGTTTACAAATGGAAGAAAATGAGCAGAGTTTCAGTCAAATGCTACCACGGACTATATACTTCGATGGATCGCGTGTTAAGAGTATGGCCGGAGCAGGATTGATAATAATTTCTCCCGATGGAAAACTTACAAGGTGCGTCTGTAAGTTAGACTTTGAATGTTCAAATAATCAAGCTGAATATGAAGCACTAATTATTGGCTTGGGGATATTGATTGAGCTGAAAGTACAATTTATCAAAGTATTTGGTAATTCACAATTAGTGGTGAAACAGTTAAAGGGAGAATACCAATGCTCAAATGAAAATTTGATTGGTTATTACTATCTGGCCAAGAGGCAGTTAGAACAATTCAGAGAGTACGATATAGTTCATGTGAGAAGAGATACGAATTTCGAGGCTAACAAGTTGGCTCAAGTAGTTTCTAGATACCGAATATCAAAAGAAGTGGCAGATATCGTGACAACTATAACGTTGTCGGTACTTTCTATTGAATATAGAAAGATACCGATAGCAATTAGCAAAGTGGTTCGAGAAGAGGATAGGAGACAAACCATCATTGAATATTTGAAGAATCCAGATTCGAAAGATCGAAAGCTGAGGATGCAAGCCTAGAAATATGTTATATTAGGAGAAGAATTATATCGAAAATCCTCAGATGGATTACTCTTATACTGTCTTGACGAAGATAATGCAAAATTGGTGATGGCAGAAACACATGAAGGTATATGTGAGCTCATAAAGCAAGAATCAAGATGAGATGGCTATTAAAAAGGTATGGATACTTTTGGCCAATAATGACGCATGATTGTATCAACTATGCCAAAGCATATCTCTCGTGTCAAAAGTATGGACCGTTGCAATATGTACTTGCTATGGAGCTCCATTCTATCATAAAGTCATGGCAATTTAGGGGATGGGCAATGGACATAATAGGTAAGATATATCCACCCTCTTCTCATAAGCATAGTTATATTTTATTGGCTACGGATTACTTTACAAAGTGGGTGGAGGCCATTCCATATAAGAGTATTACACAGAAGACTGTGGTTAAGTTTATTGAAGAAAACATAATTCATTGGTTTGGCTTACCCGAGTCGATTACTGCGGATCAAGGAGCAGTATTCATCGAAAGTAAAGTGATAGAATTTGCACGATCAAGAGGAATCAAAATGGTTTACTCCACACCATATTATCCCCAGGTGAACGGGCAAGCTGAAGCAACTAATAAGGTTGTTATTGGACTGATCAAGAAACACCTAGAAGAAAATCTAAGAGAATAGGATGTTTTATTGTCAATGGTATTGTGGGCATACCGAACATCACGAAGATCGAGCACATGTGTCAATCCTTATATGCTTACATATGGACAGGAAGCAGTTTTACCGATGGAAATAACAGTACAATCTTTAAGAGTCTAATTGCAGAGCGAGATGTTGTCTGAAGATTATAGAGACTGGATGCACATAAATTTGGATGAGCTAGATGAGGTTCGTACAGCTTCTTTGGATCAGTTGATCGCACAAAAGAGAAGAGTGGCCAGAACTCTTAATAAAAGAGTTAGGGTCAAACAGTTTATTGTGGGGGATTTAGTATGGAAAGCAACTTTGCCATTTAACCTCTAAAACAGGGAATTCGGTAAATGGTCATCAAATTACGAAGGTCTATATTTGGTTACCGAAGTGTTTAATGGGAATGCATACCGATTGATGGATGTCAATGGAAAAAAACTATTACGTTCTATAAATGGAAAATTTCTGAAGAAATATCATCCATCAATCTAGAAAACACAAGAAAATTAATTTATTCATTTGAAATGAAAATACATTCTAATCTTGGTGACAAAAGTCTGCAAGTCATTAACAAGTTTGAGGTTTTCGGCTATATGATGAGAATGCAAGGCAAGATCCTCATGTAGTTTAGATTGTTGTCCCTCGAGATACTCTAGGTGACGAGAATGAAAGCGAACAATTTCAAACTTCTCCCAAGCTTCTTGAAGCAATCGCCTGTATTTGTTTGAAGCAGCTTCAACCATAGAGTTGACACGGGTAATTTCATCTCTAAGTATCCTCAGCTCCACATGATGATGATTGGAAAAGAAATTGAGAAGTTGACGCGTCATCTCAACGTCATCTCTAGCTTGAGTGCAGGAGTCCTGAGCTTGAGCATATTTCTCTTTGGAATTTTGTAATCGGGAAGATTCCTTCTCAATTTGAAGATGAAGGGCGTCGGCTTCCACAATAGTATGCTCCAAATTCCAAATTTCCCTCACATTATGCTCGAATTCATCAAAGCTAGCAGGGAATAAAGAGCATAGCTCCCAAACCAGATCTAAGAAGGCAAAATCTGCAGACATAAACATATTAGATCTAAAGACGTTGGCCAGATCAGTAACTTCTACCTTATACTTGCTTTTCAATAATAAGGCATGATGCCTTTGAGATAGTAATTCATGCAGACGCCTCCATAAGGACCGATCACCTAGACA
Organism: Syzygium malaccense; assembly: GCA_031216405.1. Taxonomy (NCBI): domain Eukaryota; kingdom Viridiplantae; phylum Streptophyta; class Magnoliopsida; order Myrtales; family Myrtaceae; genus Syzygium; species Syzygium malaccense. The sequence continues at coordinate 12,247,864 of CM062258.1, forward strand.
GTGGACCAAACAAGTTGTCCATGTTAAACAGTTATCAAAATCCAAATATGGTAATGTTCAGTGGAAAATTTACCTTCATAGGAAATGCGGCGTCTTTGTGATTGGGACCAAAGAAGCAATTGAGAGAACGAACCATATGAAGACATCATGAATAGGATTATAAGTTCTCAGGAAAGATTTGGTAGCTTAAGCAGTTATAAAGGTAAAGGATATGGAGCAGATTGTGGATAGTAATGCGCTAGAGTTCTTTTGGAAAAACTGAGATAGAGGCTGAACGTGGTGTATGCAGGTAGACAATCAGTTATTTTGAAGTCAGTAATTTCAGAGAGAATATTCCTCGTCATAATGGAGCAATTTTCTTTGAGTTGATTTAAATGTCAAAAGAGCCAAACGGAGATTAGATTTAACCTTTGGTTGTGAGGGTTAAATTATTAATGTGAACAAAGTACAGCGTCGGGGAGTTTATATCATCGAGATATTGAGTGAATGTAAAGAAGATTAAAATTCAACAAGCAAGACTTTCAATTCATTGCCATTTGGCCAACAGAGTTTTAGCCTCGATTACAAAGTCTCTCAATTCAGTCTCAAGTCTATGATTTTCATCCATAATCTCAGCTTTTTTCTTTTCATGGACTCTGACCATTCCAATAGTGGCATCAAATTCTTTCTCCAACTCCCGATATTATTTCATTTTGTGCCTGAGTGTAGGGCAAAAAATTGAAACTATGAGCTTCTGTTCTTCTAATTGAGCATTCACCATCCTCAGCTCTGCCTCGAGCTCTTCTTTCCTGGCCTCCAAGTGTTGAAGTTTGCTCTCTTCAACTTTGAAATTGTTGTAGAAAAGATGAGCATCTTTACGCTTACGGGCCAGTTCATCTTGAATTGCCAGTCCTCGGTTTTCTCCAAAGAGAAGGCATGGGAGTTGATCAAGATTAATTCTTATTGTGCTCACAGCATCCATAAAGCCGACAGCAAAGAGGTCAATCTTGTCCTGAAAAGGTTCAGATAAAACGAAGGATGGATTGCCAGAGCATACTTCCTGGAAAAGAATCCTTACCTGGCGTTCCTTATCAGAGTCGTTAATTAACTTCCCATAGCTAGATTCTGATAAGTTAAGGAGTTTTTTCCATTTGGCTTTGGCTATCTCTTTGGGGATTTCGGCTGACATTGATAGAGTTGAGGACTTTGGATAATCAGGAGCTGTGGAGGAGCTAGGATGATAACCTACCAATATCCTTTCCAGTTCTGCCTGTTCAGCTTGAGAAAAGATTTCTGTCTCGGCAGATGGACTGGGCATAGCCTGAGATGTGGAGGGAGGCAAAATAGTAATTGTATAAGTCTCAGGTGGTATACTTGATGCTCTTTCCGAAATTGAAATCTCTTGAGGTTCATCAGTAACTGCAGGTAGTGGTACACTTGATGCTCTTGCAGAAGTTAGAGTCTCTTAAAGCACAGGGATGGGCTCATCGGTAATTGCGAGTAGTGATACATTTGATGCTTCTTTAGAAATTAAAGTTTCTTAAAGCACAGGAATAGTCTCATCAGTAACTGCAAATGTTAGCCTATGCATGTTACACAACAGCATAAAATCTTGAATCGGACAAAAGATAATAATATTTACCGATGAAAGACGAAGTAAGATCTTTTTTAGATTCTACAGCAAGGATAAGAGTATCCTTTGGCGGTATACTCTCTTTCAGATGTGGAACAAAAGGTTGTTCTTGAATTGATTCAGCTGTTGACATAGGAGCAAGGATCAATGGTAAAGGATTGGAAGCTGGTGGAGTAGGAGCCTTGCCAGGAAGAGAAACAGGAGAAGCAGCATAGGGCTGATAGGTCTTAAAAGTTCCTGAATTAATCAGAAGATAAACAAGTTAAGGCTGTAATAACCTCTAAAAGTAAAGCCTGAGAATTACCTTTTGGAGTGCGTGGCTTTATCATAGCTCGAAGTGTGGGTTTTGGAGATTGACTCATTGAGGGAGAGCTCTCTGGAGGTGACTCTGAGAATCGAATGAATACCTTCCTCACCTTGTGTTTTACTGGTACTTTCTTTGGAGTAAGAGTAGGTGAGTCTGAAGCTTTCCTTTTCTTACTCACTATAAAAATAGAAAGTTAGATTGGAAGTTGAACATCAAACAAAATACATGGATATAGAAAAGCATAATCAAGTTACCTTTAGAAGTCTCTGCTGGTTTAGTTGAAGGTACATCGGCAGCTTCAATTGTTTTGGACAATGTAAGAGAAATAGCATCCTTTATTTTCAGGAAAATTTGATCCAGAAAATCTGAAAATATAGTCTTTCGATAACCATCCCACCAAAGGTCAAAATCGGCTGAAGAACAGTTGGGATATCCAATGAACTCGACGACACGAAATAATCGATAAACACTCCGAACCAGTGTAGTCAGTTCAATAAAAGGTTAGCTATCTTTGAGCTTGCACGATATTTTGTCAAAGGAAGTATAAGAAAAGGTATACAGGGCTGGAACAAAAACCCCTTGAAGCTGTCTGACACAGTATTTGGGAGAGTAAATTTCAAAACCAGCAACGAATCTACCTTTTGTTGAAAATCTTACAAGGAGATCAATAGAAGTCAGAACGGTCTGCCAAAAGTCACTCCTATTTTTTTGGAAAGCAGGGAGGTAGGACTTGAATTGGGAAACAAAGAAAGGAGTGAAGGAATATGAGTTCTCCTCAACAGAATAAATTTGAGAAATAAAATACCGAAGATAAGAAGATGGCTCTTCGGCAACAGAAATTAATTTCCTACTCAGAGCCTGACAAACTGGATAGTCAGGAATGGAGATCGAAAGGGGCTGGATAACTTGATCCTTAGAAAACCAGGCAGGAAAATAGAAAGCCACCCATACTTGAAGGAGCCAGAGAGGACCACCAAAAACTCCACTAACTTCTTCTGAAGCAATAAAGGAGGAAGCATGGGCTAAACCCCGATACAGCAAAGCTAACATGGTTTTGCCTAAAACCAGTGGGGTCCCTGGTGCTAGAGTGGAGGCAACAACAACAAAGTCATTGGAAATCCTAACTATGGGATGACAGAAAAGGAATTTACAGAGCCAATATAGAAGAAAAGCAGTATACTTCTCGTCGGTAACTATACTCTCCTTTTTGAAGTATTTTTTTATGAATGCTCTATAGGCCATTTCAGAATCAGATAATTTATCAAATATTGAGCGAGAATCGGGAGACAAGGTAGATGGGTCTGTACCTAAAGGAGAGAGTCTAGTAAGGCAGTATACATCAAACAGAGTTACCGACATAGGAGAGAAAGGGAAAAAGAAGCAATTAGTGGAAGATGACCAAAAGCAAGATAATGCTCCGATTAGTGCATGATTTAAATGGTAATCAAAACAGCTAAGACGCAGAGCATTATAAATTGAAAGGGTATCCCAAAGGGACCTTTAGACGGGAGGAGTCGAAGATATCGCTGGTAGAAGTCTAGCTCAAAGACAGAAAAAGCCCTAAGGCAAGGAGGACGAGAGTGCCACTGATATGTCAAGATGGATGACTCGTGGACTGGAAGCACTTCAAATTGATGACGTGGGAAGTGGCTTGTTAGAAACCTTGGAACAGAGAACTGATTGTGCACTGCTGGACCAAGGATAAAAGAATCTTCCAAATCATTCTCCACGGAGAAGACATGAAATTTTTCGTTGAAATCTTCATAATCTCGAAATATATGGTAGCGATCAAAAGCGTCTGAGGCAGAAAAAGAAAAAGTTTGCTCCTTGGAAGCTTTGGAAGCCATTGGGTTCAGATGACTATCGAGAGAGAGCACAGAGAATCGAGAAGTTGCAGAGAGTCGAAAATGTGAGAATGTAAGAGCACGAACAAAGGAACGATTTTTAGAAGAAGTGTTTTGAAGAAGAAAGGGTATAGTGCGCGAAGCAAGGTGACGAAACGACAGCAATAAAAAAACGTAAATGTCTTTTCTTTCGGCATTTAAAAGAATTAAAAGTTCTTTTTATCCTTTTAAATTGGGGCATATGTTGATACTAAAATAAGAATCGGCAAAAGTGTCGAATCGGCTTTAATGCCGAATCTAGCGTATAAGGAAAATCAATCATCTTCCGAAACATGTCTGGACCAAATTCGGAAATATACTGAAGAGCAAGTGTGAATGTCATCGTGTACCGAGTTCGGTAAATGATGAAAATATGTATATTTATCGAAATATGGAGAGCTGTAATTCGGGATGATGGAATATTAATACTTCAGGACAGCGACCATTTCCCGAAATTCGGGAGATTCACACTTCAGGAATACATTGAAGAATCACAGCCCAGCCACGTAAATCACGATAATAAGAAGTTATGAGCAAAAGCGAGGATAGTGAGCATGAGCATATTATGGGAAGTTGCTTATCTAGATTTGAAATCATCTTAACGATTGAGATCAAGTTTTGGAGAACAATAAAACTAGGAAAACGTGATCAGAAATGGCAGTTATTGGAAGCGCCAAAATATTCAAAGTTTGAAAACATGAAAGTAACCGATGAGCAGTTGCAAGATAGGAGGAGATACAAATACTCAAAGGACGCAAAGAGGAAGACACGAATAACACTGCAAAAAACACTCAAGCTTATCTACACTTTAGTTTCCTATGCGTCTTTACTTCCTGTATTTACAACTTACTGTAGCTTTAGTTAACTTTCGAGTCCTTTACAGCTTTCATAGGAATATTGTAACGTAGCTTGAAATTCTGTTGATCTCAGATCCATTTTCAATCTATTCGATTTCTATCCATTCCATACAATCCTGTGTCACACTCTGTTTTTCGCCACAACTCTCCTAGTAATCAAACCACAGAACCTACTTTAATAAAAACCGAAGATCGAAGTTTCGGTGAAGGATATTCCTCGTGAAAAACGAGCGAACAATAGTAGAAAAGAAAAATTAGATCTTTTACGAGATATACCATAAAAAGTTTAAAATTAATATAGATAGTTAGATTCGTAATATTCTAAAAAGAGATGCCGTTGTTAACAGTCTAGATCCATTTAGGTACATGTATTAGGAGATTATAAACCATCATTCAAACCTAAGGGTCATAGAAAATGCTTTGTTTGGGTAGAAGTCGGTCATATTTTTGTCCATTGCTCCCTTATCTCTCGTTTCCCTTCTTTACAAAAACAAGGCCGACATGTTCTTACCACTGTTATTTTCACAGTAAATTAATGACAGCCATATTAGCATTTTTCTTTTGTGAGCCCCTAAAGACTAGTCTCACAAACTCATAAACATGCATAGGTCAAGTGAACAGAACATGACATATACACATACCAGGATTTGGCCTTTGATGATGTCATCCAAATTGCCCTCTGACAGCATGGAATCGATCATCATCTTACTCTCCACCTCTTTGCCGCCCTCGCTTCTCTTCCTTCTCGACCTGACCTCATCTATCATGCCCTGCAAGATCCTATCACACCTCTTGGCGACGTCCACCACCTTCCTTAGCCCCGACAAGAAATCGTCCGGGTCTATCTTGCTCAGCTCGAATACCTCCCTTATCACCTCCCTAGAGTACCTGGCCACCTCAGCATCGCCTGCGTCAATGGCGGCCCCAAAGTAGCGCTTCCCAGAGATCATCCTCATGATGATGTTGAAGGATAGCTCCTGCAGCCTCGACCTCATCTCCTCCCTTGCGAAACCGCCGCCCCCTACCGCCTCTGCAACCATCTCATAGAGGCTCTTCGCGAGGAGCCTCACTTCCTCCCATCGGACGGGAGGGAGCCGGCAAGGCGGTACAAGGAAAGGATTTCGAGGGCCGTGAGCCAGTGGAGGTTGCGCTAGTGGGGGCCGTAAAGGGTGGACCCGATGGTGGTGTTGCCGTAGAACAAAATCTGGGCAAAGAGCAAGCGGGGTGGTTGGCGAGGATGATGTCATTCCTGGATGTCATTCCTGGTAAAGCACTCCCCGGCCGTGGACAGGGAGGATAAGACGACCATGGAGCGGGAGCTGAAGGAGAGGAAAAGGACTGGGCCGTAGCGATCAGAGAGAGACTGGAGGGTCCGGTGGACTAGCTCTTTCATAAGGAGGAGGTGGCCGATGATAGGGAGTGAAGGTGGGCTCGGTAGGAGATTCCTCTTGTTGCTTCTTTGCAATTTGAACAAGCAGAGAAGGAAGAGGAAGGAGGATGCTGAAATGATGTACACCCACACGTCTTCCATGAACCTGTGATGGAGGCCGAGAGAGAGAGAGATAATATATGTAACAAGTTAAAGATTTTATAAGGTACATTGCCGTATGTTGGGTCTAATTTTTCGCCATTTGTACCATTTCTCCATATAGAGTAACATATATCAAAATTATTCATAGAAATTGGGATACAAAACTTTATGTTGCCTATATTATCTATTATCTTTACATTCATGACTTTTAACTACAATAAGTTATTATTTGACACGAATTTTTTTTTACATCAGCCAATGTAAATACTTTTTAACAATACCAGTAAGGTAATGTTTGCTTGAAAATCACTTCCTTCAGATCGTCAACTCGACAGTAAGAATTATTACATTTCAATTTATCAGCATCCTAATCAAACATCCCAATCCTTGTACTTCCAATTGATGGATGGTGGTGTACTAAAAAAGGGACAAGAACTTGATGATCGGGTTCTAAACCTAATAGAATGAATTCATTGATGATAAGCCAAATCTTTCGGAAAGAACAAGAGCCCGACTTCCTCCCGCCGGACGGCGAGGCGATGCGGCAAAAGGATCTCGAGGGCAGTGAGGCGGCGGAGGTTGCGCCAGTGGGGTCGTAGGGGGGGTGGTGCCGATGGCGATGTTGCCATAGCCCATGATCTCGCCCGCGAGCAAGCGGGGGCTGTTGGCGAGGACAACGTCGCTCCTGGTGAAGCACTCCTCGGCCGCAGATGGGGAGGATATGACGACCACGGGGCGAGAGCCGCAGGAGAGGGGAAGGACGGGGCCATAGCGGTCAGAGAGGGACTGGAGGGTCCGGTGGACGGGCTCTTTTATGAGGAGGAGGTGACCGACGATGGGGAGCGAAGGTGGGCTCGGCAGGAGATTTGTCTTGTTGCTTCTCTGCAATTTGAGCAGGAAGAGAAGGAAGATAAGGGAGGACGATGCTGCAGAGTTGATGCACACCCTCGCGTCTTCCATTAACAGGTGATGGAGGCAACGTTGTATAGAAGACAGAGAGAAGGGGAGAAGAGTATTCATAATAGGGTACGTCGGCTCTAGCTTTTCACACTTCAGTCCATTTCTACATTCATCACTTATAACTGCAATGAGTTAGTATTTGAATCGTAGGATTTTTTTGAGGAAAAATGATAAGCTGACAGTCTCCACCACATATTTTGTCAAGGAAACCGGGTCCCTTGGAATATTAAGTAGGATCCCAATCGGTCAAATGTTACAGGGAGCCCCACGCCTGACACTCTGCTCTGCTCTGCTCTATTCCCGCTACTTTCTTTCTCTTCTCTCTATGGAAATTAAAGAAATAAATGAATGAAAAACAGAAAACACGAAACAGAGATCTCGAGTAAATCGCCACTTCAGAGCGTCAAATGAAACTCTTCTTATTGACCAAGAAGAAGAAACGCACTTCCCTCACCTTTATTATTTCAATCATGCCAACGAACTCAGAAAGAAAAAACACAGCTTCTTTCCTTCTTGATCTCCGAACCCAAAAAATTGTATTCTTAGGGTGCGCATGAGAACGTTTCTGTGTCCGAAAACTATTTCTGAATAGAAATGATTTTTTTCTATTCTGTGCCCGGAAACAATTTCTGAGTATTTGAAAACGTTTGATAAACTGTCCAAAATTTCTATTCCTAGAGTAGAAAAGAATAGAAATACGTTTGGTAACTACACAAAATTTTTGTTCTCAAATAATATTTTAATAATATTTTGAATTGTTTATTTTTTTTTCTTTATATCCATTTTCTTCTTTGGCCATGGCCGGTCGCCGGCGACCGGCGGCCGGCCACTGCCCAGGGCCGGCGAGGGCGTCACGGCCCTCACCGGCCGCCGGCGGAGGCGAGGGTCGCCCTCGCCGGCGGAGGCGAGGGTCGCCCTCGCCGGCGGAGGCGAGGGCTGGACCCTCGCCGCCTGGGCGAGGCTGAGCCTCGCCGTCTCTGGGCGAGGCCGACCTCGCCGTCGCGACCGACGGCGAGGCTCGGCCACGCCCGATCTGGGCGAGGCCGCCTCGCCCAGGCGGCGAGGGTCCAGCCCTCGGCCTCGCCGGCGAGGGCCGTGACGCCCTCGCCGGCCCTGGGCTGTGGCCGGCCGCCGGCGACCGGCCATGGCCAAAGAAGAACAACACAAAAATAACAAAAGAAAAAAAATAAAAAAAATTGATTCTCAAAATTGTACCGAGAAACAAGAAATAACTTTTTTTTACTTCTTGTTTCTCTTCCAAAACTGTTTCTCCGCACAAATTTTTGCAAAAATGTGCCCGGGAACAAAAAATTTACCAAACGCATTTCTGTTTCCAAATTATTTCTGGGAACAAAAGAATAAAAATTTTTACTGTTTGGCACGTTGACAAACGGCCCTTATAGACTTGTATGATCTCAGAAGTTACGGAAAGAAAGAAAAATCGTATGTATTTTCCCTGGCTTGAATAGCTCGACAAGAACTCAGAAAAAGAGCAGCAAAAATTAATGGAGAAAAAGAGCGCTGGTCAGTAATTTCCTCAAAGCCGAGACTGAGCCATCGAGGATCCGGGCGACGCTGTGCACAGCGAGGGCGTCGGAAGGAGAAGACGTCGGGCTCGAGGACAGGGAGCATTCGAGGGGTGGAGTTGTGGGAAGGAGGGTCGACAGGCGAGAGCCTGTGCTCAAGAGCTTGAGTAGCAAGAAGGCAAGGGGTTGAGGGATGACGCTGTGGGGTGGTGGAGACAGCAGCATTGGTGATGGCGGGACGAAGAGGATGGCGCAAAAGGGGAGCACTCGAGGGGTAGATGGCGGGGAGGACGGAGGCCCAGTTGCCAAAGTCGCTGGAGGAATTGAGGAGGAAGTAAAAAGCGAAAAAGACACAAACAGAACGATTTTTAAAATTTAATTTAATATATAAATTTTTAATTTATTTAATATAATTTTTAAATTTTATTTCAACGCTCAATATAATTTCTAAATTTTTAATTTATTTAATTTAATTTTTAAATGAACATGCATTAAAAAATTTAAAGGTCATATTAAATAAATTAAAAACTCATTAATTATATTAAATATTAAATTAAAATTAAGAAATTATATTAAATAATTTAAAATTTTAAAAATTATCCCAAGAAAAAATTGAAGCGACAAGACAGAGCAGCAGGACGGCGCAGTGCAGAGTGAAAAGATGGAATCAGACGCGGGGCCAGTCATGTCCACGTGGCAACTGCTAAGTGGGCTCAAGTAAAATCCCACACGTATCTAATATTTTCTCTCCACTTGGTTGCCCATCCGGTTATCGATCTCTTGCAAAAATGAAACATGCGGTCCAGCCTGCACCGTTACAATTTGCCCATGACGGTGCCCTTATCCTAGCCAGGGCCCTTTTTTCCGATCATTGACTCGACAGTAGTAATTATCTCGTTTCGATTGACGAAAGTCCTGATCAACCATCGCAGCCCCTGAATTCCGAATCGATGGACGATTGTGTACCGAGAAAGGAACAAACACTTGATGATTAGATTCTAAAATTGATGAAATTAATCCCTTAATGACATCGCAAATATTTTCGAACGAATAAGAGCAAGTGTTTGATTGACAAAATAAAATAAACAACCAGATATAGATGTCAAGGGAATTGCATTGGCGAAAGTAAATGTTGCTCGATGTTTGTGGGTGTCCTTTTCTCTTGACATGCGCTCCCTTTATAGTCCATGTATGTTGACACCTAAATTTTGGCGCATCATTTAGTGTTAATTGCATAGAAAATTAGGGATTAAATTTTAACCCCTAAACAAAAATATTAAAATTGCATAGCATATAGTTTAGGTTCATATAGATTAATTGCATTCCGCATCGGATCAACGGTGGCAAACGAACTTAAAATTCATCACGTAAATCGAGCTCGGGTACCGAACGAGACTCGGCTCACTCGAAAGGCAAGGGCCGAAAATCACACGTAAAAAGGGCTTGGTTGTCTTAATTTGAGCTTAAATTAGCCCATCAAGCTTAATTAAATAAAAGTCCACATTAATTCAACCCGCTTGGAATTAAATGATAATTAAAGTCCAAGCCCAAACTTAAGCCCATTAGGACTAGAAAGCCCGACTAATTAACCTAGGTTTACATTATAAATACATGTTTATGTCTCATAATCTAAGGGGCTCTCATAATTTTCAATATCAAAGTTTTAGAGAGAGCACATGAGGGAGGCCACACATATTGAATACACGGCCACAAGAAAGCCAAAGAGAAAAGGAGGGGGAGTGGCTGAGTCGTGAAGAACAATTGAAGAGGTTCACGGGCAGAGAGTTTCTTCTCACGAAATTCATGCCTTCGGGCTTTCACCGTCATGATTCCATGAATCACTTTAGATTCATGTCTCCGCTTTGAGTTTCTTTATTATTTTCTCTTGATTATCCACTAACTACGAAGAATATTTTTAGGGAAGAAGCTGACAACACATGGGGGCTCCTTGGTCAGAGGCTTTTGCACGTTGAATCACAAGGGACCGAGCTTTTTCATGATTTTTTTCGAATGCCAATAAGTCCTGCCCTTGTTGCAGCACTTGCAAATTCTCGAGCAACTTCAGTAGCTTCGGGGAGGTTCTTCGACAACCCAGTTTTATTCTGGTTTCCGACGAGCTTCCTGCAATCCATCCAGTGTCCAAGGAGTGCATGACACACCAAAAACGAACACAATGACCCAGTATCTCAGCTGCACGCCGCTGTTCTGAATTCCAACGCGTTGACTTGCTGCCACCACAGTCATCCACCGAGCCTCATCCGGAAGCCGTGATCTGGTTCGATTCCCGGAATATTACACGTGTTCAAATTAGAATTTTCGGAGACGCCCACCGCATCGCCGTTCCTGCCGTGTCGCCGCCGTAAACCGCCGCCGTTCCCGACGCCACGCCGCCGCTCCCGACGCACCGCCGATCCGCAATCCCGATCCCTGCAAATTCAAATTAAGAAAGAAATCTACAAATCAGGTAATTATCTTATCCCGATTTAATTTGAATATTTTGTTGCCTAATTTGTGCTTATTGATATCTAATTCTGCATATTTAGATAATAGGCAATATTTCAATTAGGATTTATTTCCTTTTTTTGAAATTTTAGATATCTATTACTTGTCAAATTTGGATAGAATTTAGAATCTTCAAAATCTTTTGAACATATCCAATATATTTAAGATATCGAATTTTTCAAGATGCGATCGATTAGGAAAATTTCCTAATCCGCAACCGCACACGTGGAAATAAATCTATCTATCAGGCTTTAAATAGAGTTATTTCCATAGCGTGTATTTCGAATTTTAGGATCGATCTGTCAGGCTTCAAATCGAAACTTAATTCGAAAGATTTCGCAGTTATATTTTTTTACTTGATTTTAATTTCGAATTTCGATAAAAAAATACCAAAAAGATTGATTTAGATTAGGTCAATTTCTTTAGTTTAAAATTGCATGTTTAGATAATTGGCATTTTTAATTCCGAATTTCATTATAAAAATACCAAAAAAATAATGTGCCCGACATTAGAAATAGGTCACGTCGTCGCATAACATATAGTTTGCATGTTAGGTTGCATTAATCGCATGTCAATTTTTGCACGTCATTACATATATGTTAGCTTTCATTTAAATAAGTAAAAATCAAAAAGAAATTTTTGCCCCTTTGAACTCTAAGTTAGGATTTATCAAAATTGTCAAATTGAGTATTTTTCTCGAAATTGGTACCGAAAGGGCGTTAGGGAATCTAGCGTAATCAAGTCCCCGAATTTATGATTTCTGGTTCGTAGAAATAAAATAGTACTCCCGCTATTTTATTTAGGTTTCTAATCAACCTACCCTAAATGATTAGTGGCGACTTCCGTTGAAAATATTTGCATGCTCACAATTGGATCTAAGTTGCGATTTGGTAGAGTTTGGGAGAACTCGAGCTAGGTTAGTTAATTTAATTGATCTAGTAATCCATTAGCCTAAGATCGAAACTCGACGATTTCTTTAGGTCGCGACAATGTATGGCTAGCCTCTTTTAATAATAGGGTATGTGCACTAGAAATCTTAAAACTTATCACAAAAATGTAATTGAATTCTAAAACTTGCAAAAGGTCCAACCGAATTTTAAAACTTGTCAAATTGATTCAATCGAGTCCTAAAGTTAACACCATCTAATTTACTAACGGAAAATGCTGACGTGACGCTAACGTGTCATATTTTATTACTTTTCTTAAGACACGTGGCAATGACGTGGCGTCTAACAAATGCCACGTCAGCAAAAATAAAAATAAAAATAAAAATAAAATTAGAAAAAGTTATATAAAAAAAAGAGACCCCAACCAGCGGCTGTGGCGGTAGCCAAGCCCTTGCTGGTGTCCACCACCATAGCCGCCGGGAAGGACCAATGGAGGTCACCTGGGCCTTGCCAAAGCCTGATAACCCTCGCTTAGATCTGGGGTGAAGGTTGCGCCCTCCCCCAAATCGGGGGCTGTAGGCCCTCGTCGAGGACTCACCCAGGGCCGGCAAGGGTCGCCGGGCTTCAGGAAGGCCCAGGCGACCTCTGCTAGTCCTTCCCGGCATCTGTGGCGATGACCACTGGTGAGGGCTTGGCCACCGTTGCAGTTGCTGGTTCTAGGTTTTTTTTTTCCTTTTTTTTTGTTTTTTTATAGCTTTTTCTAATTTAATTTAATTTTTTTTCAAATTTTTTAGACGGGGCGCTTGTTGGACGCCACATGTCTCAAGAAAATTAATAAAATACGACACGTCAGTGCCACGTTAGCATTTTCCATTAGTAAATTAGACGGTATTAACTTTAAGACTCGATTGAACTAATTTGATAAGTTTTATGACTCAATTGTACTTTTGTGATAAGTTTTAGGACTTCTAGTGAACATATCCTTTTAATAATCGTTCCCATTCATTAGAAACAAATTTCGGCTCCATACTTGATTGTATAATTGTTCCCCCCTCTTATTGACAAATTTTCATGTCATATTTATACCCTTCATTTTGCAATATTTCGGGCATCCTCTGTCTATCTGCAAATTCCATCAACTGATTTCAACAAGCAATGGGAACCCAGTATGCCAGGCCAACCATATCGAAGTCACCGGTGCACCAACAAATGCTCGAAATAGGTAAAGAGAGGAGTGAACAATGTTGTTAGTGTCAATGTAAACCAGGGTTTTTCTCCTTAAGAGAGAGGCCTAAAGCTGCATAGGCCTCGTAAGTACGCCACTGATGCTCACGATCATTCCTCAATGAAGCGGTCACTCCTATTTTCCGTTTATTTGATCATTCAAAATGTTGGAGATACATTAGTAAGATAAAGTCTCTAGAGAACAACCTTCCATCTCAAAGCTGTGCAAGAACATTAGCATTCATGCATTCACGCGCTTTGCACATAGCCTCCAATGGCTCTCTCTTGGGCATCGTGAGTCCCGTCCCCTCCGACAAGTCCACCGGCTCCTCGCCAACTCGTTCCCACTCGAAGCATTGAATGAGCGCGGCGAGAGCTGAACTTACCACTCTGTTGGCTAGGCCAACACCGGGACAACTCCTCCTCCCCATCCCAAACGGCAGAAACCGGTACGAATGATCACCTTCCAATCCCTCGCACCTCTCTGGTTTAAAACTTGTGGGATCGTCCCACACTTTCGGGTCTCTCTGAATTGCCCATGCATTTACCAAGATCATGGTGCCTCGGGGCACGTCGAACCCACCGACTGTGCAATCCTCAGCAGACTCGTGAGGCACTAGGAGTGGCCCCGGTGGAAACAATCGGAGCGCCTCGTTGATGATGTTTTGAAGGCAAGGCAGCTTGTGGATGTCTGCTTCGTCAGCTAGACGGTCTTGGCCAACGACGTCGTCTAGTTCTGCTTGAGCTTTTTTCATGATGTCCGGATGGTTGAGTAGGAGGGACATGGCCCATTCTATTGTTGCTGCAGATGTGTCCGTACCCGCGCTCAACATTGTCTGCCGTGAATTGGATATAAGAAATTAACCAAGTATATGTTCAGTTGTTTCAAAAAGATGAAACTTGTTCTCGAAATTGAAGAACAATCAGGTTCACTCGTAAAGACGCAAATGCAAAAGAAAAGATTCAGTTTTCAGTGCAAACTTCATCTGTTTTATGAATCATGTGGACATAGAAGCGTTTTGACTAGCTAGTGCCTGTACTCCACGAGTTTTTCTGATCAAATCATTTTAACTTGCATAAATTTTCTAAGTAGGTCTATCAATCCCCAATTTCAATCAATTCGAGCCACAATTGAAAAAAAATTTGCCTGGCATGACTTTTCGCCATGTCAATTTTCCATGGTGGCAACTGGTAGACAGCATACTTTTCTATGGTTTGAACAGCTTGAATCCATCGGAGTTGGAAACCATGTGGAAAGTTCAAGGAAAAGAACATGAGAATCCCACTTAAGCTATATGCTGAACACATGACTAAAGATCCATGGGACTCGTGTAATCGACTCTTTTACACATATTACCTTAAATGAGCTCTTTCTTTCTAACCTTTCTCCTCTTTCTTCTTCTTTATGAACAACAATCGAAATAGCGGCTACCATTAAAGAAAGAAAAATTCGGCATGATCCCGGTACATGTGTGAATCGTCATATGTGAGCCCAACTCATATGCATTGTTTAATTCACATGGACCATTGGATACAGTAGATTCCATATGAGATCCACGTGACTTAGCATTGGGCTCACATCAAATCGAATCAGACAATAATGGCTATGAAACAAGACCCTATTAGTCAAAATAGAAAAGAAAATTAAGACCAATTGAAAGGATATACAACACAAAAGGAGGCAATTCCTCTGTGCTTTGTGAAACCGGTTTCGGGCTCTACGGAGCAAAGTATATATATTTAAATTAACATAGATCGTTCGATTTGAGGTATCCAAAGAAAACAAGTCATTGTTAACGGTCCCGATTCACTTTGACGCTACCATCTTTCAAGCGCAATGGTCAAACAAAAATCTTTGCTTGGGAAGGAAAGCCAAATTTTTGTTCACGTCATGGCATACGCACGATAAACTAAAAAGTTGGTGGCCTCTCATTTTTTATGTTATCAACATGCTATTTTTTAATTATATTAAATTTTATAAATTTTATTTATTAAGCAATTTCATTTATTTAATGAAGGGTGTGAGCAGATTTAACCCAAACCACTAATTAATCTTTCGCGTTTCGCTCGCTTCTTAGTTCTTTCCAAAAAAGAAGGCCCACACGTTCTTAACAAGATAGAGCTCACGTGGCGATGTAGCAACAACTGACTTTGCTTTCCCAAATTAAGAAAGATGGCACTGTGTATGCATAAGTCAACTCAAGTGAATAGAACATGTACCATGATATGGCCTTTGATGATGTCGTCCGAGTAGCCCTCCGAAAGCATGGTATCGATCATCGTCTTGCTCTCCGCCTCTCCGCCGCCGTCGCTCCTCTTCCTTCTCGACCTGACCTCGTCCATCAGGCCCTGCAAGATCGCATCGGACCTCTTGGCCGCCTCCACCATCCTCCGCTCTCTCCCCTTGAAGTCCACCACCTTCCTCAGCGCCGGCAAGAAATCGCCCGGGTCCGTCCCGCTCAGCTCGAACATCTCCTTTATCACCTCCCTGAAACGCCCGGCCACCTCGGCGTCGCCCGCGTCGATGGCGGATCCGAAGTAGCGCTTCCCGGAGACCATCCTCATGATGATGTTGAAGGACAGCTCCTGCAGCCTCGACCTCATCTCCACCCTCGCGAAACCGCCGCCCCGGGCGGAGGCGGCCGCCTCGTGGAGGCTCCTCACGAGTAGCCCGACTTCCTCCCGCCGGACGGCGAGGGAGCCAGCGAGGCGATGCGGCTAGAGGAGCTCGAGGGAAGTGAGGCGGCGGAGGTTGCGCCAGTGGGGGCCGTAGGGGGAGGTGCCGATGGTGGTGTTTCCGTAGGCCATGATCTTGCCCGCGAGTATGCAGGGGCGGTTGGCGAGGACGATGTCGTTCCTGGTGAAGCACTCCTCGGCCGCGGACGGGGAGGACACGACGACCACGGGGCGAGAGCCGAAGGAGAGGGAAAGGACCGGGCCATAGCGGTCGGAGAGGGACTGGAGGGTCCGGTGGACGGGCTCTTTTACGAGGAGGAGGTGGCCGATGATGGGGAGCGAAGGCGGGCCCGGCGGGAGATTCCGCTTGCTGCTTCTCTGCAATTTGAACAGGAAGAGAAGGAAGAAGAAGGAGGATGCTGCAGAGAGCAAGTACACCCACGCGTCTTCCATCGAGAGGGAGAGGATGGGGTGAGAGATGTAACAGGGAAGAGGTTTTATAGAGTACGTCGGGGTCTAGCTTTTCACACTTTGACCATTTCTAAGTTTTGTTGAGTAATGCTACGTATATCAAAATTACTTCCAGAAGCTTGTGTACAAAAGTCTATGTATATTTATTCCTTATACATTCATCGCTAACAACTGCAGTAAGTTAGTATTTCACATGTAGGATTTTTGTCATCGGACATTGTAAAAGCTTTCTAATTCTTCGCTTCAAAATCACCATTTTCAAATTGTCGACTCCGCAGTAATAATTATACTATTTCGGTTGATCAAAATCCTGATCAAACATCGCATTCCTTGAATTCCGATTTGATGGACGATTGTGTACCGCAAAAGGAACAAAAACGTGATGATTAGGTTCTAAAACTGATGAAATTAATCCCTTAATGAAAACACAAAGCTTTTCAAATGAATGAGGATAAGTGTTTGATTGACAAAATTAAATAAATAACCGGGAATAGATTTCAAGTAAATTGCATTGGCGAAAGTAAATCTTGTTCTTTTGATGTTTGTGCGTGTCCTTTCCTCTTCAGATGCGCTCCTTTAATAGTTCATAGATGGCTAGCCTCTCTTAATAATCGTTCTTGCTCATTAAAATCAAATTTCGACTTCATGTTGGATTGTATAATTGTTCCTGCCTTAGGAGCTCGACCCAATGACCGATTGACTCGACTGCAATAGCTGCTTAACCGCAGCTGTCAGTCAACACCTCCTATAACTATTACCGCATAAGAGTTCTTTTTTTTGGGTCAAACCACATAAGAGTTTGACTACAATACTTATTCCCGCTACTTTTAGCCTTGCAGTCGATTTGATTTCAATCACGTTTCGAGAGTCGATGGGCCCGTTTAGTTCGGCTTTTAAAATATTCATTTGAAGAATGCAAATACTTTTAGGTAAAAGTCACTTGAAAAATATAAATGGTATTTGATGAAAATCATTTAAAAGCCACTTGAAAAAATACAAGTTGTGTCTGGTTATTTTTATTTACAAATGGGCTTTGGGAGTTTTTTTTTTAAAGCACCCTTCGCCGGCTCCGGCAAAGGACTACGACCACTGGCGAGCCAAATCTGGCATCAGTGGCCGTCGCCCGACCTCAGGCGACCATCACCTGAGGTCGCGCAACCCCAGGCGGGCGTCGTGGCCTTGGTTGAGTGACCCCAACAACGGCATCGCCTGGGCAATCGCCAAACCCCAGGCGACCTCGCCGGCCCTTCTCCCTCGTCGGCTGCCTGGTGAAGAAGATAAACGGCTTCAAATCAAAAAAAAAAAAAAAGGACGTGAACAGTAGCATTCCAAATGCTAGCATTTGGCCAATGCTAACATGAAAGCTGAACCAAACAGTTCAGCATTTTGAGAAGGGGCTTTCGAGGTCGAAAGTCCCTTTCCAATGCTGAACCAAACGGCCGATGTCCATGCTTCTCGTAGCATCATTGACTAGAATAATATCAACTCGGCTCAGCCGATGGATGGAAAACTGTTCCTCCCTTCTCAACATACTTTTATTGGCTTCTTACGGTCGATGTCAGTGTTTGACCGTCGGCTGTTATAGAGCTGTTATTTACAGTCTATATTAAATCACGCGTGTTGGTCAATAGATTGCTTACTTCTTCCTTGTTGGCACCAATCACGTTCTATTAATCAATCAATACTCATAATCAGACTTGATTTTGTTTAGTCAATGACTTTGTTTTATCGCTATGGTCCGGCTCTTGAAATTTCTGTCTTGATGGTCTTGACACTTCCACATAAATGTGGCCCCAGTTAATATCGTATTTAAAGTCATAGTTGATATATGGTGAATGGCATTAGATCTTCCTAATTTTAATTATTTGACATCAAAGTTGACTTCTTAAGGGTGCCAACAGATATATAAAAATCTATATAAATGAATCATGTACCAATATATTCAATATTAATGTTAGTCTATCTTTAGTCATTTGTAAATTAATAACCATTCAATTTACCAGTACCTTCTAATTTTCTTAATAATCTCTATCCAAATTTTTTTTCTTGACAAGATTCTTTGACGACACCTAAATCTTGTTACGTACTGAGCTCCCACGGACAAGTGCATTGACAAACAGGGTATAGCTATATCATGGATTTGGGTCGATTGATCTCGTCTCAAATCTATCTTGATAACTTCATTTTTCCGAAAAATCCATTCCAAACCCATCACACATTTTCACATAAAATTTCAAATTTAGCTTACTGCGATCCTAATATTGTACTAGCGACTCATCCTAGTATTCTTTTAGTAAATAAATTATTTCGAACTTATACAAAAAATCACTTCCATGTGCAGCAGCAACCATTGATCCAAAAAATGTGTATGGTATCATTAGGGGTGTGCAAAGAAATCGGGAACCGCCCGGACTGGCTCGGAATCAGTGGTTCTCGTGAGGACCGGTCTGGTTCCCGGTTCTAAGCGTGGAACTGCCCACCCGCCCATCCAAACCGGTAATATATATACACACACACACACATATATATATATATATATATAATATTTTAGAAAAATTTCGACCCAAAAAAAAACGAAAACACTTTTAGAAAAATGAAAACCATAAAATCCCCAATCCAAAACTCGACTTTCAACTCCCATCAACTCACGGCCATGCTTTTAACAGTTCATCACCTCCCTCTCTCACTCTCGGTCACCTCCATTTGCGTGAAATTTGGAGGGACAGGTTCCATGGACCCACTCAGGAACCGAACCAGACCGATGATCCAGTTCTCGAGTGAATTTATAGAATCAACGGGCGATTTTCTGTTCTTATTTCTCGAAACCTGTCCTTAATGAATGATTTCCGATTTCATGTCAAGAATCGTCCATCCGGACTACGCTAAGCAATAGGTATCATATCCCAAAAGCTCCGGATCAGTTGACTTAATTAACTGCGCAAAAACCTAAATATATAGGAATCGGTGGTGTTGTTTCCCAAGCCACTCATAATGGTAAACCAAAAAAGAAACTGACATTGAAGGATACGGTCAAAGATTTTGTCCTGTTACTTTCTGGCCGTTGATTGTGGAAAGAAGATTGCAATTACACGGGAGCCAACCGGATCAGATCGAGGACACTTCTGTCTGACCAGGCCTCAAGGTCAAACGTACCGGCATGGAGAGAGCACCCTCACACGGTAGAAAAGCGTGGAGTCCCCTAGAGTTATCTATTTTTGCACTTTTCCCGTATTTGTTAGCGTTAATATTACGAAAAAGTCTAAATTAACACATTTATATTAAATTTACCTCAAAATTAATTTTTTAATCATAAAAACTCTAAATTGATATAGCCGTGATAATTTTAGTCTCTGTTAATTTACGTTAAATTTTACCATTAAATTGCCAAGTTAGATATCACGTGGTAGTCGACGGGTATATCAGTTTGGGTTTTATCCTATGTTTATCACAAGTGTACTATTTTGTGATTTTTCTTGATATTAATCTAATTTATCAGAAACTAACGAACCGGTTTGGGATTCTTGTTGATCAAAAAATTAATTTTGGATAAAATTGTCACAGATGTATCAATTTGAAATTTTTCGTGGCATTAACTCCATTTATTATACATGAAGAGATTGACAACTCTCTTTTTTTATTTTGAACTAGAGACAATCACATGTGCCATAACTTTGAAATCGTTGAGTGTCACAAATTATTTTGCCAAAAATTGAAAATGAAAGTCAAAGTTTGATTAAATTATTAGGTCAGAAATAGAAAATGCTAATAGATATATTGTAGGCACACACAAGTGTGCGTACAAAGCACAAAATAAGGAAAAACGAAAAATTAAATATTAAACTACGTTTTCATCTAATAGCTTAAACTTTTAAAACAATTAGCAGATCATATCTCCCAATACCGTATGTGCTAATTCGACCTAAGAAGGTGTGGGAGCAATGATGTATGTTACATCTAAACAATAATTTCTGTGCTTTGCTGTGTGAGACCCTTGAAGATAATAATCCCTCATACGGTACAATAAGAACTTCCGACTGGGTTTCGAAGTCTTGATCTAGTGATCTCTACTTTAGCATGTTTCCTCCGATCAAGAATGATTCAGCCTTTGGTGCACGTTAGGAACGTGGATTGGTCTAAGTTCTATAGTTTCAAGCACAAGAGGCCAATTTGTATTTACATTGACGCGTATGTTCTCTAACCGAACTTTCGTGTCCACCATAAATGGTTATGGCCCGAGTATGAATACAAGATGGGAGTCGAGCATGCTTTTGCGAGGGAATTAAGACTCTTTTTCATGTGATAAATCGACTTCAAGGTACAAAGAGATTGTTTAATTATTACTTCTTTTGTATCATTAACCAGAGCATAAAAAATTTGATGCGCTTGTGCTCGCTGGTTGCACGATCAGAATTGCTAGTATAGATTAATCCATAACAATTTTTGTACTTTTATGGGGCCCTAAGTATGGAGATTAGGTCGAGCCCATCATGTGCAAGTGAGAGATGTTAGAATTTGGACCATGCCAAATCCGGCCATGATGGGCCGACCCAAACCTGGCCCATAATATCTAATAGTTCCCATGGGGGGAACGGGTGAGGAAGTTTTTCATCCCAATTTTATAGGCACTCACAAGAGTGTGCATAAAATAAAATTAAGAAATCCTGAAATAAATGAGTGGTTTTTTTTTTGACTCCCAGCTTTGAGTCTCCATTGACAAGGAGTAGTTGTCTTCTTCTTCTTCTGAAATACAAATCCAAGGGGAAATTACCCAAAAGGTCAAATCAAATTGTACGGATGTAGTCTTAAACTTTTTAATTTGATCAATTAGTCTTAAACATTTTAATGATTTTTCAATATAGTCTTTGTGGCAGAATCACTGACGTGGACATTAGCGGTTATATATGACTAGACCGGTGCTGACCTGGATAAAAGAATAAAGAAAAGGAAAAAGAAAAATTGAGAAAAAATTCACGAAAAAATTAAAAAATTTAAGTCTACGTCAGCGCCAGTCAAGCCACATAAGACAGCCAACACCCGTGTTAGTAATTTTGATCAAAATTGATCGGAATGATTACATTAGCAAATTGTCATAAAGTTAAAATTAAAATAAATCAAATTAAAAAGTTTACGACTGAATTGGCATCCGTACGATATGTTTATAATTTTTTTGGCAATTTATCTCTGAATATGAGAAGAGCAAAATAGGAAAAGCACGACAAATTGATTTCTCCATGACCTAATCTCCGTGGCTAGCAATATGTTGGGCGTGTCGTTAGATCAAGTGGCCATCATTAGCCGTGAGTACTTGGGAAATTTCTCGGTTTCTCGGATGCATCTTCGGTCATCAGTAATACACGTGCATAGATAACATAACCGTTGATCATGGGATGCAAAAGATAGTACTCCGCTAACATCATGTCGGTCAATTTTAATTGACAAACTGGACCACTACGTTATTAACACTCTTTCTCGCATTCGCTCACAAGTGTAGACACACTAACCCTTCGTGGCCAGGCGAGTGTAATAATATCCTATTTCTTCTGGCCATTAACATACTGATTAGAAAGGTGCTGATCTTTCTCTGATTTAGATCCTTCTGTTCATCGAGATTCACTGGTCGAATACAGTCACCTCGCTTCCACCGAAGCCCATAGTGTACATCGATGTCCTGATGAAATTGCAACGATGTGAGTAATTTGCACCAGTTGTTTCCTCAAACACATTTATGGGGGACAGCATAATCTCCACACACTTCCCTCTTTTACTCCTACCATGCTATTGCCATTCATTGCCACCAAAACCCTACTCCGGTTTCGGACACATCACATAAGATCTTCTCATCTCTTCTTCAGTCAAGAAGCAATCTCTTTTCTTGTCGCTTCCCAGCACAATGACCATCCCAATCTTGTTTTCTCTGCTCTCCATCCTCCTGACCCTCCATCCGAGCTCAGCAGACGCGCTCCCTCGGGACATATTTATCCTCGCTGGCCAGAGCAACATGGCGGGGCGGGGCGGCATCGCAGGCGGCAAGTGGGACAGATATGTGCTGCCACCGTGCAGGCCCAACCCGTCCATACTCCGGCTCAGCGCCCAGCTCGCCTGGTCTGAGGCGGCAGACCCACTCCATGAGGACATCGACACGAATCATGTGTGCGGGGGTTGGCCCCAGGACGTGTTTTACGAGAGCGATCAAATCCAAAGACCCTGAGGTCGGAGTGGTGGGGCTCGTGCCCTGCACCGTGGGCGGGACCGAGATTGCACAATGGTCTTGCGGGACCCCCTTGTACAACCAGATGGTGAGTCGGGCCACGGCAGCCATAAAGAGCGGGGGCACTCTAAGGTCAGTGCTTCGGTATCAGGGGGAGAGTGATACGGTGGTAAAGGCGAACGCCGAGGCTTACAAGAGCAACATGGAGAAGCTCATCAGGGACATTTGCACCGATCTTAACAACCCGTCTCTTCTCATAATCTAGGTAAAATTAATTAGAGCTTGTTCATCGACTTTCTAGCGCAATGATCAACGATCATGTTTTTGTGTTGGCTCTTTTAATCCTGACGCTTTTGACGTGATTAGATTCTCTTCTATGGAATGTTGCATATATCTTTGGCTACTCAAGTATGGTATAGCATCTTTAAGCTGATAATCAACCAAAAGCAAGGTGTTACTTATTTCGTAGAAACATGTTTCGTGTCCTAGGATGTGGTGAAATTAATTGTTTAATCATGCTTAAGGCTTTGTTTTTAAATTTAGTGATTATGGTTTTACGGAGGCATTGTATGGGTAAAACAATTCTATAAGTGATGCGGGCGACAAAATTATTCAGTATGCAAGTACTATTTGAGAACTAGTGACTTTTATTCGGATCCAACATATGGATGTCACATATTCTTTGTTTTAGTGGCATGAGCCTAGGTAAAGCAATCATATTAAGTTATATGATCATCTAGAAGTCTAGTTTGAAATTTGAATTATCTTAACCACCGGTCATATTACGAAAAAGAAGGGGTCGGCCTTTTGTTTTTAGTACTCCTTAAAAAAAACCACTATCCAAATTCCGAAGAAGCTGCCAACATCTGAGAGGGTCATTCTCAGAAAACTTGGAACTAAGCCTGTATAATTCACAACAATCCCAACAAAAGCTTTGAATTGCACTTCATTAAATCGGAGAGCACTATGATTCAAGCTCTTAACATATGCTATCTGTCTCAAACTCATGTTATAGGACATAAGAAGATTGAACTCGATTAATTTATAGACATGGCAGTCTTTTGCGAGTACCATTTTTACTGGCTTTGTCGCCCCGAAAATTAGTACATGTATGGTTTTCGATTTCAGGTGGCCCTTGCATCAGGAGAAGGGGAATTTGTGGACACAGTGAGGAGTGCTCAGTTGGGCATAACGCAGCCCAATGTGAAGTCCGTAGACGCAAAAGGCTTGGACCTCAAGACGGATCATCTTCACCTCACCACCACCAGTCAGAATCACCTCGCTTCCCTGTTGACCGATGCCTTTCTCGCTCCTCAGTGAATGATTTCTTCTTCAACATCAACAATTCTTTGAAATCTGCAGCTTTTCTAATGTATGGAGGAAGTACTTAGCACGTACTTGCATACCTGAAAAGTGACCTTTCAATTTGCTGAGATTAAACTGTTGTGCGACATTTCGTTTGAAGGGGTGCAACTTGTCAATTCGTTTTCTGCGTTTCCGGTGGATTGAAGAATCGCAGACATAAGAATTGCTGGTTGATCATGACAGTAATTTATAAGATAGTAATTGCGAGATGGTATGTAAGTCTCTAAAGGGATATCATTCAGAAGGTTTTTGAAAATTTTTCAGCCGTCAAATTTTTGAAGTTCTCTCATTGTACACGCCATGAGCTTCGTTTAGCAAGAGAGGGGGCGCAACCAGGAAAACCTGCCGTGGTAGTGCTTGAGGAAAACGATCGCTAATTCTATTCTAATTTCATCTCACTTCGCTTATCAAAAGCAAATGTAGAACTATGAGGGGCCGTTTGGTCACCCAAATAAAAGGGTTCATAAGATAGAAATCATTCTATTCAGCATTTGATGGTGCATGTTTAATGTCGGCCGTGACAGGTAGGATAGTTGGTGTTTATGTCATCGTTTTTTTTATCAAAATTGGCTAGAAAAATTACATTAGCATATCGTTAAAATATTTAAGACTAAATTGATCAAATTAAAAAGTGTAGTACTGAATTGGCATCCAAACAACAAGTTTATGACTTTTTTGATAATTATTCCCGAATTCGAGAATATCAAAACAGAAAAGCACGACAAATTGATTTCTCCACGAATTAATCTCCGTGGCTAGCAATCTATTTGGTGCGTCATCAAATCAAGTGGCAACACTAGCGGCGACCCATGAGAACTTGGACATCTCTCGGTTTCTCGACTGCGTCTTCGGTCCTTAGTAATACGTGTATAGATAAATAACCGTTGATCATGGGACACAAAAAGGTACGACTCCGCTAAAATGGTGTCGGCCTATTTTTAAAAGGGGCAATTGCATGGCAAAACCAGTCCGTAGGAACACACATCCATATAAAATATTTGTACGGACTTGTTTGAGAGTTATTTGGGAAGAGAATAGAAGAGAGAAGATTTCCCATATTCTGGAATTAGTTGACGATTGGACTGCTACGTTGTTTGACCCTTGTTTTATTTTATTTTTAACATGCTAACTTTTCTTGGTCATCAACATACTGATTAGAAAAGTTGTTGATCTGTCGCTGATTTAGATCCTTCTGTTCATCGGGAATCACTGGTCGAACACAGCCCCCTCGCTTCCACGCAAGCCCACATAGTAACTCATTTGTCTTCAACCCATTAGCGCTAGATAGGACGAATTAGATGTTATAGTTCCATTAGACTCAAATTGACCACTGACCCATATTTTTTCCACGGGAACAAAATATAAAATCCTGATAAAGTTGCAACGATGCGATTAATTCTATCTATCACGCCACCATAAAACAGATTTATACAATATATTCTAGTGATGACAACTTTCGCACGTCGAGTCAATGAGGAAATCTTCCTTTAGCAAACTCTTTCCTAAAACGAGTTTGCATCAGTTTGTTTCCTTAAACGACTACATTTATTGGGGAAAAGCATATTCTCCACACACTTCCCTCTTTTACTCCAGCCATGGTATTGCCATTGCCACCAAAACCCTACTCCGGTTTCGGACACGTTACAAAAGATCTTGTCATCTCTTCTTCAATCAAAAAGTAATCTCTTTTTCATGTCGCTTCCCAGCACAATGACCATCCCGATCTTGTTTTCTATGCTCTCCATCCTCCTGACCCTCCTCCATCCGAGCTCAGGAGACACGCTCCCTGAGGACATATTCATCCTGGCCGGCCAGAGCAACATGGCGGGGCGGGGTGGCGTCAC
Organism: Syzygium malaccense; assembly: GCA_031216405.1. Classification (NCBI taxonomy): domain Eukaryota; kingdom Viridiplantae; phylum Streptophyta; class Magnoliopsida; order Myrtales; family Myrtaceae; genus Syzygium; species Syzygium malaccense. The sequence goes on from CM062258.1 coordinate 12,273,717, forward strand.
CGGCAGCAAGTGGGACGCATATGTGCCGCCACAGTGCAGGCCCAACCCGTCCATACTCCGGCTCAGCGCCCAGCTCGCCTGGTCTGAGGCGGTGGACCCACTCCACGCAGACATCGACGTGAATCATGTCTGTGGGGTCGGCCCCGGGACGTGTTTCGCAAGCGCGATCAAATCCAAAGACCCCAAGCTCGGGGTGGTGGGGCTCGTGCCCTGCGCCGTGGGCGGTACCAAGATTGCGGAATGGGCCCGCGGGACCCCCTTGTACAACCAGATGGTGAGTCGAGCCACGGCGGCCATAAAGAGCGGAGGCACCATAAGGGCGGTGCTTTGGTATCAAGGGGAGAGCGATACGGTGGTTCAAGCGGACGCCGAGACGTACAAGAGCAACATGGAGAAGCTCATTGGGGACATTCGCACTGATCTTAACAACCCTTCTCTTCTCATAATCCAGGTAAAATTAATTATAACTTGTTCATCGCCTCTCTATCGTAACGATTAACTGTCATGTTTCCATGTTGGTTCTTTTAATCTTGTCGTTTTTGACGTGATTAGAGTCTCTTCTATGGAATGTTGCATATATCTTTAGCTACTCATGTATGGTATAGCCTTTGACCAAAAAAAAACTATGGTATAGCCTTTGACCCAAAAAAAAATATGGTATAGCATCTTTTTGCTGATAATCAACCAAAAGCAAGGTGTTCCTTATGTGATAAAAACATGTTTCATATCGTAGGACGTGGAGAAATTAACTGCTTAATCACGCTAGAGACTACACTTTTAAATTTAGTGATCATGATTTTTCAGAGGCATTGTACATGTAAAAACAATTCTATGTATGATGCGGTCGATAGAATTATTCAGAATGAAAGAGCTATATGAGAATTTGTAACTTTTATTCAAATCCAATGTATGGATGTCACAAATTCTTTGTTTAGTGGCGTGAGCCTAGGTAAGGCAATCATATTATGTTGTATGATCATCTAGAATTCAAGTTTGAAATTTGAATTATCTTAACCACCGGTCATATTATGGGAAAAAAAAAAGGGTCGGCCTCTTGTTTTTTTTAGCACTCCTTAGCAACAACCCCTATCCTACCTTGCCAAAAAAAAACAACAACCGCTATCCAAATCCCAAGAAGCTGCCAACATGTAAAAGGCTCAATCACAGGAACTTGTAACTAAGCCTATATAATTCACAACAATCCTGACAAAAGCTTTGAATTGCACTTCACTAGCTTCACATTGTCCCCATGAAGTATAAGCAACGGATTATATGCTATTTGTCTCGAAATCACGTTAAGACAACCGATTGCTGCACAATCGTCCTATAGATATACCTGTTTAAGTATTCCTCCACAATACACAAGATAGACACATAAGAAGATCGAACTCGATTGATTTATCAATATGGCGGTCTTTCGCGAGCAACAAGAATAACATTTTCACTGGCTTCTTCGCCCTTGATGTACGGTTTTCGATTTCAGGTGGCCCTTGCATCAGGAGAAGGGAAATTCGTGAACACAGTGAGGAGTGCTCAGTTGGGCATAACACTGCCCAATGTGAAGTGCGTAGACGCAAAAGGCTTGGACCTCAAGACGGATCATCTCCACCTCACCACCACCGGTCAGCATCACCTCGCTTCCCTGTTGGCCGATGCCTTTCTCGCTTCTCAGTGAATGATTTCTTCTTCGACATCAATAATTTTTTGAAATCTGTAGCTTTTCTGATGTATGGAGGAAGTACTTGGCATATACTTGCATACCCGGAAAGTGACCTTTCAATTTGCTGAGATTAAGCTGTTATGCGACTTTGCTTTTGAAGAGGCGATCTTTTCAATTCGTTTTCTGCATTTTTGGTGGATAGAAGGATCGCAGACATAAGAATTACTGGTTGATCATGACACTAATTAAAAAGATAGTAACTTCAAGATGGTATATAAGTCTCTAAAGGGATATCATTCAGAAGGTTTTAGAAAAATTTTCAGACGTCAAATTTTTGAAGTTTTCTCAATGCACACGCCATGAGCTTGGAAAGAGAGAATGGGACTAGGAAAACCTGGCGTTGTAGTGCTTGAGGGGGAAAATTACCAAAACAATCCTAAACTTTTTGCAATTGTGCCAATTCAGTCATAAATCTTTTTTTTGCCAATTCGGTCCATCCGGCCATTTTTGGCCGGCCGACGCTGATGTGGACGCCGGGCGGCTGACGTGGCAATTTTTAATAATTTTTTTAATTAATTTTCGAATTTTTTTTATTTTTTTCTCTTTGTTTTTTTTTTTTGCTTATCTTCTTCCCCGGTCGCCAGTCCAGTGATCGGCGACCGGCGAGAGGCTGAGGCCGGTGAGGTCCACCTCGCCGGCCATGGGCGAGGCTGGCCCTCGTTGGCACTGGCGAGGGCCAGCCTTGCCGTCGTCGGGCGAGGTCAACCTCGCCATGGCCAGGCGAGGTCGACCTCGCCCAGCAATGGCGAGGCCTCTCCAGATCTGGGTAGCCTCACTCTGCGACGGTGAGGGCCAGCCTCGCCCATGGCCGGTGAGGTGGATCTCGCCAGCCTCAGACTCTTGCCAGTCGCCCGTCATCGGACCGGCGACCGGGGAAGAAGAAAGGCGAAAAAAAAAAGAAAGAGAAAAAATTAAAAAAAATCGAAAATTATTAAAAATTGCCACGTCAACCACCCGATGTCCACATCAGCACCGGCCGGTTAAAAGTGGCCGGATGGACTAAATTGACACAATTACAAAAGGTTTAGGATGAATTGGCAAAAAAAAAAGATTTAGAACTGAATTGGCAAAATTGCAAAAAGTTTAGGACTTTTTTGATAATTTTCCCTGCTTGAGGAACACGATCGCCAATTCTATTCTCATTTCATCTCACTTCGCTTATCAAAAGCAAATGAAGAACTATGACGGCACGTTTGGTCACCCAAATAAAAGGGTCCATACGATAAATATTATCCTATCCAGCATTTGATGGTGCATGTTGAAACGGAGAAACCCAGATAAATTCGAATAGAGCGTCAAATAATAACTTATCAGAGCCCGGGGGCGGGAAAGATATTATTCAACTTGTTTGCACCAAAAAATGTCCAATTTTTAGTTACTATCGACATGTGATAACTTGAAGAATCGACAACTTGAAGAGAATCTATAGCTCGCCAATGAAGTTATTGACGACACACAAATTGAACTTATCGACGAGAACCTTGAAGTTGATCGACAAAGTCATCGATATCAACATCAAGCAATCAACAAGAGGATAACCGTCGGTTGATTATTTTGCCCCTATTTTAGTATTGTTTTAACTTCTTGTAACTGCTAGGAAGTTATTTTTTTTAGTAGCCATTTGTAACCTCTATTTGTAAACTCTATTTGTAACCAACCTTTGTAACTTCTCTTTGTAACCTCCGTTGATAACCGTCATTATAGCCTTTAAATAACCACATTGTACTCTTTGGAGGACCCCGCACAAATCAAACAAATTTACTATCTTTTCAGTATTTTACTTCCCTACACTGCACTTTATTTTCCTAATTGTAGCTTTTCGATTCGCGTCGTCAATTAAATTTCGACGTGTAATCTCTATCCCAAGTGCTATGTTGTCGATTAAATTCCAGTATAGTACCTTTGTGTTCTCAAGCTGTGTCATTGAGTTTGTTTACACCTAGTCACTTTATCGAGTCTGTATCTTCTAGGCCTTGTCGTCGATTATATTCTAGCACAGTTTGTGCTTGTACAGTCTTGTTTTAATTAAAGCTGTTGGTTTCTTTTGGCTGTGATAGTTCCTATATAGAGTTAGCGCAAGATCCTGGTTTTCTTTAATTAAAAGCCAAAGAATGACTTTCGATGAAAGATATTTTGTCGAAAGAGAAATTCCAGCGAAATATCTTTTTGACACACCTAGTGGGACCAGTGTGACTAATTTGAGGAAATACTATGATGTGTACTATGAATCAACTTAATCCTGACAATGCTGGCAGTAACAATTCGTCACTAAAGCCTACCATAGGACATTCTAAGTCATCGACTGCACAACTAGTGGTGGATCAAGCACAAGGTGGAGATGTCGACATCTCAAGACAACTCAATGAGCAGAAAAGGCAGTTAGAGCTCAGCCCAATCATGATGGCTACCATGAGGAGGATCCTCGGAGAACATCAAAATGAAACAACTAATTATATGATGAAATGCCTTGTCGATGTGGTCAAGCCTATGATCATCAAGACCTTCCATGAGGTCATGCATGGGCTAGGAACGTCAAGCCATTCAAGTCAAATGTAGGCGAATCCTACCGATCCTACATAATTTGGGATTTTGCAAATGGCCGAAATCATTGTAACAACCTAGACTTGTGGGGTGATACCTGTCGGTGAAAGCAACTTGCCTAATACTGCGACTTCTGTTGGTACAACCTAGACCTAGGGGTAATACCTATCAACGTAAGTAATTTGCCTACTACGACTGCTCCTAATGGTATAACCTAGACCCGTGAGGCGATACCTATCGGTGGAAGTAATTAGCCTAATATTTCGGCTTCTGGGTATGTTCCTCCAACTCTTAATCAATTGAATAATGGAGATTATTTAGGCCAAGTGATCCTACCACTAGTGAAAAGTTTACAAAGGCCTGAAAATCCTATCTACCCTAAACCGAGGGCGCATGAAGGTCAAGTCTATCGACCTATTTACCCTGAACCTAGGGAGCACGGAAGGTATCAACTTGTGAATCCTGATCAAGTGGTTGAACTTGTCTTACAATAATTAGGTGAAGAGAAAGGAGTGGTTGGGCCAATATATAGAAATCCACATCCTAATTGAATTGACACTATACCTTATTCAAGAAATTTGAAATTCTTGACTTCGCTGTTTTCACTTGCAAAGATGACTAGTTGACCGTCGAACATATTGGTCGATTTATTGCCCAATGTGGAGAGATAGGAACCAATGAATTCTTGAGACTTAGGTTGTTCCCCTTGTCTTTATAAAAAATTGCCTTTACTTGATATACGAATTTATCTCATAATTCAATCCATACTTAGGCTAAGAAGGAAAGACAACTCCATTCTCAATTTTATAGAACGATATTTAAAGTATCGATTGTTGCTTTGGCCAAAATTTATCAATATGATAATGAATCAATCGATCAGTTTGTTGCTCGATTCAAGAGAGCTAGGAATAGATGCCTTACTTCACTCATGGAAAAAGAATTCACAAATTTGGCTTTCATTCAATTCTTTTAAAAGGGGCATTTGCTTGTACCCAAAATATGTCCAATTTTTAATTATTATCAATATGTGATAACTTGAAGAATCGACAACTTGAAGAGAATCGATAGCTGGTTAGTGAAGTTATTGACAACACACAAAGTGAAGTTATCGACGAGGACCTTGAAGTTGACCGACTAAGTCATCAATATCGACATCAAGCAATCAACAAAAGGATAATCATTGGTTGGTTATTGCTGCTATTTTAAGATTGTTGTAACTTCTTTTTACCACTAGGAAGTTTTTTTTTATAACCATTTGTAACCTCTGTATTACCTCCTTTTGTGACCTTCGTTGATAATCGTCAATTGTAGGCTTTCAATAGTCACATCGTACTCTTCGGAGGATACCCCTGCACAAATCAAATGAATTTACTATTCTTATCAGTATTTTACTTTCCTGCATTACACTTTATTTTCCTAGTTGTAGCTTTTCGATTCGAGTTGTCAATTAAATTTTGATGTGCAATTTCTATTGCGGGTGTTATGTTATCGATTAAATTCCGACATAGTACCTTTGTGTTCTCAAGCTGTGTCGTCGATTAGATTCCAGCATAATTTGTTTACACCGAGTCACTTTATCGAGTTCGTATCTTCCAACCCTTGTCGTCGATTAAATTCTGGCATGATTTGTGTCTATACAGTCTAGTTTTAATCAAATTTGTTGGTTCATTTTGCTTGCGATACTTCCCATCTGGAGTTGACGCATAACTTCGGCACCCTTCAATTAAAAGTCGAAAAACGACTTTCAGTAAAAGATATTTCGTCGCGGGAGAAATTCCGGTAGAAGACAACTTTGAATTTGATAAACAAACTATTTCAAAAAGAACAAAAAAAAACAATTTGTATAAGCTAGAGCGATGAGACCACCATCAGTGCCACTACTACATACGTTGTGACCACCTTGCGACGGTTGCCCCTCTTAGGCGACTACAGCATGGTACCAGGGTTCTCAATTGACCCGCATCGACGCCGCCTAGGCTCTCATGCGATCCACACGGCACTCACCATCTTTAATGTTATTCGAGAGAACGGAGGTGAACAAAAGAGAAGATAGTGCACCTAATTTGAATTTATTTTGCTTTTCATATTCACAACCTTAGAGATATCTTCAGGAGATTCTTTATATTTTCGTTGATTGTAATTGATATTTTATTATTTTAGATGGTATGCTCATAAATAGGCTTATGTACTCTTCATTTGATATTGTACATAATGAATAATTACATCTCTCCTTTCATCACAGTTCTCAATACACGATAATCTTGAAATCTTTCAACTTTTCAATCCCGGTGTTTTCTCAAAATTCCAAAACAAAACCTAATGGTCTAGATTCAATTTATACGATGCTCACAGAATAATCCATCTAATGAGAGAGATAGGGACAAGCTCGTACTCGTCCGAACCAATCGAGTCGTGTCCATCTGCTTGTCACTCGTTACGAATTATGTCCCATTTGTAAGCCAAGGAGCGAGAAAACAAACAGACAATGGACCAGGATTCGTCCTCTCCACCCGACTCCTACACGGGTCAGGCCCTGCCAATGTAATGGGCCGCGGTAGGGACGCAAGGCCCAGTAACTCCGTAACAAAGCATGTACAATTGATGTACCCCCACTTCGCATGATGTACGCTGCTATGCTATGCACATCAAATTCATATGAGCCAAAGCGAAAAGTTGGAGTATGTTTAGTCAATTTTCTTTTAGAGAAGATTCACGGGCCCGGGTTTGTCGACTTTAAGTCGATATTTACATAGTCGAGAAAAAAATCGAGCCAGGTCGAATTCATCCATGTGTTTGATGTTTAGATGCCGTCGAAAAAGTTCTACTTCAAATGAACCTAAAAATGTCCCCCCCCCCCCCCCCCAACTCCGATATTGTTGTTCAAAGCTAAGTCGTCGCTTGCGCGCTCGTCCCATCGCTTGAACTTAGATCTACAATTTAGAGATCATGAGTCAAATAATCATGCTTTATAGGGTAAGCGATTCCAGGTTCCTGACATATTCCACCTAAAACCTAGAACCTACCCTCGAGTACAAGTTCCTCGTTTTTTAAAACCTGAAACCTACCCGTCGAAACATGAAATTTGGAACCCATCCTGTCACAAGTTCTAGAGTCAGTTTCAAGGCCTGCGCAGCTTCTACCTACATTATTAATTGAACAATTGCAATGAATCATCACATTTAATAATCATTTCTTGATGCTACGATCCACTAACCACAACTTATATTTAGACACACGAAAAATATAAAACATTAACAAGTCATAAAATGAAAGCTCAAACTAGTGGTTCCAGATATTACACTCATCATCTAACACTATGGAACATCGTCTAACGTTATTAAACATCGTAAGATCACCTAAAGACGTAGACAAAGAAAAAACATAAAAAAAAACTTATTTAAGGTTTTAGATTCCAAATTCCAAGTTGCAGGTTCTGCCTACCTAAAATCTGGAAACCTGAAACCTACAGGTTCCTATCGATCAGGTTCTCAAATTCCAAACTCCGATCGATCGGATTCTCAGATTTCAGGTTCTTCCTTAAAATCATACTCACCCTTGATGCTTTGCCGTGGACTCGAAAGCAAAAGAACCCACAGCTTAAATCACCAAGAACCAACCTCAAAAGCTGCGGACGGACAGATCAAGACACCGAAACGCGACCGAGCAAAGCATGTTTCAGTTCAATTCAATCCGACCCTTGCAAAGGAATCTCAGGAACTAAAAGAAAGTACATTATCATATTTCTTTTGGGCGATCAAGGACGTCCATGCGCAAAAGAAGAACAAAAAAACCCTAAATACCCAACCCCATCTCTCTCTCAAAAAGGCTAAGTCGCCATAAAAAGCCCTGCAGGCAAAATGCCAGAAGCTTCACAGGGGGTGGCGCGTACGTTTACATAGTACAGCATTACATGAATTGCAAGACCTGAATGCTGTTGGGATCTTGGCCTCTTGCAATTATTCTAAGAGGACCACCTCAAAATATTACCATCCCGTGGCAAACGACGCAAGCTGCGAGCGAAACCTTCCCTCGCGCGGCGAACGACATATTCCTAGCGCGCCGCGAGAGCGCGCGCACACAAAAAGATCAGCGCAGCAGGCTTTCCCATCTGTCAAAAACAATAATTGCTGTAAAAAGGAGGTGCTGCGCATTTGGCATTTACCTGAGATGGGGGACTGCTGCCGCAGATGGTTCTCAGAGAGAGGACGAGCCCAAAAGCCCCAGCGAGAGCCCCACCGGGTGCTGCTGATGCTGATCGAAGGGGCGACATCTTCGCCGAGGTGGTCCACATCGGAGACGGGGGAGAGGATCTGACAATCTCGTCTGGACGGTAGTAATGATGTTCTCGGATCGAACGCAGGGAGACGGAGAGTGTGGTTTGTGTATGTTTCACCATTATAGTGCTCACGCAGGGAGTGTGCGCTCCCCCCGGCATCTCGATTGGTCCGAATCTGGCCGCCAAACCCACATTATAACCTCCCAGTACAGTGGACCTCCTCCGTTATATTTCGTACCATCTTATAATAACTCACGAGCCTCATAAGTTGTCATTGTCCCTCGTTTTCTATGCTCGGAATCACATCTACCCTCTATTTGGGGTTTATACGAACGGAGAATTATCGTGACTTCACGAAAATCAACTCCTATTTTCGAATACTTCGAAGGTCAGACGCCTAGAGTTTTATCTATTTTTGTAAACCAGAAGAGATGGAGCTTTGATTTGAGTTCGTCCGTCCTTTTCCTAGAAAATGATTTGAAGCTGAATTAGCTGGATATGAAAATGTTGTGAAGGTTGAATTTAAGGACGCTTATCGGCACGCCAGGGTCAGTTCTTTCGGCACATGCATTGACTTGATCCGAAGACTTAAAAAGAGGAATTGGACCATCTTTAGTCTGAACAAAGGACTTTGGAGCGTTGTACCATAACTTCAACCTTCATATAATCATCCGAAAAAAGAGGGTGAGAACCTTCGACCCTTCATATATGTCCATAATGCCTATAGTTAAGCCATAACAACAAGTTGGGAAGGTTTTACTGAAGTTGGGGGAGGGCCCATCATGAAATTTTCATTTTCTTGGTCTTTAGATAATACGTTAGTTAGCGTTTTAACATCATCCTGTATATGATGGAACCTTGAAGCACCGTGAGGTCAAAAGAGAGAGCTTTTTGAAGAGTTCTTTTTTTTTGACAGAGCTTTTTGAAGTGTTTCAAGATGACAGAATGTGCAGGATAATTGTGGCACACAACTCACAGTTTGAAAAATGTTTCATACCATTGACTCGAGTGAGAGAGAGAGAGAGAGGGGATACTTATGATCCTCAAATCAGGAGATGACGGGAGCTGATATAAAATTTTTGTACACCGAAAGTGTAACGCACGCTATAATTACTATAAATTCTCCCGTCTTTTTAAACTCTTCAAAGACCTCTCTTTTACACCATTTATTTGAGAGAAAAGGGGAGAATTGTTATAATCCTCAAATCAAGAGATGACGAAAGCTGGTGTAAAATTTTTTTCTTTACACTGACGGTGTGACGCATGCTAGAATTACTATAAATTCTGCCATCTTTTTTACTATAAATTATTTTTATCGCACTTGTACAAGTTTGTGGTAGTTTTTGCGGTAGACAAAGGGTACTTTTGTCGCGTTGGTACAAATTTATGGGTTTTGGTGATTAGAAAAATTGGATTAGTAGTGTCACACACTCGTAATTTGCATAATTTAAGGTTTTTTTTGGTATTTTTTTACAAAAAAAAAAAGATAGCATACGTACATACACTCACTAAAAGTACTCTCTCTCTCTCTCTCTCCTCCCCTTGACCGATAATGATATCCCGCACCTCATCAGGAAATCTTTTACTTTTCACTTTTTACGTTGAAATACGGTACCAAAAACTAAAAAAGCAAAGAGCACGAAAGAAGCACGCAACAAAGACAACTCGATGGCAAAAAGTTCAAAAAAGAGATTTTCGTCCGTTTTTCACCGCTATATATATTTTTTTAAAAATTAATTTTCTAAAATTACGTGGATGCCTTAATGAGGCGATTTAGGTTTTTACTTTCTTTTACTGGGGTCTTCCCCTTTCCCTTTTCTTTTCTTTTCTTTTCTATTTTTGACCTCAATGGAATTCCTAAAGCATGGCGCTTTGCGCCCCTGATTTATTTGCCGCTTCATTATGTCTTCTTTCCTTTTTACCGCTTCATTTTCTCGTTAACAAAAATGCATCCGATTCTGATTTATTTTGTTCATTTTCCTCTTTTTTTACAAGATTCGGGTTATTACTGCACCTCACATCGTGTCATTACAAAACAACGAAGGTAAAAGAAATATATATATTTTCAATTCGTAGAAATTCACGCTCACTTTCGGATTTGTAAATATTTATTTTGACGAACGCGTTGAGTTGCATCAAATCTCGTGAAAAATTTACCAGCCTTTCTTATGGTATAGCTACTTGGATCACGAGTCATCCATGCAGTACATCAACTTTCCGTTTGGAATTGGGGTGAGAATGGGGTGATGAAAAATCGAGTGGTAAATTTTGAAAAAATTAAAACATTTTTTACGATATAAAAAGGGTGGAAATTTTAAATTATCGGGTGGTTTTTCTATCATTTTTTGCATTTTCTTCACCTGGCTCGCTCTTAAACGTACCATTAATTTTAAACCACGCCCACCCCCCACTCCCAAAAAAAAAATTCGAAAACAAGAACCGACCGACCTTTAGTCCAAGACTAGAACCACTGATTTGTTATAATTGGACTCATTGAGGCGCCCCATGATGATGTCCTTGCACAAGCTACATTAATTTTACCCCAACTCCTTAACCAGCGTATAGTTTTTAGTGAAATTCGGTTAATTCACACGACGAGACCGAAAATGTAATGAATTTCTCTTAACGGAAGTCATGGCTCGTGCTTTTCAGATTCCAAGTTTCCCACTCTCGATTGCACTCTAACTCCGATCGCTCCGCGAGGACTCGATCCAATTTGCGCGCGCACGGGTCGACCTCCAAAACAGAGTACTCAAGCGACGATGACCATTTAAGGGCAAATCTCTCCACTCATGTAGGAGGCCATAAGCAACCCTCCCACTCGCTACAGGATTGATGATGTCTTGACCGTTCAACAGTCGATTGGCAGAGGGAAACAAACTACACAGGACTTGCAAAGTACAATTGCAAGTTAAATTTCAAGATATAGAAGTGCAATTTTTCTTTCTACCCTCATTCTATATTTCCGAATAGGAAAAATCTAATACCATTGAAAACGCCAAAAGGGGTGGGTCAACAGTCGATCTCCAAGACATGGAGCGGGACGAGGAGAAAGAAAAATAGATTAATGATGATGGACACAGAGATTAATGAAGCGGAAAAATCTACAATGCGATTCGCACAGGTTCACTGCCACATGCCGTCGACGAAACAGTCAAAAAGCAAGCAGCAGCGGCTTTCGAACGCACCAGGCGATATAGCAGCACCCCGTCATTCACGGCGCTCCGTCCTCTTTCGATCTGTTTTTGCAATTACAGCTCGAATTAGATCGAGCATTCATCATGGAATGGAAACCTAAGATGGCGAATTTTAAAATGAAAATCCAGGGTCGTGATGCGATGATTCTTCTTTTAAGCTCAAAGGGTGGGTAGATGGCACGTGCCAGGGGGGCCTTTTAGTTTTAGCGGGCGTCCTTTGGCGCACTGTCAAACAATTCCTGAGGCAAAACCTAGGAATGTGTCGAGAAACATTATAATAGGGGAAGTTTAACAGATGTAATAAACAAAAAACCCCGATTTGTGTCGATGGACGTTGTTAATTTAGTCCGTCGCAAACCAAACTTGTTTTTGTTTTTGTCTTTTGGTCATATCAATGTGCCACATCGGCCTTTGTAGATCGATGTGAATGCACTTGCATCGCGTGAATAGCTTTTTGGGCGAGTGAGATTGGACTATGACTTCCAAGAGATTTGCTAAAATATCTCTAGGAGCCATTGTTTTTTTTTTTTCCAATCCTTTCGAATGCTGGTAATAAGTTCGAGAGCAGTCGTCCCTTAGAATCTAGAAGTAGCAACAGGTGGGATTGGGAAGGGTTTTGAAACGACAATGGATTCTACTCGATTGGACTGATCTTGGACATGAGAAACTTTGCATTTCAATTTATAATGCTCACCTCTTACGAATCCCAAACAAACTTTGTTTTTGAATTAGAAGATTAAGCTTGTTTCGATATAACATATTTTGAATGAGAAAAATACCGTCATTTGTTAACCATAAGAGGAATTGATATTTTTCAGTTGAATAATATCTCAATTAAGAATTTCTACTTTCGCCAAGGGATACATTACGATGATTCTTTTAAAAACCGTAGATCTTCTATGGCTCATCGAGGAACAGATTCTCAAATCGTAACGGGTCATAATGCACTGCAGTTTTTCATAATTCCTAAACAAAATGTGATGACACAAAAATTTAAAAACGTTACGATCATCGAGCCAATTGGAGACCCGTTCCCAAAAGTCTTAACAAAACACCCATTTATCCTAATGCCAAAACGTGTTGTCTGAAGTTTGAATATGAAATGGTGACCAGCCAGAAAGAAACCTACAGCCGTGTTCTTCGATAATCAGAACGTCAAGCTCTGTTTCGTGTGAATGAGCAGCGAAATGCAGTCTATAGTCCAAGCGTAGCGGCTTACAATTTTTTTCACATCCCCTATTCAACATACGATAACACACGAAATTTGAAGATTTTTAAGATTCTTGAACGAGATTTACTTATGTGGAAGAACAACGATGATCCGTTTTTCAAGCTTTCCTTAAAAATGCCTGAGCAGGGAAAGATTTTAAAGCGGGAGAGGATCATTCATCAGGTCGGAAGAGAAGAGAAGGGCAGCATTGAAAATCAAACAGGGACAGTGTTAGACAGCTGGTCTGGACGGGCCACTTCGTCACACTGCTGTCTCGGTCATTCTGGTCCATGCCAACAAAGAAGCGCACAAGTCGTACACACAGACACCCTCTACTGCTCTCTGCCTCTAAGCTCTTCCAACGAGGTCAAACCTACGGATTCTGAGCACCTCCCCAAATTCCCAGTGGCCGACCAATATATGAAATAAAAAAACTCCCTCTCTCTCTCTCTCCATTTTTCCCTCTCTCCAGTTTTCAAACAGTTTCATCATGCCATCTGCAATTGTGCTGTGTGGTCCTTGGAAAGACGTGCGTGTGATTTTGTATCATATTTCCTATCGAGCGAAGTGATCTCTACCTCTCTCCGGTTTGGTCTTTTGCTGTTGTTGAGCGAAACAAAAGTTTACTTGCAAACTAGACAAAGGTCACGATAATCAATGCACTGGTTGTTCACATAAATTGCGAGATAGGTCTGAACTTTATATGGGTTGTTTAATCAAGTTCCCCGGAGCTTCTCTTTAATAAAACTCCTCAGAAAAAATGGGATTATTCCACGATTCCATCCGCTTTCGAAAATGTGAAAAAGATGGTGCAGGTTACTTCCGCTTCACGCCAAGGAAGAAAAGACCTTTCCTTTAATAAAGAGAGGACGCATTTTTATGTCCGGTTTATGTCAATGACAAGCCGAACTGTGTTCATACAAGGATGGAGGAGCCTCGCACGCTTGGAGCCTTGGAGATTTGGGTTTTCAATTTCGAGTACTCTTTATTGATCGAGCAAATTCGCCATCGGGGTAAAAATGCCAATCTCTATTGTTCGACACCCGAATTGCAAATTCCAGCTCAATGTACATATGATTTAATGGACCGGGGAGGTTAGAGTTCACAGAACAAAGAGATGTTTCATTGTCAGGCAATTTAACTTGCGCACGAATAAAAGAGTGACGAGAAAGTGTGTATTATTACGAGTTAAAATACTTTATAATTGGCAAAATTAGGAAAGAGTGAACTAGTGAGGAATGAGGAGAATTTCTGAGTAAGTAGTAGCAGAGTTTGGCCTAAGTTGATCCTCAGCCCTGCCCTTCTTCAACAGAGGCTCAGGGGAAGATGAGACCGATTCCGCGACAGCCCACGAATCATTCGAGCTATCGGAACTGAAGCAAACGTCCACCACTCCGTCCGGGCTTCCGGGCACCGATCCGAACTTGCGCTTGCTCGATCGGTGTCCGCGTATTGCCCTTGCCAGCTCCGAGACTAGCTTAGTGCACTCATCCACCATGTCCTGTCAAAGAACAGAATGGAATGACGTGAGATTTTAGGGGCGTGGTTCATAATCCAACCCGAAAAAGGGGGAAAAAAGCAAATTCATTTGGGTTTCAAGGAAGGGTAATGGGCTAACCGATTCGATTCCAAGAATGGGCAAGAGCTGGTTCTGGCATTGCAGTCCCAAACAAGGGTCTAGACCATTAATCACATGAAGTATCACGGCAGTAGCCATTACAGAAGCAAGATAGCTCGTTGACCTGCAATCTGTATGGGCCAAGAAACAACAATGGCATTAGCAGATGCGACCAAAACGGGAATTCACGAAGAAACCAATTTCCTTGTTTTTCAATCGGGTTATTTTTCACCTGAGAGAGAAGCAAGCAGGACCCGTTCGCATCTCCAAAGGAATTCCCAGCACAGATGGCCCTTCAAGCCGAGCCTCCTCGCGAAATAATCAATAAAAGAAAGTGGGGTCACTGGGTTCATCTTCCACTCGAGCGTGGACAGCACCAGAAGCTCCATCCTCTGTATCGTTTTGGCCTCAAACACATAATTGCTCTCCTCCACCTGAGAGAAACGGTAGTCCACACCATTAGCGAAGTGAAGAGCTTAAAAAGAACCAGCATTTGTGGAACGAGAGATCCTCAATGGCACGCACCTGCAAGTCTAAGAGAATGGGGACTTGGGTCTCCTCCACCTTGGCGGCTAGAGAGAGACAGGCCACGGCGGTGAGCTGGGTCATCCACGGCTTCTCCGTCTGCAAGCCGAACCCGAACAAGAACCTGTCCAGGTAGTCGACGGCGAGCACGGCGGTGAGGGCGGAGAAGTCGCAGCGCGCGTGCGCCCTCATCATCCAACCCACCGCCTCGCGCCTAGCCCCGGCGAGGCAGGGGTCGGTGGCGAGATCCCGGCGCAGGGGGTTCGCTCCCTCTCTGGAGGTGAGGCGGGTCAGCTCCTCGTCGTCCCAGAGCAGATCTTGGTCCACCAGGAACGTCGCGGGGTCGTGCCCGGCGTCATCCCCGTCGCCCAGCTCTTGCTCCTGGGCCTCCCAGGGCTCCTCGGAGCAGTAGAGGGAATCGAAGAGAGAAGCGGGGCTTTGCAGGCGCGTTTCTTGACGACCCATCATCGTCACCCCACTGGAGAAGAAGAGGTCCGGGGCTTCTCTCATTACAGGATAGAAACGTCGACCTTCACTGCTCGACACGAACCATCCCCTCTCTCAATGCCTCTCTCTCTCTCTCTCTCTCTCTGTGGACTGAGTGTGAGTGAGCGACCACTGCGCGGTGCTCGATGGCACAAAGGAACTGTTTTTAAGTTCGTGGATTCCAGCAGAGAGACAGAGAGAGACACGGAGAGGGTGACCGTATTATAGCTATATAAGTCCCTCCCTCGGTTCCATGACAGGCCATTCGCAACATTAACTGGACACGTGACGGTACTGCGATGCCCGATCCCTCTGGCGGGGGTGGGGGGAACCCACCGTCCAGTGGACCCCCAATACGATCGCGATTCACGAGACCCTCCTTCTCTCCCTCTCTCTCTCTCTGTCTTTGTGTGTGTGTGTGTGTGTCCCTCTCTGTCTCTCTCGTCTCGCCACGAAATTTTGCTTATATCTCTAGTACTTTTTTACGTGCTTTAAAAGGGCGCGGGTGGGGTACGAGCTTAATCAGATTGTCGTCGCGTTTGAATGATCTGATCTTCCCGATCTGTTGTGACCAGCCAAAATATATGGCCATGTGTGTGCCTGCCGCGGATTGTCCTCCGTGTTTTTGAGTTTTTTGAATTTGTGATCCCCTCTTTTGTCCCCCCACCTAAAACGGGAAAATTACCTAAAACATACTAAACCTCTTGCCAATTGTACTTATTCGATCATAAACTTTTTTTTATGCCAAAAGAGTTTTACACATTTTGTATTTGTGCAAATTCAATTCATCGGATCAATTTTGACTGGCCGACGCTGACGTGGAGGTCGGCGAGGTCGGCCTCACCAGCCATAGGTAGAAAAGAAGGAAAAAGAAAGAAAAGAAAAAGATTAGAAAAAAATATTAAAGTATTATAAAAAATTGTCTACGTCAGTGCCAGCAGGTTAAAATTGGCCAGATCGACTGAATTTGTACAAATACAAAAGGTTTAGGACTCGATTGGCACAAAAACTATTTATGACTAAATTGACACAATTGCAAGAGATTTAAGATATTTTTTAGTAATCTTCCCCACCTAAAATAGGTGTCAAAAGGCTAGGGTGGTGTTTGTGCAACATTATAGCATTACGTTACCAATGCAAAGGCCTTTGGCATCGGCCTCGGTAGAATTCTTGCATGCAATCCGCAACGTGCTATGATGTGAGCCCGCTTAATTTCAGTAATTAACAATTTTAGATCTTGTATGAGATTCATGTGATCCGATGATTAAGATGAAATGAGCTCGCATGTTTTGGGCACATACAAAAAATTTTCAACCTAACCTTTACCCTCATGTTTTGCGGAACAAGTTACCGTCTTTAAATTATTCATTAAGATGATGATATATCTATCTCCTTAAATTTTTTGGATCAAGATGGGTTTTCTTTTCTCACTCCTTTTTCTTCCCTTGATGAATTAAAAGTTAGAAGTGGAAAATTTCATGCAAAATTTTGTCAATTTTCAATTAGGTTACCACTGATAACGTTGTTCACCCAATGCCCCGTTGCTCTAAGCGTTTCGTTTTCATTTCATGGATGGTCACTTTGATAGAAATTCAACATATTTTCGAGGGGCAATATTAGATACGACGCGTTTACACGATACAAAGACAGCACGAGCCTAACTACGGATTATAAAGAGAAAATCCAAACATAATAGGTCACTATACACTTTACGTGTATATATACACGAGCTAATACATTTTCGTCCCGAGTCATTCATTTGGCTTCTATAATCAAAACTATGGGATTTTTAACATGAATTGATACTTAATTACAATCCCTATTGTGACACACTAACACAAATTGTCGATCTCGATTATGTAAAAGTTCAACATATACATTCAAAAGTTAATACCACGAAAACCCTTCGTTATATTGGATTAATACCACAAAAAATCACAGATCGGTAAACTCGTGGCAAATGGAAGGGTAAAACCTCAAACTGATACACATGTTAACTGTCACGTATCATCCAACTCAGTTGTTTGACGATAACATTCATTTGAAACTAACAAAGGGTAAATTTATTACGGGTGTATCAATTTGAGATTTTTGGGAGTTAAAAAAGTTAGTTTGGGGTAAATCTGTTGTAAATGTACTAGTTTAGAATTTTTCGTGACATTAACCCTATATTCCACTACCATGAGTTTTATAATGATATAATTTCTCTTTGACGGAATCATGGCAAAATAGTTTATTGCCCTTGTATCAAGTTCATATAAGCACTGTCCAAACATTTACCCCCGCAGGTGAACGGGTCAATTTGCGTACATAAATAGTGATTGATCCACTTGGAAAACATCGATACCCAACATTATTCAAAAATAAAAAATATATATTTGCTATCATTATGCGAAATTATGATACGCGCACCTCATATGGATATTGTCTCGCAACCACTTTTTTTTTTTAATAATTACACTAGAATGTAACATCCTAATCTCATGATTTCACCACATTTGATCATGAACATCATCTGGAGATCGCAATAATGTCCGGTCGCAAGAAAAGATGAACCCCACAGGTTAGCTGAAAACAGAGACCACCAGCTCCCGATTTTCCTAATTTTGGAGAGGCCACATCTTCGGACTTTTCTTACAATTATGGTTCATAATTCATTGCCATGGTGCAAGAGAAATAATAATTTGAAATGTCGTGAAATTATCACAAAAAAAAACCTAAAAGTTATAGAATGTCGCATGAACGGGGGAATGAATCTAAAGCATCAATCCACACCATGTTTCAATAAGGTCAACCCTAAAATGGAAAGAATGGAAGGTAAATTGGTTTAAGATGTCGCGTCTAAGAAATTAACGAGTAGTCTAGCTGGTTAAAAATTCACTCAAGAAGGAATAAGGTTCAATAGGCCTTTTTCGATAAGCCTCAATACCACCTGACAATCAAACAAAAAGAAAAAAGGTTTTAAACGAGAACAAGCATGCCGAGTTATTAAGGTCTTTAGTGTAGACACCCACTGCACCGAAACATATACACCATACGTGACCATACTTACTTTGAACCATGCGAATCTATGTACACGGTCAAGTGAACAAAAAGAGATGTGATTTAGCATTCGCGACCCGTTCATGTGTAAAATTTACATGCATGAACTCAATAATTAGGGTTTGAGGAAAAAGGTGTAGCTCGTGCACGTGTCGCCCGATTCCCAGCTGCAAGAGGTGAATTTTGCAGGCATGAGTGAATGGTCTTTCGGCGCATATGGCAGCGATTATGGAATCGAATTCAATGCATCGATCCTGTTTGAACGTGCATCAGTTGGAAGGTGAGACCTTTGCATCGTTAAGCTTCGTGGAATTGCATGATTATGTCGTGTGCTGTAAAAGGTTGGATGGTGTTGATGAGCAATGCCCGGCTGCTCTTGTCCCTCTCCACTAGACCCATTATTTTCGAATGATACGTGCACACACGGAGGCGACATGAGCATGTAGCTCCAGCTCCATAAATCAACTAGTTGCAAGCAATCCATCTCGAGCTAGTTTTACTTTTTATAGATCGAAATGCCAATTGATGAGCTATCTCGCTCCTTCGTACGGTGCCTACACATGCGAAGACAGTGCATGTTACTGTTTCTCTTATGAACAGCTACTCGCTCGACCTCTCTTTTCCTCTCGATTTGGGAATAAATCTTAGCTTTGCGTATGGGAATTACGTTCATGTAACGATAACAATTCCATTCCATGCTATTTCAAACAATGCTAATATAGTAGTATACATCGTCGCATTGAAGAGATTAATGACCATTCGGTGAAAATTTGACCGTACACCCTTAAACTTTCGCCCTATTATTACACATTAAACCGTAAAATTATAAATCGTTTTGCTTTACCCCCGAGCTCTTACTCTCTTGCACCATTAAACCCTGAAATTTAAGTTCTTACGTTTAACCCTTCAGAGCTCTCACCCTTTTGCGCATTACGTTTAATCGAAATTATTACTGAACCCCTAACGGTCATAGAAACTAATATTGAACACATATACATTACCCCCATCGAACTTCCTTAGGCATTAACACCATCAAATTGTTTTTTTCATTAAAACGTGCGACGCACGTGATTCGTAAGCCAAATATATCGGCCGCAATACATTAAATTCTTTTGATAGATGAAAATGCCCACTATTGCAATACTTTGTCGCAGCTTGAGAATCACAAGCGCATTTTAACGGAAAAACATTTGGTGGTTACAAGTGAAGAAATGATTCGTCAGCTTCGAGAATAAAGTGTGTGGATTTGAAGTTTAGGATTTGCTGCGTAAGAAAACGAAAGTTCATGGGGGGTAAACCGGAAAAGACTTTAAAGTTCAGTATATATTGAGCAAAGGCTGCAAGAGACGAAGGAGGTAAAGCGGCGGATTTAAGATTTAGGATCTAACACTAAAGAGGGTGATGGATTAGGGAGGATTAAGTGAAATTTTCAGCAATATTTGAGATTAGGACCATGCGCTTCCCGATGCAATTTACCACCTCTAACGCTAAAATTTTGACAAGAATAGTAAGTAGATATGGTTCTCAGAGTCCTTTACAGAGCGTCGCTCTGTCGCTCGTGTTGTTTGGAGGTTGTTGTTCCTATTTGCCTAACGAGAAAGGGGGGCAATCGCAAAGATTTGAAAAATTTTGCAGCGGGTGGAGGAGCGTGCAGTGTTATTTCACCCTCCGACTGCAACGTGATGTCCTATCTCTTTTCTTTGCAAATGCTCACCGAACGTTAGCTCGATATGCGACATGATCCATGAACTTTAAATATATTTAATGCGGTCCTTGAACTTTAACTTAATATGCAATGTCGTCTATGAAATTTTAATTTGTTTAATATAATCCCTGAACTTTTGGTACATGTTCAATTTACTTCTCGGATATTTTCATATTATTCCTGAACTTGAATTGATGAAATGACAATATTAAATATTTTTATACAGTCTGGGAACCACATTAAATAAATTAAACGTTCGAGGATAACATTACATATTAGATTAAAGTTCATGAATAATATTGAATAAATTTAAAATTCAAAGACCACATTATGTATTGAATCAAAATTCAGATATTGTGTTATTATCCCTTGATTTTCCTCTTTCTTCTTTCTTTCTTTCTTTCAAGCTCGCTCTCCAAGAAAAGGGAGGGAGTTGGGTTGAGAGAGGAGGGGCCTACTGGTGCAGCAGGCAATTTGAGGTGCAAAACGATTGGAGTCAAGGCAAAGGCAATGATAGGTGGGGGTGGTGGTTGGCAAAAGGAGAATGCTTACTGTTTGATGAGGTAGGTTTTTGCTGATTTCAGATTTGTCCCAGCAAAATGCTCCACCAAATTCCATGATCCTAACCTTATTCTCCACCAGCGATGAGAACAAATTTAGGCACTGTTTTTTGTTTTTAAACCTTTTTCCCTATACCTTGCCGGTAATGAATCGATTCGGGATAGCAAAATTACATTCTTTCATCGTTGGATAAAACTCCATCGCTCAAAAAATCGAATCGTTGTGTGTGAATAAATTTCTGTAGCTACTCTTGAGCGACTGTGAAGTCCAGTTCGGCCATTCGTCTAGTTGACAGCCATTGAGGAAAATGTTCGTGACGTAGCTCCACAACCTCTCTGAAATTAAGTCGTTTTTCTTTCCCGATTTAAATTTCGGTTTAAATCTGGGGGTTTTACTCTATCGATTTAAATTTAGGTTTAGGTCTGGAAATTCCATATTGCTATTTGATATGTGTTCTTTCAACGTATTAATGTTGGTGTCTCTGCACGACGATGGTGATGAGGACGTTGAACATAGACGCGCACAGAATGAGGGATCTCGGCGTGTGCTCATCACTGAATCTAGTGAATATCTGTTATTGAGGGATAAAAGTGTGCTTTTAGCTGTAGATTGTGTTTCGTACTTTGTTATTTGAGTTCTAGTATTTGCTTTGTTCAGCAATTGTTTGAGATTTGTTAGGCTTACATGCCTTTTATGTACCTCTTGGATATTATTTTGATGAATGGAATCTTCCTTTCGACCAAAAAAAAAATCGAATAGTCTTCCTTTGAAAATTAAATCCTCATCAAACCCCGGACCCCCAGTTCCCACAAAGTCGCACACACCCACGAGATTGTTTGTTGTGAGATGAAATATGTTACCTAAAGTACAACAATGATGGCGCAAAGATGTATTTCTGAAAATTGAGAATGCAACTTACCAAAAAAAAAGTGGGATTGGGTTGAAAACCTAAGATTTGTTAAATGTTTCCTTAATGTTATACACTTTTTTAATCTGGCTATTTGGTTAACTGCTCAAACGATATTTAGTCTCTGCGACGAGGAATTCCATCTTGCATAGGCAAATCCCGAAAATTTAGAGAATACCTTACTAACACCATTAATTAAATAAGACGCGGGACAAAACTCCGAAAATAAAATTATCCGCAGTTACTAGTATGCAGAATAATTTCATATTTTCCGTTTAACCCTCGTGCATTATGTTCGGTGAATTTTGTTTTCTGGTTTTTTTGGAGATATCATACACCCATGACCTACCTCATCAAAAGCACAGCTGTTTCATCATTGTGGTCAAAGTTTGAGGAGCTGAACCTTCTTCTGCTCAGGATCAGAGATAAGCGTGGCCACCTTTACTATAATCACAAGAACAGAAAGCAAAAGCCCTCATTGGAACTCGCCAATTCAATCTTTCCTCACCGAAGCACTCCCATGCCATGCCATGCCATGCCATCCCATCCCATCCCATCCCATCCCTAACCCTAAACTACACAGCAGACCTTGGACCAGTCTAAGAGCACGAGAGGCAGAGGCTCACAGACCTTGGACCAGTCTAAGAGCACGAGAGGCAGAGGCTCACAAGCCCAATTCGGATCAGGAAGATTGGGATTTATGTGGGAAGTGTACTTGCTGAGCATCCGTGGGATGATAACAGTCGTGGGAACTTCATCTATGGCAGACTCTGGTTAGGATTTAGTTGGTCGTGGATGTGATGAACATGTGTGGGGTAAGAGGGCTTTCATTTGCTTGTAGCTAGCCGGTTGAGGGCTATCTAAAGCTAAGTTCCGATGCCCTCTAGGAAAATGATTCTTCTTAGGTCTCTTTATCACAATGTATAAAGCCTGTTTTAGGTGATTGATCTCTTATGCCACGTGTGTCATGTCATAGCGAGTCTGTATATCAATGATATCCGCATCAAACATGAGATATTATGTAAATGATATCCGCATCAAGCGCTAATGCGTTTCATTCTCAATATTTAATGATCCGAGGCAAGCCGACTAAAATAGGCAGGCTTCAAAGTCGTCAGTCCACACATATGACTAGGAAACAAGAATGTGGTTGGAATTTGACTAAAATAGATGTTAAATTCTCAATCCGAAAGGGGAAAAGATAACATCAACTTGGACCTTATGTTTTCATCATCTCCATCTCAACTGGCCTAATTCTCTAGCCCAATTGAGTTTCACGTGACATCTGAATCACAAAACTCAGTGAATTCTTGCTGTCATGGTGCATCAGTAACAACCGCGTTGCTGATCTCAATGCCTAGTTCGACTTCGCTGGTTTTTTCAATTGTCGGTTGAGGTTGATCGATCTTGAGCGCGCATAGGTAATGCCAAAGACAGAGAAACAGCGTTGTCAACGAAGCGTGTTTCATGGTCCGGCCATTTTCTTGCCTCCATAAATATGCAAAATTGACATGTGAATCGAACGATCGATTCCTAACTGTTCCAAAGAAAAATCAAATGGGCCACACCACGCTGCCACATTTAGCAACTGCCCTCGAAGAAAAATCAGTCCTTTTGTAGGATGACAATTGACAAACATCGAAAGCTTGCTGTTTGGAGCCATTACTGTCGGTAAACCATTCTGCATGGAGCGAGGTGCCCTACTACACAAAGCTCGAATAAAGAGTAAGGTATAGATCGAAAGCGTACACAAGGAGAGAATGATACCGTAGGAATGATAAACCTGTCTCATAACCTTAGCTAACAAAAAGAACCGGGGCTAATCATAGTTGCAAGTGAAAAAAGCTAGAAAGTCTCTCGCTTCTGTCAATGTCATTTGCCTTTAGAGCACCGAACTGTAAGGCACTAGGCAAAAACCACAAAGCAAGAAAGACCAAAGAAGAGAGAGAGAGTCCATGCCCGAGAGAGCAACAGTCAAAATTCGTTGCCTATAAATCCACAACTCTCGCTCGAGTGGGGGCCATGTAGCCATCGAATGGCCCAACAAAAGTGGCATGTGAAGAGCCGAAAATAACCAGCAAAAGCTGGTGGGATGGCTACCTATCTACGCGCCTCTCTCCCAAGTCTACGACATTCAACCCCAAAGAGAATTATGCTCGATGGTGATCACATATGCACAGTGCTTTCTGTGCTGCGAACATATTCAAAGAAACAAAAAGCCAAAAGTCAAGGAAGAAGAACCGGACTCTTCTTTGCTATAAAGTGGCAATCTCATTTCGATCACGCCCATGATTTGGCTGTATTTGAAGTGATTTTAGGTTTGACAGCTTGAGAGGAAAAAATAACAAGAAACCCAGTAGGAGCTAACTTTACAGCCTCGAATGAGTTGAATTGATCCTTTCGTCCGTTCTTGCTAAAGGAAATAAAATATATATATATAGAATAATAATAAGACAGCTTGATCTCTTGCCAAACTGTTTCAACTCACAGCCAAATGCAGGACTGAATGAATTACACATTCGTAACGTTACTAATGTGGAATTCTTTCGAGAAGGGTTGCTCCAAATCTAAGGTGCTACTCATGAAGACAACCTGTTGAATAGTTTGCTTAGGTGCACGGCAATATGGTAGCAAGTGCTGAAACCGAAATCAAAATCCAATATTCTAGCTTGTAAATCCTTTCGACCAAATAATTTTTTTTTTTGTAAATCTGCCCTAATGCGTAGCTGTGGAAATTCTGCAGATTAAATGTAAATGACGACCAGATGTACTTTCTATCACAACATCAAAAATGGTCATGCCGTACTGGCTCTACACAAACGTGCTCTTATGGTGTTAACATGACCATGGATAACGATCCATTTTGTGGAAAGGCACCTCGGTGAGTTGGACTTGGACGCACAAATTAATAGTAAACCTCAGTCTAAAAGTGGATTTTGAAAATGATATAATCTCTCTACCCCGTATCATCCTTCACCTTCAAATGGTGGAGAACCTGCTTAGCAATAGCACTCTTGAAATGTCAATTCATGAAGAGAGAAGTTCGCTGAGATAGGTTGCCTCAAGTCCTTTTTCCAGATGGGCCTGGCCAAGGTTGATCATGTCACGTACTTAAAGTCTAGGACTCGGAAACATCTATTCCAAACTAGGGCTTGGTCTATGCTATGAGGAAGCCTAATGAGGGGAATTCAAGAACTACTACAACACTGCTCATCAACAATTCTCCCAGCCTGACCCGACATGCGAGTATACGTTTAAAATGAGGCCCAACCGACGCGAGTCCATGACTGCTTTACATGAGCTTGATACTGACAGCCTCCACAATCTCTCGTTATGCAGATCTGAGGAATGAGAGACTTTGGTATGTGTACAATTCTCGTTCTGTTCTGGTGAATCGAGGACTTCCCTGGCAACTGGCATTAACCATCGATCATGACAACTTCAAACTTTCGATGCCTTTAACTTTTGCATGGTTATTTGCTGAACACTCCATTGCAGGGATGATCATGAGTCATGACAGATGGTGCTGCTCCAGGTGGCTTAACTACTTACGCTCACAGATTCCCACTGACCCTATATATGTTTTGGATTGCAAAAGCTCACATAAGAGAGGCCCAGGTTAAATCTCTGAACCACACGGCCCGTGAGGAACAAGCACCGGACAAGAGCAGGCCCGCTCGAATTGTTCCCATCGAGGCCACATGAATAAACTAGGCCGGACTGTAAAAACCCAGATGAGGGAGAGTATATGGAAAGAAAGATGTGTAAGTAGGCATAGGTAACATGGTCAACAGTCATAGTCCCAATCAGCAAACCTGAAAGCAACAATGGTGAAATGACAAGTGTTTACTGAAAGAAGTACCGGCGACAGCGGCGGCAATTGTTGGAAAGAGGTGGTCATATCGGTTGTGGTCGCCAAGTAGTTACAGCGTCGACGATGATTTACTTGAGGATGGTGACCGAGGCGGAACTCAGATTACTACCTGAATTATAAAAGAAAGACTTAAAACTCGAAGAAAACTGGAAACTTCATATGGGAAATTTCATTGCATGCGCTCCTTGTGGGCCTATTAAAGATGGACCGCTGACCAGTTCTCCAAGGACTTATACACCGCATGGACAAAGTGGTATACCCTAAACAACTATTCTGCTGAGAGACAACCTCGGAACAACTGCACCTAGGATTCCAGAAACAGGTGGAGTTGCTCGCCCACTTACATCAGCCAGACTGACTCATCGATCAATAGAGCTCAACTAAAGTTCAACAGTTCAAGTAGCTTGTGCTTCAAGCTCAGTTCGAGTTTAGTTAAGACCCGAGTGACTCCCGAACCAATCTTGCTTAAACTGCAATTATCTTGATAACCAAACCAAATCAAGCTGAAAGCTACCGCATTTAGTTAAGCTCGATGTTAGGAAGTCGAGCCTGAAAGGTCAAGCTTAATTGAGTTCGCGTCGAGTGCTGAATCGTGGTTTTTTTTTTTTTTTGGCCAAAGCAAGTCTAATGATCTGAACATACACCTTTAATCTCCATCCTTCCTCTTAAACTCACAAATCTTGGGAAATTAATGTTCAATGTTGCTGTATTAGATCAGGTTGATGATGCATACTGAAACGATGGTATCTCTGTTAGGACCAAAAAATAAAAGTTTCGTGCGTTTTCTTACGATCTGATTGATTATATTCGGATAATGATATAATGGATTAGATCATGCAAATGATTCATCAACAAAGAGTCTTTTCACTTTACATAGTTGGTCAGAAGCTCATCGCTGATGGAATTCGGGTATTAAAAATCTGACATGGCTCTTGCATAAAATGTTTGGTCATCTCACGTGTCATTTCCGACGCTTGAATTTCTAAAAAACACGTTCGATTTCTCAACTATTATGTGAACTTACCAATTTTTATTAGTGTAGCTTATCAGTTTTTCTCCTTTTAGTTTATCCAGTTACTTTGATTAAAAAAAAAGGTTCCGACAAAATAAATAGTAATTTCATGATAACATTAGGAAGCTACCAACATTGTTAATTCGAGTAAAAAGAAGTCATTAATTTTCTTTCACCAACGGTTTTGACACCTACCAGCACTTACTAAAATTTACCGACATGGAAAAAATCAGCATTTTTGGGCAAAAAATAATATTATTTTGCTCTGGGTCGCTATATTAATATTGAATCCAATCATATCCATGTGCAAATGATCATATATACTCATTTAATTTTATATTTGATCAACTTTCAAATAAACGATGCATCTTCACCATTTTATATCATATATAACTCTTATCCCATTATATCCAATTAAATTGTCTAAAGGCTAGATGCGACCTAATTTCACCCGAGCAAGTGAAATAATAGCAATGTAATCGCCACGAGCCTCCGTTAGAAAATAAAGCATTTTCTTGGTCATGCTAACGAGAAAGTGCAAATTAATTATCCTACTTCATTTCTCTCGAATTTCAAATTTTCAATTTCAAATCTTTTCAATTACAGAAAAGCAACTTTCACGGCGGAAATATCTCGAAACATTTTTCTTTTTCAAAATGTGCTGTGCCCGTGTTTTTGTATCGTGTGTTTTCATGAATCCATCTTTCAACGGTTCAAAGTTTTCTTTTTTTTTTGTTTCCTTCCGGTTGAAAATTTCGAAGTTTCTTTTTTTCTTTCCTGTGGTTCTTAAATTCAAAGTTTTCTTCAATAAGGCGGTCTTTTTCCCATCTTTTGTGCGCAGGCAACGCACGACATACTCGCGAGCCAGGAAATAAAAAAAAGGGTTTGAAAAATGAATTTCGGGTCCACAAAAGACGCTCGATTTTTTCTCCCCGAGCACCCGAGATATAATTACCTGCGGCGCCCCATCGGATGCCGAATCCCAAGCATCGTATGCCACGTCAGATAGATGCGGCATCTTGCGGCCCACGGATGGCTTCCGGTTCGAGTCCACGGTAAGCGCCGCGAGGATGCTCGCTCCGGATCCCTACCGGCTCAGCGATTTTTATGACTATTCAAATCAGAAAAGGATTTTGATAAAACAAAAAAAGAGAAAAAGAAAAGTAAAGCGAAGAAATCGAGAAAGGCCACAATTAAAATCCGGATTTCGAGTCCGTCACAACTGACATCGGAGAAGACGGAGAAGACGAAGACGAAGAGGAAGAATTCCACCCGCCGAGGCCCGCCGCTGCCGCCGCCCGCCCGAGCCGCCGTCGTTCCCTTCTCGAGCCGCCGTGGATGGGCCAGTCAGCCTCGACGGCCTCATTCCAGGTCCGCCGCGACTCGACCTCCGCCCACGGCCACAACCGCCGCCCCGCCGGCTCCAAGCCGTCGCCCCTCGTCTCGCCGACGATGCTCCCCGGCGGGACCGACGGCCGCGACGCGACCGGCGGCGCACCCGACTGCACCTCCCACCTACCCGACGAGTGCCTGGTCTGGGTGTTCCAGTGCCTTGGCACCGGCGACCGGAAGCGGTGCTCCCTGGTCTGCCGGCGGTGGCTCGCCGTCGAGGGGCAGAGCCGCCACCGGCTCTCCCTCAGCGCGCGGGCGGATCTCCTCCCCCTGGTGCCGTCCCTGTTCTCGCGGTTCGATTCCGTCACGAAGCTCGCCTTGAAGTGTGACCGCAGATCGGCCAGCATCGGCGACGAGGCGCTGGTTCTCATCTCGTTGCGGTGCCGGAACCTGACGCGCCTCAAGCTCCGCGCGTGCCGCGATCTGACCGACGCTGGCATCGCGAACTTCGCTAAGAACTGCAGGGGCTTGAAGAAGCTCTCGTGTGGATCCTGCACCTTCGGAGCGAGAGGCATGAACGCGGTGCTCGACAGTTGCGCGTCCCTGGAAGAACTATCGGTGAAGCGGCTTCGTGGCCTCACCGGCGATGGAGCTGTGGCTGAGCTCATAGGGCCCGGTGTAGCTGCAGTTTCACTCAAAACAATTTGCCTGAAGGAGCTATACAATGGGCAGTGTTTTGGTCCGTTGATCATAGGTTCCAGGAATTTAAGGACTCTGAGACTGTTTAGGTGCTCAGGTGAGTGGGATAAGCTGCTCCAACTAATGGCGGACGAAGCAAATGGTGTGGTTGAGATCCATCTTGAGAAACTCCAGGTAAGCGATACCGGTCTTGCTGCCATCTCTAATTGCCCTGATCTAGAGATTTTGCATCTTGTAAAGACAGTAGAGTGTACGAATTTGGGGCTCGTGTCGGTGGCCGAGCGTTGCAAGCTATTAAGAAAGCTTCACATTGATGGATGTAAGGCAAATCGCATTGGCGATGAGGGTTTAATTGCTGTAGCTAAGCACTGTCCTAATCTGCAAGAACTCGTTCTTATCGGTGTTAATCCCACCAAATCAAGTTTAGATTCGCTGGCGTCAAATTGCCAAAACTTGGAGCGCCTGGCATTGTGCGGTAGTGAGACTGTTGGTGATGTAGAGATCTCGTGCATTGCAGAAAAATGTATTGCGCTGAAGAAACTTTGCATTAAGAGCTGCCCTGTCTCGAATGATGGTATGGAAGCATTAGCTAATGGGTTCCCTAATTTGGTAAAAGTGAAGGTTAAGAAGTGTAGAGGAGTGACTTGTGAGTTTGCTGAGTGGTTGAGAGCGATTAGGGGGTCGCTTGCAGTGAGTTTAGACAGTGGTGAACATGAAAATGCTGATGTCAGTACAAGTGAGGGCGGAGTGCAAGACAATGGGGTTGAATTTCCACCGGTAGTCAGCCAACAGGCTGCTGCTAATATTGCTTCATCAAGTAGTGGTCCTACTCGATCTTCATCATTCAAATCTAGGTTAGGGATGCTGAGTGGAAAGAATCTAGTTGCTTGTACTTTTAGAAGGTGGTCAAATGGCAGTAAACTTTCATGAAGTAAATATACTTCTGCAATTTGCAAAAGGAAAAAGGTATCATCGCCTTTATCTGTTCAAATTGATTTTGTATCCTTTTAACATTTCTGTTTTAATGTCCTCATGTAATGTTGGTTTCTGGTTACTGAATTGGAATCCAATCTTTAACTTCAAAAGGTTTAGTTTTTGTTTGCCCACATCCATTTTTATACGTATTTATCCTATTCTTATTGTTGTTATTGTCAAAGTGAACTTATGATGCCGACAGCAGAGCATAACAAATGATGTTGCTGGTATAGATGTGGTAATGTTTTGGAGGATGCCGAAACATTTGATTAAAAATCATGAACATGGCAAATCTTTAGAGGATAGTTTTATATGTTTTCTCACATTTCAGGTAGGTGTAAATGTTGCTGCTTTGCCATTTCCTTATGTCCGACAGGAAGGTTATCTGACCACTTCTCTGTTATGTTCTAGTTCACAAAAATTATATGTTGATTTCCTTTTCTTCCATCATCGTTGAGATGTACAGTACAATATCAAAACTTGTCAAACAGAGCAGTAAGAAAATAGGCTCACTTTTACTATTGATTACATCATCGTTGAGATGTAATATCCCTAAGAAATATGTATGAAATTTGCATGTATTTTTCCACATTTTGTTTCGTGGTTGCTTATGGTGCAAGGATAGAGCTTTTTTTGTGCTCATCTCTCTAAAAGGTAAGTTGTTCTTGAAGTGATGGCATATAGCCCGATCCATGAAGTTCTTTACACCTTACCGTTGCATGTCATTTCCTTCATCGTTTCATTTTCTCGATCTCCATTCCATACTGAACGTGTGCAGAAGTTTACAATCACTAACGGTTAAGAGTTTGGTTACTTCATCCTTTCATTTTCTCGATCTCCATTCCATGCTGAACGTGTGCAGAAGTTAACAATCACTAACAGTTGAGAGTTTGGTTACATTTTGGTTGGCAGTGGTGGTGTCAGCTGAGACCCTACTAATGTAAGTGATATGCATCACTTGATCAATCCGTTCAGAGCAGAGTATGATGTAGTTAATTTTCACTTTGCTTTGTCAAAAGTCCAATATCAAACCGCTTGATTTTAAATATAAATAAAATTACAAGTGTTTGGTAAGCAATGCGCTTGTCGATGGAACCACACTTTTGTGCATGTACATATCTCGTTTCTTGTAGTGAAGATTGATATTGCCCTAGCTTTCAATTCTTCTGCCTTTTTCTGGACTGGCAGGACCAAAGTAACGTAGTTTCACTTCGTTTCAATCAGAAAGAGCCAGATCTCGCAAAACAAGTAGATCGGTCCACATATGTTGTTTTAATTTGTATACAATCAAGTGTACATCCAAGAGGTACTGGTGGGACAATATCTTTCTTATCCTGCATGAGTTTAAGTATGCTCAATTCCTTTTCGATGTCTCCATATACAAAGTTTGGGTATATTTGGATGACTCTTGATGCATACTATTATGTGAATGGGGGCATATGGCGATTCAAGCACGCATTGGTGTACAAATGATAAACATGGGTGCGTTACCGAGTTTACCGAGTGATGGTTTAAGTGCGATACCAACCCATTCTAGCTGTAATTGATTCCAAGTTTCAGGAACTACAAAGTGAGATGGTTTTGGTTTCGATCTCTTTTGGCAATATCAAATTGCAAACAAATGACTTTGAAGTTGGTAGAGGCCTGTGCATGTGTAAGTGGTCGATGGCTGACCTGCCTACGTTCGGGAGTGCCTTTTTTGGGTCTTTTCTACAATGCTAATTAGCAATTGAAATGGTGGCTTTAGCTGGAAAGTTGCATTGGCCCGCCTCAACCAGGTCATTCCGCCTAGGAAAGCATGGAAAAGCACATAAAGGTTCTGCACCACCTTCAAAAGTCATTTACTTTAAACTTTGAAGGCGGATATCATGTGATGCGAGTTGCTCATAACATGACTTAGTAACGAAGACATGGGTTTTAGGCTTCTGGTGTTGTGTGAGATTGCTGAGTTCAAATGTCAGGCTTGTACAAGTTAAATGACCTGCTCTCGTCTTGTCAATCTTCAAGCCCAATGGCCATTCAAGGAATACCTTGACACAAATTTGGTTGGCCTCAACCGGGTCGTTCCTTGTAGAAAAGCGTGGAAAAGAACGTAAAGGCTTTGCACCTCCTTCTCCTTCACGAGTCATTTGCTTTAAACTTTAAAGGTGAATATCATGTGACCTGAGTTACTCATGACATGACTTAGTCATGGAGTAAGGTTCTCGACTTCTGGTGTTGCGTGAAAGAGCAATTAGATTGGTTGGTTCCAGTGTGGGGCTTGTACAAGCAAAATGACCTGCTCTTTTGTCTAGTCAATCTTCAAAGCCAAGGGCGATTGTATGGAATACCTCGACCCAAATTCATCGATAAAAGGCAACTTCGATTTAAGTAATATCTAGTTTTGAATCAATTGTTCGGAACATATACAAATCTCAAAGCGACTGCCCTTTAATATCGGCGAAGTTGAACACATACCAGTGCACAGAACAGAACAAACTAGTACTAAGTTCAAGTGACAGCATTACCATACCAAGTGACCAACTCTCCAACCACCATGAACTTTTTTTAAGATACTCGGACTGGAGACTTTAGAAAATTGATCATAAACTGGTTATCAGCATCAGTATCATATTAGTGAAAAACTCCAGAAGCCTTGTCGGCATCTTTTCATTCGAAAAAACCTCGTGATATCCACTGAAAGAGTTGACACAGAAGATAAAGCTTGACATTCAAGCAGGCGAATCACTTGACATGACAATTTTACCTATCAACAAGGGCAGTTCAAAGATTAGTGCAACAAGTCACTAGAAAGGCTGGTTTGTAAGCACAAACATGGGAATTTGATGTCTCCATATCTCCATTCATTTGAGCTGCTGGAGCCAAAAAACCCCTTTGCATCAAGTGACCATAGAGAAGAATCTGGCTATCATGATTCTGTAACAAGTTTAGAAAGTACACTAGAAAAAAAAAGAAGCAGCAGCAAGGGGAAGGAGCAGAACAAACTGCATAAAGATTCGGACTCATATGTTACCAAACCACCGAGCAATCACTGTTGCCTCGACCACTGCTACATGATGCAAAAATGATGGATATTGTATTAGCATATGACTAAACTTATGAGATGGGAATTGCAATATCTAAGGTGCATACAACATGTGTAGTACATCAAATTTTTGCCGGAGAACACTTAAGAAGTGCTTTCAAGATAATCCTACCCCTCAGACCTGACAACAAAAGTTCCTAGCAAGAGACTTATAGATGTGTTCGTATCTGCATCTGCACACATTTCATCTAGTTACTTCACCTGTTGAGCTCCCAATTAGATTGTAATTCGAAATAACGAAGAAGAAGAATAGAAAGAAGTCTTCAAGAATGATGGACCCCACTCCCTTTGCAAATATAATGTCCGCGGCACCAGTAAGGCATCATCCAAAAATCTCTCTACTTCATTTTCTTCTCTTTTGCTGCTTGTGGCTTGCTGTAAAAAATGATCTGACTCAAGATTGTTCCGTTCATCACAATACCAATGACTGAGCCCAAAACAACTGTAAAAAAGGTTAAGGACGCCAAATGCTTCATAACTGAACAAATGGTATGAAGGGGC
This sequence comes from Syzygium malaccense, assembly GCA_031216405.1. Taxonomy (NCBI): domain Eukaryota; kingdom Viridiplantae; phylum Streptophyta; class Magnoliopsida; order Myrtales; family Myrtaceae; genus Syzygium; species Syzygium malaccense. The sequence continues at coordinate 12,306,983 of CM062258.1, forward strand.
TCGTATCATAGCAGGAAAGTATCTAAGGAAACAATCAATCTACAGTACCTAAGCTTCCATCTTGAAAATAGAGGTACAAAAGGTCTCAACCAATGGTTGGCTTGTCGCTCAAGTAGTAAATATGGAAAGAAAGATTGCGAGTTCGAAACAAAATGTCTATTGAAGACAGGAGAACTTCAAGAACAACTCACATCACAAAAGAAGTGATAGCAATTATATAAAAGAAGTCAAAATTGCTTTCGTTTGCCGGCATACAAAGTAAGAGGAAAGGGATAAGAAAGCGTGGCTATTCCACAGTCAATTTAAAGATTCGAAGTATAAAACCGTGCATGAATAGTAGCACAGCAAATAGGAGCTGCAGCCGTTACTGAAAACTACTTGAACATTGCTTTTTTATGCCAGTAGTTTCAGTATCAAAGGAATTACAGCATATTTGAATAAATTCCTTTTCCTTTAATAAGTTCTCGAGTTTTAAAGAAAGTCAAAATAAAATAACTACTCATTGATTTGATATTCTTTGATTTACAGATATTCTCTAATCAATGTGAAATGACATGAGTACTAAGTACAAGTCCATGCAAAGCACACAAAAATAACTAGTTTTCAATCATAGGTGCTGTCAGCTCGACATATGTAGGAAGAAACAGTTAAGGATACCACTTGTAGGTGCTTTTTCCTGGATGCTGGTAAAAACTCTGACTGCAAAAAGATATCAAACCAAAATCCATAAACCAATCACATAAGTCATCCTTGAAATGCCAACTTGGTCACCGAAATGCAATTTGACTCACCCATGGAACCAGCAGAATTCATCAATGATGTCAAGAAGCTGAGCTCCCCTGTGCTTTTGTTCTGCAACAAGAGATTGCAATCATTTTTATGACAGAGGCAACTAAAGACACCTGTATGATTGACCAAGGATGCCAAGTAGAATTCAAATTGGAAAGGGAGATAGATGGCTTTATAAATCCGATGCCCTTGAAAGGATTTTCAAACTTCTTGCGGGATTGGGAATATAATACATTTGAATGCACATGCATAAGATAGAAGTTAAAAAAGTTGCTAATGAGTAGTAAATCCATTGGTGCGGCATGACCAGAAACATGCCAGAAGCAAGTCTCTTGCAACATTCGTAGGCTTAATAAAGCAACATCATATATCCAGATCTTATACCAGGGAGGACACGAACTAACTACCAATTCTCAAAGAATCAATATGTGCAAATTCTAAGGAACTACGACCTTTTCTATCCTCAACTAGTAAGTTCAAGTATCATTCTCTTAAAGCTTACATAAAAATGAAGTAGGATAAGGACCATATCATATAATATAAAAGAGAACAATTCCTCTCCTCCAATATTTTCTGTCAAAATCATATGGGACCCTCACCTCAGAATCTGAGATAGCTTTGAGAGTAATTACTGTATCTAGACAACTTAGTATTATAACGGCGAATGCACTGCAATTTCTTGCATGAGGGATTCTCGGCTTCCACTTACACGGAAGTTTTCCCATATCTGCGGAACTCTTGCAAAGAAAAATATCGCATGCTGAGATGCCTGCAGGACAGAATGTCAATTTTAAGAAAGCTTTTAAAGACATAGATGGATGGCAGTTGGAGAAGAAAGAGACTTGTTAATTGGTACTCACATATAATGCTTCAAAAAGAACAGGATCAATTTGACCAGCTAAAATGGTCGGTGCTACTGCGCAGTATCTGAGAAACCCAGTTAAGCAGAGCAGCTCATACTATTACTTAGACTCTGAATTATAAAACCAACTAAAGGTGAATCCGCAAAAAACGTAAGCAGGATACATTAGAGGCCTGATCCATGTCTTGATTCCCATCGGTTGCGAAAAGTAATACATAATAGCAACTAAAATCATAGCTGAAAAGCAGCCAAGCAAGAACATTAGATCCTGTAGGATAGAGTTTCTTGGAATAGAATAATATATAGAAGTACATGCACTTTTCTGGAACATAAGATGGAAAAAGATATGCCAATGACATTTGCAGTTTGACAAACATACTGATTGAATAATATACCCTGATGGTGGCTAGCCTCATTTTATAGCTAAATGCAAGATCGCAATCCTAGGGAAAGCTTTTTTCTGTTTCATACAGAAATAGATCTCTTAAAATTTTTTAAATCTTTAAAACCTAAATTTATCTCTGGGGTTCTTGGCCAACAAACTGCTCAAACTTGGCTCAAGTTGGCATTGTTCTTGGATACCAGAACTGGCAACATCATAACTCTATGGAGACTCAAATGAAAGGTTTAATTCAGTACTAACTATGCCTGCCACAAAAAAAATTCAAGTGCATTCCATGGTGTGCTGGAAATATGCAGAAATTGTCACTTAATATAGAAAAAGAAAAGAAGCCATTGTTCAATTAACAGATTCATCACGGAGTCTATTTACAATTGCTAGTCCAAATCATATTTTCCCCAATTGATAATACAGAATGAGAATTTGACTGAGAATATTTTTTAAAAATGCAGCACACAATTTTTCTTCATAAAATTAGGCCACAATCTTAATTTCCTTAATAGTATGAGTGATCTTCTGATCATCAGAATTTGATTGTTGAGTAAACTAATAAAGTTATATCTTGAGAGAGAGAGAGAGAGAGAGAGAGAGAGAGAGAGAGAGAGAGAGAGAGATCCCTCAAAGTTTGATTTCACTGAAAAGACAAAGCAATTAGGTGCTGGTCAGTTACCATCACCATGCCATATTTTCTTGCATCCCTGGTTATAGGCAGAAAATTTCTCCAACCATGCTTTTGATTAGTGGATTACAACCAAGGACATTGCCCATACAAAATTTTGCATGTGGGTCATGTCTAGTAATCAACTAATCAGAGACATGGTTGGAGAAAATTTCCTCCAATCATGAATGGAGGAAAATATTTACATCAAATAGGCTGGTAGCAAGATATAGTTGCCGGTGACGTACTTTTCATTATCATACAGCTGCTGTTATTCGATAAAAGATGCATGTGCTTCCGATAATGCTAAGCTGATGTGGCAAAACGAATGTTTCTTTAGGGAATTCCTAGATTACTCAATTTTGTAACAATATCCACAAAGAAGAGCTCACACAGCCAGTCACTTCTCAAAGTTTGCTCCGGCAGATTGTTTTTTTCCTCATCCTTTTTTTCCTTTGGCCATAGTTTTTTCCTTATCCTAACTACATTAGATTCGCACGATTGGACCATGTAAAAAAAATTAGCATCCGATTTGGTACCACTCTGGTTCTACTATTGCCCAGCCAGTCAAGCTGTGATTCTGATGCTTGTACGTGAAGTGGAAATGCATTGCGTTACACTTTTAAGTTTCAGAGTTTTATAAACTGTATTTGATCCATGGGAAGCATCGCATTATGACACAGAAATTTCTAACATCGCCCATACATGAATGCAGATTAAGACAAACCTTGGATAAGAAGAAATGCCAATTCACCATACGCCGAAAAGGGGAGCTTTTTGTGGAGACAGTATGCCAGAGCAATAGTGTAACCCACCACTTCAAGCTCAAAGGCCACCATGCTAAGGCCCCTAATACTCCTATGGTTCAAAATCTTCATTATCTGCAAGAACACAAGCCCCGAGACCACAGAATCAGACAATAATATCAATACAACTGAAGCCTCGCAGCAACTCGCTCTTAAGTAGCGTCTCCTGCGGCAAGATTCAAACTTTACCCCCAAATCAACCTCTAAATTTGCTTTCCGAGACGAACAATTCGAACCCGATTACACAAGTCATCCAATTTTTGCATAAACGGGTCGAGCCTCGCATCAAAATCTCACATTCTTCTTTTAAGAGAACAAATCAAGAATTGAGCTCCGTCCTCAGGCACTCCGCGAGTAGGAGGGGCGCACTAATTAATCACGGTTTTGGAAAGGAAAGAATTCGGACCCATTCGTGCTGCTGATTAGGTAAGAGAGGATCGATAAAACCCATGATACAGAAAAGGGTTACGGTCCGGGTGTCAAGAAGAAGAAGAAGAAGGAGAAGAAGAAGAACCTGAGGGAGCTTGACGGTGGTAGAAGCGGCGACGATGCCATAGCCGAGGATCTTGGACAGCAGCGGGAGGAGGCAGTCCTTCTCCGGGATCTTCCCGTCGCGAAGGGATCCGAAAGCGCAGCTGAAATCGATCCCGAAAATCTCCATCCCTGTCGATCCAAGAGCTCTTCGGTTTGACCCAGACAGAAACAGTGGGCAATTCCAGGACCCGTGCGTAGCACTACTGATCTGAAGATCCGAGGGCTTCGGGAGCGTGTGTGCGGGTCCGAAGTGCAGTTGTCGTATCGAGTTGGGGAGGTTGTCGTTTAATTACGAAGTTGTTTTTGTTAATTCAATAGCCATGTCAACGTGTGTTGTCGTAGAGGCAATTGCTAAATTTACTTAATAATGAATATTTACTTGTATTAAGAGAAGAATTAGTGTGTACAAAGCTGTAGACTTTTTGTTGTTGATCACTGATAAGAACCCTTGTCTGCTCATACGAAGCCTCGTACGAAAATTCATGGAAAAAGAGATATCGAGATTCCACTTTCGTTTTTTTTTGTTTTGGATTGGGTCAGATTTGTGCTTGCGTGATCTGATTCACTATCGTTAATAGAAAATTTTGAAGTTTGGTTCCGGTTGATATTGGTTCTTTTTAATTCCGTACAAGATTAAATTTCCCGAGACGAATCGAACTGTTCAATCTAACAATTTCGTATGTCACAATTGAATAAAGAAAAAAAAGGGCATACGAGAATGAAGGTGTTTAGTTTCAAGTTCGAATCGCTTCTTTTATGTGGGCGGGTGTGATTATGAACCCTCAATGGGACTAAGAAAAACACAAGGCCATTAGTTGAAGTATGGTGTGTTCGAACGTAAAGACAGCTAAGGAGCAAGTCTTCATCCAAGCGACGAGAAAGTGTCGGGACAAACTCACAACATTAAAAACAGCAGCTTTCGGCATCTTCATTTGATGAGCGATACAGTCAAACAGAGTAGGACCATCCTGGGGGCTGGCAAGCTCTAGAGACAACCAACCGTAGTAATGAAAACTAACTGATGAGGTTTTTTCTTATCATAACGGGAAACAGTGTCGGCCAGCGATGTAACTACACATGCTAGAACGAAGTCCGCCCCATGGTCACACATCCACAAAGTCGCTAATGTAGTTCTTCCATGAAGATTTCCTAAAGATTAAAGACGGCGAATTGAGTTTAGCTGGTGGGTAATATAACTCGAGCCTCTAGTTGAAGACAGATATGGCGGTTAAGCCCATTGATAGGAGCCAGAGGTTGCCGGATGTTGAGAGTAAAGGCTGCAGCCCAAAGGTGAGATGGCCCGGAACTGACACCGTGACCCATGGGGGGCACAATCGTAATTTCGGAGGAGCGAAAACCCTAATCCTCCGTGACCGAAAATATATGAGAATGGAGAAGAGCCCTCTCTAACAACGACTTCTTCCTCTCTTCTTTTTTATTTTTCTGTCTTTGTGTGTCTGTGTATACGGTGATGATGGAGGGCTTTCAGATGAATTTTTACAGAGTACAAAGAAATGGCTATGATGATGAGGTTTTCTATTGATCTGGTTCGTGTGTAGTTTCATCTCTTCATTACTTGTTGCTTCTCATGGTATCAGAGCCTTTCTCTGAAAGCCATTAAACACACACATGGCAGCGAGAGTTCCAAAGTTTCCATTTCCCATTCATGTAAATATTTGCAACTTCGTTACAATCAAGCTTGCTGAGGACAATTTCCTTCTTAGGCAAGCACAGTTTCATAAATGTCTCAGAAATTAGGAGCTCATTGGGTTTATTAACGGTGAAATTAAATCACCACCACAGATGGTACGTGTTGAAGTTGAGGGAAAGGACATTGAAGCTCAGAATCTGGATTGTGCAGACTAGATGAGGACGGATCAGTTGATTTCATCTTGGATAAGTGGAGCTGTTTCAGAAAACATTTTGGGCATGATCATCGGACTCGAAACTTCTTTCGAGGTATGGCAAACTTTATGTAATCGTTTTCGTTAGAAATCAGTGGCTAGGGAGTTAAGGGGCAAACTCCAAGCGTGCCAAAAGCGGGATCGATTGTTGTTTGATTATCTCAGGGAATTTAAACTAATTAGCGATCGGTTAAACGCAATTGGTAAACCCGTGGATGAGATAACGAAGGTTTTTGGCGTTTTGGAGGGGTTAGGCTCGGAATATGAGAATTTCAGAACCAAAATTTACTACTTGAAACCTCAACCTGACTATGATGAGGTCATTTCACAGCTTGAGAGATTTGAGGCAAGGCTGCAAAATTACTCCTCTAATCAGTTTAACCCCAATTTGGCATATTATGGGCAGAGAACTGTTCATGGTGAACAGAAAATGGATTTTAATAGTGAGTTTAATGCATCAGATTATGCGTTTGTCAGTCAAAAGGGGAATAATCGGTTTTATGAAGGCAAAGGTGGAAGGAGTAATGGCAGAGGACGTGGCTATGACAATGGCAGAGGCCGTGGCCTTGGTTATCAAGGGAGAAATTGGGGCTACAGACCCTATGGTATGAATCAGGAGTCACAAGGGTTCAGACAACATAATTTTTCTTATGGCTCAGGTCAAGGGTTTAAACCCTATGCAAGTTCTTCACAGAGGTACCAAGATGTTAAGTCCTACCCCTCACCCAATTCACCTGAGAACAAGAATTATCAAGAAGAAAGAGCACATGAGAATGTGAGAGTAGCTTGTCAAATTTGCAAGCGTCCAGGACATGACGCGCTGAGGTGCTGGTACCGATTCGATAACTCCTTCCAAAGCGAGGAAATCCCAACTGCACTTGCTGCCATGCATCTTGAGGACCCAAAGGGAAGTGAATGGTACCCGGATACAGGTGCCACAGCTCATATCACTGCAAATCCCGGTATAATTCACAACCCTTCAAAGTATACTGGTAATGATAGTGTTAGATAGGTGATCATGCCTTCCTATCACATTTACTGGTAATGCTCTCCTTCATACTAAGCTTGATATATTATCCCTTAATGACGTATTGGTGGTTCCAGAAATAACGAAAAACCTTCTATCAGTCTCAAAGCTAACCGATGATTATCCTTGCTCTTTTGTTTTTGACAAATATGGTGTTTATGTCAAGGACAATCAAACCAACTCGGTAATGATGCTCGGAAGGAAAATTGGGGGACTTTACAGAGTCAATCAACAAGCAACCGAGGCTCTTTTTACTCAAAGACACAAGGCAGTGGGTGAAGAAGTGTGGCACCCGAGGCTTGCTCACACTAATGCACAAACACTTAAAGTTCTGCAGAATCAGAAACTTATTCAGTGGAATAAACAAGCTCAGGCTGTGTGTGGGAGTTGTCGGATTATAAAGAGTGCTAAGTTGTCATTTCCTTTATCTGAGTCTGCAACCAATTTTCCTCTAGAAAGGATTCATTGCGACATTTGGGGTCCATCGCCAGCAAAATCCTTTCAAGGTTTCAGATTTTATGTCATGTTTGTAGATGACTTTTCCTGTTATAGTTGGGTATATCCAATGAAGTTAAAGTCGAAGTTTTATGATATCTTCATTCTCTTTCAAAAATGTGTGGAAAATCAATTCGACCGCAAAATCAAAGTGTTTCAAATCGACGGAGGGGGAGAATTTACTAGTACGAAATTCCAGAAACATTTACAGAACTGTGGTATAAAGAATTACATATCATGTCCATATACCCCGGAACAAAATGGGGTTTCGGAAAGGAAACATCGCCATCTCGTGGAGCTTGGGTTGTCTATGCTTTATCATGCGAGAATTCCACTGATTTATTGGGTCGATTCATTTTTTTTTTTGACTGCAAACTATATCATCAATCTCCTTCCAACCCCAAATCTACAGCTGGACAGTCCTCATAGTAAGATTTTTTGGGCAAAAACCGAGATATGATTTTCTCCGAGTGTTTGGTTGTGCCTGCTATCCTTGTCTCTGACCGTATGTGCAACACAAATTTGATCCCCGTTCTCTCACTTGTGTGTTTCTTGGTTACGGTGAGAAGCATAAAGGGTACCGTTGTCTTGTACCAACAGATGGAAGGATTTATATCAGCAGAAATGTTACATTCGATGAAGGTCTCTTTCCATTTGCTCAAAAGTTGAATGATGTGTTCCCTCAATATACGGTTTTGTATAAGAAATGGGTTGAAGAAGTGAAGTTCATGGGATCTGATAGAGAATCACAGCCGAGCAATACTGCACATGATAATTCGGGTCTTTTACAAGATAATGATGTCCTTGAGATTGGACAAATCAGAGTGCCTTACAAGGAAACACCTATGTCACAAATGTCTCCCACTATTGAGTTGGAGAACATGTGTGTTCATGAACAATATGAAGAAACTCAAGCAACTAACAGTTGTGAGCCACCTGTATCGGATGCGGTGACTGAGCAACCAAGAATCACTTCTACTCACCAAATGTAGACACGGCTTAAATCTGGGATTGTAAAGCCCAACCCCAAATACGCATGCCTAGTTGAATACCGGGTTCCCGTAGAACCCAAATCTGTAAAATCAGCACTTGCACATGAAGGTTGGAATAAGGCCATGAGAGAGGAAATGAATTCCTTGCATGAGAACCAAACCTGGATTTTGGTTCCACGCACTGATCAAATGAATGTAATCGGGTGCAAATGGGTATTTAAAGCCAAGTTGGCCACAGATGGGAGCCTCGACAAATTAAAGGCACGCTTGGTAGCTAAAGGCTATCACCAAGAAGAGGGGATCGATTTTCTTGAGACATTTAGTCCTGTGGTGAAACAGGCGACAATTCGCATTGTCCTTTCGGTAGCTATGATGCAAAAATGGTCGATACACCAATTGGACGTCAAGAACGCCTTCTTGCATGGTACGCTTAATGAAACAGTATATATGGAGCAGCTCCCAGGATTCTCGGAACTCTCTAATCATGTGTGTTTGCTCCGAAAGTCTCTGTATGGTTTGCGTCAGGCTCCGCGTGCATGGTTCGAGAAATTCAGCAATTTCCTCTTGGAATCGGGCTTTTTCTGCAGTGCTACTGACCCATCTCTTTTTATCTTACACAAGGGTCAAGATACAATCCTACTCTTGCTATACGTCGATGACATTGTGTTAACTGGAAGTTCAAATCAGTTGCTCATTGAGTTGGTCAAATCTCTTAGCTCCAGCTTCCACATGAAAGACTTGGGTTGTTTACACTATTTCTTGGGTATCGAGGCCAAGTACACATTTGAAGAATTATTTCTCTGTCAAACAAAATATGCCATTGACCTCCTGGAACGAGCAAATATGAAGGAATGCAAGCCCATCTCCACACCCTTGTCACTAAAACCAGTTCACAACTCTGGTGATGATGTTTATCTTGACAACCGTTGGAATACAGAAGCTTAGTGGGCAGTCTACAATATCTAACGATAACTAGACCAGATATTGCGTATGCCACGAACGTGTTATGCCAGAAAATGTAGACTCCAATAGTGGGTGACTTAAATACATTGAAGCGAGTATTGCGCTATATCAAAGGGACTGTTAACTTGGGACTTTTCATTCACTCAAATAGCTCATTGAATTTATATGGTTTTTTGGATGCCGACTGGGCTGGTTGTGCCGATACGAGACGCTCCACTACGGGGTTTTGCACATACCTTGGTTCGAATATCATCTCTTGGTCAGCAAAGAAACAGACCACAGTGTCACGGTCATCGACTGAAGCAGAGTACAGAGCACTTGCCTCTGCTACTGCCGATCTTACATGGATTGCATTTGTCCTGAGAGACATCGGGATTCACTTAACCTCACCGACGGTATTGTTTTGTGATAATCAATCTGCAATTTCTCTTACATCTAATCCTATCTTACATGCCAGGACAAAACACATTGAAATCGATTTCCACTTCGTCCGCGAGAAGGTTTCATTGGGTTTACTTAGTGTGCAATACGTTCCTAGCTATCGTCAAATTGCGGACATTTTTACCAAGGCCTTGTCCAGATTTGATCATTGTTCTCTTACAATCAAACTGGGTTTAGGTTTCAAAACCACACCCAATTTGCTGGGGGATGTTGAGAGTAAAGGCTGCAGCCCAAAGGCGAGACGGCCCGGAACTGACACCGTGGCCCATGGGGGGCACAATCGTAATTTCGGAGGAGCGAAAACCCTAATCCTCCGCGACCGAAAGTATATGAGAATGGAGAAGAGCCCTCTCTAACAACGACTTCTTCCTCTCTTCTTTTTTATTTTTCTGTCTTTGTGTGTCTGTGTATACGGTGATGATGGAGGGCTTTCAGATGAATTTTTACAGAGTACAAAGAAATGGCTATGATGATGAGGTTTTCTATTGATCTGGTTCGTGTGTAGTTTCATCTCTTCATTACTTGTTGCTTCTCACCGGATACGTTGGGGAACTGTATTAATACGGAGGAGGTGGGGATGGGGATGGGTAACACTGGAAATGATGGTTGCTGCTGCCCGAGAGCAAACGAATGAACCGAGGTCAAGGTCACCGTTGTTGCATACGGTGGCAGTGGTAGTTGATAAGTGTTTGCTGGAGCGTGCTGCAAACCCACAAGACAAATTACATTGCTTTGCTTAGAATAAAGACGCAAGTAAACATATAGATGCAAGAAACTATGTCGAACTAACGGTAAAATTTGACCAGCAATGCATCATGAGCTCAACTTCTTCACCATGCCTATGAAACCAAGAATCAAATAAAAAAAACAGGTTTCAGGAATTGAGATACAGAAGGCATTGAACAGAAAAAGGTTCCGTGGCAGAAGAAACTCTGGCGCAATCCTCTTTAACTTGTTATGCATATCTTCGTAAACTGGCTGGGCAGTGTCATCGAATCCGAGCAAGATACCCTTAATCAATTGAATCCTAGAGAGTAATGGCTCTTGAAGTCTTGGAGTCGGAAGACATCTTGAATTATCTGAGTTGTGAACATTGAAAGAAGTGGTATGATCTCTTCGGGGGTAATTATACACTTGCCTTCCGTCAACCATTTACCTTTCCCAAGGAGAAGATCTTAGAAAATAAAAAGTTGAAAGAAAGTGAGATTTAATGCAGAATAACTATGTACTCTGCTTCCTAGTTTATGTGAATCATCAGAAACTGATCGCTTGGCACAGAATTACTATCCACTGACATCCGAAACCAGTCTAGTCAAACGGACAACTGAAGAGAAGAATGATGCAGTTATCAATTACCGACGGACAGAAGATGCGAGAAATCCTTCGTCCAAATTGAAGCCATATATTGATCAGAGAATTCTGATTGGCTGCTCATGGTATTGCTAATTTACAGGGTTACTCAGCATATTTTCCTTGTTTTAACATTCGACAAATGAACTTCTTCTCTTTCTATTTGCTTCCTTGAGCAAATGGGTTCACGATGCAATCAGAAAGCCATTGTGCATTGATTTAGTCATTCCTCCTCAAACAATTCAAAGAATGCAGAGACTTTGACAGTTCATGATTGGAGAGAGTCAAAGTGGACACATCCAAAAGAAAACAGGGAATAATTGGTCACAAGGAGTTCTTCAACACACATTTTTTGCCCGCAATGAAAGACTGCATGAGCGATGGCGAGGAGATGATCTGTTGTCTTGATATATCATAAACTCCTTTTGTCCCTGTGATGATTGCCGAGCAAAATCAGTAACTCACAGTCCACCAATTACAAAGAGTATTCTTTTGTTTAAATTTACAGTGATCACCTTATCTGTATCAGCACATAGAAGCTCACTTGTTCAGTACCGTGCAAAGATCAAATTTCAGAAAAATACATCCGTGGGTGAGCTAAAGTGGTATGCTCGTGAGCATTCCTTTGACACACAAGCTAATGACCAACACAAAAACTTCCAACATGTGTGTGGGCGTGCGCTAACGTGGTAGAATATGTGTATAGCCTTTTTTAAGATAGCAGTGAAGATTCAAAGGAAGTCCTAATTTTAAAGATGCCCATCGGACCAATATATGAGCATCGTTTATGCAAATCCTTCAGGCTCAATTGAAGCTAACCATGGCTGCCCTTTTTCAGACAAGTTTTTCATATCTCGGATGTTACTGCCTATCTTCCATCTAAAAGAGCTTTCTTGGTGATGGACTTTTGGATCTTCAATACTTGTTAAGTATGGGTGGAAATTCTCTATTTAGCTTTCTGTCTTGAGAATCTCACGCAATCTGCAAGGAGGCATTTACTTTTATTAATACATTGAATTATTATATTATGACTTCACAAAACCTCTTGCAGAAGTACAAAATTTTTGCCCAAATGGTGAGTTTCGAGCATCTTCTCCACTGCATTGTTCTTCTTTGTATGTGACGTAGTATGATATGGTGGCAGAGCTGAGGTTAGTGCTTAAACACCATATGCACATTATGAACAACAAATATGCCCGAAACTCTACTCTACTCTCATGACCGTGATTGAGGATTTGCCACAAGGAAATGTTCTCTGATCCCTCCACAATCTCACAGTAAAGACCAACAAGGCGGGAAAAAAAGCATATGCAGCATTATGCAACTGAAAGCATTCAAAGGACTAAGCATACTTCCTCTCAAGTAAATATAACTGGATCCATAAATGGACATGCTGGAAGCCAGGATCAATCGGACTGCTGATCAAATGCAACATGAACAATAAATACAGCACTATATACATATTTTTCGTCTGACTAACATCAATTAAACTTTCCATCAGTTTGGTAATATTGATAGGGGCTCGCTGCAACTGCTTCACTCTCTGGCAAAGCTGTTTATCCCAATGCTTAAAAGGCAAACCTTCTCACTACGCGCTGCTCTTCTTGCCACCACTCCCGTAGGCCCAGTGAAACTGTGCTGGGGTACGCTTCAGTGCCTTAACACTGAAAGGATTGTTCTTGCTCTGCGGGAAAAATCAACATCAGCAAAATCCAATCCAAACATGTAAAAAGAAATACCCTCAGACAGCAACGAGGCCAGTACTGAAATATTTACTGATCAAGGCAAGAGCTTTTACAGTACCATCAAGCAGGTCCCTTCATATAAGTTGCAGACTGGGTAGTCATGGGGGCAGCAGCTTTCATGGTCCTCGCAGCACGTGGCGGCCTCAAGCGGGCAGCATCCCCAGGCGAAGCAATAGTTGCCGTACGGATAGACACAGCAGCAAGTTGTGCTTTCGGGACATGAGTAATAATGATCACAAGTGGTCGGTGGCTTTACTGGAGACGGGGGAGACGGCCCTGGGTTCGGGGGATTTGCACCTTTCTTGATGGGGTAAGACGCTTCCATTGCGATCCCGCACTTGCCAGTCACAGCATTGGCCAAGTTACGCTCCATTCTGATATAACCCTCCTCTCCCCAGCTATCGCCCCAAGAGTTCCTTATGATCCAGTAATTCATGCCGTTCTCTGTGCCATATCCTACAGCGGCCACTCCGTGGTCCAGTGCAGTACCACATCGTCCAGTGAAAACACCCTGCAGATATTACAGTAAAGAAATCGGTTGCTGCTGCAAGTGGCACAAAACTTTTAAGCTCAATTCTTAAGTCTTCCGAGGGATGCATGTTACAATTCAAGAATGCTTCCGGAAAAATGCCGGTTGATGATATTCTGTGGGGGTAACTTGAAGAGCAAACCAGCTTGCTCAATTCACTTAGTAGGACCGCCTGAGAGATGCATGAGTTAACCCAACAGGAACTTATTCATGAAAAGGGTTTTGTAAAGTTGTATAAGCTGCAGATCAGCTTACTTTAAGTTCATAAATCTCTCTCTTTCAAAGAGACGCAAAAGTTGTCATGCTCGGGAGAGGACATTACCGACTGGTACAACTGAAATTCCCGACCACTGGCTTCGATGGCCACGCTGACTGGTTGATTAGCGACTGCCTTTTGCAATGCTTTCTCGTTGTTCACTGGAACATCTTCATAATCATCTATTGCAACAACCTTGGCATTCTTCTGCAGAACAGAATAGGAAAAAAACATGAGAGAATCCTTTTCGAAATGCTTCTCTCTAACTGCTGAAAGACACACCAATCAATACTGACTCGATATGGGTCGCAACTGCCATCGACACCTTTATACGGATAATCTTCCTCAGAGTCAATGCCGCCATTCTTGATGATGAACTCGAAAGCATAGTCCATGAGACCTCCATTGCAACCTTCATTATAAATAGTATCGCAGTCTACCAGCTCCTGCTCCGACAGTACAATCAGATCACCGGTCACGATTTTGTTTATCCCCTCCACGGCGGCAATGGCGGAGAAGGCCCAGCAACTCCCTGATTTTATCATATTCAATTCAAACACAATCACATATCCTTTAAAATGAAGTATTAGGGGTCAACATTAAGACTTCGATAAAGATTTACAGCCCCAAAAACTTGTTAAAGAGATGCATATAAGTATACAGGCAATCCTTAAGTGAGCCATGCAGGTTCGGTTGACATGAAGACCCTACAAGTTCCTATCAGATTTGAGACTTCAGGAGGTATCATCATCTAAATGTTTCTCGTCCCTCTTAAACCATGTCGACGACACCATTTTTGCACGCATTTTTCAATCTTGTTCGTTTACCCTTCGAACCTAATGGGTCGCCAGGCCAATAATCAAGTGCAAAGCGAGCACATGAATACTTGTTAACCGGGTAATGGCAGCATTACCATAATAATCACGTATCTCATGCTCTTGCTTTCGCCGGTTCATTGTGTCTAACAACACGGTATTTTACACGTATGAAAGGTACATCCTGAATTGTTTTTACTGTAATATTATCTAACATGATTCCTATATTTCAGCAGAAAATTAATCAGAGAGATGATGAGGTCTACTGGCCGCCACGAGAGAAAATATATTCCCAGGCATATCTTATCATCTAATCTACCACGGAACTGAGTACCATACTCTAGTGTCTCGATTTCAACTTAATTCAATCACATGAGCTGGTTCAAGTAGGTACAGTTACGTAAAACCTCTCGCTACGTAAGAGTCGAAAGATCATTTTCAAAAGGAGGTTGGCACAAGCGGCTTCATCGACACTGTCTAACATCTCTAATCATACGTTCTTAATTAGTCTTTTTTCATGTTTTTTTTTCCTTCACTTCTGCACTAAACTGAGTATCCAAAAACCAAAACCACCTTTACACCAAAACAGATAAGCTCCTGCCCAGCAAATCCCATGATTAAGCTGTCTTATTACCTCTGATATCTCGTGTTAATCAACCCCAAAACGATCTTTCTTCTTCGTTTCCCCGAGATTTACTCCAGCATTCAAAAAGTTCAGGTAATGACTCGAGGGTCACGTTCCAAGAAAAGTCAAACTCAACCTAACCCAACGAACTCTTCCTTCCTAATGAAGCACTGCACAAATGGAATACGACACTCTGGCTCTGGCATAGATCACGAGGACAAGACTGCCCTTCACGATCCTTCGTAATTATCATCCCGACCGAGCCAAGAAACATGCAACGGCAAGAAATGATTCATGCAAAGACAAAAGGGCATGGGAAACACCGACAAGGACAAATTATTCAACAGGAGAGATAAAAACAAGAAAAGACAGCAACCGCATAATAAATAAGGCAAAAAAATAGGTTTTTAATCGGCAACCCTTTTTGTTTTGGGTTTCTAACTTACTGTCCCAATTTAAAATTTATCAGTATCGGAAGCTTTATTCAATAAATGTTAACCTTTTTTGAATCACCCGAAAATCCTCGCGATTTTCTAAAATCAAAAAAAATTCTGATTTGCACGTAGAACTCAACCGCAAATTTTTTTCTCTCTTTTTTTTTAATATTTTGCTCCGAGTCAAACCAAGATGTCCGAAACTCACTTTTCTTTCCAAGAAATCACGAGTCATCAAAAGTAGAGGATCGTCACCGGCAGAGATACTCACCGCAGCTTCCCTGGTCCTTGACGCCGCCCACCGCGCCTTCCTCCCTCCAGTCGACGGAATCCGGAAGCGCCTCCCCGACCCGCGGCTCGTAGCGGCGGCTGCTCCGGCCCCTGGCGTCGGGGCGGGCCCCCAGGTACGTGGACCGGTACTCCTCGTTGGTCAGGTCGGCGAACCGGTTGAGGCCGAGGGCGTAGGTCCGGTTCCCGGAGTTGTGCTCGTCGATGAACCGGAGGTTGTCCTTGAAGATCTCGAACCGCCGCTCCTTCTCGCCGCCCCCCACCAGGGCGTCGTGGTAGGCCTTGCCGTGCTTGGCGAGCCACGACTCGTAGAGGGTGGCGACCTCGGCGTCGGAGCGCCGGCCGGGCTCGCCGCCGTGGGCGAGGTCGTAGCTGATGATGGACATGTCCGAGGCCGAACACGAGGCCAAGAGCACGAGGAAGAGGAACGCCACCATGAGTGATCTTGATGGCCCGCGAAGACCCATCTTCTCTCTCTCGCGCTCGGTTGAAGGTGGGGGCGTTTGTGGTGGGGGAGAGGGACGAAGGTCGAGTGCGGGTGGCGAGTGACGCTGCTGATGGGGTTATAAAGGAGGAGAGAGAGAGAGAGATAATTTAAGAGGAAAAATACAAAGGGAGTAATTAGGGGGAGGGGGGGGGGCAAGATAGGCATTTGAGGAATGAATTGGAAACGGAAGGTGGCGAATGATGGCTCGACACGTGGGGCGCATGCGGATGAGGTGTGACTGGCCAGCGACCCTCCCAAAGAACGGTCACGCGCAAAAGCCTAAGACTGGTGAGCTCGTCATCGAAGCTCTGAAAAATTTTGACAGTCGGGAATATCTCTGCACGAGATATGTTGCCACTAGGTAAGGTTCACTCGGATTTGTAATTTCGTTGAAAGGAAATTGTGACCCTTTTATCATTGGACTAAGGTCCTATTTGATTCAGTTTTGAGAATGGGCTTTCGGCCTCGAAAGCCTCTTTTCAAAATACTGAACCATTTGATTCAGCATTCGGCCTAGTATTAGCCAAACGCTAGCATTTGGAATGTTGAACTCAATTTTTTTGTTCCCAAACGACCCTCACTTATTTTGGCTTGTTCCGATTTTGCCCCTCTTGGTACTGTCCATCTTCTTCGTGGCCGGCAAGGGAGGCCGACACCAGATTGTGCCGGTAAGGTCACATGACTCGGGCGACGGTCGCTTGAGGTTGCGCAACCGCCCAGGCGCCGCCGGCCTGGGTCGCGCGAGGCTATCTGCCGTTTGGGTTGCACGACTCAGGTGGCCGGTGCCTAAGGTTGGGCGACCCTCGCCAAGCTTGGAGTGACCACCGCCGGCGGCAGATCTAGCTTGCTGGTGGTCGCCCAACCTCGGGGACGGTCGCCGGCGCTAGATCTAGCTCACCGGCGGCCGTAGGCCTTCGTCAGCTCCAGCGAAGGGTAGGATAGGTTTTTTTTAATAAAAAAGATAATTCCCAAAACCCTTTTGCAAAAAAAAATTTACCAAATATTACTTGGACCAAAGTAACTTTATAAATGATTTTTTACCAAACGTGACTTGTATTTCGCCAAGGGACTTTAACCTAAAGGTATTTACACTCCCTAAAATAGAATTTTCAAAGTTGAACCAAACGGGCCTTCACTACCTTTGATGGGATATATCGGTAGTATTTGTTTTTGTCTTATGAAGAGGGGGGAAAAGCAATGGAGCCAAATATAGGTTAATTTGCAATAACTGGAATCTGCAAGGGCATCTCAATTTTGGGTATCACTTACAAATGTCCTTGCAGCTAAGAACACATTTGACCCAAACGTGATTGAATTGCGGTTGTGTTACGAAGTGTTGCGATATGTGCATTTGGTAATACATGTTTTAATGTCGCAGCACCTAAAAGTTGGGTAGGATAGCTTCTTAAAAACGGCTAGATTTTTCTTGTAGATGTGGATGTGCTGTGGCTACGTGATGGTTGCCAAACACCTAATAAAATCCACAACATCTCTTTTCAAATATGAAATTGTTGCAGGAAAAGTTGTGCCAAAGAAACACTTAGGGTCTGTTGGATAACTCTGGTAAGTGCTAAAGCCTAATATGCTTTGAACTACAAAAGTAGAACATGTTTGATATTACTATAACCAGTAAAAGATTCAATTATTATACTTAGCTTGACTTAAAAATCACAAGAAAATGATACAAAAAGTACCATAACTTTTATGAAGCGCTTACTTCATTGCCATAACTTTTCGAGCGATAACCTAATTGTCAATTTGGTAAAAAGAAAATAATCACTTTAGTGCCATAAATGATTTCTATGGCCCCCAAAATCTAACATGAAACTCTCTAAGGAGACTCGCCAGCAAAATAAAGTCAGCATTATTGGATCCAAACAGAGCCGTTTGGCCATCTGTTTGTCCCAAAGTAATGAATTCGGGCAAAATCCTTAATGAAACCTAACTCTAATTCCTCAAATCGGGGCAAATTATCTTTCGAACTTTTTTGCACAATAGACAAATGAAGAAGTGGAAAACAATTGTTTTACGATCGATATCTTTTTACTCTTTAATTTCTCATTCATATATGCTTTTTAGGAATGCAAATTTTAATGTTGTTGCAACCTGGCTTCTTTGGAGTCGAATCGTCGACTATGGACTGCGGAATGAGGTCCACACTCCAAAGAAATTACAGCGATCCCAGAACTCCAAAGAAATTACAGCGATCCCAGAAATCATCCAGTGGACTCGCCGGAGCTCCATCAGTCTCGATTGCAGATTTACAAAGCATGCATCGTAGCTTCAAATAGAGAGAATTTACTTAGACTTTTTTCCCTTTTGCAATTTTGTTATGATTTTGGTGGTCACGTTGGGACATAGACGGTGGTTGAAATATGATTGGAAAAGAAAAATGAAGTAAAATGTACAATTGCTAACCAAAGATGAAGATGAAGAAAATGAAGGGGTATGGCAGTTTTCAATGAGGATTTGACCGAGGGATTTGTCCATGTTGAACTTCAATTTTTTAAAAAATGTTACGTCGTACTTAAAAATTTAATAAAAAAATTACGTAAAACAAATTTCTATAACATATTACTAGAGACATTAAAATGATTAATTTTTCTCCGATATGGCACTCAAATGATCACTCGAAAATTTTTGGTATTAAAATGAACGACTTACTTAATTTATGATAATTGTGATGTAGTCCTTTACCCTGAAAATCACTTAAACTATATTTGGTACACTATAATCACAGTGCATCCTTTTGTTTATTCCTTTCTCCTTTTTTCCCCCATAATTATTTGCATCCTTTCTTATGGTTTCTAGTCACCTCTACCAATTATAGTGTTAATTTTCTAAGCAATGACGGGAACTTAAAATCCAGTTTTCCTTTTTTTCAATTTTATTGAACATGCCTTTAATATCAACCTTTTCCTCTTTTAAGAGACAAGCATAAACCATCCAATAAGCTCAAATAATCCTGTGTAAACGAATGGATTTTTCATGGGAAAATCACTAAGAAAGTCCTAAATATATTGTAATTGTTCCAATTCAGTCATAAACTTTTTGAAAATTTGTCAATATAGTCCACCCAGCTAATTTTTGTTAAAAATTGTTGATGTAGATGCTGGCCATCTTACGTGACTCTACCGACGCTGACACAAATAATTTTTCATTATTTATTCTATTTTTTTCTCTCATTTTTTCCTTTATCCTCTGTGGTCACCTCAATGGCTGATGACCACAGACGAGGGTTGGCAAGCGTTTAGGACTTTCGAGTTTAATCCAAGTTCCCACACCCTCATAAGCAAATGCAAAAAGTTATCGACTTTTATGATATCAATTTTTTGATGATTTAAATAATCAATATCTTGATAATCTATGCATCTCTAATTAAGTATAGCATAATAGTTGCCCTCAAAATGTTCACAATTAACTATACTTTAAAATTTTATATATTCATAATCAACTATACTTAACAAGTGCTTTCAAAATATTCGAGCATGGCAACATGTGGGAAAAAGATAAAATTATAAGACTTCATTTGTTTCGCGGAAAATTAATGATTCGGAAAATATTTTCCTTTTCATTATCGACAATAACTTATATCTAAATATTTTCGTGAATGATATATTTTCCATTCATCCATTTCTATACAGTGATACAAGCGATCGTTTTTAAGGAAAATGTTTTTTAAATCATTCGTTTTTCGCGAAATAGACGAAGATGCGTTGAAAGAGACTTCAATGAACAACAAGCAAATATCGGAAAAATTGTCCAAAAAGTCCTAAATCTATTGCACTTTTAACAATTGAATCCTAAACCTTTCAAGTTTGTCAATTGAGTCTTAAACATTTACACTTCTTGCCAATTGAGTCCATCTGGTCAATTTTGATCGGAAATCACTGATGTGGACACTGGGCAGCCATGTGGCTCTGACGTGGACATTTTTAAATAATATTTTAAATTTTTCTGAATTCTTATGGTTTTTTATTTTTTTTCCTTTTCTCTGTTTTTTTTTTTAAGTTTTAGAGTTGGTCGACGAGGGTGGCTGGCCGACCCTTGCCGACTACGGGCGAGGGCTAGCAACCTTGGCCAGCCACAGGCGATGGTCGGCCAACCCTCGCCGGCTCTGGGCACTCATCGGCTCTGGGAGAGGGCTACAATGCCCTCACTCAGAGCCGGCGAGGGTTTGCTGGCCACCCTCGCTATCCAACTCTAAAACCTAAAAAAAAAATAGAAAAAAGGAAAAAAAATAAAAAAAATTCATAAATTATTAAATATATTATTTAAAAATGTCCACGTTAGAGCTACCTGGCCAACCAGCGTCCATATCAGCGATTTCCAGCCAAAATTAGCTGGATGGATTCAATTAATAAATTTAAAAGGTTTAGGACTGGATTAACAAAAATGTAATAAGTTTAAGACTTTTTGGACATTTTCCCCGGCCAATATCTAAAGATGGGTCCTGGTCTTTCGATTTCCCCATCGAACGGTGCCCGTGCCTGTCGGGCTAAGAAGACAAAGCAGTTGCAATTATGTAGCTGCGCGGGCCATGCAATAGATTCCTCATGGATCTGCAATTGTTAGTAATGGGATAAAAGACAACCACACCCTATGATGGCTTGGTGCTTTGATATTTTGATATTGACGCAAATTGCAAGATCGGACTAAGCACCGGCGCCATACATGTCACCGTTCTTGATTTTCCCTGTCGACCAAAAGCCCCAGTCAGAAAGAAAAGACAAGCAAATGTTTATCTCTTTGGTTATGGAGATATTTTGGTTTGGTCCGAGCGTGAGTCAATACCATCTGTATTAATATAGATAGCGAGAGTTCAGTAAATGCTCCCGGTTCATCCGCCACCGCTTGCCATTCGGGCGAAAGACTCCTAATTGCAAATCCGACGCACGATAGTGCTCATTGGCTTTTGTATATAACAGGACATTTAGTATATCCTCTCAAAAAAACTGTCTCTTGCATTCATCAAGACGGCCAGCAAATCGTTCTTTTGTGCGCAAACTCTTCATTTTTTATGTACAAAAAGACACTGTCGTCTTTGCTATTATATGCGGATGACATTATCGTCATTCTTGCCGGGTGTTTCTAAGGACCTTCGGGGAAGTGGATCCCCTATTCAGAAAGAGCAGATCCCGCTCGTTATCACAAAACACCAACTTAGCCGTCAACGAAAAAGGAGCAGAATGCCCGCTGGGAACAATCGAAACATCAAGAGAGAGAGAGCGGTGGTGCGTGGGCAAACGGTGGCCGCTCCCTCATTAGTCATAATAATGTGCAATGATCCAAAGCCGTTGGTCTCTGCCTCCCTGGCCTGCTTGATCAATCATGCATCGGCATTATCTGAACAACGTGAGGCACACGGATTTCCCACTCCCCCGTTCGAGAGATTCTGAAGACTCCGAGGGCCGCTTTTCCCGCTTTTCCCAGTTCCAAATGATGGGCGCTAAGGGAGTGAATTGGGTCTCCGCTTATCTGTCTCCACGCGACTTCCTTCTTCTTTGCAGATAGAACTCGCTCTTTTTGCAGATGGGCAGGTCCGCTTTCATGTGATCGGAAGATGCAGCGTCAAGTATCAGGTTGAGGAAGCACCGAAATCCCAATCCTGTGGTCTTCTCACTTCTGTGTTGTTGCTGTTGTTGTTGTTGGCTAGCTCAGCTCAGTGAACAAAACGACAGAGACTTCAAAGGAATGGATGGGGGTTGATTCTCCGGACCACATGTAGAAAGACCACTGTCTTCACCGCTTCTTTCTTCGCCCTTTTTTCTTTTTCCCATACTGGAATACTTCTCCATTAGTCAAGATAAGCGACCAAGAGAGGGTGGATTGGTTTTTCATGAAAACTAAACAGATTTCGTAGAACCAACCCCAAGTAAAAGTTTCAGCTTCTGCGCGTAATGAGAACTAGAATATTGCAAGTTTCGATTTATAGAGGTTCAGCACTCCGTTCCTACGTCCGCTTTTTCGGCTCTAGCAGCCTAAATAGGCTGAATCCTGCTAGTTTTGCCTAGAGTACAAATATCACCTCCCTACTGGCGTAGAAATTTCTGTCGTGCAGAAATAGGCTCCACCTATAGCTACGCTGCGATATCCGACCGCCATTGAAGCACTTTAATAACTGCTCCACGCCTTGTGCGCATGACATATTGACTCACCCCTCCAAGTTATAAACCCCATCTCTCTAGCGTTTATAATAGGACCTTCACGCAATTTGTCTTTGATCTAGACAAAACTATCTTTTCCCTAATTAGAAAAACTCGGAAAAAGTGTCAAAAAAGTCATAAACCTTTGGCGTTTGTGTCAATTTAGTCATAAACCTTTTTTTGGTGTCAATTCAGTCATAACCTTTTGCATTTGTGCTAATTTAGTCCTAAACCTTTTTTGGTGTCAATTCAGTTTTAAACCTTTTACATTTATGCCAATTCAATCCTAAACCTTTTATCTTTATGCCAATTCAGTCCTTCCGCCCAATTTTGGCAAGATTTTGCTGACGTAGATGCCGAGCAGTTGGCGGCTAGTCACCGACTCTAACATGGAAAACTTTTAATAATATTTTAATACTTTTTTGAATTTTTGAATTTTTTATTTTTTTCTTTTTTTTTACCCTCCCCTCCCTCCTTCTTCCAGCCAATCGCCACCAACTAGTCGTCCGATTGGCGAACAGCTAGAGGCTAGAGGCCGGCGAGGTCAACCTTACCAACCACTGGCGAGGCTCACCCTCGCCAACGATGGAGAAGGCGAGCCTCGCCATGGTTGAGCAAGGCTGGACCTCACTAGATCCAACGAGGTTGAGCCCTGCCCTGCCACTGGAGAGGCTCGACCTTGTCAGATCCAACGAGGTTGGGCCTTACCCTGCCGCCGGCGAGGCTCGAGCCCTTGCCAGAGACCTTTGACCTCGCAGCCTTTGGCGAGGTCCGACATTGCCGGAGGCCGCAGGTCAAAGGCCTCTGGCAAGGGCTCGAGCCTCGCTCGCCCAGCGCAAGGCCGCCCTCGCGGCCATCCGGCAAGGCTACCTTGCCGACCTCTGGCCGGTTGTTAGTTTGGCGACCAGCTGGAGGAAGGAGGGATGGGAGGAAAAAAAAAATAAAAAGAAAAGAAATAAAAATTCAAAAAATATTAAAATACTATTAAAAGTTATCCACGTCAGTGCTGGTGGCCGATCGGTGTCTACGTCAGCAAAATCCAGCCAAAATTTGCCGGAAGTACTGAATTGACACAAAAACAAAAGGTTTAAGGCTGAATTGACACCAATGTAAAAAGTTTAGGACTGAATTGACATCAAAAAAAGATTTAGGACTAAATTGACATAAATGCAAAAAATTTAGGACTGAATTGACTTCAAAAAATGGTTAATTGGCATCGATACAAAAAGTTTAGGACTTTTTTGACACCTTTCCCATAAAAACTCTCTTGTATGCTTACGAATGGTCTGTCACTCTTGCTAACTCACTGGATCAACACTCAAATGGCTTACCCAAGAGATAGACTCGCAAACCTCTCAATAAATCACAGTTTCTCTTGTATTCCGCTCTTGTTAACAGTATAAGTCATGTTTTGGGCAATCAATAATTACTTGTGATAATGGCATGTTCTCATTGGATCATCTAATCAATCTCTTGTGCTGATTTGATATCCATTTTTTGCAGAAATAATCTTGGAATATCATTCATGATTGCTATGAGGTGGGTCTTCAATTAGGATCGCTGACTATCGTATGTTTGGAGGACCATGTTGGTCCAGTCTTAACCGAATGCAGAACCAATGGTTGAAGCTACATATTCCTTCCGCAGTTTTCCAGACCTCTTGTGATTGCAGAATTAAAAAACTTCTGCAATAAATCTCTGCACACTTAAATAAGCTCATTAGATTCAGATTTTGTTACCATCGATTTAGGGATATGCTCCAACGCCTCCACCACCTAAAAGTTTTTCCATATGCAGCTGATTCTAGGTCTGATAAGACCTGCAACGCTCTCTTGAAATAAGGGAATCGTGTTGAACTTTCAAAGGTAGTCTTGTCAATGAGGCTATCCCGTGACCACCCGCAATGGATAAGGCTTCAATTTACGCACCATTGTCTCCTCCCTGACACGGAACCCCAAGTCGATGCAGAATTGCATACCAGGAGCAAGATACATGCAAAGATAGCCCAATAGTAGACAGTCAAAGCCCGGCCTATGTGATGAATAAGAAGGGGTAGGCCCAAATTCTTTCAAACCAAGATTGGCAACCGGCAAGTAGAGGGACGGAAAATTAGCTCAAACACCGCAAAAGATATTTCAATTGCATTTTCAACTTGTTGACCACTAGAACCGCAGTCAATCATCATGAGTTCTAGGAGTGAGAGGTTTCAGGATCGATCCAAGTTCTACTTGAAACCACTTATCAGAATTGATTCTTATATTTTTAAAATTCGGAATCTGCCCTGTCACAGGTTTTATAATCGATTATAGGATCTACCCAGATTTCATCTATATTTTTAATTGAACGATTGTAGTGAATTATCGCCTCTAATGATCACCATTAGTTGCTACAATCCACTGACCATAGCTCATATTTAGACACACGAAGAATATGAAACATTAACAAAGTAAAAATCTCAGTCATGGATATTACCTGAAATGGAAGCTCAAACTAGTGGTTTCAAATTACACACTCATCATCGGAGCTATAGAACACCGCAGGATTGCGTGAAAACATAAAACAAGACAAACACAAAGAATTGTCCCATGTCGAAACCTACCTGTAATAAATGGTTTTTCAATTTTTAGAACTTGAAACTTACCTTGCATACCTTAAAACCAAAACAAGACTAGTTTCCACTGGTTCGGTTCTCCGATTCTCAGTAATACCTTAAAACCATGCTCACCCTTATTGAGTTTGAATAGCTCGAGTACTTAAATGTAATTGAGCTCAAGCTTGAAAATCCCCGACTTAAGAAACTTATGGGTTTGATCAAGTAATTGAAAATTGAATTATTATAAACTACCGTTTCTTTTATTGGTCGCATTTTTACCATTTGAATTCGAGTGTGAATTGAGTTTTACACTAAAATCTATTCTCAAATGGAGACCAAGTTGAACTCGAACGATTGAAATTGCGCTAACGCTCGAGCAATTGGTGTCAAGCATCGAGCCATACATGGCCGAGTCAAGTTCGAGTATCATATCATTTCGACTCGACTCGACTTAGTTGTATCACTGCCCCGTATCGTGATTTAATGGTGATAGCAATGGAATGAGCATTATGTACGAATTCATATTATGCTAAATCTGTAACACGAGTAGAAGTTGGAGACATGCACAAGAAGCACAAAGAGACGAAACTTCGGTGCATATTAATATAATCACGTTCATACATGCTCGTTTTCCTTTCTCTTTCGGATGTTCTTGCAAGTTGACTAAGGGTCAACCCGCAATTCACATCTCACAAGTCAGCTTGTCCACAAGCCTTTAAAAGAAAAGAGAGATCAAAGAGTGTCTGGGAGAGGGGGGGACCTCTACTTGGGCAATGAAAGAGTTTGGAAGATTCAAAAACATTGCAGCGAGATTTGATAAATTCATGTCCTGTTGCAAAATTGCGAATGTTCCGCATGCTTTAATTTTCCGAGTAGAGCTCCTCTCATCTCTCTCGTCACAAAGCCCTAGGGAAAATTATCCAAAAAGTCATAAATTTATTGCGCTTTTACTAATTTAGTCGTAAACCTTTTAATTTTTATCAATCGAATTATAAACATTTTATTAATTTGCCAATTAAGTTTATCCGGCCAAATTTGGCCGAAATTCACAGACATAAACATCGGTCATCCTACATGGTACAGGCAGCACCGACGTTAACTATTTTTAATAATATTTTAATTTTTTTTTCTTTTTTTTTTCTCCTTTTTTCTTCCTTTTGCCAGTCACCGGCCACCAGCGATGGCCGAGCGGGATGGCCTCGCTTGGGCAGGGGTCGCCGTCGCCTTCCACAGGCGAGGCCCGGCCAGGCGAGGTCAAGGTCTAGGTCTATGTCTTTTCGAACAATTTTTCCCAAAGCCTCGGCGCACGACAAAAGTGGATTTTTTCGGTCTCGCTAAATCATGTGTACGATTATGGAAACAATTCACGTTTATAGCACGGGGGTAAAAAAGACAAATGAAAGAGCTATCGCAGGCTTATAACAAACTTATGGCGTTATGCCACCACATCAACAGATGCGGCGAAGAAATTAATCCGACGGAAGTACCAAAAATGGGCTCACTTGAAAAACTACAATGGCGAAATCGAAAAGAAAAAAACAATGAAACACGGATCAGATCGCAAGAAATCGAACAATAATACAAGGACCCCTTCTGATATTTTCCCTCAAGAGAAAATCGAGAAGCAGCTCGATCGGTCGTCGCAACTCCTAATAAACAAAACAGAAATGTGGGGGTGATTCCTGGCGATAACTGGGGCGGGGGCTGCAAGTAAAACCAACATCGGTCCGCTCGAGCTCTGACAGGCCCGTGACCGAAATGAGTCCACGACCGGAGTGTACAGCAGGGAAGACTTTTGGCGATCGAAGGGTCGCTGCGTTCCCATTCGCCCGATGGATCTCGAAATCTATCGTTACGTCAATGACTCAGCGCTGCTGCTGCTGCTGGCCCCCTCATCATTTCGTCAACTTTCTCATGCTCATGCTTTCCGTCGGATTATTCTATGCTGGAGAGGAGCTGCCGCGGAGATGTCCTGAGGTCACACGTCACTTTGTTTCCTGGTGGGTTTCGCATTTTCCCCCCTCCATATATTCTTATATTCCCTCCGCATCGTGGGAGGGGCTGCTGCAGATCGGCTCACATGCACGTCGGTCTCATGCGATACCGTCAAATCCCTCGCGAGTCCAAGATTCACACACGGCAGCTTACGAGCGTATAGAAACAAGAGGGGCGAGGGTCAACAGACATTTGTTTATAGCGCAAGCAATGAAAGAGAGGCGAAGATGGGGGGGGGAAGACTTGTTGCATTGGTTGTCCCCTTTTGTTGGTTCTGATGCTTTTGCGTCCTTTGTGTTTTTGCTTGCGCAAGGAAGAATGTGAAACAATACTTGACTTAAGGAGACGGCCTGTCCTTTTTTATCAGAAAAAAAAAGAAGAAAGGAAAAAGAGAGGAAAAAAAAAAGAGATTTGTCGATGGACTTCTAGATGCTGGACATCTAATCCGGGGATTTATGTCACGGTTCGGCTTGTTTTTCACGAGCAATCACAAAGCGGTGACCATTTGGAAATGGATCTTACTTATTGGATAATATTACGGGACCTCATTTACCTGACGTGATTTTGAAATGCTACGTCTCACCAATCGCTCGGATAATTTTACACGCCCGTCCCACGCCGATCGGGAAGGGGGGAGTTCTCTATTTTGGCTTGTTTTGCTTCCATATAAGTATGAAACCGTATCGCCCAAGGCGTATCGGTCCGTGCCCGCCCTCGCATTCGCGAAACTCGATGCGACGACAAAGCCAAAGGTGTGCACGCAAGTTTCCCTTTAACGAAGTTTAAGTCAAAAGGCGGTAGCTTTCTTGGATTTGACTCCGGCCCCTGTCACGTAAGTTAGGCCCCAGCCAAGACCCGATTTGCGTGAAGGCACGAAACGCTTGGGGAACCAAAATTTTCAAAGCGGATTGAGGGACAAGTTTTGACCGGGAGCAACGAAAACGCATGTCAAACATGCATGCAATCTTCGTGCCCCCTTCCTCGTTTGTCCCCTAGCCGTCGATTCACTGTGCGATCCAATGATGCCTCTCAACGACTCTTTTTATATCCGCGAAGCAAATTGCATCGGACCGAGCCCTTTTTTTCTATTGTCTCCGGATTAATACCATGAAAAATTTCAAATCGATATACTCATGATAAATTGATCAAAGAAATAATTTTTTGATCACGAAAAATGTCAAATTGGAACAATCAGGATAAATTTACTCCAAACTAATTTTTTGACCACTAAAAACCCCAAACTAGTACATTTAGTGATAAATTTACCCTCCGCTAGTTTCCGTTGAATTGTATTAATATTACGAAAAATCACAAACTAATACACTGGCGACAAACGGAGGTGAAACTCTAAATTGGTGCACCCGTCAATTGTCACCGGTCATCAAACTCAATAATTTAATTGTAAAATTCAACGGAAACTAGCGGAGGGTAAATTTATCGCGGGATGCCGGTTTGGGATTTTAGTTTGGAATAAATTTATGATAAGTATGTTGATTTGAGATTTTTTTTGTGATATTAATATTTTGCTTATTAATAGTATCCGGGGGAAGGTGCGCCGCGAATCGAAAGAATATTTGATATGATTATCCATCCCATTATCTTAGCTGACGTGACAATTAACACCAATAGCTCGTCATTTTAGTGTCTTGTGGCAGAATCAACCCAAGGATTCGCCCAATTTTTTTTTAGGGGGGGGGTGGGAGAGGGGGTTTATTCTAGCATTGGGGGTGTGCACAAATATCTTTTGATAAAAAGCAGAAATGCAGCAACGTCAACGCTGAGGGCATACAAAAAAAAAGTCCAAATTGCACTCGATTTCGATTCGCAATCTCGCCCCGCATAACCAAATTTTTTTTTTTAAAAGTCCATTTGGCCCGGTGGAGCAAACCATGAAGTTTGAATTTTAAAGGGATGGAAAAAGGAGGAAAAAAAAAGAAAAAGAGAAAAAAAGAGGTTTTGTTTTTTGTTTTTTGTTTTTTTGTTTACGACGATGTTAGGCATGAGGGAGATAAACGGCTCGAAACGCATCTCCTCCTGCCGGTGGGGCCCGGCGAATTGACCGGAAGAGCGAAGGGGGGGGGGGAGGAGAGAGAGAATCCCATGTGGCCTCGCGGGGACGGGGCTTTGACGCGGCGCTTCCGGTTCCCGGTAAAAGAGGGAGGGGAGGGGAGAGCGCTTGGACTCGGGAGAACCCCCCTCCCCGCTTTTGCATTAAAAGCGGGTAAAGGTCAACCCTTCCTCACTGGCACCAACCCGACCCCCCCCCCTTCCCATCCCTTCCCCCAATCCAACGGCTCTCCTTCCATCCTCTTCATCATCATCATCATCTCTCTCTCTCTCTCTCTGCTTTTGACCTTATCGTCCTCTTTCTCTCTCTACCCCTCTCCCCTCCCTCTCATCGTTTTCAAAATCTTACACGGTCTCCAACAGGAGGAGGGGAGGGTCGCTCATGTCTATCCAGCCATCGCTCCCGCGCGGGGCCCACCACCAACCCTCCCACGACCCACACCCCCGGCGTTGAACAGCCGCGGTCAATCCCCCCCCCCCCCGCGGCGCATGGCTCCGCCACGTGGAGAGCTCCTACAGGCCCGACCGTTTGACCGCAAGGTTAACGTAGAAGCGACAGGCCGAGTCACCAGATCAGATGAGAGAGGGAGAGATGCCTTGTAATGCCAAAGAGGAAAGGAAAGGCGAAGGGGGCAGGCGTCAGTTTGACTCGAATCCTCTGCTTTTCTTCCCCCTTCTTCCCTTCCTTTCTCTCTCCTCTGTTTTCTTTTCTCTTTTGTGTCCGTTTCTCTCTCCTCTGTTGCTCTGCTTTTTTTCCGCTCTTTTTCTTCGTCAGAGATCTATCCATCCATCCGTCCATGTCCTGTGACCCCTCCTTCTTCCCTCCTCTCCTCCTCCTCTTCTTATAGACCAACCCCCCCTCCCCCTTCGGCACTCGCCTACCTTCATGTGTGCTTTCTCTAACCGTTCGAGGGATATGGCGGTGGAGCTGATGATGGGCTGCGGCGGCGACGGCGGCGGCTTCGCGGTCAAGAAGGAGGAGACCGCCCTCCGGGAGGCCGCCTCCGCCGGCATACAGAGCGTCGAGAACCTCATAAAGATGCTGTCTTCGTCGTCGTCGTCCTCCCCCTCCCCCTCCGGCGGCGGCGGCCGTCGGGAGGCCGGGCAGGGCTCGTCGTCTCCGTCGCCGTCCTACTCCGGGGGCCCGGGCCCGAGCCCCGCCGTGGACATCGAGGCCGCCACGGACGCCGCCGTCAACAAGTTCAGGAAGGTCATCTCGCTGCTCGACAGGGCGAGGACCGGCCACGCCCGCTTCCGGAGGGCCCCCGTCGCTCCGCTCCCCGAGAACCGGGAAGCGCTGAATCCGGTCCGGCCGGCGGAGAACCCGGTCGGGAGCGCCCGGTTGCAGGGCGCCGAACCGGGGTCGGCTTTCAAGGTCTACTGCCCGACGCCGATCCAGCGGCTGCCTCCCCTGCCTCACAACCACCACCACCACCACCACCACCACCACCAGGTCCAACAGAACCCGATTCCGGCGGCTCCGAAGGTGGAGCGAAAGGAGTCCGCGACGCCGACGACTATAAATTTCTCGGCCTCGCCGCCGATCTCGGCTGCTAACTCGTTCCTGTCGTCGCTGACCGGGGAGACGGACAGTGTGCAGAGATCCTTCTCTTCCGCGGGGTTCCAGATGACGCACCATCTCTCGCAGGTTTCGTCGGCGGACAAGCCTCCCCTGTCGTACTCACTGAAGAGGAAGTGCAGTTCCATGGACGACGCTGCCCTGAAGTGCGCGTCGTCCTCCGGCAAGTGCCATTGCTCGAAGAAGAGGTACGTTGAAGTTTTTCGGTCTCTCTGTTCCGACCGTTCGACGATTTCGAAATGGGCTCGCGTCAAACTGACGAGATTCGGATCGATTCTGCAGGAAATCGAGGTTGAAGAGAGTGGTTAGAGTCGCCGCGATCAGTTCGAAAATGGCGGACATCCCACCGGATGATTTCTCGTGGAGGAAGTACGGGCAGAAGCCCATCAAAGGCTCTCCTCACCCAAGGTCGGTGTTCGTGTTCGTCTACTTGTTTTCGTTCGCGTTGGTTTATATCATATTTGTTATTTAGCTGTGCTGTTTGCCCTCTTCGATCACCATCCCGATGGTCGTTCGATACACCAGTCCTGTTCTCCGATATCCTCGTTGATTTGGGGACCGCTCAACTCGGGCACCACGACCCGGGTTTTTCACTCAGTCCGACTCAATCTGACCCCGTTGACCACTGTTCTCTCCCACACCGCACACGTTACCCATCCACGTTCCCCGAGAAAAGCAACCCACGTTGCTCCATTCCCTGATACACCTGTCTCTTTTCGCTTTGGAGCCACGCATCCATGGTTATGTCCTTGGACCCATTTATCAAATCTCGAAAATGGGTTTTTTTAAAAGAAAAGAACCCGAGTCTCGAGCTTGACTTCCGAGAAAACCCGCGCATGAACCAGTCCCTCCTCGTCAAATCGACTGACGATGCCTTCGTTCTCTTTGCAGGGGCTATTACAAGTGCAGCAGCGTGAGGGGATGCCCGGCGAGGAAGCACGTGGAGCGAGCCCTGGACGACCCGGGCATGCTCGTCGTGACCTACGAGGGCGAGCACAACCACTCCCTGCCCGTCGCCGCCGACGTGAAGGCGCCGTTGGTCCTCGAATCTTCCTAAAGCCCCCCCCTCCCTCCTCCTCCTCCTCCTCCTCCTCCTCCTCCTCTCTCCTCTCCGATCCAAACCCGACCCGGGGGGGGTCCACGGCGATTGATTGGACGTGAAGGAAGCGACACCACCAAGGAAAATACTTGCTTTAGAGCGAAGGGTTGGGGGGGGGGGGGGGGGGGCTCAAATTGTCAACGCGAAGATGCCTTGGCTCTGTTCTCGAGGAAGGGGTCTGCGGGGGAGGAGGAAATTGGATTCCTTTGTCTTCGGGTCCCTTTTGTTTACTTCTGCTTTGGCCCCTGCCTCTTTTTTAAATTTATTTCTCGTGTGACTTCTGGTACTAAAGAAAGACCTTAAGTGATTGAGGAGGGGCAAAAGAGAGAAGGAATGAAAAAGGAAAAGGAGAGAGAGAGAGAGAATATGGGGACTGTAGATTTGTTGGGGAGTGAGTCAGCCGACTAGCGCAAGGGATTCTTATTTAATGTTTCAAGGTATTTATTTTTTTTTAGCAAATCTTAGATTACATTAATCGAATGGAGTTTTGCTGCTATCTCTTCGATGCGAGATGCGATTATTTTAGAAGGGGGGGAAAAGTCGTGCCGTGGTGGCGGTGGATCTCGCGAGGGATGCCCACTCTAAGTTGTTCGATCGAATTGTATATTGTGATTTTTAAGGTGGGAAAGCATTTTGGTTTTGGGGGGGAGAGAGAGTCGATGAATGAGTCGGGGACTCTTTCTCTTTCTTTATTGAATTCCGAGGACGACTCTGTGGGCAACGGGGACGGTTGACTCCCCCACCCCCCCTGATCGGTGACGTCTTCCGCGTGGTTGAATTTGACATTCTTTATGGAGGAACGATGATGGGAGGAGGCGGATCTTTCATGCGTCTGAATTGCGTCGGCCGAAGAGGGGACGACTGGATTGCGATGTGAATTTACCCAGAAACAATGGTAGTGTTTCAGATGCGGGTCGGGTCGACGTCTGGTTTTGATTCGGGTTTTCTGCCTTGGAGCTTGACGCGATCTAATTATGCAACTGTGTTCTGCTCCGAGTTAATGCTTCGAATCGCATGTGCGGTTTATGGAATAGACCCGCAACGGAGGCATTAAACCTGCATTTAACGTGCTTTGGTCACCCTATAATTACCAATATTTATTGGTGTTCTTCTGTCTTAATTTAGGAGATTCGAATTTGGTTAAGTAAAGATTTGGTAAACCTTCTTCTTTGGTCAGAACTCGGGACAACGATCTCAAACCTTAATCGGTCCTCATGGTCGTTATGAGGGAAACATTCATTGCTCATCAAATTCTCCGTCGCGCCCTCACTTCCTCAATGCTTTGGTTCGGCTTGAAGGATCATTAAGGTTAAGTCCCAAATCCGTAGGAAGAAAAGATAGGATCGTTGTGCTATTACTTTTGGGAAATGCGTCTTTCTAAAAATAGAAAAAACAGTGGGTTTCGATCTCATAACGCAACAAAAGAGGTGGAAAATAACTGGCCCCCATGGGTAGAAATTGTCGAATATCTAAATTCGATCCTAGCAACGATGCAAGAAAGTAATAGAAATTCGCACAACACAAGAATTTACGTGGTTCAGCAGGAGAGATGTTCCGCCTATCTATATCCACAGGGAGAAGAGATTTTTTTTTTTTTTTTGGATAACCGAGAGAACCCCCGCACGGCCGATAGCCGGGGAGTAAACCCTGGGGGCGACACGTGCTAGCCACCACACACGTGCCACCGGTTAAGTCACCCTGCGGCGCCCGGGATTCGAACACTCAACCTTTTGCGAGAGGAAGAGTGCGCGCTCCAGCAGCGCCACCCAGGCGGGTGGTCCACAGGGAGAAGAGATTCGTTTCACTAATAATGTAGAAAAAGTGTACAACCACTCTTTCTTATACCCTGCTTCTATTCTAGAAATCCGTTTTGCCCTAAATATATATAGCGAAACCCTACATAGCACAAATTATGAAGTTGCCCACATAGCCTAAAATATTTAGCTTCCCATATAAATCCTTCTATGACTGAACATAAAACGCCTCTGGCGGCCCGGGGTGCTGCCCCCACGACCCCCGCCAAGGCGGCCCCCCCGATTCCCTCTCGCTCATAGGGGAGCGAGACCCCTGTGCTATCCAGTCGTCGGGGGCCTTTCGGAACCGTCTCATAATCTCTTGGATAACAGAATACAAGACATTAACCTCAACAGAAATAATGTCGTATTAGCACAACTATCGAATAGTTGAGCTAATAGTAGTACGATCTACATCAGATCTTGTAGCAATCCTAAGAGCCCATTCTCCTTTTCATGATCCGAGCTATAGACATCCGCAATTGAACTCGGGACATCAACAAAAAGCATAGGGCAATTTTTCTTCCATTCTTTGCACCCGGTTTTTTTTTTTGGTCGAAATCTGCAAGCCGGTTTGCTTCACGGAAGAAGTGAGCGATTTTGTAAAGCTCCGACCCCTAGGGATGCGCTTGGGAGAGCTTTGAAGAAATGTGCAAAATCACTTCCTCAAAGATCTTTGACTCAACGTGTATTTTTAAAACGTGTATTTGTTAAAAATGGATATAGTTTGATTAACTGACTTTTGGTGTATGTTTGCAAAGCAACATTAAAAGTGAAAACAAAAGAAAAAGAGAGGACATGGCTGCTGGGATCAGCGAGCCTCGCGCAGGACAGAGGCGACCGCCGGCGAACCTCGCACAAGCGTTAACCAAGCTACCAGGCGAGCATTGCCAAGCGTCACCGAGCCTCGTGCAAGTGTCGACCAAGCGATCGGTGACCAGGCAAGCAATGGTGAACCTCGCGCCATCTTCAGCGACGCCCTCGACGGGTGTGCCTCGGCAAGTCTCGTACAACCCTCGACTGACTATTAGCCAGGCTCGCGTGACCTTCGGTGAGCCACGCCGACCCTTGGCTCTCTGCTTTCATCCAAAGTGGTCCCAAAATTTTGATTAGATTGTTAAGATTGCTCAGGCATCTCAAAGTGAAATTTTGATTAGTCCTAATCCCACTCTCGCAGTTACGCAATCCCCGATATGGTGAGATCTTCCTCGTCCCCACCCAACGGGCCTCCAATTGAAAGGCGAAGAGCAGCCGAAACCAGTCCAATTCGGGTCCAAAACTTTTCACGTTAGATGTTGGTATACACCCCCCAACTTTATTTGCATGGATCTAGACGTTTCATTGCCCCATTCATACAAGGCCGCGGAATAGTGTTCTCATCGAGAACATTTTGTCTGGCTTTCACGAAATACCCTATTAAAATAAGCACTTTATGACGAATAGTATTACGTTGGACAGATTTCATAAAATTTCTCGATGGTGATGAGGAGGAATGGGATCAATTACTGAATCGTGCTTTGCGCTAACTATTATTATTGTTTTACGTGTCAAAAACTGCGTAAGAGTAGATTTTCCACAACAAAACGTGGGTACCGACTGGTGAGTACAAAGTAATAGTATATTACCTTCATCCGCACGCAAGCGCGCACATATATACACACATACACGGTTTTGCATTCAAGAAACAATTTACCAACAACCGCTGGCTTCAACACTAGGTGAAAAATTGATAATGAAATCTCGGTGAAAAGCACACGTAAAATGTCCCATTCACGAGAATTCACGGGTAATGAACCTCAACAGAATACAATTTATGTATGAGATTAACCCCACCCAAATCTGCAATATATTCCATAACAAATCTCAATCAGATCTGCATCACATCTCCAATACGAACACATGGTGTCGTTCAAATGTTGTCTCTATCGAAGAGCTAGAGACTTTCCTGTTTACTTGACCAAGCAAAGAATCTCACCCTCACAAGGCCAGAAGGTTCAGACAAGCTTTTGTGGTTTCTCGAGAATTGCAGAGGAGCATCTCGGAAAGCCCTCCATAATGACTCGTTGACCGAACCTCGAATAATATTTTAAGCTTAGTTTTTAAGCCAAATATAATTCATATTCCTTTCTTTTCCTGCTCGTTCTAAGCTAATAAACGAATAAATTCTGATGGCTGTGTACGTAGATAAAGAATGCAGTAAGTAGTAGCACTTCCCACTCGCATTCTTAAAATTTCTGCATCCCCCGTTTTCCCACAAATCTCTCATCAGAACACCAAAGATGGGTCCTTGTCGCACTTACAAGAAAGAGAAAATCCCTTTCTCTGCCTATGCTTCTGAAGATGACAACAAAGTAGATCCGCCGCCACCGACGCCGCCTGTTGTCCAAAGGCCAAGTGCCGCCAGCCAGGAAGAGCTAAAGCAAGCCTTGAAGTATATCAATCCCAGGTACAGAGATGAGGAGGTGGAGGATATTATACAGTACGCTGTCAAAAGCGAAACCATCGTGGACGTCATCTTCAGCTGTGCCGCACAACATGGATTCATCCCAAGGAGCTGGTGAATGATGGTGAATTGGTCCTTGCCTGATGTTTTCATGTGCTTCCGCCACTGTCAGTTATCGATGCTATATGGTAAATAGCCTTTCCTCGCTTTTATTGTAAACCATACAGTTCCTGATGAATTTAAGGAGGTCCCTTTAAACATAAAACCATATAAGTTAATGTGTTACGCGTGTCGACATGTTTAGATAGATATGCGTGTGTGGTTGTGTGTACGTATGTTAATATGCATATAATACAATTCTTAGATATCCATATAAGAGTTTATATCTTAAAGTGTCATGTGATGTTGTGTAATATGAGGTACCCGTTTAACAAATATTTTGTATTCGTGTTTCAATAATATGACATGATTAATAACCGTGTAATTTGGATTAGACCTGAATTTAATTTCACAAGATTATGACACCGTACGCGCAGCTTATTCCCATCCAATCATAAATTGGACGTACATGTTAATCGTCACTTCTGAAGAAGATGGTTTATTGTATTATCCCTTGTCATTTTTCCTGACCATGGACATTGCTGATGAGGCTAATAAGTGAAAGGCTACAGAAACGAATGGTTTTTCTGAGAAAATTGAAGCATCCATTATTTCTTAAGGAGGCTACTCCCATGCTACAGAAGCTAAATGGTAAGCCAGCGCAACTTGCAAGGCACGATAACGGCAGCTCCAGCTCATATATGATTATTTGGATCGACTTTTCTTTTCAACGTCTCATGAGAGTTTCAAATAATTTGTAGAGTGCAATTGAGTTTTTTTGTAGATTAAGCCTAAACAAGTATCATACCTCGTTCGAATCGCGTCAATGCCCTAACTGGGAATGCAGACACGGGAGCTCGATTGGATATCTTTCTTTTCTTTAATGGGGACTGGGATGGAATTTTAGGAATTTTCATTTTCAAAAGCAGGAGAGCAAAAGTCTGGTTATTTCCCCCTTTTTCATTTCGGAACGATTAAACTCTGATTACATACAACAACCAAAATCCAATCACAACCTCTGGCAAGATTCGACCATGATGAAACGACAACAGGCCATCATTTGGTGATGACCATAAGCATGGCGAAACTATCTAGTTCTGCCTTACGGTTCCTTCCCGAGATCCATCAACACATGTCGTCGGTTCGTCTGCGTCCCGTGCTGCCATTTTCCTGGATTCTTCAGAGCTTGGCAAATGAATGCAGCTCAGAAGACTTAGCTGCCCCCTGTAATCTTTTGAAAATGGAAATGCCAAGAACATCCTCAGTTCTTTTACACATTCTGTATTTCAATCTACATTTTTGCATCTTCAACTGCGTTCCGACACAGTAAAAGATCAGACTAAGCTTCTTTGGAAGACACCCATCTCCCAATCCCCCAAAAGGGCCGAAACCCTAACACCACCCAATCACCAACAAACCCCAACCTCAGGGGTGCCATGACGGGCGTCGACGGGAGCGGCGGCTGCTGGATTAGGGTTGTAGGAAGCCTGCGTTTAGAGGAACGTATCCGCATGGAAGAGGGATGGGGGTGATTTGGGTATGGAAATGACCATATGGTAAAAGGTAAATACATATTCGTTGGGAGATGGAAAGTGGTGCTAGAAGTAAAGTGAGGATGCAAAAATGCAATTTTGAAAATAGAGGATTTAAGGATAATTTTAGGTGGAGAAATTACCAAAAAAATCCTAAACCTATTATGTATTTGTGCCAATTTAGCCTTAGACTATTCAATTTGGCCAACTTAAACCTTTTGACAATTTGCCAAGTTAGTCCTTCCGATTAATTGACAATGCTGATCACCCTATTTTTTATTTTTCTTTTTTCTTTTCTTTCCCTTCTTCCTCCATTGGTTGCGGGACCTCGATAATGGCCAACAACCAGCCACAGGCGACAACCAATGAGAGCAAGCTTGGCCCAAGGTCGATGAGGTTGGCCCTCACCTAATGTCAGAAAGGGCAACCCTCGCCGTTCATTAACTGTGGCAAGTCGCCGGCCATTGCCAAGGCCTAATATCCGCGATGGCCATTGACCGGTAGAGAAAGAAGGAAAAAAAGAAAAAAAAGAAGAGAAAAAAGAAAGAACAAAGAAAATAAAAATTTACAAAAATTGATCATGTCAATACTGGCAGTGCCGCGTAAGATGGTTAGCATCTACGTCAATAATTTTTTGTCAAAATTGGTTAAAAAGAACAAAACTAAATTGGGCAGATTAAAAGGTTTATGGCTGAATAAACACAAATTCAAAAGTAACAAGTTGTAGATCATGCAATAACAAGCAAGGGTGTACACTAGTTCCAATTCAACCCGGGAACCAGATTGAACTGGCCTGGACTGACCGATTTAAAGCCGATTCAATTTCAGGTTTTACAAACCTAGAATTGGTCAGTTTCTTAAGGTTAGAACCGTCAATTCCACTTTGGAACTGGTTTCAAATCAGTTCAATTAGTCCGATTCTCAAGTTGAATCGATTTGAACTGGTTTGAAGCCTCTTTTAGAAAATAATAAAGTACTTTTGCACCCATTGAGAATCAAATCATACATAACCACTTGACCAACATATATTTAAGTACTGAAATAGTGTAATGTTTATATTTCATTTTAACAGTTTGATTTTTTACACAAAATAAAATGTGGGCCGGTTCCCGGACCAGAATCGACAGTTCCAAAACCAATCAATTCAGTTCTTGAGAGTCATAGGTGGGTTCCTAGTTCTAGGTCCAGAACCAGCCACCCCAAATGCTGAACTAAACAATTTGCCGAGAGGGGTTCAACATTTTTTAGGACAAAAGGCAATTTGAATGTGTGTATTAGCTATAAATATTCAAGAAAAAAGGACAAGATCATATATACATCCATGTTACTATGAAAAAATTTTAAGACAAGAAAGCACGTGTTACACGTAATTGTAGGTGGCTTGTAGTTATTTGCCACTTCATTTTGTACCTACAAAATTTACGGTTTGTTAACACCTAAATTTTGACCGACCATTTAGTGATTAATTACATAGAAAATTAGGAATTAAATTTTAACCCCTAAACAAAAATATTAAAATTGCATAGAATGTAGCTTAGGTTCATATAGGTTAATTACATTCCACATGGGACTGGTGGCGGCAAGTAAGCTGAAAATTCATTATGTAAACCGAGCTTGGGCGCAGAGCGAAATTCGGCTCATTCAGAGAATGGGGTAATGGGTCTTGGTTGTCTTAATTTGAGCTTAAATCAGCCCATTGAGCTTAATTAGAGAAAAGGCCAAATTAATTCAATCCATTCGGAATTAAAATAAAATTAGATGATAAAGCCTAAACCAAAGCCCACTAGGATAAGAAAGCCCGGCCAATTAACCTAGGTATACAATATAAATATATCGTTATGCCTCATAATCTAGAGAAGTTCTCATAATTTCCAAAACACGATTCCTGAGAGCATGAGAAATACACGAGAGTGAGAGAGTGAGGGAGGATCGTGGGTGGGCTCAACCGCGCTTATGCCCTCCCGCCACCATGTCACCCTGCACCCGTGCCGCCATGCCGTGGTCGCCTCACGTCTGCATATCGCCACTACTGCCCCTCATTGCTCCTGCTACCTCCGCTGACCTGAGCTACGCCCGGCGATCGCATGTTGCTACTGCTGCTGCTGCTCCTGCGGCCAACGCTACCACTGCCCTAAAGCCCGACGCTGTTGTCGCTGCTCCCGCACCCAACTGCCGCTATACCTACACTGTCCAGCCGCCACGCTCAAGACACCCGATTTCCTCACGCCGCCCGAGCTGCTGTCCTGTTGGGCCGACCCGACCCCGGTGAGCTGCTACCTCCTATACTATCCATTTGCTGCCGAGACCCTGCGGGGTTTGTTGCTTAGGCAAGTCCCTATTGACACCTAAATTTTGCCCAAATCATTTAGGGTTTTATCGCATAAAAATTAGGATTTAATTTTTAACCCCTAAATAAAAGATATTTTCATTAAATTGCATGACATATAGACATTAGGTGCATTTATATTAATATGGTCTATTAGAACATAATCGCAAAAAAAAAAAATTGCAGCCGACCCATTCTTTTTTCCTCTTCTTTTTATTTTTACGCGGTCCATTTTTATCTTCTCCTCCCGTTTCATTTTCCCACGCGGGCCGGCCCTCTTTCCTTCGGCCCGGCCCGCGTCTGTTCATCTCCCCCCTCCCCAGTCAACGTTTCAAAAGGTACGGGGGAGGAACAGTGCAGAAGAACAGAGAAGCCAAAGTGACGCGGGGCACGCCGGCGTGATCCTCGGGTCGGGAGCAGGCCGGCCACGGCAGGCTGGCGGTGGCAGGGGCCATGCGCGCCTGCCGGCCGGCTCCGCGCCATTGGCTGTCCTTAAAGCCGGGGGAGACAGAAAGAAATCGGGGGGGAACCGAGGGAGATTCGAGCGAGAGAGAGAGACCCGCGAGAGAGGGTGAGTTCGAGAGCTTCAGGGAGCGAGATCTGAGAGCGAACGCCCTCCTCGGTGACCGCCACACCTCAACCGTGGCCGGCCAAGCTCCGGCGCGCACCCCATCTCACGCGGTAGGTCACGGACTCGAGCTTCTGTCGGGTTTTGTTTCGTGCGATTCGGGGCCGATCTCCCGAGGATTTCGGCTCGGTGGCATGCGAGGCGACCGGACGTAGTCCGATCTATCTCACTCGCCCTCGTTCGCCGCCGCTGAGCCGGATAGGGAGCGCCGCAACGGCACCCCCTCCCCTGTTTTTTGCTTCCATTCTCGGGTTCACTGGCCGGAGCTCGCGGCCGTCTGGCTGGCGCGAGCTCCGGCCTGTGACGCCTTGTGCGTGCTTCTGCTTCGTCATGTGTCGTGTTGATGATTTCAGCCCGTTTTGAGCCTCGATCGTGCCAGAAATCCATCGTTTTTCGCCGCGCGCTCCAACTGTTTGTTGTTATGTCGAACCGAGCTCGTTGAATTTGTCTCTGTGCTGTTGAGTTTTCTGTGCTGGAACGCCTGGTGGTCTCGGCTGGCCGCCGGTTGCCACGAGCGTGACCGTGGGAGGAGGCGGCCAGCCAGTCCCTCGCCGGGACTTGGCTGATTCGCTATTGTCCAGCCCTTCGTCGGGGCTTGGACGGCCTCGGTCGATCGCCGGTCACCACGGCGGTGACCCGGGTGGACAACGCTCGCCGCCTCTCGTCGGGGCGGCGATGCAGACCTAGGCGAAGCGTCGGCCGGAGCTAGTAGGAGCGGCGGCTCGCCGTCGGGTGGCGGCCGCGAACCAGGTTGGGCGACTCAGGGTGGCGGCCGGGAGTCGGGTCGGAGGCCCCAAGTAGGGTCCGGCGAGTCGGGTCGCGGGCTGCGAATCGGGTCGGCGGCCGGTAACCGGGTCGGGCGAATGGGTCACAACCGGGTAGGGTTTTGTTGGTGTTGGGCTTGGTTTTAGGTTTATTATATTTTTATTAGGTTTTGGGCTATTTCGTGGTGGGCCGGATTGGTCAATTTGGGCAGAAGTTTTATTTATGCTGGGCTTTGGGCCCTTGTTTTTTTAAAAAGAACTTCGGGCTGGGCCTTTTTCTAAAAAAATAAAATAATTTCGAAAAATTAGATCGAGCTCAATAAATGAGCTCGGGTTAGTCCCGATCTGGGTCGGATGTGGAGATCCGACCCGGATTCCTTTTATATTACTTTAATATTATTTTAATTTTTAAAACAAATTTAAAAAGAAAAATTACAAAAAATATATATTTTATCCGGGTGGGATCTCCACATCCGACCCGGTCTGGTTTATATTATTTATATTATTTTAATATTAAAAAATATCTTTTGAAAATTTTTTTACAATTTTTTAAAAATTAATTAATTAAAAATTTTAAAAAAATTTTCAAAATTTGAAAAATGTTATTTGGGCTTTGGGATTGGCTTTTCTTGCCCTTTTTGCATGATTAGTGTCATTTTTTTATTACATGTTGCTTGATTCATACACTTTGAATTGTCTGTTTAACTTAATTTCGCACGTAGTCGATTATGCATGTTAGGCTTAGATATTAATTGTTGCTTCCCTAAACTTAGTTAGGAATGGAATTTTGAGACTCTCGATTAGTGTGAA
The DNA here is from genome assembly GCA_031216405.1 of Syzygium malaccense. NCBI lineage: Eukaryota > Viridiplantae > Streptophyta > Magnoliopsida > Myrtales > Myrtaceae > Syzygium > Syzygium malaccense. Next base: position 12,349,257 of record CM062258.1, read on the forward strand.
CACGTTAGGCGGAAATCGAATAAGGTTATGTACCGAAATGGTACTAATAGGTCAATTAGTGTAATTAAGTCTCCGCACCCATTGAATTTCTGATTCGTAGAAGTGAAGCATTTCTTCCGTGCTTCACTTGGGTGTTTAATCGACCCACCAAAAATCGATTAGTGGCGACTCCAAGATGAAATTGATTTGCATGTTAATAACTTAAACTTAAGTCGCAAATTGGTATGGGCTTGGGAGAACTCGGGTTAGGTTTAACTTAATAATTCATTAGCCAAACCCCTTAGGCAGTGGGGCAGTTCGGGGAGGTCGCGACAGTCCCTTGCCGACCCCCACTGCCGCCGTCACCGTTGTGCTTACAGCTAGACCTGTGGCCGTGACCTATGGCTCTCGCAGTCGTCCTCATCTCCGTTCAGCGCCATCCCGGAGGATCCCGTTGGTCTGATACTTAGTCGAGCGGGAGCTTACTACCCGGCGCTGTCCCCGATCCATCTCGATGTTTCTTGTTGCTCATGTGGCCGTGGCGTCCCTACACCGGTGCGGCCCGTGTCTTTGCTTTACAGATTGACTAAGCGTCACCGCATCGTTGCTGTCGTGTCCGCTGTAACTACCAGTTGTAGGTCACCCTTTGACGACGGCAATCCCAATCTACTGACGATTCAAATTTGGAAAGAAATTTGCAAATCAGGTAAAAATCTCTATTCGTTATATTTTCAAAATATTTAGAGTCCTAGTTTGAATATTTTGAATATTCCGTGAATATCGCGTGATTAACTAGATACCTTAGGATAATGTTTGTGATATCCGCAATATCATAAGATACCCCAAATTAGGAGTTCTACCTAATTTAGCAACGTATCTGAATGATTATCTGATCTTAACCCTAATGAACGATACGCGGTACGGAAAGATCATTATTTTATCCATAACTACTTGGATATAATAATGGATCTTATCTGCTTTCCAAATTCAAACAATCGATTTTCCGTCAATATCTATAACTCTATAGATGTGACTAGTAGTTCGATTCCCTTTCCTAATTCAACTAAGATAAGAATAATTTTGCTGATTGTACGAATTGGTTGGTGCGTGGTTGTTATCTTTCATGTGATTTATTTTCCTTTTAAAAAGAAAATCCAAAAATATGTTAGATAGGATTTACATTAGAAGTTTTGCATGTTTAAGGAATCCTAAATACATCTAGAAGATAGGATAATTATTTAGTTTAAATTGGGACTTAAGATAATTTATCTCCTAGTTTAAATTAGGTGTTATTTTAATCCTAATAGATTATTTAGGGTATTTTAAGATTTTGAATTTCCATGAAATTCCCCAAAAATGAGTTACTTGAGGATAGATTAGGATAGATTGCATGTTAATTTGAGTAATTTTTAATTTCGAATTTTAATTAAAAAATACCAAAAAGAGAAGTTTTTCTAGAATAAATAAAATTGCTTTTTTAGGGTAGATCGCATGTTAACTTAGAGAATTTAAATGAAAAATACCAAAAATACATCATTTGCCCGTCATTAGAGTTAGGTCATTTAATTGCATATCATATGGTTTGCATGTTAGGTTTAATTAATCGCATGTCATACTTTGCACGTCATGGCACTTAGGCTAGTTTCATTTAATCAAGAGAAAACCCAAAAAAAAAATACATTGAGTGGATTGCTTTGTTAATTAGAAATCATATTAGGACTATCTATATAATTTTCTAGCTAACAATGTAGATGATTTCGTTGCTCTAAAGTACGCTATTCTCCTAATCTAGCAATTTATTTATCGCTTTCCTTATTGGGTGTTAAATTAGTGGATTACATACTTGCATGATCACTCTGCATGTTAGTATCTAGGTAATAAAATGGATCTAGACTGCATGTCAAAACATTTTTTTTAGAAAGCGTTAGATTAAATTTAGCGTAATCAAATCCCCGATCTTAAAATCTTTGGTTAGTAGAAATAAAACATATCTCCTTATATTTTATTTAGGTTTTTTAATCGACCTACCGCAAATAGATTAGTGGCGACTCCAAGCATGAAAACATTTGCACGTTAAAAACTTTAACCCTAAGTCGCGAATTGATAGGGCTTGGGAGGGCCCGAGTTAGGCTTAGTCTTAATAATCCATTAGATGAGATTAGGTAGCAACAGCTTGTATGAATTTCTAGCTAACAATGCAGATGATTTCGTTGCTTTAAGGTATTCTATTCTCCTAATCTAGCAATTTATTTATCGCTTTTCTCATTGGGTATTAAATTGATGGATTATGCATCGCATGGTCACCCCTACATGTTAGTATCTAGGTAATAAAATAAATTCAGACTGCCTGTCAAAACATCTTTTTTGAAAAGAAAAGGTACCGAAAGGGCGTTAAACTAGATCTAGCATAATCAAGTCTCCGAGATGAGAATCTCTGATTGTAGAAATAAAACATATCACCCTATGTTTTATTTAAATTTCTAATCGACCTACCATAAATAGATTAGTGGCGATTCCAAGCATGAAGACATTTGCACGTTAAGAACTTTAACCCTAAGTCGTGAATTGATAGGGCTTGGGAGGGTTCGAGTTAGGCTTGGTCTTAATAATCCATCAGCAGGAGTTAGGTCGCAACACGATTGTTGCCATTATGTTCTTTACTTTTTGTAGGTTTGGTTTCTATGTAATTGCTATAGTTATTATAACACAGCCCTATGTGATAATTGGCAAGGATGAAAACTACGTAAAGAGATGGGGAATGCCTAAATAATATTTTTTTCACCTGTCAATTAGTTGCCATTAATAATGTTCAAAACTCCAATGATTAAGTGAAATTGACCTCATCGTGAATGTTCTCAATAGATTTGTCTTAAGAAAGAAGAAAATTCTCGACGGAACAGTGTAATAAAGATCTTGCTTTCTCGAATATGAATCTCCGTAGGCCCACTGAATTGTAATTTAAGAAATATATATATTAGCCACGTCAGCCACTAAGACTTTCAAAAAAGGTCGCACTTTGGCACAATAAAAAATAAGATTAATACCACGAAAAACCCTAAACTAGTACGCCCATGATAAGTTTGCCCCAAACTAATTTTTTGATTACAAAAACCTTCAAAATGGTATATTTATGATAAATTTACCCTTTATTAAATCAAATTACTACAAAAAAAAAAACGAAAGGTAAAATCCCAAATTGGTACATTCGTCAACTGCCATGTGTTATTTATCTTAGCAATTTGACAGTAAAATTTAACGAAAACTAACGGAGGATAAATTTATCATAGGTATATCGATTTTGGGTTTTTGGTAGTGAAAAAATTAGTTTAGGATAAATTTATTACCGGTGTACCAGTTTAGGATTTTTCGTGGTAATAATCCTAAAAAATAATAATTAAAGTCAACACTTGCCCAATTTATCTGTCGATCAGCCTTATAAGGATTGCCATGAAAAACAAGCATTTTTTTTTTATCTCGGGATACTGACATCATCTTAGTTCCACATTCGGATTTTATTTAGGATGATCCATCTTCCTAAGTTTTTAGTATAAACTAAAGCATGCTAATTAGGGTCTGTATGAAAATGTTTTTCTAATACGAAATGAAAACCCAAGAGAAATGTCTATGGGTGTGTTTATTCAAGCGTGAGAATTTTCTATGAATTAGTTTTCTGGGCTGTCACGAGTTGGTTTGCTGAAAATGAAAATCATGTACTGATCGAAGAAATTATATATTCTTAAAGTTAAGAAAATAAATTCTCTAACCTGAAATAGCAAATGTATTTTTAAATGGTTTATGACCGAAGTGACACAAATAGAAACCGTGATCACTTTTTAGCGCTTTTACAATTTCCAAGACCAATCTTTAGGAATTGAATTTTTTTTTGGTTAATATCATGAAAAATCCCAAACTGGTACACCTGTAATAATTTTACCCAAAATTAATTTTTTGACCACTAAAAACCCTAAATTGATACATCTATGATAAATTTACCTCGAACTATTTTTTGACCACCAAAAGGGCCACACTGGTACATAATTTTACCCCGAACTATTTTTTTGACCACCAAAAATTCCAAACTGGTACACTAATGATAATTTTACCCCCAACTAATTTTTTGACTACTAAAAACCCTAAACTAATTCATTTATGGCAAATTTACTCTTCATTAGTGTCCGTTAAATTGGATTAATATTACGAAAAATCAAAAATTGGTAAACTTGTGATAAATAGAGGGGTAAAACCCCAAATTGGTACACCCGTCAACTACCACGTATAATTAAACTGAGCAATTTAACGGTAAAATTTAACGGAGGATAAATTTATCACAAGTGTACTAGTTTGGGATTTTGGTGGTTAAAAAATTAGTTCGGGATAAAATTGTGTACCAGTTTGAGATTTTTTGTGATAAAAAAAATAATTTATGATAAATTTATTACAATTGTATCAATTTAGGGTTTTTTGTGATATTAATTATTTTTTTTATAGAAAAAAAAAACCTGTGTTGGGGTCTCTCAAGAAAACGGGAGACAACTTGGGAGATGGACTTGAGACCGTGCCACGTGGAACTTTAGGGGCTTTTGACTCTCACCTTTTTTGGTTTTTCCAATGGAAAAGTGTTAGCTTTAACTTGAAAGGCTTTAGGGCGCGAATGGTAACCATTCTGCTCCAGAAATTAAATTTTTGCTAGAAATTGATTTTTGGGAGAGAAATATGTTTGAATAAACATGATTAATTCTGCTCCAGAAATTGATTTCTGGAACAGAAATCTATTTTTATTTTTTTTATTTTTTTGGGCACCACAAAAAAAATGAATTTCACTTAAAGTGGGTACCCAAAGGTATTCTAAGCCATTTGTGAAGTTTTGAAATTTTTTATTTTTTGATTTTTTTGGGCACCTCAAAAAAATTAAATTTCACTCAAAGTGGGTGCCCAAAGATATTCTAAGCCGTTTTGTGAAGTTTTGAAATTTTTTATTTTTTGATTTTTTTGGGCAACTCAAAAAATTAAATTTCACTCAAAGTTAGTGCCCAAAGGTATTCTCAGCTATTTTGTGAAGTTTTGAATTTTTTGATTTTCTTGGGCACCTCAAAAAAATTAAATTTCACTCAAAATGGGTTCCCAAAGGTATTTTAAGCCATTCTGTGAAGTTTTGAAATTTTTGATTTTTTTATATTTTTTGAAAAAAATTCACCAAATTTCCTATTTTCCTGAAATCTTACTTTTCTTTATTTTCTGGATTTTTTCAATTTTTATGCATTTTCTGAAAAAAAAAAAAAAGTGAGAAAAAGAGAGAATAGGGAGAATGCATTCTGGAAGAGAGAAAAAGTAGCTTCTATTTTTCTTGCCCAAAACTCATTTTAGAATAAAAAATGTATTATGGAATCAAGAATGTATTCTGGAATTAAGTATTTTTAACAAATGCATTTTTATTCCAGAATGCAAAAATTGCTCCAGAATACATTCTGGAAATTTTTTAACAAACGCATTTCTGTTCCGGAATCCATTCCGGAGCAGAATTTTTACTTCAGAATAGATTCCGTGCGCGCCCTTAGCGTCCGATTTTACCTGGCGCTTTCCGTATAGATCACATTTGATGGCCATTCTTGGGCGATGCATGAAGCCCCTTGCATATATCTCGGTCACGCTCAAATTGAATTCTAGCTTTTCACTTCCACATTTGCGCCCCTGAGATTTTTGAGGGAACAAGCTTATGTTATGGGAAGCACTGCATTCTCTAACAAGGGCAAGATTTAGTCAGAAACCCGGTTGTGGTCGAAGAGCAAGGCCATTCCGTCACATACATACACGTATGTGTCTGCACACGACGCCAAGAGCCTCGCACGGGGCCATTGCACACGTACAACTTGGACGAGGGGGTTAGCAGGGCTTGGACTGTCAGGTTCAGTAAAAAATGCACATCGTCGGACCAAACCCACAAAAGATCTCCAAACGTTTTCCCAAGCGAAAGATGCTTCGGCGGAAGTCGTTACAACTTGCACTTCCCTCGTCGTTCGGGAAAAACCCACGTTCGGTGGAATGGGTAAAGAAACCCGAGTTCGGTGAAAAACCCAACACTCACGTGTCTGTTCATGCGTTTCTTCAATGAAGTTGTTGGAATCTTTCGTCTGCCTAATAATCAAGTGAGGCGTCGCGTCATCGTTCTTCAGAACCACTTCCCCCCTCGTCGGCTCGTGAATTGCGCACTCTCTTTTTCTTTAAAAACCCCGCCTTTTCGAACATGGGCAAAAGGCAAAACCGACCCACCCGAAAAGCCTCATCTCTCCTCCACTCGATCTAACAAAATCCCCCTTCCTTTGATCACATGAAGTTCGCTAGTCGTTGCTGTCGCGAGAAAACGTCGGAAGAACTCGTGAAAATGTTGTTGGGTCTGGATCTCTCGAGCCTCGATCCGTCCGCGCAGTAGAACCGAGAAAGCTTTAGTTTTTCCTCAGGTTTTTGCCACCATCTCGAAGTGGCCAGTGGCGGGGGCTACTGTGAGCTCACATGTCGCACCGCAAAGAGGGGGAGGGGAAGAGAGAGAGAGAGAGAGAGGTGAAATTTGAAAAGTCTCTCTGCTAGGGAGAAGGGCGGGGCTCGTAGGTCGCGGCCCAAAGGAGGGAGGGGTCCATAACCAGACAACCTCCTGATGCGGGAGGAGGAAAAGCCAGTCGTACCTGCAATTCATCTTTTTTAACACATCAGATTCTTTTCTCCAAATATTTTCTCCCACCTTCACGTGATTCTGAGGCTCGCTCAGTTCAAGTCCAGTCCAGTCCAGTCCCGGGACGATACGACACCTCCTACCTTCTTCCACCCCTCTCGTCTCTCTCTAGCCCCTCCATTCTACGTGCTCTTTGTCACGTACCTCCTGCCCCTTCTTCTCTCCCCTCCATTGCCCATCCCTGCAGAAGCCCCAAAAACGCTAAGCAGAGAAGACGACAAGTCGCGTGAAAGTAAAAGGCCAGCAGGAACCACGAAAAGCATAGCTGCATCAGAAAAGAAACAGGAGCGCTCTCTCGAGTCCCTTCCCATCACCGACAATGCTGAGGCCAAGAGCCCCACCACGTCCCTCCGCACTGTCGTTTCTTGCTCTGCTCTGCCCTGTCCTCGCGCTCGCCGCTTCTGGGTCGCCTCCGTCGTCGAACCTCCTGTTGCCCCCCGACGCGTCAGCCCTCTTGGCGTTCGCGTCCAAGGCGGATTTGAGCGGCGTCCTTCGCTTCTCTCCCAACACAAGCTTCCTTTTTTGCCAGTGGCAGGGGGTCCAGTGCGTCGGAGGCAGGGTCGTCCGTCTCATCCTCGAAGGGCTCAGTCTCGGCGGCGAGTTCCCTCCCAACTCGCTGACTCGCCTCGACGAGCTCCGAGTCCTGAGCCTGCAGAACGACTCGCTCGCCGGCCCGATCCCCGACCTTTCCGGCCTCGTCAACCTCAAGTTCCTCTTCCTCGACCACAACGCCTTCACCGGCTCTTTCCCCCCGTCGATCTCGTCGCTCCACCGGGTCAGGACCCTCGACCTGTCGCACAACGCCTTGACCGGTCCGTTGCCTTCCTGGCTGGCCGAGCTGGACCGGCTGTACTACCTCCGGCTCGACGGCAACCGGTTCAATGGGACCGTCCCTCCGCTCAACCAGTCCACTCTGCAGACGTTCAACGTCTCCGGCAACAACCTCACGGGCGCAATACCCGTCACGCCGGTCCTATCTCGCTTCAAGCTCTCGTCCTACTCGTGGAACCCGGGCCTCTGCGGGGAGATCATAAACAAGGAATGCAACCCCGGGCCACCGTTCTTCGCAGCCTCCTCCACGCCGGCGAGCGCGGCGCCGCCCCCTCCAGCGATGGCTCTGGGGCAGAGCGCGGAAGCGCGCGGCTTCAACCAGACCCAGCCGGCTCAGAAGAAGCACAAGAGGACCATGGTCATCCTCGGGTTCTCGTCGGGGGTGGCGGTGCTCTTGTGCTCGCTCCTGTGCTTCGCTGTGGCCGTTAAGAAACAGAGGGATTCGTCCCGGCTAGCGGCGAGTACAATCATGGCATCAGACGCCGCCGCGGCTGCCCAGGCCGCGGCCGTCATGCAGATAGAGCAGGAGAACGAGCTGGAGGAGAAGGTGAGTGGTAGACCGCGCTTTATACGCTACACGACTAAATTTAGTAGTAAACGAACGAAGGCGGTTGTTTTTCTTCATAGTGCAATAATCGCTTGTTTTCATTTTGCGGGTCATTCGTCGCAGGTGAAGAGGGTGCAAGGAATGCAGGTGACGGCGAAGAGCGGGAGCCTGGTGTTCTGCGCGGGGGAGGCGCAGCTGTACTCGCTGGAGCAGCTGATGAGGGCGTCGGCGGAGCTGCTGGGGAGGGGGACGATGGGGACGACGTACAAGGCGGTGCTGGACAGCCGCCTGATCGTGAGCGTGAAGCGGATGGACGGTGGGAAGATGGCGGGGACGAGCAGGGAGGTGTTCGAGCGGCACATGGAGTCGGTGGGCGGGCTGCGGCACCCCAACCTGGTCCCCCTCCGCGCCTACTTCCAGGCCAAGGAGGAGCGGCTCCTCATCTACGACTTTCAGCCCAACGGCAGCCTCTTCTCCTTGATTCACGGTAACCCATCTTCCCTTCTCTCCTCTCCTCTGTTCCAGTGCGGAGTCGATGCCCCCGAGTCGACTCGGCCTGGACTTTTCCGCGCTCTCCTCTCGAGCCATCGCTATCGCATCGCCATCGAGATTTCGACACGTGATCCATCGTACAGTTTGCTTAAGATTACTCGATCAAAATTACACAGTTGCCTGTCCCAGCACCGTCCGCTGGGATCGATCATTTGGGGTTTTGGGAGTATGCGGACGAGCTCTTTTAGCTTTTTGGGTAACAGAGAATCTTGCTGTGGGGATCGAGGTGTCTGTCGTTAATTAATTGCGGGAAGCACGTTTCTTCAGGATGGGATTGACGTTAACTAATGTCTAAGCAACGCTTAATTATTGGCGATCACTGCTGCACTGGACAACTGTTCTTTGATTAGCTCGCCCCCCCCTTCCCAAAAGATCCTTCTTTGCTTGAAGATCATCGATCTAAGTGGGGTCCAAATCCCAGTTTCAAAACTGGAATTCACGCTTCGAATTTTGAAAAAATTTCGCAACCACAGGGGCCACAGAACATCATCTTATAGTAGGATCAGATCGGGTAGGGTTAACGAGACGGGGCCCTCCTTGATCAGGCTCGCCAGCTCGAAACTCGAACGGAAGTCGGGGGAGGTCTGACAGAAGTGGAGCCCCCACTCTCTCCATTTTGAACGCCCAAGTTTTGCTCGTCTTTTCCTTTCTCGGCCTTTTCCTCCTTTTCTCCTTGTCTCCTGAATGGTCAACTTCCGATTACAGCAGCTTTGGTACGTCATGGGACACCCCAAGGAGCCGACACCGAAAAGACGGTCGTAAATTTGATGGCTACTTGGGCTACGTGCTGATTTTTGCTTTTGTGGGTTCATTGTCATGATGCATTGCGATGGCTCTGCAGGATCCAAATCAGCGAGGGCCAAGCCCCTCCACTGGACATCGTGCCTCAAGATCGCCGAGGACGTGGCGCAGGGCCTCTCCTACATCCACCAGGCGTGGCGGCTCGTCCACGGCAACCTCAAGTCCTCCAACGTCCTCCTCGGCCCCGACTTCGAGGCCTGCATCGTCGACTACTGCCTCTCGGTGCTGGTCGACCCGCCCCTGGACGGGGACGACCCCGACCTGGCCGCCTACCGGGCGCCCGAGACCAAGGACCCCGGTCACCAGCCCACCAACAAGTCCGACGTGTACGCCTACGGCACCCTGCTGCTGGAGCTCCTCACGAGCCGGCCCCCGTCGCAGCACCTGCGGCCGATGCCCGGCGGCAACGTGATGGGCTGGGTGAGGTCGACGAGGGAGGACGACGGGGGCGGCGGGGGCGACGACCCGCTGGCGATGCTCCTGGAGATCGCCATGGCCTGCGGAGCGAAGTCGCCGGAGCAGAGGCCCACGATGTGGCAGGTGTTGAAGATGCTGCAGGAGATTAAAGAGGCCGTGTTGGATGACGGTGAACTGGACCTGCACAAGGAACAGTGCTAGCTTAGTAATTGCGTGTCCCCTAGTACGTTGCTGGATCAGCAGCGTCTTCATTGATAGGAGGAGAGGATAGTAGATAGAAAAATGTTGGAGAGGCCGGTGGTGTAAAAAGAGAAACTTGATATGTAACTTGGTCATAACCAGTTTTCATTGAATGCCTTCTGACAACCTTCGGCGGGGGACATGGTTGCAAGGGGCAATCACATGACAGCTCTACACACGAGAAATTTTCTTATTCGTTGAATCAAGTATCTAAACTTTTCAATTTGATGTAATGGGAGGCCTTTGTTAAATAATTTGTCCGTGGCACGTGGCATGCGATTTTGCTGAGGTGGCTTGCTTAGTATGCAAGATCCAAAACACAATTTGCAACGTGGTTCGTTCGCTCGACGAAATTTATGTGAATCTCCTTTGAAGTATTGAGTGATGAGGACGGAGATAGAATGTTGACTTGGTCGACTTTAGCCGTCCAATGTCTCTGCCGATGTAGCCATTATCTGAAGAGGCCGCAATGGATGCCAACATGGATGGTTGAGGGCTATTTAACGGTGCAGCGTCCGCGTTAACAGTCACTGAGTTTGAAAAGTCGAGATACTTGATTAAATAAAAAAAAAAAAATTAGGTACTCGATCATAAAATGGGTAAAAGTTATAGTGTCATTACTCCTTATTGTGATGCTCTCCTAAGTAAATGGGTTGGTGAAATTGGGGTGGGCTCACAGATCTTAGAAGTGTGGTGGGATCTTGTGCTTGTTTGAGTGTGCGAGGATTATTCTGCCTTCTGGCATAGTGAGCTATAGGCCTTTCTTTTGTGTTTTTGGTGGTATAATAGTGAAATTTTCAGAATAGTTTTCGCGCATCAAAGTAAGTTTATTTTTTCAGTCAATCGAGGAGATGTCTTACATTCACTAACCTTAATTTTATTTTTCTTCGTCATGCCGGGTGCATTGTGCTTGGAACCGCTAATCGAATTGAATTCAGATTATCCCAAATCTCCTGCACCCTAATTTGAGTAGGAAGTCATCTATTCGTGACTCGAGCTAGAGAAAACTTTAGCATAGTAGATTATCATAAAGATTTTAAACGCAACTTACCACCTGACCCAATATCCGTTTCTTTATTACGGTTCTTGATTATTTTCCACGTGACATTAAAAACATTATAAAGAGGGCTGTGTTGAAAATAACTTTTGTATTCTTGTTCAATGATCAAGTTAGTTTTTCAAACTTTAATTTCGTTCAATCTGGTATTTACGCACTTCAAATTGAACCTATTTAGTCATTTAAATGGATTTGATTCAATTGGCATCTAATCCAATTCAGTTGTGAAATCAATATTGAACATCAATACATATCTATGTAATTTATAGAAAGACACGAGAATAACAGAGGGGGAGAAGAGAGCGTCGGCCGCTCGGCAAACACAAGGGCCTACTTGCCCATATAGGGAAAATTATTCAAAAAGTTTTAAATCTATTGAGTCATAAACTTTTTAATTTTGCCAATTAAATATATCTAGCCAATTTTGGCAAAAATCGCTTACGTGGACGCCGGTAATTGCATATAAGACGATCAATGCCAACGTGGATATTTTAAATAATTTTTTATAATTTCTTTGATTTTTTCTCTTTCTTTTTACCAATGATTGAGGAACGGCCATCGGCCATGGGCAATGATCGTAAAGGGTCAGTGGCTGATGAGGGCTAGCCTCGCTAGATCTGGAGAGGCCGACACTCGCCCAGGCCAAGGCGGCCTCATCAGACATCACCTTGGCCCAAGCGAGACTGCCGTGGCCTCAGTTGCCTACCCTCGCCAGTTATTTTCCCCGCTCAAATCATAAACCAGCGAGCACATCCAATTTAAAAAGGCAAAAAAAATCTTCGAATTATTTCGAACTTTCCGCTCTTCGAATGGAATAATATCAGCGGAAATTCCCATGAATAGAATTACACTGACAATTTAAAAAAAAAAAAACATCAGCGAAATTCCAATAGATTCGCATTTGCAGATCGTCATCACCACAAGAAATCATCTGCTGCAAAATTTGCCAATTTACCGGGACACCCCCACAGCCTGGTCGGTTCTTGCTTCCTTTCTTCTGATACACGGTCAAAAAAAACACCACCTTTGCTCTTTGGGCTTCGTCCATCGATCGACCGAGCGAGAGCGAGGGCGAGAGCGAGGGCGAGCGAGAGAGACAGAGGACATGTCCGCCGGCGTCGCTCGGGGTCGCTTGTCGGAGGAGCGGAAAGCCTGGCGTAAGAACCATCCCCACGTTCGTTTTCGAACCCTCCCTTCTCTCTTTCGATGCGTCCGCTTTTCTTGTTTTCCTCCTCCTCCTCCTCCTCCTCCTCCTCCTGTGTTTTGCGCTTCCTGATGTTCCTGAATTCCTGTGAATTCTTCGTCGGCTGGACATGGAAACAACAGGGTTTCGTGGCGAGACCGGAGACCGCACCAGATGGGTCCGTGGACCTGATGGTTTGGCATTGCACTATACCCGGCAAAGCTGGCGTTAGTCCTCGCTTCCCTAACCTTATGAATAATGTGACTTTGCTTTGCTTTTTTCCTGGGTGGGTATTTATTTGCATTGGAATTGTAGCTGTGGTCTCCACTTAGACTAAAATGACCCAGTCAGTGCTTCAAGGTCGTGTGGTTGATCAGTGAATAGTCTAATCTGAAAGTGTTAGATTGGTGTGGGAAGGTATAATCACCAAGAAGATATGCAATGTATTGCATTTGCACCCCTTAGCTAGTGGTGGAATCTTTTGATTGCATTTGGCTGTATATTCGCAAGCACATATATTCTGGTTGCCGTGTTCATAAGGAGACTCGGTTGAAATGTATCAGATCCTGGGAAGAACCCAAATATCAAGAACTTACTGCCTTGTGAGTAAAGTTCATGCCTTTTGGCCTCAAGTTGGTTAGTTTGCGGTCTTTGATTTCAATTGGCCCAAAAGTTAGAATGGCTCGGTAATTAGGTTTGAGGACTAGCTTAGGTTCAGAAAGACGAGTTTGGCTGTGGTCTTGGGGCTTGATATTTGATTGTGTGGGTGATAATATGTTTTAAAGTGGACTTGCCATTCAGTGACATTGTGACTTTGATCATTGGCTAGTCAGTTGCCACCATCGAGAGGAACATAATTCATAAGAATCTGCTGCCTTGTATTTGATGCATTGGAAGGCAATGATGACCGCTTCTTGCTAGGAAAACCATGCAAGCTCATTTCTTTAAGTTGCAAGTTGCGACTGAGATGACAATGGCAATGGGCTGGAGTCTGGATAAGTTGGATATTATTTCAGTGACAGGGAACTCTTTGTTATATCTTGTCAAAATAGCGTCAAAAACAACTATCATATGATACCAAAATGGAAGTAAAAAGTTAAAATTGATAGTCATTTGCTAGATAAGTATTAAGAGGTTTACCTGTATAGTTCTACCAGATTGTGATGCGATGCTTATCCTGCATCATCTGTTAGCTAATGACCATATTACTTGTATGAGGTTGCATTACTCTGATTGGGTGCCATCTAAATGCTCAGTTTGATATGGAGTTATGAGAATCTAGAGAAACATTGTGGATAGCTTTGAGAAGCCTATGAATTGTGTGTGAAGTACTTTGAATGCACTACGGCATTTCTTCTTATGCAGACTGACTGGGAAGGTGGCAATTATCCACTTACACTATACTTTACGGAGGATTACCCTAGCAAGGCTCCAAAGTGCATGTTCCCTAAGGATTTTTTCCACCTCAATGTCTATGGTTCGGGCATGGTCTGTCTGTCAATCCTCAATGAAGATGTAAATACTCAGTGTAAACTGCTAGTTAAAATTTGCGATGCTTGCAATGAATACTTGAATTCATTACCAAATCCATTTTCCTTCATGATGATTTGAAGGGGTGGAGACCCTCTATCACGGTGAGGCAAATCTTAGTGGGCATTCAGGATTTGCTTGACCAGCCCAACCCCGCCAGTGCAGCAAAATATGACGATTACCAACTTTTTGTAAAGGTTGTCTCATTATGGCTATTTTGAATTCTCGATTTTTTTTTTATGTACATTAACGCTTGAGGTGCAACTTTTGTGGCCCTGATGACTAGGATCCAGCTGAGTACCAAAGAAGGGTGAGGCAACAAGCCAAGCAATATCCGCCTCTTGTATAGTGTTGAGCTTTATGATCGGCAGACTTCTGTGCTCTGTGCAAGATGGGTACGAAAGTTAAACTGAGATGATCGCAAAACAAGGCCGAAGTGCTGCTCTTTAGTTTATTTCCAGTCTCCTCTTTGAAGTTGTTGGAGTGCTTCAATTCGTTGACAGATTATCAGAGGCTTCCGAGTTGAGGACAATTGTTATTCTCTGCTGAAAGAGGTATCTATGTCAGCCTCATAGGCGATGTGTATGGTATATTGGCTCATTCTTTTTTGCTTTTAGAAACTCGTGATACATGATAACTTCCCCCCCATTGACTGACATCCATAACATTATAATTAAGAACCGTTTCTTGAAAATCTTACCTTCAGCTTAGGCACGGGCGTGATAGGTGGCAACATTCTAGTAGGAACAGACTACTTTTATTGTTTCTGGAGCATATGAACGTACACCAAAGTATGTAGGTCCACGTTATAGAAACTTTGGAGTCGTACTTGATATGACATGTCTGCTAACTCCTCCTTAAGTATCATAATCAATAGTTAATTTATTGCAGCGACTGGTTTCGGCTATGAAACTAAACCAATGCATCTGGTTGTCACATTTGATTCCTTCCCATTTAAAATTCTGGGAAGTCAATGACTGACGTTCTCTTCCTCATCCTATCGGCCATACAAAGACCTGACTGATTGCGGTCTCTGCCCAAAACTCTGATTACGGCATCAAATGTCAAGCCCCTCAACCAACGCTTTCTTCCATCTACTTGTCATTTCTTCCTTTGGTGTGGTTGGTACTCATACCAATTAGAAAAATGTGCAACCACTTTGCATAATCTTCAGTTCTAAAGTTAAAATCAGTGACCCCCGATCTTGTTTGGGAAAAAAAGCTGTCTCCCTGGTGGTTTCACCAAGAAATAGTGAACTTGATTGCCTCGCAAGCATTTGTCACCAGATTCTCTATTGCATAGAAGCACGGTGACTGAGAGATTGGCTTGTAACACCCTTCATAAACCTGCTTCCTATGATTTTACCTACTAGTTTCATTCTCCGCTATGTTTTTGCTATATGTGGAACTATGCCGGGTGGAATTCCTTTAAAAATGGGAAAATAAGCTTTGTTGCCCCAGATACTAGGGTGCAGATGCCAAATTTGTCTGACCTAACTGGTTGCTGCAATTTTCGTCCAAATTCAATGGATAATTTAACTGATTCCAGACATTGAAGGAGCAAGATGAGATGTGTATGGACATTTGTATTAGGATATGTACAAAGTGAAGTCTCACCAAGAGTAAATGACCTTCAAAATCAAAGAATAACTGCTATCAGAGATTTACAGAAACTATCCTGAATCCTACAACAACCAGAAAAGACTCTCGACACGGCTTCTCATTTCATTTGAAAGGCGCAGGTCTCTCTGTCATACTCTGTATCAGCTTCTATGATGTAAGGAAACAAATCCCTTTCATACTATCACACAAGCTGTGCGCATCAGCTTTCTGGTGCCAAAAAAAAATTCAAGCTTTGATATATAACCTGGTGACATTTCGCTTCTCGTAGCTATAAAACTGTGTTGGGGGATCTTCCGCTACTATCCAGAGCAATCTCAAAAAGATCAGCCTCGGACTCATCATCATAATCCCGAACTCTGCTGTTGTTATTACCATGGTTGTGGCTGCCTCTGCTCATGAACTGGTTAAGCCACTGGGAGTCGATCCTTCCCATCGAAAACAATTCTCTGCTGTCCTCATAACCCAGAGTTGCAGCAGGGGAATTCGTGAGCGGGCCGATGAAGCAAGGATTCGACGTGCGCTGCATGTTCGCGGGTCCATATCTGAAGGCAGCTTGTCCGAAGTTCACAAGAACCATGACGTCGCTGTTTGCTGCAAGCGTCGGATAGAGCGGAGCACCATACTCCTCCGTCTTGCAGTGGATCACGTGCATCAGCTCCGAGTCCACTGTGAAGAAGACCTTCTTTTGCCTGGGGTCGAACCCGCATCCGATCACCTTCTCTGTCCTTCCCCATTCTGCCTTCTCAGATTCAAACACGAGTTTGATTCCTAAACGAAAGATGACTCAAAAGGGTAAGTTGATTGCCAATAGGCCAATAAGCTCAATTTTCACAACCACGAAAATAGAGAAATAATTAGCAGGATTCATTTTACTTGATCAAGTTAATCGTGACTCAAGAACAAAACTTACACGAAAGAATCCAATAGTAAGTTGCATAAAAGCAAGACAACTACAGAAGGGAAAATGACACAACGACAGCAGCAAACTGTATTGTCAATCTGAACAGGAAAAGGCATTTCATTTTTATGGTTGTTCTTGTAGAGCAAATCTTGGTAATGTCAAAAAAGCAGGGGCCTTTTCCTTGCGACTGACTCTTAACTCGCGTTGAAAACAAGAATTAGTGGCTTAAACACACAAGCCTTTGGCCTCCACTTTTCATGATCGGCGAACCATATGAAATCAAAGTGCGACTATGGAAAACGGAAAAGCTATTCCATCAAGAACTTTTTCCTGCTGCCCAGTAACTGTCGTCAATAAAGGTCGTTCCTTTTCGGCTCTCCTTTCTTTTCAAAATGTGCACAGAAGATGATAATGCAAGGATCAGAAGGTTTACCATCAAGAAAGACAGAGCCATTCGAGTTGAACCCGATGGAACCCGGATAGCTTCCGGGAAGTTTCAGAGGAAGCGAACCTCCGGCCGTGAGACCGAGCGACACCTCGACGGCCTCACCATTGCCCCCGTCCTTAATATTGAGCTTCAATTCTTCAACCTTGTAGTTGCTTCCGCGACCGGTGCTAGTAACATGGGCCAAGGACTCCGAGTTGGCATTCAAATTGGAACTATCACGAATGAGTTTAGTCCTCTCGCCTTCCTGGGACTTGCAGGCATCGCGATTGCTCCTGGAGTACAAAATCGTGATCTCGAAATAGGCTTCCTGAGGAAAAGAGGAATTGCCCAATGGAGGGCCCGGCAAGGGCAAGGCAGTTTTGATGACAGATGAAGCTGCCATAGGATTGTTGTTGCTTAAACATATCTTCTTCAGCAATCCAGGATTCAATCTTATCTTCTGCATGAAATCCGCAGAGCCGGGGCACACTTCCCAGCTTATCTCCGGCTCGATTCCGCTCCTGTGATCGCCCGTCGCGCAGACGCCGAGCAGCACCGACCGGGTCGACGGCGACGACTTGTAGCCCGCGAAGGCGAACCTCGACCACCCGCTCTCCACCGCGTCCGTGACGAGCGACGGGTGATCGGCCCAGCTGAACAGCAGCCTCGTCGAGGCCCCGCGGCGGAACGCGTTGTAACTCGGCCGCCTCCTGCCTTCCCGATCCAGCTGGTGGCGCAGGCTCGTCTGCTGGAGCTTGGCAATCCCATCCTGGAGAGACTCGGCGGTCCTAGCCCTCGGGACGAGCTGCTCCCTACCTCCGCCTCTCGAACCGCAGCACCAACGCGCGATGACGGCGACGAGGATCGTTACCACGACGAGGACCGCCACGGCCAATGTCAACCGGACCCATTCTTGCATCTCCTTCTGTATCCGAGGGCGATCAAGATCAGCTTCCCCTGCTCTGTAGTCCGTTTCTCCTCCTGATTGTTCTGATCCTGGAGACCCTTTTCGCTCCTGCGCTGCTGTAAGAAAAGGAAGGGCGTGGCGTGACAAAGGGCGTTGGGGAGTTCTTGGTGAAGAAAAGGGGGCATGGGAATGAATGAACGAAGGAAGGAAGGACGGAAGGAAGGAAGGAAGGAAGGAAGGCGTGGACTGAAGACTGGTTCAAGAAAGGCAGCAAGAAAACTCTAAAAAACTGGTCCAAAACAATCGGCAAAAGTCGCAGCACTAGAAAAAAAAGTACAATTCCTGACAGATGGAGATGGTCATACATTCACTTGCGTTTTCCACCTTCTCTGTTGTGGGTTCAGTTCATTTCATTTTCACGGCACCAATCGCCCGGGAGACTGAGATCGGAATCGGGGTTTTGCCAGCTGATCTGATCGACCGCAACTCCCTCTTCAATCAAACGGTCGTGTTTTTTTCGGGGGGGCTCCTCAAAAAAACCCGAGAAGCGTCCGATGATTCTGAGAGCACTGACAACATCAGGAGCGGCGAGGGTCAAATCGCATGATGAGGGTAAAGTCAATGGATATCATCAAGGGAAGCATTTTTAATGGCACCCTTCTCGTCTCATCGCGGACAAGGACGAAATTTTGGTCAAGAAAATTAATGTTGGGACCAGAACGAGGAGGTTGTCTGTCTCTGTATCGAGTCGTCGTGGGATGCGATGTAACGCACGACGCCCCGCACCCGATTGCTCCCTCCGAATAATTGAACCAAGTTATTCTTTCTTCTTTTCCATTGATTTCGCATTTAGGGACGCCAACCGACAACGCCTTCGGACTTCATTAAAAAGAGCTGCGCGTTTGGTTGGCGATGCTGCTGTTGTTTGTTTTTGCATTGAAAGAGGAGAGAGAACAGATGGAACGGGTTCTCTCTCCTCTTTTTCTCCTCTTTTTGTCTATGGGTAAAGAAATTACGAAGCGGGAGGTAGGATCGAGGAATTTGTGTGTGATTGAATTTATCGTGATGAAGACCGCATCGGCCTACTTTATAGGGCTACACGAGAGCCTATTGAAGGTGACATTTATTGATCGGAATATGTACGATCGAAGGAGATATCGCATTATCGATCAAGAAAGGAGGAGATATCATGCAATTTTTGAAGGTTCAGGAACATCAATAGAAATATTTTAATTATTTCTAATATAGGAAAATATCCTGATTTTCTTTAACAGTCTATATTAGAGAACTCGTTGTTAAGTATATCTATTATGGAGAAATTTAATTTTCGAGATATTATGCGAGAATAGTCATTGCGTATTAGTGGATCGCACTAGTTTCTCAGTTAGCCATTGTTGACAAAATCAAAAACGAAATAGGTCAAGAATATCGTGCGAGAGATCGATGATCCTAGTAAGAAATTACACACAAAGCCTGGCGTACCCTATACACAATAACTTGCTCTGTTTACCATGTCTATTTTGATTTACTTCTTTTTTTTTTCCCGGAGTGGCTGTCCGTACATGTACGTGGAAGTAGATCCGGCAGTTGCCTGAAAAGCTCATGGGGTCGGGTCGAATGAGCTTGAGGATTAATTTCAGATGGCTTGGACAATACAATTTAGCTATATAGCCTATCCTACTTGTAACATATCCCGTTTACTCTTTCCGAGTAAGTTCCGATATGAGGATCCAATTCACCGCCAACGACTGGCCATAAG
Source organism: Syzygium malaccense (assembly GCA_031216405.1). Taxonomy (NCBI): domain Eukaryota; kingdom Viridiplantae; phylum Streptophyta; class Magnoliopsida; order Myrtales; family Myrtaceae; genus Syzygium; species Syzygium malaccense. The sequence goes on from CM062258.1 coordinate 12,368,734, forward strand.
TAGAAAGAGAAGGAAAAGTCGAAAAAAGGAAAAAAAAATAATTTAAAAAAATGTTCGCATTGCCGTCGGCCGTACCACATGGAACGACCGGCGTCCGCGTCAGCGATTTCGGGCCTAAATTGACCGGATAGGCTGAATCGGCACCAGTATGAAAATGTGTACGACTAAATCGGTCAAGTTGAAAGGCTTAAGATCGGATCGATACAAATGCAATAGGTTTAGAACTTGTTCTCGGATACTTTTCCCGAGCAGGCGCGGCACCGCCCCGCACCTGATTATTCTCTCCAAATAATTAATCGAATTATTCTCTCTCTCCCTTCCTCTTTTTTTTTTCCTTTTTGGTCATTTTAATGGTCGCCTCCCCGTTCCATTGATTTCGCTTTAAAGAAACGGACCGACAACGCCTTCGACTTCGTTAAAAAGAATTACGCGTTGGTTGGCGATATTATTATTATTATTATTATCATTATCATTGCATTGAAAGAGGAGAGAGAGAGAGAGAGAGACAAAACATGGAATCAGTTTTTTTTTTTGTGCGTGCGTGCGTGCGTGCGTGGTGCGTGTGTTGGTGTGCCCACACGAGTCAATTAAAGAATAGGGGGGGCGGCTTCTAGAAATCCGAAGTCGTCGTTGTTGCTCGCGAGAACGCACAGCAAATGCGGGGCTGTCCAACGTTGAACCACAGTCCCGTTCGTCATCGTTTCTCGTCCCTTGTCCGACGTTGGGGATTTCCGGGGAGGGGGACCGCGAGCTGCCTCGAGGCGGCGACGCCGAGGGGGAGAGCGGGTGGCCCTCCCTCGATGTCTCGGCACTTCCGCGGGGGAGGGGGGGGGGTTTGTTAAGTATGTTATGTAGAGTAACCTAATCCTCGAGACATTGATTGCAAGCTGCACAAGAAAATAGTCGTCGCGTGTTCAAGGATCGCTTGCTTCCGTCCACCGGTGGTTGTTGACCAAATTCAGAACGAAATAGGTCGAGAGTACAGCGAGAGAGATGGCGAGATCGATTTGACGCTAATCCTAGTAAGAAGTTAAAACACAAAGTCTTGCGTATCGGATGCATAGTAATTTGCTCTGTTTACCATGTTATATACTGAAAGAGTCCATTTTGATTGCTTTTTTTTTTCTCTTTTTCGAATGGCTATCGTTACATGCACATGGAAGCAGATCCGGTAGGTGCCCGAAAAGCACGTGGGGTCGGGCCAAATGAGCTCGAAGATCAATTTCAGCTGGCTTGGACAGAGGCAATTTAATTATATAGTCTATCACGCTCGAAATATACTACTTCTACTCTTTACGAGTAAGTTCTGACATAAAGATCCAATTCACCACCGGCGAGTCGATATCCAGATTCAGTCAGCCATGTCGATAAGAACATATAGCGTCGCTGATCTATACCCTTTTTTTTCCCGCGATGCGGGAGTACGAGCGCAAAGATCCGACTATCCGGCAGCTCCGCATTCCTATTGGCTTCGAGGTCATGTGGATCAAAATGCGAATGGTCCTGGAGGTGGGACAAAAATCTCACGATGCAAATTTGACTAGCAATAGCGGATTACCCAAAGAGGCCAACCACGCCACAACACGAGCTAGGAGCATCCGTGCGATTTTTCCAAAATCTTGACTTGTGGGAAAAAGGCTATCTAGCTACACTTAATAGCCCGGCCTTTGACAAAGATGCCAAAAGCATATGTCCTTCTCTTTTTTTTTATTGTTTTTTGACAATTCCACTCCTAAAAAGGTCTTACTACCATCCTTTGGTTCCTCAATAATAAAAAAGTTGGCGTTTTAAAAAAAAGCTCGGGGAAAAAAAGCAGGGCTCCTCGTTGTCCCACATGGAATTCCTCAACCGATGATTCCGGGGTCCACCCCCAATGTTTAGCGAGTACCTCAGCATTTTTTGCATGCTTTGGACGTCGTCTTCGGCGTGTGTTCAGGTCGATCGGTACTTTCGACTTTTTGACTCTCGCTGTTGATTCTTGCTCGACTTTCTGGGAATTTGGTTCCTGTTTGATATTGAACGCCTCGCATGTTCCAGAAAGCATGTGGAAAAGTAGTGTCGGAAGTCCTAGACCCTTGTATATGGAACGCGATCGGTTCCCGAGTTGGTCGAGTCGTTAATTCTTTTTCCCGAAATTTCTGTGATTTCTTCTGCGTGACGCCTTCTCATGCTGTCGTGCAAGCAATCCATCCGTGCTTGTTTTTATATATATTTTTTATTTTAACCAAATGCTCATGAGTTGATTGCCTCGGATAGATGTTTGAGCTTCGATTTCATTCCCTAATAAGATTTGGGGCTTTCGATGCAATTTTTCGAAAGTATAAAAGATACGATATAGAAGATCATCTTAAATCACATTGGTTTTTCTCCTGAAATGGCAAATTTCATTTTTGTCATTCGACAAGTAAAAAGGTCGATAAGTGGCTTCTGACATGTGATGGTCACATCAAACATCCTTAACTAATTTATCCTTAAACTAGAAGGATCAAATATATTTGAGGTGCTAGGCATGCGCGCAGTTCATTAAAAATATTAGATTATGGGCATCGTCATGTCCTAACTACTTCAATTAAGAAACAATAATGTGGAGTTTATTGTACAACTTTGAGATGTGATTTGTCGTGTTGGATGCATTAAGGGTACGAAGGATCAATATAATGTGTTGTGCTTGATTGACTCAATTAGGGTATGTAAAGCAACGTTTCTGTTCCCAGAAATAATTTTTTATCAGAAATAGTTTTTTCTATTTCTATTTCTTGGAACAGTTTCTGACCAAAAAATAACGTTTAGTAACTACACAAAATTTTTATTCCTAGAATAGAAAAAGAATAGAAACGCGTTTAGGGTGCGAATGATCCATTTCTATTTCATGGATGAGTTTCTCCCTTTTGGGCTACCGGAGGAGGACGACGGGTGGCGGTGGGGGGCGGTGGGGGGCGGAGGACGGTGGTCGGCGGCGGCAGAGGATGGCGACCGGCGGTGGGAGGCAGTGGAGCACGGTGGTCAGCGGTTGAGCATGGTGGCATTGGGCGGTGGTGACCGCAGCGGGGGGCGACGGCGGGAGGTGGCTGGCGGCGGAGGGTGGCCATTGTCGGTCGATGGAGCACGGCGGTTGGTGGCGAAGGATGGCTGTCGATGGTGGGTGACCACCGACGTCGGGTGACCAGAGGCGGGAGGTGGCCGGCGGCCGAGGGCAGCTAGCGCCGGGTGGTGGCCGGCGTCAGGCGGTGGCCGGCGTCGGGCGGTGGAGTACAATGGCTGGTGGCGGAGGATGGCGGCCGGTGGTGGGTGGTCGGCGGCGGCCAAGGATGGCGACCGGTGGTGGGTGATCACCGGTGTCGGGTGGTTGGCGGGGGGAGGTGGCCAGCACCGGGTGGCGGCTGGCGTCGAGCGATGGAGCACAGCGGCCAGCGGTGGAGGACGGCGGTCAATGGCAGGTGGCGACAAGCGTTGAGCGGTGGAGAACGATGGTCTACGACAAGAGGCGGCCAGCGGGCGAGAGGCGGCCGGCGAGCATTGGCCGGCGGGCGGCGGCGAAAGGCGGGCGGTAGGTGGCAGCGAAGGACGGTGAGAGGCGGCGGTGGGCGGGTTGCGGCCGATGAATTGTTTCTTATTTTTAAAGAATTCTAGAAAAAAAATCATTTCTTTTTTCTTGTTCCAGAAACAAGAAACAGATTTTTTTTGCTTCTTATTTCTGTTCCAAATCTATTTCTGGAACACTTTTTTGGAACAGAAACAAAAAAATAGATTTTTTTTACTAAATGAATTTCTGTTCTTTTTCTGTTCTGGGGAACAAAAGAACAGAAAAACAAAAAAACAGAACCGTTACTAAACAGACCGTTATTTGTCCCATCCAAAAGAGAAAAAAAAATGGAAACTACACTCGACCCATGAGAGTTTAGTGCTACATGTTGGTAAGAGAACGACCTTATTCAAAATTTGGCGTCTGTTCCATTGAAAATTTCATCGTAAAGGAAAATATTATTCATGAAATCATTTCCAAGGAAAATAATTAATTTTCATTTGTTTGGCGATTTAGGGAAAGCGATTTAGGGAAGTCATTTTTCTCCTGTCTAAATTTGTTGTTTTCGATAATTCAATTAGTCTTCTGTCGTCCAAATACTGAAAAGTCGGAAAACAATTTTTCGGAAACAGTTTTCCTTCAAACAAACGGACCCTAAATTTGGGTCTCGTGAACAAGCATGTAATAAGCAATGTTTCGATTTAATATCAATCGCGTAACATTTCTTAATTCGTCTTCCTTCCAATCGGTTCTCTCGCGCGGCACAACAAAGGGTTGAAATTCGTAAAGTTCCAGACATGGTTGGGCTTAACTCGAATGAGTCCGGTCCACGGACTTTTCTCTATGTCTTTGGGCCGGTGTTACGAAGAGTTAGGACCACAATGGAAGAGTCTGAAATGGATGAACATTGCATTACTGTAATTTCTGCATGACACGATGCAATTAAACTTTACCGTAATTTCCTGAGGACCAGGATGACTTCATTTTGCGCCCCTTGTGCATGGTGTGCGTCCAGAAAAAGGGGAAAATGCTTACCATGAAGGTCAAAATTATTGTTTGCGATCCGATTTCCCTAAAAAAAAGGTCGTCAGGTAAAAATGTCAGTTGTTCGATATTTTGAGCTCTAGTTGATATAGAGCTTGATTTGAGCATTTATATCGCTTAATGTCAGATTGGATTTGTTGTAGTACAAGAGTGCATCGTGTAAGAGAAGTCCCATGCATAGATTTGATGCGGTGAGAAGCAGTTCATATGTCCCGATTGGCAGTTCACTCGGATATGCTGTTGATGGTCGAGTTTCCACCTGGCGGGCCCAAAAAGTGGTGTCGGAGCCGATGGTTAATTTTCACGGACTTCATCGTGATTTCCAGTGAAAATTGTCAATCATAGTCGGTTGGTCATAAAGAGAAAATAGATAGTTTGTCTATTGTGATGTAGTAAAACAGTCCCAAGTTGCCGATTGATAATGGCTAGGGGTGTGCAAACGAATTGGGACCTGCCCAGACCGCTGGGAACCGGTCCGGTTCCCAGTTTCAATTTTTGGGAACCAATGGGTGTCGGTCTGGTTTCTGATTCCTGGTGTGGAACCACCTACCTGCCCACCCAGACCGGACCGGTAATATAATATAATATATTTTATTTATTTAAATTTTAATTAAAAAAAGAAGAAAAACTAAATCCCTAAACTAACATAACTCTCTGGACCCTAAATGACTCATGCTGAGCTGAGAACCTCACGCTCACTCTCACTCTCTAACTTTTCTCCCTAACTCTTCAGCCTCGACTCAGAGCGTGGACTCCGTCTCCGTCTCTCCGGCCTCAACTGTCAACTACCCACGGCCACACCTTTGGCCCTCACTCTCGGTCGCCTTCAAGTAAGTTCGAATCCCTAATCTTTAATCTACTCACTAAATCCCTAAATCTATAAGTTGTTTGTCTGTTTGGTTAATCTAGCCCAAAAACTCTAGAAAAAATAGAACCCTAAATCTCTAATCTGCAATGTGAATTGTCAATGTTGGGTACTTCGGCACTGATTGAGAGAATGTCGTGCCCAAATGAAAATCGGAACAGAGTTGGCAGGAGATGGTGAATAGGGGAGAGATTTTGGGTTGTCTCCGACATTAGCTTACTGTACTTGAGTTAGAGCAGTATTGCAAGTGGGAGTGGCAGCAGCTGAGAGCGTGAGCAAGGTTAGCGGTGCTTTAGGGTTTGACGTTCTGTCGGAGGAAGAGTTGAGGGGTCAATGTGTGATAAAGGGATCACTCGATGCTTCAGAGTTTAGGAAGTGTCGATAATTCCAAACTTCTTTTTTGTGAAATTTTGTTTGGTCTGGTCTAGTCTGCATTTATGTTTAACTTCATCTTAATTGATACATTAATTTGCTTAATCCTATTCTCATGGTGCCTTGTTTTGTTACGAGAAAATTCATCAAAGAAATTATTGTCATGCATTCTTGATGGAGTTAGTAAGGATACTCCAGCTCGTACTTGTTGGCTGCTCTGTGAGCCGTAGTCACCCATGTTTTCACTGGATTACGTCGAACCCATTTTGCGACAGGATAAAAAAAAACATTATGTCGATTGAAACATTCCTCATGTAGGTGCTTTTGGTGCTTCAGGCATTGGATCAAGGATGTTAAGCATTCTTGGTTGGATGATCAAATGTCCCTCAATTGTCATCTGTTTTATATTTAGGGTGAATTTCTATCTAGTTCATGCAATTCTTTCGTACTATGAAAAACTACAAAACTATTCCGCTCCTTGGCTGGTGGGGCCCGTTCCATGGACCCACTCAGGAATCGGACTGGATCGGCGGTCCAGTTCCTGAGTGGATCCATGGAGCTAATGGGCGATTCCCGGTTTCAATTTTTCAAAACCGATCTTTAGTAGACGGTTCCCGGTTCTAGGGTGGAAATCGCCCATCCGGACCATGCGCATGCGCACCCCTAATAATGGCTTTTGTGCCTCACTGCAAGTGCTTCGATAAATAAACTGAGTATCAATTTGAGATATAATAGCGAAAGTTCACACCTAAAAAACGGAAAAGCACACATATGTCGAGCAATATCTTATAGGCTGCTTTGGATTCCGTTTTTTTTGTCATGATGCTTGGAAAGTCGATAAATAGGTGGAACCGGAACGAGTATTTCAAGATGAATATTGACGGTAGTAATAAGGTATCCGGAGAAAATAAAACAAAACAAATTCTTTTTTCCCTTGAGGCGGCATCCTCTGAATTTGTACTGCACTGCTCATAGTACACGGGGTACTTCAAATTCTTGGATTAATAATTGAAAAAAATGCAGCTCCTAGTCGGGTCAAACGTAAATCATAGTGTTTAATCGACGCTTCATCCAACACGAAGAAATACTTATATATGCATATGATGGGATTCATGTCCTCTGGGCCAGCCGTGTCCTTTTCAGCCTCGACCGGTGGTGTTTGGTTCCTCTTATCCAACATAAAGAAGTGCGTGTGGAAATGGGTGACCAAATCCCTAGGGTCCAATAATGCGCGGTATGCCGGTGTCAACATCGAAAGCTCGGGATTCGCCAACCAATTGACATTTTATTGTCGATCGGTGACATCCGACGGCGGATAATGAATCGTGTATTGCGTGGCGTTATACAGTATGGAATACCCGATGCAAAAAAATCGACTTTGAAAATTTCGGATAATCACACTCGCTGATGCACTGGAAACAAGTCGATTCACTTTCTCCGGCTTTGATTACATCTGTTTTCTCTTGCTAAGTTGTGACGATCACGACAAACGTCCGTTGTGTTGGAGTTTATACTACTCAACTTCACACAAATCTCGAACAACTCCCCTCCTTTTTGCTCCTCCCAAATCAGCCACTGTGTGTGCCTCCCATCGTCTCATTCTCCGGAGAAACTGCTATCACCGGTTATATGCCGATGCCGCCGCCCCGCCACTCTACTGTCATCGCCACCCTCTCTCTCTCTCTCATTTTTGAAGTCCATTGACAACACCCAATCATTTTAAACTCGCGATTGGGTTGCAAGCAAGCTCGACCTGACGCACTAAGTAAAAAATTCATTTACAAACCACATTTTTTTTCTGGTCAAAATTGCACTTCCGTAACAAGCATCTTCTCACCATTATCAATAATTGGTCACTTACAACCGAAACCCTCTGATATATATATATATATAGTTGTGGTTGAATGAAGTTTTGTAAGTTACATGTTCAGCATACATATTTCACAACCGCAACATCCGAAACCAAACGCCGTCAAAAGGCGCGGCGCCCCATTTCACAGCTAAAAGTGGCTGCAGGAGAGCTGGGCCTGACATCCTCCGTTCCAACCGAAGGTTCATCTTTGATCAGCCGATGAACAACGACGACAAGCGGGCTGTCCTCAAGGAGAGGTCAAACAATGAGCTCGCAAGGCCGTTCTCATCTACTTTTGAATCCTGCCTCGTTTGGCTAGCAAGCCGTTTTTTCAGGTTTTCTATCATTGTGCAGCAAGGAATCGATGGGCGCGCACATGTAGGGTTTATGCCTCAAATTATTGCGATGGGTGTCCCACTCAAAGCTCCATTTTACCCCAAATGATGGAAAAGCACTCGCGGTGCTGTCGGCATACACATATGCCGGCAGCAAGTTAGCGGGGCGACCGACTTTTTTGTCGTTTTGTTGACTCGGCCCTAAGCTTAAATCAAACTATTCTGATTTCATATTCTTTTCCAATGCTTATCTGCTTCTTGGGGCGGAATTCTATTGCGCCGTGCTAAAAATATGGCGTTAATACCCCGAAAAGTCATGAACTAGTATACTTGTGACAGATTTACCTGAACTAATTTTTTAACCTCCAAAAACCCCAAATCGGTGCCCTTGTGATAAATTTACCTCAAACTAATATTTTGACCATCGAAAATCCCAAACCGGTACATTTCTGACAAATTCACCCTCCGTTAAACTACATTAATACCACGAAAAATCGCAAATTGATAAATCTGTGAACCCCAAACTGGTACACCCATCGACTGCTCCATGTTATCCAACTCAGCAATTTGACGACAAAATTTGACGGGACCTAACGGAGGGTAAATTTGTCACAAGTGTACCAATTTGGGGTCTTTTACGGTCTAAAAATTAGTTTGTAATAAATTTATCGCGGTTATACCAGTTTAGGATTTTTTTTGTGGTATTAACCCAAAAATATATGAATTTTTTTTTTCTATATTGGTGTATTGCTTATTCAAACTAATCCGAACTAACGGAAATTAAGGCGGCAATCGTCGTATTTGACTCCGCGAACCCATTCGTGTCCCGACACCTGTACATATATTGACTCGCCCCTCTTCGATGATCATGTGTGATGCCGCTGTTATTTTCTTCATTCGTGTGACGGCAAAATCATTTTGTGCTTGAATTTTGAAGCCAAATATCATTTCTTACATGTTCACGCGATATGTTGCAATCCGTGCACAGGAATGATTTATCCTGAAAGGAAGAAATTAAGGCTGTCTCCAAATGGACGATCGTTTTTTCCGGCCGTCGAATGAGTAGTAGCGGAAGATGCTAGACACCGGAAGGACTTTCAAAGGAACGAAATGGACGGCCATTTGGGTCGCGGTCCGTCTTCTGTTTCGTCCTCTCTACCGTCGCCCGACCCCCTCCGACCCTCGCAAGCCACTCCTTCACCGCGTCCATCTCCAATCCTGCACCGTACGTGCCAACATGGGATCAAGGCGGACGACCTCGGATTGAGCATCGAACTAGATTCGAGACTCGACCGCACCTAGCCAAGGGCCAAGTTTCGACCACGACGGAGACAGGCCGTTTAAGTCGGTCGACCTCTTACGATCGGTCCAAACGTGCAACGCGAAATCAATTTATGAGGTTCACTAATCAACTTATTTTTTCTATATTTTGAAACTCAGTCATAAGTCGAAAGAGGCCACATGTAATATACATGAGATAGGAGGGAAAAGTGTCGGAAAAGTCATAATTCTATTAATTTAATCATAAGCTTTATTTTCGTGTCAATTTAGTTCTAAATCTTTTGAAATAATGTCAATTTAGTCATTCCGGCTAATTTTGGCAGGATATTGCTAATATTGACATCCGCTAGCCTACATGGCACCGCAAGTACTGACGTGGATAATTTTATAATATTTTTTCCTTTTTTAATTATTTTTCTATTTTTTTAAAAATGTTTCCTTTCTTTTCTTTTTTTTCTTTATTCCTTCTTTTGCTAGTGACCGGCCGCCGGCCATGGTCGGGCGAGCTAGCCTTGCCAAGGCGAGGGTCGCCGTCAACCGCCACAGGCAAGGCTAGGCCAAGCAAGCCCAGCGAGGGCTGCCCTCACCAGATCTGGCGAGGCCGGCCCTCACCCAAGCCACAGCGGCCTCAACAAATATGGCGAGGAGAGCCCTCGCCGAGGCTCTACCTCGCCCATGGCGTTTGATGCCGAGCCTTGGCCTAGTGGAGGCCAGCCCGCCCAGCCATCGCCTGCGGCCGGTGATTGGTCACCTGCCAAAGGAAGAAGAAAGAAAAAGAAAAAGAATAAAAAAGGCATTAAAAATATTATTATCAACCGTCCAAGTTAGTGTTGACGGTATCACGTAGGCCAGCCAATATCCACGTCACCAATGTCTAATGCTTTTCCCCGATACAGGATATATACGGAAGAGACAATCTTTCTCTCAAGGTGCTATAAAAAGCAATTCCCTTCTGTTGTTATTATCTCCACTTGACTAAAAGATCATCGAACGGCGTGGATGGAAAGCAACTCCGAACAAGCCGATCCCGTCCGTCCATTCCGCCACCGCTACCGACACCGACCTAATTCTTTTTAATTTGTTGGCCCCCTCCTTCCAGCCCGTCTCCTCTCCACTCGTCCACTTGTCCACATGGGAAGCGCTCGTGCTGCGTCATTTCCCCCACGCAAAAAACCCAACAAACAGTATCCCCCATCAACTTACAAACCAAGCTGGCAATGAAAAATCGTTTTTTAAACCATCGACAAATCAACAACCGTTTGTTTTACACCTTCTTTTTGAAAAGTTTCGCCAAGATTTAAAGTATCATTCAAATAGCAAAAATCTCGAATCGGCACACATGTGACAAACAGAGGGTCAAAAATCCAAACCGATCGACTGTCACGTGTCATTCAGCTCAGAAATTCGACGGTAAAATTTAACAGAAACTAACGGAGGCTACATTTTTCATAAGTGTACCGGTTTGGGGCTTTTATTGGTCCAAAAAATTAGTTTCGGGGTAAATTTGTTACGAATGTTCCAATTTAAAGTTTTTCATGATATTAAACCCTTAAAAATAGTCAGCCGAAATATGGGAAAAGACCCAAGCCCTGTCGCATCTATCGATGCGTCGACAAATTTCAAACCTCCGATGCATCGATTATGGATTTCGTAACCACCATTCTCCACACCGGCTAATGATCGGGATGGACGAGACACCAAGTCGAGCTGCCGACGGCAGACATCATACCCCCGGAATCTTTACCATATCGTCATGTAAATCGGCCTTTTTATATACTCTAATGGGGGGTTTGCTCGGTCTAATGATTCACATGCTCATATACTAAAGTGCACGCGACGTTATTATTTTATCCGAGACTTTACCTAATTTCAATTTTATCGGCCATTTAATATTTTTTTCGGCTTGACATGCGAGAGGGCTGTGGAACTTCATGCTTGCGTAGCGAAGCCGTAACTGTACACGTCGGCACTCCCTCCGCCTACTTCAAGTTCATGTTGTAGATGACCACTTACATTGCACATTGTGATATTTCAAAAGCAAGGAGATTTGACTATGATTTGTGTGGTAAAGATAAGCTTTTCCTTGTCCCCAAAACAATTCTAAAAAGATGAAGTCATTGTCATAAACACAGTATATGCCTAAAAGAATTTATAATTAATAAGCCGTAAAATTATCTCCTTATGAGAGAATTTCCATGCTTATAAGTTTAAGTAAAATTGACTTTACGATACCCGGCATGTTTTGTGGTAGAACGAAAATATGCAATTTTTTGTGCAAAAAAATATAGAGAGGAAATTTTACTCTGTCGCTTAGAATAGAATTCGTAGTGGAATAGACTGGCGATATGTGAAATATATATATATGAAGAACTGGAAAAAAAAAACTATAACAGTAAGATTGACCATACTACACACAGTGTACGATGTGATCGAGAAAAAATAGATAGTTGTTAAAATGAATCGGTACCATAACATAGAGCGTAAAAATACTTTGGTTAAATCCAAATACAAATGTACTAAAAGTATAATATTAGAATCACTTGATTAAAGAAGGATGATTGCTTACACGATGACAAAATGATTGGGTCCAATTCAATTATGCTCTTATGCCCGACGTTTTGTGTATTTGAGTCGCTCTGTTCACTTTGAATACACAAATTGAGAGCCTATATGTTTGAGCGTTCTATGGAAGTTTGAGTCATTTTGTGGACAAGAAATAAGAGATTGGAGGGTGTGATTGATGGTTGGGATTCGAGTGAGGCACTCTGAATAATTGTTCCATTGGTTGATATATAGCATCATTACGAGCAACACTTTTCTTTATCTCTAGTTAGAAGAAAAAGGAAAGAAAAGAAAAGGAAAAAAAAGAGAAGGAAAGAAAATATAAAATATTCGCAAAAAATCATCCATGTAACCTGCGGCCGTGCCACGCAGGATAGCTGGCGCCCACGTCTTTGATGTTTGGCCAAAATTGGCTATAAAGACTACATTGGCAAATTGTCCAAAAGTTTAGAATTTAATTGGCGAAATTGAGACGTTTGTGATTGAATTAGCTATTATACAATAGGTTTATGAATTTTTGGATAATTATCTCAAAAAAACTTTCCCAAACCATACCTTTGATTAGTAGGTTATCAGTTATGAATATCATTCATATGAAAACTTAACTGAATGTAAATGCGGGCGGTGTCTATATTTGTAACATACCAATCAAATGAACGATCGAGGGAAACTTTCCTCTAATCAGGAATGGAGGAAGATACCGTCTGTAGCTCAATTCAGTCAATTGACAATATAGAAAATACAAGAAATCATCACAATGATCAAATCATCAGATTTAGAAATTTCAAAAAAATTCTTATGCGGAACTGAATCAATCCCAGTGAATTTGATCAATCATCATCACAACGTCCAAAACATCCTAACAAATTAAGGTCTTGCTACGAAAATTCGGTTCGCTCTTTAGGTTTCGCGAGAGAGAATTTTGAATATCACGAATATCCAATCGAGATTCGACACGCCATTGTAATGAACTCATTATTGTCTGCTTGATTATAAGCCTTCGAAATAATTGCTACGTACGAAGCTACTTCCCCAGTGGAGGGAAGCGCTGAAAACTATGTGCAGACTCGAATCATCTGTTCATGGAGCGGTAAACCCTTCTTGGACTCGTCCATCGGGACAAACTTTTTGCCCTAGCGAGACCGGCATACACATCTTCCAAATGTACACGTACCTCTCCGCGGTACTGTTAACGATTACATCAGGTAGCGAAGCTTTCGAAGCAACAGTGCGCAGAAGACGACGAATCATTATTACCCAATTTACCAAAAACTCGACCGCAAAGGAGAGGAAAAGAGGAGAAGCTGAAAGTAGAGATTGCGGGGGAGCGATGGATTATGTCGGCCAAGTTTGGATTATCTTAAAGGGTTGATCAACGTGGCAGCCGTCCCCAGGCGACAGGCTCGCAGCCAAGTCGGAAACTCCCTCTCTACCCTCCTCCCTCTCTCTCTCTCTAGAAAACTCGTATTTATATTCTCGTACGAAACGCAAACCAGGGTTTTCATGCGGCAAGCGTTTCCTGGGATCATCCGAGCGAGAGAAGATCCCCCACCCCCCCCATGAGCCAAACGTATTCGTTCTTGCTCCTTTGTTCCGAATTTTTCTAGTTCGAAGGGGAAGGAGAGAACGAGAAAGGAAGGGCCATCATCGACCATGGAGGGTGAGTTTTTTACTGCAAAGCCGACCACGACAGCGACGGGGACGGCTGCCGAGAAGCGCAAGCAGAGGCAGCACCACCACCACGATCACCAGCAAGAGGAGAAGCCGTACAGGGGGATAAGGAGGAGGAAGTGGGGGAAGTGGGTGGCGGAGATCCGGGAGCCGAACAAGCGGTCCCGGATCTGGCTCGGCTCCTACACCACCCCGATCGCGGCGGCCCGTGCCTACGACACCGCGGTGTTCTACCTCCGCGGCCCCTCGGCCCGGCTCAACTTCCCCGAGCTTGTCTTCCAGGAGGACGACGAGCTCCGGGACCTGTCCGCCGCCTCCATACGGAAGAAGGCCACCGAGGTCGGCGCCCGGGTCGACGCCCTCCAGGCCTCTGCGGCCCAGCTCCACGCCTCCGAGCCGAACTCGAGCCAGGTGACCACGGAGAAGCCAGACTTGAACGAGTACCCAAAATCGGAGAACTCGGACGGAGATTGAATTAGAGAGAAGGATCGCCCATATAATCACCTAGCTTTATCCGATTTTTTTGGTGTTTTTTTTTCCAGTTTTGCTGTAGTTTGTAGTGGGTAACCGAGTTTTGATCTTTTCTTTCTTTTCTTAGTTTCCACGCGCCGATTGATCAAGCTGAATATGGGCAAAAAAGACTAAGGCCCTGCTGTAGTTTTTCCTTTCTTTTTGATAGGGAGATGACAAATATGAAATATATATGTCTGACGCTCGACATATGTAGAAGCAATTTAGATCATATCGTCCATCTTGTGTGCAGTTGCTCTTTGTATCTTTAGGTGTTTGACAATACACAGAAGCAATCAAGAAAGGGGAAAAGAACGACACAGTCTGTTGGGTCATCCATTGAATCAATTTTCTTGCTTCTTTCTTGAGATATGCACATCCGTCTGTTTTTATCTTTCTTGGGGTGAGACCAACGGGAGATTTGTTTCCTGGGGGAAGCTCGGGACATGAGGAGAAACTGGGACCTCGTCCAAGCAAGAGATGAGGAGGCGGAGGATAAAGGAACGAGGATGGACCTACCACTCTCTGCTTTTGGTTCTCCTGGGCCAGCTCTCGCAGAAGCTGGCGCTTAAAGAAAACAAAGTAGATAAGGAGATAAGGTGGAGTTAGCCACCAGGAGGAGCCGTTACTTACGTTGTTCCTGTGGACACCACAAAAAGCAATGGAACAGTATGTCTACTGAGAGAGAGGGAGAGAGTGGTCCAGAACGAATGAGGGAGGCTGTCGCCGTCATGGAGGAGGAGGCGGGTGGCGGGAGATTACGTGAAAGCTCCGCCTGCTGGAGGTGGGTGGCGAAGGATGGAGGAGGAGGAGGTGGGCGGGGTGGTGAACATCATTGCGTTTGCTCTGCCCTTTGCCTTTTTCTTCTCTCTCTCTCTCTTTTGGTAATTTCTTTATGTCGGGTCGGCGCACTCGTATGAGGAAAAAAATAATCGCAGACGGGGCCGTCCATGTTTTACTATAGCCTGTCGAGCAAAGGAAGCAAAGCGTGATTGTTCTGCAAACAGAGATGCGTGTATTTGTCGACCAAGGTTTGATTCTAATAAGTCGAGGGTCGCGATCGGAATACAGTATGATGTGGCCTACACATGTGAGCAGTGATACAGTAGTAAATTATATTAATAAACCGTGTTCATGTTAGGGGGGGTAGGTGAATGGTGCTCGACTGTTCCTGATTCGGAGATATTTCATGCCCTGTGAATTGTGATTATGTGCAAGGAAATCCTTACGACCGTAATTCTCTCCACCCTGTCCCGTCTTCGCGTCCATCGCTTACATCCTCATCGCAGCTCGTCGCACTTGCTCCACGCTGTCGTACCTCAGCTCTCGCTCTCCTTCGACTCGATCCGTTGGTATATCTTGTCGTTTCGGATGAAGAGAGAGAGAGAGAGAGAGAGAGAGAGAGAGAGCGCGCACGATGACGTCGACGGTTGCGAGTGTGCTTAGAGCGAAGACAAATTGGTAGTGGTGGTGGTCGTGACGGTGATTGCGACCACGGGCGGTGGTGATGTTGCTTGGGAGAGAAGAAATGGTAAAATGGAAGGAAAGAGAAAAGAAAGATATTAAAAAGGGGGGAACAAAACAAAAGCAAGGCATCTCTCCGTCCCAGCACTTTAAGTTTGCTCATAGGTCGATGTATCGAAAACAATTGTCCAAGCGAAGACTAGAAAATTCGATCACAAAAAAATGGGATCGGATCATGCGGCGAACAAAAACCCTCTCGCCAATTCCGTCGGGCCATTCGAGAGTGACCCAATCAATACGGCACGTCGGCTCCGAAAATAATATTTCCAAGAGTCCAACCTAATATCTTCTATACGCGTCGAGGTAAAATCAAGAAACTACTCCCTACGCTCTTGTTGGTCTAACGGGACCGAAATTCCTCGGCCGGTTTATGCCCCAAAAATCTCCTCTTAAAAACACGAACTACCGAAACAAAATTTCTCGTGGCACCGCAGGTTCCAAGAAGCACGCCTAGCAAAAATCGAACGGTGCAATGCCAAGCGCAACGTCACCCGACTCTCGACCTAATCTTACCTTTGACATTGGAACCTAAACGCCGCGAAGAGCTTTTCCGCGATTAGGGCAGAGAAGAACGTGAAGGCGTTGGGGTGGCAATTTACGAAGCTACCGAATCTCGCAAAAGGCCACATTTAAATTCCATCGCTCCGTGCCAACGTGGAAGAGATTAGAGACGGACACGCGTGTGCCGACCGACCAGAAGTGTCTTAAGTGCGAGGTAAAGTAAAACAAACGCGACGGCCGCGTTGAGCCGGAATAAATACCGAGCCAGACATTATTGGAGGGAGGGCGCGCTCTTTACGCGGGAATCCCCACAGCTTTTCGACGCCCGGTCTGATCTGCTCGAGCTGGGGAAGGACGGCGGAGACGGGGCCACATGCGCTGCCGCGTCACCATCTACGGCCGCCATCGAAAGCTGCTGCGCGCTCGATGGAGAGAGATATTCGCGGGACATATGCCTCGCATTATTGGACGGCCCCGCGCGTACCTTTTTTTCTTTTTTTTTTTCCTTCTTAATCTTTATCGAAAAGTTCGATGCACTTTCCGGAAGGGTTTTGGTTAGGTTGTAGTTCGAAGCTTATCGAGTTAAGGCAAGGGAAAAACGCCAGATTAGCATCGTGTTCTCCGACGAGAGCCTGCCACCGTGCCACGTGGCCAAAGTGTGGATTTTCCTAGAAACCACGTCATGTAATGACTTAGGAGAATGTCAATTAGCTCCAACTTCTGGTCTCTACTAGGGGCAAGCACTGGCCAGGGTCGCCGGGCTTTCGTCGGAATTTTGATCGGGCCCATTTGGCCCGATGCTTTTTCGGCCTAAACTGAGGCGAGCCCATTTGGCCCGGAGCGAGTAGGATCGGCAATTTCGGGTCGGTTGGAGATAGAGAGGCTGGAAATTCAATGACGTACTCCTTTTTTTTTCCGGGTAAAAATGTATGTTCTCTTGCTTTAGCACTTACATCTTCGGCTTTTATAAAATGGATTTTTCATACCTCAAACTCTACTAATCCATCCGAATTGTTAATCCAAGTCTACCACCGCCCCCGCCCTTTGCCGCTAGCCACCGCCCCCGCCCTTTGCTGCTAGCCAC
The DNA here is from genome assembly GCA_031216405.1 of Syzygium malaccense. Taxonomy (NCBI): domain Eukaryota; kingdom Viridiplantae; phylum Streptophyta; class Magnoliopsida; order Myrtales; family Myrtaceae; genus Syzygium; species Syzygium malaccense. The sequence goes on from CM062258.1 coordinate 12,385,858, forward strand.
CGCTCCCGCCACCTAAAACCGCCCCACGGATGCGCCTCCCCAACACGTGCCTACCGGAGCCCGAAAATGAAGGTATTTTTATTTCTCCAATCAGACTAGTTTGAACTGGAAAAAAACATATTCAGGACATGTGGACCGACAAGGCCAAGTAGAGCCCGAAAAAATTGAGCCGAGTTGGGCAGGCCGATCCAGGATTAACGACAGCCTAACGTTTTTTCTTTAGCACACCCTTAATTGCTACCACACACGTCGTGCACCTGTGATTGAATGTTGTGCAGTCAAAATTGTATGTAAAAATAAAAATTTGAAACACGGGTAAGCGACTAAAAGACTTATAAACACGGGCACGGGGGTATTATTCAATTATGCCGTGACCTCTACGCGTCGTGGTACCCCGACAGACACATGCCTTGACTCAAATCTATCATTCGTTAGTATTCTGTCCAATATTGCTTTAAAATGCATACATAGTTAAGCACGAGGATTTTTCACGTGGAATCTATAAGGTTCACCATGTCGGATCCATCTTGTAATCGCCTGCCACGTGTGTTAACACATAAGCATTTTAGCGGGATATTACGAAACAACTGTTAACGGGACTATATATATATTCGGATCAAGGTATCGGTTTGGGATTTCATGCGAGGTAAAAATTAGTTTGGGGGTAAATGTATTATACAGGTATCGATCTTAGATTTTTAATGGTAGCAATCCTTTTAATAAAGCAAATGAAAGGTTACGTCGATAATTAAACCCGCCACGCGTAGTAACATGCAACAAGACCCGTGGACCTCCAACGCGACGCCGGAAGATAAAACGAAAGGCCAAAGGCCCAAAGGCAACAAGTACTGCACCGTCCCATTGGTCTTGAAAAGCCCCACCCCCATCCAATAGCGGAAACCAGCGAAAGCAATATACTGATGAGCATGCCGACACTTACCGGCGAGGGCCGGCCACCCTCGCCGGTAGGCACGGCACAAGTGGGGTGGTGGCAGCTCCGGTGCCGCCCCTAACTCTCACCTCGCAGCCTCTTCGTTTCTCTGCTTGCTCGATGCTATTCTCTTTCATTTTTATTATTATGTTTACTTTTGCTTATGTTGGCGTGACTGTATACGCCAATGTTCCCCTTAGCAAACACGGGTCTCGCCTATAGGCATGTGGCCCTACTGGTAAAAGGATGAGAGGACGAGGCCTAAAAATATCAGGTTCGGGGTTCTGTCCTATGAACAACTAATATACTTCTACATAAAAGAGAGAAGTGAGACAAAAAAGAAAAGAAAAAGGAGGAGGATCCCAAATTGGATTCTTATGCCAATTAAAAAAGATCAAATTGATATGAATCAAAGCGCACAAGTACAATTTTGGGTCAAATTAATGTTAAAGGAAAAGTAAAAGAATAAAAGGGAAAGTGCAAGATACGGGATTAACTTTGTTTAGAAAAATAGCAAAGAAAAGTAAGGAAAAATGTACGAAAATTATAGAAATATGTTAAGGGTAGCTTGAGGTGTCAGGACTCGAATAAGAGAAAATTAAGGGCTATAAGTTTGGCGGAGCTATTTTCACCTTAAAAGAAAGTAAAGTGGTTAGTTGCTTTCTTTTTTTTTTTTTCTCTACAAAGGATGTAGTTTCCATATCACGTGGATTTTTTAATTTTAATTTTTTTTTGCAAATCTTAAGTGCATGGGTGTGATGGTGCATATTAAAAGCATTACTTCTTCATTCATCGTAAGATTTTACCTCTTTGCATTTTAGTTACGTCCGAGAGTGAAACTACCCAGAAATCTAGTTTTTTTTTTCCATTTTTTAAAGCAAACTTTTGAATTGATTGTCGATTAAAATGCATAAAATTCCAAGCATAACAACTTTTTAACGCAGACAAGTGTTTATAGACATGTATTTAGTCGTGCATATCGCTACTAAGCTCCTTTTTTTTTCAATTGTTTTTATATACGCATAATGGATGACCGATAATTTAACTTTAAAGACATGCCAAATAAAATCGCAATTACATTGGAGAACGCGGAAATTTACAAGATGAAGATCAATTAACTCAATGCTCTGCGCAAGTTAAGGAACAAAAATCAGAACTTCAATGAAACTATCCCCCGTTTTTAGGGTAATAAAAATCAATAAAAAAAAATCATTAAGTATCTACAAAGAGAACGTCAAGGTATTCCTATGCACGTAACTTTTTCGCGTCATTATTTTTAGTGTGCTTCTAGATACATTTATAGCTTCGACATGTTTTTCAGTAAAAAGTGCCTCATCGATGATAAAAAAAAAAGGAAGAAAAAAAAAAGCCATCGATTCCTTCCCATGCAAATTTCTTTTCGTTTCTTCACATTTCGCTCGTTCAAGAGAGCGGCGTCGGCGCGGCTTCCTCCGATCAAAACCCCCGCCGGCCGGCGCGCCAACGGAAGAACCAACGGCTTCTCCCGTTTTCCACGCCAGCTAACTAAGCTCGGCTCCTCGCGGCGGACAACCTCCGGGGGACCCGGCGCCTCGGTGAGCTGCCGAGCCGCCACGTGGACTCACGTGTCCTATTGACCGACCGCGCCGACCCCACACCCCCCCCCTCGTCCGTCATCACTCTCTCTCTCTCTCTCTCTCTACAGAATCACTACCTTGTCCCTCAGCGGTTACGTCAGCCGTGGAAACTGCCACGTGGGCCCCCGCCCCCGCGGTCGGGGCAGCGGGCGGATCGATCCGACGGCCCACGATCCATCTCCGGCTCCTGCGGACCCACAAGGAGCCTAGGGTTTGCTGAGCTTCCCCCCACCATGGCCTCCCGTGGTATATAAGATGCTCCACAGCTTCGCCCCAAGACGGCGCGGTCCAGTTGGTTCTGCCCTCCCCACCCACCCACCCAAAAAAAAAAAAAAAAACCGAAAAAAACCTCCGCAAATTTTTTCGCCGATTCGCCGCCGTCCTCCGGTCCGGCTGGCTCCGCCGGCGATCCTATCTTCGGCTTTATCCGCTCGTCGTCTCCCTCGTCTCGAAGAAAGCACTCGAGAGAAAAAAAAAAAAACGCACAAAATTTTTTCACGGCAAAGTTTCACGGTGTCTTAAGGGTTCAGATTTCCGGGGATTGTGTTTGTTCGGCCTGAAGGAGGAGGAGGAGGAGGAGGGGGAGGTCTTCGATTCTTACCGGGAAGAGGAAAGCAAACAGTTTTGTGAGAGAGAGTTTTAGGCGGTTAGGGTTTTCGATTTTCGCGATTTGGGACTAGTGTGATGGCGCAGATTCAGGTGCAGCACCAGGCCGCCGCCGCCGCCGCCGCCGCTGCCGCCGCCGCCGCCGCCGCCGCTGCCGCCGTGGGGGCAATCGGCGGCCCGAACGGCGTTCCGGGGGCCGGGGGCGCGGGCCCGTACCTCGCGACGTCGCTGTACGTCGGGGATCTGGACTTCACCGTCAACGACTCGCAGCTCTACGATCTGTTCAGCCAGGCCGGCCCAGTCGTCTCCGTGAGGGTTTGCCGGGACCTGAGCACCCGCCGGTCCCTGGGCTATGGCTATGTCAACTATAGCAATCCTCAGGATGGTTAGTTTGTCTGCACCTGAGTATATTCGAGTTCGATTATCTTTTTTTGCCTGACCGATTGTGTGCTTTTGGTGCGGATGCTGAATGAGACTCGAGTGTAAATTCGCCGCGATTTCGGTTGGGAGCTTGCTAATTTACACTGTTCAATTCGTGTCGAGCAATGCAAATGCTACGATTTGCAATTGCATTTGGCAGAGTACGGTCATTTAAATCGTCAATTTGTAAATGCGATTAATTGTCCACAAACTATCAAAGATTTTTGGGTAGAGATGCGAGGATTGCCTTGGCAGAGCAGCGTGGAGTTCCATGCGCATGATGTGGTCACGAAACCTTTTTATGATGTCTGTTGGGTGCCATCGTTTTTTTCCGCATCGCGGTCTTCTACTTTTATTAGCTACGTTGTAATTTCTGAATGAGAAGCCCCATTTTATGGAATTGCCCGTTTGGTGAAGTAGGCCAATTTGGAGTTGTCACGTAACTCTAGAAGATAGTTTTATCCTGGTAATGCACAATCACTTTGCCAGAACGCTAGATTGAGAGTGACACGTGAGCGACGCGATGCTCCATCTGTCACTTTCCTTTTAAAGAGACTATGAAATTTTTCCTGGAAGTTTGTAATGGGAGAGTTTGTGTCCTTGGAGAAGAAGGAACTATGGCATCTGATTTTGTGAAGCCATCTCGTTAAAACCCTTAGTTCTGAATTATGCTTCTATCTGTGCTGCCGAGGAAGAGTTTTCCTTGTTTCTTGTTTCTTGTTTTTTTTTGGTCGAATCTCCTTGTTTTTTGTTAAGTAGTGCAGTTTTTAGGCTGTCAGCTTGTATTCGACATTCTTGTCTTATCAGTCACAGGGTCTTTTCCAGTTCAAGCCGCTTTTTTCACAGCATTAGTTCTGCAGCTTTCGCTAGCTTTGTTGTTCATTACTTCTATGCTTGTATCACTACAGTCATCCCCTAGTCTTTGATCTCTTTGCCATGCTCTGTCTCCCTGATAGTGTTTGTGTGCATGCACGCGTTCTCATGCTTTTATTTGGAAGTTCACATGTATTTCTATGTTGAACTGATGCACAATAACGCAGCGGCAAGGGCCTTGGATATGCTGAACTTCACTCCACTGAATAACAAGCCCATTCGAATTATGTATTCCCATAGGGATCCTAGCATCCGCAGAAGTGGGACTGCAAACATATTTATCAAGGTACTACTAATTCCTTTAGTACACCTTTGAGAACTTTCCCCCTTAAATTACTTGACCTCAGTATTCTTCTCTCTAAAAGTATTAAATGAGGTGATGGATATATAATGGAGAATATGTCTAGTTTGTCTAGTGGCTCAATTTAATATTGCTTCTATGCTTTTTTTTTCCAAGCATTAATGTTTGCATTTTTTGCGGGATGTGTAGAATCTGGACAAGACGATTGACCACAAAGCGCTTCACGATACTTTTTCTTCATTCGGCAACATTCTTTCCTGCAAAGTGGCCACTGATGCTCTTGGCCAATCAAAGGGTTATGGTTTTGTTCAATTTGATAATGAAGAATCAGCTCAAAAAGCAATAGATAAGTTAAATGGAATGCTGATCAACGATAAACAAGTTTATGTTGGACACTTTCTCCGCAAGCAAGAAAGGGATACTGCTCTTAACAAGACAAAATTCAACAATGTGTATGTGAAAAACTTATCAGAATTGACTACAGATGAGGATTTGAAGAAGACATTTGGCGAGTATGGGCCCATAACCAGTGCTGTTGTAATGAAAGAAGGAGATGGAAAATCAAAGTGTTTTGGATTTGTCAATTTTGAAAATGCAGATGACGCTGCCAAAGCAGTTGAGTCTTTGAATGGTAAAAAGATTGATGAAAAGGAATGGTATGTTGGAAGAGCCCAGAAAAAGTCTGAAAGAGAGCTCGAACTGAAAGCGCGGTTTGAGCAGAGCATGAAGGAAACAGTAGACAAATTTCAAGGTGTAAATCTCTATGTTAAGAATCTTGATGATAGCATCGATGATGAGAAACTCAAGGAATTGTTCTCAGAGTTTGGAACAATTACTTCTTGTAAGGTCAGTAAGTAGTCTATTGACAACTTTTAAAAATGCCTTTGTCCCTCGTCTAACTTTTGAATAGGGAGTCCTTAAATTATCTTATTCCATGTGGTTAAACAGGTTATGCGTGATCCTAATGGAATTAGCAGGGGCTCTGGATTTGTGGCATTCTCATCTCCTGATGAAGCATCTCGAGCTGTAAGTCCTAAAATTGTTGGTGTCTGTTTGACATAGTATTTTACTTGCACAATATGTATCTGGGAAATATCATGTCCTTGTGCATTGCAGCTTGCTGGTATGGCTAATAAGATGGTTGTCAGCAAACCTCTGTATGTGGCACTTGCCCAAAGGAAAGAAGAGAGAAGAGCTAGATTGCAGGTAAATACCTGTGGTGGCATATTGCAGTAAGAATGATATCCTGGTTGTTTTTCACAGCTTTGATATATTTTCCTTCCTCATTCCCCGTTTGATCTGCTGTATTGCTTAATGTTGTTTGCATACATCTATCATCTTGGTGGCTTCGCAGTACACAATTTCAGTTTTAAGTATGCAATTCAAAAATTTACTTTTTGACTGAAGGGTGGGCATTTATTAATCTTGGTGTCTCCTCATCTGACAAGGCTTGAACATGCAAATAAATTTTTGGTTTTGATGAGTCAACTTGGGTACTTCATTCATTAGGAGTTTTGTATAATTTGTCTGACCATTTTGCAAAATTATCTTGTCAAGGTCATTAATTGAAAAGCTAAATAAGATATCAATTCAAGATGTCGAGTGTTTCATGATTTTCCCTCTTTCCATTCGGAATCAACAGTTACATGTAACTTGCTATGGTTTTTTCACTTGTCTCTTGGCATTCAATTTGCTGGAGATTTGACTGGTTATCAGGTCTTGTTGAAGCTAAGGGGTGATCGGTTTTTGGGTTAGTGAGTTCCGGCCTAGATTTGGGTACTGATCAGTGGCTCCCAGTTTCTGAATTGGCGAGTTCCAATACGATTCGCAGTTCAACCCGGGAACCTGTCCATTATACATTTTGTGTAAAAAACCTAATTGTTATCATAAAACTATTAAAATTGCACCATTTCACTATAAAATCATAAGTTGGTCAAGTGGTTATGTTATTCGTTAATATTGAGATCATGGTACAATTCTCAATGCTTGCAAAAATAAATTTTTTTTCCTAAAAGAGGCTACAAAATCAGTTTAGAACCGGTTGAACCTGTTTGGAACCGGTTTGAACCTGTTCTCAGGTAGAATGGTTCTGGCCTTGGACTGGGGAACCGAACCGGAATTGACCTCGAACCGGTTGGTCCAGGGCGGCTTGGTTTAGTGCTCAACCCTAGTTGAAGTATAACCAATCCATCGTGAGATTCTTCTGATTTCTGTTGTTGCTTTCATCTTCAGGTGCAGTTCTCGCAGATGAGACCTGTTGCTATGGCACCATCTGTTGGTCCTCGAATGCCTATGTATCCTCCTGGTGCTCCAGGTTTGGGGCAACAATTTTTATACGGCCAAGGTCCACCTGCCATAATCCCTCCACAAGTAAGTATCAATTTCTTCATAAGTCAATGTGGTGATGTTTTTTGTTAATTGGTTCCTTCTTTTGTCCTGAATAAACTTTGTTCATCTTGCCACTGATTGGTTGAATGTTGAGTAACTTTTCTTTAATAATCTTCTTTTTCTCGAAGATTCTTGCTATTCCTTTTGTGCCATTTAAGAACCTTCTGTCTGTAGCCCTTTCATCTGGCCTTTGTATTTGTTGAATAAGGTGTCTGTGTGCTATTCGGATGGGAGTTTATTGTTGCCCACAAAAGTGTGCGCTTTTGAACGTTTACCATGCGTAGTCTTCAATATCTGCTGATTCCATGCCCGAGTTATATGCCGCCTGGATCTATTAAACTCTGAATAAGGGACATATGCATTATTGAGTCAAAATAATATCGATTCACATTTTGTTATATTGATGCATCAACTAATATGGTGTCTTATCACTGTCAAAGGATGTATAATTGTTTTCTCTCTGCTATATCAATTAGACTTGGCAACTTTGTTTTGCAAACATCTCTTTATGTTTAAACTTCTCCTTCTGTGGTCCAAGTCAAAAGAATGTGTTTGGAGTTCTTGATGTAATATCAGGTCATCACATGCTGACCTATGAGCTTCATTGAAGGTCATCTGTTTGATTTCTTGGACATTGTTTCAGATATTTGTTGGAATAGTAGCAGATATGTCTGGGTGAGAGTCCATGTGGCTTGTGTTATATTTCATAAATTCGCGTATGCTTTACCATGATGCTATTTGTAATACAATTTTGATGTTGTTGATCTCATGTCCTCTCTAGGCTGGATTTGGTTATCAGCAGCAACTTGTTCCTGGGATGAGGCCTGCTGGGGCTCCCATGGCCAATTACTTTGTTCCCCTTGTACAACAGGGTCAACAGGGTCAACGTCCTGGAGGACGACGGGGAGCAGGTCCTGTGCAGCATAATCAGCAGCCTGTGCCGTTGATTCAGCAGCAGGTTGGTTGAGAGTGAATGTAGACATTTTGTTTTACATGACAGGTCATTATCTGTTCATAACTACCTGGTCTGTTTCATGTACCAGATGCTCCCTAGAGGACGCATGTATCGGTACCCACCTGGTCGCAATTTGCAGGAAGTGCCAATACCTGGCTCCGGAGGCATGTTTCCTGTGCCTTATGGCATGGGTGACATGGCTTTGCGGGAGCCTTCGGTTGCACAACCCATGCCCATCACAGCACTGGCTACAGCGCTTGCAAATTCTTCACCTGAACAGCAGAGAACAGTAAGTCAAAATAAAATTGCTTTGCAGTGAAAAGGTTTATCATCCCTCTATACTCAAGTCTGAAGTTGTGACCTCTGCTTTCTTTGATCTGTCACTCAGATGCTGGGTGAAAGTTTATATCCATTAGTGGATCAGCTGGAGCATGATAATGCGGCCAAGGTGACTGGCATGCTTTTGGAAATGGACCAGACTGAGGTTTTGCATCTGCTTGAGTCACCGGATGCACTGAAGGCAAAAGTCGAGGAGGCAATGGATGTCCTGAGGAGCGCTTCTCAGCCGCAGGCTAACAGCCCGGTGGATCAGCTGGCTGGTCTATCCTTGAATGATAACCTTGTCTCTTAAGCGTCTGGCTTGAAGGGGTGATGTTGGAGTGCAGGAGCCTTGTCGCATGTCCTTTGAGAGGCACCATATGTTTTTGATGGAGTGCTGAAAATTTGCTCAGTTTGGTTAGACTTTGGTATCACTTTCTTATAGACTGGCTTGCATGTTTAGCTGTGAAACCTGGTGGAGGATCGGAGATTTGTTTGAGATGCTTAGTTTCCATTGGTGGTAATGTTTGCTGTGGATTTGATTTGCTCTTCCTTTCTCGTCTTGTTCATCAGTCTATGCCCTTTGACTCTGGGTAATGGTTTGCATTAACATAGAACATTGTTGCCTGCATGAGTGTGTGGTAAAAGGGATAGAACTTGGTGTGTAGGGTTTTAGGCAAGGACTTTCGTTGATCAGAGCTTGAAACTTGCGACGAGATTGAAGATTAGAATTTTGGCGATCTTCGTAGGAGACAAATCTTCCCTCTTATATCTAGTCTCTACTTTCAAGTGTCTTGGGTTTTATTTGGTCGGTCGCTTGAATGATTTAGCCCGCACTGTTTACTTGGGGGTAGTTTGCTTGCCCGTCTGAGGGAGGGGAAGGTGCTAATGGAGGTTGATAAAGAGTAGCTGAGAGGAGTTTGGCTGTGGCCGAGTTCGAGGTCGTCTAAGCAAAAAGCATAAGACGTCGTCAATGTCTTTTCAGGACGCAAAGAGAAAAAGATAAAATAGAAAGGCTCGGAGTATTTCTTGGGAAGGAAGTCACATGGCGACTGGCTAAGCCGCCTTTGTCTCTTAAGTTTGCCCTGATAAAGATAAAGATAAGGGAATCATAATTTTGTGTGTACTATATTGTCAGAACTTGTTGGAGCACTTTTGAAAAGTCTAAGGAAGATGGGGTACAGCAATGGGGAGCGGCACTGGCAAGTCCCCACGTGTTGTTATTAGCTCCGCTAAAAGAGAAGGCGGAGGTGCACGTATAAAACAGCCAACCAAACCATCCTCTTCAACCTTAAGGGCGCACAGCCTTTGAGCCGAGACCAATAATTCATCAATCGTCACGGACATGACTCCTCCTCCTCCTCCTCCTCAATCCGTCCGATATATCGCCGACTGTCTCGTCAAACCACGCCGACTTCCCCCACATTCGGACCACCCTCTGCACTTGGCGCCGTGGGAGCTCGCCATGCTCTCCCTCCACTACATCCAAAAGGGCCTCCTCTTCCCCCTCCCTCCTCCTTACTGCCTCGACCCCGGCTTCGATCGCTCCGCTTTCATCCATTCCTTCTTGGAAAAGCTCAAGCGCTCTCTCTCTTCCGCCCTCTCCCACTTCTACCCGCTCGCCGGCCGCCTCGCCACCCTCAGGCGAACCGAGCCCCCTTTCCACACCGTCTTCGTCGACTGCGCCAACAGCCCTGGCGCCCGGTTCATCCACGCTGCACTTGACATGACCGTGGCCGACATTCTCTCCCCGACGTACGTCCCGTCCGTCGTCCAGTCCTTCTTCGACCACAACTGGGCGGTCAACCACGACGGCCACGCCCTCTCCCTGCTGTCCGCTCAGGTCACCGAACTCGCAGACGGCGTCTTCGTCGGGCTCTCCATGAACCACGTTATCGGCGACGGCACCTCCTTCTGGCTCTTCTTCAACTCGTGGTCCGAGATCTTCCAAGCGCAAGAGAAAGGCGGGGTTGATGTCGTCCAGCTGTCGTGTCCCCCGGTCCTGACACGCTGGTTCCCTGAGAACCACCCCGGCCCGATAAGCCTGCCTTACGCGGACGACCCCTCGTCGTTCCACGCCCTCTACGAAGTCCCGGATCTCAGGGAGCGAGTCTTTCACTTCTCCGCCGACGCCATCGCGGGTCTCAAGGCGGAGGCAAACCGGCAATGCGGTACCACCAAGATCTCGTCCTTCCAGTCCCTGACTGCCCTGGTATGGCGGTGCATCACGCGTGCCCGCCACTTCCCGCCCAGCCAGGTCACATCTTGCCGGATGACGTCGAACAACCGGGCAAGGCTGGACCCCCCGCTCCCACCGTTGTACTTTGGGAGCCCGGTCACGCTGTTGAGGGCGGCGACGACGGTGGGGGAGCTGCTAGGCGGCGGCCTTGGGTGGGTGGCGCTGCTGCTGCATGCGGTGGTGGCAGAGCACGGCGACGCGAAGCTGCGCGAGTGGAATGAGGAGTGGATAGAGAGACCGCAGGTGTACCGCCTGGACAAGATGTTAGATCCGTGCAGCATGTTGATGGCGAGCTCGCCGCGGTTCAACATGTATGGCAACGACTTTGGGCTGGGGAAGGCTTTGGCTCCGCGAAGCGGGTGCGCCAACAAGATCGACGGCAACGTCTTTAGCTATCCGGGCCGCGAGGGAGGCGGGAGCGTCGACCTCGAGATCTGCCTTTCGCCGGCCACAATGGCGGCTCTCGAAGCTGACGCTGAATTCATGGCTGCCGCTTTGATGGATTTGTAGGTCGGAGGGCCAACACCACACGGTGGTGTTATGTGCAAGTCGAGTCGACGCCATTAATTATTAGGAGGAATAAATACTTCTTGTTTGACTTGTAATGTTGACTTATTTCTCAATCTGTAGTGGATAAATTATGAGTTTATTTTATGCTTGTGTATGAATCGATCATCAGTCAAATCTTATTTTTGGTAAAAACCGTAAAGTAAAAGTTAAAGAGTGAGTTAGAGTGTGATAGACAAAACACTTCGAATTTGCACGCTGTAAAGGATAACTTTTTTTTTTTTATCAGAAGAAACATATTCATACAATTCTCACGACTTAGCTTATGAGTACAACGGCAAAGCATTGACACAAAGAAGACTCCAAAGATCGGGAGGGGGGTAGAGTTTCCAATTCTGTTGTAGAACATTTTTTCTTTGAGCCTTTGCTATTCAGTCTGTCACTTTGTTGGGCTCTCTATTACAAAAGGCCAACTTAATATCAGTAAAATTTTTCAACAGATCTTTGCCTTTCAAAATAAGCACATGTATATCCCACTTGAAATAATCTTCACATGTGACAGCTTTAATCAAGTCTAAATTATCCGACTCTAGTAGAAGGCAATCCTTTGCCCGTTCAGAGAAGAAGACTAGCGTTTCTAGAAGAGCACTGACCTCGGCTCGAGCTGCAGAGTCGACCCTCACTGTTTTTGCAAAACCATCTACCATTCTTCCATAGCTATCTCGCATCATAGCAGCTACTGTCCCCAATGTTAAACCTTCAATAAAGGAAGCATGAATATTGATCTTCAGAACTCCCTATTGCAGATTTTGCCAAATTTGAGGTAATTGTTGGCCTTCAACGGCTTTTCTTTTTCCTAAATTGCTTCCTCGTGCTTCATTTTACTTCAACTGAGCTGAATTCACCAGCTAATTTGGGTTTGGTTTCAGTCTTTGGAATGTGAAATTGTTCCTTGATTTCCAAATAAGCCAAAGGACAGTCGCAAGTAGCTCAAAAGGTATAGTTGTGACGCTAACATTGCAGAGCCATTCTTCAATTCTTGGGAGACCTTGATTGGGAAACTTGATTTGCAGTGAAGGATTGGACCAGACTTGTTTCGTCCATGGATAGAGGAGAAAAAGATGCTCAATAGTTTCGGGATGCTGGTGACATAGCTCACACATCGGTTCTGGTACAACACTTCTTCTGAATAGATTTACCTTTGTTGGTAATGCATTTTAACATATCGCCCATAGGAAAAATCTGATCTTCGGTTCTGTGTTTGCCTTCCAAATTTTTGTCCACAACGCTTCGGGGGTTTGATATGAGGAAGACGCCTTGTTTGGGTTTGGTTTCATTGTAAGGTCTCTGTTTCTATTATAGCCACTCTTGGCTGTATAGGATCCTGATTTGGTATTTAACCAAACTAGTTTGTCTTCAGTGTCATGTGTCCTCAGTGGGATTGCAAGAATTTCTTCGACAAGCTATTCATAAAAGAGCTGCTGTAGCTTCGATTCATTCCACTTCGACTCCTCCTGCAAAATTAACTCAGCTACCCTCTTAGGCTCCTCACGATTAGGTGGACCCCCAATAACTCCCCTATGAAGCCATTTATCTTCTCTAATGTTAATCTGTTTCCCATTGCCCATAGACCACATAATGGAGGGATGGATAGATGCTCTCCCCATCAGAATACTAAGCCACCCCCATGATGGACGATTCCCTTTCCCTGCATGCCAGAAATCACAATTAGGGAAATACAGCCCTTTCAATACTTGAGCCCATAATGAGGAAGGGTTTTGGGTAATTCGACATGCTTGTTTTCTCAACATAGCCCCATTAAAAGTCATTAGATCCCTGAATCCAAGTCCTCCACTGTCCTTTCTTCGTTTCAGAACATCCCATTTCCTCCAATGTAGTCTAGCTTGTGTTTCACCATTTTTCCACCAAACAGATGCTATTTTCTTTTCAATTGCCCTGCAAATGGAGACGAGGATTTTAAAGATAGCCATAGCATATTGGGGTAGTGCTTGCACCACTGCTTTGATGAGTATTTCTTTTCCAGCTTTTGATAGCAAATTTTCCTTCCAACCTGCTAGTTTCGTGTTTACTCTTGCTAGTATCCAAGCAAACATATGTTTTTTGATGCCCCCCAGTCTGAAGGGATCCCTAGGTACTTCCCTGTCTTCTCTAATTCTGGAACTCTAAGCTCATATGACATATTCTATCTCAAACTCAGTGGACAATCCTTACTGAAATATACCCCTGACTTGTTTAAGTTTATTGATTGCCCAGATGCAAAACAATATTGATTCAAAACAGCTGCAACATTCTGGCATTCCATAATCATTCCATCAAGGAAAAAGATTGAGTCGTCTGCAAACAAGAGGTGAGACAGCGTGGGACAGAATCTATTCAGCTTGATCCCCTTTATACTTCCATCCTCCATTGCCTTTTTCATCAAAAAAGATAATACATTGCCCACCAAGATGAACAAATAGGGAGAGAGGGGATCACCTTGTCTAATTCCTCTTGCTGGTTGAAAATAGGGTAGAGGCTCTCCATTTAGCTTGACACTAAAGGATACAGTAGAGACACATTGCATAATCCACGTCACCCATTGATCACTAAAGCCCATCTTCCCCATGCAAGCTTCCAAAAAATCCCATTCAACTCTGTCATAAGCTTTTTGCATATCAAGTTTAAGCACTGCTTGAAATTTTGTTTTTCTCTTTCTGATTCTCAACTAATGTAGCACCTCTTGGACAATTAAGATGTTATCCTGACTTTGTCTTCCATTCACGAAGGCACTTTGCTCAATAGAAATTAAGTTTGGCAAGCATATTTTCAATCGGTTTGCCAGGACTTTTGATATAATGTTGTACACAAAGTTACACAAGCTTATGGGGCGAAATTGTTCCAGTTTTTCTGGGTTTGGAATCTTTGGAACGAGGGATATATATGTTCTATTTAGCTCTGAGTTGAGATATCCTGAGCGAAAAAAGTTTTGTACCTCCCTGAAAACTGCTTGTTGTAGCTCTTTCCAGTTATGCTGAAAAAACTGGCCATTTAAACCATCGGGTCTTGGGGCTTTTGTAGATCCCAACTGGTAGACTGCTTTAGTTACTTCTTCTAGTGTCACTGGCTTTGTCAACATCTGGTTCATGTCCTCCCCTACTAGACAAGGATAGTCCTCTAGTGTTGGTTGGAAATTTCGAGGGCCGACCGTTTGAAAAAGGTTGTTGAAGAATTGAGATGTGTGCTGCTTTAGTTGAGTTATATCATGAACCCATTCCCCTTCTTCATTTTTTAACATGGAGGTTTTGTTCCTCTGTCTCCTCTGAATTGTTGTGGCGTGAACAAATTTAGTGTTTTTGTCTCCCCATTTGAGCCAGTTTACTCTCGACCTCATACTCTAGTACATCTCCTCTTATCTCCACATCTTCTCGATTTCATTTTTCAGAACTGCACCCTCTCTCTTTCCCAATGCAAGTGTCGATTGTTGGAGATGTCTTGAAGCTCTCTCTTTAAAAGTTCTATTTTCTTCTTTCCATTGGAGAACTTTGTGTTGCTCCATTTAGAAAGAGCCAAAGATACTACTTTCAGCCTCTTCAGCAGATCTTCATTCATCAATTCTTCCGAGTGCCAAACTTTTTTAATGATGTTTCCACATTCCTCATCTTCCAGCCAAAAAGCCTCAAATTTAAAGTCTTTTTTCCTTTTCACTAACTCGGGAAAGAGAGATAACAAAATAGGACTATGGTCTAACCCTATTGCCGGCAATGCATATGCTTCAGTGTGTGGATAGCAAATTCGCCAATCCATAGTGCACAATACCCTGTCCAATCTTTCCTTGACATGATGTTCACTATCCCTATTATTTGTCCAAGTGAAGGCACATCCCTTACTTTCCAAGTCCATTAAAGAACAAGCATTGATGAAGTCTCGGAAAGCATTGAGTCGATAATGTTCCGCCATGCGCTTCCCTACTTTTTTCCAGTGATAAAGGATTTCATTGAAGTCTCCTATGCAGACCCATGGTAGATCATTCAAGTGGCTGATGTTGTACATATCTTCCCAAAGAACTAGCCTTCGCTGGAAACTCATTTGGTGCATGTATAAAGGTCAGTCGCATTCGTTGTTTTGTTTCCTCTAATACGCACACCAAATCTATAAAGAATTCAGAGTTTGATTCCACTGTTAAAGATACTCTGTCATCCCAAAAAATAGCCATACCCCTGGCAATACCCCTTGGGTTTACCAAAAAACTGTTCTGGAGATGTAGCTACCTTCTGAGCCAAAGAACAACTTGTTCTTGCTCAAGATAAGCCCAGTATACTATTTTTTTTTTTCCTTACCAAAAAAAAAAAAAATAGTATACTGGGCTTATCTTGAGCCACAAGGGCTCTGATTACTTGAATTGTCAAGGGATTGCCCAACCCCTGACAATTCCAGCTTATAATTTTCATACGTAACCCGGTGGCTTATTAGGATTAGCCACCAAAGTCCATTCCATTGTTCCTGACACCTCTTGAATAGGTGTATCCAGCAATTAAGTTTCGTCTAGCAGCTGCGAGTTTGTCATTTGTGCTTCATAGCGACTATACCTGCATTTCTTCTTAGCAGCAGCTTTCTTCGTCTCTTTAAGCTTCTTGTTATGAGCAACTTTTGGGAGCGTTTGTACATCAGGGGAGGTAGAGCCACTACTCTGACCTGGACACGGCAGATTGGTTGAAATAAAGTCCTCACCCCTCTTGGCTTGTTGCTGCAACTGCATACTTGTATCTCCAAACATTATGTTCTTTCCTTTTTCTACGTGAATATGGTTGGGCTGTGAGACAGGTTGCAGGGCTTCATCCTGAAAAGGCACAATCTGGAGGGAAAGTATTGGGGTCTCAGAGATAATTTCCTCCTCTATATCCTCCTCCTTTAACTTCCCATAAAAGAGCTTCATAAAAGGACTGTGGCCCTGTACTTCGGCTTTAAGCCATTGGCCATAGAGACACTCATCCTCAGCTTCAGATTTCCCTTCTTTGAATTCGACTTCTTTACAGTAATTTGCGTTGTGCCCTAATCTACCGCAAGAGTAGCATAAATTAGGGAGCCTCTCAAACTTATAATCCAACCATAGTTTTTTCCCTCCATTACTAGCAATAAATCCATATTTTAAAGGGGTGTTCACATCTAAGAGGACTTTTGCCTTCCCAATTTTGTTAGCTGCAACACCCTTCGCATCTACCTTCACATCAAAAACTAGACCCAGACTTTTAACAGCTCTAAGAACGACTTCTTCTATAAGCCATTCAAAAGGAAGTCCGTGGATTTGCACCCAAAAAGGACACATATCAAACTCATATCGGTGTGGAGGCATATCTGGTTCCCATTTTTTGAGATTCAATAGATGGCTCGAGAAGGACCAAGGACCAGTTTCAAACACCCTCAGAAGTTCTTTTTCTATCATGAAAGTAATGGCATAAATTCCAGATTCCAAAGGGGAGAAAGTTACATTCTCAAGTCTCCATGCTCTCCTCATTGTGCTTTGGAATGCTAGAAAGTTTATCTTTGGGTTTTGAAACAGCTTGCCGACGAGGGTAAGTCTACCTTCTCTGATTTTGCTTGTAGGAACCGCTTCATCCATTGTAGTAACTTCTGTTCTTGACCAAAGCCTACCTAATCGTTTGCTGAGTACTGCCATTCGACTTTCCGACTCCTCCTCCCTCTCCATGATCACTTTCCAAAGCAAAAACAGGGCATACAGAAAGACTTACCCGAGACTAGATGAAATCGATTCAAATTTGAAAGACCCAACGCAGAGCGATAAGGAGAACTGCATAGCATTCCGATATGGACTTCAACCGAGAATTTTGTTGGACGAGACACCGACCATAAAACACCTTCACCTTACCCTCACTGGTAGTGCTCCAGAGGTTAGGGGCAGGAAGAGTGGTTCAGGCATCATTACCGGGTTTTGGGCTTTAGAAACAATTAGGGTTTATGGATTGTAGGAATACAATAGATTTCCACTCTCTATGTTGTGAAGGAGCCACTAATGTGGAGAAGAGCGACCGTATCAGGGGATTCAGAAGGGCTAATTTGCGTTGTGGAATACAGGGATTAGGGTTTAGGAGACCTACCACCAAAGGGCAGAGGAGAGCTCTTCAAGACGAGAGAGGCGTGCACAAAGAACCCTTCACTGTAAAGGATAACTCAGGCAGAGTACTTTTCATATCAGGACCAAGAAAAAAAAAAGCAAAAAACATGTCCAAAGAGAACATTAATTGCCCGGCATGAAGACGGCGTTGTTAGTTCGCTGCTGTACTAGCACTTGGAGATGTCGCTGCATGAATCATGAATATCACCAGAATTTTGAAATATGTTTATGCAGACGGACAAAATAATAGAAATGACTCCCTCTCATGAAAAACATTTGCAGAATTGGTTCCCGTTCATAGCTTTACTGGTTAACATCATTCTGCTGGCCATTTTCTTTGAACATTCATGTCGAAGGTATTTGCTCCCGTCAAGGGTTATGGTTTCTACTTTAAGACTGATTAGCATTTCGATGATACATGGAGTCCAGACCATGATTATCGTACTGATTTTGGTACATCGATAACTCTCTCCAATACTCATCTTTTCTAAGCATCCTCTTGTATATATATTACAAATCACAACCTCCGCCATCTCATGCTAGAACTTCTTGAAACCGTGTTGCTGCTGCTGGTAGGCAGAAAATCATGGGAACAAGACCAGGTTCAAGTAAAATCTCAAGGCTTACGAATCAATTGAAGGCCAAACCTACAGGACCACTGGAGTCAGTGACCATGGACTTGGATTGATGTATTTTATACATTTGCATGCCAGAGTAGACGGTATTTTTTTGGTTTTCTACTGTAAAATAGTGCCAATGATGATTTTGGCTATACAAAGGTGATCCAGCTTCTGTAGATGTATTTTTGTTTGGTTGAATATGGAGCAGCTTAATCGATGTAAAGACTCCATTTAATATTAATGAATTAAGGGCTTTTTGTGGAAATTGGTGCGCTCTTTGGTCATTGTTTATTGATTGATGACTCCATTAGAACTGGACATTTTGTGTTCAAAACTAAAACATAGAAGTTTCAATGATTGGACCTCGAAATTAAAACAAAAGAGTTCCACTGTTTTGATATCAAACAAAATTGCCTACATTCACACAAAAACAAAGAAGTACGGAAACCTAAAAGTGTCTACATTCACATCACTAATTCACTAACACCTCCAAAAAATATCTCAATCTTACTCCTCAAGTGTGTCAACCAAATAGTGAATTATGGAAGACTTAAAACCTTCCCACCAACTCTAATATTACATACAACCAGCAAAACAACACAATACATGAACTAAACAAATGCCAATTGATGTACCATCTTTTCTTTCTTCCCTCACAAGAGCTCCTCCTTTAAATGTTTATGCTTCGCCCTTCGATTCTTAATTTCAGCTAATAGTGAGCTCGCGTCGACCTTTTCGCCCCCCAATTGGCTTGATTCACACAGTACTCGATTCCAGGAGGTCGACTATCATGTTCCTTATTCAATTTGGTATCTTTGCATCAACCCACATGAAGAAATCACTACAACCTAGACCATTGAACTTACCACAACCATGAAATATTTTTCGAGCTTGTTTGCTTATCTTTGCCGTGAAAATTGGTGACTGAAGACCACAAAACAGGTTAGCTTTGAGTCGACCTCATTTGGAGTCACGCCACATGAATTAGACGTTGGCGCCCTCATTCTTCTGGTCGCGATTCTTCGATTTGGCAATTTAGGGATGCACAGCTAAAGTTAGGGATTACAATGCCCTCAATTGTTCCCTCCAAATGTTGATTGTCTCTCCGCAATTAGATTAGGGTTCAAATGAAGGCGTTCAATTTGGGGCTCATTGTTCAATGGTTTCGACGCCGTTTTGAAAGGCTAAAGGGGAAGTAACGACGTCGTTTTGAAGGGCTAAAGGGGAAGTAACGACGGCGTTTTAATCCACCATGTACGACTCAATTAAGTAAATGGTTGCATAGGAGAGAGAAATCAATAAACAAAGCCAGGTTATATTTTTTCGTTCATCAATTTGGACGGAGATAAGGGAGAAACTCAATTGTATCAATCTGACAAATTTTAAAAGTTGATGGAACTTTTTTAAAGTTTTAAGATTTAATCGTATTTTCGTGATAAGTTTTAAAATTTCTGGTAAATTTATTCTTTTAAGCGGTGGTTGGATACATTTAAGAGTGGTATCCCACTTTATTTAATGGTTGCCAATTATCGAATTGGACTAGCTTAAATGTCCAAATGAAAGAGGAAAACTAATGCTCCAATATAGAAGTACAACAAGCAATCACAGCCCCATCAGACCCCACATCTTCCTACATCATTGTGATTGGCATCCTATGCTCTTCAGTATTAACAACATCAGGGCAAAAGATGTAGTACAGTATCAGCCCTAAAATGATCAGTCCACCCAATCGAATCTTCTCTCTTTCTGCTTTACTGAGTCGGTTTGAATCAATCTTGTTCTTTGCAAGCAATGACTCGGTGAGAGTTCTCATCACCAATAACGATTAATCCAGTTGAAGAAAGCAAAATTTAGCTCGCTACAAGGTTGGAGTAAGCAACATTATCCATATGAAATGCGATCCAATTATAAACCTTACATTTCAAAAGCCCAAAAAAATTTAACAAAGTAGACCTACCTTGATTTTGGACATGCCTGAATACGCATCGCTAGCTTCAATCCAAGATATTCGCGGCATTGCCCTCCTTTTGTGACCTCCATTTCCAATCGATTGAAGTGAAGAACGCTAGCTTTGCTGATGTTGACTTTAGTAACCCTATCTTCCATCGGAAGCGCATTTGAAGCTTTTTTGGTCAATTTGGCCATTTAATTTTGACTTAATTGCAAGGGAGTGAAGCGTGCCACTGGGCCAAATCAGAAGATTTGTGGCGAAATGCCCTGGACCATGGCACGAAAAACGGCACGTGAGATGCTCATGTTGCCGGCTAGTGAGTCAAGGGGATCAATTGAGATGAATTCACCAATTTCATGACTTCTTTGGAACAAGCACCACTCTGAATTTTTTTTTTGCAAAAATAGGCCTCCCTTTAGGGGCTTTTTGAAATTTCCTTTTTTTTTTCTTTTAGGCAAGTACCATGGCGAGTGTCTTCCTCTAACATAGAAAATCACGCAAAATCTATTGTGCAAAGCAGATGTGATGCCCTGCAAAAAATTTTCAAATTTCAACCGTGGCACTACCTTATTGTTATCTCATTTTTGGCTATTATCATCAAAGCACAAGCAGCAGTTCAACTGGAAGCTGGGAGGAGGAGCGGGTTGCGGGTGAATTCGAGGTTTGCCTAAGCAAAAGCAGGAAACGTTTTCATTATTTTTGGCAGAACGTGAGAAGAGAAGAGGAAAGTAAAAGGCTCTAAGTATTGCTTGGGGAGCAAGCGATTTGACCATTAGCAGCCTTTGTTTCTTTCTCTTGCCAGTAAGACAAAAAAATAGTCATAGTTAGACTCTTCTACCGGTCAAGCGTAGATCAACTCCTGCCGCAATTGGTGTGAGCATTTCGATATTCGGGCCACCCCAGTGGGGAGTTGTCACTTCAGTCTAAGTTTGGCCAAACAAAAAATATAATAAGCAAAATTTGACATTTGGCAATATAGGTAATTATCAGGTACAGTTAACTGCCGTTAAATAGACACAATTTAAACTCACATAAATTAAAGGAAACGAGCAGCGAAAGAATGAATCAAAGCGCAATCTTACACATAAAGCCCCATCAAACGAATCCAAGTGCATCAAGCATTGACCAACTTGACTCTACTAAGATGCTGTTAATCTCATCGTAAATTAAGGACTAAATTTACTATTGCCTAATAATTTCTCTATAAATAACACCACCATACCACCAACCCTACTCTTCAAGGTAAGGGCAGAGTCATAAACGCACTCTATCTTCCTTTCAGCCGACGGAATCCACACGGATCATTTCTTTCTTCCAAGTCTCAGCAAACACAAACCCACACAATGACTTCTTCTCCTCCTCGATCCGTCCGATTCTTCTCCGACTGTTTCCTCAAGCCGCCCCAGCTTCCGCCGCATTCCGACCATCCCCTCCACTTGCCGCCGTGGGACCTTGCCATGCTCTCCGTCCACTACATCCAAAAGGGCCTCCTCTTCCCCCTCCCTCCTCGCTGCCTAGACCCTGGCTTCGACCGCCCCGCCTTCATCCATTCCTTCTTGGGAAAGCTCAAGCGCTCTCTCTCTTGCGCCCTCTTCCACTTCTACCCGCTCGCTGGCCGCCTCGCCACCCTCAAGCGGGCTGAACCCCCACTGTACAACGTCTTTGTCGACTGTGCCAACAGCCCTGGAGCCCGGTTCATCCATGGCGCGCTTGACATGACGGTGGGCGACATACTCTCCCCTACATACGTCCCGGTAGTCGTCCAGTCCTTCTTTGACCACGACCGGGCAATCAACCACGATGGCCATGACCTATCCCTACTGTCCGTGCAGGTCACCGAGCTTGCCGATGGTATCTTCATCGGGCTCTCCATGAACCATGCCGTTGGCGACGGCACCTCCTTCTGGCTCTTCTTCAACTCGTGGTCCGAGATCTTCCAAGCGCAAGAGAAAGGCGCAGTTGATGTCGTTCAGCTATCGCGTCCCCCGGCCCTGACCAGGTGGTTCCCGGAAAACCATCCCGGCCCGTTAAGCCTGCCTTACACAGACGATCCCTCGTCGTTCCTCGCCCGCTATGAAGCCCCCGAGCTCAGGGAGCGAGTCTTCCACTTCTCCGCTGACGCCATTGCGGGGCTCAAGGCGGAGGCGAATCGGCAATGCAGCACCACCAATATCTCATCGTTGCAGTCCCTGACTGCCCTTGTATGGCGGTGCATCACGCGCGCCCGCCACTTCCCACCCAGCCAGGTCACAGGTTGCCGGATGGCTGCGAACAACAGGGCAAGGCTGGAGCCCCCGCTCCCGCCGGAATACTTCGGAAACTCGATCACGCCATTGAGGACGGCGGCGACGGTAGGGGAGCTGCTGAGCGGGGGCCTCGGTTGGGCGGCGTGGCTGCTGCATGCGGCGGTGGCAGAGCACAGCAACGCGAAGCTGCGGGAGTGGAACGAGGAGTGGATAAAGAGGCCACAGGTCTACCACCTGGACAAGACGTTCGATCAGTATAGCGTCATGATGGGGAGCTCGCCGCGGTTCAACAAGTACGGGAGCGACTTTGGGCTGGGGAAGGCCGTGGCTCTGCGAAGCGGGTACGCGAACAAGTTCGACGGCAAGGTCTCAGCCTATCCGGGCCACGAAGGAGGCGGGAGCATCGACCTCGAGATCTGCCTTCCGCCGGCGACCATGGCCGTCCTCGAAGCTGACACAGAATTCATGGCCGCCATGACGGTTGCATAGTTTGGAGGGCCAACATCAACACGGCGGTCATGTGCAAGTCGAGTCAACGCGCATTAGGAATTAGGAGGAATAAAGATTTGTTGTTTGACTAGGAATTTTAAGTTTACTTCGTTCTTGATCTATAGCCGATAAATTGCGAGTTTACATTCTATATACACTCGATCTACGAGTTGATGCACAAGAAAAGTAAACTTAAGCATGGATAAGATCTAATTTAGAAAACTTCAAAGTTTGGCTTGTTGAGTATAGTGTATCAAATCAAAAGATCTTATTCCATTTTATCAATTTGCGTTGCTGATGTTATACTTAATATATATGTACTCGTGTGTTAAATTCTTTTATCACAATGAATTGGTACCTTCCGCTTTCAAAATAAAGAAAAAGCCTTTTGCACTCTTCTATCACATTAGATCGATTTTATACCGCAAAGTAACTTAAGTATTCTCTTTTTATTAAGAAAATAAGCTTTCACAAAAGTCTAAAGAAAAATAATGGGATTTAATGAAAATAATTAGCTTAGATGTTCATTAACGGAACATTGGTTGTTTAGTAATAAAACATGAATAAATTGTTCACGCAAGGGTTACCATTGTGTTGGCATTTTGGTAATAAAGGAAAAAATTGGCATTATCCCCAATAAAAAAGTAAGTGCATGTAGAAAAAAATTTAAAAATGCACTTGGCCATTTTTAGAAATAAATTATTTGTTTTAGGAATTCTTTTGAAATGATATGCTTTCAAATTCATACAAATATTATTTTAATATAATTAACTAGATTGACATATGTTACCAAAAAGAAGAAATTGAATGGTTTTCGTGCAATGAAATTTTAACAATTGTTGATTGTGTGCTTTTTCTTGGAAACAATTCTTTAAAAGAAAAAAGAGATAAGTACATTGAAAATCTTAAAACTTGTCATAAAAGCGCAATTGAATCCTAAAACTTTCAAAAAGTTCATTCAGTCCTAAAACTTGTTACGAAAATACAATCGAGTTTTAAAACTTTCAAGATGTGCAATGAAGTCCTAAAACTTGTTAAATTGGTCCAATAAAGTCATTCCATTAATTGCATTTTTTGAAAGTTTTAGGACCTGATTGTAATTTCGTTACAAGTTTAGGACTTGATTATATTTTTTGAAAATTTTATGATTCGACTGTATTTTTCTGATAAGTTTTAGAATTTGATTGCGCGTTTTAAAAATTTTAAGACTCGATTGCATTTTCGTGACAAATTTTGACTTCTAGTGTACTAATATGTGTTGGAAATAACTGTGATCAATAAGAAGAGGTTAGAATGTGTGGTTACGTAGGTCCCCTTGTAAATGAGTCTGCACATCGTCAGTGTAAGAAAGATTTTCCCATAAATTAATTTTCAAATTGAATGCTTGTTTCTTTTTTTCTTGGAAGTTAATTTTGTTCGTCCTTTTCCGAAGAAAGATATGTCCTAGTGGCCAGAAATACCAATCAACAGTTTTTACTAATAAAGATATGTCCTAGTGGTCATTCTTAATTGTTCACAAAATAAAACGTAGTCTCCTAATAAGTTAGTTAATGTGATAAATGAGTTTTCTCTTTTTTTGTTGTGATCTTGAGTTTAAATCTTGTCGAGAGCAATGAATGACTCAAATTCAATATGCACCTTGCCAATATGCTCCTAAGATTGCTTGAAAAGGCAGACTAGTCGGGATGCACAAAACTGACCCAGTGCCCAATTGATCGCAAAAAATCTGGCGCTCACTCAATCACAAAAAAAAGAAAAAATCTTCTTCTCGAGATATCTTTTTTTTTTTCGGATGCACGTTCAATAGGAAAAGTTTTTAAAGCTCGGACATTGGAGTGGGATAAAAGTTAAAAAACAAGATATCAGGTCAGCAAAAAAGATTTCAGGTAGGTCAGAAAATTTTTTTGTTTGGTATTTAAGTAGGGTGATAAAACTTCCAAAAAGAGAAATGAAAAGTTAAGTAAGGGTATCGTTTTGATTTCAGATAAGCAAAAAATAAGGGGAAAAAGCCACCAAAAACCCCAAACTTTCCCACTTGTGACACATTTACCCCGAACTTTTTTTTGTGACACCAAAAACCTCAAATTTTGCTATTTGTGACACATTTACTCCAATACATTTAGTCCATGGGCATTTTCGTCTTTTTTGCTTTTTCTTTTTCTTTTTCTTTTTCTTTTTTCTTTTCCGGCGAGGGGGCCTCGCCTGCGTCGGGCGAGGGGGGCCCTCGCCGGATCTGGCGAGGGCGGCCCTCGCCGGATCCGGCGAGGGCGGCCCTCGCCGGCGTCGGGCAAGGGTCGCCCTCGCCTGGGCGAGCGAGGGCGACCCTCGCTCGACGCCGGGCGAGGGCGACCCTCGCTCGACGCCGGGCGAGGCGGCGTCGGGCGAGGGTCGACCTCGCCTGACGTCGGCGAGGGCCGCCCTCGCTAGACGTCGGCGAGGGCCGCCCTCGCCAGATCCGGCGAGGGCCGCCTCGCTCGACTCTGGCGAGGCGGCCCTCGCCCGGGCGAGCGAGGCGGCCTTCGCCCGACTCAGGCGAGGTCGACCCTCGCCCGACGCCGGCGAGGGTCGACCTTGCCTGAGTCGGGCGAGGGCCGCCCTCGCTCGCCCAGGCGAGGGCGACCCTCGCTCGACGCCGGCGAGGGCCGCCTCGCCCGGCGTCGAGCGAGGGCCGCCCTCGCTCGCCCAGGCGAGGGCCGCCCTCGCCCGACGCCGGTGAGGGCCCCCCTCGCCGAATCCGGCGAGGGCAGCTCTCGCCCGACGCCGGCGAGGGCCCCCTCACCGGAAAAGAAAAAAAAAGAAAAAGAAAAAGCAAAAAAGACGAAAATACCCATGGACTAAATGTATTTGGGTAAATGTGTCACAAATAGCAAAGTTTGGGGTTTGTGGTGTCACAAAAAAAAGTTCGGGGTAAATGTGTCACAAGTGGGAAAGTCTGGGGTTTTTGGTGGCTTTTTCCCAAAAATAAGTCCATTCTTGTTGCAATATGTGTCGTTTGCGGGCCCCACCTCAACAAAAATTTTGAACAAACGAACGCCTTAGTGGGCCATCTTTTTTTTTTTGGTAAAAAATAAAGGGCAATCGTACGGAGCAACAATCATGACCATCTCTTAAAAGTGATTATCCCCAAAATTTTCTTTTGAGAAGAAATCATTATGATGATCTTTGTCGCCGACTCTAAGATGTACATCGTATTGTGATGGATATTTTCTATTTTCTTTTCATGAGTGACTTATTTTATTTTTTTGAGAAAATTTCAAATTGATATCCAAAACGAGGTCATTTTCTCAAAAAAGGATCCAAAGTGAACATAGTATCAAATAAGGGCCCGAAGTGCTTAATTAGTCTCAAATAGGGGCATGAAGTGCCCAATTAATCTCAAGTAAGGGCCTGGGTTAGCCAGCCGATCAAATGCTCACTGACCGGCGAGCATGTCACTGTTTTAACGATCGGAGCAAAGACAATTTAGTCTTTTACTTTTGTTTTCTTTCCCTTTTCTTCTTCCTTTCTTCCTCTTTTCCCTCCACCAGTCATAGCCAGGGCCGGCAGAGGTTGCCGACCTTAGGTGAAGGTCGCCCGATGCCGGTGAGGGTCGGGTGAGGGTTGTCCTCGTCGGATCTGGCGAGGGTCGGGGGCGTTGAGCGAGGGCCGCTCTTGTCACGTCCCGACTCGGAATCACGATCGATATTTAGTGATCGAATATGACCCGAACGGACCCGTAACTCGCGGAAATATATTAGTTTGTCCTGTTTATTTTAAACACTTAAATGCGCACGTTGAAGCAATTAATAAACAAGACAAATAGGAATGATATAAGCAAACGTCGCACTTTATATTCACAAGATAAATGCTTATTTTGTCGAGCCCCTCTTTACGGGCCCTTACAAGCCACGTACATATTTTACAAGCCCATTCCAAGGGCGTTTCCGACACAAGCCGCTATCAAACAAACAAAATTTGGCTTGGGTTCCTAACTTCGCTATATTTTATCGTCCTCTCGCTCCTCCTGCTCCTCCCGCTTCTCGTCCGGCTGGCCGTCACCCTCCACCCCTGGCTTGCCCTGGAAATGACCCGCCCAGTCCTCCAAATGGCCCGTTGAACCTGCGAAGGGGTCCAACCCATTCCCCATTCACCAGGTGGTACCACGCCTCGTACGGGTGAGCAACTAGCTCGTCGCGGCCTTCGTCGACCATCACGTAGGTTGTGATTCGACGGTAGGCGCGATTCTCCCGGGCGTCGATCACGGTAAGGAGTTCGGCTCGCATCTCGACGGGGTTTCCGAAGCGGGTTGGAGGGGACACCATCTCATGGACCTAAAAAGAGGAAAAACAACGGGAGTGAGTTGGGGAACTCAGTAAGTAAAAGCTCTAATATCAAGTGAGGGCGAGACAATCGTCGTTCACACAAATCAACTCTTACCGTACCGGCATCGATGGTCATGCTACGAAACCAATAAGAACAATCATCAACCGTGAGTATCACACGTGAACATCATGAAATGATAAAGAATAAATAACCGTGAAACCAGAAAACGGGCCAAGTAAATCAATCACGAAATCAAGAAACAGGCCAAGCAAACCCATGTTACAACGCATTGCAATTCCCTTTCCCGATATTAGGGAATTTACTTACTTAACAACTAACAATTCTAGAGAACCGGCTAGACGCGGGTAGGCTCGGGAAATTTCGGGCTTCCTCTTTGCGTGATCGAGCAAATCGATGCCTACGAAGGTTAAGTCGTGGGCTCTTGGGTAGGAAACGGGATGAAACACGGGCTGGTTCGGGGTTGATTTGGGCGTGGGCTTCTTGGGCCGAAAGTGGAAAAACAAGAAATAAAGAAAGAAGATGAAGAAAAAGATGAAGTTGGCGTGGTGATGGTGGTGGCGTGAGAGGAGAATGGAGGGGTGTTATCTTGCTTTTTAAAGAGTTCAAAGAACTCCCTAGAAACCCTAGAATTGCACCAATAATAGAAGCCTCTTAGTCAAAGTTATGATAGTATTCAATTAATGCTATTTATGGCCTAAAATGATGAAGGCCAAGGCTTATCTCTTTCTTACTCTCTCTCTCTCTCTCTCTCTCTCTCTCTCTCTCTCTCTCTCTCTCTCTCTCTCTTTTCCTCTTGGCCGAATGGCCTCTTGCTTGGTTCCCTTGGCCTGGCCAATTATTGGCCTTGCCTTGGGCTCTCTTATTGGTGACCAATGAGTCACCAATGGCCTTAAATGAAGTCATAAATAGAGAGGCACAGCTCAGCTTGTGGCAATAATGAGAGGGGACACCTCATGGGTAGTCCAATAATGGAGCTTAAATGGCCATAATTACACCTTTGACCAAGTCAACCCTTTTTGTCTCTTTTCTTCAGCCAAAACCCGAGCCTTGGGAGGCCTACAAACTAGTTGGTTTTACTCACAAACCTCTCGAGCCAATCGTTTTTTCCGAAATTGGCTAAACAGCGCTAAAATCACAACCCCGCATCATATTAAGTCTCATAATTTTCCGAGGGTTTTCTCACGATAAATAATTCTAATAATCCTATTTAAAATGAGGTTTAATGTGGAAAAACTCTCACAAGTGACCAAACTTGGCCCTACAAAAATCTAAGCTAAACTAAGCCAAATTAAGCCTCTCGGGTAGGCCTGGCGCTTGCTAGGTCACCGAGCCAATGGTCGGGCCTGATAGGGAAAATGGTCGGGCGCGTCTCTAGGCCATACGGGCAACGTGCCGGGTTGCACAGGCAACGTGCCGGGTTGCACGGGTAACACGCCGAACGGCTTGCCTGGCCATACGGGCGACGTGCCTAGTGCCTTACCGGCCGTATGGGCACCGTGCCGAGCATCATGCTGGGTCATACGGGCGAGGGGTTGGTTCATGATCAAACACGCACATCGGTCCGTGAATGGCACGACGCATGACTCATCGCCATATTTTTTGAGCACGGGACGGGATTGGAACCAGGTGTTATCGACACAACTTGTGGCACAAGGGTCGGGCATAATGGTTGACGCATGACCGGGCACGTAGCCGGTCCGTGGCCTGGCTGACGGGTACGATGGCCGGTCATGACTAGGCACATGGCCTTGGTCGTCGCGACTGGTAATTTTGCCCGGTCCGCGACTAAGTCACTAGGCACATGGCCTGGTACATATCTTGTCCATGGCCTACCCGACTCAACGCAACGATCCGTGATCGATTCGTGACCGGGCCACGTTCGAGTACCAATGACCCATGATTGACCTCGGTTGTCATGTAGTCTCGTGGAATCCAGTACCCCGGAATTAACTCGTGGTCTCTCGGGACTAATGCATGGCCATGCGGTATCACCCGCGATTGATGCATGCCAACACCGGACTGATCCACAGTTATCTCGGACCGTTCTACTAACGGCCCTTATGGTCGAAGGGTCACTCCACAGTCATATTATTCTAATGATTGACGTATTTAGGAGGTCATTCCATTGTCGATCCCTAGGCCAATTTATGGACAATCTTTCGATTGAACCACAATCAATCCTCAGTATACTCGTTTCGAGCATGCTGTCCATTCCATTACCGACTCTCGACTCGACTTACTTGCTCATCTACTTATTACTAGTCCTCGGCTTCCTAGGCCCAAAATCAGGGATGTCATAATTCTCCCCCTCTAATAAAATTTCGTCCTCGAAATTTAAATACATACCTGGTTCCTCGAACAAATGTGGATACTGCCGCTTCATGATTTCCTCACCTTCCCAGGTAGCTTCCTCTATGTCATGGTATTGCCATAGGACCTTTACTATGGGAACAATTTTATTTCTCAATACTTGCTCTTTACGATCCACGATCCGCACCGGCTCCTCAACGAAGGACACTCTGTTGTCCAATTCGACCTCGTCGAAATTAAGCACATGTACCGGATCGGATTCATACTTTCTCAACATGGATACATAGAACACGTCATGCACCTGAGCAAGTTTCGATGGCAGCGCCAACCGATAAGCCAAATTCCCTATTCTTTCTAGAATTTCAAAAGATCTTACGTACCTGGGGCTTAACTTACCTTTCTTCCCAAAGCACGACACACCTATCATGGATGACACTTTAAGAAACACATGGTCGCCTACCTGAAACTCTGGAGGCTTCCTACGTCTGTCAGCATAACTTTTCTATCGGCTTTGGGCAGTTCTCAACTTATCTCTAACCACTTGCACAACCGCATTGGTGAGTTGTACTAGCTCTGGACCTGTGACCTTCTTTTCCCCGGCCGGAGTAAGTACAGCGCAAGTGCCATAACTTTTGTACGGAGGACATTTAAGTGTCATAACTTTTTTTGGCTCACTTGAGTGTCATAACTTAAAAAAAAAGATCACTTAAGTGCCACTTACGAGCTGATCGTGAGGGCCCAAAATCACGGCTTTTTCGACCGAACGGTGACCTTCCTGGTAAGGCGAGCACCACCAGCTTGAAGAGGGGGTGTCGGCAAATCATTCCATGGCCTCCGTTCATATCGAAATTTCCGTTTTAGCCTTCATTGACGAAGGTAAAAATGCTTCGTAGTCGCACAATTTATCAAATCGATTTGTGTGACTGCGAAACACTTTTACCTTCGTCAACGGAGGTTAAAATGGAAATTTCGAGACGAACAGATACTATGGAATGATTCACCGACACCCCCTCTTCAAGCTGGTGGTGCTCGCCTTGCCGGGAAGGTCATCGTTCGACCGGAAAATTCGCGGTTTTAGGTCCTCACGACTAGCTTGTCAGAGGGGTTGATCGTGAGAGGCCGAAATCGTGGCTTTTTTAGCCAAACGGTGACCTTCCCGGCGAGGTGAGCACTACTAGCTTGAAGAAGGGGTGTCGATGAATCATTCCATGACCTCCGTTCATCTCGAAATTTCCGTTTTAGCCTCCATTGACGAATGTAAAAATGCTTTGTAGTCATACAAATCGGCTCGATAAATGTGTGACTACGAAGCATTTTTACCTTCTTCAATGGAGGCTAAAACGGAAATTTCGAGACGAACGGAGGCCATGGAATGATTCACCGACACCCCTTCTTCAAGTTGGTGGTGCTCGCCTCGCCGGAAAGGTCACTGCTCGGCCGGAAAAGCTGCGGTTTTACTCTCTTACGACTAGCTCGTAAGTGGCACTTAAATGATCTTTTTTTTGAAAGTTATGGCGCTCAAGTGAGCCAAAAAAAGTTATGGTACTTAAGTGTCATCTGTACAAAAGTTATGGCACTTACGCCGTACTTACCCCTCCCCGACCTCATCCCAACATATTGGAGTTCTGCAAGCTCGACCGTATAATGCCTCGAATGGTGCCATCCCGATACTTTGCTGGTAACTGTTATTATATGCAAATTCAATGAGATGCAAATGTTCGACCCAACTCCCCTTGAAATCCACGACGAATGCTCGCAACATATCCTCAAGGGTCTGGATCGTTCTTTCTATTTGGCCATCCGTCTACGGATAATAAGTTGTATTGTATTGTAATTTCATTCCCATGGCGGTTTGGAGACTCTGCTAGAAAGTTGCAACAAACTTTGGATCTCGATCAAATGTGATCGTTACTGGAACTCCGTGTAGTCGTATAATATGTTGAACATATAACTCGGCATAACCCTCCAATGGAAGATCTTTTCTTACCGGAAGAAAATGGGTTGATTTTATTAGTCGATCAACAATCACTCATATCGAATCATGTCCTCTTTGACTTCTCGGTAATCCCATTACGAAGTTCATTGTGATGTGTTTTCACTTCCATTCAGGAATTTCCAGTGGTTGCAATAATCCGTCAGGCTTGCAATGTTGAGCCTTGATTTGTTAACACGTCAAGCATTTAGCCACATGTTTGGCTATGTCCGCCTTTATGCCATTCCATCAGAAATGTTGTCACAAATTCTGATACATTTTGGTACTGCCTAGATGAATACTATAATTACTCTCGTGAGTTTCTATCAAGATTTCTTCCTTGAGTTGTTCATCCTTCGGCACGCATAAGCATCCATTAAACTTCAAGATTCTGTTGTCAGTCATATGAAAGTTGGATTTCTTCTTTTTTGCTAACTCCTTCCGAATTTTCTGAATCTCTGGGTCTGTTTGTTGTAACGCATTGATTTTCAATATGATGTCCGGCTCGATTCTGAGAGCAGCTAGTAAATTCTAATGATATTCAACTTCCAGCTTGTTGTCCAGTCCCGAGCTTCCTCAAGTAAGGTCCATTCCTTAACCATTAAATGGGCAATAGCTGATTTTCGACTAAGAGCATCGGCAACTTTGTTTACTTTGCCAGGATGGTACAATATCTCGCAGTCGTAGTCCTTGAGAAGTTCCATCCAACGTCGTTGCCTCGTATTCAGCTCTTTCTGGGAAAACAAATATTTCAAACTCTGATAATCCGTATAAATGACAAATTGCTCCTTATATAAATAGTGTCGCCAAATTTTCAAGGCAAACGCGATTGCAGCAAGTTCCGGATCATGAGTTGGATAATTCAATTCGTATGACCTCAATTGTCTCGAGACATAAGCCACCACTTTGCCATCCTGCATCAATACACAGCCTAGCCCTTTATGAGAGGCGTCGCTATATTTTTCAAACCCTCCTAGTCCTTTAGGTATAGTTAGAATAGGAGCAGTCATCAGTCTTCGCTTCAATTCTTGAAAACTTCGTTCACATTTATCAGTCCATTCAAACTTCATTTTCTTCTTTAGCAATCGCGTTAAGGGAAAAGCGATGTTAGAGAATCGTTCCACGAACCTTCTATAATATCCTGCCAAACCCAAGAAACTTCGAACTTCGATGATAGTCGTTGGTCTTGGCCAATTAATTACCACTTCAATTTTGGATGGATCTAATGATATGCCGTCTCCTGAGATTACGTGGCCAATAAATACCACGCAAGATAGCCAGAACTTACACTTGCTGAATTTTGCATAAAGTGAGAGTTCCCTGAGCATCCAAAGCACGAATCTCAGATGTTGTTCATGTTCAGCCAAATTCTTCGAGTATACCAGGATGTCGTCAATAAAGATTATGACGAAGTGATCCAAGTATGGCTTGAACACTCGGTTCATCAGGTCCATAAAGGCTGCTGGAGTATTCGTCAAACCGAATGGCATAACGGTGAATTCATAATGGCCATATCGGGTTCGGAATGCCGTCTTTGGAATATCCTCCTTCTTGATTCTTAGCTGATGATATCCCGACCTTAGATCGATCTTAGAAAACACGGATGCTCCTTGGAGTTGATCAAATAAATCATCAATTCTTGGCAATGGATACTTATTTTTTATAGTAACCCGATTTAACTATCGATAGTCGATACAAAGTCACAACAATTCGTCTTTCTTTTTCACGAACAATATGGGCGCACCCTAGGGTGATGCACTTGGACGGATGAAGCCGTTATCGAGTAATTCCTGTAGTTGTACCTTGAGTTCTTTTAATTCGGTCAAAGCCATCCTGTAGGGAGCTTTGGAAATAAGCTCTGTTCCAGGAACTACTTCGATAGCAAATTCTACTTCTCGTTCCGGAGGTAGACCTGGTAATTCTTTTGGAAAAATATCCGGAAATTCTTGTACCACCAAGATATCTTCCTACTTTGGTTCATCTTCCTTTGCTGTGTTTTTTATTGTTGCCAGAAATATTAGCTGTCTGCTGAAAATTCCACTTCTTGTTGGAAACAAAGGGACGTTTTCCTCTTGTCACTAGCCTCTTGCCCGAACGTTGATCCATTCAGGGAGTAGAATAATAGGGTCTCGTCGAAGGGACCCTCTCTAGCAAATCTTTCTTGATCAGTTGAGCTCGTTCATATAATTCATTATAATCCTTCAAATTCAGAAGTACTAACTGACTCCAGATGTCAGGTTTGAGACCATCACGGAATCGTTTCGCCCTATCGATGGGATTTTCAATAAGTCTAGGGGCGTACCTCGATAACTGAGCGAACCTTGCTTCATATTGGTCCATTGTCATATTTCCTTGCTGGAGTTGCAAAAATTCTTTCATTTTCCAATCACGAGCACACTCGAAAAAACATTTCTCGTTGAATGCCTCAATGAAAGCATTCCAATTTACAGCAGCATTTTCTGGGAATACGGTTTTCTTGGTCGCCTTCCACCAATAGCTGGCATTCCCTTATAGCTGATAGGCTGCTAAGGTGACTTTATCTTCCTTGGAACATCGCAGAAGTTCAAACGCTTTCTGTAATTCATCGATCCAGGATTCTGCCTCTTCGGGATCTCCGGTTCCAGCAAATTTCGGGGGTCGCAGCTTCAGGAACTGCTCGACCAATCCATGCATTATACGGTCACCATTTCCATTTGTCGCCGCTGTATTCTAAGCAATAGGCAGTCGTTGCTGTGCTTGTTGCTGTACTTGTTGTCCCAGCAATTCTCCTACAGTCACAAGAGCTTGCAGAATTTCGTCTATTCGGGAATCTTGCTTTGACCTTCCTTTTGAGGTCGAGGTTAGGTTCGGAGCACTCATACTGCCGTGGTAATCTACTAAGGCTTTCTACAACGCAAGAACATGTCAGCAATGAAAAACTTAACAATCAAAGGCCTACTTACCAATCAATCAGGTGCACAAACACACAATCTCATGCATGGGGTGTTTCCTGGCTAACTACCCTAACTTTAGCGCACCTTATCACTCCAGGCCCTTATTTCCACTTGGTTTTCAGGATCGTTTTCCGCATTTCGATGTACAGTTCGACAATTCTCGTTCTTTAGCCGTCCTAGAAGCCTGCCAGGAGCCGCTCAACGATCAGGCCCTTCACCCCGGCGCCACTTCCTTTCAGAAGCTGCTCAATAATATATATGTGTGTGTGTGTGTGTGTGTGTGTGTGTGTGTGTGTGTGTGTGTGTGTGTGTGTATCCTGGCGCCACTTCTTTCCAGAGGCCGCACAATGATCAGGCTACCCACCCCGGCGCCACCTCGGTCAGAAGCCGCACAATGATCAAGTATTATTACCCCGGCGCCACCTCCTAAGAGGCTGCTCAATATTCAGGTCGTATGGCCCCGGCGCCACTCCCCGCCCTCGTTGGATCGTCCACTTGCAAATTGTCACGAACTGCACCTACCGGAGGGAAAACTTGCTTTGATACCAAAATAAAACGACACCCCACACTGTCACGTTCCGACTCGGAATCACGATCGATATTTAGTGATCGAATATGACCCGAACGGACCGGTGACTTGCGGAAATATATTAGTTCGTCCCGTTTATTTTAAACACTCAAATGCGCACGTGGAAGCAATTAATAAACAAGATAAACATGAGTGATATAAGCAAACGTCGCTCTTTATATTCACGAGATAAGTGCTTATTTTGTCGAGCCCATCTTTACGGGCCCTTACAGGCCACGTACATATTTTACAAGCTCATTCCAAGGGTGTTTCCAACATAAGCCGCTATCAAACAAATAAAATTTGGCTTGGATTCCTAACTTCATTATATTTTATTGTTCTCTCGCTCCTCCCGCTCCTCCTGCTCCTCGTCCGGTTAGCCGTCATGCTCCACCCCCGGCTTGCCCCGGAAACGACCCGCCCGATTTTCTAAATGGCCTGTTGAACCCGCGAAGGGATCCAACCCATTCCCCGTTCACCAGGTGGTACCACGCCTCATATGGGTGAGCGACCAGCTCATCGCGGCCTTCGTCAACCATCACGTAGGTTGTGATTCAATGGTAGGCGTGGTTCTCTTGGGCGTCGATCACGGTAAAGAGTTTGACTCGTATCTCAACGGGGTTTCTGAAGCGGGTTGGAGGGGACGCCATCTCACGGACCTGAAAAGAGGAATAATAATGGGAGTGAGTCGGGGAACTCAGTAAGTAAAAACTCTAATATTAAGCGAGGGTGAGACAATCATCGTTCACACAAATTAACTCTTACCGTACCGGCATCGATGGTCATGCTACGAAACCAAAAAGAACAAACATCAATCGTGAGTATTACACGTAAACATCATGAGATGAGAAAGAACAAATAACCGTGAAACCAGAAAACGGGCCAAGTAAATCAACCACGAAATCAAGAAACGGGCCAAGCAAACCCATGTTACAACGCATTGCAACTCCCTTTCCTGATATTAGGGAATGTACTTACTCAATAACTAACAATCCTAGAGAACCGGCTAGACGCGGGTAGGCTCGAGAAATTTCGGGCTTCCTCTTTGCGTGGCCAAGCAAACCAATGCCTACGAAGGTTAAGTCGCGGGCCGGTTCGGGGTTGATTTGGGCGTGGACTTCTTGGGTCGAAAGTAGCTAAACAAGAAATAAAGAAAGAAGAAGAAGAAGAAGAAGAAGAAGAAGAAGAAGAAGAAGTTGGTGTGGTGATGGTGGTAGCTTGAGAGGAGAATGGAGGGGAATTATCTTGCTTTTTAAAGAGTTCAAAGAACTCCCTAGAAATCCTAGAATTGCATCAATAATAGAAACCTCTTAGTCAAAGTTATGATGGCCTTCAATTAATGTTATTTATGGCTAAAATGATGAAGGCCAAGGCTTATCTCTTTCTTATTGGCTCCCCCCCTCTCTCTCTCTCTTCCTCCCTCTCGGCCACTCTCTCTCTCTCTCTCTCTCTCTCTCTCTCTTCCTCTTGGCCGAATGGCCTCTTGCTTGGTTCCCTTGGCTTGGCCAATTATTGGCCTTGTCTTGGGCTCTCTTATTGGTGACCAATGACTCACCAAGGGCCTTAAATGAAGTCATAAATTGAGAGGCACAGCTCAACTTGGGGCAATAATGAGGGGAGACACCTCATGGGGGTCCAATAATGGAGCTTAAATGGCCATAATTACACCATTGACCAAGTCAATCCTTTTTGTCTCTTTTTTTTAGCCAAAACCTGAACCTTGGGAGGCCTACAAACTAATTGATTTTACTTATAAACCTCTCGGGCCAATCGTTTTTCCCGAAATTGGCTAAATGGTGCTAAAATCACAACCCCGCATCATATTAAGTCTCATAATTTTCTGAGGGTTTTCTCACGATAAATAATTCTAATAATCCTATTTAAATTGAGGTTTAATGTGGAAAAGCCCTCACAAGTGATCAAACTTGGCCCTACAAAAATCTAAGCCATACTAAGCCAAATTAGGCCTCTCGGGTTGGCCTGGCGCATGGCCGGGTCATCGGGCCAATGGCCGAGCTTGATTGGGCAAATGGCTGGACGCGTCGCTGGGCCATACAGCCAATGTGCCGGGCCGCACGCGCAATATGCCAAACGGCTTCCCTTGCCGCACGGGCGACATGCCTAGTGCCTTGTCGGCCGTACGGGCACCGTGCAGAGCATCATGACGGGTCATACGGGCGAGGGGTCGATTCATGGCCAAACACACACATCGGCTCGTGAATGGCACGACGCACGACTTATGACCATATTTCTTGGGCACGGGATGGGATCGGAACCTGTTGACACCTAATTTTGCATGTTTTGTTAAATCAATGCTTAATTTGTAAAGGGGCCAAATTAGTGCCAAGGAGAGGTAAAATTATTAGAAAATACAAAAAATATATAAAAGAAAAAATAAAATAAAGAGAATTGAGACGGTTCAACCTGGCCCGACCGAGCTAGGCCCAAACTCTCATCTTCCTTCTCCTATCTTTTCTGGACCCGGTACCTATCCTTAGCCCAACTTCTTTTTTTTTGTCCTTTTTCTCAGCCTAGCCCCCTTCTCGCTTGTTCTCTCCCTCACGCTCACTCGTGGAGCAGGAAGCAGACGACAAAACAGAAGGTCACTCTGCCCGAGGAGATTGATAACCGCGTTTCCAGAAGAGAGGAAGCGATGGCACAGCGCTGCAGCCATTTTAGCAAGGAAATGAACCTGATTCAGTCCCCAAGAAGAGGAACGGCTGCTGACATAGACAGAAATAGGGAAAGCGCACTGATCAACGGGATTTTTGAAGCTGGGAATGGAAAAGTAAGATAGCTGGTTTTGTTGACCATCAAAAGTTGTCTGGAAGGGGACGAGAGAGAGGGAATAAGGGGAAGATTCAAAAGGCGTAGAGAGAAGAGTTTTGAAGAAGGAGGAAGGGACCGAGAAACAAAAAAAAAGCGGAGAGAACGAGAGAGCACAGTTCAAAAAAAAAAAAGGAGAGAACAGAGGTGAAACCGGGAGAGAAAAAAAAAACAGAGAAAAAGAGGAGATCGGGAGAGAGTTGAGAGGAATCGGAGAGGTCCGAGTCTCGCTCGCTCGCTGGAGGGCCGCCCGAACCGACGCCGAACCCCCCAGCTGTCGCACCTCGCTCCGGCCGGCCGTGAACCAAGTGGGTTTTCATCACACCTTGCTCTGTTTCGGGTTTTTGTTCCCCTGCCTCTCGGGTGCCGGGCACACCGAACTTATTTGGTGGTCGCTCGGCCCCGTCCATGGAGGCTCACACTTGTCCCGCACTCAAACGAGTTGTTTTAAACATCATATATCAAGAAGGCCATGAATCTCGTTAAAATCAGCCATGTAGCTCCATTTCCTGACCCCGCCAACCACCTGTTAGGCAAAATGTCGAAATGAAACTCCGAATTTATTTTTGCAAAACCGACACTCTAAAACTTTGGTATATGCATGGTTTGTTTTAATGTGGTCATTGACTTCAAGTTTCTCGCTTTTGTTCATGTGCTTTCGTCGCGGGTCACATATCTTCGAGTCGGCCGCGTGTATACGTTTCCTCGTCGAAAGTTTCATTCTCGATTGCTGGGTGTGCTCGCGATTTGGAGCGAAACAGTTAGCTATCTATCTTCATTTGATGTGTGTATGTCCTTGTATGTTCAGTGTTACTGTCTGTATGGGGGTGGTCGAGAATTTGAGAGCCGAGAAATCGGATTTTTTCATGTTAATGTCGGTTCCGTGACCGGAGTAAGTCGTCGATATCGTTGCCGGAACGGCGGCCGGCGGTGGCAGCGTACGACCAGCGCCGGTCGTCGGCGCTGGCGGTCCAAGCCGTCGACCGGCGGTGGGCTTCCTCGGCGTGGTCCCGGCGAGGCTCGGTGAAGGCGCCATGAAGAAGCAGCTGAGGAAGCTCTCGGTGAAGAAGACCACGTGCATGGCAGAAGGAAAGAAGACCAAAAGAAAGAATAAAGGGGAAAGGGGAGTAAAAAAAAAAAAGGAAGAAAAGAATAGTACGTGCATGGCATGGCAGAAGTGCATGCCAAAAGCACGTAGGGAAAAAAAATAGTAAAAAAAACAGGAAAAAAGGAAATCAAAAGAAAAGAATAAAAAATAGAAAAGGAGTGGGCATGTGGATCCCGAGTCAGGTGTCGGGCGGATCGGGTCAGGGGACCCGGTCCGGAATTATTATATTCTTAAAAATATTAAATCATTAAAAAAAAATCTAAAAATTCAAAAATTCAAAAAAATGTTAAAATATTAAAAATTCCAAAAAATTCGAAAATGTTAAAAAAATCTAAAAAAGGGTCTGAAAAACATTAAAAAATTCAGAAAATTTCAAAAAAATTAAAAAACATTAAAAAATTCAGAAAATTAGGAAATGTTCAAAAATCACTTTTTGGGCTTTATTTCACTAGATTTTAGGTTAAAAAACTCAAAAAAAAAATAAGGAAAACCCTCTAAAAAATTCTCAAAAATCAGATAAGCCACTAGGGCTTTACCTTAAGGCTTTTGATTGCATTTTATTTTTAGAGACGATATTAGGTCGTTGGTTGTTTATTTTCTTCA
Organism: Syzygium malaccense; assembly: GCA_031216405.1. Taxonomy (NCBI): domain Eukaryota; kingdom Viridiplantae; phylum Streptophyta; class Magnoliopsida; order Myrtales; family Myrtaceae; genus Syzygium; species Syzygium malaccense. The sequence goes on from CM062258.1 coordinate 12,425,091, forward strand.
TGATTATCTGGTTGCGCACTTTTAATACATTGATTGTTATTTTTTATTTTTAGAGTGGTTAGGTGGAATCTTAACTTTTTCGATAGGCTGCCCGATACGTTAGTTTGCGAGTGATCAAGTTTAGGTACCGAAAGGGCACTAGTACATCGCTAGTGTAACCAAGTCCCCGAATTTTGGAATCTCTGGTTTTCGCACGCATCGAGACGACGCTCCCGCGTCTCGATTAGGGTGTCTAGCCGACTCTTAATCATGGCTAGTGGCGACTCCATTTGAATGCGTAAATTAAAGATAAAATCTCCGTCGCGCGAGGTATGGGGTTTGGGAGAGCCTCGGTCTTTAGATTAATGAACCATTTGGTTTGTCTTTAAAACAAATCAATTGTTGTTCGTATCCATCGACAAATACCTCTCGGCCTAAACCCAATTCCAATCACTCGGTCGGTTCGGGAAGGTCGCGACAGAACCGAGTCTTATCGGCATAACTTGTGGTACAAGGGTTGGGCACAATGGCCGGCGCACGACCGGGCACGTAGCCGGTCCGTGACCTGGCTGACGGGCACAATGACCGGTCATGACCAGGCACATGGCCTTGGTCGTCGCGACCTGTAATTTTGCCTGGGCCGCGACTAAACTAAGTCACTAGGCACATGGTTTGGCACATGTCTCGTCCATGGCCTACCCGACTCAACGTAACGATCCGTGGCCAATTCGTGACTCGGCCATGTTCGAGTATCAATAATCCATGGTTGACCCTCGGCTGTCATATAACCTCGTGAAATCCAGTACCTCGAAATTAACTCATGGTCACCTGGGACTAATGCATGGCCATGCGGTATCACCCGCGATCGACACATGCCGATACCGAACTGATCCATAGTTATCCCGGACCGTTCCACTAATGGCCCTTATGGTCGAAGGGTCACTTTACGATCATATTACTCTAATCATTGGCGTAGTCAGGGAGTCATTCCACTATCGATCCCTAGGCCAATTCATGGACAATCTTTCGATCGAACCACGATCAACCCTCAGTACACTCGTTTCGATCATGCTGTCCATTCCATTACCGACTCTCGACTCGACTTACCCGCTCATCCACTTATTACCAGCCCTCGACTTCCTAGACCCAAAATCAGGGATGTCACAGCTCTCGCCTGGGCTGGGCAGGTAAGGGCGGCCTCCGCTTGAGGCTGGCAACCTCCGCCGGCCCCGGCTATGGCCGGCGGAGAGAAAAGAGGAAAAAAAGAAGAAGAAGAAAAGGAAAAGGAAAAGAGAAAAAAAAAAAATAAATTACGAAATTGCCCTTGCTTCAATCGCCAGAATAATGACATGCTCGTCGGCCGGTGGGCATTTGACCGGCCGGCAAACCCAAGCCCTTGCTTGAAATTAATTAGGCACTTCAGGCCCTTATTTGAGACTGATTGGGTATTTCATATCCTTATTTGATACTATGTCCACTTTAGATCTCTTTTTTAAAAAATGTCCCCACTTTGAATACTGATTTGAAATTTTCCCTTTTTTATACTATTGGATTGGATATGCATCTACCCATTTTATTGTCGAGTACATTTCTAAATAGTTGATGGGACATGAGATATTTTTATGAGATGTTACTTGTCATGTCCCATCGTATCCGACTTTTGTCTCTTAACAGCCAAACACATCAACAATTAGCTATGATCATGAATGACTTGGGCCTTTCGGTATCGAACCTCGTATTACTCCCTTGATGATTATAATTGAGTGGCTTTCTCATTGGATGTCCCTCTCTTCCTTTTGTCTTGTGTATCCGTTGTCATCTTTCTACGGGAGGAATCATTTGAAACGTGTCATCGAGTTACCTCGACAATGATTGCAAGAGTCTACTCTCCATTTTTAGTTATCAGGCCCAACTTGCTCAAAGTAGTATATCCTGATTTGAGTTAAATATCTTATGTGAATAATTCACGTGTAATGTTATTTTTTTGTCCCAAAAATATTGAATAAGCTATTAAACACTTTCGCAGCCACATACATATTCTTTCAATATCCATTTTTACTGTGGTCATGACTTCTCTGAATAAATGAATTAGTCTCTAGTCCATTTTGCCATCCTCCCTAATGAATAATTGGGATTTATCTATCAATTGAATCTTACATAGTCATAGGTCCTATGATTCTCACCGCTTCGCAATTAATGCTTAGGCCAAAATTCTACGATGGGGCCCTTCATGAAATCTGTTCTTGAGTCAAATATTCTCCGTTCTTATTGGCTCAAGGCTCTTGATTTTTCTTTTATGAAGAGATTCATATAGTTATGGATCAATCACTATTGATGCTTTATTACCCTTTCTTTTATGAGATGACCTCATAAACCTCACATATTTTAATATTGTAATCCCATATCGTTCTTTCTTTTTCTTTGTTTCCCTCAACCTTCCCTTTATCTACATACTTTTTTTTAAAATTATAATCAGATTTCCTTTTCTTTTATTTATGCTAGAAAGATTTTTGATGCTACAGTGATATGACGAATAATATATCATAAGTTTGACAAATATATCATTTTGTTATCTAGCCCTTCTTGGTCCGTCATATCCGACTGTCTATGCTAAATTGTTCATCTCATCGTACCACCGACTATTCAAAGTCAACTAGAATCTTACTAGCTATAATTAGTAGGGGTGAGCATCGGTTCAGGATTGATCCTGGACTGACCCTGGACTGGCCCAACCCAGTCGGTTCTGGTCCGATTCCTAAGGGGATTGGGTCGACCCTCAGTCTTGGGACCCATAGACCTTGCATGTGCGGGTTGGTAATTGGTCCTGAGATTTTAGGGTTGGTCCAACCTGGACTAACTCCGTATATATTATATATAATATTATATATTTTTGTTTACTCTAAACCCTACCTTAGCATCTTCGCCTCTGTTCCTTCTTATGCAGTTCTGTCGTGTAAAATTGTAAATTAGAAAGTAGAAACCACTTAACCTAGCCTTGATTTGACCAAAAAACAAAAAAATAGAAACCTTCTTCCTCACCTTGCTTTGTTAACTCGTCGCTTGCCAGGGAAACTCTCTTCCTCGCTTTGCTCTTTTCGCTTGCTGCTCACCTTGCTCTATGCTCCCTCTGTTCGCTCGCCTCACAGGTGTTAAATCATGTCCTCACTTTGCTCTGTTTGTCATTCATTTGACTAGATAAATGTGATTTTGGTTGTTGCACATCTGTGTCCTAAGTGAAAAATGTGAGGGCTTTGGCAACTACCTATTACATGCTAGTATTTAGGTGAACTTGATGAATTTAGATAACATGTCAACTGAAGTGGAGAGATATCGTGAAATAAGATCGATGATAGAAACGTCGGGCCATGGATGTGAAGAAGACTTAAAAGAGTCGATCAAGGTATCTACTAACGATCTTTGAAGTTGAATGAATATAAATGGTGATATGCTCTATTAATTGTGCTAATAGTATTTTCAATTTATAACTTTTGTTAAGTATTAGTTATGTGTGTTGTTTATTTTATTTTCAGGTGTTTAGAAGTTGAAGCGATCATTTAAGAATAAGTTGTATAATTCATAGTTTATATTAAGTATTTTGAACTTCTTATGATTTAATTCTATTTCACGTGTTTGTTTTTTTATGCTTGTTGCTTTTAGCAAATGGAGATTCCGGTTGTTATCTTATCTTAGATTTATGTTTGATACGCACCGGTGTTCATAGTTTGATTGCCCAATATTACATTGTTGATGGATATTAAATTTGAAAGACTATATTTGTCCTTTCAAGGAATATAGAAAATGAAACAAAAAAATAATCAGATGGTCTCGGATTGACCTTGGAACCTGCCAGACCCATAGGGTCGGTTCAGTCCTCGGTCCTATGCTCAACAGGGTCGGTCCCCGGTCCCAAAAATTGGGGACCGACACTGTGTGGATTGATCCTGGGGTTAGGTGCTGGATTGGCCCAACTCGAACCATGCTCACCTCTAATAATTAGGGGGCTAATGAGCAGCCTTACAATGAAACCTGGCCAAGGATAGGAGATTATTTGAGATACTCAGTTTCCATTGGTGTTAATGTTTGCTGTGGATTTGTTTTGCTCTTCCTTTCTCATCTTGTTCATCAGTCTTTGTCGTTGACTTTGGGTAACGGATTTCATGAACATAGAAGAGCGTTGCCTGCATGAATGTGTGGTAAAGGGATAGAACTTGGTGTGTAGGATTTTCAGAAGAGGACTTTGGTTGATCGAAGTTTCAGACTTGCGACAAGATTGAAGATAGAATTTTGGCAATCTTCATAGGAGGAATGCGAAAAGCCCTCTTTTATCTGGTGAGGCTAATCTTCTCCATATAGCGTCTACTTTCAAGCTTCTGAATTTCTACTTGGTCAGTTGCATGAATGATTTAGCCTGCATCGTTTAACTTCCAGTTACTTTGGGGGTAGTTTGCTTTGCTTGTCTTAGGAAGGAGAATGTGCTAATGGAGGTTGAAATTCGCACTTTGTGTTCAATTATCTTTATTCCTCTCCGATCATGAAATTTTCTTTTTGATGATTTAAGAAGTTATGGGAATGCAAGTTTAAGGAAAAGAAGTTACAAAAAGTAGAATTCTATATTTCAAAGCTATAATGGCATTTTAAACTGGGATTGGATTTCTTGATTGACTGGAAGGGATTGGTGTGCTAGTTAAACCTTTGAGCGCTTATTGAAATTTTGTTGGAGTTTGAAGTATGTTTAGGTTTTACAAATTTTGAAAAACTATACGTGGTTTGAAAGGAAAAAAACTATACATGGATTTTTTTAGTATTCCATATTAAATCAAACTCAAATTGCAGGGGTTATTACAACTACGAAGTGATAATTCGAAATAGATTAGAGTCAACCCATTTTGTTATTAACAATGTGCAAAGCAGATGTGATGACTTGAAAAAAGTTACCAATTTCAACAGTGGCACTACCTTAGTATCATTTCTTTCGGCTATGATCAACTGTGTGGCACTAGTACATGGTGATATAAACTCGAGCAACAGTTCATTTCAGAACCGAGCAGAGCTGGCTGTGGCCAAGTTCGAGGTTGTCTAAGCAAAGCAGGAATCACGGTTGATGTCTTTTCGAAATGTAAATAGACAAAATGATAATGAAAAGGCTCGAGTATTGCTTGGGAAGCAAGTCGTATGGCAACTAGCTGCCTTGGTTTCTTTTGCCCTACTAAGATGAGAATCATACACCTCCAAATGGGACATGGACTAGTCCATGTCGAAATCACCAATACAATTGCAATCTTATCCTGGCCTTTGAGCGGACACCAATCCATCGTGAGTTGATAGAGATACATTTAGGAGATTCTCCAAATCTCCCTTGATTCTCTATATCTCTTGAGATTGTGATAATCTCTCCCTTGATTGTACATGTCCTTGAATGATCCTATTTAGTTGTAATTGATATTGTTGTATCTTGCCATTTTAGATAGTTAATCTTATAAATCTTATAAATGCCTCATATACTTTTCATTAAAATATATTTATTATAGAAATTATAAGACTTAATTGCACTTTGTAAGGCTTTTGGTGCACTTACATCTTTGTATAATGGTCGGATACATTTAAGAGTGATATCCCGCTTTATTCAATGGTTGCCAACTATCAAATTGGACTAAATTAAATGTCCAAATGAAAGAGAAAAACTAATGCTCTAGTGTAGAAGTACAACTAGCGATCACTGCATCAAATAGAACTACAACAAGCAATCACAACCCCATTAGTACCCCACATCTTCCTATAGATTTATGATTGGCAGCCCATGACCTTCAGTAGTAACAACTTCATCAGGGCCAAAGATGTGGTACAGTATCAACCCCAAAATGATCGAGACATTCGAAGCTACAATTAAGTAAGTTTTTCTCATCTGAGCATCCTAGGAACTTCATGCTATTTGAGTATCAAAGTGTTGATATTTGTTCTTTCCAGTGGTCAATGACAAACTATAACCTTTGATATTGGCAGGTATAGGTTTCCTCGGAAGTTGTACATACAAAAAGTCATCCAGGCGTTGGATATGTATCAAGAACTTCTATTGTTTTAGTTCACACATATTCAAATAATAATACACCAAATCTTTTGAGAGAGCAGTGGCGTACTCCATTTTTGAGTGTTAAGGTGAACCTTTCATGTTAGTAGCTATGGCAATAGTATAGCAACAACAGTGTGGACTTATTTCTTTCCTGTTCTTTTGGGTTTCGGTGTAAACATATAGTAAGGCGGTTCTACAGTCCCGTGGGTTTATGCACAGGAGATTTGCCCCATCTCTTGCATCTTTTCTACCATATGTAGCTGCCATCACTAGTTTTTGTACCAATCAAAAGCCACCATGTTACATACATAAAGAAAACGAAAGCAACCGAGTTAAACAAACTAGAGAGCTGATCTACTACCGAACATCAAGTATAACATCACGAGTAAAGATTAGAAGATCAACAGTTTTCCTTTGGAAAGGAAGAAGTAGAAAATGAGAAGTTAAGAGAAGATGAAAATTTTTCAAAATTTGATGAATTGAAAACATCAAGTCACAGGTTTTTTGTATGTAGAAAAATCGAGTGAATGGAATGTCAGATGGAAAATTTATGCCCAATCAAAGTTTCATCAAATTTGTCTAAAAAATACATAAATATGATTTTTCAATTTTTTTCCAATTTGATGAATTCAAATCATCGAGTCACGGCTTTCCATAAGTGCAAATATTCAAGTCAATGGAATGTGACCAAAAATTCTAAAAAATGATAACTTTTAGGCCTTTCTTCCCATTGACTCAATTTTTGCACACATGCTTTTTTTAGGTGCAAAAATCAAGTCAATGGAATATCAGATAAAAAGCTTATGCCCAATCAAAGTTTGGTCAAATCTGTCTAAAAAACATATGAATAGGATTTTCAAAATTTTTCCCAAATATGATGAATTCAAAACATCAAGTCATAGCATTCAAAACATATGGAGCAGTATAAATATTATTTTTTTCTCAAGTTATTAGGTTGAGAAGGAAAGACGGAATGAATTTTAGGTTTTTTGGGTCACCTTTTGTAATCCTTGAATTTCTATAGTCAATTTTGCTGCTCCTCTTCTTATGGTTTTTCCGCAAGGGTTTTCATGTAAATCTGTGTATTCTTTTATTTTTCTTAGTTTTAATTTCGTTATAGTTTCTGCATTTGCCACAAATTGATGATAAAGCAAAGTAAACACATATCATCGAGTATTTGATAGAATGGCATCATAAGAAGCGTTGTTAGAGCCTCATTTTTATTCTTGTTTTCATTTTTATTCTATTCATAGGAACACATAGGCCATTCCAAAGTGACTGTAGCGGAGAAAAAGAGAGAGAAGAGAAGAGTAGAAGGTTTTAATTTGATATTTAAAGTACATTCGAAGTCTCATTTACCTAAATACTTAGTGGCTAGAGTATCAAAAACAATTTAGTGGTAATGAAGTTTAAGTGCAACGAAGATTTGATCAACACAGTGGCTAAAGCGGCGTATGTGGCCTATTACAATAAAACCTTCAAGATCTAAAGGAGGAGATTGTTCTCCATTCCTCGAGATTGTGGCTCTTTTGCAAGTATTACTCGAAATTCCAAAAAATCGAAAGCTGAAAATAGTCATAATCGGAAGCCATTTGGTAAGATATTTATATGTTTTTTTCTTTTTTCCCTTTTTCCCTTTGCCAGTCGCCGACCTCATGAGAGTGTGCCCATAAAGAGGCCGGCATTCAAATTGGTTTAGGAAAGACTTTCACAATTTATGGATCTAATAACAATCCTAATCTCACTCCTTGAGCTACTACAGAACTTTTCAAAAAATGGACGCTCGGGTGCTCTCATAGGCTTCCCTCCGGGTGATCTCGCCTGAGGTTGGCGGTCAAATTGGTTTAAGAAAGACTTTCACAATTTATGGATTTGACAATAATTGTCGTCTCCCTCCTTGAGCTACTATAGAACTTTTCAAAATTTTAAAGTGGAATAGCAACAAATTCTTTTTTTCATTAAAGCTACTTTTAGTAGGAATGCTACTCAAGCAGTCAAACCTAAGTATTATTGATTTTGCTTATTGCCCGAAAATATGACGACTTGTTAAATCTCAAGAACATATCATGTGTGATGATTCGCTAGTGACTTTAGTACTCAACTACTTCATTTGATATCAATGCCAATTTATAGGCTCACATGGCAGAGTTGTATTAAAATACGCTTGTGGATCTTCTACTTCCTAAGAATGCCAAATGCTTGAAATTGGACATAAAGAAAGACTCAAAGGCAAGTAAAAAAATATGTTGATTTGGTTAGTTAATTTGATGAATTGAAAATATGAGTCATGGTTTACGTAGGTGAAAAATCGAGTTAATAGGATGTTGGACGGAAAAATTATGGCTGATCAAAATTTGGTCAAATTCATGGCAAAATTTTAAAAACTTTTTTCAATTTGATGAATTGAAAACATCGGGTCATTGGTTTCCGTAAGTTCAAACATTGAGTTTGAACATGGGACGGAAAGACTTTCGCAATTTATGAATCTAACAACAATCATAGTCTCACTCCTCAAGTTACTATAGAACTTGGGATGCCCGGGTGCCCGCGCCGGCCTCCCTTTGGGCGCTCGCGCCTGAGATTTGTTCAGGAAAGACTTCCATAATTTATGGATCTGATAGCAATCCTTATCTCCCTCCTCGAGTTGCTATAGAACTTTTCAAAATTTTAAAGAGATAGCAACAAATTCTTTTTTCGTTAAAGCTACTTTTAGGAATGTTGCTCATGCAGTCAAACCTAAGTATTATCGTTTTTGCTTATTGCTCGAAAATATGACCACTTGTTAAATCTCAAGAACATATCTTGTGTGATGATTCGCTAGTGACTTGAGTGCTTAAGTACTTCATTTGATATCAATGCCAATTTATAGGTCCACCTATTTCCTAAGAATGCCAAATGCTTGAAATTGGACATAAAGAAATACTCAAAGGCAAGTAAAAAAATATCTTGATTTGGTTAGTTAATTTGATGAATTGAAAATATCGAGTCACGGTTTCCGTAGATACAAAAATCGATCTCCTCACCTAAAGGTATCAGGCAACATGCACCCCCAATTATGAACCGCCCCCAAAGGAGATATTATTGCTTGAAGAGTTTTTTTACTAGCGATTATGAGATTATATAATCCTTCAACAGTGCACAGTTATGAATTTAGATTTGGAGTCGTTTTATCTACAGAGAGGCCAAGGGTTTTTTTCACTTGCGATGATGAGATTATATAATGCTTCAACAGTGCATAGTTAGGAATTCACATTTTGAGTCCTTTTATCTACAGAGAGGCCAAGCGGTTCTTTTACTAGCGATGATGAGATTATATAATGCTTCAACAATGCACAGTTATGAATTCAGATTTGGAGTTCTTTTATCTACAGAGCTTTCTCATAAAGTCCCAATAGAATCATTTCTCTCTTTCTGCTTTGTTGGTCGGCTCAAATCGATCTTATTCTTTGCAAGGAGTTCTCATCAACAATGAGGATCAATTCAGTCGAAGCTCGCCACAAGGTTAGAGTAAGCAACATTATCCATATGAAATGCGGCCTGATTATAAACCTTAAATTTCAAAATTGAAAACCCAAAAATTTAACAAAGCAGGCCTACCTCGATTTTGGACATGCCTGAATATGGATCGCTAGCTTCGATCCAAGATATTGCAACATTGCCCTCCTTCTGTGATCTCCATTTTTAATTGATTGAAGTGAAGAACGCTAGCTTCGCTAATGTTGACTTGAAGAACCCTATCTTTCATCAAAAGCGAATTTGAAGCTATTTTGCTCAATTTGGCCATTTAATTTTGACTCAATTGCGAGTGAGTGACGCATGCAGTTGGGTCAAATCAGGAGATTTGAGGCGCCCTGGACCACGGCGCGGAAAAGGGCACGTGAGACGTACGTGTCATCTGCCGATGAGTTAAGCGGGTCAATTGAGATGAATTCACCAACTTCATGATCTCTTTGAAACTAGCACCACTCTAGGATTTCTTTTGCCAAAACCGGCCTACTTTTAGGAGCCTTTTCGAAATTTTCTTTTGTTTTTTATTTCTTTGGGGCAAGTACCATGGCGAGTGTCTTCCTCTAACGTAGAAAAATCATGCAAATCTAATGTGCACAAAGCAGGTGTGATGCCCCGCAAGAAAATCATCAAATTTCAACTGTGGCACTACCTTACTGTTATCTCATTTTGGCTATTACGATCCAAGCACAAGCAGCAGTTCAATTGGAAGCTGAGAGGAGGAGTGGGTTGCGGGCGAATTCGAGGTTTTGCCTAAGCAAAAGCAGGAAACGTTTTCAATATTTTTGCCAGAACGTGAGAAGAGAAGAGGAAAGTAAAAAGGGCTGTGGGTATTGCCTGGTGAGCAAGTGATGTGACCATTAGCTGCCTTTGTTTCTCTCTTCTACCAGTCAAGCGCAGATCAACTCCTGCTGCAGTTGGTGCGAGCTTTTCGATATTTGGGGGCACACCCAGGCGCGGAGCGGGAGTGGTTACTTCAGTCTAAGTTTGACCAAATTAAAATTAAAGAATTTGACATTGGGATCCAGCCATGATTGAAATTAGGCAATATTATAGGTAATTATCAGGTGCAGGTAACTCCCGCTAAGCAGGCATTGTTTCAAGCCTTCAATAAAGGAGACGAGCAGTGAAGGAATGAATCGAATCTCAAAGCGCAATCTTACCCACTACCCCCTAATCAACTCCATGAGTGCACGCAAGCGGGCATTGACCGACCAACTCTGTTTGTTTGCACGACTCCAGGGAACCCATATAAATAAAAGGAAAACGCTTGCATGATGGTCAACCCTCAGCCCCACATTTCCACGAGAGAGAGAGATCTGTGTTTTGCTTGGAAATTTCCACGCACTTGTGTTGGACAATGGGAAATTTCCACGAAGCGGGAGTGGTTACATCATTCTAAGTTTGACCAAACATGCTCTTCCAAGGTTAAGGGCAGAGTCATAAACCCATTTTCTTTCTTCCGAGTCTCAACAAACACAAACCCACACGATGGCTCCGCCTCCTCCTCCGCGATCCGTCCAATTCGTCTCCGACTGTTTCGTCAAGCCGCCCCAGCTTCCGCCGCAGTCCGACCATCCCCTCCACTTGCCGCCATGGGACCTCGCCATGCTCTCCGTCCACTACATCCAAAAGGGCCTCCTCTTCCCCCTCCCTCCTAGCTGCCTCGACCCTGGCTTCGACCGCCCCGCCTTCATCCATTCTTTCTTGGGAAAGCTCAAGCGCTCTCTCTCTTCCGCCCTCTTCCACTTCTACCCGCTCGCCGGCCGCCTTGCCACCCTCAAGAGGCCCGAACCCCCGTTCTATACTGTCTTTGTCGATTGTGCCAACAGCCCTGGGGCCCGATTCATCCATGCCACGGTCGACATGACGGTGGCCGACATACTCTCCCCTACGTACGTCCCGGCGGTCGTCCTGTCCTTGTTCGACCACGACCGGGCGATCAACCACGACGGCCATGCCCTGTCCCTGCTGTCCGTGCAGGTCACCGAGCTTGCCGATGGCGTCTTCATCGGGCTCTCCATGAACCACGTCGTCGGCGACGGCTTATCCTTCTGGCTCTTCTTCAACTCGTGGTCCGAGATCTTCCAAGCGCAAGAGAAAGGCGCCATTGATGTCGTTCAGCTATCGCATCCCCCGGTCCTGACCAGGTGGTTCCCGGAAGGCCATCCCGGCCCGTTAAGCCTGCCTTACACAGACGATCCCTCATCGTTCCTCGCCCGCTATGAAGCCCCTGAGCTCAGGGAGCGAGTATTCCACTTCTCTGCCGACGCCATCGCGGGGCTCAAGGCGGAGGCGAACCGGCAATGCGGCGCCACCAATATCTCATCCTTCCAGTCCCTGACTGCCCTTGTATGGCGGTGCATCACACGCGCCCGCCACTTCCCACCCAGCCAGGTCACAGGTTGCCGGATGGCTGCGAACAACCGGGCAAGGCTGGACCCCCCGCTTTCGCCGGAATACTTCGGAAACTCCATCACGCCATTGAGGACGGCAACGACGGTGGATGAGCTGCTGGGCGGCGACTTGGGGTGGGCGGCGCGGCTCCTGCATACTGCGGTGGCGGAGCACAGCGACGCGAAGCTGCGGGAGTGGAATCTGGAGTGGATAAAGAGGCCGCAGGTGTACCACCTGGACAAGACGTTCGATCCGTACAGCATCATGATGGGGAGCTCGCCGCGGTTCAACAAGTATGGCAACGAGTTCGGGCTGGGGAAGGCCGTGGCTCTGCGAAGCGGATACGCGCACAAGTTCGACGGCAAGGTCTCAGCCTATCCGGGCCACCAAGGAGGCGGGAGCATCGACCTTGAGATCTGCCTTCCGCCGGCGACGATGGCACTTCTCGAAGCTGACACAGAATTCATGGCCGCCGTGACGGTTTCGTAGGTTGGAGGGCCAACTTCAACAAGGTGGTTTGCGGTCGTCATGTGCAAGTCGAGTCAACGCGCTTGAGGAATTAGGAGGAATAAAGATTTGTTGTTTGACTTAGGAATTGTTGCCATATGTTTGTCGAGGGTTTCATATGAGATAAAGACAATAAATAAAAAGTGAAATAATAAATAAAAACCCTTGTATGGCTCTATTTATTTCGTAAAAAATAAATAATTAAAAAATATTTTCTTATAATCGCTTATAAGAATGAATAAACAAAATATATTTTTATTATTCTCGAAAATATTCAAACATAAATTATTGACAATACTGAATTATTTTCGTTGATCAATTATTTCAAATAATATAAATTATTATTTTTTAAAATATATTTTTAAATTCGTTCATTGTCCGAAAATAAAGGTGCCCTAATTTGAATTCGAGCAGTGAAGGAAGGAATTATAAAATGCGAACAAACCAACCATTTTTCTCTCCTCTTTCTCCAACTCCAACCTTTAAAAGTCAACGGAAGGACACAGCCCTTGAGACGAGACCAACTCATCGTCCCAACCAATGGCTCCTCGTCCTCCTCCTCCATTTGTCCGACTCATCTCCGACTGTTTCATCAAACCACACCAACTTCCGCCGCCGTCGAACTGCCACCTCCACTTGCCGCCATGGGACCTCGCCATGCTCCCCATCCACTACATCCAAAGGGGCTCCTCTTCCCCCTCCCTCCTCGCTGCCTCGACTTGGGCGGCTTCAACCGCCCCGCTTTCATCCATTCTTTCTTGGAAAAACTCAAGCGATCTCTCTCTTCCACCTCGCCCACTTCTACCTGCTTGCCGGCCGCCTCGCCACCCTCAAGCGGACTGACCCCCTGTCCTACACTGTCTCCGTCGACTGCGCCAACAGCCCCGGTGCTCAGTTCATCCATGCTGCACTCGACATGACCGTGGCTGACCTTCTCTCCCCTACGTACGTACCGGCCGTCGTCCGGTCCTTCTTTGACCATGACCGGGCGGTCAACCACGACGGCCACGCCCTGCCCCTGCTGTCCGTGCAGGTCACCGAGCTTGCCGATGGTGTCTTCATCGGGCTCTCCATGAACCATGCTGTTGGCGATGGTAGTTCCTTCTGGCTCTTCTTCAACTCATGGTCCGAGATCTTCCAAGCACAAGAGAAAGGCACCGTTGTTGTTGTCCAGCTGTCGCGTCCCCCGATCCTGACCCGGTGGTTCCCGGAGAACCACCCTGGCCCGGTAAGCCTACCTTACATTCGATGAGAATCAGCCTGTTGAAAAAGATGTCGAAAAAGATGTCGACACACAGTCACCAGGATCGACAAGTTCATTTGATGAGCGTCCAAGGTCGACAGAAGAACTTCGACCAAGTCGTGTCGAAGAACTTGAAGAGGAGGAACCTCAACTTCGGAGATCGACAAGGCAAAGGAAGCCAAATCCCAAGTATGCCAATGCAGCATTGACCGTAGATGTTGGCATGGTCGAGCCTTCGACATATGAAGAAGCCTCAAAGGGTACAGAATGGAGGAAAGCCATGGAAGAAGAAATCCTCGCACTAAAGAAGAATGAGACGTGGGACTTGGTACCGAAACCTGAAGAGGTACGTCCTATTTCCTGCAAATGGGTTTATAAACTTAAAACTTGACTAGACGGGTCGATTGAGAGGTATAAAGCACGTCTAGTGGCTCGAGGTTTTTTGCAAAAATATGGGATTGATTATGAAAAGACCTTTAGCCCAATAGCAAAGGTTACCACAGTTCGAGTTCTATTAGCACTTGCAGCAAGCAAGTCGTGGAATGTGTGGCAGATGGATATGAAGAATGCTTTCGTGCATGGAGAACTTGAGTGAGAGATATACATGAATCAACCAGATGGTTTCAATAGCAAAACTTATCCAGAATATGTCTGCAAGTTAAAGAAAGCGTTGTATGGCTTAAAGCAAGCCCCGAGAGCGTGGTATGGAAAGATTGCAGAATTCTTGTTGAAGAGCGGTTATAATGTAGCTCCAGCATACTCGAACCTATTCGTGAAGGCAGAAGATGGAAAGGTTGCAGCCGTACTGGTTTATGTGGATAATCTCATCATTACTGGAGATGATAAAGATGATATATGTCAAATTAGAGCCGACCTCTCTGTGCGGTTCCAAATTAAGGAGCTTGGAGAGTTGAAACATTTTCTGGGGCTCGAGGTTGATAGGACAAAAGAAGAATTATTCCTATGTCAACAGAAGTATGCATGAGATCTCTTGAAAAAATTCGGGATGCTCGATTGCAAACCTATATCTACTCCGTTGGATGGGAATGCAAAGCTATGTGCTGAAGAAGATCGAGAGTTAGAAGATTCGTCTATGTATAGGCAACTGGTAGGTAGTCTAATCTACCTTACCATAACTCGGCCTAACATCGCTCTTGTAGTGGGAGTAGTGAGTCGATTTATGGAGAACCCAAGGAAGCCTCACTTGGATGCAGCCAAGCATATCCTGAGGTATGTAAAGAAGACTTTTGATTTTGGGCTTTTGTATAAAAAAGAATCATCGGGTGAGTTGGTTAGTCATTGTGATGCCAACTATGCTAGAGATCAACACACATGGCGATCAACTACTGGATACTCGTTTCATCTTGGATCAACAGTAGTATCCTGGTGCAGTAAAAGACAGCCGACTGTGTCTTTGTCTATAACAGAAGCTGAATACAGAGCAGCAGCAATGGCAGCTCAGGAGAGCACGTGGCTAGTGCAATTATTGGATGATGTTAATCAGTCGATAGATTATTCGACAATATTGTATTGTGATAATCTATCCGCTATAAGCTTGACAGAAAATCCAGTTTTCCATGCTAGGACTAAGCATGTGGAAGTCCACTATCACTTTCTGCGAGAGAAAGTGTTGGAGGGCGAGATCAAGATGGAGTACACCAAGACAGGTGATCAAGTTGCTAATATCTTCACCAAAGGTCTTGGAGCTGCAAAGTTTGAAGAGTTTCGAGCTCAGCTTGGTATGGTCGCAAGAACTATCCTTAGAGAGAGTAGTTGGTGAGGGGGGAGTATTGAAGATGTCACTGCCTTATCTCACTACAAAAAAACTGGATTTTTGCCACGAAAATTTGCGACGAAAAAATTTTCGTTGTAAATTTGCGACAAATTTTCCAACGAAAAGCAAAATTCGTTGGAAATTTCCAACGAAAAATTTTCGTCGCAAAATTCGTTGGAAATTTCCAACGAAAAATTTTCGTCGCAAAATTCGTTGGAAATTTCCAACGAAAAAAATTTGTTGGAAATTTCCAACGAATTTTCCAACGAATTTCAATTTTCCGGGAAATTACTTCAGTGTGTACAATTTTCGTTGGAAAATTCGTTGGAAATTTCCAACGAATTTTCTAACGAATTACAAAAAAACCCACATTTTTCATATTCGTTGGAAAATTCGTTGGAAATTTCCAACGAATTTCAATTTTCCGGGAAATTAATTCAGTGTGTACAATTTTCGTTGGAAAATTCGTTGGAAATTTCCAACGAATTACAAAAAAAACCCGATAATGTTCGGCATTTTTTATATTCGTTGGAAATTTCCAACGAATTTTCCAACGAATTTCAATTTTCCGGGAAATTAATTCAGTGTGTACA
The DNA here is from genome assembly GCA_031216405.1 of Syzygium malaccense. Taxonomy (NCBI): domain Eukaryota; kingdom Viridiplantae; phylum Streptophyta; class Magnoliopsida; order Myrtales; family Myrtaceae; genus Syzygium; species Syzygium malaccense. The sequence continues at coordinate 12,441,158 of CM062258.1, forward strand.
ATTTTCCAACGAATTATAAAAAAAACCCGATACTGTTCGGCATTTTTGATATTCGTTGGAAAATTCGTTGGAAATTTCCAACGAATTTCAATTTTCCGGGCAATTACTTCAGTGTGTACAATTTTCGTTGGAAAATTCGTTGGAAATTCCCAATTCCGGACAATTATTTTAGTGTGTACAATTTTCGTTGCAAAATTCGTGAGAAATTTCCCACGAATTTTACAACGAAAACCCTACTTCTTCCTTATTCAATATTTTCGCACAACTCTCAATTTCAACATTCATTCTCTCTCTCTCTCTCTCTCTCTCTCTCTCTCTCTCTCTCTCTCTCTCTCTCTCCTTCGCCTTCACCTTCTCCCTCCGTCTCCCCCTCTGCCTCCTCCCCCGCCGCCCCCCCTCCTCCTCCGGCTCCAGCTCCGGCTCCGGCGCCATGGACACCAAGCCTCCAAGCCTCCGACGCCCCCGACGCCCCCGACGCCACCAAGCTTCGTCGCCGGCGAGGCTAGGAGACGACGACGGACTTGACGGGCGGCGACCCCGAATCCTGCTCCCGCCCCTGCTGCTGCTGCTGCTGCTGCTTCTTCTTCTTCATCTTCTTGTTCTGGGAAGAACAAGAAGAGGCGCAACAGCCTCACCGGCCATGAGGGCAAGCCTCGTCGTCGGCGAGGGCCGAGCTCGCCATGGCCGGCGAGCTCGGCCCTCGCCGGCGACGAGCTCGCCCAGATCTGGGCGAGCTCGGCCCTTGCCGACGACGAGGCTTGCCCTCGCTGGCCATGGCGAGGGCCGAGCTCGCCATGGTCGGCGAGCTCGAGCTCGCCCAGATCTGGGCGAGCTCGGCCCTCGCCGGCGATGAGGCTGGCCCTCGTCGGCCATGCCGAGGGCCGAGCTTGCCATGGCCGGCGAGCTCGGCCCTCACCGGCGACGAGGGCTATTTTTCGACCAAAAAAAAATTTCAACCAAAAAAAAATTTTTTCGATGGAAAAAAAATTTCCACGATTTTTCGACAAAAAAAAATTTGTAGTTTCCAACGAAAAAAAATTCGTCGGAAAAAAAAGTTCATTTCCAACGAATTTAGCCACGAGTTTTCCAATGAATTTTCCAACGAAAAAAAATTCGTCGCAAATTTCCAACGAAAATTGAAATTTTTCGTTGGAAAAATTTGCGACGACTTATTACCAACGAATTTTTTTCGTTGGAAATTCATTTTCCAACGAATTTTTTCGAATTTTTCGTTGGAAATTTCGTCGGAAAAAACATGTTTTTTTGTAGTGTCTCTCTAGATCTTTCGTGATTAGTCTTGACTTTTCGTATTTCAATGACTAGTTAATATGATTGTTTGTATTTGGTCTTGACCTTTCGTCTTTCGATATCTAGTTAATATCATATACATGTATAGTCATTTATGAGTCATATCAAGAGTCATGTATTATGCCTATATAAAGGCAAGTTTAGTTGAAGTATTTGTAAGGTGAATCAAGTCATAATAAAATAGTTTATTCCTCTCCTCTCATTGAGTGTTTTTCCTTGAGAGTTACCAATTAAAGTTGTTCACCTTCGAGAGTTGTCGACGATAGTTATCGACGATCGAGGCTTTCACTTTTGAGTGGTACGCCTTAAATCTCAACAACATGAATGACCCATCGTCATTCCTCGCCCACTTCGAAGCCCCCGAGCTCAGGGAGCGATTCTTCCACTTCTCCACGCTCCACCGACGCCATCGTGGGGATCAAGGGAGAGGCAAACCGGCAATGCGGCACCGCCAATATCTTGTCCTTCCAGTCCCTGATTGCCCATGTATGGCGGTGCATCACACGTGCCAGCCGCCTCTCGCCCGAACAGGTCACAAGCTGCTATATGGCCGCGAATAACTGGGGCAGGCTGGACCCCCCAGTCCCAACGGAATACTTTGGGAACATGGTCACGCCGTTGAGGACGGCAGTGACAATAGGGGAGCTGCTGGATAGAGGCCCCGGGTGGGCGGCGCGGTAGCTGCATGCGACAGTGGCTGAGCACAATGCCGTGAAGCTGCGGAAGTGGAACGAGGAGTGGATCAAGAGTCCGCATATGTACCACCTGGGCAGAATGTTCGATCCGTGCAACGTCATGTTGTGGAGCTCACCGCGGTTCAACATGTACGGCAACGAGTTCGGGCTGGGGAAGGCCGTGGCTCTGCAAAGTGGGTGTGGCAACAAGTTTAACCTACTTTTTTCGTGGCAAAATTCGTCGCTAAAACCTACTTTTTTTTGTAGTGTTTGTTATGCATTCAAGATTAGATTTATGAGTCGCCGCTATAAGAATAGGTTGTGATTGTGGTTCGTTTGGTCAGTGACCTGATTACATTGTGTTACACTCATCGGTACCCCTTTTTTAATGAAAAGATTTGCATGCGATATTCTATGAAGGTGATCATGCATGGTGCACTAGCAGTGAAAATAAACGCCCACTAATTGAAGCAGTAAATTAATTACAAGAAAAAATTGAAGGAACTGAGATCCATCGAGCAAGCTCAAGCAAAGCCTCCTTATTGAGGCCGAGACTGTGAACTATGAATCAAAAAATAAACATGCAACGATATAATCTATGCATGGCCCAGATGAGATGCCTAAAGTATGTACGACCATGCATGGACATCTAATTACGATTTTGTTTTTTCTCCATAAATTTGAAATTGTGCCTAAAGACTAAAGAGCTACATGAACATGATAAATGCATGTATCACTAAATCACTAAATGACAAGAACTAATTCTATGATTGTTGACACCTAAATTTTGGCTAATCATTTAATAATCAGTGCATAGAAAATTAGGGATTAATATCTAAGCTCCAAACAAAAATATTAAAATTAGATTGCATAGCATATGGTTTAGAATCATGTAGTTCAATTACATATTTGCATTGGATTAGTGGTGGATGGACTTAAATAGATGGCTATGAACTTAATGAAATTGGACTAAGCCCAACTTCAAGAATATTATTGGCCAAGCCCATGGACATTATAAGAGCTGAATTTTTCTTTGGAAAATGACAAGTTGGAATAATTGAATTATCGAATTATTAAATAATATAATTGGAGGATAATTCATATTATTCTATGAATATTCAGCTAGAAGAAATAATCAGAAAATTGCCTAAGTTGAGTATCGAAATTAGGAAATAATATATCTTAGCTCTTGCAAGATAATCCTGTCTAACTCTTATAGATAGATGTGTTAGGGTTCACAATGGGGGGAGGCAATCATAATTTTCAAAGAGCACAAGTGTGAGTGAGGGCAAGAAAGAGAGAGAGTGAGAAAAGAGACCGGCTGTGCCTCCCCACGGCCGACTGTCATGCCTGTGCCTCCCCACGGCCGATCGTCACGCTCGTGCCCGGGCCTGATCGTCGCGCTCGTGCCAGCGCCTGTGCCAGTGCCCGTGCCTGCGCCTGCGCCCGTGCTTGTTCCTACGCCCACACCCATGCTCTAACTTAGAGCCTCTAAGTAGCACCGACACGCGACACGACGCGACACGACACGACATGACACGCGACATGTTATTTCTCAAAAATAGAGAATTCCGACACGTTAGGACACGTTGTATATTATATATATTTTTATATATACATGATAAATTATCATTTTTTTAATTTGATTCAAATAAGTAAATAAATAATAATAAAAATCCTAGAATGAATTTACCCTAAAAAAATTATACACATAAGTTTTCAAAAAATAATTATGTATAAATAAATATATTAATTAAGAAACTAAAAATAAATAATTAAATTTGAAAAAAAGGAAAGGACAAATACTGCCTTCTCATTCATGTCTCCACCCCATTCTCTCTCTCTCTCTCCCTCCTCCAAAGCCTTCTCTTTTAAGGCTTCGTTCGTTTGGCGAAAAATATTCTTTCGAAAAATATTTTCCGGATTTTCCGATGTTCGGGGGGCAGAAAACGTTTTCCGTGGGAAAATATTTTCCTTCCTCCTCTCACAAAATAGCCTAAGTCTATGGAAAATGACTTCCGCTTCTTCAAAAGCGGAAATCATTTTCCGGAACTTCTTCTTCTTCTTCATCACTAAGGTCACCGGCCGTCACCGGTCACTGGTCGCCAGCCGCCGCCGGTCACCGGCCACCGGCCACCGATCGCCCGTCGCCAACTGTCGCCCGTCGCCGCCGGTCACCCGTCGCCGCCGACCGCCCGTCGCCGCCGACCGCCCATTGCCGCCGGTCGCCCGTCGCCGCCGGTCGCCCGCCGCCCATCGTCACGGGCCGCCGGTTGCCGGTCGTCGCCGCCGCCGCCGGTTGCCGCCGCCGCCGCCGCCGCCGCCGGTTGCCGCCGGACGCCCACCGCTGACGCCGGCAGCCGCCGCCGCCGGTCGCCGGCCGTCAACCAAAAATATTTTCCGAAACTTTTTCATATTGATCGCCGAACACCGGAAAATTATGTTTCGGGAAAATATTTTTCAGGAAAATGACTTTCGGAAAAATATTTTCCAAAAGGAGAATATTTTTCAGGAAATGAACGGAGCCTAGGTTTTAACACTTTTTCTCTACACGCTCCTCGACGCCCACGCGGGAGAAGACATGCCTTTGGACACGAGTGAGCACAGGCAGGCCCGACCTCAGGCCTCCGCCGCTGTCGCGGGGGGAGGAGCCAACCTGCACCATCCACCTCCGCCGCCTCAGGCGGAGGCGCTGCTCTGCCTGCGCTGCAACTCCACCAATACCAAGTTTTGCTACTACAATAACTATAACCTTTCCCAGACTCGCCACTTCTGCAAGTCCTGCCGCTACTACTGGACCAAGGCGGCACCCTCTGCAACGTCCCCATCGACGGCGACTCCCGCAAGTCGATGGAGGCGGCATCGGTGTCGGCCTACGCCTCGTCGAAGAGGCCCCGCCTCCGTCCTCGTCTCCTTTCTGCAACTCCTCCAACTCCTCCATGACCCACGACCTTCGGTGTCGGACACATGTGTCGCCGGCGTGTTCGGCGCGTCGACCGTGTGTCGAATCTCCGACACGCGTTGACCACGTGTCGGAGTGTGTCGGCCGCGTGTCTGAGCATGTCGGACACGCAACACGTGTCCGACACCGACTCGGACGCCTCCCAAGCATGTCGGTGCTACTTAGCCCGTGCTCACGTCCGTGCTTGTTCCCATGCTCATGCCTGCTACTGCACTCGTGCCCATGCCAGCGCTTGACTGAGCCCTTGTCGCGCCCGTGCCCACACCCGGTCGTGCCCTTGCTGTTGTGCCCCACCGCCGTTCCTGTTGCTCCCGTGTCCATGCCTGCCTAGTCTTGTTGTTGTGCCGCGATGCTGCACCATGCCCAAGTCACCATTCATGCCTCCCTGCCGTGCCGTGCCGTGCCATGCCGTGCCTGTGCTATTCCCTGGGGCCACCACTTTCCTCATGGCCAAACTTCTAGCCGTGAGGTCCTGTCGCTGTGCCCGTTGCTAGGGGTGAGCAAGATGGACTGCCCAAACTGGGACTAGATCGGGCCAATCGGTTTGGTCCGATTCTCAGGAATATCGGTCCGGTTCTCGGTTCCTGAAAGTGGAACCAATTTTCAAGCTATCCGGTTCCTGTTTCTAGGATAGGAATCGAACCGGACCGGACCAGACCATACCGATAAATATATATATTTCTAATTTTTTCATATATATATATTTATTTACTTTTTAAAAATTTTGAAAAAAATAGAAAGCGTAATATAATTTCCTCAATTCCCACTTGCCTTTACCAATAAGTAATTGGTCCCATTGGAACCGGACTAGATCGGACGGACCATCAGTTCAGTTCGGTTTGGTCCCCGATCTTAGATATTGAGAACCAGTCCTTCCGGTTCGATTTTTGGTTCTTAGGTTGGACCAAACCGGATCGGGAACCGCTCACCCCTACCCCTACCGCTGCACCGAGCCCGAGCCCGAGCCCCTGCTGCTGCCGCTCCTGCTAGGCCTGTATCGTGCCGGTCCCATGTCCCCGCCAGGCACCATCAGCCAGCCGAGCCCTCGCTACGGCCAATCCTTGACGCATGCCAGCTATTGCTATGCCCGTCGCCGTGCTGCCCTGTCGCCGTAGAGTCGCTACCTCTGCTCGCGCCAGGCCAGCCTCGACGCCGAGCCGCCCCTCCTATCACTAGCTCCCGCAAGGCCAGCCCACCGCGAGTCGCCTTGCCACTGTCCATCGCTTTGCCACTGTCCATCGCTGCCGGTCCACCATGGCCGGGTCACCCGCCATTGGCCGTCCTGCGATCTGCGATCCCTATCCGCAAATTCGAATTGGAAATATCCGTGAAATTAGGTAAGAATCTTATCTAATCCTTTTTTAAAATTTAAATTCCTAATTTCACTTGTTTTGAATATTTCGCGAATATTTTGGTGGATTGCTAGATATTTTAGGAATAATGCATGCGATATCCACAATATTAAAAAACACCCCAAATTAGGGAGTTTCCCTATATCTGCAATATTAAAAAATACCCCAAATTAGGAATTTTTTTAAATTTAGCAGCGTACCTGGACGACTATCTAACCTTAACTATAAGGTTATATGGCAGTATGGAAAATCGTTATCTTATCCGTAACCATTTGGATACGATAACGTATCTTATCCGCTTTCCAAATTCAAACGGTCAGCTTTTCATCGATATCCATGACCCTATGGATATGATCGCTAGTTCTCAATTTGAACATGCTAAAATGGATCTTGTGGATTGCATGGATTGTTTGAGTGTGATTGCTATTTTTGTTTGATTGCTTTCTTTTTAAAATAATGAAAATCCAAAAAATGTTAGTTAGGATTTAAATTAGAAATATTGCATGTTTAGGGTATCCTAGGTATATCTAGGGGATAGGATAATTGCTTGATTTAAATTGGGATTTAGGGTAGTTTATTTCCTAGTTTAAATTAGGTATTATTCTAGTCTTAATAGATTATTTAGGACATTTTATTATTTCGAATTTTCATAAAAAAATACCAAAAAGAAGTTATTTTAGGATAAGTTTGAGTGTCTTTCTAGAATAGATTGCATGTTATTTCAGACATTTTTTATTCCGCATTTTAATGAAAAATACAAATAATACATCATTTGCCCGTCATTAGAATTAGGCCACTTCGTCACGTGAGATATAATTTGCATGTTAGGTTTCATTAATCACATGTCATATTTTGCACGTCATTGTACTTAAATTAGTTTTCATTTTAATAAAGCGAAAACCCTAAAGAACAAATTGTGTGAATTACTTTAATTAGAAATCATATTAGGATTGTCTGTGTGATTTTTTAGCTAACAATGCAGATGTTTACGTTGCTTAAAGGTACGTTATTCTCCTAAGTTGGTAATTTATTTATTACTTTCTTTATTGGGTGTTAAATTGGTGGATTGTGCACCTGCATGGTCACCTCACATGTTAGTAACTAGGTAATAAAATGGATCTAGACTGCCTGCTTAAACATTTTTTTTGAAAAGAAAATGTATCGAAAGGGCGTTGGACTAGCTCTGGCATAACCAAGTCCCCAAATCCAAAATTTCTTATTCATAGGAATAAAACATATCTCTTTATATTTTATTTCGATTTCTAATCGACCCTCTACAAATAGATTAGTGGCGACTCCAGTATGAAAACATTTGCATGTTAAGAACTTAAACCCTAAGTCGTGAATTGGTAGGGCTTGAGAGGGCCTGAATTAGATTTAGACTTAATAATCCATTAGCCAAAACCCTAAGTGGTGCACCCACGGAGGTGAGGTCGCGACAATGATGCAAACTATAAGTAACCTGAATGAGACATGAAGCTATTTTTTATTTATTTTTCTTGATTAAATACTCTAATGTATGGAAAATTAAATTGCTAATGACTACATGACCGTGACTATGCATGTAATTAAGCCAACATTCATCAAATTAAGCTAATTTAAGTAAAACATGATGAAGAGCTTAGTATGAACTCTTAATTACCAAATGACATACATACTAAATTATATGAATCATTACACGAGTTAACCTTATAATTAAATGCAATCTATATGATATGCTAACCTATTATTATTTGTTTAATTGACCTTCTTCTTATTAACATGGACGAACAAAACTAACCCTAAGAACGTGTCATGACCGAATTGCATGCATTGAATACCCAATCTGGGCTAGCGAGGCCGGCAAGGGCATCCCTACCCTCGCCTATGGCCGGTCTAGGGAAAAAAAGGCAAAGTAAAGAAAAAAATAAAAATATTATTGAAAAAATATCAACGTAGCGCTGGCCATATCACGTAAGATGGTCGGCATCCACGTCAATAAGTTCTGGCCAAAATTGGTCTGATGGACTCAATTAGCAAAACGTGAAAATATTTTGAATTCAATTGACACAAATGCAATAGGTTTATGATTTTTTGGTAATTTTCTCACCGAAAAGAATAGGTGTAAAATTTTCTTCTCGATTTTTTTGTTAGAATTCAAAGTATATTTAGGTTTTCAAAGTTATGAAAGAATTGTACGTGGAAATTTTGTAGATATCCCGTATTGAATCAAAATCAAATTGTAGATTACAGCTGACCGTGAAATATATTTATCGTCACCGTCATTAATTTGTGAATATAACCCTTCAAACGCTCATTGATTGGTTATGATCAGAGCACAAGCCGCAGTTCGTTTTTTGGAAGCCGCGAGGATTGGGCCGTGGTGGAATCCGAGGTTGTCCGAGCAAAGCAGGAGACGTTTTCAAGAAAGGAAATTGCTCAGCAGGTGACATGAAAGACTAGCTAGCTGCATTTGCTTGCTTCTTTTGTCCTAATAAGATGAAAATCACACTCGAGACTCTTCGACTAGTCAAACGTAGATTAACTCCTGCAGTTGGCGGAGTCCCGTAGTTGGTGGTGTAGGCTTTCCCATTTTCCAGGGCACCCACCGGTAGTTGTTAGTTCCGTCTAATCTGACCACAAAATGATAGTAACGACCTTTGGCTTCAACCTGGAATGGGATTAGGCAACATAGCTATTGTCAGCTGATAATTCCACAGTAAGTGAAACAGAAGGTGAACGGAGACGGTTCTCTCAGACCTTGTTTAGAGTCGGATATAAAGGCGAAACTCCATGGGCTTTAGTCGACGGGTTCAAATCTGTAAAGACCCAGAAATTAAAAAAAGCCTCAGCTAATTTGAAGACAAGCAGCGAAGGAATGAATCAAAGCGCAAATCTTACTGCATCTTGGTCTCCGCTCCCTACCCCCATCAAACAACTCCATGCGCACGAGACCTTGACCAAATCTATTTTGCAGAACTCCGGGGAACCCCTATAAATAACACGACCAGCAACCGATGCTCGCATCTTGTCCTGGCCTTTCAGTCTATACCAAATCATCAGTACCCACCGAGTCTCAACGAACACAACCCACACAATGACTCCTCCTTCTCCTCCTCCTCCTCCTCAATCCGTCCGATTCATCTCCGACTGTTTCGTCAAGCCGCCCCAGCTTCCGCCGCAGTCCAACCATGCCCTCCACTTGCCGCCATGGGACCTCGCCATGCTCTCCGTCCACTACATCCAGAAGGGCCTCCTCTTCCCCCTCCCTCCTCGCTGCCTCGAGATTGGCTTTGACCGCCCCGCTTTCATCCGTTCCTTCTTGGAAAAACTCGAGCGCTCTCTCTCTTCCGCCCTCGCCCACTTCTACCCGCTCGCGGGCCGCCTCGCCACCCTCAAGCGGGCTGAACCCCCCCTGTACAACGTCGTTGTCGACTGTGCCAACAGCCCCGGAGCCCGGCTCATCCACGCTGCCCTCGACATGACCGTGGCCGACATTCTCTCCCCTACGTACGTCCCCGCCGTCGTCCAGTCCTTCTTTGACCATGACCGGGCAATCAACCACGATGGCCATGACCTGTCCCTACTGTCCGTACAGGTCACCGAGCTTGCCGACGGTATCTTCATCGGGCTCTCCATGAACCATGTCCTCGGTGATGGCACCTCCTTCTGGCACTTCTTCAACTCGTGGTCTGAGATCTTCCGAGCGCAAGAGAGAGGCGCCGTTGATGTCGTCCAGCTGTCACGTCCTCCGGTCCTGACCCGGTGGTTCCCAGAGAACCACCCTGGCCCCGTAAGCCTGCCTTACACGGACGACCCCTCGTCGTTCCTCGCCCACTTCGAAGCCCCAGTGCTCAGGGAGCGAGTCTTCCACTTCTCCGCTGACGCCATCGCGGGGCTCAAGGCAGAGGCGAACCGGCAATGTGGCACCACCAAGATCTCGTCCTTTCAGTCCCTGACTGCCCTCGTATGGCGGTGCATCACCCGCGCCCGCCACTTCCCGCCCGGCCAGGTCACAGGCTGCCGAATGGCTGCGAACAACCGGGGGAGGCTGGACCCCCCGCTCTCGCCGGAATACTTCGGAAACTCGATCACGCCGTTGAGGACGGCGGCAACGGTTGAGGAGCTGCTAGGCGGCGGCCTCGGTTGGGCAGCGCAGCTGCTGCATGCTGCAGTGGCGGGGCACAGCAACGCTAAGCTGCGGGAGTGGAATCAGGAGTGGATAAAGAGGCCGCAGGTGTACCACCTGGACAAGACGTTCGATCCGTACAGCGTCATGATGGGGAGCTCGCCGCGGTTCGACAAGTATGGCAACGAGTTCGGGCTGGGGAAGGCCGTGGCTCTGCGAAGCGGGTATGCAAACAAGTTTGACGGCAAGGCCTCAGGCTATCCGGGCCGCGAAGGAGGCGGGAGCATTGACCTCGAGATCTGCCTTCCGCCGGCGACGATGGCACTTCTCGAAGCTGACACGGAATTCATGGCCGCCGTGACGGTTTCGTAGGATGGAGGGCCAACGCCAACACGGTGGTCATGTGCAAGTCGAGTCGATGCCACTAGTTTTTAGGAGAAATAAGGATTTGTGGTTTGACTTTTTTTTTTTTGGCTGAAGATTTGTGGTTTGACTTATTTCTTAATCTATAGTGACTATGTAATGGGTTTGTCTTCTACGTACAAGCGGTGGATCAGTTGATGCACAAGAAAGTCATATTTTTGGTAATAATTACAGAGTGAATTTAGCCATTGTTACTTGTGCGTTGACAAAATCTAAATTAGAAGAATCTCGAAGTTGATTTATTTAAGTATAGAGTAATCAAAATTCAAGAGATGTTATTGCATTTCAATAATTTGTGCAGAACGACTAAACCCAGCCTAAGTGGATTTCTTATTGTCCAATTTTAGATGCGAGGCCCAACTCGCTTAAAGAAGTATTGTGGTTTTCGACAATAGCCCATTTTGAGTTATTGAAAAAAAACTGACAAGTGTTTGGGTTAAGGCCTTTCTTTTGTACAGAACCCTATAAAAAGTCCCTAATAAAAGTATAAATCGTCCAAATTTTGTCTTACACTGACAATGAACTTTGTCGCAATTCAAGATCTATTGGATTCACTTGATGGGATCGCCAGGTCCAAAGATAAAAGGAAATGATTTTTTCTTCATTCCATACTAGTTTCCTTTACTGTAAATGCTTATTTTCTTCCCAACAATTTTCAATTGATTATGATATTGAAACTTTGATAGTTTTAAGTCGAATTATCCTATTTATAGGGGCAAACGATAAAAAGAAATGATTTTACAAATTTATCATGTGATTTCTTGGCTCTAATTTGTGGTTTGCTCTCTACTTTTGGCATTTCTTGTTTCCTCCAAATAAACCGAGTCTCAACACTGTGATTTTTAGTATTTTAAAGATCAGGTTAGTTTTTTTTTTGGTATGTAAGATTAGGTTAGTTGAGTTAAACATTATTTGAACTCGTCATGCTTGATTAGTATTATATCTTAAAACCAAATTTCGAAGACTTGCCATAAGTCATAACTCAGTTTGGCTTTTGCTTGTTCGGATAAGTTGTAAAATAAGATTGGATGAGAAATTACATACACTTAGTATGTTCACTTCCATATTTTAAATAATGGTTCGATGCATCTAAGAGTGATATCCCACCTTATTCAATGGTTGCCCGTCATTGAGTATGACTAGATTAAATACCCAAATAAGAGAAAAACAATTCAAATTGAGAATTGTTGGCTAATTATTCTTGTTGTAACTAGACTTAGAGAGAGAGAGACAGAGACAGAGACAGAGACAGAGACAGAGAGAGAGCACCAATCATGACCCAAGCGATCAAATAATGATTGAAATGAGATTACGAGAGCCTAGGCTAGCAAGAACGTGAAAAATTGGCTTGAATGGGTGGGTGCCAATGAGTTCGAGAGAGACCGACAAGCCAACAGTGAATATCGTTGCCTGACGTCAAAATTAGCTGCGACACCTACCAATTGGCAACATCCTAAACCACGTATCGATACCCTCTTCCGTGAGCAAAATCAAACTATAGTAGACATATCATTCTCATTTGGATGAGAGAAATGCTAGACTTTATCTGGCCCTCTTTGGTTTTGTTTATACCCCACTCTATGTGCTGGAATAGTTCACCTCATCGGACCGACAGCCATTCAAAATCAGCTGGAATCTAGCTAGGTATGATTACAAGGCTTAATGAGCAGCCCCACAGCGATACTAGTTAAACTTGGTGCTGAAACCATCACCAACTGGTCATTTTCCACATTGCAGGAAAGAACACACAAACAGTGGCTCATCCTGTGGATCGTTTGACTTCGTAAGCATCATTTGATTGCACTTCACACCCCCAACCCACCCCCCACCCCCCCCCCCCCCCCCTCCCCTTTTTCTTCTCTTCTTTAAACAAAAAGAGATCGCCACGCTGTTTCAAACGGTGACAAAAGTGGGTGCACCAAAGTTGTGATGCCGGATGCTGGTGGCAACAAATTGAGCCGAACTTGTCCTCTTCGCTTTCTCTTTCTGATTTCATCATCTACTTCGTGGTAATGGTCCCTGTTGTTCTCGATAATCTACTAAAAGAGAGAGAGAGTAATCAAGCTAGGAACATTAGCCCTCTCAGCCTCGTTCTCTTGTCCCTCTTTGATGTGTCCACCATCTTCATTAAATAAAAAAAGAACAGCACCAAAAAAGAAAAAGTTGAGAATCACATTTCAAACTCTCACATGTCCCCTTCTTTTTATCTGACCCAAGTTTAGAAGAGGTTGGTGGATCATTTCAATACCCTTTAATCACGCGAAGACACGGTACAAGGGCGTGAGTCTTGCCTCCCTCTACAATCAGTTGAAATTTGTTCACCACACAACTCAAGACACATGAAGAAAAGAGAATCCGAGGAAGGAATGTCATCGAACACAAGGACCCATCTTTTCAATTTTTCTTCTTGGCTCAAGCAAAGTGCACGGACCTTCATTGTGTCGAACGAGTCAAACCTGCTCCGATATTATCTCTTGTTAATTGGTGATTAGTGCACAAATGGTGGTAGGTAAGGGGTGTATCGATGCCTAATATAACCTTATCTTGCGGGGTTTTACTAGCTCACTAGTTGGCTTCTTCCTTGGAGTTGAGGCTGTCAATGTCTGCCCACGTCCAATAGTTTACGAAGATGTTGAGTCATATGGGGTTAGTGGAGGGGAATTTTTCATCCCAAATTCTGATGTTCCTGTCATTAGTTGTCCATGTGTATTATTTTAGAGGTAGGAAAAGCTTCATATGCTCCCCTTTGTGGTCATAAATGGGGATAAAGCATGTTTGAAAATTCAAAAGGCAACATGTGGGATCTTGCATATAGGGAGTGGAAATGTTCCTAATTGTGTTTTTATATAGGATGGGACTTGCATCCGGTTCCTTTTATAGAATTTGGGCACATCAGCCTGTTTTTGTTTTGTAAATTTAAGGGCACTCGCCTCGGGATTGAATGAAGAGGTGCTCGACTAGTTTGAACAATGAATACCCAGGGCACTTGCTCTTGTAAATGTATGACCCCATCAACGAAGCTCACTGACAGGCTAGAAATTAGTAAGTCTCTTCACATGAACTAGTAAATGCTCAAGGCACATGGTGGGCGGAAGTGTGCTTATAATGTGGCTTGAACTTGTGAGTTTCTTATGTTGTTTGATATTCTTATAATTCTAAATATGATAGTGTATTTTGCCCTCTTCAATCGAAATTATTGATTGCTAGAGTCTTAATAATTGACCACCCACCTGGGTGGCGCTGCTGGAGCGCGCACTCTTCCTCTCGCAAAAGGTTGAGTGTTCGAATCCCGGGCGCCGCAGGGTGACTTAACCGGTGGCACGTGTGTGGTGGCTAGCACGTGTCGCCCCCAGGGTTTACTCCCCGGCTGTCGGCCGTGCGGGGGTTCCCTGGGTTATCAAAAAAAAATAATAATAATTGTCTCTTCCTCTGTACCCAAATTATGTTCACGATGTTCAAGAAGAGCAAGTTTATGGTCCATTGACGAGCAGATTCTCTAATAGTAATGGAATCGTAAATCCTTTTTTTTTTTTATAACTCTTATACAATTGTCGTAACATATAAAAACTTAATGACCTTAGGATCCATAGACGGGATTTACTTCCAAAAAAAGGAGGGAATTTCTACCATATAGCCAAGTTTCAAAAATGGAAAATGTCGATTGCCCCTTTTAATTATTTTATGGCATCACGACAATCCTCCCTAAACATGGTAAAAATGTAAGATTTATGACAAATTTATTCTTGATTACGCCATAGCATCGCAACATTTTGGTTTCATAAATGTGTTGTGGAAATATTTCGGCTAATTGAAGCACGACATAATTATTGAAAGTGATACATGATTGGACCCACTTAACACGTTTAAACATGTTACGTGCACCCACATTACCTCACATGATCCATTAAAAATCACCTGGATAAATCACAATTGTATTTAAAAGGTCTTCAACTATTTATTCGTATCCTTAGCTTTGTCATTTCATCCATCTACCAAGGGTGCATTTGGCATGTTGCCAAATAGTGAAAATTTCTGCTCTTTTATTCTCAGAATCAATTTAGGAATAGAAATCTGTTTGTTAAAATTTTTGTACCTAAGCACAAATTTACAAAAAATTATTGTCAAAATCAGTTTTGAAACAGAATCAAGAAGCAAAACAAAGTAGCTTCTTGATTCTGGAATAATTTTTCGATTTTTGATTCTTCTTGATTTTCTTCTTCCTTTTTGGTTTGTTGTTCTTCTTCTTTCTGGTTTGCTGCTGGCCGGCCACCAGCCAAGGTTGGTGAGGGCGGCTCGCGGCCGCGACGGTGAGGCCTCGCCCAGCCATGGCGAGGCCAACCTCACTGTTGCCACCCCTGACGATGGCGAGGTCGCGCTTGCTAGATCTGGGCGAGGTCGAGCCTCGCTCGACCATAGCGAGGCCGACCTTGCCGTCATCATCGGCGAGGGCCGCGATGCCCTTGCCGACCCTGGCCATGGCCAAGGAAGGGAAGGAAAAAAAAAGAGAAATAAATATTTAAAAAATTCATAATATTATCAATAAAAAGAAAGTTTGTGTAGTTACCAAACACATTTCTGTTCTTTTTCTATTTTAAGAATAGAAATTTTGGGCAATTACCAAACACTTTCAAATGCTTAAAAATGATTTCCGGGCATAAAATAAAAAAGAATCATTTCTGAGCAGAATCAGTTTTCGGACATAGAATCGTTGTCATACGCACCCCAAGTGTACTTATGAAAATCTTGCAATGGCATGTAAGGAGACGTATCTCGTAAATTATACTCATAAGAGTGAAACCAAGTCAAGCTACTTTGAATAATTCGGGTTCGACTTGATGACGACTTGAGATCGACTTGTTTAATTTCGAGTCGAGCTAGAACTCAAGCTACTAGAGTGTTTTGTTGAGTCAAGGTTGCATTTGTCAACATTTAGCTGGAGAGGCTCACGAACCTAATCGAACTTTCATTATTTTTTTAAATTCTTAATAATCAGAAGTATGAACACACAATACTTATAATTACATAATATTCAAGCTTATAAAATCCGAGCTCAAGCTTTATTTGAAAGTTGACTGTGGTTAAGTCGAGCTTAAGTATCTCGATTTTCCAAGCGGGTTGAGTTCGAGTGTCCAATTTTCTAACCAAGTCAAGCTCGAGTATGAAAATTGATATTGATCAAGCATCGGGTATAAAAAGCCTAGTTTTGAACATTAAGTATGCTAGTCGAGTCAAGTAGCAATGCATTGACTCGGCTCGTCTTGATTACACCTCTAGACCTTCGGATGCTCACGGAACAAGTGGAAATTACACGACATCACGCTATTGCTTATGGGTAAAATGAACTATATTGCAAGCTTTTCTAAGGCGTCAAGAGATAGAGTTTCTTTTTTTTATGTAGTTTTGCTCTAGTCATAACCAAGAACTAAACATCGTAAATGTGGATTATTTTTCAAAATTACCACCGTTACATTCTAACGAAGACTAGAATGTTGTAAATTTCGAAAAATGTTAAATTGTCTATTTACAAATGTTAATGATGACCCGTCTTATTTAAGATTTGAACGTTGTAACTGTGGACTCTCTTTTTTTTTTCTCCTCTTGTAATAATGATAGTGTACAGATGTTAATGAGAGTCTATAATAGCCAAGAGAAAAAGTCTAAACTTGGATATTTTTTCAAATCCGAGGATTTAGAAAAGGTTATGATATTTCGTGGTAACCAAGATCAAAACATTGTATATTTAGATTTTTACATTACGACAGTTCATAATTGGGTAATTGTAATGATGAACGGAATGCCGTTATTTTTTTAATTATAACAATTTACAAAGAGTTTCGACATTTTGTCGTAACCAATATTAAAGTGTCGTAAAATTTGATTTTTTAAAAAGAAATAATGACCGTGTACAGATATTTATAATCTTACGTCGCTACCAGTAATGTAATGCCATATATGATTATTTTGTTTTTAATAACAACAATTTATAAATGTTCCTAAACGATCTGTTGTAATTAAAAATAGAATGTCGTAAATTTTCATGTTTTTAATAACAACTTATTGCAAACGTTTACGATAGTCCATAATAACTAAGAGCGAAACATCGTAAATATAAATTTTTAATTATGACAATTTATAAATAGTTATGATGTTTCGTCATAACCAAGTGCAAGCCATCGTAAATTTGGAATTTCTTACATTACAAAATTTTACAAGGGTCCTCGTAAATAAGAAGAAAATGTTTTAAATTCTAATGTTGTTTTTTGATTACAACGGTTGATAAGAGTTATGACATTTAGTTGTAACCGAGAGTAAAATGTTGTAAAATTGGATTTTTTTTTATTAATTACATTGTTTTACAATGGGTGACAGCGGTTCCTCGCAAACAAAGACAAAATGTCAGAATTTTGTATTCTTTCAATCACTACACTGTGCGAAGGTTTACGATAATCCTTTATAAGCAATACAAAATTTTGCGCTTTTTTTAATCACGGTGGTTTCCAAAGGTTTACCATTCTCCATTGTAACCCAAAACTTAACGTCGTAACTTTGATTTCCTTAAATTACGACAATATACAAAACTTTGCAACCGTACGTCATAACCAAGATCATAGCATTGTAAAACGTCATTAAATTTGACTTCTTTGATCATGTCAGACCTTCATATGCTAGTGAATCGGACATCCATTTGCTATTGTGCAAAACATCACAAGATCTCACTTTTAATGCGTCGGACATTCATCTTCCAGTGCGTTGGATGTCTGACCTTGCGTGAAAATTGGCAACCAATTGCAACTGGCTCAAATTCAACAACTAAGAATTGTTTTATCTAAGGCTCCGTTTGTGTTTGCACAAAATGAATGATTTGAAAAATATTTTTCTAAACATGATTACTTATATTACTTACAAAAATTGAATGAATGAAAATATTTTCATCGTTCATGAAAATATTAGATATAAATTGTTGCCTATAATGATAATATTTTTCTTCAACTAATTATTTTAAATTATACAAGCGATCATATTTAGGAAAATATTATTCATTTTCCGTGAAAGTAACATAGCCTTAATCTAGTAGCTAATATTTGTGGGGTATATGGTACAACATTTTATCTTAAACAAAGTCCTCCCAAATAATAAAAGGTCCTAGTGTTTACAAGTCTTTTGGGACCTGAGCAGGTCTTTAAAAGATTTCAACCCTAAGGTTTCTACATTAGATTTTCAAGATTGTAAAACTCCCAAGGGGATACTGTAAAAATGTATCCCTAACAATATGGGTACTTGAGCAGATCGACCGTCGGATCACAAAATAAGGCGTTGTAGTTCATATAGGTGCAAACACCCTGTCCTGTCCTCGTGAGGTAAATTCTACCAAAATACCGGGATCCAAGGCAGCTCCCAATAGGCAAGGTAGGTACAACATTTCACCTTGAAGAAAGTCTTCCCAAATAATGAAAGGTCCTAATGCTTACGAGTCACTTCAGTTTACAGCCACGTTTGTAAATGAGACATGCAAAATCGTCCGCTGAAGAGACAAGCCATCAGAACAGTAGTAGCCACCCGATAATCAAAACCATCCAAGTCAAATGCCTCTCGTATGGCATCTGAGCTCCCCTGCCCTTTTTATTGCAATTTGCCCCTGCCAATGTCTGACCTGACTCTTTCCCCGTGTCATCCATCCATGGATGAAAACGCAACGACAGAGGAGGCAAAGTCAACAAAAGCACGCATAAAAGCGACCCCACCCCCCCGTGCAGTGCTCTTCGTATTTGGTTCTTTCCTGACATTGGAAAGGAAAACAAGAATAAAAACAAAATCAAGAAGATAAAGTTCCCCAAAGAAGCGTCCCAGAAATTTACTCCGGCCACGCGTCTGCATTTCTTTAGTTAGTTTTGTCAAATCGTGTTTCTTTTTTTTTGGTTCTCGTCGCAACCACAGGAACCCCGCAAGAACAAAGAAGTCGCGAGGGTGGCTCCGCAGAAAATGAGCGAGGAAAAAGAAAGGAAAAAAAAAGAGAAAAGCAGACATGTGATGGTAATGGGAAGGTGCCTGTCGTGAAGAGGATGGAACCGAGCAAAGCAAAGACAGGGTGTGGGTCTCCTGCCTGACTACAGCTTCGGCGTGTATTGGGAGACGGGTCTTTCTTTTCTTTAATTATCGTGTTCATGGAGGGAGAGAGAGAGAGAGAGAGAGAGAGAGAGACATAAACCCACCAATGTAATGTAAGAAGAACCAAAAACGCAAAGCAAGCCTAGAGAGAGAGAGAGAGAGACAGACACGTACATTTGGTAAAACAGCTCCGGGGGGAAACTTTTAATTTTAGCTTTGGTTGGATTCTTTGGCATTCAATATCTAAATCTTTATGCAGTTCTTTGGTAGGAAACTGCTCCAATAATGACCCATTACTTTTCCTTTCTCTGTCTCTCTCCCTACCTGGGTCCATTTTTTCCCTAAATTGGTGGTTACTGGCCTCCTTTTAATTCCCTTCTTTGGTTCTGTCTGGATTTTATCTTCTCATTCTCACCACCCCTCCCCTCCTTCTCCATCCAAGGCCTTGCTTTGCCTCTTGGCAGCTGGTGTTTTCTGTTTCCATTTCTTTTGATTGCTGTCAAATTCTCCTGAGAAAGTGCAGGAGTTTGTTGGGAAGCTTAGATTAAACGCCCTTTTTCCTTTTTTTTTTTCTGGATGCGCTGATTTTAGATCGGTCAGCTTGCTCTGAAGCATCTCAAAGGTATGAACTTTTCGTATGTTTTCTTCCTGATTGATGGAGGGATGATTATCGATCATTGATTCTGCGAATGATTTGAGTTTTTTGCAATTTTTTTTGAGATTTTTTTTTGTTGTTTCTTTGTTCCTCAGAACCGAAGCAAGATTTTCTGCTGGAAAAAAAATCTAAACTTTACAGGTTTCTGGGTCTGTTGTAAGCCCCTTGGTCTTCTATTTGGTTCTCATAGCTAATAAATGTTTTGAGGGGGTGTTTGTTTTAGCTGATGTTTCTGTGGAACCTGTTTGTGCTGATCCTACATATATCCACAATAGTTTCCCATATCTGGGTCATTGTATATTGCACTTCCTTTATCGTCGAAACTTTAGTATAGAGAAAGAAGATGTAAAATGCATCACCTTTTATCGTCCTCAAATTAACTTTTTTTTTTGAAGGATTGATATTTTTCTCATTCGAATGGCCACACCACTTTTTTTTTGCTTTTTTGGTTTGCTCGAGAGGTGGATAATTCTCATTCGTGGCTGCACAATTTACTGTTGACATTGATGATCATTTCATTAGAGAGCACTGTACGACCTTGGACATTTCTTGTGATGCTTTGTCTTACCTTCTGGGTGCATATGAACTTCAGTTCAACACTTGGATCCATATTGATATTGTAGTTGTTGTTGCTTTTGATTGCTGTACCTGCTTAGTTTTCCATTAGCCTAAATGGGGTTTCTGAAGTGAGTTCAATTGAGCTCTTTCTGTGATGCTATTTAATCTCAAAATTTGCTACTCTGCTCCTCAAGTTTCTGTTTGGAATAACTAGCACACGCAGGGTTTCACTGTTAATTTGAATAACCAATTTCATTCTAATTTTTTTTTTGTTTTAGGATATTGTGTCACTATGGTGACATAATTGTCAGTGACAATTCATGCTGCTTCTCTGAACTGTGGATGCACTTGGCTTGTTTTGTGTTAGAGGGTCATGAGTTTCAATTTTCTTTCTCCAGTTCTGATTGCATCTCACATTTCAAAATGGGTTTCATGTTTGGTGTTAGAGCGTAAGCCGATAGAGTTACAATAACACTTTACTGGCGAAAGATATCACTAAATTATCTTAGTCTCAGTTTGATGGAGCAGAATAAACTATGGAGCCTGTGGATAAGCGACTGAAGTGGATTAGTCTTTACCATATCTGTAGCATACTTTTGTGTCTTTTAAGCATTGCTAATCTCTCTTCATTATTGATTGCATATCAGAGTCGATGTTTGTGTTATTTTTACCTCACCGCCAAAGTTTAGGCAGAGTAAACCAGTGATGGTGAAAGACATTTACCACTTGTTGATTTGGTCCCACATAAATGGAGCAGAGTGAATAACTGGGCTTGATGAGTGGTGATTTTTCTGAGAAAACGTCTCTTGGCTTATCTAGAATCAAATAGGGCTAAGTAATATAAACCATTAGAACAAAATACAGTGCCTTATAACGTAATTTGTTCTCTGATCCTTATCGTGGTGAACCTCCGTTCTGTACATGATGCGATTTAGATTTGATTTACGGAAACTGGGTAAAATTTAAGCTATGAACTTTTTTTTTCTCCTGAACTTGATCACTGATCTTTCTTTTCTTTATTATGTCAGACATTCTCGGAGCTGACTGTGAGAAGTGGAAGTTGATTAGACATATATATCTCAGCCCTAATGCAAGGGCAGAGAAGTGCCATAAGTTCCTTGCCGGAAGCTCTTGATATTGATCATCCATCTTCTTCTTCTTCTTCTTCTTCAAGCAATGGCATGAATAGTCATCAGCTTTGCTGGAGTACTATACAAAATTCATCAGAGAGCCAAATTGCAAGGAGTATGGTACCCCCGAGTGATCAAATGGCATTTTTGAACTCAGTTAGTCATGAGCGGCAGAACCTGCTGGGCAGCAGCATACCTGAGCGTGGTTCTAGCAGTTCATATCATGAGGTTGGTGGTAGTGAGTGGAAAGCGGAACATGGATGGTTGTCTTCAGCAGGATTTTCTGGTGGTTCTGGTCCACTTATCGAAGATCAGCAAAGAAGTGCCAACAATAGAAGATTCTTATTAGATGATGTCAGCGTCAATCCGCTGATGATTCAAAGTTCTCGTTCTAGTTGGATTGGGCAGAACCTAAACCTGAATGCAGGTCATGGTGGTGATAGTTCTTTTTCTGAGTCTCCAAGT
Organism: Syzygium malaccense; assembly: GCA_031216405.1. Taxonomy (NCBI): domain Eukaryota; kingdom Viridiplantae; phylum Streptophyta; class Magnoliopsida; order Myrtales; family Myrtaceae; genus Syzygium; species Syzygium malaccense. The sequence continues at coordinate 12,462,899 of CM062258.1, forward strand.
TTATACTCGTTGTCTGGACTCAATGATCAGCAATTTCCTCCCGCTGGTTGCTCTGATCCTTTCATGATACCTCCAGGGAACGGTAAATGTATTGTGGGAGAAAATGACGGCGGACAAGGTGGCTCATTGGATGTCAGGCACATACCTTGTAAAAGAAAGTCTCTTGAAGGACATATTGGTCAATCTTCTAACGGCGAAAGCTCTCATTTTCTTGAAGTGGAAGAAACTAGTGTGCAGCATGCTACTTCTGCTCACAGTAACATGAGCACTAACTCAACTATGTCTCGTATGTCAGAACAAGCAGATCCACAACTAAGGTCAAGTGTGAGTCATGTGACAGGAATAGTTTCTCATGGTCCTCCTTACACAAGTGTTTCAGAAAGTGCGGAAACCTCACAGAGAAGTTCCCGCCTGAGGATCAATTCTTCTATGCACAACTATCCAAACTCTTCCATCATACACCCTCTGGGAGGCGCTCTTAGCAACTCCAATGTCTCGTCTACCTCCCAGTCATCAAGATTTATTTCAGTTGACCATTCCTTGGACTTGCCTTTGGCACCTGCATCTAGCAATGTCAATGTCCAAGACCAGCCTGATCTGCTTGATCTGCCTTCTTTACCATACCCTGAACAATCAATTAGGTGGAGTAGAGGTTCTATCACTAGACCTGGCACTTCTTCTAGTTCAGCTTTCTCTAGAAACAGAGATGATGAGCTGCAAGAAGCCAGCTTGGGCAGGTATTCGAGAAATATTGGGAGACACCCTATGTATATACCTGCTAGTGAATTGAGAACTTTGGTTCAAGGACCAGCATCTAGAGATATACCTGGCGGAAGTAGTGCAATTCCAAGAAGTACAACCTATAGTACTCAGGCTGGATCAAGTACATCTGTCCCTCAATCATCTCAACCTAACTCAGTGCCCCATCGCAGCCGTCATTCCCAGTACCCCCGAAGATTGTCTGAATACGTCCGCAGATCGTTGTTAGCTTCCATTGGGAGCGAGACGGATCATAGCAGCCATTCTTCAGATGTTTCAGGCCATCCTGCTTTCTCACAAGATGTCCTTTCATCCGGGTCTCGTAACCAGGGCCATCGTCGGTCATTCCCCAGGTCAGCACCTTGGATGGAAAGACATGGTGACGCACTAGGAATTCCGTATTCCGTGCGAACTTTGGCTGCTGCAAGTGAAGGTCGTAGAAGGCTTGTGTCAGAGGTTTGTCCTGCTGCTATACTTTAGTCAAGTTGTGCTATTTTATGTCTGTGCTGGAAGTGAGGCCATGTTCTGTGCTTACATCTTTAAATATGGATGCTTCGACTGCATTAGTTGTTTGACTTGTTACCCTTGGGTGGTCGCCGTCTTTCCTTATCTTGGTTTCCCTCCCCATATGAATCAAGCATCTACTGTGCTGACAACAGCTTTGGAATGAGATGTTCCTCTGATTAGCCTTATTAGCCAACGAAACCCATGCAGACACGATAAAATGTGAGTGTGATTATCGGACATGAAATCCATCATGATGAATTTGTTAAGAAAGGTTACCCAAATGTTTGAAGTGACAAAATGATGCATGTGTGCCTATACTACATCTTTAGAACAAGGGATATTCATTACGACTTTTCTCTTAGGACACATTCAAATGTCCTTTCTAGGTTTTGGATACTTGCTGAGAAATGTCAGATGCGAGGAAGTTATGACCACACGTACCTATATGAAAGTGCTTGAGTAACACAAGATGGATTAGCTTCCGACTTTAGCAATTGCTCTAAAGTTTGGATCATACTTTTGCCTCTCTTTCACATGTATCCGAACATTTATTAAGGCTACCAGTTTCATGTAATCTCTGTGTCTTGCATGGTCAATAATGAATGCTTGCTTTATTTCATGGTTCGAACTGTCTAAGTATACTTTCGCAAGCCATGTTAATACCTAGTCTCTTGGTTTTTGTAATTGTGATTATGGATTATTGCCACAATTCAAATTTTACTCTGGCCATCACTTTTTTAGTGCTTTTGACTTAAAAATATTTTGAGAGGCATGAGGGATTAAGTGGAACATAATTGACCGAGTAGTAGAGTCGTGGACTTATCTGTTTCTTCGACATTTCTGATTGTGCATTAGCCTCATCTGGTTTCATTTATTGTGGAACAGATTCGGAGTGTATTGGATCATATGCGCCAGGGAGAGGGCTTACGTCTTGAGGTTAGAATTTTGTGTCCAACTTTATAAGCTCAACTACGGATTGCTGGAAGCATGTCATTGGAGACTGGAACCATTAAGGAAATAAAATTGGCCCTTGCCAATGAATCTTTCGGACATTAGATAAAGTGGCAATTGTCCACGTTGTGCACATAAGATGCTAGAAGTGCTAGGAGTATACTGTTGGGACATGATGGTTAATCAATATCTATTGCAAGAATTCATCTCGTGTAGAACCCATCATATCTCAGTCTGAACTGAACAACATACAGGCTTCCCAACTGCGTCCCAGGGAATCATAAAAACTTTTAAGAATTCCTATGTGCCTACTTAAAATTTTTTCTCGGAGATGCAATGTGCATTAGTATCACTATCAGTAAGTGCAAGCCCAGACCATGACAATTATGCACAAGTCATATTGCACTGGTGGTGAAAGATGCTAGTTTGATATTTAACCTTTGCATGTTTTGTTTCATGTTTAGGATGTTATGATTCTTGATCAGTCAGTATTCCTTGGGGTAGCTGATATTCATGATCGGCATGGGGACATGCGGCTTGATGTCGATAACATGTCTTATGAGGTAAATGCTGAAGCTGTTTGTCTCAAAATATTTGTTAATACCTTGAAATTATTAAGAAGCATGAACATAGTTTAAATGCTGGGGTGCCAGGAATTATTGGCATTGGAAGAGCGCATCGGAAATGTCAGCACTGGACTGAACGAGGAAACCATATTAAGTCGCATGAAGCAGCGCAAGTACACAATTGTAGTTTGCATCGACGCGGAGGCCGAACCCTGTTGTATCTGTCAGGTAGAGTAAACCGCTCTTTTCTGCATCGCAGCGCCATCCTAAAGTGTGCTTGTTCATGATTCTTGAGAGCTTCTATGGCAATTCAGAGCCTAAATGGGACTCTTTTATATGCAGGAGTTGTACAACGAGGGAGAGGGTGTTGGGACGCTGGAATGCGGGCATGATTTCCACACCGACTGCATAAAGCAATGGCTGATGCACAAGAACTTGTGCCCCATCTGTAAAACGACAGGCCTGACCATGTGAGACACGGCTGTCATTTTTCTGCTGATGTCTGGCCAGATGAGTGAAAGGTACTCACAGCATCTAAGCAGTTCGCAGAATCATATACCAAGTCAGTGCATGCCTGCATGGGCGTGAAGGAGCTGAAGAAGCGTATAAAAGTTGCATGTCCTTCGAAGCTAGCTATCTAATGCTTAGCACTAAGATGGTGGCGTCTTTAAGGGGACCAGTGAATCGTATTAAGTCGTCAAAAAATAAACTGCTGTGCGGCATTTCGCATGGAGGGCCTTGTTCAGCTGCGGCTATAAAGGGTGTCGAGGCCATCTGTACTGGAAAAATGTATAACTCCGTTTGCATTGAGACGAAATCATGCAGACTCTTTCTCATGCATGTCCTATTTTTTCTTCTTAAAATTTATGCAAAACAAGATTCATGTTTCTTCCATATTATTTTGTTCTTGAGTTAACATTGTGCTTCACCGACTAAGAAGTGGAGGGTGTTTCCTTGAAGGCTTTCAGTACACTAGAATATTGATATTGGTCATAAGGAAAATCATTTAAATGGCCTCAAACATTTTTCTTTTGATCTATGCCATCGGTAGAAACTCTCAGTTTGAGTCATGACTACCATTTTATGCCAAGAAAGAGCCTCTTGCCCTTTCTTGCTGTGTGGACTGTGTTGGCGGAGTTGCTGTAACGAGCTTGTGAATCGGCGTCGGAGCTCTCCGATCACCCCAATCACCTCGCGCGTGCCCGCCACTAGTCGTTCCTATGCACATGTAATGTACCCGAGCAACTCCGGGCCTGACCATTTGACGTCCGCCGCGCCCAACTTGAGGATCGCAACTCGCGTCTCTGGAGTTGTGAGCGCATCCCTTGAAAGCCATTTCCTTGGCCTTGCCTCTTGTATAAGCCATCCTCTCTCGACATTTCGCGGAAAAATCCTATTTTGATACCAGTTGTCGAACACAACGCATGGTTTGTGCGCCAACGTGAGGGTGTGCAAAGGAATTGAGAACTGCTTGGAACTAGTGGTTCCCAGCTTCAATATACTAAAACCGGTGAGTACTGGTTCAGTTTTCAGTTCTACGTGTGAAATCGTCCACGCGCCCACCTGAACTAGAGCGTTAATATATATATATATATAGATATAGAGAGAGAGAGAGAGAGAGAGAGAGAGAGAGAGAGAGAGAGAGAGAGAGAGAGAGAGAGAGAGAGAGAGAGAGGAGTACATTTTGAAGAATTTACCATGCAGCCCTCCGGAGCCGGAGCAAAAATTCAATTTTAGGAACTATAGAAATGACAATAGTACCTTCGAAACAAACATTAATCACCAAATATTCATTATTTATGTATACATATATATATATATATATATATATATATATATATATAATTTTTAAGAAAATTTTCCAATAAAAAAAACATTTTAAGAAAAATGAAAATCCTAAAATCTCTAATTTGAAGCTCAATGTCCATCAACTAAGTGCTGCCCTCGTTTGATTCTCATTTTGTTTGAGTTTGTCTTTTTATTTCTCACTCATGGTCTCGACTCTCAAGTAACGCCCATAGACTCACGGCCTTGACTCTAAACTCTCATCAGCTCACAGCTGCGCCTCCGGCCTATCATTGCCTCGCTCTTGGTCATCTTTATTTGTGTGAAACTTGATGGGACCGGTTCCATGGATCCACCGAAGAACTGGATCCATGAAACCAATCGGCGATTCTCGATTTTATGGTGAGAACTGTCCACCCAAACCATTCTCACCACTAGGCCATGCAATCTTTCGTGGGATTACACTTCCTGTCGTGTTGTTCACTCTCTCTCGTCTCCTTCTTCTCTCATGTTTCACTTTCACACAAGAAACCAAAGCCACGTTAATTTGCTCGGCTAAGGACTCAAGGAGCTCACACACTAGCCAGAGAGAGCATACTTCCCTAAAATCACTCTTGCAAACAAGTTTGGGAGAATGAATGCTTCGCACTTATAAGAGAATTCAAAGATTCAATTGATTCAAAGGTTGATTACCACTACTAATCCTAATACCATGAAATGCGTTCAATGAGGTGTATCCCCCTCCCTTGAACACAATTTGGCTGCTCCTAGTACACGAACCAGCCACAAACTTCAAAAGAATGTAGATGGACTTTACTCGCTCTTTACGAGTCTTGCCCGTACGTCGCACTCGTTCATGCATGCACATCCCACGGGCATCCTGCGTCCAAGTTGTTGTGCACCGCTTGTGGTCAGCCCGTGTTGAGCTCCTGGTCAGCCCGTGCTGAGCTCATGGCACCTCGCTGACTCGAGTCGCGACACGGTATACAAAAATCGATTTGCGTCCATCATCAGATGGGAAGGCAACAACTAATTCCCACGCGGACTCCCAGCTGCAAAATCTATACGGCCTCTAATCTTTAGGGACGCATGTAGATTCTATGTAGCCTTTCAAGTAAAAAGACTTCTCATCCGTCGCACGACATAACAATTCGATCCCAATACGATACGAATTCATTCAAAAGCAACCGAACTCCAACACATAGTGATTAATCAGAAATCGAACACCAAATTAACATATTCTTTCGAGCTCTTAACAAAATAAAATGGTCAATATCACGAAAAAATTCCTAAACTGGTACATATGTGACAAATTTATCAAAATTAATTTTTTGACAACCAAAAACCCCAAATTGTTATATTTGTGATAAATTTGCTCTACGTTAGTTTCTGTTAAATTAGATTAATACCACAAAAAATAAAAAATAAGTACACAAACTTTAAATTGGTACGCCTATCGACCGCCACTTGCCATTCAACTCAGTAATTTGACGCTAAAATTTAACGGAAACTAATGGAGGGTAAATCTATCATATGTGTACCGAGAATTTTTTGTGGTCAAAAAATTAATTTGCAAGCATACCCACTTAAGATTTTTCGCGGTTAAAAAAAAAAAAAACACAAGGCACATTGACGAGGGGACATGACTTTTGGCACCCTACTTCCAAGTGGCCTCGTTTCTCGGGTGGGAGGAGGCGCGGGTTTCCAAAGTCTCCCCCGAGCACAGCCGCGACACATGCGACGCTGGTAATGATGCCGTCGATTCCTACCCTTTCCTTGCCCTCCACCAAACTCCTCCTTTTGCATAAAATATTATCATCTCACCACATAGATTAAGGTCCACACCCCCCACAAACCACAAGTCAAAAAGCCTATTGCTTCGCCACCCGAAAATCCCCCTCCCCCCCCAAAAAAAAACAAAAAATATGTATTAATTAATGACGGGGATTATCGCGAAGAAGAAGCTAATCACATCACCATTTCCACTAATTCCCCGCCACTATCGTTTCCTCTACCCCATAAAAAATATTTTCTATTCTCCCCCCCCCCCCCATCCCCAATTTTTATTTTTATTTTTAATACTTTTTTGGATAATACTGTGGTGGGCCTTTTGAAATACTCCTCCTTTGTGTTCCCTTTATTGGACCATCGGCGTGTGGAATTCGGAGCATACGAAGTCGACAAGAATTGCTCATCTGACCGTTCACGTGTCCTCGCTGCTATACCAATGTTTTTTTCTTTTTTTTTTTTTGGGGTCGAATGCTATACCAATGTTGGTTGGGGTGATTTGAGTGAATTTGTAGGTAGGCTCGAGTCCACGACCTGTTATTAATCCAAAACGGAGGCTCGAGTCAATTTCGGCCTAATTCCATCACCATTTCTTCGTAATCATCACCCGGTGGACTCGGAAACGCGAAAAGTCGAGGCACTTGGTCGCGGATCGTAAGCCCCTCGAGTTATAAATCGTAATTTAATCAGGCCTAATACGCTCTCTTTGGTCAGAACCCGGACCCGGACCCGAACCCGAACCTGATCTATCAAAACGGTTAATCTCGAATGATTTAATTCGAGGAAGAAATCTAAGCATCGGCCACCAGATTCTACCGACACGACCACCGTGCCACGTGGGAATGGACCCGTCTTCCACGTAGGACGATACGGTCCTACCCAAAAAGAAACAATTTAGTTTGACCTCTTTAGAAGTGTCGCGGCGAGAAAAACCCAAAAAATGTCACGAGCAATTAAAAAAAAACCATTAAAAAAAACGAAAATAGTAGGAAAAAAAAAAAGTGGGGCCGCCTTCCCCTGCCACTTCTCGCTCTAGAACAATGCCATCATGCCAGCTCCTCTCCCTACACAGTACGCACACAGTCCACTCAAGTGCCGTGCGCAAATTCAACCCCACTCGTCATCTCTCGTCCTCTTCATCACCGTCTTCGTCTTCATCTTCTTCTTCTTCGTTTGTTTCAGCGGCTGTTTGCCCGGAGAACTGGGCTGCGGCGGCGGAGGAGGAGGAGGAAGTAGAGGGGAGGAACGAAGATGACGGAGCCTGCGTTCTTGAACGACCGGCTGTCGAGGCGGACGTTCATCTTCGGCCTCCGCCTGTGGGTGGTGGTGGGCATCTGCGTGGGAGCGGCCATCGTCATCGCCCTCTTCATCGTCTCCCTCTACTTCACCTCGAGGCGCAACAGCGCCGCTTCTTGTTCTTCCCAGAACAAGAAGATGAAGAAGAAGAAGCAGCAGCAGCAGCAGGGGCGGGAGCAGGCTTCGGGGCCGCCGCCCGTCAAGTCCGTCGTCGTCTCCTCCCACGCCAACCCCACCATCCCGAGCGTCTCCAAGGAGATTCTCGAGATCCGGGTAGACCACCCCAGGGGCCCGGACTCGGACCCCGACCCCGACCCCGACCCGGATGCTCTCGCCCTGGTCCCCCAGCCGAAGGAAGAGAGCCCGACCCGGCTCCACATGGAGATAGGCAAGGACCAACGGATTTCGTACCCGGAGCGGCCCGGGAGTGGCGGGTCGGGGCCCGGTGAGCAGGCGGTGGCTTTGACGGCGACGCCGGAGGTCTCGCACTTGGGTTGGGGCCACTGGTACACGCTGAGAGAGCTACAGGTTTCGACGGAGAATTTCGCCGACGAGAATGTGATTGGTGAAGGTGGGTACGGGATTGTGTACCGGGGTGTGCTCGAGGACGGCACGAGAGTCGCGGTCAAGAATTTGCTGAACAACAGGTAAATGTGGGCTCCGTTTTGAAAGATTTGAATATCTGCCACTGGAAACTTTTTTCGCGGGGCTCGTTTTCAGTTAGTCGTTTGTGTTGTGAGAGGTTTTGGACGACGGTGTTGTGTGGAATTGAGGTTGTTGCCAAATTTAAGTAGTGTTTGTCGGAGAAACTTTTTGTCCTGGTAAGAGTGAAAGCTTTTCTGGTGAATGTGCGGCTTCAACATTGCTAATTCTTTTTTTTTTTTTGTGTGTGGTAGGGGACAAGCGGAAAAGGAATTTAAGGTAGAAGTAGAAGCAATTGGGCGGGTTCGACATAAGAATTTGGTGAGGTTGCTCGGTTACTGTGTTGAAGGAGCTCACAGGTAATACAGTCTATGCAATTGATGTGCTATTGGTTCATAGAATTGAAAATAAGCGGATAATGCGAATAATAATAATACCCTTGTTTGGCTGTCGTAGAATGCTTGTTTATGAGTATGTCGACAATGGGAATTTAGAGCAGTGGCTTCATGGGGATGTCGGGCCTTGCAGCCCGCTCACGTGGGAGATTCGCATGAACATCATCATCTGCACCGCAAAGGGGTAAGTCTTTGTGCTAATTCAATTGTAGTAGAGTTCATTTTTGGTTTAGTATTTGAAGTCTCTGACCATGGGGATTGAACAAAAAGCACAGCTTAACTTACCTGCACGAGGGGCTCGAGCCCAAGGTTGTTCACCGAGATATCAAATCGAGCAACATTTTACTCGATAAACAGTGGAATGCGAAAGTATCTGACTTTGGCCTAGCGAAGCTCTTGGGCTCAGAAAGGAGTTACGTGACAACACGTGTGATGGGAACATTTGGGTGGGTTAGCATCCCCAAGCTGATTGGTTTCAATTTTACTGTGTTTCATGATGTCATTTATTTTTGTTCAATCGAAATGCGTGACGATCACATTGGTTTCCTTTTCTTCAGATATGTGGCTCCAGAATATGCCAGTACGGGCATGCTGAATGAAAGAAGCGATGTATATAGCTTTGGGATTCTCATAATGGAGATCATTTCCGGGAGAAACCCAGTGGATTACAGCCGCCCTTCTGGAGAGGTCAGTCTTGTCAATACGATGTTGTCAATCCTCAAATCATCTTTGAGCATGTGAGGAGCATTTCGTTTTCCTCTTCAGGTTAATCTTGTCGAGTGGCTTAAGACAATGGTTACAAATAGAAACCCGGAGGGAGTTCTGGACCCGAGGTTGCCGGAGAAGCCTTCATCGAGAGCCCTAAAGCGTACTCTTTTGGTAGCTCTGCGTTGCGTGGATCCAAATGCTCAGAAGCGGCCAAAGATGGGTCATGTAGTTCATATGCTCGAAGCTGATGAGTTTCCTTTTCGAGATGTAAGTACGCATTCTTATCCGTGTCCCATATTTCTGGAGTCGCGCGACAATTTCCATTAGACTTTAAGATATTGGCAAACATTGATCCAGTCAATTTGTTAAATCTCCTCCCTACCGTCTAAGAACAATTAACTTGAACTTGCCATCATTTGACATTTTAATATGTTCTAGCAAAGATTAGCATTGCGAGATTGTCTTGCAAATGGCCAGTCACTCTTTGTCCTGCCGAAAAAAGGTATTTTTGGCTTTGAGCAACCATCATTAATGGGAAGTCTTTTTGGAATCAGGGAATTGGGGAGGAACCTATACAAGGCAGATCCTTTCGTCTTGTAACCTGCTTTTACTATGCTTTATCCTCACTTATTCCTAGAAATTCTTCAACAGCAAAACGTTGTCTAGGAATGAAGATATGTCTCATACGATTCATTCTGTCTCTCTAAAGTTTAGTTAAATTGACTTGCTTAAATCATTGCAGGACCGTAGAGCTGGACGGGAACATGGACGCTCACATCGGGATATTTTGAGGGATAGGCTGTTGGACAAGCGTGTAACTGAATCGGGTGATAGTAGTGGATATGAGAGCAGTGTGCAAAGCAATATGTCAATGTTGAGAAAGCAAGATCCCGAAGAGCAATAGCCTTGACAACTCCTTAACAAGGTGAAGTGTTGGACGTAATCTTGCCTACTTCTTTCCATGGAGAGTTGGTTTGTCTCTCTCGACTGTGTATCTAGTTCACAATATTTTTGCCTTTAACCCTGTGTAGATTCTGCTCCATTTTGTCCCATTCTTAGTGTTGTGTCAGCCACTTCTGCTTTTGAAGTATAATCTGGGTGGGATCTCTGTATGTTGTAGATGTCTGTTAAGACGTAGTCTTCTATTCAGAAGATTTTGCCTCTGGATTGGATCTCTGTATGGTGTAGGTGTCTTTGTATGATATTGGCTTCTATTCTGAAGATTTCAGCAAATGATGTGATCCAACTCACTGGAGTTATTGATTGAATGTTCTCGTTGTCAATTTTGGTCTCTAGTTTTCACAACTTGGCGATGTCCTATGTTTTCTGCTATTTGCTCGTCTCTCTAACTATACCATGAATCCATGCATCGATAATTGTGCCATCATTGTACCTTATTATATGCACATATATGTCCTTTTTAAGTCTCCTTCTCTTTTTAATTGTCCATCTGTGGTAAAGTGATTAAAGCTATGCTGACATATAATGATGATTATTTGTCAAGCACCATCCTTGGGATAATGAAGTCGCTTGACTATTACATTTAAGTTCTAAAGCTCGGTTCTTGCATTGACCTGGTTGTCTTCACAGCCTCGACGAGGAATGTATTTTGTTAACCAAAGTGGGAAGAAATATGAACTGTACTCATGTCAAACTCATTGAAGCTGAGTGGATTGAACGCTTTTGCGGAAGAAGTTACAAAGAGAAAAGGGAAAATCCCTCACTGGACGTATTGTGTTGGGAGAAAGGCGAGCTTGACTCGAGAACTAGTAAGACACGAAGCTCTTTTTGGCATGGAGTTTGGTGGGTACGAAGACTGGGTCCTGTAACTCACGTGCACCTAGGTGCAATTTCTTTGGCTTTGATGTGAAGGAGGTGGGGGGCTATTTGTGACAGCTAGAAAGTGTTCTATTTTGAGGAACAGGGGACCCTTTCATGTTCTTGAATCTTGATTTTGATGTAAGAGTGGCAAGAGGATCCTCTTTCTTTGGCACTGATCTTCTTGTTGTCCTGAGATGGGTTTTTTCATTCCCTTTCTCATCGACCTTCCTTCGACTTGGGTCAATGAAACTGCGACTTTATCCCGTGGGATTCATTCTCTTTTGTAGAGCTTCCTCAGGTTCATAGAGAGGTGAGATGAGGGCATGTTTGATTCCTTCTGTCGGGCGACCTTTTGAGGTGAAGAGAGGTGATAAATGTGGCAATTAAGAATTGTGATCCCTGTTTTGGAGTTTTGAAGAAGCGGCAGGGAAGAGAGGCCACAAGAGTCGGAGGGAGAGGTGACTTAGTACAAAATCCCGAAAACGGGCTAATCGGAACTGCAGCAATCTAAAATGTCGTTTACCTGTAGCATGTAGGCATTTTTAGAATGGATTGGAACCAACGAACACGATTCATCGACTGAAGATGCCACTCCTCCCCAAGCATGAGTAGCATGGTTAGTGCTAAAATCGAAAGGTGAAGGACGGAAAATTTGGGATAAGTAACTTAAGACAAATTTCTTTTGACTAAAAATTTGTAAAGCCCGATGTCATTGATTTCTTTTGTCGACTTGTTTCGGCGTTTTCGTTACTCATGGGTTCTTAATATCATCCCTTTCGAAACAAGCTTCAATGGGAACAACTACGCTCAATGTCCTCCATCTGTAATGAGACGCGAACTCTAGTTTTTGGTTAGTTGGGACAAACTTCTGTCCTTCAGCTAAATACTATGCTCCTGTTCAAATTGCGAGATACCATATGCTTAACCTATCACACATTGAAGTGCCACAATGGACATGAGACTTGAATCTACACCTGCCACTGACTTACAAATTGCAAAAGCTGGCTTCTTCTTCTTCTTTTTTTTATAATCGTTTAGCGAGTAAGATGTTTGGCATGGTTCTGACATGCTATCCAAGTACCAGCTTCACGTAGCCAAACCAAGTTAGCTTATTACAGAATTATGATGGGCTATGCTGAACATATTTCGTTTGGTACGGCTCAGTTTTTTAGATTTTATGACACAGTACGAGAAAGGGCTATGCATTGGAGATTGTAAAGTCTCCTTATTTATTTATTGAATGAGTGCTTTTGGAAACTCGTTAACAGATCAACCTTTGGACGTCAATGCTTTCGAGCTTAGGCTGGTGGCAACAATGGGGCTTTTGACCACATACTTGCCACCATCGTCCATCCAACTAAGATAACCAAACACCACTGTCTGTTTCATCTGTTTTGGACCTTCCATTGTCAGCTTATAACTCAGCTTCTCATACTTCTCTTTGAATGTCAATCTATCCGGCACAACACTGACCTTGAATTCCTCCATCGGATTCAGCTTTGCTGTGTAGGTTGACGGCCCATCTCCCACATTCGTCACCGTCCTGTAAAATTCTTGCACCATGGGAGAGTCTGAGCTGTTCGAACTAAAGAAGGCAATGAAGGAAGGGTAGTTCAGGTCCAGTGATGGGTTTGAACAATTGTAGGAAGATGACCTGGTGACCATTTGAATTTGCTTGGATGTGTAATTCATTGCACACATGAGGTTGACATAGTCTTGGGGCATCACGTCGTATATGAGCCCGGGGTCTAATGCCTTGTTCGGATCAACATGGCCAGCTCCCATGCCTAGAGGGCTCGCCGGTTGGTAATCATTCCCCATGTCTTTGATAGGGCTATTTGTGTTGTCCATTGTATATGATGTAGTCATCATGGCCGACCGGATGGCTGCAGGGCTCCACTCGGGGTGCGGTCCTCTCAGGAGCGCAGCCACTCCAGCTATGTGTGGGCATGCCATCGACGTTCCCGACAAGAGGTTGAAGTCGTTAAATAGTTGATGCGAGTCCACTACAGCCGCTGGAATATTTTGAGGCCACCCAGCCAGGATCCGTGTGCCAGGAGCCAAAATGTCGGGCTTAAGAACGACCGGGCAACTTGGTGATGGGCCACGAGAGCTGTAGCCTGCCAAGCTCGGAGCAGGCTTGCTGCCAATGAGTGTTTTCCGAAAATGGATACTTGCTGTTGGCTCGGATGAGTTCTTGATGTAGGCTTTGATGGTATTACCATCTGCAGGATTCAAAAAGATTGCAGGGAATGTAGTAATAAGGAAGAAGTTCGGGTTGGAGCTGTTTACAATGAACACACCACCAGCGACTTTCGCTTTATCGACTTTTTGGACTTGATCCCCTACAGTCCCATTCTTGTCCTCACACACAACAATATCAGAAGGACTGAGTTTTTTCAATTCGACTGTATTGTTGCACGCGTCCATGAAGACAATTGGAGATTTACTCAAGGATGGGTTGCCTGGAAAGAGAGTTGAGCCTGCAATCGAGACTCCATCACCGAGAGTAACAGTTCCCCCGAAGTCACGGTCTATTTTCCCGGCAGCGACAGTTATGGCCCAGGGAATCCCATTGTGCAGGGTCTCGAGGGAAGCTCCCTCGTTTCCCGCGGACAGCGATACAGTGATCCCTCTCTCTATGGCTGCATATGTGGCTATTGCAATAGGGTCCTCATACAATGGAACACCATCAAAGCCTAATGACAAGGACAGGACATCGACACCGTCAATGATCGCTTGATCGATTGCAGCGAGGACATCAGCAGCATATCTGCCTTCGTCCCACAGGGCCTTGTACATGGCTACTCGGGCCCGTGGAGCCACGCCAGAGGCAGTACCTGGAGCATAGCCGAAGTAGGAGGCATCCGCAACATAATTTCCGGCTGCCGTGGTGGATGTGTGGGTGCCGTGTCCGTCAGTGTCACGCGTAGAGTTCATGGAAATGGTAATGTTGGGATTTTTGGCTACCAAGGCCTTGTTGAAGAACCGGGCTCCGATGAGCTTTTTGTTGCACATTGAAGCGTTGAATTGGGTCCCGACCTCACATTCACCTTTCCATTTTGCTGGGATTGCCGTCATTCCGACATCATTGAAGCTCGGGCTTTCCGGCCAAACACCCGTGTCCACAAGCCCAACTATGACATCCTTGCCATAATCCGAGGTAGGCCATGCCCCAAAATTAGAATTCAGGCCAAGAAATTGGGTCGAGTGTGTCGTATCGGCTTTTACAAGCAAATCCTTCATGGAAGAGATGTAGCCCGGAGAGTTCTTAAGGGCCTCGAGCTCACTAGGAGAGAGACTAGCACTGAATCCCTGGACGACATGAGTGTAACTATAGATGAGCTTAGAAGACATGGGCGTGGCACTATCCCCGGCTCTAACTTCAGGATTAGGACTTTGCACTACTGATGAAACAGTGGCCGAGTACCAGCTATGGGGATCAGAGAAGGCTTTGGGCATGGAGGATAAGTCCATGTGGATAATATAATTGTCGGACTGCCCTATCGTCGAGGCAAAGCAGGACACGGTTAGAATTAGCAGCCTCACCACGTATGAATGAACGCGATCAACCATGATCGGCGATTGAAGTGAGCTAGTTTCAGGGTACAGCACAAGCTTTGTGCCTTTATATAGGGAATAGAGATGTATAGGGGTATATTATAGTGGACCCTGATCTCAATGCTCTATTCTCAACCTATGGACGTAATCCACGAAGGGGAACAAAGGATTGGAAAATGTATGCATTTTTTTAAAGTCACATGGATGTTGGGTGAGAGTCCACCTTTGGCAATTGAGTGATGCTCAACTTGTTTTCCCTCTGTACCACGTCATATTTTCCACACAATTGTATGAACAAGAATCCAAGTGGGCTCACCCTTTTGGATCCCTTTGGAAATGTGGAACGCCAATAAGGGGAGATCGTGCAATTTTCTCTTCATCGAGAGCGACGCACAAGTAGAATCACTAGGCATAGAGAGGACCAGAGCACGATTTTTGATTGATATTGATGGGTGCATATTGCAACGTCATAACATGTCAATCCTTATCAAGTTTCTTTGGCAGCTTCATGGTTTATCTTAAAGGTGAAAATGTGAGGGGATTGCCGTCATTCCGTCATCATTGAAGCTCGGGCTTTCCGGCCAAACACCCGTATCCACAAGCCCAACTATGACATCCTTGCCATAATCCGAGGTAGGCCATGCCCCAAAATTAGAATTCAGGCCAAGAAATTGGGTCGAGTGAGTCGTATCGGCTTTTACAAGCAAATCCTTCATGGAAGAGATGTAGCCCGGAGAGCTCTTAAGGGCCTCGAGCTCACTATGAGAGAGACTAGCACTGAATCCCTGGACGACATGAGTGTAACTATAGATGAGCTTAGAAGACATGGGCGTGGCACTAGCCCCGGCTCTAACTTCAGGATTAGGACTTTGCACTACTGATGAAACAGTGGCCGAGTACCAGCTATGGGGATCAGAGAAGGCTTTGGGCATGGAGGATAAGTCCATGTGGATAATATAATTGTCGAACTGCCCTATCGTCGAGGCAAAGCAGGACACGGTTAGAATTAGCAGCCTCACCACGTATGAATGAACGCGATCAACCATGATCGGCGATTGAAGTGAGCTAGTTTCAGGGTACAGCCGAAGCTTTGTGCCTTTATATAGGGAATAGAGATGTATAGGGGTATATTATAGTGGACCCTGATCTCAATGCTCTATTCTCAACCTATGGACGTAATCCACGAAGGGGAACAAAGGATTGGAAAATGTATGCATTTTTTTAAAGTCACATGGATGTTGGGTGAGAGTCCACCTTTGGCAATTGAGTGATGCTCAACTTGTTTTCCCTCTGTACCACGTCATATTTTCCACACAATTGTATGAACAAGAATCCAAGTGGGCTCACCCTTTTGGATTCCTTTGGAAATGTGGAACGCCAATAAGGGGAGATCGTGCAATTTTCTCTTCATCGAGAGCGACGCACAAGTAGAATCGCTAGGCATAGAGAGGACCAGAGCACGATTTTTGATTGATATTGATGGGTGCATATTGCAACATCATAACATGTCAATCCTTATCAAGTTTCTTTGGCAGCTTCATGGTTTATCTTAAAGGTGAAAATGTGAGGGGTTGTAAGACAAAAGCTCACTTGGGAGAATTGATAAGGTGGGTAGCACTTGATATACCTTGATTGACCTACAATTTACTGGTTTAAACGTTTGAACGATTGTTGTTCCAACTAGATATGTTAATTGGCTTGAATTTGGACATTCTCTTCATGATCTTCCCACAGTATCTTTGGAAATTGTCCAATAAGTCCTAAACATATTGTAAATATGCCAATTTAGTTCATTTTTTTAAAATTTTGCCAATTGAGTTCCAAACCGCTTGCGTAAAATTCTAATGTAGCCCTTCCTATCAATTTTTATCGGAAATCGCCAACGTGATAGTGTGCCATGTGAGATGGCAGATGATGACTGGTCCGTAATGTCAGCTATTTCCGGTGAAAATTGACCGGAAGGTCTATATTGAAATTTCAGGAAAAAGTTTAAGACTAATTGATAAAATAAATTTAGGACTGATTATGTAAGTTTTTCCTATATTATCTAGGTTGAGATATTACTCTTTTTACTTGTGTTTCCAAGCAAGTGGATTGAAGTTAATCGTCCGTTAATGGTAGAATTGTGCATGACTTGGTGGCCCACAAGCCTACCCAATACCCTTAGGCTGCGTTTGGTCGTCTAGATTTCTAAACAGGATAGGACTGGCTAGGATAGGATAAGAAATCCTAGGATTTTTTCATATCATATCCACTATTTGGTGGACTATGGATTTAAAGTCGGATAGAATAATTTTTATTTTATTTTTTTTGCTATTCATAGGTCCGGAGGAGTCAGTGAAGGAAAAAAAGCCGAGAAATTTTTTTGGTGAAAGCGCACAAGGTGTGGGGATGAAGATGACGGCGAGTGGAGCATAGGGTTTCTAGAAAAATGGGCATTAGAAATTTTATCCGGGTCTATCCCACCCCCTCGGATTTTTTTATCTGAGCTATATCCGGTCTATATCCGACCTTATCCTATCTTGGACCACCACCAAATATAGGATAGTATAAAACATATTTTATCTTGATTTTTATCCGGTCGACCAAACGCAGCCTTAGGGTCACATTGGTCTAAAAAACATTTTTGAGCGAGCTTGAGCAAGACTATCTAGCAATAAAGTTACACTCGTCCCGGCTAGTCCTGTGACAACCCGACTTGAGAATTTTAGACATAAAATTATTCTTACAGGTGGGATTGTGCAACAAATTAGACTCCACCTAAGGGCTGGGCCCACAGATTGGAACGAGGCCCCCGCTTGTCAATCCGTGTCTTGATGATATCTCAAAAAAGAGACATTGATGTAATTGCCCAGTGATCGTGGTGAAACAGATACCATGGAAACATGTCCTTGGTTGCAGACGATGGTTGTTGCGACACAACAACGTGGAAATTTAAATTGAGATATTTATTGATGCAAAGGAATAGCTAAATTAAAGGGGAACATGCCTAACCCTGGAGTCCCATAGGTAAAAGAAAGATTGTTGAGGTGCAGATGTGACGGTTGTCAGATGGAGTTCGAATCGAAGATTTGGTGCGGTGTGTAGAGCAAGTAAAATTATTTGGCCAAAACTTATTGACTTAAATTGAGTGAATATTTGGGATGTGGGCTAAATGAGATCATCAAGCTGGGGATCCTTTCTTTTACCGTGGGGCATAACCATGCACCAAGCCGGAAAGGAAAGTATCCAGCGAAGGCGACACAAAATGATCGGTCATCGTAATTGATCGGGACAAGACCACACTGATGTATCTACTCCCCACCAGCCCTCCATGTGCTGTCCATAATTGACAACCTATGTCTCCATCATTCACGGTTTTGATTCGCAAGAAAAAGAAGACAGAGGCGTAAGACCGACTGTCCCATGAGGGCAGCATCGTAAAGGATTCTTTCCGTGGTCACCGTCATCTTATCAGCTCTTAAATAATATCATTCCCGAACACAATATGTTTGGCCACTTTCGAATAATTCAAACTTCGGTTTCTGCTTTTCTTCCTCTTTCTTATTCTTGGAAGTTCTGATCCTTACCGTGATTGGATTCGAGGGTTCCCAGGCTTGAAATCATCAGAACCGTGCCAAGAACATTGAACAATATTCAATTCAGGACGTCTGCATACTAGTTTCACGGAAAACAGGTGGCGTCGAGATGAGAGCGACATTTTTTATACAGAATAGCTGACCATTTCAACAATAGGTTAAGAAGAAAAACTTATTCATTTATCTCGCAGTAACTGTTGAAGATAGTTTGGTAAAGGGTCGCTATTGATAACTTTGTCAGCATCTAGAAGAGAGACAAGAGACAGTGGTTTCTCCATTATTGTTGCAGCTCCTTGGAGAAGTAATCATCCTCACGCCATGATGACAAAAGTAATTAAAAGCGTTCTTCTTCTTTTTTTCCACCTTTGTTGTTTTCTTGCCTCGTGATTCCAAGAGGAAATGATCAAAAAGATGTCTGAAAGGACATGCATGTGGATCGAAGTGAGAGCATCACAAGTAAAACGAGGCAAGGACACTTTCATAAGTCGAAGGGTTCACACCACCTTAAGATGATGGACCAACCTCGGTGTGAATACTCTCTGTCCGCTTTATCTTTTGCGTTAAATTTTCATTCTTGTTGTCGGAGAAATTTATCTTGGGGCTTTCGACCTTGACTAGTGTCGTCTATGGAATAAGGTGGGAACGGGTTGTATTCCTCTTCCGGCCCCTGGATTCCTAGGGATGCCTCCATATCTGCTCAAGACCTATTAATAGGAGCCCAATCTTTAGTTACAAAACATTCACTACAAAAAAACTAAGATTTTGCGACGAAAATTTGCGACGAAAAATTTTTCGTCGGAAATTAGCGACAACTTTTGCGACAAAAACTAAATTCGTTGAAAATTTGCGATGAAAAATTTTTCGTCGCTAATTTCGTCAGAAATTTGAGACGAAAATTTTTCGTCGCAAGACTACAAAAAGTAAGGATTTTGCCACAAAAATTAGCCACGAAAAATTTTTTGTTGCAAATTTGTGACGAATTTTGCCATGAAAACTAAATTCGTCGCAAATTAGCAACGAAAAATTTTTCGTTGCAAATTTACGACGAAATTTGCCACAAAAAATTACTCGTGGCAAATTTGCGACGAAAAAATTATTCGCGGCAAATTTGCCATGAATTTTCCAACCAATTTCAAAAAAAGGCATTTTTTCTACTATGTTGGATTTTCGTTGCAAAATTCGTGGCAAATTTGCCACGAATTTTGCAACGAATTTCAAAAAAAGGCATTTTTTTCTAATATGTTTGAAATTCGTTGCAAAATTCGTGGCAAATTTGCCACAAATTTTCCAACAAATTTAAAAAAAAGGCATTTTTTCTACTATGTTGGATTTTCGTTGCAAAATTTGTGGCAAATTTGCCGCAAATTTTGCAACGAATTTCAAAAAAATGCATTTTTTTCTAATATGTTCGAAATTCATTGCAAAATTCGTGGCAAATTTGCCACGAATTTTGCAACGAATTTAAAAAAAAGGCATTTTTTCTAATATGTTTGAAATTCGTTGGAAAATTCGTGGCAAATTTGCCACGAATTTTCCAACGAATTTCAAAAAAAGGCATTTTTCTACTATGTTGGATTTTCGTTGCAAAATTCGTGGCAAATTTGCCATAAATTTTGCAACGAATTTAAAAAAAAGGCATTTTTTCTAATATGTTTGAAATTCGTTGGAAAATTCGTGGCAAATTTGCCACGAATTTTGCAACGAATTTAAAAAAAAGGCATTTTTTTGTAATATGTTCGAAATTCGTTGCAAAATTCGTGGCAAATTTGCCACAAATTTTGCAACGAATTTCAAAAAAGGCATTTTTTCTAATATGTTCCAAATTTGCCACGAATTTTCCAACGAATTTCAAAAAAAGGCATTTTTTTCTACTATGTTGGATTTTCGTTGCAAAATTCGTGGCAAATTTGCCACGAATTTTGCAACGAATTTCAAAAAAATGCATTTTTTTCTAATATGTTTGAAATTCGTTGCAAAATTCGTTAACAAAATTTGCCACGAATTTAGCAACGAATTTCAAAAAAAGGCATTTTTTGTAATATGTTCAAAATTCGTTGGAAAATTCGTGGCAAATTTGCCACGAATTTTGCAACGAATTTCAAAAAAGGCATTTTTTCTAATATGTTCGAAATTTGCCACGAATTTTGCAACGAATTTCAAAAAAAGGCATTTTTTCTAATATGTTCGAAATTGCTTGGAAAATTCATGGCAAATTTGCCACGAATTTTTCAACGAATTTCAAAAAAAGGCATTTTTTCTACTATGTTGGATTTTCGTTGCAAAATTCGTGGCAAATTTGCCACGAATTTTGCAACAAATTAAAAAAAAAGGCATTTTTTCTAATACGTTCGAAATTCGTAGCAAATTTGCAACGAATTTAAAAAAAAAGGCATTTTTTCTAATATGTTCGAAATTCGTTGCAAAATTCTTGGTAAATTTGGCACGAATTTTGCAACGAATTTCAAAAAAGAAAATTTTCTAATATGTTGGAAATTCGTTGGAAAATTCGTGGCAAATTTGCCACGAATTTTCCAACGAATTTCAAAAAATGCATTTTTTCTACTATGTTGGATTTTCGTTGGAAAATTCGTGGCAAATTTGCCACGAATTTTGCAATGAATTTCAAAAAAAGGAATTTTTTTTCTAATATGTTTGAAATTCGTTGCAAAATTCGTGGCAATTTCAAAAAAAGGCATTTTTTGTAATATGTTCGAAATTCGTTGGAAAATTCATAGCAAATTTGCCACGAATTTTCCAACGAATTTCAAAAAAAGGCATTTTTTGTAATATGTTCGAAATTCGTTGTAAAATTCCAACAAATTTCAAAAAAAGGCATTTTTTCTACAATGTTGGATTTTCGTTGCAAAATTCGTGGCAAATTTGCCATGAATTTTGCAACGAATTTCAAAAAAATGCATTTTTTCTAATATGTTTGAAATTCGTTGGAAAATTCCTGGCAATTGCCACGAATTTTGTAACGAATTTCAAAAAAATGCATTTTTTGTAATATGTTCAAAATTCGTTGCAAAATTCGTAGCAAATTTGCCACGAATTTTGCCACAAAAAATCAAATTAATCAGGGGATGCTGGAAACTTGATTTTCGTGGCAAAATTCGTGGCAAATTTGCCACGACTTTTGCAACGACTTTCAAAAAAAGGCATTTATTCTACTATAAAATCAAACATAGTAGAATAAATGCTTTTTTTTGAAATTTGTAGCAAAATTCGTGGCAAATTTGCCACGAATTTTGCCACAAAAATAGAACACATTAGAATAAATGCCACGAGACTTGATTTTCGTAGCAAATTTGCCACGAAAATAGTACTAGAATAAATACCATTTTTTGAAATTCATGGCAGATTTGCCACAATTTTTTTAAAAAAAAGCCAGCAAACAATTACCAATTTAAAAATAAACAAAGTTTGCGACGAATTTTTTTGTGGCTAATTTGTTACGAAAAATTATTGGTGGCTAATTTGCGAAGGATTTAGCCACAAATTCGATATTACCAATTCAAAAAAAAAAATTGTGATGAATTATTTTTCGTGGTAATTAGCGACGGATTTATCGATGAATTTGACATTACCAATTTAGAAAATTTGTGACGAAAAAAAATCCGTGGCTAATTAGTGACGGATTTAGCGACAAATTTGATATTAACAATTTAGAAAATAAAAAAATTTTGCTACAAAATTATTTTCCGTGGATAATTAGCGACGGATTTAGCGACGAATTTGACATTAACATTTTAGAAAACATAAAAATTTTTCCGATGAATTATTTTCCGTGGTTAATTAGCGACGAACAAAAAAGGTCATCGCAAAATTACATATTAATTATAAGATTCTAGAAGCTGAAATAACAAAAGATAATACTTCTTATAAAACTTCATTCCTTTTATAGGACTTATACAACCTTTTAAAATTATCACTTTAGGGACTTATAGGGACTCCTTTTATAGGACTTATACAACCTTTTAAAATTACTGATGATGGTATTGAGACCAAATTTTTAAAAAAGGAAAATAATTTTTAATATTATAAGCAAACCACAAACCAAGAACTTAAGTACACTTAAGGAACAATCCATTTCTGAAATAAATTGTATTATCCAAAATAAGAAAACCACCTTCAATATTTAAAAGAAGACCTTGAACATAAAAGAATTGAGCAAAATTTTTCTAATTCTACTATTAAATAATTGCTAATCTTGAAATTTGCATAAAATGTTCTATATGTTTGACACTTCCTAATGCTTTTTGGTCTAAAAAATATCACATAGTTGATTTACCTTATGAATCTTAATTTTTTGAAAAAGAAATCCCGACCAAGGCAATACCTTCCTAAATGAATTAGGAAGTCATGAATTTTTGTCAAAATGAAATCCAAGAACTTCCTGATAAAAATCTCATTAGAAAGGGCCAATCACCTTGGAGTTGCTCTATTTTCTATGTAAACAAAAATGCTAAATTAGAAAGAGGAGTTTCAATATCGGTAATCAACTATAAATCTTTAAATATAGCTCTGAAATGGACAAGATATCCAATTCCTAATAAAAAAGACTTATTGAATAGATTACACAATTCAAAATTATTTTATAAATTTGATATGAAATCAGGATTTTGGCAAATACAAATCAATGAAAAAGTCAGATATAAAACTGCATTCACTGTTTCACTACAAAAAAACAAGTATTTCGCCACAAAAATTAGTGACGAAAAAATATTCGTCGCTAATTTGCGACGGAATTTGCCACGAAAAAAAATTCGTCACTGTCACGCCTTGAACCCCGCGAGCGCGCAACATTCGGCAATGGTCATTATGATGCGACGTCCTAGGACGCGTCGCCGACCCAACATTTTATCTTTTGATTACGCATGCGGAAGTTAAACAAAGATTTACCCAGATAATAACAATAAACAAGGATAGATAGGAAAACGGTTTACAACATTGAAATCAAAATACAATTTTAACATTTACTTGATTAACCCTTGGGAACATTTTTACAAGCCCACTTCAGGCATTTCCAAAAAGTCTACAAAAAGATGTCAGGCTGGGGTCAATCTACTTCACAAAAAGTCAGCTTCCACGCACCCCGAACTATACTGGGTGCATCAACATGCTAAGGGCCTGAAAAATATTTAACAACCACAAATGAGATAAAAATCTCAATAAGTTAACGTCTAAGCCGCGTTTAGAAGGTCAACTCACCTCGGGGTCCCTAATCACGCGACCATGCACAAATCATTAACCAACCATAGGCATCCTTACCTTGCCTTGACACATATATTATGCATAACATAGATAGTCATATGTCACAACGATGCATCGAACATATCACATACTCATAACGTGTAATGAGATTTCTCATGCATTAATGCATCACAGTCGCGCATGTCTCGCTTATAAGGCAAAATCCACTTGGGCACGTCCCATACCATGCCTAGCAGTTTTTACCCCATAATCAAGCACTATGCATCACACGTATTCTATTTATTACAACCCCTCTTGGCCACTATACATCAAGCGATACGCAGCGAGATGGGAGTCTTCCGGCATAACCGGGCATCGTCTCGTTCCGTCGGGCACGGCAACGTCAAACGATACACAGGATGACGGCATTCCAACACGGTAGCATCAAACAATACACAGTAAGATGGTATCCCATAAGGAGCATCGGATCCACCCTTGGGCCGCAATTCGGCATCCGGAGTATCGGCAATCCAAATAATCTCCAGGCGTCCGATAAACCGAGCGCGATACGCAGCAGACCTCGATAAACTGGGCATCGTCAAGCGATACACAGCGAGACGACTCCAACGTGTGACCACACGAGCACACAAGCATTCAGGCCAATTCTTATCATTTCATTTAGCCAATGCATACATGAATCGTACTCACATTCATGCCACACAACAATAACAAGTGGTTACATATGCAAACGGTTAATCGACTTTGTGAATCTCATTTTAAAACATAAATTTACAAAAGCATTCAACATCGGATCACAGCCAAATAAACATTATTGAAAAGCTAGGTAATTGTGGTTACTGGTTGGAAATCGAAAGCCAAAGATTTCAAGTAAAAACCGGCATATTATGGAATTCTAGTAAAACTGGATAGATTTGCATGATTTGGGAAATCAACTTCAAAAGCATAGCAAAAGGTCTCCAAAAATTATAAAATTTGAATATGTTATAAACAAGACCTTCACAAATATTTTCCATGAGGAACACAATCCCAAAATCCTTATACAAAGATCACTTTTGATGGCTTGGAGACAATCCAGAACTGGTCCGCCGGAACAAGGGAACTAAACAACAAAAAATACTCGTTTTACAAATCAAATCCTTTCAAAACACTTTGAAATTTTTATACGTTGTAGAAATAGATTTCGTTTACAAATCTTGTGAAGGAAGTATGGTCGAAATCGAACTGGAATTTTTATAAAAATCTAAGAAGGCGCGAAGGTCACGGAATCCACAGTATAAAACAGTTCTGATTCTGTAAGAAATTGGACCTCCGTATAACCCAGTTGAGCTCAGAAAAATCTGAAATTTAAGTATGTTATAGATCAAGATCTTGTGAACAACTTTTATGAAGAATACTTTTCAAGATTCTAACCACAAAATGCTTTATAAAAATGGAAAACCAGGGATGTACAGTAAAATCAGTTCTGAAATCAAGATAAAAACTCCAAGAAACGCCTTCAACTTTGAGATCCACCACTTCTCAGCCATGAAAATACCACACCAAGAGTTCAAATCAACATTCAACATCTATTTCAACTTAGTCTAGCAATCAAGACTCGCCAATGCTCATTCTAGAAGTTCAAACACACTAAAACATTAACTAGTTAAACTACCCAATGCAAGTTAAACATCCTAAGCAAGGGATTAGATGTTAACTTACTCGTCTAAAAACGATAACAGCGTGAGGACGATGGCAATGACACGAGTTGTTCGTGGTGGTCTCGGCTTGACATGGCAAGCGGCAAACGGTGGTGAGCGGCACACGGCGATCTACGGGGCTCAAGGGTGGTGGCGTGAAGGTGTTGGTGGGTGGACGGCTGTGGTGGGGTGATTCGGCCAAGAGAGAGGGAGAGAGAGAATAAAAGAGAAAGTGAGGAGAGAGAGAAATAGGATTTAAATTTAAATCAAGATCAATGGTTGAGATTTGTTCTTGATGCCCAAGCAAAGATCAAGGGTTAGGATGTGTTCTTGATGTCCAAGTTTAATCCAATGGCTAAGATCAAGTCTTGCCCTCCAAGTTCCATCCAACGGCCAAAATTTAATCTAACAAAGAGGTTTCTAGAAGGGCAAGTTAGCAAATAATTTTCGATGGCCAATTCGTAAAAATTATGAGGCGACGTCCTATAGTTCGGGTGTGATATCCTTGAGTACTCGACACGCAAAATCGGATCATAATTCGTGGCTGAAATCTATCAATCATAACTATAATTTATCTCGAACTAACGGGCGACTGTTAGAAATAAATTCTTCGATAGCCTTTCCTCTTTGGTTAGTATTCCCTGAGTGATCAGGCCAGAGCGAGAATTAACTAATAGAGCGTCGATGAAATCACCATTTCATAAATTACCAAATTTGATCGAATTTTCAGGATATCACAGTTGCTAATTAGCGACGAATTTTTTTTCGTGGCTAATTTGTGACGAAAAATTATTCATGGCTAATTTGCAATGGATTTAGCCACGAATTCGACATTACCAATTTAAAAAATAAAAAAATTTTGCGACGAATTTTTTTTCATGGCTAATTTACTGTGAATTTAGCCACGAAAAAAATCCGTGGCCGGAGACGGATTTAGCCATGAATTTGACATTATCAATGTAAAAAAATGAAAAAAATAATTCGTCCCAAATTTTTTTAATTTTTTAAAATTTGTGAGGTCAAATTCGTCACCAAATTTGTGGCTAATTAGCTATGAATTTTTTTTCATCGCTAATTAGCCACAAAAGATAATGTTCGTGGCTGATTTTGCTTCTTGCCCTCTCTCAAATTTGCCCGCCCTCACCGTAATATTTTTTCTCTGTCTCTCTCTCTGCTATTCCTCAGATCCCCCCTCCGCCAAACACCTCTCCGTCGCTCCCCCCTCCCCTTTGCCAGCCATGATGGCCACCCTCGCCGCCATCGTCGTCGCCATACGCACGTTATGCGCCCACCAGCCCTCCCTCGGCCCAGATCTGGGCGAGGTCAAGCGGTCTCGCCCATGGCCGCCGCTCGACCTCGCCCATGGCTGCTTGACCTCACCGTCGCCCAGATCTAGGCGACGACGAGGGCGAGCGGTGGCCATGGGCCAGGCCGGGATACGGTGCTTCGTTGCCGAGGGCCGCCGGCGGGGGACTGGTTGATTGCGTGGTGGTCGGGGGCAGGATCGGCGGGCTCTGCATTGCCGCGCGGAGCCCGTTCTTCGGGACCGCGTTTGCGGAGAGCGAGAGCGGGGCGAGGCTCGAATTGGCGTGAGTTCTTTCTTGGGTGTTCTTCCTTTTTTGGGGGGGGGGGGAGGGAAGAAAATGGAGAGGAGCACGCCGGTGAGGAAGCCTCACACTTTGACTTCAGATTTGCTCACGTGGTCGGAGACTCCGCCTCCCCACGATTCGGTCGCGCCCGGTTCGGCTTCCTCTGGCTCCAATGCTCGCTCTCACCAGGTGCAACGTTCGCTATCACCTTCTGCCTTTTTTTTTTTTTAATCTTCTTGGGCTTTCCTTTTTTAACGGGTTGTTCTGGGGGATGATGCTGTTAGCCTTTGGATGGGATCAGCAAGGTGGTGTTTGGAGGTCCAAGTGACTGCAGAGAAATCTGAGAATTTGAACAAAAGGTTAGATCTGCTCTTCTTGGTTTTTTTCCCCTCTCCCTATTTGTTGATGACATTTTGTGTTTTTTCCCCTTAAATGCAATGCTTCATTTGGCGGAATGGGTTGCCACCGTTTTACCTATTTGTCCGCATTCTCTCCATGTTCTCCAATGCTTTGGATTTTCTTTCTTTAGAAATTATGGTTCGATTGTGTAATATAGGTTCAATGTGGATGTGTAGTGATCGATCTGCGGGGAATGAGGGCATAAACTTTGAATCCAACATGATAATCTTTACCACCTTCATTTAAATTACAAAAGAAGGGAAATTTTTTTGGGGGTGGCTGTTGATGGAGTAATCTTGGTCAATTGGGTGGATCTTAGAACTTCAGATGCCTTGGTAGGTCGAGCTTGCTCACCTTCATTTTGTGACGTTGCTGCTGGTTTCATATATTTTTTAATGGATGTGAAAGTTGACTTATATTCAAATGTAAGAACATTGGTCCTTGAACGTTTTTTAAAAATCCTCCTACTTATTTTTTTATAGCTAGTTTCACGTCCATGCATAAATGTTTTTTTTTTTATATATATTTTGGACAAATTCGATATCTTTATTTATGTATCCATATTTCATCAGGTGTCGACAAAGGTGACTGTTCCTCATGTCCTACCAAGTACCAAAGCCGTCAACGTTTTATGGTTGTCCCGCGTCCTTTCAATGTTTTGAATGTATTAAATGATGTTCATTAGTGCTTAGCTACCTCTATGTACTATGAGATTGAATATCAAATACCATCATGTGAGACTTTGCAACTTATACATTGTAGAAATTATTATTGTTGCTAATTAGATTTAAAATCGAAATTGTCCCTAAACAAAATTCGTCGCAAACTTAGCGACGAATTTTGTCACGAATAGATTTCGTCGTAATTTAGCGACCCCACGAATAGATTTTGTTGCAATTGAAATTTTTGGTCGGAAAAATTAGCAATTTTCCACGATTTTTGTAACGAATAATTAGCGACAAATTTTGCAACAAAATTTCCCACGAATTTGTTTTCGTCGCAATTTACCAACGAAAATTGAAATTTTTTTTGTGGCAAAAATCGTGATTTCCCACGATATTTGCAACGAATATTTTGCGCCAAATTTTCCAACGAATTTTGCAACTAATTTAGTCACGAATTTTGCAACGAATAATTATCAACGAATTAATTTTCGTTGCAAATTACCAACGAAAATTCAAATTTTCGTCACAAAATTTTGCGAAAAAATATCGGTTTTTTAAATTCGTGACAAAATTCGTGGGAAATTTCCCACGAATTTTCCAACGAAATTCAGCTTTTTTCAATTTCGTTGGAAAATTCATGGGAAATTTCTCACGAATTTTCCAACGAAATTCAAATTTTCGGCTTTTTTTACTATTCGTTGGAAAATTCGTGGGAAATTTCCCACGAATTTTCCAACGAATAGTTTGCGACAAATTTTCCATAGCCACGAGATTTGCAATGAATAATTAGTCACGAATTAATTTTCGTTGCAAATTACCAACGAATATTCAAATTTTCGTCACAAAAATTTACGAAAAAAATTTCCGACGAAATTTTTTGTTCGTGGCAAAACACCGGGTTTTTCAATTTCGTGGCAAAATTCGTGGGAAATTTCCCACGAATTTTGCCACGAAATTGAAAAAAAGCCAATGCTGAAAATTTGAATTTCGTGGCAAAATTCGTGGGAAATTTCCCACGAATTTTGCCACGAAATTGAAAAAAGCCGCCTATGCAAAAAAATTGAATTTCATTGCAAAATTCGTGGGAAATTTCCCATGATATTTGCAACGAATATTTTGCAACAAATTTTCTAACGAATTTTGCAACTAATTTAGCCACGAAATTTGCAACGAATAATTAGTCATGAATTAATTTTCGTCGCAAATTACCAACGAATATTCAAATTTTCGTCGCAAAAATTTACGGAAAAAAAATTTCCGACGAATTTTTTTGTTCGTGGCAAAATACCGGGTTTTTCAATTTCGTGGCAAAATTCGTGGGAAATTTCCCACGAATTTTGCCACGAAATTGAAAAATGCCACCTATGTCGAAAATTTTAATTTCGTCGCAAAATTCGTGGGAAATTTCCCACGAATTTTGCAACGACCCTGTTTTCGTCGAAAATTACCATCGAAAAATTAAAATTTTTTGTCGAAAAAAATTTCCAATGCCGAATTAGTGACGAATTTTTTTTCGTCGCTAATTTCGTCAGAAATTCGTTTTGCCATGAATTTTACCACGAAAAGTTATCGACGAATTTTGCCACGATTTTTGTGACGAATAATTAGCGACGAATTTTCCAACGAACATTGCAACGAATTTTGAGACGAATTTTGCGACGAAAAAATTTCGTCGCAAATTACCAATGAAAATTTAAATTTTTCATTGCAAAAATTTGCGACGATGAATTACCAACGAATTTTTGTTCGTCGCTAATTTCGTTGGAAATTCATTTTCGAACGAATTTTGCAAAATTTTTCGTTGGAAAATTCGTGGCAAAACGGTGATTTTTTTTGTAGTGAATATTAGTCATATAGTATATTACGTAATAGCAGTGTAATATAAGTCTTACTTGGAATAGAGATGTGAATAATTACACTTGAAATCTCATCAATTAGTGTTGCGAGGACTAAAATTGCTATAAAAATAAAGTACATAGAGAAAATTTGAGCAATACAAAAGGAATAGAGATAAATGTGTAATTTAAGTCATGTATCTGTAATCGGTGTTGAGTCAGCAATTTCTGGCAAAGTTTGAATAGATATTTAACGGAAGAACTTAAATTATTGTTGGAGAATGGTATAAGGATTCAAATTGTAACCAATCAATGTATAGGGATCAAAAGTGAATTCCTCCAACACTACAAGGACAAAAAACACTAAAGTTTCCCTTCTATATATCTTTAAAGCGACTTGCGCTTAAATGTATTGTCAAGCCTTGAAAAGTATGAGTTACAATTCATGCTAAGTTGTTAGGCATGTCTCATTAATTTGTATGAATAGTTAAATAGCTTAGGCCTCTTTTCCCAAATATTAGAAATCTATTTTACTTTTCATGTTAAATGCACTTTTTGTTGAATTAAGTCTTGCCACTGATGGAGAAACTTTAATATTTTCTCCAACCAAAGTTCCTAAAAACTTTTACACTATATAAATGTCAACAAGTATCTTCAAATATAATTTTTTTTTCATTATTTTTTTAAATTTAGATAATATTTTAAGTGTGAAGGAAAGAAAGATATTACATTGCTTTGTAAAAAGCATAAACAAACAGTCCCCATATCAAAGAAATAAACTCGAGGAATCACGGGTAGCGTCAATACTTAAGAAATATTGAAGATCATCCCAATATTTCATTGCAAACAATGAAGATAACTGTGTTATAAAATGAAATTTCGCCAGAGTTTGAGACGCAAACTCTGATTTTTTTATTAGTCAGTCCTTCAGGCAGATGCCATGCTCATGCTCAAATTGCAAAGTACCATATGCTTATCGTAATCGCAGATTGAAGTGCCCCAGTGGGCATGAGACTGGAATCTACAGCTGCTACTGACTTTCAAATTGCAAAAGCTAGCTTTTTTTATTGTTTAGCGAGTTAGATGTGTGGTATGATTCTGACATCCTATCCAAATTCATGCTTCGCGTAGCCAAACCAAGTTAGCTTATTACAGAATTATGATGGGTCATGCTAAACATATTTGATTTGATACGGGTCAAATTCATAGATATTTATGACGCAGTAATAGAAAAGACGATACATTGGAGATTCTAAAGTTTCCTTAATTATTTATTTAACAAGTTCTTTTGGAAACTCGTTAACAAATCAATTTTTGTACATCAATGCTTTCGTGTTTAGAATTGTAGCAACAATGGGACTTTTGACCACATACTTGCTACCATTGTCCATCCAACTAGGAGAACCAGACACCAGAGTCTGTTTCATCTGTTTTGGACCATCTATCGTCATCTTATAATTCAAGCTTCTCATACTTCTCTTGAATGTCAATTTACCCAGCACAACAATGACCTTGAATCTCTCCATCGGCTTCACCTTTGCTGTGTAGGTTGACGCCCCCATCTCCCACATTCGTCACCATACTGAAGAATTCTTGCACCATTGGTGTTTGAACTAAAGAAGGCAATGAAGGAAGGGTAATTCAGGTCCAGTGAAGGATTTGAACAAATGTAGGAAGATGACCTGGTGACCATATGAATTTTCTTCAATGTGTATTTCGTTGCACACATGAGGTTGACATAGTCTTGGAGCGGCACATCGTGTATGAGCCCGAGGTCTAATGCCCTGTTCGGATCAACGTGGCTAGCTCCCATGCCTACAGGGCTCGCCGGTTTGTAATCGTTCCCGATGTCTTTGATAGGGCTATTTGTACTGTCCATTGTATACGATGTAGTCATCATGGCCAACCAGAAGGATGCGGGGCTCCACTCGGGGTGTAGTCCCCTCAGGAGTGCAGCCACTCCAGCTATGTGTGGGCACGCCATCGACATTCCTGACAAGAGGTTGAAGTCGTTAAATAGTTGATGTGAGTCCACTATAGCCACTGGATTATTTTGAGGCCACCCAGCCAGGATCAGTGTGCCGGGAGCCAAAATGTCAGGCGTCAGGATGACTGGCAACTCAGGGATGGGTCGCGAGATCTATAGTTTGCCAAGCTCGGAGCAGGCTTGCTGCCGATGAGTGTTTTCCGTAATTGGATACTTGCTGTTGGCACGGACGAGTTCTTGATGCAGGCTTTGATGGTATCACCATCTGCAGGATTTAAAAAGAGTGTGGGGAATGAGGTAAAACTGAAAAAGTACGGGTAGGAGCTATTTACTGTGAACACACCACCAGCAACTTTTGCTCCATCGACATTGTGGACTTGATCCTCTACAGTCCACTCTTGTCCTCACACACAACAGTATTATCGTTATACATTCTTTGCTCACAATAATAGTCCTCGTGCTCCTCTCCTGCATCAACATAAATCCTTCCATCAAATTTTTATTCATAATTCACCAGAAAATGCTAAATTGGCACTGGCTATATGGAAACGTGAAGCTTCTACAGATTAACTTTTGGTCCTCGTACTTTTAGGAACGACAAGGTTCATGCACTTTGTTGTAGTGACCGAACAAGACCCCATGCTTTTTCCCAATCAGAACTTAATAACTCACGTCATGTTTGCGTTTGAAATCTTTATGAAAAAGTCCAATCAGGATCACTTAATCGTTGATTCCCACATTTGCAAGTATACCCAATCAGATTATGACCCGTTAAGATTATTTTCACTAAATGCAACAATGGCATCGTCATTTTTAGTTTAAATCCATGTAGACATATGCAGGACAAGCAAAAGGTTGAGTGTTCGAATCCCGGGCGCCGCAGGGTGACTTAACCGGTGGCACGTGTGTGGTGGCTAGCACGTGTCGCCCCCAGGGTTTACTCCCCAGCTGTCGGCCGTGCGGGGGTTCCCTGGGTTATAAAAAAAAAAAAAAGACATATGCAGGACAAGCTATAAAAAAAAATGTAGATGTCTTTTAAACCGGCCCAAACAACGTTGCCGCAAACAAAGAGAGACATTTCGCAACAGGGTTTGAGAAGTAGTCCATTACCCATAGTACACTGTTGAGCCGCATATGGAACTTATAAAGCAGATCTCTTGGGTAACGAGTCTGAGAGATGAATAAACTCGAGGAATCACGCGTGGCATCAAGACCTAAGAAATAGTGAAGGTCATCAAAAAATCACTCAAGTATTTCAAGGCAAACAGGGAAGATATCTGTGTTGTAAAATGAGGAATTTCAGCAGATTTGACACCTGTAAGGATCGTATCGTAAGCATAAAGTAGCCAGACAGAGATTTCGGAAGATGGATCGCTGAGTAAGCATTGACGGCACCACTCCATCAGATTCATGGGATTTAGGAGATACAGTTTAGTCCTAGAAGTTAAGCCACTAGTAGAATTATCCATTAGGAACTAAACATCATGTCGTAGATCTAATAAGCCAGTACCCGTTCTTTCTTTGTTTACCCCATTAAGGAAATGAAATATCCGATTGAAATGTCTGTAATTATGCAGTCCGCGTCATCCTACAAGCCTAATCTATGAGTGATCGAATCGTTGAGCACATGGAGGGCCAAAAATGGGTGGAGAAATCAGTATGTCCTTGTCCTGATTGATCTTGAGGCAATGTGCCATGATCGTTCTGGACCTGAATCGAACGATCTGAATCGCCTTTGGGGATGACTTTCTTTTTCGAGTCGGTGCATTATTGTGTGCCGAGTGAAAAGAAAGCATTCTAGCTTGAAGATACATGAACCAGAGAGATTGATTCAGATTAACATGTGATTACTTTTTAATATGCGTACGCATGCACACACCCGTGAAATCAACCAAAATTCATGCGCTGGATGCTGATTGTTTCTTTTATGTGCATGTCACTATCGATGAGAGATAATTGCACACCTCCCCTATGTTTTTATTAGCTTATTGGCCTTCCATTTTCCTATACAGCAATCCCAAAGGGTGTTCCCATTTGATTTCTTTTCTATGATTGACTATTGTGCGGTTGGAGGAAATTTGTATCAATCTCTCAGCTGAGGGGCAAAGAAAGGAAAAACTTAAGGAGGTACGAGTACAGAGGCGAACCACATTGAGTGTCACTTAACATCTGTGCGGTTGGAAGAATCTACGATCCTAATTTTCTCTGATCTTTCTTCTTCCTTTCTTTGCCTTTAGCCTTTCTCTTTTCCCTGTTGGAATGAGTCCATAGGAGACGAGAACAGATCATTTGAGAACAGGGTCCACTCCACTATGAGTTAAACTTATGAAGATACCGATTGACAAGTCGAGAGATGTGTTGAGGTTCTCCCCTGACCCTCCTTGTTCCCTCTCTAAAGGCACAAGCTTCTGCTGTGTTCGGAAATCATCTCCCTTCAATTGATTGTCATGGCTGTTTTTGTTCATTCCCTCATGTCAGGGGTCCTAACCCTGATCATCTTTTGTGTGCAATCCGACAATTATATTATCCACATGTGTCTTCTCTGACCAGCATAGCTGATACTTAGCTACTATTTTGTCCCTAGTACGAAATCTTAATCCTGAAGTTAGAGCCCAAGTTAGTGCCACAGCCCTCGTCTTCTAAGCTTGTCTATGGTTACACTCATGTTGTCCAAGGTTTTAGTGCTAATGACATGGCCCAAGGGAGCAAAAGGCTCTGAGCCCGTTCGTGAACGAGATGTGACTTTTTACGTGCATGGAACGTGACTCATTCGTGCATGAGACGTGCCCCATTCGTGCATGAGACGTGCCCCATCCATGAATAGGTGCGAGCATCGTCCGCGACCCTTTAATTGCTTCTGACACATGATCCTGCAGCTTTCCTTGGCAGACGTTCCTTGAGCTTCCCCATGCCCCTAGGATCTCTGAAACTTCTGGTGTAGCTATGTAATGATTATATTCGTTCAAACACCACCGTTGGATCATGAGGAAATCAATGGATCAGATTAGACCCTCACTTATATATATATATATATATATATATATATATATATATATATATATGAGAACTCTCCCCCTTCATTTGTATATGCTCATTTTGCAAGAAATACAACTATGCCACTTTCTCTCCATTCTTGTGAATTGAGTGTGTGTACAAGGCTGACTTGGGAGAGATTTTAAGGCCGCACGGGTATGGGATTGTCGTGAATCGATCGACCCGTGACGTCTCAATCCTAGTGAGCTCGAGACCCTTAAGAACTATCCTACATCTCTTCCATGAAAGATTTTCCTGTTAAAATTGATACAACTTACTCGGCCCAATTTCTAGGCCTAAATTCTGATTCTAGGTCAGGGCATACCTCAAACTATGGCAAGGACCTCGAAAATCATCCTCCACGTTCTCCGTACTTAACGGTCCACTAAGATTTTTACGCGTCAACTGAATTAGGAGCTAAATAATATTTAGCTCTATAACCTAAACATTATTATTGGATACCAAAAATTCCTAATGCTACATAAATATTATAATGAAAAATCGGGACATCACAACTCTTTCCTCGTTAAGAAATTTCGTCCTTGAAATTTAGAATTATTACATCCTTCAAATAGCCTTGGATACTTGTGCCTCATAATATCTTCGTTTTCTCCGCGTCGCTTCTTTCTAATCGTGATATTGTCTCAAGATGATGACTAAGATTTTTCCTTAGGACTTGTTCCCTTCGATCCAAAATTTATTTTGACTTCTCCACAGAAGTTACTCTCTCGTCTACCTCACTTATCTCAAAATCTAGTACCTATGGAGGATCTTGTCCATATTTCCTCAACAAGATACTATAGTGAATGCAATAAACTTCCATCAACTCTCTCCAGTCTACCTTACCATATACATAAAAATATCAATGTAATCTTAAAATACCGTCATCTAACACTTGAAAGTTTGACATTTTTTCTTTTCCAAAGCATTTCCTACAGTTTCACCGTAATACATTTCTCTTCAAAGATAATATTTTTGCAGCCTCAAATGAATTTTCATCATCAGCATTTTGAACTACTTTCTTTCCATTGCACAATATCTAACTTCAAGTCAGCTATTGCTATCTCCAAGTATAATCATCAAAATTATCATTTAAGATCTACCACGCCTAAAAGATCATATTATTGTAGTATTCTAACAATCTTTTTCCTCTTCCTTTCTTCCAAATTCGAAGGATCATCAATTCTTAAATAGTTTCTAAGATCTCCAAAACGTCATATCTTTACAAAAATTTCTCTAGTATCAAGAATCTACTACCATTCACCAACACTCTAATGTGCAATATATCCCTTGGACCCAATGTATTGCATCATCCATATTCACCACAACTTGAATTTTCACTAACCATTGACTAATTTATCAGAAATTACTATCATCTCAATTAAGACATAGTCTAAGAATATTTCTTTATTCATTTGGAGATTTATGTAGATTAATTCTTACTTGGTATGCAAAAACCTTCAAATACTTTTCATGACCTTACTAATTCCTCGAATAAGGCTCATAAGTAATATTACTTCAAATTGATCCTTTCTAGAACCACCGAATGATTACTTTTCAACACTTCCATAACAAGATTCATGAAATCAGAGTATTAAATCAATGACTAAGACACTTCCAATTATGGTACTTAGAAAAGATCCACTTCTCCAATTTCAATCTTACTGTCTCCCTAAGCTAATTTACTATATTTGCCTCTATGGAATTTGATACCACCAAAACAAGAACTTATTTTTAATCCACATTTCAAATATCACTATTTGAAAGATCATCTCTTAGACTTGAATAATTATTATCTTCCAAATCACCAAAATAAGAGATTGTCCCAATTCACAAATCTTAATGTGAATATTATCATTTAAATGATCAACACCTAATTGAATGACTTCAACTCCTCAGATTATCAAAGATAAGAACTTATCTAGTTTCCATTCAATGTTTCTCTAGTTTTGAACCTAAAAGATCATCACTTAAACTAATTACTTCTAAGATCAACAACTTAAGCGTTCATCATTTTTCCTTTGAGGAGGGTACAACCATGCCTCTAGGAGAGAGATGTAGCCTGGAGAGTTCTTGAGGGTTTCAAACTTGCTAAGAGAGAGACTAGCGTTGAAACCATGCATGACATGAGTGTAACTGTTGATGAGCTTAGAAGTAGTGGGTGTGGCACTATGTTTACCTCTAAATTTAGGATTAGGACTTCGCAATAGTGATGAAACAGTGGCCAAGTACCAGCTATGGTGGTCAGAGAAGGTTTTGGGCATGGAGAATAAGTCTCATGTGGATAATATAATTGTTGGATTGCCCCAATGTTGAGGCACAACAAAAGATTTGTGCCTTTATATAGGGAATAGAGATGTATGAGGAGTGTCTTATGGTTGAACCTGATCTCAACGATCTGTTCTCAACCTATGGACATATTCCACGACAGATCAAAGGGTGAAAGAAAGGATTGGAAAAATGTATGTGTTTTTCTTAAAGTCCCATTGATGTTTGGTGATAGTCAACCTTCTTTTTTTTTTTCTTTGGATTGGCAATTGAGTGATAGTCAACTTGTTTTCCGTCCGTACAACCTTATATTCCTTTCATTTCCCTTCAATTGAGAGATTGATATATGTTTTGTTCCTACCACACAATTATATGAATAAGAATCCAAGTAGGGATACCCTTTTGGATTCCTGAATTGGAATTATGGAACACCAATAAGAGGAGTTCGTGCAATTTTCTCTTCAATGAGAGTGACATGCACTTATAGAATATCATGATTTTGGGTTGATATTGAAGGGTGCATATTGCAACATCATCACATGTCAATCTTTATCAAGTTTCTTTAGCAACTTCATGGTTTATCTTTAAGGTGAAGATGTGAGGGGTTGTAAGACAAACTCTCACTTAGGTTAATATAACTTAATTGAACTACAACTTACTTGTTTAAACTTTTGAACGATGGTTGATTCAACTAAATATGTTAATTCGCTTGAATTTGGACATTCTCTTGATGATCTTCCTAGATTGCCTTTGGAAATTATCCAATCAGACTTAAATCTATTATACGCCAATTGAATCCCACACATTTGCACGAAATTCTAATATAGTCATTCTGGCGAATTTTTACTGGAAATTACTGATGTAACGGTGTACCATGTAGGACAGTCGGTGTTGACTGAATTGCTATGTCAGTGATTTTCGGCTAAAATTGATCGGAAGAACTACATTGAATTCACACAAAATGTTAGGACTAAATTCGCAAAATTGAAAAGTTTATGTATGAATTGATATTCGTACAATAAGTTTAAAATTTGTTGAGTAATTTTCCCTAGATTATCTAGGCTGAGGTGTCATCCTTTTCCCCTTGTTTCCAAGCAATTGGAAGTTTATGGTCGATTAATGGTAGAATTGATTGTGGTCTGGTGGCCCACAGGCCTGCCCAATACCCCTAGGGCCACTTTGGTCTAAAAGACATTTTTGGGCGGGCATGAATAAGACTATCTAGTAACAAAGTTCGGCCCATCCTGGGTGATTCCATGGCGACTTGACTTGAGAATTTTAGACATAAAATCATTATTATGGGCGGGACTATGTAATAAATTAGACCTGACCTAAAGGTTGGACTCATTAATTGATCACCCCTAATTGATGAGGCCCCCATTTGTTAATCTATGTCTAAATGATATCTCAAAAAAAGAATATTGATGTGATTGCCTTATGAATATCGCCACCATGGTTGGTGTGATGGAACATATACCATGGAAACGTATCCATGGATGGTGACGATGGTTGTTGCGGTTCCACCATGAAACAAGTTGGGAATTCAAGTTGAGATATTTATTGATGCAAAGGAATAGCTAAATTAAAAGGGAACATGCCTAACATTGGAGTCTCATAGGTAAGAGAAAGACTAATCAAGTGCACAGGCGAGGCATATTAGATGGAGTCCCAAACCGAAGAATTGACTCGTAAGAAGAAGAAGACAGAGGCATAAGATCAATTGCCCCATGAGGGCAACATCATAAAAGAGTCTTTTCTGTGGCTACCGTCGTCCTGTCAGATCATAAACCATATCATTCTTGAATATTCAAACTTCGGTTTGTGTTGTTCTTCCTCTTTCTTCTTCTTCGAAGCTCCGATTCTTACTATGATTCATTCGGTGGCTCCCAGGCTTGAAATCGTCAGACATATGCCAAGAACATTGAAGAATATATAATTCAGGACGTCTGCGCTATAGATTCACGGGGAACCAAAGGAGTCGGGACGAGAACAATATTTTTTTGTTCAGAATAGCTGACCATTTCAACAATAAGTTAAAAAAAACTTATTCATTTATCTTGCTGTAGCTGTTGAAGATAGTTTGTTAAGGAGTCGCTATTGAGAAATATGTCAGCATCTGGAGAAGAGAAAACAGAAAGTGGTTTCTCCTTTATTATTGCAACTCGAAGTAATCATCCTCACACTTTAATAATACTCCTTAAAAGCATTCTTTTTTTTCCACCTTTGTTGTTTTCTTGTCTCGTGATTCCAATAAGAAATCATCAAAAGGATGTCCGACAGGACATGCATTTGGATGGAAGTGAGAGCTTCACAAGTAAAACGAGGCATGACCACTTTCCCAAGTTTATGGGTTCACACCATCTTAGGATGATGTACCAACCATGATGTGAATATCCCTTGGCTGCTTGATTTTTGGCGTTGATGTTCTTTCTTGCTGTCAGTGAAATTTGTTTTAGGGCTTTCGAGCTTGATTAGGGATGGCTATGAATAAGGTGGGAACGGGTTGTGTTCCACGTTCCGACCCCTACATCGATAGGAACCATCTTTAGGTAAAAGACGTTACAGAAATTCTGTTTTTTAAATCTAATGAAAATGTCAAATCAAGATCAACTTATTTGGTGATTCCTATGTTTGCAAGTACATCCAATTTGACTACAGACCATTAAGATTATTTTCACTGTATGCAACAATGGCATCTTCATTTTCAATTCTAATCCATATAGACATATTTAGGAATAGC
Source organism: Syzygium malaccense (assembly GCA_031216405.1). Classification (NCBI taxonomy): domain Eukaryota; kingdom Viridiplantae; phylum Streptophyta; class Magnoliopsida; order Myrtales; family Myrtaceae; genus Syzygium; species Syzygium malaccense. The sequence continues at coordinate 12,502,662 of CM062258.1, forward strand.
TATAAAAAAATGAATGGCTTTTAAATCTTCTAACTACAGTTTTAACTCATTATAATGGTCAAAATAGTATAATAAAATATCAGAATTCCCTGTATAATAGTAAAACCAACAAGTTTGCATCCCATTGATTGTAAGGACTTGTTTATCTGATGGGGAGGCTATTGATAACGAAGTGTCACTGTTTAAGAAAAAATTCATTTAATCATTACTAGGTAAGGTATTGATATTAGTTATGTAGATTTATACACAAACACTTCATATATTACGTAATAGCTGTGTAATTTAAGTCTTACTTGGAATAGAGATGTGAATAATTACACTTAAAATCTCATCAATTAGTGTTGCAAGGACTAAAATTTCTATAAAAATAAAGTACATAGAGTAAATTTGAGTAGTACAAAAGGAACAGAGATAAATGTGTAATTTAAGTCACGTGTCTGTAATCGGTGTTTTTTTTTTGGTCGTAGTCTTTAATAGGTGTTGAGTCAGCAATTTCTAGCAAATTTTGAATGGATAATTAACGGAAGGACTTAAATTATTGTCGGAGAATGGCACAAGGATTTAAATTGTAACCAATCAAAGTATAAGGACCAAAAGTGAATTCCTCCAATACTACAAGGACAAAAAAACTAAAGTTTCCCTTCTATTTATCTTTAAAGCGACTTGGGCTTAACTGCATGGTCAAGCCTTGAAAAGTATGAGTTACAATTCATGCTAAGTCGTTAGGTGTGCCTCATTAATTTAAATAGCTTAGGTTTCTTTTCCCAGAGATTAGGAATCAATTTAACTTTTCATGTTAAATACGCTTCTTGTTGAATTAAGTCTTGCGACCGATGGACAAACTTTAATATTTTCTCAAGCCGAAGTACCTATAAACTTTTACACAATATAAATGTCCACAAGTATCTTCACATATAATTTTTTTTTTAAAATTTAGATAATATTTTAAGTTTGATGGAAAGAAAGATATGACATTGCTTTGTAAAAAGCATAAATAAACATGCCCTGCATCTAAGAAATAAACTCGAGGAATCACGGGCAGAATCAATACCTAAGAAATATTGAAGATCATCCAAATATATCATTGCAAACAGGAATCACTGGTTTTTGATTAGTTGGGAGTATCATATGTCCTTCAGGCAAAGACCATGCTCATGGCTATCGAAATCACAAATTGAAGTGTCACAATGGACATGAGACTTGAATCTACGCCTGTCACTGACTTACAAATTGCAAAAGCTAGCTCTTTTTAATTTATTTATTATTTAGCAGGTCAGATATGTGGTATGATTCTGATATCCTAGTACAAGCTTCCCCCGTAGCCAAACCAAGTTAAGCTTATTACAAAATTATGATGGGTTATGCTAAACATATTTGATTTGGTACGGTTCAGTTTTATAAATATTTATGACATAGTACTAGAAAAGACAATACATTGGATATTTTAAAGTTTCCTTAATTATTTATTCAACAAGTACTTTTGAAAACTCGTTAACAAATAAAGCTTTGGACGTCAATGCTTTCGAGCTTAGGCTTGTGGCAACAATGGGACTTTTGACAACATACTTGCCACCATCGTCCATCCAACTTTGTCCACTGTGCCGCCATAAGCGAGGTTTGGGCAAGGGCCTCCATACCCTCACCGGACCAAAATGTTAAAAAAAAAGAAAAAAAAATAATTTGGAAAAAAATATTAACAAATTGTAAACTTTGTCCACGTTAGCGCCGGCCATGCCATGTAAGACGGCCGACGTCTACGTCATAATTTCAGGCCTAAATTGATCGGATGGATTAAATTGGTATCAATGTGAAAATGTTTAGGATTAAACTGGTCAAATTAGAAAAGTTCATGACTGAATTGGTATCAATAAAATAGGTTTTGGACCTTTTATACTTTTCCCGCTCAGAATTAGTAGCCTCATCGCATATGAATGGACGCGATCAGCCATGATCAGCGACTTTTTTTTTTTTTGGTCAGGATGATCAGCGATTGAAGTGAGCTAGTTTTACAGAGCTTTGTGCCTTTATATAAGGAAAAGAGATGTATAGGAGGCTCAAGAGAACCTCAACATACTTCTCCAAATTTTGTTAATAGGTATGTTCATGTGTTTAGTGTCTTATGGCGGACCCTGATCTCAATGATCTGTTCCCAACCCATGGACGTATTCCAAACCAATGGAAAGGAAAAGGGCGAAAAGGGGAAAAAGGATTGGAGAAATGTTATTAACGTCACATTGATGTTGGGTGATAGTCAAAATTTTGTTTTCTTTTGATTGGCAATTGAGTGATACTCTTAACTTGCTTTCCCTCCGTGCCTCTGCCTTCAATTGAGAGATTGGTAGATGTTTGCTCCTGCCGCACAATGATATGCATAAAAATTCAAGTGGGGACACCCTTTGGGTTTCCTGAATAGGATATAATGGAACGCCCATAAGCTAACAAACAAAGGGGAGTTTAGGCAATTATCTCTTCATTGAGAGTGACCTACACATATAGAATCGCTATTCATCCAGCCCATGATTTTTGGTTGATCATCGATAGGTGCATATTGCAATCATCACAGGTCAATCTACATCAATTTTCTTTAGCGCTTCATGGTTCATATAAGAGTGAGGGGCGTAAGACAAATCTAAGAATTAATATGGTGTGTAGCATATAATATATTATAATTGCCATATGACTTATTGATTTAGGTTTTTCAATAAAGATTGATCCAATTAAATATGTTAATTAGCTTGAATTTGGATTTTCTTTCGATGATCTCCCCAGTTTATCTAGGTTAAGGTACAATCAAAGTATGATGGCTTGGTGGCCCGCAGGCCCGCAGGCCCGCCCAGGCCCACTCAAGCCACATTGGCCCAATGGGCATTTTCAAGCGAGCTTGAACAGGACTATCTAGTTATAAATTTCGGCCGATCTTGGTTGTTAATGTTAGACATAAAGTTATTCTTTTGGATGGGATTGTGCAAAAAATTAGGCCTAACCTTAGGGTTTGCGCGGGCCTACTTTTCAATACCTCTAATTGACGAGGCCCCCATTGTCTATCCACGTCTTGATGTATACACCAAAGAAGGAACACCGAAGCGATGGCTCGATGAAGATCATTGCCACTATTGGTGTGTCGGAAGAGAGACCATGGAAAGGCGTCCCTGGTTGGCGACAATGGTTGTTGCAGTCCCATCATGTAACGACGTGGGGATTTATGATGAGATACATGTCGCTACAAAGGAATAGTTGAATTAAAGAGCGACACCTGTCAACAGTGGGCTCACATGTCTGAAATTTTGAAAAATCTGTGTCTCCTCTCTACAAATTATTCGGTCATGCCAGAATGAACGGAACACATACTGCCTCCGAATTGATCAGGACAAGAACAGACCGATGTATCCACCCGCCGTTAACCTCCATGTGCCCCAAAAATTGCATAACGTGTATGTAACCATCACTCATGGTTTCGATTAGCGAGAAGAAGGAAAAGGGCAAGATCAATGATCCCGTATCGGCAACATTGTGAAAGAGTCTTTCTGCGGCCATCGTCGTCTTATCAGATCAAAACCCATATCATTCTTGAACCCATCTGTTTGGCCTTTTTCGAATATTCGTAGTTCGAATTCTGTTTTTCATCCTCTTTCTTCTTCTTTGAAGTCCCGATCATTACCATGATTCGGTTTGATGGTTCCCAAGCCTTGAAAGCCACAGACGTATGCCCAGACCATTGAAGAACATTTTAATCCGGGACGTCTGCATTATAGTTTCACAGGGAACAGAAGGAGTTGAGATGGGGAAAGCCATTTTTTATTCAGAATAGCTGATCATTTCAACAAGATTCATTTTTCTTGCAGCAGCTGCTGAAGATGGTTTGGTAAGGGGTCGCTATTGAGATTGTTTGTCAGCTTCCAGAGCAAAAATAAAAAAGAGAAAAGGGTTTCTCCTTTATTATTGCAACTCTTGGAGTAGAAGCAATCGTCCTCACGACTTATTAATAATACTACTTAAAAGCATTCCTTCTTTTTTCCAACCTTTGGTGTCTTGTCTCGTGATGCCAAGAAGAAATTATCAAAAAAGACGTCGGACAGGACACATGTGTTTGGATCGAAGCGAGAGCTTCGCATGTAAAAGCAGGCAAGAACAGTTTCCCAAATCGGAGGGCTCTCCCCCACCTTAAGATTCTGTACCAAGCTTGAGGTGAATGTCCTTTGCCCGCTTGATTTTTCGGGTTGATGTTCTTTGCTGTCGTCGGTGAAATTTGCTTTAGGACTTCCGACCTTTCGATTAGGGATGGCTATGGAGTAAGGAAGGAACAGGTATTTTGCTCAAGACGCCCGCCAGCCTTTGTCTCGCCCTAAGTCAACAACCCATCTTTAGTTACAAAATATTGCGGAAATTCTGTTCGAGAGGTGAGAATGCAGTGCGACAAAAAATGGACTGAAAGAATTTTACTTCTTTGTAATTCCATAAGGTAACGTTCTAACTTAGGTCCTTGAATAGGGAAAATTATCAAAAATGTCCTAAATTTATTACACTTTTGTTTATTCAGTTCTAAACTTTTTAATTGTGCCAATTGAGTCATAACTCTTTTTACGTTTTGCCAAGTGAGTCCGTTAGGCCACTTTTAGTAGGAAATCGCTGACATGGACACTGACTGTTCTACGTGGCATATCTGGCATCGATAATTTTTATTAATATTTTATCAAATATTTTATTAATTTTTTTCTTTTCTTCTCTTTACCTTCTTTACTTTTTTTTTCTTTTTTCCTTTTTCCTTTTGTCGTCCATCAACAAGGTGATGGTCAACGGAGGTCGCTAGCCTCAAGTGAGGGCCGAGGGCTGCCCTTACCTGATCTAATGAGGGCGGCCTTTGCTATCCCAGGTCCGAGTGGCCCTCGCCCGATGCCGGCGAGGGTGGCCCTCACCTGAGCCGGCGAAGGGAAAAAAGGAAAAAAGGGAAAAGAAGAGAAAAGGACAAAAAGAAGAAAGTAAGGAAGTAAAAGAGAAGAAAACAAAAAAAAGGAAAAAAATTATTAAAAATTATCTACATCAACGCTGGACGTGTCATGTAGGACGTCGACGTCCATGTTAGTGGTTTTTGGCTAAAATGGATTGGATGTACTTAATTGGCAAACATGAAAAGGTTTATGATTGTATTCGTGCAATTAAAAGATTTATGGTTGAATTGACAAAGATGTAATAAGTTTAGGACTTTTTGAACTATTTATGGTTGAATATGTGGTCCTTTTTTTTTTTTTTTCCAATCAAGCTCTTAAAGTTTTAATTGATCTTAATCATGTTCATGAAGTTGCATTTTTTTATTTTTAAAGGAAAATGGCACAAATGGTTCATGAACTTTAACTCAATGTACAATGTTATCCCTAAACTTTAAATTTGTTTATTTATTTGTTGTGGTCCTTGAAATTTTGATACCAGTTCAATTTAGTTCTTGAATTATATGAAAATGGTCAATGTTGTCATTTTATTAATTCAAATTCAGTGACAGTATTGAACATTTTCATATAATCTAAAGACTAGATCGATGTACCGAAATTTTAGGGATCATATTAAACAAATTAAAAGTTCAGAGACGATACTGCACATTCATTATGTTAAACAAATTAAAAGTTCATGGATGATATTACAAGTTGGGTCAAAATTCATGGGCCACTTGTATAATTATCTCTTTTTTTAATCAAGTCCATACAACTCAAAATCCAATTAATTGGAGCTGATGTGTTTGTCAGAGCATGCAAGGGCCTGACATGGAAAGCTCGAGTATAGGTTTTATTTCGAGAAATCTCGTTAGTTGTCACTCAATGTCTGATTATAGTCTTCATCCCAAGAGTTTTCATTCCCGTCAATTAGTTGGTAGTCTACACATCGAGAAATCTCGTTAGTTATCACTCAATCACCGAATGAGCATTGACTTATCAGATTCATGGTTTGCGGCAAGCATAATCATCCGAAAGGCACCACTCCATCAGATTGTTTGGATTTAGGAGATACTCTTTAGTTCCTAGAAGTTAACCCGTCCTAAATCTGATAAGTCAATGCGTGTTCTTTCTTTGTTTCCAACATTAAGGAAATGAAATATCTTACTGAAATGTTGGTAGTTATGCGGTCTTGCGTCATTCTACAAGCCTAAACTATGATTGATCCAATTGTGGAGCACATGGATGGCCAAAAATTGGGTGGAGAAATCAGTATGTCCTTGTCCTGATCGGTGTTGAGGCAATGTGTCCCGTTCGTCCTGGATGCAAATCGAACGATCGGAATCGCCTACGTGGTATAACTTTCGTTCTCGTGTCGGTGCACGGTTGTACGCCAAGCCAAAAGAAATCACTCCAGCTTGAAGATAAATGAACCAGAGAGATTGATACATATTGACATGTGATGACTTCGTAATATGTACACACACTTCAAAATTACTTGCAAGTTACAAGAATCGACCAAAAATCATGCGCTGGACGCTGAATGTTTCTTTATGTTGCTGCCGAGGCGAAAGACAATTGCACACCTCCCCTATGTTTTTATTAGCTTATGGGCCTTCCGTTTTCCTATACAGCAATCCAAAAGGGTGTCCCCACTTGATTTCTTTTGTATTATTGACGGTTGTGTGGTTGGAGGAGTCGGGCATCAATCTATCAGCGGCGGGCAAAGAAAGGAAAAACGTAAGGAGGTACAAGTACAGAGGCGAACCATGTTGAGTGTCACTCAACATCAAATGTGACTTTGCAGTGTAGTATGGAAGAACCCGTGATTGTCTAAGTTTCTCTGATCTTTCTTCTTCTTTTTTTGCCCTCTGGCCTCTCTCTTTTCCCTTGGGTTGGAATGAGTCCATAGGAGATGGGAACAGATGATTGAGAACGGGGTCCACTACACCACGAGTCACTAAACATACGAAGATACCAATTAACAAGTTGAGAGATGGGGTGTGTTGACGTTCTCCCTTGAGCCTCCCATACTTCTCGTTCCCTATATAAAGGCACAAGCTTCTGCTCTGAAATCATCTCCCTTTGATTGCTTGTCATGGCTGTTTTTGTTCATTCACTCGTGACGAAGCTCCTAACCTTGATCATCTTCTGCTTCATCCCGACTTTGGAGCAATCCGACAATTATATTATCCACATGGACTTATCTTTCATGCCCAAAGCCTTCTCTGACCACCATAGCTGGTACTTGGCCACTGTTTCATCACTAGTGCGAAGTCCTAATCCTGAAGTTAGAGCCAGAGCTAGTGCCACACCCACTTCTCCTAAGCTCATCTACAGTTACACTCATGTTGTCCAGGGATTCAGTGCTAGTCTCTCTCCTAGTGAGCTCGCGGCCCTTAAGAACTACCCGGGCTTCATCTCTTCCATGAAGGATTTGCCTGTTAAAGCCGATACAACTCACTCGACCCAATTTCTTGGCCTGAATTCTCAATCTGGGGCTTGGCCTACCTCGGATTATGGCAAGGATGTCATAGTTGGGCTTGTGGATACGGGTGTTTGGCCGGAAATCCCCAGCTTCAACGATGACGGAATGACAGCAATTCCATCAAAATGGAAAGGCGAATGCGAGGTTGGGACCCAATTCAACGATTCGATGTGCAACAATAAGCTGATCGGAGCCCGGTCCTTCAACAAGGCCCTAGTAGCAAAAAATCCCAACATTACCTTCTCCATGAACTCTACGCGTGACACTGAGGGACACGGGACGCACACATCCACCACAGCTGCAGGAAACTACGTCAAGGAAGCGTCTTTCTTTGGCTATGCTCCAGGAACTGCCATAGGTGTGGCTCCGCGGTCCCGAGTGGCCATGTACAAGGCCCTCTGGAATGAAGGCGCATATTCTGCAGATATTATTGCCGCAATTGATCGGGCAATTATTGATGGTGTCGATGTCCTGTCCTTGTCATTGGGCCTTGATGGCGTTCCATTGTATGCAGACCCAATTGCAATCGCCACATATGCAGCCATGGAGAAAGGGATCTTCGTAACAACATCGGCAGGAAATGAGGGGCCTTTCCTCGAGACCCTGCACAACGGGACTCCCTGGGTCATAACTGTCGCCGCCGGTGACATGGACCGTGATTTTGGAGGTACTATTACTCTTGGCAGTGGCGTTTCGATTGCAGGCTTGACTCTCTTTCCAGGCAACCCATCCTTGGGTGAATCTCCGATTGTTTTTGCGGATGCGTGCAACAATACAGTTGAATTGAACAAGATCAGTCACACGAACATTGTTGTGTGCGAGGACGAGAGTGACATTGTAAGCGACCAGATCAACAATGTCCGGGGAGCAAAAGTTGCTGGCGGAGTGTTCATAACAAATAGCTCTGACCTTGAGTTCCTCATCCAGAGCTCATTCCCGGCAATCTTTTTGAATCCTTCAGGTGGCAAAACCATCAAAGCCTTCATCAAGAACTCGTCTAAGCCAACAGCTAGTATTCAATTTCAGAAAACACTAATCGGTAGCAAGCCTGCGCCGAGCGTAGCGAGCTACAGCTCCCGTGGCCCGTCCCCAAGTTGTCCGGTCATCCTCAAGCCCGACATTTTGGCCCCTGGCTCAATGATCCTGGCTGGGTGGCCTCAGAACAATCCTGTGGGTGTGGTGAACTCGCATCAACTATTTAACAACTTCAACCTTTTGTCAGGGACATCGATGTCGTGCCCGCACATTGCCGGAGTGGCCGCGCTCCTAAGGGGAGCACACCCAGAGTGGAGCCCTGCTGCCATCCGGTCGGCCATGATGACTACATCATATTCAATGGATAGCACGAATGCCCCTATCAAAGACATTGGGAATGACTACAAACCGGCGAGCCCTCTAGCCATGGGAGCTGGCCACGTTGATCCAAACAAGGCATTAGACCCCGGACTCATATACGATGCGACCCCCCAAGACTACGTCAACCTCATGTGCGCAATGAATTACACATCTAAGCAAATTCAAACGGTCACCAGGTCATCTTCCTACAATTGTTCAGACTCATCACTGGACCTTAACTACCCTTCCTTCATTGCCTTCTTTAATCCAAACAGCTCTGGCTCTCCGACAGCACAAGAATTCTTCCGAACGGTGACAAATGTCAGGGACGGGCCATCTACCTATGTCGCGAAGGTGACTCAGATGGAGGGATTCAAGATTGGCGTCACACCAGATAAATTGACATTCAAAGAGCAGTATGAGAAGCTGAGGTATAAGCTGACAATAGAAGGACCGACACAGATGAACGAGACACTGATGTTTGGTTCAGTGAGTTGGATGGATAACGATGGCAAGCATGAAGTCAAAAGTCCCATTGTGGCGACGAGCCTGAGCTGGGAGGCATTGACGTCCAGAACTTGAATTCTTTTCTGGTTTAGCATCAGTACACGAATATTTTTTTCTTTATATTTTGTATTTTTTCGAACTAATTTATATAGAATGTAATAAACTAACTTCCTTTGGCTACGAGAAGCTTGTAAGCGGATAGGATGTCAAACTCATACCGCACATCTTGCTTGCTAAACAACAAAAAGACAGCTTTTGTAATCTGTACTAAACTTGCAGGTGTAGATCCATGGTCCCATATCCACTGTTGCACTTCAATCGTCAGGAACAAGACACGCATAATGAAGTTTTAAATTCCATAAGTTACTTGGGTTTAGGACAGAAGATTGTCCGAATTAGCGAACGATACGATTCTTGAGTTTGCTTCTCATCGCAAAACAGAGTGGCATTTTGCGCAGCTCGTGTTTCCGTTTCAGCATCGCAAGAGGGTTTGTATATTTGTGGAATTAAAGTATGGATGGCGAATAGTCCATGCAAGTTTACCTCAGCAAATCACAAATCATTGCCCACCAAACCATGATGAGGCACAGCCTGCCAAAAGACATCATTATTGAAGGATAGTTTTGGTTACTCATGAAAGAGACGAAAGTTAACTCGTGAGTTTGTGAGGGAAATCATTGGATCCAAGTGGGAAGTAATCGAGAAGCCCAAACACAAGTCAACGAAAGAAAATCCACACCATCGATTCTTGTCTCGCCCTAAAATCTAACGTCACCAATTCCAATTCCTCGAGCAATTTTGAACCCTCACCTCCTCCTCACACTCCCTTTGTGCTCTCGAGAAGGCAGAGTTCTCTTATTCCGTGTAAAAGAATTCGTGTCGGTAGCTCTCAATAAGTATTGGCGTGTCAAAGAACCGTTTGTAGAAAAAACGACTAGTGACTTTCTTCTAGGTAACTTACTAATACTCATATGGAGTTACTAATATTTTCTATAGCTTGACTAACACTTTGAATTTACTGACTTTTTCATGTAATTACAACCCTTAATTAGAGCGACTTACTAATTTTGTCTCGGTAAGTTAGCAATTAGTTATGGTATACCAACTCTAATTTAATTCCCTCGTCAAATTTTTATTTGCCAACTTTCCTAAGAAGTTACCAACTTTTAAGAGAGTTGGTTAGCAACATGTTACATTTACTAACTATTTTTAGATATTAACAATCTAAATTAGCGTGGGCCATACCCTCATTTGATTTTCTTACCGATGTTTATTTGTTTGTTTGATTTGAAGTTTTTTTTAGCACTCGCAAAATGCTTCACTTGCCAACATTTTAAACCTATCAACTCAGAAATTACCGTCTTTAATTAAAGTGTTTAACCTACTTTTCTCCGACTGAATCACCAACTATTTTCTGAATAACTAATTGTTATTCAAGTTGCCAACTTTGTTTGATGAGGGCGGGCAAAGAACAGGGGCTTTGTTGGCTGACGACCGCGGCGATCACGGGAAGCGATAGCGGCAAGGGTTCAAGGGACGTCGACAGCTCGTGGGCGGGGGTGAGCGACGGCGCTGGATCTGTGGCGGAGGCAGAAGGGTTGGGGAGGAGATAGGGAAATGTGCATGGGCTTTGTTTGGTTTTCGTGTAGGCATTCGGGCGGCCTCTTTATGCTTCATTCCTGGAATGGGCTGATCTTCAGTCCCCGGCGGCCTCTTTAAAATATGTAAATCATATGGTTACTTTAAAAATGTATGTGTTTTATTTTTGTTTTCCTGAGAGTTACTGTCCACCATTTCCTAAATGATGCTTTATATGGTTGGTCCGAGCAAATAGTATTCTGGATTTTATAGCATAATAACGTTAGTCGCTAACAACACACGGCACATGTGTAGTGCAATAGATATTAAGGTTGCTTGACTGTTTCTAATGTACCGTAACAGCGCCCAAAAACAGTTGGGCGGAGCTGGTGGGAGAAAATGTGAACAGCGTGAAGGCAATAATCGATTGATGAGAATGGAAATGTCACTGAAGTGCCCATCGTTGGATAGTTGGAAATGGTGTGACTGAAGTGTGTTGACACCTAAATTTTAGCGCATCACTTAGTGTAATTTGCATAGAAAATTAGGGATTAAATTTTTAACCCCTAAACAAAAATATTTAAATTGCATAACATATAGTTTAAATTCATTTTAGATTAATTGCATTTTACACCGGACTGACGGTGACGAACGAGCTTAAATTTCATTGAATGGGACTCGGCTCGCTTGGAATGCAAGGGCCGGGAATTATAAGTCAAACGGGCTCGGTTGTTTTATTTTGAGCTTAATTCAGCCCATTATCATTAATTAATTCAGCCCATTTAAATTAAATTAAAATCTAAGCCCAAGCCTAAGCCCATTAAGACTAGAGAGCCCATCTAATTGACCTAGATTAGCGCTATATATACAGCTTGTTCAAGAATTATGATGGGTTATGCTGAACATATTTCGTTTGGTACAGTTCAGATTTTTAGATTTTTTATGACAGTACGAGAAAGGGCTATTCATTGGAGATTGTAAAGTTTCCTTAATTGTTTATTTAATAAGTGCTTTTGGAAACTCGTTAACAGATCAAGCTTTGGACGCCAATGCTTTCGAGCTTAGGCTGGTGGCAACAATGGGGCTTTTGACCACATACATGCCACCATCGTCCATCCAACTAAGAGAACCAAACACCACAGTCTGTTTCATCTGTTTTGGACCTTCTATTGTAAGCTTATAACCCAGCTTCTCATTCTTCTCTTTGAATGTCAATCTGTCCGGCACAACACTGACCTTGAATTCCTCCATCGGATTGAACTTTGCTGTGTAGGTTGACGGCCCATCCCCCACATTTGTCACCGTCCTGTAAAATTCTTGCACCATGGGAGAGTCTGAGCTGTTCAAACTAAAGAAGGCAATGAAGGAAGGGTAGTTCAGGTCCAGTGATGGGTTTGAACAATTGTAGGAAGATGACCTGGTGACCATTTGAATTTGCTTGGATGTGTAATTCATTGCACACATGAGGTTGACATAGTCTTGGGGCGTCACGTCGTATATGAGCCCGGGGTCTAATGCCTTGTTCGGATCAACATGGCCAGCTCCCATGCCTAGAGGGCTTGCCGGTTGGTAATCATTCCCGATGTCTTTGATAGGGCTATTTGTGCTGTCCATTGTATATGATGTAGTCATCATGGCCGACCGGATGGCTGCGGGGCTCCACTCGGGGTGCGGTCCTCTCAGGAGCGCAGCCACTCCAGCTATGTGTGGGCATGCCATTGACGTTCCTGACAAGAGGTTGAAGTCGTTAAATAGTTGATGCGAGTCCACTACAGCCGCTGGAATATTTTGAGGCCACCCAGCCAGGATCAGTGTGCCAGGAGCCAAAATGTCAGGCTTCAGGACGACCGGGCAACTTGGGGATGGGCCACGAGAGCTGTAGTCTGCCAAGCTCGGAGCAGGCCTTCTGCCAATGAGTGTTTTCCGAAATTGGAAACTTGCTGTTGGCTTGGATGAGTTCTTGATGTAGGCTTTGATGGTATCACCATCAGCAGGATTCAAAAAGATTGCAGGGAATGTAGTATCAAAGAAGAAGTTCGGGTAGGAGCTGTTTACAATGAACACACCACCAGCGACTTTCGCTTTATCGACTTTGTCGACTTGATCCCCTACAGTCCCATTCTTGTCCTCACACACAACAATATCAGATGGACTGAGTTTTTTCAATTCGACTGTATTGTTGCACGCGTCCATGAAGACAATTGGAGATTTACTCAAGGACGGGTTGCCTGGAAAGAGAGTTGAGCCTGCAATCGAGACTCCATCACCAAGAGTAACAGTTCCCCCGAAGTCGCGGTCTATTTCCCCGGCAGCGACAGTTATGGCCCAGGGAGTCCCATTGTGCAGGGTCTCGAGGAAAGGTCCCTCGTTTCCCGCGGACAATGATACAAAGATCCCTCTCTCTATGGCTGCATATGTGGCTATTGCAATAGGGTCCTCATACAATGGAACATCATCAAAGCCTAATGACAAGGACAGGACATCGACACCGTCAATGATCGCTTGATCGATTGCAGCGAGGACATCAGCAGCATAGCTGCCTTCTTCCCACAGGGCCTTGTACATGGCTACTCGGGCCCGTGGAGCCACGCCAGAGGCAGTACCTGGAGCATAGCCGAAGTAGGAGGCATCCGCAACATAATTTCCAGCTGCCGTGGTGGATGTGTGGGTGCCGTGTCCTTCAGTGTCACGCGTAGAGTTCATGGAAATGGTAATGTTGGGATTTTTGGCTACCAAGGCCTTGTTGAAGAACCGGGCTCCAATGAGCTTTCTGTTGCACATTGAAGCATTGAATTGGGTCCCAACCTCACATTCGCCTTTCCATTTCGCTGGGATTGCTGTCATTCCGTCATCATTGAAGCTCGGGCTTTCTGGCCAAACACCCGTATCCACAAGCCCAACTATGACATCCTTGCCATAATCGGAGGTAGGCCATGCCCCAAAATTAGAATTCAGGCCAAGAAATTGGGGCGAGTGAGTCGTATCGGCTTTAACAGGCAAATCCTTCATGGAAGAGAGGTAGCCCGGAGAGTTCTTAAGCGCCTCGAGCTCGCTAGGAGAGAGAGTAGCACTAAAACCTTGCATGACATGAGTGTAACTGTAGATGAGTTTAGAAGAAGTGGGTGTGGCACTAGCTCTGGCTCTTGCTTTAGGATTAGGACTTCGCACTAGTGATGAAACAATGGCCAAGTACCAGCTGTGGTGATCAAAGAAGGCTTTGGGCATAGAAGATAAGTCCATGTGGATAATATAATTGTCGGACTGCCCCACCGTTGAGGCAAAGCAGAACATGGTCAGAATTAGGAGCCTCACCATGTATGAATGAACGCGATTAACCATGATCAGCGATTGAAGGAGCTAGTTTTAGAGCACAGCTGAAGCTTTGTGCCTTTATATAGGGAATAGAGATGTATAGGAGTATCTTACGGTGGACCCTGATCTCAATGATCTGTTCTCAAACTATGAACGTATTCCAAGATAAATCAAAGGGCGAAAGGGGGAAACAAAGGATTGGAAAAATGTATGCATTTTTCTTGAAGTCACATTGATGTTGGGTGATAGTCCCCCTTGTTATACTATTGGTTGGCAATTGAGTGATGCTCAACTCGTTTTCCCTTCGTACCGCCTTATACTTTCCACACAATTGTATGAATAAGAATCCAAGTGGGACACCCTTTTGGATTCCTTTGGAAATATGGAGCTCCAATAAGGGGGGTTCGTGCAATTATCTCTTCATTAATAGTGACACGCACATATGGAATCGCTTGGACCTGAGCAGGTCCTATCGCTAAGCAGCCAGAGCATGATTTGATTTTTGGTTGATATTGATGGGTGCATATTGCAACGTCATAACATGTCAATCTTTATCAAGTTTCTTTAGCAACTTCATGGATTATCTTAAAGGTGAAGATTTGAGGGGATGTAAGACAAACTCTCACTTAGGAAAATTGATAAGGTGGGTAACGGTTGATATGTCTTAATTGACCTACAGTTTACTAGTTTGAACTTTTGAACGATGGCTAGTCTAACTAGATATGTTAATTGGCTTGAATTTGGAGGTTCTCTTCATGATATTCCCATATTATCTTGGAAAATTATTCAATCAATCCTAAACCTATTGTAAACATGCCAATTCAATTCAAAAATTTTCAATTTTGCCAATCGAGTCTCAAATATTTGCGTGAAATTCCAATATAGTCATTTCGGCCAATTCTTATTGGAAATCGCCGATGTGGCAGTGTGCCATGTAGAATGGCCTACGATGATTGGACCATCATGTCAGCGATTTCCGGCAAAATTGACTAGAATAACTATATTGAAATTTTGTGAAAAAGTTTAGGACTAAATTATCTAAATTGAGGTATTATCCTTTTCCCTTGTTTCCAAGCAAGTGGATTGAAGTTAATGGCCGATTAATGGTAGAATTGATCATGGCCCAGTGGCCCACAAGCTTGCCCAATTCCCCCTAGGGCATTGTTCTAAAAGACATTTTTGGGCAAGCTTGAACAAGATTATCTAGTAATAAAGTGAGGCCCATCCCGGTTGGTCCCGTGACGACTCGACTTGTGAATTTTAGACATAAAATTATTCTTATAGGTGGGATTGTGCAACAAATCAGACTCGACCTAAGGGCTGGGTCCACTAATTGATCACCCCCTAATTGATGGAGAAATTGTCCAAAAAGTATATAGTGCAAATTCAGTTATAAACTTTTCAATTTTGCCAATTGAGCCATAAACCTTTTCACGTTTTGCAAATTGAGTCCATTTAGCCAATTTTAATCGGAAATCGCTGACATGGGCGCCGGTAATGCCATATAGGGTGGCCGGCGTTAACGTGTATAATTTTTAATAATTTAATATTTTTTTGGAGATTTTAAATTTTTTTTCTTTTTCTTGTTCTTCTTCCAAGTCTAGCGAGGATTGTCGACCAACCCTCACCAACCACAAGTGAGGGCCAGCGACCCTTGTCAGCTGGCCCTCGCCGAACTTGGAAGAAGAACAAGAAAAAGAAAAAGAAAGAAAAAAGAATAAAATAAAAAAGGAAAAAAAAGGAAAAATATTCGAAAAAAGGTACAATATTATTAAAAATTATCCATGTTAGTACTAGCCGTGTCACTTAGGACGGCGGACATCTACATCAACGATTTCTAGTTAAAATTGGCCGAATGACTCAATTGGCAAAACGTGAAATGGTTTAGAACTCAATTAGTAAAATTGAAAGGTTTTTGACTGAATAATATATTTAGGACTTTTTGGACAATATTTCCTAATTGATGAGGCCCCCACTTGTCAATCTGTGTCTTGATGATATTTCAAAAAATGAATATCGATGTAATTGCCTAGTGAATATCACCACCATGGTAGGTGTGGTGAAACTGATACCATGAAAATACGTTCCTGTACGGTGATGATAGTTATTGCAACTAGGGGTGAGCGGTTCCCGATCTGGTCCGGTTCCATCCAAGAACTGAAAACTGGACCGGGAGGACCGATTCTCATTTTCTAGGATCGAGGACCGGACCGGCTAGTCCTAGGACCGTGGACCCGACCGGACCAATGGTCCTGTCCAGTCCCAATGGAACCGATCACATACTTTTAAATTAGGCTTTCTATTTTGAATAAATAAATGTATTTATTTTTCTATTTTCAAATGGAATCAATCACGTTCCAATGGAACCAATTCCATTTTCCAATGGAATCAATGGAACCAATCCTTAAAAAAATTGGTAAAGGTAAGAGGAAATAGATTAGGCTTTCTTTTTTTCTTCAAAAAATTTAAAAAGTAAATATATATATATTTTTATCGGTCCGGTCCAGTCTGGTTCTCACCCTAAAATCGAGAACCGGACCGCCCGGAAACCGGTTCCACTTTTAGGAACTGAGAACCGGACCGATATTTTTTAGAACCGAACCAAACCGGCCAGTCCAGTCCGGTCCTGGTTCAAGCGGTCCATCATGCTCACCCCTAATTGCAACACAACAACCTGGGAATTTAAGTTCATATATATATAAATTAATATCACGAAAAATTTCAAACTAGTACACATATACCAAATTTACCATTAACTAATTTTTTTACCACAAAAAATCACAAGCTAGTACACATGTGATAAATTTACCTTTCGTTAATTTATATTAATAAATTTTATTGTTAAATTATTGAGTTGGATGACACGTGGCAGTTGACGAGTGTACCAGTTTAGGGTTGCACCCTCTGTTCATTACAGATTTATCAATTTGTGATTTTTTGTGGTATTAATCCAATTTAACGGAGGGTAAGTTTGTCACATGTGTACCAGTTTGGGGTTTTTTATGGTCAAGAAATGAGTTCGGGATAAATTTGTCACATGTGCACCAATTTAGAGTTTTTCGTAATATTAACTTTATATATATAAAGAATTGCCTAGTATTTTAAAAGTGATTAGTTCTAGAGTAATCTTTACTTTAGACATGTTATATATATATATATATATATATATATATATATATATATATATCAATGCAAAGGAATAGCCAAATAAAAAGGGAACATGCCTAACCCGGAGTCTCATAAGTAAGAGAAAAACCGTTAAGGTGCACGTGTGAAGAGTATTAGAGGAAGTCCCAAATTGAAGAATTGGTGCAGTGTGTATAGCGAATAAAAATATCTGATCATAAATTATTGAATTAAACTTTGAGTGAATACCCACGGTGTGAGCTTGATGAGCTCATCAAGCTGGGGACCCTTTCTTTTACCATGGGGCATAACCATGCGCCAAGTCGAAAAGGAAGGTATCTAATAGGGGTGATCGGTTCCCGGTCCGGTCTGGTCCCATCCAAGAACCGGGAACCGGACCGAGAGGACCGGTTCCCAATTTTTGGGACCGTGGACCGGACCGACTAGTCTTGGAACCGGGGACCGGACCGGACCGACCGGTCCGGTCCGGTTCAAATGAATCAAATACTTTTTCGATTGAGAAAGGGCTGTTCGTTTGAGATTGAGGGTCAAGTGAGGTAAGATGAATCTCGTGAAATATACAAGATTTGTTCCTCGCTTTGTGATTGACAGACAATCTAAGAAGCTTGATATTTTGTTAGCCTACTTGAACAAACTCATCCAGAAAGAATTTCCCTGAAAATCACAGGTGGTTCAGACTCTTGAACGCATTAAAAGAGATGACCAAAGTATGCATAAATCATCAGGAGCCCCCCACCGCACAAATTAATTCCACGACAGATCAAGTCAGCTAGAAAGAAAGGTACAACACTAGAGAGAGAGAGAGAGAGCTCACCGACGTAATCTTCTAGGTTTAACGTCAAGTAAAAACCCTTGAAGGCCTTCAAAAATCCATCATCTTCCACCGTAGTCTCTTCACCTCCAACTTGTTCTCCATCAAGTAATTTGCCAAAAAGCTCAACAATTTGAAGACGATCATTTATATTTTGGAGGGACATAGAAATAACAAAAATGGAAGCTCACGTGTGACTGCATCATCATAGTGAATTTGGCGGAACTTTGAGGCGAGGCCGTGAGGCGTGAGGCGAGGCCGCGAGGCGTGAGGCGAGGCCGCGAGGCGGAAGGCGAGGCCACGAGGCGGAAAGGGAGACCTAAGGCGAGGCCGCGAGAGGACGTCGAGCAAGGCGAGAGGCGAGGCTGCAAGAGGAAAAGGCGATCGACGTCGAGCGACTTGCTCAGAGCAAGGTGTGAGGTGAGGCCGTGAGGCATGAGGCGAGGCCGCGAGAGGACGTCAAGCGAGGCGAGAGGCAAGGCTACAAGAGGGAAAGGCGTCCGACGTCGAGCGACTCGCTCGGAGCAAGGCGTGAGGCGAGGCGGCAAAAGGGAAACTGGGAAGGCTTGGACGCGGGAAGGCTTGGCTTTGCTCAAGTTACTGTGGTTAGGGTTACCGAGAGGAAGAATTGGGAAAGTAAGTAGAAGGCAAAAAATTGGGAAAGTAAAGTAACTGTTTAGAAATTTAAAAAAAAATAAAAAAGTCAACCCATTCGCAGCAGCTTGATGGCTCACAAAATTGGCAAGTCAGTAATAACAAATAAATTCCTTGAAAAGATAAAAAAATAACTAGCTAATTTTTAAAAAATATGCATAAATGATCGGTCCGGTCCTATCGGTCCGATCGGTCCGGTTCTCACCATGGAACCGGGAACCGAACCGACCGTCCACCGGTTCCAAAAATGGGAACCGGGGACCGGACCAACACCCCCTAGGCCCGCCCAGAACCGACCGGTCCGGTCCGGTCCCGGTCCGGTCCGATCCCGGTCCGGATAGTTCCCGTTGCACACCCCTAGTATCTAATGAGGCGACCCAAAATGATTCGGTCGTTGTAATTGATCTGGACGAGACCATACTAATGTGGCCACCGCCCCTCCACGTGCTCTCCACAATAGTACAACCTATGTCTCCATCACTCATGATTTTGACTCGCAAGAAGAAGACAGGAGCGTAAGATCGATTGTCCCATGAGGGCGACATCCTCAAAGATTCTTTCCATGGCCACCGTCATCTTATCACATCTTAAATAAATATCATTCCTGAACACATGTTTGGCCACTTTTGAATGTTCAAACTTGGGTTTCTGTTTCTCTCCCTCTTTCTTCTTCTTTGAAGTTCGAAAAAATTACCAAAAAATTCTAACATATTACAATTATGTCAATTTAATTTTAAACCTTTTATTTTTTTTGCCAAGTCAATTCTAAATTTTTTCAATGGTGTCAATTTAGTCAATCTGGCCATTTTTGGCTAGCCGGCACTGACGTGGACGCCGACCGATTGACGCGGCAATTTTTTTTTCCTTTCTCTCTTTTTTTTTATTTTCTTCTTCCCCCTGGCCGGACCGGCGAGGGGGAGGCTCGCCGGCGAGGGGGAGGCTCGCCGGCGAGGTGACCTCACTAACCCTAGGGATGAGCGAGGGCAAGCATTGCCCAACTCCGGTGAGGGCGAAGCTTGACATGGCTAGACGAGCTTGATCTCACCCAGATCTGACGAGATCAAGCCTCACCATGGTTGTGTGACGGCGAGGCTTGTCCTCGCTGGCACTAGCGAGGGCCGGCGAGGTCGAGCTCGCCATGGACCCTGATCTCAATGATTTGTTCTCAACCTATGGATGCAATCCAAGAAGGGGAACAAAGGATTGGAAAAATGCATGCATTTTTCTTGAAGTCACATGGATATTGGGTGATAGTCCACCTTTGGCAATTGAGTGATGCTCAACTTGTTTTCCCTCCGTACCACGTCATATTTTCCACACAATTGTATGAACAAGAATCCAAGTGGGAACACCCTTTTGGATTCCTTTGGAAATGTGGAACGCCAATAAGGGGAGATCGTGCAATTATCTCTTCATCAAGAGCGACGCACAAGTAGAATCGCTAGGCATCCAAAGCATGATTTTTTATTGATATTGATGGGTGCATATTGCAACATCATAACATGTCAATCTTTATCAAGTTTCTTTGGCAGGTTCATGGTTTATCTTAAAGGTGAAAATGTGAGGGGTTGTAAGACAAACGCTCACTTGGGAGAATTGATAAGGTGGGTAGCAGTTGATATACCTTGATTGACCTATAATTTATTGGTTTAAACTTTTGAATGATTGTTGTTCTAACTAGATATGTTAATTGGCTTGAATTTGGACGTTCTCTTCTTGATCTTCCCATAGTATCTTTGGAAATTGTCCAATAAGTCCCAAACATATTATAAAGATGCCAATTTAGTTCTTTTTTTTTAATTTGCCAATTGAGTTCCAAACCTCTTGCGCAAAATTTCAATGTGATCCTTCAACTAATTCTTATCGGAAATCGCCAACTTGACGGTGTGCCATGTGGGATGGTAGGCGATGACTTGTCCCCAATGTTAGTTATTTCCAGCGAAAATTGATCAGAAGGTCTATATTGAAATTTCGGGGAAAATTTTAAGACTAATTGATAAAATAAATTTATGACTGATTAGCGAATATTTCCCTAAATTATCTAGGTTGAGATATTATTCTTTTTCTTGTGTTTCCAAGCTAGTGGATTGAATTTAATCGTCCGTTAATGGTAGAATTGATCATGACCTGGTGGCCCACAAGCCCGCCCAATACCCTTAGGGCCACATTGGTCTAAAAGAATTTTTGAAGCAAGCTTGAACAAGACTATCTAGTAATAAATTTACGCTCATCCCAGCTAGTCCCGTGACAACCCGACTTGAGAATTTTAGACATAAAATTACTCTTACAGGTGGGATTGTGCAACAAATTAGACTCGACTTAAGCGCACCCCTAATTGACGAGGCCCCCACTTGTCAATCCGTGACTTGATGATATCTCAAAAAAAGAATATCGATGTAATTGCCCAGTGAATATCACCACGACCATAGGTGTGGTGAAACAAATACCATGGAAACACGTCCCTGGTTGGTGACGATGGTTGTTGTGGCGCAACAACGTGGAAATTTAAGTTGAGATATATATCAATGCAAAACAATAGCTAAATCAAAGGAGAACATACCCAATCTTGGAGTCTTATAAGTAAGAGAAAGACTGTTAAGATGCACATGTGAAGGATATTAGATGAAATCCCAAATCGAAGAATTGGTGCGATGTGCAAAGTGAATAAAATTATTTGGTCATAACTTGTCGACTTTGGATGAATACTTGGGATGTGGGCTCAATGAGATCATTAAGCTAGGGATCCTTTCTTTTACCATGGGGCAGGACCATGCACCATGTCTGAAAGGAAAGTATCCAGCGAAGGCGACCCAAAATGATCGGTCAACGTAATTGTTCGGGACAAGACCATACTGGTGTACCCAGTCCCCAGTCCCCACCAGCGCTGTCCACAATTGTACAACCTATGTCTCATCATTCATGATTTTTGTAATGTACTGGGTTTACACTATGTGATATTATCTACTTTGAGACCACTTATCAGTGCTTTAAAATGATTTATATAGATATAAAATCTTAAGCCTTATAAGCTAGTTCAAGACTCCCCCCTAAGCGATGTGGGACAAGAGAGGCTCCTCCTCCCTTCCCTACGCATGTCCGAGGACCGAGGTGCGGACGCACCGCCATCCCTCCTCCCCGCACACCGCCGCATGAGTCTACACTGTAATATTGTCCGCTTTGGGCCCACTGACTTCACGGCTTTAAAATGCGTTACACAGATATAGAACATCAAGCCTTATAAGCTAGTCCATGACTCCCTCCCCAAGCGATATGGGACAAGAGAAGCTCCTTCTCCCTTCTCTATGCACATCCGAGGACCGAGATGCGAACGCACCGCCATCCTCGTCCCCGCGCACCGCCACCTGGGTTGTCACAGTTTTGACTCGCAAGAAAAAGAAGACAGAAGCGTCAGATCAATTGTCCCATGAGGGCAGCATCGTAAAGGATTCTATCTGTGGTGACCGTCATCTTATCAGATCTTAAACAATATCATCCTGAACGCATATGTCTGGCCACTTTCGAAAATTCGAACTTCGGTTTGTGTTTTTCTTCCTCTTTCTTCTTCTTTGAAGTTCTAATCCTTACTGTGATTGGAGTCGAGGGTTCCCAGGCTTGAAATCGTCAGACACGTGCCAAGAACATTGAACAATATTCAATTCAGGACGTCCGCATCGTAGCTTCACCGAAAACACGAGGAGTAGAGATGAGAGCGATAGTTTTTATACAGAATAGCTGACCATTTCAACAAGAGGTTAAAAAGAAAAACTTATTCATTGATCTCGCAGTAACTGTTGAAGATAGTTTGGTAAAGGGTGGCTATTGATAACTTTGTCAGCATCTAGAAGAGAGACCAGAGACAGTGGTTTCTCCATTGTTGTTGCAGCTCTTGGAGAAGAAGTAATCATCGTCACAACTTAATAATAGTAATTAAAAGCATTCTTCTCTTTTTTATTCCACCTTTGTTGTTTTCTTGCCTCGTGAATCCAAGAAGAAATGATCAAAAAGATATCTGAAAGGACATGCATGTGGATCGAAGAGAGAGCTTCACACGTAAAACGAGGTAAGAACATTTTCATAAGTCGAAGGGTTCACACCACCTTAAGATGATGTACCAACCCTGGTGTGAATACTCTCTGTCCGCTT
Organism: Syzygium malaccense; assembly: GCA_031216405.1. NCBI lineage: Eukaryota > Viridiplantae > Streptophyta > Magnoliopsida > Myrtales > Myrtaceae > Syzygium > Syzygium malaccense. Next base: position 12,525,559 of record CM062258.1, read on the forward strand.
GACGTTTTGCGTTAAATTTTCTTTCTTGTTGTCTGAGAAATTTATCTTGGGGCTGTCGACCTTGACTAGTGATGGCTATGGAAAAAGGTGGGAACGGGTTGTATTCCTCGTTCCGACCCCGGATTGTTAGGGATGCCTCTATTTTTGCTCAAGACCTATTAATAGGAGCCTCATCTTTAGTTACAAAACATTAAAGAAATTCTGTTTTAAAAAAAAAGAGAGAGAAAAGTGATTGTCAAATAGTACTTCATAAACATCATCTATCTTTTAGAAAATATTATTATACAAAACTAAATTTGGTAATTAAAAGTGTTATAGGAGAGCAGGGACAGTTGGGGACGCAAGGATGGAATGCTACCAAAATGGACAGAAAGAAATCGACTTCTTTGTAATTCCATAAGGTAACATTCCTTGAACTTGTGCCATCACTTCCCCTTCAATCAAGCTCTTGAAGTTTTAATTTGTCTAATCATGTTCTTGAAGTTGCATTTTTTTTTAATCGAACCCGTACAACTCAAGATCCGATTAATTGCAGCTGGTGTGCTAGGCGGAATATGCAAGAGCCCAGCATGGAGAGCTCTAGTACAGTTTAGTATTGAGACATCTCTTTAGTTATTACTCAAGGTCTGATAGTAGTCTTCATCTTAGGAGTTTTTACTCCAATCAATTAGTTGATTGTCTATAGTGACATAAAGTTTTTCCATGTTAAGACTTAGCTCGAACGGACATGTTAGCTCCTATTAACAAAATCGGGTGCCAGAGGGACTTTGTTTATATAACCTAAAATTTCAAAGATTTGATTTTAAAAAATGCACAAATTCAGGAACTAAAAGTAAGATTTTACCTTTCCACAATAATGCTTTAAGGGCATATCATTTTATTTAGGGGAAATTGCATTTCTGGTCTCTGTTGTAATTAGGGAATTAACTTTTGGTCATTATTCTTTATTTGCTTACAATACTAGTCCTTATGCTACTCTCCTATGACAATTTAGGTCCTTCTGAAAAATTTTCATTCATAATTCACCAAGAAATGGTAAGCTACGTCGGCTATATTGACATGCGGCGCTTACATCCACATATCTCTTAAACAAATTAACGTTTGATCTCATACTTTTACGAACGATCAAATTTAGACTATGCACTTTGTTTTAGTGACAAAATTAGTCCCCCTACTCTTTTTCAGTGAAAACTTAATTACTTTCGTCATTTTTCCATCTGTAATCTAATGAAAATGTCAAATCACTATCAATTTATAGTGTTTCCTATGTTTGCAAGTACATCCAATTAGATTACAGCCCGTTAAAGATTATTTTCACTAGATGCAACAATGGCATCTTCATTTTCAGTTTAAATCCACATAAACATGACTAACTATAAAAAAAATGGCTTTTAAATATTCTAACCACAATTTTAACTCATTATAATGGTCAAGTTGTATAGATAAAATATTAAAATTCCCCAGACAATAGTAATACCAACAAGTTTGCATCCCATCAATTGTAAGGACTTGTTTATCTGATTGGGAGGCTAGTGATAACGGAGTGTCACTCTCGGCAGAAAAAAAATTTAATCATTATTAGGGAAGGTATCAATATTAGTCATATAGCACATTACGTAATAGCAGTGTAATATAAGTCTTACTTGGAATAGAGATGTGAATAATTACACTTGAAATCTCATCAATTAGTGTTGCAAGGACTAAAATTTCTATTAAAATAAAGTACAAAGAGAATTTGAGCAGTGCAAAAGGAATAGAGAGTGTAATATAAGTCTTACTTGGAATAGAGATGTGTAATTTAAGTCATGTGTCTATAATCGGTGTTGAGTCAGCAACTTCTAGCAAAGTTTGAATGGATATATATCGGAAGAACTTAAATTATTGTTGGAGAATGGTATAAGGATTTAAATTGTAACCAATCAATGTATAGGGATCAAAAGTGAATTCCTCCAACACTACTAGGATAAAAAAACTAAAGTTTCCCTTCTATATATCTTCAAAGCGACTTGGGCTTATGTAACGCCCCCACCTCGGGGTCATTAACGTGACGTCCCGTTCATTATTATCTTTTTAATATGCACAAGCGGAAACGTAAATTCGGGACAATCACGTTCAGAACAACAGTGGAATTTAGATAAGCAGTATCATGAGCAAACCTTATGTTTACAGTGCATGCAAACATATTTTAATAAATCCTTCGGGCCATGGCAAACAACACATATTTTACACGCATTTTCTAGATGCTCATCCGTTCCTAGCCGATTATGAATAGCAAAACTCGGCTTGGGTGATCCTATCCCCTCTACTTCATCTTCTCGCTTCTAACTCCACTCACATCTCCTCCCCGCTTCCCGTCCGCATGGCCAATTTACACCTCACTTGTGGCATGCCCCAGAGTCGGCCCGCCTACATCGCCAAAAGGTCCATTGAACCCACGTAGGGGTCCAACCCATTCTCCGTCGGTGTAGCCATGCCATGCTACGTATGGGTGAGGCACCAAGTCCGTTAGGCTCTCATCGACCATCACCTACGTCGTGATCGGTAGTAGGCTTGGCCTTCTCAAGCATCTATCACGGTGAGCACTTCGGCTCTCATTTCCACGAGGTTGCCGAATCGGGTCGGGGGAGGCATCATTCTTCGGATCTGAAAAGGAAAAAATGGGAGATGAGTCGGGGAGACTCAGCAAGTAAACCTATTAATATCAAGTGAGGACGAGGGATCGCCGTTAACATAAGTCGGCTCTTACCGCATCCGCATCAATAGCAAATCAATAGCAAAGTTCATACAAGAGAACACAACACATAGCTATAACGTGTGCACTTTACTAGCCAAATCTCGATTCTAGCTCAAGACAAACATCGAATATGAAACATGGTCAAATCAAGGGATTGAACTAATTACGACCAATTAAACGACCGAGAAACGGTCTAAGTAAATCATGTCACAACGCATCACAACTCCCTTTCCCGATATTAGGAAGTTTACTTACCCAACGGTATAAAACAAGAAATAGAAAATGAAAGGCGTGTGATGGACACGAGGGCCTCGGCAAGTCTCGGGTGGTTCTTGGTGTGTGGCTTGACCATTATCACACGGTACTTGAACGTGGCTTCTTATTGACCGAACAACAAGGCGAGACACGGGCTAGTCGGTGAGCCCTCTCTCTCTTTCTCTCTTTCTCAGTGTGAACAAGAAGCAAAGAAGCAAGAAGCGAGATGGTGATGGCGTAAGAATGGAGAGAGTGGCATGAGAGAGCTTGGGGGTGGCCATACAAGTGGTGTTTTCTCCTATTTATGGAAGTTCTTTCTTGCTCCCTACTCAAGGCCATTAAAGCTCTTCATTATTAAGGGGCCTCAAAGTCAAGAGTAATAATAGCCATTAATGCATGTCATGATGATGGTGCCTCTAAAGTCCAACTAATTAAGGCTTGTCATCATGAATGGGGCTTCTAAGTCAATGGCCAATTAATACTAGTCATGATGAACCTTAATAAAGGAAGCTTGAAGGAGAAGATTTGACCATGTCAAAGCCTTATCTTCTAGTTTCTTCCCAACAAAACAAATGCGGAGCCTATTTTGGCCTACTAGAAATGTCGGTTCGACTCACAATAACTTAGCACCATCGGATTGCACAATAACAACTAATCGACACTTAAGTCACAAATCCGCATCATAATCAATTCCATGATTTCCGAGGATTTTTTACGACAAAAAACGTATAATAATCTCGTTCAATCTGAGGTTTGGCGCGGGAATATCCTCAAATATCACCAAAAGACATCAAGTCGAGACTCTAACGTTCTTATATAAAAAAAATTATGAATATTTGAAATCTGATAAAATCGAACAGTTTTGCACTGTTCACGAAATCAGACTTAAAAACATAGTAAATGGACTCCAAAAATTCTCAAACTTGAATATGTCATAAACAAGGCCTTAACAAACATTTTTCATGAAGAATACGAAATCTGAATCTTTCTGTAAACACAATTTTTAGTAGCTCAAATATAGACTAAAAACAGTTCGTTGGAACATAATTCTTGTTTCTCAAAGTAAGCTCTTTCCAGAATCCAAATCATCTTGAAAAATTCCCAAATTTATATACTCAACAACTTTTGTGAATGAAACTTTTCCAAATTCGTCACAGAAAAGCTTGTAGAAAATAAAGAAAGGGTGAACATCGCCGAAATACCCATTCTAGGCAGTTTTACACAGTCTGGAAATTCGGCTGTCGTACAACTCATATCAAGTCCAAAAATTCTGAAATTAAAGTATGTAAAATTTTAAGATATTTGGAGAAACTTTCAAGACTGAAGTGTTTGGAAATTCGGATCACAAAAATCTCCACAAAAATAACAAAATGAAGAGTTAGAAAGGATCCGAAACTGGGTTTTTCAGAACAAGAGTAAAAATTGGTTCCAATTGAAAAACTACCAAACTTAAACCATAACCATTTCCCAGGGACTGAAATTGAGGATGTTACAGCTTAAATGTATTGTCAAGCCTTGAAAAGTATGAGTTACAATTCATGCTAAGTTGTTAGGCATGTCTCATTAATTTGTATGAATAGTTAAATAGCTTAGGCCTCTTTTCCCAAATATTAGAAATCTATTTTACTTTTCATGTTAAATGCGCTTTTTGTTGAATTAAGTCTTGCCACTGATGGACAAACTTTAATATTTTCTCCAAACAAAGTTCCTAAAAACTTTTACACTATACAAATGTGAACAAGTATCTTCAAATATAATTTTTTTTCATTATTTTTTTAAATTTAGATAATATTTTAAGTTTGATGGAAAGAAAGATATTACATTGCTTTGCAAAAAGCATAAACGAACAGGGCCCATATCAAAGAAATAAACTCGAGGAATCATGGGTAGCGTCAATACTTAAGAAATATTGAAGATCATCCAAATGTTTCATTGCAAACAATGAAGATAACTGTGTTATAAAATGAAATTTCCACAGAGTTTGAGACGCAAACTCTGATTTTTTGATTAGTCAGTCCTTCAGGCAGATGCCATGCTCAAGTTCAAATTGCAAACTACCATATGCTTATCGTAATCGCATATTGAAGTGCCCCAGTGGACATGAGACTGGAATCTACAGCTGCTACTGACTTTCAAATTGCAAAAGCTAGCTTTTTTTATTGTTTAGCGAGTGAGATGTGTGGTATGATTCTGACATCCTATCCAAATTCATGCTTCGCGTAGCCAAACCAAGTTAGCTTATTACAGAATTATGATGGGTCATGCTAAACATATTTGATTTGATACGGGTCAATTTCATAGATATTTATGATGCAGTAATAGAAAAGACGATACATTGGAGATTCTAAAGTTTCCTTAATTATTTATTTAACAAGTTCTTTTGGAAACTCGTTAACAAATCAAGTTTTGGACATCAATGCTTTCGAGTTTAGAATTGTGGCAACAATGGGACTTTTGACCACATACTTGCCACCATTGTCCATCCAACTAAGAGAACCAGACACCACAGTCTGTTTCATCTATTTTGGACCTTCTATCGTCATCTTATAATTCAAGCTTCTCATACTTCTCTTGAATGTCAATTTGCCCAGCACAACAATGACCTTGAATCTCTCCATCGGATTCACCTTTGCTGTGTAGGTTGACGCCCCCATCTCCCACATTCGTCACCATACTGAAGAATTCTTGCACCATTGGTGTTTGAACTAAGAAGGCAATGAAGGAAGGGTAATTCAGGTCCAGTGAAGGATTTGAACAATTGTAGGAAGATGACCTGGTGACCATATGAATTTGCTTCGATGTGTATTTCATTGCACACATGAGGTTGACACAGTCTTGGAGTGTCACGTCGTATATGAGCCAAGGTTCTAATGCCCTGTTCGGATCAACGTGGCTAGCTCCCATGCCTACAGGGCTCGCCGGTTTGTAATCGTTCCGATGTCTTTGATAGGGCTATTTGTGCTGTCCATTGTATACGATGTAGTCATCATGGCCGACCAGATGGATGCGGGGTTCCACTCGGGGTGTAGTCCCCTCAGGAGTGCAGCCACTCCAGCTATGTGTGGGCACGCCATCGACGTTTCTGACAAGAGGTTGAAGTCGTTAAATAGTTGATGTGAGTCCACTACAGCCACTGGATTATTTTGAGGCCACCCAGCCAGGATCAATGTGCCAGGAGCCAAAATGTCAGGCTTCAGGATGACCGGCAACTCGGGGATGGGTCGCGAGATCTATAGTTTGCCAAGCTCGGAGCAGGCTTGCTGCCGATGAGTGTTTTCCGTAATTGGATACTTGCTGTTGGCACGGACGAGTTCTTGATGTAGGCTTTGATGGTATCACCATCTGCAGGATTTAAAAAGGAGCTATTTACTATGAACACACCACCAGCAACTTTTGCTCCATCGACATAGTGGACTTGATCCTCTACAGTCCACTCTTATCCTCACACACAACAATATTATCGTTATACATTGTTTGCTCACAATACTAGTCCTCGTGCTCCTCTCCTGCATCAACATAAATCCTTCCATCAAATTTTCATTCATAATTCACCTGAAAATGCCAAATTGGCACTGGCTATAAGGAAACGTGATGCTTCTACGGATTAACTTTTAGTCCTCGTACTTCTAGGAATGACAAGGTTCATGTACTTTGTTGTAGTGACCGAACAAGACCCCATGCTTTTTCCCAATCAGAACTTAATAACTCACATCATGTTTGCGTCTGAAATCTTTATGAAAAAGTCCAATCAGGATCACTTAATCGTTGATTCCCACATTTGCAAGTATACCCAATCAGATTATGACCCATTAAGATTATTTTCACTAAATGCAACAATGGCGTCGTCATTTTTAGTTTAAATCCATAGAGACATATGTAGGACTAGCTATAAAAAAAATGTAGATGTCTTTTAAACCGGCCCAAACAACGTTACCGCAAACAAAGAGAGACATTTCGCAACAGGGTTTGAGAAGTAGTCCATTACGCATAGTACACTATTGAGCCGCATATGGAACTTATGAAGCAGATCTCTTGGGTAACGAGTCTGAGAGATGAATAAACTCGAGGAATCACGTATAGCATCAATACCTAAGAAATAGTGAAGATCATCCAAAAATCACTCAAGTATTTCAAGGCAAACTGGGAAGGTGTCTGTGTTGTAAAATGAGGAATTTCAGCAGAGTTGACACCTGTAAGAATCGTATCATAAGAATAAAGTAGCCAGACAAAGATTTCGGAAGATGGATCGCTGAGTAAGCATTGACGGCACCACTCCATCAGATTCATGGGATTTAGGAGATACAGTTTAGTCCTAGAAGTTAACCCACTAGTAGAATTATCCATTAGGAACTAAACAGCATGTCGTAGATCTGATAAGCCAGTGCCTATTCTTTCTTTGTTTACCCCATTAAGGAAATGAAATATCCGATTGAATGTACGTAATTATGCAGTCCACGTCATCCTACAAGCCTAATCTATGAGTGATCGAATCGTTGAGCACATGGAGGGCCCAAAATGGGTGGAGAAATTAGTCTGTCCTTGTCCTGATCGATGCTGAGGCAGTGTGCCATGATCGTTCTGGACCTGAATTGAACGATCTGAATCACCTTTGGGGATGACTTTCCTTTTCGAGTCGGTGCATTGTTGTGCGCCGAGCCAAAAGAAAGCATTCCAGCTTGAAGATACATGAACCAGAGAGATTGATCCAGATTGACAAGTGATGACTTTGTAATATGCGTACGCAAGCACACACCCATGAAATCAACCAAAAATCATGCGCTGGACGCTGGGTGTTTCTTTATGTGCATGCCACTGTCGATGCGAGAGATAATTGCACACCTTCCCTATGCTTTTAATAGCTTATTAGCCTTCCATTTTCCTATAGAGCAATCCCAAAGGGTGTCCCCACTTGATTTCTTTTCTATAATTGACTATTGTGCGGTTGGAGGAAATCTGCATCAATCTCTCAGCTGAGGGGCAAAGAAAGGAAAAACGTAAGGAGGTACAAGTACAGAGGCGAACCACGTTGAGTGTCACTTAACATCAGTGCGGTTGGAAGAATCTATGATCCTAATTTTCTCTGGTCTTTCTTCTTCCTTTTTTTCCCTTTAGCCTTTCTCTTTTCCCTGTTGGAATGAGTCCATAGGAGATGGGAACAGATCATTTGAGAACAGGGTCCACTCCACTATGAGTTACTAAACTTATGAAGATACCAATTGACAAGTCGAGAGATGTGTTGAGGTTCTCCCCTGACCCTCCCATGCTCCTCGTTCCCTCTATAAAGGCACAAGCTTCTGCTGTGTTCGGAAATCATCTCCCTTCAATTGCTTGTCATGGCTGCTTTTGTTCATTCCCTCGTGGCAGGGGTCTTAACCCTGATCATCTTCTGCTTTGTGCCGACTTTGGAGCAATCCGACAATTATATTATCCACATAGACTTATCCTTTATGCCCAAAGTCTTCTTTGACCACCATAGCTGGTACTTGGCCACTGTTTTGTCCCTGGTACGAAATCCTAATCCTAAAGTTAGAGCCAGAGTTAGTGCCACACTCACGTCTTCTGAGCTCATCTATAGTTACACTCATGTCGTCCAGGGTTTTAGTGCTAGTGACACGGCCCAAGGGAGCGAAGGGCTCCGAGTCTGTCCGTGAACGAGATGTGGCTCTTTACATGCATGGGACGTGGCTCATTCGTGCATGGGACGTGGCCCATATGTGACTAGGCACGAGCACTGTCCGCAACCCTTCAGTTGCCTTTGGCACACGACCATGCAGCTTCCCTTGGTAGGTGTCCCTCAAGCTTCCTCATGCCCCTAGGGCCTCTCGAACTTCTGGTGTAGCTATGTAATGATTGTATCGGTTCAAATATTATCGTTGGATCATGAGGGGATTAACAGATCATATTAGACCTGCACTTGTTATATAGGAGACCCTTCCCCTTCATTTGTACATGTTCATTTTGCAGGAAATACAACTACGCCGCTTTCTCTTCATTTTTGTGAATTGAGTGTGTATGTGTGCGCGCGCGCACGCAAGGCTAACTTGGAAGAGATCCTAAGGCTGCACGGGTGTGGGATCGTCATGAATCGACTGACCCGTGACAAGCCTCACTCCTAGTAAGCTCGAGGCTGTTAAGAACTATTCGGGCTACATCTCTTCCATGAAAGATTTGCCTGTTAAAACCGATACAACTCACCCGGCCCAATTTCTGGGCCTGAATTCTGATTCTAGGGCAGGGTCTACCTCGAACTATGGCAAGGATGTCATAGATGGGCTTGCGGATACGGGTGTTTGGCCAGAAAGCGCGAGCTTCAACGATGATAGAATGACGATAGTTCCATCGAAATGGAGAGGCGAATGTGAGGTCGGGACCCAATTCAACGTGTCGATGTCCAACAAAAAGCTCATCAGAGCCCGGTCCTTCAACAAGGCTCTGGTAGCAAAAAATCCCAACATTACCTTCTCCATGAACTCTATGCGTGACACTGAGGGACATGGCACGCACACATCCACCACGGCTGCTGGAAACTACGTCAAGGGAGCGTCTTTCTTTGGCTATGCTCCAGGAATTGCCATAGGCGTGGCTCCATGGTCTCGAGTGGCCATGTACAAGGCCTTGTGGGACGAACTCCCATATTCTCCAGATATTATCGCCACAATTGATCAGGCGATTATTGACGGTGTCGATGTCCTGTCCCTATCATGTGGCTCTGATGGCGTTCCATTGTATGAAGACGTGATTGCGATAGCCACATATGCAGCCATGGAGAAAGGGATTTTTGTATCAACATCAGCGGGAAATGCAGGGCCATTCCTCAAGACCCTGCACAATGGGACTCCCTGGGTCATAACTGTCGCCACCGGTGTCATGGACCCTGATTCTGGAGGGACTATTACTCTTGGCAGCAGTGTTTCAATTGCAGGCTCAACTCTCTTTCCAGGCGACCCATCCTTGGGTGAATCTCCAATTGTTTTTGCAGACGCGTGCAACAATACAATCGAATTGAACAAAATCAGTCACACGAACATTGTTGTGTGCAAAGACAAGAGTGCCATTCTAAGCGACCAGATTGACAAGGTCCGGGGAGCAAAAGTTGCTGGTGGAGTGTGTTGGAAATATGGGATAAATTAACGGGTGAATGAATGAGAAATTGATACTCAAAGAACACCCTGAAGTTGGAAGTGGAAAAATACTAGTCTCGCATTAGAAAAGAAAGAAAGCTATGGAGTACTTTATATACAGTTATATTCATTTGTAGTGGTAACTATTATAACACAAACATTATGCGTTGGGGGGGCAAATCCGACGCCCGACAAGCTGAAACTTAGGCAAGAGTGCACATCCCGTGTGCACGATTGCAGGGCCGAAAAGTAGGCCTCATGACGAGCCCAATTTTGCCTTTTGATTTATTTTTAAACTCAAGCTATTACAAATTTTAATTTGTAACGTATGATTAATAGCAGGTTAATGGCGTTAAATTATGTTGTTACAGAATTAATTTTATAGCGGCAAAGCTGTTACGGAATTAATTTTATAACTGCATATTTAATCAGCCGTTATTCCCGATGCGTATTAATTTTATAACAGCAAAGCTATTACGGAATTAATTTTATAACTGCATATTTAATCAGCCGTTATTCCCGATGCGTATTAATTTTATAACGGCAGATTCAATCAGTCGTTATTATTCCCAAAATGCTCCCCCTGATCTTGTAAATAGATACCTTCCCATTCCATTTTGAAAATCATCGAATTATTCCTCTCTTTCAATTCTCTACAATTTTGCACTATTTTTCGATAGTGTTCGGTTTCGGTTTGTTCAAGTTCGCCGAAAGCTTTGGAGTGCCAATTTCTTCTTAGCTATCAACCGTTGTATCCTAGAAGATAGATGTTCACAAAACCTCACAGGCGTGCTGAAGGGAACGAATCTATTTTAAGGAAATTGTGTCGAATATAGGCCACGATATCCATTTGTATCGATTCTAATTATGTTATTGTAATTTCATTTCTTTACAATTCTGTATTGTTCGCAACAATCTGAAAACAGATTTGTGCTTTTATTTAAATGGCTACTGGAAACGAAGTTGTGGACGTAGCTGTTGACAACATCGCCAAAGACTTTGCCTATGCCTCAGCTGTCCAACTACCTGGCTCATCCTCTGTTCCTTCTACGGTTTTTGTCCACTATGATGAGAAACTTGAAAAGTTCAACGGATGAAACTTGAAAAGTTCAACGGATGAAACTTGAAAAGTTCAACGGATCAAACTTTAAAAGGTGGTAGTAAAAGATGTTGTTTTGTTTAACAACTTTGAATCTTGCGAGATTCTTGACTGAGGAAGCTCCTAAGTTATCCGATGGAGAGACGGATAAGCAAGCCTTCAACGTTGTTGAAGCGTGAAAGCACTCTAACTTCCTGTGTAGGAACTATGTCATGAATAATTTACATGACTCATTGTACAATGTCTATTGTGCAATAAAGACGGCAAAGGAGTTATGGGAAGCCCTAGACCAAAAATATAAAACAGAGGATACCGGAGCAAAGAAATTTGTTGTCGGTCAATTCCTTGATTATAAAATGGTGGATTTTAAGACAGTGATAAGTTAAGTGCAAGAAATTCAAGTGATCTTGCATGAAATTCAGGTTGAAGGAATGAACTTGAGTGAAACCTTCCAAGTGGCTGCTATTATTGAAAAGCTACCTCGTGGGTGGAAGGATTTTAAGAACTATCTCAAGCATAAGCGAAAAGAAATGAACCTGGAAGAGCTGATTGTTAGATTTCGAATTGAAAAAGACAATAGAGGATCTGAACGCAAAGGGCTCAATCCTACTATAGTTAAGGCAAATGTTGTGGAGCTTAGGCAAGGCCACAAGAACAAGAAGATTGCCAAGCCAAAGTTGAGATCAAAAGGAGGGGTTTCCAAGAACAAGTTTCAAGGAAAATGCTTCAACTGTGGCAAAATGGGGCATAGATCTGCGGATTGCAGACTTCTGAAGAAGAAGAATTATGAGACAAATATGGTGAGTGGCATTGCTCAAGACGTATCAAACATAAATCTTTCTGCAATGATTTCTGAAGTAAACTTAGTTGGGTCCAATCCGAAAGAATGGTGGATTGGCACCGGTGCCACTAGGCACATATGCTGTAATAAAGACCTATTCACAAATCTTGAACTAATTACTGGCGAAAAGGTTTTTATGGGAAACTCTGTCTCTTCTGCTGTCGAAGGCCAAGGGAAGGTGCTACTGAAGATGACATCTAGAAAAGAGCTGACTCTGAACAATGTTCTATATGTGCCAGAAATTCGAAAGAACCTGGTCTATGGGTCTCTGTTGAACAAGCATGGATTTCGTATGGTGTTCGAGTCAAACAAAGTTATTTTATCTAAATCTGGAATGTATGTGGGGAAGGGATATGTATCTGATGGGCTTTTAAAGCTCAATGTAATGACAATTATCAATAAAGATAATAAGTTTTCTGTTTATTTGCTTGAGTCTTCCAATTTATGGCTTGGTAGACTAGGACATGTTAATTATGATACATTGTATTGATTAATTAACTTGGAACATATACCTTCATTCCAAATTGATTCAAAACATAAATGTGAAATTTGTGTTGAGGCAAAATTAACGAGATCATCATATCAAATAATTAAAAGAAACACCGAACCCCTTGAATTAATTCATAGTGATGTTTGTGACTTGAAATTCATATAAATGAGAGGTGGTAATAAATATTTTATTACCTTTATCGATGATAACACTAAATACTGCTATGTGTATTTGCTTAAAAGCAAAGATGAAGCCTTACAGAAATTTATTCTCTATAAGAATGAAGTTGAAAATCAACTTAATAAGACAATTAAAAAATTGAGAAGTGATAGAGGTGGCAAGTATGAAGTATCAATTGGTGAATTCTATGCACAACACGGAATTATACATGAAATAATTGCGCCTTACTCTCTTCAATCAAATGGTGTTGCTCAACGTAAAAATCGCACATTGAAAGAAATGATGAACGAGATATTACTAAATTCAGGTTTGCCTCAAAATATGTGGGGAGAAGCTATATTGTCAAGAAATTACCTTTTAAATAAGGTACCTTGAAAGAAAGAGGATAAAACCCCTTATGAGTTATGGAAAGGTAGGAGACCATCCTACAAATACTTACGAATGTGGGGGTGTCTTGCAAAAGTGGCGGTTCCAACACTAGAGAAGACAAAGATAGGTCCTAAAACGGTGGACTATATCTTTATAGGCTATGCACATAACAATAATGCATATCGATACCACCCACCTGGGTGGCGTTACTGGAAATGGCACTCTTCCTCTCGCAAAAGGTTGAGTGTTCGAATCCCGGGCGCCGCAGGGTGACTTAACCGGTGCACGTGTGTGGTGGCTAGCACGTGTCGCCCCCAGGGTTTACCTCCCGGCTGTCGGCCGTGCGGGGGTTCCCTGGGTTACCAAAAAAAAAAAAATGCATATCGATTTCTTGTACATGAATCTAAAATTCCAGATATACACAAGAATACGATCATGGAATCTAGGAATGCATCATTCTTTGAAAATGTATTTCCTTGTAAATCCAATGATAGATCAAGTTCATCTAAACGAAAGAATGAATGAAACTATGAATGAAGAAAGTCATGATTCAGCTCATGAAATTCATGACTCAGATCATGAACTAGAACCAAGACGTAGTAAAAGAGCAAGAGTAGAAAAATCTTTTGGAAATGATTTTCTAACTTATTTGTTAGAAAAGAAACCATTAAATTATGCAGAAGTTATAAATTCTTCTAAGGGACCTCTATGGAAAGAAGCAATAAAAAGTAAAGTTGATTCTATTTTGCAGAATCATACTTGGGAGCTAGTGAATCTTCCTCTTGGTTATAAGCCTTTAAAGTCCAAATGGATTTTTAAAAAGAAAATGAAAGTAGATGGCTCCATTGATAAGTATAAAGCCAGACTTGTGATCAAAGGATATAAATAACGAGAAGGCTTAGATTACTTTGATATTTATTCTCCTGTGACAAGAATAACCTCCATTAGGATGATACTTGTAGTTGCAGCATTGCGAAATCTAGAAGTACATCAAATGGACGTAAAAACAGCTTTCCTAAATGGGGATTTAAATGAAGAAATTTACATGCAACAACCTGAGGGTTTTATAGTTCCAGGACAAGAAAGGAAAGTCTATAAATTGGTGAAATCGTTGTATAGCCTAAAACAAGCACCAAAGTAGTGATATGAAAAGTTTGATAATATAATGATTACCAATGGATTTAAGATCGATGAATGTGATAAATGTGTTTACATTAAAGAGACAACAAATGGCTATGTCATTTTGTGTCTTTACGTAGATGACATAGTAATTGTTGGTAATGATGATAAAATGATCAAATCTATCAAATATATGTTGAATTCAACATTTGACATGAAAGATATAGGACCTACTGATATGATTTTAGGAATTAAAATCATAAGAACGTAAGAAGGTCTTATTTTAAACCAGTCATATTATGTGGACAAGATTCTTGAAAAATTCAACGTGAATGGTTCTGGTATTGCTAGAACACCATTAGACAATAGTGTTCATATGTCCAAAAATAGAGGAGAGGGTACTTCTCAAGTAGAGTACTCTAGAGTTGTTGGAGAGTAGTACTAAACCAGACATTGCCTATACGGTTAGTAAATTGAGTAAATATATGAGCAATCCGAGTACTAACCATTGGAAAGCAATAGTGAGAGTATTTAGGTACTTATGATATACTCAAAATTATGGCCTACATTATACTAGATACCTAGCTGTTCTAAAATGATATAGTAATGTGAACTGGATATATAATATAAAAGACTCAAAATATACTAGTGGATATGTATTCACACTAGCAGGAGCAGCCATATCTTAGAAATCCTGTAAACAAACTGTTATAACCAGATCCACAATAGAATATGAATTTATAGCTTTAGATAAATGTGGTGAAGAGGCTGAATGGCTACGCCATTTCTTAGAGGATATTCCAAAATGGCAAAAACCTATGTTACCAATAAGTATGCATTGTGATAGTCAATCTGCGATTGGAAGAGCACAAAGTAACATGTATAATGGTAAGTCTAGACATATACGTCGTAGACATAATTGTTGGGTTCATCAATGAAAAACAACGCAGCGGAATATAGAACTCTAGACAGGATTTATGTGTATATTTAAATCGAAAAGGAATTTCGAAACGTACCTTTTGCAGATCGAAGATAAATCGGCAACTGATTGTGTCTAGATTAGCGCCCCAAGTGTTGCGCCTCTACCGGTATCTACACACACGAACGGAATTCTCCAACGATCCACGGGCTAGCGAAAGATCTTGAAGTTCCTTTTTCTTAAACGCCTTTTGATTTTCGATACTCTGTCGAAAAACCCTAGGCAGAGAACGATTCTCTATCTATTTATACAGCCTTATTATCCAGCGGAATTAAAAGAAGTGGGCCAAGCGATTTGGGCCCGCCAAAGCATCCACCTTTAATCGTACATTTAATCGTTATCTCATAACACGCACAACCGCATAGATAATTTAAATAAGAGAATAAATTGAAATCTACTTCTTAAGTAGATCAAGGCGCACAAAAAATATTAACTCAGTTCGCTGTTTGTGTGCGACCCTATAGGTTCACTAAACATTAGCAGTGTGCTCAAAACCCTTCTTGGCCCACAAGTCATAAGCTGTTTCTAGTAAGACATTATGACTACCTAAGTATAGTGAAGGTCGATTTTCCGACACAACCTAATCCACAACTAATATTAGAGTATCAACATTGATTGATTCTTAGGGCAGACCACTAACGATAATACCATTAAACAACTACTCTCAATAGGAATTATCTCTATTAACTATGTAAAGTCAAGGGATAATATTGCGGATCCACTAACCAAAGGGTTAAACAGAGAGTTAGTTGAGAAATCGACAAGAGGAATGGGACTGAAACCCATGAAAGAATAAGTTGGTATAAAGGAAACCCAACCTAGTTGACTGAAGATCCTAAGATCTAAGTTCAAAGGGACAACCTAATTATATAAACTTAGTGTTGTCACTATGGGGGTTATCCCTAAAACCATTCCTATATAAAATATCAGTGATATTGTAAAGAAAAGGATAGCAATTTTGCTTTAATGATTCTTATGTCGAGTAAACAAAAAAATTAAGTAATCACCTATGTGAGAGAGAAGTGGGGCCGCTTCAAAGGAGAATTATTTAAGGGCTAAATTCTTTAGAAACTCTTGCAGAACCAGGTTGATGTTCATGGCCAAAATGAACATAACTATGAGAACTGAACAAACGTTTAGATGATTCCTACGTGAAGTGTATGGTTCATTTACATAAGAAAGCTGGACAGTTTAAGGACATCATGTCTACTGGAAAACTAGTAAAGTAAATATACTTTCACAAGGGAAGGTTCAAAGGATAACACCTACCTATCTTATGCAGGTTTCAATTGTTGAACATTATCACAGAGTCAAAACTAAAATAATTTTCATTCAAGTGGGGGATTGTTGGAAATATGGGACAAATTGATGGGTGAATGAATGAGAAATTGATGCTCAAAGAACACCCTTAAGTTGGAAGTGGGAAGTGGAAAAACACTTGTCCCCCATTGGAAAAGAAAGAAGGCTATGGAGTGCTTTATATACAATTACATCATTTGAAGTGATAACTATCATAGCACAAATATCGACACCATCAATAATTGCCTGATCAAATTTTAATTTGTAACGTATGATTAATAGCAAGTTAATGACGTTAAATTATGTTGTTACATAATTAATTTTATAACTGCAAAACTATTACGGAATTAATTTTATAACCGCATATTTAATCAGCCATTGTTCTTGATGCGTATTAATTTTATAACGGCAGATTCAATCAGCCGTTATTATTCTCGAAATGCTCCCCCCTGACCTTGTAAATAGATGCCTTCCCATTCTATTCTCATTCTATTTTAAAAATCATTGAATTATTCCTCTCTTTCAATTCTTTGCAATTTTGCACTATTTTTCGATAGTGTTCGATTCTGGTTATGTTCAAGTTCAGCGAAAGCTTTGGAGTGCCGATTTCTTCTTAACTGTTAACCGTTGTATCCTGGGAGACAAATATTCACGAAACCTCATACGCGTGTTGGAGGGAACAAATCTGTTTTAAGGAAACTGTGTTGAACACAGGTCTCGGTATCCATTTGTATCGATTCTAATTCTGTTATTGTAATTTCATTTCTTTACAATTCTGTATTGTTCATGACAAAGTGTTCATAACAACAGCTCTGTCCTTGAGTTCTTCATCCAGGGCTCTTTCCCGGCAATCTTTTTGAATCCTACAGACGGCGAAACCTTCAAAGCCTGCATCAAGAACTCATCTGAGCCAACAGCAAGTATTCAATTTCGGAAAACACTAATCGGTAGCAAGCCTGCTCCAAGCGTAGCGAGCTACAGCTCACGTGGCCCATCCCCAAGTTGTCCGGTCGTCCTCAAGCCCGACATTTTGGCTCCCGGCTGGGTGGCCTCAAAACAATCCAGTGGGTGTGGTGAACTCGCATCAACTATTTAACAACTTCAACCTTTTGTCAGGGACATCGATGTCGTGCCCGCACATTGCCGGAGTGGCTGCGCTCCTAAGAGGAGCACACCTGGATTGGAGCCCTGCAGCCATCCGATCAGCCATGATGACTACATCGTATTCAACGGATAGCACGAATGCCCCTATCAAAGACATTTGGAATGACTACAAACGGGCGAGCCCTCTAGCCATGTGATCGGGCCACGTTGATCCAAAAAAGGCATTAGACCCTGGACTTATATACGATGCGACCCCCCAAGACTTCGTCAACCTCATGTGCGTGATGAATTACACATCGAAGCAAATTCAAACGGTCACCAGGTCATCTTCCTACAATTGTTCAGACTCATCACTGGACCTCAACTACCCTTCCTTCATTGCCTTCTTTAGTCTAAACAGCTCGGGCTCTCCGACGGCACAAGAATTCTTCCAGACGGTGACGAATGTGGGGGACGGGTCGTCAACTTACATTGCGAAGGTGACTCGGATGGAGGGATTCAAGATCGGCGTCACGCCAGATAAATTGACACTCAAAGAGAAATATGAGAAGCTGAGGTATAAGCTGAAAATAGGAGAACCAACACAGATGAACGAGACACCGGTCTTTGGTTCTGTGAGTTGGATGGATAAGGGTGGCAAGCATGTGGTCAGAAGTCCCATTGTGGCGACGAGCCTGAGCTCGGAGGCATTGAACTCCAGAACTTGAATTTTTTTCTGGTTTAGCATCAGTAGACGAGGATTTTTTTTCTTTATCTGCGCTCTTGTTGAACTAATTTATATATAATGGAATAAATCAACTTTCTTTGGCTACGTGGAGCTTGGAAGTGAATAGGATGTCAAAATCATACTGCACATCTTACTTGCTAAACGACTGGAGAAGAACAATAGAAGTGCCCAAACTTGTGTACGGTGCTCATTTTAGTACCAAAAGTTTTTTTTGGATCACTTAAGTGTCAACTCCAGTCAGTTTAACTGAAAATCTGACGTGGCATTTTTTTATTAATTTTTGAAGCCGATGTGGCTTGCTGAAGGTTGAGTTAGTATGTACACATCAAAACGACGTAGTTTAGCATATACACTTGGATTTTTTAAATATTTTTTTTGAATTTTTTTTCTTTATTTTCTTTTTCTTTCTTCTTTTTCTTCTACAGTGGGTCACCATCGGTGACCGGAGGCCGATCGCCTGGCCTCAGCGACGGCGAGGCCGACCTCGCCGTCGCTGGGTTTGGCGACGGCGAGGCTGGCCTCGCCATGGCCGGGCGAGGCTCGACCTCGCCGGATCGGGCTCGCCGTCGCTGGGTTTGGCGACGGCGAGGTCGGCCTCGCCATGGCCGGGCGAGGCTCGACCTCGCCCAGATCTGGCGAGGTCGAGCCTCGCCCGACCATGGCGAGGCCAGCCTCGCCGTCGCCAAACCTAGCGATGGTGAGGCCGGCCTCGCCGTCGCCAAACCCAGCAACGGCGAGGCTGGCCTCGCCCAGATCCAGCGAGGTCGAGCCTCATCCGGCCATGGTGAGGCCGACCTCGCCGTCGCCAAACCCAGCAACAACGATGTCGGCCTCGCCATGGCCGGGCGAGGCTCGACCTCGCTGGATCTGGGTGAGGTCGAGCCTCGCCCAGCCATGGCGAGGCCAACCTCGCCGTCGCCAAACCCAGTGATGGCGAGGTCGGCCTCGCCGTCGTTGAGGCCAAGCGGCCGGCCGTGGCCGGTGGCCGGCCTCCGGTCACCGGCGGTGACCCAAGGTAGAAGAAGAAGAAGAAAGAAAAAGAAAAGAAGGAAAAAAATTTCAGAAAAAATATTTAAAAAATCGAATTATACACGTGGAAATGCCACGTAAACCGATTTTTTTAAAAAAATTCCAACTCGGCTTAAAATTTTAATTATAAAAGCCACGTATTAATTTGGCCAGAATTTCTCGCCGTTGGCACTTAAGTGATCGTTTTTCCTCCAATTTGGCACTTAAGTGAGCCGGCGAAAACTTTTGGCACTAAAGTGAGCACCGTACACAAGTTTTGGCACTTTTAGTGTTCTTCTCCCCTAAAAGACAGAAAGAGAGCTTTTGCAATATGTATGAAAGTTGCAAGTGTAGATCCAAAGTCCCATGTCCATCGTTACACTTCAATCATCAAGAACAAGACACGCATAATGAAGTTTCAACGACCATGAGATTGTCCAAATTAATGAATGATAAGATTCTTGAGTTTGCAACTCATCACAAAACAGAGTCAGAGTGGCATTTTGCGCAGCTCGTTTCGATTTCAGCATCGCAAAAGGGTTTGTATTGTTGGAATTAATTTACGGATGGCGAATACTCCATGCAAGTTTACCTCAGAAAATCACAAATCATAGCCCATCAAACATGACGAAACAACCTGCCATAAGACATCATTATTGAAGGATAGTTTTGTTACTCATGAAAGAGATGAAAAGTGATGGGTGAGGACAATGGATTGAGCAAAGGATTTGGTTTTGTTTGTTTCTCCAACTGTGAAGAAGCAAAAAGAGCACTGAATACACTGAAAAGTATTTACAATTCCCTGTATTTCTGTCTAGAATAGTTGTGGATGAAACTTAATCTTTGTACATATCATTCCAGGGATCATCTTCAGAGGGAAACCTCTCTATGTGGCAATTGCTCAGCAGAAAGATGATCGTTCCAGAAATTCACAAGAGTATCGCTCCCAGATTCAACCTCAACTCGGCATCATTCTTCCTTGAATTCTCTTCCAGGCCAACACTATGCATGCCCTTACAACATCCCCCTCTTCATGTTCCATACACTTTATTGTCCCAGTCAATTCACCGTCAATATGTTGGAGCTGAGAAAGAACAAAGCAATGAAGAAATGAAACTACACAAGAACGAGATCAATAGAAAACCTCATCACCATAGCCATTTCTTTTTACTCTGTAAAAATTCATCTGAAAGCCCTCCATCATCACCACTTACACGGACACACAAGGACAGAAAAATAGAAAAGGAAGAGAGGAAGAAGAAGATTATGAGAGAGGGCTCTACTCCGTTCTTATATGCTTTCGGTCACGGAGGATTAGGGTTTTCACTCCTCCGAAATTATGGTTGTGCCCCTCATGGGCCACGGTGTCAATTCCGGGCCGTCTCACTCAGGCTGCAGCTCCACTTGTTTTTGGTCAGAGTCTCTAGTGTCTTCTTCACCTTTACTCTCAACATCCCCCTCAAACTGGGGGATTGTTTTGAAACCTAAACCCAGTTTGATTCAAAGAGAACAATGATCAAATCTGGACAAGGCCTTGGCAAAAATGTCCGCAATTTGACGATGGCTAGGAACGTATTGCAAACTGAGTAAACCCAACGAAACCTTCTCACGAACGAAGTGGAAATCGATTTCAATTTGCTTTGTCTTGGCATGTAAGATAGGATTAGATGTAAGAGAAATCGCAGATTGATTATCACAAAACAATACCATTAGTGAGTTTAAGTGAATCCCGAAGTCTCTCAGGACAAATGCAATCCACGTAAGATCGGTAGTAGCAGAGGCGAGTGCTCTGTACTCTGCTTCGGTCGATGACCGTGACACTGTGTTCTGTTTCTTTGCCGACCAAGAGGTGATATTCGAACAAAGGTAAGTGCAAAACCCCGTAGTGGAGCGTCTCGTATCGGTACAACCAGCCCAGTCGGCATCGAAAAAACCATATAAATTCAACGAGCTATTTGAGTGAATGAAAAGTCCCAAGCCAACAGTCCCCTTGATATAACGCAATACTCGCGTCAATTTATTTAAGTCACCCACTGTCGGATTCTGCATTTTCTGGCATAACACGTTGGTGGCATACGCAATATCTGGTCTGGTTATCATTAGATATTGCAGACCGCCCACTAAGCTTCTGTATTCCAACGGGTTGTCAAGATAAACATCATCACCAGAGTTGTGAACTAGTTTTAGTGACAAAGGTGTAGAGATAGGCTTGCATTCCTTCATATGTGCTCGTTCCAGGAGGTCAATGGCATATTTCGTTTGACAGAGAAATAATTCTTCATATGTGTACTTGGCCTCTATACCCAAGAAATAGTGTAAATAACCCAACTCTTTCATGTGGAAGCTGGAGCTAAGAGATTTGATCAATTCAATAAGCAACTGATTTGAACTTCTAGTTAACACAATTTCATCGATGTATAGCAAGAGTAGGACTATATTGTGACTCTTGTGTAAGATAAAAAGAGATGGGTCAGTAGCACTGCAGAAAGAGCCTGATTCCAAGAGTAAATTGCTGAATTTCTCGAATCATGCACGCGGAGCCTGAGGCAAACCATACAGAGACTTTCGGAGCAAACATACATGATTAGGGAGTTTCGAGAATCCTGGGGGTTGCTCCATATATACCATTTCATTAAGCGTACCATGCAAGAAGGCGTTCTTGACGGTTAATTGATGTATCGACCATTTTTGCACCATAGCTACCGAGAGGACAGTGCAAATTCTCACCTGTTTCACCACAGGACTAAATGTCTCAAGAAAATCGATCCCCTCTTCTTGGTGATGGCCTTTAGCTACCAATCGTGCCTTTAATTTGTCAAGGCTCCCATTTGTGGCCAACTTGGTTTTAAATACCCATTTGCACTCGATTACATTCATTTGATCTCGTGGAACCAAAATCCAGGTCCGATTCTCATGCAAGACATCCATTTCCTCTCTCATGGCCTTATTCCCACCTTCATGTGCAAGTGCTGATTTTACAGATTTGGAATATGTAGGAACCCGATATTCAGCTAGGCACGCGTATTTGGGGTTGGGCTTTACAATCCCAAATTTAAGACGTGTCTACATTTGGTAAGTAGAAGTGATTCTCGTCTATTCAGAAGTCACTGCATCCGTTATAGGTGGCTCACAACAGTTAGTTGCTTGAGTTTCTTTAGATTGTTCATGAACACACGTGTTCTCCAACTCAGTAGTGGGAGACATTTGTGACACAGGTTTTTCCTTGTAAGGCGCTCCGATTTGTCCAATCTCAAGGACATCATTATCTTGTAAAAAACCCAAATTATTATGTGCAGTATTTCTCGGCTGTGATTCTTTATTAGATCCCATGAACTTCACTTCTTCAACCCATTTCTTATTCAAAATCGTATATTGAGGGAACACATCATTCAACTTCTGAGCAAATGGAAAGAGACCTTCATCGAATGTAACGTTTCTGCTTATATAAATCCTCCCATCTGTTGGTACAAGACAACGGTACCCTTTATGCTTTTCGCTATAACTAAAAATACACAAGTGAGAGAATGAGGATCAAATTTGTGTTGCGCATACGGTTGGAGACAAGGATAGCAGGCACAACCAAATACTCAGAGAAAATCATATCTTGATTTTTGCCCAAAGATCTTACTATGAGGACTATCCAGCTGTGGATTTGGGGTTGGAAGGAGATTGATGATATAGTTTGCAGTAAAAAATGAATCAACCTAGTAAATCAGTGGAATTCTCACATGATAAAGCATAGACAACCCAAGCTCCACAAGATGTCGATGTTTCCTTTCCGAAACCCCATTTTGTTCTGGGGTATATGGACATGACATGTAATTCTTTATACCACAGTTCTGCAAAATGTTTATGAAATTTCGTACTAGTAAACTCTCCCCCTCTGTCGCTTTGAAACACTTTGATTTTGCGGTCGAATTGATTTTCCACACATTTTTTAAAGAGGATGAAGATATCATAAAACTCCGATTTTAACTTCATTGGATATACCCAACTAATGGGAAAAGTAATCTACAAACATGACGTAAAATTTGAAACCTTGAAAGGATTTTACTGGCGATGGACCCCAAATGTCACAATGAATCCTTTCTAGAGGAAAATTGGTTGCAGACTTTGATAAAGGAAATGACAACTTAGTGCTTTTTATAATCCAACAGCTCCCACACACGGCCTACGCTTGTTTATTCCACTGAATAGGTTTCCGATACTACAGAACTTTAAGTGTTTGTGCATTAGTGTGAGCAAGCGTCTGGTGCCACACTTCTTTACCCACTGCCTTGTGTCTTTGAGTAAAAAGAGCCTCAATTGCTTGTTGACCGACTTTGTAAAGTCCCCCAATTTTCCTTCCGAGCATCACTACCGAGTTGGTTTGATTGTCCTTGACATAAACACCATATTTGTCAAAAACAAAAGAGCAAAGATAATCATCGGTTAGCTTTAAGACTGATAGAAGGTTTTTCGTTATTTCTGGAACCACCAATAAGTCATTAAGGGGTAATATATCAAGCTCAGTATGAAGGAAAGCATTACCAGTAAATGTGATAGGAAGGCATGATCCATCACCTATCATAACACTATCATTACCGATATACTTTGAAGGGTTGTGAATTATACTAGGATTTGTAGTGATATGAGATGTGGCACCCATATCCGGGTACCATTCACTTCCCTTTGGGTCCTCAAGATGCATGGCGGCAAGCATAGTTGGGATTTCCTTGCTTTGGAAGGAGTTATTGAATCGATACCAGCACCTTGGTGCGTCATTTCCCAGACGCTTACAAACTTGACAAGCAGCTCTCACATTATCAAGTGCTCTTTCTTCTTGATAATTCTTGTTCTCAAGTGAATCGGGTGAGGGGTAGGACTTAACATCTTGGTACCTTTGCGAAGAACTTGCATACGGTCTAAAAAAATAAAATATGCAAATATTTAAAGTGATAAAATGATAAAAACGTGAAAAGAAAACCCGATACAAGTTGCGAAAAAACCATAGGACAAAAGCCCGTGAGCTATACCCAAATTTAAATATGCAAATATTTTAAATTAAATAATTCATGCTCCCTAAAACTAAATGACGATAGCGAGATATTAAACAAGAATGAGCAACGATTAAACATGGATTAAGTAGAGCTTAAACATGCAATTTATGACTAAGTGCAAGTCCAATTTTTTTTTAAATTTTTCATTTATTATTCTTTTCTCATTTTCATTTATATTCACGATCTCATAATGTAAATGCCTGGACTACACTAAAGCATACAGATATATTATAAATCTACAGCAATGGTGCATATTTGATAACGATATTGTATAATATGCAAATTAGCCTCGGAATGATGTATGAACGCAAAAGAGACGTCCCAAGACCACCCACGACTTAAATGAGCCAAATAAGGACCTGAAGCCCGCTGTTCAACACACTAAGGGTGCGAATGGTAACCATTCTGCTCCAGAAATCAAATTCTTGCCAGAAATTGATTTCTGGAATTCTTGCCAGAAATTGATTGCTGGAGGAGAAATTTGTTTGGTAAAACATGACTAATTCTGCTTCAGAAATTGATTTCTGGAACAGAAATCTGTTTTGATTGTTGATTTTTTTTTTTCACATAAAAAATTTTAAATTTTACTCAAAGTGGGTGGCCATGGGTATTATAAGCCATTCTGTAAAGTTTTGAAATTTTTTATATTTTAAATTTTTTTTGGACACCTAAAAAAATTTAAATTTCACTCAAAATGGGTGGCCACATGTATTTTAAGCCATTTTGTGAAGTTTTGAATTTTTTAAATTTTTTATTTTTTGGGCACCTCAAAAAATTTAAATTTTACTCAAAGTGGGTGACTACAGATATTCTAAGCTATTCTGTGAAGTTTTGAAATTTTTTATTATTTTTTTATTTTTTTGGGCACTTCAAAAAATTTAAATTTCACTTAAAGTGGGTGGCCACGGGTATTTTAAGCCATTTTGTGAAGTTTTGAAAATTTTTATTTTTTTCTTTTTTTTTTTGCACCTCAAAAAATTTAAATTTAACTCAAAGTAGGTGGCCACATGTATTTTAAGCCATTTTGTAAAGTTTTGAAAATTTTTTTTTGGGCACCTCAAAAAATTTAAATTTCACTCAAAGTGGGTGGCCACATGTGTTTTAAGTTATTCTGTGAAGTTTTGAAATTTTTGATTTTTTGATTTTTTTTAAAAAAATTCACCAAATTTCATATTTTCCCGAAATCTGACTTTTTTTTATTTTCTAGAATTTTTTATGAATTTTTCTAGAATTTTTCAATTTTTATGCATTTTCTGAAAAAAAAAATTGTGAGAAAATAGGGAGAATGCATTTCGGAATTAAGAAGCTACAAAAAGAAGATTCTCTTTTTCTTGCCAAAAACTCATTCCAGAATAAAAAATGCATTCTAGAAACAAGAATGCATTTTGGAATCAAGTATTTTTAACAAACGCATTTTTATTCCAGAATGCAAAAATCGCTCCAGAATGCATTCCGGAAATTTTTTAACAAACGCCATTCTGTTCCGAAATGCATTCCGGAACAGAATTTTTATTCCGGAATGCATTCCATACGCACCCTAAAGAGCTGGACAGCAAGACTGGAGTGCTTATTAGCGCTCTGCCCAAACGAATACTAAAAACATCCCGAGATGTCAAAGGATCGCTAGAGCCACTCAAGGCCTCCTCGAGACGCCACTAAGGGGTCGTCAACCGCTCCTTATCACACCGAACCAGTTAGGAACCGGGTTTCCCAAAATTGAGTTCTCATATATTGCAAGAAAGATGCAATGTTGTTATCAAATGACTATAACCTGTTATTACCCCCTAATATGAGGTTAGATTAGATATGACATATATTAATAACAACGTTCTAGACCGGTCCTCCAAAACCGGTTTATAAATGAACATACGTGGCTTTTACATGAAAATGCAACTACGAGTTCTAATCTACCATGAGATAACAAAGCCAAACTGCAAGGAGAAATATCCAACTAGACGTTGGAGGAGGCACGGCACAAATGAAAATAAAACCGGTCCTAGCGCAAAAACATGTTCAACATCTGCTAAAATGTAATCAAGCATAGTAAACATCCTCTAGGCTAAAGGACCGTAGACCGAGGTAATGGGCTCGCAACACCTGTGAGGGTGAGGCAAGCCATTGTACCTCATCTTTTGACAACGATCCGAGCACGGAATCCTCGGCGAACAAATTAGAATCAAAACCATAGAGTAATTTGAGGATTCCTACCTTGAGTGAATGAGGTAAGGCGACTCCGGCTTGAAAACACGCCACACACACGTTTTAGGACAGTGAGGATCACTTCCAAAGGGATTCTTAAGAGAGAGATGTGAGAGCTAAACTTTTTCAAAGTGCATGTATGTTCCAATCATCACGTTTGCACGTCCTCTTTGGGCCATCCTAGGAGCACAAACATGGGTGTCTCCGGTAGCAAACTGCTCAAGTGCAAAGCACTCTCACAAAAGATGACTTACACCGAGCACTTCGCCTCCAGTCTGCCATGCTTTGGCTTCGTGACCCAGCTAATTCTGGATTAATCTAGAAAAGACTCTTTCCAAAGGATTTCATAATGCCTTAAAAGAACGAGGAGATTGGTTGGGCTATGGAGGTTTCTACTTGTTAAGGATAACAATGCATGACTCGTTCAAATTTAAAATATTGTGAATTAATCCATTATTATCTTATGTAATTATTATTGTAATTATCACTGTATCTCATGTAGTTATTACTGTAACATACTAATTCAAAATTAAAAGTATTTTGAATTAGTTTATGATTATCTCATGTAACTATTGTAATAGCTAGTAGATAAACTCTATAAATACAAAGCTATCAGCAATGTTTCAAGCTCAAACTTAGAGTCTAATTCTTACGCTACTGACTGAATCATTTAATAAATCTTTTCTCTACCTCTCATGTTTGCTCCGCAAGAATCCCTGTGCTTCCTTCGAACTGGGTCAAGTCTCTTCCCCATGATGCTATTCAGAGTCTTCAGGAGCATGTCACTTCAGATACCATCAGAAAAGCTCTTTGAGAGCTCAAGCCTTTGAAGGCCGCCGGTCCTGACGGGGCTCCCGCAATCTTTTCCCAAAAACCTCAAATGGGTAGTGTAAGCGACTCTGTTTGTTCGCTTGTCAATATTTTATTTTAACTATAGAGCTGTGCCTCGAGGAGTTTGGGACACTTTGAACTCTGTTATTCCCTAGTGTCGAGGTCCCGAGTCTTTGAATCAATATCGTCTGATTAGTCATTGTATAAATGTCGAAGAGAGTGTTCGGTAAAGGCATTAGTTATTGTACTAATGACGAAGACTCCGCTTTGGACCGTCAACTGATCGGGTCTTGGAACCATTAAGGAATTCTGTAGTTGGCCCTCTCATTGAAGGTGAAGAAAACCTTAAGAGATTGTTGGAATAGATTGTGTAGTTGGAACTTCAGCGGTCTCTATATGCTACTAAATGACAGTATTTTTGTAAAAATAAATTGTTGTCTGCAAACTATGGACTTGTGGAGAAAAAATAATTTTCTGAAGAGAGGCTTTATTCTCGATTCTATATTTTTATCCTTACAAGCAATACAATGATTTATTTATAGGTTGTATTCTGCCCTTCTAAAACTGAAATAAACTTAATTATAGGCAATTCTATTAATAGCCATAAACCAAAATTAAAACCCATTAACACCCGTAAGAGTAACTGCTGACTCTTGACATTTCATTTTCCTAAAACACTTCTGAAATAACATACTAATAAAAAACGGACATTTAATGTTTATTCAACAAGACTCCCCCATAAACTTAAATGCTTCTGCCATCTTTCATGCCGATCAATCTTTTGCAGTTGTCGAGAAGTATCGTCGGTAGCGGTTTCGTGAAGATATCTGCGACTTGGTCCCGACTTGCCACGTGCACTAATTTCACACTTCCTTCCTTCACTTGATCTCGGATGAAGTGAAAGCGAACGTCAATATGCTTGCTTCTCTCATGATTCACCGGGTTCTTGCTCAACTCAATTGCTGATTTGTTGTCAACTCGTATCACAGTCGCACCAAGTTGTTGTTGCTCCAACTTGCCCAACAAATTTCTGAGCCATATCGCATGACGTACACACAAAGATGCTGCCACATATTCAGCTTCACACGTCGAGAGTGTCACGATCGGTTGCTTCTTTGAAAGCCAGGTAAACGCCGTGTCACCCATAAAAAACACATAACCCGATGTGCTTTTCCGATCGTCCAAGTCTCCGCACCAATCGCTGTCGGAGTACCCGACCAACTTGTAATCTGCCGCATTTGTATAGAATAACCCGAGTGATACTGTTCCTTGGATGTACCGTAGGATTCGCTTCAACGCCTTCCAATGTGAATAAACTGGCTCCTCCATGAACCGACTTACAATGCTGACACTTAATGCAAGGTCCGGCCTTGTGCATGTGAGATAGCGAAGGCTTCCCACTAAACTCCGGTATTTGCTTGCGTCGACTCGTTCTCCTCCATCGAACTTAGAGAGTTTTGCACCCGGTTCCATTGGTGTTGAAACCGGATTGCAAGACTCCATCTTGTACTTCTTCAAAATCTCCTTTGTATATGCCTCCTGGGATACAAAGATACCCGTCTTTCTTTGTCTTACCTCCAGACCAAGGAAAAACTTCATCAAGCCCAAATCTGTCATCTCGAATTCTCGTGTCATTGTGCTCTTGAACTTTTGTATCATTTCATTATTATTCCCCATAAAAATGAGGTCATCAATATAAAGAGCAACAAATAACATATTACCTCCACTCTTCTTCACATAAAGGGCATGTTCGTAGGGACATTGCTCGAACCCGTTCTCCTTGAAGTATGTATCGATACGAGTATTCCACGCCCGCGGTGCTTGCTTCAACCCGTAAAGTGCCTTCTTCAATTTCAACACCTTCTTTTCTTCTCCGATTTTCATGTACCCGGGTGGTTATTCGATATAAACTTCTTCAAGTACACCATTCAGGAATTACGACTTGACATCCATTTGTAATATCGGCCATTTGAATTGAGCCGCTTGTGAAATGAGCAATCTGATTGTCTCCATTCTTGCAACGGGAGCAAACACCTCGTCATAGTCGATTCCCGCCTTTTGCTTATATCCCTTTGCTACAAGTCTCGCCTTATACCGTTCTATCTCCCCTTGAGCATTCATCTTTCTCTTAAACACCCACTTGACACCAATGGGCTGAGTTCCTTTCGGCAATTCTGCTAACTCCCATGTGTTGTTGCGATCTATTGCTTTAATCTCCTCATCCATGGCAATTTGCCACTTCTTGTTGTTAATGAAGATGAAACAAACCAGACTTCACAGTTTTCTGATTTCACAGAGAGAGATGGAATTGAAGACTTAAAATATTAACTTAACAAAAACTGTCAAGAACAAGCTTAATAGGAACCTATTTTAACTGCACACAAACGTGCAAAATAAACTGACTTGTTCCACTTCCTAGAAAATAGCTAACAAACTAACTGCCTAACTGTTCAAATTTGATTGCAAACCAGAAATGACTAAAATGACAAGACAAACAACAGCAGCACTGGGACACAGCTCCAACACACTCCTCCTTGGATCAGTTGCTGCTGCAAACTCCAATGTTTTTCCTTAACAGCTCAAATCTTTCGACCTGAAGTGGCTTTGTGAACATGTCTGCAAGCTGATCTTCTGATCTACAATAAACCAACTTAACTTCACCACTTTGTTGCACTTCACGTAGAAAGAAGAATTTGATCTTAAAATGCTTGGTTTTGCCATGGAAAACTGGATTATGTGATATTGCTAAAGCAGCCTGATTGTCCACATAAACTTCATTGCAATCACCAGAACTCAACCACAGATCCTTCATTATCTTCTTCAGCCACAAAACTTGATTTGCAGCTGCAGTAGCTGCTATAAACTCAGCCTCTGCAGTGGACTGAGCTACAATCTCCTGTTTTTTGGAACACCGGGAGAAACAAGCAGAACCAAGAGTGAAGCAGTACCCAGATGTACTCTTCATGTCATCTACTGAGCCAGCCCAGTCACTATCAGAAAAACCTTGCAACTTAAACTTCTGGCCTTTCCTAAACTTCACACCAAAGAACAATGTTCCTTTGATGTATCTCAAGACCCTTTTTGCAGCGACCAAATGTAACTGACTAGGACTACTCATGAACCTGGATAAGACACTCACAGCAAATAAAATATCTGGTCTAGTTGCTGTGAGATACATGAGACATCCGATTAAGCTTCTATACATTGAAGCATCTACCGCTTCTGTTCCATCATTCTTTTGCAGCTTCTCCTTAGCAGCCATAGGAGTACTGACACTTTTGCAATCTTCCATCTGAAACTTCTTCAAAATTTCCTTCATGTATTTCTTTTGGCATGTGAAAATCTCGTGTGAAGTTTGTTTGATTTCCAGACCTAAGAAATAAGCCATCTTTCCCAAATTTGACATCTCAAAAGCTGCAAACAGACCTTGCTTCACCCTCTCTATCAGTTCCACATCATTCCCTGTCACCAACAAATCATCTACATAGAGTGATAGAATTACAATGCTGTGATGCACCTTCTTGACATAAAGAGTGAACTCACTCAAGCTTCTTACAAAGCCAAAATCCTGCAAATATCTGTCTATCTTTTCGTACCAAGCTCTTGGAGCCTGCTTCAGTCCATATAGAGCTTTCCTTAATCTGTATACTTTCCCTTCTTGCCCTTTGGCACTGAAGCCTTCAGGTTGCTCAACAAAAATCTCCTCTTCGAGCTCTCCATTCAGAAATGCAGACTTGACATCTAGCTGAAATATAGGCCACCCCTTCTCTGCTGCAACAGCTAATAGTAGCCTGATTGTATCAAGTCTTGCAACAGGCGCAAAAGTTTCAGAATAATCTACTCCCCATATCTGAGCATAGCCTTTCACAACTAGTCTAGCTTTGTGTTTATTGACAGAACCATCAGGATTAATTTTTGTTTTGAACACCCACTTAACCCCAATCACATTCTTGTCAAATGGTCTGTCAACAAGCTCCCATGTGTGGTTTTTCTGAATCATTGTCAACTCCTCCTGCATTGCTGCAATCCACTTCTGATCCTCCTTAGCTTCCACAAAGTTAGCTGGTTCGAGCACTGCCACATTGCTTCTTTCATAAACTTCAGCAAGTGACCTTGTGCCTCTTACTGGCATATCATCCATAGTATCTTCCAATCCATTCACAGCTTCATCAACCTGTACAGTTGCTGTAGGTTGTTGTTCTGCAGATATCTTCTGTTTTGCACTCTTTTCTTCTATCCAATTCCACTCATCTTCCTCTAGAAAAACAACATCTCTACTCACAGTCACCTTCCCTGTCATAGGCTGAAAAATCCTATAAGCCTTTGAATGTAGACTGTATCCAATGAAGACTCCAGGCTCAGCTCTTTGATCCAGCTTGTCCCTCTTAACTTGAGGAACATGCGTATAACACAAACACCCAAAAACTTTTAAATTCTTTACATAAGGTTTAACACCATACCAGGCTTCAAAAGGTGTTGACCTCTCTAAGGCCTTTGTGGGCAATCTGTTCAACAAGAACACTGCAGTACTAGCTGCCTCAGCCCAGAACTGCTTAGGTAACATCTTCTCCTGCATCATACATCTGGCCATTTCCATAATGCTTCTGTTTTTCCTCTCACTGACCCCATTCTGTTGAGGTGAATAGGGGGCAGTGAACTGCTGCATAATACCTACTTCCTCACAGTTTAACTTAAACTTGTGAGCAGTATACTCAGAACCATTATCAGACCTGAGCATTTTGATTTTCTTCCCACTCTGATTTTCAACTAAGGCTTTGAACTTCACAAACACATCAGCAACTTCAGACTTGGCTTGCAAAAAGTAAATCCAGCTCATCCTAGTCATGTCATCTGTGAAAGTAATGAAATACCTGCTACCATTGAGAGATGACTCAGACATAGGTCCACATAAGTCTGTGTGGACTAATTGCAGCTTCTCACATGCTCTCCAGCCTCCTCCTTTGAAAGGAAATCTGGCTTGCTTGCCAAGAAGACAAGTTCTGCATTGTGGAAATTCCTCCTCCAAACTTGGCAAGTCATCTGCCAAGCTATTCCTCTGCATAAACAACATGTTCTTCCTATGAACATGTCCAAGCCTTTTATGCCATAGCTCTGCATTTTCTTCTTTACACTTCAAAGCCATTTGTTGCATTTCCCGTGGCTTGAATAGGAAGCACTTGTCTTTCATTGGCATTCTCAACACTTCTTTGCTATTTGCATTATCAATAAGGCATTCCTTTCCTTCGAACTTCACCTTATAGCCCCTCTCAACTAATTGACCAACACTCAATAGATTCTGGTCAATTTTTGGCACAAAGAGAACATCTCTGATCAGCTTCTCCTCCTGATTTCCTTCAATAGCCACTGTACCCTTCCCTTGCACTTCGATATATTGTCCATTGCCAATTCTAACTTTGGACCTGACTGACTTGTCTAGACTTCTAAACAACTTCAAATTGCCAGTCATATGATTGGTACAGCCACTATCCACCAGCCATGCATCATTCTCAACAGGAGAACCAGAATATGAAGCCACAAACAAGCATTCTTCCTCAGTCTCATTCACTGCTATCTGTGCTTCTCCTGCTTGCTGGTGATTGTTCTCTTTGTAGATTGCTTCCATGTGACCCATCTTGTGACATCTTCTGCACTTAACATCAGGCCTCCTCCAGCATCTAAAGGACTGATGAGTAGTTCCACCACAGTGTTGACAAGGCTTCTTGTTCTTCTTCCATTTGCCAGACCCACTAGAACTTCCTTCTTTCGCTGCAAACTTGAAGTCACCTGTATTTCCTTTTGACTGATTCCATTTCTTCCCTTTGCCTCCATCATTGAACTTCAATTTAGCTTGCAGTGCACCCTCTACAGGCTCTTCTCTTCTCATCAGTCTTCTTTGCTCCTGTGCCTGCAGGGCACTTAACAATTCTGCAAGCTTTATGTCAGCTAAATCTCTTGTATTTTCCAGAGAAGCTATGGTGGCTTCAAACTTCTCTGGAAGAGACACCAGGATCTTCTGAACCAGCCTTTCATCTTTCAAGTCAGTCCCTAAAACTCTGATCTTTTCAGCTATCCCAATCAGCCTATCAGAGTATTCCTTCACTGACTCTGAATCCTTCATCTGCTGTCTCTCAAACTCCCTTAAGAGATTCAGCACCTTCATGCTTCTTATCTTCTCATCTCCCTCGTATTCATCCTTCAAGCAATCCCATATTGCCTTTGCAGAATCACATCTCATGATCCTTGTGAAAATAAGGGGTGAGACAGCAGCATACAGGCAAGACTTTGCCTTGGCTTTTCTTGTGGTTCTCTCTTTATGGAACTTTATCTGATTCAAGGTCGGATTGTTTGGAAGTGGATCAATTTCATAATCATTCTCCACAGCCTCCCATAGATCATGACCCTCCAAGAATGCTGTCATCTTGACAGCCCAAGCTTGATAATTTTCCCCAGTAAAGACTGGAGTAGCCATTGCAGAGAATCCACTTGATCCTGCCTCTATCAGCTTTATCTTTGCAGGTTTGCTTACCCTCACTTCACAGTCCCTTAAGATCCTACAGAAGCTCTGATACCAATTGTTAATGAAGATGAAACAAACCAGACTTCACAGTTTTCTGATTTCACAGAGAGAGATGGAATTGAAGACTTAAAATATTAACTTAACAAAAACCGCCAAGAACAAGCTTAATAGGAACCTATTTTAACTGCACACAAACGTGCAAAATAAACTGACTTGTTCCACTTCCTAGAAAATAGCTAACAAACTAACTGCCTAACTGTTCAAATTTGATTGCAAACCAGAAATGACTAAAATGACAAGACAAACAACAGCAGCACTGGGACACAGCTCCAACACTTGTCTCGCACCGCCTGTTCAAAACTTATATTCTCGGAATCCACAAAAAGACATACAAGGTGTACCTCATTTGTCGAATCATACAAATCTTGTAAACTTCGCATTTTGGGTTGTCGCGGTTCATCTTTATCATCAATAATTTCAGAATTTTCCGGTATGGTTGTTGGTATAGCAGTTGATGATTCTCCAACTTTGATGATACCCTCTGTTGCTTTATTCCAATCCCACTCATTTGCTTCATGAACTCGTACATCACGGCTCACTAGAATCTTCTTGCTTATCGGGTCGAATAGCTTGTATCCTTTTGTTTTCTCATCATACCCAATAAAAATATATCTTTTGCTTTTGTCTTCGAGCTTTGTTCTTCGCTGATCCGGCACGTGTGCGTAGGCCAAACTGCCGAATACTTTGAGATGAGAGACTATCGGTTTTTGTCCGCTCCATGCCTCTTGTGGTGTTTGATCATACAACTTCGCATGTGGACACCGATTTTGAACATAGACGGCGCATTGCACGGCTTCCACCCAAAATTCCTTTGGCATTTTCTTGCTCTTGAGCAGTGACCGAACCATGTCGAGAATGGTCCGGTTCTTCCTCTCGGCCACACCGTTTTGCTGTGGAGAGTACGGTGCGGTTAGAAATCGCCTTATGCCTTGCTCCTCACAATACTCCATGAAAACCGTCGAAGTGTACTCGCCACCTCTATCGGATCGTACAGATTTGATGTGTCTACCGGTTGCCTTTTCCACCAGCACTTTGAATTTTTTGAACACCTCGAACGCCTCGGATTTTTCTTTCAGAAAATAAACCCAAGTTTTTCGTGAGAAATCATCAATAAAGGACATGAAATACCTTTTGCCGCTGAAAGATTCGAGGGTGATTGGTCCACATATGTCGGAATGAATCAACTCGAGAGGTTGCTTAGCCCGATATTCTGCCTTCTTTTGAAACGACATTCTCGCATGCTTTCCGAGCACACATTCTTCACAAAATTTTCCCTCGTATTCCATGTCCGGTAGTCTGTGCACCATGTTCTTCTTTGCCAACTTATTTAGGCCTTCATGATGTAGGTGACCAAAACGGAGATGCCACAGTGACGCCTTGTCTTCTACGTTGACTTGCAAACATTTTTCTCGTACACTTCTCAAATTCAGTTTGTACATCCGATTTCTCCCCATTTCAACTTGAGCGACTGAACGCCCTTGCTTGTCTTTCAATAGTAATATCCGGTCTTTCATAAAAATCGAATAACCTTTCTCCATGAGTTGTCCCATACTTAAAATGTTGCTCTTGAGGTCTGGTACGTAATACACATCTTGGATTGACCCAACTAAACCATCCTTTTGTAAATAATAAATCGTACCTTGGCCTTTGACCTCAACCTTCGAGCCATCTCCAAACGATACAGATACAGCTTCAACCTTTCGCATCTCTTTGAAACAATGCTCGTGCCCGCACATATGGTTGCTTGCAGCCGTGTCGAGGTACCACACCGTGTCGTTGTCGGTGTTGACTTTGTTATTTGCCATTAAGAGAAAACCTTCTTTCACCTCATCTTCCGTGGCTAGGTTGGTTGTCTCTTCCACCTTTTTCTCGACTCGACAATCTTTTGCAAAATGCCCCACCTTTCCACAATTGTAACACTTATCGGAATTGCAATCCTTCGCATAGTGACCATATTTGCCACACTTGTAGCACTCGATGTTGGAATAATTTGACCGACCGCCTCTTCCACGACCGCGTCCTCTTCCACGCCAATTCTGTTGGTTTGATTGCCCCTTCTCCTCATGATACCCTTATTGACCGCGGCTTTTCCCACCGCGACTATTTCCTCGACCACCACGGCCACGCCATTTACCTCGAAAGTTTTGAGAATAGAATATCTTTTCGTCATTGATCGATGCTTTGGTTTGAAGTGCCTGCTCAAGTGTCTCCTCCTTCTTCTTCTTCTTACGATATTCATGTGCCATAAGGGAACCGGCAAGCTCGTCGACCGTGAACGTTGCTAGATCCTTTGACTCTTCTATGGCACATACCACATTCTCGAAACTGTCGGTTAACGACCTCAGAATCTTCTCCACGACCCGCGCATCAGACAACTTTTCTCCGTCTCGGTTGAGTTGATTCACCACGGTTTGAACACGCGTGATGTAATCGGACACACCTTCCGACTCCTTCATCTTCATGCCTTCCAACTCGTTGCGAAGAGTTTGAAGGCGAACTTGTTTAACTCGGTCGGCTCCTTTGTACGCAGTCTCCAAGATGTCCCACGCTTCTTTTGAAGTATTCGCACTCGCAATCTTCTCAAAGCCCGACTCATCAACAGCTCGGAACAGCATGTACAATGCCATCTTATCTTTTGATCGCGTTTCTTTCAACGCCTTATTTTGAGCCGCCGTATATCCTGCGGTAGATTCTGGTTCTTCGAAACCTTCTTGAACCACCTCCCAACAATCCACAGAACCGAGAAGAGCTTTCATTTGGATGCTCCAATTCTCGTAGTTCACCTTCGTTAATCGGGGCAGCGGCACATTATTGATTACACTCCCCATCGGCTATGATACCAATTTGTAAAAATAAATTGTTGTCTGCAAACTATGGACTTGTGGAGAAAAAATAATTTTCTGAAGAGAGGCTTTATTCTCGATTCTATATTTTTATCCTTACAAGCAATACAATGATTTATTTATAGGTTGTATTTTGCCCTTCTAAAACTGATATAAACTTAATTATAGGCAATTCTATTAATAGCCATAAACCAAAATTAAAACCCATTAACACCCGTAAGAGTAACTGCTGACTCTTGACATTTCATTTTCCTAAAACACTTATGAAATAACACACTAATAAAAAACGGACATTTAATGTTTATTCAACAATTTTGAGAACAATCTGCGCTGTTCCGATTGCCAGACACAGCAAAGTGCATTGGAATTCAGAGATTATAGCATACACCGGCCTATGAGATTGC
The DNA here is from genome assembly GCA_031216405.1 of Syzygium malaccense. NCBI lineage: Eukaryota > Viridiplantae > Streptophyta > Magnoliopsida > Myrtales > Myrtaceae > Syzygium > Syzygium malaccense. Next base: position 12,562,777 of record CM062258.1, read on the forward strand.
CCATGATGTTGCTGAGACGAATACAAGCCACATGAACCGGGATTGTGTGTGGAAATTCGACAGTCTTCTGAGATCAAGCATATCATTTGGCAATGTCTTCTCAATAGCATCACTGCCCAAGCTACATTAGCAAGTGTCTGTCCACAATGTAGTCTTCAACCTGTGACTACTCTACGCCTTCCCAGAGATGGCCCAGTCGCTGCGACCTTTTGAAATGCTTTAAAGATTTCACCTCAGCAAGGAATTCATTTGGAGAGAATCTTGGGGACAGGCCTAGAATTCCTTGAAAGAAATGTACTTTTGCTCTGTGGGACTTTCAGCCCCTCGGCAATATCCGATAGAATTGCTTGTCACGGTTCTCCTCTTACTAACACTCTTGTTTCCTTTCACATTTCAAATGCAGGGGAATATGTCGCAGTCACTGATGCTAAAAGCAAAACGGGGAAGAGAGCGAGAATGTTATGCAAATGGAACCTCTACAAGGCTGGATGAAGCAGAGCACGGATGGAGCGACTGACTATCATACCGGAGTTACAACGCGAGGCGGATTTATTGGATCAAAGTTTGGAACTGTTGCACCTCTGTAGCAAAGTTCAAGGGGATATTGAGCAAATAACACCCTCGTTTTGTTTTGGACTTTTGATCTTTTATCTCTGTTACGTTCAATGCATGTCGATTATTACAGATTTCTTATATTATTTAAATTTTAAAAAAAACTCAATTTGTAGAGATTTGTGTAATTACATAAATCATCCTTACAACCTTTTGTTTTTCCGTAAAGAATCGTAGTGAACCTCCCCCATTGTGCCAATGAAAATTTTGGTATATTGCTTTAATTAGATGAAGTTGTCGTCCGTCACCTTTTCCGAGAAACGAAACATAATGATCCTATCATGTCACGCATAGGAAAAGTCTGATTTTTGCGCTATAGAGATCAATGAGAGGGATGTCCGCCCAGGTTATATAATGTTTTTCTGTGAAGGATGAGCATTTATTACTCATATGTAAGTCAAATTACTCATATGATTTAAGAAGGCTGAAAAATATGTCTCCCCAAAGGAAGGGAGATTTCACTCCTATGAGAGCTTCTGCGGCTTGTCCTCATCCTATAAGGCAAGCTTCAAGTATGTATTCTTTATTATAATGTGCCGGTGCTCACATGCCTCACATCACCAATTCACCTCGTATCTTTGTCTTCCGCAGGGAGAGAGAATACCCTCTAAAATTTTTACATTCCAGTGATCCTGAGATCTAGACGAAAATTGACGTGGAGCCTTTTAAGCACCTACTCTGGTCCAAACACCCTTGTTTTGTTTTGAAAATTTGATCTTTTATCTCTGTTATGTTCAATGAATACTGATTAATACAGATTTCTTATATATCTTCTATTATTTACATTAAAAAATCTCAATTTGTAGAGATCCATGTAATTACATAAATCATCCTTATAAACTTTTTTTTCCGTAAAGAATTGTAGCGAACCTCCCCCATTGTACCAATGAAAATTTTGGTATATTGCCTTTTCGCTGTAGTAAGTCAAATGCGGGGGTCCGTCCAAATTCCATGATTTATTTCTACAAAGGGCGAGCATTTATTAGCTAAAATACATTAGCCGAAACACAAGTCATAGTGGATTTATATCTACATAGATGTATAGATATATAGATGGTAGATAAATACGTCCCCTATAAAGTATATGAAATTTGTTATATATTGCTTTAATTGGATGGAATTATCCTCCGTCACTTTTTTCTGAAAAAATAAACATAATGATCCTGCCACTTTATGATTTTGTTTTTTGGCTGCAGTATTTAACATGAGAGATGTCCATCTAGGTTTCGTGATTTATTTCTATAAAAGACAAGCATTTACAGCTAATATGCAAGTTATATCGGATTTATATCTCTACAGAGGTGAAATTTACAATGGTGGGCACTTTGGTGAAATTTACATTCTCATCAATCGACACATAAACCCAATTGCAGCAAACGATATCCAGCCTCACAGATACAATAGGTATGTATCTTTCAACTTCAGAAGGCAGAAAAGATGTCCACCAACGGCATTTCTCGCTCCCCTCCCTTTTTTTTTGGTTGCTGCTTAAATCCAAGATGTTGTTAGGATGGTATACATTTATTTTTCTTCATTTTTTGTATGGCAGGGATCTCATTTGCGTTATCATTTTCTTTTTGTTTTCCTGAGAGTTACTGTGCACCATTTCCTAAATGATGCTTTATATGCTTGGTCCGAGCAAATAGTATTCTGGAATCTGGATTTTATAGCATAAGAACATTAGTGACTAATAACACACACAAAGGTGCGGTGAAGTAGATATTAAGGTTGCTTAATTGTTTCTGATGTACTGTAACAGCGCCCAAGAACAATTGGCCGGAGTCGGTGGTACCAAATGCGCACAGCGCGAAGGCAATAATCGAGAAGGACAATCCCACAGGTGACGGTTGTGCCATTACCGATGGGATCTGTGAGGCTAGATATCTTTTGCTGCAATTGGGTTTATGTGTCGATTGATGAGAATGTAAATTTCACCAAAATACCCACCATTGGATAGTGGGCAATAGTGTCAACTCTCCTTCTCATAATAATAAAAATAAAACTAATGAAATTTTTATTTTATTTTTGTTTTTTGGGGTCGAAAGAAAGTCATGTTGATTACTTAAAAATATGTATGTGATATACATAGACTTCATAGCAAAGCAAAACGAAGCCCAGCATACTACAAAGTAAAACCAAACTTGGAAAGTAACGGGGATCAACAAGCACTAGTAGGATTAAGTACACATTTGTTCCATAAGAACGGATTTGTCAAGCAATAATAATCAAGCTAATCACTAGCTCTTAGGGTGTCAAAAATATCCAAATCGCCCCGACTCAATCCCCGCCCGACCCGACCCGACCCGAAATCCAAGGTGTTTTTGTGTCGGGTCTCATTCCTGTTCAAGTAGTGAGAGAAACAATGTGTGCCTTTCGGGTCGGGTCGGGTCGGGTACCCTAATGACCCTAAATATATTAAATATAAATACTAGATAGGAAAGAAGCCCTAAAAGCTCCCCTCCCTTGACACTCCTCCCACGCCTTCCGTGGCCAAGTCCTCTTCCCTCGGCACTTCTTCGACTCGATCCCCGATCTAAGCCTCCTCCGCAACCACTCCAAGGTCCTCTACGTCTCTGCCGGAACCGACTATGAGGTCATGGCGCTGTCCAAGTCGGGCGTCGCCGATGTCACAGGGGTCGACTCGCCGCCTCTGGTAAGCTGCATTGGTCTGCACAATTTGCCCATCTTCGATGGGGTTTTCGAATTGGCGTTTAGTGGGCATTTGGAGGTGGCTCTGTTCCTATCGCGGTTCGCAGCATAGATGGAGATGATGACGAGGGTCGGTGGCGCTTGTGTGGTGGTCGCTGAGGAGTGCAGTGACACGAAGGTGGAGGAGATTGTGGGTTTGTTTAGGAAGTCAAGATTTGGGGGTGCTGTTAATGTTACTTTGATTGGATTGAAGATGGCTAAAATCATTTTGCGATGGGGCTGAAGCTGATTGCTCTCTCTTACCGTAATCTTCTACTCGAAAAGTCTCAGTATCGTGTTTTCGGGATAAGGACACTAGAAGTGCCTTAACTTTTGTATGACGCTCACTTGAGTGCCACAACTTTTTTTTTACTCACTGAAGTGCCAAAAATTTGAAAAAGTGATCACTTGAGTGCTAAATGCCATTTGGCAGTCGGAAAATCTGACGTGGCTTTGCCAGAGCTGATGTGGCTTCATCGGAGCTGACGTAGATAATATTTTAATATATTTTTTGAATTTTTTAATTAATTTATTATTATTTATTATTACAATTTTTTTTTCAATTCCAGCAAGGGTCATCGTCGACCCTCGCCGACTCTGAAGGTCTCGCCCAGATTGGGCGAGGGCCACCATGCCCTTGGCCGCGAAGGCCCTGGACGAGATCGTCGCGGCCTTGTCGGCGGTGGGCGAGGCCGCGAAGGCCTTCTCACTAGCCGTGGGCAAGGAGGCCTCGACGGATCTGGCGAGAGCCTTCGCCGCCACACTCGAGGCCGGTGAGGCCGCGATGGCCTCGCCAAGGGCATTCGCGGCTGCAGGCGAGGCGGCCTCGTCGGATCTGGTGAGAGCCTTCGCCGCCGCGGACGAGGCGGCCTCACCGAATCTGGCGAGAGCCTTTGTCATCGCGCCGCGGCCAGTGAGGCAGCGATGGCCTCGCCAAGGGCGTTCGCGGCCGCGAGCAAGGTAACCTCGCCAGATTTGGTGAGAACCTTTGTGGCCGCCGGCGAGGGTCACCGGTGACCCTCGCCAACCTTAAAAAAAAAAAGATAAATAAGAAAGATAAATAAAAAGATAAAGAAAAATTTAAATTAAAAAAATCAACAAAATAACATTAAAAAAATCTACGTCGAATGAAAAATCAATTAAAAAATCCACATCAGCTTATTTGCCGGAAATGGCACTCAAGTGATCTATTTTCACCAGAAGTGGCACTCAAATAATCTATTTTACTCCGATATGGCACTCAAGTGAGTCAAAAAAAAGTTATGGCACTCAAGTGAGCGCCGTACAAAAGTTATGACACTCCTAGTGTCCTTATCCCCATATTTCCCATACATCTAAATTTTGATGTTTTTGTTCAGTCGAATTTGGATCCACCGCTAGGTGTATTCACAAGAGTGAAAAGGTGGCTCTTCTGTCCTTAGAACTTTAAACAATCAGGATCTTGAGACGATAGTTCGCTGTAGCAATCACAATAGAGAAATTCTTTTTAATCAAAGTTCCAAGGGGTCGTGACAAATTTAGATATTTGAAATTTGTTTGAACTAGGAATGTTTCCATTTCATATTTTTCTGTGAGCTTGGGAAACAGAGGGAGGTGAAGGGACAAAGAGGGAAAAAAAGATACCCGACCGACCTGACCCGATCCGATCTTTTGGGATATATATCATTTGGGCCTCGGGCCGATTTGAGTCGGGTTAAACACATTACTGTGTGTTTCGGGTTAGGTATCATGGAAACCCGACCCGACCCATTAACACCCCTAGCTGTCATATCTTCGTTAATCATGAGCGCTTCCTTCTCTAGTAACTGCAACGTTATGAATTGGCGGTGTGTGCCTAGGTTCGACTTCCTCTACGTCATCACTTTGAACAAACACAGATCTAACATTTAAAATAGCAAATTATTGTGGTCCAGGGAGACACCAGAAGGTAGAGAATATGTACAAAGAGAGCATAGGGATATAATTATTTCTCGCTTTGTTATTTGTCTCTACCCTCCCTAGAGCAAATACATTAGATATTTCCCAAGATGGTCATTGGATCATGCAAACAATTCCTCTTGAGAGGTGGTTTTAATACTTACCTTGGGTTCTCCCAATTTCATCAATCACAACTTGAATTCTCAATTAGTTATGAAAATTCAGCTTTACTTGTCATTAATCTATCAAAGGCCGTTGGAGTTCAAGTAAACGTGAGAGGATGTTTTACTTCTACGAATTAGAGGTTTAGGCTTGAGGATTTGATTACACTCTAAAACCCAAAATTGATCGTACCTCATCTTTTGACAACAGCCCAATCATGGAATCCTCAAAGTCATAGTGTAATTTGAGGATTCCTACCTTGAGTGAACGAGGTAAGGCGACTCCGGCTTGAAAACACACCACACACACGTTTTAGGAGAGTGAGGATCACTGCCAAAGGGATCCTTAGGAGAGTGAAATGTGAGAGCTAAACTTGACCAAAAGGAAAAATGAAACAAGAGAGAGAAATGGGCTTATATGATGGCCGGACATCTTGGGCCTTCGTCCATTGGTTAATCCCCTACTAGACACGGGTTTTGTCCTACCCATTGGACCGTAGCCCCCTAAGGTCTCATCACATCAATTATTAGTCTTTTCAAAATATATGAAGGACCTTTAGAACCCTCATAACCTTTCATTTGATCAAGCCAAGGATAAGAGGAGTACAAAGGAGCTCATGGGCTTGCCATTGATTGACGGCATGTGACAGAACACGAGATGAAAGAGGGAGCCGTCGGTGGACCAGCCTTGGCTGACCTTTAATCAATAGTTGATCGGGCCTAACCCAGTTTGGGTTTCAACTTCGATTCTATTTAATCCTAGGCTGCGTCAGGAGGCTTGGTGGGCAAAGAAATTGGGCTAAATGGACTTACATCAGCACATATGCAAAACCGTTTGGCTTGGGCAGACTGTAGTCGCGTGGAAATGTGGAGTACTGGCGCGGCATTCGCGGCTGGCAAGGGTTGAGAATTCGATCAAAAACGTTATGGGTACACATTATTTCCTTGAGCTGAGCACAAATTGTGATGATTTTTGGAGCAACATAATATGGTTCCGTTCTAGGGCATGACAGACTACCTGGGCATGGATCTGATGAAGTTGCTTCTTGGTCCTACATGACTGTAACGGGGCGATGAATCGTTCTTCCAACAGACGGTGAGGGAGCTTGTGAGCAAAATCTGGAAATAGCTTTGCTATATTTGGCACAACGGGCCGTCTTTGGTTGAAGCGAAACGAGTCTTGTTCGAGCTTCCCAGGCGAATAGGTTCAGAACTCCAGAAGTAGCAACTTTTGATCAATGCGGCGGTATTCAATTCATCGCCGAAATCACCTAGCTTCTTCTTCTAATTGTCCTCCTAAAGTCTCTCCTTTATGATGCAACAAGTCAAATTGCTTCCTCCACTGGATACTCCAAAGCAGGAAAGTCGCTTGTCCGGCCTGCGTTTTGCAATCGGTAAGGAACTGATTCTGAATCGAAGCCTTGCTCACGGACGGCGAGGCCGCGATGGCCCTTCGCAGCCCGACCGACCGCGGGTGAGGGCCTTCCCGGCCCCACTAGCCACCCTCGCCCAAATCTGGTGGGGGCCTTCATGCCCTCACCCTTTGCCAATGAGGCTGCGATGGCCTTGCCCAGGGCCTTCGCGGCAGAGACCCTCACCAGCACTGGAACAAAAAAAAAAGCAAAGAAAAAAGGAAAATAAAATAAATTAATTCAATAAAATAATAAAAAGTTCAATAAAATTTCAAAAACTTTTAAAAAATTGTCCACGTTAACGCCGGCGGTGCCACGTGGGATGACTGGCATCTACATCAACGATTTTCAGCTAAAATTCGTCGGATGAACTCAATTGGCAAATTATCAAAAGGTTTATAACTCAATTAGCAAATTTTAGATGACGCTATGGCAATATAACAACAAAAGAGTTGGAAATATTCAAGAAAATAAGTTCAAACAGGCATCCCACGCTTCGGCTAATCCCAATAGTTTATCCCGCCCGTGGATCCTACGCATAACAACCATGAGAAGAGAAGTAAATATCAAAACCAAGTTCACACAATTCTCCTTTTGAAATCATATTTATGGAAAGTTTGGGAACCATAAAGGTGTTAGGCAAGGATAATATAGATGTTGAAATATTTAGTACACCACCGACTCTCATTTGGGCATTATCAGCTGTGTGAATAGTAAAGGTATGTGTATTGAATGATTTTGATTGAAACAAATAAGAATTTGAAGTCATATAATTGTAGCAAACGAGTTAAAAAACCACGAATTATAAGTACTTGAAGCGAAAGACATAACAAAAGAAACAGAAGAGTTAGAAGTACCAAACTCGTGAAGAATGGAATATAGATCTTCTAATGAGAGAGTGACAGACAATTCACTGGGAAAAGCCTTTACGTTAGCAACGGTGGCAAATGAACTTGCATATGGACCATAGTTCCTGCGTTGATTAGCCGTCCTTGTAAGTTGCTTAGGTCAAGGTTGATGGCAATTAGATATTGTTATTTCTTATTTATCCATAATGTGCATTGTACCAATTTCAACACAATAGATTGGACAACTAACGCAAAGAAACCAATACCTATAGAGCCGATATGGAGATAATAAAGTCAAAAAATGGACTCAACAAGTGGAATTACCTTATGGATTCTTACTCGTAGTAACGCTGGGTGGCGCATGAAAGCACGTGTAGCGACAAGTGGTAGGGAAATTTTGTGATCCGGCTCTTTGAGAGCGATGAGTTTAGTGGTAGTATTGGTTTGTCAAAGAAGCAGTGAAAAGAGTCGGAATAGCACTCAAGATCGGCGGGTTCGATGGAAAATGGACACCGGCGTGATTGTCGTAACGATGCTACGACCACCACCTTATAAAGACTCAATGGCCTCTTCGTCAGACAATAATGGCCCTAATATCAAGTTGAAAATTGTGATAACAGAAAAATTAAGTATTATGTTCATTATCAAATGAAGAGTACGCGATTCAATTCGTAAGCTTTATAGGATAATTATCTAAACTAACGGAATATCAATTACAATCAATCAAGCGAAATATATAATCTCCTAAATATATCTCTAAAACTAATTGTGGCAATCATAATCAACTGACGTCTCTCTCACATGCGCGCATGCTTGCCCCCACGAGAGAGAGAGAGAGAGAAGAGTTTGGTTCGTGATGGTGTTTGCCTCTGATGACAATGGCGAGAGGTGGCGATTGTTGGTGCTGGGATTGAGCACGGGAAGATGAGAGGGAGAGAAGATAGAGGGAAGATTTGCGTGGATTCCATTTAGGCAAAATAAAAAAAAAATCATCGAAATCACCAAGTGTCACACTCTCATAATTTGGGGACATGATCATAGCTAATTCCTATTATAAAATTCTCATCCTAGCATGAAAACCACATCGACGAGACATATCAAATGAGTCACATAACTCCCACACAATGGAAACCAAATCAAAATCACACTCCATTTATTTTCGTGAAAAATAAATAATTTAAATAATTTTTACCCAAAAATGACCACTTATGTCGCTTAAAATAATCAGTTAACAAAAAGAATTTTCATCGTCGATAATAATTTATGTCTAAATATTAAAAATATTTTTCGTTGATCTATTTTCGTAAGCAAAATAAGCGATCATTTTTGTGAAAATATTTTTTGAACTATTCATTTTTCGAAAATCAAATGAAACCCAAAATAATTTCCTACGGACCCGTCGTAACTGGCTAGGAGTAGACATGGCCACGGTTCAGGAACTGCTGGTTTCGATTCGGAACCGGCGGTTCCGGTTCGTGGCCATGTATGAACCAGAACCACAAGGGGCGGTTCCGGTTCCGATTCTGGTTCGTAATTTAAAAATTAATAAAATAAATTATAAAATAAAAATTGCAGACCTGGTCCTCCATCGGTCGTCGCTCGGGCTTCGCGGCCTTGGCCACGGTGGCGGAGGCGGGGTTCAAGGCGGCGAGGAGATGAAGCGGGAGACGGGGGCGGCAGCAAGGGGGAAAAGGAGGGGGCCAGAAGGAGGGGGCGTCGGCGTCGACAGCTGCGGCCATGGGAGGCGACAACAGCGGCAGGGGTTAGATCTGGGGAGACGGGGGGCGAGTGGAGGAGAAAATGGAAGGAAGCGCAGGATAGCAAGGGGGGAGGAGGAGGGGGCGTCGGCGTCGGCGGCTGCGGCCATGGGCGGGGGCGACGGCGGCACGGGTCAAATCCGATACGGGGGACGAGTGGAGGAGAAAAGGGGAGAAACGGAGGAGGCGTAGGGGAGAGGGGGAAGGAGGGATTTGGAGGAGGAGGACTGGAGGTGGGCGTGGGAACGTGGGACTTGGGAGAGCAGTTTTTTTTTTTTTGGAACCGGGCCCGTAGGCCACGGGCCGGTTCTTGTTCCAAACCGCAGGCCCGATCAACGGGCCGGTCCCGAATTTGACCCGAGCCTGTTCCGAGCCAAAACCGGCCCGTGACCATGCCTAGCTAGGAGTGCATCATGGAATCTTATAAAGAAAAACTCTACACTAAACCAAAACCTTGGCACGAGGAAAAGCCACGATAATAAATTAAGAAAGCGCCAAACTTAATTTCTTTTTTTTTTTGTGGGGCGGGGGGGGCAACAATCTCGTCCCCCATGTGGTGCGCCACACTCAATCCATAGATGCCTCCGACGGTGCCAACTGTAACATTGCTGTCGGAGACAAAAAGAAACGACCAACCCCTCCTTCCTTCTTCGCTCCGTTTCTTCTCGCTTTCCTCCGCGCGAGCCAGCCAGCCAGCCAGCCAGCCAGCAAGAACTCACCACCGCTCTGCGGCGAAAGAAGCTTTCTCTCTCTAGGTCATTCCCCACTCACTCTCTCTCTCTCTCTCTCTCTCTCTACCACTCAAGCCACGATTATTCCCCCTCCTCTTTATTTTAATCCCAACCCTAGTTGAGGATAACTCGCTCCTCGTTAAAGTCGTCACCTCCCATCCTCATTGTCACGCTGTGAACTAGAGAGAGAGAGAGAGAGAGAGAGAGTAGAGAGAGGAGCTTGCGCGAGGCTGTCCACCGACGCGACCCCCCTCCCCAAGATGCACGCCAAGACGGATTCCGAGGTCACCAGCATCGCCCCTTCGTCCCCCACCCGGTCCCCGCGCCGGCCCGTCTACTACGTCCAGAGCCCGTCCCGCGACTCCCACGACGGCGAGAAGACCGCCACCTCCTTCCACTCCACGCCGGCCCTCAGCCCCACCGCGTCCCCGCCCCACTCCCACTCCTCCGTCGGCCGCCACTCCCGCCAGTCCTCCTCCAGCCGCTTCTCCGGGTCCCTCAAGCCCGGATCCCGCAAGGTCAACCCCAACGACGGCTCCCGCGGCGGCGGCGGCCGGAAGGGGGGCGGCGGCGGGCGGAAGGAGTGCGCCATCATCGAGGAGGAGGGGCTCCTCGAGGACGAGGACCGCGAGCGGGGCCTGCCCCGCCGGTGCTACTACCTTGCCTTCGTCCTCGGCTTCTTCATCCTCTTCTCCTTCTTCTCTCTCATTCTCTGGGGGGCTAGCAAGAATCAGAAGCCCAAGATCACCATGAAGGTCCGTACGCTCCATTCCCAGACTTAAACACATTTCCTTTTCTTATTCGTGGGGCTCTTTCTTTCGGAGCATTGGTCCGAGGGATCGCACGCTCGAGTCTCATTTTTGCGAGCGAATTGGCCGAGTCGAGATTTGATCGGTTCCTTCCATGGGTTTTTGCAGAGCATTACCTTCGAGCAGCTCAAGATCCAAGCCGGGTCGGACAGTACCGGAGTGACCACGGACATGATCACCGTGAACTCCACGGTCAAGTTCACCTACCGCAACACCGGCACGTTCTTCGGCGTCCACGTCACGGCGACGCCGGTCGATCTCACCTACTCCAAGCTCACAATCGCCTCCGGCACTGTAAGAGCCCGCCGCACCCCAATCGAAAATTCAACAGATTTCTACCGCTCCGTTCATTCACGGCGATCAATCTCGGTCATTTCCAACTGGGTTTTGTTTTTTTTTGTTTTTTTTTTTTTTTTGCAGCTGAAGAAGTTCTATCAGGGAAGGAGGAGCCAGAGAGTGGCGTCGGTGTCGGTGAGCAGCGACCAGATCCCCCTGTACGGGAGCGGATCTGGGCTGAGCAGCTCGTCGGACGTGCCGACCGTGCCCGTGCCCCTCGGCCTGAGCTTCGCCGTCCGATCCAAAGCCTACGTCCTGGGGAAGCTGGTCAAGCCCAAGTTCTCCAAGCAGATCGACTGCTCCGTCACCTTCGATCCCAAGAAGCTCAACGTGGCGATCTCCCTGGCCAAATCTTGCACATTCAGCTGAGAAAAAGAAGTAGAAAATTTTGTTTTTCTTTTTTTCTTTCTTCCTTTCTTTCTTTCTTTCTTTTTGGGGGGGTTAATTACAGCTAAGCGGGCAGGTCAAGGGTAGTTCGGGCAGGGAACGGGTGACGCGGTTTCGAACTTTTTGGGCTGCCCGGAGTGCCCCGCGGTTCGGTGCGGTGGGGGGGTCGTTGTGACCTGGTGACCGGGAGTGGCGGTGGCCGCTCCTTTATTTTTTTGTCTATTCTTTTCTTCTTCTATTTAATATGTGGCGATGATGGATGAATAAGTTTTTTCTTTTTAAAAAAAATATGGGACAAAGTATGGATCCCATTGTTTTACTGGAAGCATCATTGTCTCGTTGCTTTTTAAATATGTCACCGGCTCATCTCGTGTACAGACGTGAAGTCAAACGGAATTATATATATATATATATATATATATATATATATATATATTTTTTTTTTTGTTCGAGCGAATTTTCTCGTGTTTAGTTTTGCCCTAATTTGTGTAGCTTCTTTGTAATGGGGGCATCTGATCTGCGTTCGGTCGCCGAGACAAGAATTGAAATAGAGAGAACGAGACGCGTGTGATAAGAAATTCTCTCTGACTTCATATCCCATGGCTTGATTGCTACTTGACTTGGATATAAAGATTGGATGGTGATATTGTCCCAACCCTACCGAGGTGATATGCCCCAAGCGGCGCGCGCGCACGGTTCCGTCTAGCATGGGCTCTTTCCATCCTATCGATCGCAACATGGTAAATTAGTTGCATCAAAAGACCTTTCAAATGCGTTTCCATCAAATATTTTGTAAAGTTGCTTTTTAATGTGCTTTTTAATTACATGCTACGGTTTACCAAACAATCTTTACTTTTCATGAAAAACCCTCTAAATTAAAGTCCTTTACATTTCTTCAAATGTTCATAACTGAACCAAACGCACTCTATCGTTAGAATTACAATTAGGATGCTAAATGTGACTTAAAAAGAGAAATTTAAGCTATGTGGTGCACATATGAGCGCCCCGTATAAATGTAACATGCAAAAAGATACTTTAACCAGCAAATATCACATGGAAAAAGTGCGATCGAGTGCCCAACTACTCTTTCGACATGTGAACATGAACAGGGAATTACCTAATCAATCCTAAAATTATTGTTACATATCAATTCAGCGATAAATAATTCATTTTTGCCAAGTATATTATTACACCTTCGTGTGGAATTCGCTGATGTGGCACGCGACAAACTGAATTGGCTTCCGTACAATATGTTGAGAACTTATTGAACAATTTCCCTAACAGATAACAATGCACCCTATAAATTAAACCTAGATGGCAAGTGCGTGTGATTTTTATCGCACAAATCCATGGGAAAATTATCAATAAAATACGTAGCTAAACATTCGCAAAAGTCAATAAATTGATATCCAGTGGCCTCAATTCATATCGTGGTGACAAGTCTTTATCCTCTTCTTCTCAAACTCTCTGTTCTCTGTTCAACCAAGTTCCCATCATTATATTTCACGAACAAAATCTGGGACATGGAGCTCTTCGAATACCATCTACGCCAAAGCGTAAGAATTAGTACTCGAACTGAATCCATTTCAACCACAAGACCCATGCCAAGTCTTGCTCACAAGAACATCCCGACAAGATGCCCATCTAAGCGCATTCAGACAAGACAAAGTTCTCTCCCATAGAATCTCGGAATGAAGATGCACGATCTCGACATTAACTAAGGAGCCCAAGTTCAAGGCGATTCGGCCAAACTACAAAAGTAGAAATTCACCGACGATTGATTAAGAAATAGGCATGATCGAAATGCAAGAAAAGTGCAGGTTCTCACCTAGTGAAATTTGTGGACAACGATGGACAGCGGCGATTTCCTGGGTTGGTCACGGTTCTTACTTGGTTGGGCATTTTGCAAAGTTCTGTGAGAAGGAACACTCTGATAAAAGCAGGCATATGACAGATGATCCAGGCTGCCATGGTCACTTGTTAAGAGCTGAAGCAAGGGAATACAACCCACTCTAGAAACTTTTCTACGCTAAACCAGAGGATGCAAGCACGAAGGATGAGGTAATCCCAACCCTATGCTGCAACTAGTGTCCTATGATCCCAGGGGAAAGAGCCTTTTGATCCCCAATGCTGGGAAAATGCAGAGCAAGAGAGGACAACTGTATGCGCAGGAGGAAGAGTGGATAGGGATGGGTGGCACCTCCTTAGGTCACGTTCCAGAACAGAACTTGATGCTGAGCATGATCCCAGCTCATACAGAAGTGACTGCTGAGGCCCCAAAAGAAACTCATAATAACAGCAGCAAGAAAACAAAACTAGCACGCCAGAAAAGCAGAGAAGGTACAATCCTTATGCATCCCAGAAGGTAAGCTCTCTTGCCTTGGATGAGACCCAACTCTTAGAGACTCTGATACATGTTTTGAATGACTCACAGACATGGGCTTTAATGGCTAGCCCTAAAAAGTTACCGGTTTCCCGTGAAAATATTAAGCAGGAATTGTTAGGGGTTTAGCACACCCCAGATATTCTAGGCATTAAGAGCCTTAGTGGCTCAGGAACGGCCTAGTGTCATCTTTCTGATGGAAACAAAAAACCAAGCAGTAGTACTTTAGAGTATAAAGAGACGACTGAATTTTCAGAATAGTGTTGTGGTGAACCCAACAGGACTTGGAGGGGGATTAGCAGTTTCTTGGACTGATGAGGTATCTTTGTATGTGGAGCAGGCTTCATCTGAGGCTATTGACTTAATGTGCGCAGAAAAGGACATTAAAAAACATATGAGAATTACCTTTGTGCATGCAACAACTGTATACCAAGAACGGTTGCACCTTTGGGAAGAGCTACAAAGAGTCACTCAAACCAGATCTCTTGGATTTGCATGGGTGATTCTTAATGAAAATTTGTATTCCTGGAAAAAGATTGGAAGAAGGATGGCTGGAAACTACAAGTTAGCCACGTTTCTTTATTTTATTAACAACTGCTCTCTTATGGATCTAGAATGCAAGGGAAGCACTTTTACATGGGTGAATAACAAGGATGGGGATGATCTTGTCAAAGAAAGACTTGACAGATCTCCATGCAATGTAGAATGGAGAGTGATATTCCCAAGTGCTGAAGTCTGCTTTACCTACTATTGGTTCGGACCAGCCCCTTGTTGGTATCACTCTCGTCAGAATCAGGTTAAAGGCAAAGGGAAATCAAATTTGAAGCATTTTGGTTGAAAGATGCAGAATGTGAACAGGTTGTACAGTCGGTGTGGAGCCTTCAGGAATTAGAAAGTGCACATTTACACTTGAAATTACAGAAAGTATCAGAGCTTTAAAGCGGTGCTGCAAGAAGAAATTCTCCAATGCCTAACGCCAAATCAATTTTCTGAAAAGGGAGATCCAGGAGATAACCAATTCTTAGACACTAAATCACAACACGAAGAGGGTACAACAACTAAACTTGCAAATAGAGAACCTATGGAAACAAGAAGAAATGTAATGGGGTACACATTTAAGAATCAACTGGCTGAAATGGGGTGATAAGAATACACAGTATTTCCATGCAACCACAATTCAGAGGAAACAAAAAAACAAAATCTCTGCGCTTAAATTAACTGAAGAAAAATAGTGCCAAGAAGCGGAACGGTTGAAAAAAACAACAATGGCTTTCTTCCGGTCATTATACAGCATTGTGAGTGCAAGGAACTTCCAGCTAGTGCTAGACCAATGCCTTAGTTTGGTAACGGATCATATGAATCAAAGTCTGTTGAGAGGAGTGACTATGCAGGAAGTAAAGGAGGCTACTTTTCAACTAGGTACGTTGAAAGCTCCAGGACCAGATGGACCAAAAGGGCAATTCTATCGGCATCACAAGGAAATCATTCAAATTGTGTATTCAATCTAGTCATATCCTTCTTTGATACTGTACTTCATTCCCAAACTTGAATAAAACCCATGTTGCTTTAATGCCCAAAAACCTCAATTCAAAGAAGATAGATCAATTTCAGCCCATCAGTCTATGCAATTTCGGCTGAAAAATCATTTCTAAAGTCAAATCGTCTAAAACTATGGCTTCTGACTTGATAGCAATGGAGCAAAGTGCCTTTGTGAGCAGTAGACAGATCCAAGATAATATCTTAGTGGTTCAACAGGAACTTCACCCACTTAGAATTAAGAGGAGGAAAAAGAAATTTCGGGCCATTCTGAAGCTAGATATGAAAAGAAGGCCTACGACATGGTTGAATGGGATTTCCTAAAAGCCTTCTTGTTGAAGTTGGGATTCAATGGAAGACGGCTATCATGGGTCATTCAGTGTGTTACCATTGTCTCTCTCAGTGTAAAGTTCAAAGGAGAGCCCCTCCCATATTTCAAATCGTCGAGAGGACTTCAGCAAGGCGATCCATTATCTCCATATTTATTTAAACTTATGGCAAATGTGCTCTCTTTCCTGATGAAGAGTGCAGTTGAGGATGAAAGTTTCAAGGGCATCAGACTCGATAGTAATTGCCCAACATTGACCCATCGATTGTTCAAAGATGATTCCATATTTTTACCTAAATGTGAAGTTTAGAGAATGTCAAAACCTAGCTTCTATCCTACATCAATATTGCTTTGCTACAGGCTAGGAGATCAATCCGAACAAACCAGGAATCTATTTCAGTGCTGGATGTCCAAATCAGTTGAGGAGAACATGGCTCTAGAAATGAGAATCCCAGAAATCGCCAAAACAGGAAAGTTCTTGGTATCCCTTTGGACTTGGGCCACCCTAAGAAGTAGCGGATGTTTGTATGGATCATGAGCTCATTTGGTTCAACTTTGCAAATGAGCATTGGAGAATATAAATACCTTTAGGTTAAAAATCCATGGGGAAATGTAAATGACATTTAGTAAAAAATCCTTTGTAAAGTTACTTTGACCCAAGTAATGTTTGGTTTTTTTTTTGCAAAGGGCTTTGGGATTTTCTTTTTTGTTAAAAAAAAGCTTACCCTTCGCCACAGCCGGTAAAGGGCTACGGCCGCCGGCAAGCCAGATCTAGCGCCGGTGGCCGTCACCCGAGGTCGGGCAACCTTAGCAAGGGTCACGCGACCTAGGCGGCCCTTGCCGGGGGTCACCCGACCTCAAGCAACGAGGCCTGAGTTTGCGCAACCTCAGACGGCCATTGCCCAGGTCGAGCAACCTCGCTAGCCCCTCGCCAGCCCTTCGTCGTCCAAATCCGGTGTTATTGGCCACCCTTGCCAGCTCCCCTTGCGCAAAGAAGATGAATAGTAAAAATGAGGGGCAAAATCATAATATTAAAGAATAAGTTAAGGTAGTTTGGGAAGACAAAAATTGATTTTAGCATTTGCCAAATGCTGAAAAGCCCAAATCTAGTCCCGACCAGTTTTGAGCTTTAAGCATTCCCAATGTTGGCTTTCGGCTAAAAGCCCATTGGGAATACTTGCCAAATGCCCTAGTTTTTTTTCCTAAGGAGCTTTTGAGAGAATGCTGAACTAAATGGGTCTATGGAAAGAGTAAACATGAAGTTAGAATGATGGAATGAAAAGTTTATTTCTAAAGCTGGAAATGAGATTTTGATTAAAGCAATGGTGTAGGCATTGCCACAATATGCTATGTCGATCTTCAAGATTCCAATCTCCATATGTGGAGCTATAGAGCAAAAGATAGCATCTTTCTGGTGGAAAACACATGTTTCCAAAGCTGTCGCACATTGGAAGAAACGGTAGACACTGAAACAAAGGTAAGACAGAGGATGTCTGGGCTTCAGAGACCTCCTCACCTTCAGCAAAGCTATATTGGGTAAACAAGTTTGGAGAGTTAAGCCCCGAATGCATAATGAAGCAAAGTGCTGAAAGGACTTTATTTCTTGCATTGTGATTTCCGGCATGCAGGGAATGGCTCTCACTCATCTTGGGGTTAGCAAAGTCTAATAATGGGTAGAGATGCCGTTTCGAAGGAAATGAGATGGTCCAGTTGGAAATGGAAGCAAATTAAAATCATGAACATCGTATGGTGGCAGAATTGATTAACACAGAGGACGCACAATAGAATGAACAGTTTACTACAAAACAACTACGATGAGCGAACAATGAATGATATTTTAGCAATTTTTCTGTAGACTACCTTAACGGGGGATAAGGTGGTCTGGACCTGCACTCGGTCACGAAGCTACTTGGCTACGATCAACTTAGACAGACCAACAATCATCTTCCTCCCGGACCCCAAAATCTCTCTGGAACAAGGTATGGAAACTGAAAACAATTCCCAAAATCAGACTTTTTATGTGGGGTGTTTGTCAAATGCCCTATCAACCAGAGTAAATTTGTCCTAGAGAAAGATAACACCTGAGCCGTTATGAACCCTGTGCCGAAAGAAGCCCGAGACGGTGGAACACTTATTCCTTCTCTGTCAGTGGTAAAAAAAGGTCTTGTCAAATACTGAATTCGACACTCAGTTCTCAAATCAGCATGTTATCAGAATCGAAGAATGGGTGTTGAACTAAAGAAAGTTTGCCTCAAAGTCTCAACCTTTCGAGCTTATATCAGTCGTGCTTTAGAATATCTGGCTTGCTCGTAACTCCTCTGTCTTCAAGAACCAGCACCCAGAACCAACCAGTAGAAGCGCTTCAGCCATTGCCAGGTATCAAAACTACTCAAAATGGAATAGAGGCGCAAAAGAGAGAGGTCGAAAATCAGAGGACTCAGCCATGAAATGGAGACCGCTGGAACCAGCAGCGCCAAAGGTGAACATCTATGGATCATACATGGAAGGATCGACAGAACGAGGGATAGCATGTGTTCGTCGTGACTTCGAAGGAAGATTTGCTTGAGGGATTCGCACCTTCTGACACTTTCACTCGCCCTACCCATCTAATAAAAGAAAAAAAAAACATGCACACACACATATAAATACTCATTGAATTGGAATCGCATTTCCATCGGAAAACAGAAACTTTCAAAGCACCTGACTCTTTGGCGACGAAGCTAATAAAACTCTGAGGTGCGCTCCTGCACGGTCTCCTTAATGTCCTCGGTGACCTTGCCATTGGCAGGGAGGGCCTTCTTCAGGATGTGGCCTAATGTTGGCAAAAGGGAGATACCTATCCTGCTCGCGAATGCCGTTGCGAGGGCTGCGGTCGCCACTCTTGTGGCTGTCGCTGCCGGGACTAGCCGGAGCCTCCGCCATCGTAGCGCCTGGATTTAGCAGCCTGAAATAAACGGTGAGCATCGTGAGAAAGCTCCATCGTCGACGCAAGGCACCGGAGCATTGGCGAGAGGGAAGGACTATGAGCGGGAGTTTAAATTGCCAACGGTGGCCGTCCCTTGCTCCTCTCTTTCTTCTGTGATCCTGTATACTTTTATTTTATTTTATTTTTTTTTTTTGATAACCCAGGGAACCCCCGCACGGCCGACAGCCGGGGAGTAAACCCTGGGGGCGACACGTGCTAGCCACCACACACGTGCCACCGGTTAAGTCACCCTGCGGCGCCCGGGATTCGAACACTCAACCTTTTGCGAGAGGAAGAGTGCGCGCTCTAGCAGCGCCACCCAGGTGGGTGGTAATGTATACTTTTATTCTTTTGGAAAAAAACAAGATTTTTTTCAACGACATTAGTAAAGCTCTCAAGCCCTTCGCATCATCCTTCTCTCACCGCTCCCCACCTTGGCATCTCACCATTCTGCAACTCTCCCTTCTGTCCTGTTCTTGCAATATACAGCTCTTCTCGCCGTGGCTCTTTTTTTTGCTCTGTTTTTTCCTTTTTGTGCAAACAGTGATGTTTTACTCTTTTGCTTGGTTTCAGCTCCTTGATGGGTTAAAGATTTCTACCCAATCTCCCCAATCTTGACACAGTCTTGCTCGACTCGCCATTCGCCGGAGACTTCCCTGAGCCGATTTCACAGAGACTGAGAGAGAGATAAACGGCAAAAGAAACATGCGAATAGAATCACACCCGGGAAAGAAAGAAAGAGTGGACACGTGCATGCATGTCCTTAAGACGCTTCATTCGGACTTTGTGATGTCGAAATAAAAAGATGTTCCGGTCCTTCTCCGGGAAGAAAAAATAAGCTGAGGAGGGACAAGAGATGTGTGGGTAAACCGGTCATCGGATCATTAAATAACAAATCCTCACAAATGGAAACACCCGTCCTATTTGGAAAGCAATCGACGGTTTTTAATTTTTAGAGATTGCATTTCTTTTTTTAACAATAGTGCCTCCATTTCGGTGGCTGAAAAATCACGTCCGCGAGCATTTGGCCGTGAGCTCAGGCCTTTATTGGAGATTGACTTGGCTATTTTATGCCCTTATTTTAAATAAGGTTCACTTTGAACCTTTTTTTTAAAAAAGATTGGCCGCACTTTATGCCATCCCCTATGACCAATTTAAATGAAATTCTTAACTAGGCTTATATTTAACTCGATGTGGTGATGCTATTCCTAAAATTGTTTTTTTTTTTATAACCCAAGGAACCCCCGCACGGCCGACAGCCGGGAGGTAAACCTTGGGGGCGACACGTGCTAGCCACCACACACGTGCACCGGTTAAGTCACCCTGTGGCGCTTGGGATTCGAACACTCAATTTTTTGCGAGAGGAAGAGTACCCTCTCCAACAGCGCCACCCAGGCGGGTGGTATAAAATTGTTTCTAGTATGTAAATGCAATAAAGGACATGAATGAATAATTATGCGATATGATATTCATATTGATGGGTCAACTTCTATTTGATCCAATCCCTTATTTTTATGAAATGCATGAGAAATCTTTAGGCAAAAACTTAAATGTCGACAGTGCGTAAATACTAATTTGACCACATAATAATATGTGAATTCAATCTCATGGCGGCATGCAGCTGAGAATATGTACAATCCCAGTGTTACAATAAAATTTGCGAATCAATCAGCACACCGACCGATCGCCTTCTCTGTACACATGAATAACATCTAAATATGGACATTACAAGCCAGGGGTCTCTTTTCCTAGAATCGACATAGATATAAATATCCCAAGAGATTTACACAAATTTCTCAATGTCAATCGGATAATTCCGATAATAAAATGAAAGCATATCCCATAAAGATTTCATCAGAAACAATTTTGATTTTCAAACTTGATAATTTTTTATTCAGCTAAACTGATTCTTGGAAAAAATATATATAAAAAAACTCTCCCTATCCCAAAAATCCCCCAATACCCCCTTCCAATTTTAAATTTCCCAATTTTTTTTTTGTTTTGGCCGAATGCGATTTCCCAAAAATTTAGAAATTAGAATACCCCGATTATATTCCCGAAATTAAACTAATCCCGAAACCTAACCATTTACGAGCCTCCTTCCTCGCTCGCTTCTCTACCATGGCGTTTCTTCAACAATCCCACCACCAAGCCCCGCGGCAGAACCAGGAGCAGCCGCCAGACGCCTTCCGGTAAGAACCGCCTCTCCTGCCCTTCGGAATCATCGTACCATCTTCGGATCCATCGTCGATTCTTGTCTTGATTCGCGGTCTCCGTTTCCCCCCCGCAGGAATTCGTACCCGGTGGACGCTCCGGTCGCGCCGCCCGTCTACTACGTGCCAGGGGATGCGCAAGATCAGTCTCGGCATCCTCCGTACGTCCCCGAAGGTGAGGAATTCCGCCGTCTCCGCCTTTGGGTTTTTTCGTTTCGGTTTTGTTTGATTGGGGAAGCTTGTTTTTTCGCTGTGGAATGGAAATTGGGATTGAACCGTCTTTCGTATTGTGACCTAATTGGGAGAAAAAGAGAAACTTTAGGGTTCTTGTCTTTTTGGGCTCGCGTGAGCTCAATGTGGGCTTGATTCTTTGCTAATTTGGCCAGCCGAAATGCGGGGAGTACGATTAAGTTTGGTTTTCGGATAGTTCGTAATCTTGGACGGACCTGCAAGAAACTGGTTTGTTCAATAATAACTCTCTAAATACCGGCATAGTACTAGCAAGAGTGCGATGGGCTCAAGTGATCGGTTCATAATTTTGTGTCGGACAGGCGCTTTTGTTGGGTGTACTGAATAATTTCCTTGTGGGTATTGTCTATTGAACCTGCGGGTTCATTTACTACTTGCCACGTATGGTTTTGGTTTCAGTAAATGGTCTTGTCTTTGCGCCGATTCCTATGTGTGCCACTGCCACGGATGGAGGTGATGGAGGAGCTGATTTGCAGTATGATTATGGGCTGGAACCAAAGAGGAAGAAGCTGAAAGAGTGGGACTTTCTGGATAACACGTCACAAGTATCCTCTCTTGATCTGCTGCAAGCACGGCCAATCTCGGTGGGCTTAGGTTTGTCTCTCGATAACCGCCCGCTGCTGTCTACGGGAGACTCTGTGCTGGTATCTCTTATTGGGGACGATGTTGATCGCGAATTACACCAGCTTGATGTCGAGACCAACCGATTTCTTAAACTTCAGGTGTTGCGTTTATATTGGCATTATTAGCTTTTGTCTGGTTTTATACGAAACAGAGGATTGATTTGGTAATTCCATGTTTACGAAAATTTGTGGCTTGCTGGTAAAATTTTTCTCACCATGACACTTAGTTTGGAAGGAATGATTAGGAGGGAATAAGAAGGATTTTGGAAGGAATGATTAGGAGGGAATAAGAAGGATTCAGATAATTACAAAAGAAATAAAAAAAAAAGGAAATAGAGAGATTGAGTTAAAATGTTGTTTGGATGCTAACTAAGTGGAAGGAATGGAAATGAATGCAAAATGACCCGGATATCTTTTAAAATAATGGTGTCCACAGTAAAGAAGAAATTTCTTTATAAGTTGCATAAATACTTTCTTTTCTTCTCGCTACATCTTTGTCATTCCAATTAAAGGCACGATCATATGAAAATCCTCTCTCTTTCCTACCAATGCCTCCTACTATACTGAGCGTTAGATTGTCAATTGATGCAAGGATTTCCATGATTGCAGATAATTGGGTTCTCTAACATGAGGCCCTTGTTATACTTCTATAGGCCGGGTTCATCATTTAGTCTAAGAAACTGGAATGATTGTCCTCTTAGTTGTGACATCAATCTTTTGCATTGTGACAAATAGAAGTGTGGAAGCTCATTTTATGGAATGATGACCAATAATTCCTCATCTTCATCTTTAAGAAACATGAGTGAATGTCCTCCTTTGCTTGATTAAAATCTTGTGGCTCACACATTTTTACTTTTTTTAAATCTTAAAATAAGCACTTGAAAATTTCACAATATGTGGATTCACGTATAATTTTTTTCTATAAATTTTTAGTTTGATTAATATTTTAATTTTTGGGGAAAGCAAAAAAGTTCACTGAAGCCGACACAAACAGGCCCTTAGTTGTAAGTGAAGCTATTTGGTTGCAGTTTCTTCTTGATAATCTCTGATATTTATACTGGATTTGGTTAAATTGGACTGTGGACTCTTTTATTGATTGTTTTATGGATTGTTCTGTCAGCCTGGGTTTTGTTGCTGTCAGTATCAATGAGGGCACTTCTTGTCGGGTGACAATTGGAACAATACTATTCACTGCTTAAATTTCTTCTGCTCCCTTTTCTAGTGTTGTTCTTTTGTCTGATTTCTTCAACCCATGAGCATTGTTTTCATAGATCAATTTCTTTGTGCTTGAACGAGTCTGACATCTTTGTTTTTAGACCGATCGAATGCGGCAAAGTGTCCTTCAGAAGATCAGATCTACCCAACTCCAGACTCTCTCTCTTCTGGAAGATCAAGTAATTCAGAAACTAGGGGCGAAGGAAGCAGAGGTCGAAAGCATTAACAAGAAGAATGAAGAGCTTGAAGAACGCATAAAGCAGTTAACTTTCGAAGTAGATGCTTGGCAGCATCGGGCTATTAACAGTGAGAACATGATTGCAGCCATCAACTATAACTTGCAGCAGATTTATGCTCAAAGTAGAGATAGTAAAGAAGGGTGTGGTGACAGTGAGGTCGATGATACAGCTTCCTGCTCCAATGGCCATGCCATGGATTTCCACAGCCTGCTGGGCAAAGAGAAAACTAGCTCTCAGGAATCAATGAGTTGTAAGGTTTGCAGAGTTAACACAGTAAGCATGCTGTTGTTACCTTGTCAGCATCTCTGTGTATGTAAGGACTGCGAGAGTAAGGTCAGATTTTGTCCTCTGTGCCAATCATATAAACTTTTCGGCACAGAGGTCTTTATGTAACAAGGTACATACGAAAGCTCCTGATGTGATATAGTTAAATTGCTAGTTTTCGCTCTGTGGTTGTTTGTTTGTTATGATTGTCTAGCTTCATTTCTATAAGCACTTTTCCAGTTTTCAAAGGGTCTTTGCTTTTATATGATATTGCACATTAATAGCTGGTAACTCTTGTTGGGTAGCATATCTCCAATTAATTTTTTCTTTTTGCAGAAGTTTTTGTCTGTTCATGTTGGCATTTCTCCTTAATAATAGTAGTTGTAGTTGAATCATTGGATTGAGATGGCAATTACATTGCATGCAGTGTATGAAATGGCAACGACTTGGACCTTGCTGTATTTTCGAGGATGATATATTGTAGTACTGGTCATATTATCCTGTCTGTCAGAAAATAGTAGTATAGTTGCAGAGATCAGATGGTTGGAAGGGTGTTCACGGGCGGCGACAGTTTATGCTACGGATCGTTATGTCTTAGTTCCATTCCAGCATCACATTGTCTGTTTGGTTAATATCCCAACCAAGTTGAACTGTTCTTTTTTTTCCTTAAACATCTTCAGAACTCAAGGAGAGCTCAATTGGAAATTGTTGTTTCTGCTATTTTATGATTGCATTTTACTTGATTACAATCATCATCATACATTGCACCGTTGAAGTCTATCTTTATAACTATCTGTCTACCTTGGGGGATATGTGTCTTTGAGCATTTTGCTATTGACTTGGATGATCCTCCATCATCTATTCTTTTGTCTTCCTTTGCTCTAATTGCCGGCATCCATTACAGTTCCCCGAACTTATCTGCATTCACGTTCGTTAATCTATTTTCTTCTCTCTACCACCGCATGGGACATGAGTTTGTGTTCCTTTCACATTGTTTTGCGATGAGCGGATGAGAGTTGCATGTCTTGGCGACTGCTCCTTGTGGATAGGCCTCTCTGGCTGTCGAATACATACAGTGACGAATCTAACTTTAGGTTCACTTTCTGGCCCAAGAAGTAAAAGCTTTTGAGTTCACTGACCCACCGTTTGCACAAGGGGTGAGCATGGTCCAACCAGACGGTTCCCAATATGAAATCGGGAATCGCTTACTAAGGACCGGTTCTGAGAAATTGGAATCGGGAATTCGATGGATCTACCTGGGAACTAGATCGGTCCTCACAGGAACCAACGGTCCGGTCCAGTTCCGGGTGGTTTGAGCGGTTTCTGGCTCCTTTACACACTCCTAATCTGCATAGTTGATGTAGTGTCTCATCTTTCTATTGATAAAGTCACTCATTGATGAGATCCAATTAAGATTGATTTTCCAAAAATATTGGATCGGAGGGTGAGCTTGAGTGAAAACTTGTAAGTTGAATTATGTAAGGGGTGAGAATAACATTATTGAGTTAGATAAGTATTACGTCTTTGCAAGACACGACAGTTACGTTTCAAGCTCACGATATTTCGTTATCCTTTCACTAGTTGCACGGCGCTTGAACATAACCCTGGAAAGGTAGAGCGCTTTCAACTTTAATTTTTAAAGGAGGCATAGTAACCTTGTCATATATATGAGAGAGAGATATTTTCATGGAGAAGAGTCTCAAAATCATGCCCAGGTTATGACAAAAAAAAATTCATGCCCATGCAAAGTAACTTAGAAAAACACCTAACTAAGGTTTACTTAGTGACAAGGGTATTTTCCTGTTTTCGGCTTAGAAAAAAAGATATCATAGATTCGGTTATAGTCCTAGAAAACTCAGATTTAAGTAGGAGGTCACAACGATGAGTTGATGTGATAATTTCCCTTCATATAGATGATTAATTACGGCCGTGATCTTGAATTACCCAAAAGAGAAAAGAAAAGTGATGACAAAGAGAGGGTGAAGATGCTTTTCCCTGCACGATTATAACTCTCTTCAATCATTTCCATCTCCACTATCCACCTCCGCCCACAGCAAATGCAAAGCCAACGTGTCTAAGAGCCAGTTTGGTTCAATTTTGTAAATGAGCATTGGGATAATGCAAATACCTTTAGATTAAAATCTCTTGGAGAAATACAAATGGCGTTTGGTAAAAAAATTTTTTTAAAGCTACTTTGACCTAAATAGTATTTGGCTAATTTTTTTTTTGCAAAGAGCTTGTGACGTAGCGTTCCGCGAATAATTCAAGCAAAATCTTGTTTAAAGAGAAAAATCTCGAAATTCAATATTGACGATAATAATGTTCTGTCTTCAAAACAAACCATAAACACCCTTTCATAGGGGTTAAATCTAATTACAATTGGAAACCTAATCATAATAGGAAAGTTACCTAATCTGAATTGAAAAGCGTAAAACATCAAAATTAGGAAACTGCCTTTTTTTAATTAACTCATAAAAAATATCCGATGTCGTCGACCGGGTCCACCTGTTCTAGTCACACCACCGTTTCGCCTTCCGTTTAGACTTCTGCCTGTCCAATCGGTCCAGAAACGCACCACTAATAGATTTCGCATCATTCTCCTCCACTTGAAAAGAACTCGTCCTCGAGTTAAAATCAGAATCTAGATATAACGGCTCTGTGGATTCATGAAACGGTGACAAATCAACAACATTAAAAGTGTTGGATATGCCCATGCTATGTGGAAGGTCTGTAATATAAGCATTATCGTTGATCTTCTTGCTGACAGCGTAAGGTCCATACTTCTTTGGCTGTAATTTATTGTAAGATCTAGCTGGTAATCGCTCTTTACGAAGAAAAACCATGACTTGTTCACCTATCGCAAATACCTGCTTTCGCCTGTGCTTATCTGCTCCAGCTTTATACTTCTGATTAGTTTCCTCCGGCTTCTGTTTGACTTCATGATGTACTTCCACAATCTGTTTAGTTATATAATCCGTTACTACACTTTTATCCACTCGTTTAGGCAACTGTACCAAATCTAGAGTATGCTGAGGCGCCTTTGTATAAACAACAGAAAAAGGCGACCTGCCAATAGAACTGTGAACTGCATTATTATAAGCAAACTCTGCTTGTGATAAAATAGCATCCCATTGCTTCGGCTTATCTCCACAAATGTTTCGAATCAAGTTTCCTAGAGTTCTATTAACCACCTCTGTTTGCCCATTAGTCTGCGGGTGAGCAATGCTACTGAAATTCAAAGATGAATCAAACAACTTCCACAAAGTTCGCCAAAAATGCCATAGAAATTTACTATCCCTATCTGAGGTAATAGATTTGGGCACACAGTGTAAACAAATCACTTCCTTAACGAATAATCTGGCCACACTTAGTGCATCAGAAGCCTTCTTACAAGGAATGAAGTGCGCCATATTGGAAAATCTGTCAACCACAACGAAAACAGAATCTAAGCCTCTTTGTGTTCGTGGTAAACCAAACACAAAATCCATAGACAGATCTTCCCATATATTATTAGGGACAGGTAATGACATATATAAACTTGTATTATTAGATTTCCCCCTTAGCAGTCTAGCAAACATACCACTTTTG
Source organism: Syzygium malaccense (assembly GCA_031216405.1). Lineage (NCBI taxonomy): Eukaryota > Viridiplantae > Streptophyta > Magnoliopsida > Myrtales > Myrtaceae > Syzygium > Syzygium malaccense. The sequence goes on from CM062258.1 coordinate 12,590,038, forward strand.
TACGTACCTACTGACATCTCTAAGCAATTGGGGCCAGTAAAATCGCTCCCGGACTGCAGCAATAGTTTTATCACAGCCTAGATGTGTAGCTATTCTACCATCATGTAAATCCCGAATTACCTTCTCTCGTAATGATGTCCGAGGAAGGCAAAGTTGATTCATAAGCCTCATGAAAGTGCTTGGAGTATTGGAAAGTCCGAAAAGCATCACTAACCATTTGTACAACCCCTCCTTTGTTTTGAAAGCTGTCTTCCACTCATCTCCGGGTCGAATCCGAATCTGATGGTACCCATTCTTCAAATCTAGCTTCGAGAACCACTTAGCACCGTGCAACTATCCAATATGTCATCCAATCTCGGAATTGGAAACTTGTAACCCACGGTTATCTTATTAATGGCCCTGCTATCTACACACATCCGCCAACTCCCATCTTTCTTAGGAGTCAGCAAGGCCGGAACAGCACATGGGCTCATGATATTCTGAATGTGTCCCTTTTGCAACAACTCCTCTATCTTCTCTTTTAGAATCTCGCTCTCTTTTGGACTCATCCTATAGTACGGTAAATTTGACAAACTAGCACTAGGAATTAAGTCTATATGGTGCTGAATATCGCGCATAGGCGACAACCCATCTGAAATCTCTTTAGGCATCAGTTTGCTAAATTCCTTCAACAAAGGCCTGACTGCTTCAAGTTGTTCCTCCACTTGTAATTCAGCCTCAGTCTCAATTGTTTGTTTCACGACCAGCACGTGAATCTGTCAGGTCTCCTTAACCTCAGCTTCAAATTTCCTTATAAGGGTAAGAAAATTATTTTCAGCAAATTGTTTTCTTTTATTCTTCAGTGCCAGCAACATATACTTCACTCCATCCTTCACAAGGTTATACTGATTGCTCCTTCCCGGATGCTGAGCATCTACATCAAATTGCCACGGTCTCCCAAATAACACATGACATACATCCATGTCTACTACATCATAATACAGCTCATCAGGATACTTTCCAATGGAGAATGAAATTTTACATCGTTTAGTCACCTGAATGCTTTCTGCTCCAAATTTAATCCATCCTAATGTATAAGGATTAGGATGCTTCTCCACGGGTATCCCTAGCTTCTTCACTACCTCCTTCCCAATGATATTCTTCATACTTCCACTATCAATAACCACAGCAAAGATCTTTCCCAGAATGGTGCACCTGGTTTAGGATAACTAATGGCACTGCGAATCATCTTTCTGTTTTGGGGCCAACATTATTCTACACACCACACAATTTACTTGCTTCTCTTCTTCATCTTCAAAATCATCGTCCTCACCATCTGGCGCACAACAATATCCATCTTCCTCCTCTTCTCTCGCTGTTACGTTTACAGTCTTTCTCTGAGGGCATTCATTAGAACGGTGCCCAGGCTTATTACACCTGTAATACTTTATCGTGACGAGTTTAGTATAAGGGTTAGGGTTCGCAATTTTCTGTGCTTGTGTTCTCTTATTCCTCGGCTCGTTCATAAGGCGCTTTTCTACCGCCTTATCTTCCTGATTTCGCCCTATGTTAAAACAATTATTGAAACTACTCTTTTCTACCGAACTGCTATCTCGATAATTTTCGTAGCCTCTTTGTCTCTTATCTTACTGCATCAATTCTGCTTTCATCACCATATTCTTGGCTTCAGTTAAGTTTTGCAGAAATTGCACTCCAAATTTATCTCGAATGAAGGGTTTCAAACCATCGAGATATCTGGCCGCCTACTGTCCCTCTGTTTCTAATAAATTATTCCGCTCCGCAAATCTCATAAATTTGGCCGTATACTCATGCACAGTCCGATTGCCCTGCTGGCAACGTTGGTACTGCTAAAACATAATCTGCTCATAGTCGGGTGGAAGGAATTCTTGCTTCAGCAGCCTCCTCATCCTAGTCCAAGTTCGAACTCTCTCTTTTCCTTCTCGTTCCCTCCTATTCTGTAATCTCTCCCACCATGCAGACGCACCCTCCTTTAATTTATAGGCTACTAATCGCACCCTTTTCTCACCAGGGGTCTCCATATAATAAAAAAATCTATCTATATCAGCAAGCCAATCCAGAAATTCTTCTATACCCAAACTACCATTAAAATAAGGGATATCGACTTTCAATTTAAAGTCGTTACCTTCATGATCGTCATAGCGTCGTCGTCCATCTCTCCTATCATGCCTTCTCTGAAGTCCTCCCCGACGATTTTTGCCACCACAATCAACATGTTCCTCATCAAAATTTTCAATTTCTTCTTCTTCGAAACTCTCTGAAAACAGAGGGTTATTCTGCCTGCGGACAGGAACAGGCCTATCAACAGGATCACCGCGAGCAAGATCTGCACCCGGCCTTCTGTCGTTCCGCCGATTCCAGTTCACATCAACGCCGAGACCTTCGAATCGTTCTGTTAACTCATCAAATCGTTCTTCGAAACGACGAAGACTTTGATCGAATCGTTGATCCAAGTGTTCTATTAAACGCTGCTCCAAACGTTGCAACGCGTCGTCCCCAAGGGTTGGGGCTCCAGTCTCCTGAGCATTGTCACGAAGACCACCGCCAGTCGCCATAGGCTCTGATACCACCTGATGCAGCCTTCCGCGAATAATTCAAGCAAAACCTTGCTTAGAGAGAAAAATCTCGAAATTCAATATTGATGATAATAATGTTCTGTCTTCAAAACAAACCCTAAACACCCTTTCATAGGGGTTAAACCTAATTACAATAGGAAACCTAATCATAATAAGAAAGTTACCTAATCTAAATTAGAAATCTAATCATAATAGGAAAGTTACCTAATCTGAATTGGAAAGCGTAAAACATCAAAATAAGGAAACTGCCTTTTTAAATTAACTCATAAAAAATATCCGATGTCGTCGATCGAGTCCACCGGTTCTAGTCACACCATCGTTTCGCCTTCCGTTTGGACTTCTGCCTGTCCAATCGGTCCAGAAACGCACCACTAATAGATTCCACATCAGCTTGGGACCCTTTTTTTTTAAAAAAAAAAGTTACCCTTTGCTGGCTATTGCTGCCGGCAAGCCAGATTTGGCGCTGGTGGCCGTCACTCGAGGTCAGGTGACCCCCGGAGAGGGTCGCGCGACCCAGGCAGGTGTCGCTAGTGCCCGACCTTAGGCATCGTGGCCTGGACTTGTGCGACCCCAGGTGACGGCCACTTGAGGTAGCTCAACCTAGGCCGTCGTCGCTTGGCTCCCGACCCAGGCCGACATCTCCTGAGGTAGCGCTTGGGTCGAGCGACGTTAGGCGGCCATTGCCTAGGGTCGCACGAGTCCAAGCAACGACACCTGAGGTCGGGCGACCCTCGACAACAGTCGCCTGGGTTGCACAACCCTTGCTGGTCCTTCGCCGTCTAGATCCAATGTCGTTAGCCGCCCTCTTCGGTCACACTTTCGTGAAGAAGATGAACAATAACAAGGGAGCAAAATCAGAATATTATAAAACAAGTGAGGGTAATTTGAGAAGGGAAAAAATAGCTTTAGCATTTGTGGAATGCCGAAAGCCCAAGGCTGGTTTGGACCAGATTTGGGCTTTCAGCATTCCAAATGCTAGCATTTGGCTAATGGAGTCCGGAAAGCTGAACCAAATGGTTCAGCATTTCCCCAAGGGGCTTTCGAGACCGAAAGCCCATTCCCAAAATTGAACCAAACGTGACCTAAGCCAACAAGTCTCACCTGCAAATTCGCGATGCCTTTTGGCGCTTTTCACCTTCTCTTTTCATCCAGAAAGGAATTAGTGAAAAGCCTAGAACAAATCTCTATGTTGGGAGATTCTGCACTTACACCTCTCCACTCAAATCCTGTCTACTAAAGACTGAATGAAGCACCTCCTTATTCCCTCTAAAGCTGGCTTTCCACTTTCTTTATGTTGCACCTCTTTCTTCTTTTCTTTTTTGCTCCTTTTGTTAGATGTATTCAACCTTCTTTTCGACTCGGATTTGCAGAGAATCTTACTGCGGAGAAGATCGTTACAGCTTTTGAAAGGTGTTCGCCAAGCGTTTCATGGCCGCACTACCTTCGCGGATGCAGCATTCGACAGCTAGTTTTAAGAAGCTATCCAGTCATGTTTTAAGGCAATGTAGCTCTAAAATATGTATCTTGCCGACTATATACTTATAGTCGCGGCACAACTACAGCTACATCGAATGGTAATTCCGAGCTGAAAATGGATAAACTGAACTTGCAAATCAAAGCCTATCCTTCCATGTTGATTGGACCATTTGGTCCAGCAATCAAGGATTCTGAATGCATATCAAATGGGTAGGCTTATCAAATGTGTATACTAGAGTAGTAAAAGAAAGTATTCAGCTCAAGCCAAAATCGAATTAATGAGTTGATGCTGTGAATATTTGCACATCTGCATTTGCTTAGGTTTAATTCTCTAGGAGATTTCCAACATGGTTTGAATTTCCTCCTTGATCCTACCTCTGAGCCTTCTTTACGTAGATCCCTAATTAGTTTTGGACTTAAAGGACCTACTACTACAAAGTTCAAAGTTGCTCAATATGTGAAAAAAAACTTACAATTTAGCTAAATATGCACGGTACAGCCACACGTGAGACTAGTCTGCAGTACCGGAGATTGTCTTCAACCTCTTGCCGAATCTCATTTGACCCAGTTATGGATCTTTCGACTCCGACAAAGTTGGACACCAATCCGACGGAAACCGAGACGTCAATTCAAGGGATCTTGACATTCGGAAATGGTTCGCTTGATCATGTCCATCAAACAACGACAGCTCAAATTGTATGTAAAATTGGTACAGATGGTTACTGATAACATACCCTAGACATAAATTTTCATCTGAACGCAATGCCGCAAAAAGTTCATCCAAGTTCGACAAGTCATTCGCATAGTATTTGCATATGCAAAACATTCATTACATCGACCGACCTTTTCAAATAAAGATCCGTGGTAAAAAATCCCTTGTTTAAAGGAATTTGCATAAGGTCACGCGTTGTCTCCTTAGCTATGATGAACTGAACTTGGGTTGATACGATCATTTGCTCCATAATTTTCGCAAAATTCCATGAAGCAGATTACCAGTTTCATGTCGTGCAATTATTGGTCGTCCTTTGGCAATGATAATGTCGCTTCAAAGACTGCTTTTACCAGCGGTGAAACCTCCTGCAAATAGAAAAGAAATCGCTTTTCGAAAAGTAAGCGATCTGCATCACACGATAAAATCAGAAAATTAACATACTTATGAAATTTCAAATAATCGAACTTTAATCATCTTTCTTCATAATGATATAATTAGATAGGCAGTGACTTCAATGAAAGAGTATAATGCATGAGATGATTGGGGATTGATGATCATGGCGAGGGTGGGACCGGCATAATCTTGATCATTAGGATCCATTTAATTATGGTTCAATTTATAGTGGGACTGTTTTCTTTTTAGAACCAATCATATTCGACTAGTGTCGGTATATGCGGCTCTTATCCCTTTTTCTCTATATATATTTTTCTTTTAATGTAATGAAATCTAGGCATAAACGTAATTTTGCGGTCATTGTGTTGAATTAATGCATCATAGGAATTAATTTAATTTTATGTTCGGATAGGAGCCAAATGTCTTGTTTCTTGGGACCCCCTCATACGATCTTTCTTTCTTGATGAATGTCTTATAGTCACAATCATGAAAAGAAGAGAAGAAAGAAGAAAAAAGGTGTGAATGCATGTGATCCAACACCCTTTTTGTTCCCCGTTCCTTTCTTTCTTTCTATCTATCTTCTTTTGCAATTCTTTTACGTATTAAATCTTTGTTTCTTTTGGCCAAATATACGTAAACCTTCAGTCTCATTGACTCGAGAGTAGCAGATCAGGAGCAACGACCTGCTACATCCTCAGAATAAATCAAATAATAAGCTCAATAGTATCTATAAATGAATAAAAAACAAATTGATAAATAACTCTCTGTTTTGGACAAAAATCTCTATGAAAATCACACATGAATCTCTACTTTCCGGATATTCAATCTCAACCAATCTGAATCTACCTGTAGTAAGAATTCGTCTCCTCATCCGCATAACATCTAGAAACTTCTGTTGGTGGTGTCTTCCTTCTCGAAAATCTCTTTGACTAGCATGTTATAGGAGTCAGTCATTCAAGGCTGCATGCACAACGCCTTCCTATGTATATGACGGAATTTCATGAGGTCGTTTTATGTATATAAACACTCCTAATAAACCCTAATAGTCCTGTGAAGTGATATGGACGATTTTACTGTTTCATCCGTTAAGGCCAAGTGATTGCAGTAAATTTGGCCTGAACTACCTCTTGGGGGAGTTTTGCTCCGTGTTTAGTATTTCACCGAAAACCTCCATACTCTTATGCTCCGTTCGTTTCCGGAAAAATATTTTTCCAAAAAATATTTTCCGTATTTTCTGGTGTTCGGGGGCGGAAAATGTTTTTTATGGGAAAACATTTTCCTTCCTTACCCCCAAATCCTTCATTGTTTTGAGGAAAATGATTTTCTCTTTTTACAAAGAGGAAATCATTTTCTTCCAAAGTGAAGGCAAAATTGCCCATTGGAGGGAAAATGTTTTCCGTGGGGGAGGAAGTTGATCGCCGGCCACCGCCATCGGCCACCGGTTGCTGGCCGCCGCCGCCACCGGTCACTGCCCGCCACCGCTGGTCGCCGCCCACCGCCGCCCGCCACCGCCGCTGGTCGCCAGCCACCGCCGATCGCCGCCCGCCGCCGCCCGCTGCCGCCGCCGCCACCCGCCGCCGCCGACCGCCGCCGCCACCCGCCGTTCGTCGCCACCGACCGCCGCTGCCGACCACCGCCACCCGCCGATCGCCGCCGCCGGTCGCCGGACGCCGAACACCAGAAAATTGTATTCCAGAAAAGCATTTTTCAGGAAAATGACTTCCAGAAAAATATTTTCCAAAAAGAGAATATTTTCTAACAAACAAACGGAGCCTTAGTCATAACTTACATTCTTCAAATTGTTCAAAATAAAAAATCTTAAACAAACAAGCCGGATTTAATGGTGGAGATGGGAGAACTACAACATTCTGCAAATTGTTTCTGCGAAAACATATATACGAGCAAACGGCATGGGTGTCTTCTTGAGTCAGAGCGACAAGATACTCCTTAGTCATAAGTTACAGACGTCATTCGTTGTGCGGTGAAATGGACGTGCTCCTCGCTGTGCATGCAGGGTCAATGAGACAGCAACAAGAGAGAGCGCAAGAAGAGACAACCGAAAAGAGACTCTTGTGGCTTGTCGTATTGCTCACAGTTTCGATTCCTTTTTCATTTTACGTAGACCTAGAAACTGTCTTCTTTTATCCCGATAAAAGATGCATAGAAACCATCAGTCATCAACTCTACATAATTGGATTTATCCGTATTCTGTCGGACTGTCGAGCTTTCCCTTCTTGAAATTCTAAAGAACTTAAAATCTGATATGTTATGGCGTGGCCACTTTGGAAGTTTATGGAAGCGATCCTGACTCCTGTTCCCTGTGTTCTCACATTACAGAATAGATTCCCCTTGGCTAGTCTTCCTCATCGACTCCTTTCTTGCTCTTTATCGCTTGAAAGTTCAGTAAATGTACGTTAAACTTAGGTAGTGATTTCTTCGGTTTACAACATTAGAGAATGTTAAGCGGCGTATAGTGTCACAATTTTTATTATGATTGATAAAACGCGTTCGACTATAAATTAAAAACCTTCAGAGAACGTCATCAACTGGAAAAAGTTAATGATCATCCCTTTCTTTCTTCCTAAATATGTGTTATGAACACAGGTTGTGCAAATATGAAATGCAAACATATTTTTCCGATGGCAAGTACGTATGTACTGGTTTTGGTAACAGTTATACGCACGTATAGTATGGTCCACTAGTTCGTGTAATTCACTTTTTACATAGGCCGTGTGGTTACGGTAGCGCCCTATAATTCAAACGGTTGCCTAACTAATGGCTTCTTTCTTCTTTAGACAAAGCTATGTATATGGGATTGACTCTATTCAACCATCCAAATGCATTGAAGGTACGTTTATGTTGTAAGTGCAGTAATGTTCCTCAAATCTTGATACACCGCAGAAGAGGAGGATAATGATATGTCGTCTCCAAACAAGTGTTGGTCCTAATCTCACGCGTACTTCGATGCAACCTTGACCTTGTATGTATATGCTAAAACAAAAGATTGAATAACGTGTGGGATTCGAATCTTGGAGTGGTGTTGGGTTGGTGACGTTAAACAACAAAGGGAAAACTACAAAATAGAAAGGAGACGCTCGTTTGACGTGAAATGAAAGCACCTTCCTCTCCTTTCTTTTCTTAATAACTTTTTCTTGAGATGCCAAACTCCACTCCATTTCGCAGAACTACCCTTCTCTCTCTCTCTCTCTCTCTCCCCCTCTCCACACTTTTGAAACTAGATTTGGCATATATGACTTTATACTCTCGCTCGCGTATAAGCTGATTTAATCATAAAGTAACACAAGACGTGGGCAAAACCACATTAAGCAGATCACCAGCAATGGAGAAATATACAGAATAACAGGAGTTACAAGCATGAGAAAGTTGAGAGAGACCCATAAGATTCAAACTCTTGACCTGCAGTCCGTAATCATGTTAGGAAATAGGCTTTTTTTTTCCAAATGGTAAAAGATGCTAGAATACTATTAGAGTTATAACATCTATATAAAAAAATTGGTATATAAAAACTCAACTTCTATTGTGACCATTCGTCTTTTTTTGTTTTAAGAGTGGTGTGTGACTCGTGATGGTAGAAAATGGAATATCTGTGTTTGCATTAGCTTTCGTGCAATAATTTGCATATATATATATATATATATATATATATATATATATATCCCTAACGTTACTTGAAGCTGAATGTCGAAATGAGAAACTTAATGAGTAATTATCGTAAAGACGATATCTTGAGCTTCAGATCAAACATATCTCATCATCAACTTGCCAACATGTTACTCGTCTATCAAACTGAGCAAGTTTTATCTCTCTTCAATCATGATAGTAGATACTTCCAACATCGAGTTTTCAAAAAAAAAATTGCATGTTTAATCAAGTAAAAAATAAAATGCACCGAAAACATATCCTCTAGAGTTTTTGGAAGTATAATACAAATTATTCTAGCATCTTTTAGTATTGGTTTCGTTTATTTCACAGAAAATAATTGATTTGAAAAACATTTTCTCCAAAATAATTGCTTATAACGCTTGAAATAATTAGTTAATAAAACATATTTTCATTATCGATAACAATTTCTATCTAAATATTTTCATGAGTGATGAAATTTTTTCATTAATTCATTTCTGTAAAAAATACAAGTGATTCTATTTAGGAAAATATTTTTCAAATAATTTATTTTCTTCAAAATAAGCGCATCCTTCGATGAATAAAGCTCTGTTTGGTTCAACATTCGGAGTGAAAGTTTTGGGGCTTTAAAGTCCATTGACCAAATGCAAATGGCACTTGGTTGATTTTTTGGAAAACTTTGGGGAAATGCAATTGCTTTCCAAAGACCTTTGGCCCAAGGCAAGTCCTGAGGTACTTAGGAAAGCAGCATTTTCAAAAAACAAATAGACTTTTTTTTTCCAACTTTGCCCTCGCTCAACTTTCATAATTTCGAAAATGTCCTTGAAAAGACTAACTTGCCAGCAAAGGCCTCAGCTACCAATGAGTAACTTGCAAGCCACCGATGAGCCACCGCCACCCTCGCCTAAGGTCATACGACCTCAGATGAGGTTGATCAGCAGCTGATTAGCTTAAGCGGTGGCTAGTTAAAAAAATTAGTAAAAATCCTTTATAAAGTGTAGTTTTTGCCAAACGGAATTTGGGTCAAAGTTATTTCACAATGTGTTTTACACTTTACCAAATAATATTTGCATTTCGAAAAATTTATTTAGCCCAAAAAATTTTGAATTTTTCCAGAGACATTATCTCAAAACCGAGCCAACCGCACCAATTGGCTACGGTTCAACATAATTTGTGGGTTGTACTTGTTTTTACACTGTGTTTGAGAGAGAGAGAGAGAGAGAGAGAGAGAGAGAGAGTGAAGGGGGGCAGAAAAGGACAATTTTGCATGATAGGCTGCCTCCATTTTCCTAAGTGAGTGTAGATTTCAAAGCGAGCGGAATCAATGTCAGAAAGCGGAGTGAGACTCACGGGTTTGTCTCGAAAGCCCCTTTTCATTTCACTGTTCTAGACACTCAGACACAAGATTCTCCTCACCAACATCCGATCAGCGTGAGCCCAACTCACAAATACTGTCAGATGAGAGGGGCTCCATACGGAACTCGCGTGATTTAGCGGTAGACGTTAACCGGGCTCACACTATCCGACTTGCACTCGATGCTTAGCTCTTCTTCGGACACATATTCTCTCCCACTTCCATCTATCGAGGACGCAAGACCCTGTGTACTTTACTACTGAATTATGCTAGGAGGGATACTTTCTTTCGGAGATTGTCTTATTAGTGTTTTGAACAAAGTTCGTCGTGCAAAATTGGAGAGATATTACCATTGATCCACGATGTTGTAAATACAAAAAAACATCCTAACCCCGCATTATTTAAGGCGGTGTTTTGTTTAGATTCCCGCTCACGGTCTCCGATGGAATAATTGCATAAATCAATCTGGGTGAGCAGTGTGTCTTCGCTTTTTAAAACTAGAGGAGACTGGTGTGCTTGCTAACACAGTCCCAAGTTCAGTAGCTATCGCTGTCCTCCATTATCACCCCCTTTGCAAAAGCTTGGCATACTTCACATTCATCTCTCATATCTCAGTCTCCCACAGCCACCAAAAGACCATCTGTTACTCTCTTTCTCTCTCTCTCTCTCTTTTTCTCTCTCGTGCATGAACTATGGCTCTTCTGCTGGAGAACTCGTGTGAAGGCATACTGCTGTCCTTGGAATCCCAGAAGTCCATACCTGCACCGTTCCTGACCAAGACCTACCAGCTGGTGGACGACCCGTCGACGGACCACATCGTCTCATGGGGCGACGACAACACCACCTTCGTCGTGTGGCGGCCCCCTGAGTTCGCTCGCGATCTCCTCCCCAACTACTTCAAGCACAACAACTTCTCCAGCTTTGTTCGACAGCTCAATACCTATGTAGGCAGATTCTCTTGTTTCCTTCTTTGGCTAGGTTTTTACCCAATTACTTAAGAAACTCGAGTCTTAACTTTTGAATGAAGCCCCTCTTCTTGCTTTGTTGCATTGCGCTGACAGCCGAAACTTTTACTACAGTTGATTGTGTGCATTCATTCGCGCAGATTCATGAATGAATCGTAGAAATCATTTCTAATGAGAAGCAACGAAAGAGAGAATAAGTAAAAGATCATTTCTGCTCTAGTATCATGTAAAATCTAGGTAAACTAATGGTAGGAGCCTTAATTTTTTGCTGAGAGGGTTTTGTTGTTCTGTGTGATGATTTAGGGTTTCAGAAAGATTGTACCAGACAGATGGGAGTTTGCCAACGAGTTCTTCAGGAAAGGAGAGAAGCACCTGCTCTGCGAGATCCATCGGAGAAAATCTCCGCAGCCCCAACAATTGCCCATCAACCACCACTATCCACCGTCTCCAATCGGTGGATGTGGCAGCTATTTTCCCTTCGTTGGTGGCCGAGTCAGCTGCTTCTCTCCTCCCGATTCAGACGAGTTGGCCTGGTGTGACTCGTCCCCACTGATCAATACTCCTAATGTTTCAGTGGTGGACAACTTTGTTAGCTACAACAACACCCCATCATCATCATCGTCATCATCGGTTGCTGCGGCTCTCGCCAAGGACAACGAGAGGCTGAGACGAAGCAATGACATGCTCGCTTCCGAGCTCGCTCACATGAGGAAACTGTACAACGACATCATCTATTTCGTGCAGAATCACGTGAAACCCGTCGCTCCGAGTAATCCTGTCATTTCGAACCAGGCTTTCGGGAACTTTCCTGCGACAAATGGCCTTAAGAACCACGTCGCTCAAGTTGGTAATAATGTTGCGGACTCTCCCACGAACACTTCACAGAGCTCCGTCACGATTCTCGATGAGGAAGACGCGACTAATTGCAGCAGCAGCAAGATGAAGCTATTTGGAGTGCCTCTCCAGTCGAAGAAGCGGTTGCATCCCGATAAGTATGCTCCGTTGAAGATCTCGGAGACTAACAATAACAAGGCTCGTTTGGTGTTGGAAAATGATGAGCTGAGGTTGAATCTCATGCCTCCTTCCACATTTGCAAGCTATTAGTATTTTGTTATCCCCCCTCTAGCGAGTAGACTACTCAATGAATGCGGGTATGGGTGTTATTGCATTTGCGATTTGTACAGAACATTATTGCTTGTATCATGTTGTTCCGCTAGCTGAGATTGAAAAATCAAGTCTTTTTCTCTCGTCTGTCTTAATCTTACTTGTCTCTCTTTATCTGTTTGGAAGATAAGTGATTTATCGCTCTCTATACACTAATTAGTAAGCTGACCGATCTGAAGATACTCATCATGGAAACTAGATCATAGATGATGCACGCAGAGTAATAAGAACAATCGCTAGACATGTAAAGCTTTTACTAGATGATTAGCAAAACTTCAAGCCCATTATACCATGAATGGCTTAAATAATAATTTTTGCATGCTGAAGAGGATGTTTCAGGGCACATGGAGGAGAGATTGTCTGAAGCTGAGAAATGGAGATGGTAGGCAGGATGAACCCACAATGTCATATACTAAAAGAACATAATTATGAACCTCATCAGACGCAGCTCTTTTGCACTTCGATTGGTTATTGTATTCATGATTGTGCACAAAGTATAAACAAAATATTGCATTATGTATAAATCACGTAGACTAAGCTCATCTAAACAAAAACCTTTCGAGCCCAGTCGTAGGCTTGGTGGGCGTTTTCTTGACGATTTAGTTTTTTTTTATATATTTAACTTTGTTTACAGCAGATTTGCTTAATGTAAATATGGTCTCTCGTCACTACGAACACAATGCTGCGATGGTTTCAAGGGAAAAAGGAGTCGGTCTCGGGCTATCGGGCGCCTAAAAAGGGTGCTTTAGGACTGTGTGTGAATTGCTTCCAGCCGCATCGCACCGAGAGAGATCCAATTTTGAACGGAGCTCTAACGAAAGAGACCAAAAAGACAACGAAGATTTTAAAAAGAGAAGATGGCTTCGTCTTTAGTTTGAGGACCCTCTTTGGAGGCACTTTATTGACATTTCTCTCCGCACATTAGCATGGCTCAATGAATGATTCGGAGTTCGTATTGCAGACCATTTTTAAAGCCCGAAATTCCGAGTTACGACGTTATGAACGGAGGCGGACACGATGCACAAGAAAGTGTGTTATAAAGGTTCTTGACGCAAAAGGGACTCCTACTAGTATCGCAGTAAGCGAATAGGATTGCACTTTCTCGAGTCTCCCAAGTCCAACTGCATTTGGGGGACAAAAGTAGGGTTTATTATCGTTTAAACGACAGTGGAATCAGAGTAAGGTAGCATCTGGTGCACTCTGGGATTGAAGTTGCTAATGATGATGATGATGACCGATTAGGGTTTGCTGATTACAAAAATGAGTAGCCTCCTATTCACAAATTACACGAATCTCTCCGACGACAGTGATACTACATGTACTTAGATTGATGCACTAAATTAACCTGTAAAGTTATATTGAGAAATTGATGTTAGGTTATTTAAATATTACTAATTTAAATAACTACTTATAGTTTTTCTCATATCACTTTGTAGGGAAAGGGGAACATATCAAAATCCCCTACCTCCCCGCACGGTACTTCCCTCGGTGTCTTGATAAATCTCGACTGTCGATAACAACCCCATTTTCATAAAAACAACGGTTAATAATCATTGAGATACTCGTTAAAGTACCGTGTGGGATAGAGGATCCATGTCTGGGCCCCACATATTGTACCGGTGATTCAAAGAACAATCGAATTCGTGTCACGTGATAATAATTTCACGCCGCACTAAAATAACCCAACTCTCTCTTTCTCTTTGCTTTGCCTCCACTAGTGGATATAGAGGTCGTTGCCAAGTCCTCGTGACCTTGGATCAAGGTTGATCCTCGGTGGTTGATCACCTTAACAATGGATATTGGTATAGTATGCATGGACACCTCTCTTGCCCCAATTTTCTACAGTATAGTAATGATCTTGTTATTATTGTGTACATATATAAGTATATATAATTGATGCCGGAGCATTATGTGAAGATGTCGAGTTGTCGACGAGTTATCGACTCTTGCTGATATTATAGACACCAAGTCGGCTCTTGTCAATACTGTCGATTCCAAGTCGACTCATCGATCACAACGAACTGAAAACTGTTTGGTTCCTTCAAAAATATAAAGGCCATTAAATGGGGAAAGAACAACATTGGTACCAAAACTTACGTACGGAGACCACTTTGGCATCAAAAGTTTCATTTGGATCACTTAAGTGCCAAAAGTTTACGCCGGCGATCACTTAAGTGCCAAATCGGAGAAAAAACTATCACTTAAGTGCTAACGGCGAGAAATTCCGATCAAATTTAATACGTGGCTTTTATATTTAAATTTTAATGACACATGGCATTTCCATGTGTATAATTCAATTTTTTAAATATTTTTTTCTTTCTTTTCTTTTTTCATTTCTCTCTTCTTCTTCTTCTACCATGGCCGGTGGCCAGAGGCCAGCCACCGGCCATGGCCGGCCTCGCCGGGCGTCGCCTTCCTCCGGGCGAGGCTCGGCGAGGTAGCCGTGGCCTCGGCGAGGCAGTCGTGGCCTCGGCGAGGGCCGGCCTCGCCGGATCTGGCGAGGCGAGCCCTCGCCGGGGCTCGCCCTGCCCAGGCGAGGGCTCGCCTCGCCAGATCCGGCGAGGCCGGCCCTCGCCGAGGCCACGGTTGCCTCGCCGGGTGTTGAAAAGGAAAAAAAAAATGCCACATCAGCCTCCGGCGAGCCACATCACCTTGAGAAATTAATAAAAAAAAATGCCACGTCAGATTTCCGGCGAAATGACACTTAAGTGATCGTTTTTCACAACTTTTAGCACTTAAGTGATCCGATTGAAACTTTTGGCACTAAAATGGCCTCCATACACAAGTTTTGACACCAATACTGTTCTTCCCCCGCCATTAAATTATCCACTTTGAAAATGGTAAAATTATGGAAACCTTCAATCAGTTACATTTAATTATCATATATTTTCTACGTCTAGTTAATACCGTTTAAGTTTCTAAAGTCCTTATTTATTTATGCTTGTTTTCTAGTAAATGTTGTTTGTCTTTCCTATAAGTCTTTTGGTTTTCCAAAGAGTCTTAGTAATTACTGAAGGTTGGAGGGTTGTTCCATGCTCTATTTAAGCATGCTATGATAAATAACAAAGCAAGACTTATTTTGAGAAAAATTAATTGAGCATTTGGCTTGAGAACAATAAGGATTTCTTGTTTTGCTCTTATCCCTTAAGTGGATTCCTACGGGTGGCAAGTATTTGCTCTTATCTCCTAGGTTAATTACCTACGTGTGGCGAGTGACTTATCTATTCGGGTTCTCACTTATGTTGCCTCCTACTTCTCTATACTTTCTCCAGCGTCAAATTGGTATTAGAGCATGGCTAAATGGCTGATCGTCATCGACGTGGACCAAACGTTGAGTCTTCTATAGCTCGAGAAAGAGACCTATGAGACATGGAGGTGGATGATTTAAGGAGACAAGTGCAGCAACTGCAAGAGCATTTGCAACGCTTCGAACTTCTAGAATGTGATGATTTGCATTACAATTCAGAAGATGCTCTTTCTGATGAAGAGGATGTTAACCCTTTCACTGGTGCTCGAAGTCATGTTATGAGTGAGGAGGGACTTCCTCAACGTCAGTATCAAAGGTTTCAAGAAAGTCAGCAAGATTCCTATGTGAAGGTTGAAATTCCTGAATTTGAAGGGAAGATGCAACCGGAAGAATTCATGGATTGGTTACACGTGGTAGAAAAAATCTTTGACCACAAAGAAATACCAACTGATCGGAAGGTGAAGCTAGTCACCATCAAGCTCAAAAAACATGCGTATATTTGGTGGAAGCACTTGAAGAAGCAAAGAGCTTGTGAAGGAAGAAGCCGTATCGTAACTTGGGAAAAGATGAAGAAAGAATTGAAGAAAAAGTTCTTATTGACGAACTATTGGTAAGATACCTTTGTCCAGTTTCACAACCTCAAACAAAAGGAACTATCCATGGAAGAATATACGTGGAATTTAATCACCTCATGATGATTTGTGATATTTCTGAGCTCGAGGAGCAAACTGTAACCTGCTACCTTGGTGGACTTCGCTCAGAAATCCGTAATGTTGTCCAACTTCAACCTTACTGGACTTATAATGATGTTTGCCAACTTGCTTTAAAGGTGGAACGACAACTTAAAAAAGCTCATGGTTGTGGCTCTCGATAACGGGACAAGTGTTGGAGTTGGCGAATACTTCGGCGACCTTTGTTTCTCATACCGAGCACGCCCACATAAGCTTAGGGAAATCGAAGTATGATCCGACGACATGTAACCCCTGTGCATGGAATGCGGGGGTTTGGAGTCAGCGCTCCCAACACCGGGGTCCCGCTGACCAGACAGAGGGTGGGTGTTCCTCTCCCCGGTGAGCGGACGGCGGCTCCGCTCCCCTGTGAGCGAACAGTGGCCCCGCTCGCCAGTAAGCGGGTGCGGACTTGGGGGCAACACCCCCGAAACAACATCGGTTTTGCTGGTCCGTTTGTTGTGGGATTAAATTGATTTGGATAGACTTAGGCTTTATGCCTATTTTAAGTCCTATATATATTGTACTCGTATGATAGATCCTTGTAACGAGTGGTTATGGTTGTAAACCCTAAAAATCATAGTGGAATCTCTTTGCAGGACATAGCCCTATTTGGGGATGAACCTGGGTAAACTCGTGCATCATTTAATTTTCTTCTATTCTCTGCGTGATCGTTATAATTCAATTAGCGATACACCCCCATCAACAAGGAGGGCTATTCCAAAAGTGGGAGTATTCCTACTAAAAGTAAAACAGCCACTTCAAAGTCCACTCCTAAGAATGAAGGAGCATCGAGTTCAAAGCATGAGTCCATGTGTTGTCCCTACTCTTCTCGTGCCGAAAAAAGATGGTTCTTGGCGTATGTGTATCGATAGTAGAGCGGTGAATAAGATTACTATCAAATACCGCTTTCCCATTCTTTGACTCGGTGATCTTCTCGACCAACTCCATGGCACAACTATCTTTTCCAAGGTTGATCTTCGAAGTGGATATTGTCAAATTCGAATGAGAACCGGAGATAAGTGGAAAATTGCCTTCAAAACAAGAGATGGACTCTATGAATGGATGGTTATGCCTTTTGGTCTCTCTAACGCTCCTAGTACATTTATGAGCCTCATGAATCATATCTTCAAACCATTTATCGGCAGCTTTGTTGTTGTTTATTTTGATGACTTTCTTGTTTATTGTTCTACTCAAGAACAACACTTGGAGCATCTTTGTCAAGTTTTCAAGGTTCTTCTTCGGGAGCAAAAGTTATATGCCAACTTGAAGAAGTGTCACTTCTTTACCGATAACCTTATCTTTCTAGGCTATATTGTCTCTGAAGATGGCATCAAGATGGATCCTAGCAAGGTGGAAGCAATTATAAGCTGGCCCATTCCGACATCTAAACATGACATTTGGAGTTTCCATGGTTTGGCCTCATTTTATCATCGATTTATCAACAATTTCAATACTATTATTTATCCTATCACCGAATGCTTGAAAGAGGGGAGTTTCAACTGGACCAAAGAGGCACAACAAAGCTTCGAACTCCTTAAAAAGAAGGTAATCGAGGCTCCTGTTCTTGTACTTCCAGATTTTAATAAAGTCTTTGAAGTTGATTGTGATGCTTTCAATGTGGGGATTGGTGCGGTTCTTAGCCAAGAAAGAAAACCTATTGCATTCTTTAGCGAAAAGTTGAATAATTCCTGCAAGAATTACTCTACTTATGATAAGGAATGTTATGCTATTGTTCGAGTTTTGGACCATTGGCAACATTATCTATTGTTTAAAGAATTTGTTCTCTATTCGGATCATGAAGCCTTGAAGTGTGTAAATACTCAACATAAGCTCAACAATCGACATGCCAAGTAGGTAGAGTTTCTTCAAGCTTTCACTTTTCTTATTAAACATAAAGCTGGAACTCTCAATCGAGTGGAGGATGCATGAAGCCGTAGGCATTCCTTGCTATCCACAATGCAAGTAAAGGTCTTAGGCCTTGACATGATGAAGGAGCTTTATGAAGAAGACCCTGACCTTGGGAAAATTTGGAAAGATTGTTCGAGGGGTCTAACTCGGCAATTTTTATTGCAAGATGGATTTATTTTTAGAAATAATTGCTTGTGCATACCGAGAAGTTCTCTAAGAGAAGCCATTATCAATGAAGCCCATGGTGGTGGTTTAGCCGGTCATTTGGGAAGAGACAAGACACTCTCTCTTGTCAAAGAAAAATTTTATTGGCCTCAAATGGAGAAAGATGTTATCAGCACAAAGTCGATTCTAGCCGATATTATCAGCACCAAGTCGACTCTTGTCGATAGTGTTGATTCCAAATTGACTCATCCATCGCAACGAACCGAAAGCTATTCGGTTCCTTCAAAAATATAGAAGCCATTAAATTATCCATTTTGGAAATGGTAAAATTATGGAGACCTTCAATCAGTTATATTTAATTCTCATATATCTTCTAGGTCTAGTTAATGCCGTTCAAGTTTCTAGAGTCCTTATTTATTTATGATTGTTTTCTAGTAAATGTTGTTTGTCTTTTCTATGAGTTTTTGGTTTTCCAAAGAGTCTTAGTAATTACTCAAGGTTGGAAGTTTGTTCCATGCTCTATTTAAGCATGCTATGATAAATAACAAAGCAAAACTTATTTTGAGTAAAATTAATTGAGCCTTTGGCTTGAGAACAATAAGGATTTCTTGTTTTACTCTTATCCCTTAGGAGGATTCCTACGGGTGGCAAGTATTTTCTTTTATCTCCAAGGTTAATTACCTACGAGTGACTAGCGATCTATCTATTTTAGTTCTTACTTGTATTGCCTCCTACTTCTCTACACTTTTTCCGGCATCAATAATGTACTCGCCAATAATATTTATTAAGATTGATTTTTATACTTTTCATCCCGTGTGTTCATATATGTTTTATTTTGGAGGAGAAGAAAAAAATGAATAATAATGGGTCGGTCAAACTTAGACGAAAGACTCAATTAGTTTGTGAAAGTTAAATGATGTCTTATTGCATGAAATGGTGCAAGAAGCAATTTTGTTTCGTAAAGTATAATGCTTTGGAAAAATTTTGTTCTAAAACGTGTGACACCAAAAAGTTTCTGCTTGTTACCTTTTGAGGAGATGCAACATTTGACGTTACTTTGGAAGAGTTACAACTTTTCAAAATTCACACACCTATTCACTTTTTGGTTCTTTAAATAGATCAAAGGAAGACTGAAATAAGGGAAAATTCCAAAAAGGGGCCCGAAGTGAAGTCATTTTATCAAATGAGGACCTGAAATGAACAATGTATCAAATAAGAACCTGAAGTAGCCAAATCATTTCAAATAAGAGTATGAAGTGGTTAAATTGTCTCAAATAAGGGCATTTGGCCGGCCGGTGACTATTTTATCAACGGAAAAGGGGTATTTTAGTCAGAAAAACTATAAGTATATTTTTTTTACTTTCTTTTTCTTTTCTTTTCCTTTTCCTTTTTCTTTTTCCTTTTTTCTTCTTCCCTCCCCAGCCGTCACTGCACCTGTCTGACGACCTTTGCTAGCCTCAAGTAAGGGCCTCCCTCGACAGCGTCGGCTGAGGGCTGCCTAGCTCGCATCACGCAAGGGTCGCCCTCATCGGCGTCGGGCGAGGGCGACCCTCGCCCACCCTTGCTAGCATCGAGCGAGGGTCGCCCAGCCGGCATCGGGCAAGAGTCGTCTTTGCTCGATCTGGCGAGGGTCGCCTCGCCTAGGCTGGGCGGGCTAGGGAGACCCTTGCCAGATCCGGCATGGGCGACCCTCACCCAACGTCGGCAAGAGCGGCCTCAGCGATGGACGGCGGAGGGAAGAGAGGAAAAAAAAGAAAAGGAAAAGAAAAAAAAATTGAAAAAAGTTAAAGACGAAAATATCCTTTGACCAGAGAGGTTAGGTCTTTATTTGAGACTGATATGGCCACTTGAGACTTTTATTTGAGACAAGATTCACTTCATGCTCTTATTTGAGAAAATGAAAGCACTTCATACGCTTATTTGAGACAAGGTTCATTTCGGGCCCTTATTTAAGAAAATGACTCCACTTCGGGACCCTTTTTGGATTTTTCCCAAAAAATAATAATAACAAATCTATATTTGAGATTTTCTTTTTCCTCTCCACCATACAATGTTTCTCTTGAATTTATGGGTTTGAGTTCCTAAATGACAAGCACTCTGAAGTGCATCAATATCGCGTTCTTGTAGAGGCATCGTATCCTGGAGTTACTATTTCCGTTAAAGCCATCTTGATAAAATCATAACTTAAAGTCAATCACGAAATTTTTTTGATGGAATGGATACAACGCGCATGATTAGGACTCTCTTTACCTAGAAGTTTAAGTTTTTACTGTTGTTGAAAAAATAGAAGTTTGACGGAGAGATTTTGTAGAGAGGGAAAAAGAGAAGCTGAGTCCATGGAGCGGAGACAAGCTTTTCACACAAGTTTCCACAAGGCCTTAGATTTGTTGGGTTGGGCTTCAACCGTATGAAGAAATTACCTTAGAAAATCATACCTAAATCTACATTACAATTACTTGCTATCGACATCACTAGGGGTTCTCTGTTCATGACGTGTTATTCAAAATAACATACATCACTAATTCTCCATTCGCGAAAATCCATGCTTATCTTGTTGTTATTTTTTTTATAAAAATAAGCTATAAGGAAAAATAGCTAAATATTACATATCCTAAATAGGAGGCATACCCCTATGGTGGGATTATTCATCGTACTAGAGCACAAAATTCCAACAGTGTGCATACGATCATAGAATTCGACCATCAAAGAAAGTTTATACATGCGAAATGCTTTCGAGCCCTCAACTTTTTTAATTGGTGCACTTAAGTTCTAAATATATATTGCAAAAATTTTTGAGAACCCTATTTATAGTTTCTTATCAGATGGTTGATTGTGATTACCTGCAGTACCATATTTTCAAGCTCCTTGAACACTTGTAAACAAAAAAACATATAATAGCACGACGGCCATCTGTCGTGTCATATTAAAATATGGGATAAAGAAAAAATATTTTAATCTAGGGTGTCTTTATTTTGCGAAAAATAGAACAATTGAAAAAAATATATTTTTTTAAAAATGATCACTTGTATTGCTTAAAATAATTAGTTAATGAAAAATATTTTTATTATCGACAATACTTTATGCATAAAGATTTTCATGGACAGTGAAAATAGTCTTCATTCATTCACTTTTACAAACGATATAAGGGCGCGAATGACAATCATTGTATTTTAGAAATCAATTTCTGTTTCATGGATGAATTTATGAGCAAAATACACATTTGATAACGACACAAAATTTTTATTCCCGAAATAAAATTTTGTTTGATAACGGCACACAATTTCTTCCTCTCGAGTGGCTAGCAAGTGGATGGCAGGTGGATGGCGGTGGCGGACGGCGAGCGACGAGTGGCGGACCATGATAGCGAACAGTGGGCTGCGGACGGCAGGCAACCGGCGACGGACCGTGGTAGCGAAGAGCAGGCAGTGGATGCCAAGGCGAGGCAGCAGTGGATGGTGACACGGCTAGTGCGGAGGACGGTGGCTAGAGGCAGCCGACATAGGCAGCGGTGGGAGGCAAGCGACGGCCAGTGGCGAAGGGGGGCGGCGACGATGAGAGGCTGTGGGAGGAGGGCAGACAATAGCAGCGAACGGTGGGCGACAAACGATGGCAGCGAACAGCAGGCAACGGACAGTGCGGGGAGGCAATGGAGGATAGCGACGCAGCTAGTGCGAAAGACGGCGGCTGGAGGCGGCCAGCGTCAGGCAGCTGCAGGAGGCAAGCAAAGAGTGGCGGGGGGAGGCGAGCGGGCAGGCGGGCGGCGGTAGGGGACGGTGGCTGGCGGATGGACAGCAACGGCGAGAGGAAGGCAGCCGATGACGAGAGACGGTGGCCCATGGTGATTGGTGGCAGGAGACGGCGAACAGCAGGAGGCAACAGCCAACAAGTGGATGGGCGACCGACTAGTAGCGAGGGTTAGCAATGAGAAAAATTTTTATTTCTCATTTTTGTTTTAGAAATAGAAAAGTAGAAAATTTTTATTTTTCATTTCTATTCCAAACCTATTTCTGAAATCAAAATTTGTTCCATAAATTAAAAAATGAAATTATTATTTTAAACTTATTTCTGGAACAGAAAAATAGAAATAGAATGGTTATCATTCGTAGTCTAAGCAATCATTTTTAAAAATATAGACTTTATATCATTCATTTTTCATAAAAAAAATACCTTTAAACAATTAATTGTCACGTTGCATCTACTTGGGGCACAAGCACAGAGCGTTCTTAGGCGGCGATGTGGGGACGAGAAGATAAGGTGGTGCAGCCGTGATAATGCAAAGTAAAAACATATATGAATAGAAAAGAAGAACGCACCCAACAGCGATATCTTTCTCGATTGGATTCTTTTTATCCAATCGAACCTGTTCTTGCAGAGAACATGTCCACTTTATTCACGTGTTCTTTAGCTTAAAAGAAACAAAAACTTTGAATAATAGAACATCAATGTATTAATATATGCTATTGAAATCAGGGTGCTATGTTTGACAAAAAAAAAAAGAAATCAGGGTGCTATGGAGTTTTTCTGAGTTTTGGATTGATGTTGCAGAAAATTAAAGTACAAATTAGAGACCAGGCAACAGCCATTCCAACATTTTTCACCCCTTTCCCTATGCATATTTTAACAATCGACCACTAAGAAATCCCGGACATCAGGTATGCCTCTATACCCCCACATCGCTCGTAGATAGGGTTGTTGCGTTGATGGATAAGTCCCGCGCAACCTCAAGCTAATTTGGTGCCTTTTGAAGGCATGAATGAGTAGTGATAAGAGCGCGGATAATATTGGTATGGCGCGTTAAGCTTGAATGGGGCTGACTGCCTTTCCCCAGTAATTTCCACTTGTCAGACAATTGTTATGAATTTGATACTTAAGCCTTATGAATGTTCCCGATGGCATAGTGCAATTCTCTCGTGCAAGTCCTTGTAAAGCAAGCCCGGCTCCTTATTCGTTAGACCGAACTTGATACATATGGCTTGGTGTGAATCGTTGCTTCGTATGGCGCGATCTTCTTCTTGGGCCGTAGTTTTACTACTGCTAGTAGCATTATGGGTAGATATGTCAAAATAATTCATAAACCCATTTCTTAACTCATATTTGATGGACTGAATTATTAAATAAATTAGTCATATTTAATAAATAGGTTTAGATGGTTAAGCCTTAAATAATATAGGTGTTAAATAATTTCACAATTTACTTATAGCCAACCCACTTTTATGACTCTTGTTCGCTTTCACTTGATCTCGCGTTCGCTTGTTTCGCGCTCTCATCTTAGTTTGGGTATGCATTTTCCTAAATATGGTAAAATGTGGAAGTGTTACTAATATAGATCGGATAAAGGTTGGGCCGGATATATGTCACTAAATTTGTATTGTATGAAAATAAGTCATAACGGATTAAATAGATCAATTTGGATCAGACCATTTTCGATCCGATCCATCCGTTTGACAGGTCTAATTATGAGTAATGCATCTGGAAATGAATTTGCTTGTATTAGGTGTGCAGATAATGATCTTGTTATTACTTCTTCCTTTTTGAAAATCTCGGTGATTCAAATCCTTGCATATAATCAATAATTATTTACAAAGAAAAATCATTAGGTTTTTGGGAGAAAGGCAGTGTGACACGTTAAAAATGTTATTGAACCCGTCGATCTTGTGGGCTCTCTGTGTTATTTGTGGGTACTCACCATTTTCTATGTTCTAAATGTAGTTTTCCACATGTCACGATCATGTAATAATTTCTCAGTTTCTTAATTTGTAGACATTGTTCCGGCCATCTCGTGGACCCGAGTAAGTCCTAAAACTGCTTCATCTTAACTCAGAGACGTTAAATTCAAAAATAATCCCTAAGGAAAGGAAAGAAAAACTTCTCCCTAACTTGAGGGCTGGGCATGCGGGTACCGGTATATTAAAATAATGAACGTGGTCCTATCAGCCTGCTAGGTGTATACGTCTAGACAAACGAGACAATCCCAGTCGAAAGCTTCTGCTTCCCTTGCTTTAGTGAGGTATTCTCAGTAACCACCACCATATATTCAAGATAGGCCCCGATTTTTTTAGAAAAGTGTGCTAGAAAACGTGGACATAAGTTCAACAGGCCTCCACCTAACGGTGAACAGCCACATTAGGAATTTATAAATCGAAACCCTAATTATAAACACAACTGAAAAGCCAATTTCCTTCCCTCACCACCATCACTACCATCGGAATGCTGTCTTCGTCTCCGTCTCAAGCAAAATCGCCATCGCGACCACCTAATTCGACTGGTCACCCCTCAATGTGATCATTAGTCAGTCTAGTCCTGGCTCTTAGGTCAATCATATACTATCGTCCAAGACCACCTATCTTAAAATTCTATATATAGTTCTTTGGGTTAGATAGAGCTTGGCTCAGGCCTAATAGGGTTGAGCTCAGCTTTCTAACTCCGTAACCTTGCCCAAACTCGCCAACAATGCCCTTCGCGCTCATTTAGTATCATCCATCACTATGTTGTGGACTCTTTCCGTGACCTCGACTAGACCACTAATACAACGATGTCTTTAGCTGGTAACGACCAGATCTAGAGCGGCAGGGTCAATAACTGGTTGCAAGCCATTTCATAGAAGAAAGAATTAACTTTTCGTCCTAAAAAATGGTCTTACTATTGGGACAACTTCTTAGCACAGGCCAACTATTTCACCGTCCATACCAATCACAGCAAAAACCTAATGGGAAACGAGCGTGATGCAATGAGATCTCTTTCGTCCCCTCAGTGTGAACAATGCCACATAGTTTGGCTCTCTAACCTTGACATATTCGATGCGCCATAACTGACACCTAAGGAAAGGTCCGCATCATATCACCAAATTGCACCTAGCAATTTCTCTTTCTTCTTCTTCTTTTGATTTTCCTTTTCTTATTTTCAGATTCTTTGCTTTCGAAATCGAATTGCAATGCACTTGCATAATTCCTCAAAAATAGATAAATGGAAAAAAAAAAAGGGGTTCTCGTGAAAGTTGGTTAGCTATAATTTGGTCCAGCACATGAAACCAGTGAGCAGAGCAGCATCGGAAGAACCTGATCCGTCTCGAAAAGCGTTCCTCTGCCCCATCTATCTGATCAGGATAATAATGCAAAAAGTTGTCTAATTGCATCCCCTTCTCCTTGGACCATCGACCTTACGCTATAAATAAAACAAAAGAAAACTCATATGGGGCATCCATCGTTAGAGCCCTCCTCATAATAATTTCCGGGTGTGATTTCTGACACCTGTCATGTGAGTGAGGCTTTAGGGTTTGTAAAGAAAGTGAAATTTGGAATTTGATTCTGTGTTTTTTGTTTTTTTATGAATTTTCTGCATTCACTCTCTACACGGCGATCACTACAAAAAAACACGTTTTTTCCGACGAAATTTCCAACGAAAAATTTGGAAAAATTCGTTGGAAAACGAATTTCCAACGAATTTTCCAACGAAAAAAAATTCGTTGGTAATAGGTCGTTGGAAATTTTTCCAACGAAAAATTTCAATTTTCGTTGGAAATTTGCGACGAATTTTATTTCGTTGGAAAATTCGTTGGAAAATTTGTAGCTAAATTCGTTGGAAAAACTACAAAATTTTTTTTCTGGTCGAAAATTTTTTTTTCCAACGAAAAATTTTTCGTTGGTAAAATTACAAATGTTTTTTTTTTCAAAAAATCGTGGAAATTTTTTTTCCAAATAATTTTTTGTTGGTAAAATTACAAATGTTTTTTTTTGGTCGAAAAATTGTGAAAATTTTTTTTCCAACAAATTTTTTTTTTTCAAAAAATCGCCCTCGCCGCCGGCGAGGGCCAGCCTCATCGCCGGCGAGGGCCGAGGTCGCCCAGATCTGGGCGACCTTGAGCTCGTCGCCGGCGAGGGCCGAGCTCGCCCAGATCTGGGCGACCTCGAGCTCCCCGGCGACGGCGATGAGGTGGTTGAGGCGGCGGGCGAGGTGGCGGCCCTTGGTGGCGTCGAGGGCGCCGACCGCCGCGGGGGCCTGGCCCTGGATGGCCGTGGCGGCGAGGGAGCTGATGTCGCCCTGGATGGCCGCGGGGGAGGGAGCCGACGTCGCCCAGATCTGGAGAAGTTGAGGGCCCCGATCTTGGTGTCCATGGTGTCGGAGCCGGAGCCGGAGCCGGAGGAGGAGGGGGGGCGGCGGGGGACGAGGCAGAGCGGGAGGCGGAGCGAGCAGGTGAAGGCGGAGGAGGGGGGGCGGCGGGGGAGGAGGCGGAGCGAGACGAAGGTGAAGCAGAGAGAGAGAGAGAGAGAGAGAGAGAGAGAGAGAGAGAGTGAGTGAATGTGGAATGAATTGGGCGCGAAAATATGAATAAAGAAAAAGTAGTGTTTTCGTTGCAAAATTCGTGGGAAATTTTCCACGAATTTTGCAACGAAAATTGTACACACTAAAATAATGGCCCGAAAAATTCAAATTCGTTGGAAATTTCCAACGAATTTTTTTTCGTTGAAAATTTCCAACGAATTTTCCAACGAACATTGTACACATTGAAATAATTGCCCGGAAATATGAAATTTGTTGGAAAATTCGTTGGAAATTTCCAACGAATTTTCCAACGAATATAAAAAAATGCCGAACAGTACCGGTTTTTTGGAATTCGTTGGAAATTTCGTTGGAAATTTCCAACGAAAAAAAATTCGTTGGAAATTTCCAACGAATTTTCCAACGAAAATTGTACACACTGAAATAAGTGCCCGAAAAATTGAAATTCGTTGGAAAATTCGTTGGAAATTTCCAACGAATTTTTCAATAAATATAAAAAATGCCGAATAGTACCGATTTTTTGGAACTCGTTGGAAATTTCCAACGACAAAAAATTCGTTGGAAATTTCCAACGAAATTTCCAACGAAAATTGTACACAATGAAATAATTGCCCGAAAAATTCAAATTCGTTGGAAATTTCCAACGAATATAAAAATGCCGAATAGTACCGGTTTTTTTGGAACTCGTTGGAAAATTCGTTGGAAAATTCGTTGGAAATTTCCAACGAATTTTCCAACGAATATAAAAAATGCCGAATAGTACCGGTTTTTTTGAATTTGTGGCAAAATTCATTGGAAATTTGCGACGAAAAATTTTTCGTTGGAAATTTACAAGGAATTTTGCGACGAAAAATTTTTCGTTGAAAAATTTGTCGAAAATTTGCGACGAAAATTTTTTCGTCGCAAATTTTCGTGGCAAAAATCCGGTTTTTTTGTAGTGGATGTGTATTCAGATGAAATAATTCATGCACCATCAAGAGCGCCCACTTTTGGTAGCCCCCAGGAACAGTTGGCACATATTAGCCCTTCATTTTGACGTCATGCACACGTCGTGTATCTATGTTTACTCCCTTTCACGTGCATATAGTGCTTTGCCAATTGGGAGATGATTAACAGACGAATGTAAACATGCAATCACAATCGTGACACTTGAGTTTAGTTCCATCGCTTGGACACACATCTCTCTCGTCCTCGTGTTCCCACGCATGATCCCTTGTCAATTCATTTTTTAAATTGATCTTACACAGGTTCAATCATTCAAAATGACTATGGTTCCTCTGGATTTTTTAGGTTAATCAAGAACGAGCCAGGCGTGCGTGTATGCGTATTTAGCATATGATTTTGAATCCATCGTGGCAATTAAAGTCTTGTGCATAAAGATATCATATATCATCCCCGGTACTCTCTCTCTCTCTCTCTCTCTCTCTCTCTCTCTCTCTCTCTCTCTGTGAAGCCACCTGCAGTGGCAGCAATGGCTGGATGTGTAGAGGGCATCGACGACAGTAGTGTCTGAGTTGGCCTGGATGACAGCTTCTTATCTACAGTGACTTTGGTCTTTATATAGAGAGAGAGAGAGAGAGAGGAAGAGATAGCAGAAGAAGTATGATGCTAGAGAGAGAAAATCAGATCACAAAGGTGGTGTCATGCGAGAGAGAGAGAGTCGTTGCCAGAAGGTGGTGGCGGTGGAGGATCGTGAAAGACGATACTTCTTCGGCAAAGTGGCCCTCTAACCCTCGAATGGAACAGTGGCGATCGACGGACTAGAGTACAAAGATCTAGATGGTTGGCTAGGGTCTCTTCGAAAGAGGAAGGGGTTGAAATTTTTGTAGGGGTGGTCAAAGTCACGATGGGTTGGCATGCATGTAATATAAGGTTCAATTTTAACATTAGGTGGTTCTAGTCTAGGACAGTCCGTTTCTTTGCCCGAGCTTATGCTTAGAAGGTAAGACGTGAATATAATAATAATAGTAATGACGATGATGATGACAATAATAGTAGTGAAATGAATGCTGGGGAAGGAAGAGCACAATCGTCGAATAAGACGGAATAGTGGGGCATCATAGTAAATTGCCGCCGATACTAGTTATTATCAGTATTATTGTTGAAATATCCCTCATTGTTTGATGATGGGTTTATATACTTTTTAGATACACGTGATCTCCCTTCATTTGTCAACTTAAACTTTTTGGTTTAACTATTCAACATGTATCAAAGCTAGGTTTTGTCTCTTTCGCGTGTGCGTCCACCTTTGCTAATCAAATTAATCGATCTTTGTGATGCGGAGAGAGAGAGAGTAGGATTCAATAAGTGTGTCTGCGGTAAGTGCATGATTTTCTATGAAAATTTGCATCCATTGGCTCTTATAAGAGATTTAAAGAAAGAATTACACTGTGGATCTTGTGATTATAGTCCCCAAAAGTCAAGAGTTATTATAAATACTTATAAAATTATCAAGCGAATCAGGAATCTATCAAGAATGACTATAATATCTTTCACTATATATTTTATAATATAAGACATCTATCTATTACAACAGAAAAGAAAACATCTTTGTTACATGAATTAGATTTTAATCACACGAACGAATAAATTGCATGATTTTATGACAAAATCCTCTATCGTACTGATGCATCTAGGGGACCTGCGGACCCGTTATGCGACTGGACGAATCGGCGAATTTGTAGTCGACGATGTCAGATTAAGCTCAAATTTGGTAGGCTGAAGCGAAACGGCGTGCTGATCAATACTCACGTGACTAACGATGGATTTTCGCGATTTGAGATTATTTAGATGGATTTTTCTATTTTTTTAGTATTTTTTGGGTTAATTTAATAAAGGGCAATTTCGTAATTTTACGTTTTGATGTTTACTAATCCTAGTAGGGTTAGGTTTGGAGATATATAAGCTTGTTTTAGGGTTTCCTTTGAGTAGACTTTGGATATTTTTTATTTGATAATCATATTTGGAGGATAAATTGTTCTTCTTTCAAACTTTCTTGTTCAGTCAAATTTTCTATCGCGTTTCGGTATCACGTACACTTGTTGAGACCTAAATTTCGGGGAGGTCGCGATAACACTCACTAAATAAAACTAGCTACTAATCAACATGATATACTGACTAAAAAGTTTCTCAACTAATCAACTACACATTCGCCCTCCCAAACATACTTGCTCAAGATACCTCCCTAGTTGTCTCCGGCAGACCTGGGGGTAGAGGCAGCCAGAGGTGGCGACCGCCGAGGTTGGGGTCCGGCGAGGGAGGAGGAGGAGGAGGAGGAGAAATGGACATAGAATTTCGTCCCTTGTTATGACGATGTTGGCCGCGCATACAGCAGCCGGTAGGCCTCATGATATGACGCGAAACTTGTCCACATTCCATATAGATGAAAAGACATTAGAGTATACGAATAAAAACAAAAGTTCAACGAATCTACATTAGTAAGAAGGGCCACAACCTTGGAAAAAAAAGAATATTTCTACCCTAAATGTGTGATTTATCATATATTATTCAAGCACTAGAAGTCGCGAACTGTTTTATATATATATATATATATATATATAGTCATCACCTCCACTACATGGACACTAGTCAGTCCATGATAACACTATTCTATTCCTCCTTCCTTGATTGCTCCTCTCCCTCTCTCCTTACCCTCAAGGCTCAGCAGTTTCTCTTCAAGCCAACTCTTTCTTCCCCATTCCTCTGTCTGTCCATATCAGACCTCTCATCAGTGCACTTTCAACACATTCCACTTCAAGTTCACACACACACACACACACACACACACACACACAGAGTCTGTCTCCAAGAAAATAGAGAGAAAGAGGCCATGAATAATGTTGATGAGCTGAATTCTTCTGCCACACCAAACCAGCTGGACCTGCTCATGACAATGCACATGGAAAAGCCGCCCGAGTTTTACGACGGTATGTGCAGAGAGTTGGCCAACCTGACACCCCCCGAGTTCAACACCGCCAACATGGATATGAGAAGCTTCGGGGACAACGGCGTTGACGTTAGCCCGCATTTCGTCGCTCCCTACTCATTCCCAAACCTACCCCCGCCGACGTCGTTCTCCACCCCATTCCCGCTCTATGAACAGACCCTGAACGCTCCGCCCCGGAGCATGCCCAATGGCTTGCAATTGCCATCGATGGCTGTGATGAGGGAGATGATATTCAGGTCCGCGGCAATGCAGCCGGTGCACATAGACCTGGAGGCGGTGAAGCCACAGAGGAGGCGGAACGTGAGGATATCGAAGGACCCACAGAGCGTGGCGGCGCGGCACCGGCGGGAGCGGATAAGCAAGCGGATTAGGATCCTGCAGCGGCTCGTGCCGGGCGGGACCAAGATGGACACAGCGTCAATGCTGGACGAGGCCATCCACTACGTGAAGTTCCTGAAGGACCAAGTGCGGTTGCTCGAGCGAGCCTCAGTTGACGGCAACAGCGGGGCTAATAACGGGGTGAAATTGTCGGAGGAAAATAAAATTGATTATTGGTGTGATTGAGCATGTCGGTTGCTGGAAGCTACAAGCGTTAAAGAAGAGTCATAAAGACTTCAACGTAGCATCGTTTTTCTTCAACAGATTAAGATATTTTATTATCTTTCTTAATGACTGTGGATTGTTATGTTTTCTTTATTAAATGTAATCATTAAAGTTTGTAAACTTCAATTCCTATATAAAGGAATGAAGTCGTGAGTTATAAATCAAGCCAAACACGAAACCACATAAACAAGCATTCTAAATAAAAAGTTATCCCTCCAATAATTGGTTGTGCTCTTATTCCAAGTTTCCAAAGTTTATTATTATTCTTTTGGTTCCAACAAAAATTCCCTGCGGCCGGATAAGAGCTATGGTGCTTCGGCGTACCAGCATTCGCATTGTGATGCTAATTCGGGATATGGAGATGATGTTTAAAATGCAACGACAGCCATTTCCCGAATAAACAATGAAATGACTGATGCATTTATGTTGTTTTCTCATGTGGGCATGGTTACGTGGTTTAGATCAAATTAATTTTAAATACACAACTTACATAATGTTTTTTTACGCAATCCACTTCCATCACCATTAATAATTTGGATAGCTGATCAATCTTTCAAGTCATGACTACCCACATCACCATTATTATGTATCCTATCAAAATCCATAGACTAAATTTATTAGTTCAAGTGAAACTCATTTTAAGAATATCTAAGACTCATGCTAGGTCCCACTAACAAAACACAAGTTTCTTAGGCCCCGAGATCAGTTTGTCCACTACATCGTCCATAAATAAAGTCCATAAAATGCTGACATTATAAGTGATGTCGCAAAACCGAACTCTTTCATTTTATTTATTTATATTTAACATCTAACTAAGGTGTGCCACTTTACATAGTAGGGATATTTTGCGAACCCATGTTAGCAAATCTAGCATTATTCAATCTTATGACAAGCATAACATGATACAGGTGACTTGACTACTTTATTATATCATTGCAAAAAAGGAGATATTATTAATCATATATTATCAAGCAACGTGAATTTCGAAAGAGACAGAACATGTATAAAAGCCTCTTTGAATAGAAAAAGAATATCTCGCAAACAGTATTCAATGATTAATATGTATACATGCTAAATGTAGCAAATCAATAATTACTAATAATTAATATGCATATCACATTCACATCGTCCTAGAGACTTCTTCATCTGCTAACCCTGCACATAACAAAAAGATTTTGAGTCTTCTACTTTGTTGGGACTAAGTGTAAAATAATTGAAAAATAATAACTAGCTAGGTATATAAGCATAGATATTAAATAATTAAACAAATTCATGATTCATGATACTATATAGTTGCGAAGTAGTTAAAATCGTAATTCTAGAAATTCGTTTTCATATAATTAATCATGTATATTTTAAACACAACAAATGAAATATTACCGGGTTGGTTGCTTTAAAAATAAAGAAGATACGATGGGACTTGCAGTTTCTTGGTTGAGTCCTGTGCGCCATCATTCTCTCTTGGATCTTGGGCTAAGCATGTCCCGTGACTGTCCACGTCACATTTAATAACCATGTCACCATGTCCACATCACATTTAATAGCCATGTCACCATATCAATAGACCAATGCATCTTAGGACCATGTGAAGTTCTGACAACTAGGCGGAAAAACGTTTTACGTAACTCAATTAATGTCACATTGTTGACGAGATAAAATAATGCATTTTAGGCAGTTTTCCATCTCTTTCAATTCACGTTACGAACAGTGACGGGTTTGGAATTTAGATTGAGGGACACCGAATTTGATGATTGAAATATGTTTATATTAGTCCGAAAATTTTTCAAAAGGTTAATCTTATATATAATAAAGTAAAAAGTCATAAAAAAATTTCAAACTATGCTCACTACAACACATTTACTTCAAACTTTTTTATGATTTCAAAAATCAAACTAAGTCAACTATGGTATATTTACCATAAATTTTTTCTTGTGACATAGAAGACCCCAAGTTTGTACAAGACACATTTATTTTTCGTTAATGTTCCGTTATATGATTTTTTAGTTAAAACGTCATTTTTATTTTACTTAAACTACATGAGCACTATGTCAACACTATTTGCTTTTTGTTGTCCATGTATGCAAATTTTGAACGATTTTCATTGACAAAACTTTGATGGAGAGTAAATATGTCAAGATGGGTATAATTTGGTGACTTTTTCCACCATAATAAATTATATACAGTTATCATTAAGATAATAATTTCTAATGTAGAAAATGTAAAAATATAGGGAAAATTTTAAATAAAAATTTGAAATGACCTCATTTTCTCAAAAGAAGCCCCAAAATGACCTTTGTTTCAAACTACGTTTTTAAGTGGCCATGATAATTTGAAATAAGATCCTAACCTCGTTGGTTGGCCAAATCTTCTGGCATTTTCGTCCAAAGGCAATGATTTTATTTATTCCTTTCTCGTCTTTCCTGTTCATATTCTTTTTCATCCAGCAAGATCAACAAGAAGAGCCGCCAGAGGGGCAGCCGGGGTGACTAGAGCTGTATGCAAGAACAACCAACTCAAGGACGTGTTAGTACTTGGCAGCGAAGGCCCGGCCATGCTATGGCCGATGTTGCCCTTTGAGCTCCTGGTGATGAGGACCACTTGTTACCATTGTCATGCTCCTTGCGATCGGAGT
Source organism: Syzygium malaccense (assembly GCA_031216405.1). Taxonomy (NCBI): domain Eukaryota; kingdom Viridiplantae; phylum Streptophyta; class Magnoliopsida; order Myrtales; family Myrtaceae; genus Syzygium; species Syzygium malaccense. The sequence continues at coordinate 12,623,847 of CM062258.1, forward strand.
CAAGAAATCACTATTGCGACGAAGGATTCGTATCAAAATTGGATAAATTATTGAGCGTCAGAGACGCGACAACAATATTGATTTAATGGAAGAAATTTTTTGAAGGTGAAACAATCACAACTTACGTCTTTCTATTGCATATCTTAATTACAAGAGAAATAGACTATATATAGGTCATAGTTTGATTCGAAATAGGAAATCTCTTTCTAGGAAACCTATTTTAATTAGGAAACCTACTCCAATTAGGAAACCTATTCAAAATAGGAAATCTAATTGACTTAGGAAATACTCAAACTATAATTAGCACCTAAAAACACGAAGAATCAAAATATGGAAATACGAACAGACTCAAGAAAAAAAGGAAACAAGTACCAACAAATTTGATTTAATTTCTAACACTCCCCCTTAAATCAAATTATCTTCCATCGATCATTCCAAGTAGGCTCTTGAACTTTCGAAAAACATCGATCTTGAGAGGTTTAGTAAAAATATCTGCTACTTGATCTCCGATTTTCACATGCAATACTTCAACTTCATTCTCTTTAACTTGTTTTCGGATGAAGTGATATCGAACATCGATATGTTTACTTCATTTATGAAAAACTGGATTTTTCGCCAAAGCAATAGCAGAAACATTATCAACAAAAATCCCCGTTGCTTTCTTCTGCTCCATAAGAATATCTTTGAGTAGTCTTCTCAATTATATTGCATGACAAACACGTGAAGATACAGCTACATATTCAGCTTCACATGTCGATAGAGTAACACTTGGTTGCTTCTTTAATGACCACGTGAAAGTAGTGTCGCACAAGAAAAATACAAATCCAGTGGTACTTTTTTGATCGTCGATATCTCCACCATAATCACTATCCGAATAAGCTCTAAGTTTGAAAGATTTAGATCAATAATAGTGTAAGTCATGAGAAATAGTACCTTTGATATACCGAAGTATTCTCTTTGCAGCTTTAAGATGAGATGATTTCGGCTTCTCCATGTATCGACTCACAATTCCAACACTATACACAATATCCGGTTTCGTACATGTCAAGTATCTCAAACTCCCAATCAAGTTTCTATAATATGTCGAATCAACATCGATACTATCATCAAACTTCGAAAGCTTGGTTCCGCATTCTATTGGTGTATTGACCGGCATACAGTTCTTCATGTTGAATTTTTCAAGGATATTTTCTGCATATCCTTTTTGGGAAATAAAAATCCCATCGGCACTTTACTTTACTTCGATACCAAGGAAATAATTCATGAGACCATTATCAGTCATCTCAAATTCTTTCACCATCGATGCCTTAAAAGCATCAATCAACGCCGAATTATTTCCTGTAAAAACAAGATTATCAACATATAAACAGGCGAGTAGAATATCACATTTTTCTTGCTTCAAATAGAGTGCATGCTCGTATGGACATTGAAAGAATCCATTCACCTTGAAATATGCATCAATTCTGGAATTCTATGCTCTCGGTGCTTGTTTAAGCCCATATAGAGCTTTCTTCAACCTCAGCACTTTGTCTTCATAACCTTTCACAACAAACCTCTCGGGTTGTTCAACATAAATTTCTTCTTCAAGGATGCCATTCAAGAATGCTGATTTGACATCCATTTGATAAATTCGCCAATTATTTTGAGCAGCAATGGAAATAATCAATCTAATCGTTTCCATGTGGATGACAGGGGCAAAAACTTCATCATAGTCAATTCCGGCTTTTTGCTTGTACCCCTTCGCAACTAATCTAGCTTTGTACATTATCACTTCACCTTTCTCATTCTTCTTGGCCTTGTACACCCATTCAACACCAATCGATTTCTTGTCCTTCGGAAGATCAGCAAGCTCCCATGTTTGACTTTTCTCAATGGCTTCAATTTCTTCGTTCATGGCTTTTTTTCACTTTTCTTCTTTGGCCGCATCATCATAAGCAAGTGGTTCATAATCTGCAAGAAGACATATAAGATGAAGCTCTTCGGTAGCTTCGTAAATTTCAGACAATCTTCTCGATCTTGGCACTAGCGGTTCATCGATACTATTTGAAAAGGATAATGTTGATGAACTTGAATAAGATGTTGGAGAAGAAGGTGAAGTTTGATCTTTCAACTCCGTTTGATTGGAATCATCACGAACATTCGCTTCTTCTTTTGGATTTTCTTCCCACATTTCATTTTCATCGAACTTGACATCTCTGCTTACATACACTTTCAAAGTGTTAAGATTAAATAATCGATAGGTTTTGGATGATGAGTCATACCCGATAAAGATGAGCTTTTTGCTCTTGTCTTCAAGTTTCGATCTTTTTTTATCTGAGACATGAGCATAGGCAATGCTCTCAAAAATTCTCAAGTGCAAAACACTTGGTGTTCTCCCGGTCCATGCCTCTTATGGAGTTACGCCTTCAAGTCCATATGTTGGACATCTATTTTGAAGATAGATGGCACACGAAACAGCTTTTGCCCAAAGTTTCTTGGACAAATTTTTGCTCTTCAACATGTTTCAAACCATATCAAGAATGGTTCTATTTTTCCGTTCAGCCACACCGTTTTGTTGAGGAGAATATGGGGCCGTCAAGAAACGACGAATACCATGATTTCCACAGAATTTGTTGAATATGGCTGAGGTGAATTCTCTACCACGATCAATCCTCAAAGCCTTAATAAAATAGCCACTTTTCTTTTTAACCAGGTTCTTGAATTGTTAGAAAGTATCAAACACTTTTGTCTTTTTTTTCAAAAAATACACCCAAGTTTTCCAAGTAAAATCATCAATAAAAGTAACAAAATATTGATGATTACCATATGAATGAGGATTGATCGAGCCACATAAATCAAAATGAATCAACTCAAGCGGCTTCTTTACTCGATAAGTCGCCTCCTTTGAAAAGCTAGTTTTGGAACGCTTACTGATAATACATCCTTCACATAATTGATTGAGATGATCAATATGTGGTAAGTCATAAATCATCTTCTTGCGAGAAAGCAAATTGAGTCCACCAAAATTGAGATGGCCGAACCTCAAATGCCACAACTATGAAAGATCATCTATGCACGCCTTTAGACATTGAGACATCTCACTCTTTATATTAAGAATAAACATCATGTTCTTCGACATCTTCACATTTGTAATCAGTTTATTATTTTGATCTCTCAACATAAGATTAAGATATCTCGTATGAACAGTATAACCTTTCTCCAGAAGTTATCCCAAACTCAAGATATTGCTTGACATTTTTGGAACATAATAAACATTAATAATAAACTGGCGTGCATCATTTTTTAAGCGAATCAAAATTGTACTTTTCCCTTCGACAAGAATTTTACAGTTATCACCGGATGAGACATTCCCTTTAATTGTCTCATCTAACTCGACAAACATCTCCTTTCTCCCACACATATGATTACTTACGCCGGTATCCAAATACCACGTATCGATTTGACCTTCTTCATATTCTTTGAATGCCAATAAGAGAACTTGATCAGCATCATTCATCAAGTTCGCCTTTTCGTCTGCTCTGCTACTTTCTTTGTTCCAGCAATTAGAAGCATAATGGCCAAATTTATTACAATGATAACGTCGGATTTTAGATTTATCATACCATTGGCTTATCGAGTTCTTTCCTCTTCCACGAATACCTCTTTGGTACCGATATCCTCCATCACTTCGAGTAGGATCTCCTCTGCTTCGTCCACGACCTCTTCCTCGAAAGTGACCTCGGCCACAATCTCGATCACGATCTTGATTTGTCCAGCGATTTTGTACGGGATCTCTTATTTGCTCCTTCTCATCTCGAATGGTCAATTGTGTTTGGAGAACTTCTTCCACCGGTTCAATCTTTTTCTTTCTAAACCTTTCTTCATGGGCTTGTAATGAACCCATAAGTTCATCGATCGTCATGGCATCCAAGTCTTTGGATTCTTCAATTGCAACCGCAATATGATCATACTTCTTGTCTAAGGAGCGAAGTATTTTCTCGACAACACGAACATCGGAGACGTCTTCTCCGTTTCTTTTCATTTGATTAACAATTACTAAAATTCTTGTAAAATAATCAGCAATCGATTCAGATTCTTTCATGTGAATCACCTCGAATTTGCCTCTCAAGGTTTGAAGGCAAATTTTCTGAATTTTTTGAACTCCTTAATGTGTGTTTTGAAGTATCTCCCATGCCTCTTTAGCGATAGTGGCGTTCGAAACTTTTTCGAACATGGAATCATCTAACGCTTGATAGATGATCGACATGGCATATTGATATTTCGTTCGAGCCTTCTTCAAGGCATTTCTCTGGTTCTGATTCAACGTGGCTTCATCGTCTGGCTCATCATAGCCAGTGTTAATAAGTTCCCACACATCGTAGGCGCCGAGTAGTGCTTTCATTCTAACAGCCCAGTTACCATAATTTTCTTTGATAAGACGAGAGTATTGAAGAGGAAGCTCATTGTTCGTTGAGGCTATGATCACGAACTGTAAGCTCTGATACCAATTTGTTAAGCGTCAGAGACACGGCAACAATATTGATTTGATGGAAGAAATTTTTTAAAGGTGAAACAATCACAACTTGCGCCTTTCGATTGCATATCTCAATTACAAGAGAAATATACTATATAAAGGCCATAGTTTGATTCGAAATAGAAAATCTTTTTGTAGGAAACCTATTCTAATTAGGAAACCTACTCCGATTAGGAAACCTATTCAAAATAAAAAATCCAATTGACTTAGGAAACTTTCCTCTTTCGGGCTCAAACTATAATTAGCACCTAAAAACACGAAAAATCAAAATATGGAAATATGAACAGACTCAAGAAAAAAAGGAAACAAGTACCAATAAATTTGGTTTAATTTCTAACACAAATAAGTTTGATAGATAAAAAAGGGGCCAGCATACTCGTCTGCCATTTCATGCCCATTTGTCGTCTTCATTTTTGTGTCTTCCGTCGGCTACCCACTTAACGTCAATGCTTCGTGTTCACGATCCTATCCTTGGGGACCATCCTACTCACGGCGGCACTCCACGGAATCACCAAATTTGCCTTGAATAACCTCATATCTTATTCTGCTATGTTCTTCCCTATTTTCACGATGCTAAATAGTGATCCGAGCTGCGCCGGGTTAGGTGTTATCGGAGCTGTGCCCATGACCAAGGCTGAGACTGAGTTCGTTCGGACATGCATCATAACCATTCTGTTTATATGTTTTTCTTATTTTTGTTCTCAGGAACAGATTTGGAATATAAATCCGTTTGGTAACGCAATTTCATTTTTCAATTTTCGGGACAAATTTTTAGCCAAGAAATAGGTTTTGAACAGAAATGAGAAGCGAAAATTTTCTTCTTCTTTATTTCTGCAATAAAAATAGAAAGAAAAACTCTCTCCTCCCACTCACCTTCCACCATGACCACCTTTTCTCTCTCGCCCACAACCACCTCCTCTTCCACCATTGACACCGCCACCTCCACCACCCCCTCCCTCTCCACCTCCCTCCACCTCCGTGAGCACCACCTCGCCGCCAAGAACTTCCAATAGGCCAGTGAGGAGACCCGCCGCCTTCTCATTGCCCTGGCCAACGACGTTGCCATCAAGCGCGGCTACGTCTTCTTCTCCGAGGTCTAATTCATCATTACAGCCGACCTCAAGGCGATCAACAACCTATGGCATTGCCATAGCAATGATTGCTTTGGATACATCATCCAAAAAAGGTTGTGGGACAAGGTCAAGAGGGGCTTCATGAGGTTCTTCATCAAGGTCAGGTGGACCAAGAAGCTGGACACAGAGGTTGAGTAGAACAATTACAGGTCATTCCCAAGGAAGTTCATGTGGGAGCTAAGGGAGGACACTCATGAGGGTCACTTGCCACTCACCAATGCCCTAAGAGGGACTTAGTTGCTCAATAGCATCTACACTCACCCTACTTTTGCTGACATGGAAGAAGAAGAAGAACAAGAGGCACAAGAACAAGTTGATTCAGCAATCAAGAACGACGGGTTGTTGAAGGGGTTGAAGGATAAGAATGCCTCCTCAAAGCCATAACCTAAACGGGTGGTCAAACCAGACTACAATAGAGTTGTTCAACTATTGACATTTTTCAATAAGAGATGTTATTAAGAGATCATTCGAGTCATTAAAAGTTCGCTTCTTCATTTTGAGATACATGCCTTCATTTACAATTCGAAAGCAAGCACATATTGCAATTACATGTGCTATCCATAATTACATTTACGATCAAGACATGAGGGATAAGAACTTTTTCCTATATGGAGATCCAGAGCACCTACTTGGACCTGCACAAGATGACGTTACAGATGATATATAGACCGAGAAGGGAACCGAGATAAACATGCTTAGTGAAAGTATTGCCAATAAAATGGCAAACAATCATAACATGTCGGAGATTCCACAAATTTCTATTTCAGAAAATAGAAATTTTATGTTGTTATCAAAGGAATTTTTGTCCCGGGATAAAAAATTTTATGTCATTATCAAATGCGTTTCTCTACTCAGAAACTCGTCTAGAGAATAGACATAGAAAATTACACTTCTAACCTTAAATTGTTTCTAGGAATAAAATGGTTATCGTTGGCTCCCTAATTCTAGATGTGAGATTTCAAGCTAAATGTGAGCTTTCAAATGGCGCGGCAGGTACCGACGCCCGTCGGTGGTAGGACCATACTACAACACAAAGCTATCGAGAAGATTTTATCATCGTTGACCACAAGCAATGAAACACACTACAACCTCCTCGGCTTTTGCTCAAATTTGCAGTTGCTTTGCCAGATCAAGCAACGCTACGCCTTCAGAATCTTGGGTCCTCTCTCTCTCTCCCTACACTTGAGCTCATCATCAAGACATCACGATTTTCACGTCCTGCTTTGCCGTGATTATCTCAAGTTATAGGGTTTATTAGGTGATTGGACTTTTTCCTGTTTAAACAATAGCACAACACGATATGTTCACAAAAAGTTTGAGAAGAGAGAGAGAGAGAGGTGGGCGCATGTATGTCTTGGCACAATCAAGCAAGCAAAGTTCACTTTTGGGATAAAAAGCAGAACATCTCGATTTAGATTAAAGTAGCAAAGAGTCTCCAGATGTCCTAAACAAGAGCCACCAATCAGGAATTTTCCTGTGTGGATCCCGAGGCGAACGAATTCCCATCTTTCCTGCGCAATTGGAATTTATGCCTAGTGTTACTACACATGCAATGTCTTACCAGAAAAGGAGAAAATCACATTACACGAGGTAGGGCCCACATCTTTTATTAGCACACGTAAAGTAGTGCGTACAACATGTGATCCACGCCTCGAAATTGTTCGGTAGACCAAGCACAATCTAAACCGTTGGACATGACGAAATCCATATATTCCCACTCACTTCTAATGTTCTTCATTTCATCTGTCACGTGAGTCTCTTCCTATATATATCGGAGCGTTTTTATTTGCATTGTGCACACATAGACTTAAGTGCTTCAAGATCATTGATATTTTAATAACTTCCCACATTCATGTACACGCCACCTTCATGTTCTTTGCTTTCAAAGCCATACATGGGAGATGATGAGAAGGATTGCGACTTCCTTGAACTTAATCATAAAGAGGCAGGCTTTCTCGACCTCGCTCGCCTCCTGTTTTCTGACAACGTGTGCGAGAGAAAATACATCCAATGCCCGGAAAACTACAAGAACAAGCTCAGGGAGTTTGGGCATAGATGGATCATCTTCCTCTCCGTTGTCGCTCAGAAACTCCTATACTCGTTCAAGGGAGTATTAGAATGCATCGGGGAAAAGTTTGAGACCTGTCTTAATCTCCCGTCGACCAACGGAGGATTTCTCAAGCTCATCACCAAAGCTCTCAAAGGTTTCGTGTGCTTCTTCCCCTAGCTATAAACATAGGCAACTGATAATGCACGCATACATGCATGTATATCCTCAATATTCTTGTGGTTTAATCTATGTTGTCCTACACGCTCTAGCTATCTGTCCCGTACTGTGATTAATTCGGTCAACCTCATCCCCATGGATTAAGGTTCCATTTGTTTCTCGAAAAATGTAACATTTTTGGAAAATATTTTCCGTGAAGTCATTTTTTAGGAAAATGACAATATTTTTCTAATGTTTGGTTGAAACTTGAAAATAAAGTGGAAAATATTTGTTTGGTAAGAAAAATCTCATTTGATTTTCCTAAATAGACATACACTATTCAGGTGCTAGTGGCTTGCGTACAAATAGCCAAGGAACCTGGCATGAGCATTGCGATCTCAAGCCCAGATCCCTGACTCCCAGGCACTAGCACGGACACTAGTCTTGGATCCACTAATATCAAGCCCAAGAACTTGGTGCCCATGCTCAACTCCTTGGCGCCCTAGCCCTAGTTTATATAGGTCAGGCCTAGGACCCCGACGCTCAAGCTTGAGTTGATCAAGGCAAGCCCCATGACTCCGATACTGGTGCTTACGCTGGGGTCCATCAAGGCCAAGCTCTAAACCCGGTGCCTAGGACCCAGTCTCCTACGCCCTGACCTGGGTCCATCGAGGTCGGGCCTAGGACCTTGGCGCCCAGACTCCATCAAGGCCAGGCCCCAAGCTCGGCATCGATGGATCAAGGTGCAGGCACAGGGGAACTAGGCATGGGCACGGGCGCAGAAATCCCGGGCCAGGCCTCAATGTACTCGGGCTCGGAAGTTGGGGAATTGAGCATGGGCACTAGGGTTCGAGGCTTGGCTTCAATGGACCCGGGCTTGGCCTTGATATGACCAAGCCTAGTGTCCCGAGCATGGGCAGTCGGGCACCGGTGTCCTGAGCCCAGGTTCATCGGAGCTGGATTACCGGGCTCGGCCTCAATTGACCCCAGGCCCAGCCTCAATATTACCAAGCTAGGCATCCCAAGCACGGGCACCGGTGTCCTGAGCCTAGGTTCATTGGAACCAGGCTTCCGGGCTCAGCCTCAATGGACCTAACCCTGAGCGCCAAGGAACCGAACCCGCTACCAAGGGCCCGGGAACGAGTATTGGGATTCCTATGCCCAAGCACAAAGTTCTGGTGCAAGTGCCAATACTTTATCATTTTCCTGAATTTAAGTTTTTGTAGGAAAACATTTTCCGTTGACTAAGAAAATATGTTCCATTGACTCATTTGCCTAAACGATTGAAAAACCGGAAGATGAGGAAAATGTTTTTCTGAAAAATTTCTTTTGCGAAACATACAGAACCTAAATCTCTGCGAAAAAAAATTAAAAATGGCTCCTTCAGTGTACAAAGGTAGAAACTTTTTGAAGACATCTTCCATGGAGCCATCTTCTTGGTGACAAGGTGTTCGAAAGTGAAAATAGAGAAGTTAAACTGCATAAAAACCGTACCAAGCATCAAACTTTGCACAAGAACAACGCGAGGATCAGGTATGCAAATTATGCAGGAAACGTGGCGTGGCCGCAGAGAGACTCGCCAACTTTTTATTCAGCGGTAGGGAATTTGGACCCGAGAGTGGAACTTGACAGCCACCTGACGCGTGGAGACGAAGAGTATGATGCATACTTGTCCATGATGGCCGCTAAATTGTCGTACGAGAATTGTTCATTTGTGGAAACCACCATCCAAGGTCTTTGGAAGGTTCGTCTCTCACTGACCTTCGATATAACATTGAAAGATGAGCATATACTTCCGATACATCAATTCTCGTCATAAAAAAAAAATAAGGGCACTGAAATTCTTAAAACTTATCATGAAATTGTAATCGAGTCCTAAAACTTTCAAAAAATGCAATCAGGTTCTAAAACTTATCATGAAAGTACAATCAAGTGCTAAAACTTTCAGAAAGTATAATCGAGTCCTAAAATTTATCACAAAAATACAATTGAATCACAAAACTTTCAAAAAGTGTAATCAACGGAAGACTTGGTTGCACCAATTTGACAAGTTTTAGGACTTGATTGTACTTTTTGAAAGTTTTAGGATTCGATTGCACTTATAAAACAAATGAAACATGGTTGCAGCACGATGATTTAACAACTACCCATTGACCTGCTTAGTCATCTCATCTCACGCTAATCTAGCTTAATTAAATCATTCCTTTGTGCTTGATGATGACGAGAACTAATTTTTTTCTCTCTTCTTTTTTTTTCTTTTTTCTTCTCATTTTTTATGGCTTTAGATGGACTACTTGCTTTGTCGGGACTTTGACATCGGTAAGCACTATATCTTCCTGATATGTATGTATACATTTTATCGATGAAATTTGGTTGTAAACTTAGTTGCTTGCTTAATTAAGAATATATGAATTATGCTGTGCAATTTTCGTGATCTTATACTCGCGAATCATTCACACAGAGTAACAATTTAAGGACAACCACAAAAATCACAGATTAAAATCTTATTTAGTTAAATTGGATTATATTTATGTATCAAGCAATATGACTTTGATCCCGAGCTCATATGGACCAACTTATAATTTATAAACATTGACTATTGTTGGGTTATATCGGACTCTTGATGAGAAGCAGTATTAACCATGTATAAATACGATTTACCTATTTCATTAGAGAGAAGTGTGCGTTGGGAGGCCATTGATACCCTGAAGTTTTACGCATACCCGTGGATCCTCAATTCCGTATGATGCTCCATTGGTATTTTGACAAATTTCTTCTATTGATTTGTGCAAATGAGATTTTGGTTGACGGTTGAGATTTGTCGAGACACTGAAGGGAGCGCTGTCCTAAATAGAGGATTTTCTCCGACATATCAGTGGGTTCATATAACACGCAAGAGAAATAAATGATATTTTCATGATATCTAATAATTTGCTGAGAAATAGCAAACCCCAATTTCTTATAGTTTTTTGGAAAATCTAACAGGTCAAAGATAATGTACTATTCATTGAATATATGTTGTCACCACATAATCTTCATTCAAGAAGCCTAAATGATAAGCTTACAAAAGTACAAGCTCTTCTTACAAACAACATAAATTCTTGCATTGTCTTGTAGACTTGTTAAAATATTTAGATATTAAATCACATTTTTGTCTAATAGCTTAAACTTTCATAACAGTTAATAGTGGTCCGACTAACTCTCACAACCAGGAGCAACCCTCGACTCGAGCCATCATGTTCAAAGACCAAGACCTGATTGTGGTGGCATTTAGGGGTACCCGCCCTTTTGATGCAGACGCATGGTGCACGGACATCGATCTCTCTTGGTACGAGCTCAAAATCAAAGGAGAAGAGGGCAGGGTGAGGATCCACGGCGGCTTCATGAAAGCCTTGGGCCTACAAGAGGACCGAGGATGGCTCAAGGAGATCGATGAGGTAGCCGCAGAAGGCAAAAGCTATGCTTATTATAAGATGAAGGAAATGCTAAGGAATCGATTGGAGGGAGGGACAAAGTTCATAGTGACGGGGCATAGTTTGGGAGGGGCACTTGCCATACTATTTGTGGGGGCGTTGTGCATGCTCGAGGAGGATGCAATTCTGGAGAAGTTGGAAGGAGTGTACACATTTGGGCAACCGAGGGTGGGGGATGAGAAATTTGGGGAGTACATGATAAGGAAGGTTCGTCGTGAGGCAAAGTACTGCAGGTATGTCTATTCAAGCGACATTGTTCCTAGGCTGCCTTGTGATAACAAGGTCTTTGGGTTCAAGCACTTCGGTTATTGCTACTACTACAACTGCTTGTACAAGGGGAAGGTATCACCATCTCTCTCTCTCTCTCTCTCTCTCTCTCTCTCTCTCTCTCAACAGCATCTGCTTCAAGCCTCATGATAGTGTCAGCATAGTTGAACAAGAAACCTATCTTTGATTTGATAGTTTGAACTTTTATACTGTAACTAATCCATATTATAATTGCAATGCACCAAACTGTGTTGTGCATATAAGTTACGGGCTTAAGGACTGAAAGGATGGATAAGTAGGAAAAGGAGGGCTGCATGCAATACTGCAATCATGTTTAAATATTGCACCTTGTATATTTGGCTCTCACACTCTCCTAATTACATGGCAATTGAATTCAGTTGTTATCTGAGGAGCCGAACAAAAACTGCTCACCATGGTTATGGTTCATACCTAACATCCTGATCGCGATTTGGGAGCTGATAAGGGGCTTCATCATGCCATGTGTGAAAGGCAAAACATACCGAGAGAGCTGGTTCTTAGTGCTGTTTAGGATGCTCGGCATTGTCCTTCCAGGAGTGTCTGCCCATTCTCCTCAAGATTATGTCAATTTGACTCGACTTGCTCCTAAGCCTCCTATGAAGGAAGCTAGACTCAACCGGTCAGGACTTTAGTCTATGTGCCGAAGTGATAGTAAATGGGAAAAAAATAGTTGTGTTAAGTCTTTTATGGTCATGACAGTAACTTTTACAATAATATTTGTCTAAGAGGGCAAACTGATGTTCCTTCGATATAAATTTAGTTACTTGTACTGTATGCTATTGAGGAATTCTGTATGGGTGGAGTGAGAGAGAATAGAAACCTGAACTCTTGAACCTTTGGGTTCTGCAATTAATATTGTCAAGTGGTACATTTTGAAGTAAACATTTAGCTTAATGGTCAATGCAATGAGTTCATCTTCTGCAATATACTTTCTTCTTTTAAATCAAACAGAAGGTTTCTTACCGGAGACCTGCAATGTTGCTAATAGGAATCCAAAAACTAAACATTTAGCTTAATGGTCAATGCGATGAGTCGATGAATCTGCAACCCAATTTATAGACGAAAGGGTTTGATTCAGATGGTCTATCATACAGACATTTTGCTTTTGACCATGTCATAATTTAGACACTGAATAGACAATTTGAGATTGGAGTCATTGAGACAAAAGAAGAACAGAGATTAATGGGATTGTTAGCAAGGATGGTGATTTATATAAGGTGAAGATATTCTCCATGAATTGTTGATGTAGAGTACTATATGTGATTATCAACAAAGATGGAGATGTACATTCAAGAAAATGTATTAAGATGGTAATGTACAATAAATTTAATGTTTGCTTATCATGACTAGTGATTTTTAAGCACCCTGCACATATCCACACTTCACATATAAACCTAAATGTATGGACATTAGAAATTAAGCAGAGACAACAGTAGTTCATACTCGTGTGATGTACGAACACAACTGATCAATCACCATCTTAATATGTGATTATGAATATAGGTCCCTAACTTTCTCCCAAAAATAGAGAAAGAAGAAAAAAGGCATATCGATCCGTATAAACCTTGATACCAAATATGACAATCTTTTTGCCGCGTGTCATTTATATTTAGGCTCACGTTATTTTAACCCCTAGATAACTTTAGATACATCCTAAAATTTAAATGATCCAAAATAGCCCCCATTAAGTCATTGGGACCTCATTAAAGTTAAGACTGAGATAAGGGTATATAGATCAATCTATCTAATGAATTTTATCAACATTTCCTAAACTGTTGTTTCTTCTTCTTTTATATTCAAATCAAAGAAGTTTGCATGTCCTTCCCCTTTTTTTTACGGGAGTCATATAAGATTCAAGTATTTTAATAAAAGTGATGGTCAAGATTCTAATTTAAAATAATATTAATATAGGGCATTTATTTACAATATCTCTCTAGAGTTCAATCTCTAATAACTCCTTTCCAAGCTTTTTTAGGGGATTCTTCGGTGGAAGCTGTGAACTCTTTATAATCATACTCTATATTTAAGATATGTTCATTAACTAAATTAAGTTAACAACAAAATTCAAAGGAAATTAAGTTTGTATACACACGAACGGAAAATAACATAAAGTGGTGGCACAAAATTATCATTGTTTTGACTAATAGGACGGCATTGTATTTTTACAACGGTGTGCGACTTTTGCATTTCCAAAAAATAGCAACTTTCTCTCTTTCCATTTGTGATTTTGATCGATTAGTTATTTTCGTGAACTTGATGAGTTAGGAAGCATAATAGCCATTTAGGGTGTGAAAATAGCATGAGCCTATACTTATCAGGCGTACCGTAAACTAATGTAGTTTGAGTTGGATTATTTTCGATTCACTTACAGGTTCGCGATATCCACTTCCCTAAATGTGTCCGATGGTGTCATATTACCACATCGGCCTTTTCCCAACCTCCTTTCTTACTTCCGAAATAGCTTTCTGATTGCTCTTTTCACCGGACATCGTGTCCTATCCGTTGGTTTTGTAGTTTTCCATGCACTCAAACCACTAGATCTATAGATTTCATCAAGGCCACCTCCCTCTACGACTCTAATCATGCCATCCTTTTATTTTCGCCCGTGTAACTCCCATAAACCACACAATACCAAAGCACGAACTTTCACAATTCCAACTCATCTTTGTTATGGTACGAACCGAACATCATGAGTGCAGTTTGGGCTGATAACGGGCATCAGCATTCCATGTTTGAGAGTCCCCACATACATAGAAAGCCGGTTCTCGATATTCTTTCGGATGATCTGCAGCGCTATTCCAGAAACGTCTGCTCGTTCGCCCTCAAGGCCATGTCAGCTTGACTCGACCAGACTCCGTAGCTCCCAAGTATTATATGAGGAAGGTGAGCTTGACTGAAATATCAGGTCGTATGTACCGATCATCGTACACGAGATGAGATTTTTTTTAGTATACTTATGAATAGCAGAACAAGATATTGAAGAGAACTTTCACAATCATTTGCTTCGAAGGACAGACTGACGAACGAAAAATCTCACGTGTGCATTGCATAAAGACGTCTGTACAAGACTAAATTATGCAAACCGTTCTCAAAAGATTACCAGGTATGATGAGCAAACTTACAGTGCACCTTAGTATGCCTCCTATAGGCCATAACGCATTAGGTAAAATCAGCTCACCCACAAAGGATCGGCAACCTCTGACAATTGAACCAAATTCACAATAATATTACAATAAATCTTAACCTTCTAACCTCTACCCACAGTAGGGATAGATTATAGCAGAAGAGAGATAACAATAAGACTGAATGAATTCCTCAGCATATGAAGATGGAAGCTGTTACTTTCTTTCCTTCTTTTTTTTTTGAGTAAGTTACAAGCCGAATGAGATAAATGCTACCGTCCATCAGTTTGCCTTCGCCGTCGAAAATGCCTAAGAATGAAGCTGTCTGCATATAAAGGATACTTCTTCCTGATGAGGCCTTTTATACACTTCCAATAAGAAAAGTCAACTAACTCCCCATCTTTGCGGACTATGAACAAGCACCTTGAGCTTTGAAAATCAGGATGGTACCCGACCTGTTAACATGACACAAAACAAAAGTCTAAGTAAAAGACGAACATGCATGAGTATTCAAATTCTTGCAATATGATGCAACATGATCCTCAAACAAATCGAACATATCAAACTCCACTCAATTGAGGTGTGAAGACAGAGAGATCAACTTCCAGCAAGTACAATTCTTATTATATGTAAGTACAATTCTTTATAAGCAGGATTCAGCACTTCAAGGAGTGTGATATAATGCAACCAAAATAACTATCAATTGTACCGTGAAATCAATAAACAAGAAAATTAGAAAACCCATCCAAAACAACAGTAATTGCCTTCTTTTGGGTGACCAGCAATTGTGGCAAAAGAAGAAACTCAAGGTTTCACAAAGGATAAGGTCGAAGAATATGAAAAGAGGATACGCTTCTATGTATTTAGTAGTGAGATCACACTTTTCTACTCTTTTCCAACCCCATGAATAACGGCTCAAGAATCTGCTTAGATCAAACAGTAAAGCCTTATAACTACAGGTAGACTAAAGCTCTAAGCAACATTGCTACTTTCCTCAGTTCCAAGCATTTTGAAGCAAGAATGTAGAGCTTCATTGAGCTTTAACATGAATATTCTCTCTCACGATACTGAATGGGATATCATCTACATCCTCATCAAGCAATGCATCCTTCACAGGACATATATATCGGGATGATGAAAGCAACACAGAAAGCGAATCTTCCATTAATGTCACTACTCATGATATTCAATACATAAGTTGCTTTGCTTGAAAAAACAGAAGGTGAACGGAGGAAGATACCGTGATATAATCAATTCCACAACCGATCTTCTTTTCAAACTCAGGATGATAGGGAAGCAACTTCTCAAGAATGGTTGTCTCATGTTCTGGACTAAATCGATCTCCACTTTGATATCTACAACAAGATAACAAATTCCACCTTTGTTAGTACCAATAAGAATCCAGTGCATTTCTACTTTGGGACTTTCAGACAGTTCTATTGTTATCTTCTTTCTAAAAAAAGTCTAAATCATCTAACATGCTCTAAGAGTCCAAATATTTCTTAAATATAGGACCAAAAGCAGCTGAAATGGTTAAATGTGCGCAGTGCAATTGATGGATTGGCGAAAAAGAAGGAACGTGCAGCAGCGAACATTCTGCAAACCCATAATTTTATGTCCAATAATAGCGATCAGCTTGCCATGGACTCTTACTACTTAGACAAGCATCATCACACGAAATAACTCAGGAATTAGCACCCAAGGTACGATCATGCTTTTACAAATTGACATACAGATACAAGCAAGCATCCTATTACATTCTGTCTTGTCCATGAAGGTTTTTCTTGTCCAATGACTCTTGTCCATGAAGTTGATAATGCAAAATGTAAACAGATCTCTGAAGACAGGATCAAGGGAACCTTCATATTACAAGGTTTTGACATACCTACAGCTATCACAGAACATTAAGTATGCATTATGAACTGTATAAAGTTAAGAATTGATGTTGTTATTCTGCTTTCCAGGGCACTTGTGGTGCTCATGTGCCAGAAATGAGCAATTATGTTAGAGTAAAGAAGGAACTGGAAGGACAGAGAGAACCTAGACTGCCGCAAGTTCAGATTTGAAATCAAAAGATTAGTTGGTGGACTGAAAAAAGGTTGCACAAGCATTCAACTATGTAATGAGGATGAAGGGTAAATAAATACAACACTCGTCTCTTACCTAACTTTAGATAGCCACGATCTCAAGGAGGAAGGCTTGATCGCAGATATACCAAAGCGTTACTGTAATTTATAATAGAGAACTGACACTCAATAATGGGTCCAGATCAATAACAGTCCTAAATTTGTGCCCCTTTCCCACCAGAAAGAAAACGGAGACCAGTATGGGCACTAAACATGGAATCCTAATGATATATTAAGCATCTCTGAACTCCTTAACATAAATGGAGTTGCACATTTCCCTTGAATGATAACAGCCCATGAATGTCTTAATGGTGAAGCCTATATTACATTCAACTGTAAAGGCATGCGGATTCCAAACATTTAGTAGCAGTCAAGATAAAGACAAAGTTAAGTAATCCAAAGTTGACATAAAGTTGAATAGTCGCCAGCTACAACTGCACAAATCTGAAGATTTGTAGTACGTGCACAGGTCTAAAGACACTAAGCACACACATCTGTGCAGGTCAATAAATACTTTGTATGTCTGTATGAATGTAGAAATATAAGACGGAGTCCATCTGCACATGCCAACATGTATCTACACGCATGTGAGGACGTGAGGATAGCGAGGTAGATAGAAAGATAGCTGGAGGATGGACGACTGGCAATACTTGCGCAAATAAAAGAAATTCCACGGCTGTTTCTCGATTACTGTGAGTACAACCATAACATACTGTGCACAGAGCTTTTAAGTTTTGATCATATATCTCCACTTGACCAGATTGAAGAAACTTTCAGGCATTTCCATCTTCCAACGATTGAGCAAACACAACATGTCGATTTTAACACCCCGACAAAACCAACATTGCAACAAGTAAAGCTTCCCACAGGGTGGAATCAGCCAGCCACTACACAATCCTCTCGCAGCGTACGGCTCTACATAACACCGCCCGACGCGTCCCTTTCCAGTAAAAGGGTTTCGCAAGACTAACTTAAGCAAGCAAAAGACCCACTTAACAATAAATTGTAGTGCAAGCAGATATCATCTATTTCGGCTTATGCCAACGAACTAGGCAGGATGCATTTACCAACATCTTCAAGTTACAGATTCACCGAAAGATGTGAGGCCTCACCTTCCAGAGTGCAGAATCATCCTCACAAAGCCAACCAGAGGCACGGTGTCCTCCAATATCTTATCCTCCCAATCAACCCATTCCTCCTCCTCCTCCTCCTCCTCCGCCACTTCCTCCTCACTGTCTTCGCCTCCTCTGCCGCTCAAATCAGCCTTCTCCGCTCCTCCGGACGCCTCGTCCCCCACCGAATCCCCCGCCAAATCCTTCGCCGGCGACACAATCGGCCTCCGCACGACGTCCGGGCCCAGCGCCTCCCGGCTCCGGACTCTGCCCCCGCCCCCGGATCCGGTCCACAGCGCGCGGACGGGCGGCGGCGGCGCCGCCCTGTGGAGCGAGAAGGGGGGCATCGCCAGAGGCGAGAAGAACCGGGGCGGGACAGGGCTCCGCGGGAGGCGGACGTGCCGCAGCGCGTTGCCGCCGGGGGCAGAAACCATGTCGGTCATCGAGCTTCGCTGGACAGACGACGGTGGTGATGAGCCCCCGCTTCGAGTCTCATGCGTGATCGTCCGGTGATCGACAGCTCTTTCCGACGACGACGACGAAGAAGAAGAAGAAGCAGCAGCAGAAATGGTTGCTCGGTCACGCTATCATCATCACTGGCTCGCTCGTTCGGTCGTTCGGTGAAGCAAATGAAGCTCAGCGGATAAGTGCAGAAGAGAGAGAGAGAGAGAGAGAGAGAGAGAGGGAGGAAGCTGGGGTCTTCGCGGCCTTTTGTTGATATTTTGTGTGGCTCGTAGAGCTTCTTCTGCGGGCCGTGGGCCCGATGACCGTTGTGGCGATCTGATCCCTCCGGTGCGGGCCCACTAGGCCTTCGCTTGATGGGCTTCGAACTTGGGCCTTTGTCTTTCTGGGCCTCCTCGTTTTCGTTCGTTTGATTTGAATTTAGCTACGGGGGCGAGCACCGGGGTCCGGTTTAAGTAGGAAGAACTAGTCGGAATCGACCCCTTCGGTTGGATTCCGAGTCGGTTTCGGGGGAGAACTGGTTCGGGTCCGGGATCAGGGAACTAGCCTGGACAGGTTTGGTTCTTGGCTCTGAGACTGGAAATGCATTTCTTCTCGGAATCGATCCTTAACTCGATATCGAACCGATTTTTGCAGCATCTTGTTTTGTTCCGCGGCATATTATTTCATTAGGAAAAAAAAAAGTCTTGCATCCGTCGAGATTTAAATCATTGGCATTCAATGCCAATAAAAACTCACACAATCGCTTGGCAAAGACTTTCGTGTGTTAGGAGATGCGAATTTTTTAGCATTATGTAACTTTCTAAGCTCTTTCCCCGGGAAAAAAAAAAGGCGGCCGGCTCATTGGATCGATTTCGGGAAGAACCGACCCAGTTTGGCTCCCACCTCCGATTCTTCGGGATCGAGAGCTGGTAACCAACTCCACCCCGAAACTAATCATCTCCAGCAAGGACAGGTTCGACACCCGGCATACTCAATCAAAACGGGGCGGGCTAGGCCGGATCCGGATCCGGATCTAAATATTGCCATGCCCGAAAAGATGGTTTAACTGATTCTCCGGGCCGGGTCAAGTCAGGTGGTGGGCCTTGTCGATGAAGAAAATGCACGGCATAAAAGGAGGAGAAGGAGAAGGGACAAGAGACAAGGGAACAGGATGAGACCGTTGACCCAGTTTGTCTCCGCATCCCGCGATGCGTCTTGTTTTTTTTTTTTGCTAAATCCCGCGATCCGTCTTGTTGTCTTAGGGAATCGCGTGCCATTGAAAAGTGCAAACTTCGAACCAAAACATATGCCTCGGCAAAAAGCGGTCCGTGGGCTATCCGGACAAAACCCATGACCCCTGTCCCAACGTCTAGTTGGGATAGAAGATGCTCCGAATGTTACGTCCGCAAACGACAAACTCCCCCGAGGTTAAAAAAAAAAAATGAAATTTTGGACACCCAGTTATTTTCGGCGAGGGAAAGTACTGGCGGCCAGCCCGGCGCCGTGCACCACGGCGAATCGTATCGTCACGAGATCATCAAACACGGTGTGTCAATCGCGCTTCGTAGCTGTTCCATTGCTCCCGTACTTCATACTATGATCTCACGAGGACTTTGATTCGGGCGAAGACTCTCTCCACCCCCCCCCCCCCTCACTCTCTCTCTAGCTTCTTTCCTTGCGTCAACTCCGCCCGGTTTTGTTATTTTCTTCTGAGAAACGCGCATTTCCGGATCGGTCGGGTCGGGTCGGCATTTTCACGGGCCGGTACCCGCGCTCCCTCCCCCCGAGCTGCACCCCGGAGAAAGTCGGTCTGCACCGCCGCCGGGGAGATAATCACGACCGAATAACATTACCCCAAAAAGAACAAAAATTTACCGAAAACGAGAGAACGGAGGAACGACGGGAAGATCATCTGGTCGGGGGCTTTCCTCCTATAGATCTCCGCCGACACAGGCGCCGTGCCCAAAAAGTCACTCCTCCCCCACCCCACGCCCTTTCTCTCTCTAGAAATTGACTCGTTCAGCTGCTGGCTTCAAAGTCAGTCCACTTCTCCTGTGCTGTGTGGTGCCCCGTGCCTCCGAGATTCCAGTTCATGCGAGGAAAACGGTGGCGTCCGCCCCACTCCATTCCCGAGAAGCGCACCAGAAAGCAAGACAGCCCGAATAAATTGTCCTCCCCCATCCCCCCGGTTCTGTCTCTCTGTCTCTCTATCCATCTCTAGCTTCCGCGACTCCACCAGCACGGTGCTCTGCATCGCCAGATCACAAGCAAGTCGCCGCCCCCTTCCTATATATATATATATGCACGCGCCAGTTCACCCCCCCTCTCTCTAGACTGCTCGTTGCAGCGTACCCAATCCCGATCGCCCTCCTCGAGCAACTCCTCAGATTCGACATGCTGTCCCCGTGATCGGTTCGGTTGCCCCCGGGTCGCGTCCTTTGAGCTCGTTCCGGCTTGATCCGCGATCGGGAATGGACGGCGGGGGAGGCGGCGGCGGCGGGGGCGGCGGGGGCGGCGGGGATGGGACGGTGAGGCTCGGGGCGCTCAGCTTCAGGCCGGACCGGGCGCTCGATTTGGCTCAGGACGTCGGGGTGTCGTCGCCGGTGACGCGGCAGAAGGCGGCCGCCGCCAAGCAGTTCATCGAGAACCACTACAGGAACTACCTCCAGGGCCTGCAGGATCGCAAGGACAGGTTTGGCGATCTCCCACCTCGAATTCGAACGTTCCCTGATCCTCGCCTGATTCTTCGTTTTGCGCGCTTTCTCCGTCGCTTCGCTTCCGCCGACCGCATCGGTTTTCGGCTTCGTGATCGTCCGCGGCCCACTGCTCTTGGCAGTGGCGTCGATAGGATATTCTTTAGCGTTCCATTGCTTGCGGTCCTTTACTGGTCTCTGCTCTGACCGAGACTTGGATTCGTTAGTTGTGTGAATGTCGCATTTATATCTCCCATCTAGAAATGGTAGTGATTAAGGAGGTCTCGCTCCACGTCTGGACTCATTAATGCAAATTGCCAATTAATCTGGTTTCCTAGCTTCTTAGAGAGCGATATAAGCTTGACTCTTCTGTGTGAAACGGATTAACTTGGTATAAACATGCCTTCTTTTCGCATTCGACTCGATTTAAGATACTATAAGCCATATTGTATGCAAATCTGAGACTTACGCGATTAGCCGATCAGATAGATCCAGGATGTATAAGCCTAGAATCTCTGTTTTCCGCAATAAGGCATGGGCCTATATTACACAGATCCTCTTCCCGGGAGGGGGAGGGGGGAATAAATGGCGGCGTAGTACGGCGAGCATACTAATTAATTCTGTGGTTTTGCGGATTAGACGGCGAGCGCTCGAAAGGAGAGCACAAGAAGCTCAGGTGTCTAGCGAGGAGCAGCAGGAAATGCTGAGAAATCTAGAGCGCAAGGAGACAGCATACATGAGGTTGCAAAGACGTAAAGTGGGATTGGATGACTTTGAACATTTAACTGTCATTGGTAAAGGCGCATTTGGCGAGGTACATGCAAATGATACTTTTGTCTTGTTTTCGATATTCGCTTGAGGATATGCTTTGATTTGCTTTTTAGCCGGTGTGGCTGATTCAGCACTGACTTGATTTGTGTATAGAGTAGTTGTTTTATGATGAGTTCCCTACGCTTATCTTCCACAAAAGTTTAGGAGTATTTCCTTTTTAGCATATGTTCCTTATTCTTATCAGCTACATTCAACCGATGCAGGTGAGCCTATGTCGTGCAAAGAATACAGGAGAGGTCTATGCCATGAAGAAGTTGAAAAAATCCGAGATGCTTAGCCGTGGACAGGTGAACATCTTAAGCGACATGTTATTGGATCCTACAGTTTGCTACTTTTGTATTTCTTTAGCTTTTTCCTCTTCGCTCTCTTCTTTGAGCCGTACCCATAACCTTGTTTCAGTTACTAATCTAATGATTTGTTCTTCAAATAGCTGATGTGGTTTATTTCTCTGAATCCTTTCTCTATTACATACTGGTTCTCAGAGAGTCGTATGTTCTAGCTTATATAATCTTGGGACTAGTTGCTTTGTAGTGTTAACGCATTTTGTGCTTCGATTCTTTAATCATGATTGTTTGTGTGATTAGGTTGAGCATGTTCGTTCCGAGAGGAACTTACTTGTGGAGGTTGATAGTCGGTGCATCGTTCAGCTTTACTATTCCTTTCAAGATTCGGAATTCTTATACCTCATCATGGAATATTTACCTGGTGGTGATATCATGACATTGTTGATGAGAGAAGACATTCTTTCTGAAGATGTTGCACGGTTTTACATAGCAGAGAGTATTCTAGCCATCCACTCTATTCATCATCATAATTATGTGCACAGGTATTACTTTAAAATTCCGGGTACACAATAACTTGTCATGACTATGAATATGTTTCAGCTTTCACATCTGGTTATATATAGTACTGGATGCTAAGGAGTGCCAAAATTTTAATTGGAGTGAGGTGTGGCATTGGATAGTTATATGCTTACATATAGTCTTGCTTATAATCCAGAGAAGTTGAAAAATTGAATTCTTTTAATAAATATAGCAGAGAAAAGGATATACATATGGATTTATTACACGAGTTTGTGGACCCACAGTTTCGGAGAATGTCTTTTCCAAGCTAAACTCACCTAGTGTTGCAATTGGAAATGGATGGCTACTTGTCTTTTTTTGTGATCAAGTGGCTTGTAAGCTATTGACCATGGTGAATGATTCGATTTACCAGCATCAGATGACTATTTACTGCTTTTCTCAATGGAATGTTCTTGTCTGTTCGAATCTGTTTGAAGGAGTAAAGTGGGAGAGCTGTTTGCAGCTTCTTCTTCTCAATGCACTCCTTAAGAAGAATCTTACCATTATCATTCTATGTATTTTCTCATATTAAACCAATGAGGGAAAGTCAAAAGATTCACTACCGTTAGTCTCTTCTTCATGCAGAACACCACGCTGGCTAGTGCTTGGCATGTCAATGAGCCCTTGTATTGTCACCATTACATTCTTCATTACTAGTCTTGATCTATCATTTCATGATGCTATCCTGTTGCCACTGCTTCAGTTCTAATGAACTCTTTCCAACTTTATTTGTGATGCTGTTTAGTGATAGATCATACTCGTGTTAGCCTTTTTATCTCTCTGTTTCTTTTTCTTCTGAGGTGGACAGTTGACCGTTGAACAACTTCACTTGTGTTTCAACATGTATATGATTACATTCATCTTCTTGAGCTAGAATTGAAACTCTGAGTTTCTTCTTGTTGGGTTATTACTTATTATTCTACAGTTTAGCAAGTTGGGGTTATTTATGTAATTATACAAGGCTTAACCCTAAGCCTAGAAGTACTTCTTTTAATCTCAATAGAAAGATAGTCTCTCTTTTACCAGCTACACTTCTGAGCAAGTTCCTTCATGTAGGGACATTAAACCAGACAATCTGTTACTGGACAGAAATGGCCACTTGAAGCTTTCTGATTTTGGTTTGTGTAAACCTCTAGATGAGAAGTATTCTACAATTTTGTTAGAAGATGAAGGTTTAACCTCTCAAGAAAATTTAAGTGGATCCGATGGACACTCTGGTGCTGATGGAGCGCCTTGGTTGATGCCAAGAGAGCAATTGCTACGATGGAAACGTAATCGGCGTGCATTGGTATCCTCTCATCTCTGTGCCCGCTAACTTTTGTTGTCCATCTTAGTCATATTCTGGTTTCATGAAGTAATGCCAAGCATTCCATTTGTTAATTTAATATCTATTTGGCTTATGTAGTTTTATGTATAACATCGACAGGCATATTCTACTGTTGGAACTCTTGACTACATGGCACCTGAGGTGCTGCTGAAAAAGGGATATGGAATGGAGTGCGATTGGTGGTCATTGGGTGCAATCATGCACGAGATGCTTGTAGGCTATCCTCCCTTCTGTTCTGATGATCCTAGGATCACTTGTCGTAAGGTGATTTCACTATTACCTTTGGTTGGTTACGAGTTCCAAGGACAGACGCAGAGCACTCAATGATTAAGTTTTGCCTCAGATTATTAATTGGAAAGCATGCCTGAAGTTCCCTGAGGAACCAAAGATTTCAGAAGAGGCTAAGGATTTAATCTGTCACTTGCTATGTGACGTTGAAACAAGACTAGGGACTGGAGGAGTGGAGGAAATAAAGGTGACTTGCAGAATAATGCTCTTTCTTTCACACGGTAGAAGAAATTGCCTGTACTTTTTGCTAGTTTTACACTCTTTTTTTCCTTCCTAAACGGAGAAAATGTAAATTTGCACTTTCTGCAGAATATGCCCACAACCACAACCACTTTGCGCCGGCATTCTGGCCTGCAATTGCAATTGTGTTTATGCTTTTTGCAAGTTTTGATTTCAGGCACATCCATGGTTCAAATCTGTTCAATGGGACATGCTCTATGAGATGGAAGCTGCATATAAGCCTACCGTTAACGGGGAATTGGACACTCAGAATTTTGAGAAGTTTCCAGAAGTGAGTACCCGTTTTACTTTGTCAAGGTTATCAAACTCCGTCATGCTGAATGAGATAAAATATCTACAGAAGACTGAAATAAATTTCACTTTCCTGTCTGGATCAGGATCAACATAGCTTTATTGCTATGCTGCTAAATCAAAGCTTTAATGGCTTGATATAGGGTGTTGATTTGTCAGTCTTCCATGCTAGATATGGACCCTTGAATTTTTCCCACTTTTGACGTTAGTAAAGTAGGCAACAAGTATGGGTGAACAGGTGTCTTGGTCTCTTGCTACCCTCAGCTGCAATTTCTGTTTTTTACTTTATGTTTCAGGACACGGGGTCGTCTTGGATGGTTTTGATCTAATTTCAAATTTCATAAGGTGTATGTCAAACAGCAAAATTGTTCTGAGTTTTAGCAGTAGGCCTAATCCACTGATTAACTTCTTCAGACATTTGAGAATTCCTTGGAAATCTCAATTTTTGCATAATATTTATCAAGACTTATCCCGACGTATCTTTCTGTTTTGATGTGAGTTTTGGCTGAGACTTTCGCATTTTGGCCTTCCTAGGTAGAAGGCCCGCCATCTTCAACGCCAACTGTTGGACCTTGGCGGAAGGTAATGATTCCACCTCACACTGCTTGATTACCATCCGAAGTAAAGGACTTTGTTAAACATTAACACCCCACCCCCCACTCTAAACCTGGGGCAAATCCATTTAAACGATGATTCATTGCTCGATTTATTTTGTTAAGCTTTCATTTGGTCCACTGGATCGGTTATCACTTTGACATCACATGAGGATGAGGGGTGGCTTTTTAACTGATTTTGCAGATGCTGACATCAAAAGACACTAACTTCATAGGATTTACATTTAAGAAATCAGATGTTCTTAACTCGCTCGAGAGTTCAGGTACGCTGTACTTGAGCGTTTATGTATTTATGTAAAGTGATCGCAGTCTTCCATACAGAAAACCAAACGAACTTCAAAATTTTGACGCGGACTGCAGGTGCAGACCTGAGATCGCAGGGAGTTTCAAGGACCCCATCTCTAGTATCCTTGTTAGGTAGGATATGACACCGCTGTTGCTTGACTATTCTTCCAATATCAAACTGTACCTTAAGAGAAAGCGCCCACACCGATCATGGTTATCAAATCACCTGTTCCTCTGAAATATCTTTTGGCTCGTTCTCAGGTCAGATGGAACTGCTGGAAAACGAAACATCCGGGGACGAGCAAAGACTGGAAGATTGACTCGCAAATTCTACTCATTCCGTAAACGATTGGTGATGGGGATAAGGGAAAAAGGAGAACAACTATCATCGTGGTCCATTCATTCGTGATGACAATGTAAGAATTCGAATAACGGGAGCTTAAAAGCTTTTGATGTTGTAGCATTATTTTTTTTTCTCTCTTGCCTCGACTGTCTCTGGCCTAATGAGCGCGTTGTTGTACAAAAAGAAAAGTTTTGAGAATTCATTTTCTTGAGCATGATCAAATCATATAATATAGCCAACATTTTACCGATTAAGTTTTTCCTAATATGTTGTGTACTTCAGCCAGCTGTAATTAGTAGGCTTTTTTATGATTGCTTGAAAATCTGAATGCAGCAGACTAGCATGAACTTCTTCACTTCATGAATGGCTGGAATGAATGGAAATAATGAATAATTATTTTTTTATTGGTGGCATATTTTTTTTTCTATTTAATTGGTGCTAATTTCAATCCGGAAAATTCTCCTCGCATCACGATGGAATATCATTATCGGCCGCAGAATTTGATCGGGTGCTCTTTCGCATTCGCTAGGTTTCGAACCGATATTAAAATGTGGAATTTGACAATGACAACACCAGATTTCTTGCTTCGGTATTAGGTCGAAATTGTACGAGCATGGCGATATGATGATATTCATGCGCTTAAAAAACACCGGGCGATTCAACATTTGCAATTATACTCTAATAAGAGAAAAGTAGGAAGTGGGAAAGTTCATGTTCCGGATGCCGCCAAAGGCAAACCTCCTGGAGGACGGTTTAGGCCGGCACCGCTCGTTTTCGCAGGGGCATGAGGATTCGGTCTTCCGTCGCGGCATGGGTTTCAATCCCGACATTCCGGGACGCGGGGTTCGATCTTCCGTCACGGCACCCTTCTGGATCTCCATCCCGGCGCGTGCGGCGGGGGATGAGACGACCCGCGGCTCCCGAGCGGGTTGGTTTTTACCCAGTCAACAGAAGATCTGTGTAGCTTCGGGGGGGTGTTGGGTTGTTCCTCCGGTTCACGAGCAGAAGAACTCGTTTCACTCTCCTGCAATTTTCTCATGGGGCTTTCCATGTAATTTCGCCATGTGACGCGACACGCGACGCGAAACAAACGGCAGCAACAGCAACAAAAGAAAAAGGTGGAAAAAAAGAAGGGGAGGAGAGAAAAGCGCGCGGAACCAGTGGGGGCGGAGGCGGGGGTGTGCGGGCCCCGCCGCCACGTAAGCAGGAGCCTCGAATTATTATTATTATGAGGGAAGCAAAGAGGGGGAGGGGGAGGAGCCGAAGATATTTTCGGGGCCGAAAATATCTTCGGCCTTGAGCTCATCATCCCGGTGACGTGGCGCCTGCCGGCCCCATGACACGTGTAAAAAAGCGGTGACAACTGTATCGCCATCTCCCACCCCCCCCCCCCAATGCCCTTCTTCTCCTCCTCCTGCTCGCTTAATGCCGTCCCGTTTTTCCATCGATAAACCGAAATTCCCCAAATCCTCCCTCCCCCCCCCGCCGCTCTCCTTCTCTCTCTAAGGCTTCCTCCTCGCCGCCGCCGCCGCCGCAGCCGCAGCCGCCGTCTCCGTCGCAGTCGCAATGGAAGCTCCTCGCCGGACCGATTACTCCGGGACTAGCTCGGGAACCTCGAGCGAGTTCCCTCGCCGCGAACCCATGATTCCGGTACGATCGCCATTTTCCCTCCCCCCACTCCTCCTCCCGCCCGCCCGTCGATTTTCTTCTTCTGTTTGTCGTTCGCCCCGCTTCTGTTTTTGGTCCTTCTTCTTCTTCTTCTACGGACACTTGGCGCCGTGGCTGTGGGTTCGGCTTGATTTCGAGCCCCCCCATCCCCCCCTCTTTTCGAGACGGACATCCGTGCCGGAGGGTTTCGATTCTCTGGCGCCGATTCGAGTTCGATCGGTGGGTTCTTGACCTCGTCCATTGCCTCTGGTGGCGGGTTCTTTATGAGCATGTTGTCGCTGTGTTCGTGTTCGATTCTGTTGGAAAGAGAGACCGCTGCTTCAACGTCTGTAGCGGGAGCAGATCGCGATTTTATGGCATTGCAGCGAGCCGTGCCCGGTCTTTTTAAGTTCTTCAAGAGGAATTTTTCCGATTTTGTAATGAAATATATATAGATTGTGTGCTTACGTTTCTTCTCCGCTTGCGACTGCCCGTTGTCCTTTTTCTGAATTTGAGGCTGAGGTAGATTGGAATCCGATTACGCGAGGGAGACCCCTTCGCAAGCTAAGTTTACCATTACAATCCGTAGACTGCAACATCTGATTGTAGAGAGCAGGCAGCGAATATGAGCTATGATACCAAAAAAAGGAAAAAGGAAAATTTTAAGTTGCTTATGATCTAATCCTGTTTGGCTTGTTCTCGTCTTCGTCTTCCCTTCAAGGGAGGAAGAGAAGCTAAAGAATTGCTTATCCCCGTCAGTGGGGGTTAACATCTTTCTATTAATAAGCAGCCACTGAGCTAGTTGAAATTGGTGGCGATTGTTTTTCAGGACCTTCCGGGCACGGATTCCTCAAACACGGAATGGACAGATGAGAAACACAGTCTCTATCTCAAATCGATGGAGGCTACCTTCGTCGACCAGTTGTACGATTCCATGGAGTTGCTTGGTTGGCACTTGGAAAAAGCAAACTGCCTAGATCCTCAAACCAGGCAATCGAACAAACAACACCCTTATGCACCCTCTGGCCAGGTTTGAATTGATACATAGCCGATGAGATGGGCGATATTCGTTTCTTACTATTCAATGGCATCTCATTTGCTGTTTTTACTGAGCTCTTTACTCGCTCTTATATCCAGTTCAAAGTTCTTAGAGATGGCAGTTGGAAGAAGATCAACTTTGAAAGACCTGACTTGCAGGTAGAGAAAGCCGATGGTTCACGTGATTTCCTAAAAAGTCCATGGATCCAGCATTTTCGACCTGCTTCTAGAGTCCCGAGGTCGGGATCTCCTAATCACCAAACATCCAGTGGAAAAGGGAAAAAGGCTCTTGCCTATGCATCGGCTGGAAATTCAGAGCAGTTTCACGCGTGCCACTCTTACTTTGGCAATCAAATCGATAACGGCAATGCAGGTGCTCTAGTTATTTCTGATGTATGTGTCAACTGATTTTTTCTTTTGCTTGCATTCGCCGTACGTGTGCACAATGAAAGGTTGTGGTTCTCGTTGTTTTTATGAGTACCATTTACTATGTTCTAACTGTAGATGTAACTGCTCTTATACAAGGAGGCAAAGCAAAGCCATCTTTTGGAAGATTTTAACTGATGAACACAATTTGAGATTTTAATGTTGACAGACTTGCTGGAACTGATCTTTCTTTTTTCCTCTTACGTCTACCAAAAAAATTTTAGCCTTTCTTACGATTGAGTGCAGCTTAGAGTGTTCAGATGAGAGACGGGTAATCTAACTTGTGAATGTAAAATGTGAACTTCTGAATTCAAAATTGTCAAAATATCGCCAATTAGCCACTAACGAGCTGAATAAACATGTCCTATAATTTCGTCTAATCAAAACGGCAAGCTATATCCGTGCACTCTTGTCCTTTGTAATAGTCTCAGCTGTCTAATCAAAACGGCAAGCGATACCCACGAAAAAAAAAATGCAATAGTCTCAGCCCTTTGTAATTGTTTGGCAATCTTTTGCCAGTTATTTACACTCTTCCCTTTTAAAATGTTATGTGACTCATGACTGGTGAAGTGCTGACTACAGTCATACTAAAACCCATTTCGCTTGGTATTGATGAAAAAGAAGAAATGGAGAGATGTAGAGTCGTAGAACCTGCCTTTGGCTGGATTTAATGCTTTTGGTTTTTGCAGAGGTTACGGATCAAAACTTTGTGGATGAAGATATAGGAGGAAGAAAGGGGAGCAACATATGCAGTGCAAAGAAGGCAAAAACTTCGGGGACAGATTCTTCAGACAATGACCAGGTAAATTTCAATTCTATACCAGTCGCTAAGGACTGGACTCCCCAGCTTACATATATTTTACCTGGTTTACAAGGTTGTTCCGTTCAGCAGACCTGCCACAGCAGGAGACGCCGGTGAGAAATGGGCCTCCCCGTCGAGATGAAGGATTTCTACCGTGAAGGCTTGGGGAACATCCTCTTTTTCTCGCGCCCTAATGTGTCGACAAGTAATGTGAATTTGGATTGCATGCACCATCTGCATGCTTGCGAGAAAGCGAGAGGATTCAATTTTCTAGAGACAAGAACCGGGTGTGGGGGGTTGCTCTTTTTACCTCTCTGACAAGAGGTGCGCGGTGCATATTCCCACTCGGGCAAAGGGTTAGGAACACGATCCTATATACTTGGACAACTCTACATATTGATGTGCTGACACAGGTTAGTCGGGGCTAATTCGACTAGGGAGAAAACAAGGTGATTGATTGTACTAACACAACAGGGGTTGTGGAGTTCGTTTCTCTCTTTTTAGTTGATTGATGCTGTAGCACTGTGGACATCGTGTTACCTGTTAATGTTACCTGAACCACGATATGATTTATTGTTGTTACAGTGCTTCACGGGAACGATGAATGTTTTAATTTTGTGATGAAGTTGGATTCAAGCGATGTCTTCGCCGTGAAATGTCCCGATCTCTCAAATTACTACCGTTCGATTATATAACAGAGAGAGTAATCATTTGTGGATTATGTGTAGCAATGTTAAGCCCTGGTTTCTTGAGACAAGCTTTGCAAACTCAAGCCAATAACAGCGACAGTCACTTTGCCGCAGCAGGACACTTTTAGCGAAAGGTGAGTACGTGTTTTTGGAGAGGTTGGCAACTCGAAGCGTTACAAAGTTACCAATTCATATGTTTTTTTTCCGCGGCTTTGCCCGCAACAATGCTCTAAAAGTGAGACGAGCGCCACTTTCCCTTCGGTCGCTAGCAAAGTCACGTATGTTGTTGCGCGCATACGATTGATTTATAAAACATTTTACAAAATCATGTTATCGTAGGAGATTTGGATTACAAATTAATTAAAAAATTATCGATGCGAAATGAAAAAGGTTGTGCACACGTAGAAAGAAAACTATATTTTAGCATTTGAACTTTTTTTCCGGAAAATTGATTATGAGATAGAGAAGGTTCGAAATGAATGATTAAAAAAATAGAATAATTAATTTACGTGTTCGTTAGGATATTTATAAAGTAGGATATTTTGGAAAAGAAGTGATCCGTTGAACAGAGGACATCCCTTTTGACATAGCATGTTTGGATTTCTTTGCTAAAGTAATCAATAGAATTGAAACTGAATATAGCGTGTGTTTGTTTCTCGAAAAATAAGGAATTTGGAGAATATTTTTGTAAAAACGGTTGCTTGCATTGCTTTTAAAAATGAATGAACGGAAAAAATTTTCATTGTCCACGAAAATGTTTATATATAAATTATTGTCGGTAGTAAAAAAATATTTTACTAATTATTTCAATCGATTCAAGCAATCCTTTTTAAGAAAATGGTTTCTTATTTACCGCAAAACAAACAAAGTATTAGGCCTCCTTCGTTTCAAGAAAAATTGATGGTTTTAG
The DNA here is from genome assembly GCA_031216405.1 of Syzygium malaccense. Lineage (NCBI taxonomy): Eukaryota > Viridiplantae > Streptophyta > Magnoliopsida > Myrtales > Myrtaceae > Syzygium > Syzygium malaccense. The sequence continues at coordinate 12,655,548 of CM062258.1, forward strand.
AAAATATTTTTCAGAAAGTCATATTTTAAGAAAATGAAAATATTTTCCAGTATTTGAATAAAACCTAAAAATGAACTATAAAATTTTTTCCACTGTTTGGTATCTGATTTGATTTTCCTCAAGGAAAACTACCAAAAAGTTCAAATTTTTTTTATTTTTTTCCGGCCGAGGAAAAGAAAAAGGCAAAAAAAGATAAAGATAAATAAAAAGAAAAATAGAAAATCAATTTTTTTTAGAAATAATTATTAGAGCGAATGTTTCATTAATTAAGGACCCAAGCTCGAGAGCTGAGAACCCGAGCACGACCCTTGTGGACCTCGACCGAGTGCCCGGGACTAGAACTCGAGCATTAGGGACCCAGACACAACCTTTCTGCACTTGGGCTCTGGTTTCAAGTCATTAGGCACGAATACAAGAGTTTCAGGCTCACCCTAGATGGACCCGAACGTGGGCATTAGGGGCTTGGGTTTGGCCTCGATGGACTCTCACCGAGGCATTGGAGACCTGATCCTAAACGCCGAGGATTGGGGAATTAACATTGGGGTGTCCAAGCGTAGAATTTCAGGTCCAAAGGTCAATTCTAGTCATATTTCGAAAAATGTTTTTTGCCTCTTTTCAAAGAGAAAATCATTTTTCTGAATTTAAGCATAAATTTTCCGTTGATCATAAAAACATTTTCTATTAATTCATTTTCCTAAGCAAACCAACGCCGGAAAGTATCTTTCTAGAAAATATTTTCCGCGAAATAAACGGAGCTTTAATTAATAAAAAAATATTTTCGTCATGGACAATAATTTACTACTCTTTTTTTTGGTCGAAGATAACAATTTATTATAAATTACTCTCTTTCTTGCATGTTGTTGCCACTTAGATTTAGGCCAAATTCCCTAAAAAATCCCCAACTTTAGCTTTTATCCCAATTATATCCCAAACTTTTTTTTGTTTTATAAAAAACCCCAAACTTTTACTTTTGTCCCAAATCTACCCAGTTAACTTTTTGTCTAATTTTTTAATATTATTTTTTCGAATTTTTTTTATTTTTTCTTTTCTTTTCTTTTTCATTTCCTTTTCTTTTTTTTTTGTTTCACCTTCAACCTCCGCCCGGTGGTCGGTCCAGTGACCGGCAAGAGGTGGGGGCCGATCTGGCGAGGCTCGGCCCCGCTGGCCACTGGCGAGGTCGACCTCGCCCAGCAACGACGAGGTCGAGCCTCGCCAGCAGCCGGCTAGGCCGAGCCTCGCCAGCGGCCAACGGGGCTGAGCCTCGCAAGATCTGGCGAGGCTCGGCCCTGCCGGCGACTGGCGAGGTCGGCCTCACCCAGCGACTGGCGAGGTCGGCCTCGCCCAGCAACGGTGAGGCCGAGCCTCGCCAGCAGCCGACAGGGCCGACCTCGCCGGCCCCAGCCTCTGGCCGATCGCCGAACCGGCGGGAGATTGAAGGTAAAACAAAAAAAAAGAAAAGGAAGGGAAAAAAAAAGAAAAGAAAAAATAAAAAATAATATTAAAAAATTGAACGAAAAATTAACTGGATAGATTTAGGATAAAAGTAAAAATTTTGAATTTTTTATGAGATGAAAAAAAATTTGAGATATAATTAGGATAAAGATTAAAGTTTGGATTTTTTAGGAAATTGGGCCTTTAGATTTATTGTTGGCTTTCCCCACGTGTTCCCCAAGACAACCTTGTTCTTGTTCTTCTTCCTCTTCGTCTATTTCCCCTCGCCAACCTGGTCTCCAATCGCTGCAAACCCTAAATTCCCAAATTTGTGCTCCCCAAATCCCAGTGCGCCATTATCGCTTCGGACTCTCTCGAGGTGCTCCGCTCCGTGATCTGGATTCATTGCTCTCGCGTGGCCGCTTGATCCCTCGGCCGCATTCTCGGATGAAACCGCCCGGTTCCCGTTCGGGATTCCGTCCGTTCGGTTTTTGAATGAATTGATCGGAGGTGTCCGCTTGATCCGATTTGATTCGCCGAGGTTCTCGCCTGGTGGGGCGCAATACGCAATGCCGCCATTCCTGTCGACGTCGAGAGCGCTGAGGTCGTCCCTGTCGCGCGGGGACGGCGTCGGGCGACTGATCAAGTCTCGCTGGACCGATTCCCGGCGGCCCGGGCTCGATCGAACCAGGTGCCTCGGCGGCATCGCGGGCCTCGATGCCTCGTTTGGTCGTAATAATAAAGCGTCCGATGCGCCCAAGGACGTCCCGATTGGTTCCGGGCGGCCGTGCGGCCGTGGCATTATGCAGAGGAGGCGGTTCCTGGGATGCGGGGATGGTGAGGAAGGAGGCATTTTGGCAAAGGTTTACGAGGAGAAGCGCGTTTTGGGGTAATTTTTGCGGAAAGCCCTCTCGATTTATCCGTGATTTTGTTAAATTTGTCGATAGTTACAGTTTGATGTGCGCGCGATGTTTTCTCCGAGAATGAGTTTGGAGAATGATGTAATTTCATCTATAGGTACTCTCCAGAACAACTGTTCGACGTGGTTGCGGCTGTCGACTTGTATCATGGGTTTGTACCGTGGTGTCAGCGGTCGGAGATACTGCGGTACAATCCGGATGGGTCTTTCGATGCTGAGCTGGAGATTGGTTTCAAATTTCTAGTTGAGAGTTATGTTTCTCATGTAGAGTTGAACAGACCAAGGACAATCAAGGTAAGCAACTAGCTATCTTCTTCCCTCCGTTTATAATCCCGGCTGTTTATGTATGCATTGACATGTTTCACTGAATTTGAATTTTGGCCAGCCGAGTACACAGTAGCACAAGGGGTTTCCATCGTTGATCACTACAAACACTGCCCCACATATTATGCCTAAACATTGCTTGGCTTCGAGAAATGATTGTATTTCTATCTTCGTAGTTTGTTTTTTATTGGCATTGTGCTATATGCATTTACTATTGTGAGTACTGTTTCCTTAAGCATTAATTAGAACCTTGATGCAACTCATTAAATATCCAGATGGGAAGACCTGTTTCATGGGCCAAATTCCAGTTTCCTACCTAGTTTTAAAGGCAACACTTTGTCCACTTTTGCTTTGGTCCACATCACAATCTATTGAGAGTTCCTGCAGAAGAGTTTCAAAAAGATTGACCATCAGACTTTCTATTCCTCGTTTTTTAGCCATATTGATGAATTTCATTTCTGCTCGAATCTTTGTTCCTGAAGCAATCAAATTCAGTTTTTTGAATCATTATATTTGGCAATGACACGGAAGTCATTTACTTGCCTCATTTAGTTGATTTAGGATTGAATCTTTCTCAATAGTTTTTGACAAAAAGGATAAGAAAATTTGACTGGTTCCACCATATGTGGATACTTTAACTTGCACAATACAGAAAGATGCTTGTCCCAAGATAAGCTTTCGTGGGCAACAACATTTTGGTTCAGTGATGGCGTACCCTTACCGAGATCTACAAGTCTGGGAATAATCCCCTTCTCGCTCCTCCCAATACTTATCCTTCATCCAGCAAGAAAATAAGTATGATTTGTCTTGCATGGATTGATGAAAACATTTGCCTGTTGTCAAGCTGCTAACAATTGGTGTTCTTGGTTGAAGTTCTGAGTTGACTAATATGGTTTTGTTTTACGGTAGAGCTAATGTTTTCCCGTTCTCTGCTTTCTTTTCCAGACGACAGCATCGGAGAGTACCCTTTTTGACCATTTGATAAATATTTGGGAGTTCAATCCAGGACCAGTTCCAGGATCTTGTAGCCTTTACTTTTTGGTCGATTTTAAGTTTCAGTCCCCACTTTACCGGCAGGTAGTGTTGCTTCTTGTAATTTATGTGGTTGCATCAACTTCCTATCTCTATAATCATTCTCTATGAATTTTAGGCTTTTTGATGAGCATAACAAATGCTGAACTTGAGGTACTTCTAGCGAGTTACACTATTTACTTGTAGTGCTCAGAAGTCAGAAGCAGTAGTTCTTACTGTACAGACAATGAATTGCTTAGTTTAGTTGGAAAGCCTTGTGTATTTCTTGGCATATACTATGTTCAAATACATTTAAAGACTACATGTTTCTATTTACAAAACCACTGTGTTCTTTCCTTGTATGGGAACACCAAAATCTTATGGTTGCTACCAGATTGTTGTGCGGTGGAGCTCACGAGGGTAGATGAGAGTAGCAGCTATCGTCAATAAGATATCAACTGCAATTGCCGTCCCAGAAAGAATCATACTTAGGTGGCGTTTGCAGGGATAATGAGTGGTCGTTACACACTTAGATCAAGCTATCACAGGATTGCTGACTTTAAAAAATGTACTATCAATAATAGAGATAGACCATAAGTTTGGCATGTTCTTCTGCTAATGTGCTGCAGTTGCCTCTTAAACTTTCAGTGTTCCGCATTTGGTAAAGACGAAATTGCTCATTTTGTGAGCTAGTAGAGCAGCCAGCTCGTTCACTGTGGACTCTACATTTGTAATTTAGTTAATGCCTTTGGAAAGCCAGATTTTCTGTTGATAAATGCCAGCGAATTATTCACAACTAGTAGTAGAATGGCTTTTTCTTCTTCATTGGAGTTGAGGCATGTGAACTTAGTACATATGTGGAGTAAATAGTAAAATGTCAATCCATGAGACACGCTGTATAAGAAAATGTCATGGGCTTAATGGCATGACAACTCTTGTTTAACCTTTGGCACTTAAGTTCAATCAGTTATGGTCCTGAATCCCTTTACATGAATGTAAATATTGTTTGCTGTTGCTGTATGTTATCTCTGTTATATGATTATGTCATTATACCTATGGCATTGTCAGTTAAACTTGTGAGTGTCTGCAGTCGCTGTTATTTTGCATCCCTCTTGGTCAGGTTTCCTCCCACATTATCCTGATTCCATTGTACCAAAGCAGCGAAGTTAGTGTCTTTAAATGAGCTCATATTCTTCTGGTGGTTCAGTGTAGTTTGCTACATTTACTAATAGCAGTCCATCAGATTCATTCATTAGCACTGATGTTTCTGGCTCTGGCATAAGCTTCTGTACGTTTGGAAAATAATGTGTGCGCCCGTGGACCATGCTAATATGTCTTTGGGTTTCCTGCCATTAGGTGGCGTCGGTCTTCTTCAAGGAAGTGGTTGCCCGACTGGTTGGCTCATTCAATGAACGTTGCCGCTTGATTTATGGACCTGGGGTCCGAGTCCATGAAGAGTCTTATGGACAGAGGGCTTGAAGTTTGAGTGAGCCTCGTGTTGATTTTATTCCTTTTGCTATGTATTCCCATGAGTGGCCATCGGGTCAATGGGCAGTGAATATTGATCCCCTTCTGTGGTTGCTGCCCCCAGCACATTGCCATTTTGTTTATCGTAGTGGGCCTTTCTAGCCAAGGGATAAAGCCTCAAGAGCGAGCTATCATTATATGTTGCGGATAGATAACATCAGCTGTATCAATTTTTGCAATTCTTTGAATATTTTCCCCCCTAGTTGGGGATTCATGGAATCAAAAGTAATTTTTAAATTTTAGATTAGTGATACTGGTGTTTTGCTCGAGCGCTTCCAACGTGCTCTGCTCAGCAATTAGCCTGTGCTGCTCATGAAACAGCATGGTCATTGGGTCTTTTCCTAGTTTCTGGTATCCATGCTGTGTTATGGACTTAACCCTTTGATTCAGGTTCCGATAATACCGAGCGCATGGACCACAGCTTTTCTTTCGCGAAACTCAAAGGCCGAAAGCTTCGACTAAGGATGTGCTACGGACATGCCGACGGGTTTAGGTTGGAATGATAAATTCCTCGGACTATCTAACATCATTGTGGCACTGGAATGTACGTTCATGCACAAGCCCGTTAGGTGGCTCTGGGCAAACCATCTCAGTCACTCCATCCATTTATGATTGATGCTGCTTCTGTAAGTAACAACAAGGCTAAAAACATCGGCATGTCAGCATCTCGAAACTGTACAATCAATTACTCAAGATCCACAAATGCACACGATGCATCGTTCTTTGATTAACATCATACGGGGCAACCTCTTCTCTTTCTTTCCATTAATAAAAAAATAATTGAGCAAGGGATTCTAGAAACAACAAAAATATCCTCTCCCAGCAAGAGGAGGAGAGAAGATCCCAATTGTCCACCCCGCAAGCCGAAAAATAGACGTGACATGCCTCGTCTCGTCATCGGGGTTAGGACAAAGATCACGTACTAAAAAGGCAAATGAGGAATGATAATGATCGGGGTGGCACCAAAGACCCCACGTTTGACTCGAGTGCTAATGTTCAGTAACCCTAAACAGTGTAAAATTTCGGGATGAATCGAGATCCCGAGAACTGTCCACGTTCTAGTGGGAAAACGATCCAACATGGGTCATCGCATGGACCATTTTCTTCCTCAATACGTACCTTCATCTACTTCAATCATGCAGCAAGACACCGTACGGATAATGATATGATTGATCTTTGAAACTTTGGCTCAATGTATGATGCGATCCCTGAATCTTTTATAAATGTTCGAATTATCCCTTAGACTATATGAAAATATCTAATATTATCATTCAATTTTATTTTATTTCAGGGACAACCAACATCGAAACAATTTTATATAGTTTAAGGACCGGTTTGAACACGTACGAAAAATTCAAGAATCACATTAAATAAATTAAAAATTCAAGAACGATATTGCGCAATTGGCTAAAGTTCAGAGACCACGTTCAACAAATTAAAAGTTTAGAAACTACACTGCACATCGGGTCAAAGATTATAAAGCATCTGTGTCATTTTCCTTATGAAAAACCCACATTCAAAACTAAATTGATGCGGTAGCAACGGCATGTATAGTCATGCTTATTGTTATGACCCATGTAAGTATTATTCTCTAGGACCACCAAATTTCTCACCACTATCTCAATTCACACCACAAAACCACACCCACATCCCCCCAAACGAATTGGCGGCGTTCCAACTTTGATTCCCAATTTTTGTTTTGGTCAATACATCAATCCGCTTTTGGAGATCCCACAGCTGGCAGATTGGAATGGTCTTTTTTTTACTTTGTCAAAGGAGGGGGTCCTTCCTCCGGTGTTTCAATCCCCCTTTGTTTAAGATGATGGGGGCGAACATGATTAGGATGTTGAGGTCTCATTATGGCCTTTGTGTTCCTTCCTCATCCACAAGATTCTCCTCCCATCATTCTTGTACGGTGAAGCACACGTCTCTTCGGAGAATAATATCTCGACCCCTTTCCACCCCCCCCACAATTCAAAATCAGAATCGAAGGGGGAGGGCGAAGGGGGAGGGGGAGGGGGGGTCCTCGAGAGGAGTCGTTTTCTGCCGTATGTAACAAAAACTAAAAGTACCCAATGAGAATAATCAACCCTTTTCTTTGTTCCAATCTCTGTTTTCTTGTGTGCTTTTGGTTTTTGCTTTCACCCCCCAATCTTCGCTTTCTTCTTGTCACGATTTCCCCGCTCGTCCATACATGGAAAACCGGACGGACATCCTCGTCGAGGAGCGTTTCAATCTCCGACAAGATGTATTGGGTTGGTGGCCTGGCCACCATTATTATCTCCATGGTTCTTCTTCCTTAAGATTGAATCGCGGTTGGGATGAACAGGCACATGCGCTTCGTGTTTTGTCCTCAATGAACCTTCATGCACGGGGGAGAGACCGTGCCCCCGAAGGAATCCATGACGCGTCGGTCGGTAGACCCTTTCAGGGGACCCTACATTTCCAATCGTTAACATATCGGGAGAGGCACGGTCGGTGAGGTCAAGTGTCCCTCCTCCGCCATGTGAGGAAATGAGGATCCAATTCTCTTCTTTCTAAAGATTATGGACAGGTTAAATTAGGACAACAATCGGATAAATATGAAGCGACGAGCGTGCCAAAGTTGACGTGAAGCAGATGAACTTTATGCGGCACGTTCTCGCAGCGCTCCATAAAGAGGTTTGATACGCTTGACGACTGCATTATTCGCCGACATAGGGATTGTGATATCCACTTGGAGGAGCAAAGTGAAAAAGAAATGCTTCTCTAAATTCTCTCTTCCTCTGCTTTTTTGGGGCTCTTACGATTACGCATTGCAGTCGGATTCTTTGAAGATACTTTCGGCACGGATCAAAGATAAGTGGTCAACCATTTTGTCTTATCTTATACGCACCTTTTAAAAAAGAATCCCAGAGTTAAATCTCGAACTTTGCTAATATAATGGTCTTTGGGCTTCCGTGAAAGTGAGAGTAACGATATATTGTGAATCACAAATGGATCCCATGACAATTTATAATTATTCGTTATTTACTTTTTTATGGTCCAAAACATGTTGTTATTCTCACGATAGATTAAGGAACGTCATTTAAGTATTTCTCTTAAATCTTTGAAAAATAACTTTGCATAGAAAGTTGGGGGAAATTTCCAAAACAATCTTCAATTTATTGCACTTATACCAATTCAATTCCAAACCTTTCAATTTAACCAATTTAATCCCGGAACTTTTAACGATTTGCCAAATTAGTCTTTCTAACTAATTTTGAATGGAAATCCTTGATGTGGTACGCCCGGAAGACAATCAGTGCTAACGTGGACAAATTTATAATTTTTTTAAAAAAAATATTATGAATTTTTTTTCCTGTTTTCTTTTTCTTTTGTCTTTTCCTTTTCTTCTTCTAAGTCTAGCGAGGGACGTGAAGCCCTCGCCTGCCCTCGCCTGGGGTCGGCGAAGGTCGGTTGGCCCTCACATGTGACTGGCAAGTGTCAGCCAGTGACCCTCGCAAGACTTCGTAGAAAAAAAATGGAAAAGAAAGAAAAAATGAAATAAAATAAAAAGATTAGCAAATTTTACAAAAATTATAAAAATTGTCCATGTTAGCGTCAGTCGTCCTATGTGGCATTGCTGGAGTCCCCGTCAGCGATTTCCGGCCAAAATTGGCCGGAAAGACTAAAATGGCAAATTATCAAAAGGTTTATGACTAAATTGGCCAAATTAAAATGTTTAGGACTAAATTTGCACAAATACAATATGTTTAGAATTTTTTTGGTTAATTTTCCCTAGAATGTTGGGTAGCCTCGGGTCTATTCAATTTTGCATAGACTCTCCACTAAAAAATTGCCACACGATAATCAATTTCACATCAATTAGAAAAGTCCATCCTTTACAAGCAACCACTACCCACCATCATGGAGCCGCTGTGTGCAACCATTGCAGACTACTTACCACCGTGGCATCGATGTTCCTCATATTAACTGCCTCGATTTGAATCTGGGACAGGGCACCACGACACCGGGAGGGAGAGACATAGAGATGATGGGTGGCGCCACAAGATTCAGGGGGAGAGGACAGAGACTGACAGTGGCGGAGAGAGAGAGAGAGAGAGAGAGAGAGAGAGAGAGAGAGAGATGTCATTGGATAGTGCCGCTGAGGTCATATGCCATAAGTGGAAGTTGCGTGGTTGGCCGGTGGCAGCCATTAGTGGCGATAGTGGAGGATGCGTTGGTGAGCGTTCACCGAGCCCACTATTCGCGCAGAGAGAGGGAGAGCGAGAGCGAGGTACCAGGGATGGTGGTGCAGCTGCGACGGCAGTAATTAATCTAGCTAAGACTGGAGTGAGAGTATGCCGAGTTACTTACTACCGCCAGGCACATTGCCCCCCTCGCATGGCACATTCCCAATGGAAAACCCGCCCTAGCTAGGCTCGAGTTGCGATAGATCCAGACATACTCAACATTTTGCCTTTCGGGCCACATCGGTTAACCATTTCTACGTTTTTTCAATCAGCCGTTTTCACTCCAGGAACATCCTTATTGGTTTTAGTTAAAGGTGGCGCAAATTCTCTGTTATATGTATTGTGCAGCTTTTAGCCCGCAATCGTTTATCTCAGAAGAAGAAGCAGCAGCAGCTAAATTGGCATGCGCGCATAGGTAAAGATAGTGGAGAACAATCCTAGGACGCATCTCGCTATCTAGAGCCTCCAGGGGGCTGCTGCAACTAGGCAAGATTCTGCTTAGATTTTCCTTCTTCCCTTTCGTTTATGCAGACAAGCGCAGAAGAACAAGCAAAAGCCAAAGCAAAGAAGGAGAAAAGAAATGATTGTCGACGCACGTAGGTTTTCCATCATCTTTGTTGGCACATGAGCGAGCACACACTGCATGTGACAAAGCCTTTTGGTCCGCACTCCATCACTTCAATCTCGTACTCGAAACATCTCTCTGGTTTGCTCATTGCAAACGATGCGGACGACAATGCATGCATGTTTCCTCCCCTAGATTGCTGCCTAGAAACCAGAAAAATCTCACACGCTTTAGCGAAGCCTATCTTACGATTCGGGTCACCATGTGTGGTTTCGCTCGAGAGGGGAGAATCAAGAACGAACGGCTTTCTATGTTCTGCATGCGGAATATGAGGGATTATGTTACATGATTTCGAGTCCACATGGATCGAGACCTTCATGTCCTGTCTAGTATGCCCTAGCTATGTGGAATCAAAGCAGTGTCTTAGATTCCGTTTGTTCTACAAAAATGAATGCTTTCAAAAATATTTTCTTAAAAAATTATCGCTTGAAATAATTAGTTAATTAAAAATATTTTTGCAAACAATGAAAATGTTTTTCGTTCGTTCACTTTTGTAAGCGATACAAATAATCATTTATAGAAAAATATTTTCCTGATCATTCATTTTTCGCAAAGCAAATGTACTCTTATTGGGTAGTGACTCGAGATTTGATTTTGCCTATCATATCTTCTACAAAAAGAGTTTTCTTAAAGTATTTTCTTAATTGTGATCTTTTTCTTCTCTCACCCCCCTCCCCCCTTCCTTCTCAATCATTTTGTCTTCTTCGACCCGGCAACCAACCGTTATAATTAAGCATTTAATAAAAAGCTTTCTATTTCACTGTTCCAGAAATCAACTCGCTCTCTCAACTTTGATGACACACTCATTTATCAGATTCAAAATCTTTTAATGTATTTTCAGCATGTTAAAAATCTGCATAATTTTTGGGAGGGAAATTAATGTACTGACTGGTTAGCCAATTGGGCCATTCACTCTTGTGATGCGAATGACATCTTCATTTTAGATAGGCTATCGAGATGTTTAATTCCTTTGTTGACAGGAGATCAAGTTAGATCTACTTTTGTTAGGCAAGTTCTAATGAAATATTTGGGCTTCGCCCCTTTCAGTACCCAAAACAAAAAGAGGCTTTCTTTAATTTTTCTTTATTTTATATTTCTTTTACATTTTATCTTAATTTAATGACTCGTTTGTACATATACGTATTTTTTTATGAGACAGTTCTTTCAAGTAGGTAAAATAAGCCCATGAAACATACTATTGACCTCATAGACCAAGTAAAACGCAAATAAAACCCGAGGTCGATGCCTCAACAAGATTTGCTTACGGTTGGTGGTGCGGGGAATCGAAAATGCACGCGTCCTTCTCTAATCACTATTCATTAAGCCCATCCAATAGGGTTTATGTGTGCGCGTGTACCTCCTCTGGTTTTTCTTCTGCGGTGGATGTGGGAGGTGAACTCTGCATGCTCATGATAACGAGAATCAAAGGGAGATATGAATCGGCAGGGAGACAAATATGGAGCAGGATACTTTTGTTCTCCTCATAACTTTATGTGGTCCACCATCTTCATGAAATCATTCGAACTCATGAGAATATCTCGAAGCAGCAGTGAACCTGCATGCATGCTCCGAATGCATTCAGCGTGCAAGAAGTCCAATGTGGATTGCAATTGTTTGGCCTGCGTTCGTGCTCGCCCAAGAAGACATCCATCCAAAGACCTTGGTCATTTGATGCTTTATGGCACACGTAGGCCACGGTTGGAATGATCCTCAGAGTTGGCATGGTCGGTTGGGGGTGTTAAAGGGTTTCTAGCTCATGAATTAGAGGTCACCTATTCAAATTTCACCAACCGCGTGTAAATTGTTCTGCATCGGGCATTTGCACGGGCCAAGAGTCTAGACTTAACTAGTTTATGTTGCTAGCAAGAAGTTTCATGAGTTCCAGGTAATCCGGTCTTTTCGTTCATGCCACTGGATTATAAATATAGGAAGGGGAAAACCTAAATTTTAAATTTTCTCTCCTCTTCCTTCTCATAAATTTATTATTATTTTTTTTAAATTTCAATCCAAATTTTCATTCCCCTCATTTTCCCTCATTTCCCAAATTAAAGCTGTAAGGTGAGCCCTTATGTAAAGAGAATTGATTAAGTGACAATCCTTAATCCATTATGCGATTTTTTTTTGGTCGGAATCAATCGTGAGATTAACAGCGTGTTTTGGGCCACAAAAAATAATTATAAATTATTATGAGATCTACTCATTTAAGAATTTGTTACTCATAACATGTTATTCTCACAGTAGCCCAAAGATTGTTATGCTGGCAAATTAAACCCTTAGGGAAAGAGTCATGTTTACTCCACCTCCGGTGGGAGGATACTTCCTCTAACCAAGACATATGCATATTAAACTCACGATAGTAATGGGGTGATGTACATATCCGTATCCGTAAGCTACCAGTTAGATTAAATCAATGATAGAGGAAAACATACCCCTAAAAGTGATTGGATTATAAGTGCCAAACAAGCCAAACCAATTATAACTCGATCCTATCTAATCATTTGTCGCCTTAACGAGTCATTACGTAACATTTGTCAAACATTGTGTTTTGAAAGAGAAAATACTATATCTTTCATAGACTATGTTAACTAAGTCCATCTAAATTGTTGATCAAATAATTAATGATATAGATGATATAATTCCAGATGACCTATAGGTAACTTCTTGTTTTAATAGACTTCTTAATAAAAATTCTCTAATAAACTTCATAAATGAGCTTATTTGACTTAATTATAATTGGGCTATATCTTCCTCCATCGATGATTGAAAAAAAAATCATCTAACCATACATCTGATTGATGGGTTATATGTTATGGATATCTCTTACATGTAATCTTAACCAAATATTAATGTGGGTGATATCCATGTTTGTAATTTACCTTAAGAGAAAACATGACCCATTAAAATTTGTACCGTACTTTCTTACGGCATAGTTGGAGGAAATTTCCTCTAATTATATGCCCTTAATGGGTGGATGACGAGTTATGAACATCATTCATATACAAATTTAACTAAACATGAAGACGAGTCACGCTTCATACATGTATCTCATAAAAAAAAAACTGATTGGAGGAAGTTTAAAGGATTGACCATGTGATGGAGATTCGATTTGGATTCGGATACTTTCACAAGAAACCCTTCGTCGTCTGGTCTCGAATAACATAATGTCAAATGCCTGAAGTCAAAGCAGCGTATGAACTGAGGATCCAGCGGGGAACAGTTCTATGTTGGATCGTTCCTTCCTTCAATCCTATCTTTCGAGATTTTCCCTGATGATGTTGATGACCACCACCACATGCCTCGCTGGCGCATGGAGAGAGCCCGGCCGGTGAGGGACGGCCCCCGACCTTGAGAGCTCGACACCTGTCCCCCATCATCCCCTTGGATCAGCATCTCCCCCGCAGATCTCCTGTTTCTCCTAATTCCAACCCTTCTCTCTTCGCATGATGATGTCGTCCTTTCGACATTCTCTCCTCTCTTTGCATATGTTAAATGTCAGAGAGACTGATGAGCGCCTGCCCGTGCATCGTGGCAGCTCCACCTTCCTGTCGAGTAGCAGACACTTGAGAGTTATAATCGTTAGGTGTTTCTTTACGGCACTTCCATTGAATCAGGGATCGAAACGGTACGATATGCCTGAGTCCCATGGGATCCTTGAATCACCAAACTCCGACTCACGAAGTGACACATACCCACGCACTCAAAGGTAGTGTGACCCTTTCAGACCTAATCAAAAAAAAAAAACACACAAATTTTAAGTAGAATAATAATTTTGATCTCAACTTTTTTTTATCTTGTAAAAAAACACCAATTTTAACTTAAATCTCAAATCTAACTCTCATTGACTTAGAACTATTGATTATCCAATTTAACTATGCCACCTCAATAATAAATCCACGTAGCTTTCTGACTGAATTTAAAACACTATTCATTACCTTATTTTCTGAGTTACAACTTAAAGAATAACGGTGAAATTGTTCATTTCCTTCGCGTTACTAGCAAGTCAAAAATATCTCCAGATTGAATCTCTCTTGCTAGAATTCGTTGTTTTATCGTAATCTGAAGCTGTAGACCACTGCCCGTCAACAAATGCTGTAGACGAGATCCGCCAAGCTCACCACCATCTCAAACAAGAGTGATTTCAGACAGAAAGTCAACAGGGGGTTAGATTTGGGATAAAGGTGAAAGTTGGTGGTTTTTTATAAGATAAAACAAAGTTGGGGTCAGAATTGTCACTCAACCTAAAGTTAGTGCTTTTTTACAAAATAAAAAAAGTTCGGATCAAAATTGCTACTCAACTTAAAATTTGTGTTTTTTTTTTAATTAACCGGACCCTTTCATGCATGCGTAGTCGTACACTGTGTATCCTACTTGAGACAGCACAGCTTTGAGGTGCACGATGTACACTAAAAGAGGAATGAAAAGACTTCTTGAGATAGCACGGAAGCTATTTCGGGACAAACACCTCTCATTATTAATCAAAACCCAATGGAGAGAAAGAGAAAAAGAAAAGGTCCGCGACTTAATAGAAGACACGTTCGAGGGAGAGGGACGCCGTACCTGATGTTCTTCTCGCACATGATTGAATATTCCGTTAATGCCGAATGAGAAATCTTGATGCACCAACTTTCTATTTTGTCCCCCGGGTAGGGACTTCAATGACTCGGGGCTGCATGGCCTACGATGTTCGGCAAGTGAGCATTGTCGTGCTTTGATATCGGATGTGTCGGAAATCGATTTAGTAGATAACACAAGTGCAACAAGAAAAGTATATATCATATAAAGAATTCACTTAACATTTAATAGGATAAACACTCATTACTAGAGAAATCCACTTCAGGATAAAGGAGGTGTAACACGCCACTAACGTAATCAACTAGATAGATAAGACAAAGTTAAGTTGAAATACTGATTCGGCAGTTCCATTTAAAAAATTCGTTAAAACCCTCAATTATCGCCGAGGAAGACTTAGCCGGGTTTATATACTGAACTTGGAACTGCCCTCCAAACTAAGCAAATCCTAAGACTCCTAATATCTTATTTCTCAAGATAGTACCAATAAATACTTGGACAAAACATGAATGAGAATGTTGACCCTTAACTCTACTTAAATCTAGAAACAAAACACAATGCGTTAGACTCAACGATCACATAAAACGACTAAGAGACTCGACCCCGGATTTCGTGACACCTCTTATGCTTCGTTTGGGAGTATAGGAGGTGAGGAAAATTGAGGGGCGGGGACTAAAGATATGTAGAGATTATAAATTTTCCCTACATAACACTCTTATAAGAATTTGAAATATTTCGTATTTTACACACCCATTTTCGTTCCCCCTCTTTCCTTATTTTCACAATCAAAGCCTTAGTATATTGGGCAACTTCTTCTAGAAGACCCTAAATTGCATGAAACTTGATTCATCTAAAAACTAGACATATATGGTTTTCCAACCATATATATTCATGAGAGCTGATTGGAGCACGAAATCTTCTTTGAATAGTATGAGTGACCCTTCGTAAGCCTCGATTAGGAATTGGAAAATGCAATTGCTCTGTTGACCTTTCGAGTTGTGTTAATCATCTAGACAGATACTCGTAGTTGCATCGCATGCACATTGATGAACCATCTGTGTACTTTAAGGATTACTTATGACTAAGAATATCATTTTAGAACAATCGTGTAGTGCTTATTACGTGGTTTGGCCGAAATCAAAGCGGAAGAATCCTTAAGTTCCAGCGAAACAGCATCCTTTTCTTCATCCGAGTGGAAGAAACCCTAGGAGAGAGGTAATCTCAGTGATAAATACCCATTTCCTTCCTAATAACATCTAAGACTAAAGTCTCCTTCCTCTTTCATTCTCTACCCTACATTATTGGTTTTGTTTTTCCTTTTTGCCATAACAATATTGTTCGACTTAAGCATTAGAAGGCCAGTCCAAGTCCACAAGCAAACATATTCAGCCATTTTCTTCTATGTGCCCCGACCCTGTTTTCACCTGCTCGGTGCCATAACTTTCGTGCTCTTGCAGCCATAATCCCATATGAAGCCTATATCAAAGGTGATCGACCCCTACGTGAGGCTCAAATTAGGGTTGTGGTTGATATTCTGGGCTCACCGACGAGGGGCAAATGATAGAGCAAGCGCGCGCAATTACACGCATAGAGAGAGTCATTGGGTGGAGCACGAGGATGGAGTCGGAAGCAAAACAATTGTTTAAGTTCCGTAAATATAATTTCAAACATATGAATTGCACCTAATTCCTCTATTTTTGCTAATAGGAAAAGTTGGGAAGGGCAATCGGAATGGCTACTCTTATTGGAGTTACCCTAAGTGTCCAATACTAGTGAACTGGATTAATTCTAATGCACCCGTTAAGTACTTAAAATGACTTTACCAGATCAGCTCTAATCCATCTCATTTTCGTTCCGGTAAAAAAAAAATAAATAAATAAAGGAAGTTGTCGCCATCCTTTTATTCCTATCCCGCTCATATTATTTGGACGCTTATCAACTTTCAAGTCATCCACCAAAAGGAATCAAGAAAACTTACATAAAAAAAGCTCATTTACACGCGTTCGGCCAATGAAATCCCCTCCACTCAAAGGGGCGTTGTCCCACTTGGCAATCTGTCTTCCCTCGAGAGAGACTGGACCACCAATATCTTGCCATGCGTTGAACCTCCAGCTAGCATTGATGTGGACTAGCACCTGGGTGATAAGCCTGCAAATGGGACCAATCTTTTTCCTTTCAAGATTTGTGGTAAAAATAGAAAAAAGAAAAAAAAGAAAAAAAGAAAGGAATATGTATGATGCTTGTTATAATATGCACTGTCATGATATAGTGTTACTTGTTTATGTGATTTGTATATGTACACTCATAGATATTTATAACATTTGAGCTAATCTTGAATGTGCTAAGCCGAATTTGGATGTCGAGAAAAGCGGGTTGATTCGGATTTTAACCCAATCATGGGCGATACATGAATCGGTGGGTCGAATCGGATGATTTCCAGCGCCACGTGTGCACCGATCCGTGAGGACACGTGGGGCCACCAGAATCAATGTGGGCCCCCCCCCTCCTCGAAAGAAATCCCATCTGGATGGTCGGAGATCCTAAGGAAGCAGGTGAGCTGGATGCCACTCCTCACCCGCGTGACTCATTCTCTAGGGCTTTGATTCTTGATATTTTCTCCTCCTCGGTTCTTTCTTTCTCCTCTGGTCCTTTCTCGAAAAAAAATTGAAACCAGAAAAAGAAAAAGAAAAAGAAAAAGAGGATCTAATCGTCATAATCAAGACAGGAAGGCAAATCATCGTGACCCTAAGGCTGCGTTTGGTCGACCGGATAAAAGTCAGGATAGGATATGTTTTATCATATCCTGTGTTTGGTGGTGGTCCAGGATAGGATAAGGTCGGATATAGATCGGATATAGCCCGGATAAAAAAATCCGAGGGGGGAGGTAGGATAGACCCGGATAGGATTTCTAATGCCTATTTTTTCCAAAAACTCTACGCTCCACTCGCCGTAATCTTCATCTCCACACCTTGTGCGCTTTCACCAAAACAATTTATCGACTTTTTTTCCTTCACCGACTCCTCCGGACCCGTGAATAGCAAAAAAATAAAAATAAAAATTATCCTATTCGACTTTAAATCCGTAGTCCACCAAACAGTGGACAAGATATGAAGAAATCCCAGGATTTCTTATCCTATCCTATCCAGTCCTATCCTGTTTAGAAATCCGGACGACCAAACGCAGCCTAAGTTCTCTAAAATCTAATAATATAAATACTGTAATGTTTATAATTAGATTCTTCCCTTTTTCTTCCTCCGATTAATGAGTTTCCATAATGTATCACGACATCGATCATATATCAATTCCAAGTAAATGATTATGTACATAGAATTGGAACCTATGTTCGGGATTTTGCAAGATACCATTATCTCGGATGCGCCTGACCTAAGAGGGTGATTAAAACCATGTATTGACTTCGGTTCTGGTTGGTGCAAATCGTGTATACATTAAGCTAGGGAAATTACGAAAAAAAGAAATCCAAAAATCTATTACATTTCTGCCAATTCAGTTTTAAACCTTTCAATATAACCGATTTAGTCCTAAACCTATCGCATTCTTGCCAGTTTAGCCGTGAACCTTTCAATTGTGTCAATTGAGTTATAAATCTTTTGACATTCTGTCAATTTAGTCTTTCCAGTTGATTTTGACTAAAATTACTAATGTAGTGATCTAATCAACGCCGATCGTCTTAGGTGGCATGGCCGACACTGACATAGACGATTTATAATTTTTTTTAAAAAAAATCATTGAATTTTTTCCTTGTTTTTCTTTTTTTTTTTTTGCCTACCCTTTCTCTTTTTTCTTTTTACCTTATTTCCTTCCATCGGTAGCTGGCCTCAATGTTGGCATGCGGAGGTTACTGGCCAAGGCGAGGGCCGAACATAGGCATGGGCTAGGTGAGGCCACCCCTCGTTAGATCCGATGTGGGCTGGGTGAAGCCTCCCCCTGCCGAGGGTTGGTGACTAGCAAAGGAAATAAGGAAAAAAGAAAAAAAGAAAAAGGAAAGAAAAAAAGAAAAAAGGAAAAATTGAGAAAATCTATAAAAAAAAAAGTTACAAAAATTGTTCACGCTAGCACCAGCTATGTCACATAGAACGATCGACACTGATTGGACATCCATGTTAGCAATTTCGGCCAAAATTAGCCGGAAGAATTATATTGGCAATCGTCAAAAGATTTATGACTAAATTAGTAAATCATCAAAAAATTTAAGACTAAATTGACAAATAATCAAAAGGTTTAGGACTAAAATGTCCAAATTGAAAGGTTTAGGGTTTTTTTTTTGTACTTTTCCTGATTAAGCTATGAATCCCTTATGAGTTTTTCTTCTTCCCTTTTCTTTTCGGTTGGCGAGTCCCTTCTAAGTTGAACTAGAAAATGGTCTATTGCGAAAGATGTTTATGTACGAATATGTAATCGACCCTTAAACCTCTCAAATGAATCAACAAGTCCTAAATCTTTTATTAGAAAGTGCAATTAATCGAACTTTAAAGCATTTAGCTGGTACAATCAAGGCTTACATTTCTATTATAAATTATAATCAAGTCTTAAACATACCTTGAAAAATCCTACGTGAGTCTGGCACTTGAGCAATTTTCTCATTTCATCAGTAGCCACCATTTTTATTTGGAAATGGGGAGGTAGGGAGTTCGATTCTTTACCTTCTCAGAATGGTTAGAAGTGGAGATGTTCAGTTTCAAGTGTAGGTTTTGACTTTCACGTTCTACAAAAAGTTATAGCAAAAGTTTGAGAGTGAGTTGAGAGTTAAAGTATGAAATACCAAAAAAAAAAAAAAACAAAAAGACTTTTACATTTGTTTTGAGATTTAGAATTTCATTTGTACCAATTGAAAAGTTATGGTTCAATAACTTTCAATAGATAAGATTCAGGACTTTCATTGCACTCTTCTTTAAATGCTTTATTTATTGCTACCTTAATTTGTAAAGGGCAATGAAAAGCTTATAATTAGCATGTATATCAAGTGGGAGAAAAAAGTGAGGAAAAGAGCAGACCAGATGCTTTCATTTTTTTTATTTATTCTAAGGTCGATATGTAACTATTTCATACCAACGACTCGTTCAAGAAGGAACAACACAGTAATCATCAAGTTGACACATGTTCTCCTCTTTACTACTGATGGTAAAATACTAAATTTGAATGGGGCTGATCTCGAATTCAAATCATAACATTTCTCATTCGGAACAGCCTTGAGGGTCACGTATGCCTACATCGTCCTTTAGATATGCAGAACCTTACTTGATGCATAGGGATGTGGCTGTGGCTGTTTATGGGTGCCGAGGGAATTCGCTGAAGGTACGATTATTCTATGTTGTGAATAAATTTAATAATTAAAATGTCAAGAAAGGGATGGACTATATATGAACCTCCGAACAAAACCCTAATTGCCCACCATCAGTGGCGCACGAATCCAAAAGCAGGAAGTTACCCCGTTCTATTCACCGTCCATGCGCAAACAAAGAGACAAGAACTTCAAATCTCCCGGATGTAACGGTAAACAGACTCGCAATTCACTCAATCGACATTGAGTGATGGTGATGCCATGCTGATCGCTCTCGCATGTCAACCATTCTTGTACGTTAGTCCTCGCCAAGCAGGGACGTCCAAAATGGTCAAAGGAAAACTCTAGTCGCTTCTCGTAAGTAACATCGACCTACGACGGTGGTTCTATGTGATTACCTGTCCAAACCACCAGAATCATAAGGTTGTTGAATTGTGCGACTTTATTACGGATCCTAGAGAAGTCTACGTCCGAAAATATTGTGTTTTGACCAGTTGAATCTGAATACTTCCAATTCGAATATTGCCCTCGAAAGAACGGGTCGCTCCAATTCTAATAATCTCAGGAACCATATCTGGCCGTCTCTTAAAAACCCTTAATTTGCTTGACAATGATTGTCTTGAGCTGAAGATTATAAGGATATTAGTCACCACTTTCCATAAAAAGCTACCCAAAATGGGCCAGATTTTCTCATTTAATGCAAGGTGATTTGAGGCTTGTCTAGGTTGAAAGTATCATTCGTTGGCAGGGAAAATTCTTCATTAGGTTACCATATAAATGTTACCAGTATAGGACATGACACCTAATATACTTTTCTCTACATGGAGGTGGAGCTCAGTTGGATTCACGAATGTTAGACACCTGTTCGTTCGAAATTGGCATGCGAATTAATGTGGATGTATTTATCCTTAGCTGAAGAGATTAATGCTTGGCTCCAAGATAGGGAACTTCACGTTCGTACGTAAAACAATATGATAAATTGAAGGATTTCCTTACCATATCGCACGCAATAGATGAATGAAATAGAACGAACTCACCCCGATCTGGCGTCCGAATTGATCCGGGTTTTGGTTTTCTTTGTAATTTAAATGGCGGCTCCGTTGGAGGGATGTGGACAGGTGTCCATTTCGAAATGATGATATCTAGGGGAGTCTATGAAGATCTTGTGAAGACTATGCAAACATAAGGATAGGATTTCACTAGACACTCAAGCCAAGGAAAGAACGAAAATGCTTTGTGCGCGTATTAACTCTTATACTTGTGTGCTTCACGACTTTCTTTTTTTCTCTTTGGCCCTATCCTCCACACACTTCATGCACTATAAATACCACCCCTCCCTCTCTCTCGTCTTCTCCAGATCGAAAAAAAGTGAAGAAACGTTATACACAGTTTGGCATTTTTGCCACATCCTTCCCGTAGTATTTATCTAAACTCTGCTGATAAAAAGAAAGAAGGAACAAGGACATCATGGGTGAAGGATCCGTTTGTGTTCTCGCCTGTGTTCTTGCTTTGTTACTAGTGTTTATCCTCCTCAGAGATGGGAAAAAATCGCAGCGAAAGACCAAGCTCCCTCCTGGTTCAATGGGTTGGCCTTACATTGGGGAGACTCTCCAGCTCTACTCTCAGGACCCCAATGTCTTCTTTGCCACCAAACAGAAAAGGTTCTGATTTTGTATCGGCTCATTGGCGTCGAATACTATCTTCTTTTTTTATCATAATGAATTATGTGTGACTTTTCAATGTGGTTTTGGAATGATGGTTCAGGTATGGGGAGATCTTCAAGACCCACATCCTAGGATGCCCTTGCGTGATGCTGGCTGGGCCCGAGGCTGCCAAGTTCGTTCTGGTGTCGCAGGCTCATCTGTTCAAGCCAACGTACCCAAAGAGCAAGGAGCGTCTGCTTGGCCCCTCCGCCCTGTTTTTCCACCAGGGGAAGTAC
Source organism: Syzygium malaccense (assembly GCA_031216405.1). NCBI lineage: Eukaryota > Viridiplantae > Streptophyta > Magnoliopsida > Myrtales > Myrtaceae > Syzygium > Syzygium malaccense. Next base: position 12,677,406 of record CM062258.1, read on the forward strand.
CACACTCAGCTGCGGAAGTTAGTCCAGGCGTCTCTGTTGCCGGAGGTGATCCGGAACATGGTCACTGACATCGAGGCGGTCATGGTCTCCACATTGGACTCGTGGGTTGGTGGCCATGTAATCAATACATTCCATGAAATGAAAAAGGTAAGTCAATGATTAGAGCAATAATAGTTTGACATACATAATTCTCTCTTTCATGATGCCTGACCGCCTTTCCTTTCCTGATTACAATTTGGCGGTACAGCATATACTGTTATCAGAATATCATAATTAACGTGCCAGTTTGCAATCATCTGCAATTTTCTCATTCATGGTTACGCTTTTTGTTGCAGTTGTCTTTTGAAGTCGGTATACTGGCGATTTTTGGCCATTTGGAGAGTCACTACAGAGAAAAGCTGAAGAACAACTATCACATGGTGGACAGAGGCTACAACTCTTTTCCTACTATCATTCCTGGAACTCCATACAGACGAGCACTACTTGTAAGAACATGATTCTTCGGTTCCTAGTCCGCGATAACTTCTGGTACTCTTTCCAAAACAGACACACTAATTCTTCTCAGCAATCTTCGTTTTCGGTTTCCATAGGCAAGAAGGAATCTGAGCAAGATCATAAGTGGGATCATTGCTGAGAGGAAAGAGAAGAGGATGCTCGGAAAGAACCTCCTAGGACATCTTTTGGACTCCAAAGACGAAAGCAGTGTGGCTCTCACCGACGAGCAGATCACTGATAATATTATCGGAGTGCTTTTCGCCGCTCAGGATACCACAGCTAGCATCATGACATGGATTCTCAAGTACCTGCACGACAACCCAAAACTTCTTGAGGGTGTAAAGGTACAATACTAAGAATTGATACATGAATTCTCCTCAATACTTTCTCTTAATTCTTGTCTATATTATCTTGCACAAATGCTGGAAAAAGATGTATAGAACTAAACTTAGTCTCGCTGTTGACAATGCTCTCTTGCAGGCAGAGCAGAATACTATCCGCCGATCGAACGACGAAGGTTTCCAGCCTCTGAGCTGGAGTCAGACTAGAAGAATGCCGATAAGTCATAGGGTGAGCTAGATCTCCTTCAGTTGTGTTATTAATATTGATCTCCTAAATAGAATTTGCAGTGAAATAGCGACTAATTATTTGTTTTGTGGGACATTTTCAGGTTGTTTTGGAGGCCCTGAGAATGGCAAGCATCATATCTTTCACTTTCAGGGAAGCAGTGGCTGATGTAGAATATAAGGGTAAGAGACGAAACCTATCTATAGGCTTGATTAAAAGAAAAGGAAGCTTCTGGCTACAGAATATGCTGATATGTGGTCATAATTGGCATCCACTGGTCCCGAAAGCGCGATGAGTGAAAATAAGCCAAAACGATAATACCCAACCTCCAAATTTGACAGATCAGTTTCCCTAATCAGGCTTCGACTTTAGACAAACACCCATTGGGACCTTATTGATGTTGAGAGGAATTCTTTGACGAATATAAGAATATATGGTCTAGACAAGGGGACAGAACCGATTACAACATGAGTGTGGGAATACTGGTTCTGTACGAGTCGTCTGGAGCATGTCCTATTGTTTCTTGACATATGATTGGCTTGGTCTAGGAAAGTGAGATTAGGCAATAATTCCTTACCAAAGTGGCGTTATATTGTCCGGCTAACGCTAAAGTTTAACAGGTTACCTAATTCCAAAAGGTTGGAAGGTGATGCCTCTGTTCAGGAACATGCATCACAATCCCGAATTCTTCAGTGACCCCGAAAAGTTTGACCCTTCAAGGTTTGAGGTATGACTCCCCACGAAAAATTCCTCAAACACTTCGTGTTTTCCCTCCATTTCATGCATTGACCGGTAGTTTCTCTCATCTTCTTCTCCACAGGCCGCACCAAAACCCTACACATTCATGCCATTTGGCAGTGGAGTACATGCCTGCCCGGGAAATGAGCTTGCCAAGCTGGAGATACTGACTCTTGTTCACCATGTTGTCACCAAGTTCAGGTATTGTTTCCACTTTCCAGAAGTCTTTAGTAACTGAGAGTCATACACGCGGTTGGCTGAGAATGGATGGAACCTAAGAAAACTAGCCTTTTTTCTAAGCCAAGAAAAAAAGAATCATAGCAAAAATTAGGAGAACAGAATATATTTTAGACGATCATTGGTGCAGGAAGAAAGAATCTCGATGAATGCGATGATGTACTGATAGTGACTATTCGTGTGTTTTTGCAGGTGGGAAGTCATAGGTTCCAAAAACGGCGTACAGTACAGTCCATTCCCGGTTCCCCTACATGGACTGCCAGCCAGATTTTGGAAGCTCCCATCTTGAAGAATCCGTTGAGACATTGATGACATTATCTTCCCCAAATAAAATTAGTTTCGATTCTAACTTGTCTTCTATTATTTTTCCCTAATTTTGATAGTTATTGGTCTTTTCTTTTTCACATTCCGTAGCCCATCTCCTAAAAATGTGGAGATGCCACTCATTTTTATCAATGTAGACCAAGTTATCAATTTGACGATTTAGTTCCTCATTTGTTTCTCTGCTTTCCCTCGCGTTTAGATTGCAATGATTTAAGATCTAAAGTAATCTAAAAGAAAGAAGAAGATCTGAAGGCTAAGGCCTGAAAAAGACAGCAGAGAACCATTGAACTGTTGTTTTCATGACTGCAACAGACCTTGCATAATTCTTTTCTTTTTGGTCATGTGCGTTTAGTCTATTGTCTCTCTTAACATGGATAGTCTGGGTATGGCTGCGAGACAGCCACGTGCAGTAGCGAAACTGGCCGACTGAGCCCTCCCAGCTGGAGAGCATACTCTGTCTGGGACAAAGATTACTTTCATGAGCAATAGCTGATCACTCTTTTTTACATGTCCAAGATGTGGATGCTAGAGGTTGGTTGAATGTTGGAACTGTCTCTGTCAATAGTGGGGTGTTCGATATTTTTCACAAAGAGGATCCAATTCTCCAACATACGCGGACCTAGATGGGATCCCTCAACACTCATCTGCCTGCCTTATGTCTGTTCGATGGTTAATCTATGCAATCGTTTATTTGTTTATTGTATTTTTATAACAAAAATTTAAGGGAGACGGCAGATGTGATCCCACAAGAAAAATGTTTGAGGAGGTTGATGGTTGTGAACATGGAAATGTTGGAAGACACAAGCGAAAGACCCTATATGTGAAACAGATCGGTACATCAAGAGGGAAAAGTCGAACTGAAAATTCCTAATGATACATCAAGAGGGAAAAGTTGAACTAAAAATTCCTAATTTGCTCATTTAAATTGGATAGAAGCCAACCCTATGTTGCGGCTTAACTTGCATCCTCATACACATTCATACTCTTAAGGGATTGTTCGCTAGTATTTGTTGTGTTTTTATTGCTCGACGCATCAGCAATAGCCCAGACAATCTCAACCACTCTCAGTCGAAAAACTCTGTTGTGCGATGATGGATTTTACCGTTCATAACAAGTGAGAAGCAAGTATAGCACACGAAAGCAAACTGGAAGACTTTCTTATCACTACACTCCAATCTGAATTACACTTCGAAGGATACTTACTCATGTTCTGCTCTCACGTTAGGAATATCATGCCATTCATTTATTGCACAATCATCAACCGCATAGAACAGGCATTGAAGACAATGACTAGCTGAAAGTATGTACAAGCATCATTATGTGCAAAAGTAAGCTTTTGAAAACTGAACCAGAACCCATCATCAGCCTGCTAAAGCAGAAGACGAATACTTAAGAATGGCTTCAGTAATCCTCTGTTTGTCTCTGGTCGGGAATGCTTCCAGGAGGACCCCGTTCTTGTAGAAATGGAAGAGCGGCACGGCCTGCATCATGTGAGTATCTCAGGTTGATTGTTGTGTCTTGAGTGAAGCATACAGGCATAAATCAGATGAAGTTTACATCAATGACATTGAGCTGGCTTTAGCACTTGCTCCACCTCAAGTAAGACCAGAAAATGCAGACTAATCTTAATTAAAATATTGAACAACAGCTGAAGCTTACATTTCTGCATCCTATTGAGAATGAGAATCAATATCAATTATCCAAATGTATAAATCTAGTTAATATTATCCAATAATTGGACTAAATGAGGATAGAACAACTATTTTTAACATTGAGCAGCCAAAGTGATGGGAAGATTTTTCAACCCGAATGTTATCTATCAATGCTAAGATCGAAAGAATATCAAGAGAACACTACCCTTATTCTAAGCCTCTCTGCAACCTCCGATTCTTCATCATATTCATCGATTACCTGCAGAAAACATACCCATTGTGCACCATTAAGTACCAGAGGTTCAGTTGAAGCATCGTAGCCAAAACACGCGTTTTGTCAAACCTCAATCACAAGACCAGCGAAAGTACTCACATTATGCTTCAAGAATATTACTGAAGCCTCTTGATCACCAGCACCCTTGCATATTTTCGCAAATCCTTGCTCTATGTACTTGCAGCTGCCGCAAGAGGTGCGGTAAAAATCGACCACCACCAAAGCGTTAGTCTCTTTGGCCTTCTCAAGGATTCTAAAGAACTCCTCGTCAGTCTTGAATTCTCTCACGCAGTCAACAGGACAGAGATCATCATCCTCGTCCAACAACTTCCCTTGATCTTCATATTTTACGCACTTGACTTTTACCCTTCGACAATCATGACCAACTTTTAAATGGTTCAAAGCAGCAGAATGAGTGGTGGATGGAAGTGGGACCTTCACCCACTTAGCACATAACCTAACATCATCTCTTCCGGTATAAAAACATGAAGTTGCATAGGTGAACTGGTGATCATACTGTCCAATGGGATTCCCATGGAATCCAAACGAGGTCTTGCAATTGAAAATACTCGTCTTTTGCATCAAAATCACACAGAGAACCTGAACAATTGCCAAGTCTCAACTTCAACTAGAAATCCAGGGCCTGGTGCAGGCATAACAATCTGAATACTTTGCAGGTTGAAGATTGAATTGATCAGAGCATAAAAAAATACAGGCCGTCACTGAAAGAACAAAGAGGCACTTGTCAGATTCTCATAACATCTCTACTGGAATGTCCCTTTTTTTGTTTTTTTTTTCACAATTTCCTAATGCAAAACACATAAAGAACAACTTAGATTGGCAATTAGCCTGTGAGCATGGAGAACTGTTACTCGCAAAAGTGCTAAGCACAGCGTCACGTCCGCCATCATATAGATACAGCCTCATCCGAGGCATGTAGACGGGACTATTCACGTGGATTCAATTAGTGGACATGACAAGTTCAGATGACCGTGCTATAAGAAAAAAATGCTAAGCAAGCATTCAGCATGAAAGGTCTTGATGCAACAGTTCTCAACTCAACTCAGCAGCCAACAGAACAAGCATAAGAGAATTTGTATGTGGATCAGCTTCGCGCGCAGAGCAATGCAATGCAATTACCTGATTGGCGGTTCAGGCTTCGCCCGAAGTTTTTTCTCCTTTCCTCCTGAAGAAGCCTGAATGAGCGAAGGACACGACAAGCAGAGACCAAACCATATCCTCTTCTGCCGCTTGTTCCTGACCACTCAAATGGGCCGTGCACGAGTTTCATTGGGCTTCCATGCAAAGGGCCTAAATCGCAACAGGCTCCATACCGTAAAAATCGTCTCTTTTGAATGAGATTTGTGGCAACTGAGTGAGTGGTAACTGCTTCGCGCCAGAGCATGAGCTCGGCGTTCCAGCTGCTGAACCCCAGCGTCCAGTTCTTCAATTCCGCCATCGAATCATACATAGGAACCTTACATTCGAGGTGGGCACTGATCCGTTTTCAGCAACTGCTGCAGTTGAACTTGAAGCCGAATGCCCTCACTTTCTCTTTGCTGATTAAAGCTTATGCTTCGAATCGCCGTCCCTCCGCCTCTGCTTCTGTGAACGCAAAAGCGGAGTTGAATCAGGCTCAAGCCCACTTGGTCAAATCCGGGTTGGATCACTTCGTGTACTTGAGCACTGCTCTTCTTGATCTATACATGAAAGTGGGGTGCGACTCTTGTGCGCGCAGGGTGTTTGAGTATATGCCCGAGAGAGATGTTGTTTCGTGGAACGCGTTAATCTGTGGGTATTCGCGAAAGGGGATGGATTTTGAGGTGCTGAAGCTCTTTATACGGATGCTTGGGGAGGGTTTTAATCCTTGCGCTACTACACTGGTGAGTTTGGTTCCTTCTTGTGGTCATCGTGATTTGGTGTTTCAAGGGAGATGCATTCATAGTTTGGGAATGAAATCTGGGCTTGATTTAGATTGTCATGTGAGAAACGCGTTGATGTCAATGTATGCTAAATGCGGAGAGTTGGATTGCACGGAATCTCTGTTCGATGCAATGGTTGATAGAAGTGTTGTTTCATGGAACACAATGATCAGTGCATATGGCCAAAACGGTTTCTTCATTGATGCAATGTGTGTTTTTAAAGAAATGGTGGAGAAACGTCAGGAAGTCAACTCAGTTTCCTTAGTGAGTCTCTTGTCCGCGCATGCTGATCCAGAATCAACCCATTGTTATGCTATTAAAACAGGTCTTGTCAGTGATGATTGTGTCGTAACTTCACTCCTCTGTGCATACACAAAGCATGATGACTTGGGTTATGCTGAGTCACTTTATGAAAGTTTGATTCAGAAGAATTTAGTATCCTTGACTGCACTTCTTTCAAGTTATGCTGAGAAAGGAAACATCAACGGACTGATGAAGTGTTTCTTCAAGATACAGCACTTAAACGTGAAACTTGATGCAGTTGCTTTAGTTAGCATCCTTCATGGACTCACACACTTTTCTGCTCATATCAGCATTGGACTTGCTTTCCATTGCTACGCATTCAAAACTGGATTATGCATCCATTTTCTTATTGCAAATGGGCTCATAAGCATGTACTTTAAGTACAACAACATAGAAGCTGCCTCTTTGTTGTTTTCCGAGATGCAGGAGAAACCTCTGACTAGCTGGAACTCAGTTATATCTGGCTGTGTTCAAGCTGGAACGGCAAGTAAAGCGATAGAGTTGTTTGGTGAAATGAGGTTGTCTGGGCACAAACCAGATACCATCACGATTGCCAGTTTGCTATGTGCATGTTCCCAACTTGGATACTTGCAGCTCGGGGAGAAGGTCCACAGTTATGTGCTCAGAAACCATCTTGAATTGGAAGATTTTGTAGAAACTGCACTTATAGACTTATACACAAAGTGTGGAAGAATAGAGCTTGCGGAAAGAATTTTCAAGAGCATCAAAGAGCCATGCTTGGCTTCATGGAACTCGATAATCTCTGGCTACAGTTTGTGTGGCCTCGAACGTAAGTCTCTTACATATTATTCTGAAATGCGAGGACGAGGACTCATGCCTGACAAGATCACTTTCTTGGGAGTCTTGGCTGCATGCACCCACGGGGGTCTTGTCAATGAAGGAAGAAACTACTTCAATGTTATGACGAAAGACCTTGCCTTGAGGCCGACCTTGCAACACCATGCATTCATGGTTACTCTGCTTGGTCGTGCAGGCCTATTTGAGGAAGCTCTGCTTTTTGTAAAGAATATGGAGGTTGAGCCTGATTCTGCTGTTTGGGGAGCTTTGCTCAGTGCATGCTGCATCCATGGAGAGGTGCAACTTGGTGAATGCTTGGCAAAGAAACTCTGGTTCTTGGATCAACAAAATGGTGGGTTTTACGTGCTAATGTCAAACCTCTATGCATCAGAAGGAAGATGGGATGATGTAGCTAGAGTGAGGGGGATGATGAAAGACATGGGTAGGGATGGATGCTATGGAGCTAGTGTAACGGAGATCACTTCGATGGAAGAAAAAAATAGAACCTTATGCTTTGATGATCTGCGCATTAATGCCTGATTGCGGCTACTGCTAATTTAAAATGTACAAATCACCTCTACTAATTATGAGAAAAAAAATTAGATAGACCGAGCATCTGGTGCATTGGGCACACAATCATCTCCTGACCTATTTGTATCTCCCCATGCTCCATGTTCTAGGTCTTAAGTGTACCTAATGACAACCTCAAAACAAAAACGCCAGAGATTGCACTGATTTTTTCAGTGTGTCCACAGTCGAACCTAGTCACACCGGCCCAGAACCCGGAACATAAACCAGACCAGAACCTGTTAAACAGACCGGTCAGGTAAAGTTTTCTAAACCCTGGATAAAAACCTGTGCGTAATTGCTCAGTGACGTTCGACGATAAGCAAGAATTTATGAAGGGGAGCACTCCTCCTGTCTGTATCTAGGATTGCGGTGTTACCTCCTGAAGCAAGAACAAGGGGACTTTGGGATAAGTGGGCCAGGGCTATCATTTTTCTCACGCAATGAAACCAACGCAACTAGTGGATGTAATTGACCTTGTGGTAGTACGTCGGTATGATTGGACAATGCCTACAAAGACTCACGACACACTACAAGTAGTCCACAGAGAGCGTGAGGAGAGAGATGGCGATAATCACATTAACCTGCAACTCCAAGGTCTCTCTATTTCAGGCTTTTTCTTCCAATGCTGCTTCCTTTGGTACCAATAGCTCCCACTGCCATGTACGGAGTGTGGCTGGTACATCCTGCAATGGAAGGCCTGAAGACAGGGCCGGAAGAGCCGTGGTTTGGGCACAACAGCGCCCAACATGGCTCCCGGGGCTAGACCCTCCACCTTATCTCGATGGAACGTGAGTTTAGAGCCCACCAATCTAAAATTTGTCAGCATTTTGCACTATGGTTATGGCTTTTTTGGTCTATATTTGAAATTCTATTGATTCTGACGGTGCTTGTAAAGTTTGGCTGGAGACTTCGGGTTCGATCCACTGGGGCTTGGAGAGGATCCAGAGAGCTTGAGGTGGTACGTACAGGCTGAGCTGGTTCATGCTCGCTTTGCCATGGCGGGTGTAGCTGGAATTCTCTTTACTGACGTGGGTGCTCTGTCTGTCTGTCTGTCTGTCTCTCTCTCTGAGTGGAAGGAACAAATTCGGAATAGTTGTTTACAGTGATGTTCAGCAGAAGGGTACATGCCGTAATCTTTCTTGATAAAAGAAGTGATGGACCAGAATTGCAAGTGAAACCAACCCAAAATCTAAGTCATATCCAGTTACAAATCATTTTATTTCAATTCTTGGGTATTAGAATTCCTGAGTGTAGCTGAGATTAGAGAGATTCACCATTATATCTAGCGAGTAGAAGGAACCATTTGAGGATCACAAGTTCCCTTCATTCCTTTAATAGCATCCACTTCCAGAGGGGGTTCCCAACGTTGTGCAAATTGCAAAATTCCACACCTGACTATCACTTGATTTTTCACTCTACTCGACAAAGAAAACGTAACGGACAGCTAGATTTTAGCATCAAGTGTCACAACCAGCCCACGTTACTCATATAATCAGTACAGTTGAATCTGCTCTGGGTAAGCTGATAGACACTAATTCCTGTTAACAATGTTCAATTATGCAAAGATTACTTTGTTGTGGCTGTTGGTGTTATAATGATCTTCAGTTGTGTGTTGCAGTTACTTCGTGTAACGGGTATAAGAGACCTACCTGTTTGGTATGAAGCAGGAGCAGCCAAATACCAAATCGCCAATGCACAGACGCTGTTCATCATTCAACTGATCCTAATGGGGTAAAATTCCCCTCCGAGCCCTACCAGTCTTGAACTTCTGTTACCTTTTTGAACGAGACCTTATCTTTATTTGATTTACGCAGATATGCTGAAACTAAAAGATACATGGATTACATTAGCCCTGGATCTCAAGGTCAGGAGGGTTCCTTCTTCTTTGGAATGGAAGCAGCACTAGAGGGCTTAGAACCTGGGTAATCTTTCTTCTCTCTTCAAATGGTCTCCGATGGAGTCCATCTAACCATTGTAGAGCTTATTGTTGTTGTCTGGCAATCGAGATATAACTATCGAAATGATAATATCATTGACATTTGTCTGAAACAGGTATCCTGGTGGTCCTCTGTTGAATCCTCTTGGCCTGGCTAAAGATATTAAGAACGCTCGCAACTGGAAGCTTAAAGAGATCAAGAATGGTCTGGCTTTCTTTAAATGTTTCCGTTTTACCTGATTCTTTGCAATCTGACAACATTTAACTGAAATGGGTTCACTGCAAAACCAACTATCCGCTGCAGGAAGGTTAGCTATGGTGGCCATGCTCGGCATCTTCGTGCAGGCCTCTGTGACCCATGCAGGACCCATTAACAACCTTGTGGAGCACCTCTCTGATCCGTGGCACCGAACCATCATTCAGACCCTTGCTAATTCCTCTTCTTAAACATCCATAGAAGTTAAAACACATCTGCATTGTCAAACGATTTTATTGGAATTACAGAACCCGTTGTTGCCATATTTTGACTGCCATTAACATCGAGCAGATGATTAAATTCAGTTCATATTTATTTGATGCGGTTCATTGTTTTGCAGCAGTCGGTAATAGATGTAATCTGCAAATACCAGGCTGTATGATCCTAAAATAGCATTTGACGGAATGTATATCATCGATATTGCAACTAACATGATTTGTGTCTACTTCTCAAATTCTTATAAAGCCATCATGCTTCGGACCCTTGTCGAGCAAATAAAAGTTTAAGCGTAATGTTGAAAGTAGCAACATAACCCCAAACCCCATTTGACACATAGCTCAGCGTGGCCCTTACTGAGACTGCGCCTTAAATATAATGACAACAAAACTCAGTCATCCAGGATAACAGTACAATTAGCTTTATCCAATACAATTTCATAGAAAACCATTTCTTTCTCATCTTACCAAACTTACAAGTCATCCACGTAACAGTATTCACAAAGCAAAGATATTACAGAAGCCGTGTTATCACCCCCGACAACAACAGCCATTATTACCCTCTTCCAAAAGCCAACTTCCCATAAACATTACACAATGAAGAAAAAATCATATGATCAGTGTAAGTACACAAACAATCTCTGACATATACATCGGTATGAAACTGTGGCAAAACAAGTTTGAGGACTTCTGTGGTCATACACCAGAGAAAAATGCTCGAAACAGCAGAGGCTAGAAGTCACAAGAAGAGCAGGAGAGAACACAACCTGGTTCAGACAAAAACTATGATGACCTGGACGAATGTGCCTTTCTTCTGGCCAAGAACATCAGAAATTTTGGAAACAAAGATCTCTTTTTCTTTTTGATGACCTTCACATCAAGTGATGATCCACTTCCGCTATTACTTTCAAGTACGTACGGCTTTTGGCTTGTCAAGTAACGTGCAGGTACAGCAGCCATATCTGGTGGTACTTTGACAAGACTATTAGATTCTTTCCTCTCCTCAAAGCTTCTCTCAGGGGCCCTGTTGGAAGCTGTTGGCCCTTGATTAGACTCACTGGCCTTTCGTCGCTGCTCATGCTCGGCCCTCCACTTCCTCAACTGCTGCTCAACTCCCAATTTCCCTTCCTTGGCCTTCTCGGCCTTCTCCATTGCATTTCTCAGTGCCTCTTTTCTCATATCCACCTCCCTGTTTGCCTCTTCCAACTTTTCTAGGCTCCTCAACTCAGACACCTTAGCCGCCTCAATTTGGGAAACGGCTTCTGCCACCCTCACAGTAGCCTGCTCCTCCGCCTCATGAGCCCGTTTGCTGAGGTCGTAATACTCCTCTAGAGAAAGTGTCACACTGCAGGAAGAATCCACGTCATCAGTGCTTTGAGTTGATTCACTCTCTTGCAATGCCTTGATGGCTGCTAAAGCCAGCTTTTCGGAAGCCTTGGCAGCCTCGGTTTCCTTTTGAGCAGCGAGCAACCGGCTCTGCACTGTAGTAGCGGCAGCCTTCGCCTGCTCAGCTTCTTCCTTTGCTTTCCGCAACTCTTCACGAGCCACTTGGGCAAGAGACTTGGCCTGGTCAGCATCTTGTGCAGCTTGCTGCAAATGTTTAGGCAGCTCGGCCATTTTCTCTTTTGCTTCTTTCTCCTTCATCTGAACTAGGGCAATTTCAGATCGAGTTTTGTCCAAGTCAGCTCCAAGGGATGCAACAGCAATAGACGCCATGCCTTCTCTCTGTCTAATGGTGGCAAGATCAGATTTCTCTCTCTCCAGCTCTGCCTTTAATGATGTGGCAGCAACCTTCAAGCAATTTACTTCTTCTGTCGCTTTTTCAATGTTAAGCTTCACTTCCTCAAGTTCCTTTTTCGCTGAAGCAACTGTCTCCTGAAGATAAGCATGAGTTTTCTCCTTCGAATCTTCTGTTTCACCCTTCGAGCTCAATTCTTCATCAGTTTCCTGCTGCAATTTCGACTCCATATAAGATGCCAATTCAGCTTTTAAATCAAGCAGCAATGCCGAAGCACTGTCTAGCTTTGACCTTAGATCCTTAGCCGACTGGATTTGCTGGTTAAATCTCTGGAGCTCTTCCTCTGCCTGCTTCAATTCCTTCTCCCAATTTAGAGAATCCTGCTCTCTGGCCATAGCTGCTCCAATTCTCTGTTCCTCTGCCTCTAAATGCGCTGCTTGAGCTGATTCCAGAGACTCCTTTGTAGAAATAAGCTCAATAGTTAGTTCCTCCACTGTCTTCTCAACTTCCTTTGATGCAGCTATAGCCTCTTGAGCTTTCTTCACTGCTTCATCTTCGTCAGTCACCAACGAAGCGTATTCCTTGCGTAGTGCATCTAATTCTTCTTTAACGGATTTGAGCTCGGAGATTGCGGCTGTATGCCGGGCCCTAGCAACCTCGAGTTGTGCCTTCGTAGCGATGCTAGCCTCATCGGCAATCCCTTGCTCCATTTCTTCAACCCTGAGCCTGGCAAGTTCGGAGTCCTGTTTCGCTTGATGCTCTTCTGTCTGCGCCCTCTCCAGATTAAGCTTCAATTCTTCGATGAGTCTCTTAGTACTGTCTAGCTCCTTTAGTACTTGAATCTTTTCCTCTTCTGCTGCCTCCGATCGCCTCCTATACTCAGGGATTTCCTCTTGCACCTTTTCGAGTTCCTCTTCCACAAGCTTGCGCCTCTGCACAAACCAAAAAAAGAGGTGACCATATAAAATGCAGCTGAGAAGAAGTTACAGTACACTTCAATGATGTGGGATGAGAAAGCACAACAGAAAACTTAGGAAAAAAAAAACTACCACTTGGCAAAGTGGTAAAACAGGGGGAAACGAAGAGAAAAAAACTTCTGCTTCCTACCCCGACAAAACTAAATTCCTGCTCAGGTCTGAAATGAAAATGCATTAGTCATCTTCCTTCACTCATTCTCCTTAAAAAAATATAATATATAAGACAAAATAAAAGTGAAAATCAAGCAAAGTGAAAAAAATAAACATGCGATGGTGCTGATGATAGCATGAGGCAATCCGACTTTCTGAAATCCAGGTGCTCTTCCTGTCATCAATCAAAGATATTTCTGTTTCTTAGCATCCGAAAGACTCCGAAGAAATTAAGAAGAGACAATAATCCAAAAGTGATTACACCACTTTGCTTAACCACTTCAAACCACACATCCGTAAATAAAAGTATTAATTTATTAAAAATTATGTCACATTCAATTAAGGGGTTAGTTGACAGGTCAAAAGCTTGGTTTGGACGTGGCAAATCCCATATTGAAATACATCACTCACTCAGGGTGACTTTAGGCACCACACTTGCCACCTGAGTAGAGCCATAGGGTTACCAGATGCACATGGGGCCGGGGCGGTTTACATGCATTCTTGGAAACTAGTCAAGCCGAAAATTCAAATACCCCTATGTTATATTAAAACAAAGAGTTCAAAGATCAATGCTCTCTAACCAAAGAGAAAATTTTCTTCTTTGTAAACTATCCTGACTGGCTTGTTCTTGGGAATAACAAGAGGGACTTCCTTTACAGTCCTGTACCACAATTGTCTCCATCAACACCAAAGATAAGTTGAGCAACAGGAATCTTCCAGATTAATGTTTAATGTCATTAGTTTGAAATCTGGTAAACATTAGGCACAGGCATTCTCACTTTCAGAAGAGCTCAACAAACATGTTAAACAAGCATAATGTAATGGAATGGTAGATCTCGAGTACCTCCACAGTCTGGATTTTATGAGCTTTCCAATCTACAATTCCACCAAACTTGGAAACAGCTTCCTTGACAGATTCAAAAGGTGCTGCTGTATCAATATGCCCTCGGCCTTCTTCTGCCTGCCTAGCTTTTCTCGAAGGGTCAAGGACCTTTGGTGATCCAACAGCAGCTGTTTTAACAGTGGCAGGGGACTGAGAAAGCTTGTTGGTTTTTGTAGCGTTATTATCATACTTTGGAACTTTAACTTCAGACAAGGGAGCAGAAAGCAACATTGTACCATCCATCTGAATTTGCAGACTCCCAACAGGATCAGTATCTCGAGATGACTGCTCGCCAGAGAAATCCTTTACTTGGCCTTCTTCTCTGACTGTAGGTGGTCGGTCATCCTTGGTATCATCAGCCATAAGTGGTGATGTTGAAGTGCTCTCTATCTGAAGTTGGTTTTCTCCGGAGGGTGAACTTTTGGGAGCACCATCGGGCACATCTTTTAGATCTTGACTTCCTTGTTCAGTGTGATGGTGATCATGCTTGACTATATCAACTCCAACCACCGGGATTGAAGCAGGGGCGTCCATTGGAAGTTGGCTATGTTCAGTAGCTGCGTCTTCTGAAGCACCATGAGTCACGTCAACTACAGAATTTTCCACTGTTGAGAAGTCGCTATCGGATTCCATCTTACCATCAGTATCTCGTTGTACTTCAGATTCCTTCTCAGAATAATTCCCATTCTGGGTCGGTGGAGACAGCTCTTGTGAAGGCATCTCATCAGCCATTTTAGCATCCTCCATAGGAACAAACTAGTTCAAGTGACAGGAGTTCAAGAACATTATAAGCGAAAGAACAAAAGATAAGTGAAGAAAAGAAATAGTCATGCTGCAAAATAGGTGAATGATACTACTTGACTAACCGAACTTGAATGCTTTATCATAGAAAATTTCCCCTTTGAGATGGTTGTTAACAAAGGGGGATACAATCAAACAAATTCAGTTGCTGTCTTCATCTTTTAGCAATATGAAATCTCAGAGTCATAGATCCTCAAATTTGATCATGCTGATACTCCGATAGCAAATTAAGAACGTGAATGAGCTAAATCCTAGATAGAGTGACCATGTAAAAAACATTGAACGTTTCTCTTATTCAGGACAAGTATTGAGGAACTTCCTGCAAACAACGTCTTGGTACTCCTCTCTTTGTAAATTTTGTGGACCAAAGAGAAGACCTCCGGAATAAATGGCGCAATAGCATATTGGAATGGTGAGTGATATAATCATCAGTGACACGTGGTCCGGATGCACAAGCCCCGTGCACTTCCTCCCAAACCATACGTTCAAAGGCACAATATTCGACAAGAACTTGAAACAAAAATCATTGATAGAAGCGGCAACACCTAATCTTTTAGAAAAGTTCAAAATCCTCCACATATCAAATGCTTCTCTAAAGTAATGACACGAACATAAATACGAGCAACCGAGCTCAGGGGGCATCAAAAGGCAGACATACATAAACAACGACAATCAAGAAACAAACAGCAGCTTAATCGGTTTTCAAGAGATGAAGCGCATCTTTTTCAACTCCTCCAGGAATAAGCAGATTACCCATTCTATTTTCTCGAATAGAGAAAGGAAAACCCTTGACAGGTCGAATGCTCGATCTACCTAAACTCAGAAACCTCCAATTACATAAATGAACCCCCAACTAATGGAAAGAAGAAAGGGCCAAAATTATATATGACAGAAATGAACTTCGACGATTTAGTGAAGCTTGAGACTTTCGCAAGTTTTTGAAGTTTCATATTTGACCAAGAGCCTTGAACTTGAGCTCATCTCCTTACAGAATTTCAATCGACCCATAATAGCAAAACAAGCCAATTTGATCTCCACAAGTTTCAAGCACATACTCACATCGAATTCGATACGGGGAAGCGACCAAAGAGGCCGATACCAACTTAAGCACTAATCACGAGCTAAACCCATCGTCAAGAAAAGATTACTGTAGCACGAGCTGATTGAATCAAGAAATGGTTTTGATATGGGATTGAAATTCAGAGCCAAAAGAATGCATGATTGAAAAGAGAGAGAGAGAGAGACAGAGAGAGAGAGAGAGACATACCCGGGTTGCGTTGACGAAACCCAGAGAGATGAAGACTCAAAACAGAAAACCTTCCAATGATCTTTGGTGAATTGAAGCTGGTACGGGAAGAACTTCCCTTTCTTTTCTTTCACAGAAAATTTACAGAGTTGAAATACGAGGAAGAATTAAGGGGCTAAAATCAACAGCTAAAAATAGGAGGACACACCCACTAAAAACAGGGAGGTAAAACCACGTGCGCAGGAGCGTTCCTCTCAGTCAGTCACAGACTAGATCCATCTGTCCACACACACCCACTCTCTCTCTCTCCCTCTTTCTTCTTCTTTCTCTGCGCTTCAAGATGAGATTTTTATACGATGTTCTTGTCTTTATTCGCGAGGAGGGAGAAAGACATGGGGTTTTGGCTCGTGGGTTTCACGAAAAATCAGACCCTTTTTCCTGAAATATTGCAGGAGGACAGAACAGCTTCGAAATTGTTGACGTTTTCCAAGAAAGCCTCCTCCTTTTTTTCCAGGCAGAGAAGGGAGGGGGACCAGTCCCCCCCCTGTGGAGTTTTCACCATTATTCCCCTCTCTCCTCCGTGTCTTCTTCCCAACATTTCTCTTTCCTCTCTTTTTTTGGTCCCCTTTTTTTCTCCTTTTGGAATGAGATGGAAGAAAGGGACAGAAGAATATCGAGGTAAGGGAAGGGGTTTGATACATTGGCGATGGCCAAAAGGGGAGGCGTTGCTAAGGGTTTCGATAATTGTCGAATAAAAATAATCGAATCTCGCCCCCGTTGATCGTAAAATTTTGGAAATTTTACTTGGTAAGATATTTTTCCATGAAAGTAAAGGGGAAGATACAAAGCATTGCGACTCGAGACTCCGTCCTCGCTTGACCATAGAACTGTCCGAGCAAAAATAGGCCGCAGCTTGATGTAACCTTCTTGAATTTATATTGAGGTATTTCAATATTTCGTAACCCTCGTAATTCAACACGATTTAACCTTGAAAATTGTCCAGATGTTGATATACGGGATAATATGAGACTTCTTCGTGACTTTTCAAAAGTGCAATTATCATTTTAAATTTCGACGGAAAAATCTACAAGTATTTTTTTGTACTTAAAAAGGCCAAAGCAAACAGGCATTCGGCCAAAAAGAAAGCCCTTCATTATTGATAGTTGCGTGAGTCATCCAACATGTGTACTTTAGCTTTTCTTAAGCAAAAATGTTACCTACTCATTTCATCATCAAAACTTAAATTACTAATTGAAATATAAAATATTTTTAGGTTATATATAATTATACATATATATTTCTAATTTGAAGAAAGTGCGAATTAGAAATTACTCCAAACAACAATTTTTTTCATGTGGTTTCTTATTAACGAAAGAATTGAACTCTTTCTTTCTCTTTCGAAAATATTTCACTTTCCAAATTGAACGTGATGGAAGAAACAGAGAAAAAAAAAGTGCTGTAATTTTGAATATTAAATATAATAGGTTCTTCTCTTTTTCCCATTGGAGAGAATTTAGCTTTTAGGGTTATTCCCTGAATATGCTTTTGTTCAGCTACTGGTCCTTGCAGTTAGGAAGAAGTTTCAGACAAGAGACGCGTCTTTTGCTCTCGCTCCATCATCAATTGTCTACGGACTACACGGTTAGTCCGAAACTTAGTTTTTCTCGCGAAAAATAAATAATTTTAAAAATAATTTTAAAAAATAATTACTTGAAATAATTAATTAATATTATCAATAATAATTTATATCTAAATATTTTTCATAAACATTTACAATATACTTCATTAATTTATTTTCATTAACGGTATAACCGATCATTTTTAAGAAATTATTTTTTAAATTAGTCATTTTTCGATAAAAAAAAATAGAGCATCACTAATCGGCTTACATCATTATTAATATACGAAAGAGCTTTATATGTGTGAGAAGAAACGATTTTTCTTTTCCTGGTCTGTGGGATACACGTAAGCTAGCTTGTTTTGCCTTTCTGGCCTTTGAAAAAAACATAAAAAATAAGGGTAAAATGCTAGCTGGCCTATTAACCAAATTACAAAAAAGAATTTCATAATTCGACATTTGTTATTTCCCACAATTTGCCCTAAGTTGGTCATCAAATTCTCGTCTAAGATGTTTATTACAGTGACACCTATGGTCGCTTAAGGGTATGATGATGACGGGGCTATTGAGCATTTTGAATATTTGCCTTAGATTTTTAATTTAAGTAATTAAAATACAAAACTTTTGTCTAATATTTAGTACCTCGATACCTTAGCGATGCATGAGTATGTACAGAATTTCAAAAGACAACCATAATGATCTTTTTATTTCTTTTTTTTTCAGTTTAGTAAATTCACCTAGAATATCTTCATCTTTGCACAAAGTATCCATACAGCAGGTATTACTTAGAAGTGGCCACCGGGCCGCGCTAGCCCGGGTACAGCTCGATACCAGCTCAATTGAAACTAAGGACGTGCTAGGCACTGCCTATCCAGCCTGCACTCGTGCCCTAAGCCGAGACTAGCCAGTTGGCCCTTATGGGCTGGCCCATGCCCAATTTTCTTTTCTTTTTCTCTTTTTTCTTTTCAATTCGACTTTTCACATGGCAACTCGAGCACAATAGCTCAATTCCTTTTTTGTGGATCCATCGGTCATCCCAGTGCCCACTTGTACCAATGCTAAGAAATCTTAAGTAGCTCCAAGAAAAAATCTTCTCTCACTATTATAATCCACACATGGCATGGTGTTTGGAGGTAAGCATGGTCCGGGTAGGCAATTTCCATTCTAAAAGCGAGAACCGCCCACTAATAACCGGTTTCGAAAAATTGGATCCAGGAACCCCTTATTAGTTCCATGGATCCACTTGGGAACTAGGCCATCGGTTCGGTCCGGTTCTCATGTGGGTCAATGAAACTTATCCCAAATTCCTACAAAATTGCATACATAAATTAATATCTTCTTGATGTCTAGGATGTTTTTGAAAAGAAGATGAGAATGAGGAGGTCCCTCTGTTCCATGCCTGTGAAGCTTTGGTCTAAGCCTCCTTGGTCCCCATACGAAAACTCTATACGCACGTAGAATCAATGTCGAAGTCATCTTCACCATCACCTTGGAAGCAGACATTGTTGGTTCTTCGACTGCCATCGTTCTTTTTCTTTTCTCGTTTCAGTTTGGCAATTCTTCTTCCTCTCGTCGCTTCACATAGGAAAATGGAAGGAAGAATTGCTCTCATTGCAACTTCTCATTATGTTCTGTCACTTAAAACATCTATTCACCAATGCAATTATATATATATATATATATATATATATATATATATGTCGGCACGGTTCAGGTGGGCGGTTTTATGTCTAGAATCGGGAAATGGACCGCCACTCACTGATTCTAATAAATTGAAACGGGAACCGGATTGCTCCCCATGGAAATTTCCGATTTGATCCGGTTTCAGACAGTCCGGGCAGTTTCCGATTTCTTGGCACACCCTTGCTGGTGTCCTCATAATCTTTTGCTGTCGTATCGAAATGCAACGGATTCTTAGCCGTTCTATAGATGTTAGCTTAACCAATTAGATTTTTCCACCTTTTGATTTAGCGACGAAAATTTGCGAAGGGCACCCGTTGTCACGAGGGGCCACAAAACTCATCCCACACACTAGCAGCAAGCGAGCGTGCAGCTACGCTTTAGCCAAAAAAACGAAAGAAAAAGAAGAGGAGTAAAGTTAGTAAGACATTTCGACCAAAAAAAAAAAAGTTGGTAAGACATAGAAAGATTTTTGGAAAAACAAAAGGCAAAAAGCGAATGACGTGGGTCGCGTTGGCCGTGGCCGGGACCACGGGTTGCGTAAGACCGCCGGCCAGCTTGGGCGGCCGCGCGACAGGACCGTTGTTGGATGGAGGACCTGAGATTGACTTTTCGTAGCGAAAGCTTAACTATAATCGTGCCCTAACCTACGGGATTAATTGCCATTTTGCAGGGACTAACCCCAATTAAAAATTATAAATAACAAAAGACTATTTTACTAGGAAAATTCCCCCTCGAGTTTGTTTTTCTTTTTTGAAATTTTCTTTCCTTTTTCAATGCACCGGATAGAATCATCCAAATTACAAGCATTTAACATAATTTACACCATCTACCTGTTTTAATAATTTGATTTTCGAGATTCATCGATCAAATTTGATCCTACTCGATCCCAAGATGTAGGATGGACAATATGTGCACCCTCGCTAGTCACTCGATTTTTCCATTTGGACGGAGAAGGCAAGTGTTTAAAAGACCGAATTATTTATATTAACTAAGTAGTATTGGGAGCACTCGGAGAGTAAAATCTGAATGTACTGGACCAAGGTCGATATAGGGGAATCCGCCTTTAAAATCTCCCTGAGGAGGTGAGCCAGTCTAGATGCACGAAAGCCGATCCAATCTAGACATATGAAAACAGATCCATAAATTACCATTCAAAAAGGAAAGCACGAATGATTTGAAAAATATTATCTTGAAAATGATTGCTTACAAAAATAAATGAATGGAAAATAATTTCTTAGCCTACGAAAATATTTAAACATTTGTCGATAATGAAAAAAAATTTCCGGAAAAATAAAGAAGGGCCCGCTTACGGTGTATCAACATCCAAGACTCCTGAGACGAAACGTAGAACCAAAAAGCATGAAATGGTCTTAATGGGACAAAAACGGTGGCCGATTTTTCTTCCAAATCGAGGTGGATGCCCACATAAATCGCAAAATCAAGCAGTGTTCTTCACTAACTTGCTTCAGCTCTAAGCATGTAATCTAACTCAGTTTTTCTTTTTGGGCACTCGAATCTTGGCACGGAGAACATGCTCACCAGATCGGCAAACCATATGTTATCATTAGTTTGACCAAAGGCAAAAAAAGTTATCCATGCGGATGCGCTTCTTCAATCATTACTCGTTAAGTCATAATCGGATAAAGAGTTAGCTTACTGGCTAAGAAGGGCATTATCCGAGCAGATCACGTACAAGTACAGGTTCCATCTTTTGGTATCGCACCACAAAGTACAAATATTTTTTTTTATCTGGACCGACCGTCTGAGCTTAGGCGTGAATCTTATTGGTTCCATGTTCATTTTGTGTTTATTTCAGGGTATCCGGAATACAAAATCAATGTGGGGCTTTCTCGTTATGAAAATAATAATGACGATGATGATGAAACCAAGCTATTTTAGTGTTTGCGAAGTCAAATTATACGTAAAAGAAAAAGCGCTATGGATCTTCGACAAGGTCTTTTGGTTTGGGCAGTCGCTGAACGTGTCGGCCCGGAACCCTGATGTGTAACCTCAGATTTGTCCAACGATGGAACGCGGAAATGGATCGACTCTTATGGAGCATCGCGAGTGACCGCGTGCGGAGATGGAGATTTCATTCTTTCGTGACCCAAGTGCAAAAATATACATCGATCCAGAGGTGAGTATATAAAACCACCCAAACTGGGAATCGCTCGGATCAAACTGAACCGGTCGGCTCTAGGTGATTTTTAGGAGCGCTGGTCCGATTATGGGTTCCATAAAATTGGAACCCTTCATTTTTTATCCGATCCCCGGTTTCAGGAGTGCATTGAACCTTCCGGACGGGATCGATTTATTTATTTTATTTATATATATATTTTATATAAATTTCTTAAAGAACCACAGTGATAGCATGTAGTGTGTGTAAACCTTAATCGACTCTCATGCCTCTTGAGAGCCTCTCGGCTCTCACGGTCACGCCTCTTTCCGTCTCGCCTCTCACGCCTCGCTCTTTCTATCTCTTGTTTGAGTCGTGTCCCTCTCACTTGAGTCTCAGACGGCACCAACTTCTCTCACCTGAGTCGCGTCCCTTTCGCTTGAGCTTGACGCCTCCCTCTCGCCGTCTCATCTCGAGTCTCGGCTCCCTCTTTTGCTTTGTTTTTGGCATCTAATCAAGGTAATATCCAATACTTTGTTTCCTGCAATTTTTCGCATTGCATTTGGTGTGTCTCGTCGATTATTTTCACGAGACTTGTTGGATTTTAGCTGCGTTGTGCATGCCTTCGTTGTCCTCGTCTGTCGTTGTGCTAATTCCATGAACCCGTGCGCTTTTGCTCGGTAATGGCCGTTTCATGAGGTGTTCTTTGAATTTGGGTCACGAGCTCCACTTGCTTCTTTGAATTAGATTCCCTGTTTTTATCGTGCTCGATAATCCCATTTTCTAATTAAATTGTTCTTTGTAGCTGGGCCTTTAGCTCATCCTCCATTTGAAGAACATGAATTCTTGTGAATCCACTGATTCCATGGGATCGCTTGGGAATTGGACAGTCCGATCCCAGATCAAGTGGTCCAGTTCGCGTTTCTAGAAACAGGGAACCGGTCCTCCTAGTCCGGTTGTCGATTTCAGGGTGGGAATCAAACCGTCCGGGAACTGATCACCCCTACTTCGATCCAATCTTTTGCGCTGCACTCGCAAAGAAAATCGCGAAGATCAAAATGTCGCCGGATGATTAAGATAATTACCCAAATTAAGCCCTGTCGAAAAGCCATGCGTTTCCATTTACGCTCAATGTTGGAAACAAGACCATGGTAGTATCCAGAACTTGGTAGTACAAATAAAAATGTCCAGGATCAAGATTATTGTAATCACACCCTTAAATGGTGAGTTTTTTTTTCTGATTAAATGGATTTCACGGCACTAATGGAAGACCCAAATAAGGAAAAAAAAACCAGACCAAACATGTACTTTTTTTTTTATAATCTTTTTCATCAGAAAAATATGAATCGACTACCTCAAAAAGGTCTGTCCACAGCAGTCATTTGATACGCCAAACTACACGAAACTTCAAAAGCACAGGAACGGGCGACCTCGGAATTCCATGGTGGTTGCACCTAAAAAATCAGGGATTCGTTGAACTAATCCTTTCAACATCCCAAAAGATTAATCTGTCTCGCAACCATCCCCCGATTGTTGCCTTGCACCCAATCATTGACCCGTCGCTGTTGATCTCTCCGGGGACGATAAGGACCCACAAGCAGATCGACGACGGCGCCGGCAAAAATACGAAGTCAATGGAAAGATCGACCAAGTCGGCCTCGTACCTTACTTCGTGCAGAACGACGTCTGATATAATATGATCTGTGCAGATCAATCCAGCTTTCGCTTCCCCAAGATCTGTGAGGACTTGTTTATACGTCGCTGTTGTTCCCCTGTCAATCTAGTCAGACGTTCTTGTTGAACAGATTCGAGAGTTTTGTGCTCGAGTTTTGAAGAGAAAGATGTCGGATTCGAGCAGCACTGGTTGGATGATGAGCGAACGCGTTTTTAACTGCTCCGCTAACCAGCCACTTCATTCTATCCTAACGTTGACACTTGGCCATCGTCGTTTCTGCTGTTCTCTCTCTCTCTCTCTTTGCTTCCTCCTTCAAATTTAGAGGCCGAAACCAATAACAGTAGGCTGCTCAAAAGTAAAATGAAGCGCTGTATATATTATTGCAAACAAAATTACTGTCTACGTCTAATTTATAGGAGTGAGCAGCCCGGCCACTACGACCCGCGAACCGATTTCAAAAACTGAGAACCGGCCTGTTTCTATACCCAGAACCGATCGCCTGAAAACTTGGAACCTTGAACCTCCAAGGCCAGACCGAACCGGTTTTGAATCTGTTTATCCCTAACAGTAAGTAAGCTTTTTTGCTCTTTTTTTTTAAAACAGAAAATATTTATTGAAATTGAATATGTTCGTGTTTACACAAAAAAAAAAATTAACTTTTGATTATTATTGTCAAGTGACAAACTTAGTCGATGAGAGTATACCTCAATCATTTATACCGCCTAGGGGGCAAATGGTCAACCATATCCACAATTGAACCTAGTAAAATTTGTCGAAGAATTAAGTTCGGCAATCAATTGGGATTAAATAGAGGTGTTATCATATCTATTTGCATGAAATCACATCCTAAATGAGTTGATAATTAGCCTTTGCCAATAGGCTTTGAACTCTCTGAATTTGTCATTTTTACTAGCGAAGATGAACAATCGACTAGTGAACACATTTGTCGATTTATAGCCGAATGCGGAGAAGTAGGACAAATGAGTTTTAAGACTTATGTTATTTTCTCTGTCTTTGTTTAAAAAAATGCTTTTACCTAGTATGCTGATTTACCACCTAATACAAAGTGTAATTGGGCAGAGATGGAAAAACAATTTCATTCTCAATTTTATAGAACGATGCTGGTTGTATCGATTTTTTATTTAGCCACACACTATCAATACAACGAGTTGGCCGATTAGTTCGTTGCTCGATGAGACTAAAAAATAAATGCCTTACTTCACTCTCTAAGAAAGAATTTGCGAGTTTGTCTTACAATAGATTGAAACTTAATCTAAGAGAAAAATTCAAAGGCCAAAATTTTGCCGATTTATTTCGATTGGCAACACAAGTATCTAAGTACGAGCAACTACTTGGAGATAGAAATAAAGGGTCACATCCTGATTATCTAATTTAAAATAATCGAATGATACTTCTTTTAAAGGGGCACAAGTTTACACCAAAAAAATGACCAACTTTTGGTTATTATCGACAAACGATAGACTTAATCGATGACACTAGGGTTTGGTCATTTACGAAAAGAATTACCGATAACTTAAAGGGAATCGACAACTCGTTAGTGAAGTTATTGACGATACAATGTGAAGTTATCGGTGAGAGTTTTGAAGTTTCTTGACAAAGTCATTGATATCGACGACAAGCAATCGACACGAAGAAAACCGTCGGTTGGTTATGTCATATCCATTCGCGGAGTAACTTTCAGTAACCACCGAAAGGGAGTTATTTGTTCTTTTTAATCAATCAAGGAACCCAACGTTCTCGCAAATATATATTTATATATATATATATATATATATATATTTTTTTTTTTTGGTAAGGAATCTCGCAAATATATATTTATCTTTACTTTTTTGCAATTTATATTTTTCGCAATCTAAATTCCTCGTACTTTAGTCATAGTTTCAAATACTTTGTTGTTGATTAAATACTGCCATGTATCTTAATTGTAGTTTTCAAATCATCGTCGTCGATTAAATTCTGACGTTGCATCTTTATTATTGTACTTTGTCGTCGATTAAATTCCGGCAAAATGTTTTGTATCTGTTCCTTGTGTTTCATTGAGACTCCTGTCTGGAATCGCCAAAGAACCCGTCTCCTCTTCATAAAACCGAAGAATCAATTTCGGTGAAAGATATTTCGTCGATTGGGACACATTTCGGCGAAATAGTTCGCTACATTATCCTCAAGCAGAAAGAATTGTGTTCAAGTTTGGCACACGTATATTTTATATATAATAAAATGAAACCAAAAGGAAAAAAAAATGTCTTGACCGATTCTAGGGTCAATAAGGCGTGTTCCTAGTTCCAAAAACTAGGAATCGATCTTGACATGATAGGTTTCAGGTTTGGAATCGGTCACCCATATTGATTTAGACATTCAATCTCGAGAAAGGAGCATACGATTCTTTTATGCGATGGTATCTTATTCCATGTTTTGATTCACGCAAAGATCGCCAATAATATATTCAAATTCCGCCTTTATTGATAGTAGAAGAAATCATCCTCAGCGGTTTAAAGTGGCCTTTATGAGTTAGGCGAAGTGGCTAGAATTGTCCTCTCACATTCATCATACTACTATTCCTCTATTATTCACATGCGAGATGAGAAACCCCCATTTACTCTCGTATATTAAAAGAGGAAAAAACACCAAAAAAGGGAAGAGGAAAAAAAATTATTTAAACTCCGAAACATGGGCAGGAAAAGAAATGAAAAAAAGAATTAATCACATAGTTAATCTACGCCATCAAATTCGAGCGAAGCCGCCTCGGATCCGTAATATTGATCCTCCAGTGGCCGTCCGGCAGCCCCATCCGCCGCGCCCTCCGCCGCTCCCAGTTGAGCTCCGTCCTCCTCCGCTCGGTCAGGGCGCAGAACTTCCTCAGGTCCTTGTCCATGGCCTCGTCATGGAACCGCCACCACCGGCGGTGGGCGACGTCGCTGGCGTACACTCTCTGCTCCACCACGTCCCAGTTGCAGTCGTAGTCCCGGTAGCACAGCCACGGCTTCCACCCCAGGTAGTGGATCGAGTACAGCTTCGGAGGGTCCGACCCGAAGAGCTGCTCCTTCATGCTCCGCTCCGCCGTGGTGTTGGACCAGAAGTTCTTGAGGAAGTTGACCCGCCGGGGGAGGCGGTGCCACCAGACGAAGACCTCGTTGAGGAAGCCCTGGTCGCCGCCGTTGTAGGAGACGATGTCCTTGCGGTTGTTCATGAGGATCTTGAAGGTGCAGCTGGAGGGCTCGAGGACCATGATGCCGGAGTTGAAGATGGAGTTGTCGTTGCCCGTGGCGGACATCTGGGGGAAGTGGAAGAGCAGGTCGAGGTTGCGGAGGACCACGATGTCGGAGTCGATGAAGATGACCTTGTCGTAGTCGGTGAGCTGCCACAGCCGGAACTTGCTGTAGTTGTACTCGTTGTAGGATTTCTTCTCGGCCCGCGGGTTGCGGATGCGGCGGATGAGGCGGATCTGCCAGCCGGCGGCGGCGAGGGCCGCGCGCTTCACCTCGGAGATGGAGGCGTCGAGGAGGAGGACGAGGTCGCGCTTGGTGCCGGTCCGGAGGAGGCTCTGGGCGAGGGCGATGGCGCCGCACACGTAGGCCTCGGAGGAGTGGAGGACGGTGGCGTAGGCCTCCCGCCGCACGGTGGCGGTGGTGGTGAGGATGTTGGAGAGGTCGTACACCTCGTTGATGCCTGCGGATTAAAAATTTCACGACCCATTATTGCATCGATTAACTATTACATTGTCTGAAACTTTTTAGGTTTGGATCGCTTAGTATTAAAAGATGGCGAATCTCGCCAAATGTCAACATTAATGCGAAGGAGGAGACGACGAAGATTGGTATTTTTGAGCTGGATTTGCATGGACTCAATGTCATAATGCAATGTAATGACTGTAATTAAGCAATCTTACCACTAGAATTGTACAACAAATAAATATAATTAGAATGGGGAAGCATTAACTGACAGCGCCTGTAGCTCAGTGGATAGAGCGTCTGTTTCCTAAGCAGAAAGTCGTAGGTTCGACCCCTACCTGGCGCGTTTCACCTCTTCCTTTTTTCTATCCCATGCAACCTTTGAATTTTTCTCTTCTCGTTTCGGGTATATTTGACCAATTACTTCTTTCCATTATTCAACATTTTTAAAGATTTCGGAGAAATTATCATGCGTAGTTGTTCAAATGTCAATTTCTAACACATAAGTAATGCGTTTACATATTCGCTAACACCGCTCTCCGAATCTTTTCCCCACTAAAAATTGAAAAATCTCAACGCCCACCTCAAAGTTCCGTCATGATTCATCCCCAGAGGAAAACTTCCAACGCAATTCATCTCATTTGGTCAACGGGGACACCAATTTTATTTGGGAAATTATTAGCTAGGACTCATCATGACATTCCAGAAAATAAAAATTAAGTTTAAGGAAAACTTCTCAAATGTTGGGAGGACATTTACCTTGACCCCACAGCGGGAGAGCCAACCGGCAAGACCCAACCGGCAGCGCCACCTTCTGATCCAACCGACCCAGGTCCGGCTCATACAACCACCAATCACCTTCCTTCCTCACCAAGTCTTTGCACCTGAACAGCTCCAGCATCGGCCTGCACCTGCTCCACAGCACCACCCTCACCTTCCTCTCCGAACCCCTCCTCCCCCGCCTCGCCGCCGCCCCCACTGCCACCAGGTGCGCCTGCAGCCTCCCCAGGTCCCGGTTCCACCCTTCCTCCGGGCTCCGGCACGGCAGTTTCGCCACCACCACGTCCATGGCCTCGTAGAGGGCGAAGTCGGGCATCGGTATCTCGGGGCAGGAGGGCACGTCGCTCTCCTCCTCCTCATCGATCCACTCGGGGAACAGGTCCTTCCACTCGAAGAGGGGCGACACCCGGTCGTACCGGATCGGGAATGCGTCCCCGAACCGCCCCCACTCGCTCACGTCATCGTCGTCCATGTTGATCATCCCGATCTTGTTCTTGCCCCCTCGCCCCATGACCTCCTCCATGAAGCTTGGCGGCTCCATCTTGTGACCTCTAGGCCTTGACCGGCGGTCGAGCGCCTTCTCTTCCAACACCACCTTCATCTTGACCGCGTCTTCGTGCTAACAACGGAAAACGAAACTCAGCAAATTGAACACATTGTTTTTTCCTTAACCGATCTCGACTCGACTCAAACGAAACCGTACACGGGCTGTGGCTCACCTTACCTTGTGATGGCACTCGCGCATGTCGGAGCACCGGACGAGCGGCGCCCCGACGTTGTTGCCGAACACGGACGACGGACGGAGGAGAAGCGCAGCATACACGACCAGGAAGAATGCAAGAAAGAGCAGGTTGATCCTGATGACCAGAGCCTTCGAAGGCGTGGCCTTCATGATCTTCTGAAAACCACTGCCTTCGCCCATCTTCTTACTCTGACCGGAAGCTGCGGTTCTTGCCGAGGGCTAGTATATATATCAACTATGCAAACTGCAAGCGGCTTTGTTTTAAATGTGATTGGGGGTGGTTAATCATATGATTAGATTTATATTAAGCATTTATAGGGTGTAGTTGTTGGAGGGATTAGGGAGTGAGATCAAAGTAAAAACCACGTAGCAAAAGTGAAAGAACAAGGCCATTTGGAGAGCTCCATGTGTCGGCCTCTTCGGTTTTGGATTTTCCTTCACTTCAGGACAAAAACGGGTCGGACCCAATGACCCTTTTGCTTTCCTACTATGAGCAGTTGGTGCGGCACTAAATAATTATGACTTATTAGAAATATATCTTATGATTTCGATTTCATGAGGTACGATTTTTGGTCTCTCACGTCGAATTTACATTTGGCTATGTTATACACATTCATTTCAATTATAAACCTATTCTCTAATTCCCACCAACCGCAAGCGAAGAAATGAATAAAAAAAGAGCAATAGGAAATTAAAAAAAAGCTCCAAAAATTTTCTTATCCAAGATGGTCTCTCTTCCCTCTTGCCTTGAAGAGACCCTTTCAAATTTAACTTGCCAATTTTTAACAGGGGTCATGCCAAGGTTCATCGGCTGTCGGTTGGCCAACACAATTTCTTATGAGCACTAATCCCCACGTCAAGCGATTGGTAATAAAATATGTCCGATGAGCATGTTTTTGATTTGGTAGACTTTGGAAATTGGTGGAAAAAAAAGAGAGGTGCAGATAAATTAAACAAATTGATGGGTCGGATTGAATCGATCCAAGGTTTACGAGAGAGGGGTGATAGAATATTGGTATCGATACGTACATACATATATAAATACGTATGTACTACACACCATGGAATCTTTAAACAAATCATTCAGGCCAACGATATTGAGAGGGGGAGCTTATTGAGAAGGAAGGGCAAGCTACAACAACTCTCTGGTTGCCCCGTCAACTTCACACATTGCGATGAAAACGTCGCTCTCACCCGTTACGAAATTGCGAAGGCTTCAACCGATGCCCATTTTCTAATCATTTCCCTCCCTCATCTTTTTCTCATGCAATTATGATTTTTCGAATCATTAAACAAGAGTTTAGTTTAGAAAAAAAAGGGGCTGTAGGTCGGGCATCGCAACTCACGCACCCCACATAATGATTTGGTAGGGCGATCGTCACCGTTTACGCACGGATCGAACCTCCAAATGTCGATCTCCTCTTTTTGATGATTGGATTGGATCGTGTCATCATCGTGATCGGCTGAGAGCTGTGTTTGATCTGTCTTGCGTTTTCATTCGAGCCCGGAAAGGTAGGCCATCATGATGTAGAGGAGGTTCCACGTTTATGCGATGAAAGTGTATGTCTTTTAGGGTTCGCGGAAAAGGTCCGGCTCATCTCTTTTGGTAGCTTGACTTGGATGTTTGGAAAGATTGTTCGGTGGGAGAGAAAATTTGTCCCTAAATTAGGAAAAACAATTTTATGGGGGATTTTTACTGTGATTAGTCTTTGTAATTAGAACGAGTTTATTGACTAAAAGGGAGGTAACTTGTGAAGGGGTTAGGGCATGCTTCGCTTTGAGGACAATGGACAAAATTGAATCTCATCGTGCTTTTTGACATGGAATCGGACCTTATGTCGAGGATTCGTACTTTCGTATTACATTTCTAAAGTGAGTAGAATCGTGAGCTATGCGATATAATAATGACCCATAGGGAGAAAGATGGATTCAAAGAGTGCTGGTTTGAGTAGGGTTTGAGTCTATTACGTCGGGTTCGTAGTTCTACAAGGAGATATGTTCAGCCATATGATAGCTCATGAAGGAAAACTGTCTTAAAAGCCTTAATCCTATTATACTTTTGTAAATTTAATCTTAAACCTTTTAATTATGTCAATTGAATTCTTAACATTTTTACATGTGGCCAATTGAGTCCATCCGGCTAATTTTAATGGGGAAGCATTGACATGGATGCCTAGCGTCATATGTAACACTGCTGGCACTGATATGGATAATTTTTTTAAATTTTTTTTCTTTTACTTTTCTTTCTTTCTTTTTTTTCTTTCTTCCTCCATGATCGATGGCAGGAGACCGACCACTACTAGGGCCGGCAAGGCTCGCCCTCGCCAAATCTGGCGAGGGTTGACCTCGCTAGCCGAGTAAGGCTCACCTCGCAGAGCCTTGCAGGGGTGAGGTCGCCCGAGGCTGGCGAGGGTCGACTTACTGGCCTTTAGCAACACTAGCTGAAATCAACACAAAGTTCTCTACTCAACAAAGGGATCGATGAATTCTTTGATAAAATGTCGTTTGAAATCACCGGAGGACTTCAAGGCAATAGTACATCGCTTACCTCTAGCGAGTCCAGATGGGGAGGCATCAGGAAAGAGAGGGCGGTTCCAAGGTTGAAGACGATGGCAATCAACTGTACAAGGAAGGAGAAGATGAGGACGACGACGGGTCAACCAAAAGCATTTTTCTTGCAACTCTCTCTCTCTCTCTCTCTCTCTCTCACCGGCTCTAGGTGAGAGTGACCCTCGCTGAGCTCTAGCAAGGTGAACTTGCTAGCTGAGAAGCCTTGCTTGATTGGTGAGGACGATTGTAGAGGAAGGAAAAAAAAGAAAGAAACAAAAATATTATGAAAAAATTCATAAAAATAATAAAAAAAAGTAACAAAAATAGTACATATCATCGCTGGTGATGCCACACAGGACAACCAGCGTTCACATCAGCAATTTCCAATCAAAATTGGCTGAATGGACTATATTGGAAATTTTCAAAATGTATAGAATTAAATTGGCCAAATTGAAAGGTTTAGTACTGAAATGATGTAATAGATTTATGACTTTTTGGACAATTTTCCCTAATTCATGAACTTGTCTCCTTATGCGAATACTACGCATTTCACTATTTAGCATGCTTTTGCTGTTAGTTTTGATTTTTTTTTTTGTAGTATTCAAGTTTGATTTTATTTAACAATATAACTCCTTTAAACCTTTGCTATGTTTGGGAGCAACACGGAAGAAATTTGGAGAGAAAACGCCACCATAAATTAATCTTCGTAATTTTCACTCTAATTTTCATTCTCCACTTTTTTGTTCTTTTCCAAACGCAGCATAAAAGTACATAAAAAGATTTTAACATTTTCAAGTCATTTAGAATTTTTATAAGTACCATCATATAATATCAAAAACGATATCTGTCTTTGCAGCATAAAAGCCATAAATACTCTTAAAAAAGTCACAACAAACGTCAATTGTCATTTATAGAGAGGATTGACGCAACATTTCGCGATGAATTAAAATGTCGGATTAAATGCTCTTAATATTCATCTAGTTCCTCTGTTAAGCCCAAAAGTTAATCCGTAGTAGTTTGGTTCCATTTGGATAAGAAAGAGTATGGCAATGAGCACACACATGCTGCATGAATGAATCACATGCTCTATTTCCATTTTTTCCATAGAAAAACACACATCTCCCGAAACTTGTGACCTGCTAAAGTAAGGTGATCGATCATTGAAGAGACGTGTGCAATCTCAACGCAAAGCAAAGGCAACGGCCCTTGCGATGCTCCAAGAATCATGACAAGTGAGAAGCAGCCCTCAATTAGGTAAATTGCTTACATGCATGAATCTTGCATGACACAACCTCGGTTAGGCGTGTGAGCAAGAGCAAGCGCAACTTCACCCGCGTATTCGGATGGAAAGATGGGGGTTATCGGGAAAACGACATATGAATCGTTGAACACGATAGGTCTCTTCGATCGGGAAAATTGCACAGCAAGTCCTAAATCTTATGTCCGGAGTGCAATCGAGACCTACACCTTTTGATTGGCTCAATCAAGTCTTCAATCTTCACTAAAATGTTTAATTAAGTTTTAGACCTTTCAATTGGTTCGATTAAGTGCAAAAATTATAGTATACATATGCCACTACTCTATCACAACCTTCGCTGCATGCTGCACCACCGCCATCCTCTATCTCAAAGCTTCGATTGAGGTAATGTGCTACACAACCCTATGATGTTCCGTCCGGGAAAATTATCGAATCAATTTCAAACTCATTGTATGGATGACAACTGGGCTTTAAACTTTCCAATTTTGCCAATGTAATAAATTCCACTATAGTCATTCTGGTCATTGGCGGTTAGAAATCGTTGACGTGGCTATCTACAAGTTTTCTACATTGGCATACCACGCAGAACAGCTAGCGACGACTGCACGCCATGCCAGCAATTTTCGGCGGCTATTGGCCAGAAGGACTGCATTGAAATTTTAAGCAAATATTTAGGACTGAATCGATAAAATTGAAAAGTTTATAATTGAATTGGCATCTGTAGTATAAATTGAGGACTACTTTGGTGATTATCCCCGTTTTGTCCTGCCAAAGTGCAAAACGGACAAAGAATTGCAGCTATCATTGGAGGATGGAAGCATCCTATGCCCATATGGGTCTATGGAGGCCCGTCTAGCTAGGCTGTCTTCACACATTCCTAATACTGACGCCTTCATTGGGCCAATATTGCTGGTTTCCTTGCAATTGTTACTTCAACCCCCATTGACCAAATCCAATTTAATAATAAACAATCGTATGAATGATGCGATCGGCGATGCGCATATCGTAACTTCTGGAAGTGAAAATTCTCTAATAGACAACATTCGGCTGGCTTTATCAATCAGCACTGTCATGCATAAACAATTGTACATATGTTACCGTTTCGACTGTTCATGAGATAAAAAAAAAAAGAATAAGACTAGTAGGACGACTGAAACGTTATGCCTAAAATGAGGTGAGGTTTTACATTCGAAACCTACTCGGTTTTAACCACCTAAGATCATACAGTGAGGAGATGGCCAGTCTCTGATCAGATCGAAAAGACGGACTCAATCTGTTGTGTGAAAATTGTACTAAAATATTATTTGGCCGTTAGACCCCTCACATAGTACCGATGCGATCTGAGCATACGACAAATCGATTTGTTTGATCAATTGTGTTGTAGCTCTTGTTGAGTTGCAATTAGTACGATCCAATGTAAAATTGCTTAACTAGGTAACACTTACAATCACGATAATATGAGAATGAGGATTGAATCTATAAAAAGATGGCCCAAGTTGATGGAAGAAAGGAGGCAACTGCTGTTCCAGATTAATAAAAAATTGGAAGCAGAAAGAGTATGTTGTGTCCTACTTAGAGAAGATGTTTCACCAACATTTGCAAATTGAAAGAGCTTCTTCAGTCATTTCGGAAGCACTTTCGACCATTGATGGGGTTCCCTTTTCGTGAAGACAAAGTTGGAATAAAGTACATCCTAGAATGTAGGTGTTCTCTTTTTGTAATTAACAAAAACGTGATTGGCCATGCAAAGCAGGAATTTCTAAAACATATCGGGTCGCATACTATCATCATTTCCTTTTGCAAAGACTCTTTCGCAATTGATTAAGGTCGATTATCATGGTGTCACAAAACATTATCACAACACACATGCTTAAACTGATAAGTGAAAGGAGATTGCATAGAAAGTATATAAATTCCGTTGTCAAGTGATTTGAGATATTTTAATACACGTACAGGCTGGACTAGGAGCGGCACTTGGAAATCCGACTAGCGGGGTGAACATGCACGCAAATGGGGTAGAACCTGGATATCATGATAAAAAGCTAACTAGTGAAGCAAGACCTCATGAGTATAAATTGTACATAAATTTCATTATCAATTGACGTGGGTATTTCAATGTGCTGCTTGTCTCGATACCATAACTTCTTTTTCATGGGTCCCTTAGGTCAGGTGGGGATACTTCTTTATGCTGCCTGTGGCCTTTTGGGTTCATGCATTCTCTTCTAAAGATTCGATGGCAACTAACTTTATGCAGGGATACTTTTGTTCAAGAAAGATTTTGCCTTGATGCACATGTGAGAATGTTAGCAAAGTAGTCCCAAGCAAATTATGGGCCTAATGTGCATTGATTACGACATTTGACGGGCTCGTGGTTTAAATTTTCGCGTGAAATCAAAGCTAACTCGATATATCGAAAGGACTCGCTCGCTACCCCTTGAACTATCTCTCAATGATAGGCAGCGGACTGATTTATTGAATAATCCCAGATAAGAGATTCTTCGTGGGCATCAAAAGAAAAAAAAAACATTGTTTCAAAATCAAATATGAACAGTTTATCCCAAAAAGACAATTGAATTAGGTGCAATAGCCAAAAAGACGATGAGAAGACAACCGTGCAAATGAAAAACCAAAACAAAAAATAATCTTACATCTGTTGGGTTTTGAATTCAAGAACAATTTATCGTTGCCAATATCTCAAGATTTAGTATGGAATTAGCCTTACCAATTATCTATGAATAATTTATCTCGTGATTCAACGCATGTAATGCAAGCATCATTTACTTCCCCACTAAAATAGAGCAGTGGCGATTGACAATCGAGAATCCGGTCATCCAGAACAGGAGAAAGCTGCCTCGGGAATGACGTGGCGAGATAGTCCTACACAAAATTTTCTTTCTCTGCTTGGAGCGTGTGATTTCCCCGAAAAGGGTAAAAGTAACACTTGGTGTTCAATCCTTTGGGAACTCACTTACACGTGGTCGCTCTTTGCCTAGTATAGAATAGAACTTTTGTTCGTACGAAAGGCGGATGAGGGATACAGTTCCCACGTTTCATTTCCATGTATTGTTTCCCACTTATTAGTCCCTTAAACGTGCGACATTCGCCCCCACGATACTCGATAAAAAAAGAAGAAGAAAACCTCAACTTTTCCACGGCCCTCTCTCCTCTCCTCTACCCGCGTTGGCCGCGCATCACGCACGACCCACCGAAGAGAGTAAATTGAAGATGTTAATTCACCCTT
Source organism: Syzygium malaccense (assembly GCA_031216405.1). Classification (NCBI taxonomy): domain Eukaryota; kingdom Viridiplantae; phylum Streptophyta; class Magnoliopsida; order Myrtales; family Myrtaceae; genus Syzygium; species Syzygium malaccense. Next base: position 12,712,840 of record CM062258.1, read on the forward strand.
CAATCATAAGAATCCCTGTGAAGAAAATCATTGAGTATAGTCGAGAAGAGCTAACAACAAGTAAATGAAATCATGTTATATGAGCATAAGGACCCACTAACTAAATCAGGGTACCTCTCAATTATCTCCACTGGATATGAGAATGTGATTCCAATCGTATCGAAGAAAACCTTGAATGTGTATGGATAGAGCCCCACCAAACAGAGCTTCGGAGATTCTTTCGATACGTTGCCTCAAAAGAAGGGCGAAAATACGTGTTTTGACCATGACTCCACGAGCCAAAAAATGCAATCAGCATAAGAAGCATTATCCACCAGCAAAAGCACGAACAGTGAATAGAATGCGAACCCCCATGGAGAGGCAATTAGGGGTTGCCATTACATTGACTGTTTATGGACCACCACCGTTGCCACCACTGCATCGTTAATTTTTCTTAAACTATATAGAGTCATGATAATAATCTCATGAAATTCAAAGATGTGTCCAGTAGGGTGAGCAACACGGATTCTGATTGAATTGAGAAGCGTCCGAATTGGACTGGACCGATGATTTTCTTATTTTTTCATATATTTTGTTATTTCTCCCTCAAATTTCTTTCCCTTCCCTTCTCATGTATCCGGCTCAAAGCTGCTTCGTTGTCTATCTTTATCGTCCGTGTTCGGTTAGTCGCTCATAAAAGTAACCACAATGAATAATCTATAAATTCTCAAAGGGAGTATAACACCGATCAATTATTATCATAATGGATTTGTGATGTGGTCAAATTCATGAACTAATCGCTGGAAAAGAGTAGTTTGGATTCTCAATGTCTAGACACGAATATGTGCAAGAGGTTGCATTTTGATTTTATTTTCATCTCCCATTGGATTGTCGGGAACCAATCCGATCCGGTTTGGTCCCTGGTTTCAGAAACTGGGAACCGATTCTTCTAGTACGATTCCCAGTTCCTGAGTGGGACCGGGCTGAACCGAGATCCGATCACACCTAGCATCTGGATTGACTTTTACTTTTTGCTTAGTTCATAGATGCATTTACGCACTTTGAGTTTCATTTTTGATTTGAGATGGCTAGAAGTTTCACAATATATTGTTATTTATACTCAGACTAACATATTTTTCACCATTTTTGAAAATTCGTGATAATTATTTTAAACCCGAAAAATGGACAAATTTCTTTTTCTTAGGTACTTTTAACTTTCGTTTCATGCCAAACAAAGAGGCCCTTCAGATTCTTATTCTGAAATAAGGAAATGATCACCCTGAGAAAAGGTAGAGATGCTCTCGAGGATACCAAAGAGCGGCGAGACTGCTATATAAATTGAAGCACCCTTCCATGGCCGTGCACTGCATAAGCAGAGCAGTTGTGATCGATATCCCTTGGTCATGGCGATCAAGTCTCGCAGCATCTCACCGGATGGCACCCGCGTCATGACCCTGGAAGAGTTCAAGCATTGGTTGAAGAAGTTTGATGCCGATGCAGACGGCAGGATAAGCAAGGAGGAGCTCCACGACATCATCCGCATCACCGGGGGGTGGTTCACCAGGTGGAAGAGCAAGCAGGCAGTGAGTTGTGTCGATGCCAACAGAGACGGATTCATCGACGACAACGAGATCAACAACCTCCTCGAGTTCGCCAAGAAGCAACTGGGCGTGACTGTTGTAGCCTTTTTAACTGTTTTTTGTCTGCAAACCTGTATGATTTCTTTCACTTGCCCTGAGGTGTCCCTCAAGCTCAACTGTTTTCTGTGTGATTCTGAATTCCCTAGCTCCTTTATGGAAATGAAAAAAAGAACATTGAACCTGCATAACGTCGACCAAAAAAAAAACCTGCATAACGAGTTCTGAACAGTGACGCCTTGAGTTTAGCTGACAAAATTGTGGATATGAATCGACATGCCGAACTTTGTCATAGCTGAATCACTGTAGATAAAAAGCACGGATTAATGAAATTATCAGCAGGATATCGTCAATGAATCAAACTGGTTGTCCCCTGCCACGAGATTATTCTGCAAAGAGGGCGTCCAACCCATAAACTAAACACAGCTTATCCCCGTTTCAGGACCTGGCGACGGAATGTTTTCATGCCGAACATTTAGCAAGGAGAGATCGTGTTTGCACATACTTTCAAAAACGTTAAGCGCAACTTACGAAAATGGATGAAAAATTAAAGAAGAAACTGCGTAAGGTTTCCCTGAACATGGACAGTGGGAAGCAAACGGACAGTCTGAGTCCGATCCGATCTACCATTTTGGCAAGGCATCAAGTAGGGGACTCTTAATAGTCACTTACAGAGAACAACAATCTAGTATGGTTTAGCATAACTGCAAAAAAACTCTCTGGCCGATCGCTGCTTTTACTCGGGGGGAGAACACAGTGCAGATACATGTACTAATAACCTATGTACGTGTTCGTGTGGACAGAGAGAGAGAGAGAGAGAGAGAGAGAGAGAGAGAGAGAGAGAGAGAGAATCAATGAATAATTATCAACTTTGATCTAGTGAACTTTACAAGCTGGGGTTTCCCAGCAGCCTATTCCCCATTAAACTTCCAGCAAAAAGAAGACTTGTACAGAGTGAAGTCTTCATGGGATTAGACGATATATCGGTTCTCTTTTCAATGTATAAATAATTGATAATCGACACTAGTATGCCGAACCTAAGAGGCACGATTTTTGCTGCTACTCCGTGATTTTTCCCGTCACTGCAGCACCAAAAGAATGCGAATCATCTGTAGCTTCAACGCAACCTGCAACTGTTAGGATGGCTTAATGAGAAAACAGGAAGCTAGTATTTATACTGTAAATCTGACAAAGCAAAACAAAACTCAAGCTTTAAAGGAGTCCAAGAGAGAAGTTCGAGATGCAATAGTCAAGACTTAATGTATTGGAATTCACAATGGCCCTGCAACAGTCTTGCAGGCTAATTCTTTCTCCAAACAGAGAAACTTTGTAGGGCTATATTGCCTCACTACATAATATCAGCAGGAAAATAACATATTGACCATACAAATGCCGATCAGAATATATTGGCAGACTTCAGTGTGTGAATTTGTCTTTGGCATGACCACAGCAAGGCAGTGAACCAAATGACTGACTCAAAGTTCCGTGGCAATTAACGGCAAGATCAAAATTCTTGCTTACCGCAGCTGTTGAAGAAGATTCATGACTAACCCAAGTTGCATCTGTACAAGGTGACCTTTTCCACTGAACCTTTTCATATATCGATAGTAGCAGGCGGCAGTTTCCAAAAATTCCAAGAATTAAAATCTTCCTACAACCGACAAAGAAATAGCGTATCAAGTGCCAAACCATGAAACTTTCCAAATAAAAGGCGACTCTGGAATAAATCGAAAGAGACCTAAATCCTTTAATGCATGCAATAAAAAATCTTTTGCTTTCAGAGGTAATTTGTGAAGGCTAGCTAATGCTTGTGCTCCAAAAAAGACACTCGCACATGTCAAAATACACACCAATCAATTGTGGTGATGCTTGGTTCTGCTGTATTTAAGTTTGAAATTCATGAATCAATAATTCAACGAAGATATAAATTGCCAATATTTAAGGAGCAAACCTGCTCAACCGACGCAATCGGTGGAAACATTCCATGCACAAGAGCATGAAGTGACGTATAAGATCTCGTGTCAACATGTTTGTTGACAGCAACTTCACCCTGTGAACAAGAAAATGAACAATGAGTCGCACCTTCTATTGATTCTTTTTCTTAAAGACTCTCTTAAGTAGTCACTGAAAAAGCATGATATTTCAGATACCTTAGGATTGATGGTGAAAACTTTTCCTTTTGGAATTCCGACTTTCAGATAACTGATTTCATCAGTGTTTCTGTTTCCAAAACCAGCATAGAATGGGTTGTGGTCAGCAGGAAACAATGCCCTAATCTCCTGGAGAATAGAAGAATCAAAGGAAGAAGCACAATTAAGGAAAAGAGCATTTCCAATCATCTAAAAGAACAGCCTATCCAGCCAGATTGCTAAGAGTTGCAAGTATCCTTCAATTGCAAGTGAAGCAGCATCAAAATGAACAAGAAGTGTTTCCAAAGAATTGCAAAAATCTGATCAGACAAATGAATTTTTGCTAATTTCTCTTTAGTCAACTGTCACTTCACAGGTTCTGGCGGGTTTTTTCCAGTTCTTATCATAAGGAGCAAAGATGGTGGGTAGTGATTGCATAAACAGGCTGTCAGATATTTTAGCCAAAAATCAATTTTTTGCTCCCATATCTCTGTTCATATTATGAGGAGCTATTTTTTGGCAATTATACTACTGAGAATTCCCAAACTCAAGTATATGGTTCTCAAGAATCCAATTTTATTACCACATCCAAGCTATTCAGTAGGCATTAGAAAATCCATATTGAGAACCGCAATAAGATCTGAATAAGTACGTATGTTATACAAAGCTTACAATCTAAATTTCCAGTTTTTTGTTTCGAGCTTCATTGACAACCAAAATAATTAGCGTAACCATCAGCCCAGGTCAACCCCCATACTACTTGCATCAGCTATTGTTGTATTTAAACCAACATCAGTTAAACTATCAGCACAAATCCAAGACAGGTTCATGGCAATAAAAATCATAAATTTGAGAAATTTACGGTATGCACATATCAAGACACACTTCTTTAAATCTTATAACAAAAGAAGCATGTGATCATTGGACAAACCTCCAAGCATCCAATCTTGAATTCATGAGGCGCCCGTCTTATAACTGACGAAAAAACAAAACACAAATTAGTCCAGGAGAAACTCAACGAGCCATATAGACTATCTGAACTTCAGCAGAAGATAAGAGTGTCAAGAATCTACTCAACGTCTATTTTCTCGAAATTATTTAAGATTTGACCAGAATGAATTACCTAATGCGTCAGAAATTAGAGACTAAAAGTACAAAACTCCAACATCTAAAAAATTAATGTTAAGAAAGTAGAAATATTTCTGAAATTACATGCCTCTTTCAGTTAAAACCTGGAGTTTTACAACGACTGATGGCTTGTCCGGATTGACTTTTATTTTTTACCTTTTGCTTGATCTAAATCTTACAGTTCCTGCATTTTGACATTTTCAAATCTGAAACTCCTTAAACTTCCACAATGCACATATGTCAATATGTAGGGTCACATGTGATATTTTCATAGGTTTCTGAAATTCGAATATTGTTTTAAATTTTGGTAGGAAAGCAAAACAAGTATTTTTTGCTTATTAAGAAGTGTAGACAAACAGTCCTAAATAAACTGCTATTAGGCTTTGTTTCGATAGAGTGGGGAAAGAAAAATGGGAGAAAAAATTATAGAATTTTAAAATTGTCCCTCTTTTCTACTCTCGCAATTTTTTCAACTTTTTCTAGACTTTCACTCAAATTTTGCATTACCCATTTTCTACGTTCCAAAACATAGCCTTAATGGCATATTGTCAGATAAAGTTTTAGTGTTGCCATCCCAACTTTCAGGTAGTCAGCATCCTCACCCCAACACCACCCCCCCGCCCCCGCCCCCGCCCCCCCCCCCCCCCCAAACCCACCCCCCCAACTCCAAAACACAAAATCAAAAGAAAGAAATAATAGATGGAAATATCAATATGTCGAACATCTATAAAAAAGATAGCTCGCTTATTATATGCAAGACAATCAGCTCATCAATCTTGATTCTAAACACCTTTTGTAAAGATAGTAACCTACTACATCATCTATTTTCAATTTACCCAACCATACATACTGTACCTTCTCGAAATAAAGAAGGGAAAAGTCCATCAGGAGAAATGACAACAGGTCCATCTGGTAAAGTCTTGCCATCCTGAACAAAGAACCCAATAGCTGAAATGCTCATATAATGATGACAACACATGTTTATTCACATTTCCAAAATCAGTAGAAAAACACTCAGATCTTTGGGTATTACCTGCTTGATGTTGAACAGAAATCGCCTAGTGTGATAAGCCTGAGAAATTGCACGTGCACTAAGAAAAAGCAATTGATACCCATTTTCCTGGAACAATGACCAAGAACTTAATGTGTGAGTTTCAAAGATCTCGTCCTCAACTGTCACAGTCAAGCGTGGTGCATTTGTGGGGTACAGTGAACCTCCAGAAAAATTAAGATAACGAAAACCAAATATATCACATTCTTAATTCGGAATGAATTTATTTATTGCCGAAGGTGCCATATCGAAGAGATGACATTTTAGTTAAACACACCTGATAAAACCCCAGCCTATAACTTAAGGAGGTGAGCGAACTACAATATTCAGTTGGAGTCAAACGTTCATTTACACAAGAGTATTTTGATGGACAAACCTTAATAGCTGAAAACAGATGTGCAACCCCACTTTGTGACCAATCAACTCCAACTAAAGGCATAAACTGACCCAAAACATCCGATCTGTTCACAACAAAACACTAACAAGGATCAAATCTATGAGGAAGCAATCCAATCTGTGACGGAGTTAAAGCATGGAAATAGTATCTACGGAGGATGAACCAGTAAAATATGGAGAAATTCGGACAGATGAACTGCACAACCGAGTCACACATATCAATAATGCTAGAAACCCTGAGTGCAAACAAAAAAACAGAGTCATGTACTGGAATTAGAATGGACAATTCTTGTCATTTCACTTTCTTGCTGATATCAGAAATAAGTGTCTTGAAGTGACAAGATGGTCTAAATATGACTTATATGAGGAAAAATTGAATTTTACGAGAAAAAAGGTTAAATGCATGCCATGTTTCAAGTTGATTGGGTTAATTTCATGCCAACAGTTTTCCCTCACCAAGTGTTCTCCTATTCATATCGCATTTTAAAATCATGGTAGAAGCAGCTGCAATGGGAAGTTCGCACATCAAATCTTAGAACACAAATCATTGTCCTGTTCATCATTATTATTGTTCAAGCCAGTGGACTTACGGTTTTCATGGCGAAAGTTTGAAGTAACTTGGTTAAGAAAAAGGCTATCAATTTAGTGTCTATAACCTGCTGGGATCATGGAAGGCCCTTGCAACACAGAACATAATTTTCAAATAGGTAGTTTGTATAGTTGTTAAGCATAATTTTGAAAGAAATCACGGTTAAAATATGGGGGATGAACACACAGAAAGTAATCAGCAACGAGAGGGAAGTAAAGCTGTTTGTCCCTTAATATCTAATGCCTAATCCTTATTTGTCCCCTCATTCTTACAAAAATGAGGCATAGAAGATCAAAGAGAAGGGCTCAGGAATACACAAAAGACATTACCTGATAAAACATTATACCAGAAATTTCCTCATTTAAATTGGAAACGGTACCCTGATTTTGGCTAAGCAAATGAAAACACATTGCTCTGTGCTGTTTCACTCTATTATTACATCTCACAGATGCCAACAACCGTCCTTTTTCTCTGCAAGTTCCATTTCAAGGAGTGGTGTCTGCAGCCACTCATTGCCAGACTTGCTGCTTGCAAAATTATTTTACTTACAAAGATTCTAAATGAAACAAACATCACAACGCAGTATGCTATTTACGTGCATTCCAAAAAATAGACTCACCTGGTTATGGTCCCATCAACGTCCGAGATGATGATATGAGTGTTCCATTTCCACAAATATATTCGTGCATCGACCTGAATCATGATGAAAAATCCCAACTCAGCACGAACTTCTTTTCTGGTTTGAGATAAATAAGGAAAGAAACATTAATGTTCTTTAAAAAAGCGACTTCTTAAGTTAAGGGTAGTGAAAAACCTGCTGCTTTCCCAGCATTGCAGTGAAAAATGTGAAGGTCACCAAATTGCTTCCTTCTTTCAAATTTAAGGATGCAAGCTGCTCAGATGTGGGAGTCATTGCCCTCGCCATCTTTTTCACCGCTTTTGGTTTAGGCAGCAATTCATCTGCATTCAGGCTGTTAGCTATCTCTGAAACACTTTCAGCACCGAGGCTTCCAACACTATACATAGCTTTTTGAGATTTGGAACTTTTGAAGGAGAAGGGCCAAATTCTCCAGCTTCCACCAGGTGAAATTATGGCTTTTGATGCATCCCCATCAAGAGTTCTCTCATCTTTATCAATGGCTATCATGCCCTTTGGTTCGAATATCGGATCAGTTCCAAATAAAGCCATCCTCAGAAGAATGGGAGAAGCTGCATCCCAAGGGAAGTAGCAACCGCCAATTCTAACAACAAGCCTATCATCCTTGACAACAGAAGGACCTAGAGAAGTATATCTATGGATGTCCAATTTTTCAGCATCAAATGCTTGGGACGCAGCATCGGCCCCCATACCTACATACAACAAGTGTCTGCAGAGGGACACTTCTGCATTAAGCGCGAATTCAGTCAGTAATCTGCTTCAGCAATTGTGAAGAAAGAAGCAGATAAGCTTTTTTTTCCCAAAAGCTCCCATTTCATTCAGAGGCTAGTTCCATACAGAAAAGAAGAAAAGCATCGTAAAGATACAATAACAAATGCAATATTTAGTCGATAAGGAAACTCTGTCTACACTGAACATCTAATGTGTGCTCCATCTTGAGAGAAATAACACCGACAATTTCCAGTAAAGAGAGATAAAAACAAACAAACTAAGTTCGACAGCATCAAGAGAGTAGGTAGTTAATGATCCAAAATATCTCACCTACTGCAGGATCGAAAGGAAAATTCGCCGTGCCCCCTAAACCCTGGATGTCTTCAGCATTAGGCTGGTCTTGCGCTAATTGGTCCTCTTTGCATGCATAAGAATTTGAACAGCTTGCATCCTCCTTTTTGGGGATAGAAAATTCCAGTGATTTGTAATTTGAATCTAGTGAGTGACCAAGGGGAACGTGGAGCACACATGAGTCCACATTTTCAACATGAGACCTCATGTTTGGCATTGATTCCACTAGCCGCATACCTTCATCCCCACCAATGCCATGGCTTCTAGAAATGTTAATGGGGCTTGACACAATATTTGACTTCTCAATTGTACTATCAGGGTCAATTGATGAATTCTCTTGATCTTCAAATTCGGAAGATGCGCATGACTTCTCATGTCCATCACTCGAATCAGTCACCCCACTGCATTGCATACTCAACAAGGGATGACTTTCTTCATTCATAGGCTCTGGTGAAACTGCATCCATACATGTGACCTCATTGACATTGAATCCATCAAGATCACTGAAGGGAAATTGTTCCTCCTCTGAACTTTCAGATGTTGGAGAAATTGTAGTTTTTGACACAAGGCAATCACCATGGCAGTTCTCAGCATTGCCACTGGTCTCCAAGTTAACTTTCAGCTCACTACCGATATTATCTCTATAGCTTTTATCATCATAAGAGAGGTGATCTTTTTCAGTGACACTAATCATGCTCCAGATATCTTCACCACATGTGGGTTCAGCTTCCGCTATCTTGTCAAAAGAAGCTGCTGCTAAAATTGGCTCTTCATCTTGCAGTTTAATACATTCATCTATTAACCAAGAAGATGTAAATGTCTGTTGAGAATCCTTTCGTTGTTTGTCCAGTTCAACATCTTCAGCTTGGAACTCGGTGATTATATCCTGCTAAAAACCTATGATTACTCAGTCGAGACAGCATTTAAGAACACAATGAAGAACACTTAGAGCAGCTCCAGCTGAATGCTTGATAAAATCACCAGCAGTTATATACCAAAATACCAAATAGTAAGTGTCTCAATCCTAAGTATGATGGATTATAAGGATTTCATGCACCGATACAATGATAAATGACCTCAAAAGAGAGTTTACCTCAGGCGGTATCACAGTTTTGGCTTCAATTGTTTTGCTAGAAACTTCACCAACTTCTCCACTAGCAAGGTACATTTCCTCATGAGAATGCTCAGTTGATGCATGCAATCCCGAATCAAAGGTCTCTGACGTCACCCAGTAAGCACAGGATTCAACAATATCAGCATCCCTGCTCTTGTAAACAATGTCATTTTCCAGAAAATCAGCATTCTTTTCAGTGGAATCCCATCCGTCGTATTTCTTGAGTTCTTCCTGATCCAGCGAACTGAAAGTTTCTGACACAGGGCCAGCGATCTTGGCAATTACAACCTCTACATTTACAGTCTTGTCGGCAGTATCCACACTATGTACATACTGTCTAGTTTCTTCCACTATTAAGTCACTCTTCTCTTCCAAAACACTGTCCCTGACTGTCAAAATTTCAAAAACCTGTTCTGAAGTGCTAACACGTGGCAATTCTTCGCCACCATTGGAAACACAATGCTCCACCCATTCAACTGACTGATCCTGGTGACCAGAATCAGTTCCTTCACATGATAAACCGCTCTTCAAAGGATTTTCTGCCCCGCCATTTTTGTCCTCTATCTGCAAAACCTCGTCGGGCTTATTATCCAGAACAACATTATCACGAAACCGAGAAGCAGCATCCTTCCCATAGTTCTTAGTGGAAAGATTTGTTGACCACTTCATCTCCAAGAGGTCTGCGGCAATCTCCGCACGCTCCAACGAATCCACCCTCTCCACACCGGGATCACCATCTTCATCCTTATAACTATCCGCCTTCATCGACCTCCGCCCAAAAACCAGCCCAAAAATGCGTGACCTTCGAGAATTGGTCCTAGCAATAATCTTTTGATCGCTCAAATCGGTGGAATCTGGTCCTCTCGCGTTGAAATTGCAGCTTTTGTACTTCATCGGCCTCTTATTATTTGCCTGAGACTGCCCATCTGTATCGTCGCCAGAAGACGAAGAAGACGGGAATGGCACCGAATCCCCATCTTCTCCCTCAACTTCTCGGAGGAAGTAAGCCTCTCCTCTTCGGTCCAAATACATGTGAAACTCGGCCTCAACTCCATTGACGCTGATGTTGACGATCTTCTCCTTCGCCTTCAACACGCCTTGGAATTTCCCGAAGCGGACATACCAGGGCGACGATTTGAAGCTGCCGTCCGGTTGCTCCACCACAATTATATCCACAGCTCCACCAAAGGGGTGAAATGGACCAGAAACAGTGGAGACGCCCCGTGTGATGTAACTACCTAGCCTACCTACTGCATACATCTCTACAGAAATGTTATGATCCCTCAACACAACCAGATATAGAATTCAAATTCCAACCGTAATTCAAGCACCCAAATGATTGCCTCACATAATCATCAGGCATTCTCTCTCTCTCAAAACAGCAAACTGTTCTGTTTTTGAATTTCAGTCTCTTGAAACAGCAAAACTCCAGCTGGGTTCAATCAAGAACCCGAGAGAGACCCAAATCAAAACTCCACCGATCACAAACCAGACTGATGAAATCTCAATTTGACACCGCCACGGGACGACCCATTTAATAGCAACTCATAAAGCTCCACCCTTTGAAAGCACAAACCCGATAGCTTGTCGATCCGACAACAATCAATGATCAAACGAATTTAACTGCCCGGCAAGTCAAATTAAGGAAAAGAGAACAAGAAAGTAGTAATCGGAGACCGAAGGAACCCAAAAAGAACTCTCTCGCTTGCCGAGACAGCTTAACAAAAACGGACCGCCAACAAGTAGAAAGCTCTGCTCTGTGGAAGCAATCAAAAGAATATTCTTTTAAATTTATTCGGATCCGAGTCATCATAATTGAATCCCAACAGGCAAGAGACACCTCATTCACGTAATCTCATTTTCTCTTTTCTTCTTTTCCTTTCAATCCATTTATTAGTGATGCTTTGAAGAAGACCACCCACAGAATATAGATAGTTTTGAATACATTATTCAAAGATTAATCAGATTCTGATACGATAATTGTGCCTTGAGCAGGAAAGAGACTGACCTGTAAACAGGCCCAACCAACGTTAATTAAAGGGAAGAATGATCATCAAACAGGCCGATCTCCGTATGGGAGAGAGAGGGAGGGAGACGGGGGCTTTTGGGTGGGTGTGTGTGTGTGTCTATGGAAATGTCGACGAAGAAAGGAAAATTTCTTCCCAAAAATAAATGCTAGAATAGGTCGACTGGGTGTGGCTCTTCGTCCTTGATTTGGATCGGAGAGGTTTCAATTTTGGTGGGACCATTGAAGCTTGTTGGGCCCCCTTTTCACAACTGTTTCTCCTTCATGCCCATCGAACATGAGTCAACGTGCTCTGTTTTCTCGAACACCGGAACGTGCTCTGCTCTTTCTTTTATGCACATTTGGGTCACGGCGCTGTGTTTCTCCATTTGCTTTTCTCTTAGTACTCTGTCCTGAACGTGAAAACGTTCAGTGATTGAGTTGGTCGGCTAATTTGCAATTGCACCTGGTGCGACAAGCTCGACGAGTTCGCATTTTTAAACTTTCATTGATAGGAATGGAATAAGAAACGTGGGTTGAGTTGCTCATGGGGAGACGAATTATGGTGGATTGATTGGAATGAAGTTAGCTGTCCATTGCTTCACGCCATGATTAGCTAATGTCTCTGCGACAAGAAAGACCCTTCATTTTCTTTTTCCTATCCTCTCGATTCTCTTACTTTCTTTCACGTTACGTGGGATCACGCCTACTATCGTGTTTCGTATGCAGATGAAGATGACGAGCTTCCCGTAGCCTGACGTCAGAATGAGCGCCTCGTATTGTTTTAGCACCTCAGATTCGTGTCCATTTTCTTGTTCTGTGTTAAACCGCATGTTTCTCTCGCATGCCACTGCAAACTCGGCTTCAGATTGACGTCAAGGCGAAACATAACCAAGAGCATCATAATTCGAGCAACCGATCCTCATAAAGTGGGCAATCAATGGGCGAAAAAAAATGGACATTTGGTTTTACCTTTCTAATCATTTAATGCTGCCAGGCCTACTATTAAATCTCTTTTTGTCGAGCATCTTTAAAAAGTTAAAATTTTTTAGTTGGAATTTGCCGAGAGAAGGTTGCATGCAAGAGTCCCTGTGCTGCGAGGATTGAAAATGGTCTAACGTTGTGCCGTGCAAGATGGTCTTTGGGGGTTCAATCATTGTGTTGAGGTTTGTCATTGTCCCGAGCTCGACACGCTTCCAAGTTGATCAATGAGTCGACCATAGGGGCAAGCATTAAGCAACGCCAATCAAACAGAGGAGCTGGGTCTTTTGTTGCCGAAACAGGGGAAGGGGCCATTGCGTGTGTATGCAGAGACAGTCGGGGTGTCTTGATAGATGGGTTTGCTCGATCGGTAACAGTCTCGTTGGCAATTCGGATGGAGGCCGCTGCTGTGCTTGAAACCCTAAAACATTTTGAAGCAAAAAGTGAACTGAATATTGTGTTAGAGATAGATCGAACTGATCTAGTAGAGATGATGAGCGAGGGAGCAGATCAAGTGAGTTGGGAAGCTTATGCATTGATCACATAAGCCTAGGCTCGTGCAAAGTTATTCAGCAATTTAAAGATGACCCATTGCCGAAGAGCAAGTAATCAAGTTGCGGATTGATCGCTAAAGCCCACCGTAATAAATGTTTACTGATTAATTGGGCCGCTATCCCCTTATTTGTCTTTTGGAATTGCTCTGTTCTAAAGCCTGTTACTTGAATGAGTATATGATATAATGTTTTCTGATCAAAAAAAAAAAATAGAGGAGCAGGCATTGAACCGTCGACGGCAGCTGGAATTGAGAATTGAAAGTTTGAGAGTGACCCATCATTGTTTCCATCACTTTCTTCTACAGATGCAGCGAACCTATACAATGCCGTCTCTGACCTTTCTTTTCTGCTTTTCTCTCTTTTCAATCTGAGTTTTAGTTTTTCGAACTGTGTTGGGATAATTTCTTTCTCGGATGGGAATATCTGGTTGGATGGAGATAATTGATGGATTCAAATCAAGAGGTTCGTCTCTTGTCCAACGGTCCAACATTCATGTATTAGACCAGTGGTTGGAGGTAGATGAGAAGCAGACAACAGAACCAGCTCGAGAGATCATCTTCTCCTACGTGGTACAGATCAAATTTGCCGCGTGAAATCAGATCAGGGTCAGTCCACATTTTTATGGAACATTCTCTCGGCTTAATTCCCTTAGCACATATGGATCTTTCCAATCGTTTCTACAACAGACCAACCACCATGATCCCATCAACAGATTAACGGTGAGGCATGTCGTAAACAGTCAGTCAATTGGTCACCGGTGGATGACGTGTTCGAGTGAACCGATTGGGACGAGTCACTTTTCCGAACCCATACACGTATGCACCGTTTGGGTCATGGTCTGTTGGCCAATTGAGCCACCAAACTAAGGAGTGGGTCGGATCATAAGGGCCAAGGCCCACAAAAAGTCCACAAACTTTTCCCTTGGGGACTTACATACTCTAACTTTCAATCGATCAAAAAACATTATAGAATTTTCACCTGAAAAACAAAATTACCCACTAATAAGTTTTCTTCCATACAAGTTGACTGGCACATGACATACTAACATGGTCAATGCGTACAAAAGACGTATTAGTAAGAGCCAAAAGACACTGTGAACACATCAATACAAGTTAGATGGCATCATTGCTGCAAAACGTTATCATTTCGGATTCTTCCTAACTTGGATTCATATGCTCCACATAGTTTTGAAAAATCACTAAAGTGCTTTTTCTACTAATTTATCATTCTGAAACGTCGCTATCAATCACGTCATGTGTCATATCATCTTTTTAGGATGGTAAATCTTAAAATAGATATTTTTTCACTCTTATCAAAGAATTCACGAGTTCTTGAAGTTGATGTGCTTTTTGGTATTTGGCCTAATCAGAAAGTCATATGTTTCTGGAAATGTGAAATGAGCAGGGAGCCAATGTGATTATGCAACTGTTGCTGCATTTCCCTGTATGTGTCTTTGTCTTAATTAAGATGATGGAACCGACTTTCTATCAGCAGCAGTTACTTGGGCTTTTTTTTGGTCTTGGGATGGGCTGAACTTTGGTCTTGGAATCTTTTGGAGAACTTGATCACGAGCCTATTTGGGTGGTTGAAATTCAGTTGGTCCTCTGGAGCTAATTCCAAGCATCAATGGTGATTTATGACTCGTCTGTCCAATTTTTCTTTTTCCTTTTGCAAGAGATTCTAATTCCCAAAACAACCAAAAAAAAAGTATCTTCAAATTCTAAATGTCAGATTAACCTTGATATCGGTTTATATTTGTTTATTTTTCTCCTGTAGGGATGTAGAGAGAGTGGATTTGAGCAAGTCCTTAAAATGCTTCTTCTTGGTCCTTATCCACACCTCGATATCAAGGGATGTAAAACTCCAAGAGAGTATTCCCTCTCCTTAGGGAAGACAATGATACAGGGAAATTAGGGGTGCGAGGTGTGGGGGTTTTGGCACATTAAAATAAAGAACACAATCATAAATCCTGTTCCCCAAGATGGGGATAGGCCAATTCCAAGCATCAACGGTGTTTTGTGACTAGTTTGTCCAATTTTTTTTCTTTTTTTTTCTTTTTGCAAGAAACTCTAATTCCCAAAACAACAAAAAAAAAGTATTTTCAAATTCTAAATTTTGGATTAACTTTGACATCGGTTTATATTCGTTTTTTTTTCTCTTGTAGGATATATATATAGAGAGAAGGATAATCTATGTCATCATTAAGCAAACCCAACGGCCAATTCAACCTCAAACTTTTACAAAAAAAAAAAGTTACCATGAAAAACTCGTGCATATGTCAAAAAACCCAATAAGAACACATAGCTACAGATTAACAAAGTTGTAATTTGCAATGATCGAGATTATGGGCAAGGAAACAATGAATTTCTCACATTTAATAAACTGTAATCTACTTCTAGCATGAAGGACATCGAAATTCGTTAATAGAGAAAGAATGAGATAAATATGAGATTGACAAGAAATAATGAAAGAAAATTGAATAAAATAAAATGGTTATTCCGACTATTTTAATGAGGAAAGTCAAAACTCAAACAGAATCAATGTCAAAATGTCAAACATTATCTCCTAAAAGTAGTATGAAAGAGAGAAAAAAAGAACGAATAAACTAGAGAGGAAATGAGTGTTTTCTGAATTATTACTAGCTGTTCCATGTCGTCGTCCTAGGATGCGGATGAAACGTCGTCTTGACGATCGGGGCCTAGCCCTCATGGCAGATTCTTGGAAGCAAAGCACTTGATCAACCTGAGATCTGCTTGAATGGTGATTGCATCTTTGTCTGCCACATGATCTCCCTCTGTCTTTTTTGGTCTTTTCTTTTTCCCAGAGAGTACCTTACATCTTTAGTTAACTTGCTGAAAATTATGTTTGATGGGATAAGCTATTCATGATTGAAGAGGCAGCAGAAACTCACCGCGGACAAACAATAGCAAGTTTCAACAGGCTCCACTTTACAATCATATGAGAGAATCTGGACTTGCATTTTATAGAGATAAGTGTATTGAAAGTTCTAAAACTTATCATGAAAGTGCAACAACCTCTCCGAGATCTAGTGGCCTTAGGTCAGATCTGGTCAAGGGCCAGCGACCCTCACCCGATCGTTCCCGACTGCAGTTGATGAGGGTCACTAGCCACTGGCTAGGGTCTCGCTGCCCTCGCTGGCCATCGCCCACGATGGTTGGCCTTATCCGATGACGGTGGAGCGGCAGCAACGAGGACCCTATAAGCCCTTACTTGATTGTTTTGTTTCTTTCTTTAAAATTTATCTTATTTTAAATCTAGCTTAAATAAAATTTGGGTTAAAAATCAAATTTGGACTAAAACGACATCATTTTAGCCTTATTCTTCATGTTTTAGCCACGTAGGAGAGAAAAAAAGGTCACGTTAGAATATTATGTTGGCAAAGTTGGTTAGAATTAATGGAAGCAGTTGATTGTATCAATTTGATAAGTTTTAGAACTTGATTGTATTTTTTAAAGTTTTATAACTCAATTACACTTTCGTGATAAGTTTTAGAATTTCTTGTGTACTTATCTCAATTTTTTAAGTAACCCTTTCTCTCGTCTGGCTTAACATTAAATTGTTAACCAAGTTTGGGATATGAAGGTCATTTTATTTTGAGAAGGGGGAAGATCTTTCTCTAAGTTAATGTAAAAACAAACTTGGGGAAAAGTTTGTAAAGATCCATCGAGGGAAGATTAATTTAGATGGCTGGGGCATCAAGAAATTTCTATCTTAAGAATTGAAGGATACCTTCGAAATTTTACCAACTACTCCAAACAAACTGTTTTGGAATAGGGTCACATGTATAGATCACGGATCTGAATTTAATCAGTTCGAGGGACTTATGTGTATACGGCACGGGTAGGCATTGGAGTCGCCATCAACAAATCGAGCCAATGTGATTTTTGACGGGGACAGAATATGCTAAGTCGTCGACCTCACCATAATGCAATAAACAAAATCAGAATCTAGATTTCATTAGCAATCCCCAATCCTCCCACCAACTGTGGCCTCAAATTCATTGAGCAGTCGTTGCTAGGAGAGGCTCTTTTATTTTTAATCATTGAGAAGTGCTTCCTTCTAGAGCCCCACAGGCACAGTTCTTTTGGCGGGCCATCCTCGATTGTTGGCAAAAGGTTATGGCCTCCTTTTGCAGTTCTCAATACGCAAAACTAGGAATCTGCACATCAAGCAATGTCTCATATGCTTCAGTCTGAGTGCAGATCCACGCATGCACAGTCCAATGCGAGCTATTTTATCTTCTCGCATCTCAAAGGAAAGGAAAGAATTTTTGCTGGGCGCACCCTTTTCTCTGGGGGGGTCACTTTTTCAATTCTCCTCGCTTTTGGTGCGATCTTTTGAAAAGGATTTAAAGCACTTTTAATCAGCTTCATGTGGGTATGTGGGGTTTGTCAGAAAAGGTGACTTAGTAGTTACAATAACCATCCACACGGTCCTTGCTCATATTAAAGTTGCTGACTCGATCGCTAGGGAATCATTATAAGAAGCTATCATCATCAGCCTCATCATTGTGATCTTTTGTTGTTATACGAGACTAAAGGTAATCCCAATAGCACCCACTAATGCATGAGTGTAGTTGGCGTGTCCAAGGGCTAATGAAGGACCGAGTACCTTCTGCTTTCTTCGTTCTCATCACGTAAATAATTGTCGTACTTGGCCTCCCCTTTTCACAGAGCTTAATCATCAAAACTCATTGAGCCCCACACGCCCAATTTGATCGAGAGACCATTGAAGCTATCCCCTTTTGACGGTATCTGACCATTCTCTTTTTCTCACTACGAGCAGCTTGTTACTGATTCGATTCCTCTTACTTACCTCGTAGAAGGAGGAGGGCCTTTTTTATTTTCCAGAAAATTGCCGATAAAGATGCTGTTGTCGCAAATGTATTGTTAGTTCATTTGAAGGACAATTGCCGTCAAGATACCATCGTGGCAGTCGATATCTCACATGTGACTTGCTTGATCATTTTGCTAATGCATGCTCAAGTCAATTTTGAGTATAGTATAATTATAGTCCGTGAAAACTCTCTAGAAAGTTTGAAGTGGATTGACTACAAAATCGCGGGTAGATCAACTTCTCGAGTATATGCCAATCGCCAAAGCTTTTATAGCGGATTCGAGAGTGCACGGAAAAAATCTATATTTTCTGGACTGAATAATCTGCTGCCGGTAGGTAGTTGGTACAACTGTTGTTGTGTATCTTAACAACAAGTGGATACAATAAAATAGAAAACGAGATTCGTTTGCATTAACTTGGCATGACAATCACCTAATGAATGAAAATTCTTGTTTCCGAACTGAGGTGAGAGAGACCTTATTTTTAGCAGAAACTACTCATATACAAGATTATGAGCCGAGTTGCCGTTGTAAAAAAAAAGAACGTCACCATTGATACAAAATATGGTGGAAAACAAAAGCATACCAAAAAATCGTCACAGACAATTCATTTGGAGACATTACACACGGAACGGCGTGATACATTACCCAAACGGTGAAGGAAAAAGATTTACAAGATGTCATATTGATGCTGCCAAGGCATGGATTGATTATGTAGTCGCATGAATAAATCTAATGGGAATATTATGGGTTTGATATGATATTTCATATGATACAAGATCGAGTTTCGTTTTCTGGGACATTCTTTAGCTGCACAGGGTACATCATGGATCTCATCATCCATATTCGAAAAAGCTAGGTATGTGTTAGATATGGAAATAAGATTGTTGAAACTGTTTGCGGAAAAACAATAGACAGAACACAGAGATTTACGTGGTTCGATCACAACGTGATCTACGTCCACGGGCGAGGCAAGACAATGTTCCACTATAATCAAAGAGAGTACAGTTTTCGAAAGTCGAAACAACGACAAAAGCTCACGGCTCACAAAACTCTCGAAAAAATTCTCTCTGTACATCAATGAGAAAACCTAGCCGCAGTATAAATAGCGCTCCCAAAAATTTTCCTCGGGGGCGTAGCCCCCGAACCCCCCGAGACGTTGGTTCGCTTCCTCCAGCTCGGGCGGTCCGCTATGGAGATTTGTTCGCTTGCTGCGGGTTGGGCCTATCGGCCCAACCCTTCGCGTCGCGAACCAAATCTCAATTTTCTCTCCACTTTCGGGTCGCACAAAATATATGTCGGGTCGGGTCATGAACCGGACCGAGTACATAAAATTCGAGACATATTTAACAAAGATGAATTCACAGATTTGTTTCGACATGCTTTACACTAGGGAATCTATGGTATTGAAACGAGCTCGAATAACCTCTACAGAAGCGAATCATTTATAAATGAAAAGAAAAGTGAATGAAGGGAAAAGAGAGTGAAGTAATCAAGCTTCGGGGGCAAGAGAATAATAACAAAGAAAAAAGAAGAAATCTTTTGGTTGTATAGGAAGAGAAAATAGCCAAAAAGGTGTGTACTGCGTTGGCTCTAGGAATCATTCATATGACAGAGAGCAACCTCGCCCGATCAATATTGCATGGAGCAAAAAGTAAAGAAAAAAGCACTTAAAAATAAAATCTCCCATGGGACACTGAAGCCCACGAAACTTTTTGCCTAGAAACTCAAGACCCATATTAGTCAAATTTTGCAATTATGCGCATAAGAGGCCCTTGTTACAAGATACCAACAAATTATTGTATTGCTCAAGTGGTTGCAGTTTCCGAGTGAGAGAATATTTTAATTGCTCTGAATAGTGGCAGAGCAGAACCCAATGCATTTTCCTGGGACATCATTTGAAGGAGAAGAAATCAAAAGCACCCAAAATAAGGTTCTGCCAATCTCAAATCTGTGACTAAATCCTGTCATCTAAATCTATGATTCTCAAGAAACTCATTACATTTATCGATGTGATATACAATTAATTATACACAAGGAGATGATGATTTGATGACAATATCAAAAAAAAGAGAACATACAGAACCTAAGGCAACGACTGATAAAAACACACATCAAGCCTTGAGTTTTTCTTAAGTTGCAATGGAGTTCTTGCAATGGGCAATTGCAGCTTGAATTGCAGCCTGCAACTCTTCCATGGTGCTTTGATCTGAGGTAGAAGAAGGGAGGGTTGTGGTTGGCGCTAGGAGGCCACTGTTGGTTGGGGATGTCCTCATTGATGCTGGTGCTGAAAATTGTGGAGCTCTCAGTTCTCGATTCTTTCTCCTCCCATCGACATTCCCTGAGAAAGAGTGTGACTGCCTTCTGAATTGGGCACCTTCTTCTCCTTTCCTGCCTCTAAACTGCAGAAGCGGCCTCACCATTCTTGCATACCTTTTCAACATCTGGGTCATGTCAAAGCTGATCAGTTTCTTACTCTTCTGCTTCTCTTTGTAATCTTCCCCATCTCTAACTTCACTGGCTCTTGCTTTTTTCCGTCTGGGTATACCAAATAGGGAAAAGGATCTGAGCTTGCTTCTTCCCCCAGGAGCTTCACTTTCTTCATCACCTTTTATTCTCTGCTTGTGTTTGCCTTTGCCATAGCCACCACCATCATCCTCATCGCTGTCGCCGCGATCATAATTGCCGTGACTCTTGATGGAGCCTTGATCATCTGGGAAGTCCCTGATGGGGAGGGTGAAGCTGTCCAAGGAATTGGCGGAGGAGCGTGGAGAGACAGGGAGATGGGAGAGGAGGTGGAGAGGGAGCAAGTGGCCATGGAAGAAGATGTCATCAGCAGGAGATAGGTCAATCGCCAGGGAAGTTGGGTTCTTGGTTTTGCTTGGTGCGCTGGTGGTGTTGGGGGTGGCGGAGGGGTGCAGGGAGATTGTGAAGGAGAATTCATGAGAAGGGGAGGAGGTGGCTGATGGTGGCGATATGGAAGTTGTAGGTGGTGGTTGTGGTGGTGGCTGCTTTGGTTCTCTTCCTCTGTCTGATTCTCTCCCTCCACCCTTCTGGTGCTGATAGGAGTCCATAATTTGATTGGTACTCAATATTTCACCTGAGAATATAATGGAAATTAACAAGCTTTAGGACAGTCCGTAGATTTCTTTAAGCTGCTGTAGAGTGTGAATAGAGAGAGAGAGAGAGAGAGAGACAGAGAGAGAGAGAGAGAGAGAGTAAGGCATAGAATGTTTTTCGGACAAAAAGCTTTACATATATAAGGGAGTAGCATTAGTAAATTGCATCACCATCCTCGTTGCGGAAAGAGTAATATGGCCATGAATGAGTCTTCGAAAAAGGGGATGATTAAACTTTTGATTTTTCAGACGCAAGTGCGAAAGGAGGTTGGTGGGTCCTTGTCAAATCCAACAGCTATTTAAGTACTGATTTTGGAAATGGAGATCAGAAGATCCAAATTTGCCATAAAAAAGCCAGATGGGATCGTCAAAGCAAGACTCATTTTTGGGTACTTGTCTCTATAACTGAGTTGTTCTTGCAAACGAGAAGGCCGAGAGGTCATCTTCATACATGCCCATTACCCGCACTGGTTTCTAGGGGAATCTTCTAACTATATAATAAGCCAAGAGGTATAAAGACCCCCCATGAACATTTACTGTTACTATGTTCTCTATTTGCACAGAAATCACATTGCAGAAGGTGCTTCAGAGGCCTTCCCTTCTTCCTGTAAAAAGAAAAGAGAAAACGATTGATGACGAGAAGACTGGCAATGTGAAGAGGAGAACCAGAGGATGAAGTGGGCAAGTAAGGCAGCGTGATGTCACTCCTGAGTAGAAAAGGCACTCAAAGCACAGATGAAAGATTTTCAAGTCAAGGCATTAAGGAGGTCCAAGTCCTGGTAATCTCACTAACTCCAGCATATATTTTAATTAGGAATTTTAAACGGTGAATGCGATGCGCACTAACGACCATGACAACAATTGCAAAGAAAAGGATTCTTGGACCTTTAACGCCCTTTGAAATTCGAATGCTTACACTTCAACACTAAAAGGATTCATGGCACATGCACATCAGTCAATTCAGAGAAGAAGAAATTCAGAAAGCGCAAGGACACAGAGTGGAGGAAGGAAAAAATCAGAACCTCAGCCACAGGAACAGAACGGGGAATGAGCATGAACGGTGTGATGTGCATTAGTACGGGGGAGATTAGGAAGCATGGGACTCGTTGCGGGCACTCCTTCGGGTGGACAAAAGACAGCGAATTAGCTGTTAGGTAAGATGACGTGGGCCCACACACACGTGTACAAGGTGGTCCATTTGGCGAAGCTGTAGTGTAGGGGGGAACTTTTGTTCGCTCGGTTAAGGTCAACATCTCAATCATGCAGGCATTATTTTGGTGGACAGACTCGTCTTCGACACTAAACCACTCAAAAAAACTCCTCTTTTTTCCTCCTATGAATTTCAGAACAAGATAATAGCTGTGAGAGAGAGAGAGAGAGAGAGAGGGCGCAAGCAAACAGTGCACAAAACAAAATACTTCAGAGTCATCCAGTGGGTATCCTCACTTTTCTTTCCCTTTTTCCTAGCTTTTCCCGTTGGCCACTCAAAATCTGGTTCTTTGCCTAAAGACGCAACACGGTCGCAGGAAAACAAAAGGGCCGAGTGCTGAACGTGGTATCAAACAAAAACCTTTTTGCTGTGAGATGTGTACGTGCGTGTGTGTGTGTGTGTTCTCACTTGGCTGGCATTGAAAATGGGCAATGGTCTTTGCGCATCTAAGAATCTTGGCTACGTGAATGAACCTGACGGTGGAAACTGCAAGTGGTGGAGAATGAAGAGAATCGCAAGTATCGGCAAACGAGTGAGACAACTCAATGGGCCAATGCAGGATTTCCAACTCCAAAGTGCTTTTGTCGTCTAATCCCATGCCTTCTGCATCGTTTGATTTCCTTCATCTACAAATCGTGCCTTACGTTCCGGTTTCTAAGCTTCATTCTGCATCACATATCGAATTGGAGACTTTAGCAATCTTACCTATGCAGGCAATTCTGCTAAAGTTACATCGTTCTCCTGGAATTCTATATTCGCGGGTACAAGGCCACTATAAGTGAAAAGGCACACCTCTCTCTTTTAACCTTGGACACTGATACTATTTTTTTTTGGGTCGATGACACTGATACTATGACCGACAAATAAACCTTCGACACTGACACTGAATTTGGAAACAATTAACCTTGGACACTGAACATGGAAGATTGTTCTGCGACATTGTAAGTCGTAAAAGTCCAACGAGCAAGCAGATGATCATTGACCTACTTTCTCTAAAGACACTCTTCATATATATAGCTCTTGAGCTGAATGAATCAGTATATACAACAAGTAGGATGTAATGCCGTAAGGCCATTTCAAAGTCCTCTGGTTCTTTATTGACTTCTTCTTCACTTTGGTTTTCCTTTTCACCTTTTTCCCATTCAAAATTCTCTTTTTAGACTTTTCCATTCATCAGCTGAGTCTGCCCAAGTATCGATGCCCACCCATCTTCATCGTGAAAAAAATCCTCTGCCTTCATATGTAGCAGACCCAATTAAGATTTCCTAGAAAAGGGCCAATAAATGGAAACCTCCTGATCATAACCCTCTACAAGACGTGGGATAATATTGTAGTAGGACTCAGATGGAAAACCTGCCAACACTTATATTATACCAGATTGTCATGGCCTGGTGACTATGTTAGCTTGACTGAGAGTTGTAAACACATTAGGACAGAGGAAGAAACATGATAGAAGGTGGTTGATCAATTATTATCGCTAGTATATTCCAAGAAAGATGCGATATTGGATCCCTCTGTGAAGACAACAGCAAGGGAAGACCTGAAAGAGGTTTGTTGTAACAGCAGGAGGTAATCTAAATACATGAAATGTTAAGCTATATGAAGGAGAGAAATGTTTGAAGAATTTCGAGGTCATCCAGCAATGTTTCTTCCCAACATTGGTATTTTGATCCATCCTATGCCTTCGCTATTCAGGATCTTTCATTAGAGAACTGACTTGAGCATTTAAATAGAGCAAGTCCCGCTCAATTACATTCAACTCTTTAAGCCCTGAAGACTTGGAGGAACTATGATCGATAAAAAGGTTCCGTGAGCTATTTGCATCACCGTGTGCACCTTCCTTGACGATTGCTACTTCAAAGCCGATGGTGAGGAAGGTAATTGTTGAAGGGTTGATCAAATTTCTAGAAAAAAGACTGGACTTCTCTATGATTCTCTCTAGTTTGTAGTTGAAGTTTGCGATGTCTACAAGTTTAATAGTGATAATTAAAGAGTGTGGCCAGGGTTAAAAACAAGAAGAAAATCTTTGACAAATGCAGAGATATTCAGCATGTATAAGTCGGTTTAGGAGCCTATGAAAATGCTCGACGCTCGTTCAGGTATATATAACATACCAACTTCAAAAAAAAAGCTCGTCAATCCTTTGTAATACGCAAACTATCTAATGAAAATATACTTATATTCTCCCATTATTGATCTTTGCCAAAAAGCCTACACACACACACACACACTAGCACATTAACACCAAAACCTAACGTTAGTATTAGAGTCTCGTTCGGTTGGTATTAGGGGTTTGTCTTGTGCACCCGCTACTAAGATCACCCATCTAAATATTCGACACAAGATATGGCGATATGGCCAACTCTACCTCACACTCACTACCCATCCTACTTTTCATGGAAATAGCTATGACTACTAGAGCAAGGATACGCGGCTCCGAAAGAAAGTGCAAGCGTTCTGACAGAGCAACTACAAAAGATGTAAGGACTCCGTGTCACCCAACAAGCACTCCCGGAAATGATATTTCCGCGAATCATTGGAGCAAAGACCACAAAAAAAGCATGAGATATACTATAATAAGAGTTCCAAATCACAACAACGGCACGCACTATTCGAAAATGCAAAAATGAAAGATTATGAGACCGTCCAACAATATTGTGATAAATTTAACAAACTAGTTAATCAAATCAGGGCGGGAAAATAGTCCAAAAAGTTCTAAACCTATTGTACTTTTGCCAATTCAGTCCTAAACCTTTCAATGTTGTCAATTGAGTCCTAAATATTTTCACTTCCTACCAATTGAGTTCTAAACCTTTTCACTTCTTACCAATTGAGTTTATCCGACTTATTTTGACTGGAAATCACTGATGTGGACGCCCGCCGGATTACACGGCGCTGATATGGATAATTTTTAATAATATTTTAATTTTTCTTTTCTATTCTTTTTTCTTTTTTTTTCCTCCTTTCCTTCCTCCTCTAGCCGGTCGTTGGGCATTGGCAATTGGCCAGAGGAGAGGACCGGCGAGGTCAACCTCACCAGCCTTAGGCAAGCCTCACCCTCGTCGGCCATTAGTGAGGGCGAGCCTCACGATAGCTGGGCGAGGTCAGCCTTGCCAAATCCGACGAGGCTGAGCATCATCATGGCTAGGCGGGGCTGACCTCCCCAACCACGGCAAGGCCGAGCCTCGTTGTTGTTGGGGAGGGCAGCTAAGTTTAGGACTCAATTGATAAAGTCGAAAGGTTTATGATTGAATTAGCAAGAGTGCAATAGGTTTAAGATTTTTTCGACAATTATCCCAATCAAGACAGACGATATCATTGACTAAACGGCAGTATTAAAAAAATATTGGTGACACTTACTAGAAATTACAATCGTATTTGTCATCTCTATGGAAGAACCTCAATAGTTAAGAACTTGTTGAATTATTTGGCTCTCTATATGCTCATGAAAAAGACAGATGGTATAAGACGAAGAATCAATTGAAAAATGTCTTTCACTCTAAAATAAACATATGGTCTCACAATCTAAAAATTGTGGAAGCAGTCTAGGGAAAAATAAAAGAGGAGGAATCTCTCCAAAAGAGCAAGGTGGCCGCTATTTTCACCCCAAATTAGGGAATGGTCCTCCAGGCTTCTCCACAACTGCAGCGTTACACCTTTATGTCGTCCTTCATGAGCTGATCTCTGCCATCAAGACCTTCATAAGCATCCCAACAAGCAGAGGAAATACTGAATTGAGCCATTTATCTCACAGAGAAAGAGAGAGAGATGCCCGGAAATGTAAGTTTTTATGAGAGGAAGTCATCGAGAAACTTGAGGCCCGACTCTGTGTTGGGATTTTATGAGGTGATTACAGTTGCTTTTGATCGACTGGAGATGCAAAGAGTCGATGTCGAGTAAAGCATCAATCGAGGTGGCGAAGAAGCAGAGAAAAGAGAGAGAGGAGGATCTTAAATTGATTGGCTTTCATATTCTATTTTAATGGAATGTTAGATAAGAACTAAAAACCACTTATTCGCATCCGAATTCAGATTTGGCCATGGTGGGATGCGGTCAGTCGTGGTCGGCGTCGTCAGTGTCGCTCGTCCATGGCCGACTAATGCTACGCTTAGGACCCACAATTGGATTGTTTTGTGATTTTAACTCTCGGGGGTATATGAAGCCAAAACTAGGGGGGAAACAGCGGTTGCAAAGAATAATATCCGCCCTATAGACAGCTCTTAAAAACGGAAACGCAAAAAGGAAAACAGGGCCTCTCGACCAAGCTCGCTGGAGCCGACACTAATGATCACTGGTGGTCAAGCAGGGGTCGTCGGTAACAATGGTGACGTTATTCTGGAAGCTCAGGATGGCATGCGTGCGCTAATGGTCGTTGGCATCGTGGTTCAGAGAGAGGAGTCAGCCAACCAAGTCGTGAACCGTGGCCCAGGAGCTTTTGCATCGGCTAGCTTCAGCTTTAGGAGAGCGCCCATTTTTGTTTGATCGAGACTTTGCAGTGCGTTCGAGAGGGTAGTCAAAAGGGGATCTGAAAAGGGTAGAAGAAGAGTGGCTGTGCTAGATTTGGCATCTAGATGGAGATCATGATGAGTCCATGGAAGTGGCAAGGAGAGCACTTGCGCATTTTTGCAATTTTCATGGAGGATAATAAAAGATAAGTTGACTTCTTTTTCACGTGGATTTTCTTTTTTGTTATAAAAAATTCCACTGGCACTAACATTTAGTTAAAAAAGTTTTAAAAAAAAGCCACGTAATACTTTTTGCCGGATTTTGTCACCAATAATACTTAAGTGATTGTTTTTCTCTAATGTAGCACTAAAGTAATGTTGCAACGGATAGTCCACCATTATGTTTCTAAAGACCCTCATTTTCATGGAAGAAATCAAATATATCGCCATCAAATATCACTTCACACAAGAAGTGCAAAGTAATAGAGAGATCGAGCTCAAGTACCGCAAAATGAGAATCAAGTCATGAACATATTTACTAAAGCACTACCACAAGCCAAATTCGAGACAGTGCCAAGCAAGCTTAGGAGTATCACAAAAATTGATCAAGGAGGAGTGTTAAAGAGTTGATCAATTCTATAGAACAGGTTAGACTTCTCCAAGATTGTTGTTACAGCAGTTTGTGGTATCTATAAGTTTAATAGGGGTAGTTAAAGAGTGACGATAGATCAAAACAAGAAGAAAAAATCTAACAAATTCAGAGATATGGTGGTGTTAATGTGCTAGTACGTATTCATCAAAGGAGCAATAATGAGGCAAGGTAAGGAAATTTTTATCATATAGTTTGTGTATTACAAAGAGTAGAGTGGATGGAGAAAATATTGGGTGCCCCTCGGATTCCACCGTGGCAAAAAACGAGTGCCTCTCCGTGCGACACGTGTTGAGGGGCCTCACCCGGTTAGACACCTCCAATTTTCAAAATAAAACGCCTCTCTCTCATCTCTTGGCACTCTCGCGCCCCCAACCTCTCTCTCTCCTCCTAGATTTGCTCAGAACTTGCGTTCCCTCCAGATCCTTTGACACTGCCTCTGATGCCGATGCCGACGCCTCTACGCACTCGTGCTCCCAACCTCTCTCCTCCCAGACACGATGCCTTGGACGTTGCCTCTGATGTTGACGATGAAGGCCCACGACCCTAGCCCTAGCTGACGCCGACGTTGATGACGAAGCACGACAACCTAGCCATCGCCCTAGGCCTAGCCAAGGCCGACGCCCTTCGCCTCCACCTCAACTCGCTCTATACCTCTTGACGCCGATGCCGACGCCGACGCCATCGCCTAGCCCTAGTCAATGCCTTGCAGTTATCACCGCCATCCGACGAAGTTGTACCACGCCCCCGCTCTGCCCTAGCTTCGAGAGGTACAAATTTGAATGAGTTCAATTTTGGCTCCCCAGCTTGCTGCTGGTTATCTCAAAACTTTTCTGATTTGGCACGTGCATATTACTGAAGAGAGGTCTAAGCTTCCAATTGTCATCACGTCATCTGTAGATTGTCATCAGGTTATTTTTTACCATATGCTTAATATCTTATAGGTTATTCTTATAGAACATATGCATTTGTTTTTAGTATGCTGATTTCCAATGCTGTCATTCAAGGACTTTTCTGGACAGATGCTTGACTAGAATCTTTAATTCATCCTTCGACTTATTGCTTGCTCTATATACAAAGCAGGTAGTTCTTATATCCGGTGAGACTGGATGCGGAAAGACCACACAGGTTAGGTTGTTAACTCTTCGCTTTGTTTTCTTTATGGTACATAAATCATGTTCAATCTAAAATATTCCGTGGAGGTATGCTTGCTCACCATTTATTCGAAGAAATGCTTAAACCAAAAGAAATGGTTGAAGAACAATGATTGAAGAACAATGGTTTATCGTCATTTTGATTTCGTGTTGGGCTCCAGTGTTTGGTTGTCACAAGATCACAGTTTTAGATCCTACTTTGCTTTTTTGGAACTTGAAAAATGAATCATGAGTGTCTCGACGAGTGGCCTGGGAGCTTTTGCATCGGCTAGCTTCAGCTTTAGGAGAGCGCCCATTTTTGTTTGATAGAGTCTTTGTAGTCCGTTCGAGAGGGCAGTGAAAAGGGGATCTGAAAAAAGTTGAAGAAGAATGGCTATGCTAGATTTGGCATCAAGATGGAGATCATAAGTCCATGGAAGTGACAAGGAGAGCACTTGCGCAGTTTTACAATTTTCATGGAGGATAATAAAAAAATAAGTTGACTTCTTTTTCATGTGGATTTTCTTTTTTGTTATAAAAAAATTCCACTAACACTAACATTTAGTTAAAAAAAGCCACGTAAGACTTTTTGCCGGATTTTGTCACCAGAAATACTTAAGTGATTGTTTTTCTCCAATGTGTGGCAATAAAGTAATCTTGCAACAAGTAGTCCACCGTTGTGCTCCTAAAGACCCTAATTTTCATGGAAAAAACCAAACATATCTCCATGAAATATCACTTCACATAAGCAGTGCAAAGTAATAGAGAGATCGAGCTCAAGTATTGCAAGACGAGGATCAAGTCATGGACATATTTACTAAAGTACTACCACAAACCAAATTCGAGACAGTGCGAAGCATGCTTAGGAGTATCACAAAAATTGATCAAGGAGGAGTGTTGAAGAGTGGATCAATTTTCTAGAAAAGGCTAGAAAAGTTTGTGGTATCTAAAAGTTTAATAGTGGTAGTTAAAGAGTGTGACGATAGATCAAAACAAGAAGAAAATATCTAACAAATTCAGAGATATGGTGGTGTTAATGTGCTAGTACGTATTCATCAAAGGAGCAACAGTGAGGCTAGGTAAGGAAATTTTTATCAGATAGTTTGTGTATTAGAAAGAGTACAGTAGATGTGCTCTTCTTTTAGTGGGTCTGTTGTGTGTACATGAACAAGAAACTAGCCTATTTTTAGGATTCTTAACTGACTTGCACATGCTGAATATCTTTGTATTTGTCAGAGATTGTCTTCTTGTTTTTATCCATGGCGACACTCTTTAACTACCACCGTTAAATTTGTGGAGACCCCAAACTTCAACTACCTACTAGAAACTTGTAGATATGATCTTAGAGTAGTGTAGCCATTTCTAGAAAAGTGATCAGCCTTTCAATACTCTTCTTTGATCAATTTTTGTGATACTCGAACTTGTATCTTGAACTTGGCTTGTGTTAGTGCTTTAGTAAATATGTTTGCAACTTGATCATTGGTTTTGCAATACTTCAGCTCGATCTCTTCATTACTCTGTACTTCTTGTATGAAGTAATATACGATGGCGACTTGTTTGGTTTTTTCATGAAAGACTGGATATTTAGAAATAGGGAAGCGAACTTGTTGTTGCAAATATCATAGTAGGCTTTGTCTGCGTTTTCCCGATGTCCTCTAATATTCTTCGAAGTCACAATGCTTAAATGGTGGTAGTAGCTGCCATGACGTACTGAGGTAGACTATGGCCCCATTTGGTTCAGCATTTGGAAGTCCGTTGGCCAAATGCTTTTTCCCAAACTACCCTCGCTTATTTGAGCTTATTTCGATTTTGCCCCTCTTGTTACTACTGTTCATCTTCTTTGTGAGGCAACCGACAAGGGAGGCCGACACCAGATCGGGTTGGGAAGAGGCTGGCGAGGTCGCGCAACTGCCTAGGCGCCACCCGTCTGGGTCACGCAAGGCCGTTTGCCACGAGTCGAGCGACCCAGGCACCGGCCGCCTAAGTTGCGCGACCTAGACAATAGCTGCCTGTGTTGCGCGACCCTCACCGAGAGTCGCCCGACCTCGAGCGATGGCCGCCAATGGCAGATTCGTTGGGGGTCGCGACGGCCGCCGGTACCAAATCTAGCTCGTCATGGGCCTTCACCGGCTTCGGCAAAGGATGGGGTAGTTTTTTTTTTAATAAAAAAAATAATTCCCAAAGCCCTCTTGCAAAAACAAATTTACTAAACACTACTTAGGGCAAAGTAATGTTACAAAGAATTTTTTATTAAATGACATTTGCATATTTCGCCAAGAGGCTTTAACCTAAAGGTATTTTGCATTTCCTCAAGTAATATTTGGAAAATTAAACCAAACGGACCCGCGCGCCTTTTGAATACCCATGAAAATATTCTAGATCTTAGTGTAAATATAGTTAAGCACCAGTACTCCTAGTTCGCTCAACAAGAGGCCATAGCGAGCTCCATCGCCTTGAGCAATGAGGCACTAACTCAAGCTCCAAATTGCCAACCGAGGGAACCTAGGGAGGAGGAGGCTCTCGGGGCGTTCATGGACAGATTGAAGCTGTGGGCCCAACACGAGCTAAGATGAAAGGACGTTCGAAGTATCTCGAAAGCACTCGTTGTAGCCGAGTCTCTCACCGACTTCACTAAAGTCGAGTCCTCCAAGTACAAAGGAAACGGGTGGAGAATGGATTGTCGTCACAAGGACGAAAGAAGGTGAAACTGTCCGTGGCTGATATCTGTTGCGAAATCCTGATATCTATACAACTCACCTAAAATGATGCGAATGGTTCAATTCTGATTTCCCAAAACCTCACTTCTCGACCTCTTTGAAGCTACTCACCCTCATGATGTAAACCTGCAAAGCAAGTGGGAGAACAAACTCCTATACAGCAGATGTAGTGCCTCTAATCATTCAATATTCATTTCGTGGAAAAGGGAGAAAGTTAGAAGAGAAGCAGACATCACAAAAATTTAACACTGATTCTTGGGAAGATTATACTGCTAAGTTAGGGGAAACTCATAATTTGAAACACTGATTCCTGGGAATATTATTAATGCTAAGTTAAGGCAATTAAGTTGGGACAGTTCTTCCCTCTGTTTGGTCAACATGAATATGAGAGATCACTTAGTTACCTTTGCAGTGGTCGGCCTAATTAACTGAAAAATCGCCGCATCGCCATCTGCAAATTCACAGTGGAAAGCCCCTCCACCCACCGCTGATGCCTGCAAGTTCATGAGATCGCTCAGTCACCTTCATAGTGGTCGGCTGAATTAACTGAAAAATCGCCATCGCATCACCATCTGCAAGTTCATGAGACGGCGGAAAGCCCCTCCACCCTCCCCTGCTACCTGCAAGTTCATGAGATCACTCAGTTACCTTCGTAGTGGTTGGCTGAGTTAACTGAAAAATTGCCGCATCGCATCGCATCGCCATCTTCAAGTTCATGAGCCAGTGGAAAGGCCCTTCACCCTCCACTGAATACTGCTTTCCTGGCCAAATAAATCTATCGGGTACTCTTCGCCCTCTTCGTCAGCCCAAGGTGATGGCTCCGTCGTTTTCTGGAAGATGCATCTCGCAAAATTTCACAGGAAGGCCTTGCCGAATCAGTTATCATGTTATGATCCAATTCCCATTGCTCCAAGAAAATAAGACAATCGCAAGTGAAAAAAGAAGCCAATACGAATAAATTTATCGGCCAGAAGCAACCCGAGACATGAGAGGGAAGCGTGGATTTAGAAAAAGCCAGAACATTCTACCTTCTCACTCTGGGTGTCTGGAAGCGATTTAGGACAACCTGCGACCAGGAACACAAACAGAGACACACCCAATTAGCCCACGGGCAACCTTCGAACTAGGGAGTCTCGTTCAAAAGCTAAAGGTGCAGCGTTATCAGTGAATCACCAAATTTTCACGCAGATACTCGCAGCCTATTCCTCTTGGTGCCTTTGGAAATTCAATGTAGTTAAAGGCACTCACTTCCTTATAAACAGGAGCCGGCATGTTGGCAACGCGGCTCGACCTCCACACCCAGATCACCTGTTCCTGGATCGTGTGTTGCGGCTTTGTCTGCATCATCTGCGAGCGACTGGAGCAAAATCAGGGTAGTACAAGGAAGGCTTATATTCGTGACTGTTCTGTGTTGTTTCTTCTTTTGCTCACATGGACGGGCTTGATGGAGGAGGAGGTTCCATCCTTTTCCTGTTCTCTTCCAGTCTCCTGCTGACGGCGCTCTTCGTTCGATGCTGCGGTCGCCACCATTTCCTCGGAAGCCAAACAGACGATGATGAATCAGAGAGAGAGAGAGAGAGAGAGAGAGAGAGAGAGAGAGAGAGGTTTGAGGAAGGAGGAGGGGGAGGAATGGCAAGAGCTCGAGAGGTCAGCCTTCAATGGTGTCGACCGTCGGTTCTCCACTGTTCAAATTTGTGATATTACCGTTGGCGACTGGTCCCGTCCTCACGCCTCGCCATCTTTAAATTTACTTCTTTTCTTCTCGATTTTTATATTTTGTTTTCCTTTTGTTTTCAATTTGCGACTTCGTTTGTTGGAATTAACAAAAAGGACCTCAATAAATATGAGCTTATTGCATGGCCTGCGAATCATATGTACCATATGTATGGAATTTTCGACAAGATTTTGGCCGACGAATCGCTCGAACGGCGTAATCGAAAGCGAAACAGAAAGTCGAGTGACCTGCCGATTGAAATTGAAATTTGAAAGGGTGGTTTCAAAATAAATTAAAAAGTTGAGTAGCCTCCAATTTAATTTTTCGCCCCCTTGATACATCTTGAAAAAAAAATGAACG
The DNA here is from genome assembly GCA_031216405.1 of Syzygium malaccense. Lineage (NCBI taxonomy): Eukaryota > Viridiplantae > Streptophyta > Magnoliopsida > Myrtales > Myrtaceae > Syzygium > Syzygium malaccense. Next base: position 12,746,326 of record CM062258.1, read on the forward strand.
TAAAATAAGAAGACTTATATTCAAATTTAGAAAGTGTCAAAGATTTAAGAAATTTCACTTTAGTTGTTTTTACTAAAAACTGTGATATTTCTCAATCTCCAACAATATAGGGCGTGCATGTTTTTTGCTTTCTAGTTAATTCAACTCTTATAATGGATGCACTTTTGACTTTCTCTTAAGCCTATAGCACCGACCTTTTTCCTATATGCAAATTTTAATGCGTAAATTTATTTATATTTTTTTCATAATTTGTAAATCTGAATAATATATTCACAACCCTTACTCTCTAAATTTATTATCGGACAAGAGTCAAAAAATTCTTGAAAAATATTTAAAGACAGAGGCTCTTCCATTTTCACGCTTATTTTCTTCCGATGATATAACACCTCATTAATAATCACGAAGGCACGCCCAAAGAAGGGTACTCATCACGCGGATACGTCGCAGCTCATCCCGAACCTTACCTTTCTTGAATGTACTCGAGGCACGAACAAAAAAGCTAACAGCATCCATTTTTCTTCTGTCTTCACTTGTGGAAAAAACATCAATAAAGTAATCCTTCAAAGTGCAGGCATCCTTCAAAGTGCAAGCTTCTCTGAGATTTACTCCACGCTCTCTTTGACTTTTCGTTTCGATTAAGACCAATTTTGTTGGACTTGGAGGGTCTAACTCTTACCTCGATATAGACTTCATAAATTTTCCTGGAGCAAGCATGCTCGTTCCCTTACCGGTTCTTTCTCCTTCAGTTGGGCATACATCGTTCGCTCATCTCTAAGTGCATTGACCCCATTCATATGATGTCACATGACAAACTTTCGCGTTATAACCGGCGCTTTAACATTGGCTTTTTCTCACATAAGCTCAAGTGCCCCCTAAGTTCCCTGTAACAACTAGCACGTAATGCAGTGAAAGATCTATAATCCATAAGCAAAGGCGCATGTCTCTAAGTTGATGCATTAAAAGTCATAAGCCTCTTTATTCTCGTGACAAGGATCTACAGAGAGTGGAAAGCTTTCTCATTACAGTAGCTGTACAATTCAAGTCACAAGTCAAATACACCACCGATTGCGCCTATTCTCCTCATTTCCTCGAAACACAGTCATTTCTATACTTCTCTTTCAGGCAAAGCATGTCCTGGGCTCTTTCGTGCTTTTCACGTACATTCCAAGCCACCCCTTGAATGAAATAACTACCTCAACTTTACAATCTTGACCGGCGTATGCATTTGATTGGATTGAATGGGGCATGCCTCCTTGTACTAGTCAGAGGGTGCTTGTAATAGGAATCTGACTGCCTTATGTCCCAGTCTTCGACATTCTTGGGAACACACACGTCGAATAGGATTTGGCCAAGAACTCCATGAGCATTGATGCTAGGTAGGCTAGGCAGATGGACCATCCCTTCCTTGCCTTCATCTTGTACAGATCCACCAGTTCTTCCATCATAACACTCAACTGAGCTCGGCAAGAACATTTGATTGTTCAGGGTGAGAGCAAACCCTTGAGAACTCTGGCTCGAACTAGTTGTTGCTCTCCTAAGGGTGAAGATTGGCTCAGAGATTTCGTCACGTTTGCCCTCAATACCCATCCTTTCACCCTCAGGCCGTTGACCTCTCTGGGAGTAAATTGCGGCCGCCTTACCAAGGAGCTCGGTCACGGCAGCCTTGTAATCAACTGGATAGCAACGGTAATGACCTGCAAAAGCATGCCACACAGAGGATTAGCACAGGAGTATATACAAGCTGAAAGTTCAGAATCTGAATAAGACAAATTCAAGGAGTATGTCCTGCAATTTCTTTGGTAAGGTAAACTTTTCCTCCTTAAGCTACGCCATCTTGGAGAAATAACCTGCTCTAACAGAGCGCCACATTAATCAAAGGGGTGGACCAACCTCGTTAAACTAGGCATGGGAGAGGAAATGAAAATGATTGATGTGACCTCACTATAGGGCGACATGTGGGCTCATAGATCTCCATCTCCAGTATTTATTACAGTTCAAAGAAGAATTAGTGAAAGTTGAAGGTCATAATTGTGGAAAGAAAGAGAGGGAAACACAGAAAAGGTTGGCACAGTCGCCAAGGAAGGACAAGTTGGGGAGTGGAAGGCAGTATTCTATTTGATGCAGAAATGGGAGTAAGAAATCATTCCAGGGAGGGGACACAGGATGACCAACCAAGGCGAGTACTTGAGCTACAGACCCTACTACCATCCTCAGTGAGAGTGCAACTGCACACCAGCAGCACAAAAACTAAAGCACTTCCCTCAAGAAGACCCACCACCCAAGTAGGCAGGCCAAGGTCCTAATGTCTTATGAACGATCATGGAAGCTTTTCAGCCAAGAAATTGCATAATATATACAAATCAAAATTACTGACCTACGTGAGGAGAGCCATTCCATGTAACAACTTTAACATCACCACCAAGATCTCGTAGTCTTTCCGCGAAATTGCTAATAGTTTGGTAAGGAGCAAGATCGTCGTTTTCTGAACACAACACTAGGTATGGAGCTCTCAAGTTCTGCACAAAAAATATAATCAGAAAACAGAAACATAAAGAGAGAGCAGGCTTTGAATAGCAGTTGATACGATATTTACTCACAATAGAGGAGTACAGAGTCTGCCAATACTCAGCTCGTTGTGATTCAAACCTGCTCAGAAAGAGAGCATCCAAACCAGAGGCAATGCTACTAGCTACCCATGATGCAAATCTCGGTGGATGGGACATTTTGATGACAGTTGGATGAACCACAAACCGACTTCCCAGGTCGCTCGTAAAATCAACAGGACTAGAATCATATATGAAGCCGGAAATAGAGTCCTTAACCAAAAGGATGTCATCCTTCACACATAGAAAAGAAACAGCACACTTAAACATGAAGATTGGAGTCAAATCTAAGATGAAAAAAATCTTGCCCAATTAATTGACCTGCTTACATAAGTGTCCTGAAACAAGATATTTAGAACCTCTGGACTTGTTAAAAAAAAAGAAGCAAAACTAATAGCAAACAATGCCATCATTTCCTAATAAACTTTGGTTTCAATTAGCAGAAAGTAATGCTATTCTTGCGGAGCATTCACATTTTCCCAGGTGAATGCAAATTTTGAAAGAAGACATACATGATTCAGCTGCACTTCACATTTCCCCTCCAATATCTGCAAGAAACAAGTCATGGCATGTGAATTATTTATAAGGGTATAAAGAACACATAGGATCATGTCCTTAAATGTTATTCAGCACGACTAGAGAAAAAAAAAACTAACACTGTGAACAAAGTATAGGACAAGATATACCTGAAGAACTCTGTACATGCAAGCTTTTGGCCCTCCAGAAAAAGATGCAAGGACTACAGGACATGTCCTGATCTTTAGCTCCTGCAAATCACAAGACAAAATCAATCAATTGAAACAGTGGAAAAGTTTGAGCTGGACAATTGATCGAATTTGATGAATCAAGAAAGGTATCTATATTATGATTAAGAAAAGTTGACAAGAAATCCAGGAAAAAATAGAGAAGGACCAACATAATCTTTCCCTATGATTTTTCTGTGCTTTTCTTGCTGAAGCTAGTTTAGACTTCAGATTTTAGCATTAAGAGCAAGGAAGAAAGCATTAGAAGGTAAATTCACAATCTGAACATTTGGGTTGGTTTGTATTAGAGGAAAAGCATACCCTAACAAGTTCATTGAGGACTTCAACCGCCAGAGGAGTTGCCCTTTCAGGAAAGAACCTGCAGATATAACACATTCTTAATCAAATTGGCCATTATCTGCTAATTGTGCAAAGACCTAATGCCCACTCCTTGATTACAACATGTGTGCAAGTGCAATGTTAGAAGGACTAGCCAGTTGAGAGCACAAATGCAAGATCATCTCATACATAGGCCACACAGTAAACACAATAGGAGCCTTTGTGAATGATGCCAATCTCAAATTAATTTCTAATTAGTCTTCTTTAGTTCAAACACACATCATTTTGTTAACAGTGCTTGCCTAGTACTTCTAAAAGATTAATAGTTACATCAGTTGTCTACTTCACAATATCGAAGGGTTTAGCAAGTTAAGGTCGCTCTAAGATTTATCCACTCGAGACACAACAAAATGATATTATGATGTTAGACCATTTGGTATCTCAAACTCATCATATGGCACAACTATTATCAGGTTTCTCAAAAGAATTCTTAAATCTACTGCTGTCTGTTCAATGTAGTTAGATACTGACTCGGATACTGACAAGAGAGTCAAGCATTTGCTTTAATCCTATGGGGAAACTATCATGAAAAAACCTCCCATCTTGTCCTATGCCCTACAGTTCAAATCCCCCTCTCCTAAAACAATACCTGAACATCACCGTGATTTAGCCTCAGAATTCAAGGTTACCTCTAAACTCAGAAACTGAACAACCTTATACAACAAGAAGCTAAGCCTTTCTACCAGAGAAACGATCTACAGTAGCTACTCAAAATTTAAACTTTTTGAAGCATTTAAACAAACCATGTTCTGCAAATTTAATCGACCAATTATGCATGGACGAACAACAACCCGCACATGAATTACGAAAGGTTTGCAGACCACCAATTCAATTGAAAACTAGGCAACTTCAATCCCAATGAGAGAGAGAACTGACTGCTTGTTTCTGGCATCCAATCCTTAAAGAAAGCTCTTAATGGATAACAGTAAAGAGACCCCAAATCATATCATCAAAAGATACTTAGGCTAATCCTCTCATTCTCTTCCCTTGAAAACCACCCCCTCCCAAAAAAAAAAAAGAGGAGAGAGAGAGAGAGAGAAGAACCATAAAAAAACTACATCCCAACCAACAACCCAACGAGACCCACATCCATCACTCGGTCAACCACGCTCCGACCCATGAATTCAAAAGCCAAGAAAGCAAAAAGGAAACCGTGGAAACCACACCAGAGGCCTCAAAACCAAACCGAAGGCGGCATTCAAAAGAGGAAACTCAAGACCGAAGCTCACGAGTTGAGGAATTGCGAGTGGCAGACGAGCGAATTCCACCCCAAGGACTCGTAGAGCTGGACGTAGCTCCTCAAGTGCCGCTCCTGGCTCGACATCCACGCGAACACCACCACTACGCCTTCGTTCCTCCCTCCGCAGCTCCCCTTCCTCCCCCAATAATGCCTACCCCCGAACCCCCACATCTTCCTCGCTCCTCTCAACAGAATTTTCTCGGGAAAAGATCCGAACTTTCGCTCGAGCTCGAGCTCTCTGGAGAATCAAGCTTGGTTGGTCAGCATGGAATGAGCGTGCGGCTGCGGGGTGATATGCAGAGAATCAGAGACGCTGGAGGGAGGAAAAGCGGGATGCAGAGAGAGAGAGAGAGGAGGGCGGAGAGATGTGAGCGAGATCGGCTTGTTCTAAAATGGAATAAGGGAATATGTGCGAAAAATGAATTTACAATTGGATAGATGGGGGATATTCGAGTGAGCAAATTGCATATTGCTCCCCCAAGGTTTTAGCATTATTGCAAATTGACCCCGATGTTTCATTTTCTTTTACGATTTTACCGTGAATTTTGGAAAATGGTTACCATATACATCACCCGGCGTCGACTCTGACCAAATTTTGATCGGAGCTCCGACAACGCAACATGCGAGTGATTATTGACGGCAATTTCACCATATAATGGATAAATATATTAATGTGAGATCATGTGACTAAAATTTTGACGAGAATTTGACAGAAGTCCTTGCTGCACATTGATATTTGATTTTAAATATTGAGCAATCTCTATTTTTTTTTCTCACATATATAGATGATACACGACCAATTTGCTTTCCATAACTTATGGTCACGTGATCACGTATGTGATGGAGATCCGGCTAGAATCAAAGCTAGGAGCAAAAATGTCACCGATGTAAAAAAAATCAGGGGGCAAATTGTGAATATTTGAAATATGAGACAAGTTATCATAATCCCAAAAACCTGAGGAACCCAAATGTAAATTCTCCCTACTTAGGTCTATGGCATGTTGTCTCATTTTTCTGGTTTAATGTTTTTGTGGTGTGGGGGTCAACTGCTCTGTTGCAACTTCTTGATAGGGGTATGCAATCGGATCGGATTTACTCGGGAATCGGATCGGCACACCCAAAGAATAGGTCCGAGAACCGGTTCCTGTTTGAACCGGTCTAGGAATAGGTTCTATTTTTTTGGAACCGATTGTAACTGGTTCGGTTCCTGGGTTTAAATGAAATCTCACCCGAATCGATTTTAGAACTGGTTTTAAGTTGCTTCAAAAAAACCCTAGCATTTGTCGCTCTCAATCTCTCCCTCGAGTCTCTTCCAGTTCGCGAGCGAGTTTCCTTCCTTCTGGCTCTTCTCAGTCTGCTCGCAAGAACTCGTCGCCAGCGGCCGCTCATCGCCGCGGCTGCTCTTTGCTACAACCCAGCTCATCGTTGCGGCTGCTTGCTGTTGCAACCCAGCTCATCGTCGCGGCTGCTTGCATCAACCCAGCTCGTAGCATCTTATCGCCACGACTGCTCACCGCAACCCAACTCGTCGCATCTCGTCGCCGCAGTTGCTCGTTGCCTGAGTCGCTGCAAGCCTGCAATGCCGCTCGTTGCTGCTCGTTGTCGCAACCCGACTTGTCCAGCTCGTAGCATCTCGTCGCCACAGCTGCTCGCCACAACCCAACTCATCACCTCTCAGGCTGCTCGCCGCCTCAGTCGCCACAACCCAACTCGTCGCCGCTCATCACTGCGGCTACTCGCCACCTCAATTGCCGCAACCCAGCTCGTTGCCGCGGCTGCTCGCTGCCTCAGTCGCCGCAACCCAGCTTGTTGCCTCTCGTCGCTGCGACTCGCAAGAACACAACCACTCTTGTCGCCTCTTGCCTTGTTGTCGCCGACTCCAACGCAACTATCGAGAGAAAAGTGAGTCCGCAATTGAATTTTTTGGTAAAAAAGAACATAACCCCTGTCGAAAGAAAAAAAATAGGTTATTGGGTAGACCTTGAAACCGAACTGGAAAAACAGGGTAGGTTCCAAATCAGGGTCTAGAAAAAATAGGATAAGTTCTAGGTTCCAAAAATTAGGAACTGATTATAACAAGGTAGGTTCCAGGTTCTAGGTCTGAACCCTACTCACCCTGGAACCGATTGCCCCTACTTCTTGAAGCTATCGTATGGCTTCAGCAAAGTGCGTGCCACTCTCCCCTTTCTTTTAATAGAAATTTCGTTTCATTACGGCCGGAGCACTTTCTTGATATTGGGATTCACGCGTTCGAAAGAAAAATAAAAGGATTTTAATATAATTAATTATCCTCGTGTTATGAATAATCAATATCTTGAAAAATATTCCATTTCCCATAAAATACACGTACAGGTGTTCGGGACACTCATTTAAAAAAAATTGATTTTCGAAATGCTCATTATATGATTTATGAGGCCAATCGATGCATTAAGATTGCGAATTTTTCATTAAATACTTGTTGACACATTCCTTTTTTCTACGATCAATACATAAAAAGTTATACATCTCACATTACTCATTAGTGGATAAATATTAATTTTAAAATTTTAAAAAACATATGAATAAATTATACATCATTTGGCATGCCAATTGTGAGTATACTTTAAAGATTTCGATGTAATATAACTCCCAGTAAGATCTTATAGGAGGCCAAATATAAAAACCAATATAAAGTTACGATGTACTGAAAAATGCACCAAAAACTTTGTGGCCCATCTCCGATGTTGTCCCGCGCAAGATTAAAAATAGCAACTTCCTATTATTTCTTCTCATTGAGTACCGCTTTCCATCGGCTATAGCAAGTCACGAAAATGTCTCGGGAGTTCACACAAAAGTGAAAGCACTTGCCAAGACAAGACCGATTTGTCAACTCGACAAGTGATTCTGTACCATGGGAACTTTTGCTCCTTTTCTGAGTTCGCACCCGGAGATGATCGGGTTGTTGGCCGGTCGCTCTCATCCCCGAACCGCTCAATGACCCTTCTGGTCTTCCGGTAACGAGACGCGGGCTCGGGAGCAAGGCCGGAACCGTTTGATCTGTTTCCGATTCTGAATAGAATCCAATCATTCGTTAGCTCGAGAAGGTGAATGTCTTCTGTTTTTCGGGTCATGTTACCAGATGCGGGATTGTCTTGTCGTGGTCGTCACATGGTTCATCCCATGGTGCCAGTGCTAGAACAGAATCGGCGGTGCATCAGTCGATGTCGCCACAACATATGTAAGGAAAAGAATGCATTAATCAAAATAAGATCTATCCGTCCCGACCGACCGTCGCGTCAGCTTCGATTATTAAAGATTCGACCACGAGAGAGCTCCCAATATCAATCAGCAAGGCCCAAAAGTCAAACGTAAGAGGGAAAACTAGAGCTTGGCTTTTTTAACTACCAGGCAACGTGCACCCAACGTTAAGGAGAGAATAGTAGTATCAGAACGTCACGATTGCACCCCGGACATCTGTTGGAAAGGGGGAAGAACAATATCACATGCTGGGGGGAGTTCGGCATGTCCGGTTTACCCAAACCAATCGTCACATACGTAACGATTACGGGTTTTTTTTCCTATTTTCTTTTCATTTCTAAATTGATGGAACTCGCCCTTCGATGATTAGTTTGGATGGAGAAGAATACCGTAATTTCCGATGCTTTTCAAGAACCTCCCATCGAAAGGACTTCTGATGAGGCCAAAAAAGAGGACCTGACACGGGGAAAACAGAACCAGATGACAATGGCAAAAGACATCTTATGTTCCTAGTAAAGTTCCCAGAAAATGTTGGAAAGAACCAAAGGCTTGGAAACTTTTGACAAAGGCTAAAAGCATAAACCAATCATCCCGCAGGCCAGGTTCGGGATCAACAACAGTAGCAGGTATCGGAAAAGAGGTCAATCAGCGGAACAGACTTGAGTCGCCCCTTGTATTTCAAAGAAAGCACTTGCCCCTCATGGCATTGATTGGGTTCTCAATCCTTTTCAAGGCCCTAAAGAATCCATACTTACCCCATTTTTGGACAAAAGATTTCGCAAAGTTGGGATAGCTACAGCTTTCACGGTCATTTGCATTTTATTAATGTCCTCGCTCAATTTTTAAGCAAAAGTTGCATTGTCAGGTTGTGCTTTCTCGAGACTGAAGTGGCCAACTACCCCACGACGAATTTACATTTGACAAACTCAAATCAATTACAGTAATCAAAGAGTAACTAAAAACCAGTCCACTAGTTGACTGTCAGTCACTAGAGATGCACAATCTGTAAAGCAGATGCTCAGTGTAAGTTAGGGGCAATTTCTCACCACTTGATGAATGCTTTCCCTATGCAATGTCCTTCAGCAATTTTTCAAGTGCCTCAGTTGGCAGAGGGATGCGCAAGCAGTCCTCTCCCTCCGGATTTTTTCTCATCTTGACCAACTCGTGGTCCTTGAATTCTGTCAAGTGTGAGTTCAGTGTCACCTGACTACTCACCAGAAAACGCTCTCGGCATGTTGAGTATAAGCTGCTAATTGGCATCCCTGAAATTCCAACAAAAAGATGACACGGATACTAACATAACAGGCAACAATGCTCTTATTAATTGTTCCTAACTTACCTTCTTCATTAGGATGAGCCATTTGATGTTCTGCCAGTACTCTGAAGACACTCTGGGCATTTGGTGTCAAACTCTGCAAGACAATTGTAGCTGTTTTGGCACTTTGGGTAGTATTGCCATGAGCAAGAATCAATGGGAAGAACATTCCTTCATACTTGTATGGTTCGAAGGTAGGAGTGTGATGCCAGTACCAGTTGTACTGCGTGTCAACCATCTTCTTGTCCCACACTGTCAACAAACCCCGGTAAACATCAGGAAGTATTGATCACAGAATAAAACCACAGATGGCTTGCACTGAGATTAACTTTTTCATGTGCATTTTTTGTTTTATGTGAACCAGATACTAAGCTGCTTACAGGTTTACAACACACAAACACTCACATAAGCATAAGCTGAAGTCAAGTAACAGAAAATTTAGAACTATTGGTAATAGCAGATTTTATTTCTGATTCACAGTCAGGTAGATCCGATTTGCTACGCCATGCAAGAAAAAGGACTAACTGAACTTTCATGCAGAACTTTTAAGCAGGCATAAAATAAACCAGGTAAGATACTTCTATCTATATGCCTGCTGCAATTAAACCAATATCGAATGCGGACTCATCAATGATAAGCTGAACACTTACAGAGAGGCGCATTGACATGGTCAATGGAAGCAATGATGCGAGCATGAGAACAAGCAGCAATTCGTGCAAGGCACTGTTGAGTGTCTGGGTCCCTTAATCCTGGCCCATCAATGTTATGAACGACAATGCAAATGAAAAAATCCTTCTCCTCTGCCCACGGCCCATTCAGGAACAAAATAAGCTCATCCAAGGATTGGGAGCCGGATGGTTCTTTCATTTTAGACGCACTTGCTGCAGGAGTCTTTCGCTTGGTCTTCAAAAGATCCCACAACACTTGAGCCAAGCCGAGCACGACCTGCACATCAAGCACCGAGAATTCATCCAGATACCAACAATCTACCAGCCAAAAGTTTACAAACACCCTGCCCGGCAGCCCACACCCACCCCAAACGGGGAAGACACTCTCGCCAGTCAATTTCATATCTATATCGAAAGTAGCACAGTACACACGAAACTGTCGAAATTCGACAGTGGGTGTACAAGGAAAATGGTACCTGCTTTATGTTGATCGATGGGAGGTAGCCATTGATGACGGCGACGGAATAATCAGTCAATGCCGTGGAAGCGAAATCTTCGAGCAACGCCTTCTTAGATCCAAAGCCATAAAACAGCATCCCAAAACCACACCTTGCACACGAACAAAATTGACAACCGTAAGCAATCGAGCAAGACGCGCAAGCACACACCCAGAAATGAAACAAACCTAATGTCCAAACTAGATTCCCCTAAAGCCCTTTCTGGCTACCTTAAGATGATGATGATAAGACAGCCGAATTAGCACCAGAGAACCGGATTAAACCAGACAAACAGGCGAAAGATCCAAACAAGTACGCCAAGTTCGCGACCGAGAAGAGCGCGCACCTGAGCTCGAAAACCCACCGACCGTACAAGCTCCTGTAACCATCCCTCAGGGCCGCAATCTCCTTCTCGTGCTTAGGCCTGATATCGGACATCGCCGCCACGAGTTCCTGGCGTCGGCGGTCGACCCACGCAGACGCAGACGCACGCGGACGGAGGAGGAGAAGAGAAGAGAAGTCAACCTCAATCGATAACGAAAAATTTCAGGCGCGGGAACTTCGCGAAGAACGACGGAACGCGAAGAGCACCATCGGGGAGAAGCGGAACCTGTTCGTCGACGACATCGATGTCGGAGACCTTGCAGGCGGATCTCTTGCCGGAGCCGCCCGATTCCTTGGCGAGGAAGTAATTCCTCGAGAACCCGAACTCCTCTTCTCCTCCTTCGCCGCCGCCGATGCCGTCGGCCTCCATTGTCGTCGGGCCGCGTTCTCTGAGCGGCGGAGGATCGAGAGGCGAGAAGGACGAAAGAGCACGGAAGAGCTCGCGCGCCTCGCGGTGCCCTCTTTCCCGCCATTTTCCCCCCCGTCCCGTACGGCACGGACGGGGCCCACGGCCCATCCCAAAGCCCATGTTCCTCCGCCCAAAAACGGGGTTATCGGGTCACGGATCTTGTGCTACCTCCGCCCCCCTCCCCCGGCCCCGGCGGTGCCGACGCCGGCGAGGGTGGGGCGGGACGGCCCTCGCCGGCGCGACACGAGACAAAATACGAAATGCAAAGGGAAAACACCCCCCCCCCCGAAGCAAATACGACCCGACACGGCCATTCGGCTCCGCCACCTGCTGGAGGTCATCACTGACCGGCTCCGTGTCAAAGGTTGGTTGCCGAGCTCCCGGCACCATCTTGGAACGGCCTCTCGTCGCCAGTTTGCTCGATCCCTCTCGTCGCTATTCAGAATGGGCTCCGGCAATGGATGAGACATGTCATGACCCGAGTTTCGGACTATAATCATTTGCGAACTAACCTCTAATTTCATCACATTGTTTTCTTTTTAATTACTTATTCCGAAACGAAATAGATTTCGGTACATGAAAATGTAGAGGTAAATTTTAAAACCGGAAAAAGTACGGAGTCCTAATACCAACACATAACATGCAAGCAAAAAGCGCCGGAAAACTAGACGAAAATAAAATGTTGCAAAATAAAAACACGCACCGCATCCATTGCAGCGGAGCGTCCTGACGCCAATGCTCGGCGCGTTTGCCGCGCGCCCGGCATTCTCGGCCCGAGTTCGCTCTTCCCGACACGCTCGACCTCGCTTCCAGCCGCGCGCGCCGATCCAGGGACGTCGCGCAATCGGGCGATCGGCACGCGATGCTCGGCCCCCCCGAAATGCTATATAATTAACCACGGGTTCACATCTTCGACAAAAATAAAAAAGAGAAAGAGGCGAGGAGAGAGAAAAAAAAAGTCGCGTTACATCACGGGTTCTCGCCCTTTTCTTTCGGCATGCAAATGCAAGTTAAGTCCTAAATCCTCCTAATCATAACGATTAGAACGCCCCAACGAGAGGGGGGATTTGATACCCAACGACGTCGTTTCGGGCGTCACGAAAGGCGGCCACGTCATCGACGAGCGCTTCAGCTGCAAGTTATATAGCCCTAGTTCCCAGGACCGCCGCCGCCGCCGACAACGATTCCCGACCAAATCGCGGCCCCCCCCCCCCCCCCGCCCCTCCGCCACTCTTTCTCTTTCGCTTTTCGTTAGGGCTTCCATCCCAACGTATCTCGCCCCACTCATCTCTATATCCTTATTTTCGGTATCCCCGGACCGCTAAATTCACATCTGTTTCGAGAGAAACGAACGGTCCCGGAAGTGAATTTTTTCAAAATCGAAACGCCCCGTATCGTCCGCGAACACGAGTCAATGGAACGCGCTTCCTGTTTTATCGATGATCAAGTCGTTTTCCTTTAACTACCGGTTATTTCGAGCGATCGTTCTCGGGAAAATGGAAATCCGTGTTTTTCGCGAGCGACACGGACGGTTGCTTTTTTTCGGAAAATGGTCTTCCTAGACATTTCACTTTCCGGGAGACAAAACGGAGCTCCTACCGGGAAAAACCAATCGTCGGGAAAATGTTTTCCGGGAAAAATGAACGGGCCCGTACCGCTCATAGGAACGAACGAAAGAACGGCGTTTCAATCGTCCACGAAAATATTCGGGCATAATTTATTGTGGACGAAGGAAATATATTTTTTTTATTTTCACCTGCAGTTTGAGCCCCCCCTTTTTTTTATGTGGAAAAACGCAAAGATAAAATGAATAGGAGACATTTCCCAAGATGGCCCCGCCCTTCGGGAACGATTTTAATTCTGGTTGGGACCCGACCCGATCGATCTCCATTACGACTTTTTGGTTGGGAATTTTTATCCCTCCCGGACACAGTCGATACTCACGATCCAAAAAATTCAACACCCCGATTTTTTTCCTCCCTCTTTTAAAAATTCCAGACATTCAGAAAAAAAAATAACCATTAGATTTATCATCCACACACACATAGACCTGTCAAATGGATGGGTCGGGTTGGATTTGGATCGGGTCATAAATGATCCGACTCAAATTGACCTATTAACCCGTTTATGACCCATTTATGCGCAATGCAATTTTGCTGATCCGTACCCGACCCGACACATATCCGATTAGACCTATATTGCTAAAATACTTCCATATTTAATTAAATATAGAAAAATTCATACCCAAGCTGAAATGAGAGTGCGGAATGAGTGAGTGCAAGATTGAGTGAGGGCGAGAGAAATGCGTTTAGTTTAAATCAGTTGCAAACTCATTTATGATCCATTTGCGACTCATTTAACACTAATATAAGACTTCTACCCATTTATGACCTATTTACTAAATATAACTAATTCATTTATGACCCATTTACTAATATATGAGTTAAGAAATGGATTTATGACCCATATTGACAGGTCTACATATATATATATATATACACACACACGTGTAAAGAGAAATAATTTTGCGTATTCGCCCGTCGAATAAATGCGATCATTACATCTGATGGTGGCGGGCGTGAGAATTGTTTCTCGAGAAAATAGCGGGCCAATTACTCGCCGCAATTATTTTCTCGTTGCACCGCCAATCGCAGCAGCGCACGGCGCGAGCACGACTGATTAAAAAAGGTCGCCACAATTAAAAAAGGAGGAAAAAAAGAGAGAAAATTAAAATTAAAATTGAAATTAAAATTAAAACTAAAACAAAAACAATCGAAGATTACATGCGACGGCGAGCGAGCATTTATTCTCCGCCCTCTTGTGATATCTCTCTCTCTCTCTCTCAATCTCGCGTGTCGCGCTCTTCCTCCGGTGTGCTCGGATTAGGAAAGGGGAGGAAAACGAAGGGGGGCGTTGCATCGACCCGCAACCACCGAGGCGAGGCCGCGAGAGAGCGAGCGCGCGTCCGTCACCGGTGACGGCAGCCGGAGGATCTCCCATCGCCGCCGTGACCTGCGGATCGATCCGGGCGGCGCGATCTCCACCCCCGCGTCGAGCAGCGCGCGGCATTCCGAGAGTAGTAGAAGAGAGAGTAGAGACAGAGAGAGTATGGTGGCGGCGGCGGCGGTGGTGGGATGAGGAGGGGAGGTAGAGAATGGCGAGGGATTGGGGAAATCAAGGGAGAGGAGGGAAGCTGGGGTGCTCGTACAAGAGGACCACGCTCATCGTCTGCTCCATCAACATCGTCGTCGCGCTCTTCGTCCTCCGCTACCTCTACGCCTCCCTCTACGTCTACTCCTCTGGCGACTCCCCCGATGGTATGATCCGCCCCCCCCCTCTCCTCTTTGTTTTTGCGCTCCCCCTCTCTCTCTGCGTGTCTCTAGCCGTTCGTCCGAATCGAGTGCCCCTGAACCTTCTCCGTCGGTGGCTGCAGTTACTAAGTACACGCCTGATCAGATTAAGAAGATGGAGGAATCTATACGGATACGGAGAGCGGCCAAACCGCTCCAGCTCGTAAAAATGGTAATACGGGCATTATAAAGATTCTTACTTGCTATGTTTGGCGTGCCTGTTGCTGGGCCGGTAGATTGCTGAGACAGTGTCTGATTGGGTTAAGCGAGTGCTAGATTTGCGACCGCATTATTGGAATTGACGAGAAGCAGTGCTCTTTTTTCTCTTTTTTTTTACCTGTGGAAAATAGGTTAAAAAGCTCGAGAAGCGAATGTCTACGGGAGGAGCAGTTCAATTGCCGCACCCTTTAAAGCAGAAAATCGCTGATGAGATTTTGCAGAGATTGAAACGCCTTAATGGCAATGGGACGGCGAACGAGCAAAAAGGTCAGCACAAGTTGGCTTTAATGTCGTGCGCCCGTTATTTTCCCCCCCTTTTTAACCTGTAGTTGATGATAATTTTACTCGCTGCTACGTTGTTCTATAGCCTAGACGTAGTTATCTTTGTGGCAGCTACCTTTTGCAATGTATGCTTGCACCTGCAACTTTTGTTTCAGCTGGGTTAGTCGGGCAAACTCTATGGGTTGACTTTTGGGAAAACCCTCCTATTAAGGTTTCTTATTCAAGATAGCACATAAATTCGAGTAAAGGCATTCGAATTTTCAGTAGCACTGTATAGTATTTGCCAATTTGGTGTGGTGTGGTGTCCATTTAGGAAAGAAACTCCATCAGATGCTTTTGATGCAAGTTTCTTAATTTTTTTACCCCGTTTCATTGGTTTATTTTTTTTGTTTCAGAATTGTTTACTCACTTTCCTGGTTTTTGCTATCTTAGGATTTTCCACATCGTTCGTGTTGCATTTCAGAGTGTAACCGTCATTGTTTCTCCTTCATAGGGAGATCATCATGCATTCGCGGACTTAAGTGTCGTTATTTCTCTGTGACCAGCTGGTGCTCCACGTAAAAAAGATGTCATTGATTGGTATCCTCGAGAATAAATTTGTTTGTGTTGCTTCTAGCTCATCCTTTTGACATCTCATCTCGTGGAAATTTCAAGGAGGTTGATACTTGGTGTCGGCTTAAGGTAGTTTCTTCCTGGGGAGAGTTTACTTCCCTCTTAAGTGCATATGGAATGGTAAAAGCTCCATCAAGAGTAGCCTTTTTCAACTGTATCGCGTCTACAGTCTGAGCCTTTTTTCACCTGGACAGCATCTTCCGGGAAAATTCTTGAGGATAAGTTAAAAGGCGTCACGGCCTCAATATTTTTTATTGGTGCTGTATATGCACCTCAAACCCTTTCTGCCAATTTCACAATTAAGCTGTAGTGCCTGGCATGGTCCGCTAGTGCTGGGTCAGCCTTCACCAGGTGGGATCGCAAGATCTCTGAGACCACTGACCAATGGAGACAATTCATACTCTAGATAGTGGTGGTATCAACTAGCATCGCCATGTTCTTTTGGTGAGAAAGAAAGTGAAGATCCATGGATCTGGCCATGTCCACTGGTGATAGAAATCAGCCACAAATCTCTACTAGACTGGTGCATCATTTAAGTTCTACTTAGCTTCCTGCCTTCTGTGTTTCATCAGGCTTTTCTTTATTTTGCATTATCTCTAACATATTTTCTCTGTACTTGGTGGTGTACCTCCTTTCTTATGGATGATGTCTGTTTTGTTGAAAAACCTTGTTGGAGGGTGCGAAGGAAGGAGGATGCTCAAGTTTGGATATGGTTCCTTAGTGATCGTGTTTCCGAGTACTGGGTTTGCCAATAGGCTAAATCATGTATACCAGGAGCTTCGTAGGGATAGGGTAATAAAGATCAAGAAAGGAGCACTAGCCATGTAGATTGTTTGTGCCGGAACGAGTCTTCTTTCAGTTGTATGATGTCCTGTGCAGCGGCGCTACTTGAGCTGACACTAGCCGTCGGCCCAAGATCACTGTGCCATTTTTTCTGGGATAGTTTCCTTTTGGATACCGAGATCTTATCGATGAACTCCGTGGAAAATCTACCTATTCATGTAGGTTTTCTGTTGCTCTAGGAGGAACTGACCTATCTGCAGATGGGTCTGGTTGGACACGCTCACAAAATTTATTGGATAGATTGGCTTTCCCAATTCGCCGTCTGTTCTCTTTACGTAGAAACTGGGATTATCTTAGACGCAGTTATTTGTTTTATTTTCCAGGTCTAACTGGAATTGTGTGTGATTTTGGAAAACCTTCCCGTTGAAGTGGCACAGGTTGCCGCATGACTTTGCTACTGATTAGTCATGACCTCAAAATTTAGGTGTTTAGCAACTGAATCCTAAATCTTAATTTCGGGGTGTTATACTTCCGAAAGAGCCACTGGAATACCTTTGGACTGGGGAGCTCCTATTATGCACTAAGTCACGTTCTTAGAAAACTGGCTGTTCATGTATAGGCATATATAGAGCGTACGCTGTGATAGAATTGACTAGCAAGTATGTGAAACTTAGTCTCCCAAAATCTGCAGCCTCTAATTCTAACTGAACATTGAGGTATTCATAGCATGGTGAACAGTTTGGGACAAGGCCCTTTTCAATTTCTCGATGGTGAAATGTATGACTGCAGTCTTGGGTATAACATCTTGTAAGTGACGACCAAAGGATGACCAGCCGTAAGGGGATGTGCTGACAAGGATCATCATAGCAGCAGAGTTATAGGTAATGATTGTATGAAGTAATTGTTCCCTCGCAGAAGGCATGTTCCCTCACAGAGGAAGTCGCTTCTCCTATATCCCAAGATTTGTAACAGCCAGATTTAGTGAGCGATCAATTCACCAGACTAAAACGAAGGCTTTTCCTTCCGCTCTTTTGTCTGTCAATGAGAGTTGGCTGGCATTTACTTTGAAGCTGATGTTGGTAGACCACAAGCAATGATGACGGAGGAAGTTATGTTGGAATATTGCGGAATCCCTATAATAGGTCCTCTGACTGGAGTAATTTTCTACTAGCTAGTCATGTACTTTATCTGTTGGCAAGTTGTATATCCTGAACCTAATGAAGGATGCATTCGCTATCTTCATGGAAATAGGAAGAGACTTTCCTCTATTCTTGATTTATTGCGTGGTGCAATGTGTGAATCATATCCAATTCCACTTAATTGCTGTTATTGCGGCAGCGGTTGTTGCTATGGTTCTTTTTATTATCATGTAGTTTATAAATGTCTTGAATAAATATTTGATAAACAGATGCAGTTGAAAGCTGGCGCAAGGAAAAACTACAAGAGGTCAAACAAGTGACCCTTGGAAACAGCGTCGATTCAACTCTTCCGGCGGAGGAGGCAGGTATATCTAGGAGATGCTCCATAACTTGCTTTACTTGTGCTAATGCACCACTACTCTTTTTTGTTTTTTCTAATAAGCTATTCATTACTAAACATCCTTGATTAAATTTAATGCAGGGTTGTTGCTGAAAGCCTTGGACTCTAATTGGGATGTTCTATCAGAACAGATTGGACTTTGGATACCAACTGAAGTCATCAACAAGGAACATGATGATAAGCCCGAGGGTCAAGACGAGATTGGTAATGTTTCTCTTCCTTTCTTTCTAGTGCATTAACAGCTGTTCAATACATTATTATGAAGTTATTTATCTATTGTCTATTTTTCCTGTTTTCCTTTGATTCCCACCTTCTGTTCCCATGTCTCCATTCTCTCTTCCTTAATTGCCTTTCCCTGTAGTCTACTGTTTTCTTGACTTGCGCGGAAGAATAATATGATGGGTTTTGTCAGCGATTAGAACACTTGCCTTTATAATGTGGTAATTTTATTTTCCAGAGGAGGAAGTTTTACCCGGCAGACCAGTGCCTTCAGAGTGCAATGCTGAACTCCATACAGACTACGCTGGTGATGCTGTTAGATGGGGCCTCACTCATCATAAAGAAAGTGCGGCTGAATGTTGTCAGGCTTGTTTGGATCAGGCTAAGTATGCCAAACCAGGGGAAAAGAAATGTAACATTTGGGTATATTGCGCATCCGAAACAGGGTGTTACTCTCCAGATATCTATGAACACAAGAACCAGGAGTGCTGGCTTAAATACGTAAGTCTTGGAACTTGTTTTCATCTGGAAACTTTGTGGTCTCTTCTAATCAAATGAAGATTTCTGCATGTTGGCATTGTTTCTTTTAAGGTTTTCACCATTTACGTGTGCATTGTCAAAATGCAGGCAGAGCAACCGAAGTTGAATTTTAAGGACAAGTATTCTGAGGCATATAGGGATGCGCATCCAAATGCGCCATTGGTTGTTCCTTGGGTTTCTGGTGTCGTTATTGTATGACAGGGGGATAAATTCGTGAGGCCGTTTGAAACTGTATAGGAGCTGCAAATTGTTCTTGAATCGAAAGAAGCTGGCCTTGCCGAGTTATCGTGTGCCATTCCCTCCCTGGCATTGTTTGTCGGACTGAAAACGCATCTTTCAATATCTATTCGTTACACCATTTTTGTAATCATGATACGAGATTTTGTGGTCTCGGTGCCTATTGAATTAAGTCAGATGGCGCCAAAGGTTGCCCGGCTCTCGTGTATCTGACGTGAAGAATATCATGATATTGGGGCATTTGATTTGTCATACGGTGAAGGAGGTTTGGCACTTATGCGTCCTCTCTTTCAGTCTCTCTCTCTCTCTCTCTCTCAGAGGCATGTATGTGTTCAGCTATCTGGGTCATTAATAAAGCAATGACAGTTTTCTCAGTGAAAGCGGTAGCAGCGGGACCAATCTGATGTATGTGTTCAGCTATCTGGGTCATTAATAAAGCAATGACAGTTTTCTCAGTGAAAGCGGTAGCAGCGGGACCAATCTGGTGCCTGCCTGTACTCATTCATCACGTTTTCGAGTAGGCTTCACATGTCGGTAAGAAAAGGCATATTTTAATTGCTGTGCTTCTCGAAGGGTGATGATGCGTGTGTGCATGATTTAACTCAACTAGCTGATTTGATTACCTTATCATCTCTGTCCGCCACAATGTTCTTGCCCGTGGGATGTAATAGAAGCCCGAGGTCCATTGCGGGGCGCCGCAACTACCGGATTGGCGGAGCAAATTGCGGTTCAATCAATTTTCTGGGAACCTTACAGTCTTCGTGCTACATGTGCGACTGCGAGAATTACTTTGTCCGGGTTTCGGTCATGGCACATAGCGTGCCGGTGATCATTGCCGGAAGGACGACTATTAGCCCTCGGCAACTGCCTCGAGTGGTCGCCGTTCATAAACAAATCAGAGAGAGAGGGAGAGGGGAGGGGAGAGTGGGGAAGGGGAGGATCGACGGGTCGGGCGAGAGAGCGCAAGACGACCATCATGCTTTGGTCTAGATCTAGATCGAGATCATGGCATGTCCAGATATGTATGTAATGTTAGAACAAGGGGGTTTATCGAACAAAGGCGGGAACTGATCATTAGAGGGATAGGGTTCAGATAACGTGCCGCTTTTGACACGCTTTTAGAATGGCAAAGAGGAGAGGAAAGGGGAAGGGGAAGGGGAAGGGGAAGGGGAAGGGAATGAACAGACTAGGGTGTACATGACAATCATTCTGTGTTCGGAAACTATTTCTACTCGGAAATGATTCTTTTTTATTCTGTATCCGGAAATAATTTCTAAGCATTTGAATGCGTTTGATAACTGTTCAAAATTTCTATTCCTGAGATAGAAAAGAACAGAAATACGTTTGGTAACTATATAAAATTTCTTTTTATTAATAATATTTTAAATTTTAAATTTTTTTTTCTTTTTTTTTTCTTTCTACCCTTCCCTTCTTTGGCCATGGCCGGTCGTCGGTGCCGGCGACCGGCCACAGGCTAGGGCGTCGCGGCCCTCGCCGCCGCCCTCGCCGCTTGCCTCACTGCCGGCCTCGCCCAGATTAGGCGAGGCCGACCTCGCCATGATCGACGGCGAGCCGCCTTGCCCAGGCGGCGATGGTCCAGCCCTCACCCTCGCCTCCGCCGGCGACTGGCGAGGGCCGTGACGCCCTCAGCTATGGCCGGTCAATGGCGGCCGGCAACCGGCCACAGCCCAGGGAAGAACAACACAAAGAAGAAAAGAAAAAGAAGAAAAAGAATTCATTCTCAAAATTGTGTTGAGAAACAAGAAGCAACTTTTTTTTACTTCTTGTTTCTCTTCCAAAATTGTTTCTGGACACAAATTTTTGCGAAAATGTGCTCTAGAACAAAAAGTTTACCAAATGCATTTCTGTTCCCAAACTATTTCTGGGAATAAAAGAACAGAAATTTTTACTGTTTGGCACGTTACCAAACGGGCGCTTAGACGCCGAATTTTGAATGGTAAATATCAAGATCAAAGAAATCTTCGCCGTTGCCCTTTTTGGCCCTCAAAAACTAAATAATATTCCAAGTTTAACCCTCTTTTAAAATAGAACCCTAGACCACCGCGCTGCCTACCTTGGCTCCCGTTCTCTTGCCTCCGTTACTCCTCCTCCTCCTCCTCCTCTCTGGCGAGCCGGCGCTCACGATCGCTCGTCCGCTCGTTCGCTCGCCTCTGGTTCTCCTTCTCCTTCTGCCGCGGGCCTCTCTCTATCTTGCTGGCAATCCTGGTCGCTCGCCTCTGGTGTCCCCTCTCGCTTCAGTTCCTTCCCGTCGTGCGCTCGCGAACGCCACCGAGCCGCCAACAGATCGCAGAGCTCCCTCTCTCGCTCTCTCCGTCCGACCAGCTCCGGCGACCCGGCGCTCAACTCCTCTCTGACTCGCGGACCCCCGCCGCCTCACACGTATAATTCTTTCCTCAAAATATTTTTTTTTAATCCCTTTCGGCAGCGAAACCGAGCCTTGCGAGTATGCTCTTCCTTGTATCGGTGCTTAAATTTGAAGATTTCGTGTCATTTGTGCGCTGAATGTTTCTTAATCCGTACCGTGACGTGGGTTCGGCTTCGAAATGTTTTGGTTCTGTCGATTTTCGTTGGTGCAATTCGGTACGAATTCCTCGAGCTTTAGTCCCCTGTCTTGTGTCGTCCAAGGCAATGAGGTTCATCGGATACTTGTTTGTCCATGGTCGAATCTGGCTACAGAGGAGTAACCTGACTCTTCCTAACTGAAGTTGAATTGCACGGCGCCAGTCGTATAAACACGTGTTACCTAAATCCCACCGTACCGACCGAGTTTAATTCCTCCTCGTTTGCCAAAGAATTCGTTTTCCCGCTGTTACATTAGGTCAATGTTGGTGCTTCTGTTGATCATCCTCAGACTATTATCATTCGGTGACGGTTTTGAAAACGCTATCGGAGAACAACTTGAATGTATATTGTGTATCCTGGTACTGCCCTCATACGATGATTAGCAGAATGGCGAAAGCCGAGGATACAACGTGTGAAGTACTCTATAGGTAGTGCGGTTGAAAAATTTAGAAATAAAAAAAATAAAGGGGGAATGTGGGATCCGGACATAGGATTCCTTGGCTTTGGTGGCGTATTAAAATGGATGTTGATGGGGCTGCTGGCCTTGCTGCAAAGTAATGTAATTGGAGAATGATGCTGTATAGTGTGTACTTTTTCACTTGTAACAATTTTGCTTTGATAACCGACTGGTGTCTAAGTATGATCTGCCCTTCATCTGGCTGTTAGTAGTCATTCGTCAATGTGTATGAATATATATTTTTGGATATTTCTTAGGGATTTTAGAAGGATAGACTACCCTTTTTTGCTTTGCCTCACATTATTAGGCAAGGTGTTGGTTTTTTTTTTTTTATATATACGCGAGTATAAATCTTGGTTTTTTGTTCACTTGTGGTTTGATGTTGTTGACAGTGTACACTATGTTTTGCAGAGATCTTAGTTTTAGACAGATTGAAGCTAATATTCTTGGACCTAGGGTTTTTATGTCTTAAGTTGTATGTTATCTTGTGCTCTGACGTTTATAGGTGATGTGTTTCCCTTGCTCATATGGTTGTTTTCCACGTAACTAGTTGAAGGAAAAGTCAGTCGAGAGTCATTATTCTATGGTGTCGTGATTTTGAGCCAAAATATGAATGCAATAGCTGTGTTAGTCAAAGAAAGGATTGAGATATTTGCCGACCAGCTGGGCATGAAGTAGGTTGGCTTGACACCTCTAGCTTCTTTCCTTGCTAATTTGGACTGCATGCTTTAGTTCTGAATAGAATACAAGACCATCTTGATCTTCAAAGTGAGTAAAACTTGATGATTAACTATACTGTGCATTCGAGCATAAGAGATGACTATCATGTGCTGTGACAAAAGGATTATAGAATCACTTGACTTGATTCTTCTCATGTGTTTGGCTATTGGTTTGTACTGATATCGCTGCTACCTGGACAATAAACACAGCATCTTGTATTGGCTTCAATTATGATATTGGAACAAAGAAGCCACTTGCATTTTAATGCATACCTAGTTCGTCGATGACCAATATTAGGCTGCAGCATGGCCCACGTGCCAACATACACATACTAAGATATATGACCGTACACTTGTGAATTAGCATCTGATGGCTTAAGTCCCTGAAACACAATAAGATTAAGAAGTAGTATCAACATTGACAAACTCCTTTGTGAACGACGGCAAACTTTGGTGTCTTGCTTTTGTTTTGATCGTGGTCCTGTTTGAATACAGGATGAGATTGGTTTTTTTGAGTTTAATCTGGAAGCATACTCTTTTTAGAAATTTTTCTCTTCTGTTATTTAATTATTTGGCTTGTATTAAGTTTTCCTGTGTGCATGCATTTTGCAGTGTGGCTAGCTTGAAGCCAGTTCTCCTTTGAACCATGGTGCTTGGCCAGCATTCTGTGACAGAAACATACTATGAAATTTTGCGTGTCAAAGAAAACGCAAGCTACGAAGAAATTCGTGCAAGTTATCGATCTTCCGTACTCAATTATCATCCGGATAAATTACAGATGACTTCCGAGAGGGGTTGTGCTGATCATAGCATGGCAAATAAATTTCTGATGATTCAAAAAGCATGGGAAGTCCTTGGTGATGCCAAGTTGCGAAGACTTTATGATACTGAACTGCAGGGTTCAAGACAGGATACCGGAACTGCTGAGGATGTCAGCTTAGAGGATATGACGGTTGAAGATTCTGGAGACATCTTGCAGCTCTGTTACCAATGCCGGTGTGGGGATTATTTCAGTGTCGATTCTCAGGAGTTGGAAGAAATGGGTTGTCCAATTTCAAGGGATGGGAGCGGAATGATCGTACGGACATCAGATAACTTATCGGCATCGATAGTTCTTCCCTGTGGCTCTTGTTCTCTCAGGATTCGGCTTTTTATTGAGCCGGACACAATGGTTTCTGTAGGATGATCAGCTCTAAGATCTTAAGAGATTTTGGTCCACCTAATTCATTCTATTCGATTGAATGTTCACGTTTCGATTTGCGCATTCTTGGTTATCATTGCTGCCTTTACTCCACTTCATCGCTATTTTTTACATCTAGATACGTCAAATGGGTGGGTCGGATTGGTCCGATTTAAATTGATCCATTTCCGTGTAATATAAATTAGTGACTCATATTTGATCCAACTTATATTGTTAAAATATGTTCATATTTAATCCAATTTAAGCAAACCCATACCCGAACTGAGGTTAGAGCACGGGGTGAGTGAGTGCGGGATTAAGAGAAAGTCCTTTAGGGAGGTTAGGTCTAAGTAAATTATGAATCCCTATATCATACTTATTAATTTGGGTTTTATTATTCTAAACTCATTTACAAGTCATTTAATGAATATAACTAACCTATATAACAACATGTCCGCTTACATCCATGTGCATGTGAGGGATCTTAACGTGATTGTTTTTTCTAAGTAGGTAAGTTAACATTTCATCAAGAACTCCTTTGCCCTTTGCTTTATAATGTAAAATATAAAGGTAGCCTTCACATGATAATTCTATTATAAAATTTCATGAAAGTCGATGTATATTTATTATTTACAAAAAATCATTATCGCACAAAATAATCAAAGTAAAATAAAAAAATAAAAATATCAACTTCAAATTTTCCTCCTTCTAAAGCAATCTAAAACCATTTTTCTAAATGGATCCAATTTTCAAATATGTACAGTACTCCATTTGTTCTCAGAAAATGAATGATTTAGAAAATATTTTTCTAAACATGATCTCTTGTACTGCTTATAAAATCGAATGAACGAAATCATCCACGAAAATGGTTGGATATAAATCATTATCGATAATAAAATATTTTTCATTAACTATTTATTTTTAAGAAAATATTTCCCAAATCATTTGTTTTTCGCTAAACAAACATTTTCCATTCTCGATTTGTTGTTTCGAATCATGAAGTTTTATATCACTAAGAAAATATACCCAATTTTCAAATATGACCCCTCGCTTCTGCATGCTTAGCTGCATCATTGTTACTACTTAAGTGGCATAATTCGAATGCGCAGGGATGCTAGAGTAATGCTATCGAGATGCTTAAGACTCTTCGACGAAACCGGTATATTAAATAACGTGGCAAAGCCATCGAGTGTTCCGCACGGTGTCGGTGTTAACCATGTTAATCCTGTCGGATGATCGGTACTCTAGCCCGGTGCAGCAACTGTAAAAGCCAACCACATGGATCGTAGGGACAAGGTGGATGCACTTATTCGCATATTGGTTGTGAATTGGTGGAAACATTCTGCAGAAGATTGTTTCTCATTGTTGATTTTCCGTTGTGCTTGGCAGGGGTAAGGTAGATGCACTTGCCATAGGTATCTTTGTCACAATCGCACCGTAGGAACAAAAATCGCGCTGGAATCTTAAGTAACTCTGATTCGGAGCCTCTTCTAGCGGTGGTCAGATTCAGATTACTATGCCGTGTTGTCTTCGGACTATTCAGAATGGCCTGGAGATTGAAACCACAACTCCAGTAGACAGAATAGGTGATGAATTGAAATTTTTGTTGTGAATCTTTATGACCCTGTTTGGGGTAGCAACTATAATTCATTCAGTATGAAGTCTCGAGAAGCTTGGAGCGTCTTTGATGGTGTCAAGATTTTCCCACCTACAGTGGAAGCTCTCACGGGAGAGATCAACACTGCCATTGTCAATCTTGAATATGCACGCGTGAGTGCATTCCTTGAATCCCCATCATCTGTTGGTTCAAAGTATAAGGGCTCGGATAAGAATGCGATGTCGCAGTATGATGCTAGGATGGCAGATGAAGCATACAGGGCTGGAGCCTGGATGTACTGCCTTTAGCTGCTGGCAAGCGAGACGAGGCTCGTTATGCGCTCAATATTGCTCTCTATAAATGCCCGCCTGATAAGGCTTCTGCTGTTGCAAGGCTTCACTCTCTTATTTCTCTCAGTTCTCAACAGCTCCAGAAATCTGGGGAGCCAGTTGACTAAACTGTGAGCTTCGCATCCCACAGGCTTATCACTCTTTATGATCCATCTGGCTATTGTCTAGATTGAACTCATTAGTCATTCGATTTTGCATAAATAATTTGTGATGAAAGGTATTACCTGATCCCGAAGCAGGACGTTGGAATTAATATTGGTGATTAGACAGGGTCATGATTTGTTCTAAGTAGAAACTACACTGCCTTAGATGTCAAATTTTGCCATGATCCAAGAGGAGGATACTATTTTTCTACTGATGTGGGAGCAGATTATCGGAGGACTGGTAGAGTGGGAATGAATTGTAAGCTAACCTTCTTGACCGAAGAAGTTGTGCAGCGTCAGTTGGCTACCTGAGAGGATTTACGTAATTGCGTGTTCCTGAATAGTTCATTCTCAGGGAGATGAATTCCCTATGTTCAGAAAGATTCGCGGACCCGCCAGATTACTTGTTCATCAATATTCAGGCAACTGAGATATATTGTGAATGATGAATTGGGACCTCCAAAATTTGAGGTTTGAATTGACTTATTGATATGGCTTAAGACATGGTGGAAGCTCACTCACAAGAATCTGAATCGTGGTTGACAGCTTTTGATTAGCCTTCTGATTGATCGGCTAACGTGATGAACAGTTTGTATGTGAATCACAAACTCTTCCGTGTCAGCAATGCTCACTATCGACTATTTCATGTTGGTGATACCCCAATAAGCAAGCGAAACCTTCTACATTCTTCTCTTCTTTTCCCTACCTGAGTTGCGATGCAGACTGTAAATATGAATCTGTTGAGCAAATCGTTGAGCACTAGCTGTTCTTTGGTGTCTGACACGGATTTCACTCTCTGCAATACTGTGACTCTATGAAAGGAAACTTCCCATTATAAACTGTCAGTCTTACTCTCATTGATTTGATTCCCACAATATATGCATTTATGCAATTTGACTTGGACCGAATGACAAGTTGTGGACCAACAGAACTGTTGTCACACGCGCACAAGCACATTACACCAACATTCAACCTGGTGAGGACCACTTGCTCTTCCTGAAATGTAGATCCTAAAGCTGACAGGTCCTTGTTGGTGCAGTGTTTCTAGCTATGGAACTGATTTTGACAAATCGAAAGGTCGATAATTTAGTAACCCAACTAGCATGATTTATACAAATCAAAGTGGGTAAATTAAGAGAGCCTGGTGTTGACTAAAGGAACATGAATAGTCAAGTTAGCCAAGTTCCCATTTGGAATGGCTTTGTTAGAGATATTTAGGATAATTCTAATGACATTATGTATCTCTTAAGAATGTGCGAAAAACTCATTTTGATTATGCGTATCTTGATTGATATGTTATCTTATTTAGTCATTTCATAAAACCTATAAATAGGCTGATGTAATCTTCATTATGATATATCGAAATATATATCGAAAATTCTATGTTAATCCCCGTAAAAAAAAAGGATGTTAGAAACATATTATCTGATTTTGAGTATTATTATGAGTATCTCTAAGAATCATAATTTCGTTAACCAGATTGATTGTAGTTTCGATTGTAATATTATGTTACCATAGATAGCCATTCTATAAAGTCTATAGATGACAATATAAGGAAATCAAATCAAATATGTATAATCAAAAGAGATATAGAAAATCAGAGAAAATATCCTAAATATCCCTAGAAGATTTCTAATATCTTCAACAGGCTTGATAATTCTCATAGATACATCCGTCATTGTCACTAATTTTCACGTTCATAAACACATAGAAAGACAATTGTAATTTTGTGTGGTCACTAGGGGTGATCGGTTCCCGAAAGACAATTGTAGTTCTGTGTGGTCATTAGGAGTGATCGGTTCCCGGGTGGTCTAGTTCTCACTTAGGAATTGGAAACCGGACTGTAGGCCCCCAAAATTAGACCTGATCCAGTTCCCGGGTGAGCCAACGAAACAGATGACATGTTTTTTTTTTTTTGATTTGTCGTTATATTCTCTCGTTTTGCCTTTCATTTCAAGCATAAACTTTTAATTATTTTTCTCATAAAAAAGCATCGATACGTTTTGATGTTTGGGACCATATGCATTGTTTCATAGTTATTGCTGTTGCAGAACTTCTGTCGTTTTCTTTTCTTGCCTTTGGACACCGAAAGGAAATACTTGGAAAGCTTATGTGATGTGAGCGTGCACTATCTCGTTCCACTACAGGCAAAATTCATCACAAGGCAGTGAAGTGAATTTGATGTCACCGATAGCTTTTGATGTTTGGGACCATATTCTAAATCAATGATCAGAAGCTATTTTAACAGAACATAAATTAGGGCTTATTAGTTTTTACATATTTGTAAGAAATTAAAAAAATAAAAAATTGGTCCAGTCCGGATGGTCCGAGTAGGCAGTTCCAAACATAAAATCGGTAGCCGGACTGAAAATTACTAGTTCCAAAAAATTGAAACCAGGAACCGGACCGGTATCTCGGAAATTGCCTAGAACCGTTCGATCCGGTCCCGTCCGTGCGGTTCCTTTTATTCACCCCTGTTACTCACCGTTGTAAACAAAGTCATTTAATAGGTCTTGCATTTCGGTTTTTCTTTCTCCTCCCCGTGAGCAGTATAATGAGCAACAAAAAGAGTTAGAGCTAAGTCCCTCTTTTATAGGCTGGAAAATTCAATGCCAACATAACTCCTAGCTGTATTAATGGATATTTATATGACAAGTTAGATACCGAGAACGAGGCTGGGGTTAAAAAGTGTAAGGGGACACAACAGATTTCTCAGCCACCTTCTGTTCGACAAAATCCGAGCACTTGGTGCAACTTGGAGCTCACAACAGTAGTCAAACATGTCACCAATCTGAAATGTAGTTTTTGATTTGAGGTGAAGATAGCACTGCCCATTTTCTCAAGAGTCAATTGGAATATGCAGAAAGTGCAATGAGAGAGTTTCAGCTTCAGAGGTTAGTTCTCTGTTTGTTTCTGATCTTATTTCTTGCAGAACTCTGTGCATAAAGTTCGAGCCTTCGAGATGATATTCATCCTTTACCTTATTCGGCTGAGATCAATTTAAATCATTCCTTTGAAGGGATTGTTCATCTCTTTACCAAATTTTATCGAATTAGAGAGAGCAACGGTTGGTATGATGTCATAGCTGCAAATAACTTCATCTTAAAGTGAGATCTATGTTATGTTTAATTTACTTCATACATCCCCCTTTTGGGAAAAGTTTAAGAATCCTGCAAAACATCACAGGCTTTTGACATGAAAGTTCAACAATCAACAGGGTCTGATCAAGAGGGACTTAAAAGTCACAGCCATCACAATCTGCATCAGGTGATGAAGGAAAGCTTGAGATGGAATTGCGGGTCATGTCATATTTTTATTTTATCTTAGTCTTTACCCTAAAGAATAAAAGCCTGTAATTTTCAGAAAGCTGCGAGGCCACTATCACAGAGCACTTCAAAATTAACATCAAAAACATTTGATGGGATCGTGTTCTTAACATTTTCATGTTCACAATTCTTTCCTGTCTTAAAAATCAACCAGGAGTCTTCCCGCACCCACCTCCAACCCCTTTGCCTTTGAGCTCACCGAACATGGGCGTGTTCTATCATGAAGAAGAGCCACCACACCCCCCAAAGAGATGCAAGTGCCTCTCTGCAGCACTCAAGGAAGCATTCTCTCAGTGCCATACTTTTGATAGACAGCTCTCGCAGTCAACCCCCAAAGAGGAGTATCCAATGAGCGATTCCGACGATGAACAGGAAGTAATGATTTCTCCTTTATGTTAAAGTAAAAAGGATTGTTGTGTTTTCCTCTAACCAACCTTTTTGATATTCATGTGTTTGTTGCATCATACTGAATCAGTTCAGGAAGGAGTACTAACTCATCGGCTTTGATTCTATCTACTCTGTTTGTCAAGGAAATTGATATGAGCTTTATCCACGAACAGACAATTGCATCTGTCTAATTAGTCATGAGAAATCTTCTAGATACAGGAAGACTCACACCATTGCACTCAGAGCTGGAATCTCGGATCAAATATAACCATTGTAACGAATTATTGGTGCTTCTCAGGAGGTTGTTTCAGAGATTCGCAGTCGAGCCATGGAGAAGCTAAGGCGCAAGGCGAACTTCACTACCGAGAGCTTTTCCTTTGTCTTCTCTCCGGGCATGGACGAGCTATCTTTCACCTGCCGACAGGAGGCCAATCACGACGAAGACGACAAGGAGGAATTCATCACCGTGAGGAGCTGTTTCACCTGCTGTTCTAGCGCTGCAACTGAAAGCAGGGACGAGTTTGTGACCGTGAGGACCAACTTCTCGCGGTGCTCAAGCTTGAACGAGATGATGATCCAAGAAATGCGGCGGCGCTCAATAATTCAGGAGTTCTGTCACTGCGAGGGGTGGCCGTTCGGCCTGTGCCGGAAGCTTCTGTTGCTTCCGCCTCTGCCCAAGTCTCCAACAGAGTCATGGTCATGGAGGAGAGGCACTAGGCTGAGAAGGATGCCCTATATTTAGTGCTTCTTTGATCTGTGGACTCTTTGTTGATTGTTCATGTAATAAATGGGTAGTTTTGGACAAAGTTGGTCACATTACTGGAAAATTGTTTTTTGTCAGCTTACAGCAAACCAGAGAAAGTAGGGAAAACAGAAATTCAGACAGTTTATCACAAGCTGAGATTGAAGATTGTGGATGAGTTTCTGGCATATTAGAAGGCATTCAATTTGCAAGGAAGTGTATACTAAGCGAAGATGGGTAAATCTGATCGAATAACCGCTATTTCAACAACTATGCATCAGTTCTGAGTTATATCATCGAATCGGCCCGTGCATTGTCAACTTAGGTCTATCTCTTGCACTAGATATGGAAATCTCACTCTATCATGTGTCCCATCCAAATGGGTTTGAATGTCAAGTGACCAGCCAATTACTTACTAATAATATCAATACAGAAACCACCCAAGGAACATTTATTCCCCTGTTTTTCCCTTTTGTTCAGGTTCATCTTCTTCTTAGAACACACGTAATTTAGGATCACGGGAAAGGTCGTGTCTTAGCACCGGAAGCAACTATAATCAACTATCAAAGAGGAGCAAATTCGAAAATAAATTGCACGACAAATATCGTGAGAACATTTCTTCATGGCCAATTAAACATGGGAAACATCACCAGATACAGCCTCATTCCCAACATTATGTCAACAATTAGAATCCTTTATTGAAGAACAGGTCAACTCAAACTTTTTCTTTGGACTTTTTCAACTACCAAACTTCCTTCCAAATTCCGAAAAACATGATCACAAATGCAAGCTGCAGAGTTACGATGACAGAAGATAAAAATGAACGCCATGGTTTAAGCTCTTTGCTCAATATACGATCCAGCAAGTCCAGAAGTTCCAAGAACCGTAACCTGCAAAAGGAAGACCAACCCAATTAGATTTCCAGAGGAGAATTCACTTATGACCAATTAATTACCCATCAACTATATCTTCATATATTATCTCATGGTTAGATATAGGCAAATGAGACTCGCCAAAGTTGTGAAGATTCCGACCAAAATTGTGCGACAGAGAGAGCATACTGGGGGATTTTCTTTTCTTTTTTTTTCCTCGGGGAGGGGCGGGGTTGTATTTACATAAAGCATCTCAACATCAGCATCAGCATCAGTGGCCTTGCGTTGTCCATGGGATTAAGGGATATAAAACAACTGTTAATCACCAGTTCCCTGGAAAGGACAAAATCAAGTTGCATACATACATCGCTCGAAGTAGTTACCCTCTAGATGTTGGAGTTTTCTTGTGGCATATCAGAACGTAACATGTGATGTAAAGAACTACATAAAAATGAAACCACGAAAAAAACTTCTGCAACGCCTGTCATGAGAAAAAAATATCTTCACCTTTCCCCATTCAGAGCCGAGGCCTCCACATCTCATCTTCAAGTGAATCATCTTAGTTCCCAACTCTGTCTCTACTTTCTTCCGTAAATAAGCCTCATCAGGTCCAAACGCGTCCAGATATGCAGTATACCGTTCATAAATTTTTTGAAGGGCACTGGCATGGTCATTTGACAAGGGCTTTACATTCTGCAAGAAAACCATAGGTCATACACGTGAGAAAAGAAAAATATAAGGTACAGGAAGTGTTCAGCCTTCTCAATCATAAGGAGAACTTAACCTCGCCGCTCAATCCAATACTGTCATCGAGTTCCATTTTCAATGATGTAAGCACACCAGTGAATTCCTCAACTGCATCAGCTGCACGGTAAACGTTGGTCAAGACCTCTTGACCAGCCTTATCATCGGTATTCCTGGACAATGCTTTTTCCACATCATGCACAACGTTATCAGGAAGCTCATCCCAGCTAGCAGCCATCAGATCCTTGAATGCATTCAAAACATCGGGATCTTTAAAGTCGGGCATGTGAGTAACATCTTCACTGAAACAACGTGTGCTCCCCATACTCATTCCGAAAGGGGGCCTGCAATCTATTAGGTTTGCACCAGAGAGAAAAGCTGAGATGATGGAATGCACCGTAACAACTTAGAAACTAAAGCTGGATGGAAAGGAACATGCATTAAACTGATAAGCAGAGACCAATTTGACCCACCAAACTTGCAGCTCAACAGAATTCATTGGAGATAACAATCTGACACCAATGCAAGGAACTTTCTCCCACAGAACTAAAAAGATGGTCATCCAGAACCAATGGTGGCAAACGTTGTAGAAAAGCAAAGCATTAGCACCAGCCAAGCAAACAATAAAGGACCATTTGATAGCATAAATCTCAGAAAACCAAGTCTCAGAATCTCAGCTCTCACTAGCCCAATTTATATGCCGAGTAAAAATTAAGAGGAAATCAGTTCCAGGATTATCATCATATTACCAAACCGGTCAATTTGAATTCATCACTACACAAGAATTAAGCAGCTGACAACTGGCATTGCATAGGATCGTGTATGTATATCCAGCTGTCCATACTTATGGGCACTATCTAGTGTCTATGCCTAATTCAAAGGGCAATACTAATTCACCATTTGAGGTACCATTGACTAGTAAAAGACGCATCGTTATATCATAACAACATCACAAAGCAACTTCACAGGAGTCCCCATTTATCCGAGATATACAAAGAAAGAAAATGATCGGCGAAGCCGTGGCCTCGCTCCAGATTCCAACGTCCTCTACTTCTTTCGATCCCTATGCACCTCACAAAGTGACAGCTCCCTATTATTTGCTTAAATTAGCTTAAATAAACCAAACACCCGGTTCGAGTTCAACCAAGAGTGCTGAAATACCGTTACAACTAAAAGCCGCAGCTAATGTACCCTCTCATAAAGAGGGAGATAAACCAGTTGAATTTGAGCAGAGAAAGAGGAAGTCAGGAGCTAAACGCAACATAAACCGTTCAACATGGCATCAGACAGGAATGCTCCACAAAGTCCTCACATTCAACCTCACGGATCATAATGTAATTTCCCCCCCGAAGTAAAGTTGACAAACTAAGGCCAATAGCGTTCCGCCCAGGGATTAATTACGTCTAAACAATCCATCTTTTCACTCAAAGATGTCCCACAGGGAGCACCGATGAAGAATCGAACTGACCAAAGCTCGAGAAAAAGGGGACACGAAATCAAGCAACGAAGATCAACACCCAGCACCGAAAAGTTTCGAGCGAAGACGGGGAAATGGGTATGCACCGAAAGCAAGGTTTCTGGTGGGAGGACCCGAAACGGGCTGATTGGAAAGCCCGAACAAGCTCCGGGAGAGGACGCCGAAGCGGCGGGCGAGGGAGAGGTCGCGGTGGCCGAGGGCGGCGGCGGCCGAAGACGAAGAGGGCCTGAAGCAAGCCGCAGCCGAAGCCGAGCGGCGGAGGGATCGCAACGCCGCCATCTTCCTCTCCATCGTCGATCCTTCAGCTCGAGAACACGCTTCGATCGCGGAGGTTTACCTCGGACGGAGGAGGAGGAGGAGCAGGAGAGTGGGGAGAAATCAGCGTTGATGTTTCCTGGTGCCTCTTTCAGTCTTTTTGACATCGACAGTTCTTCTAATCCGGGTCGATCCCGTGGGTCGGGTTTTTTCCGGGTCCATTAACGGGTCCTCAATCGTTTGCTGATTGATTCTTGTAAACGGATCGGGTTTTGAAGCTCAGCTTGGGCCAAATCGACATTCTTTTTCACACAGCTTTCTCATTTCTACTTTCATGGTCTTTCCCTCCCTCTCTATTTCTTTTTTCTTTGGCTGGTTTGGTTTTCTATTTTTATTTTTTTTTTGCTTTCCTCCCGTTTTGCAAAAATTTGGGGTAAGTACAGTGCAAGTACCATAACTTTTGCCATAACTTTTTTTTGGCTTACTTGAGTGCCATAACTTTCAAAAAAATGATCACTCCAGTGTCACTTACGAGCTGATCGTGAAGGCTCGAAACCGCGACTTTTCCGATCGAACGGTGACCTTCCCGGCGAGGCGAGCACCACCAACTTGAAGAGGGGGTGTCGGTGAATCATTCCATGGCCTCCGTTCGTCTCGAAATTTCCGTTTTAGCCTCCGTTGACGAAGGTAAAAATGCTTCATAGTCACACAATTTATCGAGCCGATTTGTGTGACTACGAAGCATTTTTACCTTCATTAACGGAGGCTAAAACGGAAATTTCGAGACAAACGGAGGCCATGGAATGATTCACCGACACCCCCTCTTCAAGCTGGTGGTGCGCGCCTCGCCGGGAAAGTCACCGTTCGATCGGAAAAGCAGTGGTTTCGGGCCCTCACGACCAGCTTGTCAGAGGGGTTAGTCATGAGGGCCCGAAACAGCGGCTTTTCCGGTCGAACGGTGACCTTCCCGTCGAGGCGAGCACCACCAGATTGAAGAGGGGGTGTCGGTGAATCATTATATGGCCTCCGTTTGTCTCGAAATTTCCGTTTTAGCATCCGTTAATGAAGGTAAAAATGCTTCGTAGTCATACATTTATCGGCTCGATAAATTGTGTGACTACGAAGCATTTTTACCCTCGTTAATGGAGGCTAAAACGGAAATTTCGAGACGAACGGAGGCCATGGAATGATTCACCGACACCCCCTCTTCAAGCTGGTGGTGCTCGCCTCGCCGAGAAGGTCACCGTTCGACTGGAAAAGCCGCGGTTTCGGGCCCTCACGATCAGCTCGTAAGTGGCACTTGAATGATCATTTTTTTGAAAGTTATGGTACTCAAGTGAGCCAAAAAAAATTATAGCACTTAAGTGTCCTCCATACAAAAGTTATGGCACCCCGCAAAAATTTTCTCTTCCGATCTTGTCTAGATCTTAAAGCTTCTCTCTCCTATTCCGAGGAGATTTCTATTCCGATCTAGCGTAAATTTTGGAATTTTTGCTCGTATGATTTCGGGATTTTGCTTCTCTCGAGTTTTGTTGATGTACAAGTCTAGTTTCAAAGAAGATCCGAGAAGTTCTATGAAAATTTCGCTCTCACAAGTGTCGAATCGATACTCGTTCAATTTTATTACTCTGAACGGCGATGGTGTTGGGGACATCGAACCTAGGCGCACATTGCCAAAAGGTAAAGCCAAAGCAAACAGACAGAAATCTCGATGTGTGGTCATTACTACATACGAATTTGGTGGTTGACTGCCAATTTTGGTTAGAAGAAGTCATAAATTTGCTCCTTGAGCGAGTGACTCCTAATCTTGTTTTAATAATTCATTTTATTATCCGAAACTTGTTTTGTTTTGAATTGTCTGGGATTTGTCTTGGTTTGCAATTGGACTTTTCCTTATGTTTCCGTAGAAATGAATGAAATGTTACTTTGGCAAAAAAAAAAAATATGTGAACTTTGCATTATTTTTTTCTTATGTGGTCTTATATTTCTAAATTTTGCAGTTGGCTCCTTGAACTTATAGTATTTTACCAATCAGGGTCCCTGATTTCAACAAATTTGGTTGATGTGTCCGAGGAAACCCATAAAAAATATGATGTGGAAAAACTTAGATGTTACCATGGTCAATAAATTTGCCTCGATCAAGCTACAATAATAAAATAGTGCAATATAAAGCTCCGTTTGTTTTGCGGAAGATGAATGATTTGGAAAACATTTTTCGAAAAATGATCGCTTGTATTGCGTGAAATAATTACTCAATAGATAATGTTTTTATTATCGACAACAATTTACATCTAAATATTTTTATGTGCGATGAAAATATCCTTCGTCGATTCATTTTGGGTAAACGATGCAAGCGAACATTTTAGTGAAAATGTTTTTCTAAATCATTCATTTTTTGCGAAATAAACAGAACTTGAAATAAGGCGAATTTTCAATGATAATTATTCTACGATAACACCGATTAATTCCGCATCAGACTATTCGCTACTAAAGATTGGTACATTCTCTTTAATTTGCTGGGATTGGCCATGGAAAGCTGTGATTCGGCAAATTCAAACTGACGTGTTGGACTTTGCTATCCAAAAGTATTACTTGGAAGACAAGATATATCGCCGTCAACAACGTGGATCGATCCATGAGCATAATAGTCCAATATACACCTAGTCCAACTTTCAATCACTTTTTTATTGGAAGCT
This sequence comes from Syzygium malaccense, assembly GCA_031216405.1. NCBI lineage: Eukaryota > Viridiplantae > Streptophyta > Magnoliopsida > Myrtales > Myrtaceae > Syzygium > Syzygium malaccense. The sequence continues at coordinate 12,783,130 of CM062258.1, forward strand.
AATTATTTAAAGGTTGTACTTTTGGCCAATAAAGATTGGTACATCTCTAATACAAGAAAATAATATAGGCGCGTCTATCTCATACAAAATTAATGCTTTAAAAAATATTTCTTTTAAAATGATCGCTCGCATTGTTCTCAAAAATGAATTATCGAAAAATATTTTTATCGCGGACATAGATTATTATAGACAACAATAACATTTTTTTAAGACTAATTGCATTCACACTCGATGCATATAATGTCCTTATCTTCATGTTTATAAACAGGAACCACAAACTCACCAGAGAGCAACCAATCTCTCTCTCTCTCTCTCTCTCTCTCTCTCTCTCTCTCTCTCTCTCTCATGGAGCCAGGCAGCAATTCAAGCAAATCGGAAGTAGCCTACGAGAGGCTTCCGATGATGAGGGTCTACAAAGACGGCCGCGTCGAGAGGCTCTTCGGAATCGACGTCGTCCCGCCATCCACTGACCCCGAAACCGGCGTTTCATCCAAGGACGTCACCATCGCCGTCACCGCCGCCGCCGCAGCCACGGCCACTTCCGAACCCTCCTCCCACGTCATCTCCGCTCGTCTCTTCCTCCCGAAACTCGCAGGCTCCCGAAAACTCCCCCTCCTCATCTACTTCCACGGCGGAGCGTTCTGCGTCTGCTCCCCGTTCACCGCCGCTTACCACGGCTACCTCAACGCCATCGTCGCCGAGGCCCAGGTCGTGGCCGTCTCGGTGAACTACAGGAAGGCCCCGGAGCACCCGATACCGGCAGCTTACGAGGACTCCTGGGCTGCGATCCAGTGGGCGGCCTCGCACTGTGACGGTGGTGGCCCGGAGGCTTGGTTGAACGAGCACGCCGACTTCGGGAGGGTGTTCTTGTCCGGAGAAAGCGCAGGTGAAAATATGTTCATTTCATTGTTTGAGTTAACTTCAGTCATTCAGTGCTTGTGGCCTATTTGTCAAGCAAATGGACAAAGCGATTGACCGAAACAGTCTCCATATACTTTAGTTTGAAACTGCGTCTTGATTTTTTACTTTTGTATAGTATGCACGTGAAGAAAGTTCAATCACAAGTTAACATCCAAATTGAGCAGGTGCCAATATTGTTCATAACATGGCGATGGCGGCCGGGAATCCCGAGCTCGGGCTAAACATACGGCTTCTTGGAGTCGGGCTAGTCCATCCTTTCTTCTGGGGTTCCGATCCGATCGGGTTGGAGGTGCTGCATCCGGACAGGAGGGCCGAAGTGGACTGGCTATGGCCTTTGGTCTGCCCGTCCAGGCCGGACGAGGACGAGCCGTGGGTCAACCCGATGGCCGACGGGGCTCCGAGCTTGGCGGGGCTCGGGTGCGGGAGGGTGCTGGTGTGCGTGGCGGAGAAGGATGTGTTGAGGGACAGGGGGCGGCTGTACCACGAGGTGTTGGGCCGGAGCGGGTGGATGGGCGTGGCGGAGATCATGGAGACGGAAGGGGAGGGCCACGGGTTCCATTTGTTGCATGACTTGGGTGCTGAGAAAGCTAAGGATTTGATCCGTCGGCTGGCGGCTTTCCTCAATAGAGACATGCCGCCCTTGATGTCTTCTTAATCCCGAAAAGTCTCGAACTTATGTCCCATTCTGTGGAAGACGGGGCGGAACATTTTCATTGACTAACAATGAATTACATCTCTTTGCGGGTGACGAGTGACGAATTAGGAACGAAAGTTGGCAATTTACCAGGATAATTTAGATGTTGTAACATGGGTGTTTCCACCTACTGGGGCCTCCTCCGCGCATCTCCATCCCATGGAGCGAGCTGCGAGGATACACTTCTTGTTTTATCATATCAGTACCTATACGCCTTGCATTTCCTCAGTTTGTTATATTTTTCTCGAGCCCAGTATTCGACTCTATTCTCTAAATGTCTTACATTCAAGGAACGTCGAGGTGCCCACGATACCTCGTCAGGGTGACGAGTGACGAATTAGGAACAAAAAAGTTGGAAATTTACATAGGGTAACGTTGGCACGATGCCTTTAAAGTAGCGTGATGGGATTGGCTCCCACGAGGGCAGTCTCTTTTGACTAGTTGCTCGGATCAATTTCAGATTTTAAACTTGCCGGGCCAACTCCGACATCCATATAGCAAAACAGGCAATGGGGGAATAATATTTTTTAGTCCCGCTTTTGCCGAGAATTACCTTCACGCAACATTTGATTAGGTGAAATCGCCCCGCCACACATGGTCACATGGCTTGCATTATGGCCAATGGCCATGATGCGAATGAAACACATAGATGTTTCGAAAAAACAGAAGAAGAAATTTGGACAGAGATATTTTTGGTGGACAATGAGAAATGACGTGGATATGGATGCGGACGCGGACGCGGCCGCTGAAGACTTTTCGGACCTTTCGGACCGAGAAAATATTAGGTAGGACTCGTATTCCACCGTGGCAAAAAACGAGTATCCCAGCGCGCGACACGTGTTGTCGGGCCCCACCCGGTCAGACCTCCAATATTTTGAAAATATAGCGCCTCTCTCCTCTCATCTCTCACACTCTCGCGCCCCAACCCCTCTCTCTCCTCCCGGCTCAGAACTCGGCGCTCCCTCCGACTCTTCCGACGCCTTCGCCTCCGCCTCCGCCTCCGCCTCCGCCGACGACACTGACACCGATGCCGACGCTCCTCTACGCGCTCGCGCTCCCAACCTCTCTCTCCTCCCAGACGCGACGCCTCCGACGCCGGCGCCTTCTGCACTCTGAGAACTCGCGCTCCCTCCGACGCGACAGCTTCGACGCCACCTCCGATGCCGACGACGAAGGCCTACGGCCCTAGCCCTAGCCCTAGCCCTAGCTGACGCCGACGTTGACGTCGACGACGAAGCCCGATGCCCTAGCCGCCGGCCCAGGCCTAGCCGACGCCGACGCCATCCGCCTCAACTAGCTCTGCACCTCTCGACGCCGACGTCGACGCTGACGCCGTCGCCCTAGCCCTAGTCGACGCCTTGCAGTTGTCACCGCCGTCCGACGAAGCTGTGCCACGCCCCGCTCCGCCCTAGCTTCGAGAGGTACAGATTTGAACTGATTCAGCGTTTTATTCCCGTGTGCAGACTCTGGATGCTGTTCAAAATGACCTGTTTGAAAGGCATTTTGAATTGTGTTAGCATTGAGTATTCCTTTAAAGGGTGGCATTTTATTCGACTTTCAATAAAACGTTTCTCTCTGCGTCTGCTGACCAATTGTGATTGTTGTGACTACTGTTGCTATTGCTGCTGTATTCCGTCTGCCCAATTTCTAGCATGGTATTGTTATCTGCATAAAAAAAGTAAAGGAGGAAGCAGAGGTAAGGAGCTTAGTTGGGTGTTTCTGATGTAGTTACTTTGATTTTTTAGGAGATTGCTTCTCGTCTGAGACTTCTTCCAGGTTCAGCGAGGCATTTTGGCATAAATGCCAATGTTAATAGCGTATTGTCTATGGCGGACATTGTTCTTTATGGTTCTGCACTTTTATTGTAAGTTACAGTTTAGGCTCCTCAAATTGCCTGAGCCATCCTCTTTACTTCGCAGCTCTTCATAATATGATTGACAGAGCAATTAGTATAGTCACTCTAGTGAAGAATTTGATTTCCGATTAACATTTGTGGCAGACAAAGAGCGAGATTGTTCTGACCAGCTGCTTCCTGCATATTATCATGTAGCCTTTGATGGGGCGCTTTATTTGCTGATGTTAATTGCGAGCCTAACAAAATGTCTACATATTTGGGGCATATATTTGCACAAGTGTGGCATGAGACTTGATACTTGTTGTAATTCGTTTTGCACATTTCATCTTATATTTTGTTGTGATATCGTGTTGGACTATTCTCTATTGAACAACTGCTTCAAATTCCTATCTCGGCATTTGTTTTGAGAATGGTATGCCCAGTTATGACTGTTATTCATGCAGGTTTGAAGTCATGAGTACCAACTTGCTCCCAGTGGCTATGTTGGATACCTCTAGGTGAAGGTGGGAAGATATCGCCATGGAGACACTAGTGGTATAGTGTGGCATCTGTATTGTTTTTTGTTTCGTTCGCTGTTGAATATAATTTGCATTTGCTCTTGATGTACATTAATGGAATGTGCTTGAAGTTGACATATGTCAGAACTAGTTGGTGCTAGCAGATCCATTTTTTGAAGGTCAACCTGTAAGAGTAACTTCCAGATTTTAGTGTTCAAATCTAATTTATCAGAGTTTCACTTTTTAGACTGACTCCTTTGTAGTCAGAGGAATCTTAATATATTGACCTCTACGTTTAAAGTTCCTGGAGGGAGGCATGATTCTGTTTTTCATTCTCAAGAGTCTTCTGGGAGCTCTTCAAGGTGACTCTATTTCAATGTGGAGCTAATTTCTATTTGCTGTTGCATTCATCTATTCATGCCATTGTGTGTTGATCTTTGCTTGGTTGATATACCTTGGGGAAGAAGCATTCTCCTTTTTCTTGATGGTTCTTATGCTTTGAACATGTAAATACTGGTATGCTTGTTTTGGTTTTGAGTGAGGAACATGTACATTTATGTGAACTCTCTTTCTTGATGAGAAAGGTTTTTCTTGGTATATTTCCTTCTTAGATTTGCTTATTCAAGCATTATTACAGCGCTTTGAAGGCTTTGTCAGATTACTTTTATGGTTCCTTCCAAGCTTGTGACATGAGCATTTTACGGCTTCCACATTTCCCCCTTCGTTTTGGTGTCTTCTTTTCAGTTTGTGTTTGCTTGGCTTACTTGTGTTTTGTTTGCAAATTTTGATGATGCCGCATCTCCCCTGCCTTCTTGACCCCCCTCAACTTTCGGTGATTCGAGCTGTTCTGTGGAGAATCTGAATGGAAGTGATCGAATTATTCGCGTTGATTAGATGGTGTACTGTTTTTACCACTTTCACTTATTTGACCAGATGGCATTTGCTTGATGTGGCCGCAGTGCATCTGTTAGGTATGAACCGGTCTTCTATTGCTGTCATATTGTTCTTGGTTGTCCTTGCTTTCGATTTAAAAGGGGCACGTTTTAATGTTTTCCTTCTGTTTTAAAACATGTATTGGGAAAATAATTTGTATGAGCTTTTTAAAGCGATATGCTTCGTACCCACCATTGAGCGAGTAGGAAAACACAATGTCCACTAAAGTATCAATTACTTGAAGCATGTTTTGGTGCCTAGCAAAATCAACTTCCCACTTTGCCACTCAGCAATCGGAAGTGCAAAATGTCAACAAAAAGTAGCATAATATACAAGCAGCAACACCCTATCCAAGGTTTACCAATTATTCTTTACACGTTGAACATAGTCAAGACAACTTGATTGCACTATGTCACATGCTTCCATCTTGTGGAAAACCTTTATCAATGCTACAATAAACTTTACATGAGAGAGAGAGAGAGAGAGTAGGAAAAAAAATAAACATTATATTTTCAAGAAATTGGAATCCTTTAAGAAGAGGTCTCGCAAATAAAAACCCCGTGCGTCGACACCTACACGTTTTGAATTTACTCGGGCCCGAACCCGTTATTCTCCGGTTTCAACTTTGCATCGGTAGGCTGAGGAGGCGGAGATTGCTCCTCGGCAGGCGCGGAGGACTGGATGGGTCTTGAACTGGACCAAGATCATCATCATGTTGTCACATCCCTCGACAGTCATAGTGGACGGTGCCAAACATCTGTCTAGAACTGTGTCGCACACCGCAGACAGCTTGGTTTCTTGCGTTGCACATAAACCAAAATGAAGATGCAAAGATCATGTCGCTCTCGGACAAGCATCTATATGAGCATAAGCAACTTACCAACTTCAGCCGGTCATGTATGAAATCCACTAGCTGCTGGCTCGACATGCAATCCCTGAACCAAAGTGAAGAAAAATCACATGACCATCTCTTTCCTCCCCCCACCGCACCCCCCCCCTTTTTGACCATGACATGATCATCTTAACTTAAGGTACATGCCGATAATTGCATTTCGCATACCGCCGTGCTGTAAAAGAATCAATCTAATGACACATGAGCGCAAAATAACTGTGTTTACAAAAGCATCATCTACATGGAATCAGATAACCTTGAGATTTACATGTGAAGCATGATACTAATGGACCCTTCCTCAAATTATATCATGGAGGTTATTTGGTTTAATCAATGCAGACCTCAAATCAAGCACGTTCTATTCCATTCACGCACACAAAAACTTGGATTTCTTAATAATAAAAGGGGGAGCAGAACGTAAGGTAAAACTTAATCATTGAATACAATCCACAGACTACTATGTATGGCAAAATCTTCTGCTTTAATGTTAGATAAGCAAGACATGAAGAATGTCGACATATACCAGATTCCATCAAATGCCAGCACAATGAAATCGTCGTCGTCACAAAGCTCCACCTAAAGATGAAACAGTAAAAAGAAAGGGTTAGAAGTAGCACCTATATAAATCCAACAAGATTAAAGACTAAAATGAGGCACAGCCACACCAAAGTCCTAGTTAAACACTATGTGATAACAAAGAGAAACGAAGGAACTCTAAATCAAGAAATCTCCGCAACTACCACTTTTGCAATAATGTACCTAGAAAACAAAAGAGTGATCGTTTGGAACTATACATACAGTATTTATATCTAGGGTTGGCAGTTACAATTTGCTTCTCAACAGGCAAAAATTTGTTCTGCTTGAATTCCATATCACCTGCAATATGTGGAAAATGGTATGCTTAAATTGCTAAAATTGCAAAGTGGTGTTTATCAATGCCACATGCTGCATAATAAGTTCCACTGCCGATGCGAAGAGTCAAATTTGCCAATCACACCAACAATGCGAAAAAATAGAAATGAATAGACACAAATGGAACCTAGAATCAAATACGTGATATTCACAATATAAGCATGTAACATAAAAAATCCCAAGGGAGAAGGAAGTACCTATAGCCCTGGCAAGATTCAAACTTTCATTAACTTGTCCGGCATGGATGAACCCTCGGCTTTTATAATCCTCTCCTTTTCAGCCTCATATTCAGGTTTATGGTCTTGAGAAATATTTTATGCCTTTTCAAGGAGAATCCAAGATAGAATGTTACAGTTCGTGTACTACCTCTATCCAGATATACAGGAGACATACTACGTCTACCAATCAGAATATCTTAACCACCACAGCAAATTTTAAGTTATATGGTGTCCTTAGTCATCCATGGTGCAGAAGTTAAACATCATCTTTAATAAATCAATCCAAGATAATAGATACTCAAAAAAGGCATGCAAATGCATGATGACCTTTTCCAATAAATACAAGAAAGATTTTGAGATGTGGCTTTAAAATCCTACCTGACCCTGCCTAGATATGACACATCGAGAATCACCAGCATTCGCAACAACAAGATGGTTGTTTCTAACAATTGCAACACAGGCTGTCCTCCCAGAAGTTGGTCCAGAGAAATCAGAATGAGACCCCTGACAAAATGCCAAAAGGACGATGTCAGTATCACTGCTGTGAACTATCAATAGAAATTTAAGTAACAGCTAGGACTACAATGATAATGAGGAAACTCTCGATGTATGGCTTGCTGCACCTACATCCTCAAAAGCCCAATCATCAATCCGGCCGTTAACGTCACTGCCCTTTGGAGACCATATAAGCCCTTCTATCATACCAGAGAACTTGTTTATTTTGTCACCAAGAACAGCTAGCTCCCTCCACCCTCTTTGGCCACGCATCATCTCATCCATTCTGCAAAAGCAAAACCAAGCAATCCCAGTTTTGAACCATAATGTTTCAACAAAACTATGCACGTGAGTTTGTCTTAGATAAAATATATGCAGCCAAACTAATCATCCCGATAGAGTCTCTTAAAATTCAACTTTGTCCTGCGGATCTCAACATAATATGATTCATCAGGCATTTTCTGTGGTACAGAAGCAATACTTAGCGAACTTTCATCATCTAACCAGACACTATGATCGAACATTTATTCCAGAAAAAAGCATTGAAGTTTTCAACCCATTTTTGGTCAGAATATTTGAGTATAGGTCGAGTGTTCACACCACCACACTCTGTTTTATAGTAATTTTGCCTTTTACTCTATTCCTCCATTGCTCGTTTGACATAATTATGTTCACATTCTGCATATTACATGTCACACTCAACTTACATACAAGAGGCAGCACTGCAATATCTTGACTCAGATTTTGGTCTAATTTATACAATTGTTTTTTTTATATTAGATTATCTATAAATTTCACAAACACTTAACAAGGCCAACAAAAAGTTAAATTTTGAAGTTCTATCATTTGAAGCAGCAATCCATTTTGTCTTTTGACTTGTCAACTGTTATTTACAATACAAGAATGACATGAAAGATTAGGATGCCGTGTAACCGAAGGAAGACCTGCATGTTTGGTTATAATCAGATCATTGAGGACCTACATCTTAAATCATAAAAAAAAATAGACAAAGCTGCAAAGAGAAAGAAAAAGTTAAGCGAGCAACTATGCCCTCCATTTCATGTGTTAACTTTTGGGAACTAAATGATTTAGCCATACATATTCTGCACCCTATCCATAACAAAGCATGCTTGCACTAGAGATCAAAGTCACACAAGCAATAACCACATACTAAAACTCAAAAAAACCTTAAATATCAATGAGCAGCAACCTGAAAAATGCCTTCTGAACAAAAGTTCCAATGTCTCCAGCTGAATAAGCCTCGTCCTTCAAAACCTGCTGGTGACGATATTTGGCACAAAACTTGGCAACCACCTTACCTGCAAGTGATGGAAAATTGTAGCTCTGGCGTAACAATCGATCTTGCGGACAAAAAAAAGAGAGTTCAGAAAAGTTATTGAAATTGAGAGTATACCAAAAGCATGTCGTTACCTCCGTGGCCATCATAAACACCAAAGAACAAGCTGGAAGAGTCCAGATTGGGATAGGCAGCATGCTAGTAGCAACATATACAGTAGTAGTAACTAAGCAACATCATAAATGCAAAATAACATTTCATCTGTTACTTAAGAAAGAAAAAGATATTTCACATAGTGCGCAAGACAAAATTACCTCTGATTCAGCCATCCGATAAATATACACCCAAATCGAGACCAAATTGGGATTAAAATGACACCAAGTCAGTCCCGACCAGCAAGCTTTAAAGATAATTCCAGTTTGTTTCCCAGTCAACAACTCGGGTTGCTGCTGCAGTTGATGCTGAATCTGCAATTGAATCAGAAGAACCTTCCTATTCAGTATGCATGCCCATCATCTTAAAATGGGAAGGTCTAAACACGTGTATCATTATAAAGAAGAGGTTTCAAACATGAGCCTGAGCAAAGCCTAAGTTCGATCTGAGCATGAGACTGTAAACATAAAGAGTCAATACAGACTTCCCAACTGCCTCTACTAAATTAACAACAGCAATGTTTAAGTTCTCCATACAGCAATTAATCTTTCCTCTCGTCAAGAGCATTAGAAGACAAACTCAATATCATGACTTCTTGTTGACACCTAAATTTTGGCGCATCACTTAGTGTAATTTGCATAGAAAATTAGGGATTAAATTTTTAACCCCTAAACAAAAAATATTTAAATTGCATAACATATAGTTTAAATTCATTTTAGATTAATTACATTTTGCATCGGACTAGCGGTGACGAACGAGCTTAAATTTTATTGAATGGGACTCGGCTCGCTTGGAATGCAAGGGCCGGGAATTACAAGTCAAACGGGCTCAGTTGTTTTATTTTAGCTTAATTCAGCCCATTATCATTAATTAATTCAGCCCATTTAAATTAAAGCCCAAGCCTAAGCCCATTAGGACTAGAGAGCCCATCTAGAGAGCCCATCTAATTGACCTAGATTAGCGCTATATATACATTATTAGGTCAGGATTTTAGGGGGATTTTTTCATATCAGAATTTTTAGAGTGTGAGACTGAGAAAGAGAGAGAGAAGGAGACCGGCCGGAGCCCCCCTCCCACACGGCCAGAACCACGCCGACCGCCTGCTGCCGCGCCTCACGCCGCGCGACGCCGCTGCTGCTGCGCCTCACGCCGCGCGACGCCGCTGCTGCTGCGCCTCACGCCGCGCGACGCCGCTGCTGCTGCGCCTCACGCCGCGCGACGCCTGCCGCTTCCCGCGCGACGCCGCTGCTGCCGCTTCTCGCCGACGCCGCTCCCTGCCGCTCCTGCTTCCCGCCGACGCTGCTGCTGCCGCTCCACACCGCCTGCTGCTGCCGCTTCCCGCCGCCGCGCCTGCTGCCGCCGCTCCCTGCCGCGCCTGCTGCCGCCGCTCCCTGCCGCGCCTGCTGCCGCCGCTCCCTGCCGCGCCTGCTGCTGCGCGACGTTGCTCCCCGCCACTGCACGCTGCTGCCCAGACGTCTTTGCCGCACGCCGGACGTCCCCCTGCCGCGCCTGCTGCCGCCGCTCCCTGCCGCGCCTGTCACCTGCTGAGCGCCGCTCCCTGCTGCGTGCTCATCGCTCGCTGCCCGCCGTGCTTCGCTTCCCGCTGACGCTGCTGCTGCCGCTTCCTGCCGACGCCGCTGCTGCCGCTCCACACCGCCTGCCGCTGCTGCTTCCCATCGACGCCGCTGCTGCCGCCCATCACGCCGTGCGCTGCCGCCCTGCTGCCCTCTGTTGCTGTGTGCTGCCGCCGCCGCGCATCACCACCGCGCGACACTGCTCCCTGCCGCGCCTCGCCGCTTGCTGCCGCTGCTCCCGTCGCGCATCACCGCCTGCTACCGGAATTTGGCAGCACACCGACGCCGCTGCTGCCGCCCCCTCCGGTGCCTTGCCTGTACCGCTGCTGTCCGGACGGCCACGCCGCGAGCCATCGTCGCTCCCAACACCGCGCCGCCGGTCCACCGTTTGCCGCTCATCCCGATCCGCAATCCCGATCCGCGAGTTCAAATTTGGAAATATTTCGAAATTAGGTAAGGATGTTATCCAATATTTTCAGAATATTTGGTTTCTTAATTTTTGGATGTTTGAATATTCTGTGAATATTGTGTGGATTGCTAGATATCTTAGGATAATGTTTGCCTTGTTCGCAATATTCGAAAATATTCAAAATTAGGAAACTTTCCTAATTCAGCAACGTATCTGGACAACTATCCGACCTTATCCCTAAGGTATGATACGTGACGATACGGAGAATCATTATCCTATCCATAATCACTTGGGTACGATAATGAATTTTATCTGCTTTCTAAATTTGAATGATCGACTTTCCGTCAATATCTGTAACCCTATAGATATAACCGATAGTTCGATTTTTGTGCCTAATCCGAGTTTGAAACGAATCTTGCGGATCGCGTGGCTGTTTTAAATGTGGATGCTATCTCTGTTTAAATTGTCTTTCCTTTTCAAATAAAAAAGAAAATTCAAAAAAATATCAGTTAGGATTTGAATTTGAGTTTTGCATGTTTAGGAATCCTAAATATATCTAGTCGATAGAGTAATTATTTAATTTAAATTAGGATTTGAGATAATCTATTTCCTAGTTTAAATTAAGTAATATTCTAATCTTAATAGATTATTTAGGTTATTTTTAATTCCGAATTTTCATGAAAAATCCAAAAAAAGAATGAATTGTTTTATGGCAGATTAGGATAGATTGCATTCTTAATTTAAGTAATTTATTATTTCGAATTTTAATAAAAATCCCAAAAATAAGTCATGTTAGGATATGTTAAGTCATCATAGGTTGCATGTTAATTTAGGCATATTTTTATTCCGAAAATACCAAAAATAAATCATTTGCCCGTCATCAGAATTAGGTCACGTCGTCGCATGACATATAGTTTGCATGCTAGGTTGCATTACTTGCATGTCATTTTTGCACGTCATTGCATGTAGATTAGGTTTCATTTAAATAAGCGAAAATCCAAAAATTGAGTGAATTCCTTGTTAATTAGAAATCATATTAGGTTATTGATGTGATTTTCTAGCTAACAATGCAGATGCTTACGTTGCTTCGAGGTAAGTAATTCTCCCAATCTTGCAATTTATTTAATGTTTTGATTATTGGGTGTTACTTTGGTGGTTTGCGCACCCGCATGAACACCTTACATGTTAGTAACTAAGTTAAAATGGATTCAGATTGCTTGCCAAAACATTTTTGAAAAGAAAAGGTACCGAAAGGGCGTTAGACTAGATCTAGCGTAATCAAGTCCCCGGGCTTAGAATATCTGGTTCGTAGGAATAAAACATACCTCCCTATGTTTTATTTAGGTTTCTAATCGACCTACCACAAATAGATTAGTGGCGACTCCAAGCATGAAAACATTTGCATGTTAAAAACTTAAACCCTAAGTTGCGAATTGGTAGGGCTTGGGAGGGCCCGAGTTAGGATTATTCTTAACAATCCATTAGCCTAAGAAGGAAATTTTAGGTCGCGACACTTCTGATATAGAGGGTACAAGTGTAATGAATACTCTGTAATTCTACACTTCACATCACGATTTCAAAAGCAAAGGAGCAAAGAATAATTCGACCGCATGCTAAATGTAAGAACGGAAGCAATTGTTCAATAGAGAATAGTCCAACACGATATCACAACAAAATATAAGATGAAATGTGCAAAACGAATTACAACAAGTATCAAGTCTCATGCCACACTTGTGCAAATATATGCCCCAAATATGTAGACATTTTGTTAGGCTCGCAATTAACATCAGCAAATAAAGCGCCCCATCAAAGGCTACATGATAATATGCAGGAAGCAGCTGGTCAGAACAATCTCGCTCTTTGTCTGCCACAAATGTTAATCGGAAATCAAATTCTTCACTAGAGTGACTATACTAATTGCTCTGTCAATCATATTATGAAGAGCTGCGAAGTAAAGAGGATGGCTCAGGCAATTTGAGGAGCCTAAACTGTAACTTACAATAAAAGTGCAGAACCATAAAGAACAATGTCCGCCATAGACAATACGCTATTAACATTGGCATTTATGCCAAAATGCCTCGCTGAACCTGGAAGAAGTCTCAGACGAGAAGCAATCTCCTAAAAAATCAAAGTAACTACATCAGAAACACCCAACTAAGCTCCTTACCTCTGCTTCCTCCTTTACTTTTTTTATGCAGATAACAATACCATGCTAGAAATTGGGCAGACGGAATACAGCAGCAATAGCAACAGTAGTCACAACAATCACAATTGGTCAGCAGACGCAGAGAGAAACGTTTTATTGAAAGTCGAATAAAATGCCACCCTTTAAAGGAATACTCAATGCTAACACAATTCAAAATGCCTTTCAAACAGGTCATTTTGAACAGCATCCAGAGTCTGCACACGGGAATAAAACGCTGAATCAGTTCAAATCTGTACCTCTCGAAGCTAGGGCGGAGCGGGGCGTGGCACAGCTTCGTCGGACGGCGGTGACAACTGCAAGGCGTCGACTAGGGCTAGGGCGACGGCGTCAGCGTCGACGTCGGCGTCGAGAGGTGCAGAGCTAGTTGAGGCGGATGGCGTCGGCGTCGGCTAGGCCTGGGCCGGCGGCTAGGGCATCGGGCTTCGTCGTCGACGTCAACGTCGGCGTCAGCTAGGGCTAGGGCTAGGGCTAGGGCCGTAGGCCTTCGTCGTCGGCATCGGAGGTGGCGTCGAAGCTGTCGCGTCGGAGGGAGCGCGAGTTCTCAGAGTGCAGAAGGCGCCGGCGTCGGAGGCGTCGCGTCTGGGAGGAGAGAGAGGTTGGGAGCGCGAGCGCGTAGAGGAGCGTCGGCATCGGCGTCAGTGTCGTCGGCGGAGGCGGAGGTGGAGGCGGAGGCGGAGGCGAAGGCGTCGGAAGAGTCGGAGGGAGCGCCGAGTTCTGAGCCGGGAGGAGAGAGAGGGGTTGGGGCGCGAGAGTGTGAGAGATGAGAGGAGAGAGGCGCTATATTTTCAAAATATTGGAGGTCTGACCGGGTGGGGCCCGACGACACGTGTCGCGCGCTGGGATACTCGTTTTTTGCCACGGTGGAATACGAGTCCTACCTAATATTTTCTCCTTTCGGACCAGCAGAATTTTCCGAGTGCTGGTCCCGGACAAGATTCGTGTTGCGCTCGATAGAACGGGAGCCTCGGGATCTATGTATTGTTTGGGCGTGTTTCAGAGACACTTTTCTATTTTGTTGTCTATTTCCTCATTATTTTAGGTTGTTTAGTTTTCCAAACCTCTTAATTGCTTAAGGTTGTTTTCGGGTTTTCTTATGCAATCACTTACATTACGTTTGGTATTCGGGATACAATTCTGGTGTTTGGTTCGTGCACAGGACAAGATAAACTCGGATAGAAAAGTGATATAGCTCGAATAAAAATATTCCACGGGGGAGGTGGAATAAATGTGGATAGAATTTCTAATATTCATAATATAAAAGTTATTTTTTCGAATAACAAATTCCTTAAATTAATAAAATTAATTTGAATATAAATTATATTTAATATAACAAAAAAAATAACAACAATTTCGTTTTTATTTACTCATACTTTTTTTATATATTCGAATTTCTTTATATCTTATGATATATATATTCAATATAAAAATATATATTTAGTATTTATATTTATTACATATTTTAGGTATTTTAGTATTTTAGGTGTATATTAGTATAGTTTACTATTCAATAGAATTTTATTAGAGAATGATGGAAAGGGAAAAAAGAAATAAAAAAAGAAAGGAAAAAATAATAAAACATAAGCAAATAAAAATGAAGTAGGCAAGAGTGTCGTGTGATTTTTATCATCTCCGTTTGTGCAATTTTTAGGTTCATTTATATTGATACATTGTTCATACCAAACAACGGAGATGATGGGAAATGAAAATATTTAGTTTTATTATTGTGATTCATTTAGAATATTACAAATTCTTTGGATTTCATATCATATCCTATCAAATCCTATTATGATTAGAAATTCAGACGACCAAACGAATTCTTAAATTTTTGTGGAGTTTTTATTTATTCTTTTTAATGTTTCACACAGTTGATCTCTTTTTAGAATATAGAAAACCGGGAAATTTGTCGGTCTTTGTGCATATACATTTCTGAGGTACAATTGAGAGTTGAGACTCACGCTTTCTTACCACTCCATTAGATGGTATAAAAGCAGTACCCAGAGCATTTGTCAATTAAAAGAACTGCAGTTCTATGACTATCAAGTTGTTATTCCTGGGTCTTATTATCAGTGTTGTCGGTCCCCACCTAGACGAGGAGAAAGTTAAGACCATCCGAGCGCAGCCTACCCTGAAGACGGGTCATTCTATAGGTCAGTGAAGTGCGGAGTTTTCGTGGCCTCGCGACATTCTATAGGCACTTTATTCGCAATTTCAGCACCGTTATGGCGCCAATCACTGAGTGTGTAAAGAAAGGGATGTTCAACAAGGTGAAGATGACGAGGTCAGTTCTGCTACAATTTGAAGAAAAACTATGTTCAGCACAGGTTTTTACTGTACCTGACTTCAGTAAGCTGTTTGAAGGGGACTATAATGTGTCTGGAGTGTGGATTGGTGTGGTGCTGTCACAAGAGAAGAGAGTTGCGGCATTTTTCACCGAGAATCTGAGTGACGGGTATTGGCAATAATATACATTCGACAGAAATTTTATGCAGTCACGCGTGCCTTGAAGCGTTGGGAGCATTATCTGATTGCTAATGAATTTATTTTGTATTCACGTCGTGGAGCCTTGAAATATCTGGGCAGTCAGAAGCTAATTAGCAGCGATATGCGTGCTAAAGGGTGCATATTTCTGCAAAAGCTCCCGGGTAAATTACTGTGTCAATCTGATACTTCGAACTGGGTTACTGATGCGCTAAGTAGGCGAGCTGCATTGATTACCACTCTCAGAAATGAGGTCTCGGGTTTTTGGATATATGCAGGATTTATATAACGAGGATGACGCTGCTGGAAAGGGCACTCTTTTTCTCGCAAAAGGTTGAGTGTTCGAATCCCGGGCGTCGCAGGGTGACTGAACCGGTGCACGTGTGTGGTGGCGAGCACGTGTCACCCCCAGGGTTTACCTCCCGGCTGTCGGCCGTGCGGGGGTTCCCTGGGTTATCATATATATATATAAAACGAGGATGATAATTCCCAGGATGTCTGGGAAAAATTGAAGCAGAAACAACCAGTTGGCGACTTTCATATTTCTAATGGGTTTCTAATGAAGGGTAGTTAGCTGTGTGTCCCGTGTACATCCTTGCCGGAGAATCTGACTTGAGATTCGAATGGTCGTGCAATAAGGTCCTGAAAAGACAATGGTGGCAGCAAAGGAGTGATATTACTAGCCACTATCGAAACGAGATGTCGGGCTGATAGTGCGGCAGTGTTATGTGTGCCAAACAGCAAAGGGACATGCCCAGGACACGGGGTTGTATATGCCCCTACCAATTCTTGACAATATTTGGGAAGACCTTTCTGTGAATATCGTGTTTGGTTCTGTCACAGACTCGTCGCCTTTGTGGTTGGTGACAGGTTTTCCAAATGGCGCACTTCATTCTGTGCAAGAAGACATCTGGTACGAAGCACGTAGGGAAATTATTTCTCTCTGAGATTGTTCGCCTCACCAGAGTGCCTAAATCCGTCACTTTAGACATTGATACTCGCTTCCTCAGTCACTTTGGGTGGAAGTTCATGGTGTCTGTTTGGGTGCTTCTTGAACTACAGACGGAGTCGGTGAATCCTACCCCGGGAAACCTGATCTGAAGTAACGTGGAGATAGGCTGAAACAATGGGATTTGGCTCTAGCTCAGATGGAATTCGCTTACAACAATATTGTATGTTCATCGATAGCGAAGTCTCCTTTTTTGCGCGGTTTATACGAAAAGCCCTTTTCGTGTTCTTGATGTGATTCACTCCCTGAGCGCACCACGAAGAGCATTGCAGCCCAAAACTTGGTGAAACAGGTGCAGTCGACACGGACTGAGGTGAAATAGAAACTCGATGAGGCCAATGCCAAGTATAAACAAGCAACCGATCGACACCGACCATGGTTTCGTAACCATCATCTTAATCCCGACGAATAATTGAGATAGAATCCGTACCTATTGATGTTAAAGTAACAATAAAATTGATTGCTGTGTTGACAATACCTTCATGAAAAAAAGGAAACAAAAATCAACAGGCGTGAGTTATGGTGGGTCTGCCTGAACTCAAGAAAGAAGACCTCTATGTGAATACCTCGTTAAATGCTAGCAGGCGCATGAAGAAGAATGAAGACAAAAGATGCAAGCATCTAATGAAGAAGAGCTACGGGAGGATGAAGACAGAGAATGCCAATAAAGACCATTAAAGAGTTCTCGGATTGCCATGCTCGTCTCCAAATGCATTTATCGTATTGACTTTGTTTACGTGCTTTTGTTAACTCCGTGGACCTTCTCGTTTCCCTCATCTAATGTTGTCAGCGTCTGTCCACTATAAAAGGCCGTGAAGTTCATATTCGTAGAATACACCGAAGCCAAAGCATTTGCATTTCAATAAGTTCTCCCTCCATTCGTGCTCTCGTTCCAAATTTCCAAAGTTGTTATTCATTCCTTTCGGTCCAACAATCCCGTCATCGATCTTGTTTTCTTTCGTGTGCAGTAGGTGGGCAAGAAAATGAGCAGGCTTTAAGATTCCGGTACTGATTCACCGAGAAAACAACGGTCGCATGGTGCCAAAGAAAATTGTCGCTCGACCTGACGCAAAAGGAGGCCCTATCGGATCTGCATTCCGCCAAAAATCACCTGTCAACCCAATGTAGTTTAGCCTCCAAGTTGCTCCTTTACATCTTCTGTTCAAGCCTCTTCCATAGCAGTGATGCACGAGCCAGCAAACTCGATGACGACAAGCTCAACGTACCTCAACTCTCATGGAGGAGACAAGGAGAGCTCGCCGCTCTCTGCAAATTGCCCAAAAAGACACACAGGGAAACATAGAAAAAGGAAAAGAGTTTCATACGAGGCTCTTTGCTGTCGCAACGAAATTGCTCGAGGCCTGGCATATGTCTTCCCCGTAGTTTCTGGACGGAATTGATTGTTGTTTTGACTTTTCATTCGTGGCCCAAATGCAGGAGAAAATATTGGGTACCATGTAGGGTTCATTAACGGTAAAAACGCAGTGAAATATACAGAACCCTAGACAGAATCTATGCGTATATTGAAATCGAGATAGAAGTTCTACGTACCTTTTGCAAATCGAACGTAAATTGATAATTGATTGTGTTTGGATTAGCACCCCAAGTGTTACGCCTCTATCGGTATCCACACACGCGAATAGAAGTCTCTAACGATCCAAGTGCTAGCTAAAAATCTTGAAGTTTCTTTTCTTCAACGCCTTTTGATTTTCGATATTCTATTGGAAAAACCACTAGATAGAGAACGATTCTCTATCTATTTATATAGCTTCATTATCCAGTGGAATTAAAAGAAGTGGGCCAAGCGATTTGGGCCCGCCAAACCGTCCACCTTCAATCGTACATTTAATCGTTATCTCATAACGTGTACGACCGCGTAGACAAATTGAATAGAAGAATAAATTAAAATCTACTTCTTATTTTAAATAGATCTCGGTGCATAGAAAATATTAACTCAGTTCACTTTTATGTGCGACCCTGTAGGTTTACTAAACATTAGTAATGTGCTCAAAACCCTTTTTGGCCTATAAGTCATAAGCGGTCTCTAGCAAGACATTATGACTACCTAAGTATAGTAAAGGTCGATTTTCCGACACAACCTAATCCACAATTAATATTAGAGTATCAACCTTGATTGATTCCTAAGGCAGACTACTAACAATCTCCCTTTTGTACTAGAACCAATCATATAAACTAAGTCCCTTTGTCACTTAATTTCCGAGTTAAGCATAAGGCAGGACAAATGTCATCCTTATATAGCTTAAACTCATTTTCCCGATACCGCAGTTAGATTGTCAAAACAAGTAGTTGACTCTTCAACTCACTTGAGCATGGCCATGTATTTCATAGTCTCAACTCTATGGGAGGCCAGGAATCATACCCTCGTTATATAAGAGGGACAAATTCCATCTTGTCTACTCACATCACTCAGCACGATTATCACCTAGTACGGATGACGTTTGGCAATGTTAAAGCATGTCAATCCACATCTAGGGAACCATGGCAGACTCGGGTCAAAGGACTATACTCTATAATTGTGATGAGAAATAGTGATGACATTATATAACAATCTTACAGTATTCTCATAGTGGGTCTGTCCAATACAATGTTCTCTAACATGTATTCCATGTGATCAATTTTATATCTCTATATTCATGACCCGTGAAACTTGATCATCAGTTGAATCACATGCTAGTCTCAAACACCATTTACTTCCCAATATACAATGGCAATTGACTAGGGACATTTAGAATATTAATATCCACTCTATTAATAGAGTTTCACGATCAAATCACGTATTTAAATATCTATTAAGGATATTCAATATTTAGGGGATAAAGATTTTGCATTCGACTATATACTCAAATTAAATCGAAATCAAATACAATATATATGTTATTAATGAACAATGAAAATGTATATCACATATACTCCCACTCAAATCAAGACCAATCACTAATGTGTCTAAGGCCTAAAGCGTTACAATGACGCTCATGCTTAGGTTGTGGAAGAGCCTTCATCAACGGATCAGCTGTATTTAACTCCGTTGCAACTTTGCACATCTTAACATCACCTCTTTCAATGAATTCTCGAATGAGATGATACTTTCTGGGTATTTGTTTGGTCTTATGGTGAGACCTAGGCTCTTTAGCGAAAGCTATGGCCCCATTGCTATCACAATAGAGATCTGCTGGATTTGAACTAGTGGGACTGATTCCCAATTCTTTTATGAACTTTCGAATCCAAACAGCTTCCTTTGATGCTTTTGAAGCAGCAATATACTCAGCTTCTGTCGTAAAATCTGTAAGAGTGTCCTACTTGGAACTCTTCCAGCACACCGCTCCACCATTCACGCAAAAGACAAATCCTGACTACGATCGAAGGTCGTCTTTATCGATTTGGAAACTAGAATCAGTGTAACCACTTACAGTGATATGTTCCTCACCTCCATAGACTAAGAATAAATCCTTAGTTCTTCTCAAGTACTTAAGGATATTTTTTTACAGCAATCCAGTGAGGTTCCTTCGGATCTGACTGGTATCTACTTGTCATACTCAATGCATAAGCAACATCAGGACAAGTGCATAACATAGCATACATGATGGATCCCACAGCTAATGCATAAGGAATCCTACTCATGCAGTCTCGCTCATCTTGTGTTGAAGGACACTGAGTTTTGCTAAGACTTATGCCATGCGTTATTGGGAGAAAACCTTTCTTGGAGTCTTGCATATTAAATCTATTGATGACTTTGTCAATATATGTACTTTAACTCAGTCCAATAAGTCTCTTAGATCTATCTATATAGATCCCGATCCCCAATATATAGTTTACTTCTCCCATGTCCTTCATGGAGAAAAATTTTTCTAGTGATATCTTAACTAACTGAAGCACAGGAATGTCGTTTCCAATGAGTAGTATGTCATCTACATACAACACTAGAAACACAATTGCACTCGTACTAGACTTCTTGTATCCACAAGCTTCTTCTTTGTTTCTGATAAAGCCAAACTCTTTAACAGTTTCATCGCAATGAATATTCCAGCTCTGTGATGCTTGCTTCAATCCATAAATAGAACGTTAAAGCTTGCATATCTTCCCAATATTATCTGGTGATGTAAAGCCTTTAGGTTGTGTCATATACACATCCTCCTCTAGTTTTTCATTAAGGAAAGCTGTCTTTACATCCATTTGCCATATCTCATAGTCATAATATGCAACAAACGCTAGGATAATCCGAATGGACTTAAGCATGGCTACTGGCGAAAAGGTCTCGTCATAATCAATACCATGAGTTTGTTTGAAACCTTTAGCTACTAGCCGTGCTTTATAGATGTGAACATTTCTATGCATATCAGTTTTCTTCTTGAAAACCCACTTGCACCCTATAGGTTTGACACCTTCGGGTGGATCAATCAAAGTCCAAACTTTCTTTTGATACATTTAGTCCATTTCGGATTTCATGGCCTGAAGCCATTTATCAGAGTCTGGGCCCATCATAGCTTCTGTATAAGTCATAGGTTCGTCATTTTCTATTAACAATAGATGACGATGTTCTGTCACGTGAAAACCATATCTCATAGGCTCACAATGTGTTCTTTCAGACCTACAAACTATAGGTGCCATTGGAGTAGACTTTACAACTCTTTGTAGATCTAATTGAGGTTCGTCATAAACTGGAACACCCTCTTGTGGCGCAATAACTTCTTCGAGGTTTACCTTACTCCCATTGGTTCTTTTAGTAAGAAACTCTTTTTCTAAAAAGACACAATTTCAAGCAACAAACACTTTGTTCTCTGATGGATTGTAAAAGTAATATCCTTTTGTTTCTTTAGAATATCCCACAAAGAAGCATTTATCAAATTTGGGTCCAAGCTTATCAGAAAGTAAACATTTTACATAAGCTTCACAACCCCAAATCTTTAGAAAGGACATACTAGGAACTTTTCCTGTCCACATTTCATATGGTGTCTCCTCTACAGCTTTTGATAGACTTCTATTTAGTGTAAACGCAGTTATCTCGAGTGCATATCCCCAGAAAGATAATGAAAGATCTGAATGACTCATCATTGATCTAACCATGTCTAACAAAGTTCGATTTCTCCTCTTAGAAACACCATTCCATTGTGGTGTTCCAGGGGGAGAGAGCTGTAAAATAATTCCACACTTTTTGAGATGGTCATTGAATTCTTGGCTTAAATATTCTTCTCCTCGATCAGATCGAAGAGCCTTGATATTCTTGTCAAGTTGATTCTGTACTTCATTTTGAAATTTCTTGAACTTTTCAAAGGAGTCACATTTATGTTTCATCAAGTAAACATATCCATATCTACTGAAATCATCAGTAAATATAATGAAGTACTGATAACCTTCTCTGGTTGTAGAACTTAGTGGTTCACACATATCAGTATCTATAAGGGCCAATAATTCTTTTGTCCTCTCACTTTGATTAGTAAAAGGAGCTTTTGTCATTTTTCCAACTAAATAAGATTCACATGTATCAAATGATTCAAAATCAAATGAATTTAATAGTCTATCACTATGAAGCTTGTGAATTCATTTCTCATTTATGTGGCCTAATCAACAATGCCATAGGTAAGTTGGATTCAAATCATTAGATTTAAACCTTTTTGTATTTATATTATAGATTGGCACGTCAAGATTTAGAACATATATCCCATCCACAATATGGGCGCTACCATAAAATAATCTATTAAGATAAAACAAACAACTATTATTCTTTATATCAAAATAGAAACCTTCCTTGTCCAAACAAGAAACAGAAATAATATTCCTGCATATAGTAGGTACATAGTAGTAATTATTCAGTTCTAAAATCAGGCCAGAAGGTAAAGTTACATCATATGTTCTTACGGCTAATGCAGCAACTCTTGCTCCATTTCCAACTCGTAGTTCTACTTCACCTTTTGTAAGTATTTTACTTCGTTTTAGTCCCTGCACATCCATACAAATGTGAATACCACAACCGGTATCCAATACCCATGAAGTAGAACTAGTAGTAACATTTACTTCTATAACATAAATACCTGAATCGGAAGTCTCACTTCCCTTTTTCTTCAGATCCTCCAAATATTTCTTGCAATTTCTCTTCCAATGTCCATTCTCACCACAATGGAAGCATATAGCATCAGCAGTCGGACCCGGTTTGGTCTTGGATTTAGGTTTGGGCTTAGTGCCCTTGCCCCTACCCTTGACCTTACCTGGCTTCTTAAATCCTTTCCCCTTTTGAACCATGAGAACATTAGGGGTATGGTTCTTCTTGATATTCTGCTCAGCAGTGTTGAGCATCCCATGCAGTTCAGTCAAAGACTTGTTCAGATTATGCATATTATAGTTCATAACAAACGTGTCATAATCTTGAGGCAATGATTGAAGAATAATGTCAGTAGCCAACTCTTGGCTAATGGGAGAGCCCAGTCGCTCCAGGTTTTCAATATAACCTATCATCTTTATGACATGTGGGCTAACTGAGCTCTCACTTGCTAGCTTGCACTCAATTAAAGTTTTTACCGTTTGGTACCTTTTAGTGTGGCCTGCTCCTGAAATAAATTTTTTAGGTTCATGATCATATCATAGGTATCCATGTTCTCAAACTGCTTTTGAAGGTCTGAGTTCATGGTAGCTAACATTAGACATGATGCATCCAATGCATCATCTTTATGCTTTTGATAAGTATTCCTTTCAGCATGGGGAGCATTGGAAGGAGGTGCATTCTGAGGGAGTAGTTTCTCCAGGACATAATCCTTTTTCTCCTGCTTGAAAACAATTCTCAAGCTTCTATACCAGTCCAAAAAGTTTGAACCATTCAATTTGTCATTCTCAAGGATAGATCGCAGTGAAAAGTGTGATGCAGAGCTACTTGCCATTATCTACAACAAATATGCAAAGTGAATTATTCATTAATATTATTTATAATAAACTCTCGCTATACTTTTATAACATGTGTCCAATAAGTACAGTGGACCAAGATCCATATTTTACCAAGACTCGAGTAAACTTTGATTTACCGGTCAAGACTAAGTTATTTAGGTAGACAACTCTTTGTCAATTGTATTGAATACAACTCTTGATTGTTGGGGTTGACAT
Source organism: Syzygium malaccense (assembly GCA_031216405.1). NCBI lineage: Eukaryota > Viridiplantae > Streptophyta > Magnoliopsida > Myrtales > Myrtaceae > Syzygium > Syzygium malaccense. Next base: position 12,806,780 of record CM062258.1, read on the forward strand.
CTCATATCTTATCCCCAAACACTATGCTTCAAGGCCCAAAACTGTTTTGATAGCCTCGTTAAGTATACCAATCTTGACTTATGGATAATCATTATCCATCCTATTTTATTCAAATAGTTAAAGACACCCTCCTTTGGCAAGCCCATCTATTGACGATTCAAGTCTTAATAGGTGTATGATTGGAAAGGCATCATATTATTACTTAATTTTATTAGGGACTTTTAATGTTTATATAGCGATGAATGTATGTATGTTATAAACATAAACGAAACATCACTTATAATAATAAAGATACGTCAATCATACGGGAACGACTAATTCCATGCGGGGTCGAGGGGCAGCGCCCCTCGCGAGGCCTCGGGGGCAGCACCCCCGAAATCTAGATAGAATTCTTAATTCTGTTTTCTGAGGAGAGCCCCCGAAAACTAGACAGAATTCTCAATTCTGTGTTTTCGAGAGACTATCCGTCGTTGCCGCCTCCCGCGCCCTCGCCGTACCCATCCGGCCGAACACCTTGATGCACCGGCTGACCTGACGCGCCGCCGTCTCCGCCTCGGGCAACATGCCTAGGTGCAACGCCGCCTCTGCCTCGAGCAATAGGCCCAGGTGCGACGCTGTCTCTTCTCATCGTCTCAGCCTCGGGCAACAGCCTAGGCGCGAGCGGAACATGATCGACCCATCCCTACTTCATTCCTTCTCAATTGATCATATCAATTCGTATTTCAAATTCATCTAACCCTAATTTAGACTCTTCAGGCATACATCATGTGTATCAACAATTAGGGTTTCTGATTCAACTTCAATATATCACAAGTGACTCTGATACCACTGTAGGGTTCATCAACGGTAAAAACGCATTGAAATATACGGAACCCTAGACAGGATCCATGCGTATATTGAAATTGAGACAGAAGTTCGATACGTACCTTTTGCAAATCGAATGTAAATTGACAATTGATTGTGTGTGGATTAGAGCCCCAAGTGTTGCGCCTCTACCGGTATCCACACACGCAAACAGAAGTCTCTAAAGATCCAAGTGCTAGCTAAAGATCTTGAAATTTCTTTTCTTCAACGCCTTTTGATTTTCGATACTCTATCGAAAAAACCCTAGACAAAGAACGATTCTCTATCTATTTATATAGCTTCATTATCTAGCGGAATTAAAAGAAGTGGGCTAGGCGATTTGGGCCCGCCAATCTGTCCACCTTCAATCGTACATTTAATCGTTATCTTATAACGTGTACGACCGCGTAGATAAGTTGAATAGGAGAATAAGTTAAAATCTACTTCTTATTTTAAGTAGATCCCGGCGCACAAAAAATATTAACTCAGTTCGCTTTTGTGTGCGACTCTGTAGATTCACTAAACATTAGCAGTGTGCTCAAAACCCTTTTTAACCCACAAGTCATAAACGGTCTCTAGCAAGATATTATGACTACTTAAGTATAATGAAGGTCGATTTTCCGACAAAACCTAATCCACAACTAATATTAGAGTATCAATCTTGATTGATTCCTAGGGCAGACCACTAACATACCCAACGTGCCATGTCAGCAAAATCATAGTCCATTTAGTGATGGACACGTATCGTCAGCCTACGTGTGTCGGCCAAATTTTCAGCCCACCCCTTTTCTCTCGATCTCTCTCCTTCCCCTTCTCTCTCTCCTCGACTTCACCCCTTTTCCCTTGTCTGACCTCAAGCCCTAGCCACCGCCATTGTTCGCCACAGCGAAGAGGACCCTCGGAGTCTCCAGCAACGGGCTCATCGCCGATGGATACTTGTCCCTTCGTGTGCCTCACGGTCGGGAACCTCACACTGAAAATCCCCGTTGCCACCAAGCCCGCCCGCTCCACCTCCACCCATCGTCCTCCCCTTACTTCTGCAAAGTCAAGCTCAAGAGCTTCCCCCTCCAAACCGCCATGGTCGCTTGAAAACGAGTTCGCGACCATGGTTACTTGAGGTCAAGCTCCATGGCCATGGCGGCCGCAAGCCTCGGGCTCGCGCTTCGGTGCCGGGGATGGAGAAGATGTCAGCGACGCCGATTTGGATGAGCTGTTAAGAGGCACACCGTCGTCGTCCGCTTTTGGTTTCCCTGGAGAAGAAAAGGAATTGCAGAGGAAGCCACAGAGAGAAAGTGAAGAGGGAGTCTCGTGAGGGACAGGAGGGGAGAGAGAAAGTGGGCCCCACACAAAAGAAAGTATTCCCGACAGTAGGCCCAGGCGACACGTGTCCATCACTGAGTGGATTACGACTTTGCTGACATGGCACCACTGGAGGTACCCAATATTTTCTCGAGGTAATGTACCGTCATAAATGGAGTAGAGATAAAATAAAATAAGTGAGAACATGTGTTTTTGTCATCTATGGTAAATAATTGATGCTAATTTCGTTTATGGATGAACATTTTAAAAGAAGAAATCGTGGTAGCTTAGTCGTGATAGTGTATATAGACCCGCTTTGCATGGTTCGATGATACTGAAAAGTAAGGATAAATTTCAAATAATGATCCAAAGTGGGACTATTTTCTCAAAGAGCTTTGCTGGCATAACTGTCTTGTCGACACCCGAATTTTCGTTGACCATTCAAGCATCCATTTCTTTGGCAAAATTATAAAAATAGAAATTTTCGAAAAGAAAGGGTGGAATTTAATTCGGCCCATTTGGGCCTGATTCATTCATTGGCCCATTCCTTTTTCTTTAAAGCCCAATCTTTTCTTTCCTCCTTCTTCAGCCCATGTTTGATAATTGCCAGCCCAGCCCATTTTTCTTTCCTCTATATCTCTCTTTCACTCTCACGTCGGTGAGCGAAGCGGTCGTGAACAGTGACAGACGGAGAATGCCCGCGAAACTCACAAACGGGTGACCAGAGCAAATCGACTCAAGAAATCATCTAGAAGCTTGCTGAGCTCGAGAAGTTGTTGTCAGCAAAACAGAATGCACAGTGAAGGCGGTGGAAGAGATATACTCGCCGGACTGAAGAAGAAAGGAGAAGACGAGAACAAGTTTTTGGGAAGAAGGGTTTCTTGGAGAAGAGAGTGTTTGGTTCCTCTACTCGCGGAGAGGAGTTCCAGCAAGTCTCTTCCCCTTCTTCTGTCGTCTGTTCACCATCGCCGGAAAACGATCCCAGTTAATCGCCATTTCGAATACTCGAGATACCGTTGTCGGTCGCTTCGGACGCACGAGCCATTCTTGTTCGTCGTTTCTTCGCCACGCCAGAAGACGCCTAGTTCTGTTGCGTTCCCGTTCGTAGGCTGCCGTGAAGGTTTTGTATTGTCCACGAATCAGGTAAACCTTCTGCTTCCAATGCTTTGTTTTCTCTATTACACTGAGGCATAGAGCGCCGAATTTAATCAATAATTTCTGGTAAAAAATCTTGTGTAACCGAAGCAGATTTGTGGAATATATTCATGATTCAGAACTTTGTATGTGTTGTTTAAACTAAAAATCGTTTGAAAATCAAATCAGAAAATCGTTTCTCAATTTGCATATCCTATGTTCGACAAAATGCTTAAAAGAAGAACGAATTGATTTTTGTGAAATCAATGCGTAGAACTCGTTCTTTTATGCTTGCTGTACTTAGGTTGATGAATCAATATTGAATCTATATTTTGTTTCATTGATTTTTTGGCATGAACATCGTTGTCTGAGTTGGGCGTGCGTGTAGTTCTCCTTCGCCGGAAATTCATCCCCTCGCCAGAGTTGCCCGCGGTTTGAGGCCGCTCCAGTCAGCCCATTTCTCATTCTCTGATATGTATATGTATGTTCTGTGTGCTAGAGTTAATAGAGTTTTAGTATATATGATTTCCGAGTTTGAAAATCTCTCACCGGAGTTTGTCCGGCAATGTACTAACCATCGGCCAACTAGTGGCCGGTGCTGATTCGCGGGTGGCGGCTTAGCGTCGGAGAATATTTTGGTAGTGATTGAAGTGTCATTTTAAGATTTTTGGTGAAGCTCAGTAAAGGTGTGAGAAAGGCGAGCCCACGGTGAAGCTCTGGTGAGAAAGGTGAGAAAGAAAGCCATGGGGGAAGAAGACTAGGGATGGTTGGTTTTAGGGTGGGTCGGTTTCAGATCTGGAACTTGAAACCGATCTTATTATAACCGGTTTCTAGTTTTTGGAACTTGAAACCTACCTTGTTTGCCCTGGACCCTATTTTGGAACATACCTTGTTTTTTTGATCTGGTTACAAGATCTACCCAAGAACCCTTTTTTTTTCCTTTGTTTTTTCATTTTTTCCGGGTAGCAAATAGGAAAATTTATAACTCAAATCAAAGGTTATAAGTTTGACTATGCAAACAATCTTAAGTATTCATACAAAAGTATATTATTTTAGTCCCAATAATTTAATGGACGTGATAAAATAATATAGGTTTCAGTTGGATATGTAGTTTCTTCATTACAGAAGAAAAATTTTAAGAAAAAGGAAATTGCTCCCTATAATGCTTATAAGCTCTTAAGTTAGACTATCCGCAAATAATGATCACCTCCCTCATCTTTTATGATAGAATGCTTTGAATTCTGGCTATATAAAATTGCAAGTGGACCTCCATATAAAACCGGTTTTAAAACCAGCCCGCGTGGGTTTTCACTTGGAAACGGAAACCGGACCGGTTCTAACCAGTTCCCAAAAAATGGAACAGGTTCAAACGAGAACCGGTTTCCGGACCTATTTTTCGGGTGGGCCGGTCCAGTTTTCGGGTAAACTCAATCCGGTTGCACACCCCTAAAGAAGACCAGAAAAAAGAAATTAAAAGAAAACTAGAAAAAAAAAGAGTCAAATATAATGAAGACCAGATCACATTCTAATTTGAGTGGAGTAGAGGTACAATGGGCCGTAGGTCAAGTGAAGGGGCTGTACTAGAAATTGGGCCAAAATGGATTAAACGAAAGAAGTTAGAAACTTGGGCTTGATTTGTTGTGATGGCCCATCAGAAGAGACCTAAATTCAGACTGGGCCCAAGGACCGGTCGGAATTGCAAGTCTGACCCAGACCGCTAGAGTCCGGATCGGACCGGCTAATTGGACCTGGTTCCTTGATCGGGTCCAAAGTCTTTTTCTTTTTTTCGAAATTAAAAACAAAAATTTCATAAAATTAAAAAAAATGTGAGAAAAGCCAAAAAAAATGTAAAATTCTCTTAGTTTAGGGCTTTCAATAAACACTTTAGGCTTGAATAAAAGTTGAATCTAAAATTGAATGAGCCTTTAGGGCTTTACTTTAGGAATTTTTGATTGCTTTTTCTTTTAGAGATAATGCTAGGTCGTTATTTGTGCATTTTTATTTTTGATTGCAATTGATTGTGCATTTTAAATACTTTGTTTGTTGTCCTCTTTAGAATGGTTAGGATGAAATTTCAAGATTCTTGATTAGTAAAAAAGACTACCCCGGTATGTTGGTTAACAAATAGTAGAGTTTAGGTACCGAAATGACATTACTTGAAAAGTTAATGTAATCAAGTTTTCGATTTGTAAGAATCTCTAGTTGCATATGCATTGAGACGATATTCCCACATCTCGATTTTAGGTTTCTAGCTGACCTTTAATTGTGGCTAGTGGCGACTCCAAATAGAGCATGTAGATTTAGACAACCAACGTCACGCGAGGTATGGACTTAGGGAGTGCCTCGTAAAGTACCTCTAAACCTACTTTCCGAGGAGGCCCTCAAGGGTTAGGTCGCGACATGTCTTTAGGCCACCGTTAGAATAATAACACGTTGTGAGTTAGAAATTCTTGAAATAGTAGACCTCACAATAATTTTTTATTTTTTATTTTTTTGTGACTCAAAACGGGCCATTATTCTTACAGTAGATTAAGAACCGTCACATAATCATTTCTTCTTCTCAAATAAGGACCCGGAGTGAACATTATTTCAAATAAGAACTTGAAGTGGCTAAATTAGTTTCAAATATGGACTTGAACTCGGGGGCCGGCCAGGCCGGTGAGCTTGAGACATTTCCGGTGTCGGAATATGAGTAATTTTGTCCAAAAAAAATCTGGATAAAAACTAACAAACCCTAAAACAAAAAACCCCCAAAATTACTTCTTTCTTTATTTCTTCCCAACTTCTTCTTTCCCAAATTCCACTTGAGACTTATTTGAGATTTATTTAGCCACTTTAGCTCTTTATTTAAAGTAACGTCAATATCGAATCTTTATTTAAGAAAATAGCACTACTTCGAATCTTTATTCGGAATTTTCCCGAAAAGTAACGTGAACACATTTGAATTAGTTCGACATTGACATTCAACACAGAGTTTTGACTAACCTTTTTCTGTTTCTGAAAGTCATAACTACCAAAACTCCTCCCCAATAAATTGGACCCGCTTTGCTTTCTCTGTTTGAGCCATCGCTGTTTCTCGTCTCTCGATTCCTCTTCCTCGCCTATCTCTGACATCTCTCTCTATCTCTCATGGATTCATCCAAGGAGGTCTTGCTCGAGATCTTCCCCTACATCAGAGTCTACAGCGACGGCACCTTCGACCGCCTTGCCGGCTTTGAGATTGCCCCGCCGGGCCTCGACCCCGAGACCCAAGTCGAGTCCAAGGACGTCCTCATCCTCCCCAACACCGGCATCTCCGTCCGAATCTACCGCCCCTCCTCCGCCTCCGCTGCCACGAAACTCCCCCTCGTCGTCTACTTCCATGGCGGGGCCTTCATCATCGCCTCCATCGCCGACCCCAAGTATCACGCCAGCCTCAACGCCCTTGTTGCCGAGTCCAACGTCATCGTCGTCTCCGTTGACTATCGCCGAGTCCCCGAGCACCCTCTCCCCACGGCCTATGATGACTCCTATGCTGCTCTGCAGTGGATCGCTTCTGAGGAAGCCCGGAGCGAGCCGTGGCTCAGGGACCATGCCGACTTTGACCGGCTATTCCTCGTCGGCGACAGCGGCGGCGCCAACATGTCGCACCACTTGGCCATGCGTCTCAGGTACGGTACAATAACAAACCCAAAGAAGCTTAGTGAGTCTTTTACTGTTCAGTTATTATTAGTAACTCATTGCCTGTCATACGTATAATTACTATTTTAAAATTTTTAAACAATTTTATATCAAGTAGACACTGAATAATGTTATTTATTATGGTAGATAAATTTTACGTAAAATCTTTTCATTCCATTATTTATCTAAATTTCTGCATCCATCACCGATAAGGGATGATGTACTGGGCAAGCGGGTCAAGCTCTCGGGGATGGGGATGATACAACCGTACTTCTGGGGCGAGAAACCGATCGGGGCGGAGGTGGCGGACCCTGGCCGGAAGGCGTTGGTGGACAGCTGGTGGCGGTTCGTGTGCGTGTCGGACAAGGGGTGCGATGACCCGCTGATCAACCCGTTCGCAAACGGGGCCCCCGGCGTGGACGGGCTGGCGTGCAAGAAGGTGCTGGTGATCGTGAGCGAGAAGGACATACTGAGGGACAGAGGGAGGCTATACTACGAGAAACTGGTGGAGAGCAGCGGGGCGGCGGAGATCATGGAGATCGACGGTGAGGATCAAGTGTTCCACATCTTCAACCCGAGCTGCGAGAAGGCCAAGAGGCTGTTCGAACGGGTGGCCGCGTTCGTCAACACCGGTGGTGATGATAGCAAGAAAGGTGCATGATGAAACAAGAGAGACGTTGGAAAAACTGAGGGAGTTGTAGAAGTTTTCTTATTGCTTTGCCTGTCGCTGCTGTGGTTTCTTGTCCTTGTCATGTTGTCGGTGATCGTCGATACATTCTTGGCCCCGAGAGTGTGGGTAGCTTGTCTGACTTCCTGATCACTTTTGCTGATCATTGTTCTAAAAACATCAGTAATACGTCTGATTCGTGTTTTGACTTCCGGTGTAAGAAAAGCCCTAAATCTTATACATTAGTGCAAGTTTAGTTTTAAATCTTTTAATTTAGAGCTAATTCAGTTATTTTAGTTAATTTTGACATAATATTACTGACGTGAATATTAGCTGTGTCACGTAAGCTTACTGATCATAACGTGAATAATTTTTAATAATATTTTTAAAATTTTTTATTTATTATTTCTTCCCTTCCTTCTTCCTTTGGTGTGTCGCCGGGGCGACCAGCCAGAGGCGAGGTACCTCGCCAAATCCGAGCATTTAGGAACCATGATCTTCTTTGCTTTGACCAAGCTATCCCACCCAAAAATCGCGGCTGCAGAATTAATGAATTCCCTGCGTGAATGTTCATCCGCAGAATACATGGCCGTAAATTTTTCTCCCCTTTTCCCGGCTGACATCTTTGCTGAAGACACGGCCGTTCATGACAGCGTGCTGCGCGTGCCAATGTCTTCTCTTCAGCCGCGAAAGATGACAAAATATATGGCCATATCTCCACGCTGCAAGGGCAATATTCCTCTGCCCTTCGTTTTCTTTTGTCTGTCGCATGCTTCATTTTCTTTCTTCTTCACGTGGGAACATGCGATCTTGGGAAAATTCCAAGTAGGGTCTTGAGTGGAGCTATTTTGTCCAAAGTAGATATTATTTTAAATAAAGATACGAAGTGGTAAAGTCAGTATCAAATATGGACCCGCGTTCACCGGTCAGCCAAATATTTACCGGCTAATGAGCAATTGACTTTTCTGGTGAGCCAAATATTTACCGGCTAATGAGCAATTGACTTTTCTGGTGAGTAGGAGTTTCACTTCGACAAGGTGAAACTACAATTAGATAGGCACTTCTAAATTTTTGTTTATTGAGCAAATGACCCTAAAAAATTAAAATCAAATTATTGTCATCATCTTCAACAACTTGCTTGTTTTCCTCTTCTCTCTCCGCCGTGAAAGTGAACTCCAAACCTCCATTGAAGCTCTGAAACCAAGCTTTGTCTTCTCGCAAAAACCTACTTTATCTTGGAATCTCATTTGGTGATGGTTCCTCTTTGTGAGATTTTATGAGATAATTGCCAACTGTTCTAAAAGCTCAAGCTGTGTGATGAAAACATGATTTAATTTTTAATTATTTTAACATTTCTCCTCACGCTTAGTTAGGTCTTTTTGTCTAGTACTAAGCGTGTATATATTTAATTAATGAGGCAAATGGGGCCAGGACCTCCAATTCTAATATTATGTGAGATTTTGTGAGACCACTGTAAACTGTTCCAAAAACTTAAGTTATTAGATGAAAGCGGTTTAATGTGTAATTATTCTAACACTCTCGAAGATTCTCGCTCCAATTCTACTCGCTTTCCTCTTTCACTTGACTTCTCGCGCTCCACCTCCAAAATCCACTGCCACACGGGTCGATCGATGTGATCGATGAGCTCCAACCTGTAGCACATGCTAGTTCTTGATCGACAGGCCATGGTTCGTATATGAGAACCTGACCGACTCTATTGTCAACATGCTCATCGCCGAGCTTGCAGCTCACAACAATAGCGCCAACGCGACTGCTGCCAAGTTGTCGAAGTCAAGTGCGTCGAAGAAGGGCCTGCTGGAGCTCTCTCAGGCTTTTATCGACTTCTTTGCATGCAGCAATGACATCTCCGTAGAGTTTCAGAGGCTCATGAGCTTGCATAGAACGGAGAACAACGGCCATGGGGATGGCAAAGTAGATCGGAATAAACATGAAAAAGTGATTTTTGGTTTTGTTATTTTTAAGCATACAATTTTTAGTCAAATTTTTTAAGACAAAAGTGCCCCTGCTCTGATCGATGGAAATATCACTTGCTTGCTGTCAACGAACATTTGGCTAGCTAGCAAGCTTAGACCCTTATTTGAGACTGACCAGGTTACTTCATATCCTTATTTGAAATAAAATCCACCATGGATTTTTTTTTGAGAAAATGGCTCCACTTCAGATCTTTTTTTCGAATTTTCCTAATGATCTTTTTCCTCAACCCACTCATGCATGTTTTTTCTTTGCCTTCAGTCATTGCCATGCTGTCTTGCCCACTTTTACAGGGAAAGTTGTCCAAAAAAATCCTAAACCTTTTAATTGGATCAATTGAGTCTTAAACATTTTTACGTTTTGCTAATCGAGTCTATCTAGTTAATTTTGGTTAGAAATTACTGATGTGGATGCTGGCATTCCTATGTGGTACGACTGACGTTGAATTGAACAAAATTTAATATTTTTTGAATTTTTTATATTAATTTTTTAAATGTTTACTTTATCTTTTTTGTTTTTCTTTTTCCTTATTTAATTTTTTCGCTTTTTTTTTGTTAAGGCTGGTAGGGGGCCGCCAGCCAAGGCCCTGCGATCCTTGCTTGCCACTAGGTGAGGGCCGCAAGGCCACCCCCAATGGCTGGCAAGGGCTCGTGGCCCTCGCTCAAAGCTAGGTGAGGGCTTGCTACCCTTGCAGTGGCCAAAGAGGGCCATGACCCTCGCTCCAATCCGGGAGAAATTCATGCTCACAAAAACAAACTGTAGAGAGCATGGAGAAACTTCACTATCTTGGGGCCACTTCAGACAAGATATGCCTAAACGAGCAAATCCATATGGCCACAAACTTTATGTCCTCTAAACGAGCAAATCCAAATGGCCTCAAACTTGATGTCCTTAGACAAAGTAGAACCATCATCTACTCCAGGTTCTTGATTTCCACTTCTTGAGCACATAGGTACTTGTTTATTTGCAGCTTCAATATGCTCTTGGTGACTTGAGTTCCTTTCTTGGCCCTAACTTCTTACGAACTCACCTTGAGCCTCACGGCTCGACGAGCAACTGTGTTTAGGCTGGTCGGCGTCTACATTAGCAATATCTGGCCAAAATTAGCCGGAAGGACTAAATTGGCACTAGGTCAAAAGGTTTATGACTAAATTAACATAATTAAAAAGTTTAGGACTAAATTGGTAATAATGCAATATGTTTAGGACATTTTTAACACTTTTTTCAAGGGAAATGAGAATAAAGAAAATAGGGAAAGCAAAGAGACAAAGAAATGTCAAAAAATTACTAAAATTCCACAAAACGTGGTCGTTTGAGTAAATATGTCCACGTTGGACATTGGCCATGCGACATAGGATGACAATCGGCGCTGACTGGACCTCCACATTAGTAATTTCCAACCTATACTAGTAAGAAGAACTACAATAGGAAAACGTCAAAAGATTTATGACTAGATTGATCAAATTGAAAAGTTTAGAATTGAATTAGTATCTGTATAATATGTTTAGGACTTCTTAGGTAATTTCCTCCTTAATACACGTCTCTCAAGTAATTTCTCAACGGAATGAATTGTTCTCAAGACTTTTCATTCATACACAAAAAGTAGGGTAAAAATACCACGTTATGGATAGAGCAAAAAGAAATTAGAGAAAGATGTGCATTTTATTATTTGCAACAGATAATTACGTTCATTTCATCGGTGAAGATGAACTTTTTGGTTGCTATAGTGTAAAAGAATTGACTTATTCTTATTTTTGATTTTTCAAGACTTTGGATGTTTGACCTATCAAAAATAAGATCGTCGGATTCTCGTCCCACCGTCATCAGAATTTATAAAAATGACTCGAGAGTATTACAAGTAAGAATTTCCGACTGTGGGCCTCATTACTTGAAGTTAATTGAATTAATTTGATCTAATAAAGGTAAGATATATGGATTCTTAATTAGTCAAATATGGGGCTGGCTGGTGTGGGTCGAGTACAGCCCGACCCGTAATAAGAGGGCCCGTGGTCGAAAATTCTATAAATAGCGCTCAAGTCCCTCCCTTAACTTGATGATGCACAATCTAACTCACATACAGATCTAGAGAGAACTTTTTTCTTGTGAGTGGCAATCTCATTAGGCTAGTATTCTGACGAAGGGTATAGGGAAGAAGCACTTGAGTTCGTGTTCGAAAACTATCGTAAATTCCGCGTCAAGCTCGATGGATTCCAAACTAGGTACGCAAATCGATAATTTCTCCATTAATGTGTTTCGATTTCTGATTATGGTGATCCTAGACGTGCCATTTTCATGGCCAACATGTGGTATCAAAGCCTGCCATAGATTAGAACTGAAACATGCAGATTAGGACCATTTTCGTTATGTCCGAGAGGTTTTTATCCATTTTTGGAATTTTTTGTCGGATGAATGTAAAATTTTATTACATATTTAGAATCTACTTATCGAGACGAGAAGATTGATGGGCAGCACGTCACCGGACGAGGCCGCACTTGCCTTTACGCGCCGACATGCACCGTGGGCACGGCGACACGTGACGGCCACACGTGGCCGTGACGAACCGGCGTGTTTTCCGCCGGTAACCGCCGGATGACGTCAGCGGAGGCGTGGATTCGGGTCAACCCGAATCTTGACCCAACCCAAATGTTGACCCGACCCGATCGATCAACCGGTTGGACAGATTTGTTGACCATTGACCTGTTGGACCGGCTGTTTAGACCTATTTGATTGGCTGAATACGCGCGCACGCGCCGTGCTTTTCGGCGGTGCGTGAGGGTGCGTCTGATGTCCGTTTGGGACGTTGTTGGTACCGACGCGCTCGTTTCGAGATTCTCTACATTGTGGTATATTTATTTTACATGTTTGAAGCTTTTACAGATGTGAAAATACATATAGAACTCTATATATGCTTATTTTTAGGGTATTTTTACATATTTTCTTGTATTTCTCTATGGTTTCGGAAATGCATATGGTAGCTCACATGTATATCACCACATAAGAACTGTGTAGAGTGTAATTCATTGTCTATCAATGAATGGAATAATATAATTAGCATGACATGTAATTTCAGAGATATACGCCCCTGTCTTTACGTCTAGCATTACATATATATAGTGAATGTGATACATAACGCTCATATCCCTGGTATGAGAGATTTTCAAGGATTCAGTTGGGTAATGACCGCCAAAGTGGCACACTTGACTGGATTTGAGAAATATCGATCTCATATTGTGGTGGGATGTCTCTGTTCTATTGCGTGATCATACTCTCAAAGGAGGTGATCTTGTATTGGTTCATGGAGGGGTACATGTATAACATGTGCTTGAGAAATGACTGATCTTAGTGGTTCATACACTCAAAGGTGGTGATTTCACGAAAGATTAGAATATGTTCTCATGGCCATTGTCATGTGGAGAGTGTACAACTGCATGTCATATTTTCTGCCCAAAGGTAATTATGTGATGATGTATGTAATTCTCTGGATAAGTACTCACATAATGCTGATTGTATTGTTTGTTTATTTTCTAGTCACTTTTTTTGTAAGCGGCAATTCTATTTCCATTGAGGTCTTTACTGGGTTGAACTGTAAGAAATGAAAAGAGGATTTTCTATTTGGAATGGAGCTGGCGGATGTTCACATTGCTCTTACAAAGGATAAGCCGGCAGATATCATGGCCACTAGTACTGAAGCTAAGAAAATGCACTATGCTGCCTTGAAAAAGAGCAATTGGATTTGCTTATTGACAATGAAGAAATCCATTCGAGAACACTTAAAAAGTGATTTGCCAGCTGACTGTACTGCTAAAGAAATGATGGCAGCCTTAAAGGCTAGAAACCGCATTTCATCTAATGCTAAGGTTGATACACTTCTTCAAAAGTTCTTCAATATGAAGTATGATGGTACTGTTGGGGCTAGAGATTATGTCCTTAGGATGGTAGACCTAAAGACGAAGCTTCAAGCTCTTAATGTTTCCATTCTTGATGCTTGCATTGTGCATCAAGCTCTGAACACCCTTCCACCTAATTTTGGGATTATAAAGACAAATTTAAAATTCCCAAGATGAGACTTGGTCAGTTAATGACTTGATAGCAAGGGCGATCGCAGAGGAAGAGAAACTTAAGAAGGAAAAGGGGCATCTAGCCTTATATGTTTCTGGTTCCCACAAAAGGAAGGATAAAAAGTTCAGAAATCGTACTCATAAAGGTACTCATGACACTATTGGTCAATTTGACAGTGTGGGTCCAAAGAAAACATCCTTTGAAAGGGATGGTGACCGCTGCTTCTTTTGTAAGAAAAAAGGTCACATAAAGAAGGACTGTAGAAAATTCAAAACTTGGTTGTCTAAACATGCGCCTATAAGTAATGATTCTTTGGCACTTGTTTGTGAATCCAACCTATCAGAAGCACCATTCAGTTCTTGGTGGCTTGATAGCGATGCAACTAATCATGTTGCGTTTACCATATAGAGATTCATAAACCGGAGGAAACCAAATCAGGATAAGTCAAGACTCACTGTGGGAAATAATGAGAAAGCCGATGTTGTGTTAGTAGGAGATGTAATCTTGATTCTAGACTCTGATTTTAGATTAATGTTGAAAGACATTTTTTATGTACCTTCCTTTAGACGGAATTTAGTTTTCGTATTGTGTTTAGACATGTATGGCTACTCCTTTGAAATTAAGAACAATATTATTTCTTTGTTTCTTAATTCAAATAAGGTTAGGCGCTGTAATATGTCTAATGGATTGTACAGATTGTGTTTGTCTTCCAATGACATATATATCGCTTATACGGCTGAAAAGGTTGTTTCCAAGAGACCACTTCCTAAGGAACATTTTTATGCATTGTGGCATAAACGGCTTGGTCATATCTCTAAGGATAGAGTAGAAAAGCTGATAAAGACTAATATCATGCTTGCTCTTAAAGATGACCTAGAGACATGCGTAAATTGTTATAGAGGTAAAATTACCAAGATAAGGAAGAAAACTGTAGATCAAAGTTCTGACCTGTTGGAGGTCATTCACACTGACATAAGTGGACCCTATACAACAACCTTGTGTAAAAATTTTTATTTCATCACATTTATTGATGACTATTCTCGATATGACTATCTGTACTTGATTAAAGAAAAGTCTGAGTCTCTTGACAAGTTCAAGATTTTTCGGATTGAAGTCGAGAAACAGTTGGGAAAGGTCATAAAGGTTGTTAGATCTGACTGAGGTGGAGAGTATTATGGCAAGCATGGTGATACTGGACAGTTTAAGGGACTATTTGCCAAACACTTAGAGGATTCTGGGATAGTGGCTCAGTTTACTATGCCTGGAAGTCCTGAGAAAATGGTATAGTCGAAAGGCACAATCGCACCCTTATGAAAATGGTGAGGAGTATGATTAGTAGAATAAATTTATCTAGTTTTCTATGGGGTGAAGCTTTGAAAACAGCTTTGTACATTCTGAATCATGTACCTACTAAAGCTGTTCTATTGACTCATTTTGAGTTATGGACTGGACGTAAGCCTAGCTTAAACTATCTTAAGGTTTGGGGATGTCCTTCAGAAGTGAAGTTATATAATCCAACATTAAGTAAGTTGGACTCCAAAATTACTCGGTATTACTTTGTATCTTACCCAGATCATTCGAAGGGATATCGGTTCTATAATCTCAATGGAAGTACAAGAATTATGGAATCGCATACAGCGAAGTTTCTAGAGTTTGATGTAGCCGAAGAAAGTAACTGCTCACAGTCTATTGAGGATAATAGTACGGTGGGTAATGTTGTATCTTTATCTCCTCCTATACAGATAATTGTGGAGACTCTCACACCACAGACTGAACCTGTTGAGGCTTAGGATCCTGTTGTTGAGACAGCTCCTAATGAAGTTCCTTAAGACTTTCAGGTGCAAGATGAGGCAGTTGCTGCTCCAGTAAGGAGATCCATTAGGGAGAGACGATCAGCTATACCACCAGACAAATTTAGTCTATATAGGAGAGTAAGACTACGATATCGGTTCTGTGGCTGATCTAGTGACTTATGCGAAAGCTGTTTTTTGTCCTCAGTTTGAACTGTGGTTGGATGCAATGAGAGATGAAATGTAGTCTATAAAGTATAATGGTGTTTGGGAACTTGTTGAATTACCTGATGGTCATAGATCCATTGGCTGCAAATGGCTGAATAAGACTAAAAGGGACTCCAAAGGAAAGATTGAGAAGTTTAAAGCTAGACTGGTAACCAAGGGTTTCACTTAGAGAGAAGGACTAGACTATGAAGCAACTTTTTCTCCATTATCTTCTAAAGATTCTTTCAAAGTGATCATGGTATTGGTAACTCATTTCGATATGGAGTTATACCATATGGATGTTAAAACTGCTTTTCTCAATGGAAACCTTAATGAAGAAGCCTATATGATGCAACCCCGAAGGCTTTACGGCAGATGATTCAGGTACGCTTGTATGTAGACTGAAAAAGTCTATTTATGATCTCAAGCAAGCTTCTAGACAATAGTACTTGAAGTTTCAAAGTATTGTTGCTTCATTTGATTTTGTTGAGAACAAAATAGATCAGTGTATATATTGCAGGGTCAGTGGGAGAAAATTCATTTTCCTTATACTCTATGTGGATGATATCCTGTTTGCGAGCAATGACCTCGGTTTATTGCATGAAACAAAGCGGATGTTGTCAAAGAACTTTAATATGAAGGACCTTGGTGAGGTGTCTTTTGTCTTTAGCATTGAGATTCATAGGAATTGTTCTCGCCGACTATTGGATTTATCTCAGAGGGCATATATTGATCGTATTTTAGAAAGATTCAACATGCAGTAATGCAAGCCCAGAATTGCTCCTGTCATTAAGGGTAATAAGTTAAGTTTGTTACCATATGCTTATTTAAATTTTGAGAAAGCCCAAATGAAGAATATACCTTATGCTAGTGCACTTAGAAGTATTATGTATGCTCAAGTATGTACTAAACCAAATATTGCTTTTGCAACAGGACTTCTAGGCAGATATCAGTCAAATCCAGGACACGATCATTAGGTTTCTGCCAAGAAGGTTTTGAGGTACTTAAAGAGGACAAAAGACTATATGCTAATTTACAAACATGTTTAGGACTTACAGCTGGTCGAGTATTCGGATTCAGACTTTGCTAGCTGTCAGAATGAAAAGAAGTCGACAACATGTTACATCTTTAAGTTAGTAGGAGGTTCAGTATCATGGAAAAATGAGAAATAGAAATCAATGACATCTTCTATCATGCAAGCAGAGTTTGTAGCATGCTTTTCAGCCGCTACTCAGGCAATTTGGCTCCGGAACCTCATTAAGGAGTTGACCGTATTTGATTTTATGGATAGACCCATACAGTTGTATTGTGACAATAACTTTGCAGTGTTGTTTGTTAACAATAACAAAGGTCTAAAGGGGTCTAAGCATACAGAGGTAAAGTACCTGACTATAAAAGAAAAAGTTCAGAATGGTGACATTGTAGTAGAGCACATTTCGACAAATAACATGATCGCAGATCCACTAACTAAAGGCATTCGCCCTTGTGTATTTGATTGACATGTCATTAACATAGACTTAGGAGTATTATGGAATATTGTTAATTAGTGAGAGCTGTTTAGTCTTGTGTTGCTCTTATGAAATTTGTATATGATTTTATATTACATTTTGTAGCATTTGGATATATATCAACTTTTTGCATTCAATGAGGTTTTTGTGAATATAGATTTATTAAGTTGAGTACACATATTTGATGAAAATCTCGAGGCATTATGTAAACCTTGAGTACAGGCTATGGGACATTCTTAGTATTAGCCTTAACAATATGTCTTGTTATACATAAAGTACAGTTAACTATCAAAGTAAGACATATACAGGTTTGTTGGAACCATGAAGGACATTTTCTGGTGACACACTAGATTTTGTGACACTTAAGGAGAGAGAATTTGGACTAACAAAATGGACAACACATGAAGTATCACTCATTATGAGGTATTGTTCATTTGACATACTACCATATTGAATCTATATCAGTAAAGTTGAAAGCACTTGTGACCATGGGAGGTTTTGCGTGAGTACATACAGTTACCGTCATGATTCGATGTTCAAGACTTTATGGGATCTAATTAACTATTAAGAATAATTTTTAGACCAACATAAGGGTGCGCACATAGTTCTATTTTAATTAATATCGCCCAAGTGGGAGAATGTAAGAATTTCCTAATGTAGGTTTCATTAATTGAAATTGACTAAATTAGTTTGGTCCAATAAAGGTAAGATATATGGGTTCTTAATAAGTTTAATATGGGGTTGGCTGGTGTGGGCCGAGTACGGCCCGGCCCGGCCCGTAATGAGAGGGTCCATGGTCGAAAACTCTATAAATAGCGCTCAAGTCCCTCTCCTAACCTGATGATGCATAATCTGACTCACATACGGATTTAGAGAGAACTGTCTTCTCGTGAGTGGCAATTTCATTAGTTCAGTGTTCTAACGAAGGGTATAGGGGAGAAGCACTTGAGTTTGTGTTCGGAAACCGTCGCAAATTTCGCATCAAATTCGATGGATTCCAAACCAGGTACGTGAATCGATAATTTCTCCATTAACGTGTTTCGATTTCTGATTATGGTGATCCTGAGCATGCCATTTTCGTGGTCAACATTATATCTATATCGACATTGGAAGATGTAGTTAGATATTGACATTTAACGGCTAGTCTAACTAACCTTTTTTTTCCTGATTTTGTTATAACTTGTAATTATCGAAAGTCCACCTCAATAATTAGGCCCGTTTTGCTTTCCCTGTTTGAGCCATCGCCGGTTCTTGTCTCTCGATTCATCATCCTCACCTCTCTCTCTCTCATGGATTCATCCAAGGAGGTTTCAGTCGAGATCTTCCCCTACATCAGAGTCTACAAAGACGGCACCTTTGACCGCCTCACCGGCTTCGAGATTGCCCTGCCTGGCCTCGACCCCGAGACCCGAGTTGAGTCCAAGGACGTCCTCATCCTCCCCGACACCGGCATCTCTGCCCGAATCTACCGCCCCTCCTCCGCCTCCACCGCCAAGAAACTTCCCCTCGTCATCTACTTCCACGGCGGGGCCTTCATCATCGCCTCCATCGCTGACCCCAAGTATCACGCCAGCCTCAACGCCTTTGTTGCCGAGTCCGACGTCATCGTCGTCTCGGTCAACTATCGCCGAGTCCCCGAGTACCCTCTCCCTGCGGCCTATGATGACTCCTGGGCTGCTCTGCAGTGGATCACATCCGGGGAAGCTCGGCGCGAGTCATGGCTCAGGGACCATGCTGACTTTGATCGGCTCTTCCTCATCGGGGACAGCGGCGGCGCCAACATGTCTCACCACTTGGCCATGCGACTCAGGTACGGTACAATAACGAACCTAAAGATGCTTAGTGAGTTTTGTAGTGTTCATTTGTTATAAGTAACTTTCAGATTTCATAGCTGTCTTACAATTATAATTTTTAAATTGTAGACAGTTTTGTAGTGTTCATTTGTTACAAGTAACTTTTACCTAAAGTCTCCTTATTTCATTATATCTCTAAGTTTCTGCATCCATCACTGATAGGGGTGACGTGCTTGGCGAGCGGGTCAAGCTCTCAGGGATCGGGATGATACAACCATACTTCTGGGGCGAGACACCGATTGGAGCGGAGGTGGTGGACCCTGGTCGGAAGGCGTTGGTGGACAGCTGGTGGCGGTTCGTGTGTGCGTCAGACAAGGGGTGCGACGATCCGCTGATCAACCCGTTCGCCGATGGGGCCCCCGGCGTGAACGGGCTGGCGTGCGAGAAGGTGCTGGTGATCGTGAGCGAGAAGGACATACTGAGGGACAGAGGGAGGCTGTATTACGACAAGCTGGCAGAGAGCGGCGGGGCAGTGGCAGCGGAGATCATGGAGATCGAAGGCGAGGATCATGTGTTCCACATCTTCGACCCGAGCTGCGAAAAGGCCAAGAGGCTGTTCAAACGCATGGCCTCGTTCGTTAACAGTGATGGCGATGATCACAACAAGGAGAGTGCGGAGTGAAAGGTGCATGAAACAAGAGAGAGATGTTGGAAAGTTGAGGCGTTTTCAAAGTTTCTTTATTACTTTGCCTGAAGTTTGATCGTTGTCTCCACCTTGTCGATCGTAGTGGCATTAAAAAATTATGGTTGATACATTCTTGGCCACAAGAATTTGTTCGGGAAAATCGGACAACAGTTCATCAAGAACTAATCCAATCCAGATCAATTTCTTGTCCGAAACTAAACCAATCAAAATCGAACAGCCTCTAATATATTCTAGTAATACAACATCGTAATGTAAATATAATGTCAAAATGATAAGGAGACAAAGACAATAACAATATCGAGGTTTTATGTGAAAAACTCAGAGCGGGAAAAATCACGAACGGCCCAAAAACTTCAACTAATTACAAATAATAGTAGAATACATAAAGGTTCTTCTCTAATCACACATTAAAGACTCAATATTAACAATACAAAAGTATTTCATCATCGTGAACATGGATTAACACAAATAGAGTGAGAAATCCTAATTGCAATAAGAGAAAATTAGAGAAATTCGGAGAAGGTTTTCAACGAACGAAACTATCAACTCATAGCCCTTGATCTCATGAACAGTATACTCAAACTTAAGCCAATTCCAACAATGTTTGGCGGTCCAATTGTTGCCGGAAGCAGTTGCCATCTTTTTCTTTCTTCTCTATGTTCTCTCTTTTCTTTTCTCACTCATGAACGGCAGCTCCACTTTCTTTTCTTCTTTTTGCTTTTTGACTTTTCTTTCCTTTTTTTTATTAACATTAGCTGGGCCCCACAAAGGATGACCCAACCAACAAATCAGTTTCTTTGCCTCACGTGGGAAGGTTCGTCATGCCCGCTTTATTTCTATAAGAATCAAGTTTCACCGTGCTCAATGTGATATCCCGAAAATTTATCCGTTTAGAATTTATAAAATACTAAATTTTATAAATATATTCGTAATTAGTTTTCGCCCGGAAATGATCATTCCTGAGATACTAACCATTGGAGAAAGGCTGATTAGGGAATTAAATTCGTACGACTAAGGGAAAATTCGACCGTAAATTTAATTTCGACCATGAAATCGCTGAGGTGATATTTTGAGCCACTGTTGGCCGATCTAAGGATAGTAAGGAGTCAATTCGCCACTGTCATAGTAGTGGATCGCGGGTGATTCCGCCGGACCACGAAATGACTTGACGAATTATCCTGAACCTATACCGAGCGATCGTATCCCACGGATCTAGTGATTGATTCTCGTGATTTTAATGACAACCGAAATTATCACGAACCGAATGGACTTGCACGTGACTCGATATATTATCAGTCACGAGTCAAATATGCGAATTTCCCAAACAAGCCGCCCGTTAGTATGAGAAACGCTCGAGTTGCGTTTAATAAAATTTAATTATTTAGTTTAGCCCAAATCGGACACCGAAAAATTTGGAAGTCACAACGGGACGTTAGGACGACATTGCGGAAGTAACGTACAATTTTGGATGCGCCCGAATCCTTCAGAAAAATTCAATTTCGGCAAGAAAATGAGAAAGTGACCAAAATACCCCTATAAGTTAATAAATGGTTAGTTTTGTTGGACAAGGGCATTTTGGTCATTTTAGGCCCTAAGTTGGATTTGACATAATTACCTTTGGATATTTTTAAGTAAGATTCGATCTGGGCCATTGATTTTAAGATTAGATCGAATCTCAACCGTTGGATAAAAAAGATTAGAGGAGGTTATTTTGGTAATTTGCCAAAAAGTGGTCAAAATTGATTTTTTAAGCCTTTGACTCTCTCTCTCTCTCCTCTCTCTCCCCCTCCCATTCGGACCCCCCCTTTTCTTTTGCCGTGAACACCCCCCTACCGTATATACTCTCTCTCTCTCTCTCTCTCTCTTTGCCGATCACCACCGCCCAAGCCGCCGTTCGCCAATCACCACCGCCAAGCCACGCCGCCATTCGCCGCTGTCCCCGATTAAGTGCCGCCGCTTTCCGTTCTAACCGCAATAGTCTAAAACGCGGGTAAGTCGCAATCTAAACCCAACTTAGGATTTCGGGTATCGACGGGCGATTTTGGGTGAAACCGGGAATAGATTACGTGCAGAATGGCGTGATTTAAGAGTGAAATTAGGTGGCGGGCCTTAAGACTGAACTCGGAAAATTTTTATTGGAAATTAGAGGACAACAGTTGGCTGTGGACTACTGTTCATGGGGCTGTGATGGGCCGATCGGGTCGCAAGTTGGATTTTTAGAATCGAGAATTTATGGCGAGAAAGTCTTGTGAAGGACCCGAATCGATTTGAGACCATTTGGTTAGAGAAAAATAGCAATTTCCGTGTTTTTCGTGCGTTGGAATTATGACTGAGTGCGGTGTTGGAAATTGAGTGTGTGATTGTGCAATTGATTGACTTAATTATGCCTGTTGGGTGCACTCGTGGGTCAGATTATTTTAATTACTATTATTGGCCATGTCAAATGCTGATTGTGCATGGATTTGGTGTAATTAATGCGTGCACGGGCCACGTGTGAAGGGCCAATTGTGTGTGCGGCAAATGCTTGTTGAGCATGTGCATAAGTAAGAAAGTGAATATGAGATGGCATGGGTGATCGTGGAATTCGTGCCGTCCTGAGGCGTGTACTTCAACGCGGGACGATGCCCGGTTTTACCGGAAGACTGCCAGCCTGAGGCGTGTACTTCAACGCGGGTTGTGCAGTAGGTGGTAGATGCTGAGCCTGAGACGTGTACGTTTACGTGGGCAAGAAACATGGCCTGAGGCGGGTACGGGTACGCGGGCCTGAAGTGTTGTGATGAGATAGTCGCAATGGACCTGAACTGTAACGCCGGTCACTGGCGAGTGGCACGGAAAGGAATGTGATGAGGCAAACGGAAACGCGCGAGAATGAGAATTAATCATGCATGTGATTGCTTATAATGTGAGTGTGACTAACGTGCAGGGCGCAAGCAGGATAAGCGTAGGTAAAATAATTGATGTGCCTGCTATGTGATTATGTGGCGGATGTGTGTAATTATGTTTTATGAAATTGTCTGGAGGTACGTGATAGCCTAAGTGGGGTTTAGGGGTGAACTTACTGAGAAGTATTCTCACGGTTATTTCAACCAATATTTTCAGAACCCCGACCGAATCCATGAATCCTCCGCCACCGCCAGAACGTTTTGGGGTGCCAGTGCACACTGAGAATGAAGTTGCAGAATTCCTTATGCCTGATAACATGACATGGATTAGACATACTACGACTATTTTTGTAGAGGTAGGACTACCCTTGTGGGAGACTCGTGTCTATACTGCTTGATTTTCCGTGATGCTGATGGGGATGAGTTCGGACCCGTAAGATGTTTTGATGTCCCATTTGACTTAGTTGGGGATTGGGACCCAATTTCGTACCTGCGTACAATTTCTTTGATTTTCTAGCTGAGGAGTATCAAAATGCAGCTCCAGCTGAGTCGGGCGACATCAATCACCCGATTGAGATCGGGGCAGAGTCAGAGCCCTTAGAGGAGCAGACTGCTCAGGAGAGTTCGGAGTCAGAAGATGAGAAGTCAGACTCATAATGGACACCAAGTAAGGGGGCGTAAGGGCTAATACAGGGGTAGAGAATAGTGTTTTGGATGAGTACCATTTTTGGAGTTAAAATACTAGGTCATCGAACTCTTTTTGTATATCGGTGGTTTTTAAGGCGGTGCGCAAGTGCTAAGGGTGGTTGTAATCTATAAATATTTTTATAAGTGGGTAATGAAAAGAAATATGTGTATTCTCCCTGAATATTGTCCCCAATTTAATTGTCCGGGTTAATTATGGATTCCGCAGTGCGTTAAATCTCTGATGATCGTATTTGAGGTCGGCGATAATTCCTGGGATGTCGCAAAATCGACTAGTGGCGGATGTAGCGTGCTCGATGGGATTCGAGGCGTGACACTCAAGGTTTTAATCATCATGTTGGATTCATTATCGTCGGTGTAGACTTTCTCAAGTAGGAAGAGCTTCTATTTGAATTTCTCTCAAATCTAATGATATTTCACATCAATATGCTTCAATCTTCAATGTAATATCCAATTTTTGCTAAGATAGATTACACTCATGTTATCATAATACATAATAAACTTCTCTTGCTTCAAGCTCAACTCTTGTAGGAATTTATGCATCCACAAGAGTTTCTTTCCTCCAGCTCTACTTCAGTTGTAGACAAAACAATGCATTTTTGCAATCTTGATTGTCGCGAAACTACTCCCCTTGCAAAAGTCATCATGTAACTTGATATGGATTTTCGAGAGTCAACGTCACCAGCATAATCTACAGCTAAATAGCCACTCAACTCGGTCTTTCTGTTTCCATAACATAAGCAGAATCTAGAAATGTCACTAAGATAGCTCAAAATCCATTTAATATCATCCCAATGCTCTTTACTTGGATTTGAGAGAAACCTGCTCACAACACCAACTGCATAAGCATTACCTCGTCTTGTACAAAGTATGGTGTACATCAAACTACCTACGGCCGATGCATAACGAATTTTCATCATTTCTTCCCCCTTTTTTTCACTTGTAAGACACTCTTTACTACTCAACTTGAAATGACTGGCAAATGAAGTACTTACTAGCAGGTGCTCATGTTGAATTTTTCTAGCAAATTTTCAATGTACTTTTCTTGAGATAGCCAAAATTTCCCATCCTTCCTTTCACAAGTAATTCTTATGCTCAGGTTTTGCTTAACTGGTCCCAAATCCTTCGTTGCAAAAGCTTTACACAACTCATTTAAGCTCTTAATTTTCTTAGCATCATGCTCAACTATCAATATGTCATCAACATAGAGTAGAAGGATAAGAAAATTATTATTTGAGAATCTTTCATGAAGACATAAGAATCAAAGACTCAAATTTCACGTACCATTGCCTTTGACGCTTGCTTGAGACCATATAAGCTTTTCCTCAATCTACATACAAGATGCTCTTTGCCTTCAACTTTAAAACCTCTGGTTGCTCCATATATTTTCTTCTAAGTCACCATGAAGAAAAGCTGTCTTTACACAAAGTTGTTTAATTTTCAAATTCAAGCTGGTGGCCAATCCAAGAATAACTCGAATAAAAGTCATTTTTATAACTAGTGAGAAGTCTCTTCGAAGTCAATTCCTTTCTTTTAATGAAGCCCTTCACAATAAGCCTAACTTTGTATCGTGGTTGCAAACTGCTTTCTTCTGTCTTTAACTTGCACACCCACTTATTTTTTAGTGCTCTCTTGCCCTTAGTCAATTTCACCAATTCAAATGTGTAGTTCTTACACAAGGATTTGAGATCCTCTTGTATGGTTTCATGCTACTCATTCTTTTGATCACATGACATAACTTCATAAATTTTTGGCTCTCTTGCATGTGTGAGTAACACATACTAGTGCGGCTAATATCTTTACGGAGGTCTATGTTCTCCGGTAGATATTCTAACTTGTGGTAGGACTAGCATGTAATTTCTCAATGGAATGAATTGTTTAACTTCCTCCCTAATACACGTCTCGCATGTAATTTCTCAACGGAATGAATTGTTTTAAGGACTTTCCGTTCATGCACAAAGCTAGATTAAAAATACCATTATAGATAGAGTAAAAAGAAATTAGAGAAAAGCATGCATTTTTGTTCTTTTTCTTGGTCGAACATGCATTTTTGTCATTAGCAGCAAATAATTATGTTGATTTCATCGAAGAAGATGAACTTTTTGGTTGCTGTAGTGTAAACGATTTAGCTCATTCTTGTTTTTGATTTTATCGAGACGTGGGATGTTTGACCCATCAAAAACGATAATTAATCCGAATCCATGTCACGAGATCGTCGGGATCAGATTTTAAAAAAATTGTTTTTCTTAGACGGGACTCGAGAGTATTATATTTATAATGCGTTCGAAGACGTAGTTAGACATTGACATATAACAGTAAGTCTGACTAACCTTTTTTTTTCTGATGATTTCGTTATAACTCGTAGTTACCGAAAGTCCGCCTTAATAAGTAGGCCCGCTTTGCTTTCCGTGTTTGAGCCATCTCAGTTCTCGTCTCTCCGATTCATCATCCTCGCCTCTCTGTCTGTCATTAGCATCGTTGACATCTCTCTCTGCCTCTCTCATGGATTCATCCAAAGAGGTCTCAGTCGAGATCTTCCCCTACATCAGAGTCTACAAGGACGGCACCTTCGACCGCCTCGCCGGCTTTGAGATAGCCCCGCCCAGCCTCGACCCCAAGACCCGAGTCGAGTCCAAGGACGTCCTCATCTTCCCCGACACCGGCATCTCCGCCCGAATCTACCGCCCCTCCTTTGCCTTCGCCACCGAGAAACTCCCCCTCGTCATCTACTTCCATGGTGGGGCCTTCATCATTGCCACCATCGCCGACCCCAAGTATCACGCCAGCCTCAACGCCCTTGTCGCCGAGTCCAACGCCATCGTCGTCTCGGTCGACTATCGCCGAGTCCCTGAGCACCCTCTCCCCGCGGCCTATGATGACTCCTGGGCTGCGCTGCAGTGGATTGCATCCGAGGAAGCCCGGTGCGAGCCTTGGCTCAGGGACCACGCCGACTTTGACAGGCTCTTCCTCGTAGGTGACAGCAGCGGCGCCAACATGTCTCACCACTTGGCCATGCGACTCAGGTACGGTAGAATGACAAACCTAAAGATGCTTCATGAGTCTTTTAGCGTTCATTTTTTTTGGTCGGACTTTTAGCGTTCATTTAATATTCGTAATTTGTGATTCATTGCTGTCTTACTTATAATTTATAAATTGTAAACAATTTTATATTGAGTTGACACTGATTAATGATATATCTTACGGTAGAGGCTTTCACATAAAATCTCCTTGCTTTATTATTTATCTAAGTTTTTGCGCCTGACACTGATAAGGGATGACATACTGGGTGAGCGGGTCAAGCTCTCGGGGATCGGAATGATACAACCGTACTTCTGGGGCGAGACACCGATCGGAGGGGAGGTGGCGGACCCTGGTCGGAAGGCGTTGGTGGACAGCTGGTGGCGGTTCGTGTGCGTCTCAGACAAGGGGTGCGACGACCTGCTGATCAATCCGTTCACAGATGGATCCCCTGGCGTGGACGGGCTGGCGTGTGGGAAGGTGCTGGTGATCGTGAGCGAGAAGGACATACTAAGGGACAGAGGGAGGCTGTACTACGAGAAGCTGGTGGAGAGCGGTGGGGTGGCGGCGGCGGAGTTCATGGAGATCGAAGGCGAGGATCATGTGTTCCACATCTTCGACCCGAGCTGCGAAAAGGCCAAGAGGCTTTTCAAACGCATGGCCTCGTTCGTTAACAGTGACGGCGATGATCCCAACAAGGAGAATGCGGAGTGAAAGGTCCATAAAACAAGAGAGAGATGTTGAAAAGCAGAGGGCGTTTTCAAAGTTATGGTGGAAAAAAGTTATGGTTGATACATTCTTGGCCCCAATAATTGAGGTTAGCTTTTGCAAATTCCTGCTTATTTGTATATCATTTTCTAGTTACGGGTTTTACGTGCGTGTCATGTTTTGGCTTTCGTAGCAAAGTTCGAGACTTGAGCTTTTAATAAGTGAAGTTGGTGCATAAAAGTCCTTTTCGAGGTATTGATTTATTTATCGTGTTTTATTTTCCCTTTTTTGAACTTTATTTGTGGATCATCTCGACCTTAAACCAAATAAATGGTTACCTTTTTTACTAGATTTTTGTTATGAACCTTCTCAAATCTATTGGTAGAAGTCTATGTCATTAGCGCTATCTGCGTGCCAATGCAGTACCTCCAGATCATTAGTTATCGTCTGATTTGTTTTGTAATTGGCAAAGAATCATGATGAGTGCGAGAATTTCTTATCAGACCAATTCCCTTGTCAGTTGTCAGTCTCCACGATTAACATGTGTCACCTCTGAGCGAAGCATTAAGATTTGGCCTCGAGATTTTTATAGGTAACGTTGTCAAGATGTCTAGTACACCGAATTATTGGAGGTCGTGATGGAACATGCACAAGTTCTTTTGTCATATTTCCCCAGAGCGATTGGTTGGCAACATTTTTCTCTAGTTTGTCGCCCTCTTTGGGCAGAGGGCCCTGATTTCCTAAAAGCTGGCTTTAGCTCGGGTGCCAATGCCTTTTTATTTGATGAAAATGAACAAACTTTGAGTTGGTACTAAAATCTGGCTTCAGTCAAATTTTCGTGCGAGGGATGCCATTAAAGATCCTATGTGCATTCGACTTATATAAGGCGACTCACACCTATGTTGAGGTGAAAGGGTCGCACACCAACGACATCGTCGCAAACCAAGCATTGAAGGGAGATGCCGTCATCTTGAATTATGGGCAGAATTAGTGCTCTCTCTCTCCCCTCCATAAATTGAGGGAAAAAAAATTAGGGCTCTAGGGTTTGCAGAGGACGAAATTGGTTCAAACAACAGCAAATTAATGCAGAATGTCATCTCAAGGAAACTCTAACAGAGAAGACGAAGTATTGAGTCGAATCATGAGCGATGATTGTGACGTTTCATGCAAGCATTGGCAATGAGCAACCCTCTACATCTTGCGGACCCTAAGAAATCCTGCATGGAGGTTCTTCCGTTGTTCAACATGGAGAGTAAATAATTTATCATAAGTTATTATTGTGAAATTGTCACAATTTGTTGACTATTGTGTGTTTGTTGAAAATTTTCGTGAGTTGAATTGATAATCATTCTGTTTGGGGATAATTATCCAAAAAAGCCTAAATCTATTATACGGCAGTTAATTTAGTTTTAAACTTTTTAATTTGATCAATTTAATCATAAACATTTTAACGATTTGTTAATATATAGTCCTTCTGGTCAATTTTGTCTAAATATCACTAATGCGGATACCAATCATCCTACGTGGTATGGTCGACACCAACATGGATAATTTTTGTTTATAGCTAAAACGGACTAATAACACCTTCCAGATGGAGTGTACATAGCCCAACTATTGAAACTGATGCAATTCTAGTGAATTGAAGCTACATCAGTTCAATTCTAAGTATCAGTTGCTAATGATGCATCAGTCAGTTCCACTGATGACTAATGCAATGAATTGATGCTGCATGACTTCATTAGAACTGATGCAGCGCGGTTCAGTTAATCAAAAGCAAACAAAATGGCATTAAATAAATTTAAACTAATCCACATCTTTTGATTGAAAAGACAAACATCCCAACATAGGAAGCCTTCCCAATATAGCACGCGCAGCTTAACACATAATACATGGCTAAAACATCACGATTACAAAACTACACAGCCAAATCCCCAAACAAATAGTACATGGCCAAATCCATTTAGAAACAACATAAAAACTAGTACTTTTCAGTATACAACTCAACATCCTTATCTAATAGCAGTACCAAACACCCATTAACATATTCCAGTCCACAACTTCACAGTTCACCACCGCCATATTCTTTAAGTGCATGGAGGTTGTGAGATATCAATTGAAGCCTGGCTTGGTGGAACTAGAACATTCCTTGGTCTTGTTTGTCTCTTGGAGATGAATGGACCTCCAAGTCGACAACTCTATCACTCCTTGGTATATGCAGTAAAAAAAATGATTAACATATCACGTTGATTTTCTTTTGATATACATATAAACACTAGGCAAAGAGATTACCCTAAATATGTATTCCTAGTGGTTCCAGAGATGAAAAGTCCACATCCTTATCATGCTTAAAGATACAAAATGAGCGTAAAACATTAATCATAGTATACACAGTAGTGTTATGAAATAAAATGAGTTTGAAAAAGAACTAACTTGTGCTCTCTCTATCCTAGTGATAGTGGAATCCCCTATTAGATGGTCTAATGGCATGTGCACTAGTAGCCCTTTTGCCAAGCTTCTTGCTAGAATGAACATTTACAAAAAGTTTAGGTATCACATTGAACAAATTAAAATTTTAGGAATGACGTTGCACATTGAATCAAAATTTAGGAACTATTTATATAATTATTTCTTTCTTTATGTAAGGTGGAGGTTTAATTGGCTTACCACTGACTTTGGTCCAAAATTTTTTTTTTCCATTAATAACTGGAAAGGAAAATTTGTAAAATCTTTCGTAAGCATCTTTCTTAAAACAATTATCGAAATAATCATTGATATCGAACTTCATGAAAGTAAAGCAACATGTGTAATGTGTACATGATACTCTAGAGATATCCCATTCCTTACAATGACATGTCTTTAAAGCCATGTCAACTGCAAATCTATCATCATCCACTTGAATCTCAAATTTATTTCTCATAGTTGGTCAAGTAATACAACAGATGGACTCTTGTATAGTCTTTTCCAACTTCATTCTAATCCTTGGGTAAATTGGTATGTTCGATTGACCATTAACTAAGTTGTCTCTGCCATCCTCTCTCCATCAGCATAGTTCTTATCCATTCAAGAATAACAAGGGTTTTTCTCATGGTAGGCAAATGTTTTCGTTAAAGGTTTCGCCTAAATTATTATCAACTGCATCATAGTTGATACTTGTCTTGATGAAAGACTTACAAAATTTCTCAAGGCCTTGCCTCTTGAAGTCTTGGTAACCTTTAAGGCACTCCTACTTCAAAATCATCCATTGCTTGGTCAAAATGAGCTTCAAATGTGCACTTCATAGCCCTCCGGAATTGTTTCTTAAGAGCATCCCCTTTGTATAATTTTTCTGAAATAGCATTTATGTGCCTTGCACAACTTGGATGCTTTGCAAGTGGAGATAGTCTTAAAACCGCGTTCATTAATCCCTACGACCAAATTTATCTAATAAAAATCAAATAAATCACATCAATGATTGCACTAGTGTACTATAATAACATCGAAAGACAGAAGGTAAGATATTACCTTTTGTTGATCATTGATAACAGCACAATGTTTGCCTCTGCCCACCCTTGGGTCAATGAATAATAAGGTGAGAAAACACTCCAAGATATTTCAAACTCAGCTTCCACAACAACTACCCAAGCAATTGGAAACATTTGATTGTTTCCATCTAAGTCCAATGGCACATGGTAATATACCTTTCAATCCAATTTAAGAAAGCACCCATCTATGCTTATGATACGCCTACGTCCTGCTAAAAATCTCATTTTCACACATCATACCCCACATAAAGTCTCTCCAATACTTTAGTTGTTGGATTGACTTCCATCTCAAATGCTCCATACTAACTAACTCTCTTGAGTTCCCGCATATAAGATCTCAACATATTCTATTGCTCCAGTACCGAGGCCCTCATATGACGAAGAGCTTTCCATATGGTGTTATAACTTTTCTTTAATCAAGTGTTGGAGCAAATCTTTCTCTTGGATATGCCAACATATCAATAGTTTAGCCTCCAAGTTATTCCTTTACATCTTTGTTTAAGCCTCATTTGGTTTTTAATATTTGTTAGAAAGTCTAACCCAAAAACTTAAGTTATTAAGTGTAAGGAGACCACGCATATATTAAGAGCACACATGACCCATTGTCAAGCGATATAGGATATTTCAATACTCCCAATCTTGTGAAAGCCAAATGAGGAATGGTATGTGAAATTTAATGAACGGGTGTGGACACACAAGCGAAAGGGATAGCACCTGGGTCCGATATCGTATTGCAAAGTTCAACCCAAAAACTTAAGCTGATAGATAAAATGAAACAAATGAGACTACATGTATATGGAGAAATATGTGACCCATTGTCAAGCGATGTGGGATAATATTTCAATATTTTCTCTCACGTGCAAGCCGAATTAGAAGTGACACGTGGAATTTGACCACAGCCCGTGGAATTTGGTTGATGAGGGGTGGACGCACATAAACTAAAGTGATAGCACTGTTATGATATCATATTATAAAGTTCAACCCAAAAGCTTAAATTATTAGGTGAATGAAGACCACACATATAAAAGAGCATATAAGACATGTTGTCAAGAGATGCTAGCTATTTAAACACCCCTTCTCATGTGCAAGCCAAACGAGGGGTAGCATGCGATATTTGATTAACAGGTGTGGACACACACGCGAAAGAGATAGCAGCTAGCTTTGATATTGTTACGACTATTGCTATCACCTAGAGGGGGTGAATAGGTGATTTTACCAAATTGGATGATCTAAACATGCGAAATGAATATAGTCGAGGTCAACAACTCGTATGTATAATATCAGATGCATGCGAATTACAAATTTGCATGTAAGTTGTCGTCAGATGATTGCATCTGATGACCAAGATGATATTATGACAAACTTGTTTGATCAGATATGTATGCAGTATAATGTCAATAATAATAAATGAAAGTTTAGAGATAGAGAATACTATACACAGATCTTTATAGTGGTTCGGCTTTATCAAGCCTACATCCACTCTCCACGCTGGCAGCCTATTGGCTGTATTTCACTATTGAATCGTTAGAAGATTACAAGAGCAGTGCTTCACAGATGATAGATTACACTATCACATACACTCTTCACTCAAGTAATTTTCTTTTTAAAATTACAACGTGAAATATAGTAATCACAAGTGTGTAAGATCGAAGCTCTATTCAGACTTACAAATTCTCGATTCTGGTTTTTATTTCTTGTACGACGTTTACACTCCTTTTATACTTCTCTACTTCCAATCTATCAATTGGACAGTCTTCAGAGGATTGATCTCCAAATTAACTCGTTGAAGATTCTTCCCAAAATATAATGCATAGCCGTTAGAAAAAGAACCATTATCTCCAAGTGATTTGATCGCCCATGCAATCAAATCAAGATTTTCATATATGTAGTTTTTTGTATTTAAGGAACGATCTTGTGATTGCTAATTAGGATATCCTGAGATATCAATTTGATTATCCTGCATATACTTGCCAAAAATAACACTCATTGAATCTGACGAGTAATTTTGAGTCTGATGACAAAGTCCTTTCATCGACTAAGTCTGATGATTCAGCATTTACCTGCATCAAGTAACTTAAGTGTAATTCTGATCAGTAATAGATGGTTTTGTCATTCGTCAAAACTCATTAAGGATTTTTCTCAACATATACCATATTAGAAAGTCCAATCTAAAAGCTTAAGTTAATAAGTTGAGAAGATGAGAGAGACTATATGTATATAAAAAACATATATAACCTGTTGTCAAGCGATGTGTGACAATATTTCAATACCCTTTCTCAAGTGCAAGCTACATGAGAAGTGGCATGTGGAATTTGATCGCGGTCTATGGAATTTGGCTGATGAGGGGTGGACGTGCATAAGCAAAAGAGATAGCACCGACTATGATATCATATTAGATAGTCCAATTTAAAAGTTTAAGCTATTAAGTAAGAGAAGACTACGTGTATATAAAGAACATATAAGACATGTTGTCAAGTAATGTGAGATATTTGAACAACTCCTTTCATGTGTAAGCCAGATGAGGAGTTGCACGTGAAATTTGATTAATGGGTGTGGACACATTCACAAAAATGATAGCACTCGATTTTGATACCATATTAAAAAGTCCAATCCAAAAACTTAAACTGATAAGTTGAAGGAGACGAGGGAGACTACATGTATTTAAAGAACATATATGACAACAAGAAATGTTGCATAATGTTTCAACAGTCTTTCACATGCAAGTCGGATTAGGAGTGACGTGGAATTTGATCACAGCCCATGGCATTTGGATGATTAGGGGTGGAAGCACATAAGTGAAAAAACTAGCACCGGCTATGATACAATGTTAGAAAGTTAAATCCAAAAATTTAAACTATTAGGTGAAAGAAATCACATGTATATTGTTGACACCTAATTTTGCCTACATCGTTAAATCAACGCTTAAATGGTAAATTGACCAAATTAGTGCAAAAGAGAGATAAAAAATATATATATGTATAATAAAATATACATCGGGCCAATTTACCTTGGCCCATCAAACTTAGCCCCAATCTTTTTCTTGTAATTTTCACTCGGGCCTAACCCTTTTGTTCATTCCTGGCTTTCCCTCCCTTTCTTTGCCCTTTTATCCAGCCCACCTTCAGATCACCCCTCTCCTCTTTATTTTCAGCCCACTCTCCCTTCTTTTATTTCGGCCCAGCCCCCTTATCTTCTTTCCCTCTTCCTCAGGTTCGTTCAAGACACCAACAGAAGAGACAAGGAACAGAGCAGACAAAGAGCCGAGAAAGATAAAAACGGAGGGGACGGACGGGAATCGGGGGATAACCGCCGAGGAGTATCGGTTGTCAAGAACGATTATCCTTGAGCCGAGGACGAAAAGGATGATGCCCCAAAAGAGAGAGAGGGGCGGGTCTTTATCAGGTAAAAAGGGGGGCATTTGAAGAGAAAAAAGAGCAAGAAGAAGAAGAGAACAGAGGAGGTGGAAACCGAGGGAAAAAGAAGGGAAGGGGGTCTAAGAAGAGAGTGCTCCGGCTCATCCACCGGCGAGGATCGCTGGTAAATCTCTTCCCCCCTCCCTGCGAGCCGGCCATCGTCGCCGGACGTCCGTCACATCCAGCCATTGCGTCTCGTCTTGGTCCGTCGCGAACAAAGAAGAGAAAGTTAGAGGAGGGACCAAGAGTTTTTGGGGGAAAATCTGAGTGTAGGGAGTCCCCATCCACCTGGAGAAGACCCTGAGGTGCCACCGACAAGCATCCGACCGCCGCGTTGCCGTCGGCCAGCCACGAATAGGTGGGTTCTCATCCCTTATCTTCCCCTGTTTTCGCCCCCCTTCCCTTGCCTCTCGGGTGCTGGGCACACCGAGCCTATTCGGTGGTCGCCCGGCCACTCGATCGAGGAAAACATGTGTTTGACACCCAGTGAGGATGGTCCAAAGTTTATATGTCGAAAATTGACCGTAAATTTTGTCAAAATCGGATATGTGACCCCACTTTTGGGCGCCTCGCACAAGTTTGTCGAAGTGCCCCAAGGAAGCTTTTTGAGTAAAAAACTCTGAATATGGTCTTGTTGTTTTTGGACGTTTCTATGCAAACTGAGGCAAGGTTGTGGTTCAATATAGTCGATCATGTCTTTGCACGTCATATTTAAGCCGAAAAACAACCTAAATCTCAGCTTAAGGTCTTCGCTTGAACCTGCATACTACCCGTTCGATAAAATGCCTAGATGGAGGTCCGAATCATTTTTTTTGTGGACTCAGTGCTTGGAACTCGATTTTTATGTTTGGTTAGTTCTTATATTTTTTGAATGGTGCCTGACGTTGTGTTTTCTTTGTGATTTCTCTCAGTTTTGTGGCATATCTCTTGTTGTTCAAGTCGACCACTGATGAGTCCTTTGCCGGAGATCAATGCCCCCTGCCGGAGCCATGCCCGTGGTTCAAGGCCGCAATCGTTAGCCGTCTATCCTCCTTTTGTGTTTGTTTGTGATCGTTTTTCCCTGGTTAAACGTTTGTGGTGGGCTGAGAGTAGAATAGTCGTAAAGTCAAGTTTTTCCTTGTGAGTTCATTTCGTGGTCGGAGTTGGTCGTCGGAGTGTTGGCCGGCGGTGACGGCGTAAGGCCAGCGCCCGTCTTCAGCATTGGCGGCCCGAGCTGACTGCCGGTGGTGGGGCGTTCCCTGCGTAATCCCAGTTTCGGAGACGAGGAGGTCTCGGTGAAGAAACAGAAGGACGTGCAGGGGAAAGGCACGAAAGGGATGAAGAAGAGTAATAAAAAATAGAAAAAGAAAAAAGAAACAAAAAAAAAGGGAAAAGAGGGGAAATAGAAAAAAGAAAAAAAGAAAAAAGAAATGGAAAAGGGGTCCCGAGCGGATCAGTAATCCGGGTCAGGTGTAGGGGGATCAGGTCAGGGGATCCGGTCCGAAATCCTTATTTTATTAATAAAAATATTATAAAAACATTTAAAAAATATTTAAAAAATTCTAAAATATTAAAAAATTTCAAAAAACTCTAAAAAATTCGCAAATGTTTAAAAAATCCAAAAAAATCATGAAAAACATTAAAATAATTAAAATAATTCAAAATTAAAAAAATAAAAAATCAGAAAAATTCCAAAAAATTCTAGAAATTCTGGAAATGTTCGGAAATCAGTTTTTGGCTTAATTTCACTAGATCTTAGTGTTTAATTTCATTCTAGACTTAGTTTAAAACTTGTGAAAATTGAGAAAACCTTTAAAAAATTCCCAAAAAATCCGGATTAGCCATTAAGGCTTTACTTTAGGGCTTTTGATTGCCTTTTCTTTTTAGAAACGATGCTAGGTTGCTAGTTGTTTATTTCTTTATGATTATTTGATTGCACACCTTTAATTCATTAGTTGTTGTTTTCCATTTTTAGAACGGTTAGAAGAAATCTTAAGCTTCTTCGATAGGGTGCTCGCTAAGTTAGTTCATGAACGTTCAAGTTTAGGTACCGAAAGAGCGCTAGTTAGATTGCTAGTGTAATCAAGTTCCCGAACTTTAGAATCTCTAATTTTCGCGCATATCGAGACGACACTCTCACGTCTTGATTAGGATTTCTAGTCGATCATTGATTATGGCTAGTGACGACTCTAATTGAATGCGTAAATTTGATAACTTTTATCGCGCAAGGTATGAGGCTCGAGAGTGCCTCGGTTTTTGGATTAATGAACTATTTGGTTTGTCCTTCAAACGAATCAATAAATGTTCACATCCTTCGATAAATACCTCTTGGTCTGACCGATCGGGACGGGTAAGTCGCGATATATATAAAAAGCATATAAAATCTGTTGTTTAACTATGTGAGATATTTTAACACCCCCTTTTACGTGCAAGCCAGATGAGGAGTAACATGTGAAATTTAATTAACGGGTGTGGAAACACGCAAAAGAAATAGCGCTTGTCTCTGATATTATGTTAGAAAGTCCAATTCAAAATTTTAAACTGATAGTTTGAAGGAGATAAGAGAGACTGCATGTATATAAAAAATATATATGACCCTTTGTTAAGCGATGTGGGATAATATTCCAACATCCTCACTTACTTGTAAGTCAGATTATGAGTAACATATGGAATTTGACTACGGCTTGTGAAATTAGACTGACGAGAGGTGGATGCACATAATTGAAAGGGATATCATTGATTATGATATTATTTTAAAAAGTCCAATTCAAAGCTTAAATTATTAGGTAAAAAAAGATCACATGTATATAAAGAGCATATAAGATTTACTATTAAACAATGTCGGATATTTCAACAATAGGAGTGTATCACTTGCACGAGCAACAACCTCGACGTCAACCTACCTCATTCTCATGGGAGAGAACTCGCTCCCCTATGAAAATTCCTAAAAAGACAAAAAGGAGAAAACAATTTTCATCGAAGAAAGAAATAGATATAATTAGCTTGAATAATGTTAGAATGATGACAAGACAGGAAACAAAAGTAAGAGTTACGAGAAATACATTCACTACGATATTCTGGAATTATTGCTCTCGCGACGACTTTCCCCCGGGCTCATGTATATATGTCTCCCTGGTAATTTGTCAACGGAATTGGCTGCTAGGACTTTTTTATCCCTGCATAAATTCAATGCCATCATCAATACAGTTGGAAAAAAAATTAAAACAGAACATGCATTTTGTTATCTTCAGTAATTAATTATGTTGATTTGGTAACTTTTGTGCATTGAAAAATAGAAAAAAGGGTTTTGCTTGATTGGTGTAGCGTGAAAGGATTTACACATTCTTGTCGCTGATTTCTTCAAGATGTTGGATGCCTGACCTATAAAAGAGTATAATTAATTCGAATCGATGTAATAAGATAGTCCGACTATTAAACTAACCGTATTCACATAGAAAAAGGGCTATCTTCGAGGAGATACAAAAAGTATTATGGGTCCACAATTGAACACGTATCTAGACATTGACATTTAATAATGAGACTGACTAACCCTTTTCTAACCTGTAAACTCACAATTACCAAAAGTCCTCCTCAATAAATGGACCTGCTTTGCTATCCCTACTCTTGCTTGAGCCATCGGTATTTCTTGTCTCTCAATTCATCATCCTCACCTCTCTCTTGATCGATATCTTTGACATATCTCTCTCTCTCTCTCTCTCTCTCTCATGGATTCATCCAAAGAAGTCTCGCTCGAGATCTTCCCCTACATCAGAGTCTACAAAGACGGCACCTTTGACCGCCTCGCCGGCTTTGAGATCGCCCCGCCCGGCCTCGACCCCGAGACCCGAGTTGAGTCCAAGGACATCCTCATCCTCCCCGACACTGGCGTCTCGGCCCGGATCTACCGCCCCTCCTCCGTTTCTGCCACCGCAAAACTTCCCCTAGTCATTTACTTCCACGGCGGGGCCTTCATCATCTCCTCCATCGCCGACCCCAAGTATCACTTCTGCCTCAACGCCCTTGTCGCCGAGTGCAACGTCGTCCTCATCTCCATCGACTATCGCCTAGTCCCTGAGCACCCCCTCCCCGCGGCCTATGATGACTCCTGGGCTGCTCTGCAGTGGATTGCATCGGAGGAAGCCCAGAGTGAGCCATGGCTCAGGGAGCGTGCCGACTTTAACCGCCTCTTCCTCGTTGGTGACAGCGGTGGCGCCAACATGTCGCACCACTTGGCCATGCGACTCAGGTACGATACAATAACAATCTAATGATGCTTAGTGAATTTGTCAGTGTTCATTTGTTATAAGTAACTTTGTGATTTAATTGCTAGGACACGTGCGTTTAAACAATTTTAGATCGAGTAGACACAGATTAATATTACTTATTATAGTAGAGGAATTTTATGTAAAATCTCCTTAGTTCATTATTTATGTAAGTTTCTGCGCCCCGTTACTGATAAGGGATGACGTGCTGGGCGAGCGGGTCAAGCTGCTGGGGATCGGGATGATACAACCATACTTCTGGGGCAAGATGCCGATCGGGGCGGAGGTGGCAGACCCTGGTCGGAAGGCTTGGGTGGACAGCACGTGGCAGTTCGTGTGCGTATCGGACAAGGGTTGCGATGACCCGCTGATCAACCCGTTTGTGGACGGGTCCCCTGGCGTGGATGGGCTGGCGTGCAAGAAGGTGCTGGTGATCGTGAGCCAGAAGGACATATTGAGGGACAGAGGGAGGCTGTACTACGAGAAGCTGGTGGAGAGCGGCGGGCCAGCGGAGGCGGAGTTCATGGAGATCGACGGCGTGGATCACGTGTTCCACATCTACGATCCGAGCTGCGAAAAGGCCAAGAAGCTGTTCAAACGTGTGGCCTCGTTGATTAACAGTGATGGGAAAAGTCACGAGAAGGAGACAGCGGAGTGAAAGGCGCATGAAACCATCGAGGCCGTTTTCGAAGTTTCTCTTTTACTTTGCCTGTCGCTACTAAAGTTTCTCTTGTGATGGTGAGAAAAGTGATCCTAGATACATTCTTGGCCAAATAATTGGGGGTTTCTTTAGCGAAGTATGATTGTATCACTATTATTATCTGTTTATTGGCTTAACATGGCAATCTCTGACTCGACCAAACGGGTGAGAGACATGCGTGTCATTTTTCTGCTTTCGTAGGAAAGTTCGAGCTTCGCGTTCTTATTAAGCAAACTTGATGCATATCAGTCGTTTTCGAGTTACCCATGATTTAGAGGTTTTTTTTTTGTTTTCCTTTTTCAGACTTTAGGCTTTATTTATTGAATATCTAAACCTTCAACTAAATTAAATGTTACTTTACTTTTTTTATAAATTCTCTTCAATTTATCTGTAGAAGTCTATATGTAGTGGTTTCAAGGCAACCATCGGTCGTTGAGGTGGCGTGTATTTTTTACTCACATTTACTCGCAAATTGACACATGCCTGCAGTGCCACGTCATTAGCTGATGTGGAACCAAATAATTTTTTTTAAAATTCGCCTTTTTTCTCGCTCTCCCTCTCTTTTGTTCTCCTCCATCGAGCCACTTGGTCTTCATGTGGGCTTCGTCTTCCTCTATTCGTCCATGGCCAGCCATCCGACACGAGCTGCGTGTCACAAAATATATGGATAAGCCACCTCGCGAGTCAAGGACCAGCAAAGCTCGCAACAATTGACGAAGCCAGATCTGGAGGCACCACTTCAGATTCAAATTGGATGAGCAACGAGGGAGCCGAGAAGTTTTAATGGATGTTTCAGGATGTTTGCAGACAATTAAAGTATCAACTTGCAAAAGGTTGAGTGTTCGAATCCCAGGCGCCGTAGGGTGACTTAACCGGTGGCACGTGTGTGGTGGCTAGCACGTGTCGCCCCCAGGGTTTACTCCCCGACTGTCGGCCGTGCGGGGGTTCCCTGGGTTATAAAAAAAAAAAAATTAAAGTATCAACTTGCTTTTAATTTCGATAAACAAATGACGCATTATACAAAGAGATTATACTTAAATATGCATTAACATTGTCGTGTTGTGCCTAAAGATACAAAATGAGCATTATCACAATATACACAAGTGTTGTGCAAACAAAAAAATGTCTAAAAAAGCACTGATGTGTCCTCTCTCCATCCTGATGATGGTGGAGTTCACATTTAGATGGACTACCGGATTGTGCAGTGCAATAATAGCCTTCTTGCCAGGTTACTAGGCAGGATTAACCCTATCAGTCTTTTTTGGTCTTCCTTTTTTTTCCCTACATGTTAAAAGCCCAGGATTTTTCGACCCCCAAAAAACAAAAGCCCAGGAAACACCAATTTTATCAGTCACGAGAGCCCAAATAAATCTTGGCCTAATTTCAAAAAAAAAAAAACGCACAAATTTTAGATTGGACAACAATTATGGTCCGAATATTTTTTTTATAAAAAATCACAAACTTTCACTTAAATAGTAAATTTGGTCCCGTTAACTGGGAATTCTTAATTGTCCAACGTGACTATTCCATCGATCCACATCACTTGCTAGTTGGATTAAAATCACTATTCATTGTCTTTTTTTATAAGCCACAACTTGAAAAATAATGGTGTGTTCATGGTCTCCTTCAGTTCACTGGCAAGTCAAAAAGATCTCCAAATTGAATCTCTTCAAGCAGCCTCCACCGTTTCGTCGTAATATGAAGTTGTGGATTACCACCCATTGAGAGATGCTATGGACGAGATCTGCCAAGCTCACGACTAAAACTTTTTTATGAAACAAGCCCAATCCCTCCCCCCCTCCCCCCCGAAACTTCGAAGTCTACGTCAAATGGATATTAATCAATTGATCCCATTTAATATCGGGCTCTATTAAATGGATTTTGTTAGGAAATATAATGAAATAGATTCTAAAGCTGTGCCCTACCAAAGTGCTTGTAACAATCTACGAGATCTCAAGTTTTGGTTAACGGGGGCCAAATTTGGGACTCGAGTAAAAGTTCGTGATTTTTATTGAGATAAAAAAAATTTGGGTAAAAATTGTCACTCAAGGTAAAGTTGGTGCTTTTTTTTGGAATTTGCCCAATAAATCTTATTAAAAGGTACACAATTATCAAATAGGAATTACTTTGGGTGGCCTAGGTGCTGTAGCATTCTTACATGTCTTCTTTTTATGCCCATACTGAAGATAATTTCTACATCACATTTGGACTTCAACTTTCATCAACTTCTTACCATCGCTATTTTGCCCATCCTTGTTCTCGATTATGTTATTCTCTCCCCCTTTTTCCTTCTGTAAGGTGGTAGATTGATTGGTTCACCATTGACTTTGGGCCACATTTTTGCACCATTCATGCCTAGGAAGGGGAATTGGTGACATCTTTCATAAGCATCCTTCTTAAAAGCAGTCATTATCATTATTGTTGATGTCTAACTTCATCAACGTAGTGCAACATATGGCCTGTCTACAAGGTATTTCGAAGCTATCCCATTCCTTACAAGCACATGTCTCCCAACCCAGTCAATCACAAATATATCATCATCCAATGGAACCTCAAATTTATTCGCACATCTGGACTAAAACTACAATACCTGGACTCTAGTTTACTCTTCTCTAACTTCATGTTAATCCCTGGGTAAATAGGATTTGTTCAATCAACTATTAATTGACTTCTCTCTAGAAAATTACAAAAAAAGTTCTAAACAAATTGTACGACGCCAATTCAATTATAAACTTTTCAATTTGATCAATTTAGTCTTGAACTTTTAGACAATTTGCCAATGTAGTCCTTGTCACGCCCCGAACCCTACGGATACGCAACAACCCGCTATGGTCCTTATGATGCGATGACCCAGGACTCGTCGCCGACCCTTATCTTTTTATCTTTGAATTACGCAAGCGAAAACGTTAACCAACACGACAAACCCCAGGCAATAATCCAATTAGGGATAGCAAAGGAAAACCAGTCATAACAAAAGCTTTTATCAAACAATACTATTTTGATTTTCACTTGATTAATCTCGGAGCATTTTTAAAAGCTCACTTCGACATTTCCACAAAAGTCTACAAAAGATATCAAGCTGGTGATCGATCTACTACACCAAAAGATCAGCTTCCAGGCCTAATCCTCAAGGACCAACCAAAAACTGTGGTACTCCAAACTGCATAGGAAGCAACGACATGCTAAGGTCTTGAAAAAAGTTTAACAACAACAAATGAGATAAAAATCTCAATAAATTAACGGCCTAAGCCCCGCTTAGAAGGCCAACTCGCATGGGGGTCCCTAACCAGGCAATAAAGCATCAACAACAACGTTATTAAATAACCACAGATATCCTTACCTCGCCTTGGTACACTCGTTGATGAAATGAACATGTCACATACTCAAAGCATTTAAAGAGATGTCCCATGCATCAATGCATCACAGGCGCGCGTGTCTCGATTATAAGGTAAAACTCACTTGGGTACGTCTCATACCATGCCTAGCAGTTTCTACCCCATAATCAAGCACTATGCATCACACGTATCCAGTTATTACGCCTCCTCGGGGCCACTACACATCAAGCGATCTGTAGCAAGATGACAGTCTACCGGTATAACCGGACTTCGTCCCGCCCCGTCGGGCACGGCTACGTCAAGCGATACACAGGATGACGGCATTCCAATACGGCAACATCAAACGATACACAGTAAGATGGTATCTGTAAGGAGCATCAAGTCCGGCCTCGGGCTGCGACAAGGCATCCGGGGTATCGGCACTCCAGATAATCCCCAGGCATTCGATAAATCGGGCAACGTCAAGCGATACACAGCAAGACGGCTTCGACGTGTGACCACACGAGCA
The DNA here is from genome assembly GCA_031216405.1 of Syzygium malaccense. Classification (NCBI taxonomy): domain Eukaryota; kingdom Viridiplantae; phylum Streptophyta; class Magnoliopsida; order Myrtales; family Myrtaceae; genus Syzygium; species Syzygium malaccense. The sequence continues at coordinate 12,849,469 of CM062258.1, forward strand.
CGCGAGCATTCCGGCCAATTATTATCTTCTCAATTAGCCCATGCGTCAATGAATAGTACTTACACGATGCCGCATAACAAATCAAGTGATCACACATGCAAACAATCAATCAATTTGTAAATCTCAATTCAAACATGCTTTCTTTCTTAAGACATCAAATTCATTTTGTAGACATAGCGATGACAAATATTCATTTTCGAAAACTCGAAATCCTTTCTCAAGGCATCAAATTCATTTCTCAAACAAAATTATAAAATAATTTATTTTTAAAGATTCAAAATCTTTTCTTGAAAATAATCATTCAAATCATTTAACTAAATATGCTAATTTATACGGTGAAATCCAACTTCGAAATCACAATCCCAGCATAAAATAATCGCAATTGATATTAAAAACCATTCAAATAATCATAATTAATTTTCGGAAATAAATTATTTTTAATATTATTTTAGTATATATTTTTAATAAAATATTAATATCTAATTTCGAAAATTAATATATTTAATAAAACAATCAATAATAATAAAATAATTGACAACTTATCAATAAATACGTGATAGCTTATCGCAAATCCAACAACAGCCTATCATTTTATCACCGATATCCTATCACAGTTTCTATTGATAACTTATCCACCTAATCGCACTTAAATAATCACTAACCCATAATTAACCTAATCTAAACATAAATTAAATTATCCTAAGCAAGTTTAACATCCTAAACGAGGGATTAGGGGTTAACTTACTTGGCTAACGCTGAGATTACCGCGAGGACGATGGCGGTGGCGAGGGCGGTCTGCGGTGTCCTCGGATCGCTCCGGCGAGCGGTGAACGGGTGTGGCGAGGGGAAACAGCTGCTGTGGTGGCTGGTCGGGGCTGGTCGAGGCTGTTCCAGACGTGGAACGGCGGCTGGTGGCGATGGTCGGACAGCTGCGGCAAGCGGCGGAGGAGGACGGCGGTGCTGGCCGGCGAGAGGCGCGCGACTGGCTCCGGCGAGGGGCGCTGCTCGCGCCTTGCTGGGAGAACAGCCGGAAACGAGGGCTGGTGGTGGCGTCCCGGCGGCTGGGACGGCGAGTGGAGGACGGCGGCGTTGGGCGGAGCTAGTCCGGTGAGCAACAGAGGAGGCCGAAGCGGATGCACGCGGGGGAAAGCATGAAGAGAAGAAAGAAGAAGAAAGAAGAAGAAGAAAAAGAAAAAGAAAAGAGGAAGAAATGATGGGGTTTGGTGGGAGCTGGCGGGTGGTGTCAGACGCACGTGGGGGACCGGCATGGAAAAGGAAAGGGAGAGAGAAAGAGAGAGATGAAAAGTCAACATCGCATTCAAGGGCGATTTAACGGTCACATTTCAAACTTAAAAATGATCTAACGGTTCACAAAAATTTTTAATTATAAATTAGAAAAAAGGGCCAGAGGATAATAATTAAAACACATTACGAGAAAGGTCTATCAGTCCAAATTCACATCTGGTCAAAAATTCACTTTTCGCATATCCCGAGTAATATCGAGGCTGGCCACAATAATATCGACACCGTCTAATTAAATTCGTTTCGGAACTCCTAGAAATTCGATACCAAAGTTTGGGTTCTAAATAACGGCTAAATTCGATCGAGTGCGATTATAGTGAAATCTCAATTTTAAAAACAATAACCGAGAGTGATTAGTTCCCGGGCAAGATTTTATTATAAGTACACCGACTAATTACACGTTTTATAAATCTCAAAAATTGGCCGAAATTCGGAATGTCACGGTCCTTTTAACCAATTTTGGCCTATAATTGTTAACATGAATGACATCCATCCTACATGGTATGGCTAGCCCCGAGTTGTCAATTTTTACAATTTTTTTTCTTCTTTTCTTTCTATCTTTTTTTCCAACTTTGGGCCAGCAACGTTGCTAGTTGGCCACGAGTAAGGGCCTCTTCGTCCTTGCTGGCCACAAGTGAGGGCTTTGGCCCTTGCCAAGATCCAGGCGAGGACTGCGACACCCTCACCCAGACGAAGCAAGGGTTGCTGACCCTCACTGGCCTTGAGTTGGAAAAAGAAAGAAAGAGAAGAAAAGAAAAAACACAAAAAAATAATTTAAAAATTCAAAACAAAATTGAAAACAAATTGCAAAAATTGTCCACATTAGCTTCGGTTGTGTCACGTAGGATGGCCAGTATCCACGTCAGTTATTTCCAACCAAAATTGATCGGATACGCTATATTGGTAAATTGTCAAAATGTTTAATACTAAATTGCCTTAATGAAAATGTTTATGACTGAATTAATATCCATGCAATAAGTTTATGACTTTTTTGATAATTATCCCGACTACTCTTTGCTATCCTCTCCATTGACATAGTGATTATCACTTCAATCATCTCAAGTATAGCTTTTTCCCTTGGTAGTGGAATATATGCATTGAAGATCTCACTAAAGTTATTATTAACCACATCAAGGGTTGGTATCTATCTTGACGAAAACCTACAGAATTGCTCAAGGCTTGCTTGATGAAGTCTTCGTAACCTTTAGGGCACTTCATCTTGAAATTAGCTATTGCTTGGTCGAAATCAACTTCAAATGTACTCCTCATAGCCCTCTAAAGGAGTTTCCTAAGAGCATCCCCTTTGTGCAATATTTCCCAATTAGCACTTATTTGCCTTGTACAATTTCGATGCTTAGCAAATAGAGATAGCCTTGAAATTGGTTTCATTAGTCATTGCAAAATCACCTGATAAAAAATTTAGTAAATCACATCGATGATTGCACTATTGTAGCTTAATAACATGTAAGGACAAAATGTGAGATATTATTTTTTGCTGATCACCGATTAAAGAACAATCGTAGCCTTTGCCCACACTCAGGTTAGTGAATAACAGGATGAGAAACCAACTCCAAGATGCCACATACTCATCTTCCACGACTACCCAAGCAATTAGGAACGTTTGATTGTTTCCATCTCTTCCAACAAGTCACAAACAACAAACCCTTCAATTTAGTCTTACGGAAGCACCCATCAAAGCTCATGACACGTCTATATTCTGCTAAAATATTCTTTTTAAACTCATCAAACCTCACATAAAACCTCTCAAATACTTTAGATGCTAGGTTAACTTCCATCTCAAATTTACAATACATGCTAACTCTCTGGAGCTTTTGACCCAAAAAGAAAACTCTCTAAAACTCCTCTTAATAAGATCTTAGCATATCGTATTGCTCCACTATTTGACCTCCCTTGTATAACTCCAAGCGCTTTTTTATACAGCTCTTTATACCCTTTATTTTTATCAAGCGTTGGGGCAGACCTTTCTGTCACATCTGTATATCCATAGTTTAGCCTCCAAGCTATTCCTTTATATCTTTGTTTAAACCAGTTGTTATATTTAATGCACCACTTGCATTGCACGAGCAACAACCTCGATAATGACAAACCAAACGTACCTCGTTGTCATGAAGAAGAGCTCTCTCCCCTTTGGAAATTCCCAAAAGGACGGAAGGAAGAAAGGAAAAGGTGTAGTTACTCCGAATAGTAATAGAACGATGACAAGACAATAAACAACAGCAAGAGCCACGAGAGATACATTCAGTCGGTGTTCCGCAATTATTGCTGATGCGACGACTTTCCTTCAGGCCGAACATGTTTCTGAGCTACAAAAAACAATGATCAATCCGCATCGATCTGAGGAGATGCTATCATCCCACCATCATCAGATTAAGGAAAACAAGGTTGTCTTCGACGGGACTGAAAAGTATTGCGACCACATTGGAAGACGTAGTCAGACATTGACATGTAACAGTGAGCCCGACTTACTAACCTTTCTTCTAGGTTGTTATTCCTAGTAATTACTAGAAGTCCTTAATAAATAGGCCCGCTTTGCTTTCCCTGTCTCAGCCATCGCTGTTTCTTGTCTCTCAATTCATCTTCTTCACCTCTCTCATAATTAATATCGTTGACGTCTCTGTCTCTCATTCATGGATTCATCCAAGGAGGTGTCACTCGAGATCTTCCCCTACATCAGAGTCTACAAAGACGGCAGCTTCGACCGCCTCGCCGGCTTTGAGATCGCCCCGCCTGGCCTCGACCCTGAGACCGGAGTCGATTCCAAGGACATCCTCATCCTCCCTGACGCTGGCGTCTCTGCCTGAATCTACCGCCCCTCCTCCATGTCCGCCGCCACGAAACTCCCCCTTGTCGTCTACTTCCACGGCGGGGCCTTCATCATCTCCTCCATTGCTGACCCCAAGTATCACACCAGCGTCAATGCCCTTGTCGCTGAGTGCAACGTCGTCCTCGTCTCCATCGACTATCGCCGAGTCCCCGAGCACCCCCTCCCCTCGGCTTACGAGGACTCCTGGGCTGCTTTGCAGTGGATCGCATCAGAGGAAGCCTGGTGCGAGCCGTGGCTCAGGGAGCATGCCGACTTCGACCGGCTCTTCCTTGTCGGTGACAGCGGCGGCGCCAACATGTCGCACCACTTGGCCATCCGGCTCAGGTACGGTAACAATGACAAACCTAAAGATGCTGAGTGAGTTTCAAGTATAAGTTACTTTGAGATTTCATCGCTGTGTTACGTATGATTAGAATTTTAAAACATAAACACTTTCATGTTGTGGAGGCACTAATTAATATTGTTTACCGCAGTAGTGTAATTTTACGTAAAATCTCCTTATTTTGTTATTTATCTAAGTTTTTGCGTCCATCACTGATAAGGGATGACGTACTGGGCGAGCGGATCAAGGTCTCGGGGATCGGGACGATACAACCGTACTTCTGGGGCGAGACGCCGATCGGGGTGGAAGTGGCGGACCCTCGTCGAAAGGCGTGGGTGGACAGCTGGTGGCGGTTCGCGTGCGTGTCGGACAAGGGGTGTGACGACCCGCTGATCAACCCGTTCGCGGACGGGGCCCCCGGCGTGGACGGGCTGGCGTGCAAGAAGGTGCTGGTGATCGTGAGCGAGAAGGACATCCTGAGGGACAGAGGGAGGATGTACTACGAGAAGCTGGTGGAGAGCGGCGGGGCGGCCGCGGCGGAGTTCATGGAGATCGAGGGCGTGGATCATGTGTTCCACATCTTCGACCCGAGCTGCGAAGGGGCCAAGAGGCTGTTCGAGCGCGTGGCCTCGTTCGTGAACAGCGACGGTGATGATCCCAAGGAGGAGGAGGCCGTGGAGTGAGAGGGCGCATGGAACGCAAGTGCAGTGTGGACAACTAGAGGGCGTTTTCAAATTCTTTCGTATACTTTTGCCTCTGCTGTGGCTCATAAATTTTCTGGTCGTCGTGGAGTGGTCGCTTGTGGTGGTGTAGAAACGTGGTCGTTGATACATTCTTCGCCACGAGAATTGTGAGTAGCTTTTGTGAATTCCCGGTTATTTTAATATCATTTTCTAGTTATTGATTTTCACAGCGGGCGCGAGACATGCATGTCACGTTCTGACTTTCCTAGCAAAGTTCTGGACTTTCGTTTTTATAAAGTGAACTTGGTGTACCGCGGTCGTTTCCGAGGTTTTCATTCGTTCATATTTTTACAACTTTTTCCGACTATAAACTTTATTTATGGATAATCTTAACCTTCAACCAAATCAAACGTCACTTTTGTTAACTAAATCTTTATTTTCCTTCTTATAAGTTCTCCAATTTGCACTAAAGAATCATGACAAATACGTAAATTTAATATCAAACCACCACATCAAAGCCCGCACTCCTCAAATTCTTGCACGACTAGCTTGTGTCGCTTTTGAGTAAAGCAATAAAATGCACAAGATCTTGTCCCATAAGCGCCCCCGGAGAGATGTGGTGGCAACATCTTGGTCGACTCCCTCCATCGTACTCATCGAACAGGGACAGGAGACCCGCCCATCATTTAGTATAGAGAGAGCATTCTCCTTTTGTTTCCTTTTCTTGGACAAGAACAAATTGGTAACTGAATTTAGTTTGAATGAGGGTACAAGCAAAGCAGAAGAAAAAGCGTTAGATTTCTAACAAGCCACCTGCAGCGTCTACCGGTCAAACCGACTTAGTAATCAATCCCGAAACACCGCCACAAAAGATGATACAGAGTCATGCAGAATGCAGGTAGATAGGATGCCGATTTGGAGGGCCTTAGAAGACAACGGTATCAAGCATGGTCCCTAAGGTCTGGACTATGTTGGAAGACATGAGGTTGGAGACATGCTCTTCGAGGTGCTTCTTGGCATCTTGCCTTCCCACATTCGCGATCGCTAGCTTCTCCGGCGGCAATTCGTCCTCCTCCTGCACCGCCTTGTTATACTTGATTGCCAAATTCAGCATCTCCTGCAAGATTGGAAGAAAAGAAAAAAGAAAAATCAACTCTTTATGATCCTACCAGAAGTAGTCATTAAACAATGCCCACTGACCAACCAAATGAACTGCAGAAAAAGATGGGTTTTCTGTGGCCCTACCGTATGGAAATTGTGGCCAGCCACTACTCGTTATTGGACTCTAATAAGATACAAACGATCACATGAGTTGTACTGAATATGGACACCCCAAGACGGCACCATGCGTCCATTATTAATTCAGCGAATTACTTCCCAAAAACAACCCCCCACACCCCCCCCCCGGGGGCTTCCTCTCACTTTCCTAATCCTCGCACAAGGGTGACGTATATGTATCTACCATTAGCTTAAACGGGCCCTATAAGGAAAACCCACATTCAAGTATTCAGACTCAAGGCATTTATTACACCACCATACACAATGTCATACACAATAATTGTGGTGGATGGGTTGTAATTTACCTGTCACACCTGTCCAGGGTATGCACCAATAATCGTGTAAAGGTTTGACTTTAGATTGTCACCTATAAATATTTGACCTGTCACTTTTCATTGAATAGGTCTTTGCCAATCCTTTTAAAAAAGAACTTTGCAGTGCACTTTCATGAATAGTTTTTGGAAGAGAATATACCATAGAATGAACAACACTACACCTAAAGCATAAAGCACTTGTCCTTAGCTTTTGGATGATAAAACCTAAATTTTTCTCCTCCGAGCCTCGGACACCCAAAATAAAAATCCAACTAAAACAAGGATCTGAATTTGAAAACAATCATTCATTTTGCAAGAAACGACAGCTGCTCAACATCCAGTTCAATGAAAGTCTATATGCATTGCAAGCTAATTGATCTTAATTAATTAGGAAAACATGGACACTAGATGAAATAATGCTTGAGCAGAGGGCTTTGTCTTGCATTGTCCAGAATCCACCTCTAAGTGACTGGTGCAACCAATTCTCTAATCTAGATGCGACAGATTAAGACCTTGACTTACCTGAACAGTCTGTTCATTGGTTTTAGAATGTGTGTCAAAACGGCGAAGCGTCAAGCCATCTGTCCATTTCTTCTTGTGAAGATTAAGTAGCATTTTTTCCTCAAGTTCATTCTTTCTGTAATTGATGGCAATTGAGTAATAGTGTCTGTTCAGCCCATGGATCAATGCCTAAAAATATGAAGTCAACCCCATGAGATAAGATCAAAACTCAATATTCAAAGAGAGCATTATCTGGTCAGCACTCACTTGGATGGACGGTTTGTTGAGATGTCCAAGGTTGGAGGTTGTTTGCCTGGGCTCTTGGCCAAGCATCATGGTTTGTGGGTTGATCAAACGGAAGGCATCAATCACCACCTTCCCTTTGACACTCTGAATGGGATCCACAACGACTGCAACTGCACGCTGATTTAAAGCCTCAAAACTCTGATTTTATAAGAACACATCACAAGTACAAAGCAGCCTTGTTAACAATTGGATCCAACTGGAAACCTATAAGCAATTATAGTCTAGCAAAAAAAAGACAAATGAAACCAATCATACACGAATGCAATAGGCTATGGTCATCAACCAATGGTGAAAATATCTAAACTATCTTGAGTTACAACTCTCCGATTGAATCCCCAAAGCCACAACCTTCAACCAAAACCATCCACACACCACTCCCAATAGAGAAGCTCTTGAGATAATTTAGAGAATAATGCCAGGTATTTAAAGACTAGTAGTCCACTAAATTGGTTCACTGACTGATGCAGCAGAGTTCTACTTAATGTTGAATATGGCCTCCTTGTTCGCAAGCTCAGCTACAGTCTATAACATAACTTAGTAAATCAATTTAGTAGATCGTCTTGACAAATTTAATGTCACTCTAATTTTAATACCCCGATGGTTGCCAAACACCCACCTCCATCAAAACCAGAATCTTGGTATACAAGAAAGGAAAAGCATAAAGTCGTGAACTCTCATGTCAATGTGTTACTCATGATCAAAGCTATTGATACTTCTACTCAATGTAACTGAGTTCATTTGGCTGTGTTCCAAAACGACATTGTTTTCATAAGGAGGCTGGGGAAAAAACGATATAGGGAAGGTTGATGAATAAAAGAAACTCCATAGTTATACTTCTAGACTTGCATGCCATGCTATCATAACTCTAAATTACATCACCAACCAATAGTGGTTGTAAAGCCCAAAAGGTCATACCATTTGTAATTACAATTTGCATGCTCCTTATAAGAAGGAAATTTAGAGTAAAAGAGATGACCTGCTGTGTGTTGATGTCCACCCCAGAAAGCCAACATCCAAAGCCAGGATGAGAGTGGTACCAACCTACCACCATCTCTGGTCTGCAATGCAGAACACATAATAAGCATATCAAACATAAACATATGTCGCAACAAATACGCATATAGAGAAGAACCCAGACCCAGGATGACCAACATTGACAAAAAAGGGCAGTTAAAATAACATATAAACCCTGATCACAGGTTACGATTAGAATTTTATACTGGTGCCTATCTGACCTATTGCATGATAGTATTAGATGATAAAATAGCCAGTGTCCAACTCAAGAACCATCCACAAAAATTCAGTCCAACATACACACAAACACACAAGTGGTAAATAACAGTTCTACCTATCCAAAGAGGCACATCTTTAGCACATATATATTGTACTGGTGAACGGTGACCTATGATAAACAGCTAGGACAGAAAATATGGACAAAAATTTCTCTTTAAAAGTAAAGCCCGTGAAACCTCATTTCGATTGACCCAGAAATTAAGCCATGAAAAAAAAAAACCGTTGTTTGTCAGTCACTAACTAACATATAATATCTAACACAAGGATCATCACCATTCAGTTTCCAAGTTACTTGAAGCATACAATCTGGCAGATGGAAGATCTATCGCATAATATATCAAGCCCATAACGGCCATGACATCCATGAGCTCAGAGAATTCTATTCTACCATACCAAAACTTAATTGGAGACTATTCAATCATTGTTCAGCGCATAATTAGGTAAGCATTCACATTCGTATTACACAAGCATTACCGTGTGTGATAAACAGAGAAACATGAACTTCGACATGCTCGTGATTCTAGATAAGGAAAATCATACCAGTAGGTAACTATGAAGTTCAACATGCAAGTCATTCTGAAAAAAACAACAATCATGCTGTGGTTCTACCAGCAATTAGAATTTTCTCGTAACTAGCATCTGCATAAAACCTTATCAGCTTATCATAACCTGAAGGCCTTGTAACGATCATCAATTCCTCAGAGAGACCAGAATATAAACAAACAGCCAAGGGCTTATCAGGTGCAATACCCAGTTTTACCAGTCCCAAAACCACCTAATTAAGATAGAGCCATACTTTTTTAGGAGATATGCAGTTCACTGAGGACGCTTTGTAGGTGTGAATTTCTCAACAAGATAGAATAAGACGATAACTAACTTCTCTAGGAGAAATGCAATTGACTGATGAAAGCTCTGTCAAACTATCTGCTCTTGAGAAATTTCTGCTAACTTCTGAAAAACGAATGCAGTTCACTTCTCTAATTCATCAACTGCTGAGTAAAATTACAATAATCAAATTCCATTCTTCTCTTTTCATCGTATCATTATGAGTTCCCCAGTCTCGACTCACAAACAATCCTAGACATAACATGAAAGGACAAGTTAAGCAGCTCCATCATTAACACTGAATATCTAATTCAAAATCCATCCAGAAGCTAAGATACATCATTGTCAATAAGCAGTAGTTTCTAACTTCAGTTGCATATTATTTCTTTTTTTTTTTAAATTCACTTTCTCATCAGAAGTTAAGCAATATCCTCTGAAGAACTACTCCACATTATAGCTTGATGAAAAGGGCCTCGATACAATTAACCAAAATAAACCGAGAACTGTCTATCAGTTAGTGAGAAATAGCAAATCGCACCGAGTGTGCAGAGAATTACCTTCCAGTCTGTTTGAGCATGTCAAGCATATTGGTCTGAAACACATGATCTACCGCCTCGACACTGACACCAGTACCGCTCTGCGGCATAGCAAACACATCGACGACTCGGACGGTGTACTCGTCCACAAACTCCCCGAGCATCAAGCCCATCACTTCCATGGGAACCCCAGCCCTCCCTGGTCCGTCAAATCCAAGTCTCCATTTAGAGAAAGCAAAAACACTATCCAGCCACCTTCGCACCCACAACTAATATCTAACAACACCGAAAAACCAACAGACTCGATCCGAAAGCTCAAAATTCGATCCCGAAGATCCCTCGACATTGAAAATGGAGGCCAGCGGAAAGCACGCGGCAAGAAACCCTAACCGACCCTCCGGTAACGCTAGAGAACAGCCAACCGGCATTTCCAATTAGGGTTTCCTAGCTGTCGGAATCGAGCGTCCGCAGCGGCGAAAGGCGAAGAGAGAGAGATATTTACCGTGCTTGAGCATCTTGAGGAGGGCGAGGGAGGAGATGTAGACCTGCTCGGAGGAATCGAGGGTCGGGGAGTCCGGGGGCGGGTGGCCGAGAGCACCTCCGGCGCCGGCGAACATCCGCTGCAGCCTCTCCATACCGGACATTCAAGTTCGGAATCACGCCGCACCTCTGCGTCTCTCTCCCGCGGTCTTCTTCGTCCTCTCTCGAGTTCTCTGCTGCCGTGAACCGCGATGGCGGAAGGAGGAGGAAGGAGGAGGAGAAGATGAAGAACTTGGGATGACTTTAGCTGCAAGCCAGCGGGAGCTCGTGCTGCTTGTTTGGGCTTCTTGGAAGATGGCTGCTGTCTAAACTGGGCCCCGATCGAACGGGCCCAGTCCCAAAATCATCAAAATAAACCCTAAGATTTGTCATTCTTACATCAAGAAAATAGAAAGGGTATTTTTATGCATTCGACCAGGTAGTTTTTCTATTAATCAGTAGTTACTTCCATAGAGCTCCTCTTGCATTATCAAACCTCTAATGGTCACCCACTTCGTCAAAGTAACTATCCACTTTCTTTTCATCAATAAAAACGAAGTTATGCACTCTATTTTCATGCATAACCACCGAACTACAGTTACACGCTATTACATTGCCTCTAGTCTAATATATAACTAGAAAAATGAGTTTAGTCTCACTTTTTAGACTTTCCATAAAAACCGCCCTGATGAAATTATAAAGGGACAAACCAAAGACATAATAGGGACATCTATTTATCTAGTAAATCAAACTTGGATGGTTGACTTTTGAAAGACCTCTCACAAAGAAGAGAGACCCTCCACTCCTACACTCAACTACTTCAATTTATCCCTTTTCATTTGATCATACCTACTCCATTTCTTTTATATCTAATCATTTAGAAAATTTGTACATATATGTGTCATATATATCTTTCTTTTTGTATTTTTGGCAATTCGTTACATGGTACTGCATTTCATAATACACGACGAAAACACAACTTAATCTCGCATAAAATCAACGAGCTTAATTTATTTTAATCGTAATTGAAAATAGATATTTTGGCACTTTTCTCAACTTTCTTATTATGTGTACATTTATTAATTTCCAATGCAATACACGAATATACAATTTATCCCAAACCAAATTTGGTAAAGTGGGTACGTCATGAAAATCATGTTAGCTATCTCGATACAATATTGGATACGGTTAATTCATCTAATTGTGTTTCATGAAATTTATCAATTTATTTTGAGTAACTGAAGATAGTATATGGTATTAATTCATATAAATACTGCATGATATATGGACTTTACATTCGTATTATATTGAATGTATTTTAGTGTAGGTTCTTGCAAATTCGTATTTATGCTTGATATCTCTAAGCTTACAACATGAGTAGGCATTGGACTTTGTTCTAAAAAGTAGGTCGTTAATTGTTGTCGCATTTCGATATATGTCAATGTTTCACTGGTTGCATGACACATACTCTTTAATGAATGTTGTCCTTGGCATTAAGAAGTACTCCTTTAAGATAACAGAATAGGGAAAAAGAAACACAAATAACATTGTTAAAAAATTTATATATTCTGATTTAATTGAAATAAAACATGTGTCTCGATGACTTGTTCTTACTAGACAGTTTATTGAGGAAAAGGATCAATTAAGCACCGGTAATAATTAAATTCGTTTTCAGGTTTTGCTAAAAATATCATTTTGATGCAAATAGTTCTTAGGCAAAGAAAAATAACAAACTATAACATATACCGCTATTCACATTATGTCGATGGCACGGATTATTAGAAATGTTGTTATAAATCTTCATCATCATCTAATTTTCTGTACACATATTCGTGTGCTTTCCACGCAATACGGGACAATGGAGTGCAAGGAAAACAGGCCTTTTGATATAGCTCTTTATACAACCCTATATATGTAAAGTTTCGTTAAGTAAAAATGGCAAATTTTGAATACAAAATCCACGTAATTTTTTTTTTGTACAATATACATTAATGACTATTAATTAGTAGTCAATTTTTCTAACCATAACTACCAATATCAATGTTGAAGGATGTGGACTGTGCAGCAAATAGATTACACAGTACACCCTATAAAACTCCAAATAAAAATAGGCAAAAGGACACTATAAGTGCCATAAGTTGTATACGGAGATCACTTTGATGTCATAACTTTTTTTCGGATCAATTTGGTGTCAAGTCGGAGGAAAAGATATCACTTTAGCGACTCCAGCTAAAATTCTGGCCAAAAAGCTGACCTAGCATTTTTCATTTAAAAAAAGAGCGTGACGTGGATATTCTGTTCAAAATTTGATTTCTACGTGGACGAGCAAAACGACGTTGCTCAATCAAAGGTCTTAGCATTGCGTCGTTGTTGTCATCTCGTCGCGAGTCACACTTGCTCTTCTGCTTTGTCTCCTTTGTCCGGTCACCGTCGCCCGTCGTTCGTCGCTTGTGGCGCCCTCATCTCGTGGCCGTCGCCGTCGCTCGTCGCTCGTCGCTCGTGGCGCCCTCATCCCGTCGCCGTTGCCGTCTCTTACCTTCCCCCCATGGTCGGTCGGCGTTGCTCCCTCATCTCGTGGACTGAGCATCACTCGTCCCATTGGCGTCAGTCTCGTCTCCGTGACAAATTACGAAGGCCAGTCTTCAAATAAGGATTGTTAATTTGTATTTTGCTGAATTGATCGACACATTGTGCCTCATTGTCCTATGTTTCACTCAATTAATTGGTAGATTAGGGATGCCTTCGGGATATTAAGGTTTGAAGTCGGAAATTAGGGCTCAAACTTGGAAAATTGGGGCTCGAACTTAAAATTAGGTCTTGAACTTCTGAAATTAAAGCTTGAACTTTATAAATTATGGCTATTTGTTCGGATATTAGGGCTTGAAGTGGATTCGATTATGTTGGTGTCAAGCTGAGTATATACTATAAACTGTGGTCCATGTGGGGACTTCTGTCATTGTCACCCATGTGGTATAATGGTGGCTTTTTCAATCTTGTCCTCCATGTGAAGCTATGCTCTTTTTCTCATGTGGTGTGGTCTCGAAAGTTAAAATATTGACTTTTTTGCTTTTTTCTTTCAATGCAGGGTCGACATGAGGGATAAAGACACAATTCTCGGTATCATTGTTCGTTATGGAGGAGAATTTATCATTGGCACTGACTAGTGGGAATATTTTGGGGGACTTGAAGATACTGTTTATTTCGATAGAAGCAAGTCAGCATATATTAATCTCGTGAGGGATATAGTTCAACAATTAAGATGCAAAATAGGAAGTTTGCATTATTGTGTTCCTGGAAGCAGCTTGAAGGACGGCATTAGAAACTTTTATGATGATAATGGTATTAAGGATATCATCTACTATTATATTCATGGAAAGGAAACTATTGTGTATGTTGAGTCCTATAGTGATGGTGAATCTGATGAAGGGGCTAAGGGAGGAGATGTTGGGGATGGTGCTGCTTTACCTAGTACTCAGGTTGGTGCTAGTTTTATTATAGATGAAGCTGGACATGAGAGGCAAGAGAGGGAGGAGAGGGAGGTAAGCCATGCAACGTGCGAAGAGTTCACTGGAGTGTTGTGGGAAGTTGCTGTATCTAGTGAATCAGATGATGAGGGTGTGGCAAATGTAAATTTCTCAAGTGATGATGACGATGAGGAACTTGCACAGTCAAGGCAAAAGCAAAGTGAATTTGGAAAAAAAATCAGTAGCTGTACTTGGAGGATTGCGTGAAGCTGAACTAGGATATAACACTGATGGAGCTCCAGCTGAAGGTAATGACACTGATTATGAAGAAAGTGGCTCTGATGAACAAAATGATAGTTCTGAAAATCAGCATGAAGATGATGATCCCATTGTGCGCAAAAGGAAACGTAAGTATCCGTTCTATGATCCTGGCTCTTCTTCTTCTGTGTTGATTGTAGGTATGAAATTTTCTGATGCCAAGTAGTTCAAAAAAGGGATTATCAAGTATTCAATAGCTGAACAGAGGAGTCTTCAGACCATCCGCCTGGGTGGCGCTGCTGGAGCGCGCACTCTTCCTCTCGCAAAAGGTTGAGTGTTCGAATCCCGAGCACCGCAGGGTGACTTAACCGGTGGCACGTGTATGGTGGCTAGTATGTGTCGCCTCCAGGGTTTACTCCCCGGCTGTCGACCGTGCGGGGGTTCCCTGGGTTATCAAAAAAAAAAAAAACACAGGAGTCTTCAGTTCACTCAAAATACGATGGACTATATTAGAGCAAAGTGCTATCAACCTAGTTGTTCGTGGAAGATATATGATGCACGTTCAAAGAAGGATGGGTTATTCCAAATTAGGTCACTCCAGGAGGAACATACTTGTTCCATTATGTTTGACAACAAAAGGGTAATGAGTGCTTGGTTGTCGAATCACTTCTTCAATACCATCAAAGCGATGCTTGATGTGAAGTGTCCTCAGCTGAAGTAATTGATGAGGGAGCAAGTAGGGATTAATGTATCACTCAATCAGTGCAAAAGAGCTAAGCAGAAGGTGATGAAAAAACTTCTAGGGAGGTACAAGGAAGAATATGGTCAAATTTGGGAATATACTAGAAAATGTAGGCTGCAAAATCCTGCTAGTCGAGTTTATGTTGAGGTTGTAGAGCGGCCACTGCCTAACCATGAGACTAACTTTGAACGAATTTATATTTGCTTTGATGCATGCAAGCGGAGATTTGTTGCTGGCTGTAGAAGAGTCATAGGGTTAGATGAATATTTCTTGAAGCGCGTGTGCAAGGGAGAATTGTTGGCTGCCATTGAGAGGGATGGTAATAACCAGATGTTTCCAATTGTTTGGGTTGTTGTGAAGGTAGAGAGCAAGGACACTTGATCGTGGTTCTTGAAAAATTTAATGATAGACCTTGAGATCACTAATGGAGAAGGTTGGACATTCATGAGTGACCAACAAAAGGTAATGCTAGTGCAACTGCACAAACAAAATTTATGACATATTTTATGTTGCACATGTCTTTTTTAATGTCTTGATGTATGAATTTTTGTAGGGACTTCTTCCTGCTCTAGCTGAGTTGATGCCATTTGCTGAACATAGGATGTGTACGAGGTACATATATGCAAACTGAGCAAAGATCTACAAAGGGGAGAAACTACAGAAGTAATTTTGGAAGATAGCTAAGAGCACTAACATAGCTGATTTTAGAATTCACAAACAGCAGCTACTTGACTTGACGAAAGACGGTTATGAAGCACTTTTTCAAACTGAACCCAAGCATTGGTGCAAGGCCTTCTTTAGTGAAGAATTCAAGAGTGATATCATCGATAACAATCTCAGTAAAGTCTTCAATGGCAGAATTTTAGAGGTGAGGTGCAAACCAATCATCAGCATACTTGAGGATATTCGAGTGATAATCATGACAAGGCTGCAAAAATAAAGAGATGAGGCTGCGAAGTAGACTAGACAGTGTGGTCCTAGAATTGCTAAAAGATTGGATGACAACTTGGTGAGTAGTAGGTTCTGTTATCCTAGTTGGAATGGAGATGATAGCTATGAGATCATAGAAAAGACAGACAAGTATGTTGTCTAATTGGACAAAAGAAAGTGCTTATATCGAGCTTAGCAACTTTTTGGAATTTCTTGCGCACATACCATTTGTGCCATCCAAGCGAAGTACCAAAATCCCAAGAAAAACCTACATGGTTGCTACCACAAAAAGCACATATCGTGCTACATACCAATCGTCACGCCCCAAACCCCATCGAGCTCGTAACATCCTTTTTCTGGTCGAATATTGCGACGTCCTAGAAAATCATCGACCTCATTTCATTTTATCAGAGAGTTAAATCAACCAGCGAAAGCCACAAATACCCGGACAATAATTAACTAGGGTACAAGGGAGAATAAACATCCAATACTTATCCAACTTTATACAATATCCACAGTATACAACCCATATCATAATTTACATGCACACCGAGTATCCTGCACCACCGACGTTCAAAAAGATCAGCAGCCTGGGTATATCCTATCTTAAAAAATGGAACATTCCAAAAGAGTTACTATGACCCTAAAACTATCCCTGACACCCACTAGAAGGCGTCCACTGTGATTCCGTCTCTCCCGAAATCTAAGTCTGAATCCCTCTAAACCTTTTGCTCGTCTATTGGGTACTCTACCACCTTATGGTCGGTGTGCATCGATATCCCAAACGCTGCGATGGCGGAGGAAGATTCATTGCTCAGGCTGGGGTTCTGAAATTATTAGTTGAAACAACCATGAGATCACATCTCAATAAGCACATACCCTAAACCCCACCTAGGCTATCACGTACCTCCACACAAACATGACAAACAACTCATAACAATACTTCAGGGCTCGCGTTACAGTAGACACCTCAGGCCATGTCTCTTGCTTGCGTTACAGTGCACGCTTCAGGCTTAACATCTACCACTTATGCAACAACCTGCGTTGAAGTACATGCCTTGGGTTGGCCGTCCTCCGATAATACCGGACATCGTCCCGCGTTAAAGTACACGCCTTAGGATGACACGATTCCCCGCGTAATGGTATCGCCTCAGGGATTTCCACGGACACACATGCCACACCACACATAATCTCTTGCTCATTCACATGCTTAATATTCACTTGCCAATAAATTGGCCAAATACACATGGCCCGTGCACTCATCAATTCACACACATTTCTCATGCTTACTAAGCATTCAACATGGTTAATTGACGATTAATTCAATTAGGCCCGAACGTACATATAACAAAACACATTTCAATCCATCAAATCACGGTACAATAAATACACAAAGCCACTCACGGGCCCACAAACACAACCACGTTCATAGGCATAAATTCGACATTTCCAAGCTCATTTCCAACCATATTAAACACCACAATCCAGCTACACTACCACACACCAAATCGACACAATTTGCCTTAAATCGAGCCCTAAGCTCGTCAATTCTATCCCACAACGTCCGACACTCTATTCAGTCTCACTTAAGCCCCAAAACATCCTCATTTCATCCTCAAATCAACTCATATAACACACATTCAAGCATCAATTCCAATCACAAGGGCAGCAACTATTCAACCTCGACGCCCCCATCATTCCGCTCATAAAAATGAACATTCATAGAATTAGGGTAAATCTGGGTAATTTACACAGTGACCGAAATCCCATCAAAATAAATAGTAAACGAACTCCAAAAATTATAAATTTTGAATATATCATAAAAAACATCTTGATAAACATTTTTTATGAAGAACATGAAATCCGGTTCAATATGCAACCATGCCTTTTTGTTCCTCGAAATCAGACCAAAATCAGTTCGCTCTAACTGACTATTTTGTCCTTAAAATATATTTCTTTAAACATATAAATCACCTTGAAAAGTTTTGAAATTTTTATATATTATAGAAATGAAATTCGGCAACAACTTTTGTGAAGGAAGTTTATTGAAAATAGATCTGAAAAATTTTATAAAAATTCGGCAAGACAAGAAGGTTGGGATGAATAGTGTTCCGGGTAGTTTTAATACGATCTGAAAATGGGTTTTCGTACGACCCAAATGATTTCCAAAAATTTCAAATTTAAAATATGTTATACTTCAAGATGTTGAGAGCAACTTTTATGAAGAAAACTTCCTCAAATTCGGTCCACACAATTCTCCACAAAAATAGCAAACCGTATGGGTATAGTAACCGCAAATCCGAGAATCACACCAAATCTCAAGGATTCAAATCCTAATTGATTTCTACCGAATTTCAACCGCCAAAACTCATTCCACCATGTCCAAACTATCATCCACCAGCCACCTGAACATCCATAAACACAACAAGGGATCAAGCTCTCCTCTAATTCATTTACAATCACTTCCATCAACCCCTAAACTACCCTAAACCGCGCCTAAACGAGTCCGTTAATACCCGATATCCTAAATAGGGTTGAGAGGGTGACTTACCCGAACTCTAGGCTAACTCAGCTAGAGTGGAAAGGGGGATCGGCTGATCGGTAGCTCACGGCGGCACATGGCGGTGGCGAGCGTCTCGGCGACGGCGACGAGTGGTGTCCTTGGCGGGTGGCGATGATCACGGTGAGGGGAAGAGGGGAGAGAGAGAGTTTGCCGTGAGGGAGGGGAGAGAAATGAGAGGTGAGAGAGAGAAAATGAGTTTAAATAATGC
This sequence comes from Syzygium malaccense, assembly GCA_031216405.1. NCBI lineage: Eukaryota > Viridiplantae > Streptophyta > Magnoliopsida > Myrtales > Myrtaceae > Syzygium > Syzygium malaccense. Next base: position 12,868,358 of record CM062258.1, read on the forward strand.
ACCCAATAATTGAATTCCCTTTATGGCTAAAATGACCATCTTGCCCCTCTCTCTACTTTTCAATCAACGGCCGAGATTCGTTCTTATCCTGAGATCGATGGTCGAGATCAAATCTTTTCCAAAAATATCCAAGGGAAATTTGGGAATTTCACAAAATTCCAAGGGTAAAAATGTCCAACTCAAAAATTAGGGCAAAATGACCAAAATGCCATTCCCTCTTAAAACTTGCCCTTTATAAATTCCCAAGGGTAAAATGGTCACTTTTCCATTTTCTTGCAGAAATTGAATTTTTCTGAAGAATTCGAGAAAATCCAAAATTGCACGTTCCAACCACAACGTCGTCCTAACATCCTGTCGTGACTTCCTAATTTTCCGATGTCTAATTTGGGCTCAATTAAATAATTAAATTTTATTAAACGTAACTCGAGCGTTTCTCAAACTAACGGGTGGCTTTTTGGGGGAATTCGTATATTCGATCAGTGACTGATAATAAATCGAGTCACGTGCAAGTTCATTTGGTTCGTGAAGATTTCGATTGTCATTTAAATCACGAGGATCGACCGCTAGATCTGAGGGGCACGATCGTTTAGTATAGGTTTAAGATCATTCGTCAGTTTATTTCTTAGTCCAACGGAATCACCCGCGATCCACTACTATGACAATGGCGAACTGACCCCCGGCTATCCTTGGATCGGCCAACAGTGGCTCAAAATGTCATATCGGCGATTTTATGGTCGAAATTCAATTCACGACCAAATTTTCTCCTAGTCGCACGAATTTAAATCCCTAATTAGCCTTTCCCTAATGGTTAGTATCCTAGGAATAATCAGTTCTGGGTGAGAACTAACTACGAATACGTTCATAAAACTAAGCATTTTATAAATTCCAAATGGACAAAATTTTCAGGATGTCACACCAGTACATGATGCAGCTTATTAGAAATACAAAACTCTGGGAGCCGACAAATCATGAAGCCCTCATCCTTTGCCACTTAAGAAGCAAATAGGAAGGCTTAAAAGGAGACGAAGAAAGCAAGATTGAGAGCCTAGAAGTAAGAAGATGAGCATGTTAGGTGCAAAGGTGAGATGCTCATATTGTCGTGAGGAAAGTCACAACAAAAGTGATTGTCATTTGAAGAAGTAACCGATGTTGCTTCAATAGCCAAGTGTAGGGACTCAAATTGGATCAAGTGTAGCGCCAGCATAAGAACCAGCTGAAGGGCTTGCTGAAGGGGCTGCTGAAATGCCTACTGGGGGCCAGCTGATAGGCATGTTGATTGTCTAGCTGAAGGGCTTATTGAAGGCTAAGTTTAAGAACCAGCTGAAGAGCCAACTGGAGGCTTAAGTTCAAGGACAACCTCCTCCTCGACTCTTGCATAGGCTAGGAGAATGTAACAGCCTGAATTTCGATGTAATTCCGAGATTAATAAAATTGACATTATTTCGCATTTTATTGTAGTGAGTCTCGTCCAGAGCTGATCACTCTCAGGATACTAACCAATGGGGTATGACTAACTAGGGAATGGTACGTGGATCAGAGACCCGATAGTGGATCGGATACCGATCATGAGAAATGATGAGCGAATATTTTGGACCGATGCGGGCCGATATTAGGAAAAGTAATGGATTTGGTTTGGTCAAGGCCAACGATGTACAATCGAATCGCAAGTGATTCTGCACTACCGAAAGTGCACGTGGCTAACCAGTCTTGAACTTGAACCGAACGATCGCGACCTCTGGGACTACTGATAATTTCTCATTATCTCAATAATAGTGACCGTCATGACTCGGATAACCCTAGGTCAATACGCGTAATCTCTACACAGCCGCCCGTTAGTGAGAGACCTTGAATTGGAAATTTAGCGAGTTTTGGTCACGAAATTAGACCCGGACTTTGATGTCGATTTTCGAAGGCTTATGCGACTATTTTCGCGATTCCGACGCCATATTATGTTAGCCACACACATTTGGGATTGGTACGGGCGAAAAATGGAATTTCGACTCGGGACCGGAAAAATGACCATTTTGCCCCTAGGCCAATTTTGGTTTTGAATTTTGGAGAAAATTAAGGAATTAATTAATTTTGGATTTATCTCAATTATTAGATCCATTTACCATTTTACCCCTCTATTATTGGATGAGAAGAACTAAGAGCCCTTAGATTAGGGGCATTATGGTCAAGTGGGCTAGATTAGTAACACTTGGACTCTACTAAGGACACCTTTGACCCCATGGACCCCCCCTTGGACCGGCCATTCTCTCCCTCTCTCCTTCCACGCCGTTCCCCCTCCACGCCATTTCCTTCACCGTGATCAGCCACGCCAGAGCTCCCTCGGTCGCACACCGCCGGTCGCCGGAGTCGCACCAGTAGCCGCGCCACCTCGCCTCACCGTCCCCGCCTTATCCTCTCTCCCTTCCTTTCTCTCCTTCTTCGCCGTTCGAGCGCGCCACCGAGGGATCACTGACCGCCGTGCGTCGCCGGGAAGCCACGCCGAGCGCCGCCGTGCCGTCCGTTGTGCGCCATCACCACTAGCCTCACCATCTCACCTCAACACCACCATCTCAGCCTTTCTCTCTCCTCCTTAGACCGCCGATCAGCCCTGGCCGTGAGGAACATCGCCGGATCGCCGACCGCCGGTCATCGTCCGGAGCGCCGCCGCAGTGCATCGCCGCTCGCCGGGAATGCCACCACCGGTTCCATTGTCCACCGGTGATCGGCCGCCGTTCCTCGTCGTCATGGTTTAGAATTTAGGTGAGTAAACCTCCTAAACCCGGATTAGGACTAGTGTGCTTTTTCTAGACGGGTTTGGTATTTTAGTGCGTGCTAGGAGGATTTGGTGAACCCATTTGGTGGAGGTTATTGATATGTGGATGGTGATGGACCTATAGGCTGAATTGAAGGTGATTTTGAGGCCGAGGACATGCCAACTAGTGGCTGTTCATGTTGGAATATTGGCGAGCCGAAATTGGCCAATTGAGGTCTATGTTGTATCGCCGGGAATTGTCGGATTGTTTGATTGATGGCTGATTTGTGCTCAATTGTGTTATGACATGCCGTGTGTTCGTGTGGCCGAACCGTGCGTAGTGCGATTGGCCAATTGATGGCTTGTACGGAGTATTGAATTATGAAGTGTGTATTGGGCCGCACGGTAATAGTTGACCAAGTGAGCACGCTGTTTATGATTTGGGCACCGTGTGGTGATATTAATTTGATTGAGTGCCTGAATTATACTTGATGCTGATGGTGCATTGTGATGCATTGCATGGTCACGCATTGTGTACGCCTAATGTGAGGCATGTGACGAAATTATGCGAGAATGTGTGCCTGCCATGAGCATGCGATCACTTAATTATGCCCTGATGCGTTTTATGCGGGGTTCAGATAATAACTGGCTGTGTGTATGTGTGATCACATTTCGCCCTAATGTGTGTTACGCGGGGTGTGCCGTCCTCATGCATTTTGTAGCAGGACGATACCCGGTATATCCGGAAGATGACCAGCCTCATGCACTTTGAAGCAAGTTTTGGTTCGTAAGGAGATCAGTATTGCGCCTCATGCACTTTGTAGCAGGCTAGAGACACTGGGCCTGGGGCGTTTTTACGCTGGCCACGGAGTGTTGTGTTTAAGAAAAGGACTTGATGCGTTTTTACGCGGGTCGTATTAAATGATAAATTGAGCATTTGCCAGTGTGCTAGTATGGGCTAGTGAGCCGAGACATGAGTATGGCATGATGATAGCATATGCATGCATAAGAATGCATGGGCTAGTGTGTGAGTGTGCGAGACTCGATGAATGGCATGTGATGCGAACACTGATGAGCGTGAGCATGCATATGACGTACGTATGAATAGCGCGTTCATGTATGTGAATTGATCATTATATTGAGATGTTTAACCTACAGGGTCAGCCAGGTAAGTGATCGGGTCCCGAGGGCCCAGGTCGGAGGATGATTGCGATTTGTTTTGCTATGTTAGTTGTGATATGCCTATCAGGAGAATGCATGTTAGCCTAGCCTAGGTTTAGGGGTTATACTCGCTGAGATTCGTCTCATTATTGTATAAACCCACTCTTTTCAGAACCCCAGCCGTAAGGATGCTAAGGCCGTCACCTCTTTTTGGGATACCGCACATGATTCAGCGGACTTTGAGTATACACCCTTGCGGGGATGGGGCAGCCTATGTGAGATACAATTTAGTATTATTTGTGAACGTGGAAGAGTCATACTACCATATCGAGGAGTACGTGACCTGGTGCTATAGAGGAGCCGATGGAGAGACTGGACCCCCTCTCAGGACTTTTGATGTTCCTTTGGATGAGAACGACGTGATGATTCCGTAGATGGCTAATGGTGAGATTCTAGACCATCCATCGCCACCGGATTGGAGCATCCAGGACGAGACTGTGGACGGACCTACTACTATGGATGAGAAGGATGAGGAGCCCGAGGTGATGTATGCAGATCCAGAGCCCATAGACCATCAAGACGAGGTTGAGCCAGAAGCTATTGAGTTAGACCCAGTGCAGGACGGAGAAATAGCCGAAGTAGGAAATAGCCGAAGTAGGATCGGACGTGGAGATAGGTTCAGATGAGGAGTTAGGATGGTACCTCGATCCAGAGTTAGAGATGGAGTCGGAGGAGTCAGGGTCTAGTGAGGATGCTTCCGAGGAGTTGTTAGATGATCCTACAGAGTCCTCAGATCCAGATTGGGAGCCTTAGGGTTATCCTGAGCCATAGCAACCAGCAAGGGCTGACGACTTTTTGACTGTAGCCCTCTTTCTGAGTTAGTTTAACCTCCCTAGCCACTTCCCTTTTTGATTCAGTGGCTGTTGAACATTTAGATGTCGGCTTGTATCTTTTGATAGTTGTAAATGAATGTTGTAAAAAAGGAGTTTTCAATAGTAATATAAAGTATGTATATATTTTCAGCCGTGATGGTTGTATGCTTGGCTATCCTTGGCTCGTAATTATATTGTCAAGGTTTGTTTATTTATCGCTTCCGCTTGTGCTTTGCTCTCTGCTTGGGCGTTGGGTCGGCGACGCTTCCTGGAATGTCGCGAGCATATAGACCAAGGTAGGAATGTTGTGTGCTATGGGGTTCGGGGCGTGATAGAGAAAATATCCAGTAAGCCATATAGTATATGTATTTGTATTAATCTTTGGTAAACAGACTTTGGCTTTAGTTGACATTGTTTTGTCCTTGTCAGATGAAAAGAAAACCAACTGAACAAGTAGCTCAGGTTTATCAAAGTGAGGCACCATATCAAATAAGAGGGGTCCTCGGTAAAAGATTAAGGTAATATGGTTATGGAATTTATACGAACTTCGATACTGGAATGACTGTTTTGCATGTAAATTTTGTACATCTCATGCATTTCAATTTTGAGTTTTTCACTTTCATGACAATATTGCTTCTTCTCATCTATGATTATGTTGTTGTAGCCAGGGAGGAGTTCAGAGGTTCTCATATCTCAAGTTGGTCCAAGCCAAGAGTCAAGGGCTGCACAAAAAAAAACCCAACCAATATCGTAAGTGGTTGGTTCGAAGAGAAGAAGGGTGGCTATAGAGAAGAGTGTTCGTAAACGGCCACTAACAAAGAACCCAACACTAGTTCCTGATCAATTATCACATGCTGATAGCTCTAAAACAGCCACCAACACCAGTAAGAGGAAGACAGTTGCTGCGCCAAAGAAGAAATCTCGAGCAAGAAGGCTAGTAGAACAACCTGCTGGTCCAGTAGTTGAAAAAGATGCAGCTGGAGTGGTTCAAGAAAAAGGAGCTTTAGCTGTTGAAGAAGATGCAGCTCAAGCAGTTCAAGAAGAAGCAGCTCCAGTTATTGAAGAAGATGTAACTCCATCAGTTCAAGAAGAAGCAGCTCCAGCTATTTAAGAACTTACATCTTCAGAAGAACAACCTGTAGCTCCTCCAGTTCGAAAGAGTCAAAGAATTATGAACCAATTCAAGAAGCTATCGAAAGGAAACGGAAAGGGTAGACTTAGCACTATTAACTAATGGGAGGGTGTTGAGGTGGTTGTTAGTTTTTGGGAAATTAGAGAGGTTTACCATATTGAGTAATGGGAGGTTGATTTTTTGTGATTCTGGAATGTTATTAACTAATAGGATGTTATGCATAAAGATTAAATTCGATGTTTACCATGGTTAAGGTGGTTATGATTTTCATATTTTTGCACACGTGTTTGTTCTGTTTTAATATAGTATTGGTGTAGTGGGGTGCTTGCAAGTTACACCAGTAAGTTAATATTCAAAAAAACTTGTTCAGTCTGTGCTGTTTGACACTGAAATGCAGTTGGTGAGGAGGATGGGAATTGGTACTGCTAGTGCTGGTTTTTTATGCTATTTTCAGGTGCAGTATAGTGCTTGCACCAGCTGCTGATTTTGTGATGTTTGAAAGTGCAGTATGGTATTTGTACCAACTGCTGATTTTGTATTGTTTGGGAGTGCAGTATGGCAGTTCCTGATTTTGTCATGTTTGGGAGTGCAGTATGGTGCTTGCACCAGCACACCAACACGTGCTGATGCAAGCATTTTGAACTGGTTTTTTGAAATGGTTTGGGGGCTGTTTCGTGCTAGTGATTAAATATGGTTTAGGAGCTGTTTGAACCAGTTTATGAGTGGTTTAGGGCGATTTGGTGCTGGTGAGCAGTGCTGGTACAGTAACTGCTTTGATCCTGGAATGATCTGGTTTAAAGATTGGTTTGTTGAAACCAAAGTCTCCCCTTTTCAAAGAAACACACGGCATGACACTTAAGTGATCCACTTTCGGTCACAATTGGCACTTAAGTGTTCACTTTTGAACCACGACTGGCACTTAAGTGATCACTTTTGAATCACAATTGGCACTTAAGTGATCACGATTATAAATATTTGGCACTAAAATGTCAACTGCTGAACTGGTGACGACTCCATGATTTGCTGCTACGTAGAGTTACAGTACTTGCAGCACCTTATTTTCCAGTAGTGAGCCTTCCTTCATAATATGCAACCATCTAACCAGATGAAAAAAATGCAACAAATGAGCAAGTGCATATGCAGCAAATAAGGAAGTATAGCAAATGAGCAAAAATATGCAGCAAATGAGGAAGTATAACAAATGAGCAAAAATATGCAACAAATGAGGAAGTGCAGCAAATGACAGCAAATGAGCAAAAATATGCAGCAAAATTTGCTGCCAATGAGGCAAAACTGCATCAAAATATGCAGCAATAAAATACTAAGCAACTCAAGATTGAGAACCAATAAATTCCAACATTCCATTTGTCATATATTGCAGCAAACCTCTTGTTACATACATAAATTACAGCAAACTAATAATACAACCATAGCTACAAACTGCCAAATATAAGTACATAGTACAAGCCTATCTTAAATTATGGTAGACTAAGAAACTTTTGTTCATCACTAATATTACATTTGACCATAAAATAGGCTATAAAAATATCAATAACACAATCAATAATCAATAACACTTTCTTTCAATTTTCATCCTTCTAACTTCCTTCTTCAAATGGTTGGCCAGAGATGCTAATGCCTTCATTTCAGCTTGCAATTAGTCGACATCGTCCAACTCATCCATTAATGTAGGTGGAGGTTGATATCGAGCTTCAAGTAGCTTCACTATCACCTCTATTGCTCGATCTGAAAATTTCGCATCAACCCACTTGAAGAATTTGCACTTCGAGACTTCTTTATACCTGGCGCATCCATGGAATCTTCTCCCGGTGTTCAATCGAGTCCAAAATGTTCTTCTTGGACTCGGTAACCCATAATAGCAGAAGAACCAACCTTCTTCTTTGCTTCGTTCAAATGAATTTGAGCTGCTAGTGAAGCTTCTGTCATCCATTTGCAACATTCCGCTGTCAGTTTCGGGGAAAATAGGGAAATAATATGGCCGGTTAGGGTTTGCAATTGGGGAATATGTCCAATTAGCCGATTTAGGGTTTTTATATTAGGGGGAGAAAGGTTGAATGGCAAGTGACTGATTTATATGTAATTATACCTGAAGTTCAGACTCTAAGAAAGCGAGGATGGTTCCTGGGATAAGCCCTATTATCCCTCCACCATCAATACTGAGAATCGTAATGAGGTTTCCATAAGTCGGAGGTTGAAGTGGCAAGCTCCTCATCCTTTCCATGGACACGATCATGTTACTGGAGAGAGAGAGAGAGAGAGAGAGAGAGAGAGAGAGAGAGAGAGAGAGAGAGAGAGAGAGAGAGAGAGAGAGAGAGAGAGAGAGAGAGAGAGAGAGAGAGAGAGAGATTGAATTGCAACTCTGTTGAATTCCAAGTATGATGTTTGCGGAGAGATTGAATTGCAACTCTGTTGAATTCCAAGTATGATGTTTGCGGAGAAAGCTGGAAGTGCGAGCTCTTTGCCCTTGATCTGGATAAGAAGCAAGTACTTATAAGCTATGCTTGATTCAAAATTTGACCCAAATCACGCGTAAGATCTTGTTTAGAATTGTTTTAAGTTGGACCGCTGATTCTTCAATCAAAAAAAAAAAACCATTGAAAAGTCCAAATTTCAAAGGGCTGAATCCTAAATTGCTTCTAGGGTAGCACCTAGCCGATGATGAGTTTGAGCTGTCACCATGCAAGTGAGAACCGTTGTTGAGACTTTCAACGCCCCGAGTGAGACTTATAGGCTTGAAAAGTAAACGAAAGGCACGGGGGGCCATTTTGGAAGCAGCGAACCCTAAGTTCTGATGCGTCATACACAGTAAACAAGAGGAGCGAATTGGTGCCATGAAATTAATTCTCGAAGTGATATGGGAGACCGCCGGTGAAAATTCGAGCCGAGAGTGAAAAGATCAACGCGCCTCTCAGAGGATGCTTTCTACGAAAATCGAAATATTGACATTGTCATGCGTCGCAAACTGCGGAATGCTATGGTGAACTCCCGTTTGACATATAACGAGAGGACGAAGCGAGAACTGACCGAAAGATTGAAAATGACGTTAAGAGGTTTCGAACCGAGGCTGATAAGTTCAATTCACGCCTTTGAACTTGAAGGTGGCAATAAAGGAGGAAGGCAGTGCATTATCTTACATCCTGTCTGATTTACATGTCATTTCATCACCTTTTTCATCACCGCGACATGTCGAAGGGCTCCAACAGCTGCTCTATTCGTTGTTAATGAGCTTCAACTAATTTTGCTTCTGAGTAATTTTTGCTTATGTCATAACGTCTCCTATCTTCTTTATTATGTTGCTTGCGACGTGGAGGCTTTTGGTGATTCAAAGATGGCTGAAAGTTTAAGGGTAATTAAATGTTATGGATAAAAAAGCAACGAAAGTGACGAATGTCCTTTGATGAGACTTCCTTCCTGTTAGCTATGAGATAATATTAGGCAGGTTAGTATTGTCACGTAAACGGTAGGACACTCCACTCATTAATCACCACGTGTTTGAGTGAGGGCCTATGTTTTAGATTTTGTCTCTTCATCTCTCTCCTCTTCTCTCTCCCTCTTGCCTCCTCCGCCTCTTATTCGCTTCTTCTTCTTCTCCGCGTAGGCAACATCTATTTCCACATGGATTGTAGCTCCGCCACCAACTCCACCGACGCCTTCAACACCACATGGCTGTTTGATTGCCTCTTCATTGGCGGCTCCTCCTTTGTTGTTTGTCCACTCATTGATTTTTCATCCTCACCCTAGCCAAAGGCCGTAAGGGTGAACCTCGCCAGATTAAACGAGGGCGACCATTGCCTAGGCCGCAAGAGTCGAGCCCTCACTAGATCGGGCAAGAGCAACCCTCACTTGTGACTGGTTGGTGGCCATGGCCAAGTACAGCCCTAGGCCAAAAGGAAAGAAAGGAAAAAAAGGTAGAAACAATGAAGAAGACAGAGACTAATCAGTGAGGCCCACCTGGACACGTGGCAAGCGCTGAATGGAGATTCCTACCACATATGTGACAAGACTAACCTACCTATTATTTTCTCGTTAGCTACAGGAAATGTGGAAAATTTTACTAAGAAGAAGTTATGAGTAGATTTCAAATTTTGAAAAACAACTTGTACTCCATCTTTAGTCCTAAAAAAAAATCTTAAACTAGGTCTTGGAAATTACAAAAAAAATCTTAAACCTATTGCACTTGTGCTAATTTAGTCCTAAAACTTTACATGTTTAGCTAATTGAGTGCATTGGATCAATTTTGGTTAGAAATTACTAACACAGATCTGGCCGTCCTACATGGCACGGTCGGCGGCATAGCCCATTTGAGCTTGCAAATTCATTTCTAAAATCAAGTTGGTGATCATTGCTCACATTGGGGGCAAGGTAGATGAGTTACTAGATTGAGGTAGCATGATCCGGAACATCGACTAGAGATGAAGACCTTGAGAGTCCAAAAATGCTGAAATTTTCAAGAGCTAATAGCACCGCAAAAGCCAAAGTTTGGTTGGTCTATTAGCACACTCCAAGAAATGTGTCAAAAGAAGAATAAAAAAGAGAAAAAGAAGAAGAAAAAAAGTCAAAAACAGAAGAAGAAATGAGTGAAAATATGTGGCAGAAGGCCAAGTTTGTAAAAGTCATCCTAAGCAAAATGTGGTCATTTCGCAAATTTCAATAGTCAGCATTGGACTATCTGGCTGATGAAGCATCTACATGAGAAGACAATCCCCAATGAAGGAGAAGATTGGTCATGATGTCAAGATGATTACCAACTTCAAACCCCTATAGTGAAAAATCTTTGAGCCTAATGAATCTTTTTGTTTCTCATCCCATTGACTAAGTATACGTAACGTCCCTTACAAAATCTCTTGAGATTAGGGCACTTAAATTAATGTGCGAGCTTCAAATGTTAAAAAGTATCGCCCAAAGAAGTGCGTGCATGATTGTTTATATCTCATTGGCAAGGTTCTTGACTTGTAAACATGGCAGAAACGAATGAAAAACATTTCTTTTAAGCCATGAATTATTTATTTACTAAGCTGTTGACGAAACTTGCATTATAATCTTGATAAAAGACTCCTTACATTGATAAGGTTGTATTACTTGCGAGAAAACTCGGATTCTTATTGACATGATGATAATGGTATAATTGAGCAATTCTCTTATTGTCACATCAATCGTCAGGACAATAATACCATTCTAGATGACAGTGACCAAAAAGTCCTTTTAGGTTGAAAATCTTTCCTATGGCATTTTGAGCAAATCCATGTCGTGAATAAAGATCGTCCCGATGATGACTTTTCCTGTGGAAATTTGGTGATGTAAGCATGATAAACCATTATGCATGAACCTCAATTCAATTGATAAAAACCTCAATGAATTCTTGAAATGTGCATTCTAGAATAGCCTTAATTGTCTATCTTTTTTTTATGAATGCATACATATGTGCTTTAATCGTGTTTGTTAGGTAATGTTTCCTCGAAGACCAAGGAGTTCCTAGTACCCGATGTTCAAGTTGCTCTCTGAAGCCTTGTGATGCGTCCGAATAATCTTGAATCTCCAAGCCACCCTACGTGAAAGACCTTAGACCCTAAGTGAAAAGTCTTAGGTATTTTCAAACCGTAAGTGCAAAACTTTAGGTAGTTCAAGTTCTAAGTGAAAAGCCTTAGACAAATTAGATTCTAAGTGAAAAACCTTAGACAATTCAACTCCTAAGTTAAAAATCTAAACAGCTTTAAATTCTAAGAGAAAAACCTTATACAATTCAAGTCCTAAATGCAAAACCATAGGTAGTTCAAATTGTAAGTGAAAACCTTAATTCAAGACTTTTCATGTCCTGAGTGCAGGACCTTAGGCATACCAAGTCCTCGGATGAAAAACTCTAGACAGCTTCAGACACCTGAGATGAAAACCTATAGGTAGTTCCAAGGATTAGCTTTTATAATGAAGATGAATACATCTCTTCTTTTTTTTTATTCTTCGGGATGGAAACTTTGCCTATTTGAGCACAGAGAAACGGTAAAAGGACAAATATATTCTTATACACCTCTCTGAGACAGACCTAAAATCTTGTTTTTGTGTTGGTCCTAGAATTTATTAAGTGATTTTTTCAAGAAGCACCCATAATCACTGTTCTTGGATGTCAACCAGAAATCGATAGTACTAATGTGTTTGCAATAAGTTGGCGGATTTGTCAATGCCAACAATAGTCAAAACTACTTGTCACACAACCAAAAGATGGCGTGTTGAATTCCAATAAAAAATGATGAAAAATATCTTCCTGTTGTTACTTGAGAGAATATATTATAAATCTAAACCTAAAGATAATGTGATTGATAGAATCAATTATGATACATGAAAAATATATATTTTAGTGGGTCCAATAGATTTTTGTAACATGATCAATTCGATCTAATAGATCTAATCCCGTAGTCTGCATATCCTAATATCACTCGTTTTTTGTGGTACAACGAACACGTGGAACCCTAATCTTAAAAGGCAGCACTGCTTGCTCCTCCATCTTTGACCATTTAAGCTCGTCGTCATCGTCCCAGCGTTGCATGCTTTCTCCTTAATAGCGTAGTCAAAGAAAACACGGGAATTGAATCACGTTTCTAAACTTTGCTTCTGGGATTTTCTTTGGCCCCTTAATGGAAAAAACGAAGGCGTTAGGCAGGATCAGAATAGATGCGGGAAGAGGCAGGAGCAGCCGCAGGAGATTTGAGGTGGCTGGTCTGGTCTGGTCCGGTCATCCTATCAGTGAAGAACGTTTAAGACGAGGGTCAAACAATGGAAGGTATTGTGTAGTGCAGGTTTTTTATTTTATGATATCCGCTGCATCCGCTAGTCTTCGGGAGTTCGTCAGGAGCTTGACTGTTTGTTTACATACTTGCACGTGATGATTGTAGGGGTGGCTCTGGCAAAACTCTATTCAAAAGCTTTTGTTTCCATTAAAGATGGAATGCAAGTGGACGATACTACTATTCTATTTTCGAAAAAGAGCGGCATTTTTTTTTGTCAAAAAGTCGTTGCAAAAACAAAGTCATCGATCATATATATGATTCTTCAGTAAATTAATGGTGACGTACGGACACATTTATGAACTTACCAACCCTTTTTGAAAGTTTGTAAATGATCGAATTTTCTTTTTCTTTTACCAACTTTTCTTTGCCTTTCTTATTATGGCCTTGAATTTACCAGTTTTATATGAATTTATTGTATTTGAGTGACTTATCATCTTTTTGTTTTTTTTTGTTTTACTATATATGACTAACTAGTTTTGGGTTACCCACTCTTATCTTTTATTTACCAACGTATATTTGCTTTTCTTTAATTTATCAAATTTTATTATCGTTTACTAACTTTTATTTGTCATTGTTACATGTGTCTTGAATTTATCGACTTTTATATGAACTTACCAACCTTTATTCGTGTGACTTACTTTTCTCCCATTAGGTTAGTTGCTAATTTTAGCTCTAATTTGAGTTATTTACCCATATTTATATTTTTAAAATGTACCGCCATTCATTTTAAGTCACCAACTTTTCATTACCTTACTTTTCAACCCGTTAAATATACTAGCAATTCAGAAATTAACAACCTTAATTAGAGTAATTATCAACTTTCTTCCGGTCAAATTACTAACTAGTTTTACATTACCAATGCTTATTTTAGTTAGTTAGTGACCATTATTTGGCTTTTTCTTAAATAAAATACTTTTCTTAACTTTGACAAAAGAACTTCTCTTATTTGTTACAAACTTTTATTTAGCTTTCTTATTAATTCCTTAATTTATCATATATTATATGAAATTATGAGCATTTATTTCCAACATTTATTCGATGAAGGTACTATCGAATTTTGGGTTAACAACTCTTATTCGAGTTGATTACCGACATTCGTTTGTTTTTCTTAAATTACCGACTTTTCTTTTGAGTCATCACTTTTTTATTTGCCTTACTTACCAATTTTTAAGTTTGAATGTATGCAGATGCTGTGATTTAGATCAACAGCAGAAAAGTGCAATTCAGTACGGTTGTCAGAGAAACCACGGAAATTGCAGAATTGATTCACTTGAATGTTTGCAAGTTGACACGGTTTCCTTCGAGGAAGAGTGTCAGATTTATGCTAACAGTTATTGATGACTACTCGAGGAAGACTTGGGTGTTTGTGCTTAGGCATAAGTTTGATGATGTTATCAGGATTATGCAGTTGAGAGCTTTGATCGAAAAGGAGACTAGTAAAATGATTAAGCAGGTGTGGACTGACAGTAGCATGGAGTTTTGCTCGAAGCAGTTAAACGAATTTTGCATGAAGGGAGGCATAGCGAAATACCGCACTAGTGCCATTGAACCACAACATGTTGCAGAGTTGATGAGCAAAACATTACTAGAGACGGCCCATAAAATGCTCTCTAGTGCTCGTATGGCTAGAAGGTTTCTAGCGGATGCGCTTAGTATGGCGAGCTACCTAAAGAATAGATTCCCATCGATTGCGATTGAATGTCGGACTCGCGAAGAAGTATGGTCAGGTAACGTTGTTAATTATTCTATTATTAGAATATTTGGTTGTCCATGTTATGTTCGAGTTAGTTATGGTAAGCTCGATGGAAGGACAAAAAAGTGCATGTTCTTAGGTTATGCACAAGGTGAGCGAGGCTATAAGTTGTGGTGCTCGGAATTAAATTTACCTATTGTCAGTAGAGAAGTTACATTTGACGAGTCTTCAGTACTTCTAGCTAGGAGTGTTAATAGCAGTGTTTATATGGATCTGGATGGTGTTCAACTTGAGGTGGAGTTGCAACCAGAAACTCCCGAGGTAGCGGGTACTAACGAAGTAATCAACATGGATGGTGCTTATAGCGAGGTGGAGCCTATTAAGCTAACAGTTGTTGTAACTGCTGATATTGATAAAGTGCGTATTTGATCTCCTGACAGATATGGATGCAATAATGGTTCTGCTTTATCGGTGGTTAAGGAGACTGTATTGGAAAATCCTTGTGGAGCAGTTAAAGGTGCATATGGAGTTGGTGTTCTGATAAGGTCCATGGCTATGGCGAAGTTCAAGCGAGGGTTGGACTTGGAAGACGTCTGTGGCGGTTGAGCCCATTGGAGCTATGGGAGAGTAGTAGCAAAATTCGGATTTCTATCAAAGTGATTGTGACTTGGCTCAAACGTTGAACCAAGATAGAGATTGTTAAAAATATGTCTCGAGTTTGAGCCCGAAGCAAAAATATGAATATTTTGAATTAATATTTTGCGATAGCCCGAAATTGAGCAAAAAGGAAATATTGGAAATTTACTTTCCAAATGTGTGCTGGAGTCGGCCAAAGGAAAAGTGAAGAGAAAAGTCAAACATTGAATTTTTTGGTGATCGAATTCCACTTGATTTTGTTTCCTTCTCCAGTACGCGTGGCTATCTTTGACCGCATTATGCTCTTCTTCAGGCGGTGGACATATATATATTTATAGCTTATACGTTGGTTTTCAAGGTAGAGCTGTTGTTGATGATTCGCTTGAAGCGCCGCTTTGAGTGCTTGATAGTAGAGCAGTGGGCGTGCTTTGCTGTGCGAAGAGGTGCATAGGGACTCCATCATGGGGTTTCGAAGTTCAGATAATTACATCCATGTGCTAGTGTTCTTTAGCGAGTAAATCTTATGGTAAGATTTGTGTATAATTCTTTCGCGAGATTAAGAGATTATTTCGTGAGAAATTATTGGGCTAAACACTGCGTACGTTATTGGGTGTAATTGGGGCTTGAGAAACACCGAGAGTGTTTGAGTGACTCGAGTATGGTTGTAATCTCCGTTGTATCGCTTAATCTATAGTGGAATTTCGTGCTGCTCTCCCCGTGGACGTATGTCACTACGATCGAACCACGTAAATCTGATGTCTGATTTATTTTCTTATTCTGTCAATTTTATTGTTCGATCGCTTGGCTTCCGCAATAGCTTTGATCATCTTCGTAGCAGGTGCAAACGGGCAATCGTGTAGTTTCGAATAAGATAGATGTTATATAAGAAGAGTCATTATCATAGACAAACAATCATTTGTAAATACAACACCTAATATGTTTTGAATCGGCCAGCTAAGCTAACCTGTCTTGAGGAAAGATTTTAGGGCAGTTATCGAGGTAGAAATCCTTAATATCCTTTGCGGCAAATAAGGGGCGGTTGTTCTCGTCGGGGCTAGTTAACATGGCGGTGACCAGACCTCCGGTGCTTGTTCCAGCAATAACATCAAAATAAGCTGCGATCCTCGCGTTTTCACCATCTAGTTTCTGCACAGTCCACAAAGATATATGTGATCTCTAGTTAGGAATCACAGGTTGCATGGGGCACGCATGCATAAAAATAGAGAGCTTTGTTCAAGTAGAAACCTGAAGCTCAGACTCTAAGAAAGCGAGAATGGTTCTTGGAATAAGCCCTCTTATCCCTCCACCATCGATATTGAGAATAGTAATGAGGTTTCCAAAAGTCGGAGGTTGAAGCGGCAAGCTAACTGCCCTTTCCATGGATGTATTTGCTAACTAAACGGACACCTTCTCTGCGATAATTTGCGAAGAAATGGATACCAGCGGACCTAAATTCAGACAAAGTATGTGCTTTTCTTTTTTGCTAGAGTGAGAAACAGAGAGAGGGGCTCTGGGGAAAATATTAAATTGCAAATGTGCTTGTGTTGTAGAGAAGCTGGAAATGTGATAGTTTTGTGATGGCCTTAGTCTGGATAAGAGGCACGTATTTATAGGCTATATTTCATTCATAAATCGACCGAAATTTAAGGTACGATCTTGCTTGAAATCGTCATAAGTTGGACCGCTGGAAAACATTGTAAAGTCCACTTTTCAAAGCTGATGATGCTAAACAGTTACGGCTTATAGCGGAGAGGTCTTTCAAGTCACCCTGCTGAGTGAAGAATAGTTGTTGAGATTTTCAACATTCGAGAGACTTGTAGGTTTGAAAATTCAAAGAAAGGCTTGCTGGGGCCATATTTTGGGAGCAACATTTATTCGTGATGCACATATAGTAAATATGTGAGAATGTATATCAAAATATGTCACTTTCGAATGGTTTTTCTGAATTCTTCTATACATATAGTGGCTTCTTTCCGATTCATGTCTTCCGCAATAAATTAAAATCAGCCATCTTCGCTTGATAGCAAATGACGATGAACCTTATTGGAAAAGATCATCGTGTTGGCGGCGGCTCAAGAATTTGGAATTGGAATTATGTTTCTGGTAATCCGGAGTTGCTTTCCACGAAACTAGCAATGTAGACAATGTTTTATACCGCGGGTGGAGATATGCTACGGTAAATTTAGAGATATATAGGCGAGGAAAGGTGGTCACTAAGATTTAAAATGATTATTAGTATAGTTAAGGTAATTGTGATTCTTTTCTTTCATTTCTCTCCCACATATATTGGGTTTTATCAAAATGTATATCGATTAGAATAGATAAAGAGATAGCATGGTTATTTCTTTGGACAAACCCATCTACTTATTATGTCGGAATGAATGGCATATGTTTAAACTTTTGACTGAAAAATAATGGCTAGGGTTTGAGCTGTAAATTGTCCAAGGCAAATTGGTTGACGAGTTCAAATTCAAGTTTTACGCGTGAAGGAAAATAAGTACTTAATTAATGTAAGTGTCATTTGTAACCTCCTCATCCACTCGTCGAGCCATGGCTCATCGGTATTCCTCTTGGTGCTATACTCGATGAACGGTAAAATTATTCAAAAAGTCCGAAATCTATTATACTTTTGCCAATTAAGTCCTAAACTTTTTGACAATTTATCAGTTGAATCTACTTGGCCAATTTTGGATGGAAATCACTAACGTGGGTGCCGGCCGTGCCACGTAGGATGGTCGGCTATGACATGAACACGTCGAAACCCTAGCTTTAAATAAAGCAGTTTGTGCTCTTTCGCTTTTGACCTGTAAAGTGAACCTCGTGCTCATCTCTGTTTCTTTGCGTACTTTCAAAGCTAGTTAATTTAACACGAGATTTGAATCACGTGTTTGAAACTCTGCTTCTAGGTCGTGTTTTTTTTCCCCTCACTTCATGGCAGAATTGTTAGGCAGATTCAAATAGAAGCGAGATGACGGGTCAGCCTGGCAGAGAAGAACTTGTTCATCTTAAGCAACGAGAGGGTCGATGTGGAGGCTTTTGGTGATTCAAAGATGGATGAAAGTTTAATGGTAATCTAATGTTATGGATAAAAAAGCAACGAAAGTGACGAATGTCCTTTGATGAGACTTCCTTCCCGTTAGCTATAGGAATTGTGAAAATTAAAAAGAAAAAAGATATGAGTATATCTCAAAAAATGGAAACCAAGTTGTATACCATCTTTTGTAGGGGTGAGCATGGCTCCAAGTTCTATCCTAGAACCTAAGAACTTGACCAATGGGAACTTATAGGTTCCAGGTTTCAAAATATGCAGAGTAGGTTCTAGGTTCCGAAAATTGAGAAACATGTTTTGACAAGTAGGTTCCAAGTTCTAGGCAAGTAGAACTTGGAACCTGAACTTGCCTTCTCGTGATCCTGCGGTATTTTCTGGCATTAGATGACGAGTGTATAATCTGAAACCATTAGTCTGAGCTTTCATTTTATGGCTTGTTAATGTTTCATATTTTTTATGTGTCTAAATATAATTTGTGGTTAGTAGATCATGGCAGTAAGTGGTGATTATTAAAGGTGATGATTTACTGTAATTATTCAATTAATAATACAGGTAAAACTTGAGTAGACTTTGTAACCGACCCTTGAATCTATGATAGGGTAGGTTCCAAGTTTCAAAAAATGAGGAACTTATTATCATGAGTGGAAACTATATGGAACATGGAACTGCTCATCCCTAGTATTGATTCATGCAATGACTTCTCATTTTAGTTATATTTATTTGAACCGTAATGCCGGGAAAACTAGTTTTTTGTATTCTCTTTGATGAATGACAAGTTTATTTAGGATTGTTGCGTTCATTTTTGTTTTGTTTAACTAAAAATGCAATAATAAAAAGAAGAACCTGTTAGACTCTGGAACTTGTGATAATGTAGGTTCTAGGTTCCAAGTTCTAGATTCCAAGTTCTAACGGCTAGAATCTAGGTTCCAAAAAATGGGAAACTTGTACCTGAGGATAGGTTTCAGGTTCCATGTGAAACTTGTAAGGAGCGTGGAACCATTCACTCCTAATCTTTTGTGAGTAAGTACACATAGGCTAAGTCTACTAGGTCAAGGCAATCAAATTTCAAGAATCTTTGCATTTGACACCGATCTCACTTAAAAAACACCAAGTTTCCATTCAGTTTCTCTGCTAGAATTGTGGTTCAGTATCCTTACACAACAAGGGATTAGGCATCCTTTGGAAGGATGGAACAAGAGATTTCAATGGATGATTAGGGCAACAAAGGGCAAAGATTTGGCAGCTAGACTCCTTAAGTTGTCCTTTCTAGCAACCATTCATGGCATATGGATGGAGTGCAATCGAAGACAGTTTCAAAACAAGTCAACTGATATCCATATTATTTTGGTCAAGGTGCGTAAAAATGTAAGAGGTAGAGTGAGAGCTTCACTTTACCAAAACATTAGACCTTCTCAGATATTATTGTATTGGCTACTATGTAGAGACTTTCTACCTCCATCTTCTCGAATTATTAGCACTATTTGTAATGCTGGGGGATACCCCTAAACTGCTATACTTCATTCGCTCTATAATACTGACATTTTACACCAATAAATAAATAAATTTTGGTTCATTCCACCACATTGTTTGTATATTATTTGTGCAATTTTTTTCATCTTTAAGTTACCTAATAGATCTTGCCCTTGGGATCCCACGTTGCTTGAGGCACACATTTGTAGAATTGTGAATGATACCACCTAAAACTGTACTATGAAAGTCAATGATAGTTGCGATGAAAAATGAGTAGTCTAGATAGATATGAACGAATGGCACATCCTGCTCTGGTATTATATGGTGAACCATCATCAATCTATCTCAAAGTAGAACTTCTTAGATGAAAACATGATCGAATATTTAATTACTCAGACAGTATTACGTATAGACATTCGTCAATTAGATCGGCCATATTTACTATTCAAATCAATGAGATAATCAATTATGAGAGGAAGTAACTCGAGTCCTACATTGAAAGTCATTTTTCTGTGTATAATTCTTTTGGCTATGCTCTCAACTAACACAGAAAGAACTAGCCTTGGCTAGAATCGAGTCAATGTTATGTAATTCCTACGCTTGCGCATTCGTTTGTAGAAGGTCACAAAGCTGCGTGTCTCCTATGGTTAGTGAGATAGAGAGACTACTACATCGATGGGGATAAATCGGGATGCTCAAAGATTCTGAAACATCCCCATTGTAAATAAATGCCTTTTAAGACGCATGACAAATGAAATTTGTGAAGAAACCAAAAATATTTTTTTACGTATATCTGATACGGAAAATAATTGTCCCAGATATAACTATATTGTAATCCACTTGAAATTAAAGAAAGACCACACTTTCTATGTGTGTGCAATAAAAAAGAAATAAACAAAATTTTTGCATGTATTTCGACCAAGAAAATCCGTTTCGACTTTTACACTTTCTGGATGAGGAAGTATCTTTTTTATTCAAGACATTTCATTCTTATCTAATCAATTTAGATTTTTGCCCATTGAATACGATATAAAATCGCAATCACTTTAGATTAATTCAGATAGACTTTAATGTAATTTTCAGTATAGAAAAAAGTATTAAACTTGACACAAAAGATGAGATTACTTTCGATATAGTAGAGACTAATAATTTTTTCGAGGGAATCTATTTTGAGCTGGTCACTTAGGCTCCGTTTGTTTTGTGGAAAATGAATAATTTGGATAATATTTTCCTAAAAATGATCACTTATATCGTTACAAAAATGAATGGATGAAAACTATTTTCAATCGTCCACGAAAAAGTTTAGGCATAAAATATTACTGATAATAAAATATTTTTCATTGAATAATTATTTTAAGTAATACAAGCGATCATTTATATTAAAATATTTTCTAAATCATTTATTTTTCGCGAAATAAATGGAGCTTTAATGTTTATGATGCTTGGTTGACTGAGAATATGGAGTATAATATAATAATTTTTACTTTGCATTTTCTTAGTAATATTGACAAAAAAACCTCATATGTTTGTCCATTTTAACTCACGTCCTATTTAGCTATGCGGCACCTATATACCCGCTGCATTCTAATTTTCCTATTTTTGTTCCCACTACAAAAAAACTGGATTTTTGCCACGAAAATTTGCGACGAAAAAATTTTCGTCGCAAATTTGCAACAAATTTTCCAACGAAAAGTAAAATTCGTCGGAAATTAGTGACGAAAAATTTTTCGTTGGAAAATTCGTTGGAAATTTCCAACGAAAAATTTTTCGTCGGAAAATTCGTTGGAAATTTCCAAGGAAAAACTTTTCATCGGAAATTTCCAACGAATTTTCCGAAGAAAATTGTACACAGTAAAATAATTGCCTTGAAAATTAAAATTCGTCGGAAAATTCGTTGGAAATTTCCAACGAATTTTCCCACGAATTTTCAAAAATGACGAATAATATCGGGTTTTTTTGAATTCGTTGGAAAATTCGTTGGAAATTTCCAACGAAAAACTTTTCGTTGGAAATTTCCAATGAATTTTCCGACGAAAATTGTACACACTAAAATAATTGCCTTGAAAATTGAAATTCGTCGGAAAATTCGTTGGAAATTTCCAACGAATTTTCCCACGAATTTTCAAAAATGAAGAATAATACCGGGTTTTTTTGAATTCGTTGGAAAATTCGTTGGAAATTTCCAACGAAAATTGTACACACTAAAATAATTGCCTTGAAAATTGAAATTCGTGGGAAAATTCGTTGGAAATTTCCAACGAATTTTCCCACGAATTTCAAAAATACCGAACAACACCGAGTTTTTTTGAATTCGTTGGAAAATTCGTTTGAAATTTCCAACACCGTTTCCAACGAAAAAATTTTCGTTGGAAAATTCGTTGGAAATGTTTAACGAGAAATTTTTCGTTAGAAATTTCCAACGAAAAATTTTTCGTTGGAAACTACGAAAAATCTGTCTCGTCTCCTTCTTCTCATCTTCTTCTTCTTCCCTTTTATCAACATCTCTCCCTCGCTCTTTCTCTCTCCAAAATGCAGTCAGCAAAGAACCGTCGCTAGAGAGAGAAAGTCTCGCCGCCGCCACCGTCCTCGGAATCGTAGCCATGGCCAAGATGATCGTGGCCTCCTCCTCCTCCTGCAAGACCCACATCCCACCTACCCTCTTCGCCTCAAAGCCCAAGCAGCAACCCCAAGTCACCCTCTCCATCCCCAAGTTCAGGCTCCCGAAGCCCCTCGCCTCCCTCTCCGTGAAATCCCTGCCCCTCCTCGCCGCCGCCGCGTCCTCCGCCCTCCTGGCTCGCCGCTGCCGGCGCTGGCGGCAAAGATTGAGAAGGCGACGCTGTTCGACTTCAACCTGACGCTGCTCGTCATCATGGGCGAGTTCCTGCTGCTGAATGTACAAACTTGTCCATTTCATAAATCAGCCCGGTACCTGATCCCCGGTCATGACGGCTTGAACATTTGACCAGGTCATTGGGGCGGTCGGCCGGCTCGAAGGGCGACGAGGCTGGCCCTCGCCGGTCATGGCGAGGGTCGAGCTTGCCATGGTCGGCGAGCTCGAGGTCACCCATAACTCGCCCAGATCTGGACGAGCTCAAGCTCGCCGGCCATGGCGAGCTCGGCTGTCGCCGGCGACGAGGCTGGCCCTCGCTGGCGGCGAGGCTGGCCCTCGCCAGCATGATTTTTGTCATGACGAATTTTGCAAAAAATAATTACCAACTAATTTTGACCAAAAAAAAAATTTTGCCACAATTTTTCGACCAAAAAATTTTTTTTTATAGTTTTTCCAACGAATTTAGCCACTAATTTTCCAACGAATTTTCCAACGAAAAAAATTTCGTCGCAAATTTCCAACGAAAATTGAAATTTTTCGTTGGAAAAATTTGCGACGACGAATTATCAACGAATTTTTTTTCGTTGGAAATTCGTTTTCCAACGAATTTTTTCAAATTTTTCGTTGGAAATTTCGTCGGAAAAAAGATGTTTTTTTGTAGTGTCCATTTAGAATGGATAATCAGCAACTTTATCATCCTATGTTCGGAAATAAATCAAATTCGATCCCTAAACTTTTTAGGTATGGCATTTTGACTTATAGTCGCATAGGCCACATTATGAGTTTTGATGTTCAAAATAAACTTTGCCATTTTAATTGATTTCTAGCATTATTCTATGCACTATGCAAATTTCAAACTTTTTAGCTGGTTGTGTGTATATTTACTAGAAATCGAATTAATTAATTCACTCTCTAGCGAGGCTTGTAATTAGCAAATTGATCTCTTTTTACAGAAGAAACATTTTACGAACTATATCTAATGATTTTTCACAAAATATAATATCTTCATATGAAAGTAAAATTCAAAAACTATGTTTATAGGAAGGGTTTATGAGTAGGTCTTCAACTTGGATTGGAGACGTCTTGTTGATCCCTTGTCTCATGCATTGTCAAAATATGTCTCGAATTTAAGCTCGTGAACGAAATTCGATCCAAAGTGCATAAAAAATTGAAAAAAGTACCAAAAAGTCCTAAACATATTACATTGATATCAATTTAGTCCTAAACCTTTCAATTGGACCAATTTAGTCCTAAACATTTCATATTAGTATCAATTCGGTCAATCCAGTTAATTTAGGTCGGAATTGCTGCTGTGGATGCCGGTCGTATTACATGACACGGTCGGTGTTGACGTGAATGCTTGCCCTTGCTCTCGCTGGTAGGCTGGCGACCTCCACCAGCTGGCTATTGGCAGAGGGTAATAAGGAAAAAAGAAGAGAGAAAGGAAAGATAAAATAGAAAGAAAAGAAGGAATAGAGATGAAAAAAGAAAAAAGAAAAAGAAAAGAAAAAATTATTAAAAATTTGAAAAAATATCTGAAAATTAAAAAAAATCCACGACAGCACTAGCCACCCACATAGGATGGCCGTCGGTCACTCCGGTAATTTCCAATCTAAATTGCACAGATGAACTGAATTGGTATTAATGTGAAAAAATTTATGATTAAATTGATTCAATTGAAGAATTTAGGGTTGAATTAGTGTAATTGTAATAAGTTTAGAACTTTTTTTTTTACTTTTTCCATAGAAAATCTGGCACGGTTTATGCTATCTCGGATGTGGCAAACTTAAAAGGGAAGTGCAAATTGTTGCCGATTTCGATTAGTCAACTTCCTGTTGGGGGGCCAATTCTCCCAAGTTTAACATGAAAGAGGTTTCCTCAATTGGATCAAAGAAGGGACTCACATATTTTTATGTATAATGAGTTTGTAGGGGTCTTTGGTTCTTGGTCGAGAGGACTTTTCTCGTGGCTTTGGGACCATAAAATGGGTCTGACATTAGTCCGAGATGCTGCACGTTTGTTTCTTTATTTGAATCCATCGAATTTTTGTGTTAGTACAAGATTTCTGAACCCCTTTATGAGATCAAGACATTAATTCTTTAAAAGTGTAAGGCTAAACAGTGTATGGGTTATTTTGTGTAATTGGAGGTTGTAAAATATTGAGAATATTTAAGTGAAGTTGTAATTTCCGTTATATCGCCTGATCTATGGTGGAAATCTATGTTGCTCTCTCCGCGAAGTAGGTCACATTGACTGAGTCAATTTATAGTGTTCGATTTATTTCCTCGTTCCATTCATCATTGTCCGTTAACTTGTTCTTCGCAACATATCCAGCCACTGGATAAGGTAATTGAGATTGTTATTCACAATTCGATCGTGTTTTACAAGCTCAGACTAGCCATATAATACGTACAAAACAATAATCAGGAAGAATTAGATTAAAAGGTTACAACCAACGCAGCAATTTGGTGCTTCGAATTTATTCAGGAAGAATGGAAAGAATGAAAATAATCAATGAATGGATGACTTGTTCCCCGAGAATCAATCTTCACGAACTGCAGTATGTTGTTTGAACAAATTGCGGCATTCCATGACTAGGATTGTTTCCAATTTGTGGAATTATGTCCATGAGGCGACCTGGCAAGACGAAGTTGTCTCTCATTTGACAGCAGTTTTGCAAACCTGAGAGAAAACAATTGCATTTAGTAACCTCAACTATGCGCATAACCCCTAAACTTTTTAAGTGCACGAAGACTTAAGATATCGTCCAAATAGTTCGATACCTTTTAAGAGCCTCTTCATTAGTTTCTGGATTACAGGCTTCGCATCCGCCAGTCTCTAAGTTTGCCCTTGAAACCGGCTTCTTCAACAATGCTTCCCCGGTTCTGACTAAGTCGTTCAAATTTTTCTTTGTTGCGATATCCACTGAAGCTACTGCACCGCTTAACGTATCATCCTGCAAATTTCGTTTAAAGGCTAAGGTTAGCATGCCGAATTAAGCTAGCTAGCAAATTAGTTTATCATCACTTCAAGGCCAATGTTTTGAAATGATATAATAACTCAACGAATCAGATAATTGGAAATGATAATGTATATATACCTGAATCCGGAGGTAGTTGGCCTCAAGATGTAGGGCTTGGAAGACTGCAGAGAGGTGGAAGTCGACCATATCTGCGCTTGCTTGCATGAACACGTCAACCAATGGGCTCCCGCCGTTGCTGCTCAACCAGCCCAAGACTCCCCATTTGGCTGCTTCGCTTGCATTATACTTCCCCTCAACTTTTGCTGAACCGGTCCCGAGCGATATCACAAGAAACCTTCTATAGTCCATTGGCTTTATAGGGAAGAAATCTGAGCTTCCTCCCATGATCTCCTTCGTCACTTCTCCCATTGCAACCAATGTCTGTACAATGAACGATAAAGAGTCAGAAATAATAGTATTACCTTTTGTCAGTTCAGGTCTGTCAGGAAATAGTTTTTTTCATACCGGATTGTTTGCGGCCACGCCGCCATCTATGAGGTTGAATTCTCTCACTTTTCCTGTGGAGTCCAGGGTTTCAAAATAATGAGCTGGGAGATAAGTTGGTGCTGCAGAGGTTGAAATGCATATGTCTGAGAGCAAGGCATTTATGCTTGGCTTTTTCTTGACCTGGTCACGATCAATTAACCCACAAAAGCAACATGTTCAGTGATTTTTCCGTATATCATCATTTGGACAGTATCAAAAAGAAAGAATGGATTATATTTCAAGGACTGAAAAAAGGACAAACCTCATAGCTAGAAAAGATGGTCGGCTGGAGATGCTTGATGTCGAACGTCGGGATCACCACATTTGTCAATGTTTGGTGCAATCTTGCGTTTCCGAGTTTCTCTTTGACGAGCTTATGAAGGTATTTTCCATCATATTTTGGTCCAGTCACCACCTTAATCATGTTCGTAGCAGGAGCAAATGGGCAACTGTGGTTTCCAAGAGATATAATGTTAGTACACAGCCATTTGAGGAGCAAACAGTTCTACCAATATGGCCTAGAGAAATGATGAGTTAGCTTGGCTAACCTGTCTTGAGGGAAGATTTTAGGGCAATTATTAAGGTAGAAATCCTTAATATCTTTTGCAGCAAATAAGGGACGGTTATTTTCGTCGGGGCTAGTTAACATGGCAGTGACGAGACCACCTGTGCTTGTTCCGGAAATAACATCGAAATAATCTGCGAGTCTTGCGTCCTCACCATCTAGTTTCTGCACCAGTCCACAAAGCCATCAGAAGTTGCAAGGGGCATGCACGGGTAAAACCTTATAATTGAAACTTGTTCTTCATGCATTAAAAAGATAGAAAACTGATTTATAACAACCTGAAGCTCAGACTCTAAGAAGGCGAGGATTGTTCCGGGGATAAGCCCTCTTATCCCTCCGCCGTCAATACTGAGAATGGTAATGAGGTTTCCATAAGTTGGAGGCTGGAGCGGCAAACTCTTTGACCTTTCCATAGATATGGCAGACTCTTTTTTTCTTTTTTTTGTCTCTGAGAGAGAGAGAGAGAGAGAGAGAGAGAGAGAGAGAGAGGGGCTTGAGGAGAGAGATCGAACTTCAAATGTGTTGAGTGAGAGCTCTTTGGCCTTAGTCTTGGATAAGATGCGAGAATTTATAGGTCGGGTTTCATTCAAACTTTGACCGAAATCCCACTTACGGTCTTGGTCGGAATTGTTTTAAGTTGACCGGAGATTTTTCAATCCAAGAAACTGATTGAAAAGTCCAAATTTTATAGGGAAGCTGAACCGTAATGGCTAGCTGAGGATGAGAGGTCTTTCAAGTGAAGAATTGTTGGTGAGACTTTCAACGCCTCGAGAGAGACCTGTAGGTTTGAATACTAAACTGAAAGGCACGGGGGCCGTTGTGGGTGCAGGAAAACCCTACTTTCTCATGCCCGAACAGTATAATGCAGAATTTAGGTCAATATACTCTTTTCTATCGATATCTTCTGTAATTCAATCATTACATTAATAACATTACACAAGATGATAAACCTAAAGGAGAAATGATCAAAGCACGCGTTGGCGGCCAGCTCAAGTAATTAGAATGGGAACGATATAGGTAGACTAGAGGTCACTTTCTACAAAAGTGGCAATATAGACAATGTTATGCGCCGCATATAGAGAAATGTTATGACAAAACTTCGTCTCAAAAAGTGGGCGGAGAGAGAGAGAGAGAGAATTCACTCGGATTTGAAAGTATTGCTACTAAATTAAAAATCAATACATGGAGAGAGGCTTAATGTAATATAAGATATATTGAAACCCCTTTTGACAAAAAAATCTAGCAAAAATGACTCACCGAAATTCCGTAATTTAATGATGCGGGAAAACCTTTCTTTATAACATGTTTATTGTGAAAGTAAAGCACTTTGAAAGAAAATATGGTGCTTCCATAAATCTTCCTTTTGAGTTTAATCTAATGGGGGTAGTTAATACAAAGTATTGAAAGAAAGCAAAGATATCCAAAAACTGTTCTCATTTGTGCGCATGCCATTCTTAAGAGGAAAATGTACAAAAAAAAAAAGTCATAAACCTATTGCATTTGTATCAATTTAATAGTAAATATTTCAATCGCACCAATTTAGTCCTAAACTTTTGTTGACACATATTTTTAATTTGCCCAAAATTAATTGCGCAAAATTTAGGAATTAATTTTCTTTAATTCCTAAAACAAAAAATATTTCTATTTAAATGTATTGCATATAGACATTAGGCATATTTGCATTAATAAGGCCTATTAGAGCATATTTTCGTAATTAATTTTCAAAAAAATTAAAAAAGTTAATTAATTAAAAAAATTAAAAAATTAATTAAAAAATCGAATCGGGCCGGGCCATGGCCGGCCCAGCCCAACCCTCTTTTCTTCTTTTCCTTCTCCCCCCCATGGGCCTAGGCCCTTTTTCTTTTTTTCTTCTTGCCCCCCATGCGAGCTCAGCCTGCCTTTTCTTCTTCCTTTTCTTCCTCTCGAGCGGGTGGGCCTGGCCTGGCCCAGCTGCCCTTCTCCTTCTCTTCCCCCGCCGACCGTTGCTTTCTCTTGCCCTGTTCTCCCTTGTTCCCGATGGCAGCATGACGCACGGTGGCGCCGCTCCTCGCTGTCGCTATTCGGCCAGAGGAAGGCCGAAGAGGCACGCCGACGGGACTGGCATTAATTGCCAGTCCTGTCCCCCTCGTTTTCCTGGCTTCCCCTTATCTCCTCCTCCCTCTCGGCTCCCTATTCCTTCCTGCCCGTCTCAGACCTGCTTTGCCCTTGCTTTGCACCAGCCTATATGGCCATCAAAGTCGTGGGGTGACATAGGCCGGTGCAGACCGTCGTCACGCCAACGCAGAAAGGTAGAGAGTGAGCGTTGCGCGCTGGCTATAAAAGTCAGAGAGAGAGAGAGAGAGGCCCCGGTTAGCCATTTTTGAAGAAATAGAGCAGAGAGAGAGAAAAGAGAACAGAGAGAGAATCAAAGAGAAAAGAGAGAGAAAGAGAGGAGATTAGGCTTCTATAGGTTCCCAGCAGCGTCGTCGTCGCCCCCTCGATCAGCCGGAAGCCCCCAGACGCGCCGTCAACGGTGAGAGTTTCCCCCGTTCCGAACTGCCCTTGTTCTGCTCTGTTTTTATGCTCGGTTTGGCCGAGACCCGCGCCGACCGTTTCGCGCGAGTCCCGGCCCATACCGCCATCCCCTGTCGTCCGTGTGTCGTCACCGAAGGTAGGTTTGGTCGCCTGAATCTCCCGGTTTGCCGAAATCAGGTCGGAATCTCCTGTTTTTGGTCATGCACACCATCTGTTCGACAAAATTCCCCAATGAAGCCGGTTTTAATTTGATCGCCAGCCAGAGAGCCGGCGGTCGGACGACGACCCATGTGGGTGGAAGGGCTTGGTATTGGTCCCAAGGACCGAATTGGGGGCGGCACCGGTCTGGGTCGGCCGGCGAGAGGCTAATTTTCAGCTTTGCCGGCGACTGCTCACGCGGGTTCGGTCTGACCCGGTTCAGCCGACCCGACCCGGGTCAACCCCCTGGGTCGGATCCGTTGACCCAGGGTCGATCTGATCGACCCAGTTCAGCTGATCCGACCCGGGTCAATCCCCCGGGTTGGATCCGTTGACCCGGGTCGGTTCTTGTCCGGATCCGACCCGACCCGACCCGGTTTAATATTTTATTATTTTTTTAAAAAAATTAAAATTTTTTTCTCCTTTCTTTTTCTTCCGTATTTATTTATTTACTTTTTATTTTTTTAAAATTTTTTTAAAATTTGAAAAAAAAATTTCAAAAAGTTTTTTTTATTTTCTTTTTTTTAGTCCGAAAAAAATATTAAAATTTTTTTGTGGGTTATCTAAATGTTTTAATTTATTGTTGTAATCATTATGCATGCTATTGTCTTATTTAAATTAGACAAGTCTGAGGTTGTGCGGTATTATTTTGCATGTTATTTTTATTACCGTTGCGTTGTTATTATGCATGTTTTTAATACAATTGCATGAATTGTTATGTTTTTTAATGTCATCTGACTTAGTTAAGATTAGAACCTTAGATTGCATATTTATTCTGACTGTTGATCGTTTATGATTTTGCACTCGCTTGATCACCTCACATGTTAGGAGAAAGATCCTAAAATCAATTCAAATTGCCTGACAAATATTTTCAAAAATGAATAGGGTAAAAAGGTACCGAAAGGACATTAGTTATTCAACTAGTGTAACCAAGTCCCCGAACTCAGTTAATCTCTAGTTCGTAGGAGTAGGGTGATTCTCCTATCACCTTATTTGAATTTTTAATCGACCCACCATAAACCAATTAGTGGTGACTCCTTGGTATAAACTATTTACATGTTAAAAAAACTTAAACCCTAAGTTGCGATATCGTATGGGCTTGGGAGAGCCCGAGTTAAGTCATGAACCTAGACTTAGCACGTACCAGGCGAGCCCCCCTTCTTTTTGTGCATGTTCGAATAAAAGGAAGGCTTGAGAGGTCGGTCGTGATAGACTGGCGACTCCACTGAGGACTTACATTTTAAAAAAAAAAAGTGGACTTAGGCAAAAAAATTTTATCCTGTTCAAAAATAATTTTTGTTTGGCAGCAAGGATTCCGGGTATGACCCTGACATTAAGGTGTTATCTATTCTTACATGTTCGAATTGATTGTTTATAAATTGTTGTGTGTGCTTTAATGATTTAGCACTACATTATTGCATACACAACCACGCTGACGGACCTGGGCCGCAATAGGGCATTTTAGGATGGTGTTAAGAAAGATACGACTTCGAACGTGAGCTCGCGATGTAAAGATTGCCTTTCTTTTCCCCAAAATTTATTTTTAAAAATCGTAAAGAAATATCTTTAGCCGCTATTTGCGTGACTATAAGATATTCTTTTCGATTTGGCCGAGGTTAAAAGGACTTGACACCAACGCGGGACTGCAACGGTCATATACCCTTTTAATTTCACTTTGTTGAGCCAGTCTAGATAGAAATCGAACCTCACTCCTTATGTGTATATTGTTGTGATTGCCATGTTTCAAGAAAAGGTATATATTTTATCCTTTTTTTTTAATTATTATGTAGCCTACTTATTCATTTGATTTGTTAATATTAGGTCCCCGTTGATTGCATTCTATATACGATGGAAAGAGCTGATGTCCAATTCGTCCCCGCTCCTAAAAAAGAGCTTCTGGCATGGTGGGACAGACTCGATCAAAATAGCCAACAGTATGTCAAAGCCAGAATTGGTCGCCTACTCCCATTGCTCAAAATCAACATCCATTCTGGCATGATGCAAGCATTAGCCCATTTATGGTGCCCGAAAACATCCACTTTTGTATTTGGTAAATTTGAGATGACCCCGACTCTGGAAGATATATAGTGTTATCATTGGAAAGCCTTTGGGATCTGAACTCACCAAATCACTTTTGGGCGTGTTCCATCTACCTGAATTATCCCAGTTTTTGTGAACCAATAGCAATACCGTGAAAAGAGTTGTTAAATCTTATTGTAATGCCTGCCCCTGGTTTTTATTAAATGAGTGTTTTGAAAGTCAACCCATGAGCCAAAAAGCTACGATTTTCATCCTTGCTTTTGTCGGGTGTGTCATTTTCCCCCACCGCAAAAATTCAATAAACCCCTCGATCGCGTTTGTGGCCAAGCAAATTTGTACCGGCTTGGCATATGTTAATTCGGTCCTGGCAGAAACATTTTTGTCTCTAAACCGTTTTAAACAAAATGATGATAAAATCATGCGGGCCGCCCCAGAAATTTTGCAAATCTAGTTTTTGTCCCATTTGAGAGGATTTGGGCACCTCATGCAACTTTTTGAGGTTGATGACCTTATGTATCCGATACAAAGATTCGAGATTTTAAAAAATAATTCTCCTCATAAGGATTACTCCACCCGGATAAATTTTTTGAAAGATCCCGATCCCAAAGCTTTCTTATGGCATGCTAAATGGTTTCATGAGGGTCAGGCTTGGTATGCTCACCAGTTTCACAACCCTGTTCCACTACTCGGATTATCAGGCCTTACTTCGTACTATCCTTACCGGGTAGCTCGTCAGTACAGGGCCCTCCAGGAGATCCCGCCACCTCTCAAGACAGACCTGTTTCGAGTCCGATTCACCCGCTCGAACTACAACTACGCCGGAGAAATTCGTGCTATCCAGGGGGTATGGACTGAGTGTTAACTTGAGATCATTCTTGTGCCTAGACTATTGAAAGGACAAGAAAAGGTCCAGCATGCCTCTCTGTTCTACATTTTACATCACCAAATCCCGGCCGAGCTACAACCAAAAGTCCCGGATGTAACCAACAAGCGCAGTCGCCAAACACAGATTGACAATCTTGAAAGGACTGTGGGGACGAGGGATACGCTTATTGTGGAGCTTGTTCGTGAAAATAAGCGGTTTCGAGAGACTGTAGCTTTTCCATCATTTATAGAATGAGCATCCGGAAAGGGCGCCTTTTTTGTTAAAAGCCCCTGTATTTTATATTTTCCTAGTATTTATGTTTAGGGGTTTTGATTTTCATCTATAAAGCTGTTTTGGGGTTGTACTAGTGTTAATATGACTCGGGCCGCTTTTTATACTTCAAATAAAATTTTTTGCCCCTTAATGACACCACCGCGGCCTTTGGCCCAGTGGTATCCGGGGATGAGGTGTAATGGTCTGAGGCGACCGGGGTTCGAATCTCGGGGACGCCGCCTTTAATGAATATATAAATAAATACCTTTTTTTCTCATTTTTTCTTTGCAAATAAAGAAAATATGTAATAATAATATGACTAGGTCATAGAATGATTCTTTATTGGACATTATACTTATTTATTTTAACGTTTTCCCAGGTAGTTACAAAAAATGGCCGAAGAAAACGTTCGTTTCAATAACATGGAGGACGAGATGAAGCTGGTCCTCAACACGATCCAAAATCTCACAAAGCAGGTGGAATCCATTCAGGGCAAGCTCGTGCCCACGCCTGCAGCAATCGAAGTGATGTTACCACCACCGTTTACTGGAAAAGACAAAGCCTCTGCTAGCGACAGTAAAATGCCTCCGCTAGAGGACAATCCGCTTCCCCTTGCTGTCAGGAAACTTGAACCTAAAGTTATACCGATGATAGAACATGACAAACGCCTTGCAAAGGTTGAGGAGATGCTGAAACAGCTACAAGGCCCGCAACATGCTGTCCTACTTGACCTGTCTATATACAAACGGGTCAAAGTACCAGAAAAGTTTTTTTTTTTTTTGGTAAGAAAGTACCAGAAAAGTTCAAGATGCCAGAATTCAAGAAGTATGATGGTACTTCATGCCCCAGACACCATTTGCACATGTATCATGTGCGAATGACCTAGTACGTTGATAATGAACCCTTCATGATTCAGACCTTTCAAACAAGTTTGACGGGGCCGGCCTTGACCTGGTATATGTCAAAAGATGTGGATGCTTTTAAGTTTTGGGATGATGCTGCTGATGCATTCCTCAAGCAATATCAATTCAACTTCGATGTCACATTTACTTCTGACGATTTGGAACGCATTGAAAAGAAGAAGAGTGAGTCCTTTAAGGAATATGCCACTAGATGGAAAAACTTGGCCGCCCAGGTTACCCCATAACTCACTGATCATGAACAAGTGAAGTTGTTCATAAAGTCACTTCCTTACGAATACAGACACTGCCTAGTGGGTGCCACTGCTGAATCTCTTAATCGTCTAGTTCCTATAGGCGAACGAATCGAAATTAGATTACGTGATGGATGGTTTACAGACCCCTCTTCCACAAGCAAAAGACTCAGCATGCGAAAAGAGAAGGAGCCCCTGACGGATGGGAATGTTGCATACACCCAGACTGTTCACCCTCCTCGGACAGTCCAAGTGAACAGTGAGCAGCAGCCGACCTCAAGTCGCTAGCCTCCAAGATGATATAAGAAAAGACAATTCACTCCACTGCCTGGATCCCCTTCTCAAGTCCTGGCCATACTCCGGAAGAAAAATCTGCTTTCTACTGAACTAAAACAGCCTAACTCAGAAAGCTTTTCCAATTATGATCCGTCTAAAAAGTATGACTATCATATGGGAGAGGTAGGGCATTCGACGGATGACTGCTATACCCTCAAACACCGAATCCAAAACTTGCTCGACACCAAAGACTTTTCTTTTCAAACATCTAAACCAAATATCCAAAATAACCCGCTACCCGAACATGAAAACAGAATCAATGCCATATCCACTTTTGACACTGATCGAATCAAGAGTAAGAGGGTCCACATTGTTGATGTTTATAATGCCCCAGTGAAAGCAGGGTATTATCCTACTGGTGAAATATTGCCCTTGTCTCTAATGAAAGAAAGGATTGTCAGCATGGCAAAAGCAGGTTTGATTGTGTATGTCGACCGTACCGGCATAGTGGCTACCATCTCTGAGGTCATCATTGACTGGGACAAAGAACTCTCAGCATTTAATGCCGAAACAAGTGAATCCATCCCCACGCTTGTGAATGAACCTTTGCCTGATAGCCCAGACGAGGAGGAGGAGCTGACGATTGAGATACCCCTACCCGCAGAGCAAATAGTGATCGAAATACCTCAGCCTTACCGGTACGAAAGTGATAAAGCAGTACCATGGTCCTACGAATTGGATGTGGACCTAATCACCAGGTCAGGATGAATGTATACCCAAGCAGACGCTTAGCCTCCGAAGCCTGTCACTGACGAAGAAGCCAAAGAATTCCTGGCCATCATCAAAGCCAGTGAATATAATGTAGTGGATCAGCTACGCAAGTTGCCCGCTCAGATTTCCTTATTAGAATTACTCCAAACGTCCGTGAAGCACCAGAAAGCTCTGATAAAGGTACTCAGCGAAGTAAATGTATCAGAAACAATCGAGCATGACAAGCTAGAAGCATTTGTGGGGTCTATCCTTTTGAAGGATTAGATAACATTCTCGGAAGATGAATTTCCCGCTGAAGGAAGGGGGACATACCAAGGGTCTCTACATTTCCATTAAATATAGAAACGCCCACGTAGCTCGAGTTCTGATAGACAATGGGTTTACATTGAATATCTGCCCGCTGGCAACCTTGCGCCGTCTTAATATGGACACATCAAAACTCCGCGCCTCTAAGACATTCGTTCGAACGTTCAATGGGATGAAGAAAGACACTGTGGGTGAAATTAACCTTGATGTCCAAATTGGTCCAATAGTATTCAATATCCTATTTCAAGTGATAGACATCTCTACTGCCTTTAGCTTTCTGTTGGGCTGTCCCTAGATTCACTCCGCTGGAGCTATACCTTTAAGTCTTCACCAAAGCATGAAATTTGTAGCCCAAGGGAAGCTGATCACAGTCCTTAGAGAGGAAGATCATCGGATCTACCAAGAAATCGTCATCCCATATGTTGAATCAATTGGCAAGGTGAAATCTAGTTATCAGTCCATCGAACTCATTTCAACTGTGCATGGATATCGAGGGACTTCTTCCCCCGTTCCTGATATGTCCAAAACCTTAATCATGGTAGAGAAGGTCATGATTGGAAATGGTTTCATCCTAGGTCAGGGACTCGACAGAGGAGGCCGGGGCATCCGAGAGCCTATCCAGACTGCTAAGAATCATCGTACAGCTGGTCTAAGGTATCGCGGAGGAAACCCATAGACCAACAAGGGGCACACGACGGGTCAAGTTGGTTTGCCACTTCCCCATATCCGGGAAACTTTCCCGTCACCTGCTAAATTGTTGCAGGATGAAGAAATTTATCTTGACCTATCAGAACAATTCGGTGAGGGGCTCAAGCATCCTGCCGAATGTTCAAGTCAGCCGAGCTCCTCGACGCTTCCTGTAAATATTGCTGTTGATCAACATCGGAACCCAGACAAGCTACGGATTAAGGAAGATTGTAGACGAGAAGAAACGCTGGATAGTGTGGTCACCCTATTTGATGACATCTTCATAGGAGCTATACACGGAGACTCGACCTCAGAAGCAAGTGCAAACCCGCCTGATTTGCTCGCACGTTTGCAGTATCAGTTAGATGAGCTGCGAGATTTGCTTGCATCCTTAATGGATACCATTAGCCAAATCTCAGATGTGTCACTTTCGTTTCTCGATCAGGAGCAGGTGACCCAAGTAAATCGTCCTAAAGAAAACCCGCAAATAGGAGCCCTTCCCGACATGACTTGGCGAGATATCCAACTCTTATGATGGCAGGGCAATGTACGACGATACTCGCCGGTTCCCAAATCCATGGATGTGATATTCCCTATCCTTTTGCGAGAGGGGCTGATCACGAGGATACTAAAACACCCTACTCCTGCGTACTTCATTAACTATGATCCCTCCAGATCATGTGACTTTCACTCAGGAGAGATCGGACACTCGCTGGATGATTGCGATGCTTTGAAGAATAGAATTCAAGACCTACTAGATGCCAGGGCATTCACTTTTCGTGCCCTATGGCTGTGTCATGGTGATGATGACCTCTTGGTGGTACTTAGCTTTCGTGACGCTGCCCCTGAGCTTTCTGATAAGGCATGCAAGGGAAAAGCGATTATGGATACCCTAGGCCAGCCCAGTGGTAAGTTCGACTGTTACGTTGACTACCAGATGCCATCAAGTTTTAATGAAGACAAGCAGAATGGCATTCATAGTGGATGGGACGACACGAAAAAGCTGACACCAGTAAAGAGAAGAGCCGATGAGCTGGACTCCTGAAATGATGATTTCAAAGATTTTTTCGTCAGCGCAATAGACGAAGGACCAGTGGAGGGAATGGACGCAAGCCCGCTTGAGTAGATTTCCTCTTATCCTTTCTGCATGAATCCCTAGAAAAGGGGCTATTCTTGTATTTTGTTTTTTGTTATCATTTCTGTGAGAGGAAATGTCTTTTTGAACCCTCCCTCTTTTGAGGTTGTAAATCCGTGTATTGTAAATAAATAATGTTTTGAGGGCATGAGGTAGTATACCAAACCGGCCTGTTGATGATATCCTGCCACGAAAAAGAAAGTATTCTGAGGCTCGGGCTATCTCATGCTTCCTCGTTTCATTTTTTTTAAAAGTTAAAGACGTTTCACGATTTTTTCAAAAAAAAAAGTTTTAAGTGGAAAAGGTCAATAAAAAATCCGTATCCTCACTTGTTTTTTGATCAATTTACCCTGTGTTTTAGGTATAATCTTGTGACTTGCGAGGGAGTTAGTGCGGTCCAGCCTGATGATGTAGATACTAACAGCAGCGATTCTGACGATTCAAGCGATGACCCTGCTAAAATCCGAAGAAATTAGGAGCAATATGAACAAATCAAACCCCTTACAACCAAAGATACTGTTACTATCAATTTGGGTAACACTCAGGATCCAAAAGAAGTGAAGATCGGGGTCAATCTTCCTAAAGAGAAAGCCATATGTCTGATAGCTCTCCTAAAAAAGTATCAGGATGTCTTCACATGGTCTTATTCTGATATGCCAGGATTAGACCCTCGAATTGTTGAGCACAGTTTGCTTACTAATCTCGACATGTCTCCTAAAAAGCAAAGGTTACGAAGGACCAAACCCGAGCTGTCGAAAAAGATTGAAGAAGAAGTGATGAAGTTGCTGAAAGTTGGGTTCATCAAGGTTTTGCAGTACCCTGATTAGGTAGCGAACATCGTTCCAGTGAAAAAGAAGGACGGCCGAATTCAAGTTTGTGTGGATTACCGCGACTTGAACAAGGCCAGTCCAAAAGATGACTTTTCGCTCCCTCACATAGATGTCCTTGTGGATAGCACTGCTGGATTCGAATTATTTTCTTTTATGGATGGATTCTCCGGATACAATCAGATAAGGATGAACGATGAAGACAAGGAGAAGACGGCGTTCATCACTCCTTGGGCGACCTTTCACTATAGGATTATGCCTTTTGGTTTGAAGAATACCGGGGCAACATACCAACGGGCTATGGTCACCCTTTTTCATAACCTAATGCACAAAGAAATTGAAGAAATGTCGATGACATGATCGCCAGGACTAGGTGCGGAGAAGACCACATTGAAGCCTTAAAGAAGCTATTCAGCTAGTTGCGTGAGTTCAAATTATGCCTGAACCCTGCGAAGTGTATATTCGGGGCGACCTCTAGTAAGCTACTCGGATTCATCGTGAGTAGCAAGAGAATGGAGGTCGACCCCTCGAAAGTCAAAGCAATATGTGAATTGCAATCCCGTCCACAGTGAAGGAGGTCAGAAGCCTTTTGGGAAGGTTGAACTACATTGCTCAGTTCATCTCCCAACTCTCTGAGACTGTACGGCCTTTCTTCAAATTTCTCAAGAAAGACGCTCGGATCAACTGGGATGAAGATTATCGGGAAGCATTTAAAAAGCTGAAGCAGTATTTGATGAATCCCCCGGTACTAGTTCCACTAGTCCCGGGGCATTCTCTAACTCTCTATTTAATGATTCATAGTGAATCGTTATGAGCCCTATTGGCCCAGAACCACCCCGATGATGGAAAAAAACGAGCAATCTATTATCTGAGTAAGAAATTCACCATTTCGGAACAGAATTATTCCGAATCAGAGAAAACATGTGTTGCATTGGTGTGGGTGTTGCATAGGCTCCGACAATATACTTTGCACCACTAGACGTTCCTCGTAACTGAAAACGACCCTATTTAGTATTTACTTAACTGACTGGCATTAGTGGGAAAATTAGCTAAATGGAAAATTATAATTTCATAATTTGACATCTAAACATCATCACAGAAGTCAGTGAAAGGTTGAGTGATCGCTGATATGCTGGCTGAATGCCCTGGGGAAACACATGAGGATGATCTTTCATATGATCGCATTTTATCAACGGAAGAACACACATAGATCATGTTTTTCGATGGAGTAGTAAACTTGTCTGGCTCTGGCACAGGGGTAGTCTTGACATCCCCGGATAGGCAGCATTATCCTGTGGCTACGAAACTGGTATTTCCTTACACCAACAATATAGCCAAATACGAAGCATGTATACTCGGTCTACAAGCAGCAATTGATATGAAAATAGCCAAACTAAAAGTGTTGGACG
Organism: Syzygium malaccense; assembly: GCA_031216405.1. NCBI lineage: Eukaryota > Viridiplantae > Streptophyta > Magnoliopsida > Myrtales > Myrtaceae > Syzygium > Syzygium malaccense. Next base: position 12,907,271 of record CM062258.1, read on the forward strand.
ATTCTGCCTTAATCATACTCCAGACTGTGGGTGAATGGAAGACTAGGGATACTAAATTAGTACCCTATCATGACTATCTGGAGGAATTGGTTTCAGAATTCGACGAGATCTCGTTTGACTATCTGGCTAGATCTCATAACCAATTCGCCGATGCACTGGCTACACTATCAGCCATGTTGCGGGTTACCAATGGTTTGGAAATAGAACCTCTGAAGATTGAAGTCCTGACTAAACCGGCCCATTGCATGACTGTGATTGAAGAACTCGATGGTAAACCATGGCATTACGATATCATGAACTACATTAAGGATCGACAGTTCCATGAAGAGATTAGCTCTGCAGACAGAAGGTACGTAATGAAGATGGCAACGAAGTTCTTCGTCAGTGGAGAGAACTTGTACAAGAGGTCCTATGATTCTATTTTGCTAAGATGCGTAGACGCAACAGAAGCAATGCGAATTATGCAGGAATTGCATGAAGGAGCATGTGGTCCATACATGAATGGACATATGTTGTCTAGGAAAATAACAAGGTTAGGTTATTACTGGCTTTCCTTAAAAAGTGATTGCATTCGACACGTTCGAAATTGGTACCGTTGTTAGATCCATGGAGACAAGATAAATGCCCCACCAACTGAATTAAACCAGTTGTCAGAGTCATGGCCATTTTCAATGTGGGGCATCAATGTGATTGGCCCAATTAATTCGAAAGCATCGAATGGACATCGCTTTATCTTGGTCGCAATTGATTATTTTTCCAAATGGATCGAAGCCGCACCATATGCCAATGTCACTGCTCGGAATGTGATGAAATTTATCAAGTGAGATATAATCGCCCGTTATGGCGTCCCTGAAGCCATCGTCACAGATAATGAGACAAATATGAAGAACAAGATTGTTGATGATTTACTCAGTGAATTCAAAATCCACCATCTGAATTCATCTCCTTACCATCCCCAAATGAACGGAGCTGTTGAGGCTGCCAACAAAAATATCAAGAAGATCTTAGCTAAAACCGCTGAGAACTATCGAAATTGGCATGAAAGATTGCCTTTCGCATTAATTGCTTACCGAACATCAATTCGGACATCTACCGGGGCAACTCCTTTTTCCTTAGTGTATGGCATGGAAGCAGTCCTGCCTGTTGAGGTAGAAATCCCATCACTGTAGGTATTGTCCCAAGTGAAACTGTCTGATGCAGAGTGGAAGCAGCAAAGATTGGAGCAGCTGAATATGATTGATGAAAAGCGGCTAAAAGCTCTTTGTCATGGGCAATGCTATCAACAGAGGGTAGCCAGATCATTCAACCGAAAGGTGCGCCTACGACACTTCGAAGCAGGAGATCTTGTCCTGAGAAATGTGCTACCACTACCTCCTGAGCTTGGAGGTAAGTTCGCTCTAAACTACAAGGGTTCCTATGTTGTGAAAAAGACACTCCCCGGAGGGGCTCTGATTCTAACTGAGATGGATGGACGTCAACTCTCCAACCCGGTCAACTTCGTTGCTGTGAAGAAGTACTATCCTTGAGGTTGATCCTGGCAACCACAGAAGTCCCGATGGTAGTCACACCCATATCCATCAGAGACTTTTAAAGTAGAAATTAGCTTTGTTGCGAAGATCCCAATGCAAGCAATTGCACATGCTTGTGTTGTCAGGAATCGGAACATTTGCAAGAAACTCTTCAGCATGCCGGGACTGTATTGACACAGCATGCATTGACAATAGAACCCTCTATTTAGAAGCACCCCTAATTATAGAGAATTTTATTTGAGCTTCGAGACCAAGAGTATGGATAAGCAGACTAAGACAGAGAAGGCTGAACAAAGTAAAGAGGAGAAAAGACTCTGCTAGCTTTAAAGGCAAAATAGAAGAAGGGTAATTTATATCATTCTCAATTTACCCTTAATCCTCTCAATTCTAACGTAAGCTCCTGTTTTTGTCAAAAGGGAATTACCAACATCCGAGAAAACTCAAGGAATTATCAATTTAATCTCAAATGATTGGAATCACGAAGGGTAATGTTGTATCGTTTCCAATTCCTATCCCTAAAAAAAACCGTTCATTAACATTATCTTTTCTTATTACCTTGCAGGTATATCCTACTATTGCAGCATAAGGTAAGTATCTCTTTCCCTAAAAAAAAACATAAGAGTAGAAAGAAACAAGAAAGAAGAAATAATTAAAGAAAATGGATACTATTTCTTCCTCAAGTGCATTACGTGGAAAGTAATTTTGTATGGTAATTTTACCTGTTTAATTCACCAATTCTCTGTGAAAATATTGACAATTCGACGAATGGTGTTGAACTACTCCGATGTATTGAACGAGGTGTGTCAAGATGACGAGAGGCAATCCTTGATTTATACACATTTTCAAGTACCAAACTCTTGCAAGATGAGCGAAAAGTTTCATTTCTACAAGGTAAAGAGATTTCTCGCATAAGGTATGGTAGCCAAAATGACGAGAGGCGGTTCATTTCTTTGCCCCATACACTACCATTAATCATTTGCTTGACCATTTTGAGCCCATACACTCGGAGGTTCCTTTTAAATCACCCCTGTCAAGAACCACCCTACATTGGAGCAGCTTAAGATAAATCGACATCACAGGAAGGATTCAAACTCAGAGGAAGCAAGAAGAGTGTTCTTCCCTTTTTTGATCATCGCTTCCTTGGTTTCGGTTTCGTCATCTTCACGGATCCGGCGATCCTCGACAGGGTTCTCCAGGACAAGCACACCATCGACGGCAGAACGGTCTCGGCTAAGAGGGCTTTGTTAAGAGAGGAGCAGCAAACTAAAGCCTGTTCAAAATGCCAATATCTTATTGATAATAGTGATGTTTTCACTGAGCAAGACAAGAAGAATAAGGAGTTTGTAATATCTAAAATTTTCTATGATCACCAGCTGCAACAGCTTGCACAAAGGTGAAAAGATGTATAGAAATTTTCTTGCTCTTACTTGCATTACTCTTTGAGTGTTTTTATTGCAGATGAACTCTCACGATAATTTAAGTGCCCTGGGATGACGAAAAATAATTTTTTTTCTATTCCATACACTTATATCCCTTGCTAACCCAATTGAGTTGACGATTTCATTTCATACAAACCCAGTTGGTGATTATCCCTCACACCGAGCCAAAACAAAAGTTATCATAGTTTGAGCATCATGGTCCAAAGTACCACATGAAGATGAAGACTCAAAGAGCCTAATAATATTATTCTGTTCAAACTTGTTTAGGCTAGCCTTGACAACACAAAAAAAAACAGTAAAAAATGCTGAAAGCTAGGGGCAGGAAAAAACAGTGTGCCTAGTAAAAACAAGACCAATGCCTATAAATAAAAAAAAACAAAGAAAAGAAAAGGAGAAGAAGAAAAATGATGAAAAAGATGAAGAGAAAGGAGTCTCTAATTTCTGGGTAACTGCTATGAAAAACAATGAAGTTTTAGCCGAAGAGATCTCTACGCGTGATGACGACACTCTCAAATATCTCAAGGATATTAAGTGGTATAGACTGGACGATCCCAAAGGATTTGAACTTGAGTTATTCTTTGATACAAATTCCTACTTAAAAACTCTGTCTTGGCAAAGATCTGCCACAGGATAGATGAAGACGAACCTATTCTTAAGAAAACAATTGGGACAGAGATAGAATGGTATCCAGGAAAATGCTTGATGTAGAAGCTCCTCAAGAAAAAGTTATCAAAGAAGCTGAAACACAGGATTACCCAGGGAGTCTGCCAAAAGGATCATAACGGTGGAGAAGAAGACTGGTGACAATGCTGAGTGATCACCAATTCTCACCCTTACACACATTTTTTAGCCTAACGATCATTTTGTTCCTCAACCTGTGAACCAAACCCATGTTACATCCCTCATAAAGTCTCTTTTGACTAAGACACTTGAATTAACGTGGAATTTCAAATGTTTATCAATAACGCTCGAGGAAGTGCGAGCAAGACTACTTCTATCTCGTTTTGCAGGGTTCTTGACTTGTAAACCTGGAGATAATTGCAGAATATTTTCTTTCATGGCCTTGACTTGGACAGTCACCTTTGTTAAGCCATTGACCAAGCCTACATTACGACCCTGAAGAAGACCTCCCAGATTGACAGTGTCGTACCGCTTGCGAGAAAATTTAGACCCTTGTTGATGTGATAGCGGTCATTGAGTGCTTTCGATATTCCCACCTTAATGGACGAGACAAATAGCCCTTTTCAACGAGAGTGAGTGAAAAGTCCTTTCTGATTGAAAATCACTTGCTCAGCATCTCGAGAAGTCCATCTTGCGAGCGAAAATTGTCTCAATTGATAATTACCCTTGGTGGATGTTTGGTGATGCAAACATAGCAAAATCATCATTCATGAACTTTCAAATACACATTCTGGAATAGCTTAACTTGTCTATCCTTGACGAATGCACACATGTTTGCGCTAATCGTCTTTGGCAGCTCAGAGTTTTAATCCTCAGTGATAGGACACAAAAATCCGGACGCTAGAGAAGCCCTCATTATCCCCCCAAGAGAGATGCCCCGAAAAAAGGTCGATTATTCAGCAGATGACGCATCGAACCTCCGGGTAAGAAATTCCAGGTATTTCATTATATTTCTTTTCAAAATACCCAGAAGATAAACATGGTGTTTCTTTGAAAAAGAAAAACATCTTGGTCTGTTGGCCAAGATATATCGTATGATATTCTAAAATAGCCTTGGTTGTCTATTTCTCCAATGAATGCGTACATTTCTACACAAAGAAAAACTTGTCTGACAGGAGATATGCCCTTAAGAGATAGGAATGTGCCCAGGTAAGTATATTCTACCCATGCTCGGTTCAAAAACAAAATTCATGTACCTATGATTTTTATGGTACCCTGTGAACATCGGATTGACCCCTCTGTTCATCAAATGAACATTGGATTGACTCCTTTGTTCACCAACTGAACATTGGATTGGCCCCTCTATTCATCATGTACTTACAATTGTTATGGTACCCCTCCTAAGCATGAGATCAAACCCCTCTGTTCAGATCAAGTCTTTTGAGGTACCCCTTATGAGATGCAGGTACTCTGACAAAGCAAAATCCAGTCAGTTAAGGCGACCGAAGAAAGGTTCGGGTATGAGACAAATGAAATCCAGTCAAGGTGACCGAAGATAGGTTCGGGTCCTAGGCAAATGATTTCCCCAGTCCAGGCAATCGAAGGTAGGTTCGGGTCCGAGACAAATGAAATCCAGTCAAAGCGACCGAAGATAGGTTCGGGTCCTAGACAAGTGATTTCCCCAGTCAAGGCGACCGAAGAAAGGTTTGGGCCCTAGACAAACGAGATCCAGTCAAGGCGATCGAAGATAAGTTCGGGTCTTAGACAAGTGATTTCCCCAGTCAAGGTGACTGAAGAAAGGTTTGGGTCCTAGACAAACGATTTCTCTCGTCAAGGCGATCAAAGATAGGTTCGAGTCCTAGACGAAGGAAATTCAGTCGAGGCGATTGAAAATAGGTTCGAGTCCTTGACACATGATAACAACTATCTAGAATTACTCTACCCTTCGGCAAGGTAGGTAGCCCCAGGTATGTCTTTACTTGCTTTAGCATGCATCATTTTATATTGCATCATAAAAATGGGACTCCAGTCTCGTAAAAAATAACATTTATTGAGCATGCATGGGCCAAATTTAGGTGTTATTTTATCTTTGAATGTAACCTTTACGAGCTCAATCTCTATGAGCTCACCTTCAAAGAGGGGCACTTATTGATACCTATTTTTTATTTGCCCAAAATTAATTGTATAAAATTTAGGAATTAATTTTCTTTAATTCCTAAAATAAAAAATATTTCTATTTAAATCCATTGCATATAGACATTAGGTATATTTGCATTAATAAGGCCTATTAGAGCATATTTTCTTAATTAATTTTCAAAAAAATTTTAAAAAAATTAATTAATTTAAAAAATTAAAAAATTAATTAAAAAATCAGATCGGGCCGGGCCAAGGCCGGCCCAGCCCGACCCTCTTTTCTTCTTTTCCTTCTCCCCTTTGCATGGGCCCGGCCCCAGGCCCTTTTTCGTTTTTTCTTCCTTCCCCCCACGCGGGCCTAGCCCGCCTTTTCTTCTTCCTTTTCTTCCTCTCGAGCGGTTGGGCCTGGCCCGGCCCAGCTGCCCTTCTTCTTCTCTTCCCCCGCCGACCGTCGCTTTCTCTTGCCCTATTCTCCTCTATTCCCGATGGCAGCATGACGCACGGCGGCGCCGCTCCTCGCCGTTGCAATCCGGCCAGAGGAAGGCCGAAGAGGCACACCAACGGGACTGGCATTAATTGTCAGTCCTATCACCCCCGTTTTCTTGGCTTCCCCTTATCTCCTCCTCCCTCTTGGCTCCCTGTTCCTCCCTGCTCGTCTCAGACCTGCTTCGCCCCTGCTCTGTACCGGCCTATATGGGCATGAAAGTCGTGAGGTGGCGTAGGCCGGTGCAGGCCGTCATCATGCCAATGCAGAAAGGCAGCGAGTGAGCATTGTCGCTTGCTATAAAAGCCAGAGAGAGAGAGAGAGGCCCCAGTCGGCCATTTTTGAAGAAATAGAGCAGGGAGAGAGAAAAGAGAACAGAGAGAGAATTAGAAAGAAAAGAGAGAGAAAGAGAGGAAATTAGACTTCTACAGGTTCCTAGCAGCGTCGCCGTTGGCCCCCCGATCAGTCGGAAGTCCCCAGAAGCGCCGTTGACGGTGAGACTTTCCCCCGGTCCGAACTGCCTTTGTTCTGCTATGTTTTTATGCTCGATTTGGTCGGTACCCGCGTCGGCCGTTTCACGCGAGTCCCGGCCCATATTGCCATCCCCTGCCATCTGTGTGTCGTCACCAAAGGTAGGTTTGGTCGCCTGAATCCCTCGGTTCACCGGAACAGGTTGGAATCTCCTGTTTTTGGTCGTGCACACCATCTGCTCGACAAAATTTCCCAATGAAGTCGGTTTTAATTTGGTTGTCGGCCGGCGAGCCGGCAGTCGAACGGCGACCCATGTAGGTGGAGGGGCTTGGTATTGGTCCTAGGGATCGAATTGGGGGCAGCGCCGGTCTGGGTCGACCGGCGAGAGGTCGATTTTTAGCTTTGCCGGCGGCAGCTCACGCGAGTTCGGTCTAACCCGATTCAGCCGACCTGACCCGGATCAACGCCTAGGTCGGATCCGTTGACCCGAGTCGGTCCGATTGATTCGGAGCAACTGACCCGACCCGGGTCAACGACCGGGTTGGATCCGTTGACCCTGGGTCGGTTCGACCGACCCGATTCAGCTGATTCGACCCGGGTCAACGCCCTGGGTCGGATCCGTTGACCCGGGTCGGTTCTAGTCCGAATTCGACCCGACCCCGGTTTAATATTTTATTATTTTTTAAAAAAATTTTGAATTTTTTTCTCCTTTCTTTTTCTTCCGTATTTATTTATTTACTTTTTCTTTTTTTAAAAAAAATTTTTAAAAAAATTTTAAAATTCGAAAAAAAAAATTTCAATTTTTTTATTTTATTTTCTTCTTCTGTTTTTTAGTCCGAAAAAAATATTAAAAAAATTAATTTTTTTGTGGGTTATCTAAATGTTTTAATTTATTGTTGTAATTATTATGTATGCTATTGTCTTATTTAAATTAGATAGGCCTGAGGTTGTGCGGTAGTATTTTGCATGTTATTTTTATTACCGTTGCATTGTTATTATGCATGTTTTTAATACAATTGCATGAATTGTTGTGTTTTTGAATGTCATCTGACTTAGTTAGGATTAGAACCTTAGGTTGTATATCTATCTTGACTGCTGATCGTTTATGATTATGCATTCGCTTGATCACCTCACATGTTAGGAGAAAGATCCGAAAATTAATCCAAATTACCTGACAAATATTTTCAAAAATGAACAGAATAAAAAGGTACCTAAAGGGCATTAGTTATTCAACTAGTGTAATTAAGTCCCCGAACTCAGTTATTCTTTAGTTCGTAGGAATATAGTGATTCTCCCATCACCTTATTTGGGCTTCTAATCAACCTATCCCAAACCGATTAGTGGCGACTCCTTGGTATAAACCATTTGCATGTTAAAAAAACTTAAACCCTAAGCTGCGATATGGTATGGGCTTGGGAGAGCCCGGGTTAAGTCCTGAACCTAGACTTAGCACGTACTAGGCGAGCCCTCCTTCTTTTTGTGCATGTTCGAATAAAAGGAAGGCTCGGGAGGTCGGTCGCGACAACTTTTTTTTCTGTTTCTCTTTTCTTTTATTTCTTTCTTCTTTTTCCTTACCCTCTCAGCTGGCAACCTCGCCAGCCGACCATCACCTGCCACAAGTTGGTTTGGACAAGGGTCTTCGTGCCCTCGCCCATGGCACGGCCCTTAGGCGATGTTGTCGGGTGAGGGCCGAAACTCATGTGGTTTAAGTATAATAAAAAAGATGTTATTTTAGCTGAAAAATAATTTTACGGAACTTTGAAGGAGGATAAACGTGTTACACAGGTGCAAATTTGAGATTTTTTGTGTCACAAAAAAAAGTTCAGGATAAATGTGTCATAATAAGCATGGTTTAGATTTTTTGGTGGCTTTTTCCCTATAAATAAAGAGAAGGTTCTATATACATGTCCTTGTTTTGATCTCTGGCCTATCATTCCCATGGTGCTACAATGAAGCGCACGAAAGCCTAACTTAAATCGCAGTTCTTGCTCTATCGTTTTTGACCGGTAAAGCTCATCACATCCCCGTGCGGCATGTTTTTTCGTGTTTATAAAATAACAAAAGTGTATTGCACACCACCCGCCTGGGTGGCGCTGCTGGAGAGGGCACTCTTCCTCTCGCAAAAGGTTGAGTGTTCGAATCCCGGGCGCCGCAGGGTGACTTAACCGGTGCACGTGTGTGGTGGCTAGCACGTGTCGCCCCCAGGGTTTACCTCCCGGCTGTCGGCCGTGCGGGGGTTCCCTGGGTTACCAAAAAAAAAAAAAAAAAAAAGTGTATTGCACGACTCGCAGCTCCATATCTGTGTTTTCTTTTTCCTGCATATAATGCTGGGCCGAAGGAGAAATGAGATGCCAAAGAAAGCAGCCACAGAAGACTGAAGTGACAGGTCAGATCTATCACTTTGAAAACGTTTAGGATTGATCTTCAAGAAACGAGAGGGTCAATTGAAGGGTGTTGTGTAAATTCATTATAATATATTTGCCATATCCACCAGTCTTCTGAGTTCATCAGGAGCATGACTGTGCATACTTGCGGGTGGTGATCCCGTGTGGAGGCTCGATGGGGAAACTCTCTGAATGTACCTCTAAGGCAATTCAAAGATGGTTGGGCGTTGAATGGTAAAAAGCAATTAAATGCTATTGATAATTGAAGGCAATGAACGTGCCAAGGTTCTTTTGTTAAATCCACGAACCATTGGTCCGCTTGCAATGGGGAATGTATCTCTTGTTTTGGGGAAGTTAGTAAGTGGGTCACGAGGAATGGAGATAGCACTTCCTACAATTGAGTCTAGGTTGTTTATGCATGGCTCAACGATATGTGAGGTTTCACATGGTTCAGTCCAACAATGATGTGTATTTCGATGGCTAGAAACCGAATGGATTCTTCATTCTTGCGGCTCACATCGAGATTACATTTGAGGCTCGTGTGGTAGGTAACCCTGATTTCGTGATTCTAAAAGTCTCCTAGAATTGTGATGCTGGTGTGCTTTCTTTATAAGACCACATTCCAACCATCATGTGTCTTTTGGTATATATTGAAGCAAAAGTTGAGATATTGTGGTATAAGAACTAGTGAGAAATAGAATGGAGCTTAAAAAAGATGACATGTACTCCGCTTGTTTTCTTCACTTCAATTATCTTCATAAAGGACATTAGCCAGTATGTTAGTTTATATAATTCTTGTTAGGGTTGCAAATATCTCAGCTGCTTTTCTTGTCTTGTTTGTCTTGTATAGCTGTACATGCTTCATTCGGATGGCTTTGTTCTAGTTTTCCTTTTTTAGTTCCACAGCCAATGTGTAATTATTAACTTCATTATCCTAATTTCCTAACATGAAAAAATAAGTTTAACTAGAGTTATTTTTTTTAGATAGATTAGCATTTCTCAGTTGTTTGGTCATGCTTTTGGACTTATGTGTTTTTTTTTTGGTCAAATTGGACTTATGTTAAAAAGACCAATATATCATAGTCGCATATTGGCCGCAAAACGTGTAAAATCACAAAAGCACATCTTCCCATGTCAATTAAGTTTATAGCTGACGTGCCATTTTCTATACGACAAGATGGGAGATGTGAATCAGTGCACCTGTCTATGACTCTGACCACAACAAAATAATTACAATAAGAAGTCGTGGCGGTAATGAGAATTTTATTCCATAGAGAATTAGCTTACAATCATTCGTGTCTAACGATTGATGAAACAATAGAAAAAGAATTGCAGAAAATCTTAGTCCTATCCCCCAAAGGGTTTATTCAAGAATAAAAGAATCTTAAGGATTTTTTTTTTAAAAAGACAAATACTTTGTCCCCATCTTGAAATTACAAATCCAGCGAAATTATGCAAGAAGATCACTAGCCCTCTGGATTATAATCACTTTGGTGTATTGGCATGTCCATGAGGCGATCTTGCAAGGCGAAGCTGTCTTTCTTGGGAGAGTAATTTAGCAAACCTGCAGTATATGTCAAAGGAAGCTATATTAGTCAAACCAAACTAAAAATGCAAAAAAGTAATGAATCATGAATTCCCGAAGTAATTATTTGTGATTTCAAATGCACGTACCTTATCAAAGCCTCTTCGTTGGTCTCATGGTTAGACGTGGGCTCGCACACCCCGGTCTCCAAATTAACCCTAGAGACCGGCTTCTTCAATAATGCCTCACCAGTTTTGACCAGGTCGTTCAGGTTCTTTTTCGTGGCCACATCCACAGATGATAAAACACCACTCAATGTATCATCCTGAAAAATCAAGCCATAAAGAGGCAATGATCAGCACAAAACAGGCCTATGTGTGACGATATTTTCTGGAAATAATCTTCGTCCGGGAATCTTTCGCGCGAACATCTGTAGATATTAGATATACCTGTATCCTAAGATAATTGTCGTGGAGTTGTAGGGCTTGAAACACAGCGGAGAGATGGTAGTCGACCATGTCTGCGCTGGCTTGACTGAAGACGTCGATCAATGGCGAACCGCCGCTGGTCAACCAACCCAGCACTCCCCACTTGGCTGCTTCATGTGCAGTGTATTTCCCCTCAGTCTTCCTTGTTCCTGTCCCGAGTGAGATCACCAAGAACCTCCGGTAATCCATTGGTTTTATAGGGAAGAAGTCTGAACTTCCTCCAATAATTGCCTTGGTCACCTCTCCCATCGCAACCAATGTCTACACAATGGGTATATCACATATAATTAGTTATTGTCAAACGTTATTTAAAAACAAACTCTCAATATTCAAGTACGATGTCATGGGAGGAAATTCATGTTTAAGATTTCATATACAAGGAGGCCTATATGATTATATTACCGGATTATTTGCGGCTACGCCACCATCGATGAGGTTAAATTCTCTCACTTTGCCTGTGGAGTCCTTGGTTTCAAACTGATGGGCCGGGAGATAAGTTGGTGCCGCCGAGGTCGAAATGCATATGTCCGAGAGCAAGGCATCCACGCTCGGATCTTTCTTCACCTGGCGACAATTTGACGAGAATAATGTTGATAATCCTTGTAAGAGTTTATTGTCTACATATCCTCAAAACCCTAGAGCTATTCTTAAATTTCAAGAAGATGATGAAGAGGTGAATGACCTGATAGCTAGAGAAAATAGTTGGCTGAAGGCTCTTGATGTCGAACGTCGGTATCACGACGTTTGTCAATGTTTGGTGCAATCTTTTGTCTCCAAGCTCCTCCCTCACGACATTGTGAAGGTATTTTCCATCGTATTTGGGTCCCGCCATGGCTTTGATCATCTTCGTAACCGGTGTGAAAGGGCAACTGCAAAGTTTTAGGGACTTTTATTAATTACGATAAGTTCAGAGATAATCAAACCAGAAGAGAGATTAGCAACTCCTTTATGTATTTTCTTACCTGTCTTGGGGAAAGATTTTAGGGCAGTGATTGAGGTAGAAGTCTTTGATGTCTTTTGCGGCGAATACTGGGCGGTTGTTTTCATTGGGAGTGGTTAGCATGGCAGTAACGAGGCCGCCGGTGCTTGTTCCAGAAATAACGTCGAAGTAGTCCGCGATTCTTGCGTCTTCGCCATCTAGTTTCTGCAAAATTCGTAAAACATATTTAGATCGAGATTGGTTTATCAAATATAAGTTACATAAAGATTGGTTGCATGTATTTTATATATATACAGAAAACAGTCTTGTCCTTTTAAAGTTTGCTTAGGACATGCATGCATAAAACCTTTTACATGCACGCATGCATTACGAGAACTACATGCCAATCGTCTAGGTTTATATAAATCTAATGAAAATTGTTTTGCTCACTAAAATTGATATATATATTTATGTTAACAAAATCTCTATGCACAAAATTGTAAAGGTTGTGAAGAATGCTAATATGCTAACAATATAGGTGAAATATATTGATAACAAATGTGACAAAAAGTCATATACATCGTGTTCACCTGAAGCTCCGACTCTAGAAAATTAAGAATGGTTCCAGGGATAAGCCCTCTTATCCCACCACCATCGATGCTTAGAATGGTGATCGAATTTCCATAAGTTGGAGGCTGAAGGGGTAAACTTGTTGCTCTTTCCATTTGCAAGTTGAGTTGAATGAAACGGAAGGAAAGAAAGTACTAACAAGTATGTGATCTTGGTGCCTTTGAGAGTTGTCAGAGAGAGGGAAAAGAGGAAATGTTTTGAACAAGTGTATCAAGTTTGGAGAAAGAGCTAGTTCGCGTGATGGCTTTACAATGCATGAGCCGTGCATATTTATAGTCTCTCATTCCCCCACCTTTTTCACTGTGTTTCACGAAACGCTACGATTCAAAGTTGACCGGAATCGTATGAAGTTGCTTGGAATTGGTTAAGTTGGACCCTACATTCTTCACGCATGGAGATCATGTTGAAAAGTCCAAATTCAAAGGGCTTCGTCAACATTGTAATTGAATGGCTTTCGGTGAGCATCGTAATTAGGTCTTTCTTTGAGCAGTCTTCAGTCGCATGCATTCAGAGAATTTCTGGTGAGACTTTTAGGAGACTTGTAGGTTTGAACACAGCTTGAGAGGCGTACAATAGTGTAAACTTGTAATTGGCCATGATAGTGACTAGCGATCGACCAGCTATGTGTCATAAGACTCATAACCAAGGGATCAATTTAGATTAATTTTTTTACGCTATCTAAATAACTTGCTCTTGGGGCTAGCTTTGTCTTCTTCACAAGACTAAATGGACGCTGCATGCACAATGATTGGTGCATTGCTCAAATGGACCACACGGTAAGACAATTCTGACTACAGTTTTAATTTAGTCAAAGGTTCGCAAAAGGCGGCGAATCCACGGTTGTCTCGACAAAGGCCCTGGACCATTCATGAGTTCAATTCAACCATCGAATTGGGAAACCATTGGAGATCGATTGATAAAGGCGGTATTGAAATGGTTTGCCATTGAAATTTCAAGAGATGAGAACTGGTCAGCCCCAATCATGAGTTCAATTCAAAAGGCAGCGAATCCGCAGTTGTCTCGACAAAGGCCCTGGACCATTCATGAGTTCAATTCAACCATCGAATTGGGAAACCATCGGAGATCGATTGATAAAGGCGGCATTGAAATGGTTTGCCATTAAAATTTCAAGAGATGAGAATTGGTGAGCCCCAATCAAATTGCGAGCCAAGTATTCAAGTTTCCGTAAACATTAAAGATGAGAGGGAAATCAAGAGAAGAGGCATTGAATTTTTTTTTTCGATTAGTTTGTCTCCATAATGTAGTAATAACCATTAAATGTAGGATTTGCGGCTCATCAGTAAAAGTATGTCGAAGTAAAAAAGATGGAACTATTCAAAACAATATGCGGGTATTCTTCTTTCTGGAAAATCTGCAACACATTTTTTTACAAGTACTTAAGGATAGTTGTCCGTAATTAATATTGACAATTTGTATCATTATGTTGTCATAATAAACTTGTTAAGATAAATTAAATTAATCTGCAGTCCGTAATAGCTAATAGCTAGTTTTCCTTTTAAAAATGGACCTCAGATTAGGTGGACGAACGAACAACGAGCACACAAATTATCTCGTTATACTCATGGACACAGTATGATGCGAGACACAGCCTAGTATGCAACTCAGACATCAATGAAAACCCTATTTGATCCTCTCTTGTTATGACTTTTTGCCAAAGGAAAAGAGGAGAAACTCAGAAATACCAATTCCTCTTCAAATTTATTATTTCCTAACTCCCAAGCACACGGAATTAATCTTATTTAGAGCAGTAGTCATGATAGTGGAAAAAAATATACAATATCTAAAGTCACCGACTGTACTTGTACTATGTATAGGTAATGCTTTATAAATAATATATAACCCATGGTTTATATTTCACCGATTGGAGAAGTAATAACAATTTAAATGATTATGGCTAGATAAGTATCCCATTTAATTAGGGAAAAGTGTCAAAGAAGTCCTAAACCTTTTGCATTAGTGTCAATTTAGTCCTAAACCTTTTTTTGGTGTCAATTCAATCCTAAACCTTTTACGTTTGTGCCAATTTAGTCCTAAATATTTTTTTGTGCCAATTTAATCCTTTCGGCCAATTTTGGCCGGATTTTGCTAACGTGGATACCAACCGGCCAGTAGCCTGTCACCGGCGCTGATGGGGACAACTTTAATAAATTTTTAATAAATTATTTATTTATTTCTTTTTTTTCTCCTCCCCTCCCTCCTTCCTCCAACCGGTCGCCGGATCGTCGACCCGCCAGAGGCTAGAGGCCTACCTCGCGCAGCCAATGCGAGGCTTGCCTTCGCCGTCGTTGGCAAGGGCGAGCCTCGCCAATGGCCGGCGAGGTCGATCTCGCCAGTGGCTGGGGAGGGTGAGCCTCGCCGATGCCGACCTCTAGCCTTTGGCTAGTCGATGGTCCATTGATTGGCTGGAGGAAGGAAAAGGAGAAGAGGGAAGAAAAAAATAAAAAATTAAAATTTAAAAAATTAAAATATTATTAAAATTATCTACGTCAGCGCTGGTGACTGGCCGCCGACCGCCGGTGACTGGCTGCCGGCCAGCCGGCGTCCATGTCAGCAAAATCGGGCCAAAATTGATCGGAAGGACTGAATTGACATAAAAATAAAAGGTTTAGGACTGAATTGGCAACAATGCAAAATGTTTAGAATTGAATTGACACAAAAAAAAGGCTTAGGACTAAATTGGCACCAATGCAAAAGATTTAGGACTGAATTAATACAAATGCAAAAGGTTTAGGATCTTTTTGGCACTTTTCCCCATTTAATTACTTCGTTGGATGACTTTTTTGATTCGACATGTATAATATTCATCTAACTTTGTTCATCATTTCATTGGGACGGATGACTTTTCTCGATCTAGAACTCCAGAAAAGGCAAGTCGATCTCTTAGGGGAAAACTAAAAGATCAACCCATTGGTTCTAGGGGTTGGAAGATCTTTCCTCGCACTTTGGGAAAGCCGACTCTCCAGAACGATCTTCCCGGCTGAAGACAATGATTTGAACAATAACTTTTCTTCATGTATCCATGAATTTCTTCAATCTGATAAGTATTACTTCAATAACAGAGAATTTTCTCAATGCTTTATCTCATTTTAAGTTCTTCCTTCGTTTCTCAAAGTACAATAGAGAATCTTATCCTTGTCTTCAGATTCCGTAAGATGGGTAAGATTGTGAAAAAATCGGCAACATTGCGAGACTTTATTCCAGCACGTTAATTCACAAAATTAGCCTGTAAAAACTCAATTTGGGCTAGAATTAGTAAAGCTCAGCCTATATACCTTTAGTCCACAATTCCAAATAAGACTTCAGATAAGAAAGAATGAGTTCTGTCATGATTTGAACTCCTAGATGTGGAAGTGCATGTGTAAGTTGTGTTAGAAAAATCCCACTTCGGATAAGTGGTGTGGTGTGGAGTAGTTAATATATCCAAATTATGTCGTAATTCATTAATTTAAGTTTTTGAGTGAAAGTGGGCACAACTGAATATGTCAATAGGTTTGATCTTGGGCTTCCTCTTGGCAATCTCTTCGGATGAAGATGTCAGGTTTCTGTTGCGCACTCCCATCACTAGATCTGTTAGCTTGATTGATGTGAAAATGGACTATAGAACTATGACATAGTTTATGCTTGTTGCAGTGAAGTTTTCTAGTTGTAGACTTATTTGTAGTATTTACAAGGATTTTGCTTAATTTATTTATGACTTACAATGAGAGGAACGATAATTTTAGCATTTTAATAGTTTGTTAGATTTTATGATTCGATTGTACAAATTCATTAGTGATCATACTTAAAATAGTGTAACAACCTTACTGGTGGCTATAATGTGTGTCAGAGAGAACTTGAGGAGAGAGATCGAACTTCTAATGTGTTGAGTGAGAGCTGTTTGGACTTAGTCTTGGCCAAGATGCGAGTATTTATAGTTGCGTTTCATTCAAATTTCGACCGAAATCCGACGTACGATCTTGCTCGGAATTGTTTTAAGTTGACCGGAGATTCTTCATTCCAAGAAACTGATTGAAAAGTTCAAATTTTGGAGGGAAGCTGAACCATGATGGCTAGCTAATGATGAGAGGTCTTTCAAGTGAAGAATTGTTGGTGAGATTTCAACGCCACGAGAAAGACTTGTAGGTTTGAATAATAAACAGAAGGCACGGGGGCCATTTTGGGAGCAGAAAAACCCTAATTTCTCGTGAACGTACAGTAGAAAGGAGAATTTAGGTCACAATTGTCACTATCACATGGCTTATATGTACTCTTTTCTATTTCAATAATTACATTAATAGCATTACGCCAGATGATAAACCTAAAGGCGAAAAGATCAAAGCACGCGTTGACGGGCAGCTCAAGTATTTAGAATGGGAATAATATAGGTAGATTGGAGGTCACTTTCTACGAAAGTAGCAATATTGAAAATGTTATACGCCGCATACAGAGGAATGTTACGATAAAACTTCGTCTCAAAAAGTGGGCGGAGAGGGAGAGAGTTCACTCAGATTTTAAAGTATTGCTCCTAAAGTATTAATACGTGGATAGATGCTCAATGTATACAAGACATGTCAAAACCTCTTCCGACAAAGAAAAAATCTAGCAATAATTACCCACCAAAATACCGTTATTCAATGATGCGGGAAACCCTTTCAATATTATATGTTTATTGTGAAAATAAAGCACTTTGAAAGAAAATATGATGCTTCTATAAGTCTTCCTTTTAAATTTTATCCGACAGGGTAGTTAATACAAAGTATTTAAAGCAAGCAAAGATATCCAAAAAACTGTGGGCAAATGTGCACAGCAAGAGAAAAGAAAGAAAGGAAGGAAGGAGGACGAGTGTACAAAATTTTTTTTTTGTCATTTCTAATGTATGTGTCATTCAATCAACTTTTCATCCAAACGTCGTGTGTCTAAAAGTGTCGAAAACAGCTTATGTATTTCTTGGTGGAGCATCATCCATTTGTGAATAGTACTACCAAGTTACTTTAATTTTAGCTCCTATCATGTTGTGTCTAATCGCCATTCTTAATCTTCGCCTTGGTCGTGTCATGAAGTGTTGGGATCTTTTTGTCCTTTCTTCAAGGGGATACAATCCAAGGCAAAGCTTTTTTTGTGAATATGAACATTACTTTTTCTGACCTGAAACTGAGCCTTTTTGGGCATAAAAAAGTTGCCAAACGACAATTTTCTCTTTAAAAGAAAATTTCTTTGATTAAATAGCCTCACCAACTCTTCTTAAATTTTTCTCCTATAAATTAATGCCCTGAAATTTTCAAATATCTTGTTTTTCTTCTGCTCCTGAAATTTTCAAAAGCAGTTTATCGATATATTATGTGATAATCTATCCCTTTCTTTTGAAAAAATTACAGAAAACACTAGTTCATGTCGCACATAAAATTTAACTTCACATCAATACTACTTATCTATCACATGCAAAAAAAAAAAAAAAACAGTGACTGGGATGTAAATGAAGAGAATGAGCTATAGACGTATCCTCGCTTTGATGACCGGCCTTATCATTCCCATGTGTGCTACAATGAAGCACACGTAACCCTAACTCAAAACGCAGTTCTTGCTCTTCCTTTTAGACAGGGAAAGCTCATCTCATCCCAGTGCTGCATGTTTTTCTTTGTTTATTAACCACTAAAGTTGAATCGCACGTTTGACAACTCTATCTCTGGTTTCTTTTTTCCCTCATAATGTTAGGCACAATGAGAAATCACATGCAGAAAAAAGCAGCCGCAGGAGACTGAAGTGAAGGGTCAGATCCTATCACTTTGAAAAAGTTCGGGATCGATCTTCAAGAAACACGAGGGTCAATTGATGAAGGGTACTGTGTAAATTAGCATTGTCATATATTTGCCATATCCACCAGTCTTCTGAGTTCATCAGGGGCTTGGCTGTGTATACTTGCACACGGTGATCCAATGTGGAGGCTTGATGGGCAAAACTCTCCGAGTGTACCTCTAAAGCAATTCAATGTTGGCCGGATGTTGAAAGGTAAAAGTCGATTAAATGTTATTGATCACTAAATGCAATGCACGTGCGAAGTTTCTTATAGTAAATTTACGAAACTTTGGTCCTCTTGCAATGGGGAATGTGTCTCTTGTTTTTGTAGAAATTAAAAAGTGTCGCGACCTTTTCAAATGTGAACCACAAGGAGAAAGTTAATAGATTACTGAGCAAATGCTTAGTAAGGACTCTCCCAAGCTTATACCGATTGCAACTTTGGGATTTTTATTAAATCATTGAAAACATGCTAATCAATTCATTTTGGAGTTGCCACTAACTATTATGAGTCGATTAGAAATCCAAATAAAAATTAAAATGTGGGTGAACATCTTACATTGCAAACATGAAATCTCATGGATCGGGAACTTGATTACACTAGATAAATTTAATGCCATTTTGGTACCTTTTCTCTTTATTTCAAAAATATTTTGAAATTAGTCTTAGAAAATTTTAAGCCTAAACTGCTAACATGCAATAAGTAATCATATAGGTGCACGAGCAAGAATTCAACACTCAATAATTAAAGCAAAAAATAAATGCTTGAGGAGATGGAAAACCTTGGTGCTCTAAGCAAATCAAAAGCTAAGTTCCGTTATGTCCAATAAAATAAAGGCTCTGCTAGATGTTAACTAAAAGAAACCAATGATGGAATTGTCGCGGGCCGATAATTTTGGATTGGGACCACGCAACAATTTAGGTTTTCTTGGATCGTTGAAGCGCCTAAGCCAAACCTTCTTCTTGAGGACCAATCACTCGCTCACTCGTACGAATCGTAACGAGAGAAAGTTTAGAGAGAAAAGCTTTGGGAGAGAATGCTTGTATTGCTCAATTGTTTGGATGATACAAATTAGGGGGAGAGCATCCTTATTTATACTAGAGGATCTCTCGTTGCAACCTTTAATCATCTTTCAATCGTGTGATGGATATCGCATCTCCTCATTTACCAACCACTGACACTTAATGCAGGAGAACTTTAGAGCACGATTTATTTACCGTATCGCCCATTCCTAAGAATATTCTAGAAGCTCTTAAAGATTCGGGACAGTCTTCGTTGATCGCACATAGTCCTTGGTGCATGGAAACCTTGGAATTGTGACATTGTCCCCCACCCATTCAAGCAACATCCTTGGTACTTGTTGACACCTAAATTTTAGTAACCATTTAGTGTAATTTGCATAGAAAATTAGGGATTAAATTTTTAACCCCTAAACAAAAATATTTAAATTGCATAACATATAGTTTAAATTCATGTTAGATTAATTGCATTTTTTGCATCGGACCGGCGGTGAATGAACGAGCTTAAATTTCATCGAATGGGACTCGGCTCGCTTGAAATGCAAAGGCCGGGAATTATAAGTCCAACGGGCTCGGTTGTTTTAATTTGAACTTAATTCGACCCATTGTCATTAATTAATTCAGCCCATTGTCATTAATTAATTCAGCCCATTAATTCAGCCCATTTAAATTAAAGCCCAAGCCTAAGCCCATTAGGACTAAAAAGCCCATCTAATTGACCTAGGTTAATACTATATATACATTATTAGGTCAGAATTTTAGGGGAGAGGACAATTTTTCAGATCAGAATTTTTGAGAGCACGAGAGACACACGTGAGCGAAAGAAAAAAGAGAGTGAGAAAGAGAGAGGGGGAGAAGGAGACCGGCTCCCACGCCGCCGCGCCCGCGCGCTGCCGCCTCCCCGCCGGCGTCGCGCCTCACGCCACCGCGGCTGCTGCCGCCCCTCTCCGCGCGCGCCGTCGCCTGCTGCTGCCGCTCCTCGCCGCGCGCCGCCGTGTGCTGCCGCTGCTTCGCGCTGCCACCGCTGCTGCTGCTGCCGTCGCCTGCTGCCGCCCCTCTCCGCGCGCGCCGTCGCCTGCTGCTGCTGCTTCTCGCCACGCACCGCCGCGTGCTGCCGCTGCTTCGCGCTGCCACCACTGCTGCTGCTGCCGTCGCCTGCTGCCGCTCCTGCCGCCTCACGTTGCTGCAGCCACTCCACGCCGGACGCCCCCGCTGCTGCACCGCCGCCTGCCGTGCGTCTGCTGCCGCCGCTTCCTCCCGCCGGTGCTGCGCCTCACGCCGACGTTGCTGCCGCCGCCGCGCCTGCTGCTGCCGCCTCTCCCGCCGGCGCTGCACCTCACGCCAACACTGCTGCCGCCGCCGCGCCTGCCGCTGCCGCTGCCCTTCCCGCCAACGCCGACGCCGCTATCCCCGCCGAGCCCGACGTTGCTGCCGCCGTCCTCGCCGGAGCCGTCACACGCCGGCGCTGCCTTGCTGTTCCGTCGCCGCCGCTCCGTTGTCGTTCCCGTCACCGCGCCGCCAAATCCGCCGTTCACCGTCCGTCCCAATCCGCAAGTTCGAATTTGGAAATTATCCGCAAATTAGGTAATTGAACGTTATCTAATATTTTTAGAATATTTCGTTTCTTAATTTTTGAGTGTTTGAATATTCTGTGAATATTGCGTGGATTGCTAGATATCTTAGGATAATGTTTGCCTTGTTCGCAATATTTGAAAATATTCAAAATTAGGAATCTTTCCTAATTCAGCAACGTATCTGGACAATTATCCGACCTTATCCCTAAGGTATGATACGTGGCGATACGGAAGATCATTATCCTATCCCTAATCCCTTGGATACGATAATGATTTTTATCTGCTCTCCAAATTTGAACGATCGACTTTCCATTAATATCTATAACCCTATAGATATGACTGATAGCTCGATTTTTGTGCCTAATCCGAATTTGAAACGAATATTGTGGATTGCGTGGTTATTTTAAATGTGGATGCTATCTTTGTTTAAGTTATCTTTCCTTTTCAAATAAAAAAGAAAATTAAAAAAATATCAGTTAGGATTTGAATTTGAGTTTTGCATGTTTAAGAATCCTAAACATATCTAGACGATAGAGTAATTATTTAATTTAAATTAGGATTTGAGATAATCTATCTCCTAGTTTAAATTAAATAATTTTCTAATCTTAATAGATTATTTAGGTTATTTTAATTTTCATGAAAATCCCAAAAAAAAAAGAATGAATTGTTTTATGATAGATTAGGATAGATTGCATTCTATATTTAAGTAATTTATTATTTCAAATTTTAACAAAAATCCCAAAAATAAATCATGTTAGGACATATTAGGTCATCATAGGTTGCATGTTAATTTAGGCATATTTTTATTCCGAATTTCACCAGAAAATACCAAAAATAAATCATTTGCTCGTCATCAGAATTAGGTCACGTCGTCGCATGACATATAGTTTGCATGTTAGGTTGCATTATTCGCATGTCATTTTTGCACGTCATTGCATGTAGGTTAGCTCTCATTTAAATAAGCGAAAATCCAAAAATATGGAGTGAACTGCTTGTTAATTAGAAAGCATATTAGGTTGTTGATGTGATTTTCTAGCTAACCATGCAGATGCTTACGTTGCTTCGAAGTAAGTAATTCTCCTAATCTTGCAATTTATTTAATGCTTTCTTGAGTGTTAAATTGGTGGTTTGCGCACCCGCATGAACACCTCACATGTTAGTGACTAAGTTAAAATGGATGCAGACTGCTTGCCAAAATATTTTTGAAAAGAAAAGGTACCGAAAGGGCGTTAGATTAGATCTAGCGTAATCAAGTCCCCGGACTTAGAATCTCTGGTTCGTAGGAATAAAACATATCTCCCTATGTTTTATTTAGGTTTCTAATCGACCTACCATAAATTGATTAGTGGCGACTCCAAGCATGAAAACATTTGCATGTTAAAAACTTAAACCCAAAGTTGCGAATTGGTAGGGCTTGGGAGGGCCCGAGTTAGGTTTAGTCCTAATAATCCATTAGCCTGAGAAGGAAAATCTTTAGGTCGCGACAGCTTGGCGACTCCGCTGGGGAGTTGAGTTAAAACTCTTAGTGGACTTAGGCCAGTTTTTCTTTTCAAAAAAATATTTTTGCTTGGCAGCGAGGATCCCAGGTACGTCCCTAACATTTTAGGTGTTAAATGTTTTTGCAGAATGGGAGGTATAAGGGGAGGCGTGATTGTTAACCCTTGTTTTGCAGGGAGGTGTTCGGATGTATGATTTATTTTATGCACGAAGCGCTGTATGATATAACCTGCTGTGCATGCCTTGCATTTACACTACACCGCACACACTACCCGCTGCCGGACCTGGGCGGCACAGGTTTAGGATGGTACTGAGAAAACGGACACCCCGACCACACCCGCGTGGCATGGGTCGCCTTTCTTGGTCCCGAAAGTTCTTTCATGGTGTCATTGAATACCTGCCACGGTTGCACCCTTTGCAACCCGGGTCGGCTCTTTGACTAAGCCGGAGTCAGGGGAATCCCAGCCTAACCACCACCATGACTGGTTTAGCTCGGTAATCCTCATGTCTCCATTTTGCAAGCCAGAGTCTAGGTAGAAATCGAACCTCACGTTTCATGCGCATGTCTATGTGATTGCCATCATTCTACCGGGTGAAGTAAGATTTCTAAACCTTTATCTCGCAATTTATTTATGTTTCGTCTTTTTCTTTGGTCGGTCCATGACATTAGGTCGGTCGCGAGTCTTGGTCTATACACTATGGGAGGGGCAGACATCCGGATTCTTGATGCTCCTAAGGACGAGCTCCGTGCCTGGTGGAATCTACTCAGTCCGACCAACCGCAAGCTAGTTGAGGGCCACATCGGGAGGCTCCTCCCCCTACTGGAGGTCAAAGTCCGTTCCGGCCTCGTTCGAGCATTAGCGCACTTCTGGTGTCCCGAAACCTCTACCTTTATATTCGGTAAGCATGAGCTCACCCCGACGTTGGAAGAATATAGCGTGCTCATTGGAAAACCCTTGGAGTCGGATTTAGTCACACTACCTTTGGGAATTGATTCTACTTTAATGTTGGCTGAATTTTTGAATGTCGGAAAAGATGAATTGGGAAAAGTTTTAAAAGCAAATCGTGACACATGTCCTTTTTCATTCCTGAGTCAGTGTTTTGAAAAAGCCACACCTTTTCAAAAGGGCAGAATCTTTTTGCTAGCGTTCTTCGGGTTCGTGATTTTTCCTTACTGTAAGAATGCATGTAGTCCGTCAATCGCCTGGTTGGTCCAACAGGTCTGTCTTGAAAAGAATTTTATCAACATCATTTTAGCAGAGACTTTCATTTCCCTCACTAAATTTAAGCAACATGTTGACAAAACTTTTCATGCCCCCCTTGAACTTTTGCAAATTTGGTTTTTATCTCATATAAAAGGGTGTGGCGATTTACTCACAATACCCGAGCTTAGTGATTCTAGCCATCCAGTTTTAAGGTACAAAGAAAAACAAGGGGATGCACCCGATTATCATTACTCCGAATGGGTCATTTTCATGAAAAATGCTAGACCCCAAGGTTTCCAATGGCATGCTAATTGGTTCAAAGTCGAGGAAGCTCGGCTTACCTGTAATGGTATCGGGCCGGTTCCGCTGTTGGGTTTCACCGGAGCAATTGAATACTACCCCGCCAGAGTGTCTCGTCAGTATCAGATTCTCCAAGGGCTCCCTCCGGCGTTACAACCAGAACTCCTACAAGTCGACTTCGCCGATGATGATAAAGACCACGAAGCGACCGTAGCCCAGCTCAATAAGATGTGGAGGAAGTGTCGTGTGTTGAAGATAGCACGGCCCGAAGGAGAACTAAAGGGTGAGCAGAAGTCCTATTTTGCGACGACCCAGTACATTCGAAGGCACAGAATCCCGCAGGATTTGCTCCCGAAGATACCCAAGGTGCCTCTCAAGTCCGCCAATCGCTCAGAGAACAATCGCCTCAAAAGGAAGGCCGAAGAAGCTGAAGAAAAGGCATCCAAGATAGCTCGAGCTTATGAGCAATTGAAGAAGGAAATCGCCTCCCATATGTCTATAGATCAAGCTAAATAAAAAAGCTCGAAGTTCTTTTCTTATTTCAGCGTCAGTTTTAAAGTTTGTTTAGGAATTGAGTCATTTGTCTTTATATTCAGTTCAATTTCAAGTCATTAATTGGTGTAAAAATTCTCGTCATTTCAATAAAGTGGTTCTTTCAACTCAAAGCGGTTAGACCAATGTCATGGATTGGCGTATGATTTTGCTTACCACTCATGTATGCCTGTTTCATTTCGAAATTAGGTAGCTACGGACCGATCACGGTCGCCCATTCGTACACGGTCGAGAGCCAGAATGGCCGATCAAACTGACTTGCAAGAGCGTGTTATTGGTGTGGAAGACCAGATCAAGCAACTTGTCATCGCGATGCAACAAATGTCCGCTGAGATCAAAGCTCTCCGGTCGGTTCCTGTTTCGACACCCCTCGAAGCATCAGTCCCAAAGCAGAAAATCAGAAAAAGTGTCGATGTTGATGGGGATGACGATATTCCCGATTTAGAAGATGACCCTGTCCAGATCATCGTCAACAAAGACAAACCTGATGAACGGGTCAATAAACTTGAAGAAAGAGTGAAGCAGCTGGAAGGTTCGCAGGATTCACCTTCGATCGATCTGTCTCTATACTCACAGATCAAAATCCCAAAGAAGTTCAAAATGCCGGATTTCGACAAGTACAATGGCACCACATGTCCAAAAGCCCACCTACAGCTCTATCACGTGCAAATGACTTCGTACGTTGATAACGAACTCCTGATGATCCATGCCTTTCAAGCAAGTTTGACGGGTCCTGCTTTGAGCTGGTATCTCATGAAAAAGATAAATGGCCTCAAAACTTGGAAAGAAGCCAGTGAAGCATTCTTGAAGCAGTACAGATTCATAACGGACATCATTCCTACCCGTGATGATCTCGAACGCGCCCAGATGAAAAAGACTGAGTCCTTCAAAGACTATGCTATCAGATGGAGAAATTTAGCTGCTCAGGTTGTCCCAGAACCCATAGACAGCGAGTTAAAGAGGATGTTCATGAAAACTCTCCCGTTCGAATACCGTAATCGGATGGTTGCTATTCCGACTGACAACTTCAACCAACTCATCCCCATGGGCGAACAAATTGAAATAGGGCTGAAAGATGGATGGTTTGTCGAGCCGCCCTCCTCGACCAGAAGATTTGGTGCGAGAAAAGAGAAAGAACCGGCAGCTGAAGTGAATGTGGCTTATAACCAACCGAGCCGGCGGAATGCTAACTCCGCCCTAGCAATCCAAGTAGTAGAAGCTCAGCAACAAAACTCGAGTCGTCAACCTTTTCAGAGGAGGAACAACAAGAGGCAATTCACTCCCCTCCCCGGATCGTTGTCTCAAGTGTTGACAGTGCTCCAGAAGAAAGGCTTGCTTACTACTGAGCCAAAGCGGCCCAATCCTGAGCGGTTCTATAACTTCGACCCGTCAAAGAAATGTGATTATCACATGGGTGAGCTGGGACACTCGACCGATGATTGCTATGCCCTCAGGCACCGAATCCAGAACCTCCTAGACACGAAGGCTTTCTCATTTCAGCCTGCTAAGCCGAATGTTCAGAGCAACCCACTCCCTGATCACGCAGGCAATGTGAATGCCATATTTGGCTTCGACGCTGGTCGAATCAAGAATGTTAAGGTGTATACTACTGACGTCTACGGTGAGTTAGTGAAAGCCGGGTGTTACCCGAGCAACGAGGATCTGCCCCTGGCTCTCATGAGAGAAAGAATCTCAAGAATGGTAGAAGCTGGGATGATCGTTTACGCTGACCACACTGGCATCGTTTCTACTATCTCCGAAGTGGTTATTAATTGGGAGGAGGAGTTTGCTTCGTTGAACACCGGGAGCGACAAGGACGACTCTCTGCCTGAAGACATGCCTCCGCTTGAAGACGCGTCTGATAACGAGGAGATCGTAGTAAGCACGCCTACAGCTGATGAAGGGATAGTGATCGAGATACCTCAACCGTATGAGTACAGTGATAATAAGGCAGTCCCTTGGTCCTACAGTCTCGATGTCGACTTGGTTACCAGATCTGGGCATTCCTACGGCCAAGCTAATGCCCAACCTGCAAAACCCGTCACTGATGAGGAAGCCAAGGAATTTCTAGCTGTGATTAAGGCTAGCGAGTACAACATAGTTGAACAATTGCGCAAACTGCCCGCGCAAATCTCTCTGCTTGAGCTGCTCCAGACATCGGTCAAGCATCAAAAGGCCTTAATGAAGGTGTTGAGTGAAGTCCACGTGCCAGAAACGATCGATCATGACAAATTAGAGGAATTTGTGGGCTCTATACTCCTCAAGGACCTCATAGCCTTTTCAGATGAAGAGTTCCCTCTAGAAGGGAGGGGGCATACCAGGGCACTCTATATTTCCGTCAAATACAAGGCCTCACATGTTGCCCGGGTACTCATTGACAACGGATCAGCCCTGAACATCTGTCCTTTGGCGACTTTACACCGCCTTAAGATAGATCCTTCTAGGATAAGTTCTGCAAGAACCTCCGTACGAGCCTTTGACGGAACGAAGAAAGAAGTGATGGGAGAAATACACCTTGACATACAGATAGGACCAACGATGTTCAATGTCCTATTTCAAGTTATGGACATCCCCACTGCATTCAATTTTCTGTTGGGTCGTCCATGGATTCATACTGCTGGAGCTGTGCCATCCAGTCTACATCAGATGGTGAAGTTCGTCGTGGAAAGAAAGTTAGTCACGGTCCACGGTGAAGAAGAACACCCAATCTACCACGCAACGGCTATCCCCTATGTTGAGCCGGATTGCAGAATAGAATCGAGCTATCAGTCGCTCGAGCTCGTATCAACCATACATGCGTCAAGAGGATCATCACCGCCTATTCCTGAGGTGTCAAATGCTGCGGTCATGGTTGGAAGAGTAATGATCTCTCACGGCTTTACTCCAGGTGAAGGCCTTGGTAAAAATAGTCAAGGTATCCGCCAACCGGTGGAAGTTTCTCAGAGGCCCCGCATTACCGGGTTGGGATACCTGGGGTCAAGTGAGCCGAACAATGTGGCACGTGGACGTGGACGTGGTCGAAGTCAAGTTCGAAGAAATGGTCAAAATAGATTGCGATCCGAAGAAGAGTCAAATGGTGAAGAACGTGGGCGTGGTAGGTTGCCTCCACACCTCCGCACCACATTCCCAGGCTCTGCAAAAATGATGCATGAAGAGAAAGAGGTGATCGACACTCTGGGGCAGCCGAGCGGCAAGTTCGACTATTACGTCAAATACTCAGCACCCCCGAGCTTCTATGTTGACCCCCGTAACATTGTCCCGGATGGATGGGGAGGTATGGATGATTCAACACCTCTAGTGACAGAAGATTCTGATGATGCAATGGAGGGAATCACCGCCCTGTTCGATAATTTCTTAATTGGAGCCATCGAGGAAGGACCGTTGAAGGGAATGGGCATTGGCCCACAAGAGTAACACATTTACCTTTTTCGCACATTCCCCTACGCGGGAATTTTTACTGCTTTTTAGGACTTGCCCCGTCTCGGGAGCTACTTTTTAGTACTTTTCATTTCTAGGATTTGATTGTTGCAATTTCCATTCCAATAAATGTAATTCATTTGGTGATAATCAATAAAATTACAAGTTATTTTCGTTTTGAGGGCATGTTGAGGTACATCAAACCAGCCCGGTGATGATATCCAACCGATAAAATAAAATATAGTCCAAGGAGAATTCTGAGGCCTGGGCTTCTTCATGCTTCCTCGTGTTAAAACCTTTTTTGAAAAGAATTTCAAAATAAATAAAAAATCAAAAAAATCAAAATACACTGTTTAGCCCTGTTTGTCCTACTGAACCCCCTACTTTATGTTTCAGGGGTAATTTTGCGACACGTAAGGGTATGGGAACGGTCCAATCTGATGAATTATGTGCTACCGAACCTGATCTCGATGACGCCAATGAACTCGAAGATTCCTCGGACCTCCAGCGTAATCTAGAGCATCATGAAAGACCTAAAGTCCTAACGATAGACCAAACTATCACTGTCAACTTGAGTGATTCTGGAGAACCCAAAGAGGTGAAGATAGGGGCAACCCTTCCTGAAGGTGAAGCTAAACGCCTGGTCCAACTGCTGAAGGATTACCAGGATATCTTTGCCCGGTCGTATGTCGATATGCCGGGTCTAGATTCTTCTATCGTGGAACATAGTCTACCCACTAATCCAGACGTGCCGCCCAAGAAACAGAAGCTGCGAAGGACCAAGCCTGAACTTTCCAAAAAAATAGAGGAGGAGGTCATGAAGCTTTTGAAAGTGGAATTCATCGAAGTCACCCAATACCCCAGCTGGGTGGCTAATATTGTGCCAGTCATGAAGAAGGATGGTCGAGTTCGAGTTTGCATCGACTATCGCGATCTAAACAAGGCCAGTCCTAAAGACGATTTCCCATTGCCACATATAGACGTTTTGGTGGATAGTACAGCAGGGTTCGAGCTGTTTTCCTTCATGGATGGTTTCTCAGGTTATAATCAGATAAAAATGAAGGACGATGATAAGGAGAAAACGGCATTCATCACTCCTTGGGGGACATTCCACTATAAGGTCATGCCTTTCGGCCTCAAAAATGCCGGGGCAACATATCAACGGGCAATGGTGACGCTCTTCCATGATATGATGCATAAGGAGATTGAAGTTTATGTCGATGACATGATCGCCAAGTCTAGACCTGGGAAGAGTCACGTTGATACTTTGAAGAAATTATTTGAGAGGCTCCGTGAGTTTAAGCTCCGTCTCAACCCGGCCAAGTGCGTGTTCGGAGCAACCTCGGGTAAATTACTTGGGTTCATAGTAAGCAGTAAAGGCATTGAAATTGATCCCTCCAAAGTGAAGGCTATATGTGAGTTACAACCCCCGTCGACCGTGAAAGAAGTGCGAAGTCTCCTGGGTAGATTGAACTACATAGCCCGTTTTATTTCTCAACTCTCAGCAACTGCTAAGCCATTCTTCAAACTTCTAAGGAAGAATACTCAAGTGAAATGGAATGAGGATTGTCGGGAAGCATTTAACGAACTAAAGCAATACCTGATGAAACCACCAGTGCTAGTCCCACCAATGCCGGGCCAGCCTTTGATCCTTTACCTCACGATTCATAGTGAATCTTTAGGTGCGATGCTAGCCCAGGAAAGTACTGAAGATGGGAAAGAGCGAGCCATTTATTACCTAAGCAAGAAGTTCACCGTCTCGGAGTTGAATTATTCTGAAGCCGAGAAGACTTGCGCTGCGCTAGTATGGGTGCTCCATAGGCTGCGACAATATACACTGCATCACCAGACTTTGCTTGTGACTGAGAACGATCCCATTAAGTATTTACTTGATCAGCCAGCTTTGGTAGGGAAGTTAGCCAAGTGGCAGATTTTAATTTCAGAGTTCGATGTCCAGACGAAGCCACAGAAGTCAGTTAAAGGTCGAGTAATTGCTGATGTGTTAGCTGAAAATCCTGGAGTCCCGGATGATGATAGATATTCTCCAGAAGATCGCATTTTGGTAATAAAGGAAGATACATGGACCATGTTTTTCGATGGAGCTGTAAATTTGGCCGGTTCCGGCACTGGGGCAGTTTTAATATCCCCAGATGGGCAACATTATCCTATAGCAGCAAAGTTGGTGTTCCCCTGTACCAACAACATAGCCGAGTACGAAGCTTGCATCCTCGGACTCCAAGCCGCAGTAGAAATGAGGATAACCAAGTTAAAAGTGTTTGGTGATTCTGCTTTGATTATTCTCCAAACTGTGGGAGAGTGGAAGACTAGAGACACCAAACTAGTGCCGTACCATGAATACCTCGAAGAAATCATAAAGGAATTCGAAGATATCTCTTTTGAGTACTTATCGAGGTCTCATAATCAGTTTGCTGATGCGCGAGCTACGTTATCATCCATGTTGCAAGTGATTGATGGGTTAGAGGTAGAACCCCTGAAGATTGAAGTCCTGACAAAGCCAGCCTACTGTATGGTCGTGACCGGGGAGCCTGACGAAAAGCCATGGTATTACGATATCATGAGTTACATCCAGAAACAAGAGTTTCCTGAGGGAAGCACCCCAGCTGACAGGAAGTACATAATGAAAATGGCTTCAAAATTCTTTGTTAGTGGTGAAAAGCTGTACAAAAGACCATATGATTCGATCCTATTAAGGTGTGTGGATGCTGCTGAAGCTACCAGAATCATGCAAGAAGTACACGAGGGAATATGTGGTCCACACATGAATGGCCACATGTTAGCTAAGAAGATTATGAGGTTGGGTTATTATTGGCTCAGTCTTGAGAGTGACTGCATCCGACATGTTCGAAGATGTCATCGCTGTCAGGTTCATGGGGATAAAATAAATGTTCCCCCGACGGAATTACATCAGCAGTCTGAGCCATGGCCCTTTTCAATGTGGGGCATCGATGTGATTGGCCCAATTAATCCCAAGGCATCAAATGGACACCGATTTATCTTGGTCGCGATTGACTATTTCTCTAAGTGGATTGAGGCGTCATCTTATGCAAACGTCACTGCAAGGAATGTTGTAAAATTCATCAGGCGAGACATAATCGCTCGTTATGGTGTCCCTGAGGCTATCGTCACTGACAATGGGACAAATTTGAACAACAAGTTCATTGATCAGTTGTTCAACGAGTTCAAAATCCGGCACCTGAATTCATCTCCTTATCGTCCACAGATGAATGGAGCAGTTGAAGCTGCCAACAAGAACATCAAGAAGATCTTGGCCAAAACGGCTGAAAACTATCGTGACTGGCATGAAAGGTTGCCATTTGCGCTAATGGCGTATCGAACTTCGATCCGAACCTCTGTCGGAGCGACCCCTTTTTCCTTGGTGTATGGCATGGAAGCAGTTCTACCCGTCGAAGTAGAGATCCCTTCCTTGCGAGTATTATCTCAAGTGGAGCTGTCCGAGGCGGAATGGATGCGACAAAGGCATGAGCAGTTAAACCTAATTGATGAGAAGCGATTGAGAGCCATTTGCCACGGTCAAACCTATCAGCGGAGGATAGCTAGATCCTTCAATCAAAAGGTGCGTCCAAGACACTTCGAGGTAAATGATCTAGTCCTAAGGAAGGTACTGCCAGTCTTTCCTGTTCCTGGAGGAAAATTTGCCCCAAACTACATTGGTCCGTATGTGGTTAAAAAGGTGCTTCCCGGAGGTGCCCTGATTCTCGCAGAAATGGATGGTCGTGAGTTCTCCACTCCTGTTAATTCTGATGCTGTGAAGGTCTATTATCCCTGATAGAATTTAACATTTTGCAGCAAAAGTTTTCAAAAGTTTAGTTTATACTCTGAATTGCAAACATTGCATTTATGAATAAATGGTTTCAATCAATTTCAAGTTAAGATGTTTGCATTGGCTTTAATTTCTGCATGATTATTTGTCAACCTGTATTATTGACCTCAAAGGGAAGATCTATTTAGACAATATGATAACTCATGTGGAATAAATTGAATGTGTTGAATGAGGTACATCGGGATGATGAAAGGCAAGCCATATCCTATACACGGTCCCGTGCACTAATCTCCAGTGAGTTGAGTAGAAAATTCCATGTCTGCAAGGTAAAGGGTTATCTCGCAAAAGGTACGGCAACTGAAATGATGAGAGGCGATTCATTTCTCTATCCCAAACACTACAGGTTATCCATTGTTTTGCCACTTTGAGCCTAAACACTTGGAGAAATTCATTCAAATTACCCCTGTCAAGAACCACCCCACATCGGGGCAAACTGGAGGTAAGTCAGCATCATAAGGTGAAAAATGAGTAGAAATTTTCATGCTCTCACTTGCATCAATCTTCGAGTGTTGCTTTTTCAGATGAATTCACGTGAAATTCAAGTGCCTTAGGATGACGAAGAGCATTTCTTTCTCTATCCTATACACACTTTATCCTTTGTTAAGCCCAATTGAGCCTGCAAATTCATTTCTTAAACCCAGTTGGTGATCATCCCCCACACTGGGGCAAGGCAAAAGTCATCATTGTTCAAGCAGCATATCCAGAGCGCCGACAAAAAACGAAGACCCTGAGAGTCCAAATGTTAGTCATTCGGTCAAAACAAGCCAAAGTGTGACTGGCCAATGTATGCATTGTAGACAGTGTGAGTCAAAAAAAAAAAAAAAAAAAACTAGAGGGCATGAAAAAGCAGTGTGCCTGGTAAAAGCAAGGCCGATGCCCGTAAACAAAAAAAAAAAATGAAGAAAAGTGACGACTTTAGAAAATGTTTAGTTGTCTCGAAGTCACAAAAGTATCCAAAGTCTTGAGGAGTCAGGTGATAAACTCTCGAAACCAATGGAGCATCTACTGAGAAGACAATCCCTGATGAAGAAGAAGACCGGTGACAATGCCGAGATGATCACCAACTCTCACCCCAATTATACACATTTTGAGCCTTATGATCCATTCATTTCTCAACCCATGAGCCTAGCCTGCGTTACGTCCCTTGCAAAGTCTCTTCAGATTAGGGCACTTGAACTAACGTAGAGTTTCTGATGTTTATAAGCTTAGCTCGAAGAAGTGCGAGCAAGTCCATTTCTATCTCATTTTGCAGGTTCTTGACTTGTAAACCCGAAGACAATTGCAGAGTATTTTCTTTCAATAGCCTCGACTCGAAGAGTCTCTTTTGCTAAGCCATTGACCAAGCCCTATGTTACAGTCCTAACAAAGACCTCTCAGATTGGTAAAGTCGTACTGCTTGCGAGAATACTCGGACCCTTGTCAACATGATGATGGTGAGATGGAGCGATTCTCCATAAATCAGCCTTTCGATGAGAATGAGAGAAAGCCCTTTTGGACCGGAAGTCCCTCATTCGACATTTTCAAGATATCCGCTTGTGAGTTCAGATTATCCTATCATGATTTTTCCCCAGCGAAGTTTGTAATGCTGATTTGACAAAACCGTCGTGCATGAAAATCAGTTGAAATCATAATGCATGTGTATATGTGTTCTTGACAGTGTGCGAATGCGTATTACATGTTACCTAAAATTGTGTCTAACAGGAGACACACCTTCAGAGTTGGAGATGTCACCAGGTAAGTATGTCTCTATCCCTAGGATATCTATGACTATCTAGGTATCTCTAACCTGTTCAAGCAATTGTCAGGTCCCACATTTGATCATTTTTGCGATCTCTAGATGCCTTTGATTGTGTTCAGGTGTCTATTGATCAAACCTTTTCAGGTACTTCTGATGATATCCAGGTACTTTGTTAAGGAACTCTTGAACACTTGGGCTAGCCCCTTTGTTCATCAAATCACAGATTTTCATACAATCTCGAGAAGATTCCCCCGTTACATGACTATGAGCAGATATAGGCATGGCGGCCAAATCTTTACATATGAACAGATATATGTAAAGATCGGAATATTCTCCCAAATTTCAGGTATTCCCCCGCTACTCACCTATGAGCAGGTATAGGTGAAGCGGCCAAATCTTTACATATGAACAGATATATGTAAAGATCGGAATATTCTCCCAAATTTCAGGTATTCCCCCGCTACTCACCTATGAACAGGTATAGGTGAAGCGGCCAAATCTTTGCATATGAACAGGTATATGTAAAGGTCGGAATACTCTCTTTATCCCAGATGTTCCCCCGCTACTCACCTATGAACAGGTATAGGTGAAGCGGCCAAATCTTTGCATATGAACAGGTATATGTAAAGGTCGGAATATTCTCTCAACCCCAGGTGTTCCCCCGCAATTCACTTATGAGCAGGTATAAGTGCGGCGGCCAAACCTTTGCATATGAGCAGGTATATGTAAAGGTCGGAATATCCTCTTGATTTCAAAAGTTTCCCCCGCAATTCACTTATGAGCAGATATAAGTGAAGCGGCCAAATCTTTGCAAACACCTATGGAATATATGGGTAGTTCGTAAAGATCGGAACTGTTCTCGCGAATCCAGACGATGATTGGATACGTCGAGCTTTCTTCGTGTGTTTTGACTTAACTGCAGATCACCGAAGTTCATCAACGTATATCAGGCAAGACCTATGGGACTGAGCCCATACATTTGCCAAAACAACATACAAGTTGAAGTTGTGCCTCGAATTGCATTATCTCGCTCCTGTCAGGTAAGTAATTCCAGGTACGTTTTCTACTCATGTCAGCATGCATCATTTCTTAATGCATTGTAAAATGGGACTCATAATCCCGACAAAAACAACATTCATTGCATTTGCATAAGTGAAATTTAGGTATCATTTAGTCTTTGAATGCAACCTCTGCGAGCTCACCTTCAAAGAGGGGCAGCTGTTGACACCTAAATTTTAGTAACCATTTAGTGTAATTTGCATAGAAAATTAGGGATTAAATTTTTAACCCCTAAACAAAAATATTTAAATTGCATAACATATAGTTTAAATTCATGTTAGATTAATTGCATTTTTTGCATCGGACCGGCGGTGAATGAACGAGCTTAAATTTCATCGAATGGGACTCGGCTCGCTTGAAATGCAAAGGCCGGGAATTATAAGTCCAACGGGCTCGGTTGTTTTAATTTGAACTTAATTCGACCCATTGTCATTAATTAATTCAGCCCATTGTCATTAATTAATTCAGCCCATTAATTCAGCCCATTTAAATTAAAGCCCAAGCCTAAGCCCATTAGGACTAAAAAGCCCATCTAATTGACCTAGGTTAATACTATATATACATTATTAGGTCAGAATTTTAGGGGAGAGGACAAATTTTCAGATCAGAATTTTTGAGAGCACGAGAGACACACGTGAGCTAAAGAAAAAAGAGAGTGAGAAAGAGAGAGGGGGAGAAGGAGACCGGCTCCCACGCCGCCGCGCCCGCGCGCTGCCGCCTCCCCGCCGGCGTCGCGCCTCACGCCACCGCGGCTGCTGCCGCCCCTCTCCGCGCGCGCCGTCGCCTGCTGCTGCCGCTCCTCGCCGCGCGCCGCCGTGTGCTGCCGCTGCTTCGCGCTGCCACCGCTGCTGCTGCTGCCGTCGCCTGCTGCCGCCCCTCTCCGCGCGCGCCGTCGCCTGCTGCTGCTGCTTCTCGCCACGCACCGCCGCGTGCTGCCGCTGCTTCGCGCTGCCACCACTGCTGCTGCTGCCGTCGCCTGCTGCCGCTCCTGCCGCCTCACGTTGCTGCAGCCACTCCACGCCGGACGCCCCCGCTGCTGCACCGCCGCCTGCCGTGCGTCTGCTGCCGCCGCTTCCTCCCGCCGGTGCTGCGCCTCACGCCGACGTTGCTGCCGCCGCCGCGCCTGCTGCTGCCGCCTCTCCCGCCGGCGCTGCGCCTCACGCCAACACTGCTGCCGCCGCCGCGCCTGCCGCTGCCGCTGCCCTTCCCGCCAACGCCGACGCCGCTATCCCCGCCGAGCCCGACGTTGCTGCCGCCGTCCTCGCCGGAGCCGTCACACGCCGGCGCTGCCTTGCTGTTCCGTCGCCGCCGCTCCGTTGTCGTTCCCGTCACCGCGCCGCCAAATCCGCCGTTCACCGTCCGTCCCAATCCGCAAGTTCGAATTTGGAAATTATCCGCAAATTAGGTAATTGAACGTTATCTAATATTTTTAGAATATTTCGTTTCTTAATTTTTGAGTGTTTGAATATTCTGTGAATATTGCGTGGATTGCTAGATATCTTAGGATAATGTTTGCCTTGTTCGCAATATTTGAAAATATTCAAAATTAGGAATCTTTCCTAATTCAGCAACGTATCTGGACAATTATCCGACCTTATCCCTGAGGTATGATACGTGGCGATACGGAAGATCATTATCCTATCCCTAATCCCTTGGATACGATAATGATTTTTATCTGCTCTCCAAATTTGAACGATCGACTTTCCATTAATATCTATAACCCTATAGATATGACTGATAGCTCGATTTTTGTGCCTAATCCGAATTTGAAACGAATATTGTGGATTGCGTGGTTATTTTAAATGTGGATGCTATCTTTGTTTAAGTTATCTTTCCTTTTCAAATAAAAAAGAAAATTCAAAAAATATCAGTTAGGATTTGAATTTGAGTTTTGCATGTTTAAGAATCCTAAACATATCTAGACGATAGAGTAATTATTTAATTTAAATTAGGATTTGAGATAATCTATCTCCTAGTTTAAATTAAATAATTTTCTAATCTTAATAGATTATTTAGGTTATTTTAATTTTCATGAAAATCCCAAAAAAAAAAGAATGAATTGTTTTATGATAGATTAGGATAGATTGCATTCTATATTTAAGTAATTTATTATTTCAAATTTTAACAAAAATCCCAAAAATAAATCATGTTAGGACATATTAGGTCATC
This sequence comes from Syzygium malaccense, assembly GCA_031216405.1. Taxonomy (NCBI): domain Eukaryota; kingdom Viridiplantae; phylum Streptophyta; class Magnoliopsida; order Myrtales; family Myrtaceae; genus Syzygium; species Syzygium malaccense. The sequence continues at coordinate 12,944,080 of CM062258.1, forward strand.
ATAGGTTGCATGTTAATTTAGGCATATTTTTATTCCGAATTTCACCGGAAAATACCAAAAATAAATCATTTGCTCGTCATCAGAATTAGGTCACGTCGTCGCATGACATATAGTTTGCATGTTAGGTTGCATTATTCGCATGTCATTTTTGCACGTCATTGCATGTAGGTTAGCTCTCATTTAAATAAGCGAAAATCCAAAAATATGGAGTGAACTGCTTGTTAATTAGAAAGCATATTAGGTTGTTGATGTGATTTTCTAGCTAACCATGCAGATGCTTACGTTGCTTCGAAGTAAGTAATTCTCCTAATCTTGCAATTTATTTAATGCTTTCTTGAGTGTTAAATTGGTGGTTTGCGCACCCGCATGAACACCTCACATGTTAGTGACTAAGTTAAAATGGATGCAGACTGCTTGCCAAAATATTTTTGAAAAGAAAAGGTACCGAAAGGGCGTTAGATTAGATCTAGCGTAATCAAGTCCCCGGACTTAGAATCTCTGGTTCGTAGGAATAAAACATATCTCCCTATGTTTTATTTAGGTTTCTAATCGACCTACCATAAATTGATTAGTGGCGACTCCAAGCATGAAAACATTTGCATGTTAAAAACTTAAACCCAAAGTTGCGAATTGGTAGGGCTTGGGAGGGCCCGAGTTAGGTTTAGTCCTAATAATCCATTAGCCTGAGAAGGAAAATCTTTAGGTCGCGACAGTACTCTTGACTCGGGGTGGATTGTTGGCTTCTTGGAACGTTGTTGATTCTTCTCATGCTACTTTGTCTTTGGCTTCTCGACTGTCGGCTACCTGACTCCATTGATTTGACTACCTCCATGTCATTTGGCAAGTTCACCACTTCCGGAAAGATCACATGGATTTGCATTTTGTGTTGAGGGGGATGTTCTACCTTCAACTTTGTGCTTGACTTGATCGTGGAGGCCTCAACTCTTGGCCCATTGTCCACGAGTCGGATTAGGGAGATGCTCTTTGTTTCCGTCAATCCGTAAATCATAGGTACCATTGATGGGCATTGCAGTTCAGTGATGATGATGGATTTGGTTTGCATGTCGATCATGGCTCTCACACTATCAAAGAATTCCAAACCTAGGATGAGATCATAGTCATCAAGGGGAATTACCTCGAAGGAGAGCTTGCCCTTCCATCCACCGACTTCTTGTTCCACATCTCAAGCAACGCCTATGATCGGTACATCTTCAGAGTTGATGGCCTTATATCGATGACCGGTTGACTCCATATGAAGTCTCAAGCTCTTGGCCGCTTCACTTAACAAGAACATATTTGAAGCACCCGTGTCAACCAATGCATAAAATGTTTCACCACGTACCCTGAATTCCACGAATGATAAGTGTGAACTTGTGGGTTTCTACTTGGGCGGTGCTTGGGTCTCAACCGACACCTTCAACACCACCTAGCTGTTTGATTGCCTCTTCATTGGCGGCTCCTCCTTTGTTGTTTGTCCACTCATTGATTTTTCGTCCTCGCCCTAGCCAAAGGCCGTAAGGGTGAACCTGGCCAGATTCAACGAGGGCGACCATTGCCTAGGCCGCAAGGGTTGAGTCCTCATTAGATCCGACAAGAGCAACCCTCACTTGTGACCGGTCGGCGGCCATGGCCAAGTATAGCCGTAGGCCAAAACGAAAGAAAGGGAAAAACGGTAGAAACAGTGAAGAAGACAAAGAGACTACCTGGTGAGGCCCACCTGGACACATGGCAAGCATTGGATGGAGATTCCTACCACATACGTGACAAGGCAAACCTACCTAATATTTTCTCGTTAGCTATAGGAAATGTGAAAAATTTTAATAAGAAGAAATTATTATCAAAATTTGAAAAACAAGTTGTACTCCATCTTTAGTCCTAAAAAAAAATCTTAAACTAGGTCTTGGAAATTACAAAAAAAATCTTAAACCTATTGCACTTGTGTCAATTTAGTCCTAAAACTTTACATGTTTAGCCAATTGAGTGCATTCGATCAATTTTGGCCAGAAATTACTGACACAGACCTCGGCTATCCTACATGGCACGACCAGCGCTATAGCTTATTTGAGCATGCAAATTCATTTCTAAAATCAAGTTGGTGATCATTGCTCACATTGGGGGCAAGGTAGATGAGTTACTAGATTGAGGTAGCATGATCTGGAACATCAACTAGAGATGAAGACCTTGAGAGTCCAAAAATGCTGAAATTTTCAAGAGCTAATAGCACTGCTAAAGCCAAAGTTTGGCTGGTCTATTAGCACACTCCAAGAAATGTGTCAAAAGAAGAATAAAAAAGAGAAAAAGAAAGAACAAAAAAATCAAAAAAAGAAGAAATGAATGAAAATATGTGGCAGAAGGCCAAGTTTGTAAAAGTCATCCTAAGCAAAAAGCGGTGATTTCGCAAATTTCGATTGTCAGCATTGGACTATCATGGCTGATGAAGCATCTACATGAGAAGACAATCCCCGATGAAGGAGAAGATTGGTCACGATGTCAAGATGATCATCAACTTCAAACCCCTATTGTGACATCCTAAAATTTGCTAATTTGGGATTTATGAAATACTTGGTTTTATGAACGTACTCGTAGTTAGTTCTCGTCTGGAACTGATCATTCATGGGATACTAACCATTAGGGAAAGGCTAATTAGGGATTTAAATTCGTGCGACTAAAGAAAATTGATCGTGAACCGACTTTCGACTATAAAATCGTCGAGGTGACATTTTGAGCCAATGCAGGCCGATCTTAGGGTAGTTATGGACCGATTCGTCACTGTCATATAAGTGGGTCGTGGGTGATTCCGTTTGACCACGAAATGAAATGACGAACGATCCAGAATCTATACTGAACGATCGTGCCCATCGGAACTAGCGATCGATCCTCGCGATTATATTGGCAACCAAGGTCGTCACGATCCGAATAGACTTGTACATGACTTGATTTAATATCAGTCACGGTTCGAATAGGCGAATTTCCCCAAAAGCTAGTCGTTAGACTGAGAATCGCTCGAGTTACGTTATATAAAATTTATTTATTAATTAGAGACTAAATTGGGTATCGAAAAATTAGGAAGACACGATGGGACGATAGGACGACGTTATGGTCGGAAAGTGCAGCTTGGGATTATCCCGGATCCTTCAAAAAAATTCAATTTTGGTGAGAAATGAGAAAAGTGACCATTTTACCCCTAGGAATTTGTTAAGGGCAAGTTTTAAGAGAGAAGGGCATTTTGGTCATTTTGCCCTAACTTTTTGGTTGGACATTTTTGCCCTTCGAATTTTATGAAATTCCCAAATTACCCTTGGATATTTTGGAAAAGATTTGATCTCCACCATCGATTCGAAGATAAGATCAAATCTCGGCCGTTGATTAAAAAGATTAGAGAAGGGCAAGATGGTAATTTTGACAAAAGTGGTCAAAATTAGACTTTTAGGACCAAAATTCTCTCTCTCTCCTCATTCTCTCTCTCCCACCTCTTGGCAACCCTCATCTCTCTCCCTCCCGATCGCCCTCTCTCCCTTGGCCGCCGCGCCGTCACCGCCGGCCACCGCCCGTCGCCACCGCACCACCTCACGGCCTCACGCCGCTGTCCCTCTCTCTCTCCCTCACCCTCTTAGTTCTCTCTCTCTCTCCCTCTCCCGTGGCCGTGAGGAACCGGCCCAAGCCGCCGTCGTAGCAGCTCGCCGCCAAGCCGCTGCGCCGATCGTCGCCACTGCACGGACCGCTGATCACCGCCCGTTTCACTCTAGTCGAGTTAGTCTAGAGTCCGGTAAGTCACGATCTAATCTTCGCCTAGTATATCGGGTATTATCGGACCCGTTTATACGCGATTTGGTAAAAATTAAGGGATGATTGGATTAGCGGGCCTTAAGATTGAAATCAGAAGATTTTGGTGGATTTTTAGAGGCCGATCGATGGCTGGAAATTGCTGTTTTGAGTGCTGTAATGTGCTGTTTGTTGTGTGGTTGGTGCCATTAGATCCGGCTCGGAATTTCGTGAAAGTGCTATGAAGGGCTGGGAGTGAGATATCGTAGTTTTGGTGTCGAAAAAGGGCAAATTGCGTGTTGGTTGTATGTTGCGATGTGGCTGAATTGATTTGATTGATTTGGGCGTCTCTGAGCGCGCGTATTTAATGCCTGAGTATGCACACGTGTGAAATTTATGGCGTGCGATGTGCATGTGATCACTAAAAGGCCCGGAGGCGTGTTGACGCGGGTTGTGATACAATTGCGGGATCGGACCGAGGCATTATAAGCTCGAGTTTCGATCACGTAGGCCTGTCGCATTTGGCGCGGGCTGAGGAAAGAAAGTGAGAATGAAATTGGCCCAAGGCACGATCAGCTTGGGTGAGATCGGGATAGGACCGAGGCATTATAAGCTCGGGTTTCGATCACGTAGGCCTGTCGCATTTGGCGCGAGCTGAGAAAAGACTGTGTGAATGGGATCGGACCGAGGCGTGTAATGCTTGGGGCGCGATCGTGTGGACCTAAGGCGTGTTTACGCGGGGCGAGGAATGTGATTGAGAACCGGGTGTATGGTATGGTAAGAGAAAGTGGGATCAGACCAAGGCTTGTGATGCTTGGGGTGCGATCGTGTGGGCCTGAGGTGTGTTTACGTGGGCCGAGAAAGTGATTGAGCTAGTGAGGTACGACGAGGAAAGTAAATGAAATTGATGCGATAGTGCGTGATCGATGCGTGTTTTTGACTTGGAAATGTGTGCATTTTGGGGTGCACGAAGTTTGAAATGCGTGCGAGTTTTGAATGTTGATATTATGAACTAACGTGCAGGCTGAGTATGCCAAGAGTCAAGGTAAGTGTGATTGCATGGATAGTGTTGGTTCGTGTTGCTCATTTTTGTGTCTAAACTTGTCTGGAATACATGGTAGCCCATGTATGGTTTAGGTTGTAACTTATTGAGAAGTGTCTCATAGTTATTTCAATCAAACTATTTCAGAGCACCCGCCTGAGCCATGAATCTACCACAGCTGCCGCCGCAGCGTTTTAGGATAGTTATGCACGCTGATCATGACGTTGTAGAGTATCCGATAGATGAGAATTGTACTTGGGTCAAGCACACTTCGGTAGTATGGGTAGATATAGGGCTACCCCTCTGGCAGGCTCATACCTATACAGCTTAGATGTTCCGGGACGGGGCAGATGAGTTCGGACCCGTATGAGGATTCGACGTACCCTTTGATGGAGTAGGGGACCGGGATCCGTCTGCCATACCCCCTCCCTACGGCGAGATGACTAGTTTGGAGACTAGTCTGGCTCAGTCAGGGCACCAACATGTCCCGTCCGCACCGGAGCCGACCGTAGCGGTACCTGAGCCCGAACCAGAAGAGTCCCAGGCGGGATATGATCCAATGGACGTGGATTTGGATGTCATACCCGAGGTAAAGCCGGAGGAGGAGGATGAGCATGAGGAGGAGCCAGAGGCGGAGGAGGATGAGGTTGAGCCAGTAGCCAAGCCAGAGAAGGATAGGGAGCAGTCGATTGAGGAGGAGCGGATCGAGGTCCACATCGAGTCGGGGGATGAGGATAACTCCATTAAGATCGATGCTGATTCGGAGTCTGTAGACGAGCATGAGCCTGATGAGGATGATAAGGAAGATTCAGACGAGGACGATAAGGAGAGCGAGGCTAAGTGGACGCCTAGCAGAGTGCGCAAGAGTTAGTTGTTAGAGTTGGTAGTGATCCATTTTTGGTATAGTGCTGACCTAATAGGCCGCTGATCCTTTTTGATATCGATGGTATATAGTTTAAAAATTCAGCGTTCATGTAAATTATATTTTGTGGTTTTGAGTGGTGGATATTGTAAATATTTTTGGAAGTGTAATATTATGTTTGGTGGTTTAGTAATTTGCTTCTCCCTAGTTCTCCAATATTATTATCCAGGATAATATGATTGGTTTCCGCCATGAATTTACTCCGATGGAATATTTGGGTCGGCGACATTTTCTAGGGACGTCGCACTGATTCGACCTGAGTAAGGGATGTCGCGCATTCGATGGGGTTCGGGGCGTGACATGCCTAGTTGAATTGGTATCAGAGCGAGGACATCTCGATCTAAGGCGATCGAAGCTTGAAGTGATAAGGAGAGGAGACCCAGGATAGTTGTAGCTAGCTAGGGAAACCTTAGTGAGCCGTAGATATGCCTAGTGCTACATGTATTTTCAGACTGTTTGTTGAGATTGCTGGTTGAATTGAATGCTCTAACGGTTGAGTGTAGGTGTGTCTGGACTTGAGGTATGTGTTCGAACCTCATTGATTGTGATGTGGTGTTATGATGGTGGATTGCCTGCTAAGTGGATTATTGTCGTAATTCACTGCCTAGAACTAGACTGGTTTAGTTGGCCTAGATCTCTAATTCCTGTGTGGAATTATAGCAAGTAGGAGAGTGGTAGAAAGCTGAAATAATGAGTAGTGAAGGAAGAGGTGTAGGAAGAGTCCCAAGAAAGGGCATAGGAAGAGGAATAAAAGGTCGAGGTCGTGCTCGAGTTAGAGCTGTAGAGGACCTTGGAATGGGTGCTAGAGCGGTAAAAAACCCTGGAGGTGATGCTGGAGCTGCAGAAAACCCTGGCGTTGATGTTAGGGCTGTAGTGGATCCTCAAGTGGATGGAATTTTAAGGGCTCTCGAGGAAGTTGGGACTTTGATGGGCAGGCAGACACAGGAGCGAGATGCCACTATTGGCCAGGCTATCGAGGCCGCAATAGTCGTTGCCATCAATAGCAACAATGGAAATAAAAGACAGAGGCAGGTGAATGCAAATCGACTAATGCATCAACTAGTTGAGCAGTTTTTGAAGTTAAAAACCCCTAAATTTGATGGCAGAGGTGACCTTGAGGCTGCGTCACTTTGGGTAGAGGAATTAGAAAAAGCTTTTGAGGTATTGGGGTGTACGGATGAGGAGAAAGTGACGTTAGCTATGTACCAACTGCAAGGAAATGCAAACGATTAGTGGAAAGCCACCAGAGGAAGAGTGTTTCCGGTTAGTACCGCCCAGACTTGGGTGATGTTTGTAGAGACCTTTAATAGTAAGTATTTTTCTGAGAGTACCCGGGAACAGAAATTGGTGGAGTTCATGAGGCTTCGTCGGGGGCAGAGGACAGTGGATCAGTATGAGGCTGAGTTCACTAAATTGGCTAAGTTTGCCTCGAGAATGGTGGAGGACCCGATGGATAGGGTCCGGAGGTTCCATGATGGATTGAAGCTGGACCTTCGCAGCTAGATGATTTCATTGAATTTAAGGGATTATAACGAGATCTACGTGTGGGCTCAAGCGATTGAGCGTGACTTAGTGGATAGAGCCGCTGCTTCTGGATCGAGGTACGTTTCGGCTAGGAATAATAGGAATCTTGGGAAGAGACCGATGTCGGAAAATCAGCATTTTGACCCTTCGATTAGGAGGAATATTGGGAAGTCGGGTTGTTACCAGGGCGCTATATGCCAATCATGTGGGGGAAAACATGGGGCTAGACCCTGTCCGAGTAGGAGCGTTATATGTTATAGATGTGGCGGAGTGGGCCACCGAGTGAAGGACTGCCCCAATAACAGACAGGCTAGGCCACTTGTACTGCCGCCACCGCCTAGAGTTGGAAATCAAGTTGGGCCGCCCTTACGGACGAACCAGAACAGGCCACCGACCCAAGGACGAGTATATGTGATGGCCAGAAGGGAAGCTGAGAATGTGCCGGGCATGATCACAGGTACGGTCTCTCTCTGTGATCATGCTGCATATGTTTTATTTGATTCGGGGGGCGTCGCATTCGTTTGTGTCTGATCAGTTTGTGAAATTGACTGGTATAGAGCCGTGATTACTTGATGTGATGTTGTGTGTGACCAACCCCTTGAATGATAAGATTTTAGTTTCGTTGGGGTGCTTGGATTGCAAGATTGTAATTTGTGATAGGGAAGAAAGAATTGATTTAGCTGTTCTGGCGATGTACGATTTCGATGTGATAGTAGGTATGGATTGGTTGGTTAAGCAGAGGGCCATAATGGATTGTAGTAATAGGGTGATTCAATTTAATCCTATTGGACATATGGAATTCAAATTTATGGGAAATCGAGGAAGAACCTCAATCCCATGGATTTCGTCGCTAGAAATGACTAAGTTATTGGACGAAGGATGTGAAGGATTTCTAGCGGCTGTGATTGATTCGATGGCTGAGGAGTTGAGGCTAGAAGACATAGCCGTGGTGCACGATTATCCCGATGTCTTTCCGCAGGAATTGCCGGGATTGCCACTAGAAAGGTAAGTGGAGTTTGTGATTGAGTTGGCCCCTGAGACTGAGTCAATTTCAAAAGCACCTTATAAGATGTCGTTGTCGGAGTTGAAGGAATTAAAGGTGCAAATGCAGGAATTATTGGATAGAGGATTTATTCGTTCAAGTGCGTCTCCATGGGGAGCGCCAGTCTTGTTTGTGAGAAAGAAAGATGGGTTGTTAAGATTGTGCATTGATTATCTGTAATTGAATCAGGTGACGATTAAGAATAAGTATCCTTTGCCAAGGATTGATGATTTATTTGATCAATTGCAAGGGTTTCGGTATTTTCTAAGATTGATCTGAGGACGGGGTACCATCAATTGAGAATTAAAAAAGAGGATATATCGAAAACGGCATTTAGAATGAGATATGGATATTATGAGTTTACAGTAATGCCGTTTGGATTGACGAATGCCCTTGCTGCGTTTATGGACTTAATAAACAGGGTGTTCAAGGAGTTTTTAGACTAATTTGTCATAATCTTCATAGATGACATATTGGTGTATTCAAAGAGTCCAGAGGAACATGAGTTCCATTTGAGTAAGGTTTTACAAACTTTAAGAGAGAACGCACTTTATGCTAAGTTTGGCAAGTGCAAGTTCTGGCTCAATCGAGTCGCGTTCCTTGAACATGTGATCTCTGGGGAAGAAATCTCAGTAGATCCAACTAAGATTGAGGCTGTAATGAAAATGGCCGAGGCCAACGATGGTAACAGAAGTCCGCAGCTTTTTAGGTCTGGCTGGATACTATAGATGCTTCGTGGAAGGATTTTCAGTAATAGCAATACCGTTGACACATTTGTTGAAAAAGGAAACAAAGTTTGAATGGACCGATAAATGTGAAAGGAGTTTTCAGGAATTGAAGTATCGATTGATAATGGCACCGATGTTGACTATTCCATCAGGACCCGGAGGGTATGAGATATATAGTGATGTGTCCTTAAAAGGATTGGGGTGTGTACTCATGCAAAACGGACGAGTAGTGGCTTATGCGTCAAGACAGTTAAGGCTGCATGAGTTGAACTACCCGACGCATGACTTGGAGTTAGCCACAATAGTGTTCACCTTGAAGATTTGGCGACATTATCTATGCAGAGAGAGATTTTAGATATATACTGACTATCAGAGTCTCAAATATCTGTTTTCTCAAAAGGAGTTAAATATGAGGCAACGTCGGTGAATGGAGTTATTGAAAGATTATGATTGTGATATATTATATCACCCCGAAAAGGCCAACCGGGTAGCCGATGCGTTAAGTAGGAAGTCAAGCATCGCGCACTTGATGGTCAAGGAATGGGCTTTGTTGGAAAAAGTGTGAGACTCGGAGTTTAAATTTGAAGTAAGTCAAGTCTTGAGCTTGTTAGTCGCGTGAAGGATTGAACTAGAGATTTAAAGTAAAATTAAGGCCTTGTAATCTATGAATCAAGAAATCCAAAGGATTCTAGAGATGGTTAAGACCTAGAGAAAACCAGACTTCCAAGTATCCGAGGATGGGATCTTGAAGTTCCGAGGACGATTATGCGTGCCGGACGATGCAAAACTTAAGGAAGAGATCTTATCAGAAGCGCGTCGTAGTAGTTATAGTATCCACCCAGGAAGTACGAAAATGTATCAGAATTTGAGGCAGTACTATTGATGGAATAATATGAAGGTAGATATAGCCAGATATGTGGCCAAGTGTCTGATGTGCCAGCAAGTGAAGGCATAACATTGTAAGCCCGGAGGATTATTGCGATCGTTGGAAATCCCAGAATGGAAATGGGAACATATAATTATGGATTTTGTGACGAGATTGCCATGGAGCCAAAGAGGCCATGATACTATTTGAGTGATTATCGATAGATTGATAAAGTTGGCACACTTTCTGGCAATGCGAAAAGATTTTGCATTAGATCGATATGCTGAATTGTGTGTGCAGTAGATAATTCGATTGCATGGGATACCAGTGACGATTATCTCGGATCGTGATCCTAGGTTTACTGTCAATTTTTGGAAAAATCTATAGACGGTATTAGGATCAAAGTTACAGTTTAGTACTGCTTATCATCCGCAAACGGATGCCCAGTTTGAAAGGATGATTCAAACTTTAGAGGATATGTTTCGGGCATGTGTGTTGGATTTTCGGGGTAAATAGGAAGAGCAATTGCCCTTAGAAGAATTTGCATATAATAATAGTTTTTAGCAGAGCATTAGAATGACGCTTTTTGAAGCACTATATGGCAGGGCTTGTAGAACGCCCGTGTGTTGAGACGAAGTGGGAGAAAGGAGTATAACTGGGCCAGAGTTAGTTCAACGGTCAATTGAGGCTGTTAACGTGATTCGTGAAAGGTTGAAAACAGCTCAAAACCGTCAAAAGAGTTATGCAGATAAAAGACGAAGACCTTTGGAGTTTCAAATAGGGGATCACATATTCCTTAAAGTATCACTCATGAGAGGAATAACCAGATTCGGTAAGAAAGGGAAGTTGAGTCCGAGGTACCTTGGACCTTTTGAGGTTTTAAAAGGATTGGGGATTTAGCTTATCGCCTTGCGTTACCGCCAAATATGTCGCAAGTGCATAATGTGTTCCACGTATCGATGCTGAGAAAATACGAATCGAACCCGACTCACGTGCCGAACTATGAAGAGATAGAAGTCGACGATAGGGTGTTGTATGTTGAAAGACCAGTAAGGATCGAGGATCGGAAAGATCGAATTCTGAGGAACAAGACGATTTCTATGGTTAAAGTTGTGTGGGAGCATCACGGGACTGAAGGCGCAACTTGGGAAAGCGAAGAACTGATGTAACGTCATTACCCCCATTTGTTTGAATAGTAGTGGGATTTGTAAATTTCGAGGATGAAATTTTTGTAAAGGGGAAGAGTTGTGACATCCTAAAATTTGCCCATTTGAGATTTATGAAATACTTGGTTTTATGAACATACTCGTAGTTAGTTCTCGCCCGAAACTTATCATTCCTGGGACACTAACCATTAGAGAAAGGCTAATTAGGGATTTAAATTCGTGCGACTAAAAAAAATTTGATTGTGAACTAATTTTCGACTATAAAATCGTCGAGGTGACATTTTGAGTAAATGTAGGTCGATCTTAGGGTAGTTATGGACCGATTCGTCACTGTCATATAAGTGGATCGCGAGTGATTTCGTTTGACCACGAAATGAAATGACGAACGATCTAGAACCTATACTGAACGATCGTGCCTATCGGAACTAGCGATTGATTCTCGCGATTATATTGGCAACCGAGGTCGTCACGATCCGAATGGACTTGCACGTGACTTGATTTAGTATCAGTCACGGGTCGAATAGGCGAATTTCCCCAAAAGCCACTTGTTAGTCTAAGAATCGCTCGAGTTACGTTATATAAAATTCATTTATTAATTAGAGACCAAATTGGGCATCGAAAAATTAGGAAGTCACGACGGGACATTAGGACGACATTGTGGTCGGAACGTGTAGCTTGGGATTGTCCCGGATCCTTCAAAAAAATTCAATTTTGACGAAAAATGAGGAAAGTGACCATTTTACCCCTAGAAATTTGTTAAGGGCAAGTTTTAAGAGGGAAGGGCATTTTGGTCATTTTGCCCTAACTTTTTGGTTGGACATTTTTGCTTTTGGAATTTTACGAAATTTTCAAATTGCCCTCGGATATTTTGGAAAAGATTCGATCTCGGTCATCGATTCCAAGATAAGATTGAGTCTCGGCCGTTGATTAAAAAGATTAGAGAAGGGCAAGATGGTAATTTTGACAAAAGTGGTCAAAATTGGACTTTTAAGACCAAAATTCTCTCTTTCTCTCTTCATTCTCCCTCTCCCACCTCTCGGCAACCCTTCCCTCTCTCCCTCCCGATCGCCCTCTCCCCCTTGGCCGCTCGCCGCCGGCCACCGCCCGTCGCCACCGCACCGCCTCACGCCGCCGTCCCTCTCTCTCTCCCTCACCCTCTCGATTCTCTCTCCCTCTCCTGTGGTCGTGAGGAACCGGCTCAAGCCGCCGTCATCGCCAAGCCGTCGTGCCGATCGCTGCCGCCGCGTGGACCGCCGATGACCGCTCGTTTCACTCTAGCCGAGTTAGTCTAGAGTCCGGTAAGTTGCGATCTAACCCTCGCCTAGTATATCGGGTATTATCGGACCCGTTTATACGCGATTTAGTAAAAATTAGGGGCTGATTGGATTAGCGGGCCTTAGGATTGAAATCGAAAGATTTTGGTGGATTTTTAGAGGCCGATCGATGGCTGGAAATTGCTGTTTTGAGTGCTGTGATGTGCTGTTTGGTGTGTGGTTGGTGCCATTAGATCCGGCTTGGAATTTCGTGAAAGTGTTGTGAAGGGTTGGGAGTGAGATATCGTAGTTTTGGTGTCGAAAAAGGGCAAATTGCGTGTTGATTGTATGTTGTGATGTGGCTGAATTGATTTGATTGATTTGGGCGCCTTTGAGCGCGCATATTTAATGCCTGAGTATGCACACGTGTGAAATTTATGGCGTGCGATGTGCATGTGATCACTAAAAGGCCCGGAGGCGTGTTGACGCGGGTTGTGATATGATTGTGGGATCGGATCGAGGCATTATAAGCTCGGGTTTCGATCACGTAGGCCTGTTGCATTTGGCGCGGGCTGAGGAAAGAAAGTAAGAATGAAAACGGCCTGAGGCACGATCAGCTTGGGTGAGATCGGGTTCGTATTATATATGTTTTACTTCACAAAGCAGGTGAAGTTGCTTGTTTTGATCGGGATACAAAGTTTCTCAATCATTTTTGGCGACAATTGTAGAAGAATGTCGATACTAAACTGCAATATAGTACTGTGTTTTATCCCCAAACTGATGGGCAAATTGAAGTCGTCAATCGAACTTTGGGAAATCTATTGAGGACAATGATTGATGAAAATCCTCGCTCTTGGGAGACACGATTGTCACATGGCGAATTTGCATATAATTGTGCTGTAAACCGTACGACTGGGTATAGTCCTTTCATGATCATGTATGGATAAGAGCCGAACACTGCTCTTGATCTTGCACCCATTCCTTTTGCTGAAAAGTCGAGTGGCAATGTTCAAGATATTGTTTCTCAGATAAGAGCAATTCATAAAGATGTGTGCCAAAGGTTAGAAAGCAAGACAGAGTACTATAAAAAGGACGTCGATAAACAACGGCGTGAAGTTATCTTCGAGCCAGGAGATTTTGTTTTGGCTTACTTGCCACCAGAGCATCATCCTGTTGGAAGCTATAACAAGCTTAGGGATCAAAAGCTTGGTCCTCTTAAAGTTCTTGAGCGCATCAATCCCAATGCATATTGCTTAAGGCTTCCTTCTCATATGAAAACACATGATGTTTTCAACATTCAGCATTTTAACACCTTATAATGGTGATTCCTCTGATGATGACATGAATTCGGGGACGAATTCTTTTAAAGAATGGGAGGATGATGCAGGCCAGATTGATAATGCCACCCGCATCGAAGACGAGCTCACTCGACCAAGGAGATCAGCCCGCATCCGAGCTCGACAAGTCGCTCGACCAATCTTGAAGATATCGAAGGGACGCAATTCGAAGACCAAGAGTCTCATCCGCGAGTCCATGCCATAATAAAGTCCTTGTCTTTCCCTATACATTGGAAGCCTAAAAGATACTTTGGGATGATCAAGAAGACGTTGGGCATTTATCTAGTTTCTAGTTTCTAAATTCTTTAATGTTTTATGCCTTCTAGAATCTTTAATGCTCTTTAGTCTCTTCATTTGCTTGAGTCTTTCCATTTGTTTTTCTTTGGCTATAAAAGACCATCTACTTTATGTATTCGACAGACGAATTTGATTAATGAAAATTTTGCATTAAGCAATTATCTTGAACCTTGAAGAATTTATACCCCTGAAAATCTTGAAGAGTTTTCACTCCGTCCTTGAAGTGTCGGAGGTTTTTAAATTTGCATCCTTGAAGAGTTGTAGTCATCGATCTAGAAAAATCGGTGCCTTATCCACTTCCTTGGAGGCCTGGAAGAGCAACCAACGAAGTTCTATCTTTTCCTCTATTCTGTCCATTTACATCCGTCCACTCCCACCCCTATTTTGTCCTTCCTATAGTGCTTATTTTGGAAAACTCAAAACAAAGAATTTGTTAATCCAGAAGTCTTTGTTCATTTGGCTTTGGAATCAGGTCATTCCGGTCTGTATCAACGAAGTTACATCCATTTTCCCGAGCTTTGTAACAGATTGAATTTTCGATCATTTTCCCGGGATTTAAGGAATGAAATTGACCAATGCACTATAGTGAGATCTCACCCGGGACCCGCGCATTCTCAAGATGCTGACCTTAGGAGTAAGGCCATTATAGAATTGAGTTCGCACGACCAAAGAACTCGACCTTGGTTCGATCTTCGACCATAAGAATTGACGAGGGAATGTTTTGGGCCAACCGAGACCGATTTATCTGATTGATCGTGTCCAAAGGAAACTAGTGATAGACCCTCGCAATTATATGACAATCGAGATCGTCCTGGGTAGAGTAAACTTAAACATGATTTGATTTAGTATTGGTCACTGGTCGAGAGCGCGTAATCCCAATGAGCCACCCGTTAGCCAGAGATAAGCTAAAGTCGCAATTGTTCAATTTTAGTCATTTCTTGGAATTCGAGCCCGGGAATCGAGAATTTTGAAAGTGATAATTTTGGATGGCTGATGACGTTTTTGGCTTGGCCAACCTTGGGGCCACCCATTTTTGCAAAAAAATGGATTTCAGTTCGGGACCGGAAAAATTACGATTTTGCCCCTTTGGACACCGATGTCGATTTTGAGGCCATATGAGATTATTTTTCGCGGCCGATATCATTTTGGGGTGGCCACGCACATTTAGAGTTGTTACGGTAAAAAATTGGAATTTTGGCTCGAAAGTGAAAATAATATTATTTTATTCTCTAGGACTTTGCAGTCGATTTTCGAGAGCTTAAGAAGCTATTTTCGCGATTCCAACACCATATTATGTTGGCCACACACATTTGGGGTTGGTACGGACGAAAAATGGAATTTCGACCTGGGACCGGAAAAATGACCATTTTGCCCCTGGGCTATTTTTGGGTTCCGAATTTTGAAAAATTTTTGGGATTATTAATAATGGATTTTCAGCTCAATTATTGGACCTTGGATGCTTTTGCCCCTCAATTATTTGGTTGGAATTATTATGGACCGTTAGATTAGGGGCGTTTTGGTCATAATCGTTGGATCAGCGACACGTGGCGCCCTTTAGCCATCATCTTTGACTAGATGGACTCCCTTTCTCTCTCTCCTCTCCCCCTCATTCAGCCAGAACCCCACCATTAGCCCCTCCTCTCCCGTTTTCTCCTTCACGATCATTTCCTCTCTCGGCCATCTTTGCCGGATCACCGCTAGTGCTATTGCTGCTGTTCTGCTCGTTCCAGCCACCCATCCAGCTAGTTTTTCCGGCTTTTGTAGGGTAAGTGACTTCCCCAATCGACACCTAGAACCTCGGGTATTGTTAGACTAGTTTACGGCTCGGTTTAGGAGATTATTGTGACTGTTTTGGAGTGTAGAATGAGGCTGGATATTCGGGTTGTTGTGGACTGATTCATGACTGATTAGGTGAGGTTTAGAAGGCTTAGATATGGCTGTGATGTGGTGAATCGATTGTGGTTTGATATGGAATGATTACGGTTTGAATTCGTGAGATTTGGTGTGATTTTCGGATTTGTGACTACTGTATCTGTCCAGTTTGCTATTTTTATAGAGAATTTTGTGGGCCGAATTTGAGGAAGTTTTCTTCATAAAAGTTGTTCCTAACACCTTGAAGTATAACATATTTTAAATTTAGAATTTTTGGAGACCATTTGGATCATACAAAAACCCATTTTCAGACCGTATGGAAATTGCCCGGAACACTGTTCATTTCGACCTCCGGGTCTGTTCGAATTTTCATAAATTTTTCCAGACCCATTTTCAAAATACTTCTTCACAAAACTTGTTGGGGACATTTGTGACTATGACATATAAAAATTTCAAAACTTTTCAAGGTGATTTGGGTGTTGAAATAAATGTATTTTGAGGACACAATAGTCTATTAGAGCGAACTGATTTTGGTCTGATTTCGAGGGAGAAAAAGGCATGGTTGTAGATTGAACCGGATTTTGTGTTCTTCATAAGAAATGTTTATCGGGATGTGTTTTGTGATATATCCAAAATTTAGAATTTTTGGAGTTCGTTTACTATTTATTTTGATGGGATTTCGGTCACTGTGTAAACTACCTAGATTTACCCCGATGATATGGATGTTTATTTTTATGAGCGAGAAATTGTGTGTGACCGCGTGCCAAGCATGTGTGGCCATGTGACGTGATTGTGTGATGGTAATGTATGTTGGCATAAGGCATGTGTGGCATGGGATTGTGTTTGGTCGTGTGGTGTTCGTGTGACGAGAATGTGGGTTTGTGAAGTGTACGTAAGATGTGAATTGGTGTGTGGCTATGTATGTGTGTGAGGTGTGTATGTTTGGCCGTGCGATTGTTGGCTGTGTGTAAGTATGGTTTGAGTGGAACGAGGATATGAAAATGTAGGATTGGTTGGAAAGGATCCGTCCTGAGGCGTGCACGTTTACGCAGGACGATGCCGTCCCTGACGAGGTGACGATGCCCGGCTCGATGGGGTGACGATGCCTGACGTGGTTAGAAGACCGTTGGCCTGATGCGTTTTACGCGGGCGCGGTAGAAGGAAAGTGTGTGTAGGATTCCGTCCTGAGGCGTGTTCGTTTACGCGGGACGATACCATCCCTGACGTGGTGACGATGCCCGGCCTGACGAGGTGTCGATGCCTGACGAGGTCAGAAGACCATTGGCCTGATGCATTTTACGCGGGCGCGGTAGTGGTGGAAGAGTTGAGAATGAGCGGAAATTCACTTGAGGTGCGAGGTTTGAGAAAGTGACGCATGGTGTGAGTTAGTGTGCGAGTGTGTTTGTATCGTGTGATGTGATGCTTAATTACGGGGTAAAAACTGCTAGGCACAGTATGGGACATTCCCAAGTGGTTTCTGTCTTATAATTGAGGTACGCGCACGTCTGTGATGTATTACTGTGTTGTGTTGATTGTGTGATTGACTAACGTGCAGGGACGTGCATGATGAGTTCCAGGTAAGGCTGTGTGTGATTGTTAGATTGATTGATCGTGGTGTGTTGTGTATTTCCATCTGGCGGTACGTGAGTGCCTACGTGGAGTTTGGGGTTGTACACTTATTGAGATTCGTCTCACGGTTATATAACCGCCACTTTCAGACCCCAGCTATAAACCCGGGAGCTGACTTTTGTGCCCAGTGAAACTGCAGGTGAGTTTCGGAGGTTCAAGCCAGAGATTCAGAAGCAGAATGGAAGAGGGCGATCCTTAGGTTTTTCCCTAGGGTATTTTAGGGGTTGTGTAAATTGGGTTGACTAATAGGGAAGTTAAGTTAATCAGACCCTGATCTTTTGTTATGATGGTGATTTCAAATGTTGGTTTGCTGTATATGTCTGTAATATGATGTTTGTATATTTGGTGCTGTATGAATGTTGTTGTTTGATTGTTATGGTGGTCTACCCCGTTGTCGTCATCTTTTTGTCCGGGGTTTTGTTTTATATATTTCGCTTCCGCATGTGGCTTTGATGCTTGGGTTGAGTCGGCGACGTTCCTAGGACGTCGCATCATTTTGACCGGAGCGGGATGTCGCGAGCTCGATGGGGTTCGGGGCGTGACAAGCTTGCGTAGGACTGTAATTACTGTTCGTCTTGTTCCATGTGTGCAAGTCACTCTCCCGATCCTAATGGTCGAGTAGCCTACATCAGACTGCATCAATATTGTAAATATTTTGGGAAGTGTAATATTATGTTTGGTGGTTTAGTAATTTGCTTCTCCCTGGTTCTCCAATATTATTGTCTGGGATAATATGATTTGTTTCCGTCGCGAATTTACTTTGATGGAATCTTTGGGTCGGTGACGTTTTCCTGGGACGTCACACTGATTCGACCTGAGTAAGGGATGCCGTGTGCTCGATGGGGCTCGAGGCGTGACACCTATAGTGAAAATTTTTTGAGCCTAATGAATCTTTTTGTTTCTCATCCCATTAACCAAGTATACGTTATGTCCCTTATAAAATCTCTTGGGATTAGGGCACTTAAATTAATGTACAAGCTTAAAATGTTAAAAAGTATTGCCCGAAGAAGTGCGTGCATGATTGTTTATATCTCATTGGCAAGGTTCTTGACTTGTAAACCTGGCAAAAACAAATGAAAAACATTTCTTTTTTCTTTTAAGCCATGAATTATTTATTTGCTAAGCTGTTGACGAAACCTGCATTACAATCTTGATAAAAACTCCTTAGATTGGTAAGGTTGTAATGCTTGCGAGAAAACTCGGACCCTTATCGACACGATGATAATGGTATAATTGAGCAATTCTCTTATTCTCACATCAATGGTCAGGACAACAATACCACTCTAGATGACAATGAGCGAAAAGTCCTTTGAGGTTGAAAGTCTTTCATATGGCATTTTGAGCAAATCCACATCATGAATAAAGATCGTCCCGATGATGACTTTTCTTGTGGAAATTTGGTGATGTAAGCACGATAAACCATTATGCATGAACCTCAATTCAATTGATAAAAACCTCAATGAATTCTTGAAATGTTCATTCTAGAATAGCCTTAATTGTCTATCTTTTTTATGAATGCATACATATGTGCTTTAATCGTGTTTGTTAGGTAATGTTTCCTCGAAGATCAAAGAGTTCCTAGTACCCGACATTTGAGTTGCTCTTTGAAGCCTTGTGACGCGTCCAAATAATCTTGAATCTCCAAGCCACCTTACGTGAAAGACCTTAGACCCTAATTGAAAAGTCTTAGGTATTCCCAAACCGTAAGTGCAAAACTTTGGGCAGTTCAAGTTCTAAGCGAAAAGCCTTAGACAAATTAACTCCTAAGTTAAAAACCTTAGACAATTCAACTCCTAAGTTAAAAACCTAGACATCTTTAAATTCTAAGAGAAAAACCTTATACAATTCAAGTCCTAAATGCAAAAGCATAGGTAGTTCAAACTCTAAGTGAAAAACCTGAAATAATTTTAAACTTTTCATGTCCTGAGTGCAAGACCTTAGGCATCACTACAAAAAAAACATCTTTTTTCCAACGAAATTTCCAACGAAAAATAAGGAAAAATTAAACGAATTTTTCCAACGAATTTTCCAACAAAACAAATTCGTTGGTAATTCTTCGTCGCAAATTTTTCCAACGAAAAATTTCAATTTTCGTTGGAAATTTGCGACGAAATTTTTTTCGTTGGAAAATTCGTGGCTAAATTCGTTGGAAACACTACAAAAAAACAACTTTTCTCCAACGAAAAATTTGGAAATCCAACGAAATTTCCGACGAACAAAAATTCGTCATCGCAAATTTTTCCGACAAAAAATATAAATTTTCGTTGGTAATTTCCGATGAAATTTTTTTGTCGCAAAATTCGTAACTAAATTTGTGGCAAAGTTCGTTGCTAATTAATCGTTGCAAAAATGTGGCAAAAAATTTTTTTTTTTGGTCGAAAAATCGTGGCAAAATTAGTTTCGTCGTGACAAAAATCGTGCGGGCGAGGGCCAGCCTCGTCGCCGGCGAGGGCCGAGCTTGCCATGACCGGCGAGCTCGAGCTCGCCTAGATCTGGGCGAGTTCTGGGCGACCTCGAGCTTGCCGGCCATGGCGAGCTCGGCCCTCGCCATGGCCGGTGAGGGCCAGCCTCGTCGCCGGTGAGCTCGAGGTCGCCCAGATCTGGGCGACCTCGAGCTCGCCGGCCATGGCGAGCGTTCTGGGCGAGCTCGAGCTTGCCGGCCATGGCGAGGGCCGAGCTCGCCATGGCCGGTGAGCTCGAGGGCGTCCAGATTTGGCCGAGTTCTGGGCGACCTCGAGCTCGCCAGTCATGGCCAGCGAGGCCCAGCCTCGTCGCCGGCGAGCTCGAGGTCGCCCAAAACTCGCCCAGATCTAGGCGAGCTCGAGCTCGCCTGCCATGGCGAGGGCCTGGCTCATGGCGGTCACGCTCGGCCTCGCCGCTACGAACTCGACGGACACTGCCCCCTTCATCGGCCGGATGCTCGGCGGCGGAGGGGGGAGCTTGGGCCCGGCGGTGGAGCAGTGCCTCAGTGAGTGCGCCGACCAGTACGCGGATGCGGTAGAGCAGGTGGAGGCGTCAATCGCGGAGAGAGAGAGAGAGAGAGAGAGAGAGAGAGAGAGAGAGAGAGAGAGAATGTGGAAATTGAGAATCGTTGCGGGAATAATGAGCGCGAAAATGTTGAATAAGGAAGGAGTAGGGTTTTCGTTGCAAAATTCGTGGGAAATTTCCCACGAATTTTGCAACGAAAATTGTACACACTAAAATAATTGCCCGAAAAATTGAAATTCGTGGGAAAATTCGTTGGAAATTTCCAACAAATTTTCCCACGAATTTAAAAAATGCCGAACAATATTGGATTTTTTTGAATTCATCGCAAAATTCGTTGGAAATTTCCAACGAAAAATTTTCGTCGCAAAATTCGTTGGAAATTTCCAATGAATTTTCCTACGAATTTAAAAAATGCCGAACAATACCGGGTTTTTTTGAATTCGTCACAAAATTCGTTGGAAATTTGCGACGAAAAATTTTTCGTCGCTAATTTGCAACGAATTTTACTTTTCGTTGGAAAATTTGTCGCAAATTTGCGACGAAAATTTTTTCGTCGCAAATTTTCTTGGCAAAAATCCAGTGTTTTTGTAGTGCATACCAAGTCCTTAGATGAAAAACTCTAGACAGCTCCATACACCTCAGATGAAAAATTCTAGGTAGCTCCAAGGATTAGCTTTTATAATGACGATGAATATATCTCTTCTGTTTTTTTTTCTTTGTGTCGCGACCGAACTCTCCCGAGTCTTTTCATCGGACGACATGCAAAAAGAAGGAGGGTTCGCCTGGTACGTGCTAAGTCTAGGTTCAGGACTTAACTCAGGCTCTCCCAAGCCCATACCATATCGCGACTTAGGGTTTAAGTTTTTAACATGCAGATGGTTTATACCAAGGAGTCGCCACTAATCAATTTGGGGTAGGTCGATTAGAAACCCAAATAGGGTGATGGGAGAATCACCCTATTCCTACGGACCAGAGATTAACTGGGTTCGGGGACTTGATTACATTAGTTAAATAACTAATGCCCTTTCGGTACCTTTCTACCCTGTTCATTTCATGAAAACATTTGTCAGGCAATTTGGATTGATTTTAGGACCTTTCTCCTAACATGTGAGGCGATCAAGCGAGTGCATAATCAGAAATGATTAGCAGTCAGGAACACAATAATTTATACAACCTAAGGTTCTAACCTTAACTAAGTCAGATGACATACAAAACATAACAGCTCATGCAATTGTATTAAAAACATACATAACAACGCAATGTAATAAAAACAACATGCAAAGTACTAACACAACCTCAGGTTTGTCTAATTTAAACAAGACAATAACATGCATAATAATATAACAATGGATTAAAACACTTAGATAACCCACATAATAAAAAAAAAACTTTTCTTAAAATTTTTTTTTGAATTTTTTTTTTCGGAAAAAAAAATAATAATACAGAAGAAAATAAAATTTTTTTTAATTTTTTTAAATTTTTTTAATTTTATTATTTTTTTTAAAATTTTTTTTAAAAATAAAATAAGATAAAATAAAATAAAATAAAATAAAATAAAATAAAATGAAACCGGGTCGGGCTACGTATCCGGGTTGGCCCGGTCCGACCCGGGTCAACGGACCCGACCCGGTCGTTGACCCGGGTCGGATCAGCTGAACCGGGTCGGTCAAACCGACCCGGGTCAACGGATCCGACCCGGTTCGTTGACCCGGGTCGGATTAGTTAAACCGGATCGGTTAAACCGACCCGGGTCAACGGATCCGACCCGGTCATTGACCGGGTCGGGTCGGCTGAACCGGGTCAGGCCAAACCGAATGAGTGTAGTCGCCGGCGAGGCCGGAAATCGGCCTTTCGCCGGCGGGCCCAGACCGGCGCCACCCCCACTTCGACTCCTGGAACCAAAACCAGACCTCTCCACCTTCTGGGGTCACCGTTCGACCGCCGTTCGCCGGCCGGCGACCAAAACAAAAACCGGCTTCATTGAGGTTTTTTGTCGAACAGGTGGGGGGCGTGATGAAAAACTGGAGATTTTGACCTCCTCCGGCGAGCCGGTCGACTCTGATGACTTACCTCATCCACGACGGCGACACACAGACAGCGGGGAACGACGGTATGGGCCGGGACTCGCGCGAAATGGCCGGTGCGAGTCCCGGCCAAATCCGGAGCAAAAACAGGGGAAGACAGAGCAGCTTGGACCGGGGGACGACTCACCGTCGACGGTGCGATCTGAAAGGCTTCCGGCTGACCAGGGGGCGACGGAGACGCGACTGAGGACCTGTAAAACGAATCACTCTCCTCTCTTTCTCTCTGTTTTCTCTCACTCTCTCTGTTTCTCTGTTTCTCTGTTTCTCTCCCGATTTTTCCGACCGGCGTCTCTCTCTCTTTCTGGCCTTTTATAGGCGGCGTCCCCCGGCTTCGTTACGTCGGCA
Source organism: Syzygium malaccense (assembly GCA_031216405.1). Lineage (NCBI taxonomy): Eukaryota > Viridiplantae > Streptophyta > Magnoliopsida > Myrtales > Myrtaceae > Syzygium > Syzygium malaccense. Next base: position 12,966,936 of record CM062258.1, read on the forward strand.
ATGACGACGGCCTGCACCGGCCTACGCCGACGAGGACTTTTGTGGCCATTGTAGGCCAGTGCAGGGAGGGGGCTCTTACGGTGAAGCAGAACAGGGAGCTGAGAGGGAGGAGGGGATAAGAGCAGCCGGGAAAACGGGGAGGACGGGACTGGCAATTAATGCCAGTCCCGTCGGCGTGCTCTCTCGGCCTTCCTCTGGCCAGATAGCGACGGCGAGGAGCGGCGCCGCCGTGCGTCGGCGTGACGTCGTGAGCAGGGGAGAACAGAGGAGAAGAAAGCGACCGGCGCGAGGGGAAGGGAAGGAAGGAGAAGGGCTGGGCCGGGCCAGGCCCAGCTCGCGGAGGGGAAGGAGAGGAAAACAGAAAAACGGGCTGGGCCTGCGCGAGGAAAAGAAAAAGAAAGAAAAGAGAAGCGGGATGGGCCGCGCGGAGGGGGAAAAAGAAAAAAAAGAAAGGACCGGGCCGGGGGCCCGCGCGCGGAAAGAAACGGGCCGGGTTGGCCCGCGCGCGGAAAGAAACGGGCCGGGTTGGCCCGGCCCCGTCCGATTCGATTTTTTTTTTAAAATTTTAATTAATATTTACTCTAATAGCCATATTAATGCAAATGTGCCTAATTCTATATGCAATGCGTTTTAAATTGAAATATTTTTTTGCTTAGGAATTAAGGACATTAATTCCTAAATTTTTGTGTAATTAATTTTGGGCAAATTAAAAATAGGTGTCTACAGCTGCCCCTCTTTGAAGGTGAGCTCGCAGAGATTGAGCTCGTAGAGGTTACATTCAAAGATAAAATGACACCTAAATTTGACCCATGCATGCTCAATGAATATTGTTTTTGGTGAGACTGTGAGTCTCATTTTTATGATGCAATATAAGATGATACATGCTAAAGCAAATAAAAACGTACCTGAGGCTACTTACCTTGCTGAAGGGTAGAGTAATTCCAGACAGTTGATATTGTGTGTCGAGGACCCGAACCTGTCTTCGGTCGCCTCGACGAAAAAAATGGTTTGTCTAGGACCCGAACCTTTCTTCGGTCGCCTTGACGGGGATTGTTGTTGTCTAGGACCCGAACCTTTCTTCGGTCGCCTTGACTGGGGAAATCGCTTGCCTAGGACCTGAACCTTTCTTCGGTCGCCTTGACTGGATTTCGTTTGTCTCGGACCCGAATCTACCTTCGGTTGCCGTGACTGGGGAAACCATTTGCCTAGGACCCGAACCTTTCTTCGGTCGCCTTGACTGGATTTCGATTGTCCGTCTAGGACCCGAACCTTTCTTCGGTCGCCTTGACTGTCTGGATTTTGTCGGTCTAGGACCCGAACCTATCTTCGGTCGCCTTGACTGACTGGATTTTGTACGTCTAGGACCCGAACCTTTCTTCGGTCGCCTTGACTGACTATTTGTCAAAGTACTTGGAGATTCTTGCCCAAGGATTTGACGATTTGCCTGGTGGGTCCTCGCCAGCAGGTCTTGAAAAGGCTCAAACGATGAGCACCTGGGGGTCCTCGCCCTAGGATTTGATGTATCATCTGCTGAATACCCGACCTTTTTCGGGGCATCTCTTTTGGGATGATAGTGAGGGCTTCTCCAGCGCCCGAATTTTTATGTTCTATCACTGGGGATTAGAACTCTGAGCTGTCAAAAATGATTAGCGCAAGCATGCATGCATTGATCAAGAATAGACAAGTTAGGCTATTCTAGAATGTGTATTTGAAAATTCACGCATGATGATTTTGCCATGTTTGCATCACCAAAAATCCATCGAGGGTCAATTCAGACAATTTTCGCTCGCGACTTGGACTTCTCGAGACGCTGAACGAGGGACCTTCAGTCAGAAAGGACTTTCTACTCGCTCTCATTGAAAAGGGTTGTTTGTCCCGTCCATTAATGCGGGAACATTGAAAATACTCAATCTGACCTCTATCATATCAACAAGGGTCTGAGTTTTCTCGCAAGCGGTACGACACTGCCAATCTGAAAGGTCTTCTTCAGGGTCGTAACGTAGGCTTGGTCAATGGCTTAACAAAGGTGACTGTTCAAGTCAAGGCCATGAAAGAAAGTATTTTGCAATTATCTTCAGGTTTACAAGTCAAGAATCCTGCAAAAGAGATAAGTAGTCTTGCTCGCACTTCTTCGAGCGGTGTTTATAAACATTTGAAATTTCACGTTAAATCAATTGCCCTAGTCAGAAGAGACTTCCTGAGGGACGTAACGTGATTTGGTTCACAGGTTGAGAAACGAAATGATCGTTAGGCTAAAAAATGTGTGTGAGGGTAAAAAATTGGTGATCATCTAGCATTGTCACCAGTCTTCTTTTCCGCCGTCAGGATTTTTCTGGCAAACTCCCTGGGTAATCCTGTGTTTTAGCATCTTTGACAACTTTTTCTTGAGGAGCTTATGCGTCAAGCATTTTCCTGGATACCATTCTATCTTTGTCCCAATTGCTTTCTCAAGAATAGGTTCATCTTCGTTTGTCATGTGGCAGATCTTTGCCAAGACAAAGTTCCTAAAGTAGGAATTTACATCGAAGAAGAACTCAAGTTTAAACCCTTTGGGGTCATCTATTCTACACCACTTAATGTCTTTGGGATATTTGAGAGCGCTTTCATCACGCTCAGAAATCTCCATTCATGGGCATTGGCCTTGCTTTTACCAGGCACACTGCTTTTTCATGCCCCCAATTTTCAGCATTTTTTTGTTGGGACTAGCTTAAACAAATTTGAAGTCTTCATCTTGACTCGATGCTTTGGCCCCTGATGCTCAAATTGTGGTGACTTTTGCCTTGCCCCAGCGTAGGGGATGATCACCAACTGGGTTTGTATGAAATGAAATCGCCGGCTCAATTGGGCTAGCAAATGATATAAGTGTATGGGATAGAAAAAGAATTGCTCTTCGTCATCCTAGGGCACTTAAATTATCGTGAGAGTTCATCTGCAATAAAAACACTCAAAGATTAATGCAAGTGAGAGCAAGAAAACTTCTATTCATCTTTTCACCTTGTGCGAGCTGTTACAGTTGATGATGATAGAAAATTTTAGATATTACAAACTCCTCATCCATCTTAGTGAAAACATCGCTGTTATCAATAAGATATTGTCATTTTGGACAGGCTTTAGTTTGCTGCTCCTCTCTTGACAAAGCCCTCTTAGCCTCGACCATCCGGCTGTCAATGGTGTGCTTGTCTTGGAGGGCTCTGTCGAGGATCGCCAGACCTCAAGTTGCCCCAATGTGGGGGTGGTTCTTGACAGGGTTGATTTAAAAGAAACCACTAAGTGTATGGGCTCAAATGGTTAAGCAAAGGATTAGTTGTAGTGTATGGGGCAGAGAAATGAGCTGCCTCTCGTCATTTTGGCTATCGTACCTTATGCGAGAAATCCCTTTACCTTGTAGAAATGAAACCTTTTCGCTCATCTTGCAAGGGTTTGGTACTTGAGAATGTGTATAAATCAAGGATTGCCTCTCATCATCCCGACACACCTCGTTCAACACCTCGGAGCAGTTCGACACCATTCGTCGAATTGTCAAAGTTTTCTCAGGGAATTGGTGAATTAAACAGGTAAAATTACCATGCAAAATTATTTTCCACGTAATGCATTTGAGGAAGAAAATAGTATCGATTCTCTTTGATTATTTCTTCCTTCTTGTTTCTTTCTACTCTTATGAGAAGAGTTTTTTTAGGGAAAGAGATACTTACCTATGCTGCTATAGTAGAGCAAACCTGCAAGGTAATAAGGAAAACAGTGTTAATGAACAGTTCTTTGAGGGATAGGAATTGGAAACGATACAACATTACCCTTCGTGAATCCCTTCATTTGAAATTAAATCGGTAACTCCTTGAGTTTTCTCGGATGTTGATAATTCCCTTCTGACAAAAACATGAGTTTATGTTAGGAATGAGGCGATTGAGGGTAAATTGAGAACGATACAAATTACCCTTTTTCCATTTTGCCTTCAAAGCTAGCAGAGTCTTTTCTACTCTTTACTTTGTTCAGCCTTCTCTGACTCAATCTGCTCCTCCATACTCTTGGTCTCGAAGCTCGAATGAAATCCTCTATTATTAGGGATGCTTCCAAACAGAGAGTTCTATTGTCAGGGCATGTTGTGTCAATGCGGCTCCGGTATGTTGAGGAGTTTCTCGGGAATCATATGATTCCTGACAGGCACAGGGCATGCGCAATTGCTTGCATGGGGAGCTTCGCGGCAAAGCTAATCTCTACTTTAAAGGTCTTTGACGGGCATGGACGTGACCACCATCGAGGCTTCTGTGGTTGTCAAGATTGGCTCCGACGCCATTTTGCCATATGCGAAGTCCTTTCCAGGTTTGATCCGCCGACAGGAGTGTTCCTATCAAGAACTTTTCTGCCAATTCCCTTGTTATCAATTGAGACATAAAAGTTATTTCAAGGATAGTACTTCTTCACAGCATCCGAGTTGACCGGGTTGGAGAATTGGCGTCCATCCATTTCAGTCAGAATCAAAGCCCCTCCAGGAAGTGTCCTTTTCACGACATAGGGACCCTTGTAGTTTGGAGCGAACTTACCTCCAAGCTCGGGAGGTAGCGGTAGCACTTTTCTTAGGACAAGATCGCCTGCTTCAAAGCGTCTGGGGCGTACCTTCCGATTGAAGGATCTAGCTATCCTCTGTTGATAGCATTGTCCATGACAAAGAGCCTTCAGCCGCTTTTCATCAATCATATTCAGCTGCTCCAATCTTTGCTGCTTCCATTCTGCATCAGATAGTTTCACTTGGGACAATACCCGAAGTGAGGGAATTTCTACCTCCACAGGCAAGACTGCTTCCATGCCATACACCAAAGAAAAAGGGGTTGCCCCGGTAGATGTCCGAATTGATGTTCGGTAGGCCATTAATGCGAAAGGCAATCTTTCGTGCCAGTTTCGGTAGTTTTCAGCGGTTTTGGCCAAGATCTTCTTGATATTTTTATTAGCAGCCTCAACAGCTCCGTTCATTTGGGGACGGTAAGGAGACGAATTCAGATGGCGGATTTTGAATTTGCTAAGTAAATCATCAACAATCTTATTATTTAAATTCGTCCCATTATCTGTAACGATGGCTTCAGGGATGCCATAACGGGCGATTATATCTCGCTTGATGAATTTCATCACATTCCGAGCAGTGACATTGGCATATGATGCGGCCTCGATCCATTTGGAAAAATAATCAATTGCGACCAAGATAAAGCGATGTCCATTTGATGCTTTCGGATTAATTGGGCCGATTACATCGATGCCCCACATTGAAAATGGCCATGACTCAGACAATTGATGTAATTCAGTTGGAGGAGTATTTATCTTGTTTCCATGGATCTGACAACGGTAACAATTTCGAACGTGTCGGATGCAGTCACTTTCTAAGGAAAGCCAATAATAACCTAGTCTCGTTATTTTTCTAGCTAACATGTGTCCATTCATGTGTGGACCACATATTCCTTCATGCAATTCTTGCAGAATCCGCGTTGCTTCTGTCGCATTCACGCATCTTAGCAGAACAGAGTCATAGGACCTTTTGTACAAATTCTCACCATTGACGAAGAACTTCGTCGCCATCTTCATTATATACCTTCTGTCCGCAGAGCTAATTCCTTCAGGGAACTGCTGTTCCTTGATGTAGTTCATGATATCGTAATACCATGGTTTACCGTCGGGCTCCTCGGTCACGGTCATGCAATGGGCTGATTTGGTCAAGACTTCAATCTTCAGAGGTTCTATTTCCAATCCATTGGTAACCTGCAACATGGATGATAACGTGGCCAGTGCATCGGCAAATTGGTTATGAGATCTAGGCAGGTAGTCAAACGAGATCTCGTCAAATTCTGAAACCAATTCTTCCAGATAATCATGATAGGGTACGAGTTTAGCATCCCTAGTCCTCCATTCACCCACAGTCTGGAGTATGATTAAGGCAGAATCGCCGAACACCTTCAGTTTGGATATTTTCATATCAATTGCTGCTTGTAGACCGAGAATACACGCTTCATACTCGGCTATATTGTTGGTGCAAGGAAACACCAATTTCGCGGCCACAGGATAATGTTGCCCATCTGGGGATATCAAAACTGCCCCGGTGCCAGAGCCAGACAGGTTTACTGCTCCATCGAAGAACATGGTCCATGGGTGTTCCTCTGTTGATAAAATGCGATCATTTGGAATATCGTCTTCATATGTTTCCCCAGGACATTCAGCCAACATATCAGCGATCACCCGACCTTTTACTGACTTTTGCGATGACGTTTGGACATCAAATTCTGAAATTAGAATTTGCCATTTGGCTAATTTTCCCACTAACGTCGGCCGGTTAAGCAAATACCGGATAGGGTCGTTTTCAGTCACGAGGAACGTCTGGTGGTGCAAAGTATATTGTCGGAGCCTATGCAACACCCATACCAATGCGACACATGTTTTCTCTGATTCGGAATAATTCTGTTCCGAGCTGGTGAATTTCTTACTCAGATAATAGATGGCTCGTTCTTTTCCATCGTCGGGATGGCTTTGGGCCAATAGGGCTCCTAACGATTCATTGTGAATCGTTAAATAGAGAGTTAGAGGATACCCCGGGATAGGTGGAACTAGGACCGGGGGACTCATCAAATACTGCTTCAGCTTTTCGAATGCTTCCCGACAGTCTTCATCCCAGCTGATTTGAGCGCCTTTCTTGAGGAGTTTGAAGAAAGGCCGTGCAGTCTCAGAGAGTTGGGAGATGAATCGAGCAATGTAGTTTAACCTTCCCAAAAGGCTTCTGACCTCCTTTACTGTGGACGGGGGTTGCAATTCACATATTGCTTTGACTTTCGAGGGGTCAACCTCAATCCCCTTGCTACTCACGATGAATCCGAGTAACTTACCAGAGGTTGCCCCGAAAATGCACTTCGCAGGATTCAGGCGTAATTTGAACTCACGCAACCGGCTAAATAGCTTTTTTAAGGCTTCAATGTGGTCTCCTCCGTACCTAGTCTTGGCGATCATGTCGTCGACATAGACTTCAATTTCTTTGTGCATTAGGTCATGAAAAAGAGCGACCATAGCACGTTGGTACGTTGCCCCGGCATTCTTTAAACCAAAAGGCATAACCCTATAGTGAAAGGTCCCCCAAGGAGTGATGAACGCCGTCTTCTCCTTGTCTTCATCGTTCATCCTTATCTGATTGTACCCAGAGAATCCATCCATGAAAGAAAATAGTTCGAATCCAGCAGTGCTATCCACAAGGACATCTATGTGTGGAAGCGGAAAGTCGTCTTTTGGACTGGCTTTATTCAAGTCGCGATAATCAACGCAAACTCGAATTCGACCATCTTTTTTCTTCACTGGGACAATATTTGCTACCCAATCAGGGTATTGGGAAACCTCAATGAACCCTACTTTCAACAACTTCATTACTTCTTCTTCGATCTTTTTTGACAGCTCGGGTTTAGTCCTTCGTAACCTTTGCTTTTTGGGAGGCATGTCGGGATTAGTAGGCAAGCTGTGCTCGACAATTCGAGGGTCTAATCCTGGCATATCGGAATAGGACCATGCGAAGACGTCTTGATACTCTTTGAGGAGAGCAATCAAACGTAAGGCTTTCTCTTCAGGAAGGCTGACCCCGATCTTCACTTCTTTTGGATCCTGGGTACTACCTAAATTGACGGTAACAGTATCTTCGATTGTAAGGGGTTTGATTTGTTCATATTGCTCCCAATTTCTTTGGATTTCAGCAGGGTCATCGCTTGAATCGTCAGAATCGCTGCTGTCAGTATTTACATCACCGGGCTGGACCTCACTAATTCCCTCGCAAGTCGCAAGATTATGCCTGAAACACAGGGTAAATTAATCAGAAAGACAAATGGGGATATGGACTTTTCATTGGCCTTTTCCACTTAAAACATTAAGAAATCGTGAAACGTTTTTTTTTTATTTTTGAAAGAATTTCGAAACGAGGAAGCATGAGATAGCCCGGGCCTCAGAATATTTTCCTTTCCATGGCAGGATATCATCAATGGGCCGGTTTGGCATACTACCTCACGCCCTCAAAACGTTATTTATTTACAATACTGACTTACAACTTTAAACAAGGGAGGGTTTTAAAAAGACATTTCCTTCAGTAGAAATGACAACAAAAAACAAAACACAAAGATAGTCCCTTTTCTAGGGATTCATGCAGAAAGGATGAGAGGAAATCTACTCAAGCGGGCCTGCGCCCATTCCCTCCACTGGTTCTTCGTCTATTGCGCCGACGAAGAAATCTTCGAAATCATCATTCCAGGAATCTAGCTCATCGGCTCTTCTCTTCATTAGTGTCAGCTTTTCCATGTTGTCCCATCCACCATAAACGCTGTTCTGTTGGTCTTCATAAAAACTTGATGGCATCTGGTAGTCAACATAATAGTCGAACTTACCACTGGGCTGGCCCAGGGTATCCATAATTTTCTTTCCCTTGCGTGCCTTATTAGAAAGCTTAGGGGCAGCGTCACGAAGGTTAGGTACCACCAAAAGATCATCTTCACAATGACATAACCACGGGGCACGAAAAGTAAATACCCTAGCATCCAGTAGGTCTTGAATTCTATTCTTCAGAGCATCACAATCATCCAGCGAGTATCCGACCTCTCCTGAATGAAAGTCACAAGACCTGGAGGGATCATAGTTAATGAAGTATTCAGGAGTAGGGTGTTTTGGCCTCCTTGTGATCAGTCCCTTCTGCAAAAGAATAGGGAATATCACATCCATGGATTTGGGAACTGGCGAATATCGTCTCACATTGCCTTGCCACTGTAGGAGCTGGACATTTCGCCAAATCATGTCGGAAAGGGCCCCCAGCGGCGGGTTTTCTTCGGGATGATTTACTTGGGTCACCTGCTCATGATCGGGAAGCGGTAGTAACACGTCTGAGATTCGGGCAATGACATCTATTAAGGGGGTAAGCAAATCTCGCAACTCGCCTAACTGATACTGTAAACGTGCAAGCAACTCAGGTGGATTGGCACTCGTTTCTGAAGTCGAATCTTCGTGTATGGCTCCTATAAAGATGCTGTCAAATAAGGTGACCACACTATCCAGCGTTTCTTCTCGTCCACAATCTTCCTTAATCGGTAGCTTGTCTGGGTTCCGATGTCGATCAACAGCGGCATTTACAGGAAGTGACGAGGAGCTTGGCTGACTTGAACATTTGACAGGATGCTTGAACCCATCACTGGATTGTCTTGAGAGGTCAAGATAAATTTTTTCATCCTGCAATAGCCTAGCAGGTGGCGGAAAAGTTTCCCGGATATGGGGAAGTGGCAAACCAACTTGACCCGTCGTGTGCCCTTTGTTGGCCTGTGGGTTTCCTCCGCGATACCCTAGACCAGCTGTACGGTGATTCTTGGTAGCCTGGACAGGTTCTCGAATGCCCCGGCCTCCTCTGCCGAGTCCCTGGCCTAGGGTGAAACCATTCCCAACCATGACCTTCCCTACCATGATTGAGGCTATGGACATATCAGGGACAGGGAAAGAATTTCCTCGATACCCGTGAACAGTTGAAACGAGTTCGATGGACTGATAGCTGGATTCCACCTTGCCACTTGGTTCGACGTATGGGATGGCAGTTTCTTGGTAGATCCGGTGATCTTCCTCTCCAAGAACTGTGATCAATTTCCCTTGGACTACGAACTTTACACTTTGGTGAAGACTTGAAGGTATAGCTCCAGCAGAGTGAATCCAGGGATGGCCCAACAGAAAACTAAAAGCAGTGGGGATGTCCATTACTTGAAACAGAATATTGAATACTGTTGGGCCAATTTGGACATCAAGATCAATTTCACCCACAGTGTCTTTCTTCATTCCATCGAACGCTCGAACGGATGTCTTGGAGGTGCGGAGTTTAGTCATGTCCACGTTAAGGCGGTGCAAGGTTGCCAACGGGCAAATATTCAACGCAGACCCATTGTCTATCAGAACTCGAGCTACGTGGGCATTTCTACATTTAACGGAAATGTAGAGGCCCTTAGTGTGTCCCCTTCCTTCAGCGGGAAATTCCTCTTCTGAAAACGTTATCTGATCCTTCAAGAGGATAGACCCGACGAATGCTTCCAGCTTGTCATGCTCAATCATTTCTGGTACGTTTACTTCACTAAGTACCTTCATAAGAGCTTTCTGATGTTTCACAGACGTTTGGAGCAGCTCTAACAGAGAAATCTGGGCAGGCAATTTACGTAATTGATCCACGACATTATATTCACTGGCCTTGACAATGGCCAGGAATTCTTTGGCTTCTTCATCGGTGACAGGGTTTGGAGGCTGGGTGTTGGCTTGGGCATACGTTCGTCCAGACCTGGTGATTAGATCCACATCCAAGTCGTAGGACCAAGGGACAGCTTTGTCATTTTCGTACCGGTAGGGCTGAGGTATTTCGATCACTATTTGCTCTGTGGGTAGGGGTATCTCAATTATCAGCTCCTCCTCCTCGTCTGGGTTGTCGGACAAGGGGTCGTTCACTAGTGTGGGGGTGGATTCACTCGTTTCGGCATTCAATGTTGAGAGTTCTTTGTCCCAGTCGATGATGACTTTAGAGATGGTGGCTACTATGCCGGTACGGTTGGCATACACGATCAGACCTGCTTTCACCATGCTGGTAACCCTTTCTTTCATTAGGGACAAAGGCAGTACTTCACCAGTAGGATAATACTCTGCTTTCACTAGGGCGTTATAAATATCAACAACGTATACCCTCTCACTCTTGATTCGACTAGCATAAAAAGCGGATATGGCATTGATTCTGTTTTCATGTTCGGGTAAGGGGTTGCTTTGGACATTTGGTTTTGGCGTTTGGAAAGAAAAAGCTTTGGTGTCGAGCAAGTTTTGGATTCGGTGTTTAAGAGTATAACAGTCATCTGTCGAATGCCCTACCTCGCCCATATGATAGTCACATTTTTTGGACGGATCATAGTTCGAAAAGCTTTCCGAGTTGGGTCGTTTTGGTTCAGTAGAAAGCAAGTTTTTCTTACGGAGTATGGCTAGGACTTGGGAAGGGGATCCAGGCAATGGAGTGAATTGCCTTTTCTTATATTGTCTGGAGGGCTTACGGCTTGAGGTCGGGTGCTGCTCGCTGTTCACTTGGACTATCCGGGGAGGATGAACAGTCTGGGTATATGCAACGTTCCCATCCGTCAGGGGCTCTTTCTCTTTTCGCGTGCTGGGTCTCCTGCTTATGGAAGAGGGGTCTGTAAACCATCCGTCACGCAAACCCATTTCAATTCGTTCACCCACAGGAACAAGACGATTAAGGGACTCAGCGGTGGCACCAACTAGGCGGTGTCTGTATTCGTACGGAAGGGACTTTATGAACAACTTCACTTGTTCATGGTCAGTGAGTTGTGGGGTAACCTGGGCGGCCAAATTTCTCCATCTGGTAGCATACTCCTTGAAGGACTCATTCTTCTTCTTTTCAGTGCGTTCCAGATTGTCACGAGTAAAGGTGACATCGAGGTTGAACTGATAATGCTTGAGGAATGCATCAGCAGCATCATCCCAAGACTTGAAAGCATCCACGTCCTTCGACATATACCATGTTAAGGCTGGACCCGTCAAACTGGCCTGAAAGGTTTGAATCATAAGAGGTTCATTTTCAACGTACTGGGTCATCCGCACATGATACATGTGCAAATGGTGTCTGGGGCATGAGGTACCGTCATACTTCTCGAAATCCGGCATTTTGAACTTTTCTGGTACTTTGACCCATTTATATATGGACAGGTCAAGTAGTACAGTATTCTGCGGGCCTTGTAGTTGTTTCAGCATCTCCTCGACTTTTGCAAGGCGTTTGTCATGCTCTGTCATTGATGCAACTTCAGGTTCAGGCTTCCTGACAGCAAGGGGAAGCGGATCGTCCTCTAGCGGAGGCATTTTGTTGTCGCTGGCAGAGGCTTTGTCTTTTCCAGTGGACGGTGGTGGTAGCACTACCTCAATTGCTGCAGGGGTGGGCGTAAGCTTGTTCTGAATAGATTCCACTTGCTTTGTGAGATTTTGGATCGCGTTGACAACCATCTTCATCTCGTCCTCCATATTATTGAAACGGACGTTTTCTTCGGCCATTTTTTATAACCACCTGGGAAAACGTTGAAATGAATAAGTATAATGCTTAATAAATAATTATTTTATGACTTAGTCATATTATTATTGTATAATTTATTTATTTGCAAAGAAAAAACGAGAAAAAGGTTTTTATTAATATCAACATTACAAACGGCGTCCCCGGGATTCGAACCCCGGTCGCCTCGGACCCTAAGGCTTCACCCCCGGATACCACTGGGCCAAAGGCCGCGGTGGTGTCTTAAAGGGGCCAAAAAATTCATTTAAAGCATGAAAAACGGCCCGAGCTATATTAACATTAGTATAACCCAAAAACATTTTTACAAAAGAAAATCAAAAACCCCTAAACATAATTACTAAAAAACATAAAATACATGGGCTTTTAAAAAAAATGCCCCTCCGGGATGCTCATTCTACAAACGATGGGGAAGCTGCAGTCTCTCGGAGCCGCTTATTTTCACGGACAAGCTCCGCAATAAGCGTATCCCTCGTCTCCACAGTCCTTTCAAGATTGTCAATCTGTGTTTGGCGACTGGGCTTATTGGTTACATCCGGGACTTTCGGTTGTAGTTCGGCTGGAATTTGGTGATGTAAAATGTAGAATAGGGAAGCATGGTGGATCTTTTCCTGTCCTTTCAATAGTCTGGGCACGAGAATGTTCTCAGGCTGACACTCAGTCCACACCCTCTGGATGGCGTGAATTTCTTCGGCATAATTGTAGTTCGATCGGGTGAATCGAACCCGAAACGGGTCTGTTTTAAGAGTCGGTGGGGTCTCCTGAAGGGCCCTGTACTGACGGGCTACCCGGTAGGGATAATATGAAGTGGCAACTGATAACCCAAGTAACGGGACAGGGTTGTGAAACTGGTGAGCAAACCGAGCCTGACCCTCGTGGAACCATTTGGCGTGCCATAAGAAAGCTTGGAATCGGGGTCTTTCAAAAAGTTTACCCAAGTGGAGTAATCCTTACGAGGAGAATTATTTTTTAAGACTTCAAATCTTTGTATCGGATGCATAAAATCATCGACTTCAAAAAGCTGCATGAGGTGCCCAAATCCTCTCAAATGAGATAAAAACCAGATTTGCAAAATTTCTGGGGCGGCCCGCATGATTTTATCATCATTTTGTTTAAAACAGTTTAGAGATAAAAACGTTTCTGCTAGAACCGAATTGACATAACCTGAACCGGTGCAAATTTGTTTGGCCACATACGCAATGGAGGGGTTTATGGAGTTCCTGCGGTGGGGAAAAATAACACATCCGACAAAAGCAAGGATGAAAATCTTAGCTTTTTGGCTCATGGGTTGACTTTCAAAACATTTATTTAAGAAAAACCAAGGGCAGGCATTACAATAAGATTTAATAACTTTTTTCACAGTATCGCTATTAGTTCGCAAAAACTGGGATAATTCAGGTAGAGGGGACGCGCTCAAAAGTGGTTTGATGAGCTCAGATCCCAAAGGCTTTCCGATGACAACACTATATTCTTCCAGAGTCGGGGTCATCTCAAACTTACCAAATATGAAAGTGGATGTTTGTGGGCACCAGAAATGGGCTAATGCTTGCATCATGCTAGAATGGATATTGATTTTGAGTAATGGAAGTAGGCGACCAATTCTGGCTTTGACATACTGTCGGCCATTTTGATCGAGTTGGTCCCACCATGCCAGAAGTTCTTTTTTAGGAGCAGGGGCGAATTGGACATCAGCTCTTCCCATCGTGTATAGAATGCGATCGACGGGGGCCTAAAAATAACAAATCAAATGTATAAGTAGGCCAATATAAAAAAAAATGAGAAGGGATAGAATGTATACCTTTCCTTGAATCATGGCAATCACAACAACATGCACATGAGAAGTGAGGTTCGATTTCTATCTAGATTGGCTCAGCAAAATGAAATTAAAAGGGTGCCTGACCGTCGCAGTCTCGCGTTGGTGTCAAGTCCTTTTAACATCGGCCAAATCGAAAGGAATATCTTATAGTCACGCAAATAGCGGCTAAAGATATTTCTTTGCGATTTTTTAGAAATAAATTTCGGGGAAAAGAAAATCAACCTCTACATCGCGGGCTCGCGTTCGAGGTCGTATCTTTCTTAACACCATCCTAAAAAATCCTATTGCGGCCCAGGTCCGGCAGCGTGGTTGTGTGTGCAACAGTGTAGTGCTAATTCATTAAAGCATGCACAACAATTTATAAACAACCAACTTAAACCTGCAAAAACAAATAACACCCTAATGTCAGGATCATACCTGGAGTCCTTGCTGCCAAATAAAAATTATTTTGAACAGGATAAAAATTTTGGCCTAAGTCCACTTTTTTTTAAAAAAAAAAAAAATCTCTTTCCCCAGTGGAGTCGCCAGACTGTCGCGACCGAACTCTCCCGAGTCTTTTCATCGGACGACATGCAAAAAGAAGGAGGGTTCGCCTGGTACGTGCTAAGTCTAGGTTCAGGACTTAACTCGGGCTCTCCCAAGCCCATACCATATCGCGACTTAGGGTTTAAGTTTTAACATGCATATGGTTTATACCAAGGAGTCGCCACTAATCAATTTGGGGTAGGTCGATTAGAAACCCAAATAGGGTGATGGGAGAATCACCCTATTCCTACGGACCAGAGATTAACTGGGTTCGGGGACTTGATTACATTAGTTAAATAACTAATGCCCTTTCGGTACCTTTCTACCCTGTTCATTTCATGAAAACATTTGTCAGGCAATTTGGATTGATTTTAGGACCTTTCTCCTAACATGTGAGGCGATCAAGCGAGTGCATAATCAGAAATGATTAGCAGTCAGGAACACAATAATTTATACAACCTAAGGTTCTAACCTTAACTAAGTCAGATGACATACAAAACATAACAGCTCATGCAATTGTATTAAAAACATGCATAACAACGCAATGTAATAAAAACAACATACAAAGTACTAACACAACCTCAGGTTTGTCTAATTTAAACAAGACAATAACATGCATAATAATATAACAATGGATTAAAACACTTAGATAACCCACATAATAAAAAAAAAACTTTTCTTAAAATTTTTTTTTGAATTTTTTTTTTTCGGAAAAAAAAAATAATAATACAGAAGAAAATAAAATTTTTTTTAAATTTTTTTAAATTTTTTAAATTTTATTATTTTTAAAATTTTTTTTTAAAATAAAATAAGATAAAATAAAATAAAATAAAATGAAACCGGGTCGGGCTACGTATCCGGGTTGGCCCGGTCCGACCCGGGTCAACGGATCCGACCCGGTTCGTTGACCCGGGTCGGATTAGTTAAACCGGATCGGTTAAACCGACCCGGGTCAACGGATCCGACCCGGTCATTGACCGGGTCGGGTCGGCTGAACCGGGTCAGGCCAAACCGAATGAGTGTAGTCACCGGCGAGGCCGGAAATCGGCCTTTCGCCGGCGGGCCCAGACCGGCGCCACCCCCACTTCGACTCCTGGAACCAAAACCAGACCTCTCCACCTTCTGGGGTCACCGTTCGACCGCCGTTCGTCGGCCGGCGACCAAAACAAAAACCGGCTTCATTGAGGTTTTTTGTCGAACAGGTGGGGGGCGTGATGAAAAACTGGAGATTCTAACCTCCTCCGGCGAGCCGGTCGACTCTGATGACTTACCTCATCCACGACGGCGACACACAGACAGCAGGGAACGACGGTATGGGCCGGGACTCGCGCGAAATGGCCGGTGCGAGTCCCGGCCAAATCCGGAGCAAAAACAGGGGAAGACAGAGCAGCTTGGACCGGGGGACGACTCACCGTCGACGGTGCGATCTGAAAGGCTTCCGGCTGACCAGGGGGCGACGGAGACGCGACTGAGGACCTGTAAAACGAATCACTCTCCTCTCTTTCTCTCTGTTTTCTCTCACTCTCTCTGTTTCTCTGTTTCTCTCCCGATTTTTCCGACCGGCGTCTCTCTCTCTTTCTGGCCTTTTATAGGCGGCGTCCCCCGGCTTCGTTACGTCGGCAATGACGACGGCCTGCACCGGCCTACGCCGACGAGGACTTTTGTGGCCATTGTAGGCCAGTGCAGGGAGGGGGCTCTGACGGTGAAGCAGAACAGGGAGCTGAGAGGGAGGAGGGGATAAGAGCAGCCGGGAAAACGGGGAGGACGGGACTGGCAATTAATGCCAGTCCCGTCGGCGTGCTCTCTTGGCCTTCCTCTGGCCAGATAGCGACGGCGAGGAGCGGCGCCGCCGTGCGTCGGCGTGACGTCGTGAGCAGGGGAGAACAGAGGAGAAGAAAGCGACCGGCGCGAGGGGAAGGGAAGGAAGGAGAAGGGCTGGGCCGGGCCAGGCCCAGCTCGCGGAGGGGAAGGAGAGGAAAACAGAAAAACGGGCTGGGCCCGCGCGAGGAAAAGAAAAAGAAAGAAAAGAGAAGCGGGCTGGGCCGCGCGGAGGGGGAAAAAGAAAAAAAAGAAGGGACCGGGCCGGGGGCCCGCGCGCGGAAAGAAACGGGCTGGGTTGGCCCGCGCGCGGAAAGAAAAGGGCCGGGTTGGCCCGGCCCCGTCCGATTCGATTTTTTTTTTTAAATTTTAATTAATATTTACTCTAATAGCCATATTAATGCAAATGTGCCTAATTCTATATGCAATGCGTTTTAAATTGAAATATTTTTTTGCTTAGGAATTAAGGACATTAATTCCTAAATTTTTGTGTAATTAATTTTGGGCAAATTAAAAATAGGTGTCTACACTTTGGAATGGAAACTTTGCCTATTTGAGCATAGAGAAACGATAAAAGGACAAATATATTCTGATTCACCTCCCTGAGACAGACATAAAATCTTGTTTTTGTTTTGTTCCTAGTATTTATTAAGTGATTTTTTCAAGAATCACCCATAATCACTGTTCTTGGATGTCAACCAGAAATCGATAGTACTAATGTGTTTGCAATAAGTTGGCGGATTTGTCAATGCCAACCATAGTCAAAACTACTTGTCACACAAGCAAAAGATGGTGTGTTGAATTCCAATAAAAAATGGTGAAAAATATCTTCCCGTTGTTACTTGAGAGAATATATTATAAATCTAAACCTAAAGATAATGTGATTGAGAGAATCAATTATAATACATGAAAAATATATATTTTAGTGGGTCCAATAGATTTTTGTAATATGATCAATTCGATCTAATAGATCTAATCCCATAATCTACATAGCCTAATATCACTCTTTTTTCGTGGCACAACGAACACGTGGAACCCTAATCTTAAAAGGCCGCACTGCTTGCTCCTCCATCTTTGACCATTTAAGCTCGTCATCATCGTCCCAGCGTTGCATGCTTTCTCCTTAATAGCGTGGTCAATTAAAACACGAGAATTGAATCGCGTTTCTAAACTTTGCTTCTGGGATTTTCTTTGGCCCCTTGATGGAAAAAACGAAGGCGTTAGGCAGGATCAGAATAGATGCGGGAAGAGGCAGCAGCAGCCGCAGGAGATTTGAGGCGGCTGGTCTGGTCTGGTCATCCTATCGGTGAAGAACGTTTAAGAAGAGGGTCAAACAATGGAAGGTATTGTGTAGTGCAGGTTTTTATTTTTTTGATATCCGCTGCATCCGCTAGTCTTCGGGAGTTCGTCAGGAGCTTGACTGTTTATTTACATACCTGCACGTGATGATTGTAGGTGGTGGCTCTGGCAAAACTCTACTCAAAAGCTTTTGTTTCCATTAAAGATGGAATGCAAGTGGACGATACTCCTACTCTATTTTCGGAAAAGAGCGGATTTTTTTTTGTGTCAAAAAGTTATTGCAAAAACAAAGTCATCGATCATATGATTCTTCAGTAAATTAATGGTAACATACGGACACATTTATGAACTTACCAAACCTTTTTGAAAGTTTGTAAATGATCGAATTTTCTTTTTCTTTTACCAACTTTTCCTCGCCTTTCTTATTACGGCCTTGAATTTACCAGTTTTATATGAATTTATTATATTTGAGTGATTTATCATCTTTTTTTTTTGTTTTACTATATACCACTAACTAGTTTTGGGTTACCCACTCTTATTTTTCATTTACCAATGTATATTTGCTTTCCTTTAATTTATCAAATTTTATTATCGTTTACTAACTTTTATTTGTCATTGTTACATGTGTCTTGAATTTATCGACTTTTATAAGAACTTACCAACCTTTATTCGCGTGACTTACTAGCTTTTCTCCCATTAGGTTAGTAGCTAATTTTGGTTTATCAACTCTAATTTGAGTTATTTACCCATATTTATATTTTTAAAATGTACCACCATTCCTTTTAAGTCACCAACTTTTCATTACCTTACTTTTCAACCCGTTAAATATACTAGCAATTTAGAAATTAGCAATTGTAATTAGAGTAATTCTTCCGATCAAATTACTAACTAGTTTTACATTACCAATGCTTATTTTAGTTAGTTAGTGACCATTACTTGGCTTTTTCTTAAATAAAATACTTTTCTTAACTTTGACAAAAGAACTTCTCTTATTTGTTACAAACTTTTATTTAGCTTTCTGATTAATGCCTTAATTTATCATATATTATATGAAATTATGAGCATTTATTTCCAACTTTTATTCGATTAAGGTACTATCGAATTTGGGTTACCAACTTATTCGAGTTGATTACCAACATTCATTTGTTTTTCTTAAATTAACGACTTTTCTTTTGAGTCATCACTTTTTTATTTGCCTTACTTACCAACTTTTTAAGTTTATAAACTCTTTTAGAAATTACAAACCTCAATTAGAGTATTTACCAACTTTTTTCTAATTAAGTTACTAACTACTTTTGTACTCCAACTCTTATCTGAGTTAATCATCAATTTTTGTTTATTTTTTTTTAAATTCCCAACTTCTCTTTTCTTTGATAAAAAAAACTTCTCTTATTGTTTATTAATTTTTTTACATTTCTTACCAACGATTTAAATTTGTAGATTACTATATAAAATTACCAACCTTTATCTGTATGACTAACCAACTTTCGCGAATTGAGTTTCTATCTAATTTTAGGTTTCTAACTCCCATATGAGTGGTTTACAAATGTTTATTTGTTTTGTCTTAACTTTACCAACTTTATTATTTTGTTACCACTTTTATTTTCCTTGCTAACCAACTTTCTTAATTTATCAATTCTTTTTAGAAATTATCACAATTCAAGTGATTTCCGGTCAAGTTACCCAATAGTTTTCGTTACTAAGTCTTATTTGAGTTAGTTACCGACATTTATTTATTTTTTGTCTAAGTTACCAACTTGTCTTATCTCTGAAAAAAAATTGTTATTTTTTACCCACTTTTATTCATCATTCTTATCATTGCCTTCAAATTACCAGCTATTACATAAAATTTACAAATTTAATAATGTGATTAACCAACTTTTTCCCAGTTTAATTACTAACTACTTATTTGATTTGCATACTAACATTTTGTTTTGTAAACTTAACGGTTTTTTTTAATTGAGTTGCCACTTTTACTTGCCATGCATATTGGCCTTTTTCTATTGTTAAGTTACCAATTAGTTCTGCGTTATCTAACTCTTATTTGAGTTATTTACCAATGTTTTTTATTATTCTAATTTACCAACTTCTCTTACCTCTGATAGAAAAATTCTCTTATCTTTTGTCAATGTCTAATGCAATCTTCTGCTTCCTAGTTTCTCTTTGACAAGCTTATGAAGGTATTTTCCATCATATTTTGGTCCTGTCACGGGTTTGATCATCTTCATAGCAGGAGCAAACGGGCAACTGTGTAGTTTCGAATAAGATAGATGTTATATAAGAAGAGTCATTATCATAGACAAACAATCATTTGTAAATACAACACCTAATATGTTTTGAATTAGCCAGCTAAGCTAACCTGTCTTGAGGGAAGATTTTAGGGCAGTTATCAAGGTAGAAATCCTTAATATCCTTTGCGGCAAATAAGGGGCGGTTGTTCTCGTCGGGGCTAGTTAACATGGCGGTGACCAGATCTCCGGTGCTTGTTCCAGCAATAACATCAAAATAATCTGCGATCCTCGCGTTTTCACCATCTAGTTTCTGCACAGTCCACAAAGATATATGTGTTCTCTAGTTAGGAATCACAGGTTGCATGGGGCACGCATGCATAAAAATAGAGGGCTTTGTTCAAGTAGAAACCTGAAGCTCAGACTCTAAGAAAGTGAGAATGGTTCCTGGAATAAGCCCTCTTATCCCTCCACCATCGATACTGAGAATAGTAATGAGGCTTCCAAAAGTCGGAGGTTGAAGTGGCAAGCTAACTGCCCTTTCCATGGATGTATTTGCTAACTAAACGGACACCTTCTCTGCGATAATTTGCGAAGAAATGGATACCAGCGGACCTAAATTCAGGCAAAGTATGTGCTTTTCTTTTTTGCTAGAGTGAGAAACAGAGAGAGGGGCTCTGAGGAAAATATTGAATTGCAAATGTGCTTGTGTTGTAGAGAAGCTGGAAATGAGATAGTTTTGTGATGGCCTTACTGTGGAGAAGAGGCACGTATTTATAGGCTATGTTTCATTCATAAATCGACCGAAATTTAAGGTACGATCTTGCTTGAAATCGTCATAAGTTGGACCGCTGGAAAACATTGTAAAGTCCACTTTTCACAGCTGATGATGCTAAACAGTTACTGCTTATAGCTGAGAGGTCTTTCAAGTCACCCTGCTGAGTGAAGAATACTTGTTGAGATTTTCAACATTCGAGAGACTTGTCGGTTTGAAAATTCAAAGAAAGGCTTGCTGGGGCCATATTTTGGGAGCAACATTTATTCGTGATGCACATATAGTAAATATGTGAGAATGTATATCAAAATATGTCACTTTCGAATGGTTTTTCTGAATTCTTCTATACATATAGTGGCTTCTTTCCAATTCATGTCTTCTGCAATAAATTAAAATCAGCCATCTTCGCTTGATAGCACATGACGATGAACCTTATTGGAAAAGATCAACGTGTTGGCTGCGGCTCAAGAATTTGGAATTGGAATTATGTTTCTGGTAATCCGGAGTTGCTTTGCACGAAACTAGCAATGTAGACAATGTTTTATACCGCGGGTGGAGATATGTTACGGTAAATTTAGAGATATATAGGCGAGGAAAGGTGGTCACTAAGATTTAAAATGACTATTAGAATAGTTAAGGTAATTGTGATTCATTTCTTTCATTTCTCTCCCACATATATTGGGTTTTATCAAAATGTATATCGATTAGAATAGATAAAGAGACAGCATGGTTATTTCTTTGGACAAACCCATCCACTTATTATGTCAGAATGAATGGCATATGTTTAAACTTTTGACTGAAAAATAATGGCTAGGGTTTGAGCTGTAACTTGTCCAAGGCAAATTGGTTGACGAGTTCAAATTCAGGTTTTACGCGTGAAGGAAAATAAGTACTTAATTAATGTAAATGTCATCTGTAACCTCTTCATCCACTCGTCGGGCCATGGCTCATCGGCATTCCTTTTGGTGCTATACTTGATGAACGGGAAAATTGTTCAAAAAGTCCGAAACCAATTGCACTTTTGTCAATTGAGTCGTAAACTTTTCGACAATTTACCAGTTGAATCCACTTGGCCAATTTTGACCAGAAATCATTGACGTGGACATCGGCCGTCATCGCTGTGTCACGTAGGATGGCTGGCGATGACGTGAACACGTGGAAACCCTAACTTTAAATAAAACAGTTTGTGCTCTTCTGCTTTTGACCTGTAAAGCGAACCTCGTGCTCATCCCTGTTTCTTCGCATACTTTCAAAGCTAGTTAATTAATTTAACACGAGATTTGAATCACGTGTTTGAAACTCTGCTTCTGGGTCGTGTTTTTTTTTTCCCCTTACTTCATGGTAGAATTGTTAGGCAGAATCAAATACACGCGAGATGACGGGTCAGCCTGGCGGAGAAGAACTTGTTCATCTTCAAGCAACGAGAGGGTCAATGCGGAGGCTTTTGGTGATTCAAAGATGGCTGAAAGTTTAATGGTAATCTAATGTTATGGATAAAAAAGCAACGAAAGTGACGAATGTCCTTTGATGAGACTTCCTTCCCGTTAGCTATAGGAATTGTGAAAATTAAAAAGAAAAAAGATATGAGTAGATCTCAAAACATGAAAACCAAGTTGTACTCTATCTTTTGTAGGGGTGAGCATGGTTCCAGGTTCTACCCTGCAACCTGAGAACCTGACCAAATGGGAACCTGTAGGTTCCAGGTTCTAAAGTATGCAGAGTACATTTTAGGTTCCAAAAATTGAGAAACCTGTTTCGACAGGTATGTTCCAGGTTCTAGGTAGTTGAAACTTGGAACCTGAATCTGTCTTTTCATGATCCTATGGTGTTTCCTGGCATTAGATGACGAGTATATGATCTGGAATCACTAGTCTGAGTTTTCATTTTATGACTTATCAATGTTTCATATTCTTCGTAGGCCTAAATACAAGTTATGATTAGTAGATCATAGTAGTAAATGGTAGTTATTAAAGGTGATGATTCACTATAATTATACAATTAATAATACAAGTGGAATCTGAATAGACTTTGGAATCGACCCTCGAACCTGTGATAGGGTAGGTTTCAAGTTTCAAAAAATAAGAAACCTATTATCATGGGTGGAACCTATGCGGAACATAGAACTGGTCACCCCTAATATCGATTTGTGACATCCTAAAAATTGATCCATTTGGGATTTATGAAATACTAAATTTTATGAATGTAGTCGTAGTTAATTCTCGCTCGGAACTGATCATTTCTGGGATATTAACCATTGGAGAAAGGCTAATTAGGGATTTAAATTTGTACGACTAAGAGAAAATTCGATCGTAAATTGATTTTCGACAATAAAATCGTCGAGGTGACATTTTGAGCCACTGTTAGCCGATTCGAGGATAACTAGGGGTCAGTTCGCCACTGTCATAGTAGTGGTTCATGAGTGATTCCGCTGGACTATGAAATGAATTGACGAACGATCATGAACCTATACAAAATAATCGTGCCCCTCGGATCTAGTGATCAATCCTCGCAATTTTAATGACAACTGAAGTCGTCACGAACCGAATGAACTTGCACGTGACTTGAATTATTATCAATCACGGGTCGAATATGCGAATTTCCCCAACAAGCCGCCTGTTAGTTTGAGAAACGCTCGAGTTGCGTTTAATAAAATTTAATTATTTAATTGAGCCTAATTTGGACATCGGAAAATTTGGAAGTCACAACGGGACGTTAGGACGACGTTGTAGTTGAAACGTGTAATTTTGGATTGTCCCGAATCCTTCAGAAAAATTCAATTTCGGCAAGAAAATGGAAAAGTGATCATTTTACCCTTGGGATTTAATAAAGGGCATGTTTTATGAGGGAAGGGCATTTTGGTCATTTTGCCCTAAATTTTTATTAGACAATTTTGCCCTTGGAATTTTATGAAATTCCCAAATTGCCCTTGGATATTTTGGAAAAAATTCGATTCGGGCCGTTGATTTCAAGATAAGATCGAATCTAGGCAGTCGGTTGGATTTGTGAGAGAGGGGTAAGATTGTAATTTGCCAAAATTGATCAAATTTCACTATTTAGCCCAAGACCCATTCTCTCTCTCTCTCTCTCCTCATTCCCTCTCTCTCCCCCTCACGGTAGCCCCCTCCCCACCGTGAGCTCTCTCTCTCCCCTTGGCCGATCACCACCGCCGCCGCAGCATCACCGCCGATCACCGCCTCACTGCTCGCCGCCGTACCGCACCACCACCACTACCCCACGCCATTCCCTTTCCCTCCCGGTTTTCTCTTTCTTGGCCGTGGACAGCCGGCCCAAGCCAAGCAAGCCGCCGCCGTCGCCGTGTGCCGATCACCATCGCCAAGCCGTGCCGCCGCTCGCCGCCGTCCTCGTCGATCGCCACCACTTTTTGCTCTAGCCGCGTTAGTCTAGAGTGTCGGTAAGTCGTATCCTAAACCTTATTTAGGACGTCGGGTATCGACGGACAATTTACTGGTGAAATCGGGTTTAATTAGGTGTGAAATTGTACGATTTAGGAGCAGAATCAATTAGCGGGCCTTCGGATTGAATTTGGAAAATTTTGGTGGAAATTTTGAGGTCGAAAGCGGGCTGTGGATGGCTGATTTGAGTACTGTGATGCTTGGTTCGATATGCAAATTAGGTATTTAGAATCGGCGAGTAATTAGGGAAAAATGTCGTGAAGAGCCGGAACTGATTTGACGTTGTTTGGATATGGAAAAATGCCAATTTATATGTTGGTTGTGCGTTTGAACTGTAATTGTATCGTGGTGATGAGATTGGGTGCATTAGTGTGCAATTAATTGATTGAAATATGATTTGCTATGTGCATGCATGGGCTATATTGAATTAAGTGTCAATCGGCTGTGTTGAATGCTTAACAAGCATGAATTGTGTGAAAATTAATGCATGTACGGGCCACGTGTGATTGGCCATTTTATTGGCATGAGAACGAGTGAGAAACTGTGTGTGTTGTGGCATGTGTGATTGTGGAAATCCCTAAGGCGGTATCATAATATGGGAAATTGTGCCGTCCTGAGGCGTGTACTTCAACACAGGATGATGCCTGGTATTACTGGAAGACTGCCAACCTAAGGCATGTACTTCAATGCAGGTTATGCCGTAGGTGATAGATGTTGAGCCTGAGGCGTGTACTGTAACGTGGGTCACTAGCGAGAGTTGTGGAAAAAATGTGATTAGATCGGAATGAATGCGCAAAATAAGATTTGAACGTGCATGTGTTTAGATATGATGTGATTGCAACTAACGTGTAGGTAGCACGCATGATAGGCCCAGGTAAGAATAAATGATGAGCTTGCTATGTGATATTTGGGTGTGTGTGATTGTGTTTTGTAATTATCTAGAGGTACGTGATAGCCTAGGTGGGGTTTAGGGTGTGTTCTTGCTGAGATATATTCTCGTGGTTGTTTCAACCAAACATTTTAGAACCCCGGCTAGATTAATGAATCCTCTACCGCCGCTACCTGAGTGTTTTGGAGTACCGGTGTACACCGAACATGAAGTTTTAGAGTTTCCTATGGCTGACCATATGACCTGGATTAAACACACTACCGTAGTTTTGTGACGTAGGATTACCTTTGTGGGAGCCCCATACATACACCGCTTGGTTCTTCCGAGATAGAGTAGATGAGTTCGGTGCCGTCCGAAGATTTGACGTCTCTTTTGATTTAGTTGGGGCTGGGACCCGTCTACTATACCCCCTCCTGACGGCGAGTTGACTAGTGCGGAAACTAGTCTGGCGTATTCTAGACTGCATCCAGCGCCTGCGGCACAGAGATCTTCAGGGACTGAGCACGAGCTGGAGCCGGAAGAGTCTCTAGCGGGAGACGATCCAATGGACGTAGATCTTGAGCCAATTCCAGAGGAAGTAGAACCCGAGGGGAACCCGAGATTGAGCCTGCTGAGTCTGTAGAGCCTGAGGAAGAACCGAAGTATATACTCCTATATGAGCAGTGGATGGACCTTAATTTCGTGCCTGAGGATGATTTCTTTGAGGAGCCGGTCGAGGGGGATCGGGATGAAGTTCCATCTGAATCAGGTGATATAAATCACCCAATCGAGATTGAGGCCGAGCCAGAGTCCTCGAAGGAACAGACCGTCCAAGGGGACTCAGATTCGGATGATAAAGAGTCTGATTCAGAGTGGACACCGAGTAAAGGGCATAAGGGCTAGTATAGAGGTTTAGAAATAGGTTTTTGGAGGTGTACCATTTTTTAGGATAGAATGCCAAGTCATCGATCCTTTTTGTTATTAGTAGTTTATAGTATAGTGTGCATATGTAAATGGCAGTTTATAAATGGTGAATATTTTATAAGTTTGGTAAATGGAAATGAATATGTGTATTCTCCATGATTTTCCCCAGTTTCGAATCGTCCGGGTAATTTGTGGTTTCTGCTGTTGAATTAAACCTCTGATAATTATAAGTGAGGTCGGCAATACCCTAGGATGTCGCATTAATCGACCAGTAGAGGGTGTCGTGCGCTCGATGGGGTTCGGGGCATGACATCCTAGTTGAATTGGTGTCAGAGCGAGGACAGCTTGATCTAAACTGATCGAAGTTTGGAGTGATAAAGAGTAGAGACCTTGGGGTAGAAATTTGGGAGATCTTAGCGAGTCAGAAGGCGGAATAAGCTATACGTGCCTCCAGATTGTTTGTGGTGATTGATTGATTAATTGATTGAGTGAATTGATTGTTGTGATGATTGAGGTGCAGTTGCGTCTTGACCGAGGTAAGTGTTTGGACTCTGTTGATTATGGCTTTGTGTTTGTAGTGATGGATTGCCTGCTGAGTGAATTATTACGTTAATTCACTGCCTAAGACTAGATTGATCTAGTTGGCCTAGGTACTAATTCCTTAGTGGAATTATATCAGGTAGGAGAGTGGTAGGAAGTTAATACAATGAGCAGCGAAGAAAGAGGTGTAGGAAGAGTCCTAAGAAGGGGCGCAAGAAGGGGAACCAGAGGTCGAGGTCGTACTCGAGCTAGGACTATAGAGGACCTCGGATTAGGTGCTAGAGCAATAAAAAACCTTGGAGTTGAGACTAGAGCTGCAGTGGATCCCGTAGTTAAGGTTAGACCTGCTGAGGATCCTAGAATGGAGGCGATCATGAGGACCCTTGAACAGATTAGAAACCTGATAGGACAGCAGACTTAGGAACGAGCTGCTACGATTGCCCAAGCTGCCAAGGCCGCTGTGGCCGCTACTACAAATAATAATAATGGGTAGACAAACCACTTGATCGAACAGTTTATAAAGTTAAAACCACCTAAATTCACTAGAAGAGGTGACCCTGAGGCTACACCTTGATGGGTAGAGAAACTAAAGAAAGCTTTTGAGGTGTTAGGGTGCACCAAAAATGAGAAAGTAACCCTAGCTGTTGATCAGTTGCAAGATAATGCGAATGATTGGTGGAAGGCCACCAGGGATAAGGTGTTTCCAAAAGGTACAGTCCGTGTGATATCTTGAAAATTAATCCATTTGAGATTTATAAAATACTGAGTTTTATGAATGTACTCGTAGTTAATTCTCACCCGGAACTGATCATTCCTGGGATACTTACCTTTGGGGAATGGCTAATCAGGGATTTAAATTCGTGCAACTAAGAGAAAATTCAATCCTGAATCGATTTTCGACCATAAAATAGTCGATATGACATTTTGAGCCACTGTTGGTCGATCCAAGGATAGTCAGGGGTCAGTTTGCCACTATCATAGTAGTGGATCGCAGGTGATTCCGCTGGACCACGAAATAAATTGACGAACGATCCTAAACCTATACCGAACGATCATGCCTCTCAGATCTAGTGATCGATCCTCGCGATTTTAATGACAACCGAAGTCGTCACGAACCGAATGAACTTGCACGTGACTCGAATTATTATCAATCACGGGTCGAATATGCGAATTTCCCCAACAAGCCGCCTGTTAGTTTGAGAAACACTCGAGTTGCGTTTAATAAAATTTAATTATTTAATTGAGTCCAATTTGGACATCGAAAAATTTGGAAGTCACAACGGGACGTTAGGATGACGTTGCGGTTGAAACGTGTAATTTTGGATTGTCCCGAATCCTTTAGAAAAATTCAATTTCGGCAAGAAAATAAAAAAATAACCATTTTACCCTTGGGATTTAATAAAGGGCATGTTTTATGAGAGAAGGGCATTTTGGTCATTTTGCCCTAACTTTTTGATTGGACAATTTTGCCCTTGGAATTTTGTGAAAATCCCAAATTGCTCTTGGATATTTTGGAAAAGATTCGATCCGGGCCGTTGATTTCAAGATAAAATTGAATATAGGCCGTTGGTTGGTTTTGTGAGAGAGGGGTAAGATTGTAATTTGCCAAAATTGGTCAAATTTCACTATTTAGCTCAAGACCCACTTTCTCTCTCTTCACTCTCTCTCCCTCAAACTCTCGGCCATCTCTCTCTCCCCCTCCTCGACCGCCATACGCCCCCCTTTGCTGTACGCCGCCACGCCATCACCGCCGATCACCGCCCCACCGCTCACCGCCGTACCGCACCACCACCACCACCCCATGCCATTCCCTTTCCCTCCCAGTTCTCTCTCTCTTGGCCGTGGACAGCCGGCCCAAGCCGAGCAAGCTGCCGCCGTCGCCGTGCGTCGATCACCACCGCCAAGCCGCACCGCCGCTTGCTGCCGTCCCCGCCGATCGCCAGCGCCAAGCCGCACCGCTGCTCGCCGCCGTCCTCGCTGATCGTTGCCGCTTTTTGCTCTAGCCGCAATAGTCTAGAGTGTCGATAAGTCGTGCCCTAAACCTTATTTAGAACGTCGGTTATCGACGGATAATTTTCCGATGAAATCGGGTTTAATTAGGAGTGGAATTGTACGATTTAGGAGCGGAATCGATTAGCGGGCCTTAGGATTGAATTTGGGAAACTTTGGTGGAAATTTTGAGGTCGAAAACGGGCTGTGGATGGATGATTTGAGTGCTGTGATGCTCGGTTCGGTGCACAAATTGGGTATTTAGAACCGGCGAGTAATTGGGGAAAAATGTCGTGAAGAGTCGGAACTGATTTGACATGGTTTGGATATGGAAAAATGCCAAATTATATGTTGGTTGTGCGTTTGAACTGTGATTGTACATTTGAACTGTGATTGGGTGCATTAGTATGCAATTGATTGATTGAAATATGATTTGTTATGTGCATGCGTGGGCTATATTGAATTAAGTGTCAATCGGCCGTGTTAAATGCTTAACGAGCATGAATTGTATGAGAATTGTTGCGTATACGAGCCACGTGTGATTGGCCACTTGATTGGCAATTGAGTGTTGAGCATGTAAATGAGAAAAAGATTGTGTATGGAATGGCATATGTGGTCATGGAAATCCCTGAAGCGGTACCATAATACGAGGAATTGTGCCGTCCTGAGGCGTGTACTTCAACGTGGGAGATGTCCGGTATTACTGGAAGACTGCCAACCTGAGGTGTATACTTCAACGCGGCTTATGCTGTAAATGATAGATGTTGAGCCTGAGGCGTGTACTGTAACGCGGGCAAGAGACATGGCCTGAGGCGTGTACTGTTACGCAGGCCCTGGAGCATTGTGATAAGTTGGTCGCAGTAGACCTAAGGTGTGTACTGTAACGCGGGTCACTGGCGAGTGATGTGGAAAAAGACATGATGAAAACGTAACGAATGCGCGAAATGAGATTTGAACATGCATGTGATTATATATGATGTGGTTGTGACTAACGTGCAAGGTGCAAGCATGATAGGCCCAGGTAAGAACAATTGATGTGCCTGCTATGTGATGATTGGGTGTGTGATTGTGTTTTGTGATTGTCTGGAGGTACGTGATAGCCTAGGTGGGGTTTAGGGTGTGTGCTTGACGAGATATATTCTCATGGTTGTTTCAACTAAACATTTTAGAATCCCGGCCTGAACAATGAATCCTCCGTCGTCGCCGCCAGAGCGTTTCGGAGTACCAATGCATACCGAGTATGATGTTACAAAATTTCCCATGGCTGACCATATGACCTGGATTAAACACACTACCGTAGTTTTTGTAGACGTAGGATTACTTTTGTGGGAGCCCCATACATAAACCACTTGGTTCTTTAGGGACGGAGTAGATGAGTTCCGGCTCGTCCGAGGAATTGACGTTCCTTTTGATTTAGTTGGGGACTGAGACCTGTCTACTATACCCCCTCCTGACGGAGAGTTGACTAGTGCGGAAACTAGTTTGGCTCAATTTGGACTGTATCCAGCGCTTGCGGCACAGGGATCTTCAGGGGTTGAGTACAAGCCAGAACCGAAAGAGTCTCTAGCAAGAGATGACCCAATGGATGTAAATCTTGAGTCAATTCCCGAGGAAGAACCAAAGGAAGTAAAACCCGAGGCGGAACCCGAGAATGAGCCTGCTGAGTCTGCAGAACATGAGGAAGAACCGGAGTATATACTCCCGTTTGAGTAGTGGATGGACCCTAATTTCGTGCCTAAGGATGATTTCTTTGAGGAGCAGGTCGAGGGGGATTAGGACGAAGTTTCAACGGAGTCGGGTTATGATGCCCCGATCTCGGGGTCATTAACGTGACGTCCCGTTCATTATTATCTTTCTTTAAACATAAGTGGAAGCATATCTCGAGACAATCACATGAAAAACAACAGCGGGATTAAAACAATCAGCATCATGAGTAAACCGTGCATTTATAGGATACGCAAATATATTTTACAAGGCAACTTAGTCCTTTTTAGCCATTTACACATAATAACAAGTGGCTTGGGGGTCCTAAGCCCACTACTTCGGATTCACCGCTCCAAGCTTTCCCCGAACTCGAACATGGCTCAAACTTCCCCTGTCGCTGCCGTCCGTTCGACCATCCTATGGACCTGAGGGTGGGAAAAACGGGGGATGAGTCGGGGAGACTCAGTAAGTGAAAACACTAATATCAAGCGAGGATATATCGATCGCCGTTAACATAAGTCGACCCTTACCGCACCCACATCGATGGCAGATCAATAGCAAAGTTCATACAAGAGAACATCATGCACGGCTATAACATGTGCACTTTACCAGCCAACTCTCGGTTATCAACCAAGGCTCGGTTCTACCTCATGTACACTTTACCAATCAAGGCTTGGTTCTATCTCATGTACACCTTACCAATCAAGGCTCGGTTCTATCTCAAAACAACATCAAACATGAAACATGGTCAAACCAAGGAAATGAACTAACTACGACCAACCAAACGACCGAGAAACGGTCCAAGCAAACCACATCACAACGCATCTCAACATCCTTTTCCGATATTAAGGAATTCACTTACACAACAATTAAACAAGAACTAGAGAAAACGAGGCGTGTGAAGGACACGCGAGTCTCGCCGATTCTCGGGCAATTCACGAACACTCGGGCCTTGGATGTAGCTTTCTCACTTGATCGAACAACAAGAAAAAGGATGAGTTGGTGAAGCTCTCTCTCTCTTTCTCTCTCTCGGCTTCTCTTTCTCTCTCTATTTCTCTCTCCCTTTGGCTGAATGGCCTTGTTTCTATTTATAGAGAGGCAAAACTTGGGGCCAAAGCTTGGATGAGGTAAGCGCACGTGTCATCGGGGACATGAGGTAAGCGCACGTGTCATCATGGAGGGGCCCTAAAGTCCAAACAATTAATACAAGCCATTATGAGGGTGGTTTCCAAAGTCAAGAACAATAATGGCTAATAATTCTCTCTCTCTCTCTCCTCAAGCTTGGCCGTGGGTCTCTCTCTTTCTTAGTCAATACTTGATGGCCAAGACTTCAATTAATGGCTTCATAAATGGCCAGTAGAAAAAAAAACCAAGCATTAATTACATGAAACGATGAACTGGATAAGGTTTGACTTTGTCAAACTTTCTAGGATTTTCTACCAATTTCCAGACCGTGGACTCCCTAGAGTCTTCTGGATTTACTGAATTCTCATGCAAATGACTCGGGCCAATCGGGTCACACAAAATATATCATTTGGCACAAAAATCACAACCCGTGCCATGCTTAATCATAAGATTTTCTGAAGGTTTTCCACGATAAACACACATAATAATTCCATCCAACCCGAGGTTCGGTGTGGAAAATCCTCTAAATATGCCTCAAATATTACCAAAAGATATCAAGTCGAGATTCCAACGTTTTTCATATAGAAAATGTTGAATCTTTGAAATCCAACAAAACCGAACAGCTTTGCACTGTTTCACGAAATCGGACTTGAAAATATAGTAAATGGACTCCGAAAATTCTCAAATTCGGATATGTCATAAACAAGGCTTTAACAAACATTTCTCGTGAAGAACACAAATTCGAAATCTTTCTATAAACATCATTTTTAGTACCTCAAAGACAGACTAAAAAAACAGTTCACTGGAACAGCATCTTGTTTCTCAAATTAAGCTCTGTCCAGAATCCAAATCATCTCAGAAAATTCCCAAATTTATACAAGTTATAGAAAAGGAAGTTCTCAACAACTTTCATGAAGGAAACTTTTCCAAAATCGGCCCAGAAAAGCTTGTAGAAAATAAAGACAATGTAAACATCACCGAAATACCCATTCTGGCAGTTTCACACGGTCCGAAAATCAGGCCATCGTACCACTCATGTCAACTCCAAAAATTCTGAAATTAAAGTATGTAAAACTTCATGATGTTTGGAGAAACTTTCAAGAAGAAAGTGTTTGTAAATTCGGATCACAAAAGTCTCCTAAAAAATAACAAAACGGAGGGGTACAAAGGATCCAAAACTGGGTTTTCCAAAACAAGAGAAAACAATTTAGTTCTGATTGGAAAACTACCGAACTGAAATCATAGCCATTTCCCAGGGACCGAAATTGAGGATATTATAATTTTCCTGCAGCTTTCTAGACCCAAAAATCGGGATGTGACACGGGTGACATAAATAACCCGATTGAGATTGAGGCTGAGCCGGAGTCCTCGGAGGAGTAGACCGTCCAAGGGGACCCAGATTCGGATGATGAGGAGTCTGATTCAGAGTGGACACCGAGTAAGGGGCGTAGGGGCTAGCATAGAGGTCTAAAAATAGGTTTTTGGAGGTGTACCATTTTTTAGGATATGATACCAGGTCATCGATCCTTTTTGTTATCGGTGGTTTATACTACGGTGTGCATATGTAAATGGCGGTTTGTAAATTGTGAATATTTTATAAGTTTGGTAAATGGAAATGAAATTCTCCCTGATTTCCTCAGCTTCAAATTGTTCGGGTAATTTGTGGTTTCCGCTGTTGGATTAAATCTCTGATAATTATAAGTGAGGTTGGCGATACCCTGGGATGTCGCATTAATTGACTAGTAGAGGTGTCGTGCGCTCGATAGGGGTTCGGGGCATGACATTCACGTTTGAATTGATATCAGAGTAAGGTCAGCTTGATCTAAACTGGTCGAAGTTGGAGTGATAAGGAGTAGAGACCCTGGGGTAGTAATTTAGGGAGACTTTAGTGAGTTATATGGCGGAATGAGTTACACATGCCTCCAGATTGTTTGTTGTGGTTGATTGAGTGCATTGGTTGTTGAGATGATTGAAATACAGGTGCGTCTGGACCCGAGGTAAGTGTTCAGACCCTGTTAATTGTGGCTTTATGCTTGTAGCGATTGATTGCCTGCTGAGTGAATTCTTGCTTTAATTCACTGGCTAAGACTAGATTAATCTAGTTGGCCTAGGTTACTAATTCCTAAGTGGAATTATAATAGGTAGGAGAGTGGTAGAAAGCTGAAATAATAATCAGCGAAGGAAGAGGTGTAGGAAGAGTCTCAAGAAGGGACACAGGAAGAGGAACAAGAGGTAGAGGTCGTGCTCGAGCTAGAGCTGTAGAAGACCTCGGATTGGGTGCTAGAGCGATAGAAAACCTTGGAGTTGATATTAGAGCTGCAATAGATCCCAGAGTGGATGTTAGACCTGCAGAGGATCTTAGAATGGAGACGGTCATGAGAACCCTAGAGCAGATTGGTAATATAATAGGACAACAGACTTAGGAACGAGTTGCTATGATTGCCCAAGCTGCCGAGGCTGCTGTGGCCGCTGCTGCTAATAATAATAGGAATCAAGGACAGGGTAAGTGAATGTGAATAGACCAATGCACCAATTGATCGAGCAGTTTATGAAGCTAAAACCGCCTAAGTTTACTGGAAGGGGTGACCCTGAGGCTGCACCTCGATGGGTAGAGGAACTTGAGAAAGCTTTTGAAGTATTAGGGTGCACCGATAATGAGAAAGTAACCATGGTAGTGCATCAATTACAGGATAACGCGAATGATTGGTGGAAGGCCACCAGGGATAGGGTGTTTCTAGAGGGTACAGCCCCGACTTGGGCTGCCTTTACTGAAACTTTGTATGAGAAGTATTTCTCGGCCAGTGCTAGGGAGAGAAAGCTAGTAGAGTTTATAAGATTCCGCCAAGGCCAGATGATGGTAGATCAATATGAGGCGGAATTTGCGAGATTGTCTAAGTTTGCGTCGAAAATGGTGGAACATCCCAATGACAAGGCGCGAAGATTTCGAGACGGATTGAAAGCTGATATTCGTAGTCAGTTATTACTGGTGAATCTGAGGACTTTATGAGGAGATATTTGATAGGGCTCATGTCATTGAACGTGATCAGGTAGACAGGGCAGCCGCATCTAGATCGCGGTTCATCCAGGGTAGGGACAACCGTAATCTTGGGAAGAGGCCGATGTCGAGTAATAAACGTTTTATCCCTCCCGTGAGAAGGAATATAGGGAAGCCGGTCCGAAATCAGAATGATCCGTGTAGAGTGTATGGGGAAAGGCATGGCAATGGACCTTGTCTAACTCGGGACGGAGCATGTTTTTGGTGTGGTGGATTTGGTCACTACATAAGAACTTGCCTCAATCCTAGGCAGAATAGATCGCCTGCGTTGCCACCACCTAGGAACGGGAATTAGACTGGAGTGGCCCATATAGCAAATCAAAATAGGCCACAGGCGCAAGGACGAGTGTATGCCATGGCCAGAAGAGAAGCCGAGAATGTACCAAGGGTTGTCACAAGTACGATCTCTCTGTGCAACCATACTGCGTATGCTTTATTTGACCCTGGGGCATCACATTCTTTCATATCTGAGCAGTTTGTTGAGTTGGTTGGAATAGAATCGCAATTGCATGATGATGTGTTATACGTGACGACTCCCTTGCGTGATAAGATGGTAGTATCAATGAGGTGTCCAAATTGTAAGATTGTGATTGGAGAAAGGGAGGAAAAGATTAATTTAGCGGTTCTAACC
Source organism: Syzygium malaccense (assembly GCA_031216405.1). Taxonomy (NCBI): domain Eukaryota; kingdom Viridiplantae; phylum Streptophyta; class Magnoliopsida; order Myrtales; family Myrtaceae; genus Syzygium; species Syzygium malaccense. Next base: position 13,001,719 of record CM062258.1, read on the forward strand.
ATGTACGATTTTCATGTGATAATGGGAATAGACTGGCTGTCGAAGCAGGGGGCTGTAATGGATTGTAATAATATGGTGATCCAATTTAACCCCTTTGAATATCCGAAATTCAAATTTGTAGGAAATCGAGGAGGACCCTCAATTCCATGAATTTCGTCACTAGAAATGTCAAAGTTACTAAGTGAAGGGTGTCAAGGATTTCTAACTGCAGTAGTTGATTCAACGGCTGATGAGCCGAGGCTAAAGGATATAACCGTGGTATGCGAGTATCCCGATGTGTTTCCTTAAGAATTACCGAGATTATCGCCGAAAAGAGAAGTAGAGTTTGTAATCGAATTGGCACCTGGAACTGAGCCAATCTCGAAGGCACCTTATAGGATGCCGTTGTCGGAGTTAAAGTAGTTAAAGGTGCAACTGCAAGAATTGTTGGATAAAGGATTCATACGTCCGAGTGCATCTCCGTGGGGAGCACCGGTGTTATTTGTGAGAAAGAAAGATGGATCGTTGAGGTTATGTATCGATTATAGGCAGTTAAATCAGGTGACGATTAAAAATAAATATCCATTGCCGAGGATTGATGATTTGTTTGATCAGTTGCAAGGGGCTTCAGTGTTTTCTAAAATTGATTTGAGAATGGGATATCACTAGTTGAGGATTAGGAAGGAGGATATACCGAAGACGGCATTTAGGACGAGATATGGACAATATGAATTTACAATAATGCCGTTCGGATTGACAAACGCCCTTGCTACCTTTATGGATATGATGAATCGGGTGTTTAAGGAATTCTTAGATCAATTCGTGATTGTTTTTATAGACGATATATTGGTGTACTCGAAGATCCTAGAGGAGCATGAATTTCACTTGAATCGAGTGTTACAGACTTTAAGAGAGAATACGCTGTATGCCAAGTTTAGCAAGTGCGAATTCTGGCTTAGTCGAGTAGCATTTCTCGGTCATGTGATTTCTGAGGAAGGAATCTCTGTAGATTCATCAAAAATTAAGGCAGTAATGAAATGGCCTAGACTGACAACGGTAATAGAAGTTCGGAGTTTTTTGGGTTTGGCTGGATATTATCGTCGTTTCGTGGAAGGATTTTCGGCGATAGCAACACCGTTGACACATTTGTTGAAAAAGCAAACGAAATTTGAATGGACCGATAAATGTGAAATGAGTTTTCAAGAACTGAAGCATAGGTTGACGACAGCACCGGTGTTGACTATTCCATCAGGACCTGGAGGATACGAAATTTATAGTGATGCGTCGTTGAAAGGATTGGGGTGTGTACTCATGCAAAATGGGCAAGTAGTGGCCTACGCGTCAAGACAGTTAAGACCACATGAGTTAAATTACCCGACGCATGACTTGGAATTAGCCGCAATAGTATTCGCCCCGAAAATTTGACGACATTATTTATGCGGAGAGAAATTTCAGATCTATACTGACTATTAGAACCTTAAATATTTATTTTCTCAAAAGGAGTTAAACGTGAGGCATCGTCGGTAGATGGAGTTGTTGAAAGATTACGACTGTGATATTTTATATCATCCCGGGAAGGCTAGCTGGGTAGCCGATGCTTTGAGTCGGAAGTCGAGCATCGCCCATTTGATGGTCAAGGAATGGACACTGTTAGAAAAAATGCGAGACTCGGAGTTTAGATTCGAAGTAAGTCGAGTCTCAAGCTTGTTGGCTATGCTTAGGATTGAACCCGAAATTCAAGCTAAGATTAAGACTTTGCAGTCTGTGGATCAGGAAATCCACAAGATTCTAGCGATGGATAAGGCCAAGAGAAAGCCAGATTTTCAAGTATCTGAAGATGGGATATTAAAGTTTTATGGACGATTATGTGTGCCTGACGATGCAGGACTTAAGAAAGAGATTTTGTCAGAGGCGCATCGTAGCAGTTATAGTATCTATCCAGGTAGTACTAAAATGTATCAGAATTCGAGGCAACACTATTGGTGGAACGGTATGAAGGTAGACATAGCCAGACATGTGGCCAAATGTCTACCGTGCCAGCAAGTAAAGGCACAGCATTGCAAGCCAAGAGGATTATTGCGACCTTTGAAAATCCCAACATGGAAATGGGAGTATATAATTATGGATTTTGTGACGGGATTACCAAAGAGTCAAAGAGGTCATGACACTATTTGGGTGATTATCGACATATTGACCAAGTCGGCACACTTTTTGGCTGTGTGAAAGGACTTCACATTAGATTGATATGCTGAATTGTATGTACAGCAGATAGTTTGTTTGCATGGGGTGCCAGTATCGATAACCTCTGATCGTGATCCTAGGTTTACCGTTAATTTTTGGAAAAGTTTGCAGACAGCGTTGAGATCGAAGTTATAGTTTAGTACAGCTTACCATCCATAAACAAATGGTTAGTCTGAAAGGACGATTCAGAGTTTATAGGATATGCTACGAGCATGCATGTTGGATTTTTAGGATAAGTGGGAAGAGCAATTGCCCCTAGTAGAATTTGCTTATAACAATAATTTTCAGTAGAGCATCGGAATGGCGCCCTTTGAAGCGCTATATGGTCGGGCTTGTAGAACGCCCGTGTGTTGGGACAAAGTGGGAGAAAGGACTATAACCGGGCCAGAGCTAGTCGAGCAATCGATTGAGGCGGTTAAGATTATACGCGAAAGGCTGAAGATAGTTCAAAGCCGTCAGAAGAGCTATGCAGATAGAAGGCGAAGGCCTTTGGAGTTTCAAGTAGGGGATCACGTATTTTTTAAAGTATCACCCATGAGGGGATTATTCAAGTTCGATAAGAAAGGGAAGTTGAGTCCGAGGTACGTGGGACCTTTTGAGATTTTAGAAAGAATCGAGGATCTAGCGTATTACCTTGCACTTCCACCGAATTTATCACAAGTGCATAATGTGTTTCACGTATCAATATTGAGGAAATATGAACTGGACCCGACTCATGTGCTGAATTATGATGAGATAGAAGTCGATGATAGGGTGTCATATGTCGACAAACCAGTAAGGATTGAAGATCGGAAAGAACGGGTTCTAAGAAACAAGACGATCCCGATGGCCAAGGTGATTTGGGAACACCACGGGACGGAAGGCGCGACATGGGAAAGTGAAGAGATGATACAACATCAATACCCCCAGCTATTTGAATCGTTAGTTGGATTGTAAATTTCGAGGACGAAATTCTTGTAAGGGGAAAGAGTTGTGACATCCTGAAAATTGGTCTATTTGGGATTTATAAAATACCGAGTTTTATGAATGTACTCGTAATTAATTCTCGTCCGGAACTGATCATTCCTAGGATACTAACCTTTGGGGAAGGGCTAATTAGGGATTTAAATTCATGCGACTAAGAGAAAATTCGATCATGAATCGATTTTCGACCATAAAATCATCGAGGTGACATTTTAAGCCACTGTTGACCGCTCCAAGGATAGTCAAGGGTCAATTCGCTACTATCATAGTAGTGAATCGCAGGTGATTTCGCTGGACTACGAAATAAATTGATGAATAATCTTGAACCTATACCGAACGATCGTACCCCTCAGATCTGGTGATCGATTCTCGCGATTTTAATGACAACCAAAATCATCACGAACCGAATAAACTTGCACGTGACTTGAATTATTATCAGTCACGGGTAGAATATGCGAATTTCCCTAACAAGCCACCCGTTAGTTTGAGAAACGCTCGAGTTGCGTTTAATAAAATGTAATTATTTAATTGAGCCCAATTTGGACATCGAAAAATTTGGAAGTCACAACGAGACGTTAGGATGACGTTGCGGTTGAAACGTGTAATTTTGAATTGTCCCGAATCCTTCAGAAAAATTTAATTTTGGCAAGAAAATGGAAAAGTGACCATTTTACCCTTAGAATTTAATAAAGGGCATGTTTTATGAGGGAAAGGCATTTTGATCATTTTGCCTTAATTTTTTGATTGGACAATTTTGCCCATGGAATTTTATGAAAATCCTAAATTGCCTTGCTTATTTTGGAAAAGATTCGATCTGGGCGGACGATTTCAAGATAAGATCGAATCTAGGCCGTCGGTTGGATTTATGAGAGAGGGGCTAGATTGTAATTTGCCAAAATTGGTCAAATTTCACTATTTAGCTCAAGACCCACTTTCTCTCTCCCTCAAACTCTCGGCCATCTCTCTCTCCCCCTTCTCCTCCGCCGTACGCCCCCCCTTGCCGTACGCCGCTGCGCCATCACTGCTGGTCACCGCACCACCACCACCACCCCCACGCCGTTCCCTTTCCCTCTCGATTCTCTCTCTCTTGGCCATGGACAGTAGGCCCAAGCCAAGCAAGCCGCTGCCGTTGCCGTGCGCCGAGCGCCACCACCAAGCCGCGCCGCCGTTCGTCACCGTCCCCGCTGATCGTCGCCGCTTTTCGCTCTAGCCGCGATAGTCTAGAGTGTCGGTAAGTCGCGCCCTAAACCTTATTTAGGACGTCGGGTATCGACGGATAATCTTCGGGTGAAATCGAGTTTAATTAGGTGTGGAATTGTACGATTTAGGAGCGGAATCGATTAGCGGGCCTTAGGATTGAATTTGGGAAACTTTGGTGGAAATTTTGAGGTCGAAAGCGGGCTGTGGATGGATGATTTGAGTGCTGTGATGCTCGGTTCGGTACGCAAATTGGGTATTTAGAACCGGCGAGTAATTGGGGAAAAATGTCGTGAAGAGTCGGAACTGATTTGACATTGTTTGGATATGGAAAAATGCCAATTTATATGTTGGTTGTGCGTTTGAACTGTGATTGTATCGTGGTGATGAGATTGGGTGCATTAGTGTGTAATTGATTGATTGAAATATGATTTGCTATGTGCATGCGTGGGCTGTATTGAATTAAGTGTCAATCGGGTGAGTTGAATGCTTAACGAGCATGAATTGTGTGAGAATTGATGCGTGCACGGGCCACGTGTGATTGGCCACTTGATTGGTAATTAAGTGTTGAGCATGTAAATGAGCAAAAGATTATGTGTGGAATGGCATATGTGGTCGTGGAAATCCCTCAAACGGTACCATAATGCGGGGAATTATGCCGTCTTGAGGTGTGTACTTCAATGCGAGACGATGCCCGGTATTACCGGAAGACTGCCAACTTGAGGCGTGTACTTCAACGCAGATTGTGCCGTAGGTGGCAGATGTTGAGCCTGAGGCGTGTACTGTATCGCGGGCAAGAGACACGTCCTTAGGCGTGTACTGTAACGCGGGCCCTGGAGCATTGTGATAAGTTGGTCGCAGTGGACCTAAGGCGTGTAGTGTAACGCGGATCACTGGAAAGTGATGTGGAAAAAGACATGATGAAAACGGAATGAATGCACAAAATGAGATTTGAACATGCATGTGATTGTATATGGTGTGGTTGCGACTAATGTACAGGGTGCAAGCAGGATAGACCCAGGTAAGAACAATTGATGTGCTTGCTATGTGATGATTGAGTGTGTGATTGTGTTTTGTAATTATCTAGAGGTACGTGATAGCCTAGGTAGGGTTTAGGGTGTGTGCTTGCTGAGATATATTCTCATGGTTATTTCAACCAAATATTTGAGAACCTTGGCCTGATCAATGAATCCTCCACCGCCGACACTTGAGCGTTTTAGAGTACCGGTGCACACTGCATATGATGTTACAGAATTTCCCATGGCTGACCATATGACCTTGATTAAACACACTACCGTAATTTTTGTAGACATAGGATTACCTTTGTGGGAGCCCCATACATATACCGCTTGGTTCTTCAGGGACGGAGTAGATGAATTTCGGCTCGTCCGAGGATTTGACGTTCCTTTTGATTTAGTTAGGGACTGGGACCTGTCTGCTATACCCCCTCCTAACGGCGAGTTGACTAGTGCGGAAACTAGTCTAGCTCAGTCTGGACTGCATCCAGCGCCTGCGGTACAGGGATCTTCAGGGGCTGAGCACGAGCCGGAACCGGAAGAGTCTCTAGCGGAAGACGAGCCAATGGACGTAGATCTTGAGCCAATTCCCGAGGAAGAACCAGAGGAAATAGAACCTGAGGCCGAACCTGAGAATGAGCCTGCAGAACCTGAGGAAGAATCGGAGTATATACTCCCGTTTGAGCAGTAGATGGACCCTAATTTCGTGCCTGAGGATGGTTTCTTTGAGGAGCCGATCGAGGGGGATCAGGATGAAATTTCAGTAGAGTCAGGTGACATAAATCACCCGATCGAGATTGAGGCTAAGCCGGAGTCCTCGAAGGAGCAGACCGTTTAGAGGGACCCAGATTCGGATGATGAGGAGTCTGATTCAGAGTGGACGCCGAGTAAGGGGCGTAGGGGCTAGCATAGAGGTCTGGAAATAGATTTTTGGAGGTGTACCATTTTTTAGGATAGGATACTAGGTCATCGATCCTTTTTGTTATCGGTGGTTTATAATACGGTGTACATATATAAATGGCGGTTTGTAAATTGTGAATATTTTATAAGTTTGGTAAATGGAAATGAATATGTGTATTCTCCTTGATTTCCCTAGGTTCAAATTGTCCGGGTAATTTGTGGTTTCCGCTGTTGAATTAAACCTCTGATAATTATAAGTGAGGTCAGTGATACCTGGGATATCGCATTAATCGATCAGTAGAGGGTGTCGTGCACTCGATAGGGGTTCGGGGCGTGACAGTCTGGACTTGAACTGCTTTTACCAAAAGTTTTTATGAAAAGTACTTCTCGACAAATGCTAAGGAAAGAAAGTTAGCAGAGTTTATGAGACTCCGTCAAGGCCAGATGACGGTAGATCAATATAAGGCGGAATTCGCTAGATTGTCTAAGTTTGCATCGAGAATGATAGAGCATCCCAATGATAAGGCGCGAAGATTTCAGGATGGATTGAAAGCCGACATTCGCAGCCAATTATTACTCATGAAATTGAGGACAAATGAGGAAATATTTGATAGAGCTCAAGTTCTTAAGCGGGATCAGGTAGATAGGGCCGCAGCTTCTGGATCGAGGGTTACCCCAGGTAAGGACAACCGTCAATTAGGGAAGAGGCTAATGATGAGTAATATATGTTTTATCCCTCCCGTGAGAAGGAATATTGGGAAGCCAGCCCGTATTCAGATTAGTCCATGTAGGATATGTGGGGAGAGGCATGAAAATGGACCTTGTCCAACCCGGGGTAGAGCATGTTATAGGTGTGGTGGATTTAGTCACCACATAAGAACTTGCTCCAATCCCAGGCAAAATAGATCGCCTGCGTTGCCGCCACCCAAGAACAGGAACCAGACTGGAGTGGCCTAGACAGTAAATCAGAATAGGCCATAGCCAGAAGGGAGGCCGAGAACGCGCCAGGGGTTGTCACAGGTACGATCTCTCTATGCAACCATGCTGCGTATCCTTTATTCGACCTTGGGGCATCACATTCTTTCATATCTGAGCCGTTTGTTGAGTTGGTTGGAATAGATCTGCAATTGCTTGATGTTGTGTTATGCGTGATGACTCCCTTGCATGATAAGATGGCAGTATCAATAGGGTGTCCAAATTGTAAGATTGTGATTGGAGAAAGGGAGAAAAAGATTAATTTAGTTGTTCTAGCCATGTACGATTTTGATATGATAATGGGAATGGACTGGCTGTTGAAGCAGAGGGCCGTAATGGATTGCAATAATAGGGTGATCCAATTTAACTTCGTTGGACATCCAGAATTCAAATTTGTAGGAAATCGAGGAGGACCCTCAATTCCATGAATTTCGTCACTAGAAATGTCAAAGTTACTGAGAGAAGGGTGTCAAGGATTTCTAGTTGCAGTAGTTGATTCAACGGCTGATGAGTCGAGGCTAGAGGATATAGCCGTGGTGTGCGAGTATCCCGATGTGTTTCCTTAGGAAAGAGAAGTAGAGTTTGTAATCGAGCTGGCACCTGGAACTGAGCCAATCTCGAAGGCACCTTATAGGATGTCGTTGTCGGAGTTAAAGGTGCAAATGCAAGAATTGTTGGATAAAGGATTCATACGTCCGAGTGCATCTCCATGGAGAGCACCGGTGTTATTTGTGAGAAAGAAAGATGGATCGCTGAGGTTATGTATCGATTATAGGCAGCTAAATCAAGTGACGATTAAAAATAAATATCCCTTGCCAAGGATTGATGATTTACAAGGGGCTTTGGTATTATCTAAGATTGACTTGAGAACAGGATATCATCAGTTGAGAATTAGGAAGGAGGATATTTTGAAGACGGCATTTAGGACGAGATATGGGCATTATGAATTTACAGTAATACCGTTCGGATTAACGAACGCCCTTGCCGCCTTTATGGATCTAATGAATCGGGTGTTTAAGGAGTTCTTAGATCAATTCGTGATCATGTTTATAGATGACATATTGGTGTACTCGAAAAGCCTAGAGGAGCATGAATTTTACTTGAATCAAGTGTTGCAGACTTTAAGAGAGAACGCGCTATATGCTAATTCTGGCTCAGTCAAGTAGCATTCTCGGTCATGTGATATCTGGGGAAGGAATCTCAGTAGACCCATCGAAAATTGAGGCAGTAATGAAATGGCCTAGACCAACGACGGTAATAGAAGTTCGAAGTTTTCTGGGTTTAGCCGGATATTATCGTCGTTTCGTGGAAGGATTTTCGGCAATAGCAATACCGTTGACGCATTTGTTGAAAAAGGAAACAAGATTTGAGTGGACCAATAAATGTGAAAGGAGTTTTCAGGAATTGAAGCATAGATTGACAACGGCGCCGGTGTTGACTATTCCATCAGGACCCGAAGGGTATGAAATTTATAGTGATGCGTCGTTGAAGGGATTAGGGTGTGTACTCATGCAAAATGGGCAAGTAGTGGCTTACGCATTGAGGCGGTTAAGACCGCATGAGTTAAATTACCCGACGCATGACTTGGAATTAGCCGCAATAGTATTCGCTCTGAAGATTTGGCAACATTATTTATGCGGAGAGAAATTTCAGATCTATACCGATCATCAGAGCCTCAAATATCTGTTTTCTTAAAAGGGGTTAAACATGAGGCAACGTCGGTGGATGGAGTTGTTAAAAGACTACGACTGTGATATTTTATATCATCTCGGGAAGGCTAATCGAGTAGCCGATGCTTTGAGTCGGAAGTCGAGCATCGCCCATTTGATGGTCAAGGAATGGATATTGTTAGAAAAAGTGCGAGACTCGAAGTTTAGATTTGAAGTAAATCAAGTCTCGAACTTGCTGGTTGCACTTAGAATTGAACCGAAAATTCAGGTTAAGATTAAGATGTTGCAGTTTTCGGATCAAGACTTCCAAAAGATTTTAGAGATGGAGGAGGCCAAGAGAAAGCCGGACTTCCAGATATCCGAAGAAGGGATATTGAAGTTCCGTGGGCGATTATGTGTGCCTGACGATGCAGAAATTAAGGAAGAAATTTTATCAGAAGTGCATCGTAGCAGTTATAGTATCAATCCAAGTAGTACTAAAATGTACCAGAATTTGAGGCAACACTATTGGTGGAACGGAATGAAGGTAGACATAGCCAGACATGTGGCTAAGTGTCTGACGTGCCAATAAGTGAAGGCACAGCATTGTAAGCCAGGAGGATTATTGAAACCTTTGGAAATCCCAGAATGGAAATGGGAGCATGTAACTATGAATTTTGTGTCGAGATTACCAAGGAGCCAAAGAGGCCACGATGCTATTTGGGTGATTGTCGACAGATTGACCAAGTCGGCACACTTTTTGGCTGTGCAAAAAGACTTCGCATTAGATCGATATGCTGAGTTAAATATATAGTTGATAGTTCGTTTGCATGAGGTACCAGTGTCGATAACCTCTGATCGTGATCCTAGATTTACTGCCAGTCTTTGGAAAAGTCTATAGACGGCTTTAGGATCAAAACTACAGTTCAGTACAACTTATCATCCTCAAACGAATGGTCAGTATGAAAGGACGATTCAAACTTTAGAGGATATGCTTCGAGCATGTGTGCTGGATTTTCAGGGTAAATGGGAAGAGCAACTGCCCCTAGTAGAATTTGCTTATAATAATAGTTTTCAGCAGAGTATAGGAATAGCGCCCTTTGAAGCGCTATATGGTAGGGCATGTCGAACGCCCGTGTGCTGGGATGAAGTAGGAGAAAGGACTATAACCGGGCTAGAGCTAGTCAAGCAATCGATTGAGGTGGTTAAGATTATACGCGAAAGGCTGAAGACCGCGCAGAGCCGTCAAAAGAGTTATGCAGACAAAAGGCGAAGACCGTTGGAGTTTCAAGTAGGAGATCACATATTTCTTAAGGTATCGCCCATGAGAGAACTATCTAGATTCAGTAAGAAAGGGAAGTTGAGTCCGAGATACGTCGGACCTTTTGAGGTTTTAGAAAGAATCGGGGATTTAGCGTATCGCCTTGCACTTCCTCCGAATTTGTCGCAAGTGCATAATGTGTTCCACGTATCAATGTTGAGGAAATATGAACCGGACCCGACTCATGTGCTGAATTATGAGGAGATAGAAGTTGATGATAAGGTGTCCTACGTCGAGAGACTAGTAAGGATTGAAGATCGGAAAGAACGGGTTCTAAGAAACAAGACGATCCCGATGGTCAAAGTGATTTGGGAACACCACGGGACGGAAGGCACGACATAGGAAAGCGAAGAGCAAATGCAACATCAATATTCCCATTTGTTTGAGTAGTGGTGGGATTTGTAAATTTCGAGGACGAAATTTTTGTAAGGGGGAAGAGTTGTGACATCTTGAAAATTGGTCCATTTGGAATTTATGAAATACTGAGTTTTATGAATGTACTCGTAATTAATTCTCGCCCGGAACGGATCATTCCTGGGATATTAACCATTGGGGAAAGGCTAATCAGGAATTTAAATTCGTACGACTAAGAGAAAATTCGATCGTGAATTGATTTTCGACCATAAAATCGTCGAGGTGACATTTTGAGCCACTATTGGCCGATTCGAGAATAACTAGGGGTCAGTTTACCACTGTCCTAATAGTGGATCGCGGGTGATTCCGCTGGACCACGAAATGAATTGACGAACGATCCTGAACGTATATCAAACGATCGTGCCCCTTGGATCTAGTGATCGATCCTCGTGATTTTAATGACAACAGAAGTCGTCACGAACCGAATGAACTTACACGTGACTCGAATTATTATCAGTCACTGGTAGAATATGTGAATTTCCCCAACAAGCCGCCCGTTAGTTTGAGAAACGCTCGAGTTGCGTTTAATAAAATTTAATTATTTAATTGGGCCCAATTTGGACATCAGAAAATTTGTAAGTCACAACGGGACGTTAGGACGACGTTGTGAATGGAACGTGCAATTTTGGATTATCTCGAATCCTTCAGAAAAATTTAATTTCGGCAAGAAAATGGAAAAGTGACAATTTTACCCTTGAGATTTAATAAAGGGCATGTTTTATGAGGGCAGGGTATTTTGGTCATTTTACTCTAACTTTTTGATTGGATAATTTTGCCCTTGAAATTTTATCAAATTCCTAAATTGCCCTTGGATATTTTGGAAAAGATTCGATCTGGGCCATTGATTTCAAGATAAGATCGAATCTGGGCCGTCGGTTGGATTTGTGAGAGAGGGGCAAGATTGTAATTTGCCAAAATTGGTCAAATTTTACTATTTAGCTCAAGACCAATTCTCTCTATCCTCATTCCCTCTCTCTCTCTCTCCCTCACGGCAACCCCCTCCCCACCGTGAGCTCTCTCTCTCTCCTTGGCCGATCACCGGCGCCGTCGCGTCATCACCGCCGGTCACCGCCCCATCGCTCGTCGCCGTACCGCACTACCACCACCACCCCACCCCACGTCGTTCCCTTTCCCTCCCGATTTTCTCTCTCTTGGCCGTGGACAGTCGGCCCAAGCCGAGCAAGTCGCCACCGTCACCGTGCGCCGATCGCCACCACCAAGTCGTGCCGCCGCTCGTCGCTGTCCCCGTCGATCGCTGCCGCTTTTCGCTCTAGCCGCGTTAGTCTAGAGTGTCGGTAAGTCACGCCCTAAACCTTATTTAGGACGTCGGGTATCGACGGACAATTTATTGGTGAAATCGGGTTTAATTATGTGTGGAATTGTACGATTTAGGAGCGGAATCGATTAGCGGGCCTTTGGATTGAATTTGGGAAATTTTGGTGGAAATTTTGAGGTCGAAAGCGGGCTATGGATGGCTGATTTGAGTGTTGTGATGCTCGGTTCGGTATGCAAATTGGGTATTTAGAACTGGCAAGTAATTGGGGGAAAATATCGTGAAGAGCCGGAACTGATTTGACGTTGTTTGGATATGGAAAAATGCCAATTTATATGTTGATTGTGCGTTTGAATTGTGATTGTATCGTGGTGATGAGATTGGGTGCATTAGTGTGCAATTGATTGATTGAAATATGATTTGCTATGTACATGCGTGGGCCGTATTGAATTAAGTGTCAATCGACCGTGTTGAATGCTTAACGAGCATGAATTGTGTGAGAATTGATGCGTGCACGGGCCACGTGTAATTGGCTATTTTATTGGCATGAGAATGAGTAAGAAACTGTGCGTGTTGTGGCATGTGTGATTGTGAAAATCCCTGAGGCGGTATCATAACGCGGGGAATTGTGCCGTCCTGATATGTGTACTTCAACGCGAGACGATACTCGGTATTATCGGAAGACTGTCAACCTGAGGCGTGTACTTCAACGCGGATTGTGCCGTAGGTGGTAGATGTTGAGCTTGAGGCGTGTACTATAACACGGGCAAGAGACATGGCCTGAGGCGTATACTGTAACGTAGGCCCTAGAGTGTTTGGATAAGTTGATCGTAGTGGACCTGAGGCGTGTACTGTAACGCGAGTCATTGGCGAGAGTTGTGGAAAAGAGTGATTAGACCGGAACGAATGCACAAAATGAGATTTGAACGTGCATGTGATTAGATATGATGTGATTGTGACTAATGTGCAGGTAGCACGCATGATAAGCCCAAGTAAGAATAAATGATGTGCTTGCTATGTGATATTTGGGTGTGTGTGATTGTGTTTTGTAATTGTCTGGAGGTACGTGATAGCCTAGGTGGGGTTTAGAGTGTGTGGTTGCTGAGATATATTCTCATGGTTATTTCAATCAAACATTTCAGAACCCCGGCCTGATCAATGAATCCTCCACCGCCGCCACCTGAGCAGTTTAGAGTACCGGTGCACACCGAACATGAAGTTTTAGAGTTTCCTATGGCTGACCATATGACCTGGATTAAACACACTACCGTAGTTTTTGTAGATGTAGGATTACCTTTTTGGGAGCCCCATACATACACCGCTTGGTTCTTTCGAGACGGAGTAGATGAGTTCGGTCCCCTCCGAGGATTTGACGTCCCTTTTGATTTAGTTGGGGACTGGGACCCGTCTGCTATACCCCCTCCTGACGGCGAGTTGACTAGTGCGGAAACTAGTTTGGCACAATCTGGACTGCATCTAGCGCCTGCAGCATAGGGATCTTTAGGGGCTGAGCACGAGCCGGAGCCGGAAGAGTCTCTAGCGGGAGACGATCCAATGGACGTAGATCTTAAGCTAATTCCCGAGGAAGAACCAGAGGAAGTAGAACCCGAGGCAGAACCTGAGATTGAGCCTGCTGAGTTTGCAGAGCCTGAGGAAGAACCGGAGTATATACTTCCGTATGAGCAATGGATGGACCTTAATTTCGTGCTCAAGGATGATTTCTTTGAGGAGCCGGTCGAGGGGGATCCGGACGAAGTTCCATCTTAATCGGGTGATATAAATCACCCAATCGAGATTGAGACCGAGCCAGAGTCCTCGAAGGAGCAGACTGTCCAGGGGGACTCAGATTCGGATAATGAGGAGTCTGATTCAGAGTGGACGCCGAGTAAAGGGCGTAGGGGCTAGCATAGAGGTTTGAAAATAGGTTTTTGGAGGTGCACCATTTTTGTGGATAGGATGCCAGGTCATCGATCCTTCTTGTTATCGGTGATTTATAGTACAGTGTGCATATATAAATGACAGTTTGTAAATGGTGAATATTTTATAAGTTTGGTAAATGGAAATGAATATGTGTATTCTTCCTGATTTTCCTCAGTTTCAAATCGTCCGGGTAATTTGTGGTTTTTGCTGTTGAATTAAATCTCTGATAATTATAAGTGAGGTCGGCGATATCCTGGAATGTCGTATTTATCGACCAGTAGTGGGTGCGCTCGATGGGGTTCGGGGTGTAACACAATTTACTCAATGACTTATCATTTTAATTATATTTATTTAAACCGAAATGTCAGGAAAACTTATCTTTTGTATTCTCTTTGATGAATGATAAGCTTATTCAGTATTGGTGCGTTCATTTTTGTTTTGTTTAACTAAAAATACAATAAATAAAAAGAACCTGTTAGATCCTAGAACTTATGACTGGGTAGGTTTCAGGTTCCAAGTTCTGACGGATAGGTTTTAGGTTCCAAAAAATGGGGAACCTGTACCCGAGGGTAGGTTCCAAGTTCCATGTGAAATCTGTAAGGAATCTGGAACTGCTCGCCCCTAATCTTTTGTGAGTAAGTATGCATAGGCTAAGTTTACTAGGTCAAGGCAATCAAATTTCAAGAATCTTTGCGTTTGACACCGATCCCACTAAAAAACACCGAGTTTCCATTCATTTTCTCCACTAGAATTGTGGTTTAGTATTCTTGCATAACAGGGGATTATGCATCCTTTGGGAGGATGGAATGAAGAACTTTGATGGATGATTAGGGCAACAAAGGGCAAAGATTTGGAGACTAGACTCCTTAAGGTTGGCATATGGATGGAGTGCAATCGAAGATGGTTTCAAAACAAGTCAACTGATATCCATGTTATTTTGGCCAAGGTGCATAAAAATGTAAGATGTAGAGCTTCACTCTACCAAAACATTAGACCTTTTCAGACAAATATTGTATTGGCTACTATGTGGAGACTTCTTACCTCTATCTTCTCGAATTATTAGCACTATTTGTAACGCCAGGGGATACCCCTAAGCTATTGTACATTATCCGCTCTATAATACTGACATTTTACACCCAAAAATAAATAAATTTGTGGTCCATTCCACCACATTGTTTGTATATTATTTGTGCATTTTTTTCTCATCTTTAAGTTACCTAATTGAGCTTGCCCTTGGGATCCCACGTTGCTTGAGGCACACATTTGTAGAGTTGTGAATGATACCACCTAAAACTGTAGTATGAAAGTCAATGATAGTTGCGATGAAAAGTGAGTAGTATAGATAGTCTAGATAGATATGAACGAATGGTGGTGAACCATCATCAATCTATCTCAAAGTAGAATTTCTTAGATGAAAACATGATCGAATATTTAATTACTTAGACAGTATTATGTTAGACGTACATCAATTAGATCGGCCGTATTTACTATTCAATCAATGAGATAATCAATTATGAGAGGAAGTAACTCGAGTCCTACATTGAACGTCATTTTTCTGTGTATAATTCTTTTGGCTATGCTCTCAACTAACGCAGAAAGAATTAGCCTTGGCCAGAATCGAGTCAATGTTATGTAATTCCTACGCTTGCGCATTCGTTTGTAGAAGGTCACAAAGTTGCATGTCTCTGATGATTAGTGAGATAGAGAGACTACTACATCGATGGGGATAAATTGGGATGCTCAAAGATTCTGAAACATCCCCATTGAAAATAAATGCCTTTTAAGACACAAGACAAATGAAATTTGAGAAGAAACTAAAAATATTTTTTTACGTATATCTGATACGGAAAATAATTATCCTAGATATAACTATATTGTAATCCCTTGAAATTATAGAAAGACCACACTTTCTATGTGTGTGCAATAAAAAAGAAATAAACAAAATGTTTGCATGTATTTCAACAAAGAAAATCCGTTTCGACTTTTACACTTTCTGGATGAGAAAGTATCTTTTTGATTCGAAACATTTCATTCTTATCTAATCAATTTAGATTTTTTCCCATTGATTAAGATATAAAATTGCAATCCACTTTAGATTAATTCAGATAGACTTTAATGTAATTTTCAGTATAGAAAAAAGTATTAAACTTGACACAAAAGATGAGATTACTTTCGATATAGTAGAGACTAATAATTTTTTTGAGGGAATCTATTTCAAGCTAGTCACTTGGGCTTCGTTTATTTTGTGGAAAATGAATGATTTAGATAACATTTTCGTAAAATGATCGCTTATATCGTTACAAAAATGAATTGATGAAAACTATTTTCAATCGTCCACGAAAATGTTTATGCATAAATATTGCCGATAATGAAACCATTTTTCATTAAATAATTATTTCAAGCAATAAAAGCGATCATTTATAATAAAATATTTTTCAAATCATTCATTTTCCGCAAAAAAAAATGGAGCCTTAATTTTTATGATGCTTGGTTGACTGAGAATATGGAGTATAATATAATAATTTTTACTTTGCATTTTCTTAGTAATATTGACAAAAAACCTCATATGTTTGTTCATTTTAACTCACGTCCTATTTAGCTATGCGGCACAAGTATACCCGCTGCATTCTAATTTTCCTATTTTAGTTCCATTCATAATGGATAATCAGCAACTTTATCATCTTATGTTTGGAAATAAATCAAATTCGATCCCTAAACTTTTTAGGTCTGGCATTTTGACATATAGTAGCATAGCCCATATTATGTGTTTTGATATTCAAAGTAGACTTTGCCATTTTAATTGATTTCTAGCATTATTCTATGCACTATGCAAATTTCAAACTGTTTAGCTGGTTGTGTGTATATTTACTACAAATCGAATTAATTGATTCACTCTCTTGCGAGGCTTGTAATTAGCAAATTGATCTCTTTTACAGAAGAAACATTTTACGAACTATATCTAATGAGTTTTCATAAAATATAATATCTTCATATGAAAGCAAAATTCAAAAACTATGTTTATAGGAAAGGTTTATGAGTAGGTCTTCAACTTGGATTGGAGACGTCTTGCTGATCCCTTGTCTCATGCATTGTCAAAATATGTCTCAAATAAAGCTCGTGAGTGAAATTCGATCCAAAGTGTATAAAAAATTGAAAAAAGTACCAAAAAGTCATCAATATATTGCATTGGTATCAATTCAGTCATAAACCTTTCAATTGGACCAATTTAGTCCTAAACATTTTCATATTAGTACCAATTCAATCCATCCAACTAATTTAGGTCGGAATTGCTAATATTGACGCCGGTCGTATTACGTGGCACGTTCAGTGTTGACGTGGACACTTGCCCTCGCTCTCGCTAGTGGGCCAGCAACCTCCACCAGCTGGCCACTGGCAGAGGGTAATAAGGAAAAAGAAGAGAGAAAGGAAAGAAAAAAAAGAAGGAAAAGAGATGAAAAAAAGAAAAAAGAAAAGAAAAAATTAATGAAAATTTGAAAAAATATCTGAAAATTAAAAAAAATGCACGTCGGCACCAGCCGTCCACATAGGATGGCCTTCGTTCACTCTAGTAATTTCCGGTCTGAATTGTACAGATGAACTGAATTGGTACTAATGTGAAAAGATTTATGATTAAATTAATTTAATTGAAGGATTTAAGATTGAATTAGTATCATTGCAATAAGTTTAGAACTTT
The DNA here is from genome assembly GCA_031216405.1 of Syzygium malaccense. Taxonomy (NCBI): domain Eukaryota; kingdom Viridiplantae; phylum Streptophyta; class Magnoliopsida; order Myrtales; family Myrtaceae; genus Syzygium; species Syzygium malaccense. The sequence continues at coordinate 13,019,261 of CM062258.1, forward strand.
TTTTTTGTACTTTTCCATAGAAAATCTGGCACGGCTTATGCTATCTCGGATGCGGCAAACTTAAAAGGAAAGTGCAAATTGTTGCCGATTTCGATAAGTTAACTTCCTGTTGGGGGGATAATTCTTCTAAGTTTAACATGAAAGAGGTTTCCTCAATTGGATCAAAGAAGGGACTCGCGTATTTTTATATATATTGAGTTTGAGGGGGTCCTTTGCTTTTGGTCGAGAGGACTTTTCTCGTGGCTTTGGGACCATAAAATGTGTTTGACATTAGTCCGAGTTGCTGCACGTTTGTTTCTTTAATTGAATCCATCAAATTTGAGTGTTAGTATAAGGTTTCTGAACTCCTTTATGAGATCGAGACATTAATTCTTTGAAAGTGTAAGGCTAAACACTGTAACTTTCTCATGGAATGTGTCACCACACCGAAATTTTCTGTGGCTATTAATGGTAAACTTCATGGTTTCTTCTCTAGTGGCCGAGGTATTCGTCAAGGAGATCCCCTTTTGTCGCGATCGAACTCCCGAGCCTTTTTATTAGACGACATGCAAAAAGAAGGAGGGCTCGCCTGGTACGTGCTAAGTCTAGGTTCAGGACTTAACTCGGGCTCTCCCAAGCCCATACCATATCGCGACTTAGGGTTTAAATTTTTTAACATGCAAGTGGTTTATACCAAGGAGTCGCCACTAATCGATTTGGGGTAGGCCGATTAGAAACCCAAATAGGGTGATGGAAGAATCACCCTATTCCTACGAACCAGAAATTAACTGGGTTCGGGGACTTGATTACATTAGTTAAATAACTAATGCCCTTTTGGTACCTTTTTACCCTGTTCATTTCATGAAAATATTTGTCAGGCAATTTGGATTGATTTTAGGACGTTTTTCCTAACATGTGAGGTGATCCAGCGAGTGCATAATCATAAACGATCAGTAGTCAGGAACACAATAATTCATGCAGCCTAAGGTTCTAACCTTAACTAAGTCAGATGACATTCAAAAATACAATAGCTCATGCAATTATATTAAAAAACATGCATAATAGCAGTAGTGAAAAACACATGCAAAGTACTAATGCACAACCTTAGATTTGTCTAATTTAAATAAGACAATAACATGCACAATAATATAACAATGGATTAAAACACTTAGGTAACCCACATAAAAAAAAAACTTTTCTTAAAAAAAAATTTTTTTAATTTTTTTAAAATTTTTTCGGAAAATAATAATAATACAGAAGAAAATAAAATAAAAATAAATTTTTTTAAAATTTTTTTAATTTTTTTAATTAATTTTTTTAAAATAATAAAAATATAAAAAAAAAATATAATATTAAAACCGGGTCGGATCTATCGATCCGGGTCGGTCGGAACCGACCCGAGTCAACGGATTCAACCCAGGCGTTGACCCGGGTCGGATATGTTGATTTGGGTCGAACCCAACCCGAAAAAGCAAAACCGCGGGGGGAAACGCCGGCGGAGCCAAAATTGGCCGTCCACCGGCCGGCCCAGGCCAACGCCGCCCCCAAATCGTCCGACTAGGATCACCACCAACTTCACCGACCGCCTGACTCGCCGTCCGGCCACCTGTTCGCCGGCCAGCGAGCAAAAACTTACCAGGCTTCATTCGGGCATTTTAGCGAACACGTAGGGGGCGCCACAAAAACTGAGGTGTTTCGACCTCTTCCGGCGATCCGATTGACTCCACCGGCCTCGGTTCACCTCCGATGGCGACTAAGGACCGGGACCAGAGACGGTATTGGCCGGGATTTGTGCGAAACGGCCGGCGCGAGTCCTGGCCAAACCGTGTCCGTGAACAGGGGAAAACAGAGGAGGCTCTCGGCCGTGGGGCTCACCGGTCGTCGGCGGGTCTGGGGTGATTTCCGGCTAGTCTGAAGGCGTCGACGACCACTGCTGGTTCTCCTTTGGCTCCGGCGTGATCTTGGTTTGCTCTCCCTCCCTCTCTATTCTCTCTCTTTTCTCTCTATTCTCTCTTTGTTTCTCTCTCTTTCACTGTTTCGCCGGCGTCGGCTCGGCGGCGGGAATGGATGGCTGAGGTGCGGTGGCCGCCGGAGGCTACCTTTCTCTCTCGGCTCACTCCGTTTCTCTCTTTTTCTGTTTCGCCGGCCGGGCCTCCTCCCAAAATTGGCCGACCGGGCCTCTCTCCAAAATTGGCTTACCCCCTCCACTCTCTCTCCCTCTCTGATTTTTTTATGGTCACGGTACGACGGACCCCCTCTGCTCCTCTGCGTCGTCGTGACGACGGCCTGCACCGGCCTACGCCACCCCACGACTTTCGTGGCCATAGTAGGCCGGTGCAGAGCAGAGCCTGGGGGCCCGTTCTAAGCCGAGAGGAAGAGAGGACGAAGGGGGAGAGGAGAGCCCGGGTTTTCAGGGAGGATGGGACTGGCAATTAATGCCAGTCCCGTAGGCATGCTCTCTCGGCCTTTCTTTGGCCAGATAGCGACGGGGCGAGAGCGCTTGGCCGCTCGTTGAGCGGCGGCCAGGAGCAGAGGTGAACAGGGCAGGGAAAGGGACAGGCTGCGTGGGGGGAAGAAAGAAGGAGAAGGGAGCTGGGCCGGGCCGGGCCCAACTCGCATGGAGGAAAAACAAGAAAGAAGAAAAAGCGGGCTGGGCTCGGCATGGGGAAAAAAAAAGAATGGGCTGGGCCCATGCGGGAAAAAAAGAAAAGGAAAAAGGGGCCGGGTCAGCCCGGCCCGACTCATTTTTTTTTTAATTTTGATTTTTTTTAACTCTAATAGACCCTATTAATGCAAAATGTGCCTAATTCTATATGCAATGCATTTAAATTGAAATATTTTTTGTTTTAGGAATTAAAGACATTAATTCCTAAATTTTTGAGTAATTAATTTTGGGCAATTCAAAAATAGGTGTCTACAGCTGCCCCTCTTTTAAGGTGAGCTCGCAGAGGTTACATTCAAAGATAAAATGACACCTAAATTTGGCCCATGCATGCTCAATGAATGTTATTTTTGGCGAGACTGTGAGTCCCATTTTTATGATGCGATATAAGATGATGCATGCTAAAGCAAATAAAAACATACCTAGGGCTACTTACCTTTCCGAAGGGTAGAGTAATTCCAGATAGTTGATATTGTGTGTCGAGGACCCGAACCTGTCTTCGGTCGCCTAGACGAGAAAATGGTTTGTCTAGGACCCGAACCTTTCTTTGGTCGCCTTGACGGGGATTGTTGTTGTCTAGGACCCGAACCTATCTTCGGTTGCCTTGACTGGATTTCATTTGTCTAGGACCCGAACCTTTCTTCGGTCGCCTTGACTGGGGAAATCGCTTGCCTAGGACCCGAACCTATCTTCGGTCGCCTTGGCTAGATTTCATTTGTCTCGGACCCAAATCTACCTTCGGTTGCCGTGACTAGGGAAATCATTTGCCTAGGACCCGAACCTTTCTTCGGTCGCCTTGATTGGATTTCATTTGTCTAGGACCCGAACCTTTCTTCGGTCGCCTTGACTGGGGAAATCATTTGTCTAGGACCCGAACCTTTCTTCGGTCGCCTTGACTGGATTTCATTTGTCTAGGACCCGAACCTTTCTTCGGTCGCCTTGACAAGGATTGTTGTCGGTCTAGGACCCGAACCTTTCTTCGGTCGCCTTGACTGACTGTATTGTTTGTCTAGGATCTGAACCTTTCTTCGGTCGCCTTGACTGACTGGATTTTTTTTGTCAAAGGACCTGGGGATTCTTGCCCAAGAATTTGACGATTTGCCTGGTGGGTCCTCGCCAGCAGGTCTTGAAAATGCTTAAACGATTAGCACCTGGGGATCCTCGCCCGAGGATTTGATGGTTTGCCTGGTGGGTCCTCGCCAGCAGGTCTTGAAAAGGCTCAAACGATGAGTACCTGGGGGTCCTCGCCCGAGGATTTGAGGCATCATCTGCTGAATACCCGACCTTTTTCGGGGCATCTCTTTTGGGATGATAATGAGGGCTTCTCCAACGCCCGAATTTTTGTGTTCTATCACTGGGGATTAGAACTCTGAGCTATCAAAGACGATTAGTGCAAACATGCATGCATTCATCAAGAATAGACAAGCTAGGTTATTCTAAAATGTGTATTTGAAAATTCATGCATGATGATTTTGCCATGTTTGCATCACCAAAAATCCACCGAGGGTCAATCAAGATAATTTTCGCTCGCGAGGTGGACTTCTCGAGATGCTGAACGAGGGACCTTCAGTCAGAAAGGACTTTCCACTCGCTCTCATTGAAAAGGGTTGTTTGTCCCGTCCATTAATACGAGAACATCGAAAACACTCAATCTGACCTCTATCATATCAACAAGGGTCTGAGTTTTCTCGCAAGCGGTACGACACTACCAATTTGAGAGGTCTTTTTCAGAGTCGTAATGCTGGCTTGGTCAATGGCTTAACAAAGGAGACTGCCTGTGTCAAGGCCATGAAAGAAAGAAAATATTCTGCAATTATCTCCAGGTTTACAAGTCAAGAGCCCTGCAAAACGAGATAGAAGCAGTCTTACTCGCACTTCCTCGAGCGGCGTTTATAAACATTTGAAATTTCACGCTAAATCAATTGCCCTAGTCAGAAGAGACTTCATGAGGGACGTAACGTGGGCTTGGTTTACAGGTTGAGAAACAAAATGATCGTTAGGCTCAAAAATGTGTGTAAGGGTGAGAATTGGTGATCATCTTGGCGTCGTCACCTGTCTTTTCTTCACCGTTAGGATCCTTCTGGCAGACTCCCTAGGTAATCCTGTGTTTTAGCATCTTTGACAACTTTTTCTTGAGGAGCTTCTGTGTCAAGCATTTTCCTGGATACCATTCTATCTCTGTCCCAATTGCTTTCTCAAGAATAGGTTCATCTTCATCTGTCATGTGGCAGATCTTTGCCAAGACAAAGTTCCTAAAGTAGGAATTTACATCGAAGAAGAACTCAAGTTCAAACCCTTTGGGGTCGTCTATTCTACATCACTTAATGTCTTTGAGATATTTGAGAGCGCTTTCATCACGCTCATAAATCTCCATTCATGGGCATTGGCCTTGCTTTTACCAGGCACACTGCTTTTTCATGCCCCCAATTTTCAGCATTTTTTGTTGTTGCCAGGACTAGCCTAAACAAGTTTGAAGTCTTCATCTTGATTCGATGCTTTGACCTTGATGCTCAAATTATGGTGACTTTTGCCTTGCCCCAGTGTGGGGGATGATCACCAACTGGGTTTCGTACGAAATGAAATCGTTGGCTCAATTGGGCTAGCAAAGGATAAAAGTGTATGGGATAGAAAAAGAATTGCTCTTCGTCCTCCTAGGGCACTTAAATTATCGTGAAAGTTCATCTACAATAAGAACACTCAAAGATTAATGCAAGTGAGAGCAAGAAAACTTTTATTCATCTTTTCACCTTGTGCGAGCTGTTGCAGCTGATGATGATAGAAAATTTTAGATATTACAAACTCCTCATCCTTCTTGTCTTACTTAGTGAAAACATCGCTGTTATCAATAAGATATTGACATTTTGGACAGGCTTTAGTTTGCTGCTCCTCTCTTGACAAAGCCCTCTTAGTCTCGATCGTCCGGCCGTCGATGGTGTGCTTGTCTTGGAGGACTCTGTCGAGGATCTCCGGACCTCAAGCTGCCCCAATGTGGGGTGGTTCTTGATAGGGTTGATTTAAAAGAAACCGCTGAGTGTATGGGCTCAAATGGTTAAGCAAAGGATTAATGGTAGTGTATGGGGTAGAGAAATGAACTGCCTCTCGTTATTTTGGCTACCGTACCTTATGCGAGAAATCCCTTTACCTTGTAGAAATGAAACCTTTTCGCTCATCTTGCAAGGGTTTGGTACTTGAGAATGTGTATAAATCAAGGATTGCCTCTCATCATCCTGACACACCTTGTTCAATACATCGGATCAGTTCGACACCGTTCGTCGAATTGTCAAAATTTTCTCAGGGAATTGGTGAATTAAACAAGTAAAATTACCATGCAAAATTACTTTCCACGTAATACACTTGAGGAAGAAAATAGTATCCATTTTCTTTAATTATTTCTTCCTTCTTGTTTCTTTCCATTCTTACGAGAAGAGTTTGGGAAAGAGATACTTACCTATGCTGTAATAGTAGAGCAAACCTACAAGGTAATAAGGAAAATAGTGTTAATGAACAGTTCTTTGAGGGACAGGAATTAGGAACGATACAACATTACCCTTCGTGAATCCCTTCATTTGAGATTAAACTGACAACTCCTTGAGTTTTCTCGGATGTTGATAATTCCCTTCTGACAAAAATAGGAGCTTGCGTTAGAAATGAGGTGATTGAGGGTAAATTGAGAACGATATAAATTACCCTTCTTCCATTTTGCCTTCAAAGCTAGCAGAGTCTTTTCTCCTCTTTACTTTGTTCAGCCTTCTCCGTCTCAATCTGCTCCTCCATACTCTTGATCTCGAAGCTCGAATGAAATCCTCTATTATTAGGGATGCTTCCAAATAGAGGGTTCTATTGTCAGCGCCTGCTGTGTCAATGCGGCTCCAATATGTTGAGGAGTTTCTCGACTCGATTCTTGACTGCACAGGCGTGTGCAATTGCCTGCATGGGGAGCTTCGCAGCAAAGCTAATCTCTACTTTAAAGGTCTTTGACGGTGTCGCGACCTAAGGTTTTTCCTTCTCAGGCTAATGGATTATTAGGACTAAACCTAACTCGGGCCCTCCCAAGCCCTACCAATTCGCAACTTTGGGTTTAAGTTTTTAACATGCAAATGTTTTCATGCTTGGAGTCGCCACTAATCAATTTATGGTAGGTCGATTAGAAACCTAAATAAAACATAGGGAGATATGTTTTATTCCTACGAACCAGAGATTCTAAGTCCGGGGACTTGATTACGCTAGATCTAATCTAACGCCCTTTCGGTACCTTTTCTTTTCAAAAATATTTTGGCAAGCAGTCTGCATCCGTTTTAACTTAGTCACTAACATATGAGATGTTCATGCGGGTGCGCAAACCACCAATTTAACACTCAAGAAAGCATTAAATAAATTGCAAAATTAGGAGAATTACTTACCTCGAAGCAACGTAAGCATCTGCATGGTTAGCTAGAAGATCACATCAACAACCTAATATGATTTCTAATTAACAAGCAGTTCACTCCACATTTTTTGATTTTCACTTATTTAAATGAAAGCTAACCTACGTGCAATGACGTACAAAAATGACATGCAAGTAATGCAACCTAGCATACAAACTATATGTCATGCGACGACGTGACCTAATTCTAACGACGGGCAAATGATTTATTTTTGGTATTTTCTGATGAAATTCGGAATAAAAATATGCCTAAATTAACATGCAACCTATAATTACTTAACATATCCTAACATGACTTATTTTTGAGGTTTTTTTGTTAAAATTCGAAATAATAAATTAATTAAATTAAGAATGCAATTTATCCTAATCTACCATAAAACAATTCATTCTTTTTTGGGATTTTCATGAAAATTCGGAATAAAAAAATAACCTAAATAATCTATTAAGATTAGAAAATTACTTAATTTAAACTAAGGAATAGATTATCTCAAGTCCTAATTTAAATTAAATAATTACTCTATCGTCTAGATATATTTAGGATTCTTAAACATGCAAAACTCGAATTCAAGTCCTAACTGATATTTTTTTTGAATTTTCTTTTTTATTTGAAAAGGAAAAATAATCTAAACAAAGATAACATCCACACTTAAAGCAACCACGCAATCCACAAGATTCGTTTCAAATTCGGGTTAGGCACAAAAATCGAGCTATCAGTCATATCTATAGGGTTATAGATATTGACAGAAAGTTGATCATTCAAATTTGGAAAGCAAATAAAATCTATCATCGTATCCAAGTGATGATGGACAAGATAACGATTTTCCATATCGCCGCGTATCGTACCTTAGGGATAAGGTAGGATAGACGTCCAGATACGTTGCTAAATTAGGAAAGCTTCCTAATTTTGAATATTTTAAAAAAATATTACGAACAAGGCAAATATTATCCTAAGATATCTAGCAATCCACACAATATTCACAGAATATTCAAATATTCAAACCAGGAATCTAAATATTTTGAAAATATTCTGGATAGATATCTTTACCTGAGTTCTGGATTACTTTCCAAATTTGGACTCGCGGATCGAGATTGCGGATTACGATGAGCGACGAACGGCGGACCGGCGGTGCGGTGTCGGGAACGGCGGCGACAGTGGCGCACGTCAAGAAGCCGCGGCAGCACGCGGTTGCGCGCGGCAGGGGACAGCAGCAACAGGTGGCGACGTGCGGCGGGAGGAGCGGCGGCAGCAGGCGGCGCGTGATGGGAGGAGCAGCAGCAGGCGACGGCAGCAGCAGCAGCGGTGCACGGCGAGAATCAGCGGCAGCACGGCGACGGCGTCGGCGGGAAAGGCAGCGGCAGCAGCAAGCAGCAGCGTCGGCGTGGCCTGAGGGCAGCAGCAACACGGCGACGGCGTCGGCGGGAAAGGCAGCGGCAGCACGGCGAGAATCAGCGGCAGCAGCAGCGTCGGCGTGGGGGGGAAAGGCAGCGGCAGCAGCAAGCAGCAGCGTCGGCGTGGCCTGAGGGCAGCAGCAACACGGCGACGGCGTCGGCGGGAAAGGCAGCGGCAGCAGCAGGCAGCAGCGGCGTCGGCGTCGGCAGCAGAGAACAACGGCAGCAGCCGCGGTGGGGAGCGGCGGCAGGGAGCAGCAGACACGGCGTCGGCGTCGGCGTGAGGGGGAGCGGCGGCAGCAAGCCCGGCAGCAGCCGCGGTGGCGTGAGGCGCGATGCACGGCAGGGGGCGTCCGGCGTGGAGTGGCTCCGGCGGCTTGGAGGCGCGGCTGTGCGACGGCGCGGCAGGCGCAGGCGGTGGGCACGCGGCGGCGGGGCACGGCGTGCGGCCGGTCTCCTTCCCTCTCTCTCTTTCTCACTTTCACCTTCTAAAAAAACTGATCTGAAAATCCTCCCCCAAAAACCCTGACCTAATGATATATATATAATGCTAATCTAGGTCAATTAGATGGGCTCTCTAGTCCTAATGGGCTTAGGCTTGGGCTTTAATTTAAATGGGCTGAATTAACTAATGATGATGGGCTGAATTAATTAATGATAATGGGCTGAATTAATTAATGAGAATGGGCTGAATTAAGTTCAAATTAAAACAACCGAGCCCATTTGACTTGTAATTCCCGGCCCATGCACTTCAAGCGAGCTGAGTCACATTCGATGAAATTTAAGCTCGTTCGTCACCGCCAGTCCGATGCAAAATGCAATTAATCTAAAACGAATTTAAACTATGTGTTATGCAATTTAAATATTTTTGTTTAGGGGTTAAAAATTTAATCCCTAATTTTCTATGCAAATTACACTAAATGGTTACTAAAATTTAGGTGTCAACAGCTGCCCCTCTTTGAAGGTGAGCTCGCAGAGGTTGCATTCAAAGACTAAATGATACCTAAATTTCACTTATGCAAATGCAATGAATGTTGTTTTTGTCGGGATTATGAGTCCCATTTTACAATGCATTAAGAAATGATGCATGCTGACATGAGTAGAAAACGTACCTGGAATTACTTACCTGACAGGAGCGAGATAATGCAATTCGAGGCACAACTTCAACTTGTATGTTGTTTTGGCAAATGTATGGGCTCAGTCCCATAGGTCTTGCCTGATATACGTTGATGAACTTCGGTGATCTGCAGTTAAGTCAAAACACACGAAGAAAGCTCGACGTATCCAATCATCATCTGGATTCGCGAGAACAGTTCCGATCTTTACGAACTACCCATATATTCCATAGGTGTTTGCAAAGATTTGGCCGCTTCACTTATATCTGCTCATAAGTGAATTGCGGGGGAAACTTTTGAAATCAAGAGGATATTCCGACCTTTACATATACCTGCTCATATGCAAAGGTTTGGCCGCCGCACTTATATCTGCTCATAAGTGAATTGCGGGGGAACACCTGGGGTTGAGAGAATATTCCGACCTTTACATATACCTGTTCATATGCAAAGATTTGGCCGCTTCACCTATACCTGTTCATAGGTGAGTAGCGGGGGAACATCTGGGATAAAGAGAGTATTCCGACCTTTACATATACCTGCTCATATGCAAAGATTTGGCCGCTTCACCTATACCTGTTCATAGGTGAGTAGCGGGGGAATACCTGAAATTTGGGAGAATATTCCGATCTTTACATATATCTGTTCATATGTAAAGATTTGGCCGCTTCACCTATACCTGCTCATAGGTGAGTAGCGGGGGAATACCTGAAATTTGGGAGAATATTCCGATCTTTACATATATCTGTTCATATGTAAAGATTTGGCCGCCATGCCTATATCTGCTCATAGTCATGTAACGGGGGAATCTTCTCGAGATTGTATGAAAATCTGTGATTTGATGAACAAAGGGGCTAGCCCAAGTGTTCAAGAGTTCCTTAACAAAGTACCTGGATATCATCAGAAGTACCTGAAAAGGTTTGATCAATAGACACCTGAACACAATCAAAGGCATCTAGAGATCGCCAAAATGATCAAATGTGGGACCTGACAATTGCTTGAACAGGTTAGGGATACCTAGATAGTCATAGATATCCTAGGGATAGAGACATACTTACCTGGTGACATCTCCAACTCTGAAGGTGTGTCTCCTGCTAGACACGATTTTATGTAATATGCATTCGCACACTGTCAAGAATGCATATACACATGAACTATGATTTCAACTGATTTTCATGCACGATGGTTTTGTCAAATCAGCATTACAAATTTCGCTGGGGGAAAAATCATGACAAGACAATTCGAACTCACAAGTGGATATCTTGAAAATGTCGAATGAAGGACTTCCGGTCCAAAAGGGCTTTCTCTCATTCTCATCGAAAGGCTGATTTATGGAGAATCGCTCCATCTCACCATCATCATGTTGACAAGGGTCCAAGTATTCTCGCAAGCAGTACGACTTTACCAATCTGAGAGGTCTTTGTCAGGACTGTAACATAGGGCTTGGTCAATGGCTTAGCAAAAGAGACTCTTCGAGTCGAGGCTATTGAAAGAAAATACTCTGCAATTGTCTTCGGGTTTACAAGTCAAGAACCCTGCAAAATGAGATAGAAATGGATTTGCTCGCACTTCTTCGAGCTAAGCTGATAAACATCCGAATCCTACGTTAGTTCAAGTGCCCTAATCTGAAGAGACTTTGCAAGGGACGTAACGCAGGCTAGGCTCATGGGTTGAGAAATGAATGGATCATAAGGCTCAAAATGTGTATAATTGGGGTGAGAGTTGGTGATCATCTCGGCATTGTCACCGGTCTTCTTCTTCACCAGGGATTGTCTTCTCGGTAAATGCTCCATTGGCTTCAAGAATTCATCACTTGATTCCTTAAGACTCTGGATATTTTTGTGACTTTGACACATCTCAACATTTTCTAGTCTAAAGTCGTCACTTTTCTCCATTTTTTCTTCTCTTTTCTTTTCTTTCACGGGCATCGGCTTTGCTTTTACCAGGCACACTGCTTTTTCATGCCCTCTAGTTCTTTTTTTTTTTTTTTTTTTTTTTTGACACACACTGTCTACAATGCATACATTGGCTAGCCACACTTTGGCTTGTTTTGACCGAATGACTAACATTTGGACTCTCAGGGTCTTCATCTTTTACCGGCGCTTCGGATATGCTGCTTGAACAATGATGACTTTTGCCTTGCCCCAGTGTGGGGGATGATCACCAACTGGGTTTAAGAAATGAATTTGCAGGCTCAATTGGGCTTAACAAAGGATAAAGTGTGTATAGGATAGAGAAAGAAATGCTCTTCGTCATCCTAAGGCACTTGAACTTCACGTGAATTCATCTGAAAAAGCAACACTCGAAGATTGATGCAAGTGAGAGCATGAAAATTTCTACTCATTTTTCACCTTATGATGCTGATTTACCTCCAGTTTGCCCCGATATGGGGTGGTTCTTGACAGGGGTAATTTGAACGAATTTCTCCAAGTGTTTAGGCTCAAAATGGCGAAATAATGGATAACTTGTAGTGTTTGGGGATAGAGAAATGAACTGCCTCTCGTCATTTCAGTTGCCGTACCTTTTGCGAGATAACCCTTTACCTTGCAGACATGGAATTTTTCCACTCAACTCACTGGGGATTAGTGCACGGGACTGTGTATAGGATATGGCTTGCCTTTCATCATCCCGATGTACCTCATTCAACACATTCAATTCATTCCACGTGAGTTATCATATTGTCTAAATAGATTCCCCTTTTGAAATCGATAATGCAGACTGACAAAATGATCAAGCACAATTTAAAGCCAAGGCACACATTCCATCTTTCAATTGATTGAAACCATTTATTCATTAGTGAAATGTTTGTGACTCAGAGTATAAAACCAAACATTTGAAAACTTTTGCTGCAAAATGTTAGATTCTATCAGGGATAATAGATCTTCACAGCATCAGAATTAACAGGACTGGAGAACTCACGACCATCCATTTCTGCGAGAATCAGGGCACCTCCAGGAAGCACCTTTTTAACCACATACGGACCAATGTAGTTTGGGGCAAATTTTCCTCCGGGAACAGGAAAGACTGGCAGTACCTTCCTCAGGACTAGATCATTTACCTCGAAGTGTCTTGGACGCACCTTTTGATTAAAGGATCTAGCTATCCTCCGCTGATAGGTTTGACCGTGGCAAATGGCTCTCAATCGCTTCTCATCAATTAGGTTTAACTGCTCATGCTTTTGTCGCATCCATTCCGCCTCGGACAGCTCCATTTGAGATAACACTCGCAAGGAAGGGATCTCTACTTCGACGGGTAGAACTGCTTCCATGCCATACACCAAGGAAAAAGGAGTCGCTCCGACAGAGGTTCGGATCGAAGTTCGATATGCCATTAATGCAAATGGCAACCTTTCATGCCAGTCACGATAGTTTTCGGCCGTTTTGGCCAAGATCTTCTTGATGTTCTTGTTGGCAGCTTCAACCGCTCCATTCATTTGTGGACGATAGGGAGATGAATTCAGGTGCCGGATTTTGAACTCGTTGAACAACTGATCAATGAACTTGTTGTTCAAATTTGTCCCATTGTCAGTGACAATAGCCTCAGGGACACCATAGCGAGCGACTATGTCCCGCCTGATGAATTTTACAACATTCTTTGCGGTGACATTTGCATAAGATGACGCCTCAATCCACTTAGAGAAATAGTCAATCGCCACCAAGATAAACCGATGTCCATTTGATGCCTTGGGATTAATCGGGCCAATCACATCGATGCCCCACATTGAAAAGGGCCATGGCTCAGACTGCTGATGTAATTCCGTCGGGGGAACATTTATTTTATCCCCATGAACCTGACAACGGTGACATCTTCGAACATGTTGGATGCAGTCACTCTCAAGACTGAGCCAATAATAACCTAACCTCATAATCTTCTTAGCTAACATGTGGCCATTCATGTGTGGACCACATGTTCCCTCGTGTACTTCTTGCATGATTCTGGTAGCTTCAGCTGCATCCACGCATCTCAATAGGATCGAATCATATGATCTTTTGTACAGCCTCTCACCACTAACAAAGAATTTTGAAGCCATTTTCATTATGTACTTTCTGTCAGCCGGGGTGCTTCCCTCAGGAAATTCTTGTCTCTGGATGTAACTCATGATATCGTAATACCATGGCTTTTCGTCAGGTTCTCCGGTCACAACCATACAGTAGGCTGGTTTTGTCAGGACTTCGATCTTCAGGGGTTCTACCTCTAACCCATCAATCACTTGTAACATGGATGATAGCGTAGCTAGCGCATCAGCAAACTGATTATGAGACCTCGATAAGTACTCAAAAGAGATATCTTCGAATTCCTTTATGATTTCTTCGAGGTATTCATGGTATGGCACTAGCTTGGTGTCTCTTGTCTTCCACTCTCCCACAGTTTGGAGAATAATCAAAGCAGAATCACCAAACACTTTTAACTTGGTTATCCTCATTTCTACTGCGGCTTGGAGTCCGAGGATGCAAGCTTCGTACTCGGCTATGTTGTTGGTACAGGGGAACACCAACTTTGCTGCTACTGGATAATGTTGCCCATCTGGGGATATTAAAACTGCCCCAGTGCCGGAGCCGGCCAAGTTTACAGCTCCATCGAAAAACATGGTCCATGTGTCTTCCTTTATTACCAAAATGCGATCTTCTGGAGAATATCTATCATCATCCGGGACTCCAGGATTTTCAGCTAACACATCAGCAATTACTCGACCTTTAACTGACTTCTGTGGCTTCATCTGGATATCAAACTCTGAAATTAAAATCTGCCACTTGGCTAACTTTCCTACCAAAGCTGGCTGATCAAGTAAATACTTAATGGGATCGTTCTCAGTCACCAGCAAAGTCTGGTGATGCAGTGTATATTGTCGCAGCCTATGGAGCACCCATACTAGCGCAGCGCAAGTCTTCTCGGCTTCAGAATAATTCAACTCCGAGACAGTGAACTTCTTGCTTAGGTAATAAATGGCTCGCTCTTTTCCGTCTTCAGGACTTTTCTGGGCTAACATCGCACCTAAAGACTCACTATGAATTGTGAGGTAAAGGATCAAAGGCTGGCCCGGCATTGGTGGGACTAGCACTGGTGGTTTCATCAGGTATTGCTTTAGTTCGTTAAACGCTTCCCGACAATCATCGTCCCATTTCACTTGAGCATTCTTCCTTAGAAGTTTGAAGAATGGCTTAGCAGTTGCTGAGAGTTGAGAAATAAAACGGGCTATGTAGTTCAATCTACCCAGGAGACTTCGCACTTCTTTCACGGTCGACGGGGGTTGTAACTCACATATAGCCTTCACTTTGGAGGGATCAATTTCAATGCCTTTACTGCTTACTATGAACCCAAGTAATTTACCCGAGGTTGCTCCGAATACGCACTTGGCCGGGTTGAGACGGAGCTTAAACTCACGGAGCCTCTCAAATAATTTCTTCAAAGTATCAACGTGACTCTTCCCAGGTCTAGACTTGGCGATCATGTCATCGACATAAACTTCAATCTCCTTATGCATCATATCATGGAAGAGCGTCACCATTGCCCGTTGATATGTTGCCCCGGCATTTTTGAGGCCGAAAGGCATGACCTTATAGTGGAATGTCCCCCAAGGAGTGATGAACGCCGTTTTCTCCTTATCATCGTCCTTCATTTTTATCTGATTATAACCTGAGAAACCATCCATGAAGGAAAACAGCTCGAACCCTGCTGTACTATCCACCAAAACATCTATATGTGGCAATGGGAAATCGTCTTTAGGACTGGCCTTGTTTAGATCGCGATAGTCGATGCAAATCCGAACTCGACCATCCTTCTTCATGACTGGCACAATATTAGCCACCCAGCTAGGGTATTGGGTGACTTCGATGAATTCCACTTTCAAAAGCTTCATGACCTCCTCCTCTATTTTCTTGGAAAGTTCAGGCTTGGTCCTTCGCAGCTTCTGTTTCTTGGGCGGCACGTCTGGATTAGTGGGTAGACTATGTTCCACGATAGAAGAATCTAGACCCGGCATATCGACATATGACCAGGCAAAGATATCCTGGTAATCCTTCAGCAGTTGGACCAGGCGTTTAACTTCACCTTCAGGAAGGGTTGCCCCTATCTTCACCTCTTTGGGTTCTCCAGAATCACTCAAGTTGACAGTGATAGTTTGGTCTATCGTTAGGACTTTAGGTCTTTCATGATGCTCTAGATTACGCTGGAGGTCCGAGGAATCTTCGAGTTCATTGGCGTCATCGAGATCAGGTTCGGTAGCACATAATTCATCAGATTGGACCGTTCCCATACCCTTACGTGTCGCAAAATTACCCCTGAAACATAAAGTAGGGGGTTCAGTAGGACAAACAGGGCTAAACAGTGTATTTTGATTTTTTTGATTTTTTATTTATTTTGAAATTCTTTTCAAAAAAGGTTTTAACACGAGGAAGCATGAAGAAGCCCAGGCCTCAGAATTCTCCTTGGACTATATTTTATTTTATCGGTTGGATATCATCACCGGGCTGGTTTGATGTACCTCAACATGCCCTCAAAACGAAAATAACTTGTAATTTTATTGATTATCACCAAATGAATTACATTTATTGGAATGGAAATTGCAACAATCAAATCCTAGAAATGCAAAATACTAAAAAGTAGCTCCCGAGACGGGGCAAGTCCTAAAAAGCAGTAAAAATTCCCGCGTAGGGGAATGTGCGAAAAAGGTAAATGTGTTACTCTTGCGGGCCAATGCCCATTCCCTTCAACGGTCCTTCCTCGATGGCTCCAATTAAGAAATTATCGAACAGGGCGGTGATTCCCTCCATTGCATCATCAGAATCTTCTGTCACTAGAGGTGTTGAATCATCCATACCTCCCCATCCATCCGGGACAATGTCACGGGGGTCAACATAGAAGCTCGGGGGTGCTGAGTATTTGACATAATAGTCGAACTTGCCGCTCGGCTGCCCCAGAGTGTCGATCACCTCTTTCTCTTCATGCATCATTCTTGCAGGACCCGGGAATGTGGTACGGAGGTGTGGAGGCAACCTACCGCGCCCACGTTCTTCATCATTTGGCTCTTCTTCGGATCGTAATCTGTTTTGACCATTTCTTCGACCACGTCCACGTCCACGTGCCACATTGTTCGGCTCACTCGACCCCAGGTATCCCAACCCAGTAATGCGGGGCCTCTGAGAAACTTCCACCGGTTGGCGGATACCTTGACTATTTCTACCAAGGCCTTCACCTGGAGTAAAGCCGTGAGAGATCATTACTCTTCCAACCATGACCGCAGCATTCGACACCTCAGGAATAGGCGGTGATGATCCTCTTGACGCATGTATGGTTGATACGAGCTCCAGCGACTGATAGCTCGATTCTATTTTGCAATCAGGCTCAACATAGGGGATAGCCGTTGCGTGGTAGATTGGGTGTTCTTCTTCACCGTGGACCGTGACTAACTTTCTCTCCACGACGAACTTTACCATCTGATGTAGACTGGATGGCACAGCTCCAGCAGTATGAATCCATGGACGACCCAACAGAAAATTGAATGCAGTGGGAATGTTCATAACTTGAAATAGGACATTGAAAATCGTTGGTCCTATCTGTATGTCAAGGTGTATTTCTCCCATCACTTCTTTCTTCGTTCCGTCAAAGGCTCGTACGGAGGTTCTTGCAGAACTTATCCTAGAAGGATCTATCTTAAGGCGGTGTAAAGTCGCCAAAGGACAGATGTTTAGGGCTGACCCGTTGTCAATGAGTACCCGGGCAACATGTGAGGCCTTGTATTTGACGGAAATATAGAGTGCCCTGGTATGCCCCCTCCCTTCTAGAGGGAACTCTTCATCTGAAAAGGCTATGAGGTCCTTGAGGAGTATAGAGCCCACAAATTCCTCTAATTTGTCATGATCGATCGTTTCTGGCACGTGGACTTCACTTAACACCTTCATTAAGGCCTTCTGATGCATGACAGATGTCTGGAGCAGCTCAAGCAGGGAGATTTGCGCGGGCAGCTTGCGCAATTGTTCAACTATGTTGTACTCGCTAGCCTTAATCACGGCTAGAAATTCCTTGGCTTCTTCATCAGTAACGGGTTTTGCAGGTTGGGCATTAGCTTGGCCGTAGGAACGCCCAGATCTGGTAACTAAGTCGACATCGAGACTGTAAGACCAGGGAACCGCCTTATTGTCACTGTACTCATACGGTTGAGGTATCTCGATCACTATCCCTTCATCAGTTGTAGGCGTGCTTACAGTGATCTCCTCATTATCGGACGCGTCTTCAAGCGGAGGCATGTCTTCAGGCAGAGGGTCGCCCTTGTCGCTCCTGATGTTCAATGTAGCAAACTCCTCCTCCCAATTAATAACCACTTCGGAGATAGTGGAGACGATGCCAGTGTGGTCAGCATAAACAATCATCCCAGCTTTTACCATTCTTGAGACTCTTTCTCTCATGAGAGCCAGGGGCAGGTCTTCATTACTTGGATAACAACCGGCTTTCACTAACTCACCGTAGACGTCGGTAGTACACACCTTAACATTCTTGATTCGACCAGCATTGAAGCTAAATATGGCATTCACATTGCCTGCGTGATCAGGGAGTGGGTTGCTCTGAACATTCAGCTTAGCAGGCTGAAATGAGAACGCCTTCGTGTCTAGGAGGTTTTGGATTTGGTGCCTGAGGGCATAGCAATCATCGGTTGAGTGTCCCGGCTCACCCATGTGATAATCACATTTCTTTGACGGGTCGAAGTTATAGAACCGCTCAGGATTGGGCCGCTTTGGCTCAGTAGTGAGCAAACCTTTCTTCTGGAGCACCGTCAACACTTGAGACAACGATCCGGGGAGGGGAGTGAATTGCCTCTTGTTGTTCCTCCTCTGAAAAGGTTGACGACTCGAGTTTTGTTGCTGAGCTTCTACTACTTGGATCGCTGGGGCGGAGTTAGCATTCCGTCGGCTCGGTTGGTTATAGGCCACATTCACTTCAGCTGCCGGTTCTTTCTCTTTTCTCGCACCAAATCTTCTGGTCGAGGAGGGCGGCTCGACAAACCATCCATCTTTCAGCCCTATTTCAATTTGTTCGCCCATGGGGATGAGTTGGTTGAAGTTGTCAGTCGGAATGGCAACCATCCGATTACGGTATTCGAACGGGAGAGTTTTCATGAACATCCTCTTTAACTCACTATCTATGGGTTCTGGGACAACCTGAGCAGCTAAATTTCTCCATCTGATAGCATAGTCTTTGAAGGACTCGGTCTTTTTCATCTGGGCGCGTTCGAGATCATCACGGGTAGGAATGATGTCTGTTATGAATCTGTACTGCTTCAAGAATGCTTCACTGGCTTCTTTCCAAGTTTTGAGGCCATTTATCTTCTTCATGAGATACCAGCTCAAAGCAGGACCCGTCAAACTTGCTTGAAAGGCATGGATCATCAGGAGTTCGTTATCAACGTACGAAGTCATTTGCACGTGATAGAGCTGTAGGTGGGCTTTTGGACATGTGGTGCCATTATACTTGTCGAAATCCGGCATTTTGAACTTCTTTGGGATTTTGATCTGTGAGTAAAGGGACAGATCGATCGAAGGTGAATCCTGCGAACCTTCCAGCTGCTTCACTCTTTCTTCAAGTTTATTAACCCGTTCATCAGGTTTGTCGTTGTTGACGATGATCTGGACAGGGTCATCTTCTAAGTCAGGAATATCGTCATCTCCGTCAACGTCGACACTTTTTCTGATCTTCTGCTTTGGGACAGACGCTTCGAGGGGTGTCGAAACAGGAACCGACCGGAGAGCTTTGATCTCAGCGGACATTTGTTGCATCGCGACGACAAGTTGCTTGATCTGGTCTTCCACACCGATAACACGCTCTTGCAAGTCGGTTTGATCGGCCATTCTGGCTCTCGACCGTGTACGAATGGGCGACCGTGATCGGTCCGTAGCTACCTGATTTCGAAATGAAACAGGCATACATGAGTGTTAAGCGAAGTGATACGCCAATCCATGACATTGGTCTAACCGCTTTGAATTGAAAGGACCTCTTTATTGAAATGGCGAAAATTTTTACACCAATTAATAACTTGAAATTGAACTGAATATAAAGACAAATGACTCAATTCCTAAACAAACTTTAAAACTGAAACTGAAATGAGAAAAGAACTTCGAGCTTTTTATTTAGCTTGATCTATAGACATATGGGAGGCGACTTCCTTCTTCAGTTGCTCATAAGCTCGAGCTATCTTGGATGCCTTTTCTTCAGCTTCTTCGGCCTTCCTTTTGAGACGATTGTTCTCTGAGCGATTGGCGGACTTGAGAGGCACCTTGGGTATCTTTGGGAGCAAATCCTGCTGGATTCTGTGCCGACGAATGTACTGGGTCGTCGCGAAATAGGACTTCTGTTCTCCCTTTAGTTCTCTTTCGGGCCGTGCTATCTTCAACACACGACACTTCCTCCACATCTTATTGAGCTGGGCTACAGTCGCTTCGTGGTCTTTATCATCATCGGCGAAGTCAACTTGCAGGAGTTCTGGTTGTAACGCCGGAGGGAGTCCTTGGAGAATCTGATACTGACGAGACACTCTGGCGGGGTAGTATTCGATCGCACCAGTGAAACCTAATAGTGGAACCGGCCCGATACCATTACATGTAAGCCGAGCTTGCTCGATTTTGAACCAATTAGCATGCCATTGGAAACCTTGGGGTCTAGCATTTTTCATGAAAATGATCCATTCAGAGTAATGATAATCAGGTGCATCCCCTTGTTTTTCTTTGTACCTTAAAACTGGATGGCTAGAATCACTAAGCTCGGATATTGTGAGTAAATTGCCGCACCCTTTTATATGAGACAAAAACCAGATTTGCAAAAGTTCGAGGGGGGCATGAAAAGTTTTGTCAACATGTTGCTTAAATTTAGTGAGGGAAATGAAAGTCTCTGCTAAAGTGATGTTGATAAAATTCTTTTCAAGACAGACCTGTTGGACCAACCATGCGATTGACGGATTACATGCATTCTTACAGTGAGGAAAAATCACGAACCCGAAAAACGCTAGCAAAAAGATTCTGCCTTTTTGAAAAGATGTGGCTTTTTCAAAACACTGGCTCAGGAATGAAAAAGGACATGTGCCACGATTTGCTTTTAAAACTTTTCCCAATTCATCTTTTCCGACATTCAAAAATTCAGCCAACATTAAAGTAGAGTCAATTCCCAAAGGTGGTGTGACTAAATCCGACTCCAATGGTTTTCCAATGAGCACGCTATATTCTTCCAATGTCGGGGTGAGCTCGTGCTTACCGAATATAAAGGTAGAGGTCTCGGGACACCAGAAGTGCGCTAATGCTCGAACGAGGCCGGTACGGACTTTGACCTCCAGTAGGGGGAGGAGCCTCCCGATGTGGCCCTCAACTAGCTTGCGGTTGGTCGGACTGAGTAGATTCCACCAGGCACGGAGCTCGTCCTTAGGAGCATCAAGAATCCGGATGTCTGCCCCTCCCATAGTGTATAGACCAAGACTCGCGACCGACCTAATGTCATGGACCGACCAAAGAAAAAGACGAAAGATAAATAAATTGCGAGATAAAGGTTTAGAAATCTTACTTCACCCGGTAGAATGATGGCAATCACATAGACATGCGCATGAAACGTGAGGTTCGATTTCTACCTAGACTCTGGCTTGCAAAGTGGAGACATGAGGATTACCGAGCTAAACCAGTCATGGTGGTGGTTAGGCTGGGATTCCCCTGACTCCGGCTTAGTCAAAGAGCCGACCCGGGTTGCAAAGGGTGCAACCGTGGTAGGTATTCAATGACATCATAAAAGAACTTTCGGGACCAAGAAAGGCGACCCATACCACACGGGTGTGGTCGGGGTGTCCGTTTTCTCAGTACCATCCTAAACCTGTGCCGCCCAGGTCCGGCAGCGGGTAGTGTGTGCGGTGTAGTGTAAATGCAAGGCATGCACAGCAGGTTATATCATACAGCGCTTCGTGCATAAAATAAATCATACATCCGAACACCTCCCTGCAAAACAAGGGTTAACAATCACGCCTCCCCTTATACCTCCCATACTGCAAAAACATTTAACACCTAAAATGTTAGGGACGTACCTGGGATCCTCGCTGCCAAACAAAATATATTTTTTTTGAAAAGAAAAACTGGCCTAAGTCCACTAAGAGTTTTAACCATCCCCAGCGGAGTCGCCAAGCTGTCGCGACCTAAGGTTTTTCCTTCTCAGGCTAATGGATTATTAGGACTAAACCTAACTCGGGCCCTCCCAAGCCCTACCAATTCGCAACTTTGGGTTTAAGTTTTTAACATGCAAATGTTTTCATGCTTGGAGTCGCCACTAATCAATTTATGGTAGGTCGATTAGAAACCTAAATAAAACATAGGGAGATATGTTTTATTCCTACGAACCAGAGATTCTAAGTCCGGGGACTTGATTACGCTAGATCTAATCTAACGCCCTTTCGGTACCTTTTCTTTTCAAAAATATTTTGGCAAGCAGTCTGCATCCGTTTTAACTTAGTCACTAACATATGAGATGTTCATGCGGGTGCGCAAACCACCAATTTAACACTCAAGAAAGCATTAAATAAATTGCAAGATTAGGAGAATTACTTACCTCGAAGCAACGTAAGCATCTGCATGGTTAGCTAGAAGATCACATCAACAACCTAATATGATTTCTAAT
Organism: Syzygium malaccense; assembly: GCA_031216405.1. NCBI lineage: Eukaryota > Viridiplantae > Streptophyta > Magnoliopsida > Myrtales > Myrtaceae > Syzygium > Syzygium malaccense. The sequence goes on from CM062258.1 coordinate 13,041,459, forward strand.
TAACAAGCAGTTCACTCCACATTTTTTGATTTTCACTTATTTAAATGAAAGCTAACCTACGTGCAATGACGTACAAAAATGACATGCAAGTAATGCAACCTAGCATACAAACTATATGTCATGCGACGACGTGACCTAATTCTAACGACGGGCAAATGATTTATTTTTGGTATTTTCTGATGAAATTCGGAATAAAAATATGCCTAAATTAACATGCAACCTATAATTACTTAACATATCCTAACATGACTTATTTTTGAGGTTTTTTTGTTAAAATTCGAAATAATAAATTAATTAAATTAAGAATGCAATTTATCCTAATCTACCATAAAACAATTCATTCTTTTTTGGGATTTTCATGAAAATTCGGAATAAAAAAATAACCTAAATAATCTATTAAGATTAGAAAATTACTTAATTTAAACTAAGGAATAGATTATCTCAAGTCCTAATTTAAATTAAATAATTACTCTATCGTCTAGATATATTTAGGATTCTTAAACATGCAAAACTCGAATTCAAGTCCTAACTGATATTTTTTTTGAATTTTCTTTTTTATTTGAAAAGGAAAAATAATCTAAACAAAGATAACATCCACACTTAAAGCAACCACGCAATCCACAAGATTCGTTTCAAATTCGGGTTAGGCACAAAAATCGAGCTATCAGTCATATCTATAGGGTTATAGATATTGACAGAAAGTTGATCATTCAAATTTGGAAAGCAAATAAAATCTATCATCGTATCCAAGTGATGATGGACAAGATAACGATTTTCCATATCGCCGCGTATCGTACCTTAGGGATAAGGTAGGATAGACGTCCAGATACGTTGCTAAATTAGGAAAGCTTCCTAATTTTGAATATTTTAAAAAAATATTACGAACAAGGCAAATATTATCCTAAGATATCTAGCAATCCACACAATATTCACAGAATATTCAAATATTCAAACCAGGAATCTAAATATTTTGAAAATATTCTGGATAGATATCTTTACCTGAGTTCTGGATTACTTTCCAAATTTGGACTCGCGGATCGAGATTGCGGATTACGATGAGCGACGAACGGCGGACCGGCGGTGCGGTGTCGGGAACGGCGGCGACAGTGGCGCACGTCAAGAAGCCGCGGCAGCACGCGGTTGCGCGCGGCAGGGGACAGCAGCAACAGGTGGCGACGTGCGGCGGGAGGAGCGGCGGCAGCAGGCGGCGCGTGATGGGAGGAGCAGCAGCAGGCGACGGCAGCAGCAGCAGCGGTGCACGGCGAGAATCAGCGGCAGCACGGCGACGGCGTCGGCGGGAAAGGCAGCGGCAGCAGCAAGCAGCAGCGTCGGCGTGGCCTGAGGGCAGCAGCAACACGGCGACGGCGTCGGCGGGAAAGGCAGCGGCAGCACGGCGAGAATCAGCGGCAGCAGCAGCGTCGGCGTGGGGGGGAAAGGCAGCGGCAGCAGCAAGCAGCAGCGTCGGCGTGGCCTGAGGGCATAGCAACACGGCGACGGCGTCGGCGGGAAAGGCAGCGGCAGCAGCAGGCAGCAGCGGCGTCGGCGTCGGCAGCAGAGAACAACGGCAGCAGCCGCGGTGGGGAGCGGCGGCAGGGAGCAGCAGACACGGCGTCGGCGTCGGCGTGAGGGGGAGCGGCGGCAGCAAGCCCGGCAGCAGCCGCGGTGGCGTGAGGCGCGATGCACGGCAGGGGGCGTCCGGCGTGGAGTGGCTCCGGCGGCTTGGAGGCGCGGCTGTGCGACGGCGCGGCAGGCGCAGGCGGTGGGCACGCGGCGGCGGGGCACGGCGTGCGGCCGGTCTCCTTCCCTCTCTCTCTTTCTCACTTTCACCTTCTAAAAAAACTGATCTGAAAATCCTCCCCCAAAAACCCTGACCTAATGATATATATATAATGCTAATCTAGGTCAATTAGATGGGCTCTCTAGTCCTAATGGGCTTAGGCTTGGGCTTTAATTTAAATGGGCTGAATTAACTAATGATGATGGGCTGAATTAATTAATGATAATGGGCTGAATTAATTAATGAGAATGGGCTGAATTAAGTTCAAATTAAAACAACCGAGCCCATTTGACTTGTAATTCCCGGCCCATGCACTTCAAGCGAGCTGAGTCACATTCGATGAAATTTAAGCTCGTTCGTCACCGCCAGTCCGATGCAAAATGCAATTAATCTAAAACGAATTTAAACTATGTGTTATGCAATTTAAATATTTTTGTTTAGGGGTTAAAAATTTAATCCCTAATTTTCTATGCAAATTACACTAAATGGTTACTAAAATTTAGGTGTCAACAGACGGGCATAGGCGTGACTACCATCGAGACTTCTGTGGTTGTCAAGATTGGCTTTGACGCCATTTTGTCATATGCAAAGTCCTTTCCAGCTGCTTGCACCATGAGTGTTGTTTACTCAATTTTGTCCTATATAAAAGGAAAAGATATGTCATTTCTATGCTAAAGTGAATAAACTTTAGGAACGAAATACACCCTTTTTGATGGACTGGGGGATTGCATGCCCCCTAGTCTACTCTTCCAATTGAGCACTTCTTCGTCGTGTTTCATTCGAGAAGTCCTAACATTGGTGTTCTATCCAGCTTGCTAGCACGTCAGAGTCTAGCATGTTCCCCAGTTCATTATCTGCAAAAGAAAAGGGATAGAATGTCATTTCCAAAATTTGTTGAGGAATGAGACATACCTTTTTCTTTCAAAAGGGGTAATCTTTTCTTGATCTGCCCCGATTTTTGTACGAGATGATGTTTCGCTCATCATGGAATTAGGGAATGTTCAATATTCTCATTGACTTTCTGGGGCTGATGTCACCCACTGGTAATAATGAGATTTGCCCCATGTTTCATTTGAAGATTGGACGATCTTCGCTCGGACTGCCCCTATTAGATGAGTTGGTCCGCTAACCTCATCAGGGTCTGATGTGCACTTCAGTTTGTGTCATTTTCAAATGTCCCATTTGTAATAAAAAATGAGTATGCTCTGAGACACGAAGTGAATGAGTTAGAAAGACAAACAGGGCTATGAGCGAGCATGCTTTTTCACCGCCATTTTTTAACCTTTTGAAAAATGATAAAACATTTGTTTTATTTTCAAAAGCTTAGAAACGAGGAAACATGAGGAAGCCCGGGCCTCAGAACACTTTCTTTTACATGGCTGAATATCATCAACGGGCCGGTTTGGGATGCTTCCTCATGCCCTCAAAACATTATTTATTTACAATGCATGGATTTACAACCTCAAAGGAGGGAGAGTTTAAAAAGACATTTCTTCCCACAGAAATGACGACAAAAAGCAAAATACAAGGACAACCCCTTTTCCAGGGATTCATGCAAAAGGATGAGAGGAGTTCTACTCAAGCAGGTTTGCGCTCATTCCCTTCACCGGTCTCGAATGAGAAAGTCTCAATGTCCAGCAGGTTTTGAATTCGGTGTTTAAGAGTATAGCGCCCATCAGTTGAATGCCCTACCTCGCCCATGTGATAATCACATTTTTTAGACGGATTGTAGTTTGAAAAACTCTCAGGATTAGGTCGCTTTGGTTCAGTGGAGAGCAGTCCCTTTTCCCGGAGTATTGTCAGTATCTGAGACGGAGATCCTGGGAGGGGAGTGAACTGTCTCCGGTTGTTTTGCTTTTGTGATGGAGGGATACTGGGTTTGTATTGTTCACGTTGCATGAACTTTGGGCATAGGGTGCTCAATTCCTTAGAATTAGGGGACTCGTGGACATTGTCAACTATGACATCTTTACCCTTTTGGTTGACACTGGAGGGCTCCATTTGAATCGTCACCCGTGGTCTTGGATAACGAAGCGGAGTCATGGTGAGTTGGTCTAAGCAGTTTGACAGATGTTCCACTTGTTTCGAGAGTTGTTGAAGAAAGGCGAAGACCTGTTTCATTTCAATCTCCATGTCCGCCACACGAGTTGTCATATCTTTTTTAGCCATTTTTACTTGGCGGGTTGGTATAATTTGTAATTACCTGTTAAAAAAATGACAATAAATGAGTATAAAATCTCACAAATGATCAGTCCATGACTTAGTCTAGTATTGCATCTGTCTATCATGTATTTTCTTTATTTACAAAAAAAAAGAAGCAAAAAAAAGTTTTTATTTATATATTCATTATAGGCGGCGTCCCCGGGATTCGAACCCCGGTCGCCTCGGACCCTGAGGCTTCACCCCCGGATACCACTGGGCCGAAGGCCGCGGTGGTGTCATAAAGGGGCAAAAAATTTTATTTAAAGCATAAAAAGCGGTCCGAGTTATATTAACATTAGTATAACCCAAAAACACTTTTAAAGATGAAAATCAAAACTCCTAAACATAATTACTAGGAAATATGAAAGACAGGGTGTTTTAACAAAAAAAGACACCATTCCCGGATGCTCATTCTATAAACGATGGGGAAGCTACAGTCTCTCGGAGCCGCTTATTTTCACGGACAAATTCCGTAATAAGCGTATCCCTTGTCTCCACAGTCCTTTCGAGATTGTCAATCTGTGTTTGGTGACTGGGCTTATTGGTTACATCCGGAACTTTTGGTTGTAGCTCGGCCGGAATTTGGTGATGTAAAATGTAGAATAGGGAAGCATGGTGGATCTTTTCCTGCCCTTTCAATAGTCTAGGCACGAAAATATTCTCAGGCTGACACTCAGTCCACACCCTCTGGATGGCGCGAATTTCTTCGGCATAGTTGTAGTTCGAGCGGGTGAATCGAACCCGAAACGGGTCTGTTTTAAGAGGCGGTGGGGTCTCCTGAAGGGCCCTGTACTGACGGGCTACCCGATAGGGATAGTATGAAGTGGCACTTGATAATTCGAGTAATGGGACAGGGTTGTGAAACTGGTGAGCAAACCGAGCCTGACCCTCATGGAACCATTTAGCGTGCCATAAGAAAGCCTTGGAATTAGGGTCTTTCAAAAAGTTTACCCAAGTAGAGTAATCCTTACGAGAAGAATTATTTTTTAAGACCTCAAATCTTTGTATTGGATTCATAAAATCATCGACTTCAAAAAGCTGCATGAGGTGCCCAAATCCTTTCAAATGAGATAAAAACCAGATTTGCAAAATTTCTGGGGTGGCCCGCATGATTTTATCATCATTTTGTTTAAAACGGTTTAGAGATAAAAATGTTTCTGCTAGAACCGAATTGACATAACCCGAACCGGTGCAAATTTGTTTGGCCACATACGCAATGGAGGGGTTTATCGAATTTCTGCGGTGGGGGAAAATGACACACCCGACAAAAGCAAGGATGAAGATCTTAGCTTTTTGGCTCATGGGTTGACTTTCAAAATATTTATTTAAGAAAAACCAGGGGCAGGCATTACAATAAGATTTAATAACTTTTTTCACAGTATCGCTATTAGTTCGCAAAAACTGGGATAATTCAGGTAGAGGGGACACGCCCAAAAGTGGTTTGATGAGCTCAGATCCCAAGGGCTTTCCCATGACAACACTATATTCTTCCAAAGTCGGGGTCATCTCAAACTTACCAAATATGAAAGTGGATGTTTGTGGGCACCAGAAATGGGCTAATGCTTGCATCATGCCAGAATGGATGTTGATTTTGAGTAATGGAAGTAGGCGACCAATTCTGGCTTTGACATACTGTTGGCCATTTTGATCGAGTTGGTCCCACTATGCCAGAAGTTCTTTTTTAGGAGCAGGGATGAATTGGACATCAGCTCTTCCCATCGTGTATAGAATGCAATTAACGGGGGCCTAACAGTAACAAATCAAATGCATAAGTAGGTCGTATATAAAAAATATGAGAAGGGATAGAATGTATACCTTTCCTTGAACCATGGCAATCACAACGACATGCACATGAGGAGTGAGGCTCGATTTCTATCTAGACTGGCTCAGCAAAGTGAGATTAAAAGGGTGCCTGACCGTCGCAGTCTCGCGTTGGTGTCAAGTCCTTTTAGCCTCAGCCAAATCGAAAGGAATATCTTATAGTCACGCGGATAGCGGCCAAAGATATTTCTTTATGATTTTCCTAGAAATAAATTTCGGGGAAAAGAAAGGCAACCTCTATATCGCGGGCTCGCGTTCGAGGTCGTATCTTTCTTAACACCATTCTAAAAAGCCCTATCGCGGCCCAGGTCCGGCAGCGTGGTTGTGTGTGCAACAGTGTAGTGCTAAATCATTAAAACATGCACAACAATTTATAAACAATCAATTTGAACTTGCAAGAACAAATAACACCTTAATGTCAGGATTATAACTGGAGTCCTTGCTGCCAAACAAAAATCATTTTGAACAGAATAAAAAATTTTTGCCTAAGTCCACTTTTTAAAAAAATGCAAGTCCCCAGTGGAGTCGCCAGTCTGTCGCGACCGAACTCCCGAGCCTTTTTATTAGACGACATGCAAAAAGGAGGGCTCGCCTGATACGTGCTAAGTCGAGGTTCAGGATTTAACTCGGGCTCTCCCAAGCCCATACCATATCGCGACTTAGGGTTTAAATTTTTTAACATGTAAGTGGTTTATACCAAGGAGTCGCCACTAATCGATTTAGGGTAGATCGATTAGAAATCCAAATAGGGTGACGGGAGAATCACCCTATTCCTACGAACTAGAGATTAACTGGGTTCGGGGACTTGATTACATTAGTTAAATAACTAATGCCCTTTCGGTACCTTTTTACCCTGTTCATTTCATGAAAACATTTGTCAGGCAATTTAGATTGATTTTAGGACCTTTCTCCTAACATGTGAGGTGATAAAGCGAGTGCATAATCATAAATGATCAGCAGTCAGGAACACAATAATTCATGCAGCCTAAGGTTCTAACCTTAACTAAGTCAGATGACATTCAAAACTACAATAGCTCATGCAATTATATTAAAAAACATGCATAATAACAGTAGTGAAAAACACATGCAAAGTACTAACGCACAACCTTAGATTTGTCTAATTTAAATAAGACAATAACATGCACAATAATATAACAATGGATTAAAACACTTAGATAACCCACATAAAAAAAACTTTTCTTTAAAAAAAATTTTTTGCTTTTTTTTCGAAAAAAATAATAATAATAATACAGAAGAAAATAAAATAAAAATAAATTTTTTTAAAATTTTTTTAAATTTTTAAATTTTTTAATTAATTTTTTTAAAAAAATAAAAATATAATATTAAAACCGGATTGGGTTGGATCCGACCTGGGCGTTGACCCGGGTCGGTTCGGCTGATCCAGGTCGGGCGGGACCGACCCAGGTCAACGGATCCGACCTGGGAGTTGACCCGGGTCGGATCTATCGATCTGGGTCAGTCGGAACCGACCCGAGTCAACGGATCCGACCCAGGCGTTGACTCGGGTCGGATCTGTTGATTCGGGTCGAACCCGACCCGAACAAGCAGAACCGCGGGGGGAAACGCCGGCGGAGCCAAAATTGGCTGTCCGCCGGCCAGCCCAGGCCAGCGCCGCCCCCAAATCCTCCGACTAGGATCACCACCAACTTCACCGATCGCCTGACTAGCCGTCCGGCCACCTGTCCGCCGGCCAGCGAGCAAAAACTTACCAGGCTTCATTCGGGCATTTTAGCGAACACGTAGGGGGCGCCACAAAAACTGAGGTGTTTCGACCTCTTCCGGCGATCCGATCGACTCCAGCGGCCTCGGTTCACCTCCGATGGCGACTAAGGACCGGGACCAGAGACGGTATTGGCCGGGATTTGTGCGAAACGGCCGGCGTGAGTCCCGGCCAAACCGTGTCCGTGAACAGGGGAAAACAGAGGAGGCTCTTGGCCGTGGGGCTCACCGGTCGTCGGCGGGTCTGGGGTGATTTCCGGCTAGTCTGAAGGCGTCGACGACCACTGCTGGTTCTCCTTTGGCTCCGGCGTGATCTCGGTTTGCTCTCCCTCCCTCTCTATTCTCTCTCTTTTCTCTCTGTTCTCTCTCTGTTTCTCTCTCTTTCACTGTTTCGCCGACGTCGGCTCGGCGGCGGGAATGGATGGCTGAGGTGCGGTGGCCGCCGGAGGCTACCTTTCTCTCTCGGCTCACTCTATTTCTCTCTTTTTCTGTTTCGCCGGCCGGGCCTCCTCCCAAAATTGGCCGACCGGGCCTCTCTCCAAAATTGGCCGACCCCCCCCCACTCTCTCTCCCTCTCTGATTTTTTTATGGTCACGGTACGACGAACCCCCTCTGCTCCTCTGCGTCGTCGTGACGACGGCCTGCACCGGCCTACGCCACCCCACGACTTTCGTGGCCATAGCAGGCCGGTGCAGAGCAGAGCTTGGGGGCCCGTTCTGAGCCGAGAGGAAGAGAGGACGAAGGGGGAGAGGAGAGCCCGGGTTTTCAGGGAGGACGGGACTGGCAATTAATGCCAGTCTCGTAGGCATGCTCTCTCGGCCTTCCTCTGGCCAGATAGCGACGGAGAGAGGGCGCTTGGCCGCTCGTTGAGCGGCGGCCGGGAGCAGAGGCAAACAGGGCAGGGAAAGGGACAAGCTGCGTGGGGGGAAGAAAGAAGGAGAAGGGAGCTGGGCCGGGCCGGGCCCAGCTCGCGCGGAGGAAAAAAAAGAAAAAAGAAAAAGCGGGCTGGGCTCGGCATGGGGAAAAAAAAAGAATGGGCTGGGCCCATGCGGGAAAAAAAGAAAAGGAAAAAGGGGCCGGGTCAGCCCGGCCCGACTCATTTTTTTTTTAAATTTCGATTTTTTTAACTCTAATAGACCCTATTAATGCAAAATGTGCCTAATTCTATATGCAATGCATTTAAATTGAAATATCTTTTGTTTTAGGAATTAAAGACATTAATTCCTAAATTTTTGAGTAATTAATTTTGGGCAATTCAAAAATAAGTGTCTACACCTTTCTCTCTATCTCTTTAGATTGGCCATGGAAGTATTCTTAGGCATCCTTAACCACCAAACTCGGCTGCCTGGATTCAAATTTTTCTGACGCTGTAAGGCCACCAGACTTAGCTATCTCTTCTTTGCCGATGATGTCCTCCTCTTTTCGGAAGCAAACTTGGAGTCCATTAATCTTCTGCAGGAAGGGCTTCGGCTATTCTCTAGCTAGTCAGGCCTAACGCCAAATGCAAATAAGAGTGAGATATTCATGTCAGGTGGTTCAGCGAAATTACGTACCCAGATTTTACAACTCCTTGGCTTCAGCGAAGGTACACTTCCTTTTAGATACCTCAGGGTTCCTGTCATTGCATCTAGACTATCCAAAGCGGACTACTGCCTTTTGGTAAACAAAATCACGGCCAAGCCCGATCGTGGTCCCAACATTTTCTCTCCTTCGCTGGACGATTACAACTCATTACCTCAGTGCTTCACGCAACACAGGTCTACTAGGCAAGTATTTTCACTCTCCCAAAATCAATACTTTCGAGAATTGAGACTATACTTAGGCAATTCCTCTGGAAAGGACCCGGATTGGGAGCTAGTGGCACTAAAGTCCCCTGGAATGAAGTCTGCCTCCCGAAGGGAGAAGGAGGGCTTGGCATTCGGAGGCTTGCGGACTGCAATAGGGCTACAATGCTCAAGTACATATGGCTCCTATTCATTGATAAGGAGTCCCTATGTTGCAAATAGATACACTCCAACTTTCTCAAGAAAAAAAATTTCTGGATAGCAACCAAACCGACTTTCTGTTTTTGGACCTGGAAAAAAATCCTAGAACTTCGATCGAACTTCCAACTAAACTTCCTTTGGAAGATGGGTGACGGGGCTTCCATCTCATTTTGGTTTGATAATTGGCATCCTAGGGGCCCTCTCTACTTACTATTTTCTGATAGAGACATATACAATTCTGGAATCCTGAGATATGCATCAATTCGGGACTTCTTTTCTTCCGATTGGCAAATTTCTAACTTTCTAGATATCTTCAACTCTTGGGCAGACATTGTCTCGGCCCTTGATGCGGAGAGGCCTGATCGCTTTACCTGGATAGGCCATTCCTCTGGTATGTTTTCCACTTCTTCGGCGTGGAATCTTATAAGAAACAAAGGCCCGCACGTTCTATGGAGCTCCTTCGTTTGGGATCGAGCCATTGCGCCAAGGCACGGCTTCTTGTTATGGCTCATCTCCCTGAATAGACTCTCTACGCAAGTCATTTTGCTAAGCCATCATAGAATCTCTGAAGGTGTATGTGCATTCTGTAGAAGCAGACCCGACTCCATTGATCATCTTTTTTTTTGTTGTGATGTCACTGGGACCTTAGCTTTATTTTAGGCAAATAACTGCAATCTAAGCTGGCGAAATAGATCGTGGCAAGAAAATCTACATTGGGCCATCCAAATTATAGGGGGTCAGAACTTTCATCAGCAAATTGCACGATTTGCTCTAGGCGCAATGTGCCATATTATCTGGATGGAGCGAAACCACATTCTATTCAGGAATCATCCCGTCTTCATGCCGGCCCTCCGTAACCACCTCACTAAACTCGTAAGGGACAAAGGCTTGTCCATGAAACCTGTTGTTGATAATGCCCGCAATAGAAGAATTCAGCAAAAATGGGGCATCTCCCCTTCCATTTTTGAGTAATCTTTCGATTACTTTGTAAGTAGTTTATAGGCCTTTCTTTATGTTGGCCACCTTTGTGGCCTTGGTGTTGCGCACTCATGCTTGTGGCCTCGATTTCAGTCGCTACACCTTCGTACCTGTCGGGACATTTTGTGTGTCACCCCAAGTGCGAGGTTTTTGTATTTCGACTACTTTCTCTGTATGTCGCGCGTTGAAAAGTATATAAAATTCTTACCTTACCAAAAAAAAAACACTGTATATTATTTTGTGTAATTGGAGGTTGTAAAATATTGGGAGTATTTGAGTAAGGTTGTAATTTCCGTTATATTGCCTCATCTATGGTGGAAATCTATATTGCTCTCTCCGTGAAGTAGGTCACATTGACTGAGTCAATTTATAGTGTTCGATTTATTTCCTCGTTCCATTCATCATTGTCTGGTAACTTGTTCTTCGCAATATATCCAGCCACAGGATAAGGTAATTGAGATTGTTATTCACAATTCGATCGTGTTTTACAAGCTCAGACTAACCATATAATACATACAAAGCAATAATCAGGAAGAATTAGATTAAAAGGTTACAACCAACGCAGGATTTGGTGCTTGGAATTTAGTCAGGAAGAATGGAAAGAATGAAAATAATCAAAGAATGGATGACTTGTTCCCCGAGAATCAATCTTCACGAACTGCAGTATGTTGTTTGAACAAATTGCGGCATTCCATGACTAGGATTGTTTCCAATTTGTGGAATTATGTCCATGAGGCGACCTGGCAAGACGAAGTTGTCTCTCATTTGACAGCAGTTTTGCAAACCTGAGAGAAAACAATTGCATTTAGTAACCTGAACTATGCGCGTAACCCCTAGACTTTTTAAGTGCACGAAGACTTAAGATATCGTCCAAATAGTTCGATACCTTTTAAGAGCCTCTTCATTAGTTTCTGGATTACAGGCTTCGTATCCGCCAGTCTCTAAGTTTGCCCTTGAAACCGGCTTTTTCAACAATGCTTCCCCGGTTCTGACTAAGTCGTTCAAATTTTTCTTTGTTGCGATATCCACTGAAGCTACTGCACCGCTTAACGTATCATCCTGCAAATTTCGTTTAAAGGCTAAGGTTAGCTTGCCGAATTAAGCTAGCTAGCAAATTAGTTTATCATCACTTCAAGGCCAATGTTTTGAAATGATATAATAACTCAACGAATCAGATAATTGGAAATGATAATGTATATATACCTGAATCCGGAGGTAGTTGGCCTCAAGATGTAGGGCTTGGAAGACTACAGAGAGGTGGAAGTCGACCATATCTGCGCTTGCTTGCATGAACACGTCAACCAATGGGCTCCCGCCGTTGCTGCTCAACCAGCCCAAGACTCCCCATTTGGCTGCTTCGCTTGCATTATACTTCCCCTCAACTTTTACTGAACCGGTCCCGAGCGATATCACAAGAAACCTTCTATAGTCCATTGGCTTTATAGGGAAGAAATCTGAGCTTCCTCCCATGATCTCCTTCGTCACTTCTCCCATTGCAACCAATGTCTGTACAATGAACGATAAAGAGTCAGAAATAATAGTATTACCTTTTGTCAGTTCAGGTCTGTCAGGAAATAGTTTTTTTCATACCGGATTGTTTGCGGCCACGCCGCCATCTATGAGGTTGAATTCTCTCACTTTTCCTGTGGAGTCCAGGGTTTCAAAATAATGAGCTGGGAGATAAGTTGGTGCTGCAGAGGTTGAAATGCATATGTCTGAGAGCAAGGCATTTATGCTTGGCTTTTTCTTGACCTGGTCACGATCAATTAACCCACAAAAGCAACATGTTCAGTGATTTTTCCGTATATCATCATTTGGACAATATCAAAAAGAAAGAGTGGATTATATTTCAAGGACTGAAAAAAGGATAAACCTCATAGCTAGAAAAGATGGTCGGCTGGAGATGCTTGATGTCGAACGTCGGGATCACCACATTTGTCAATGTTTGGTGCAATCTTGCATTTCCGAGTTTCTCTTTGACGAGCTTATGAAGGTATTTTCCATCATATTTTGGTCCAGTCACCGCCTTAATCATGTTCGTAGCAGGAGCAAATGGGCAACTGTGGTTTTCAAGAGATATAATGTTAGTACACAGCCATTTGAGGAACAAACAGTTCTACCAATATGGCCTAGAGAAATGATGAGTTAGCTTGGCTAACCTGTCTTGAGGGAAGATTTTAGGGCAATTATTAAGGTAGAAATCCTTAATATCTTTTGCAGCAAATAAGGGACGGTTATTTTCGTCGGGGCTAGTTAACATGGCAGTGACGAGACCACCTGTGCTTGTTCCGGAAATAACATCGAAATAATCTGCGAGTCTTGCGTCCTCACCATCTAGTTTCTGCACCAGTCCACAAAGCCATCAGAAGTTGCAAGGGGCATGCACGGGTAAAACCTTATAATTGAAACTTGTTCTTCATGCATTAAAAAGATAGAAAACTGATTTATAACAACCTGAAGCTCAGACTCTAAGAAGGCGAGGATTGTTCCGGGGATAAGCCCTCTTATCCCTCCGCCGTCAATACTGAGAATGGTAATGAGGTTTCCATAAGTTGGAGGCTGGAGCGGCAAACTCTTTGACCTTTCCATAGATATGGCGGACTCTTTTTTTCTTTTTTTGTCTCTGTGAGAGAGAGAGAGAGAGAGAGAGAGAGAGAGAGAAAGAGAGGGGCGTGAGGAGAGAGATCGAACTTCAAATGTGTTGAGTGAGAGCTCTTTGGCCTTAGTCTTGCATAAGACGCGAGAATTTATAGGTTGGGTTTCATTCAAACTTTGACCGAAATCCCACGTATGGTCTTGGTTGGAATTGTTTTAAGTTGACCGGAGATTCTTCAATCCAAGAAACTGATTGAAAAGTCCAAATTTTATAGGGAAGCTGAACCTTAATGGCTAGCTGACGATGAGAGGTCTTTCAAGTGAAGAATTGTTGGTGAGACTTTCAACGCCTCGAGAGAGACCTGTAGGTTTGAATACTAAACTGAAAGGCACGCGGGCCATTGTGGGAGCAGGAAAACCCTACTTTCTCACGCACGAACAGTATAATGCAGAATTTAGGTCAAAATATGTCACTATCAAATGGCTTATATGTACTCTTTTCTATTGATATCTTCTCTAATTCAATCGTTACATTAATACCATTACACAAGATGATAAACCTAAAGGCGAAATGATCAAAGCACGCGTTGGCAGCCAGCTCAAGTAATTAGAATGGGAATGATATAGGTAGACTAGAGGTCACTTTCCACGAAAGTAGCAATATTGACAATGTTATGCGCTGCATATAGAGAAATGTTATGATAAAACTTCGTCTCAAAAGTGTGGAGAGAGAGAGAGAGAGAATTCACTCGGATTTGAAAGTATTGCTACTAAAGTATAAATCAACACATGGAGAGAGGCTTAATGTAATATAAAATATATTGAAACCCCTTTTGACAAAAAAAATCTAGCAAAAATGACTTACCAAAATACCGTAATTTAATGATGCAGAAAAACCTTTCTTATGACATGTTTATTGTGAAAGTAAAGCACTTTGAAAGAAAAAATGGTTCTTCCATAAATCTTCCTTTTGAGTTTAATCTAATAGGGTAGTTAATACAAAGTATTGAAAGAAAGCAAAGATATCCAAAAACTGTTCTCATTTGTGCGCATGCCATTCTTCATAGAAAAGTACCAAAAAAGTCCTAAACCTATTGCATTGATATCAATTTAATAGTAAACATTTCGATTGCACCAATTTATTTCCAAACTTTTTTTTCTTTTTCTCTTTTCTTTTATTTCTTTCTTCTTTTTCCTTACCCTCTTAGCCGGCAACCTCGCTAGCCAACCATCGCTTGCCACAGGTTGGTTTGGGCAAGGGCCTTCGTGTCCTCGCTCGTGGCACGACCCTCAGGCGAGGTTGTCGGACGAGGACTTCGGGCCCTCACCCAAATCCAGGTGAGGGATGAAACCCACGTGGCTTAAGTATAATAAAAACAATGCTATTTTGATTGAAAAATAATTTTACGAGACTTTGAAGTTGGATAAACGTGTCACACAGGTGCAAGTTTGGGATTTTTTGTGTCACAAAAAAAATTTAGGATAAATGTGTCACAATAAGTATAGTTTAGATTTTTTGGTGGCTTTTTCCCTATAAATAAAGAGAAGGTTCTATATACATGTCCTCGCTTTGATCTCCAGCCTATCATTCCCATGGTGCTGTTAGAAATTAAACCAAATTTGTTAGTACTTGTTTCCTTTTTGAGTCTGTTCGTATTTCTATATTTTGATTTTTCATAGATATTGTAAGATATTGTTTCCTAAGTCAAGTAGGTTTCCTAATTAGAATAAGTTTCCTAGAAAGAGGTTTCCTATTTCGAATCAAACTATGGTCTATATATAGTCTATTTCTCTTGTAATTGAGATATGTAATAGAAAGGCGCGAATTGTGATCGTTTCACCTTCAAAAAATTTCTTCCATCAAATCAATATTATTGCCGCGCCTCTGACGCTCAACAAATTGGTATCAGAGCTTACGGTTCGTGATCATGGCCTCAACGAACAATCAGCTTCCTCTTCAATACCCTCGTCTTACCAAAGAAAATTATGGTAACTGGGCTGTTAGAATGAAAGCTCTACTCGACACCTACGGTGTGTGGGAACTTGTAAATACTGGCTATGATGAGCCAGAGGATGAAGCCACGTTGAATCAGAACTAGAGGAATGCCTTGGAGAAGGCTCGAACGAAAAATCAATATGCCTTGTCGATCATCTATCAAGCGTTAGATGATTCCATGTTCGAAAAAGTTTCGAACGCCACTATCGCTAAAGAGGCATGGGAGATTCTTCAAAACACACATCAAGGAGTTCAGAAAGTTCAGAAGATTCGCCTTTAAATCTTGAGAGGTGAATTCGAGGTAATTCACATGAAAGAATATGAATCGATTGCTGATTATTTCACAAGAATTTTGGCAATTGTTAATCAGATGAAAAGAAACGGAGAAGACGTTTTCGATGTTCGTGTTGTTGAGAAAATACTTCGGTCCTTAGACAAGAAGTATGATCATATTGCTGTTGCAATTGAAGAATCCAAAGACTTGGATGCCATGATAGTCGATGAACTTATGGGTTCATTACAAGCCCATGAAGAAAGATTGAGAAAGAAAAAGATTGAATCTGTGGAGGAAGTTCTCCAAACGCAGTTGACCATACGAGATGAGAAGGAGTAAAGAAGAGATCCCGTACAAAATCGCGGGACAAATCAAGATCGTGATCGAAGTCGTGGCTGAGGTCACTTTCGAGGAAGAGGTTGTGAACGAAGCAGAGGAGATCCTACTCGAAGTGATGGAGGATACCAGTACCAAAGAGGCGTTCGTGGAAGAGGAAAGAACTCGACAAGCCATTGGTATGATAAATCTAAAATCCGATATCATCATTATAATAAACTTGGTCATTATGCTTCTAACTGCTGGAATAAAGAAAGTAACAGAGCAGACGAAAAGGCGAACTTAGTGAATAATGCTGATCAAGTTCTCTTATTGGCATTAAAAGAATATGAAGAAGGTCAAAGTGATACATGGTATTTGGATACCGGTGCAAGTAATCACATGTGTGGGAGAATGGAGATGTTTGCCGAATTAGATGAGACAATTAAAGAGAATGTCTCATTCGGTGATAACTCTAAAATTCTTGTTGAAGGGAAAGGTACAATTTTGATTCGCTTAAAGAATAGTGCACGTCAGTTTATTACTAATGTTTATTATGTTCCAAAAATGTCAAGCAATATATTGAGTTTGGGACAACTTTTAGAGAAAAGTTATACTGTTCATATGAGAGATCTTAATCTTATATTGAGAGATCGAAATAATAAACTGATTGCAAATGTGAAGATGTCGAAGAATAAGATGTTTATTCTTAATATAAAGAGTGAGATGTCTCGGTGTCTAAAGGCGTGCATAGATGATCCTTCATGGTTGTGGCATTTGAGGTTCGGCCATCTCAATTTTGGCGGACTCAATTTGCTTTCTCGCAAAAAAATGGTTTATGGCTTACCACATATTGATCATCCCGATCAATTATGTGAAGGGTGTGTTATCGGCAAGCATTCCAGAACTAGCTTTCCGAAGGAGACGACTTATCGAGCGAAGAAGCTACTTGAGTTGATTCATTCTGATTTGTGTGGCCCGATCATTCCTCACTCATATGGTAATCATCGATATTTTGTTACTTTTATTGATGATTTTATTCGGAAAACTTGGGTGTATTTTTTGAAAGAAAAGACAGAAGTGTTTGATACTTTGAAACAATTCAAGAATCTGGCTAAAAAGGAAAGCAGCTATTTTATCAAGACTTTAAGGACTGATTGTGGTGGAGAATTCACCTCAGCCATATTCAACAAATTCTGTGAAAATCATGGTATTCGGCGTTTCTTGACGGCCCCGTATTCTCCTCAACAAAACGGTGTGGCTGAACGGAAAAATAGAACCATTCTCGATATGATTTGAAGCATATTGAAGAGCAAAAATTTGTCCAAGGAACTTTGGGCTGAAGCTGTTTCGTGTGCCGTCTATCTTCAAAATAGATGTCCAACATATGGACTTGAAGGCGTAACTCCACAAGAGGCATGGACCGGGAGAACACCAAGTGTTTCGCACTTGAGAATTTTCGGGAGCATTACCTATGCTCATGTCCCGGACCAAAAAAGATCGAAACTTGAAGACGAGCAAAAAGCTCATCTTTATCGGGTATGACTCATCATCCAAAACTTATCGATTATTAGATCCTAATACTTTGAAAGTGTATGTAAGTAAATATGTCAAGTTCGATAAAGATGGAATGTGGGAAGAAAATCCAAAAGAAGAAGCGAATGTTCGTGGTGATTCCAATCAAACGGAGTTGAAAGATCAATCTTCACCTTCTTTTCGAATATCTTATTCAAGTTCATCAACACCATCCTCTTCAAATAGTGTCGATGAACCGCTATTGCCCAGATCAAGAAGATTATCTGAAATTTATGAAGCTACCGAAAAGCTTCATCTTATATGTCTTCTTGCAAATTATGAACCACTTGCTTATGATAATGCGGCCAAAGAAGAAAAGTGGAGGAAAGCCATGAACGAAGAAATTGAAGCTATTGAGAAAAATCAAACATGGCAGCTTGCTAATCTTCTGAAGGACAAGAAATCAATTGGTGTTAAATGGGTATACAAGGTCAAGAAGAATGAGAAAGGTGAAGTGATAAGGTACAAAGCTAGATTAGTCGCGAAGGGGTACAAGCAAAAAGCCGGAATTGACTATGATGAAGTTTTTGCCCCTGTCATCCGCATGGAAACGATTAGATTGATTATTTCCATTACTGCTCAAAATAATTGGTGGATTTATCAAATGGATGTCAAATCAGCATTCTTGAATGGCATCCTTGAAGAAGAAATTTATGTTGAACAATCCGAGGGGTTTGTTGTGAAAGGTCATGAAGATAAAGTACTGAGGTTGAAGAAAGCTCTATATGGGCTTAAACAAGCACCGAGAGCATGGAATTTCAGAATTGATGCATATTTCTAGGCAAATGGATTCTCTCAATGTCCATACGAGCATGCACTCTATTTGAAGTAAGAAAAAGGTGATATTCTGCTCGCCTGTTTATATGTTGATGATCTTGTTTTTACAGGAAATAATTCGACTATGATTGATGCTTTTAAGGCATCGATGGTGAAAGAATTTGAGATGACCGATAATGATCTCATGAATTATTTCCTTGGTATCGAAGTGAAGCAAAGTGCCGATGGGATTTTTATTTCCCAAAAAGGATATGCAGAAAATATCCTTGAAAAATTCAACATGAAGAACTATATGTCGGTCAATATACCAATGGAGTGTGAAACCAAGCTTTCGAAGTTTGATGATGGTGCCGATGTTGATTCGACATATTATAGAAGCTTGATTGGGAGTTTAAGATACTTGACATGCACGAGACCGGATATTATGTATAGTGTTGGAATTGTTAGTCGATACATGGAGAAGCCGAAATCATCTCATCTTAAAGCTGCAAAGAAAATACTTCGGTACATCAAAGGTACTATTTCTCATGGTTTATACTATTATTGCTCTGAATCTTTCAAACTTAGAGCTTATTCGGATAGTGATTATGGTGGAGATATCGACGATCGAAAAAGCACCACCGGATTTGTATTTTTCTTGTGCGACATTGCTTTTACGTGGTCATCAAAGAAGTAATCAAGTGTTACTCTATCGATATGTGAAGCTGAATATGTAGTTGCATCTTCATGTGTTTGTCATGCAATATGGTTGAGAAGACTACTCAAAGATATTCTTATGAAGCAGAAGAAAGCAACGGAGATTTTTGTTGATAATATTTCTACTATTACTTTGGCGAAAAATCCAGTTTTTCATGAACGAAGTAAACATATTGATGTTTGATATCACTTCATCCGAGAACGGGTTAAAGAGAATGAAGTTGAAGTATTATATGTGAAGACCGAAGATCAAGTAGCAGATATTTTTACTAAATCTCTCAAGATTGATACTTTTCGAAAGTTCAAGAGCCTGCTTGGAATGATCGATGGAAGAAAATTTGGTTTAAGGGGGAGTGTTAGAAATTAAACTAAATTTGTTAGTACTTGTTTCCTTTTTGAGTCTGTTCGTATTTTCATATTTTAATTTTTCATAGATATTGTAAGATATTGTTTCTAGTTATATTTTAGGAAAGTTTCCTAAGTCAAGTAGGTTTCCTAATTAGAATAGGTTTCCTAGAAATAAGTTTCCTATTTCAAATCAAACTATGGTTTATATATAGTCTATTTCTCTTGTAATTGAGACATGCAATAGAAAGGCGCGAATTGTGATCGTTTCACCCTCAAAAAATTTCTTTCATCAAATTAATATTGTTGCCGCGCCTCTGACGCTCAACAGGTGTTACAATGAAGCAACGAAACCCTAACTTAAATCGCAGCTCTTGCTCTATCGTTTT
Organism: Syzygium malaccense; assembly: GCA_031216405.1. Lineage (NCBI taxonomy): Eukaryota > Viridiplantae > Streptophyta > Magnoliopsida > Myrtales > Myrtaceae > Syzygium > Syzygium malaccense. Next base: position 13,060,924 of record CM062258.1, read on the forward strand.
TTACCGGTAAAGCTCATCTCATCCCCGTGCGGCTTGTTTTTAAGGGTTTATAAAATAACAAAAGTGTATTGCACGACTCGCAGCTCCATATCTGTGTTTTCTTTTTCCTGCATATAATGTTGGGCAGAAGGAGAAATGAGATGCCAAAGAAAGCAGCCACAGAAGATTGAAGTGACAGGTCAGATCTATCACTTTGAAAACGTTGAGGATTGATCTTCAAGAAACGAGAGGGTCAATTGAAGGGCATTGTGTAAATTATTCATTATAATATATTTGCCTTATCCACCAGTCTTCTGACTTCATCAGGGGCATGACTGTGCATACTTGCGCGTGGTGATCCCATGTGGAGGCTCGATAGGGAAAACTCTCTGAATGTACCTCTAAGGCAATTCAAAGATGGTTGAGCGTTGAATGGTAAAAAGGAATTAAATGCTATTGATAATTGAAGGCAATGAACGTGCCAAGGTTCTTTTTTTAAATCCACGAACCATTGGTCCGCTTGCAATGGGGAATGTATCTCTTGTTTTGGAGAAGTTAGTAAGTGGGTCTCGAGAAATGGAGATAGTACTTCCTACAATTGGGTTTAGGTTGTTTATGCATGGCTCAACGATATGTAAGGTTTCACATGGTGAAACCTGGTTCGGTCCAACAATGATGTGTATTTCGATGGCTAGAGACCGAACGGAAAATACTACTTTCTTCATTCTTGCGGCTCACATCGAGATTACATTTGAGGCTCATGTGGTAGGTAACCCTGATTTCGTGATTCTAAAAGTCTCCTAGAATTGTGATGCTGGTGTGCTTTCTTTATAAGACCACATTCCTGTTGAATGTAATTTAAGTGTTCGTATGTGCAAAATAAAGTTGTTCAACAAATCTGAAATGAGTAATCTGAATTTGAAGAATGATCCGAACCCAACGAATTCACGTTATATCCTTACGACAATTTGTCCCCTCTATCGATACTCAAGATTGTTGAACAATTGCCTCTCAGGATAGAACGGATTGCCTTTTCACTAAAGCGGTACTTCTTCAAAGGAAACCTTCGAACACAAGTTTGCAGAATAATCGCACGAATGACAATGATGAAGAATGATGATTATGCGAAAAAATGGCTTGCGGGGATAGAGAATGCCAAGAATGCGAACATATATGTTCGAAAAATGAATAGTCACGAAGAGCCCATTTAGTTATAGGTGGGATTAAACAGTCGCCAAGAGCCAAACAAATTCGTTCGGTTGACAGACAGTTATCGATCACAAATTGACATGTCTGTCCGAAGAAAAAATTAACTTCCAAGAACCGAACATGTCTGTTCGGGAAAATAAAAATCGATGACCCTATCCGAGCCGGCTTTTTCGTTCAGGCGAACTGAACCTCACGAACAGACATGTTTGTTTGTCCAAAATAAATAAATAAATAATTTCTAACAAAACATGTCTGTTTGGGAAAAAATAAAAACCGATGGAATGGACCCGCGCCTGGTCCGAGCCGAGCAGGCCGGACGGACGGCGGTGGCGCGCGTGGGGGGACCGACCTAGCTTGGCATAGGTCCTCTCCCTTCCACAAAAGTGGGATACCCCTTGGGGCTCAAATCCATTTGAGAGACTCATCTAAATAAACCATTTTCCATCACAACTTCTATCCAATGTGGGACTATTTCCATCCACACTTCTCATTCACAATTTATGGATTTTGGATACTAAAAATCTCAACAATCCCACACATGAATGAGAAGTTCAAATATCATGACTCTTCGTATATGCATAAGATGTAATGTGCAATTATTCCATGAGAGAACGTTGCATTGGGATAAGTAATATGAGGCTTTGAACTTTCCCTAGTGAAACCTATTGGACTTACTCGGTCAATCAGTAGACTTGATGTCTTTGAATTGTTGACCTTCGATGTAAGTCAAGACAATAAAAATCACACAATTATCTCTCAAACAAAGTTGGTTCTCATTGTTGTGTTCGTTTTGGCTATGAACACCGCCTGGTTTCATAAGTGCTTTGAAGAATTTGGCCTTTCAAATTCTTCATAGAAACAATGCTCACTTCACACTCACATAGGTGATTTCTGATTGTGTGGTATATCACATACCCAAATCAAAATCATTAAAAGCTTATACTAAACCTTCACATGTTAGTATTGTCTTCATACGAGAATGAGTAGGAGTTGACAGTATACTGCTATGCCTGCATTACTTGGTTATCCCTTTGAACCTATATCTTGGGATCTCCAATCAACTAGGTAGGGTTTCTGCTATGATAACTTATTTTATAGGCCTTAAACCCATTCCCTTTAATGTTCTTCTAACCAACTCTCTAGTTAGGCCTTTTGTTAGTGGATTCGCAACATTATATTTTGACTTCACATAATCAATTGTGATAATTCTATTAGAGAGCAGTTATCTTATAGTATCGTGTTTTTGACGTATATGTCGGGACTTTCCGTTATACATGACATTCCTTGCCCTGCCTATTACCGCTTGACTATCACAATGAATATATACAGGTGGCATTGGTTTAGACCAATTAGGAATGTCTTCTAAGAAATTTTGAAGTCACTCAGCTTCTTCACCGGCCTTATCCAAAGCAATAAATTCTGCTTCCATAGTAGACCTTGCAATACAAATTTGTTTGGATGGCTTTCAAGACACTGCTCCCCCACCAAGTATAAACACATACCCACTTGTGGATTTTGTGTCTCTTGTGCCGGTTATCCAATTTGCATCATAGCATCCTTCAAGTACCGCTAGATACTCTTGTAGTGCAAGGTATAATTTTGAGTGTGCTTCAAATAGCCCAATACACGTTTCATAGCTTTCCAATGATTTTCATTTGGACTAATTATAAATCGACTTAGCTTGCTCACAGCACAAGCTATGTCTAGCTTAGTACAGTTCATGACATACATTAGACTGCTTAGTATACTAGCATACTCATTTTGAACTTTGTTTGCACTAGTATTCTTTTAAAGATATAAATTAACATCTATCAGAGTTTTTATTGGTATAATCTATAGATTCTTACACTTTCCAAGAATCATCTTAATATAATGGAACCATGATAGAGCTAATCCTCCATATGTCTTGTGGATTTTAATTCCTAAAATAACATCTACAACCCCCATACTTTAATATCAAATTTACTTGTGAGCATTCGTTTGGTCGTATTGACAACCGCATTATCGCTACCCATTATAAGCATATCATCTACATACAAGCACAAAATAGCAAAACCATTATGAGTGTTCTTAACATATACACATTTACCACACTCATTAATCTTAAAACTATTTGACAACATGATTTGGTCAAATTTAGCATGTCATTGTTTTGGTGCTTGTTTCAATCCACAGAGTGATTTGATAAACCGACATACTTTCTTCTCTTATCTTGGAACAAAGAACCCTTCGGGTTGTTCCAAATATATTTCTTCTTCTAAATCCCCATTTAAGAAAGTCGTTTTAACATCCATTTGATGGATTTCAAGCCTATACACTACTGCTATGGCAATTAGCATCCTTATAGATGTAATTCTAGTAACAAGTGAATAAGTGTCAAAATAATCAAGGCTTTCTCATTGCTTGTATCCTTTTACCACAAGCTTAGCTTTATACTTATCAATAGTACCGTCCTCTTTCATTTTCCTCTTGAAAATTCACTTACATTATAGTGGTTTATTACCAGGAGGAAAATCAACTAATTTCCATATATGGTTTGACGAGATGGATTGAACTTCACTATTGATAGTTTCTTTCCAGAACGGAGCTTTTGGGGATGTTATAGCCTCTTCAAAGGTCCGATGCTCATTCTCTAACAAATATGTTAGAAAATCATTTCCAAAGGACTTAGAAGTTATTTGTCTTTTACTACATCTAGGTTCCTCCTTTATAGGATCGCTTTTAGATGTAGTATCCCGAGACCTCTTATCATTGTTAATTGGCTTATATACTATGTTATACAGAAAAATATTTTCAAAGAACGAAGCGTCTCTTGACTCAATGATCGTATTAACATGTATATCGGGAACCTCATACTTATAAACGAGAAATCGATATGCATTATTATTAATAACATATCCAATAAAGACACAATCAATGGTTTTCGTTCCTATTTTAACCTTTTTAGGTTTAGGAATCGCAATCTTAGCCAAGCACCCCCACATTTTGAGATATTTCAAATTAGGTGTTTTGCCTTTCCACTTTTCATAAGAAGTTTGTTGTATCTTTCTATGGGATACTCTATTCAAAATAAAATTCGTTGTCAAAACAGCTTCCCTCCATAAATTCTACACTAAACCGGAATTATTTAACAATGCATTCATTGTTTCTTTTAAAGACCGGTTTTTCCTTTCTGCCACTCCATTGGCTTGTAGCACATAAGGAGGAGTAATTTGATGAATAATACCAAACTCAGAACAAATTTCTTCAAAAAGAAATTCATATTCACCTCCTCTGTCACTTCTTATAATCTTAATTTTCTTATTGAACTGAGTTTCAACTTCGGACTTATAAGTTCTAAAAGCATTCACAGCCTCATTTTTACTACTAAGCAAATAAACATAACAATACCTTGAGCAGTCATCTATACGCGTTATAAAATACTTCTTACTACCTCTTGACGGTATTACTTTCAAATCACAAATGTCTGTGTGTATTAAATCTAAAGATTATGTGATTCTATTATCTATCAAATGAAAAGGAGGCTTAGAAAATTTTGATTCAACACATACTTGGCATTTTTCACTTGGACAGTCGAATTTTAGTAATAACCCCATGTTCATTAATTTCTTTATTGACTTATAATTAACATGTCCTAGTCTAGTATGTCATAAATTAAGAGACTCAAGCACATAAATAGAAATAACTTTATTCATAACATCATTAGGCACAACAGTCATTACATTCAACTTGAATAGACCATCACTAAAGTAACCCTTTCCTACATAGATCTCATTTTTGGAGAGTATAAACTTATCAGATATAAATACCAACTTGAAACTATTCTTACTAAGAAGAGATCCGAACACTAAATTTTTGCATATGTTTGGCACATGTAGCACATTGTTTAATGTCACAACTTTCCCAAATATCATCTTCAAAGCAATCTTTTGAACACCTTCAACCTTAAAGGTTGATGAATTACTCATGTAGAGTTTTTCATCACCTTCCATAGGCGTGTATGATGAGAACATAGATTTATTGGCGCATATATGACGAGTTGCTCCAGTATCAATCCACTATTCTTTAGGGTTTCCCACCATATTGCACTCGGATATCATAGCAGTAAGATTGATGTCATCAACACCATTGGAAATCTGTTCCACCACATTTGCCTAAGTCATCTTTCTTTTCTTGGCTCTATAGTCTTTGGCACGATGTCCAAACTTTCCACAATTGTAGCATTTGCCAATGAATTTTTTCAGGCCTTAGGTGGATCCTTGTCTATAGTTTTTCCTCTTCTTGTTGGTTTTTTATCCTTCTTCAACAACGTTGGCCCTTGAGATCGCTAGATTGCTGCCAATTTTCTTCTAAGAATTTCTATTGTCTTCCTCTATCCTCAATCGAACAATTAAGTCTTCAAGTGATGATTCCTTTCTTTTGTGTTTGAGATAATTCTTGAAATCTTTCCAAGACGGTGGTAACTTCTCAATGAAAGCAGCCACTTGAAATGATTCACTAATCATCATACTTTCAGTATGAATGTCATGCATGATCACTTGAAGTTCTTGAACTTGACTTAAGACGGTTTTAGAATCTACCATCTTGAAGTCCAGAAATTTGCTGACGATGAATTTTTTCAACCCAACATCTTCCGTTTTGTATTTCTTGTCCAAACTTTCCCATAACTCCTTAGCCATTTTCAACGGACTATAAACATTGTACAGGGAATTATCCAGACCATTGAGGATATAGTTGCGACACAGGAAGTCAGAATGCTTCCATGCATCTACAGCAGCAACCTTTTCCTTGTTTGTCTCTCCTTCATCCAACTTCAGAGCATCCTCCATGTGAAACCTTACCAAGTTCAAAGTGGTGAGATAGAACAACATCTTCTATTGACATCTCTTGAAGTCAGCCCCATTGAAATTTTCTAACTTCTCTCCATGAGTAGGAACAGATGCAATAGGCGTCATTAATGTTGTAGCCATTTCTGACACGAAGACAGAAATGATTGAGAAATGCAATTATACAAACACAGTAAAAATTGTCTTAAGATTGTTGAACGTAATTTAAGTATTCGCATGTGCAAAATAAAATTGTTCGACAAACCTGAAATGAGTAATCCGAATTTGACAAATGATTCGAGCCCAACGAATTCGCGTTGTGTCCTTATGACAATTGATCCCCTCTATTGGTACCCAAGATTGTTGAACAATTGCCTCTCAGGATAGAACGGATCGCCTTTCCAATGAAGCGGTACTTCTTTAAAGAAAACCTTCGAACGCAAGTTCGCGGAATAATTGCACGAATGACAATGATGAAGAATGATGATTATGCGAAAATATGGCTCACTGGGATAGAGAATACCTAGAATGCGAAAATATATGTTCGAAAAATGAATAGTCACGAAGAGCCCGTTCAGTTATAGATGGGATTGAACAGTCACCAAGAACCGAACAAATTTGTTCGGTTGACAGACGGTTATCAGTCACGAACTGACATGTCTATCCAAAGAAAAAATTAACTTCCAAGAACCAAACATGTCTATTCGGGAAAATAAAATCGATGACTCGATCCAAATCGGCTTTTTCGTTCGGGCGAACCGAACCTCATGAACAAACATGTTTGTTTGTCCAAAATAAATAAATAAATAAATTCTAACAAAACGTGTTTGTTTGGGAAAAAATAAAAACCAATGGAATGGACTCAGGCCTAGTACAAGCCGGTCGGACAGCGGTGGCGTGCGCGGGGGAACCGACCTAGCTTGGCGTAGGTCCTCTCCCTTCTACAAAAGTAGGGTACCCCTTGGGGCCCAAATCCATTCGAGAGACTCATCTAATAAACCATCTTCCATCACAACTTCTATCCAATGTGGGACTATTTCCATCCACACTTCTCATTCACAAATTTTGGATACGAAAAATCCCAACAATTCCAACCATCATGTGTCTTTTGGTATATATTGAAGCAAAAGTTGAGAAAAAAAGTTGAGATATTGTGGTATAAGAACTAGTGAGAAATAGAATGGAGCTTAAAAAGGATGACATGTATTCCGCTTGTTTTCTTCACTTCAATTATCTTCATAAAGGACATTAGCCAGTATGTTAGTTTATATAATTCTTGCTAGGGTTGCAAATATCTCAGCTGCTTTTCTTGTCTTGTTTGTCTTATATAGCTGTACATGCTTCATTCGGATGCCTTTGTTCTAGTTTTCCTTTTTTAGTTCCACAGCCAATGGCTAATTATTAACTTCATTATCCTAATTTCCTAACGTGAAAAAAAAGTTTAATTAGAGTTATTTTTTTAGATACATTAGCATTTCTCAGTTGTTTGGTCATGCTTTTGGACTTATGTTAAAAAGACCAATATATCATAGTCGCATATTGGCCGGAAAACGTGTAAAATCACAAAAGCACATCTTCCCATATCAATTAAGTTTATAGCTGATGTGCCATTTTCTATACCACAAGATGGGAGATGTGAATTAATGCACCTGTCTATGACTCTGACCACAACAAAATAATTACAATAAGAAGTCGTGGCGGTAATGAGAATTTTATTCCATAGAGAATTAGCTTACAATCATTCGTGTCTAACGATTGATGAAACAATAGAAAAAGAATTGCAGAAAATCTTAGTCCTATCCCCCAAAGGGTTTATTCAAGAATAAAAGAATCTTAAGGAATTTTTTTTTAAAAAAGACAAATACTTTGTCCCCGTCTTGAAATTACAAATCCAGCAAAATTATGCAAGAAGATCGCTAGCCCTCTGGATTATAATCACTTTGGTGTATTGGCATGTCCATGAGGCGATCTTGCAAGGCGAAGCTGTCTTTCTTGGGAGAGCAATTTAGCATACCTGCAGTATATGTCAAAGGAAGCTATATTAGTCAAACCAAACTAAAAATGCAAAAAGTAATGAATCATGAATTCCCGAATTAATTATTTGTTATTTCAAATGCACGCACCTTATCAAAGCCTCTTCGTTGGTCTCTTGGTTGGACGTGGGCTCGCACACCCCGGTCTCCAAATTAACCCTAGAGACCGGCTTCTTCAATAATGCCTCACCAGTTTTGACCAGGTCGTTCAGGTTCTTTTTCGTGGCCACATCCACTGATGATAAAACACCACTCAATGTATCATCCTGAAAAATCAAGCCATAAAGAGGCAATGATCAGCACAAAACAGGCCTATGTGTGACGATATTTTCTGGAAATAATCTTCGTCCGGGAATCTTTCGCGCAAATATCTGTAGATATTAGATATACCTGTATCCTAAGATAATTGTCGTGGAGTTGTAGGGCTTGAAACACAGCGGAGAGATGGTAGTCGACCATGTCTGCGCTGGCTTGACTGAAGACGTCGATCAATGGTGAACCGCCGCTGGTCAACCAGCCCAGCACTCCCCACTTGGCTGCTTCATGTGCAGTGTATTTCCCCTCAGTCTTCCTTGTTCCGGTCCCGAGTGAGATGACCAAGAACCTCCGGTAATCCATTGGTTTTATAGGGAAGAAGTCTGAACTTCCTCCAATAATTGCCTTGGTCACCTCTCCCATCGCAACCAATGTCTACACAGTGGGTATATCACATATAATTAGTTATTGTCAAACGTTATTTAAAAACAAACTCTCAATATTCAAGTACGATGTCACGGGAGGAAATTCATGTTTAAGATTTCATATACGAGGCCAATGTGATTATATTACCGGATTATTTGCGGCTACGCCACCATCGATGAGGTTAAACTCTCTCACTTTGCCTGTGGAGTCCTTGGTTTCAAACTGATGGGCTGGGAGATAAGTTGGTGCAGCCGAGGTCGAAATGCATATGTCCGAGAGCAAGGCATCCATGCTCGGATCTTTCTTCACCTGGCGACAATTTGACGAGAATAATGTTGATAATCCTTGTAAGAGTTTATTGTCTACATATCCTCAAACCCTATAGCTATTCTTAAATTTCAAGAAGATGATGAAGAGATGAATGACCTGATAGCTAGAGAAAATGGTTGGCTGAAGGCTCTTGATGTCGAACGTCGGTATCACGACGTTTGTCAATGTTTGGTGCAATCTTTTGTCTCCAATCTCCTCCCTCACGATATTGTGAAGGTATTTTCCATCGTATTTGGGTCCCGCCATGGCTTTGATCATCTTCGTAACCGGCGTGAAAGGGCAACTGCAAAGTTTTAGGCACATTTATTAATTTCGATAAGTTAAGAGATAATCAAACCAGAAGAGAGACTAGCAACTCTTTTATGTATTTTCTTACCTGTCTTGGGGAAAGATTTTAGGGCAGTGATTGAGGTAGAAGTCTTTGATGTCTTTTGCGGCGAATACAGGGCGGTTGTTTTCATTGGGAGTGGTTAGCATGGCAGTAACGAGGCCGCCAGTGCTTGTTCCAGAAATAACGTCGAAGTAGTCCGCGATTCTTGCGTCTTTGCCATCTAGTTTCTGCAAAATTCGTAAAACATATTTAGATCGAGATTGGTGTATCAAATATAAGTTACATAAATATTGGTTGCATGTATTTTATATATATACAGAAAACAGTCTTGTCCTTTTAAAGTTTGCTTAGGACATGCATACATAAAACCTTTTACATGCACACATGCATTACGAGAACTACATGCCAATCGTCTAGGTTTATATAAATCTAATGAAAATTGTTTTGCTTATTAAAATTGATATATATTTATGTTAACAAAATCTCTATGCACAAATTTGTAAAGGTTGTGAAGAATGCTAATATGCTAACAAGATCGATGAAATATATTGATAACAGATACGACAAAAAGTCATATACAATGTGCTCACCTGAAGCTCCGACTCTAGAAAATTAAGAATGGTTCCAGGGATAAGCCCTCTTATCCCACCACCATCGATGCTCAGAATGGTGATCGAATTTCCATAAGTTGGAGGCTGAAGGGGTAAACTCGTTGCTCTTTCCATTTGCAAATTGAGGTGAACGAAACAAAAGGAAAGGAAGTACTAAGAAGTATGTGATCTTGGTGGCTTTGAGAGTTGTCAGAGAGAGGGGAAAGAGGAAATGTTTTGAACAAGTGTATCAAGTTTGGAGAAAGAGCTAGTTTCGTGATGGCTTTACAATGCATGAGCCATGCATATTTATAGTCTCTCATTCCCCCGCCTTTTCCCTGTGTTTCACGAAACGCTGCGATTCAAATTTGACTGGAATCGTACGAAGTTACGTGGAATTGTTTAAGTTGGACCCTAGATTCTTCATGCACGGAGATCATGTTGAAAAGTCCAAATTCAAAGGGCTTCGTCAACATTGTAGTTGAATGGGGTGAGTATCGCAATCAGGTCTTTCTTTGATCAGTCTTCGGTCACCAATGCATTCGCAGAATTTCTGGTGAGAGTTTTAGGAGACTCGTAGGTTTGAACACGGCTTGAGAGTGAACTTGTACTTGGCCGTGAGAGTGAACTTGTACTTGGCCGTGACAGTGACTAGCGACCGACCAGCCATGTGTCATATACCAAGGGCTTAATTTAGATTAATTTTTTCAAACTATCTAAACAACTTGCTCTCCGGGTTATCTTTGTCTTCACCACAAGATTAAATGGACGTTCCATGCACAAAGTTTGGTGCATTGCTCAATTGGACCACATGGTCAGACAATTCTAACTATAGTTTTGATTTAATCAAAGGTTCGCAAAAGGCGACGAATCCGAGGTGGTTTCGACGAAGGCCCCGGACCATTAATGAATCCAGTTCACCCATTTGAATTGGGAAACCATCGGAGATCGATTGATGAAGACGGCTTTGAAATGGTTTGTCATGGAAATTTCAAGAGGTGAGAAATGGTCAGAGCCAATCAAATTGCCAGCCAAGATCTCAATTTTCCGCAAACATTAAAGATGAGAGGAAAATCACATGGGTCCTTATGCATTTGAATGCTCGGGAAGAAGATGCACTGATTTTTATTTTCGATAAGTTTGTCCCCATTTCCTGATAATATCTACCTTGGCATATTGTAGTAATAACCATTAAATTACGACTTGCAGCTTATCGGCCAAAATATGTCAAAGGTAAAAAAGATGAAACTATTCAAAACAATATGCCGGTATTCTTCTTTCTAGAAAATCCGCCACACATTTCTTACAAGTACTTAAGGACGGTTATCTGTAATTAATATTTACAGTTTGTATAATCATGTGAACATAACAGACTTTTTAAGACACGTAAAATTAATCTGCAGTGCGCAATAGCTGATAGCTAGTTTTCTTTTTTAATATGAACCTCCAGATTAGGTGGATGAATGAACAACCTGTACACGAATTACTTCCCTATAATTATGGACACAGTACGATGCGAGACAAAGCCCAGCGTGGGACCTAAACTTCAATGGAAACCCTATTTGATCCTCTCTTGTTATGACTTGAAAGGACGAGGAGAAACTTAGAAATACTAATTCCTCTTCAAAATTTATTATTTCCTATCTCCGAAGCACACGGAATTAATCTTATTTAGAGCAGTAGTCTTAATGGTGTAAAAAAATATACAATATCTAAAGTCACTGACTGTACTTGTAATATGTATGAGTAATGCTTTACAAATAATATATAACCCATTGGTTAAATATTTTCACTGATTGGAGAAGTAATAACAATATAAATGATTTTGGCTATATAAGTATCCCACTTAATCACTTAGTTGGATGACTTCTTCGATTCGTCATGTATGGTATTCATCTAACTTTGTTTCATCATTTCATTGGGACGGAGGACTTTTCTGGATCTAGAAGGCAAGTCGATCTCTTAGGTGGAAACTAAAGGATCAATCCATAGGTTCTAGGGTTTGTAAGATCTTTCCTCGCACTTTGGGAAAGCCGACTCTTCAGAACGATCTTCCCCAGCTAAAGACTGGTTTGAACAGTAAACTTCTCTTCATGTCTCCATGAATTTCTTCAACTTGGTAAGTATTACTTCGACAAAACAGAATTTTCTCACAATGCTTTTTGTCGATTTAAGTTCCGCCTTTGTTTCGTCAAGTACAGTAGATAATCTTTTTCCTTCTTTTGTAGAGTAATGTTAACGGTGAAAACCGTAATATGGGAAAGATTGTCAAAAAATCCTCAAGATCGCGCAACTTTACTCCAGCACATAAATTCACAAAAATAGCTGTAAAAACTTAAATTTGGGCAAGAATTTGTAAAGTTCAGCCTAGATACCTGTTGACACCTATTTTAATTTGCCCAAAATTAATTGCACAAAATTTAAGAGTTAATTTTCTTTAATTCCTAAAATAAAAACTATTTCTATTTAAATGCATTGCATATCGAAATTAGGCATATTTGTATTAATAGGGTCTATTAGAATATTTTTTTTAAAATTTCAATTTTTTTAAAAAAAATCCGAGTTGGCCTTGTCGGGGTCGGGTTGACCCAGCCATTTTCTTTTTTCCTTTTCCCCGCACTGGCCCAGCCCCTTTTCTCTTCTTTCTTTTTTTTCCTCCCCCGCGTGAGCTGGGCCCGACCCCGACCCAGCTCCTTCTTCCTTCTTCTTCTTCCACGCGCCGGCCCCTAGCTCCCACTTACCCTATTCGCCCCTGTATCTGGCCGCAGAACAATGAACGGCGGAGCAGCCTCCCACAGTCTCCATCAAGTCAGAAGATGGCCAAGGAAGCACGCCAATGGGACTGGCATTGATGGCCAGTCCCATCCTCCCCAATTTCCCGGTCTTCTCTCTCCCTTCTTCCTCTCTTCTTCTGCACCGAACCGGCCCCCCTGCACCGACCTAAATGGCCACGAAAGTCACGGGCTAGAGTAGGCCGGAGGAGGCCGTCATTAGCATGAGTAATGGAGCAGGGGGGCACGTCATCGTCGGCTATATAAGCCGGAGAGAGAGAGAGAGACAGAGAGAGAGAGAGAGAGAGAGAGAGGCCGGTCGGCCATTTGAGAGAGAAACGGAGATAGAGAGAGAAATCGAAACAGAGAGAGAAGAGAGAAAACTGAGAGACAAAGAACAAACCGAGAGTCTACCGGCCATGAGGAGGAAGCCAATCGTCTCGTCGACGCCGCCAGATTAGCCAGAAGCCCCCTAAGCGTCGCCAACCGGTGAGCCCTCCCGGCCGAGACACTCCCCTATTTCCCCTGTTTTTTTGGCATGGTTTGGCCGGGACTCGCGCCGGCCGTTTCGTGCGAATCCCGACCCATACTGTCGTTCTCCACCATGCATACGTCGTCGGTGAAGGTAAGCCAGGTCACTGGAGTACGCCAGATCCCCAAGGTAGGTTGAAGACCATCCGTTTTGGTTGTGTGCGCCAGGTGTTTGATGAAATGCCTCAATGAGGCCAGTTTTGATTCGGTGGCCGGCCGGCGAGCATGCGATCGAATGGCAATCTTGGTGGGTGAAGAGACTCAGTGATGGTCCTCAAAGGTCAATTTTAGGCTAGTGCCGGCCTAGGTCGCCGTCGAGAGGCCAATTTTGGCTCTGCCGGCGTCCCCGCGTGTTTGTACACACGGGATTGACCCGACCTGGATCAACCGACTCGACCCGGGTCAATGCCCAGGATCAGATCCATTGACCCGGGGTCAATTCTGACCCGATCCGGATCAACTGACTTGACCCAGGTCAACGCCCTGGGTCGGATCCATTGACCCGGGTCAAATTCGACCGACCTAGATCTGTCGACCCGACCCGGTTTTTAATATTATAATATTATTTTATTTAAAAAAAATTTATAAATTTTTTTTTATTTCTTTTAAAAATTAGTATATAATTTAGATATAGTATTGTCTAATATTTTCTAAATTATGTGATATACTTGAGTGTTTTAAATTATTATTGTATTATTATGCCTGTTGTTTTTAATTAAATTATAATTGTATAAATTGCCATGTTTAAATTAAATAAACCTATAGGGTTATACGGTAGTACTTTGCATGTTTTTTTTACTACTGTTTTATTATTATCATTATGCATGTTTTTAATTAGACTATGATTGCATGAATTGTTTCATTTTGAACGTTGGCCACCTTAGTCAGGGCTAAAACCTTAGGCTGCATGTCTATTTTGACTGCTAATCGTTTATGATTATGTACTCGTTTGATCACCTCACATGTTAGAAGAAAGGTCCTAAAATCAATCCAAATTGTTTGACGAATGTTTTAAAAAATGAACAAGGTAAAAAGGTACCGAAATGGCATTAGTTATCCAACTAATGTAACCAAGTCCCCAAACTTATTTAATCTTTAGTTCGTAAGAATAGAGTGATTTTCCCATCACCTTATTTGGGTTTCTAATCGATCCACCTTAAATCAATTAGTGGCAACTCCTTGATATAAACAACTTGCAGGTTAAAAACTTAAACCCTAAGTCGCGATATGGTATGAGTTTGAGAGAGTCCGAGTTAAGTCTTGAACCTAGACTTAGCGCGTACCAGACAAGATCCCCTTTTTGTACTAAAAAAAATGGAGGTCGATCGCGACAAATTGGCGACTCCACTGGGGACTTGCATTTTTTTAAAGTGGACTTAAGCCAAAAATTTTTTATCATATTCAAAAATAATTTTGATTGGCAGCGAGGATTTTAGATATGACCCTGACATTAAGGTGTTTTTTGTTCTTGCAAGTTCAAATTGATTGTTTATGAATTGTTATGCATGCTTTAATGATTTAGCACTACACTGTTGCACACACAACCATGCTGTCGGACATGGGCTGCGATAGAGCATTTTAGGATGGTGTTAAGAAAGATACGACCTCGAACGCGAGCCCACGATGTAAAGGTTACCTTTCTTTTTCCCGAAATTTATTTCTAAAAAAATCGTAAAGAAATATCTTTAGCCGCTATTCACGTGACTATAAGATATTCCTTTCGATTTGGCCAAGGTTAAAAGGACTTAACAATAACGCGAGACTGTGATGGTCAGGTACCCTTTTAACTTCATTTTGCTGAACCGATCTACATAGAAATCGAATCTTACTCCCCATGTGCATGTTGTTGTGATTGATAAGGTTCAAGAAAATGTATATATTCTATCCCTTCTTATTTTATTATGCAGCCTATTTATTCATTTGATTTGTTACTGTTAGGCTACCCGTTGATTGCATTCTATATACGATAGGAAATGTCCAATTCGTCCAGACTCCTAAGAAAGAGCTTTTGACAATATGGGACAGACTCGATCAGAATAGCCAGCAGTATGTTAAAGTAAGAATTGGTTGTCTACTTCCACTGCTCAAGATCAACGTCCATTCTCGCATGATGCAGGCATTAGCACATTTCTGGTGCCCACAAACATCCATTTTCATATTTGGTAAGTTTGAAATGACCCCAACTCTAGAAGAATATAGTATTGTCATTGGAAAACCTCTAGAATCTGAGCTCATCAAACCACTTTTGGATGTGTTCCCTCTACTTGAATTATCCCAGTTTTTGTGAGTCGAGAGCAATACCATGAAAAGAGTCGTTAAAGCTCATTGTAATGCATGCCCCTGGTTTTTCTTAAATGAATGCTTTGAAAATCAACCCATGAACCAAAAAGCTAAGATTTTTATCCTTGCTTTTATCGGATGTATCATTTTCCCTCATCGTAAAAATTCAATAAACCCCTTAATTTCGTATGTGACCAAACAAATTGCACCAGCTTGGGCTATGTTAATTTAGTTCTGGCAGAAATATTTTTGTCTCTTAACCGTTTTAAACAAAATGACGAGAAAATCAGCGTGCCGCCTCAGAAATTTTGCAAATATGGTTTTTATCCCAATTAAGAGGATTTGGGCACCTCATGCGGCTTTTTAAAATCAATGACCTTATGCATATGATACAAAGATTTGAGGTTTAAAAAAGTAATTCCCCTGATAAGGATTACTATACCTGGATAAACTTTAGATCCTAAAGCATTCTTATGGCACACTAAATAGTTCCATGAGGATCAGCCTCATTATGCTCAGAGGTTTCATAACCCTGTTCCACTGCTTGGTTTATCTGGCGCCACTTCGTATTACCCCTACTGAGTAGCCTGCTAATATAGGGCCCTTCAGGAGATCCTGCCGCCTTTCAAGATAGACCTGTTTCGAGTTCGATTCACTCGCTCGAACTACAATTACGTTGGCGAAATTCGTGCTATCCAGGAGGTGTTGGACTGAATGTCAGCCTGAGAACATTCTTATACCTAGACTATTGAAAGGGCAAGAAAAGGTCCACCATACCTCTCCGTTCTACATTCTACATCATCAAATCCTGGCAGCTCTATAGCCAAAAGTCCTAGATGTAACCAACAAGTCTAGTCACCAAGCACGGATTGACCATCTCGAAAGAACTATGGGAACGAGTGATACGCTTATTGCGGAACTTATCTATGAAAATAAGCGGCTCCGAGAGACCATGGCTTCCCCATCGTTTATAGAATGAGTATCGGGAAGGGCGCCCTTTTGTTAAAAGCTCATGTCTTTTATATTTCCTAGTATTTATATTTATGGGGTTTTGGTTTTCTTCTTTAAAAGTATTTATGGGTTGTACTAATATTAATATAACTCGGATCACTTTTTGTTATATAAATAATATATTTGCGCTTTAATGACACCACCGTGGCCTTAGCCCAGTGGTATCCAGGGATGAGCAGAAACGGTCTGAGGTGATCGGGGTTCGAACCCCGAGGACGCCGTTTGTAATGTTTTTTTTTGGTAAGTAAGACGCCATTTGTAATGTTAATATTAATAAAAACCCTTTTTTTCTTTACAAATAAAGAAAATATATAATAATATTATGACTAGATCATAAAATAATTCTTTATTAGGCATTATACTCATTCATTTCAACATTTTCACAGGTAGTTACAAAAAATGGCCGAAGAAAACATTTGTCTCAATAATATGGAAAACGAAATGAAGATGGTTTTCAATACACTTAAAAATCTCACAAAGCAGATAGAATCCACCAATGGCAAGCTCACGGCCACACCTGCAGCAATCGAGGTGGTGTTACCGCTATCATCTACTGGAAAAGACAAAGCCTCCGTCAATTACAGCAAAATGCCTCTGCTAAAGGACGATCCGCTTCCTCTTGCCTTCAAGAAGACTGAACTTGAAAGTACACCGATGACAGAACATGACAAACTCCTTGCAAAGGTCGAGGAGATACTGAAATAGTTATAAGGCCCGTAACATGTTGTCCCACTTGACCTGTCTATATACAAACGGGTCAAGATACCAGAAAAGTTCAAGATGCCAAAATTCAAGAAATATGATGGCACCTCATGTCCCAGCTACTATTTGCACATGTATCATATGCGGATGACCCGGTACGTTGATAATGAACTCCTCATGATTTAGACTTTTCAAGCAAGTTTGACAGAACCAGTTTTGACATAGTATATGTCAAAAGATGTGGATGCTTTTAAATCTTAGGATGATGTCATTGATGCATTCCTTAAGCAATATCAATTCAACCTTGACATCACCTTTTCTCGTGACGACCTTGAATGCACTGAGAAGAAGAAGAGTGCGTCCTTTAAAGAGTATGCCACTATATGAAGGAACTTGGCCGCCCAGGTTACCCCAGAACTTACTGATAATGAATAAATGAAGTTATTCATTAAGTCTTTTCCGTATGAATATAAACACCGTCTGGTTAGTGCCATTACTGAATCCCTTAATCGTCTTGTTCTTGTGGGTAAACGAATTGAAATGGGATTACGTGACGGGTGGTTCACAGACCCCATTTTCACAAGCAAAAGACTCAACATGAGAAAGAAGAAGGAGTCCTGATGGGGACATCGCATACATCCAGACTGTTCATCCTTCCCAAACAATCCAGGTGAGCAACGAGCAGCAGCTGATCTCAAGTCGCCAGCCTCTTGTTGACACCTAAATTTTGGCGTATCATTTAGTGTTAATTGCATAGAAAATTAGGGATTAAATTTTTAACCCCTGAACAAAAATATTAAAATTGCATAGCATATAGTTTAGGTTCATGTAGATTAATTGCATTCCGCATCGGGTCGGCAGTGGCAAGCGAGCTTAAAATTCATCACGTAAATCGAACTCGGGTACCGAACGAGACTCGGCTCACTCGGAAGGCGAAGGCTGAAAATCACACGCGAAAGGGCTTGGTTGTCTTAATTTGAGCTTAAATTAGCCCATTATGCTTAATTAAAGAAAAGCCCAAATTAATTCAGCCCACTTAGAATTAAATTAAAGCATAAACCTAAGCCCATTAGGACTAGAAAGCCCAGCTAGTTGACCTAGGTTTGCAATATAAATACATGTTTTTGCTTCATAATCAAAAGGGGCTCTTTTTTCTTTTGGGGTCTGATCATATACATCCAAGGAGAGAGAGAGGCGCTGAGGAGAGACACACGTACAGGGAGCCACATTCACAATACTCACGGCAGAGAAAAGAAAAAAATTGGAGAGTTTCACGTACGAGGAGAAACACACGTGAGATTGGAAAGAGAGAAAGAGACCCGGCCGTGTACGTACGCAGCCGCCGCCGCGTCACCCCGTCGCAGTACCCGTGCCTACGCCGTGCTCGCTGTAGCCGTTCGTGCCTCCCTGCCGTGCCGCGCCACGCCGTTGCCGTGCTGCTCCCCGGGCCACCACCTTCCTCGCGGCTAGACTTGTGGTCGCGAGAGTCTCGCTGCCGATTCACCGCTATTGCTTCTTGCTTGTGCCGACGACGACGCCGAGCTACTGATCCCTGCTGCCCCATACTGTGACGAGTTACTGCTTCTGTCTAAGCCGAGGATCCTTCGACAATCGCGGCCGCGCTTCTTGCTCCAACGACAACACTATTGTGTTCCTGTTCGTGCTGCAATTTGCTACTTCTCTGGACACCGCTTGCTGAGCCGGTGCTTGCATCAGCCCACGACCAGATCACTTGAGGCTGGTCTAGCATTGATTGAGTCAACTTTCTTCATCCAAGCAAACTCCATTTTGCTAACATCCTTGTGGAATTGTCCATACTGTTGTCAACGTAAAAGCCTTCTCACTCACGACGAGCAGCTGCATACCGAGAGCACCACTCCAGTCCAAGCCTCGTTGCATCACTGTGCCCTTTCGTTGGATCCACACCAAGCCAAGAGGAGTTGAGTTTCTGTTTTGCAGCTCCCATAGAGCTCGTCTGAGATCCCACCGTGGAGATCCTTGGCCGTGGGTCCCCTCCGTTCCACCGCTAGTAGCCGCAAGTCCCACAACCATCGTCGTTTACGAGTCTCTACGAGCCAGGCCATCGAATCGAGCCGAGCATCGCACATCATCGTTTGTCCCGCGATCCACACTCCCGATCCACCGGCGATTCGAGTTTGGAAAGTTATTTTGCGCATTTAGGTAAATATCTCATCCGAATTAATTTGAATATTTTGTTGCCTAATTTGTACTTTTTGATATCTAATTCTGCATATTTAGATAATAGGCAATATTTCGATTAGGATTTATTTTTTTTTTTTTTTAAATCTTAGATATTTATTATTTGTCAAACTTGGATAGAATTTAGAATCTTCAAAATTTTTTGAATATATCCAAGATATTTAAGATATCAGAATTTTTCAAGATGTGATCGATTAGGAAAATTTCCTAATCCGCAACCGCACACGTGGAAATAAATCTATCTATCAGGCTTTAGATAGAGTTATTTCCATAGCGGGTATTTCGAATTTTAGGGTCGATCTGTCAGGCTTCAGATCGAAACTTAATTCGAAAGATTTCGCGGTTAATTTTTTTTTTACTTGATTTTAATTTCGAATTTCGATAAAAAAAAACTAAAAAAGATTACTTTAGAATAGGTCAGTTTATTTAGTTTAAAATTGCACGTTTAGATAATTGGCATTTTTAATTCCGAATTTCATAAAAAAAAATACAAAAAATAATATGCCCGTCATTAGAAATAGGTCACGTCGTCGCATGACATATAGTTTGCATGTTAGGTTGCATTAATCGCATGTCAATTTTTGCACGTCATTACATATAGGTTAGCTTTCATTTAAATAAGTAAAAATCAAAAAGAAATTTCTGCACCTTTGAACTCTAAGTTAGGATTTATCAAAATTGTCAAATTGAATATTTTTCTCGAAATTGGTACCGAAAGGGCGTTAGGGAATCTAGCGTAATCAAGTCCCGAATTTATAATTTCTGGTTCGTAGAAATAAAATAGTACTCCCGCTATTTTATTTAGGTTTCTAATCAACCTACCATAAATGATTAGTGGCGACTCCCGTTGAAAATATTTGCATGCTCACAATTGGACCTAAGTTGCGATTTGGTAGAGTTTGGGAGAACTCGAGCTAGGTTAATTAATTTAATTGATCTAGTAATCCATTAGCCTAAGATCGAAACCCGATTTTTTTTAGGTCGCGACAGCTTGGCGACTCCGCTGGGGACAAACTTGAATTTTTTTGAAAATTTAAGGAGGACTTAGGCCAAAAAAAATTTTCATAAAAAAAATCACTCGATTTGACAAAATTTGATTGAATTCTCATTTTGAGGTGTTAAATGGTTTTGCAGGATGGGAGTTATAAGGGGAGTAGTGATTGGCTAACCCTTTGTTTTGCAGGCTTGGTGGAGTGGAATTGGGATTTAATTTTTGCACTATTGAAGTGGTGTTTGCATATAATTGTTGTGCATGATTTACAGTATTTACACTACACCACACACAACCTGTGACCGGACCTGGGTCACACCCATAGTTCTAAGATGGTATTTAGATGGTTCTTTAACCTTGGCGGTAAGACCTCGCTAAAGGTTATCCCATTTGGATCCCGAAAATTTTTCAAAAAATGGCTCAAGGGTCGTCCTCATGCACGTGAGGCTACTACGCATGGAGGTTCCCCTTGTCGACCGAATCAAGCCGAAGTGATTGGACCCGACTAGTCATGACTATTGTATGCGAGGCTGCGGCTAGTCATGATGAGTGTGCGCGAGGCTGCGACATGTCGTTCCGTTCATCACTTCATTTTGCAAAAGCCTTTAGGGTAGATAGATTAAGGTTTAAACTCACGATTCATGTGCATGTCTCTGTGATTGACATTCTCTCCCCAAGGATGGTAATTTCTCGAGCTTTATCTTTAGTTTTCTTCATCTTATTTTGGGTCGGTCCATGATTTAGGTTGAGTCATTTGGCACGTGGTCTATATAAGAATGGGTCGCCTCGATATCCGTTTCGTGCCTACTCCGAAGCTAGAGCTCAAGAAGTTATGGAGCCAGTTGAAGCCAGATGGTCAGCAGTACGTTCTCAAGCGCATTGGATTCATGCTGCCAATCCTTGACATAGATGTTCAGAGCGGAATCATGCAGGCACTCGCTCATTTTTGGTGCCCCGAGACGACCACATTTGTGTTGGGAGGTAAGTTTGAGCTCACACCGACTCTGGAAGAATACAGTTTTGCCATTGGAAAATCAATTGAGTTAGATATAGTCGAACCACCCATTAAGGTAGATCCTGTGGTAGTGCTCGCTGAATTTTTGAATTTGACCAAAAAGGAAATTGAAAAAGTGTTAAAGGGTAATTGTCAAGCATGCCCGCTATCTTTTCTTATTGAATGTTTTGAAAATAACTCCGTTTTCATGAGGTCTAAGATTTTTATCTTAGCTTTTTTCGGACTCATCGTTTTTCCATTCCGTCAAAATGCTATTGATCCTGTCATAGCCTGGACGGTAAAATTAATATGTGGTGGAGTTAGTTTTATAAATGCAATTCTGGCAGAGACCTTCTTATCTCTGACACGATTTAAGAAAGGAAAAGATAGAATTTTTCGAGCCCCGATTGAGCTTTTACAAATCTGGTTTTTCTCACACCTTTCTCAATTCGGGGAAAATATGACTGTATTTGAAATGAACACGACTGATAATCCTATTTTAAGGTTCAAACAAATACAAAATCAAACTAAGAGTTTGCACTATACACAATGGGTCCATCTGTTCAATGATCCAAGCTCTAAGATTTTCCTTTGGCAAGCTGTATGGTTTCGGGAGGTTGAGGCTCGACTATACCATGGCGATCAGAAGCCCGTACCTTTGATGGGCATTTATGGGGCAACCTGCTATCAGCCCCTTCAAGTTACACGTCAGTTTCGAGTTCTGCAGGACTTCCCACCTCCACTCAGGCCCAATGAATTTCAAGTCCAGTTTGAGAAGGGCGAGTCTTACAGAGTTGAGCTTAGGCGTCATTCCGACGCTTGGCAGAATTGTTCCACTCAGAAGCTGATTTGGCCCGCGGATGAGCCCATCGGAAGGATGAAGAGTCACTTTGCCACGGCCCGGTATATTCAGCATCATACCATCCCGGCTGACATACTCCCGAAGATCCCGGTCGTGACAGTACGGCACACTCTTCAGACTCAGATCAAAATCAGCGAAGAAAAGGCGACGAAGGCCCAAGATAAGGCAGATGCTCTGGCTGAAGAGAATGCACGATTACGGCGTGCCTTGAAGGCCCATTCGTCTATAGATCACGTGCCCTCTAAAAAGAGGAAGACCGTCTGATTTCTTGTTTAGTTTACAGAGTTTTTCTTTCTTTTTAGGAGGAAATGTTAGCTTGCTATTGATGTTTTCTGGTAATAAATGTCGTTTCTAGACGATCTTTCTAAGAATTCTTTTGAGACATCTTCCTTTGTGGGCAATTCAATGAAAAGCATTAAGCTATAATTTGTAAATTTTGGAATTAGTCCAAGTTTTTATTGAATGAAGCAAATTAGAATTTTGAGATTTACTGGACGAATCGGTCTTTCACAAGGAATTTCATCTTTAAGGTCTAAGGGATGTCATGGACCGACTCGTTATTCTTACCAGTTGTATTCATTCGATCGTTGCTTTTTGCAGGTAATTTGCCACGGTTCCCCCTCATCCTCATAATACTCGATCCGTGACCAAAAGAAGGATGGCCAATCAAGCTGAGATTGCGGCCATGATTGACGAAAAGCTGAAGGAACACATGAACATAATCAATGAGCAGATCACGGCTGCCATGTCCAAAATGATGAGTGATCTCATGGCCAAACAGCAGCAGATCAATGCTGCCTCTCAATCGGAGATTCCACTTCCAACCCGTCAAGGCCTTCGCCTCGACAAATCTCCTGCAGTGAACACTAATCCAACCCTTCAACTGGATGATGTCATTCTGACTGACACTAGTGCGTCTCCAGCGGCCCATGTTCTTCATCCACCCCCAAATGATGAGAATGCCAAGTTGCTGGCTAAGATTGACCAGAGGTTACGCGAAGTGGAGGGAACTCAAAGTTTTCCTCCTATTGATCTATCTATTTTTGCTCGGGTCCAAGTGCCTGATAAATTCAAGATGCCAGCCTTCGAGAAGTACGACGGCACCTCAAACCCAATTCAGCACATTGAGATGTACCAGGGGCTCATGAATAGATATCTTTCTAACGGACCTCTAATGATCCAAACCTTCCAAGCAAGCTTGAAGGATGCTGCGATGAGGTGGTATACCAACCACCAGATCAACCGGAAGAACTCGTGGGAAGAGGTGGCAAACCTTTTCGTCAAACACTTCAAGTTCAATCTCGACGTTATCATTACAAGGGAGGATCTGGAAAGAGCTGAGCAGAAAAAGGGCGAGACTCTAAAGGAGTATGCCACTCGCTGGAGGAACATGGTGGGACAGATCATGCCTGAACCCTCAGAACGTGACTTAATGAAGTTGTTCGTGTCCACCCTACCACAGCCGGTTCGTTCACGAATGTTAGTGACGGCCGCCCAATCTTTTGACCAACTGATAGCCATGGGTGAGGAGATTGAGACCGGGCTCAAGAAGGGATGGTACAGTGAGTCAGGTTCATCGAGTAAAAGATTTACTAGTAAGAAAGACAAAGAGCATGTCCCCGAAGTCAACATGACTTATGCACAGAAGATGCCAGCTCAGGCCCCGAAGCTACAATTTAGAAATCAGCAGATAACCTCTTATGGACGACAAGGCCAGCAGGACTCACGCCAGCAGCGCAAAACTCGCCAGTTTACTCCACTTCCTGGGACGTTATTTCAGGTACTGGCGGTGCTAAGAAAGAAGAACTTGCTGAATTCAGAGCCACAAAGATCTAATGCCGCTGGCTATGCAAGGTATGATCCATCAAAGAAATGCGATTATCATAGAGGAGAAGTTGGGCATTCGACAGATGATTGCCAGGTACTCAAACATCGAGTGCAGGATCTGCTCGAGACTGGAGCGTTTGCGCTACAGCCAACCGGTAAGCCCAATGTGCAGAACAATCCACTTCCTGATCATTTGAGCAGTGCAAATGTTATCTTTGGTCCGGGAGTCAAGCAGCTTCAAGGCTTCAGGGTCCCTTTCGAAGATATGTTCGATGCTTTAGTCCGAGCTGGTTATGTTTCGACTGGTGAGGTGGTGTCACTCGGTGAGATAGAAAAGAAAGTGGATGAGTTGGTGAGAAAGGGAATGATTGGGACAGCTGATGAATTCGGGGTAGTGGCCACTATATCTTAGGTCATCATTGACTGGAATGAAGAACTCGCAATATTGATCGATGAACTAGTTAAGTTGGATCATGAGCTAACTGACATGCCCCCTCTCGAGGACGCCTCTGACGATGACCTCGGGATCGTTATACCCGATGTTTCGGAAATATTGGTCCTGGCATCACCTCAGCCCTACGCTTATGAGAGTGACAAGATGGTTCCATGGTCGTACGACGTTGATCTAAAGCACAAGGTTCAGGACCTCTTAGATACTGGGGCATCAACATTTCGTGCTTCGTGTCTCTGCCAAGGCCGAGATGATCTTCTTGTAGTTCCAAACATCCAGACCACATCCCCGAGTCCTGCAAGAATGATACATGAAGAGAAAGAGGTGATCGACACTTTGGGGCAACCGAGCGGCAAGTTCGACTACTACGTGAAATATTCGGCTCCCCCAAGCTTCTATATTGACCCGTGTGATATCGTCCCCGATGGATGGGGAGGTATGGATGATCTAACACCTCCAGTGACAGAAGATCCTGATGATGCGATGGAGGGAATCACTGCTCTGTTCAATAACATGCTCATTGGAGCTATCAAGGAAGGACCATTGGCTGAAATGGGCACTGGCCCGCGAGAGTAACACCTTTTTATTTTTTTCGCACACTTCCCTTGCGTGGAAATTTCTATTGCTTTCTAGGACTTGCCCCGTCTTGGGAGCTGTTTTTTAGGATTTTTCATTCCTATGACTTTATTGTCCCAGTTTCCATTCCAATAAATGTAATTTATTCGGTGATACTCAATGAAATTACAAATTATATTCACTTTTTGAGGGCATGTTGAGGTACATCAAACCAGCCCGGTGATGATATCCAATCGATAAAAGAAAAATATAGTCCAAGGAGAATTCTGAGACCTGGGCTTCTTCATGCTTCCTCGTGTTAAAACTTCTTTGAAAAGAATTTCAAAAAAAAAAGTCAAAAAAAAATCAAAAGAAATAAAAATACACTGTTTAGCCATGTTTGTCCTTCTGAACCCTCTACTTTATGTTTCAGGGGCAACTTCATATTCTCTTGTATACGGTATGGAAGCAGTTCTACCTGTTGAGGTTGAAATTCCTTCATTACGTGTTCTTTCACAGGCACAATTGTCAGAAGCAGATTGGATCCAACAGAGATTGGACCAGTTGAACATGATTGACGAGAGAAGGCTTAGAGCTCTATGTCATGGCCAGTGCTACCAACAACGAGTTGCTAAATCTTTCAACAAGAAAGTCAAGACTCAACATTTTCAGGTAGGTGACCTTATCCTGCGAAAGTTATTGCCGATAGTTCCTCTTGCAGAAGGAAAATTCGCCCCAAATTATGGCGGCCCGTACATCGTGAAGAAAGTCCTTCCAGGAGGTGCTTTGATTTTGGCCGAGATGGATGGTCGTGTTTTTTCCAATCCAGTTAATTCTGATTCTGTGAAGAAATATTACACTTGATTTGTACTCATTCTAACTTTGTTTCTATCAAGTGTCAAGTTAAATTTTATGAATCAATTGATGTTACTAAGCTTTGTTTGAGGAAGGCTTTTAATTTGGCAATCTATTTCTGTCCTAATGAAGCGATCATATTGCATGAGAGACTTCAAGACGACGAAAGGCAAGACATTTCCATACACATCCTGAATAATAATCCCTAGTGCGAGTTGAGTGAAAATTCCGTGCTGACAAGGTAAAGGATAATCTCACGAAATGTATGACGATCAAAATGATGAGAGGCATTCATTTCCTCTATCTAAATACTACAAGTTATCATTTGATTAACCCCTTTGAACGGAGTTTCATTTCTTACCCCTGTCAGGAACAATCCCATACCGGGGCAATTTCTTAGAAAGTTCAAAATGGTTAGAATTTTCTTGCTTTCACTTGCATCAATCTTCAAGTATATTTATTGCATGCAAGTTCTGTGTTAGCTCGAGTGCCGTAGATATGACGAAGAGCATTTCTTTCTATATCCCTACACATTATATCCTTTGCATACCCAATTTGAGCGGTGAATTCATTTCAACCCAATTGGTGATCATTCTTGTGATAAACAAATGAAATCATCTCAAGACAAGTTCAAGGTGACTTGGGGCAAATAGAAGCTCAAAACAAAATTCATCAGAAAGGATGCAAAAGGACTCCATCAAATCGAAGCTCTCTCTCGGAAAAATCTCTCGGAAAAAAAAAGAGAAAAAAAAAGAAAATCTCTCTCTAAAAAAAAAGAAGAGAGAAGAAAAGAAAATCTCTCTCTCAAAAAAAAGGAGAAAAAGAGAGAGAGAAAATCTTCAATAAGAACTGAGTTGATATGCAAGATCATTCTTCAAAGAAAAGATCATTTGAAGGTTCATTTGTGGAGCAATTGCTAGATGGGATGATCACCAATTTCCATGTTCATAATACCCCTTTTGATGGAAATAGGCCATTCATTTCAAGCCTACCCGAACCTACGTTACAACCATTACCGAAATCTCTTCAGAATAGGGCACTTGAGTTAACGTAGAGTTTCAAATGCTTATAAATGTTGCTCGAAGAAGTGCGAGCAAGATTTTTCTATCTCATTTTTGTAGCATTCCTGACTTGTAAACCCGGAACAGCTGGTGATATCAATTCTTTCAATAGCCTCGACTCGAAGAGTCCCTTTTGCTAAGCCATTGACCAAACTCACGTTTTAGTCCTTATAAAGACCTCTCAGATTGGCCAAGTCATACTGATTTTGAGAATATCCGAACCCTTGTCAAGCACGATGAAGAGAGTTCGAGTGATTCTTATACCCGTATCAAAGGTCGGGTCAAAAGCCTTTCATTGAAAGTGAGTGGAAAGTCATTTCTGATTAAAGGGCTCTCATTTAATATGATCAAAATGTCAAAAGGACGAAATTGTTGTTCTTATTAATAGATTTCCTAGTAAAGCTTGGTAATGCAAATAGATTCATGAATTATGTTTTCTCTGCCTCTGCGCATGTGTTATTTTAACCTTTTCTCAGGTAAAAATAGGAGCGATGCCATTGGCTCTGTCATAAGAAGAATTCAGGTACGTCTGTTAATTATTCTTCATTGTTTCTCTCTCCGGAATATGAGAAATTATCTCTCTCATATGTTCACCAAGTGAAACAGGTGACGTTTGATGTTGTTAAGTGGAGTACGAAGCACACCCCATTTTATGTTCGCCCAGTAGGATAGGCGACATAATTTCTCTTTCGGTGTTGCTAAGTGGAGTACGCGGTGCACCCTATTTTATGTTCGCCCAGTAGGATAGGCGACATAATTTCTCTTTTGGTGTTGCTAAGTGGAGTACGCGGCACACCGTATTCTTATGTTCGCCTAGTAGGACAGGCGACATAATTTCTCTTTCGGTGTTGCTAAGTGGAGTACGCGGCACACCGTATTCTCATGTTCGCCCAATAGGACAGGCGACATAATTTCCCTCTTGGTGTTGCTAAGTGGAGTACAAAGCACACCCCATTTCATGCTCACCCAATGGAAGAGGTGACATGATCATTTTCGTGATTGCCCAGTGGTATAGGCAACACGTCCTCATTCTTTCTTCATATCATGCGCTATTTCGCATCTGTAGGAAACTACAGGTAACAGATAGGCAATCATGTACCTTGAGAACCTTACTTCCAGTGGACTAGAAGTTTGGAGATCGAGGGAACTCAAAGCATTATAAAGCTTTTCCCCACTTGGACGCTTTTTGTGCGATCCGTATGTAAGACTCTTTCACCGCTCCGCATGAAGTGAGAAGCCTTAGCATACGTTCCTTATTGTTTGCATATCATGCATCATCATTAAAAAAAAATTAAATCAATCATCATTTTGCATAGTTTAAATTTAGGTCTCAGTCTTTGAGCGAAACCTCTGCGAGCCTCCACTCAAAGAGGGGCAGCTGTTGACACCTAAATTTTGGCGTATCATTTAGTGTTAATTGCATAGAAAATTAGGAATTAAATTTTTAACCCCTGAACAAAAATATTAAAATTGCATAGCATATAGTTTAGGTTCATGTAGATTAATTGCATTCCGCATCGGGTCGGCAGTGGCAAGCGAGCTTAAAATTCATCACGTAAATCGAACTCGGGTACCGAACGAGACTCGGCTCACTCGGAAGGCGAAGGCTGAAAATCACACGCGAAAGGGCTTGGTTGTCTTAATTTGAGCTTAAATTAGCCCATTATGCTTAATTAAAGAAAAGCCCAAATTAATTCAGCCCACTTAGAATTAAATTAAAGCATAAACCTAAGCCCATTAGGACTAGAAAGCCCAGCTAGTTGACTTAGGTTTGCAATATAAATACATGTTTTTGCTTCATAATCAAAAGGGGCTCTTTTTTCTTTTGGGGTCTGATCATATACATCCAAGGAGAGAGAGAGGCGCTGAGGAGAGACACACGTACAGGGAGCCACATTCACAATACTCACGGCAGAGAAAAGAAAAAAATTGGAGAGTTTCACGTACGAGGAGAAACACACGTGAGATTGGAAAGAGAGAAAGAGACCCGGCCGTGTACGTACGCAGCCGCCGCCGCGTCACCCCGTCGCAGTACCCGTGCCTACGCCGTGCTCGCTGTAGCCGTTCGTGCCTCCCTGCCGTGCCGCGCCACGCCGTTGCCGTGCTGCTCCCCGGGCCACCACCTTCCTCGCGGCTAGACTTGTGGTCGCGAGAGTCTCGCTGCCGATTCACCGCTATTGCTTCTTGCTTGTGCCGACGACGACGCCGAGCTACTGATCCCTGCTGCCCCATACTGTGACGAGTTACTGCTTCTGTCTGAGCCGAGGATCCTTCGACAATCGCGGCCGCGCTTCTTGCTCCAACGACAACACTATTGTGTTCCTGTTCGTGCTGCAATTTGCTACTTCTCTGGACACCGCTTGCTGAGCCGGTGCTTGCATCAGCCCACGACCAGATCACTTGAGGCTGGTCTAGCATTGATTGAGTCAACTTTCTTCATCCAAGCAAACTCCATTTTGCTAACATCCTTGTGGAATTGTCCATACTGTTGTCAACGTAAAAGCCTTCTCACTCACGACGAGCAGCTGCATACCGAGAGCACCACTCCAGTCCAAGCCTCGTTGCATCACTGTGCCCTTTCGTTGGATCCACACCAAGCCAAGAGGAGTTGAGTTTCTGTTTTGCAGCTCCCATAGAGCTCGTCTGAGATCCCACCGTGGAGATCCTTGGCCGTGGGTCCCCTCCGTTCCACCGCTAGTAGCCGCAAGTCCCACAACCATCGTCGTTTACGAGTCTCTACGAGCCAGGCCATCGAATCGAGCCGAGCATCGCACATCATCGTTTGTCCCGCGATCCACACTCCCGATCCACCGGCGATTCGAGTTTGGAAAGTTATTTTGCGCATTTAGGTAAATATCTCATCCGAATTAATTTGAATATTTTGTTGCCTAATTTGTACTTTTTGATATCTAATTCTGCATATTTAGATAATAGGCAATATTTCGATTAGGATTTATTTATTTTTTTTTTTAAATCTTAGATATTTATTATTTGTCAAACTTGGATAGAATTTAGAATCTTCAAAATTTTTTGAATATATCCAAGATATTTAAGATATCAGAATTTTTCAAGATGTGATCGATTAGGAAAATTTCCTAATCCGCAACCGCACACGTGGAAATAAATCTATCTATCAGGCTTTAGATAGAGTTATTTCCATAGCGGGTATTTCGAATTTTAGGGTCGATCTGTCAGGCTTCAGATCGAAACTTAATTCGAAAGATTTCGCGGTTAATTTTTTTTTTACTTGATTTTAATTTCGAATTTCGATAAAAAAAAACTAAAAAAGATTACTTTAGAATAGGTCAGTTTATTTAGTTTAAAATTGCACGTTTAGATAATTGGCATTTTTAATTCCGAATTTCATAAAAAAAAATACAAAAAATAATATGCCCGTCATTAGAAATAGGTCACGTCGTCGCATGACATATAGTTTGCATGTTAGGTTGCATTAATCGCATGTCAATTTTTGCACGTCATTACATATAGGTTAGCTTTCATTTAAATAAGTAAAAATCAAAAAGAAATTTCTGCACCTTTGAACTCTAAGTTAGGATTTATCAAAATTGTCAAATTGAATATTTTTCTCGAAATTGGTACCGAAAGGGCGTTAGGGAATCTAGCGTAATCAAGTCCCGAATTTATAATTTCTGGTTCGTAGAAATAAAATAGTACTCCCGCTATTTTATTTAGGTTTCTAATCAACCTACCATAAATGATTAGTGGCGACTCCCGTTGAAAATATTTGCATGCTCACAATTGGACCTAAGTTGCGATTTGGTAGAGTTTGGGAGAACTCGAGCTAGGTTAATTAATTTAATTGATCTAGTAATCCATTAGCCTAAGATCGAAACCCGATTTTTTTTAGGGTCGCGACACCTCTAAAGCAATATAAGAAAAGGCAATTCACTCTACTGCCTGGATCCCTTTTTCAAGTCCTGGCCATACTCCAGAAGAAAAACCTGCTTTCTACCAAGCCGAAACAACCAAACTCAAAAAGCTTTTCGAATTACGATCCGTCTAAGAAATGTGACTATCACATGGGTGAGGTAGGACATTCTACGGACGACTGCTATACCCTCAAACACCGAGTCCAAAACTTGCTCGACACCAAAGCCTTCTCGTTTTAGACATCCGAGCCAAATGTCCAAAACAACCCACTACCCAAACATGAAAGCAAAATTAATGCCATATTCACTTTCAACGCTGGTTGAATCAAGAATGAGAGGGTATACACTATTGACGTTTATAACGGTCTAGTGAAAGTAGGGTACTATCCTACTGGTGAAGTATTGTCCTTGTCCCTAATGAAAGAAAGGGTTACCGGCATGGTGAAAGTAGGTTTGATTGTGTATGCCAACCACACCGGCATAGTGGCCACCATCTCCGAGGTTATCATCGACTATGACGAAGAACTCTCAATATTGAATGCCAAGACAAGTGAGTCCATCTCTACACTTGTGAACAAACCATTGACTGACAACCTAGACGAGGAGGAGGAACTAACGATTGAAGTACCCTTAACTGAGAAGCATATAGTGAACGAGATACCTCAGCCTTACTAGTACGAGAATGACAAAGCAATCCATGATCCTACGAATTGGATGTTGACCTAATCACCAAGTCAGGACGAACGTATGTCGCAACCTACCTCTCGAGGGTTGAACTCGATAAGGCAGATTTAGAGATAAGTGTTCATGAAACGATCTATATGGCACATCATAAAAGATAGCTTTACCGAAGCATTGACATTTTAGTCATCCATATGGTCCGCATGGCACATCTTAAAAGACGGCTTACTAAAGCGTTAATATTTTAGTCATCTATACGGTCCATTTGGCATATCATAAAAGACGGCTTACTGAAGTATAAATCTTTTAGTCATCCGTATAATCCATTGATCATGAATGTGGATTTTCCCTAAATCCATACCTCGGGTGACAGCGAATCGATTTTATCTTTTTTAGGAGTCATCACTAGCCTAGGTTGAGGGTCGGCTAGAACACCCAACCAATACGCAGGAATTTCGTATTGATTTCTGTGAGAACCAGAGATCATAAGTTCGAAGACTAGCTTATGTTAATATTTCTGTTAACGCCCTTTCGGTACCGCTAAACTTATCAAGGTTGTTATCCAAATTGTCATACATTTGTTTTTTCACTATTTTCATGCCAAGGCCTTAGTTCACTAAGTGATCATGCATTTTGTTTTGTGTTTTCATTTAAGATTCTAAGCTAATCCTATCTTAGTCTAGAAAAGCAAGAAAGAAACAATTGTATTAAAAAAATGCGTAAAGTAAACAACCAAGATATTGAAAAGACAAAGCCAATTCTAAGTCTAACAAATTAAAACCGCAACTCGTCAGGTGTTTATTCCAACACGAATTGAAAGCCCGAGACATATGTCGGGTAATGAATGAATTTTTACAATCGAAACGGTCGGAGAGGACATCGACCATCACCCGTATACAAAGAATTGGATCGGAATGGAGATCGACCTTCGCCATCTTCAAGACCGCCGTTTTCTTGGACCTATTCTAATTCTAAAGCTAAACTAGACTAGGTACATACAAGGGAAATGAACATCATAATGTTCACAAAACACACAATAATTGTCCATACGAGAGAACGCAATATGCAAGAAGATACAAAGATGCAAATGTAATCACAATAATGGCCTCGAGATCAGCCTTTGATTTAAACATGCGTCGTCCTCATCTAACAACCTACCCACTCCATTTTAATGATGACTTATGTACATTAGCCACCAAACACGTTCGTTTATAGTGACTAACATGATATAGTCCCTAATTAGGGTTCTAGATGAAGCCATGGATATCCCCTCGAGCATGCATCGGTTCTTATCATACATCTAGAAAGTACATGTATCAAGCTTAAAATAAGCATGCAAGTAGATCACAAAGACCCTTGATTCTCATCCAATCACTCAATTTAGTGAATTGATGTCGGGTCACTTCATTCCATTCATCACGCACCGATTTATTAAGAGAAAGACAAAAAAAACAGCAGAACAGGGGATACAAGATGTATTCAATTGGAAAAGGATCCATTATTAAAAAGTTCTGGAAAATTTATGGTAGCCTAAGCATACAATGAGGAACAACTTTCGTAGAGAAAGTTTTCTCGAAAAATGTTCACATGATTTTATAAAAATTCGGGAACATGATTAAATGTGTCAGAAAAAGAGGATTACTGCAGTTTTTGTTGCAAAGATGAGGCCATTTGCCCTATCATTTGTCATTCAAAATTTCTGAAATTTTGACACAAGATAGTTCAAAGAGTGTCCTATAACTTTCATTAAGGGTTGGACCTCTGATTATTTGTAGAAAAATTGATAAAAAATCAACAAGAGGTCTCACTTACCTTGGACAGAACACGGGTTCCGAATTTGCAAGTTGCTAATCCTAATGCAAACTTGTAGAAAAAAATGAAAATTATCCTAAATGGCAAGCAAATGACATCTCCCTGGTGTCTATGGAAGTTTCATAACATGTATGACGACTTACCAAGAGGGCATGAACACAATTAGTCCAAATTTAGGTTTGATTTTCATGAAAGCATGCCAATGCATTAACTAGTATCAAAGACATTTTATGGATGACAAAGATGAGCTAAAATGATGCATGAAATGTATGAAAATTTAACATGGATTAGGACTACATGCAATGACAAAGAGGATATAGTCATCTAATCCTAATTACATGAGCAAATGACCATACAAGTCCATGAGCTATTAAGCATGAATTAATGTTCATGATGCATGAAATGCAATATGACAGAACGTGGTAGCATGTTTGTATATAATTTTAACCTATCAAATGACATGCAAAAAATACATGTAATACATCAATGCGAAGCTTGAATAGCCCTTTACAAAAGTCTAGAAGACTTCATATTCTAATTGCGAACAAAAAAATTCCTATAAAATTGGCAAGAGTGCTACATGAACAACTTAATCCCTAATTGACAGATTTAGGGTTAAGGAATTTCGGTTGATTAAACACACTAATGACAAGCAATTGATGCATAGAGAGTGTCACTAGCGAGTTAACATGATGGTCTATGATGTTTATGAAGGTCACTTGAACAATTAAGTCCAATTTCACAATGAATTTTGTAGGAATGCAATTCGGATCAGTACGAGGCAGAATGAACAACCTGAGAATATGAGATGATTTCAGGTATTAAATGTTGTCTAAAAATTCTAAAACAAATATATGACATGCATGAGACCTGAATTTACAAGTTCACAGAAGGATGTAACTCGAAAATCAATTTTCCCTGCTCTGTACAAAATAGTAAAATGTGTAGTTTCAGTTCGGTTACAGCAGAAAACTAATTTACTCTTGATGCAACTTTGAAAATCGATTTCAGGTACCAAATGAACTCTGATCAAGGATATTTTTAGCATTTTAAAGACTGATTTGAGTGCTTTACAAACTTCATTAAGGACTCTAAGCCAGAAAACATCGATTTCAAACTCAAACGAAGATGTTTGAACAACTCCATTTCGGATTCCAGTATAGGCAGACAAGACTTAGGGTTGAATTAAGGAATTTTCACCTATTGAATGAACTCCTAAAAATCTGAGAAAAAAGTATGTCATGATTGAGATTCTAATGAACAATTTTTGTGAAGGAAAGATCACCAAAATCAACTCACAAAAATCGGCATAAAATCAGCAAAACAATCAGACATTCAACAACAGATTTAACCATATTGCAGAAACATATGGCAGAACAGAGAGCCAAGATTTCGAAGGAATTTTGAGGTAGTAAACAAACTTCATTTTGGACGCATAATATGTCGAATCGAAGCTTAAGAAGTATAGATCAAATGTCTAGAAGGACTCGAAGCATGATTTCAACATTTAAGACATTGTTTCAGCGCTAACAGAATCTGTGTTCAAAGAGCAACGAAATTGACAGAGCACGCAATCATCGTTCAATCAGCTCACTCCGAGCCTCCGATCACACAATCAACTCATCATCCTCCGTATATACATCAGTAGCACCCCTTAGCATTTATCCATGGCAAGCCTAAGGTCAGTTCTAGCCTCGGACGCCTAACACATCCTCGCTTCATCGAACTCAGGTTAGAGGAGTATACCTTTGCCCGTTTAAGCTTTGATTTCGTCAAAACCGAACTCCACAGCCTCCAATGGATGATTATAGACTGCTTAAAGACCTGAAATCACAAAAAAAATTGCCAAAACGAACCTAAATAGGTCTAGTTTGGACTCGATTTGTTCACCGGTGGAAAAAGAAACGTCGGAACTCCTCCGATGGTTGTCCGGTCACGTCCTTACCTCCTGGTGGTTGGGGACACGTTGAGGAAAGGCTTGAGAGTGATCGGACCACTTGGAATAGCCGCAGCAAACAGAATTGGTTTGATTCGCCGGTCTTGAGCTCGATCGGCGAGGGGGCTAGACGGGATGATAGAAGGCTCTTTCGGCGGTGCTCCGACCAGCGAGACGTCGAGGAGAGGGAGGCGAACGTCGGAGGTGGTGATCGGAGGGGTGGCGATGCCGGTGTACGGCTGTGGGAAGAGAAAAAAGCAGTGGTCGGCAGTGGTTAGAGAGGAAGAAGAGAGAACGTGGGAGAGAACGAGAGAAAAGAAAAACCAGAGAGTTATAGATTTTTCTAAAAAATGAGACCCCCTTTAATTGTGGAGGGAAAATGAGTTATATCACCTCCTCAAGACTCAATCTCGACCGTCGGTGTGATCCGACGGTCACGATTTGTACTTATCTTTTACTTAGAGGTTAAGCAAAGACCTCATTTAACATGTGCTAATTTGAATGGTCATGATTTAATCTCATCAATGGTGTTCATTAATTTTGCAATTAAGGACCTAATTAGGATATTTTTGTAATTTCACAAAATCCGGGGGCTTTTTTGCAAAATCTAAAAATTGGAGAGTTATCAAATCAATTTTCGCAAAATCGACTTCGGACGAGTCAAATGATATCAACCATTCGCGAATCATGAACGATTAATTTAAACCCCTAATTAGGGCTAAAATTGGGGGTTTTCATTTCAAAGTGTCGATTCACAAAATTGGTCGCACGAGTGATCTAATGATAACCTCTGGATCAAATGTCGTAAAAGAAACTAAGCTAAAATATGAAGAAAATGAAAATAATTTTGTTTTTGGCGGATTCCGAACCTATTTCCGCAAATTGGGAAAAAATAGGTTCTTAATCAATTTTTCCAAAATTTCAAATGCCAAAGTCAAATTGAATGTAAAATAAGATGATTTTTGAATTTTTGTATTTTCATATTTTTTGGTCAAGGGTTTGACCGGTCAAACCCTAGTTGACTTTTCACTAGAAACTTGATTTTATGATCAAATTTTTGAATTTTTCTGAAATTTCCACTCCTAAAGTGAAATTGAACTTGAAAGGAATCTTTTTATGTGAAAAGCTCAAATTTGACCCGGGGTTGACTTTTGGTCAAAGGGTTGACTAAAAAGTCAACGTGAAAGTTAACCATTTGACTTTTCGGGTTTTTACATGAATTGAATAGAAAATTATTTACAGAAGCTATGCCAATAAATAGAATTAAAAAACGACACTTTTTGTTCAAGAAACGGGTTTCGTCGCGATCGAAAACCATAATCTCGAATTTTCTGCTTTTGATGACGCGTTGGCTAAAAATTAGGTTTCAACAGCGTATGCCCAAGCTGACGGGCAGCCTCTAAAGCCTGTCACCGATGAAGAAGCCAAAGAATTCCTGGCCATCATCAAAGCCAGTGAATACAATGTGGTGAATCAGCTACGCAAGTTGCCCGCCCAGATTTCTTTGTTAGAGCTACTTCAAACATCCGTGAAGTATCAGAAATATCTTATAAAAGTGCTCAGCGAGGTAAACATCCCGGAGACAAATGAGCATGACAAGTTAGAAGCATTTGTGGGATCAATTTATTTGAAGGACCAGATAACATTCTCGAAAGATGATTTTCTTGCCGAAGGTAAGAGGCATACCAAGGGTCTCTACATCTCTGTTAAATGTAGAAACTCTCACGTGGCTTGGGTTCTATAGATAATGGGTCTGCGTTGAATATTTGCCCATTGACAACCTTGCGCCGTCTCAATGTAGACACGTTTAAGCTCCGTGCCTCCAAAATATCCGTTCGAGTATTTGACTGGATGAAGAAAGACACTGTTGGTGAGATCGACCTTGATGTCCAGATTGACCTAACTATGTTCAGCATTCTATTTCAGGTAATGGATATCCTCACTGCGTTTAGCTTTCTGCTGGGCTATCCTTGGATTCACTCTGCTGGAGCCGAACCTTCAAGCCTTCATCAAAGTGTGAAGTTTGTAGCCCAAGGGAAGCTAATCACAGTCCTTGGAGAAGAAGACCATCAAATACATCAAGAAACTGTCATCCCGTATGTCGAATCAAGTGGCAAAGTTAGGGGTGAGCATGATGGACCGCCCGAATTGGGACCGGACCGGACTGGACCTGATCGGCTGATTTGGTCTGATTCTCGAGAGTATCGATCCGGTTCCCGGTTCCTAAAAGTGGAACCGGTTTTCGGGCGGTCCAGTTCTCGGTTCTAGGGTGGAAACCGGATCGATAAATATATATATTTCCTTTTTAAATTTTTTGAAGAAAAAAAGAAAGTCTAATCTATTCCCTCTTGCCTTTACCAATTTTTTTAAGGATTGGTTCCATTGAAACGTGATTGATTCCATTTGAAAATAGTAAAATAAATACATTTATTTATTTAAAATAGAAAGCCTAAGTTAAAAGTATGTGATTGGTTCCATTGGAACCGGACCGGACTAATGGTGCGGTCTGGTCCACGGTCCTAGGACTAGCCGGTCCGATCATCATTCCTAAAAAATGGGAACCGATCCTCCTAGTCCGATTCCCGATTCTTGGGTGGGACCGAACCAAAAACCACTCACCCCTAGATAAGGTGAAATCTAGTTATCAGTCCATCAAGCTCATGTCAACCGTGCATGAATATCGAGAAACTTCTCCCCTCGTTCCTGATATGTCAAAAGCCTCAATCATGGTAGAGAAGGTTATGGTTGGGAATGGCTTTACCCCATGTCAAGGACTCGGTAGAGGAGGTCGGAGCATCTGAGAGCCTATTTAGGCCGCCAAAAATCACCGTACCGCTGGTCTAGGGTATCACGGAGGAAACCCATAGGCCAACAAGGGGCACGTGAAAGGTCAAGTTAGTTTGCTACTTCCCCATATCTATGAGACTTTCCCGTCACCTGCTAAATTGTTGCAGGATAAAAAAAAATTATCTTAACCTTTCAGGACAATCCATTGATGGGTTCAAGCATCCTACCAAGTCACCCGAGCTCCTCAACGCTTTCTGTAAATGTTGTTGTCGATCGACGGGAAAACTTAGACAAGCTACCGATTGAGAAAGATTATGGACGAGAAGAAACACTGGATAGCGTGGTCACCCTATTTGACGATATCTTTATAGGAGCCATACACGAAAACTCGACCTCAGAAATGAGTGTAAACCCGCCTGATTTGTTTGCACGTTTGTAGTATCAGTTAGGCGAGCCACGAGATTTGCTCACATCCTTGATGAATACCATTGGCCAAATCTCGGACATGTTACTATCGTTTCCTGATCAAGAGCAGGTGACCCAAGTAAATGGTCTCGAAGAAAACCCGCCGTTGGGAGTGCTTCCCGACATGACTTGGCGAGATATCCAACTCTTATAGTGGCAAGGCAATATACAACGATATTCGCTGGTTCCTAAATCCATGGATGTAATATACCCTATCCTTTTGCAGAAGGGGCTCATCACAAGGAGGCCAAAACACCATACTCCTAAGTACTTCATTAACTATGATCCCTCCAAATCTTGTGACTATCATTCGGAGAGATCGAGCACTCGCTGGATGATTGCGATACTCTAAATAATAGAATTCAAAACCTACTGGATGCTGGGGCATTCACTTTTTGTGCCCCATGGCGGTGTCATGGTAAGAATGACCTCTTCGTGGTATCTAGCATTCGTGCCGCTATCCTTGTGCTTTTTGATAGGACACGTAAGGAAAAGGCAATTATGGATACCCTAGATGAGTCTAGTGGTAAGTTCAACTATTACGTTGACTACTAGATGCCATCAAGTTTTTATAAAGACCAGCAGAATAGCTTTCCTAGTGGATGGGACAACATGGAAAAGCTAACATCAGTAAAGAGAGGAGCCAATGAGCTGGATTCCTAGAACGATACTTTCGAAGATTTCTTTATCGGCACAATAGATGAAGGACCAGTGGAGGGAATGGGCGCAAGCCTACTTGAGTAGAATTCCTCTCCTCTTTTCTGCATGAATCCCTGGAAAATGGGCTATATTTGTATTTTGTTTTTTGTCGTCATTTTTGCTCGAAGAAATGTCCTTTTGAACTCTCCCTCTCCTGAGGTTGTAAATCCATGTGTTATAAATAAATAATGTTTTAAGGGCATGAGGTAGTATCCCAAACCGGCCCATTGATGATATCCAGCCACGAAATGGAAAATATTCTGAGGCCTGGGCTATCTCATGTTTCCTCGTTTCTAAAAATTTTCGAAAATCAAAGGCATTTCACTATTTCTTCAAAAAAAATGTGTTTTAAGAGAAAGGACAGTGAAAAAAATCCATATCCCCATTTATTTTTCTGATCAATTTATCATGTGTTCCAGTCATAATCGCATTTTATCAATGGAGGAACACACATTGACCATGTTTTTCGATGGAGCAGTAAACCTATCTGGCTCTAGCACCGAGGCAATCTTGATATCCCCAAATGATTGCCATTATCCTGTAGCCGCGAAATTAGTGTTTCCTTGCACCAACAATATAGTCGAGTATGAAGCATGTATTCTCGATCTACAAGCAGCAATTAATATAAAAATAGCCAAACTAAAATTGTTCGGCAATTCTGCCTTAATCATACTCTAGACTATGGGTGAATGGAAGACTAGGGATATTAAACTAGTGCCCTATCATGGCTATCTGGAAGAATTGGTAACAGAATTCAACGAGATCTCGTTTAACTACCTATCTAGATCTTATAACTAATCCGTTGATGCACTGACTACACTATCATCTATGTTGCAAGTTACCAATGGTTTGGAAATAGAACCTCTGAAGATTGAAGTCTTGACCAGACCGGCCCATTACATGGCCGTGATCGAGGAACCCGATGGTAAATTGTGGTATTACGATATCATGAACTACATCAAGGAACAACAGTTCCCTAAAAGGATTAGCTCTACAAACAGAATGTACATAATGAAGATGGCGACGAAGTTCTTCGTCAATGGTGAGAACTTGTACAAGAGGTCCTATGACTCTATTTTGCTAAGATGCGTGGATGCAACCGAAGCAACACTTATTATACAGGATGAAGGAGTATGTGGTCCACACATGAATAGACACATGTTGGCTAGGAAAATAACAAGATTAGGTTATTATTGGCTTTCCTTAGAAAGCGATTGCATCCTACACGTTCGAAATTGTTACCGTTGTCAGATCCATGGAAATAAGATAAATGCCCCCACCAACTAAATTACACCAGTTGTCAGAGTCATGGAAATTTTCAATGTGGGGCATCGATGTGATCGGCCCAATTAATCCGAAAGCATCAAATGGACATCGCTTCATCTTGGTCACAATTGATTATTTTTCCAAGTGGATCGAAGCCACATCATACACCAATGTCACTGCTTAGAATGTGATGAAATTCATCAGGCAAGATATAATCGCCCGTTATGGTATTCCTGAAGCCATCATTACAGATAACGGGACAAATCTGAATAACAAGTTTGTTGATGATTTATTTAGTGAATTCAAAATCTGTCATCTAAATTTGTCTCCTTACCGTCCTCAAATGAATAGAGCTGCTAAGGCTGCCAATAAAATCATCAAGAAGATCTTAGCCAAAACTGCTGAGAACTATCGAAATTGGCATGAAAGATTGCCTTTTGCATTAATGACAAACCGAACATCAGTTCGAACATCTACCGGGACAACCCCTTTTTTCTTGGTATATGGCATGAAAACAGTCCTGCTTGTTGAGGTAGAAATCCCCTCGCTGTAGGTATTGTCCCAAGTGAAACCGTCTGATGCAGAATGGAAACAGCAAAGACTAGAGCAGCTGAATATGATTGATGAAAAGCGGCTGAAAGCTCTTTGTCATGGTCAATGCTATCAATAGAGGGTAGATAGATCATTCAACCGGAAGGTGCACCCAAGACACTTCAAAGTAGGCCATCTTGTCCTAAGAAAGGTGCTACCATTGCTCCCTGAGCTTGGAGGTAAGTTCGCTCCAAACTACAAAGGTCCTTATGTCGTAAAAAAGACACTCCCTAGAGGGGCTTTAATTCTGATCGAGATAGATGGACGTCAATTCTCCAACCCAGTCAACTCTGATGCTGTGAAGAAATACTACCCTTGAAATAACTTCTATATTCCTCTTGATAACAAGGGAATTGGCGGAAAAATTATTGATAAGGACACTCTTGGTGACAAGTCTAACTGGGAAGGACTTCACATATGACCAAATTGTGTCAAGGCCGATCATGACAACCACGGAAATCTCGACGACAGTCATGCCTACATCAGTTAAAGACATTTAAAGTAGAAATTAGTTTTGTTGCGAAGATCCCCATGCAAGCAATTATACATGCCTTGTGCAGTCAGGAATCATATGATTCCCGAGAAACTCCCCGACGTACCGGAGCCGTATTGACATAACATGTGTCAAGAATAGAATCTTCTAATTAGGAGCACCCTTAGCTATAGAGGATTTCATTTGAGCTTCAAGACCAATCGTGAAAAGAGTTTTGAAAGAAAAGACCCGGCTAGTTATGAAGGCAAAAGGGAAGAAGGGTAATTTGTATCGTTCTCAATTTACCCTTAATCATCTCATTGCTAAGATAAGCTTATATTATTGTCAGAAGGGAGCTATCAACATCCGAGAAAAGCTTAAGGAGTCATTAACTTAATCTCAAATGAGGGGAATCACGAAGGGTTCGTTCCCAATTCATGTCCCTCAAAAAGCCGTTCATTAAGACGGTCTTTCTTATTACCTTGCAGGTTGCCTCGCTATTACAGTATAGGTAAGTATCTCTTTCCTTAAAAACTTTTTAAAGCAAATTGATGCTCTTTTCTTCCTCAAGTGCATCACATGAAAACGAATTTTGCATGGTAATTTTACATGTTTAATTCATCAATTCCACGTGAAAATTTTGACGAATGGTGTCGAACTGCTCCGATGCATTGAACGAGATGTGTCAAAATGATGAGAGGTAATCCTTAGTATACACATTCTCACGTACCAAACATTGGCAAGATGAGCAAAAAGGTTCCATTTTTGCAAGGTAAATGGATTTCTTGCATAAGGTACGATAATCAAAATGATGAGAGGCAGTTCATCTCTCTATTCCATATACTACCATTGATAATTTGCTTGACCATTTTGAGCCCATATACTCGAAGGTTCCTTTTAAATCACCCCTATCAAAAATCACCCCATATTGGGGCAGC
This sequence comes from Syzygium malaccense, assembly GCA_031216405.1. NCBI lineage: Eukaryota > Viridiplantae > Streptophyta > Magnoliopsida > Myrtales > Myrtaceae > Syzygium > Syzygium malaccense. Next base: position 13,103,551 of record CM062258.1, read on the forward strand.
TTAAGGTAAATCGGCATCATAGGGAGGATTCAAACTTAGAGGGAGTAAGAAGAGCGTCTCTCCCTTTCGATCACCGCCCTCGCAACTTTGGCCTCATCATCTTCACGGATCCAGTGATCCTCGATAGGGTCTTTTGAGACAAGCACGCCATCGACGGCCGGACAGTCGAGGCTAAGAGAACTTTGTCAAGAGAGGAGCAGCAAACTAACTAGAGCATGTCCAAAATGCCAACATATTATCAATAACAGTGATATTTTCACCTAGGAACTGAACAAGATAAGAAGGATGAGAAGTTTGTAATATCTAAAATTTTCTATGATCATCAGCCGCAACAGCTCGCACAAGGTGAAAAGGACGAATAGAATTCTTTTTGCTCTCACTTGCATTAATCTTTGAGTGTTATTATTACAGATGAACTCTCACGATAATTTAAGTGTTCTAGGATGATGAAGAGCAATTCTTCTTCTATCCCATACACTTATATCTCTTGCTAGCCTAATTGAGCCGTCAATTTCATTTCGTACGAACCTGGTTGGTGATTATCCTCCATACTAGGGCAAAGCAAAAGCCATCACAGTTTGAGCATCATGATCCAAAGTGCCAAATGAAGATGAAGAGAAAGGAGTCCCTAATTTCTAGGTAGCTGCTATAAAAAATAATGAAGTTTTAGCTGAGGAGATCTCTTAGCGTAATGAAGGCACTTTCAAATACCTCAAAGATATTAAGCGGTGTAGAATAGACGACCTCAAAGGGTTTAAACTTGAGTTCTTCTTCGATACAAACCCTTACTTTAAGAACTCTATCTTGACGAAGATCTATCACATGATAGATGAAGACGAACCTATTCTAGAGAAAGCAATTGAGACGGAGATCGAATGGTATTCGAGAAAATGCTTGACACAGAAACTCCTCAAGAACAAGGCGAATGCCCATAAAAAAAAGGAGAAGAAGAAAAATGATGAAAAAAGAGCAAAGGAATTTGTATTCCCTAAGCGAATTTGCAATTGTCAGACAAAAGTTTGTCGCGACCTTCCCGAACCGATCGGATTAGGCCAAGAGGTATTTGTCGATAGATGTGAACAACGATTGATTCGTTCGAAAGACAAATCAAATGATTTATTAATCCAAAGACTAAGGCACTCCCAAGCCTCATGCCTCATGCGACGAGAATTTTCTAATTTACGCATTTGAATGGAGTCGCCACTAGCCATGATTAAGGGTCGGCTAGATACCCTAATCGAGACGCGGGAGCGTCGTCTCGATGCGTGCGAAAACCAAAGATTCCAAAATTCGGGGACTTGATTACACTATCGATCTAACTAGTGCCCTTTCAGTACCTAAACTTGAACGTTCGCAAACTATCGTACCGGGCGGCCTATCGAAAAGCCTAAAGCTCGTCCTAACCATGCTAAAAATGGAAAATAACAACCAATGCATTTAAAGTGCACAATCAAAATAAACAACTAGCGACCTATCATCGTCTCTAGAAAGGAAAAGGCAATCAGAAGCCCCAAGGTAAAGCCCTAATGGCTTGTCCGATTTTTTTGAGAATTTTTTAAAGGATTTTCTCAATTTTTACGAATTTTAAACTAAGCCCAGAATGAAATTAAAACTAACATCTAGTGAAATCAAGCCCAAAAAGTGATTTTTGAACATTTCCTAATTTTTGGATTTTTTGGAATTTTTCCGGATTTTTCTGAATTTTTTTAATATTTTTGAATTTTCTGAATTTTTAAATATTTTTTAATGTTTTAATATTTTTAATAATATAATAATTTCGGACCGGGTCCCCTGACCCGATCCGCCCGACACATGACCCGGGATCCGCATTCCCACTCCTTTTCTATTTTTTATTCTTTTCTTTTGATCTTCCTTTTTTCTTTTTTTTTCTTTTTCTTTTGTTTCTTTACTGTTTTTATTCTCTATTTTTTTTATTACTCTTCTTCATCCCCTTCGTGCCTTTCCGATGCACGTCTTCCCCAGAACGTTTTCTCCTTTGCTTCTTCAGCTAAGAACTCACCGAGACATCACCTAAGATAACCATCGCCGAGGAAGCCCACCGCCGGCCGTCGACTTGAGCCGCCAACGTCAATGGCGGACGCTGGCCTTACGCCGGCGCCGACGGTCGACGTCCCGGCAACCGCACCGTCGACTTGGAGAAAAACCACATTTCCTCGCCGGCGACTCAAAATACACTTTCCGATCGTCCAACGCGACCCCAAAGAAACGCGCTAAAACCAAACAATCCAATATACGGACAATCAGCAAAGATAAAAAACTAATGGGGGGCGGCTTCAACCGCGGGCCTCGCTCCGACAACGAAAAGCTTTCCGGCGGGTACAGAACATACACATGGTCGACTCGTACCGGAGTTAACATGCCATAAAATCACACGAAATCAAGGAGTCGGTGACCAAACACCAATATCCAACGAATAAAGCATAAATCAAAGGTTCTACGGACTGTTTTCATATTTTTTCAGCTTCGGTCCTCACTCGGGCATTTCATCAAACATGTGAGGAGCGTTTGAAAGATGGGATCCCAGATCCGATTTCGACGAAGTTTACGGTTGATTTTCAATATATAACACTTAGAACAACTTCATTGGGTGCCAAAAAAAATGTTTGCCTCCGTCGACGGGGCCGGGCGACCACCGAATGGGCTCGGTGTGCCCGGCACCCGAGAGGCAGGGGAAGGGGGAGCAAAAACGGGGGACCTGAGCTAGTACCCACCTGGTTCGCGGTCGACCGGAGCGAGGCACGATGGCCGGGGGGGCTCGGTGATGGTTCAGACGGTACTCCGGCAAGCGGACGAGGCTCGAGCCTCTCCGATTCACTTCAACTTTCTCTTGGTCTCCCCTTTCTCTCTTGAAACTCTCTCTCTCTTTTTTTCTTTTTTCTTGGTCCCTCTCCCCGCTCTCCTCTCTCACGGTTTCACCTCCGTTCCCCCTTTGTCTTCAGAAAACTCCCCCTTTTTAAAATTGACGTTCGTTTCCTTTTGTCCTCCCCATCAAACAGCTTTTGTCGGTCAACCATGTCAGCCATCTTCTCCTTCCATTTATAGCTTAGAAGAGCCATGGATCAGTGCGCCTTCCCTATCCTCTCATGCGCCAGCGGCCGGTCCTCTCCTCGGGACCAAATCAGGTCCGTTTTTGGCTAAAACGGCTGCAGGATCTCCTCGATGCAGGTCAGAAGCGCTGCGCTGCGCCCCCTTCTTCTGCTTTGTCGCTTCCGGTTGTCAGCTTGCCCCTTGTCGCTTCTGCTTCCCGACTGCTGCGTTCTGCTCCGTTCCTATCCTCTGCATTGCTTCCTTTTGGCCTCTCAGAGGCGTGGAAGATGAAAGGGGAGAGAAGATGGGCTGGGCCAGGACAAAAAGAAAAGGAAGTAGGGCTGGGCCAGGCCCTAACGAGAAGAGACGAAATAAGTAAGGCCGGATTGGATCGGTTTAATCGAACCGGGCCGATTTTTAATCAATTTAATTTTTATTTTTTTATTTTTATTTTTGAAAATAAACAAGAAAAACATGTTCTAATAGGCCCTATTAACATAAATGAACCTAATGTCTATATGTCATGAAAATATTTTTGATTTAGGGGTTAAAAGTTAATCCCTAGTTTTTCTATGCAATTAAACCCTAAATAAATAGGTAAAATTTAGGTGTCAACAAAGTTATGATGGTGGAAAAGAAAACCGGTGACAATGCTAAGAAGATCACCAATTCTCACCCTTACACACATTTTTAAGCCCAATGATCATTTGTCCCTCAACCTATGAACCAAGCCTACGTTACATCCCTCATGAAGTCTCTTCTGACTAGAACACTTGAATTAACGTGGAATTTCAAATGTTTATAAGCATCGCTCGTGGAAGTGCGAGCAAAACTATTTCTATCTCGTTTTGCAGGGTTCTTGACTTGTAAACGTGGAGATGATTACAGAATATTTTATTTCATGACCTTGACTTGGATAGTCTCCTTTGTTAAGCTATTGACCAAGCCTATATTACGACCCTGAAGAAGACTTCTCAGATTGGCAGCGTCGTACTGTTCGCGAGAAAACTCAAACCCTTATTGATGTGATAAATGTCAGATTGAGTATTTTCGATGTTCCCACCTTAATGGACAGGACAAACAACCCTTTTCAATGAGAGTAAGTGGAAAGTCCTTTCTGACTGAAGGTCCCTCGTTCAGCATCTCGAGAAGTCCACCTTGTGAGCGAAAATTATCTTGATTGATAATTACCCTCGATGGATGTTTGGTGATGCAAACATGGTAAAATCATCTTGCATGAACTTTCAAATACACATTCTGGAATAGCCTAGCTTGTCTATCCTTGATGAATGCATGAATGTTTGCACTAATCGTCTTTGACAGGTAAAATATCCTCAAAGAACATATGACCTTTGGATCATCTCCAAAGATGTCCCCAAAAAAAAACCTCTTCTGTTCCCCGAGTGGAATTGACACAGCATGCTTTTGCAGCTCAGAGTTTTAACCCTCAGTGATAGAACACGAAAATTCGAGTGCTGGAGAAGCCCTTATTATCATCCCAAGAGAGATATCCTGAAAAAAAATTGGGTATTCAACAGATGATGTATCAAACCTTCGGGTAAGAAACCCTAGGTATTTCATCAAAATTCTTTTCAAACTACCTTAAAGGTAAACTAGGTGTTTCTTTGAAAAAGAAAAATATCTTGACTTACAGTCAAGATATTTCATATGATATTCTAGAATAGCTTTAGTTGTCTATTTCTCCAATGAATACATATGTCTTTGCAAAAAAAAACTTGTCTGATAAGAGACATGCCCTTAAGAGGTAGGAACGTGCCCAGGTAAATACATTCTATCCATGCCCGGTTCTAAAATTCATGTACCTACGATTGTTATGGTATCCTTTGAACATTAGACTGACCCTTCTGTTCACCAACTGAATGTTGAACTGATCCCTTTGTTCACCATATACCTACAATGAATATGGTACCCCTCCTGAATATGGGATTAACCCCCTCTATTCACATCAAGTCTTTTCAAGTACTGCTCATAAGATGCAGGTACTTTGGCAAAGCAAAATTCAGTCAAAGTGACCGAAGAAAGGTTCGAGTCCTAGACAAACGAAATCCAGTCAAGGCTACCGAAGATAAGTTCGAGTCCTAGGCAAGCGATTTTCCCAATCAAGGCGACCGAAGAAAGGTTTAGGTCTTAGACAAACGAAATCCAGTCGAGGTGATCAAAGAGAGGTTCAGGTCCTAGACGAACAATTTCTTCATCAAGGCGATCGAAGATAGGTTCGAGTCCTAGACGAATGAAATTTAGTTGAGGCGATCGAAGATAGGTTCAAGTCCTCGACACATGATACTAACTATATGGAATTACTCTACCCTTCGACAAGGTAAGTAGCCCAAGGTATATTTTTATTTGCTTTAGCACGCATAATCTTATCGCTTCATAAAAAATGGGACTCACGGTCTTGCCAAAAATAACATTCAATGAGCATGCATGGGTCAAATTTAGGTGTCATTTTATCTTTGGACGTAATCTCTATGAGGTCAACCTCTGCGAGCTTACCTTGAAAGAGAGACAGCTGTTGACACCTATTTTAATTTGCTCAAAATTAATTGCATACAATTTAGGAGTTAATTTTCTTTAATTCCTAAAATAAAAAATATTTCTATTTGTTGACACCTAAATTTTAGTAACCATTTAGTGTAATTTGCATAGAAAATTAGGGATTAAATTTTTAACCCCTAAACAAAAATATTTAAATTGCATAACATATAGTTTAAATTCATTTTAGATTAATTGCATTTTGCATCGGACTGGCGGTGACGAACGAGCTTAAATTTCATCGAATGTGACTCAGCTCGCTTGAAGTGCATGGGCCGGGAATTACAAGTCAAATGGGCTCGGTTGTTTTAATTTGAACTTAATTCAGCCCATTCTCATTAATTAATTCGGCCCATTATCATTAATCAATTCGGCCCATTAATTCAGCCCATTTAAATTAAAGCCCAAGCCTAAGCCCATTAGGACTAAAAGCCCATCTAATTGACCTAGGTTAATACTATATATTCAGAATTAGGTCAGATTTTTAAAGGAGACACAAAAAATTTCAGATCAGAAAATTTTAAAGAGGGTGAGAGTGAGAAAGAGAGAGAGCGGAGAAAGACTCGCGCGCCACCGCCGCCGGATCTGCCCTCCGTCGCGCGCACCACCACCGCCGCGCCCCGCGCGCCGCCGCCCTGCTGCTACTGCCGCTGCGTGCTGCCGCCATTCCCTGCCGCGCCACCGCCTGCTGCCGCCTCTCCCTGTCGCGCACCGCTGCTCACCGCCGCGCCCCGCGCATCACCGCCTGCTGCCGCGCTGTTGCCGCTGCTTCCCACCGACGCCGCGCCTGCTGCTGTTGCTTCCCGCCGGAACCACGCCGCTGTCGCTGTTGCCGCTTCCTACTGCCGCTGCGTGCTGCCGCCATTCCCTGCCGCGCCACCGCCTGCTGCCGCCTCTCCCTGTCGCGCACCGCTGCTCACCGCCGCGCCCCGCGCATCACCGCCTGCTGCCGCGCTGTTGCCGCTGCTTCCCACAGACGCCGCGCCTGCTGCTGTTGCTTCCCGCCGGAACCACGCCGCTGCCGCTGTTGCCGCTTCCCACTGCCGCCGCCGTTGCTGCTTCCTGGGCGACGACGCCGCTGCTGCTGCCGTTCCCTGCCGCGCCCGCCACCGCACGCTGCTGCCCCGAAGTCGCTGCTCCGCCGCCGTACGCCGCGCCCTGACGTCGTCGCACAGCCGCGCCTCCACGCCGCCGGAGCCACTTCACGCCGACGCTGCTGCTGCCGCCGCGCCTGCCGCTGCCGTCGCGCCTGCCACTGCCACCTCCCGCCGACGCCGCTGCTGCCGTGTGACGCCGCTGCTGCTGCCTCCTGCTGCCGCGTCCTGCCGCTTCTCCCGCCGACGCCGTGCCTCACACCGACGCCGTTGTTGCAGTTTTCCCCGACGTGCGCCGCCGTCGTCGTCGTTCCCGTCACCGCGCCGCCAAATCCGCCGTTCACCGTTCGTCCCAATCCGCAAGTTCGAATTTGGAAATTATCCGCAAATTAGGTAATTGAACGTTATCTAATATTTTTAGAATATTTCGTTTCTTAATTTTTGAGTGTTTGAATATTCTGTGAATATTGCGTGGATTGCTAGATATCTTAGGATAATGTTTGCCTTGTTCGCAATATTTGAAAATATTCAAAATTAGGAATCTTTCCTAATTCAGCAACGTATCTGGACAATTATCCGACCTTATCCCTAAGGTATGATACGTGGCGATACGGAAGATCATTATCCTATCCCTAATCCCTTGGATACGATAATGATCTTTATCTGCTCTCCAAATTTGAACGATCGACTTTCCATTAATATCTATAACCCTATAGATATGACTGATAGCTCGATTTTTGTGCCTAATCCGAATTTGAAACGAATATTGTGGATTGCGTGGTTATTTTAAATGTGGATGCTATCTTTGTTTAAATTATCTTTCCTTTTCAAATAAAAAAGAAAATTCAAAAATATCAGTTAGGATTTGAATTTGAATTTTGCATGTTTAAGAATCCTAAATATATCTAGACGATAGAGTAATTATTTAATTTAAATTAGGACTTGAGATAATCTATTCCTTAGTTTAAATTAAGTAATTTTCTAATCTTAATAGATTATTTAGGTTATTTTTTTATTCCGAATTTTCATGAAAATCCCAAAAAAGAATGAATTGTTTTATGGTAGATTAGGATAGATTGCATTCTTAATTTAATTAATTTATTATTTCGAATTTTAACAAAAAACCTCAAAAATAAGTCATGATAGGATATGTTAAGTAATTATAGGTTGCATGTTAATTTAGGCATATTTTTATTCCGAATTTCATCAGAAAATACCAAAAATAAATCATTTGCCCGTCGTTAGAATTAGGTCACGTCGTCGCATGACATATAGTTTGTATGCTAGGTTGCATTACTTGCATGTCATTTTTGCACGTCATTGCACGTAGGTTAGCTTTCATTTAAATAAGTGAAAATCAAAAAATGTGGAGTGAACTGCTTGTTAATTAGAAATCATATTAGGTTGTTGATGTGATTTTCTAGCTAACCATGCAGATGCTTACGTTGCTTCGAGGTAAGTAATTCTCCTAATCTTGCAATTTATTTAATACTTTCTTGAGTGTTAAATTGGTGGTTTGCGCACCCGCATGAACATCTCATATGTTAGTGACTAAGTTAAAATGGATCCAAACTGCTTGCCAAAATATTTTTGAAAAGAAAAGGTACCGAAAGGGCGTTAGACTAGATCTAGCGTAATCAAGTCCCCGGACTTAGAATCTCTGGTTCGTAGGAATAAAACATATCTCCCTATGTTTTATTTAGGTTTCTAATCGACCTACCATAAATTGATTAGTGGCGACTCCAAGCATGAAAACATTTGCATGTTAAAAACTTAAACCCAAAGTTGCGAATTGGTAGGGCTTGGGAGGGCCCGAGTTAGGTTTAGTCCTAATAATCCATTAGCCTGAGAAGGAAAAACTTTAGGTCGCGACAGCTTGGCGACTCCACTGGGGACAGTTAAAACTCTTAGTGGACTTAGGCCAGTTTTTCTTTTCAAAAAAAATATATTTTGTTTGGCAGCGAGGATCCCAGGTACGTCCCTAACATGTTAGGTGTTAAATGTTTTTGCAGTATGGGAGGTATAAGGGGAGGCGTGATTGTTAACCCTTGTTTTGCAGGGAGGTGTTCGGATGTATGATTTATTTTATGCACGAAGCGCTGTATGATATAACCTGCTGTGCATGCCTTGCATTTACACTACACCGCACACACTACCCGCTGCCGGACCTGGGCGGCACAGGTTTAGGATGGTACTGAGAAAACGGACACCCCGACCACACCCGTGTGGTATGGGTCGCCTTTCTTGGTCCCGAAAGTTCTTTTATGGTGTCATTGAATACCTACCACGGTTGCACCCTTTGCAACCCGGGTCGGCTCTTTGACTAAGCCGGAGTCAGGGGAATCCCAGCCTAACCACCACCATGACTGGTTTAGCTCGGTAATCCTCATGTCTCCATTTTGCAAGCCAGAGTCTAGGTAGAAATCGAACCTCACGTTTCATGCGCATGTCTATGTGATTGCCATCATTCTACCGGGTGAAGTAAGATTTCTAAACCTTTATCTCGCAATTTATTTATCTTTCGTCTTTTTCTTTGGTCGGTCCATGACATTAGGTCGGTCGCGAGTCTTGGTCTATACACTATGGGAGGGGCAGACATCCGGATTCTTGATGCTCCTAAGGACGAGCTCCGTGCCTGGTGGAATCTACTCAGTCCGACCAACCGCAAGCTAGTTGAGGGCCACATCGGGAGGCTCCTCCCCCTACTGGAGGTCAAAGTCCGTACCGGCCTCGTTCGAGCATTAGCGCACTTCTGGTGTCCCGAGACCTCTACCTTTATATTCGGTAAGCACGAGCTCACCCCGACATTGGAAGAATATAGCGTGCTCATTGGAAAACCATTGGAGTCGGATTTAGTCACACCACCTTTGGGAATTGACTCTACTTTAATGTTGGCTGAATTTTTGAATGTCGGAAAAGATGAATTGGGAAAAGTTTTAAAAGCAAATCGTGGCACATGTCCTTTTTCATTCCTGAGCCAGTGTTTTGAAAAAGCCACATCTTTTCAAAAAGGCAGAATCTTTTTGCTAGCGTTTTTCGGGTTCGTGATTTTTCCTCACTGTAAGAATGCATGTAATCCGTCAATCGCATGGTTGGTCCAACAGGTCTGTCTTGAAAAGAATTTTATCAACATTACTTTAGCAGAGACTTTCATTTCCCTCACTAAATTTAAGCAACATGTTGACAAAACTTTTCATGCCCCCCTCGAACTTTTGCAAATCTGGTTTTTGTCTCATATAAAAGGGTGCGGCAATTTACTCACAATATCCGAGCTTAGTGATTCTAGCCATCCAGTTTTAAGGTACAAAGAAAAACAAGGGGATGCACCTGATTATCATTACTCTGAATGGATCATTTTCATGAAAAATGCTAGACCCCAAGGTTTCCAATGGCATGCTAATTGGTTCAAAGTCGAGCAAGCTCGGCTTACATGTAATGGTATCGGGCCGGTTCCACTATTAGGTTTCACTGGTGCGATCGAATACTACCCCGCCAGAGTGTCTCGTCAGTATCAGATTCTCCAAGGACTCCCTCCGGCGTTACAACCAGAACTCCTGCAAGTTGACTTCGCCGATGATGATAAAGACCACGAAGCGACTGTAGCCCAGCTCAATAAGATGTGGAGGAAGTGTCGTGTGTTGAAGATAGCACGGCCCGAAAGAGAACTAAAGGGAGAACAGAAGTCCTATTTCGCGACGACCCAGTACATTCGTCGGCACAGAATCCAGCAGGATTTGCTCCCAAAGATACCCAAGGTGCCTCTCAAGTCCGCCAATCGCTCAGAGAACAATCGTCTCAAAAGGAAGGCCGAAGAAGCTGAAGAAAAGGCATCCAAGATAGCTCGAGCTTATGAGCAACTGAAGAAGGAAGTCGCCTCCCATATGTCTATAGATCAAGCTAAATAAAAAGCTCGAAGTTCTTTTCTCATTTCAGTTTCAGTTTTAAAGTTTGTTTAGGAATTGAGTCATTTGTCTTTATATTCAGTTCAATTTCAAGTTATTAATTGGTGTAAAAATTTTCGCCATTTCAATAAAGAGGTCCTTTCAATTCAAAGCGGTTAGACCAATGTCATGGATTGGCGTATCACTTCGCTTAACACTCATGTATGCCTGTTTCATTTCGAAATCAGGTAGCTACGGACCGATCACGGTCGCCCATTCGTACACGGTCGAGAGCCAGAATGGCCGATCAAACCGACTTGCAAGAACGTGTTATTGGTGTGGAAGACCACATCAAGCAGCTTGTCATCGCGATGCAACAAATGTCCGCTGAGATCAAAGCTCTCCGGTCGGTTCCTGTTTCGACACCTCCCGAAGCGTCTGTCCCAAAGCAGAAAATCAGGAAAAGTGTCGATGTTGACGGAGATGACGATATTCCTGATTTAGAAGATGACCCTGTCCAGATCATCGTCAACAAGGACAAACCTGATGAACGGGTCAATAAACTTGAAGAAAGAGTGAAGCAGCTGGAAGGTTCGCAGGATTCACCTTCGATTGATCTGTCCCTTTACTCACAGATCAAAATCCCAAAGAAGTTCAAAATGCCGGATTTCGACAAGTATAATGGCACCACATGTCCAAAAGCCCACCTACAGCTCTATCACGTGCAAATGACTTCGTACGTTGATAACGAACTCCTGATGATCCATGCCTTTCAAGCAAGTTTGACGGGTCCTGCTTTGAGCTGGTATCTCATGAAGAAGATAAATGGCCTCAAAACTTGGAAAGAAGCCAGTGAAGCATTCTTGAAGCAGTACAGATTCATAACAGACATCATTCCTACCCGTGATGATCTCGAACGCGCCCAGATGAAAAAGACCGAGTCCTTCAAAGACTATGCTATCAGATGGAGAAATTTAGCTGCTCAGGTTGTCCCAGAACCCATAGATAGTGAGTTAAAGAGGATGTTCATGAAAACTCTCCCGTTCGAATACCGTAATCGGATGGTTGCCATTCCGACTGACAACTTCAACCAACTCATCCCCATGGGCGAACAAATTGAAATAGGGCTGAAAGATGGATGGTTTGTCGAGCCGCCCTCCTCGACTAGAAGATTTGGTGCGAGAAAAGAGGAAGAACCGGCAGCTGAAGTGAATGTGGTTTATAACCAACCGAGCCGGCGGAATGCTAACTCCGCCCCAGCAATCCAAGTAGTAGAAGCTCAGCAACAAAACTCGGGTCGTCAACCTTTTCAGAGAAGGAACAACAAGAGGCAATTCACTCCCCTCCCCGGATCGTTGTCTCAAGTGTTGACAGTGCTCCAGAAGAAAGGCTTGCTTACTACTGAGCCAAAGCGGCCCAATCCTGAGCGGTTCTATAACTTCGACCCGTCAAAGAAATGTGATTATCACATGGGTGAGCTGGGACACTCAACCGATGATTGCTATGCCCTCAGGCACCGAATCCAAAACCTCCTAGACACGAAGGCTTTCTCATTTCAACCTGCTAAGCCGAATGTTCAGAGCAACCCACTCCCTGATCACGCAGGCAATGTGAATGCCATATTTAGCTTCGACGCTGGTCAAATCAAGAATGTTAAGGTGTATACTACTGACGTCTACGGTGAGTTAGTGAAAGCCGGTTGTTATCCGAGTAATGAGGACCTGCCCCTGGCTCTCATGAGAGAAAGAGTCTCAAGAATGGTAGAAGCTGGGATGATTGTTTATGCTGACCACACTGGCATCGTTTCCACTATCTCCGAAGTGGTTATTAATTGGGAGGAGGAGTTTGCTACAATGAACATCAGGAGCGACAAGGGCGACCCTCTGCCTGAAGACATGCCTCCGCTTGAAAGCGCGTCCGATGATGAGGAGATCGTAGAGAGCACGCCTAAAGCTGATGAAGAGAAAGAGGTGATCGACACTCTGGGGCAGCCGAGCGGCAAGTTCGACTATTATGTCAAATACTCAGCACCCCCGAGCTTCTATGTTGACCCCCGTGACATTGTCCCGGATGGATGGGGAGGTATGGATGATTCAACACCTCTAGTGACAGAAGATTCTGATGATGCAATGGAGGGAATCACCGCCCTGTTCGATAATTTCTTAATTGGAGCCATCGAAGAAGGACCGTTGAAGGGAATGGGCATTGGCCCGCAAGAGTAACACATTTACCTTTTTCGCACACTCCCCTACGCGGGAATTTTTACTGCTTTTTAGGACTTGCCCCGTCTCGGGAGCTGCTTTTTAGTACTTTTCATTTCTAGGATTTGATTGTTGCAATTTTCATTCCAATAAATGTAATTCATTTGGTGATAATCAATGAAATTACAAGTTATTTTCGTTTTGAGGGCATGTTGAGGTACATCAAACTAGCCCGGTGATGATATCCAACCGATAAAATAAAATATAGTCCAAGGAGAATTCTGAGGCCTGGGCTTCTTCATGCTTCCTCGTGTTAAAACCTTTTTGAAAAGAATTTCAAAATAAATAAAATTATCAAAAGAAATAAAAATACACTGTTTAGCCCTGTTTGTCCTACTGAACCCCCTACTTTATGTTTCAGGGGCAATTTTGTGACACGTAAGGGTATGGGAACGGTCCAATCTGATGAATTATGTGCCACCGAACCTGATCTCGATGACGCCAATGAATTCGAAGATTTCTCGGACCTCCAGCATGATCTAGAGCATCATGAAAGGCCCAAAGTCCTCACGTCGGACCAAACTGTCACTATCAACTTGGGTGATGCGGAGGAACCCAAAGAAGTGAAGAGAGGGGCAAATCCCCTTAAGAGCGAGATGAAATGTCCGATTCAGTTGTCGCATGAGTAGGTAAGATCCTTCAATCAAAAGATGCGTCCAAGACACTTCGAGGTAAATGATCTCGTCCTAAGGAAGGTACTGCCAGTCTTTCCTGTTCCTGGAGAAAAATTTGCCCCAAACTACATTGGTCCGTATGTGGTTAAAAAGGTGCTTCCTGGAGGTGCCCTGATTCTCGCAGAAATGGATGGTCGTGAGTTTTCCACTCCTATTAATTCTGATGCTGTGAAGATATATTATCCCTGATAAGATCTAACATTTTTGCGGTGAAAGTTTTCAAGTGTTTGGTTTTATATTCTGAATTGCAAACATTTCACTTATGAATAAATGGGTTCAATCAATTTAAAGATGGAATGTGTGCCTTGGCCTTAAATTATGCTTGATTATTTTGTCAGTCTACATTATCGATTTCAAAGGAGGAATCTATTTAGACAATATGATAACTCACGTGGAATGAATTGAATGTGTTGAATGAGGTACATCGGGATGATGAAAGGCAAGCCATATCCTATACACAGTCCCATGCACTAATCCCCAGTGAGTTGAGTGGAAAAATTCTATGTCTGCAAGGTAAAGGGTTATCTCGCAAAAGGTACGGCAACTGAAATGACGAGAGGCGGTTCATTTCTCTATCCCAAACACTACAGGTTATCCATTGTTTCGCCACTTTGAGCCTAAACACTTGGAAAAATTCATTCAAATTACCCCTGTCAAGAACCACCCCACATCGGGGCAAACTGGAGGTAAGTCAGCGTCATAAGGTGAAAAATGAGTAGAAATTTTCATGCTCTCACTTGCATCAATCTTCGAGTGTTGCTTTTTCAGATGAATTCACGTGAAGTTCAAGTGCCTTAGGATGACGAAGAGCATTTCTTTCTCTATCCTATACACACTTTATCCTTTGCTAAGCCCAATTGAGCCTACAAATTCATTTCTTAAACCCAGTTGGTGATCATCCCCCACACTGGGGCAAGGCAAAACTCATCATTGTTCAAGCAGCATATCCAGAGCGCCGACAAAAGACAAGACCCCGAGAGTCCAAATGTTAGTCATTCGGTCAAAACAAGCCAAAGTGTGGCTAGCCAATGTATGCATTGTAGACAGTGTATGTCAAAAAAAAAAAAAAAAAAAAACTAGAGGGCATGAAAAAGCAGTGTGCCTGGTAAAAGCAAGGCCGATGCCCGTGAAAAAAGGAAAAAATGGAGAAAAGTGACGACTTTAGAAAATGTTGAGATGTGTCAAAGTCACAAAAATATCCAGAGTCTCAAGGAGTCAAGTGATAAGCTCTCAAGGCCAATGGAACATCTACCGAGGAGACAACCCCTGGTGAAGAAGAAGACTGGTGACAATGCCGAGATGATCACCAACTTTCATCCCAATTATACACATTTTGAGCCTTATGATCCATTCATTTCTCAACCCATGAGCCTAGCCTGCGTTACATCCCTTGCAAAGTCTCTTCAGATTAAGGCACTTGAACTAACGTAGGATTCGGATGTTTATCAGCTTAGCTCGAAGAAGTGCGAGCAAGTCCATTTCTATCTCATTTTGCAGGGTTCTTGACTTGTAAACCCGGAGACAATTGCAGAGCATTTTCTTTCAGTAGCCTCGACTCGAAGAGTCTCTTTTGCTAAGCCATTGACCAAGCCCTATGTTACGGTCCTAACAAAGACCTCTCAGATTGGTAAAGTCGTACTGCTTGCGAGAATACTCGGACCCTTGTCAACATGATGACGGTGAGATGGAGCGATTCTCCATAAATCAGCCTTTCGATGAGAATGAGAGAAAGCCCTTTTGGACCGGAAGTCCCTCATTCGACATTTTCAAGATATCCGTTTGAGTTCGGGTTGTCTTGTCATGATTTTTCCCCAGCGAAGTTTGTAATGCCGATTTGACAAAACCATCGTGCATGAAAATCAGTTGAAATCATAGTGCATGTGTATATGTGTTCTTAACAGTGTGCGAATGCATATTACATAAAATCGTGTCTAACAGGAGACACACCTTCAGAGTTGGAGATGTCACCAGGTAAGTATGTCTCTATCCCTAGGATGTCTATGACTATCTAGGTATCCCTAACCTGTTCAAGCAATTGTCAGGTCCCACATTTGATCATTTTGGCGATCTCTAGATGCCTTTGATTGTGTTCAGGTGTCTATTGATCAAACCTTTTCAGGTACTTCTGATGATATCCAGGTACTTTGTTAAGGAACTCTTGAACACTCGGGCTAGCCCCTTTGTTCATCAAATCACAGATTTTCATACAATCTCGAGAAGATTCCCCCGTTACATGACTATGAGCAGATATAGGCATGGCGGCCAAATCTTTACATATGAACAGATATATGTAAAGATCGGAATATTCTCCCAAATTTCAGGTATTCCCCCGCTACTCACCTATGAACAGGTATAGGTGAAGCGGCCAAATCTTTACATATGAACAGATATATGTAAAGATCGGAATATTCTCCCAAATTTCAGGTATTCCCCCGCTACTCACCTATAAACAGGTATAGGTGAAGCGGCCAAATCTTTACATATGAACAGATATATGTAAAGATCGGAATATTCTCCCAAATCTCGGGTGTTCCCCCGCTACTCACCTATGAACAGGTATAGGTGAAGCGGCCAAATCTTTGCATATGAACAGGTATATGTAAAGGTCGGAATACTCTCTTTATCCCAGATGTTCCCCCGCTACTCACCTATGAACAGGTATAGGTGAAGCGGCCAAATCTTTGCATATGAACAGGTATATGTAAAGGTCGGAATATTCTCTCCACCCCAGGTGTTCCCCCGCAATTCACTTATGAGCAGGTATAAGTGCGGCGGCCAAACCTTTGCATATGAGCAGGTATATGTAAAGGTCGGAATATCCTCTTGATTTCAAAAGTTTCCCCCGCAATTCACTTATGAGCAGATATAAGTGAAGCGGCCAAATCTTTGCAAACACCTATGGAATATATGGGTAGTTCGTAAAGATCGGAACTGTTCTCGCGAATCCAGACGATGATTGGATACGTCGAGCTTTCTTCGTGTGTTTTGACTTAACTGCAGATCACCGAAGTTCATCAACATATATCAGGCAAGACCTATGGGACTGAGCCCATACATTTGCCAAAACAACATACAAGTTGAAGTTGTGCCTCGAATTGCATTATCTCGCTCCTGTCAGGTAAGTAATTCCAGGTACGTTTTCTACTCATGTCAGCATGCATCATTTCTTAATGCATTGTAAAATGGGACTCATAATCCCGACAAAAACAACATTCATTGCATTTGCATAAGTGAAATTTAGGTATCATTTAGTCTTTGAATGCAACCTCTGCGAGCTCACCTTCAAAGAGGGGCAGCTGTTGACACCTAAATTTTAGTAACCATTTAGTGTAATTTGCATAGAAAATTAGGGATTAAATTTTTAACCCCTAAACAAAAATATTTAAATTGCATAACATATAGTTTAAATTCATTTTAGATTAATTGCATTTTGCATCGGACTGGCGGTGACGAACGAGCTTAAATTTCATCGAATGTGACTCAGCTCGCTTGAAGTGCATGGGCCGGGAATTACAAGTCAAATGGGCTCGGTTGTTTTAATTTGAACTTAATTCAGCCCATTCTCATTAATTAATTCAGCCCATTATCATTAATCAATTCGGCCCATTAATTCAGCCCATTTAAATTAAAGCCCAAGCCTAAGCCCATTAGGACTAAAAGCCCATCTAATTGACCTAGGTTAATACTATATATTCAGAATTAGGTCAGATTTTTAAAGGAGACACAAAAAATTTCAGATCAGAAAATTTTAAAGAGGGTGAGAGTGAGAAAGAGAGAGAGCGGAGAAAGACTCGCGCGCCACCGCCGCCGGATCTGCCCTCCGTCGCGCGCGCCACCACCGCCGCGCCCCGCGCGCCGCCGCCCTGCTGCTACTGCCGCTGCGTGCTGCCGCCATTCCCTGCCGCGCCACCGCCTGCTGCCGCCTCTCCCTGTCGCGCACCGCTGCTCACCGCCGCGCCCCGCGCATCACCGCCTGCTGCCGCGCTGTTGCCGCTGCTTCCCACCGACGCCGCGCCTGCTGCTGTTGCTTCCCGCCGGAACCACGCCGCTGTCGCTGTTGCCGCTTCCTACTGCCGCTGCGTGCTGCCGCCATTCCCTGCCGCGCCACCGCCTGCTGCCGCCTCTCCCTGTCGCGCACCGCTGCTCACCGCCGCGCCCCGCGCATCACCGCCTGCTGCCGCGCTGTTGCCGCTGCTTCCCACAGACGCCGCGCCTGCTGCTGTTGCTTCCCGCCGGAACCACGCCGCTGCCGCTGTTGCCGCTTCCCACTGCCGCCGCCGTTGCTGCTTCCTGGGCGACGACGCCGCTGCTGCTGCCGTTCCCTGCCGCGCCCGCCACCGCACGCTGCTGCCCCGAAGTCGCTGCTCCGCCGCCGTACGCCGCGCCCTGACGTCGTCGCACAGCCGCGCCTCCACGCCGCCGGAGCCACTTCACGCCGACGCTGCTGCTGCCGCCGCGCCTGCCGCTGCCGTCGCGCCTGCCACTGCCACCTCCCGCCGACGCCGCTGCTGCCGTGTGACGCCGCTGCTGCTGCCTCCTGCTGCCGCGTCCTGCCGCTTCTCCCGCCGACGCCGTGCCTCACACCGACGCCGTTGTTGCAGTTTTCCCCGACGTGCGCCGCCGTCGTCGTCGTTCCCGTCACCGCGCCGCCAAATCCGCCGTTCACCGTTCGTCCCAATCCGCAAGTTCGAATTTGGAAATTATCCGCAAATTAGGTAATTGAACATTATCTAATATTTTTAGAATATTTCGTTTCTTAATTTTTGAGTGTTTGAATATTCTGTGAATATTGCGTGGATTGCTAGATATCTTAGGATAATGTTTGCCTTGTTCGCAATATTTGAAAATATTCAAAATTAGGAATCTTTCCTAATTCAGCAACGTATCTGGACAATTATCCGACCTTATCCCTAAGGTATGATACGTGGCGATACGGAAGATCATTATCCTATCCCTAATCCCTTGGATACGATAATGATTTTTATCTGCTTTCCAAATTTGAACGATCGACTTTCCATTAATATCTATAACCCTATAGATATGACTGATAGCTCGATTTTTGTGCCTAATCCGAATTTGAAACGAATATTGTGGATTGCGTGGTTATTTTAAATGTGGATGCTATCTTTGTTTAAATTATCTTTCCTTTTCAAATAAAAAAGAAAATTCAAAAATATCAGTTAGGATTTGAATTTGAATTTTGCATGTTTAAGAATCCTAAATATATCTAGACGATAGAGTAATTATTTAATTTAAATTAGGACTTGAGATAATCTATTCCTTAGTTTAAATTAAGTAATTTTCTAATCTTAATAGATTATTTAGGTTATTTTTTTATTCCGAATTTTCATGAAAATCCCAAAAAAGAATGAATTGTTTTATGGTAGATTAGGATAGATTGCATTCTTAATTTAATTAATTTATTATTTCGAATTTTAACAAAAAACCTCAAAAATAAGTCATGATAGGATATGTTAAGTCATTATAGGTTGCATGTTAATTTAGGCATATTTTTATTCCGAATTTCATCAGAAAATACCAAAAATAAATCATTTGCCCGTCGTTAGAATTAGGTCACGTCGTCGCATGACATATAGTTTGTATGCTAGGTTGCATTACTTGCATGTCATTTTTGCACGTCATTGCACGTAGGTTAGCTTTCATTTAAATAAGTGAAAATCAAAAAATGTGGAGTGAACTGCTTGTTAATTAGAAATCATATTAGGTTGTTGATGTGATTTTCTAGCTAACCATGCAGATGCTTACGTTGCTTCGAGGTAAGTAATTCTCCTAATCTTGCAATTTATTTAATACTTTCTTGAGTGTTAAATTGGTGGTTTGCGCACCCGCATGAACATCTCATATGTTAGTGACTAAGTTAAAATGGATCCAAACTGCTTGCCAAAATATTTTTGAAAAGAAAAGGTACCGAAAGGGCGTTAGACTAGATCTAGCGTAATCAAGTCCCCGGACTTAGAATCTCTGGTTCGTAGGAATAAAACATATCTCCCTATGTTTTATTTAGGTTTCTAATCGACCTACCATAAATTGATTAGTGGCGACTCCAAGCATGAAAACATTTGCATGTTAAAAACTTAAACCCAAAGTTGCGAATTGGTAGGGCTTGGGAGGGCCCGAGTTAGGTTTAGTCCTAATAATCCATTAGCCTGAGAAGGAAAAACTTTAGGTCGCGACACTATTTAAATGCATTGCATATATAAATTAGGCACATTTGTATTAATAGGGTCTATTAGAATATTTTTAAAAAAAAATTCAAAATTTTAAAAAAAAATTCGAGTTAGGTCGGGTCAAGGCCAGGTCGACCCGGCCCTTTTCTTTTTTTCTTTTCCCTGCACGGGCCCAGCTCCTTTTCTCTTCTTTCTTTTTTTTCCTCCCCCACCCGAGCTGGGCCCGGCCCGGCCCAATTCCTTCTTCCTTCTTCTTTTTCCACGCGTCGGCCCCTAGCTCCCACTTGCCCTGTTCGCCCCTGCATCTGGCCGTAGAATGATAAACGGCGAAGAAACCTCTTGTCGTCTCCATCAGGTCAAAAAATGGCCAAGGAAGCAGGCCAACTGGACTAGCATTGATGGCCAATCCCGTCCTCCCCGATTTCTCGGTCTCCTCTCCCCCTTCTTCCTCTCTTCTTATGCATTGAACCGGCCCCCTTACACCGACCTAAATGACCACAAAAGTCATGGGCCAAAGTAGGTCGGTGCAAGCCATCATCAGCATGCGTAATGGAGCAGGGGGCAAGTCGTCATCAGCTATATAAGAGAGAGAGAGAGAGAGAGAGAGAGAGAGGCCGGTCGGCCATTTGAGAGAGAAATAGAGATAGAGAGAGAAACAGAAACAGAGAGAGAAAAGAGAAAACTGAGAGAGAAAGAACAAACCGAGACTCTACCGGTCGTAAGGAGGAAGCCAATCGTCTCGTTGTCGCGACCTAAAAATTTTCCTTCTCAGGCTAATGGATTATTAGGACTAAACCTAACTCGGGCCCTCCCAAGCCCTACCAATTCGCAACTTTGGGTTTAAGTTTTTAACATGCAAATGTTTTCATGCTTGGAGTCGCCACTAATCAATTTATGGTAGGTCGATTAGAAACCTAAATAAAACATAGGGAGATATGTTTTATTCCTACGAACCAGAGATTCTAAGTCCGGGGACTTGATTACGCTAGATCTAATCTAACGCCCTTTCGGTACCTTTTCTTTTCAAAAATATTTTGGCAAGCAGTCTGCATCCATTTTAACTTAGTCACTAACATGTGAGGTGTTCATGCGGGTGCGCAAACCACCAATTTAACACTCAAGAAAGCATTAAATAAATTGCAAGATTAGGAGAATTACTTACCTCGAAGCAACGTAAGCATCTGCATGGTTAGCTAGAAAATCACATCAACAACCTAATATGCTTTCTAATTAACAAGCAGTTCACTCCATATTTTTGGATTTTCGCTTATTTAAATGAGAGCTAACCTACATGCAATGACGTGCAAAAATGACATGCGAATAATGCAACCTAACATGCAAACTATATGTCATGCGACGACGTGACCTAATTCTGATGACGAGCAAATGATTTATTTTTGGTATTTTCTGGTGAAATTCGGAATAAAAATATGCCTAAATTAACATGCAACCTATGATGACCTAATATGTCCTAACATGATTTATTTTTGGGATTTTTGTTAAAATTTGAAATAATAAATTACTTAAATATAGAATGCAATCTATCCTAATCTATCATAAAACAATTCATTCTTTTTTTTTTGGGATTTTCATGAAAATTAAAATAACCTAAATAATCTATTAAGATTAGAAAATTATTTAATTTAAACTAGGAGATAGATTATCTCAAATCCTAATTTAAATTAAATAATTACTCTATCGTCTAGATATGTTTAGGATTCTTAAACATGCAAAACTCAAATTCAAATCCTAACTGATATTTTTTGAATTTTCTTTTTTATTTGAAAAGGAAAGATAATTTAAACAAAGATAGCATCCACATTTAAAATAACCACGCAATCCACAATATTCGTTTCAAATTCGGATTAGGCACAAAAATCGAGCTATCAGTCATATCTATAGGGTTATAGATATTAATGGAAAGTCGATCGTTCAAATTTGGAAAGCAGATAAAAATCATTATCGTATCCAAGGGATTAGGGATAGGATAATGATCTTCCGTATCGCCACGTATCATACCTTAGGGATAAGGTCGGATAATTGTCCAGATACGTTGCTGAATTAGGAAAGATTCCTAATTTTGAATATTTTCAAATATTGCGAACAAGGCAAACATTATCCTAAGATATCTAGCAATCCACGCAATATTCACAGAATATTCAAACACTCAAAAATTAAGAAACGAAATATTCTAAAAATATTAGATAACGTTCAATTACCTAATTTGCGGATAATTTCCAAATTCGAACTTGCAGATTGGGACGGACGGTGAACGGCGGATTTGGCGGCGCGGTGACGGGAACGACAACGGAGCGGCGGCGACGGAACAGCAAGGCAGCGCCGGCGTGTGACGGCTCCGGCGAGGACGGCGGCAGCAACGTCGGGCTCGGCGGGGATAGCGGCGTCGGCGTTGGCGGGAAGGGCAGCGGCAGCGGCAGGCGCGGCGGCGGCAGCAGTGTTGGCGTGAGGCGCAGCGCCGGCGGGAGAGGCGGCAGCAGCAGGCGCGGCGGCGGCAGCAACGTCGGCGTGAGGCGCAGCACCGGCGGGAGGAAGCGGCGGCAGCAGACGCACGGCAGGCGGCGGTGCAGCAGCGGGGGCGTCCGGCGTGGAGTGGCTGCAGCAACGTGAGGCGGCAGGAGCGGCAGCAGGCGACGGCAGCAGCAGCAGCGGTGGCAGCGCGAAGCAGCGGCAGCACGCGGCGGTGCGTGGCGAGAAGCAGCAGCAGCAGGCGACGGCGCGCGCGGAGAGGGGCGGCAGCAGGCGACGGCAGCAGCAGCAGCGGTGGCAGCGCGAAGCAGCGGCAGCACGCGGCGGCGCGCGGCGAGGAGCAGCAGCAGCAGGCGGCGGCGCGCGCGGAGAGGGGCGGCAGCAGCCGCGGTGGCGTGAGGCGCGACGCCGGCGGGGGGAGGCGGCAGCGCGCGGGCGCGGCGGCGGTGGGAGCCGGTCTCCTTCTCTCCCTCTCTCTTTCTCACTCTCTTTTTTCTTTCGCTCACGTGTGTCTCTCGTGCTCTCAAAAATTCTGATCTGAAAAATTGTCCTCCCTCCTAAAATTCTGACCTAATAATGTATATATAGTATTAACCTAGGTCAATTAGATGGGCTTTTTAGTCCTAATGGGCTTAGGCTTGGGCTTTAATTTAAATGGGCTGAATTAATGGGCTGAATTAATTAATGACAATGGGCTGAATTAATTAATGACAATGGGTCGAATTAAGTTCAAATTAAAACAACCGAGCCCGTTGGACTTATAATTCCCGGCCTTTGCATTTCAAGCGAGCCGAGTCCCATTCGATGAAATTTAAGCTCGTTCATTCACCGCCGGTCCGATGCAAAAAATGCAATTAATCTAACATGAATTTAAACTATATGTTATGCAATTTAAATATTTTTGTTTAGGGGTTAAAAATTTAATCCCTAATTTTCTATGCAAATTACACTAAATGGTTACTAAAATTTAGGTGTCAACAGCTGCCCCTCTTTGAAGGTGAGCTCGCAGAGGTTGCATTCAAAGACTAAATGATACCTAAATTTCACTTATGCAAATGCAATGAATGTTGTTTTTGTCGGGATTATGAGTCCCATTTTACAATGCATTAAGAAATGATGCATGCTGACATGAGTAGAAAACGTACCTGGAATTACTTACCTGACAGGAGCGAGATAATGCAATTCGAGGCACAACTTCAACTTGTATGTTGTTTTGGCAAATGTATGGGCTCAGTCCCATAGGTCTTGCCTGATATACGTTGATGAACTTCGGTGATCTGCAGTTAAGTCAAAACACACGAAGAAAGCTCGACGTATCCAATCATCGTCTGGATTCGCGAGAACAGTTCCGATCTTTACGAACTACCCATATATTCCATAGGTGTTTGCAAAGATTTGGCCGCTTCACTTATATCTGCTCATAAGTGAATTGCGGGGGAAACTTTTGAAATCAAGAGGATATTCCGACCTTTACATATACCTGCTCATATGCAAAGGTTTGGCCGCCGCACTTATACCTGCTCATAAGTGAATTGCGGGGGAACACCTGGGGTTGAGAGAATATTCCGACCTTTACATATACCTGTTCATATGCAAAGATTTGGCCGCTTCACCTATACCTGTTCATAGGTGAGTAGCGGGGGAACATCTGGGATAAAGAGAGTATTCCGACCTTTACATATACCTGTTCATATGCAAAGATTTGGCCGCTTCACCTATACCTGTTCATAGGTGAGTAGCGGGGGAATACCTGAAATTTGGGAGAATATTCCGATCTTTACATATATCTGTTCATATGTAAAGATTTGGCCGCTTCACCTATACCTGCTCATAGGTGAGTAGCGGGGGAATACCTGAAATTTGGGAGAATATTCCGATCTTTACATATATCTGTTCATATGTAAAGATTTGGCCGCTATGCCTATATCTGCTCATAGTCATGTAACGGGGGAATCTTCTCGAGATTGTATGAAAATCTGTGATTTGATGAACAAAGGGGCTAGCCCAAGTGTTCAAGAGTTCCTTAACAAAGTACCTGGATATCATCAGAAGTACCTGAAAAGGTTTGATCAATAGACACCTGAACACAATCAAAGGCATCTAGAGATCGCCAAAATGATCAAATGTGGGACCTGACAATTGCTTGAACAGGTTAGGGATACCTAGATAGTCATAGATATCCTAGGGATAGAGACATACTTACCTGGTGACATCTCCAACTCTGAAGGTGTGTCTCCTGTTAGACACGATTTTATATAATATGCATTCGCACACTGTTAAGAACACATATACAAATGCACTATGATTTCAACTGATTTTCATGTACGATGGTTTTGTCAAATCAGCATTACAAATTTCGCTGGGGAAAAATCATGACAAGACAATTCGAACTCACAAGTGGATATCTTGAAAATGTCGAATGAGGGACTTCCGGTCCAAAAGGGCTTTCTCTCATTCTCATCGAAAGGCTGATTTATGGAGAATCGCTCCATCTCACCATCATCATGTTGACAAGGGTCCGAGTATTCTCGCAAGCAGTACGACTTTACCAATCTGAGAGGTCTTTGTTAGGACTGTAACATAGGGCTTGGTCAATGGCTTAGCAAAAGAGACTCTTCGAGTCGAGGCTATTGAAAGAAAATACTCTGCAATTGTCTTCGGGTTTACAAGTCAAGAACCTGCAAAATGAGATAGAAATGGACTTGCTCGCACTTCTTCGAGCTAAGCTTATAAACATCAGAAACTCTACGTTAGTTCAAGTGCCCTAATCTGAAGAGACTTTGCAAGGGACGTAACGCAGGCTAGGCTCATGGGTTGAGAAATGAATGGATCATAAGGCTCAAAATGTGTATAATTGGGGTGAGAGTTGGTGATCATCTCGGCATTGTCACCGGTCTTCTTCTTCATCAGGGATTGTCTTCTCAGTAGATGCTCCATTGGTTTCGAGAGTTTATCACCTGACTCCTCAAGACTTTGGATACTTTTGTGACTTCGAGACAACTAAACATTTTCTAAAGTCGTCACTTTTCTCCATTTTTTTTTTTTACGGGCATCGGCCTTGCTTTTACCAGGCACACTGCTTTTTCATGCCCTCTAGTTTTTTTTTTTTTTTTTTGACTCACACTGTCTACAATGCATACATTGGCCAGTCACACTTTGGCTTGTTTTGACCGAATGACTAATATTTGGACTCTCAGGGTCTTCGTCTTTTGTCGGCGCTCTGGATATGCT
This sequence comes from Syzygium malaccense, assembly GCA_031216405.1. Taxonomy (NCBI): domain Eukaryota; kingdom Viridiplantae; phylum Streptophyta; class Magnoliopsida; order Myrtales; family Myrtaceae; genus Syzygium; species Syzygium malaccense. The sequence goes on from CM062258.1 coordinate 13,128,968, forward strand.
GCTTGAACAATGATGACTTTTGCCTTGCCCCAGTGTGGGGGATGATCACCAACTGGGTTTAAGAAATGAATTTGCAGGCTCAATTGGGCTTAACAAAGGATAAAGTGTGTATAGGATAGAGAAAGAAATGCTCTTCGTCATCCTAAGGCACTTGAATTTCACGTGAATTCATCTGAAAAAGCAACACTCGAAGATTGATGCAAGTGAGAGCATGAAAATTTCTACTCATTTTTCACCTTATGATGCTGACTTACCTCCAGTTTGCCCCGATGTGGGGTGGTTCTTGACAGGGGTAATTTGAATGAATTTCTCCAAGTGTTTAGGCTCAAAGTGGCAAAACAATGGATAACCTGTAGTGTTTGGGATAGAGAAATGAATCGCCTCTCATCATTTCAGTTGCCGTACCTTTTGCGAGATAACCCTTTACCTTGCAGACATGGAATTTTCTACTCAACTCACTGGAGATTAGTGCACGGGACCGTGTATAGGATATGGCTTGCCTTTCATCATCCCGATGTACCTCATTCAACACATTCAATTTATTCCACATGAGTTATCATATTGTCTAAATAGATCTTCCCTTTGAGGTCAATAATACAGGTTGACAAATAATCATGCAGAAATTAAAGCCAATGCAAACATCTTAACTTGAAATTGATTGAAACCATTTATTCATAAATGCAATGTTTGCAATTCAGAGTATAAACTAAACTTTTGAAAACTTTTGCTGCAAAATGTTAAATTCTATCAGGGATAATAGATCTTCACAGCATCAGAATTAACAGGAGTGGAGAACTCACGACCATCCATTTCTGCGAGAATCAGGGCACCTCCGGGAAGCACCTTTTTAACCACATATGGATCAATGTGGTTTGGGCTGAATTTGCCTCTGGGAATAGGAAAGACTGGGAGTACCTTCCTCAAGACTGGATCATTTACCTCGAAGTGTCTTTAACGCACTTTTTGGTTGAAAGACTTATTACTCATGCGGCAACTGGATTGGGCGTTTCGTCTCACTCTCAGGAGGATTTGCCCCTCTCTTCACTTCTTTGAGTTCTCCGTAATCACGCAGGTTAACAATGACAATTCGGTCTGATGTGAGAACTTTGAGCCTTTCATGCCGCTCTAGATCACGCTGGAGGTTCGAGGAATCTTCGAGTTCATTGGTATCATCGAGATCAGGTTCGGTGGCACATAATTCATCAGATTGGACCGTTCCCATACCCTTACGTGTCACAAAATTACCCCTGAAACATAAAGTAAGGGGTTCAGTAGGACAAACAGGGCTAAACAGTGTATTTTGATTTTATTATTTTTTTTGTTTTTTTGAAATTCTTTTCAAAAAGGTTTTAACACGAGGAAGCATGAAGAAGCCCAGGCCTCAGAATTCTCCTTGGACTATATTTTATTTTATCGGTTGGATATCATCACCGGGCTGGTTTGATGTACCTCAACATGCCCTCAAAACGAAAATAACTTGTAATTTTATTGATTATCACCAAATGAATTACATTTATTGGAATGGAAATTGCAACAATCAAATCCTAGAAATGAAAAGTACTAAAAAGCAGCTCCCGAGACGGGGCAAGTCCTAAAAAGCAGTAAAAATTCCCGCGTAGGGGAATGTGCGAAAAAGGTAAATGTGTTACTCTTGCGGGCCAATGCCCATTCCCTTCAACGGTCCTTCCTCGATGGCTCCAATTAAGAAATTATCGAACAGGGCAGTGATTCCCTCCATTGCATCATCAGAATCTTCTGTCACTAGAGGTGTTGAATCATCCATACCTCCCCATCCATCCGGGATAATGTCACGGGGGTCAACATAGAAGCTCGGGGGTGCCGAGTATTTCACATAATAATCGAACTTGCCGCTTGATTGCCCCAGAGTGTCGATCACTTCCTTCTCTTCATGCATCATTCTTGCAGGGCCCGGGAATGTGGTACGGATGTGTGGGAGTAACCTATCACGCGCACGTTCTTCAACATTCGGCTTTTCTTCGGATCGCGATCTAATCTGTCCATTTCCTCGACCTCGACCTTGACCACATCCACGTCCACGTCCACGTCCCCCATCATTTGGCTCGCTTGACCCCAGGTATCCCAACCCAGTAATGCGGGGCCTCCGAAAGACTTCCACCGGTTGGCGGATACCTTGACCATTCCTACCAAGGCCTTCACCTGGAGTAAAGCCATGGGACACCATTACTCTGCCAACCATGACTGCAGCATTTGACACCTCAGGAATAGGTGGTGATGATCCTCTTGACGCATGTATGGTTGATACGAGCTCGAGCGACTGATAGCTCGATTCTATTTTGCAATCCGGTTCAACATAGGGGATAGCCGTTGCGTGGTAAATTGGGTGCTCTTCTTCACCGTGGACCGTGACTAACTTTCTCTCCACGACGAACTTTACCATCTGATGTAGACTGGATGGCACAGCTCCAGCAGTATGAATCCATGGACGACCCAACAGAAAATTGAATGCAGTGGGAATGTTCATAACTTGAAATAGGACATTGAAAATCGTTGGTCCTATCTGTATGTCAAGGTGTATTTCTCCCATCACTTCTTTCTTCGTTCCGTCAAAGGCTCGTACGGAGGTTCTTGCAGAACTTATCCTAGAAGGATCTATCTTAAGGCGGTGTAAAGTCGCCAAAGGACAGATGTTTAGGGCTGACCCGTTGTCAATGAGTACCCGGGCAACATGTGAGGCCTTGTATTTGACGGAAATATAGAGTGCCCTGGTATGCCCCCTCCCTTCTAGAGGGAACTCTTCATCTGAAAAGGCTATGAGGTCCTTGAGGAGTATAGAGCCCACAAATTCCTCTAATTTGTCATGATCGATCGTTTCTGGCACGTGGACTTCACTTAACACCTTCATTAAGGCCTTCTGATGCATGACAGATGTCTGGAGCAGCTCAAGCAGGGAGATTTGCGCGGGCAACTTGCGCAATTGTTCAACTATGTTGTACTCGCTGGCCTTAATCACAGCTAGAAATTCCTTGGCTTCTTCATCAGTAACGGGTTTTGCAGGTTGGGCATTAGCTTGGCCGTAGGAACGCCCAGATCTGGTAACTAAGTCGACATCGAGACTGTAGGACCAGGGAACTGCCTTATTGTCACTGTACTCATACGGTTGAGGTATCTCGATCACTATCCCTTCATCAGTTGTAGGCGTGCTTACAGTGATCTCCTCATTATCGGACGCGTCTTCAAGCGGAGGCATGTCTTCAGGCAGAGGGTCGCCCTTGTCGCTCCTGATGTTCAATGTAGCAAACTCCTCCTCCCAATTAATAACCACTTCGGAGATAGTGGAGACGATGCCAGTGTGGTCAGCATAAACAATCATCCCAGCTTTTACCATTCTTGAGACTCTTTCTCTCATGAGAGCCAGGGGCAGGTCTTCATTACTTGGATAACAACCGGCTTTCACTAACTCACCGTAGACGTCGGTAGTACACACCTTAACATTCTTGATTCGACCAGCATTGAAGCTAAATATGGCATTCACATTGCCTGCGTGATCAGGGAGTGGGTTGCTCTGAACATTCGGCTTAGCAGGCTGAAATGAGAACGCCTTCGTGTCTAGGAGGTTTTGGATTTGGTGCCTGAGGGCATAGCAATCATCGGTTGAGTGTCCCGGCTCACCCATGTGATAATCACATTTCTTTGACGGGTCGAAGTTATAGAACCGCTCAGGATTGGGCCGCTTTGGCTCAGTAGTGAGCAAACCTTTCTTCTGGAGCACCGTCAACACTTGAGACAACGACCCGGGGAGGGGAGTGAATTGCCTCTTGTTGTTCCTCCTCTGAAAAGGTTGACGACTCGAGTTTTGTTGCTGAGCTTCTACTACTTGGATTGCTGGGGCGGAGTTAGCATTCCGCCGGCTCGGTTGGTTATAAGCCACATTCACTTCAGCTGCTGGTTCTTTCTCTTTTCTCGCACCAAATCTTCTGGTCGAAGAGGACGGCTCGACAAACCATCCGTCTTTCAGCCCTATTTCAATTTGTTCGCCCATGGGGATGAGTTGGTTGAAGTTGTCAGTCGGAATGGCAACCATCCGATTACGGTATTCGAACGGGAGAGTTTTCATGAACATCCTCTTTAATTCACTGTCTATGGGTTCTGGAACAACCTGAGCAGCTAAATTCCTCCATCTGATAGCATAGTCTTTGAAGGATTCAGTCCTTTTCATCTGAGCGCGTTCGAGATCATCACGGGTAGGAATGATGTCCGTTATGAATCTGTACTGCTTTAAGAATGCTTCACTGGCCTCTTTCCAAGTTTTGAGGCCATTTATCTTTTTCATGAGATACCAGCTCAAAGCAGGACCCGTCAAACTTGCTTGAAAGGCATGGATCATCAGGAGTTCGTTATCAACGTACGAAGTCATTTGCACGTGATAGAGCTGTAGGTGGGCTTTTGGACATGTGGTGCCATTGTACTTGTCGAAATCCGGCATTTTGAACTTCTTTGGGATTTTGATCTGTGAGTATAGGGACAGATCAATCGAAGGTGAATCCTGCGAACCTTCTAGCTGCTTCACTCTTTCTTCAAGTTTATTGACCCGTTCATCAGGTTTGTCCTTGTTGACGATGATCTGGACAGGGTCATCTTCTAAATCAGGAATATCGTCATCTCCGTCAACATCGACACTTTTTCTGATCTTCTGCTTTGGGACTGATGCTTCGAGAGGTGTCGAAACAGGATCCGACCGGAGAGCTTTGATCTCAGCGGACATTTGTTGCATCGCGATGACAAGTTGCTTGATCTGGTCTTCCACACCAATAACACGCTCTTGCAAGTCAATTTGATCGGCCATTCTGGCTCTCGACCGTGTACGAATGGGCGACCGTGATCGGTCCGTAGCTACCTAATTTCGAAATGAAACAGGCATACATGAGTGGTAAGCAAAATCATACGCCAATCCATGACATTGGTCTAACCGCTTTGAGTTGAAAGAACCACTTTATTGAAATGACGAGAATTTTTACACCAATTAATGACTTGAAATTGAACTGAATATAAAGACAAATGACTCAATTCCTAAACAAACTTTAAAACTGACGCTGAAATAAGAAAAGAACTTCGAGCTTTTTTATTTAGCTTGATCTATAGACATATGGGAGGCGATTTCCTTCTTCAATTGCTCATAAGCTCGAGCTATCTTGGATGCCTTTTCTTCAGCTTCTTCGGCCTTCCTTTTGAGGCGATTGTTCTCTGAGCGATTGGCGGACTTGAGAGGCACCTTGGGTATCTTCGGGAGCAAATCCTGCGGGATTCTGTGCCTTCGAATGTACTGGGTCGTCGCAAAATAGGACTTCTGCTCACCCTTTAGTTCTCCTTCGGGCCGTGCTATCTTCAACACACGACACTTCCTCCACATCTTATTGAGCTGGGCTACGGTCGCTTCGTGGTCTTTATCATCATCGGCGAAGTCGACTTGTAGGAGTTCTGGTTGTAACGCCGGAGGGAGCCCTTGGAGAATCTGATACTGACGAGACACTCTGGCGGGGTAGTATTCAATTGCTCCGGTGAAACCCAACAGCGGAACCGGCCCGATACCATTACAGGTAAGCCGAGCTTCCTCGACTTTGAACCAGTTAGCATGCCATTGGAAACCTTGGGGTCTAGCATTTTTCATGAAAATGACCCATTCGGAGTAATGATAATCGGGTGCATCCCCTTGTTTTTCTTTGTACCTTAAAACTGGATGGCTAGAATCACTAAGCTCGGGTATTGTGAGTAAATCGCCACACCCTTTTATATGAGATAAAAATCAAATTTGCAAAAGTTCAAGGGGGGCATGAAACGTTTTGTCAACATGTTGCTTAAACTTAGTGAGGGAAATGAAAGTCTCTGCTAAAATGATGTTGATAAGATTCTTTTCAAGACAGACCTGTTGGACCAACCATGCGACTGACGGATTACATGCATTCTTACAGTAAGGAAAAATCACGAACCCGAAAAATGCTAGCAAAAAGATTCTGCCTTTTTGAAAAGATGTGGCTTTTTCAAAACACTGACTCAGGAATGAAAAAGGACATGTGCCACGATTTGCTTTTAAAACTTTTCCCAATTCATCTTTTCCGACATTCAAAAATTCAGCCAACATTAAAGTAGAATCAATTCCCAAAGGTGGTGTGACTAAATCCGACTCCAAGGGTTTTCCAATGAGCACGCTATATTCTTCCAACGTCGGGGTGAGCTCATGCTTACCGAATATAAAGGTAGAGGTTTCGGGACACCAGAAGTGCGCTAATGCTCGAACGAGGCCGGAACGGACTTTGACCTCCAGTAGGGGGAGGAGCCTCCCGATGTGGCCCTCAACTAGCTTGCGGTTGGTCGGACTGAGTAGATTCCACCAGGCACGGAGCTCGTCCTTAGGAGCATCAAGAATCCGGATGTCTGCCCCTCCCATAGTGTATAGACCAAGACCCGCGACCGACCTAACGTCATGGACCGACCAAAGAAAAAGACGAAAGATAAATAAATTGCGAGATAAAGGTTTAGAAATCTTACTTCACCCGGTAGAATGATGGCAATCACATAGACATGCGTATGAAACGTGAGGTTCGATTTCTACCTAGACTCTGGCTTGCAAAATGGAGACATGAGGATTACCGAGCTAAACCAGTCATGGTGGTGGTTAGGCTGAGATTCCCCTGACTCCGGCTTAGTCAAAGAGCCGACCCGGGTTGCAAAGGGTGCAACCGTGGCAGGTATTCAATGACACCACGAAAGAACTTTCGGGACCAAGAAAGGCGACCCATACCACGCGGGTGTGGTCGGGGTGTCCGTTTTCTCAGTACCATCCTAAACCTGTGCCGCCCAGGTCCGGCAGCGGGTAGTGTGTGCGGTGTAGTGTAAATGTAGGGCATGCACAACAGGTTATATCATACAGCGCTTCGTGCATAAACTAAATCATTCATCCAAACACCTCCCTGCAAAACAAGGGTTAACAATCACGCCTCCCCTTATACCTCCCATACTGCAAAAACATTTAACACCTAAAATGTTAGGGACGTACCTGGGATCCTCGCTGCCAAGCAAAAAATATTTTTTTCTTAAAAGAAAAACTGGCCTAAGTCCACTAAGAGTTTTAACTCTAGTCCCCAGCGGAGTCGCCAAGCTGTCGCGACCTAAAAATTTTCCTTCTCAGGCTAATGGATTATTAGGACTAAACCTAACTCGGGCCCTCCCAAGCCCTACCAATTCGCAACTTTGGGTTTAAGTTTTTAACATGCAAATGTTTTCATGCTTGGAGTCGCCACTAATCAATTTATGGTAGGTCGATTAGAAACCTAAATAAAACATAGGGAGATATGTTTTATTCCTACGAACCAGAGATTCTAAGTCCGGGGACTTGATTACGCTAGATCTAATCTAACGCCCTTTCGGTACCTTTTCTTTTCAAAAATATTTTGGCAAGCAGTCTGCATCCATTTTAACTTAGTCACTAACATGTGAGGTGTTCATGCGGGTGCGCAAACCACCAATTTAACACTCAAGAAAGCATTAAATAAATTGCAAGATTAGGAGAATTACTTACTTCGAAGCAACGTAAGCATCTGCATGGTTAGCTAGAAAATCACATCAACAACCTAATATGCTTTCTAATTAACAAGCAGTTCACTCCATATTTTCGGATTTTCGCTTATTTAAATGAGAGCTAACCTACATGCAATGACGTGCAAAAATGACATGCGAATAATGCAACCTAACATGCAAACTATATGTCATGCGACGACGTGACCTAATTCTGATGACGAGCAAATGATTTATTTTTGGTATTTTCTGGTGAAATTCGGAATAAAAATATGCCTAAATTAACATGCAACCTATGATGACCTAATATGTCCTAACATGATTTATTTTTGGGATTTTTGTTAAAATTTGAAATAATAAATTACTTAAATATAGAATGCAATCTATCCTAATCTATCATAAAACAATTCATTCTTTTTTTTTTGGGATTTTCATGAAAATTAAAATAACCTAAATAATCTATTAAGATTAGAAAATTATTTAATTTAAACTAGGAGATAGATTATCTCAAATCCTAATTTAAATTAAATAATTACTCTATCGTCTAGATATGTTTAGGATTCTTAAACATGCAAAACTCAAATTCAAATCCTAACTGATATTTTTTGAATTTTCTTTTTTATTTGAAAAGGAAAGATAATTTAAACAAAGATAGCATCCACATTTAAAATAACCACGCAATCCACAATATTCGTTTCAAATTCGGATTAGGCACAAAAATCGAGCTATCAGTCATATCTATAGGGTTATAGATATTAATGGAAAGTCGATCGTTCAAATTTGGAGAGCAGATAAAAATCATTATCGTATCCAAGGGATTAGGGATAGGATAATGATCTTCCGTATCGCCACGTATCATACCTTAGGGATAAGGTCGGATAATTGTCCAGATACGTTGCTGAATTAGGAAAGATTCCTAATTTTGAATATTTTCAAATATTGCGAACAAGGCAAACATTATCCTAAGATATCTAGCAATCCACGCAATATTCACAGAATATTCAAACACTCAAAAATTAAGAAACGAAATATTCTAAAAATATTAGATAACGTTCAATTACCTAATTTGCGGATAATTTCCAAATTCGAACTTGCAGATTGGGACGGACGGTGAACGGCAGATTTGGCGGCGCGGTGACGGGAACGACAACGGAGCGGCGGCGACGGAACAGCAAGGCAGCGCCGGCGTGTGACGGCTCCGGCGAGGACGGCGGCAGCAACGTCGGGCTCGGCGGGGATAGCGGCGTCGGCGTTGGCGGGAAGGGCAGCGGCAGCGGCAGGCGCGGCGGCGGCAGCAGTGTTGGCGTGAGGCGCAGCGCCGGCGGGAGAGGCGGCAGCAGCAGGCGCGGCGGCGGCAGCAACGTCGGCGTGAGGCGCAGCACCGGCGGGAGGAAGCGGCGGCAGCAGACGCACGGCAGGCGGCGGTGCAGCAGCGGGGGCGTCCGGCGTGGAGTGGCTGCAGCAACGTGAGGCGGCAGGAGCGGCAGCAGGCGACGGCAGCAGCAGCAGCGGTGGCAGCGCGAAGCAGCGGCAGCACGCGGCGGTGCGTGGCGAGAAGCAGCAGCAGCAGGCGACGGCGCGCGCGGAGAGGGGCGGCAGCAGGCGACGGCAGCAGCAGCAGCGGTGGCAGCGCGAAGCAGCGGCAGCACACGGCGGCGCGCGGCGAGGAGCGGCAGCAGCAGGCGACGGCGCGCGCGGAGAGGGGCGGCAGCAGCCGCGGTGGCGTGAGGCGCGACGCCGGCGGGGAGGCGGCAGCGCGCGGGCGCGGCGGCGTGGGAGCCGGTCTCCTTCTCCCCCTCTCTCTTTCTCACTCTCTTTTTTCTTTCGCTCACGTGTGTCTCTCGTGCTCTCAAAAATTCTGATCTGAAAAATTGTCCTCCCTCCTAAAATTCTGACCTAATAATGTATATATAGTATTAACCTAGGTCAATTAGATGGGCTTTTTAGTCCTAATGGGCTTAGGCTTGGGCTTTAATTTAAATGGGCTGAATTAATGGGCTGAATTAATTAATGACAATGGGCTGAATTAATTAATGACAATGGGTCGAATTAAGTTCAAATTAAAACAACCGAGCCTGTTGGACTTATAATTCCCGGCCTTTGCATTTCAAGCGAGCCGAGTCCCATTCGATGAAATTTAAGCTCGTTCATTCACCGCCGGTCCGATGCAAAAAATGCAATTAATCTAACATGAATTTAAACTATATGTTATGCAATTTAAATATTTTTGTTTAGGGGTTAAAAATTTAATCCCTAATTTTCTATGCAAATTACACTAAATGGTTACTAAAATTTAGGTGTCAACACTCGTCGATGCCGCCAAACTAGCCAGAAGCCCCCTTGAAGTGTCGCCAACCGGTGAGCCCTCCCGGCTGAGACACTCCTCTGTTTTCCCCTGTTTTTTGGTGTGGTTTGGCCGGGACTCGCGCTGAGCGTTTCACGCAAATCCCGGCCCATACTGTCGTCCTCCACCGTTCATACATCGTCACTGAAGGTAAGCTAGGTCACCGGAGTACTCCGGATCTCCTAGGTAGGTTGAAGACCGTCCGTTTTGGTTGTATGCTCTAGATGTTTGACGAAATGCCTCAATGAGGCCGGTTTTGATTTGGTTGCCGGCTAGCGAGTAGGTGGTTGGACGGTGATCCTGGTGGGTGAGGAGACTTGGTGATGGTCCTCAGAGGTCAATTTTAGGCCGGTGTCGGCCTAGGTCGCCGGTGAGAGGCCAATTTTGGCTCCGCTGGTGTCTCTGCGTGTTTGTGCACGCGGGATTGACCCAACCCAAATCAACCAACCCGACTCGGGTCAACGCCCTAGGTCGGATCAGTTGACCCGGGTCAATTCTAACTCGATCCGGATCAACTGACCGGACCCGGGTCAATGCCTTGGGTCAGATCCGTTGACCCGAATTCGCCGACCCAACCCTGGTTTTTAATATTATATTATTATATTATTAAAAAAATATTTTTTTATTTAAAAAATTTAAATTTTTTTATTTCTTTTAAAATTTAGTATATAATTTAGATATAGAATTGTCTAATATTTTTATAAATTATGTGATATACTTGAGTGTTTTAAATTATTGTTGTATTATTATGCATTTTATTTTTAATTAAATTATAATTGCATAAATTGCCATGTTTAAATTAGATAAACCTATAGGGTTATATGGTAGTACTTTGCATGTTTTTTTTACTATTGTTTTATTATTATCATTATGCATGTTTTTAATTAGACTATAATCGCATGAATTATTTTATTTTGAATATTGGTCACCTTAGTTAGGGCTAAAACCTTAGGCTACATGTCTTTTTTGATTATTAATCGTTTATGATTATGCATTCATTTGATCAACTCACATATTAGAAGAAAAGTCCTAAAATCAATCCAAATTGCCTGACGAATATTTTCAGAAATGAATAGGGTAAAAATGTACCAAAAGGGCATTAGTTATCCAACTAGAGTAACCAAGTCCCCGAACTCATTTAATCTCTGGTTCGTAGGAATAGGGTGATTCTCCCATCACCTTATTTTGGTTTATAATCGACCCACCCCAAATCGATTAGCGGCGACTCCTTGATATAAATAACTTGCAGGTTAAAAACCTAAATCCTAAGTCACAATATAGCATAGGCTTGGGAGAGCCCGAATTAAGTCCCGAACCTAGACTTAGCACGTACCGGTGAGACCCCCTTTTTGTATAAAAAAAATGGAGGTCGGTTGCGACAATACCTTTAGCCCATAACTCCAAATAAGACTTAGGATAAGAAAGATTGAGTTTTGTCACGATTTGAAATCCTAAATCCGCTAGTCTGATTGATGTGAAAATTCATTACAGAACCATGACATAGTTGAAGCTCGTTGTAATGAAGTTATCTAGTTGTAGGCCTACTTGTACTTCTTAGGTTTTTGCTTAATTTATTTATAACTTACAATGAGAGGAATAATATTTTTAGCATTTTTAATAGTTTGCAACATCTTACGATATTATAATTCATCATACAAATCCATTAGCGATCGTAACTAAATAAAGTTCAGCCTTACCGGCGGCTAACTTGGTAGGGGTCAAGATATTGTCAAGATATCGCCTCGTGTTTGGGGTTATAGAGATAATGCCACGATGGTAAACTCTTTTAGGTGGAGTGTATGGGTGAGCATGATTCCAAAAAAGAACCTGAAACTAGAGAACCGGATATATGGGAACTTACACAGTTTCAAGTTTCAAAATATACTTGGTAGGTTTCAAGTTCCAAAGCTCAACACTTGAAGATCTCTTTGAAAGTGATTCTTCCTGCGATATACCCGTGATGGTGATGAGATGAAGAAGTCCACTCTGCTCCTGTATCTCACTCTTTGCTTGTGCATACTCCCAGTGAAGATTTAGAGATGGATGTGATATACTGCAAAGGATGAGATGATAATGATGATGGGAGTAGATGATGGGTCAAGTTTGTCACGTATTGAAGGTGGTGATCATGATGGAAGGAGTGATCATCATGTTGCTCAGAGAAGCCGTGATCCCTCTCCTCCTCATATTCTACCGATTCTTGTAGTGTATGAGAGCGACCAATTAAGAGGGCATGGCACGGAGATGATGGATGAAGGGGAGTGCCTATGGATGATGGGTGATGGATGATGGAAGAGGTGTCCCAGAGAAATTACGTGTTTGTGATGATGGTGAGATTTCATGAATGTAAGGGGAAATTGCTGTATGATCGGTGATGCGACGGAAGTAGATCGTAACTTTGCAATTAAATTGAGAGTTGTAAAAACGATAGAGAAATAAAACGAGAAATAATAAAAAGACATGAGAAATTTACGTAATTCGATTTGAATATCGAAATTTATGTCCACAGGGAGAATCAGCAAAAATAATTTACTAATAAATCAGAGAATTACAGGATTATAATTACTCATGCTCAAGTATTTTTCAGCCTTAATATATATCCAATACCCATAACATTTAATAACTCAACTTGATGGACTCTCTCTCTCTCTATGCACGAGTATCTCCGAGCTCACGCCTCTCTTCTGGAGTTCTCCTCTCGGCTTGCTTGCTTCTCTGCGTACTCTGCTCTCCTTCTATAGGAGAATGGATGTAGAAATGAGACAAATGGCGCACCCATCTGCAGAAGCCAATGCGTCTTCATGCAATTAATGATGGCATGTGCGCATGACCATCATGCATCGCCACAGGAAAAATGAACATGGCTTCTGCCTTCTGTCTTTCTTCATTTAACAACAAAAGACAAAGGAAGCCCGCAAAAGTTGACCAAAAATAGAGAGAAAAGAGGACAGCGGCGCTCACTTCTTCCTCTATGGGCATGCATTCACATCATGTGCATGCATTTAAGAGGAAGAAGAAAAATGGACGTGGAGGCACGCACATAAATCCATGTGCAGAAGATTTGTCCATCTTCATTTAATGCTCCACGATTGGCGCTGTTCTTGTTCAATGCTCCACGAATATTCTTTGTTGAGCATGCAAATTAAGTATCGTATACGAGCTTAAACACAATTTAATAAAAATCTCGTGAATGAACTCCCCCTCCTAAGTGTGCATCCGTCTCCTTTTATAGCAAAAAATCTCTCACGTATCATTGGAAAGTCTAGATTCATGGAGCCAATTGATGATTCTCGGAGAATTGCTGAATTTTGGCTTTGATTTGTCACTGAGAATTGACTCTGAATCTCTCTAATTCACTTCCAACTTAACACTCACAATCTTTTGGTTTCCTTTTCTGCTTCTACCATATTGCCTTGAATGTGTCCACATGCACTCGCCATCAGCCTGCTCATTCCATGAGTATTAATCTCTTGCCAATATTCCATTGATTCCTCCCAATCAGATTCATATTCTTGCCCCTCTTTTTATTGTTTCCTCCGAAAATTGAGAAAAGTGTCAAAAAAGTCATAAACCTTTTACATTGGTATCAATTTAGTCTTAAATCTTTTTTTAGTGTCAATTCAGTCATAAACCTTTTACATTTGTGTCAATTCAGTCTCAAACCTTTTTTTGGTATTAATTCAGTTATAAACCTTTTGCATTGGCGCCAATAGAGTTGGGTTGCTTGGAGGACCCTTCTCCCCATGACTTCTCTTGTCTACCATGGTCTCTCCGGCCACGGGTGTTGCCTCCTTCCGAGTCTTTTTGGCCATGGACATTTTCTCCTTCTTCATCCTCCTGGTGGCGATCCGTTTTCCACCAACTCTCATTGGATTTGAAGGATTCGACTTTGGTGAAGTTGGCTAGAGACTTGGTTATGGCTAGCGCCTTCAAGATATGTCTCTTCGCTTAAGCTTGAGCTGTGCTCATGGCTTCAATCCATCCATGAAAGCCCGAAGAGCCTCCTCCTCCCCAAGGTTGGGAATTTGGAGCTTTAGTTTGATGAATTCTTTCATGTATTCTCGGACCATGCCTAGTTGTTCAAGGCAATGCAGCTTGCTACGGGCCTCTTGTTGAGCCAATTCAGGGAAGAAGTAATCTCAAAACTCATTGACAAAGCCATCCTAAGTGATGATGGGATCGGCACTTCACTTAGTTTCACCGCACCTATTATGCCACCAAAGCAGTGCATTATCGGTAGGAACATCGAAGCGGTTTGTACCTTGGCCATCTCGTCTTGGATTCCAATGGCACCGAAATATTGCTCCATGCTCCATAGGAAGTTGTCCACCTCCTTGGCGGACCAATTGCCCATGAATTGTTTGGGTTTTGATACATCTAGCTTATGCGCCACTTGAATGGGCATGACACTATTCGCAATACTATCCTTACACAAAACTAGCTTAGTCTTGAGCTCTTAGACCTCCGGCTTCAAGGCTTCGACCTTAGCTTTGTGGGGGTTAACCTTTTTGAGCTCCAAGACTTCCATCTTTAGGTCTCGATTGATATTTCGAGGGCTTTGTCCTTCATTTGTAAAGGCCCCGTGACTTTATTCATGACGGTTATGAATTCAAAGTGAAGAGTTCCTTCAACCGCGTTGATCCAACCTTTCACTTCATTGAGCTCATTGATGAACTCCATCATGGCGGCTGTTGTCCTTGTGAGCTTTCCATCGAGGGCGGACATGGCATCTGACGTAACTTCTCTTTTCTTGGATCTTTTGCTAGTCTTCTCTTGGACGTCATTCTCTTGGGGAGCCCTGTCATCCATGACAACTGAAGCAAGTTCTTGGTTCAACATCCCCTCGACCACTTGATGTGCTCCTCGGTCTTTTTGGATAGTTCCTCTCCACTTGCTCTGATACCACTTGTCTCGAGCTGATAATTTTGGATCAGGACCGTGCGACAACTTAAGCTTCCTTGGATCATTGGAGTGCCTAAACCAAGCCTTCTTCTCGAGGATTGATCACTTGTTCACTAGCCCGAATTGTAGAGAAAGAAAGTTTAGAGAGAGAAGCTCTGAGAGAGAATACTTTTATTGTTCAATTGTTTTGGATGATACAAACAAGGGGGATAGTAGCCCTATTTATTCTAGAGGGCCTCTTATTACAACCGTTCATCGACTCTCGATCGAGTGGTTGATATTGCACCTCTCCATCTATCAACTGCCAACACTTAATGCAAGAGAACTCTAGAACACAATGCATTTATCAATCGCCCATCTTTGAGAACATTCCGGAAGCTCTTGAAGATTTGCATTAGTCCTCGTCAAACGCACACGATCCTAGGTGCACGGAAACCTCGGAAACATGACATAATGCTTATGTAGCTGTATATGCTTCATATAGATGGCTTGTTTCTAGTTTTCCCTTTATAGTTCCCAAGCCAATATTTATCCTCATTTCATAACGTGAAAAAGAAATTTAACTAGAGTTATTTTTAAAGTAGATTAGCATTTTCTCAATTGTTAGGTCATGCTTTTGGAGTTATGTTAAAAAGAACAATATATCACAGTCACTTACCAAAAAAAAAAAGAATATATCATAGTCGCATAATGGCCGGAAAACGTGTAAAATCTTAAAAGTATATCTTTCCACGTCAATTAAGTTATAGTCAACCTATGGGATTGTTTTTTCTTTTGCGGCATATTCGTGGTGATGTGACATATGGCCGTCTTCTATACATCAAGATAGAAGATCTGACTTAATGCATCTGTCTATGACTGTGACCGCAACAAAATAATTATAAGACGAAGTAGTGACGGTAATGAGAATTCATTCCATAGAAATTAGCTTACAGTCATTCGTGGCCAATGATTGATGAGTAATAGAGAAAGAAATTGCCGAAAATCTATCTTAGCCCTAGGCCCCAAGGGATTATTCAAGAATAAAAGAATCATAAGGAGAAAAAATATATAAAAAATTGAGAAATAATTTGTCCCCATCTCGAAATTACAAATCCAGCAAAATTATGCAAGAAGATCGCCAACCCTCTCAATTATAATCACTTCGGTGTGTTGGCATGTCCATGAGGAGACCTTGCAAGGCGAAGCTGTCTCTCTTGGGAGAGTAATTTAGCAAACTTGCAATATGTCAAAGGAAGCTATATTAGTCAAACCAACCTAAAAATTCAAAACATCATGAATGAATAATTTGTAATTTCTAATGCAAATACCTTATCAAAGCCTCTTCGTTGGTCTCTTGGTTGGACGTGGGCTCGCACGCTCCGGTCTCCAAATTAACCCTAGAGACCGGCTTCTTCAATAATGCCTCACCAGTTTTGACCAGGTCGTTCGGGTTCTTTTTCGTGGCCACATCCACAGATGATAAAGCACCACTCAATGTATCGTCCTGAAAAAAACAAGTCATAAAGAGGCAATGATCAGCAAAAAACAGGCCTGTGTGTGACCATATATTGTGGAAATAATCTTCGTCTGGGCATCTATCATGCGAATATCTGTAGCTATAAGATATACCTGGATCCTAAGATAATTGTCATGGAATTGTAGGGCTTGAAACACAGCGGAGAGATGGTAGTCGACCATGTCTGCGCTGGCTTGACTGAAGACATCGATCAATGGCGAACCGCCGCTGGTCAACCAACCCAACACTTCCCACTTGGCTGCTTCATGTGCCGTGTAGTTCCCCTCAACCTTCCCAGTTCCGGTCCCGAGGCAGATCACCAAGAACCTGCGGTAATCCATTGACTTTATAGGGAAGAAGTCTGAACTTCCTCCCATGATTGCCTTGGTCACCTCTCCCATCGCAACCAATGTCTACACAATGGGAATATCACAGATAGTTATTGTCACAGGTTATTTGAAAAACAAACTCTCGATATTCGAGTACTTGGAGAAGATTGACCGAACCAATCAAGTTATGTGTTGAGCAAATATTGATTTGATTAATTGAAATTAATCCGTTTAAGAACAATGCCATGGAAGGAATTTTATGCTTCAGATTCATATACAAGGAAGCCAATATGATTATATTACCGATTATTTGCGGCTACGCCACCATCGATGAGGTTGAATTCTCTCACTTTGCCTGTGGAGTCCTTGGTTTCAAACTTATGGGCCAGGAGAAAAGTTGGTGTGGCCGAGGTCGAAATGCACATGTCCGAGAGCAAGGCATCCACACTCGGATCTTTCTTCACCTGGCGACAATTTGACGATAATAATGTTGAAAATCCTTGTAAGAGTTTATTGTCTACATATCCCCAAAACTCTAGAGCTATTCTTAAATTTCAAGAAGATGATGAAGAGATGAATGACCTGGTAGCTAGAGAAAATAGTTGGCTGAAAGCTCTTGATGTCGAACGTCGGTATCACAACGTTTGTCAATGTTTGGTGCAATCTTTTGCCTCCAAGCTCCTCCCGCACGACATTGTGAAGGTATTTTCCATCGTACTTGGGTCCGGCCATGGCTTTGATCATCTTCGTAACCGGTTTGAAAGGGCAACTGCATGGTTTTAGGGACATTTATTAATTTTGATAAGTTAAGAGACAATCAAACCAGAAGAGAGATTAGCAACTACTTTATGTATTTTCTTTACCTGTCTTGGGGGAAGATTTTAGGGCAGTGATTGAGGTAGAAGTCTTTGACGTCTTTTGCGGCAAATACAGGGCAGTTGTTTTCATTGGGAGTGGTTAGCATGGCAGTAACGAGGCCGCCAGTGCTTGTTCCAGAAATAACAACGAAGTAGTCCGCGATTCTTGCGTCTTTGCCATCTAGTTTCTACAAAATTCGTAATACATTTTTACCTCAAGATTGGTGTATCAGATATGGGTTACATAAAGATTGATTGCATGTACTTCATATATCCAGAAAACGGTCTTGTCCTCTTAAAGAATCGCTATGCACAAATTTGAAAAGATTATGAAGCATGCTAATATGCTAACAAGATTAATGAAATATATCGATAACAGATACATTAAAAGTCATATACAGCGTGCTCACTTAAAGCTCTAACTCTAGAAAATCAAGAATGGTTTCAGGGATAAGCCCTCTTATCCCATCACCATCGATGCTCAGAATGGTGATCGAATTTTCATAAGTTGGAGGCTAAAGGGGTAAACTCGTTGCTCTTTCCATTTGCAAATTGAGTTGAAAGAAACAAAAGGAAAGGAAGTACTAAGAAGTATGTGATCTTGGTGGCTTTGAGAGTTGTCAGAGAGAGGGGAAAGAGGAAATGTTTTGAACAATTGTATCAAGTTTGGAGAAAGAGCTAGTTTCGTGATGGCTTTACAATGCATGAGCCATGCATATTTATAGTCTCTCATTCCCCCGCCTTTTCCCTGTGTTTCACGAAACGCTGCGATTCAAATTTGACTGGAATCGTACGAAGTTACGTGGAATTGGTTAAGTTGGACCCTAGATTCTTCATGCATGGAGATCATGTTGAAAAGTCCAAATTCAAAGGGCTTCGTCAACATTGTAATTGAATGGGGTGAGTATCGCAATTAGGTCTTTCTTTGATCAGTCTTCTGCCACCAACGCAGTCGCAGAATTTCTGACGAGAGTTTTAGGAGACTCGTAGGTTTGAACACAGCTTGAGAGTGAACTTGTACTTGGCCATGATAGTGACTAGCGACCGACCAGCCATGTGTCATATACCAAGGGCTTAATTTAGATTAATTTTTTCAACTATCTAAACAACTTGCTCTCCGGGTTAGCTTTGTCTTCACCACAAGATTAAATGGACGTTCCATGCACAAAGTTTGGTGCATTGCTCAATTGGACCACATGGTAAGACAATTCTAACTATATTTTTGATTTAATTAAAGGTTCACAAAAGGCGACAAATCCGAGGTGGTTTCGACAAAGGCCCCGAACCATTAATGAATCCAGTTCACCCATTTGAATTGGGAAACCATTGGAGATCGATTGACGAAGACGGCTTTGAAATGGTTTGTCATGGAAACTTCAAGAGATGAGAAATGGTCAAAGTCAATCAAATTGCGAGCCAAGATCTCAATTTTCCGTACACATTAAAGATGAGAGGAAAATCACATGGGTCCTTCTTATGCATTTGAATGCTCGGGAAGAATATGCACTGATTTTTATTTTCGATAAGTTTGTCTCCATTTCCTGATAAATATCTACTTTGGCATATTTTAGTAATAACCATTAATTTATGACTTGCAGCTAATCGGCAAAAATATGTCAAGGTAAAAAAGATGAAACTATTCAAAACAATATGCCGGTATTCTTCTTTCTAGAAAATCCGCAACACATTTCTTACAATTACAGCTTGTATAATCATGTGAACATAACAAACTTTTTAAGACACATAAAATTAATCTGCAGTGCGTAATAGTTAATAGCTAGTTTTCTTTTTTAATATGGACCTTCAAATTAGGTGGATGAATGAACAACCTGTACACGAATTATTTCGCTATAATTATGGACACAGTACTATGCGAGACAATGCCCAGCGTGGGACCTAAACTTCAATGGAAACCCTATTTGATCCTCTCTTGTTATGACTTGAAAGGACTTTTGCCGAAGAAAAGAGGAGAAACTTAGAAATACTAATTCCTCTTCAAAATTTATTATTTCCTAACTCCGAAGCGCACGGAATTAATCTTATTTAGAGCAGTAGTCTTGATGGTGTAAAAAATATACAATATCTAAAGTCACTGACTGTTCTTGTAATATGTATAATTAATGCTTTACAAATAATATATAACCCATTGGTTAAATATTTTCACTGATTGGAGAAGTGATAACAATTTGAATGATTTTGGCTATATAAGTATCCCATTTAATCACTTAGTTGGATGACTTCTTCGATTCGTCATGTATAATATTCATCTGACTTTGTTTCATCATTTCATTGGGACGGAGGACTTTTCTCGATCTAGAACTCTAGAAAAGGCAAGTCGATCTCTTAGGTGGAAACTAAAAAGATCAACCCATTGGTTCTAGGGTTTGTAAGATCTTTCCTCGCACTTTGGGAAGGCCGACTCTTCAGAACTATTTTCGCCAGCTATGGACAATGCTTTGAACAATAAACTTCTCTTCATGTCTCCATGAATTTCTTCAACTTGATAAGTATTACTGCAACAAAACAGAACCTTCTCACAATGCTTTTTGTCCTTTTAAGTTCTGCCTTTGTTTCGTCAAAGTACAGTAGATAATATTTTCCTTTTTTTGTAGAGTAATGTTAATGGTGAAAACCGTAATATGGGAAAGATTGTCAAAAAATTGGTAAGATCACGCAACTTTATTCTAGTACGTAAATTCACAAAAATAGCTGTAAAAACTTAAATTTGGGCAAGAATTTGTAAACTTCGGCCTAGATACCTTTAGCCCATAACTCCAAATAAGACTTAGGATAAGAAATAATGAGTTTTGTCACGATTTGAAATCCTAAATCCATTGGCCTGATTGATGTGAAAATCCACTATAGAACCATGACATAGTTGAAGCTTATTGCAATGAAGTTATCTAGTTGTAGACCTACTTGTAGTTTGATGCGACCAATCTTCGGTTAAAGGTCTCGCATGGCATATGCGTTAAGTCTAGGTTTGGAACTTAACTCGGGTTTTCCCAAACCCACACTATATCGCGACTTGTGATTGAGATTTTTAACTTGTAAGTGATTTTTATCTAGGAGTCGTCATTAATCAGTTTACGATGGGTTAATTAGACACTCAAGTAAAGTAATGGGAGGATCATCTTACTTTTGCGAACTAGAGTGTAACACCCCGGGTCTACACTATGTTATATTGTCCGCTTTGAGCCTACTGACTCTCACGGCTTTAAAATGCGTTACAAAGATATAGAACCCCAAGTCTTATAAGCTAGTCCGGAACTTCTTCCTAGGTGATGTGGGACAAGAGAGGTGCCCCACTTCCCTGCGTACATTCGGGATAGTAGCGGAGATGCACCACCATCCCTCCTCCCTGCGCTCCGTCGCTTGGCTTGGGCCGTCACACTCTCCATCCCTTACGAGCACAACGCCCTCACTGTGGGCCCACTTGCAGTCGGGAGTCGACCCGAGACCCCACCTTAGCATGATATTGTCCGTTTTTGGCCGGAGCCCTCATGGATTTAAAATGCGTCGTACTAGGTTAATACTCCTCAAGCCTTATAAGCAAGCCCAAGGCTCCCTTCCTAGGCAATGTGGGACAAGGGAGATACCCCACTTCCTTGCGCACATCCTGGGGTAGTGGCACAGATACACCGCCATCCCTCCTCCTTGTGCTCCACTTGGATTGGGCCGTCACACTCTTCACCCTTTATGGGCACAACGCCCTCACTATGGGCCCACGCGCAGTCAGAAGTCGGCTCTGATACCACTTGTAACGACCCGAGGCCCCACCTTAGTACGATATTGTTTGCTTTGGGTCGGAGCCTTCACCGATTTAAAATACGTCATACTAAGTTAAGGCTCCTCAAGCATTATAAGCAAGCTCAAGGCTCCCTTCCTAAGCAATGTGGGACAAGAGAGGTACCCCACTTCCATGCGTATATTCGGGGTAGTGGTGCAGACGCACAGCCATCCCTCCTCCCCACGCTCCGCCGCTTAGCTTGGGCCTCCACACTCCTTAACCTAGTACTACGCGTTTTAAATCTGTGAGGGCTCTGGCCTAAAGCGGACAATATCGTGCTAAGGTGGGGTCTCGAGTCATTATAGGTGGTATCAAAGCTAACTCCCGATTGCGTGTGGGCCTATAGCAAGGGTACTGAGCCCATAAGGGGTGGAGAATGTGATGACCCAAGCCAAGCGGCGGAGTACGAGGAGGAGGGATGGCGGTGTGTCCGTGCCACTACCTCAGACGTGCGCATGGAAGTGGGGTACCTCTCTTGTCTCACATTGCCTAAGGTGAAAGTTCCGGGCTAGCTTATAAAGCTTGGAGTTCTATATCTGTGTAACTCGTTTTAAAGCCGTTAGGTTCAGTGGGCTCAAAACCGATAATATTACATAGTGTAGACCCGGGGTGTTATAGGTGATATCAGAGCCTACTCCTGACCGCATGTGGGCCTATAGTGAAGGGGTTGTGCCCGTAAGGGGGGAGAATGTGACGATCCAGACCCAAGGCGACATGCGCATGATGCCTCACAGAGAGGGTGCTGTGCCCGTAAGGGGGAGAATGTGACGACCCAAACCCAAGGCGACGGGCGTAGGATGAGGGATGGCAGGGGAGGCCGTGCCTCTACCCCTAGACGTGCACAGGGCGAGGCTAAGCGCGTGTCTCTTATCCCACGCCTAGGAAGGAAGCCTTAGGCTTTCTTATAAGACTTGAGGAACCTTAACCTAGTATGACCCGTTTTAAATCCGTGAGGGCTTTGACCCAAAGCGGACAATATCGTGCTAAGGTGGGACCTCGGGTCATTGCAAGTGATATCAAAGCCGACTCCCGACCGCGGGCTCACACGCGACTTGTGACTTAGGTTTTTAATCTACAAGTGATTTTTATCTAGGAGTCGCCATTAATCAGTTTATGGTTAGTCAATTAGACGCCCAAGTAAAGCAATGAAAGGATCATCTTACTTCTGCGAACCAAAAATTAAATGAGTTTGTGGACTTTGTTACACTAATTGAGTGACTAATGCCCTTTCGGTACCTTTTATCCTATTCATTTTAGAAAATATTTGTCGTGCAGTTTGGATTGATTTTAGGATCTATCTCATAACATGTGAGGTGATCAAGTGAGTGCATAATCATTAAATTAACGATGAGCAGTCAAGATAAATATGCAGCCTCGGGCTCTAATCCTAACTAGGGCGACAACATGCAAAACATAACAATTTATGCGATTATATTATAATTAGAAACAACATGCATAATAATATTATAACAGTAGTAAAGAGAACATGCAAAGTCCTACTGTAACCTAATAAGCTTATCCAATTTAGACATAATTTTTAATCAAATAATTTACATAATTCAGAAAATTATTCAAAAATACTAATTTTAAACTATTTCCTAATTTTAAAAGAAAATAAAAAAACGATTTTTTTATTTTTTAAAAATATTTTTTAATATTAAAATTATTATATTATATTATATTATTATAATAGTCGGACCACGCCTGGAGCGAGGAAAGAGAGGGGAAAGAAAGACAGAGGGAGCTGGGCTGGGTCAAGGGGAAGACAAAGAGTGGGCTGGGCCCTAGAGGGAAAAGGAAGAACGCCCGGTTGGGCCTAGTCTTGACCCGGCCCCGATCTGATTTATTTTTATTTTTTTTGTTTCACTGTTGGTGATGATTTTTTTAAAGAAAAATATGTACATTCTAATAATGCAAAATACACCTAAAGTCTACATGTCTTGAAATTAAATGAAAATATTTTTTTGTTTAGGTGTTAAAAATTTTAACTCCTAATTTTTGTGCAATTTAATTGGGCAATTAAGAAGATAGGTGTCAACATAGTTCTTATAAGGTTTTTGCTTAAATTATTTATAACTTACAATGAGAGGAATAATATTTTTAGCATTTTTTAATAGTTTGTAATATCTTACAATTTTATGATTCATCATACAAATTCAAACTTTTGAAACTATCTCACGCAGGATTGTAACTAAATGGTGTTCATCCTTACTGGTGGCTAACTTGGTAGGGGTCAAGATATCACCTCGTGTTTGGGGTTATAGACATAATGCCACGATGGTAAACTCCTCTAGGTGGAGAGTCGGGGTGAACATGGTTCCAAAAAAAAAACTGAAACCGGAGAACTGGACATATGGAAACCCACATGGTTTCAAGTTTTAAGGTATACTAGATAGGTTCTAAATTCCAAAGTTCAACACTTTAGGATCTCTTTGAACGTGATTCTTCCTTCGATATACCCATGATGGTGATGAGATGAAGGAGTCCACTCTGCTCCTCTATCTCACTGTCTGCTTGTGCATACTCCCGGTTAAGATTTAGAGATGGATGTGATATATTGTGAAGGATGAGATGATAATGATGATGGGAGTAGATGATGGGTAAAGTATGTCACATATATATTGAAGGTGGTGATGATGATGGAAGGAGTGATCATCACGTTGCTCAGAGAAGATGCCGTGATCCCTCTCCTCCTCATATTCTACCGATTCTTGTCGTGTTTGACAGTGACCAATAAAGAGAGCATGGCATGGAGATGATGGATGAATGGGAGAGCCTATGGATGATGCATGAAGTGGAAAAGGTGCCCCAGAGAAATTATGTCTGTGATGATGGTGAGATTTCCATGAATGTCAGGGGAAATCTCGTGAATGAACTCCCCCTCCTAAGTGTGCGTCCGTCTCCTTTTATAGCAAAAAATCTCCCACGTATCATTGGAAAGTCTGGATCCATGGAGCCGATTGATGATTCTCGGAGAATTGCTGAAATTTGGCTTTGATTTGTCACCGAGAATTAACTCTGAATCTCTCTAATTCACTTCCAAAATAACGCTCGCAATCTTTTGGTTTCCTTTTCTGCTTCTACTCATATTTCCTTGAATGTGTCCACATGCACTCACCATCAGCCTGCTCATTCCATGAGTATTAATCTCTTGCTAATATTCCATTGATTCCTCCCAATTAGATTCATATTCTTGCCCTCTCTTTCTTTTCTTTCCTCCCAAAATTTGTTTGCTTTTACATCTCTCCGATCTTGCCCGAAAATTTAAGATCTTGTAGATGCCATCATGGAGGAATCGGTGGCAAGTGAATATCAAGAAAGTAATTCCGCGGTCTTGATGTCCCTCCATCATATTTGTTTCCTTTTTGCTCAAATTTACTCACCATCCGTGGCCAGCTTGATCATTTCACTCCAGAAAAGGGGAACAAGTGGACCGGGTCTTGAAAGTTCAAACATATTGGGCCGATTACAATACAATCTCTGATTGAGCCAATTCAAATGTCAATCATGACCAGACCGACTCGAATGCAATTTACATGGATCTAATGCCTATTATACAAATGTGAACTAATGTTAACGATATTTTTGTTTAGGGAATGGGGTTGATCCTAATTTTCTTATGCAACAAATAATTAAGTGGGAAAATCAAATTTTAGGTGTCAACAGGACCTATCAAAAAAAATATTCGTAATATTATATGCAAATGCAGATTATGTGAATGATATTTTGTTTAGGAGTCAGAGACAACTCCTAGTTTTTTATGTGATAAATGATTAGCCATGATGGCCAAAATTTAGCTGTCAACAAGGATAGTAACAATTATCAAAGTTTAACATGAATCAAAAGGAAAATTATATAAGTTGCATATTTATTGTAATTAATAATACATGAATAAAATTTTTTTTCGGATCTCTTGTATTGGGTATAAGTTAGATGCATCAGTTGTATTGTCCATGTCATGTGCAAGCGTTGCCGAAGACCGCGTTGGCTGGCTTTGGTCGGACGTAATGCCAAGAGAACTCATTAGACAATTGGTGATTAATCTTCAAAAATTGAATGTTCGATCTTGATCATATAGTGGCTCACGCACTTATACAAATGAAAGAGTTTCACAGTGCAGATTATAGGGATGCAGAGTAAAACATAAAAAAATATATATATATTGGCATGGGTTTTCGATCTTGAACATTCGTGGGGATTTCAGATGGGTAACTTAAGGGAATTTGCAGAAAATAAATGAATTGTTGGGGCTGGTATGGGCTATACCATACTAACCCATCATCCTCCGACTCTAATTCTATATTGAAATTGAATTCGTAATTTTCTTAACTAAAAGAAAACTATTATCACAAAAAATATAGTCGACGATCGAAACGGAGTGCACTAAATTATTACTAGGAGTTCTTTTGGAAGCTACTACAGACAACCGATGATTCCTATGGTCGGCTTGCTTCGCCCCAACCGTCCAAATGTGTAGTCTCTATCACACATTTAAACAAGAATGAAGGCTGTTTAAATCATGTTACAATATTATAAAGCAAGGTACAAAGTTTTTTTTTTTTTTTGGTAAGAAGCAAGGTACAAAGTTTATATCCATAGATATTCATGAATACATTGTGATTACTTTTTATTTAATACTTTTCAGGTTTTCAATTTGAGCCTTTCTTATTTACAACAATTTAAGCTTGGTTTTTCCTTTTTCAAACAGACCAATGTTATTTTTTGTCGCAAAAAAACCAAATCTCTAACTGTCCACTTTCTTTT
This sequence comes from Syzygium malaccense, assembly GCA_031216405.1. Classification (NCBI taxonomy): domain Eukaryota; kingdom Viridiplantae; phylum Streptophyta; class Magnoliopsida; order Myrtales; family Myrtaceae; genus Syzygium; species Syzygium malaccense. Next base: position 13,155,003 of record CM062258.1, read on the forward strand.
CCATAAGGCAATATCTTATGTCCTTTAATAGTACCGTGTGAGTTATTGGATTTAATTGAGGGTTGGGAAATAGTGAAAGTGTTTTATTGACTCGAGTGTGATTGTAATATCTATTGCATTGCTTGATATATAGTGAAACCCTATGTTACTCTCTTCATAGAGTAGGTTACGTCGACCAAATCACGGTGTTCGATTTATTTCTTTGTTATGTTTATCATTGCTCAATCCTTCCTTTTTTGCAACATAGCCGGCCACAAGATAAGGTAAATGAGATTTTTATTGATGACTCTATTGTGTTCTGCAAGCTCATACTAGCAATATAATACATACAAAACAATAATCAGGAAGAATTAGATTAAATGGTTACATCAAAAGCAGCAACTTGGCACTTGGAGTTTATTTAGGAATAATGGAAAGAATGAAAATAATCAAAGAATGAATGACTTGTCCCCTAATAATCAATATACACAATTTGCTGTATGTTGTTTGTACAAATTGTAACATTCGATGACTACGATTGTTTCCAATTTGTGGAATTAGATCCATGAGGCGACCTCGCAAGACGAAGTTGTCTCTCATTTGAGAGTAGCTTTGCAAACCTGAGAGAAAAAAAGCTATTGCATTTAGTAACCCGAACTATGCACGTAACCCTCAAACTTCTTAACTACATCAGAACTAACAGTTCGATACCTTTTAAGAGCCTCTTCATTAGTCTCTGGATTACAGGCCTCGTATCCGCCAGTCTCCAAGTTCAAAACCGGCTTCTTCAACAACGCTTCACCGGTTCTGACTAAGCCGTTCAAATTTTTCTTTGTTGCAATGTCCACTGAAGCTACTGCACCGCTTAACGTATCATCCTGCAGATTCCATTTACAGGCTAAAGTTAGCATGCCGTCTTTATCTAGCTAGAAAATTATTTAATGATTACTTAGGCTAACGTTTTGAAATGATATAAGATGGCAACAAATCAGACAATTGAAAATGATAATATATATACCTGAATCCTGAGATAGTTGGCGTCAAGATGTAAGGCTTGGAAGACCGCAGAGAGGTGGAAGTCGACCATATCTGCGCTCGCTTGCATGAACATGTTGAGCGTCAGAGGCACGGTAACAATATTAATTTGATGGAAGAAATTTTTTGAAGGTGAAACGATCACAATTCGCGTCTTTCTATTGCATGTCTCAATTACAAGAGAAATAGACTATATATAGACCATAGTTTGATTCGAAATAGGAAACCTCTTTCTAGGAAACCTATTCTAATTAGGAAACCTACTTGACTTAGGAAACTTTCCTAAAATATAACTAGAAATAATATCTCACAATATCTTATCTTATCTCTTAATATCTCACCGTATATATGAAAAATCAAAATATGAAAATACGAACAGACTCAAAAAGGAAACAAGTACTAACAAATTTGGTTTAATTTCTAACACTCTCCCTTAAATCAAATTCTCTTCCATCGATCATTCCAAGCAGGCTCTTGAACTTTCGAAAAGTATCGATCTTGAGAGGTTTAGTAAAAATATCTGCTACTTGATCTCCGGTCTTCACATGCAATACTTCAACTTCATTCTCTTTAACCTGTTCTCGGATGAAGTGATATCGAACATCGATATGTTTATTTCGTTCATGAAAAATTGGATTTTTTGCCAAAGCAATAGCAGAAATATAATCAACAAAAATCTCTGTTGCTTTCTTCTGCTCCATAAGAATATCTTTGAGTAGTATTCTCAACTATATTGCATGACAAACACATGAAGATGCAGCTACATATTCAGCTTCACATGTCGATAGAGTAACACTTGATTGCTTCTTTGATGACCACGTAAAAGCAGTGTCGCACAAGAAAAATACAAATCTGGTGGTGCTTTTTCGATCGTCGATATCTCCACCATAATCACTATCCGAATAAGCTCTAAGTTTGAAAGATTCAGAGCAATAATAGTGTAAACCATGAGAAATAGTACCTTTGATGTACCGAAGTATTCTCTTTGTAGCTTTAAGATGAGATGATTTCGGCTTCTCCATGTATCGACTAACAATTCCAACACTATACATAATATCCGGTCTCGTGCATGTCAAGTATCTCAAACTCCCAATCAAGCTTCTATAATATCTCGAATCAACATCGACACCATCATCAAAATTCGAAAGTTTGGTTCCACACTCCATTGGTGTATTGACCGACATACAGTTCTTCATGTTGAATTTTTCAAGGATATTTTCTGCATATCCTTTTTGGGAAATAAAAATCCCATCGGCACTTTGCTTCACTTCGATACCAAGGAAATAATTCATGAGACCATTATTGGTCATCTCAAATTCTTTTCACCATCGATGCCTTAAAAGCATCAATCATAGCCGAATTATTTCCTGTAAAAACAAGATCATCAACATATAAACAGGCGAGCAGAATATCACCTTTTTCTTGCTTCAAATAGAGTGCATGCTCGTATGGACATTGAGAGAATCCATTCGCCTTGAAATATGCATCAATTCTGGAATTCCATGCTCTCGGTGCTTGTTTAAGCTCATATGAAGCTTTCTTCAACCTCAGTACTTTATCTTGATGACTTTTCACAATAAACCCCTTGGGTTGTTTGACATAAATTTCTTCTTCAAGGATGCCATTCAAGAATGCTGATTTGACATCCATTTGATAAATCCGCCAATTATTTTGAGCAGCAATGAAAATAATCAATCTAATCATTTCCATGCGGATGACAGGGGCAAAAACTTCATCATAGTCAATTCCGGCTTTTTGCTTGTACCCCTTCGCGACTAATCTAGCTTTGTACCTTGTCACTTCACCTTTCTCATTCTTTTTGGCCTTGTACACCCATTTAACACTAATTGATTTCTTGTCCTTCGGAAGATTAGCAAGCTCCCATGTTTGATTTTTCTCGATGGCTTCAATTTCTTCGTTCATGGCTTTCCTCCACTTTTCTTCTTTGGCCGCATCATCATAAGCAAGTGGTTCATAATCTGCAAGAAGACATATAAGATGAAGCTCTTCGGTAGCTTCGTAAATTTCAGACAATCTTCTTGATCTAGGCAATAGCGGTTCATCGACACTATTTGAAGAGGATGGTGTTGATGAACTTGAATAAGATGTTGGAAAAGAAGGTGAAGATTGATCTTTCAACTCCGTTTGATTGGAATCACCACGAACATTCGCTTCTTCTTTTGGATTTTCTTCCCACGTTTCATCTTCATCGAACTTGATATCTCTACTTACATACACTTTCAAAGTGCTAGGATCAAATAATCGATAGGCTTTGGATGATGAGTCATACCCGATAAAGATGAGCTTTTTGCTCTTGTCTTCAAGTTTCGATCTTTTTTGGTCCGGGACATGAGCATAGGCAATGCTCCCGAAAATTCTCAAGTGCGAAACACTTGGTGTTCTCCCGGTCCATGCCTCTTGTGGAGTTATGCCTTCAAGTCCATATGTTGGACACCTATTTTGAAGATAGACAGCACACAAAACAGTTTCAGCCCAAAGTTCCCTGGACAAATTTTTGCTCTTCAACATGCTTCGAACCATATCGAAAATGGTTCTATTTTTCCGTTCAGCCACACCGTTTTGTTGAGGAGAATACGGGGCTGTCAAGAAACGCCAAATACCATAATTTTCACAGAATTTGTTGAATATGGCTGAGGTGAATTCTCCACCACGATCAGTCTTTAAAGCCTTGATAAAATAGCTGCTTTCCTTTTCAGCCAGATTCTTGAATTGTTTGAAAGTATCAAACACTTCTGTCTTTTTTTTCAAAAAATACACCTAAGTTTTCCGAGTAAAATCATCAATAAAAGTAACAAAATATCGATGATTACCATATAAGTGAGGATTGATCGGGCCACACAAATCAGAATGAATCAACTCAAGCGGCTTCTTTGCTCGATAAGTCGTCTCTTTTGGAAAGCTAGTTCTGGAATACTTGCCGATAACACACCCTTCATATAATTGATCGAGAATATCAATATGTGGTAAACCATAAACCATTTTCTTGCGAGAAAGCAAATTGAGTCTGCCAAAATTAAGATGGCCGAATCTCAAATGCCACAACTATGAAGGATCATCTACGCATACCTTTAGACATCGAGACATCTCACTCTTTATATTAAGAATAAACATCCTATTCTTCGACATCTTCACATTTACAATCAATTTATTATTTTGATCTCTCAACATAAGATTAAGATCTCTCATATGAACAGTATAACCTTTCTCTAGAAGTTATCCCAAACTCAATGTATTGCTTGACATTTTTGGAACATAATAAACATTAGTAATAAACTGACGTGCACCATTCTTTAAGCGAATCAAAATTGTACCTTTCCCTTCAACAAGAATTTTAGAGTTATCACCGAATGAGACATTCCCTTTAATTGTCTCATCTAACTCGGCAAACATCTCTTGTCTCCTACACATGTCATTACTTGCACCAGTATCCAAATACCATGTATCACTTTGACCTTCTTCATATTCTTTTAATGCCAATAAGAGAACTTGATCAGCATTATTCACCAAGTTCACCCTTTTGTCTGTTTTGTTACTTTCTTTATTCCAGCAGTTAGAAGCATAATGGCCAAGTTTATTGCAATGATAACATCGGATTTTAGATTTATCATACCATTGGCTTGTCGAGCGCCTCTTTGGTACTGGTATCCTCCATTACTTCGAGTAGGATCTCCTCTGCTTCATCCACAACCTCTTCCTCGAAAGTAAACTCGGCCACGACTTCGATCACGATCTTGATTTGTCCCGCGATTTTGTACGGGATCTCTTCTTTGCTCCTTTTCATCTCGTATGGTCAACTGCGTTTGGAAAACTTCCTCCACTGATTCAATCTTTTTCTTTCTCAATCTTTCTTTATGGGCTTGTAATGAACCCATAAGTTCATCGACTGTCATGGCATCCAAGTCTTTGGATTCTTCAATTGCAACAATAATATGATCATACTTCTTGTCTAAGGACTGAAGTATTTTCTTAACAACACGAACATCGGAAACGTCTTCTCCGTTTCTTTTCATTTGATTAACAATTGCCAAAATTCTCGTAAAATAATCAACAATCGATTCAGATTCTTTCATGTGAATTACCTCGAATTTGCCTCTCAAGGTTTGAAGGCGAATCTTCTGAACTTTCTGAACTCCTTGATGTGTGTTTTGAAGAATCTCCTATGCCTCTTTAACGGTAGTGGCGTTCGAAACTTTTTCAAACATGGAATCATCTAACGCTTGATAGATGATCGACATGGCATATTGATCTTTCGTTCGAGCCTTCTCCAAGGCATTCCTCTGGTTCTGATTCAACGTGGCTTCATTCTCTGGCTCATCATAGCCAGTGTTAACAAGTTCCCACACACCGTAGGCGCCGAGTAGAGCTTTCATTCTAACAGCCCAGTTACCATAATTTTCTTTGGTAAGACGAGGGTATTGAAGAGGAAGCTGATTGTTCGTTGAGGCCATGATCACGAACCGTAAGCTCTGATACCAATTTGTTGAGCGTCAGAGGCGCGGTAACAATATTGATTTGGTGGAAGAAATTTTTTGAAGGTGAAACGATCACAATTCGTGCCTTTCTATTGCATGTCTCAATTACAAGAAAAATAGACTATATATAGACCATAGTTTGATTCGAAATAGGAAACCTCTTTCTAGGAAACCTATTCTAATTAGGAAACCTACTTGACTTAGGAAACTTTCCTAAAATATAACTAGAAATAATATCTCACAATATCTTATCTTATCTCTTAATATCTTACCATATATATGAAAAATCAAAATATGAAAATACGAACAGACTCAAAAAGGAAACAAGTACTAATAAATTTGATTTAATTTCTAACAGAACACATCAAGCAATGGGCTTCCCCCGTTGCTGCTTAACCAGCCCAACACTCCCCATTTGGCCGCTTCACCTGCATTATACTTCCCCTCTACTTTTGCTGAACCGGTCCCAAGCGATATCACAAGAAACCTTTTATAGTCCATTGGCTTTATAGGGAAGAAATCTGAGCTTCCTCCCATGATCACCTTCGTCACTTCTCCCATTGTGACCAATGTCTGTACGGTGAATGATGTAGAGTTAGATATTATAGAATTACGTTTTGTCAGGTCAGATCTGTTAGAAAATAGATTTTTTTTTCATACGGGATTGTTTGCAGCCACGCCACCATCTATGAGGTTGAATTCTCTCACTTTTCCTGTGGAGTCCTGGGTTTCAAAATAATGAGCTGGTAGATAAGTTGGTGCTGCGTAGGTTGAGATGCAAATGTCTGAGAGCAAGGCATTAATGCTTGGCTTTTTCTTCACCTGGTCATGATCAATTACCCCAAAAAAGAATATGTTCAACGATTTTTCTGTATATCATTATTCAGGCAATATCATTTTTCTGTAATTATTCCAAGGAGTTGAAAAGGACGAACCTCATAGCTAGAAAAGATGGTCGGCTGAAGATGCTTGATATCGAACGTCGGGATCACAACATTTGTCAATGTTTGGTGCAATCTTGTGTTACCAAGTTTCTCTTTGATGAGCTTATGAAGGCATTTTCCATCATATTTTGGACCAGTCACCGCCTTGATCATGTTCGTAGCAGGGGCAAACGGGCAACTGTAGTTTCAAGTATAAAGAGATATTACGTTAGCACACAGCCATCTGAGAAATAATAATGCACCAATATGGCCTTGAGAAATAATGAGTTAGCTTGGCTAACCTGTCTTGAGGGAAGATCTTAGGGCAATTATTAACGTAGAAATCCTTAATATCTTTTGCGGCGAATAAGGGACGGTTGTTCTCGTTGGCGCTAGTTAACATGGCGGTGACAAGACCACCTGTGCTTGTTCCTGCAATAACATCGAAGTAATCTGCGAGTCTTGCATCTTCACCATCTAGTTTTTGCAATAGTCCACAAAATATGGTTTTGGTCAAGCCATCAGAAGTTGCAAGGAGCATGCATGGATAAAGCCTTGTATTTCATTATAACTTGTTCTTCATGCATTAAAAAGATGGCAAACTGATTTATAACAGCCTGAAGCTTAGACTAATTTTTGGGGAGCCCTATTTATACTGCAACTAAGTTTTTTTATTAATTAAGAGAGATTTTCGTTTTGGGAGAGATTTGTGAGCCGTGAAGTTTTGTTAAGTCGTTTTTTGACTTTTGAAAACTGTACTCTCTTTGATTATAGTAGAATCTTATTTTGCCTCGCCCGTGGACGTAGATCACCTTGTGATTGAACCAAGTAAATCCTTATGTTCTGTATTTATTTTTCTGTGTTTGTTTCGAATACTTCTTGTTCACTTGCACGGCACACCAAGCACTCGCATTAGGGCGCTTCAAGACTCACGATCAACTACTGCTCTTGCACCAATCGTGGGAGCCATATATATATATATATTATGCACCGAGTAAAGAAGTCCATTGTTGCTTAGTCAAAGGAGTCCACGCCGACTGGGATTAGGAAACAAAGTCCATAATAGTGACTTTCCTTTTCTGACACAATCAGACTTCCCCAACTTTGACTTCAATGTAGAAACCAATTCGCGCGTATATTTTCTTTCTTTCTTCGTGGATTTCAACTTGCCAAAGAATAGTTATCGTATTTTGTTATGCTCGATTTCGGACGTCCTCAAAATATCCAATTCAGAATATTCAGATTTTTGTTTCGAGCTTAAACTCGAGATATATTTTCAACAATCTTTATCTTGGCTCGACATTTGAGCCAAGTTACAATCGCTTTGATAGAAATTCGAATTTCGCTACTGCTCTACCATAGCCCCCAATGGGCTCAGCCGCCACAGACGTCTTTCAAGTCCAAGACTCACTTGAACTTTGCCATAATCGTGGACTTAATCAGAACACCAACTTCACATGCACTTTTAATTGCTCCACAAGGATTTTCCGACATAATCTCCTCAACTGCAGATAAAGCAAAACCATCATTAAATCAATATCTGTTCGGAGATCAAATACGCACATTGTCAAATTCAGTAGTTACAGCAACCATTGGCTCAATAGGCTCCACCTCGCTATAAGCACCATCTATATCGATTACTTCGCTAGTACCCGCTACCTCAGGAGTTTTTTATTGCAACTCCACCTCAAACTGAACACCGTTCAGATTCGTATGAACACTGCTATAAACACTCCTATCCAGAAGTATTAGAGACTCATCAAATGTAACTTCTCTGCTGATAATAGGTGAATTCAATTCTGGGCATCACAACTTATAACCCCGCTCACCTTGTGCATAACCTAAGAACATGCACTTCATTGCCCTTCTATTGAGCTTACCATCACTAACTTGAACATAACATGAGCAACCAAATATTCTAAGAACAGAATAATCAGCAACGTTACCTAACCACACTTCTTCGGGGAGTCCAACATCCAATCGCAGTCGATAGGGATCTATTCAACAGGTAGCTCGCCGTACTAAGCGCATCCGCCGAGAATCTTCTATCCATACCAACACTAGAGAGCATTTTATGGGCCATCTCTAGTAATGTTTTGCTCATCAACTCTACAACTTGTTGTGGTTCATTGGCATTAGTGCGATATTTCACTATGCCTTCCTTCATGTAGAATTCGTTTAATAGTTTCAAGTAAAACTTTATACTACTGTCAGTTCGCACCTACTTGATCGTTTTACCAGCCTCCTTTTCAATCAAAGCTTCCAACTACATGATCTTGACAATAGTATCAAACTTGTGCCTTAGCACAAACACCCACGTCTTTCTCGAGTAGTCATCAACAATTGTTAGCATAAATCTAGCACTATTCCTTGAAGGAAATCGCGACAACCTGCGAACATTCAAGTGAATCAATTCTACAATTTCTGTGGTTTCTCTGATAACTGTACTGAACTGCACTTTTCGCCATTGATCTAAATCACAACACCTACATACATTCAGTTTGTTAGTCACATAACCACATAGTAAATTGCTTTCACTTAAATCATTCAGGCTTCTCTCGCTAATGTGCCCCAAACGCCTATGCCACAATTTAGACTCTCGAACCAATGCATTCGACATCTTTGCAGTGAATTCCGTCATTGTCTTACCTTGAAGCTCATATAGGCCATTTATGCTTGATTCCTTTCATTATTACCAAGGCACCTCGAACAATTTTCAAAATTCGACATTCTGAAGAATATCGACACTGAATTGAATCTAGAGCACTCAAAGAAATCAGATTTTTCTTCAACTCTTGAACATGCCTCACTCCAGTCAATGTTCTCACGATACCATCATGCATTCTGATTCTAACATCACCAATACCTATAACATTGCATTCAGTGTTGTTCCCCAACTGCACTTTACTATTATCCGTGCACTGATAAGTAGTAAACCAGTTCCTGTTTGGTATAACGTGAAAAGAACAACCAAAATCCATAATCCATCCACCAAACGGTGAATAATCAATGACAGACAAGACAAAATCAGCACTATTCGAATTACCATCAGCTATAATTGCAACATCATCCGCAAGATCAACTCTAATTCCCTTACCCTTCTCATTTTTCAGCTTAAAGCAATCCCTTTTAAGATACCCCCTCTTGCCACAGCTTCAACATACGACACCACTAGTCCTAGACTTTTCGACTATTCGAGTTCATACTACTCATGTTAATACGTATACTAGTTCTTCCTCTATTTTCACCTATTAAAGCAGCGGATATATATTCGTTAGATTCTCTTCTACGGATATCCTCACTTAGAATTAAATCTCGAACACTATCAAATGTCAAACTTGTTGACCTAGAGGAATTACTAACAATAGTAACAGTAGTATTCCAACTATCAGGCAATGAAGATAATAGAATCAAAGCATGTACCTCATATTCAAAGTTAATCTCAACTGAACTCAATTGACTAACGATCACATTGAATTCATTAATGTGATCTGCAACTGACGCACCTTCGCTCATCTTCAAATTAAATAGACATCTCATCAAATAGACTTTGTTGATCACAGAGGGCTTCTCGTACATGTCCGATAGGACTTTCATCAAACCTACAGTGGTCTTCTCATTCACTATGTTAAACGCGACGTTATGAGCCAACGTCAGCCAAATAACACACAAAGCTTGTCTATCTAGCAATTCCTAATCAGCTTGCTTCATCGTCTCAGGCTTCTCTCCAGACAGGGGCAAGTGCAATTTCATCTGATATAGATGATTCTCAATCTGCATCTTCCAAAACCCAAAATCTTTCCCATCAAATCTGTCGATTCTCACTTTTCCTTCTTCTGTCGTCATTTATTCGCTTCAACTCAGCCAAGTCTAGCTTCGATATCAATTGTTGCGGAAGTTAAGCGATCGAATAATAAAATTAACAGAACAAGAAAATAAATTGAACACCGGATTTACGTGGTTCGATCGTAGTGACTTACATCCACGGGAAGAGCAGCACGAAAATGCACTATAGATCAAGCGATATAATGGAGATTACAACCACACTTGAGTCACTCAAATACTCTTGGTATTTCCTAAACCCCAATTACACCCAATAATTCACACAGTGTTTAGCCACACAATTACTCACGAAATAATCTCTCAATCTCGCGAAGGAATTATACATAAATCTTATCACAAGATTTAATCGCATGAACACTAATCCTTCTTGGATATAATTCACGAACGAGAATCCACGGAAATACCCACCACCAAGCACTCACGAACGCGGCGCTTCCTTCTTCATGCACAATAACAGTGCTTCTTGTTCACTTGCATGGCACACCAAGCACTCGCATTAGGGCACTTCAAGACTCACGATCAACTACTGCTCCTGTACCAATCGTGGGAGCCATATATATATATATATATATGCTCAGAGTAAAGAAGTCCATTGTTGCTTAGTCAAAGGAGTACATGCCGACTGGGATTATGAAACAAAGTCTAGAATAGTGACTTTCCTTTTCTGACACAATCAGACTTCTCCAACTTTGACTTCAATATAGAAACCAATTTGTGCGTATATTTTCTTTCTTTCTTCGCGAACTTCAACTTGCCAAAGAACAGTTATCGTATTTTGTTAGCCTTGATTTCGGACATCCGCAAAATATCCAATTCAAAATATTTAGATTTTCGTTTCACGCTCAAACTCGAGATATATTTTCAACGCCAATTAGTGAAATTTGGATTGTAGCATATAAAAGATGACATGTGCTCCACTTTTGGTCTTCACCTCGATTATCTTCACTCTTGACATTAGCTAGTTATGACGAAATCTATCTAATATATTTCCTGCTATAAAGGAAATTTGCAGTATGTTAGTTCATATAATTTTTTCTTGTCAACAATTGAAAAATCTCACCTGCTTGTCTTGTACGTTTGTCTTATTTAGCTTTATATACTTCATCTATAGGGCAAAGGGTCATTATTAACTTCTTTATCCTGAGTTCCAAACAAGATGACAAACAATTAAATAGATTCTTTTTTTTTTTTTAAAGATTAAGCATTTCTCAATTTTTATATCATCCCGTTGGACTTATGTCAAGAAGACCAATATATCATAGCCGCATATTGCTCGCATAATGTGTTAAACATTAAAAGGACATTTTTTTGGGGAAATTCGATTGCTGACGAAGATAAAGCAGTAGTTTTATGGCTCTTTAATGCTTTGATGCATGATGATCGTCACTATTCTTAAGGTATTATTTGCCCTCACTATTATTGCTACCGAGTTTAAAATAAATGTACCTCTAAGATATGCACCAAAGCCAACGAGAAACGAATTCAACAATTACTCAATTTCTCTCTTAAAATTTTACCTTTGAATGTGTTGTGAAACTTGTGTGTCAAAAGTGAAGAAGAGAGAATGTTGTGTAGAATAGAGAGTTGTTATGAACTGTTATTTTTGAACAATTGTGATGAACAATATATCATTTGGTCTTATTTACATACAATCAATTAACACATCTCATGTGATTAGGTACCTTATTCCTATCATCACCAATTTTCATGATCAACCATCACCACTTTTCATAATCAACAATCACTTTTTTTCATGTCAACAATCACTTCTTTTCATGTCCAACAATTGCCTCTTTTTATGTCCAATGATCACTTCTTTTCAAGATAACAAACTATTTCAACACATCTTCCCTAGTCAATTAAGTTATAGTTTCAAACTATCGGATTGTTTTTCTATTTTGCTCCATCACTATGTGAGGGGCATATTACCCCTAATGTGAATGTACTTGCCATTTTCTATACGACGGGATGGAAGATGCGACTCTCATCGCAACAAAATAATTATAATACCAAGTCATGAAAGTAATGAGAACTTTATTCCAGAGAAAAAACTTACAAGTATGGCAAAAAATATATCTTAGCCCTAGCCTCCCAAGGATTTATTGAATAAACGAAAAGTCTATCGTAGCCCTAGGCCCAAGGGTTTATTCAAGAACAAAATAATCATATGGAAATTCAATAAAGCAAAGACAAAGGTCAAATACTTCCCAACTTCAAACTACAAATCCAGCAACTATATGCGAGAAAAATCGCTAGTCCTCGACCATAATCACATCGGTGCATTGGCATGTCCATGAGGCGACCTCACATGGCGAAGCTGTCTCTTTTGGGAGAGTAGTTTAGCAAACCTGCAACATATATCAAACGAAGTTACATTAGTCAAACCAACCTAAAATTTTCAAAAGCGATAAATCATAAAATATTCATCGCAAAATTAAACATTCGTGATTTCTAATGCATATACCTTATCAAAGCCTCTTCATTGGTCTCTTGGCTGGATGTGGGTTCGCACATCCCGGTCTCCAAATTAACCCTAGAGACCGGCTTCTTCAACAATGCCTCACCAGTTTTGACCAGGTCGTTTAGGTTCTTTTTCGTGGCCACATCCATTGATGATAAAACACCACTCAATGTATCATCCTGAAAAATCAAGCCATAAAGAGGCAATGCTCAGCACAAAACAGGCCTATGTGTGACGACATTTTGTGGAAATAATCTTCGTCCGGGAATCTTTCGCGCGAATATCTGTAGATATTAGATATATCTGTATCCTAAGATAATTGTCGTGAAGTTGTAGGGCTTGAAACACAGCGGAGAGATGGTAGTCGACCATGTCTGCGCTGGCTTGACTGAAGACGTCGAACAATGGCGAACCGCTGCTGGTCAACCAACCCAGCACTCCCCACTTGGCTGCTTCATGTGCAGTGTATTTCCCCTCAGCCTTCCTTGTTCCGGTCCCGAGGGAGATCACCAAGAACGTCCGGTAATCCATTGGCTTTATAGGGAAGAAGTCTGAACTTCCTCCAATAATTGCCTTGGTCACCTCTCCCATCGCAACCAATGTCTACACAATGGGTATATCACATATAATTAGTTATTGTCAAACGTTATTTCAAAACAAACTCTCAATATTCAAATACGATGTCACGGGAGGAAATTCATGTTTAAGATTTCATGTACAAGGAGGCCAATATGATTATATTACCGGATTATTTGCGGCTACGCCACCATCGATGAGGTTAAATTCTCTCACTTTGCCTGTGGAATCCTTGGTTTCAAACTGATGGGCCGGGAGATAAGTTGGTGCGGCCGAGGTTGAAATGCATATGTCCGAGAGCAAGGCATCCATGCTTGGATCTTTTTTCACCTGGCGACAATTTGATGAGAATAATGTTGATAATCCTTGGAAGAGTTTATTGTCTACATATCCTCAAAACCCTAGAGCTATTCTTAAATTTCAAGAAGATGATGAAGAGATGAATGACCTGATAGCTAGAGAAAATGGTTGGCTGAAGGCTCTTGATGTCGAACGTCGGTATCACGACGTTTGTCAATGTTTGGTGCAATCTTTTGTCTCCAATCTCCTCCCTCACGATATTGTGAAGGCATTTTCCATCGTATTTGGGTCCCGCCATGGCTTTGATCATCTTCGTAACCGGTGTGAAAGGGCAACTGCAAAGTTTTAGGGACATTTATTAATTTCGATAAGTTAAGAGATAATCAAACCAAAATAGAGATTAGCAACTCCTTTATGTATTTTCTTACCTGTCTTGGGGAAAGAATTTAGGGCAGTGATTGAGGAAGAAGTCTTTGATGTCTTTTGCGGCAAATACAGGGCGGTTGTTTTCATTGGGAGTGGTTAGCATGGCAGTAACGAGGCCGCCGGTGCTTGTTCCAGAAATAACGTCGAAGTAGTCCGCGATTCTTGCGTCTTCGCCATCTAGTTTCTGCAAAATTCGTAAAACATATTTAGATCGAGATTGGTGTATCAAATGTAAGTTACATAAAGATTGGTTGCGTGTATTTTATATATATACAGAAAACAGTTTTGTCCTTTTAAAGATTGCTTAGGACATGCATGCATAAAACCTTTTACATGCACACATGCATTACGAGAACTACATGCCAATCGTCTAGGTTTACATAAATCTAATGAAAATTGTTTTGCTTACTAAAATTGATATATATATATATATATATATATATATATATATATATTTATGTTAACAAAATCTCTATGCACAAATTTGTAAAGGCTGTGAAGAATGCTAATATGCTAACAAGATCGGTGAAATATATTGATTACAGATGAGACAAAAGGTCATATACAGTGTGCTCACCTGAAGCTCCGACTCTAAAAAATTAAGAATGGCTCCAGGGATAAGCCCTCTTATCCCACCACCATCGATGCTCAGAATGGTGATCGAATTTCCATAAGTTGGAGGCTGAAGGGGTAAACTTGTTGCTCTTTCCATTTGCAAGTCAGGTTGAATGAAACGGAAGGAAAGAAAGTACTAACAAGTTTGTGATCTTGGTGCCTATGAGAGTTGTCAGAGAGTGGGAAAAGAGGAAATGTTTTGAACAAGTGTATCAAGTTTGGAGAAAGAGCTAGTTTGCGTGATGGCTTTACAATGCATGAGCCATGCATATTTAGTCCCTCATTCGCCCACCTTTTTCACTGTGTTTCACGAAACGCTACGATTCAAAGTGGACTGGAATCGTATGAAGTTGCTCGGAATTGGTTTAGTTGGACCCTACATTCTTCATGCACGAAGATCATGTTGAAAAGTCCAAATTCAAAGGGCTTCGTCAACATTGTAATTGAATGGCTTTCGGTGAGTATCGCAATTAGGTCTTTTTTTTTTTCAGTCTTCGGTCACCAATGCATTCACGGAATTTCTGGTGAGAGTTTTAGGAGACTCGTAGGTTTGAACACGGCTTGAGAGTGAACTTGTACTTGGCCATGATAGTGACTAGCGACCGACCAGTCATGTGTCATATACCAAGGGCTTAATTTAGATTAATTTTTTTAAACTATCTAAACAACTTGCTATCCGGGTTAGCTTTGTCTTCACCACAAGATTAAATGGACGTTCCATGCACAAAGTTTGGTGCATTGCTCAATTGGACCACATGGTAAGACAATTCTAACTATAGTTTTGATTTAATCAAAGGTTCGCAAAAGGCGATGAATCCGAGGTGGTTTCGATTTGGCCCCAGACCATTAATGAATCCAGTTCACCCATTTGAATTGGGAAACCATCGGAGATCGATTGATGAAGGCGGCTTTGAAATGGTTTGTCATGGAAATTTCAAGAGATGAGAAATGGTCAGAGCCAATCAAATTGCGAGCCAAGATCTCAATTTTCCGTAAACATTAAAGATGAGAGGAAAATCACATGGGTCCTTCTTATGCATTTGAATGCTCGGGAAGAAGATGCACTGATTTTTATTTTCGATAAGTTTGTCCCCATTTCCTGATAATAACTACTTTGGCATATTGTAGTAATAACCATTAAATTACGACTTGCAGCTTATCGGCCAAAATATGTCAAGGCAAAAAAGATGAAACTATTCAAAACAATATGCCGGTATTCTTCTTTCTAGAAAATCCGTAACACATTTCTTACAAGTACTTAAGGACGGTTATCTGTAATTACTATTTACAGTTTGTATAATCATGTGAACATAATAAACTTTCTAAGACACATAAAATTAATCTGCAGTGCGCAATAGCTGATAGCTAGTTTTCTTTTTAATATGGACCTCCAGATTAGGTGGATGAATGAACAACCTATACACGAATTACTTCCCTATAATTATGGACACAGTACGATGCGAGACAAAGCCCACCGTGGGACCTAAACTTCAATGGAAACCCTATTTGATCCTCTCTTGTTATGACTTGAAAGGACGAGGAGAAACTTAGAAATACTAATTCCTCTTCAAAATTTGTTATTTCCTAACTCCGAAGCACACGGAATTAATCTTGTTTAGAGCAGTAGTCTTGATGGTGTAAAAAAGTATACAATATCTAAAGTCACTGACTGTACTTGTAATATGTATGAGTAATGCTTTACAAATAATATATAACCCATTGGTTAAATATTTTCACTGATTGGAGAAGTAATAACAATATGAATGATTTTGGCTATATAAGTATCCCACTTAATCACTTAGTTGGATGACTTCTTCGATTCGTCATGTATAGCATTCATCTAACTTTGTTTCATCATTTCGTTGGGACGGAGGACTTTTCTCGATCTAGAACTCTAGAAAAGGCAAGTCGATCACTTAGGTGGAAACTAAAGGATCAATCCATAGGTTCTAGGGTTTGTAAGATCATTCCTCGCACTTTGGGAAAGCCGACTCTTCAGAACGATCTTCCCCAGCTAAAGACAATGTTTTGAACAACAAACTTCCCTTCATGTCTCCATGAATTTCTTCAACTTGGTAAGTATTACTTCGACAAAACAGAATTTTCTCACAATGCTTTTTGTCGTTTTAAGTTCTGCCTTTGTTTCGTTAGGTACAGTAGATAATCTTTTCCTTTTTTTGTAGAGTAATGTTAACGGTGAAAACCGTAATATGGGAAAGATTGTCAAACTATCCGTAAGATCGTGCAACTTTACTCCAGCACATAAATTCACAAAAAATAGCCGTAAAAACTTAAATTTGGGCAAGAATTTGTAAAGTTTGGCCTAGATACCTTTAGCCCAAAACTCCAAATAAGACTTAGGATAAGAAAGAATGAGTTTTGTCACGATTTGAAATCCTAAATCCGTTAGCCTGATTGATGTGAAAATCCATTACAGAACCATGACATAGTTGAAGCTTGTTGCAATGAAGTTATCTAGTTGTAGGCCTACTTGTAGTTCTTATAAGGTTTTTGCTTAATTTAATTATAACTTACAACAAGAGGAATAATATTTTTAGCATTTATAATAGTTTGCAACATCTTATTTTTACGATTCATCATACAAATTCATTAGCGATCGTAACTAAATAGAGTTCAGCCTTACCGGTGGCTAACTTGGTAGGGGTCAAGATATTGTCAAGATATTGCCTCGTGTTTGGGGTTATAGAGATAATGCCACAATGGTAAACTCTTCTAGGTGGAGAGTACGGGTGACATGGTTCCAAAAAAGAACCTGAAACTAGAGAATCGGATATATGGGAACCTAGATTTCAAGTTACAAGGTATACTGGGTAGGTTCCAAGTTCCAAAACTTAACACTTCACGATCTCTTTGAACGTGATTCTTCCTTCGATATACCCGTGACAGTGATGAGATGAAGAAGTCCACTTTGCACCTCTATTTCACTCTCTGCTTCCGCATACTCCCGGTAAAGATTTAGAGATGGATGTGATATACTGTAAAGGATGAGGTGATAATGATGATGGGAGTAGATGATGGGTAAAGTATGTCACATATTGAAGGTGGTGATGATGATGGAAGGAGTGATCATCATGTTGCTCAGAGAAGATGCTGTGATCCCTCTCCTCCTCATATTCTACCGATTCTTGTCGTGTATGACAGTGACCAATTAAGAGGGCATGGCACGGAGATGATGGATGAAGGGGAGAGCCTATGGATGATGGATGAAGTGGAAGAGATGCCCCAGAGAAATTATGTGTTTGTGATGAAGGTGAGATTTCATGAATTTCAGGGGAAATCTCATGAATGAACTCCCCCTCCTAAGTGTGCGTCCGTCTCCTTTTATAGCAAAAAATCTTCTACGTATCATTGGAAAGTCTGGATCCATGGAGCCGATTGATGATTCTCGGAGAATTGCTGAATTTTGGCTTTGATTTGTCACCGAGAATTGACTCTGAATCTCTCTAATTCACTTCCAAATTAACACTCGCAATCTTTTGGTTTCCTTTTTTGCTTCTACTCATATTGCCTTGAATGTGTCCACATGCACTCGCCATCAGCCTGCTCATTCCATGAGTTTTACTTTCTTGCCAATAATCCATTGATTCCTCCCAATCAGATTCATATTCTTGCCCTCTCTTTTTATTGTTTCCTTCAAAAATTGGGAAAAGTGTCAAAAAAGTTATAAACCTTTTATATTGGTACCAATTTAGTCCTAAACCTTTTTTTTGTGCCAATTCAGTCCTAAACAATTTTTTTTGTGTCGATTTAGTCCTAAACCTTTTACATTGATACCAATTCAATCATAAATCTTTTGCAATAATGCCAATTCAGTCCTTCGACACATGTATAACTATTAACTGGAAGAACTGAATCGGTACCAATGCAAAAAGTTTATGACTAAATTGGCACCAAAAAAAGGTTTAAGACTAAATTGACACAAATGCAAAAGGTTTAAGACTGAATTGGCCAAAAAAAAGGTTTTTGACTTTTTTGACACTTCTCCCAAATTTAAGAGGAAAGAGGGCAAGAATATGAATATGATTGGGAGGAATCAATGGACTATTGTCAAGAGATTAATACTCATGGAATGCGCAGGCTGATGGCAAGTGCATCTGGACACATTCAAGGCAATTCTCTCCGAAAATTTGTTTGCTTTCTACATCTCTCCAATCTTGCCCGAAAATTTAAGATCTTGGAGATGCCATCATGGAGGAATCGGTGGAAAGTGAAAATCAAGAAAGTCAATTCCATGGTCTTGATTTCCCCCCATCATATTTGTTTCCTTTTTGCTCAAATTTACTCACCATCCATGACCAGCTTGATAATTTCACTCCAGAAAAGGGGAACAAGCGGACTGGGTCTTGAAAGTTTAAACATATTGGGCCGATTACAATACAATCCTTGATTGAGCCAATTCGAATGTCAATCATGACCGGACCAACTCGAATGCAATTTACATGGATCTAATGCCTATAATACAAATGTGAACTAATGTTAATGATATTTTTGTTTAGGGATCGGTGTCGATCCTGATCCCAATTTTCTTATGCAACAAACAACTAAGTGGGAAAATCAAATTTTAAGTATCAACAGGACCTATTAGGAAAAATATTCGTAATACTTATAATGCAAATGCAGATTATGTGAATGATATTTTGTTTAGGAGTCAGAGACAACTCCTGGTTTTTTATGCGATAAATGATTAGCTATGATGGCCAAAATTTAGCTATCAACAAGGATAATGATAATTTATCAAAGTTTAATGCAAATCAAAAGGAAAATTATATAATTTGCAAATTTATTGTAACTAATAATACATGAATAAACATTTTTTACGGATCTCTTGTATTGGGTATAAGTTAGATGCATCAGTTGTATTGTCCATGTCATGCTCGTTGCCGAAGACCGCGTTGGCTGGCTTCGGTCGGACGTAATGCCAAGAGAACTCATTAGACAATTGGTGATTAATCTTCAAAAATTGAATTTTCGATCTTGATCATATAGTGGCTCGCGCACTTATACAAATGAAAGAGTTTCACAGTGGGATGCAGAGTAAAACGTAAAAAAAAAAAAAAATTGGCCTAGGTTTTCGATCTTGAACATTCGTTGGGGATTTCAGATGGGTAACGTAAGGGAATTTGCAGAAAATAAAAGAATTGTTGGCCTTGTATAGGCCATGCCATACTAACCCATCATCCTCCGACTCTAATTCTATATTGAAATTGAATTCGTAATTTTCTTAACTAAAAGAAAACTATTATTAATACAAAAAATGTTAGTTAACTTTTGACATGTTTAAAAGGAATGCTCTAAGTATTTACCAGGAGTTCTTTTTGTAGCCACTGCAGACAACCAATGATCACTATGGTCGGCTCGCTTCGCCCTGACCGTCCAAATGTGTAATCTAGTCTCTATCACACAGTTAAACGAGACTATGGGCTGTTTAAATCATGTTACAACATTATCAAGCAAGGTACAATGTTTATATCCATAGATATTCATGAATACATTGTGATTACTTTTTATTTAATACTTTTCAGGTTTTCAATTTGAGCCTTTCTTATTTACAACAATTTAAGCTTGGTTTTTCCTTTTTCAAACAGACCAATGTTATTTTTTGTCGCAAAAAAACCAAATCTCTAACTGTCCACTTTCTTTTCCATAGGGCAATATCTTATGTCCTTTAATATTACCGTGTGAGGTATTGGATTTAATTGAGGGTTGGGAAATAGTGAAAGTGTTTTATTGACTCGAGTGTGATTGTAATATCTATTGCATTGCTTGATATATAGTGAAATCCTATGTTACTCTCTTCATAGAGTAGGTTACGTCTACCAAATCACGGTGTTCGATTTATTTCTTTGCTATGTTTATCATTGCTCAATCCTTTCTTTTTTGCAACATAGCCGGCCATAGGATAAGGTAAATGAGATTTTTATTGATGACTCTATTGTGTTTTGCAAGCTCATACTAGCAATATAATACATACAAAACACTAAGCAGGAAGAATTAGATTAAAAGGTTACATCAAAAGCAGCAACTTGGCGCTTGGAATTTATGTAGGAATAATGGAAAGAATGAAAATAATCAAAGAATGAATGACTTGTCCCCTAATAATCAATATACACAATTTGCAGTAGGCTGTTTGTATAAATTGTAACATTCGATGACTACGATCGTTGCCAATTTATGGAATTAGATCCATGAGGTGACCTCACAAGACGAAGTTGTCTCTCATTTGAGAGTAGCTTTGCAAACCTGAGAGAAAACAAGCTATTGCGTTTAGTAACCCGAACTATGCACGTAACCCTCAAACTTCTTAACTACATCAGAACTAAAATACCTTTTAAGAGCCTCTTCATTAGTCTCTGGATTACAGGCCTCGTATCCGCCAATCTCCATGTTCAAAACCAGCTTCTTCAACAACGCTTCACCGGTTCTGACTAAGTCGTTCAAATTTTTCTTTGCTGCAATGTCCACTGAAGCTACTGCACCGCTTAACGTATCATCCTAATTCCATTTACAGGCTAAAGTTAGCATGCCGTCTTTATCTAGCTAGAAAATTATTTATTGATCACTTCAACGCTGATGTTTTGAAATGATATAAGATGGCAACAAATCAGACAATTGAAAATGACAATATATATACCTGAATCCTGAGATAGTTGGAGTCAAGATGTAAGGCTTGGAAGACCGCAGAGAGGTGGAAGTCGACCATATCTGCGCTCGCTTGCATGAACACATCAATCAATGGGCTTCCCCAGTTGCTGCTTAACCAGCCCAACACTCCCCATTTGGCCGCTTCACCTGCATTATACTTCCCCTCAACTTTTGCTGAACCGGTCCCGAGCGATATCACAAGAAACCTTTTATAGTCCATTGGCTTTATAGGGAAGAAATCTGAGCTTCCTCCCGTGATCACCTTCGTCACTTCTTCCATTGCGAACAATGTCTGTACGGTGAATGATGTAGAGTTAGATATTATAGAATTACGTTTTGTCAGGTCAGGTCTGTTAGAAAATAGATTTTTTTTCATACCGGATTGTTTGCAGCCACGCAGCCATCTATGAGGTTGAAGTCTCTCGCTTTTCCTGTGGAGTCCTGGGTTTCAAAACAATGAGCTAGCAGATAAGCTGGTCCTGCAGAGGTTGAGATGCATATGTCTGAGAGCAAGGCATTAATGCTTGGCTTTTTATTCACCTGGTAATGATCAATTACCCCAAAAGAGAATATGTTCAGCGATTTTTCTGTGTATCATTATTCAGGCAATATCAAAGTAAAGAAGTAATTATTCCAAGGAGTTGAAAAGGACGAACCTCATAGCCAGAAAAGATGGTCGGCTGAAGATGCTTGATATCGAATGTCGGGATCACAACATTTGTCAATGTTTGGTGCAATCTTATGTTACCAAGTTTCTCTTTGATGAGTTTATGAAGGTATTTTCCATCATATTTTGGACCAGTCACCGCTTTGATCATGTTCGTAGCAGGAGCAAACGGGCAACTGCAGTTTCAAGGATAAAGCGATATTACGTTAGTACACAGCCATCTGAGAAAAAATAATGCACCAATATGGCCTTGAGAAATAATGAGTTAGCTTGGCCAACCTGTCTTGAGGGAAGATCTTAGGGCAATTGTTAACGTAGAAATCCTTAATATCTTTTGCGGCGAATAAGGGACGGTTGTTCATGTTGGGGCTAGTTAACATGGCGGTGACAAGACCACCTGTGCTTGTTCCTGCAATAACATCGAAGTAATCTGCGAGTCTTGCATCTTCACCATCTAGTTTCTGCAATAGTCCACAAAATATGGTTTTGGTCAAGACATCAGAAGTTGCGAGGAGCATGCATGGATAAAGCCTTGTACTTCATTATAACTTGTTCTTCATGCATTAAAAAGACGATTAATACCACCAAAAACCCTAAACTGGTACATGTTTGACAATTTTACCTCGAACTTTTTTTTACCACCAATAACCATAAACTGGTACACCTGTGACAATTTTACCCCAAACTTTTTTTTTACCACCAAAAACCCCAAACCGGTACATGTGACATTCCGAAATTTCCACCAATTGGAATTTATTGAATAATTGAGTTTTATGAGATGTGCTCGCAGTAAATTCTCGTCCGGAACTGATCATTCCTGGGAATGCTAACCATGAAGGAAAGGCTATTAGGGGGAATTAAATTCGCGCGGCTAAAGGAAATTCGATCGTGAATGGATTTTGACCATTAAATCGCGTAAGTGATATTTTGAGCCACTGTTGGCCGATCCAAGGATAGTTAGGGGTCAGTTCGTCATTATCCTAGTAGTGGATCGCGGGTGATTCCGTTGGTCCACGAAACGACTTGACGAATGATTCTGAAATTATACCGAACGATCGTACCCTTCGGATCAAGTGATTGATCTTCGCGATTTTAATGACAACCGAGGTCGTCACGTACCGAACGGACTTGCACGTGACTCGATTCAGTATCAGTCATGAGTCGATTCAGCGAATTTCCCTACCAAGCCGCCCGTTAGCTCGAGAAACGCTCGAGTTGCGTTTAATAGAATTTAATTATTGGATTTTTACCCAAATTGAACACCGGAAAATTAGGAAGTCACGCCGTAACATTAGGACGACGTTGCACGTGGCACGTGTGAATTTTTAGTGTGCTCAATTCCTTCGGAAAAATTTGATTTGAGCAAGAAACGAAGAATTGGACCATTTTACCCTTGGAATTTAATAAAGGGTTAGTTGTGTGAGAGAAGGGCATTTTGGTAAATTGCAAAAAAGTGGTCAAAATTGATATTTAAACCCTTGACCCCCTTTCTCTCTCTTCCCTCTCTTCTTTCTCCTCCCCTCCCCGTGAGATTTTCCCCCTCCTCCGTGAGTTCTCTCCCTCTCTCTTTCTCTCTCGCCGGACGGATCGCCGTCGCCGCCGCGCCACGCCGCCGGTCACCACCTCACGCCGCCCTCACACCGACCACCACCCCACCGTGACTCTCTCCCTCTCTTTCTCTCTCTTGGCCTTGAGGCCTTCGGCCACGCGCAAGCCACGCCATCGCCGCCCAAGTCGATCGCCGCCACCCGGAAGTTGTACGTCATCGCCGTTGTCCCCGATTAAAGGCCGCCGCTTTCCGTTCTAGCCGAGGAAGTCTAGAACGTGGGTAAGTCGCGCCTAAACCTAATTTAGGACTTCGGGTATCGACGGTTGATTTTGGACAAAATCAGTATGGAATTAGGTGCGGAATTACATGAATAGGGGATGGAAATTTTATGGCGGGCCTTAGGAATTAATTCGGGTAATATTTATTTGAAATTTAGAAAATGGGGGCTACGAATTTACTGTTCATATGCTGCGAAACACTGTTCATTGGCTGTGGATTACTGTTCACCGAGCTGTGATGGTCCGATTGGGACGCAAGTTGAATTTTTGGAACCTAGATATTATGGCAAGAAAGTTCCATGAAGGATCGGAGTTAATCCGACGCCGTTCGGTTGGAGAAAAATGGGAAATATCGTATTGGATGCATATTTAAATTATTAGTAAATTGTGGTAATTAAGTTGAGTATGCTGTGGTGTGCTGTTGGGTATGAGAATGGTACCGTTGAGTCCGGCTCGGAGTTTTATTTAAGTGTCGGAAAGAGTCGGTGGTGTGATTTTGTGGGTTGAGTGCAGAAATTACTGTTCACGAGCTGTGGGAGTACTGTGCATTGTGCTGTGGTGAGTCGTTTGATGTGTGTTCGGTACCGTTAGGTCCGTCTTGGAATTTTATGAAAATCCCGTGAAGGGCTGAAAGTGATTTGAAAACATTTGAACAAAGAAAAATGTTGTTTTATGCGAAAATGTGCTTTTGTGTGAAAATGGTGATGTGGTGAATTGTGGGGTGCAAGTGTGTACGGAATTTGAGGCAATGGCATGAGAAAGTGAGTTGGGATCGGGCCGAGTATCATAAGCTCGGGCAGCGATCACGTAGGTCTGTTGCATTTGGCACAGGCTGAGGCTCGAAAGAGCATGATTGAGTTCGGTCCGAGGCACGATCAGCTCGGGTGAGACCGGGATTGGACCGAGGCATTATAAGCTCAGGTTTCGATCATGTAGGCCTGTCGCATTTGGCGCGGGATGAGGAAAGTGTGAATGTGGGATCGGAACGAGGCGTGTGATGCTCGGGGCGCGATCGAGTGTGAATGTGGGATCGGACCGAGGCGTGTGATGCTCGGGGCGCGATCGAGGGGCCTGAGGCGTGAACGAGTACGCGGGCCAGATGTGGTGAGTGGTCGCAGTGTACCTGAGGCGTGTACGTTTACGCGGGTCACTGGCGAAAAATGAAAAAGAGGAAATGAGAATGGACGGAATAATGGGATAAGAGTGGTACATGCGCGTGTTTACATCTGACATGATTGAGTTTGATTGATGTTGTGCGCATGTTTGAGCCTGACAATATTATTTGTTGTGCCTGCGATGTGATGTTTCAGCGTGTGTGAATATATGTATGTGATTGCGTAATTGCCTGGAGGTACGTGATAGGCTAGGTTGGGTTTATGGGTGAACTTACTGAGAAGTGTTCTCACGGTTGTTTCAACCAACAATTTCAGAACCCCGACAGGACCCATGAATCTTCCACCACCGCCACTAGAACGTTTTGGAGTCCTCAGTGGATGGGACGGTATAAGGGGACTCAGACTCAGAGGACAAGGAATCAGACTCAGAATGGATTTTTGGCGAGCACCATTTTTGGAGTAGTAGTAAACCCAGGTCTTCATCCTTGGAGTATCGGTTTTTGAGAAAGGCGGTGTGCATGTACATGTATGGGACAGTTTATAAATGTAAATATTATGGTATGAGAAGGAAATGAAAAAGATATGTACATTCTCCCTGATTTTTCTTCCCAGTTTTTAATTGTCCGGGTTTAATTGTTGTTATCCGCTGTGGTAGTAAATCTCTGATAGCGTTTTGAGGTCAGCGATATTCCTGGGACGTCGCTTGAATGGACCAGAGGCGGTGTCGCGTGCCGTAGGGGTTCGGGGCGTGACATCCCCGTTTGAATTGGTATCAAAGCAAGGTCAGCTCGATCTAAGATTGGTCGAATTGGAGTGATAAGGAACAGAGATTTGGGGTAGGAATTTAGGGAGACTTTAGTGAGCCCTAGATATACCTAGTGCTACACGTACTCCAGATTGTTTGTTGTGATTGTTTGTGTAAGTCAATTGTTACGTGGTAATTGAATTGCAGGTGCGTCTAGACCCGAGGTAAGTGTTCAGGCTTCTGCGATTGTGATTTTGTGATTGGTAGTGGGGAAATTGATTGTTGAATGAGTTTTCTTGTTAATTCGCTGCTTAGAATCGGATTGAACTAGTCGGTTTAGACCGCTAATTCCTGAGTAGAATTATAGCAGTTAGTAGAGTTGTAGGATCGTGACGATGAGCAGCGAAGGAAGAGGAGTAGGAAGAGTCCCAAGAAGGGGCGCTGGTAGAGGATCCAGGGGTAGAGGACGTGCTCGAGCTAGAGCCGTAGAGGATCTTGGAATGGGTGTTGGAGCGATGGGAAATTTAGGAGTTGATGCTGGAGTAGCAGCAAACCCCGGAATAGAAGTTAGACCTGTTGTGGACCCGAGAATGGAAGCCGTAATGAGAACTTTGGAGCGGATTGGTGATATAATAGAGCGGCAGACTCAGGAGCGAGCTGCTCCGGTTGCCCAAGCCGTCGAGGCTGTTGCTGTTGCTAATGAGAACCAAAGTCAGGGGCAAATGATTGTGAATACACCTATGCATCAGCTGGTAGAGCAGTTTATAATGCTGAAACCCCCTAAGTTTTCTGGGAAAGGTGACCCTGAGACTGCACCTCGTTGGGTAGAGGAATTGGAGAAGGCTTTTGAGGTGCTGGAGTGTAATGATCATGAGAAGGTGACTTTGGCAGTCTATCAGCTGCAGGATAATGCTAATGAATGGTGGAAAGCCACTAGGGATAGGATTTTTCCAGAGGGTACAGCCAAGACTTGGGCTGTTTTTACTGAGAATTTCTATGAAAAATACTTTTCAGCTAGTGCTAGAGAGAGAAAACTCGCGGAATTTATGAGACTCCGCCAAGGTCAGATGACGGTAGACCAGTATGAGGCAGAATTCGCGAGATTGTCTAAGTTCGCGCCGCGAATGGTGGAACATCCTGAGGATAAAGCACGAAGATTTCTGGATGGATTGAGGGCCGATATCCGCAACCAATTGTTATTGGTAAATTTGGGAACGTATGAGCAGATATTTGATAGGGCCCAAATTCTGGAGCGAGATCAGGTGGATAGAGCCGCCGCATCAAGATCGAGATTTGTTCCAAGTTGGAATAATCGTAATCCTGGAAAGAGGCCGATGGTGGATAATAGGCATTTTACTCCACCAGCAAAAAGGAATATTGGGAAGCCAGTTCGGATTGGTAATGGTCCGTGTAGGATTTGTGGAGGTCGACATGGAAACGGGCCATGTCCAAACAGAGGTGGAGCTTGTTTTGGATGTGGAGGATTTGGGCATCACATCAAGAATTGCCCCAATTCCAAGCAGAATAGACCGCCTGCATTGCCGCCACCTCGGAATGGGAATCAGGCTGGAGCGGCCCAGACAGCGAATCTGAATCAGAATAGGCCTCCAACGCAAGGACGAGTGTATGCGATGGCCAGACGAGAGGCTGAGAACGCACCAGGGGTTGTCATAGGTACGATTTCTCTGTGCAACCATGCTGCGTATGCTTTATTTGATCCTGGGGCGTCGCATTCCTTTATATCGAAACAGTTTGTGGAGTTAGTGGGAATAGAACCGCAATTGCTTGATGTTGTGTTATGTGTGACGACTCCCTTGAATGATAAAATGCTGATTTCGTTGGGTTGCCCAAACTGTAAGATCGTGATTGGGGATAAGGAGGAATTGATTGATCTAGCGATTCTAGATATGTACGACTTTGATGTGATAGTAGGGATGGATTGGTTGTCTAAGCAAAGGGCTGTATTGGATTGCAATAGCAAGGTGATCCAATTTAATCCTATTGGACATCCGGAATTTAAATTTGTAGGAAGTCAAGGAGGACCCTCGATTCCGTTGATATCCTCGGTGGAAATGGCAAAATTGTTGAATGAAGGATGTCAAGGATTTTTAGCTGCAGTAATGGATTCGACGGCTGAAGAGCCAAGACTTGAGGATATAGCGGTAGTGTGTGAATATCCAGATGTGTTTCCTCAAGAATTACCGGGATTACCGCCGGAGAGGGAAGTAGAATTTGTGATCGAGTTGGCACCGGGAACTGAGCCAATCTCGAAAGCACCCTATAGGATGTCGTTGTCGGAATTGAAGGAGTTAAAGGTGCAGATGCAAGAGTTGTTAGATAAGGGGTTTATTCATCCTAGTGCGTCTCCGTGGGGAGCACTGGTTTTATTCGTAAGGAAGAAAGATGGATCGCTGAGATTGTGTATAGATTACAAGCAGCTAAATCAGGTGATAGTTAAAAATAAATACCCTTTGCCAAGGATTGACGATTTGTTTGATCAGTTACAAGGAGTTTCGGTGTTTTGAAAAATTTACTTGAGAATGGGGTATCATCAGTTGCGAATTAGGAAGGAGGATATACCGAAGACGGCATTTAGGACGAGATACGGGCATTATGAATTTACAGTGATGCCGTTCGGGTTGACGAACGCCCCTGCTGCCTTTATGGATCTAATGAATCGGGTATTTAAGGAATTCTTAGATCAGTTTGTGATTGTCTTTATCGACGATATATTGGTGTATTCAAAGAGTTCTGAGGAACATGAATTCCATTTGAGAAAGGTTTTGCAAACTTTAAGGGAAAACGCGTTGTATGCTAAGCTTAGTAAATGTGAATTTTGGCTCAGTCGAGTAGCATTTCTAGGGCATGTAATTTCCGGAGAAGGAATTTCTGTGGATCCATCGAAAGTTAAAGCTGTGATGAAGTGGCCTAGACCAACGATAGTAATGGAAGTCCGGAGCTTTCTGGGTTTAGCGGGGTATTATCGTCGTTTTGTAGAAGGATTTTCATCAATAGCAATATCGTTGACGCATTTGTTGAAAAAGGAAACGAAGTTTGAGTGGACAGATAAATGTGAAGGAAGTTTTCAGGAATTGAAGCAGAGGTTGACGACGGCACCGGTATTAACAATTCCATCAGGACCTGGAGGATATGAGATATATAGTGACGCGTCATTAAAGGGATTAGGATGTGTGTTGATGCAACATGGACAAGTGGTAGCCTATGCATCCAGGCAGTTGAGGCCACATGAATTGAATTACCCGATGCACGACTTGGAGCTAGCTGCAATAGTGTTCGCCATGAAGATTTGGCGACATTATTTATGCGGAAAAAGATTTCAGATTTATACTGACCATCAGAGCCTCAAGTATTTGTTTTCGCAAAAAGAGTTGAATATGAGGCAGCGACGTTGGATGGAATTGTTAAAAGATTATGATTGTGATATTCTGTATCACCCTGGAAAGGCAAATCGAGTCGCGGATGCATTGAGCCGGAAATCAAGCATCGCGCGTTTGATGGTCAAGGAGTGGATCCTGTTGGAGAATGTGCGAGATTCCGAGTTCAAGTTGGAAGTAAGTCGAGTCTCGAGCCTGTTAGCGACGTTAAGGATTGAGCCGGAGATCCAGGCTAAAGTTAAAGCTTTGCAGTCTACGGACCCAGAGATACAGAAGGTTATTGAGATGGACGTTACTAAAAGGAAGCCGGATTTTCAGGTATCTGAGGACGGTGTGTTGAAATTTCGTGAAAGGTTATGTGTGCCAGACGATGCGGGAGTTAAGGAAGAAATTTTGTCCGAAGCGCATCGTAGTCAGTACAGTATCCACCCAGGCAGTACTAAAATGTACAGGAATTTGAGGCAATATTATTGGTGGAATGGTATGAAGTCGGATATAGCTAAGCACGTGGCTAAGTGTCTGACGTGTCAGCAGGTGAAAGCGCAACATTGTAAGCCTGGGGGATTATTGCGACCGTTGGAAATCCCAGAGTGGAAATGGGAGCATATAACCATGGATTTTGTGTCGGGATTGCCGAGAAGTCAAAGAGGTCATGATATCATTTGGGTGATTCGACAGATTAACTAAGTCGGCACACTTTTTGGCAGTGCGAAAGGATTTCGCGTTGGAACGGTATGCAGAGTTGTACGTGCAGCAGATAGTTCGCCTTCATGGGGTACCAGTGTCTATAACTTCGGATCGTAATCCTAAATTTACCGCCAATTTTTGGAAAAGTCTACAGACGGCATTGGGATCTAAACTACAGTTCAGTACCGCTTATCACCCTCAGACAGATGGCCAGTCTGAAAGGACAATTCAGACGCTAGAAGATATGCTCAGGGCGTGTGTACTGGATTTTCAGGGTAAATGGGAAGAGCAACTACCCTTAGTGGAGTTCGCTTATAATAATAGTTTCTAGCAGAGCATTGGAATGGCGCCATTTGAAGCGTTATATGGCCGTGCTTGTAGAATGCCCGTGTGTTGGGACGAAGTGGGAGAACGAGCTATAACAGGGCCAGAATTGGTTGAGCAGTCAATTGAAGCAGTTAAGATCATTCGTGAAAGGCTGAAGACAGCGCAGAGCCGCCAAAAGAGTTATGCAGACAAAAGGCGGAGACCTCTAGAATTCCAAGTAGGAGATCACGTATTTTTAAAGGTGTCACCCATGCGAGGATTGTCCCGATTCGGGAAGAAAGGGAAATTGAGTCCAAGGTATGTGGGACCCTTTGAGGTATTGGAACGAATTGGAGACTTGGCGTATCACCTGGCGTTACCGCCAAATTTGTCGCAAGTGCACAACGTGTTCCACGTATCAATGTTAAGGAAGTACGAACCGGACCCTGCGCACGTACTGAACTATGAAGAGATAGAAGTGGATGATAAGGTATCGTACGTCGAGAGACCGATCAAGATTGAGGACCGGAAGGAACGGGTTTTGAGGAATAAAACAATCCCGATGGTCAAAATTATCTGGGAACACCACGGAACTGAAGGCGCAACCTGGGAGAGCGAAGAAATGATGCAACGTCAGCACCCCCAGTTGTTTGAGTAGCAGTAAGGATTGTAATTTTGAGTATTAGTGAGATTGTAAATTTCGAGAACGAAATTTCATAAGGGGGGAAGATTGTGACATTCCGAAATTTCCACCAATCGGAATTTATTGAATAATTGAGTTTTATGAGATGTGCTCGCAGTAAATTCTCGCCCGGAACTGATCATTCCTGGGAATGCTAACTATTAGGGAAAGGCTATTAGGGGGAATTAAATTCGCGCGGCTAAAGGAAATTCGATCGTGAATGGATTTCGACCATTAAATCGCGTAAGTGATATTTTGAGCCACTGTTGGCCGATCCAAGGATAGTTAGGGGTCAGTTCGCCACTGTCCTAGTAGTGAATCGTGGGTGATTCCGTTGGTCCACGAAACGACTTGACGAATGATTCTGAAATTATACCGAACGATCGTACCCCTCGGATCAAGTGATTGATCTTCGCGATTTTAATGACAACCGAGGTCGTCATGTACCGAACGGACTTGCATGTGACTCGATTCAGTATCAGTCATGAGTCGATTCAGCGAATTTCCGTAGCAAGCCGCCCGTTAGCTCGAGAAACGCTCGAGTTGCGTTTAATAGAATTTAATTATTGGATTTTTACCCAAATTGGACACCGGAAAATTAGGAAGTCACGCCGGAACATTAGGACGACGTTGCACGTGGCACGTGTGAATTTTTAGTGTGCTCAATTCCTTCGGAAAAATTTGATTTGAGCAAGAAACGGAGAATTGGACCATTTTACCCTTGGGATTTAATAAAGGGTTAGTTGTGTGAGAGAAGGGCATTTTGGTAAATTGCCAAAAAGTGGTCAAAATTGATATTTAAACCCTTGACCCCCTTTCTCTCTCTTCCCTCTCTTCTTTCTCCTCCCCTCCCCGTGAGATTTTCCCCCTCCTCCGTGAGTTCTCTCCCTCTCTCTTTCTCTCTCGCCGGACAGATCGCCGTCGCCGCCGCGCCACGCCGCTGGTCACCACCTCACGCCGCCCTCACACCGACCACCACCCCACCGTGACTCTCTCCCTCTCTTTCTCTCTCTTGGCCGTGAGGCCCTCGGCCACGCGCAAGCCACGCCATCGCCGCCCAAGCCGATCGCCGCCACCCGGAAGTTGTACGTCGTCGCCGTTGTCCCCGATTAAGGGCCGCCGCTTTCCGTTCTAGCCGAGGAAGTCTAGAACGCGGGTAAGTCGCGCCTAAACCTAATTTAGGACTTCGGGTATCGACGGGTGATTTTGGACAAAATCAGTATGGAATTAGGTGCGGAATTACATGAATAGGGGATGGAAATTTTATGGCGGGCCTTAGGAATTAATTCGGGTAATATTTATTTGAAATTCAGAAAATGGGGGTTACGAATTTACTGTTCATATGCTGCGAAACACTGTTCATTGGCTGTGGATTACTGTTTACCGAGCTGTGATGGTCCGATTGGGACGCAAGTTGAATTTTTGGAACCTAGATATTATGGCAAGAAAGTTCCATGAAGGATCGGAGTTAATCCGACGTCGTTCGGTTGGAGAAAAATGGGAAATATCGTATTGGATGCATATTTAAATTATTAGTAAATTGTGGTAATTAAGTTGAGTATGCTGTGGTGTGCTGTTGGGTATGAGAATGGTACCGTTGAGTCCGGCTCGGAGTTTTATGTAAGTGTCGGGAAGAGTCGGTGGTGTGATTTTGTGGGTTGAGTGCAGAAATTACTGTTCATGAGCTGTGGGAGTACTGTGCATTGTGCTGTGGTGAGTCATTTGATGTGTGTTCGGTACCGTTAGGTCCGTCTTGGAATTTTATGAAAATCCCGTGAAGGGCTGAAAGTGATTTGAAAACATTTGAACAAAGAAAAATGTTGTTTTATGCGAAAATGTGCTTTTGTGTGAAAATGGTGATGTGGTGAAGTGTGGGGTGCAAGTGTGCACGGAATTTGAGGCAATGGCATGAGAAAGTGAGTTGGGATCGGGCCGAGTATCATAAGCTCGGGCAGCGATCACGTAGGTCTGTTGCATTTGGCATAGGCTGAGGCTCGAAAGAGCATGATTGAGTTCGATCCGAGGCACGATCAGCTCGGGTGAGATCGGGATTGGACCGAGGCATTATAAGCTCGGGTTTCGATCATGTAGGCTTGTCGCATTTGGCGCGGGATGAGGAAAGTGTGAATGTGCGATCGGACCGAGACGTGTGATGCTCGGGGCGCGATCGAAGGGCCTGAGGCGTGAACGAGTACGCGGGCCAGATGTGGTGAGTGGTCGCAGTGTACCTGAGGCGTGTACGTTTACGCGGGTTACTGGCAAAGAATGAAAAAGAGGAAATGAGAATAGACGGAATAATGGGATAAGAGTGGTACATGCGCGTGTTTACATCTGACATGATTGAGTTTGATTGATGTTGTGCGCATGTTTGAGCCTGACAATATTATTTGTTGTGCCTGCGATGTGATGTTTCAGCGTGTGTGAATATATGTATGTGATTGCGTAATTGCCTGGAGGTACGTGATAGCCTAGGTTGGGTTTAGGGGTGAACTTACTGAGAAGTGTTCTCACGGTTATTTCAACCAACAATTTCAGAACCCCGACAGGACCCATGAATCTTCCGCCACCGCCACTAGAACATTTTGGAGTCCTCAGTGGATGGGACGGTATAAGGGGACTCAGACTCAGAGGACAAGGAATCAAACTCAGAATGGATTTTTGGCGAGCACCATTTTTGGAGTAGTAGTAAACCCAGGTCTTCATCCTTGGAGTATCGGTTTTTGAGAAAAGCAGTGTGCATGTACATGTATGGGACAGTTTATAAATGTAAATATTATGGTATGAGAAGGAAATGAAAAAGATATGTACATTCTCCCTGATTTTTCTCCCCAGTTTTTAATTGTCCGGGTTTAATTGTTGTTATCCGCTGTGGTAGTAAATCTCTGATGGCGTTTTGAGGTCAGCGATATTCCTAGGACGTCGCTTGAATCGACCAGAGGCGGTGTCGCGTGCCGTAGGGGTTCGGGGCGTGACAGTACACCTTTAATAATTTTACCTTAAACTGGTAAATGCGTGACAAATTTACCCTAAACTATTTTTTAACCACGAAAAACCTCAAACTGATACACCTGTGACAATTTTACCCCGAACTAATAATTTTTTAATATTATTTTTTAATTTTTCGAATTTTTTTTAATTTTTCTTTTTTTTTTCTTCATCTTCTACCTTTGGCCGGTTGCCGGACCGGCGACCGGCCAAAGGCGGAAGCTGGCGAGGTCGACCCTGCCGGTTGCTGGCGAGGGCGGCCCTCGCCGACGTCGGGCGAGGGCTGTCCTCGCCCGCCCAGGCGAGGTTAGCCCTCGCCAGCGTTGTTGACACCTAAATTTTAGTAACCATTTAGTGTAATTTGCATAGAAAATTAGGGATTAAATTTTTAACCCCTAAACAAAAATATTTAAATTGCATAACACATAGTTTAAATTCGTTTTAGATTAATTGCATTTTGCATCGGACTGGCGGTGACGAACGAGCTTAAATTTCATCGAATGTGACTCAGCTCGCTTGAAGTGCATGGGCCGGGAATTACAAGTCGAATGGGCTCGGTTGTTTTAATTTGAACTTAATTCAGCCCATTCTCATTAATTAATTCAGCCCATTATCATTAATTAATTCAGCCCATCATCATTAGTTAATTCAGCCCATTTAAATTAAAGCCCAAGCCTAAGCCCATTAGGACTAGAGAGCCCATCTAATTGACCTAGATTAGCATTATATATATATCATTAGGTCAGGGTTTTTGGGGGAGGATTTCCAGATCAGTTTTTTTAGAAGGTGAAAGTGAGAAAGAGAGAGAGGGAAGGAGACCGGCCGCACGCCGTGCCCCGCCGCCGCGTGCCCACCGCCTGCGCCTGCCGCGCCGTCGCACAGCCGCGCCTCCAAGCCGCCGGAGCCACTCCACGCCGGACGCCCCCTGCCGTGCATCGCGCCTCACGCCACCGCGGCTGCTGCCGGGCTTGCTGCCGCCGCTCCCCCTCACGCCGACGCCGACGCCGTGTCTGCTGCTCCCTGCCGCCGCTCCCCACCGCGGCTGCTGCCGTTGTTCTCTGCTGCCGACGCCGACGCCGCTGCTGCCTGCTGCTGCCGCTGCCTTTCCCGCCGACGCCGTCGCCGTGTTGCTGCCGCCCTCAGGCCACGCCGACGCTGCTGCTGCCGCTGATTCTCGCCGTGCTGCCGCTGCCTTTCCCGCCGACGCCGTCGCCGTGTTGCTGCTGCCCTCAGGCCACGCCGACGCTGCTGCTTGCTGCTGCCGCTGCCTTTCCCGCCGACGCCGTCGCCGTGCTGCCGCTGATTCTCGCCGTGCACCGCTGCTGCTGCTGCCGTCGCCTGCTGCTGCTCCTCCCATCACGCGCCGCCTGCTGCCGCCGCTCCTCCCGCCGCACGTCGCCACCTGTTGCTGCTGTCCCCTGCCGCGCGCAACCGCGTGCTGCCGCGGCTTCTTGACGTGCGCCACTGCCGCCGCCGTTCCCGACACCGCACCGCCGGTCCGCCGTTCGTCGCTCATCGTAATCCGCAATCTCGATCCGCGAGTCCAAATTTGGAAAGTAATCCAGAACTCAGGTAATTGGACATTATCCAATATATTTTCAAAATATTTAGATTCCCAGTTTGGATATTTGAATATTCTGTGAATATTGTGTGGATTGCTAGATATTCTTAGGATAATGTTTGCCTTGTTTGAGAATATTCAAAATTAGGAATATTTCCTAATTCAGCAACGTATCTGGACAACTATCCGACCTTATCCCTAAGGTATGATACGTGGCGATACGGAAAATCATTATCCTATCCATAATCACTTGGGTACGATAATGATTTTTATCTGCTTTCCAAATTTGAATGATCAACTTTCTGTCAATATCTATAACCCTATAGATATGACTGATAGCTCGATTTTTGTGCCTAACCCGAATTTGAAACGAATCTTGTGGATTGCGTGGTTGCTTTAAGTGTGGATGTTATCTTTGTTTAGATTATTTTTCCTTTTCAAATAAAAAAGAAAATTCAAAAAAAATATCAGTTAGGACTTGAATTCGAGTTTTGCATGTTTAAGAATCCTAAATATATCTAGACGATAGAGTAATTATTTAATTTAAATTAGGACTTGAGATAATCTATTCCTTAGTTTAAATTAAGTAATTTTCTAATCTTAATAGATTATTTAGGTTATTTTTTTATTCCGAATTTTCATGAAAATCCCAAAAAAGAATGAATTGTTTTATGGTAGATTAGGATAAATTGCATTCTTAATTTAATTAATTTATTATTTCGAATTTTAACAAAAAACCTCAAAAATAAGTCATGTTAGGATATGTTAAGTAATTATAGGTTGCATGTTAATTTAGGCATATTTTTATTCCGAATTTCATCAGAAAATACCAAAAATAAATCATTTGCCCGTCGTTAGAATTAGGTCACGTCGTCGCATGACATATAGTTTGTATGCTAGGTTGCATTACTTGCATGTCATTTTTGTACGTCATTGCACGTAGGTTAGCTTTCATTTAAATAAGTGAAAATCAAAAAATGTGGAGTGAACTGCTTGTTAATTAGAAATCATATTAGGTTGTTGATGTGATTTTCTAGCTAACCATGCAGATGCTTACGTTGCTTCGAGGTAAGTAATTCTCCTAATCTTGCAATTTATTTAATGCTTTCTTGAGTGTTAAATTGGTGGTTTGCGCACCCGCATGAACATCTCATATGTTAGTGACTAAGTTAAAACGGATGCAGACTGCTTGCCAAAATATTTTTGAAAAGAAAAGGTACCGAAAGGGCGTTAGATTAGATCTAGCGTAATCAAGTCCCCGGACTTAGAATCTCTGGTTCGTAGGAATAAAACATATCTCCCTATGTTTTATTTAGGTTTCTAATCGACCTACCATAAATTGATTAGTGGCGACTCCAAGCATGAAAACATTTGCATGTTAAAAACTTAAACCCAAAGTTGCGAATTGGTAGGGCTTGGGAGGGCCCGAGTTAGGTTTAGTCCTAATAATCCATTAGCCTGAGAAGGAAAAACTTTAGGTCGCGACAGCTTGGCGACTCCGCTGGGGACAGTTAAAACTCTTAGTGGACTTAGGCCAGTTTTTCTTTTCAAAAAAAATATATTTTGTTTGGCAGCGAGGATCCCAGGTACGTCCCTAACATTTTAGGTGTTAAATGTTTTTGCAGTATGGGAGGTATAAGGGGAGGCGTGATTGTTAACCCTTGTTTTGCAGGGAGGTGTTCGGATGTATGATTTATTTTATGCACGAAGCGCTGTATGATATAACCTGCTGTGCATGCCTTGCATTTACACTACACCGCACACACTACCCGCTGCCGGACCTGGGCGGCACAGGTTTAGGATGGTACTGAGAAAACGGACACCCCGACCACACCCGTGTGGTATGGGTCGCCTTTCTTGGTCCCGAAAGTTCTTTTATGGTGTCATTGAATACCTACCACGGTTGCACCCTTTGCAACCCGGGTCGGCTCTTTGACTAAGCCGGAGTCAGGGGAATCCCAGCCTAACCACCACCATGACTGGTTTAGCTCGGTAATCCTCATGTCTCCACTTTGCAAGCCAGAGTCTAGGTAGAAATCGAACCTCACGTTTCATGCGCATGTCTATGTGATTGCCATCATTCTACCGGGTGAAGTAAGATTTCTAAACCTTTATCTCGCAATTTATTTATCTTTCGTCTTTTTCTTTGGTCGGTCCATGACATTAGGTCGGTCGCGAGTCTTGGTCTATACACTATGGGAGGGGCAGACATCCGGATTCTTGATGCTCCTAAGGACGAGCTCCGTGCCTGGTGGAATCTACTCAGTCCGACCAACCGCAAGCTAGTTGAGGGCCACATCGGGAGGCTCCTCCCCCTACTGGAGGTCAAAGTCCGTACCGGCCTCGTTCGAGCATTAGCGCACTTCTGGTGTCCCGAGACCTCTACCTTTATATTCGGTAAGCACGAGCTCACCCCGACATTGGAAGAATATAGCGTGCTCATTGGAAAACCATTGGAGTCGGATTTAGTCACACCACCTTTGGGAATTGACTCTACTTTAATGTTGGCTGAATTTTTGAATGTCGGAAAAGATGAATTGGGAAAAGTTTTAAAAGCAAATCGTGGCACATGTCCTTTTTCATTCCTGAGCCAGTGTTTTGAAAAAGCCACATCTTTTCAAAAAGGCAGAATCTTTTTGCTAGCGTTTTTCGGGTTCGTGATTTTTCCTCACTGTAAGAATGCATG
The DNA here is from genome assembly GCA_031216405.1 of Syzygium malaccense. NCBI lineage: Eukaryota > Viridiplantae > Streptophyta > Magnoliopsida > Myrtales > Myrtaceae > Syzygium > Syzygium malaccense. The sequence goes on from CM062258.1 coordinate 13,192,973, forward strand.
TAATCCGTCAATCGCATGGTTGGTCCAACAGGTCTGTCTTGAAAAGAATTTTATCAACATTACTTTAGCAGAGACTTTCATTTCCCTCACTAAATTTAAGCAACATGTTGACAAAACTTTTCATGCCCCCCTCGAACTTTTGCAAATCTGGTTTTTGTCTCATATAAAAGGGTGCGGCAATTTACTCACAATATCCGAGCTTAGTGATTCTAGCCATCCAGTTTTAAGGTACAAAGAAAAACAAGGGGATGCACCTGATTATCATTACTCTGAATGGATCATTTTCATGAAAAATGCTAGACCCCAAGGTTTCCAATGGCATGCTAATTGGTTCAAAGTCGAGCAAGCTCGGCTTACATGTAATGGTATCGGGCCGGTTCCACTATTAGGTTTCACTGGTGCGATCGAATACTACCCCGCCAGAGTGTCTCGTCAGTATCAGATTCTCCAAGGACTCCCTCCGGCGTTACAACCAGAACTCCTGCAAGTTGACTTCGCCGATGATGATAAAGACCACGAAGCGACTGTAGCCCAGCTCAATAAGATGTGGAGGAAGTGTCGTGTGTTGAAGATAGCACGGCCCGAAAGAGAACTAAAGGGAGAACAGAAGTCCTATTTCGCGACGACCCAGTACATTCGTCGGCACAGAATCCAGCAGGATTTGCTCCCAAAGATACCCAAGGTGCCTCTCAAGTCCGCCAATCGCTCAGAGAACAATCGTCTCAAAAGGAAGGCCGAAGAAGCTGAAGAAAAGGCATCCAAGATAGCTCGAGCTTATGAGCAACTGAAGAAGGAAGTCGCCTCCCATATGTCTATAGATCAAGCTAAATAAAAAGCTCGAAGTTCTTTTCTCATTTCAGTTTCAGTTTTAAAGTTTGTTTAGGAATTGAGTCATTTGTCTTTATATTCAGTTCAATTTCAAGTTATTAATTGGTGTAAAAATTTTCGCCATTTCAATAAAGAGGTCCTTTCAATTCAAAGCGGTTAGACCAATGTCATGGATTGGCGTATCACTTCGCTTAACACTCATGTATGCCTGTTTCATTTCGAAATCAGGTAGCTACGGACCGATCACGGTCGCCCATTCGTACACGGTCGAGAGCCAGAATGGCCTATCAAACCGACTTGCAAGAGCGTGTTATCGGTGTGGAAGACCAGATCAAGCAACTTGTCGTCGCGATGCAACAAATGTCCGCTGAGATCAAAGCTCTCCGGTCGGTTCCTGTTTCGACACCCCTCGAAGCGTCTGTCCCAAAGCAGAAGATCAGAAAAAGTGTCGACGTTGACGGAGATGACGATATTCCTGACTTAGAAGATGACCCTGTCCAGATCATCGTCAACAACGACAAACCTGATGAACGGGTTAATAAACTTGAAGAAAGAGTGAAGCAGCTGGAAGGTTCGCAGGATTCACCTTCGATCGATCTGTCCCTTTACTCACAGATCAAAATCCCAAAGAAGTTCAAAATGCCGGATTTCGACAAGTATAATGGCACCACATGTCCAAAAGCCCACCTACAGCTCTATCACGTGCAAATGACTTCGTACGTTGATAACGAACTCCTGATGATCCATGCCTTTCAAGCAAGTTTGACGGGTCCTGCTTTGAGCTGGTATCTCATGAAGAAGATAAATGGCCTCAAAACTTGGAAAGAAGCCAGTGAAGCATTCTTGAAGCAGTACAGATTCATAACAGACATCATTCCTACCCGTGATGATCTTGAACGCGCCCAGATGAAAAAGACCGAGTCCTTCAAAGACTATGCTATCAGATGGAGAAATTTAGCTGCTCAGGTTGTCCCAGAACCCATAGATAGTGAGTTAAAGAGGATGTTCATGAAAACTCTCCCGTTCGAATACCGTAATCGGATGGTTGCCATTCCGACTGACAACTTCAACCAACTCATCCCCATGGGCGAACAAATTGAAATAGGGCTGAAAGATGGATGGTTTGTCGAGCCGCCCTCCTCGACCAGAAGATTTGGTGCGAGAAAAGAGAAAGAACCGGCAGCTGAAGTGAATGTGGCCTATAACCAACCGAGCCGACGGAATGCTAACTCCGCACCAGCGATCCAAGTAGTAGAAGCTCAGCAACAAAACTCGAGTCGTCAACCTTTTCAGAGGAGGAACAACAAGAGGCAATTCACTCCCCTCCCCGGATCGTTGTCTCAAGTGTTGACGGTGCTCCAGAAGAAAGGTTTGCTCACCACTGAGCCAAAGCGGCCCAATCCTGAGCGGTTCTATAACTTCGACCCGTCAAAGAAATGTGATTATCACATGGGTGAGCCGGGACACTCAACCGATGATTGCTATGCCCTCAGGCACCAAATCCAAAACCTCCTAGACACGAAGGCGTTCTCATTTCAGCCTGCTAAGCCGAATGTTCAGAGCAACCCACTCCCTGATCACGCAGGCAATGTGAATGCCATATTTAGCTTCAATGCTGGTCGAATCAAGAATGTTAAGGTGTGTACTACCGACGTCTACGGTGAGTTAGTAAAAGCCGGTTGTTATCCAAGTAATGAAGACCTGCCCCTGGCTCTCATGAGAGAAAGAGTCTCAAGAATGGTAAAAGCTGGGATGATTGTTTATGCTGACCACACTGGCATCGTCTCCACTATCTCCGAAGTGGTTATTAATTGGGAGGAGGAGTTTGCTACATTGAACATCAGGAGCGACAAGGGCGACCCTCTGCCTGAAGACATGCCTCCGCTTGAAGACGCGTCCGATAATGAGGAGATCACTGTAAGCACGCCTACAACTGATGAAGGGATAGTGATCGAGATACCTTAACCGTATGAGTACAGTGACAATAAGGCGGTTCCCTGGTCTTACAGTCTCGATGTCGACTTAGTTACCAGATCTGGGCGTTCCTACGGCCAAGCTAATGCCCAACCTGCAAAACCCGTTACTGATGAAGAAGCCAAGGAATTTCTAGCCGTGATTAAGGCTAGCGAGTACAACATAGTTGAACAATTGCGCAAGCTGCCCGCGCAAATCTCCCTGCTTGAGCTGCTCCAGACATCTGTCATGCATCAGAAGGCCTTAATGAAGGTGTTAAGTGAAGTCCACGTGCCAGAAACGATCGATCATGACAAATTAGAGGAATTTGTGGGCTCTATACTCCTCAAGGACCTCATAGCCTTTTCAGATGAAGAGTTCCCTCTAGAAGGGAGGGGGCATACCAGGGCACTCTATATTTCCGTCAAATACAAGGCCTCACATGTTGCCCGGGTACTCATTGACAACGGGTCAGCCCTAAACATCTGTCCTTTGGCGACTTTACACCGCCTTAAGATAGATCCTTCTAGGATAAGTTCTGCAAGAACCTCCGTACGAGCCTTTGACGGAACGAAGAAAGAAGTGATGGGAGAAATACACCTTGACATACAGATAGGACCAACGATTTTCAATGTCCTATTTCAAGTTATGAACATTCCCACTGCATTCAATTTTCTGTTGGGTCGTCCATGGATTCATACTGCTGGAGCTGTGCCATCCAGTCTACATCAGATGGTAAAGTTCGTCGTGGAGAGAAAGTTAGTCACGGTCCACGGTGAAGAAGAACACCCAATCTACCACGCAACGGCTATCCCCTATGTTGAGCCTGATTGCAAAATAGAATCGAGCTATCAGTCGCTGGAGCTCGTATCAACCATACATGCGTCAAGAGGATCATCACCGCCTATTCCTGAGGTGTCGAATGCTGCGGTCATGGTTGGAAGAGTAATGATCTCTCACGGCTTTACTCCAGGTGAAGGCCTTGGTAGAAATAGTCAAGGTATCCGCCAACCGGTGGAAGTTTCTCAGAGGCCCCGCATTACTGGGTTGGGATACCTGGGGTCGAGTGAGCCGAACAATGTGGCACGTGGACGTGGACGTGGTCGAAGAAATGGTCAAAACAGATTACGATCCGAAGAAGAGCCAAATGATGAAGAACGTGGGCGCGGTAGGTTGCCTCCACACCTCCGTACCACATTCCCGGGTCCTGCAAGAATGATGCATGAAGAGAAAGAGGTGATCGACACTCTGGGGCAGCCGAGCGGCAAGTTCGACTATTATGTCAAATACTCAGCACCCCCGAGCTTCTATGTTGACCCCCGTGACGTTGTCCCGGATGGATGGGGAGGTATGGATGATTCAACACCTCTAGTGACAGAAGATTCTGATGATGCAATGGAGGGAATCACCGCCCTGTTCGATAATTTCTTAATTGGAGCCATCGAGGAAGGACCGTTGAAGGGAATGGGCATTGGCCCGCAAGAGTAACACATTTACCTTTTTCGCACATTCCCCTACGCGGGAATTTTTACTGCTTTTTAGGACTTGCCCCGTCTCGGGAGCTACTTTTTAGTATTTTGCATTTCTAGGATTTGATTGTTGCAATTTCTATTCCAATAAATGTAATTCATTTGGTGATAATCAATAAAATTACAAGTTATTTTCGTTTTGAGGGCATGTTGAGGTACATCAAACCAGCCCGGTGATGATATCCAACCGATAAAATAAAATATAGTCCAAGGAGAATTCTGAGGCCTGGGCTTCTTCATGCTTCCTCGTGTTAAAACCTTTTTTGAAAAGAATTTCAAAATAAATAAAAAATCAAAAAAATCAAAATACACTGTTTAGCCCTGTTTGTCCTACTGAACCCCCTACTTTATGTTTCAGGGGCAATTTTGTGACACGTAAGGGTATGGGAACGGTCCAATCTGATGAATTATGTGCCACCGAACCTGATCTCGATGACACCAATGAACTCGAAGATTCCTCGGACCTCCAGCGTGATCTAGAGCATCATGAAAGACCTAAAGTCCTAACAGTAGACCAAACTATCACTGTCAACTTGAGTGATTCTGGAGAACCCAAAGAGGTGAAGATAGGGGCAACCCTTCCTGAAGGTGAAGCTAAACGCCTGGTCCAACTGCTGAAGGATTACCAGGATATCTTTGCCTGGTCATATGTCGATATGCCGGGTCTAGATTCTTCTATCGTGGAACATAGTCTACCCACTAATCCAGACGTGCCGCCCAAGAAACAGAAGCTGCGAAGGACCAAGCCTGAACTTTCCAAGAAAATAGAGGAGGAGGTCATGAAGCTTTTGAAAGTGGAATTCATCGAAGTCACCCAATACCCTAGCTGGGTGGCTAATATTGTGCCAGTCATGAAGAAGGATGGTCGAGTTCGGATTTGCATCGACTATCGCGATCTAAACAAGGCCAGTCCTAAAGACGATTTCCCATTGCCACATATAGATGTTTTGGTGGATAGTACAGCAGGGTTCGAGCTGTTTTCCTTCATGGATGGTTTCTCAGGTTATAATCAGATAAAAATGAAGGACGATGATAAGGAGAAAACGGCGTTCATCACTCCTTGGGGGACATTCCACTATAAGGTCATGCCTTTCGGCCTCAAAAATGCCGGGGCAACATATCAACGGGCAATGGTGACGCTCTTCCATGATATGATGCATAAGGAGATTGAAGTTTATGTCGATGACATGATCGCCAAGTCTAGACCTGGGAAGAGTCACGTTGATACTTTGAAGAAATTATTTGAGAGGCTCCGTGAGTTTAAGCTCCGTCTCAACCCGGCCAAGTGCGTATTCGGAGCAACCTCGGGTAAATTACTTGGGTTCATAGTAAGCAGTAAAGGCATTGAAATTGATCCCTCCAAAGTGAAGGCTATATGTGAGTTACAACCCCCGTCGACCGTGAAAGAAGTGCGAAGTCTCCTGGGTAGATTGAACTACATAGCCCGTTTTATTTCTCAACTCTCAGCAACTGCTAAGCCATTCTTCAAACTTCTAAGGAAGAATGCTCAAGTGAAATGGGACGATGATTGTCGGGAAGCGTTTAACGAACTAAAGCAATACCTGATGAAACCACCAGTGCTAGTCCCACCAATGCCGGGCCAGCCTTTGATCCTTTACCTCACAATTCATAGTGAGTCTTTAGGTGCGATGTTAGCCCAGAAAAGTCCTGAAGACGGAAAAGAGCGAGCCATTTATTACCTAAGCAAGAAGTTCACTGTCTCGGAGTTGAATTATTCTGAAGCCGAGAAGACTTGCGCTGCGCTAGTATGGGTGCTCCATAGGCTGCGACAATATACACTGCATCACCAGACTTTGCTGGTGACTGAGAACGATCCCATTAAGTATTTACTTGATCAGCCAGCTTTGGTAGGAAAGTTAGCCAAGTGGCAGATTTTAATTTCAGAGTTTGATATCCAGATGAAACCACAGAAGTCAGTTAAAGGTCGAGTAATTGCTGATGTGTTAGCTGAAAATCCTGGAGTCCCGGATGATGATAGATATTCTCCAGAAGATCGCATTTTGGTAATAAAGGAAGACACATGGACCATGTTTTTCGATGGAGCTGTAAACTTGGCCGGCTCCGGCACTGGGGCAGTTTTAATATCCCCAGATGGGCAACATTATCCAGTAGCAGCAAAGTTGGTGTTCCCCTGTACCAACAACATAGCCGAGTACGAAGCTTGCATCCTCGGACTCCAAGCCGCAGTAGAAATGAGGATAACCAAGTTAAAAGTGTTTGGTGATTCTGCTTTGATTATTCTCCAAACTGTGGGAGAGTGGAAGACAAGAGACACCAAGCTAGTGCCATACCATGAATACCTCGAAGAAATCATAAAGGAATTCGAAGATATCTCTTTTGAGTACTTATCGAGGTCTCATAATCAGTTTGCTGAGGCGCTAGCTACGCTATCATCCATGTTACAAGTGATTGATGGGTTAGAGGTAGAACCCCTGAAGATCGAAGTCCTGACAAAACCAGCCTACTGTATGGTTGTGACCGGAGAACCTGACGAAAAGCCATGGTATTACGATATCATGAGTTACATCCAGAGACAAGAATTTCCTGAGGGAAGCACCCCGGCTGACAGAAAGTACATAATGAAAATGGCTTCAAAATTCTTTGTTAGTGGTGAGAGGCTGTACAAAAGATCATATGATTCGATCCTATTGAGATGCGTGGATGCAGCTGAAGCTACCAGAATCATGCAAGAAGTACACGAGGGAACATGTGGTCCACACATGAATGGCCACATGTTAGCTAAGAAGATCATGAGGTTGGGTTATTATTGGCTCAGTCTTGAGAGTGACTGCATCCAACATGTTCGAAGATGTCACCGTTGTCAGGTTCATGGGGATAAAATAAATGTTCCCCCGACGGAATTACATCAGCAGTCTGAGCCATGGCCCTTTTCAATGTGGGGCATCGATGTGATTGGCCCGATTAATCCCAAGGCATCAAATGGACATCGGTTTATCTTGGTGGCGATTGACTATTTCTCTAAGTGGATTGAGGCGTCATCTTATGCAAATGTCACCGCAAAGAATGTTGTAAAATTCATCAGGCGGGACATAGTCGCTCGCTATGGTGTCCCTGAGGCTATTGTCACTGACAATGGGACAAATTTGAACAACAAGTTCATTGATCAGTTGTTCAACGAGTTCAAAATCCGGCACCTGAATTCATCTCCCTATCGTCCACAAATGAATGGAGCGGTTGAAGCTGCCAACAAGAACATCAAGAAGATCTTGGCCAAAACGGCCGAAAACTATCGTGACTGGCATGAAAGGTTGCCATTTGCATTAATGGCATATCGAACTTCGATCCGAACCTCTGTCGGAGCGACTCCTTTTTCCTTGGTGTATGGCATGGAAGCAGTTCTACCCGTCGAAGTAGAGATCCCTTCCTTGCGAGTGTTATCTCAAATGGAGCTGTCCGAGGCGGAATGGATGCGACAAAAGCATGAGCAGTTAAACCTAATTGATGAGAAGCGATTGAGAGCCATTTGCCACGGTCAAACCTATCAGCGGAGGATAGCTAGATCCTTTAATCAAAAGGTGCGTCCAAGACACTTCGAGGTAAATGATCTAGTCCTGAGGAAGGTACTGCCAGTCTTTCCTGTTCCCGGAGGAAAATTTGCCCCAAACTACATTGGTCCGTATGTGGTTAAAAAGGTGCTTCCTGGAGGTGCCCTGATTCTCGCAGAAATGGATGGTCGTGAGTTCTCCAGTCCTGTTAATTCTGATGCTGTGAAGATCTATTATCCCTGATAGAATCTAACATTTTGCAGCAAAAGTTTTCAAATGTTTGGTTTTATACTCTGAGTCACAAACATTTCACTAATGAATAAATGGTTTCAATCAATTGAAAGATGGAATGTGTGCCTTGGCTTTAAATTGTGCTTGATCATTTTGTCAGTCTGCATTATCGATTTCAAAAGGGGAATCTATTTAGACAATATGATAACTCACGTGGAATGAATTGAATGTGTTGAATGAGGTACATCGGGATGATGAAAGGCAAGCCATATCCTATACACAGTCCCGTGCACTAATCCCCAGTGAGTTGAGTGGAAAAATTCCATGTCTGCAAGGTAAAGGGTTATCTCGCAAAAGGTACGGCAACTGAAATGACGAGAGGCAGTTCATTTCTCTATCCCCAAACACTACAAGTTATCCATTATTTCGCCATTTTGAGCCTAAACACTTGGAGAAATTCGTTCAAATTACCCCTGTCAAGAACCACCCCATATCGGGGCAAACTGGAGGTAAATCAGCATCATAAGGTGAAAAATGAGTAGAAATTTTCATGCTCTCACTTGCATCAATCTTCGAGTGTTGCTTTTTCAGATGAATTCACGTGAAGTTCAAGTGCCTTAGGATGACGAAGAGCATTTCTTTCTCTATCCTATACACACTTTATCCTTTGTTAAGCCCAATTGAGCCTGCAAATTCATTTCTTAAACCCAGTTGGTGATCATCCCCCACACTGGGGCAAGGCAAAAGTCATCATTGTTCAAGCAGCATATCCGAAGCGCCGGTAAAAGATGAAGACCCTGAGAGTCCAAATGTTAGTCATTCGGTCAAAACAAGCCAAAGTGTGGCTAGCCAATGTATGCATTGTAGACAGTGTGTGTCAAAAGTCAAAAAAAAAAAAAAAAAAAAAAAAAAAAACTAGAGGGCATGAAAAAGCAGTGTGCCTGGTAAAAGCAAAGCCGATGCCCGTGAAAGAAAAGAAAAGAGAAGAAAAAATGGAGAAAAGTGACGACTTTAGACTAGAAAATGTTGAGATGTGTCAAAGTCACAAAAATATCCAGAGTCTTAAGGAATCAAGTGATGAATTCTTGAAGCCAATGGAGCACTTACCGAGAAGACAATCCCTGGTGAAGAAGAAGACCGGTGACAATGCCGAGATGATCACCAACTCTCACCCCAATTATACACATTTTGAGCCTTATGATCCATTCATTTCTCAACCCATGAGCCTAGCCTGCGTTACGTCCCTTGCAAAGTCTCTTCAGATTAGGGCACTTGAACTAACGTAGGATTCGGATGTTTATCAGCTTAGCTCGAAGAAGTGCGAGCAAATCCATTTCTATCTCATTTTGCAGGGTTCTTGACTTGTAAACCCGAAGACAATTGCAGAGTATTTTCTTTCAATAGCCTCGACTCGAAGAGTCTCTTTTGCTAAGCCATTGACCAAGCCCTATGTTACAGTCCTGACAAAGACCTCTCAGATTGGTAAAGTCGTACTGCTTGCGAGAATACTTGGACCCTTGTCAACATGATGATGGTGAGATGGAGCGATTCTCCATAAATCAGCCTTTCGATGAGAATGAGAGAAAGCCCTTTTGGACCGGAAGTCCTTCATTCGACATTTTCAAGATATCCACTTGTGAGTTCGAATTGTCTTGTCATGATTTTTCCCCCAGCGAAATTTGTAATGCTGATTTGACAAAACCATCGTGCATGAAAATCAGTTGAAATCATAGTTCATGTGTATATGCATTCTTGACAGTGTGCGAATGCATATTACATAAAATCGTGTCTAGCAGGAGACACACCTTCAGAGTTGGAGATGTCACCAGGTAAGTATGTCTCTATCCCTAGGATATCTATGACTATCTAGGTATCCCTAACCTGTTCAAGCAATTGTCAGGTCCCACATTTGATCATTTTGGCGATCTCTAGATGCCTTTGATTGTGTTCAGGTGTCTATTGATCAAACCTTTTCAGGTACTTCTGATGATATCCAGGTACTTTGTTAAGGAACTCTTGAACACTTGGGCTAGCCCCTTTGTTCATCAAATCACAGATTTTCATACAATCTCGAGAAGATTCCCCCGCTACTCACCTATGAGCAGGTATAGGTGAAGCGGCCAAATCTTTACATATGAACAGATATATGTAAAGATCGGAATATTCTCCCAAATTTCAGGTATTCCCCCGCTACTCACCTATGAACAGGTATAGGTGAAGCGGCCAAATCTTTGCATATGAGCAGGTATATGTAAAGGTCGGAATACTCTCTTTATCCCAGATGTTCCCCCGCTACTCACCTATGAACAGGTATAGGTGAAGCGGCCAAATCTTTGCATATGAACAGGTATATGTAAAGGTCGGAATATTCTCTCAACCCCAGGTGTTCCCCCGCAATTCACTTATGAGCAGATATAAGTGCGGCGGCCAAACCTTTGCATATGAGCAGGTATATGTAAAGGTCGGAATATCCTCTTGATTTCAAAAGTTTCCCCCGCAATTCACTTATGAGCAGATATAAGTGAAGCGGCCAAATCTTTGCAAACACCTATGGAATATATGGGTAGTTCGTAAAGATCGGAACTGTTCTCGCGAATCCAGATGATGATTGGATACGTCGAGCTTTCTTCGTGTGTTTTGACTTAACTGCAGATCACCGAAGTTCATCAACGTATATCAGGCAAGACCTATGGGACTGAGCCCATACATTTGCCAAAACAACATACAAGTTGAAGTTGTGCCTCGAATTGCATTATCTCGCTCCTGTCAGGTAAGTAATTCCAGGTACGTTTTCTACTCATGTCAGCATGCATCATTTCTTAATGCATTGTAAAATGGGACTCATAATCCCGACAAAAACAACATTCATTGCATTTGCATAAGTGAAATTTAGGTATCATTTAGTCTTTGAATGCAACCTCTGCGAGCTCACCTTCAAAGAGGGGCAGCTGTTGACACCTAAATTTTAGTAACCATTTAGTGTAATTTGCATAGAAAATTAGGGATTAAATTTTTAACCCCTAAACAAAAATATTTAAATTGCATAACACATAGTTTAAATTCGTTTTAGATTAATTGCATTTTGCATCGGACTGGCGGTGACGAACGAGCTTAAATTTCATCGAATGTGACTCAGCTCGCTTGAAGTGCATGGGCCGGGAATTACAAGTCGAATGGGCTCGGTTGTTTTAATTTGAACTTAATTCAGCCCATTCTCATTAATTAATTCAGCCCATTATCATTAATTAATTCAGCCCATCATCATTAGTTAATTCAGCCCATTTAAATTAAAGCCCAAGCCTAAGCCCATTAGGACTAGAGAGCCCATCTAATTGACCTAGATTAGCATTATATATATATCATTAGGTCAGGGTTTTTGGGGGAGGATTTCCAGATCAGTTTTTTTAGAAGGTGAAAGTGAGAAAGAGAGAGAGGGAAGGAGACCGGCCGCACGCCGTGCCCCGCCGCCGCGTGCCCACCGCCTGCGCCTGCCGCGCCGTCGCACAGCCGCGCCTCCAAGCCGCCGGAGCCACTCCACGCCGGACGCCCCCTGCCGTGCATCGCGCCTCACGCCACCGCGGCTGCTGCCGGGCTTGCTGCCGCCGCTCCCCCTCACGCCGACGCCGACGCCGTGTCTGCTGCTCCCTGCCGCCGCTCCCCACCGCGGCTGCTGCCGTTGTTCTCTGCTGCCGACGCCGACGCCGCTGCTGCCTGCTGCTGCCGCTGCCTTTCCCGCCGACGCCGTCGCCGTGTTGCTGCCGCCCTCAGGCCACGCCGACGCTGCTGCTGCCGCTGATTCTCGCCGTGCTGCCGCTGCCTTTCCCGCCGACGCCGTCGCCGTGTTGCTGCTGCCCTCAGGCCACGCCGACGCTGCTGCTTGCTGCTGCCGCTGCCTTTCCCGCCGACGCCGTCGCCGTGCTGCCGCTGATTCTCGCCGTGCACCGCTGCTGCTGCTGCCGTCGCCTGCTGCTGCTCCTCCCATCACGCGTCGCCTGCTGCCGCCGCTCCTCCCGCCGCACGTCGCCACCTGTTGCTGCTGTCCCCTGCCGCGCGCAACCGCGTGCTGCCGCGGCTTCTTGACGTGCGCCACTGCCGCCGCCGTTCCCGACACCGCACCGCCGGTCCGCCGTTCGTCGCTCATCGTAATCCGCAATCTCGATCCGCGAGTCCAAATTTGGAAAGTAATCCAGAACTCAGGTAATTGGACATTATCCAATATATTTTCAAAATATTTAGATTCCCAGTTTGGATATTTGAATATTCTGTGAATATTGTGTGGATTGCTAGATATTCTTAGGATAATGTTTGCCTTGTTTGAGAATATTCAAAATTAGGAATATTTCCTAATTCAGCAACGTATCTGGACAACTATCCGACCTTATCCCTAAGGTATGATACGTGGCGATACGGAAAATCATTATCCTATCCATAATCACTTGGGTACGATAATGATTTTTATCTGCTTTCCAAATTTGAATGATCAACTTTCTGTCAATATCTATAACCCTATAGATATGACTGATAGCTCGATTTTTGTGCCTAACCCGAATTTGAAACGAATCTTGTGGATTGCGTGGTTGCTTTAAGTGTGGATGTTATCTTTGTTTAGATTATTTTTCCTTTTCAAATAAAAAAGAAAATTCAAAAAAAATATCAGTTAGGACTTGAATTCGAGTTTTGCATGTTTAAGAATCCTAAATATATCTAGACGATAGAGTAATTATTTAATTTAAATTAGGACTTGAGATAATCTATTCCTTAGTTTAAATTAAGTAATTTTCTAATCTTAATAGATTATTTAGGTTATTTTTTTATTCCGAATTTTCATGAAAATCCCAAAAAAGAATGAATTGTTTTATGGTAGATTAGGATAAATTGCATTCTTAATTTAATTAATTTATTATTTCGAATTTTAACAAAAAACCTCAAAAATAAGTCATGTTAGGATATGTTAAGTAATTATAGGTTGCATGTTAATTTAGGCATATTTTTATTCCGAATTTCATCAGAAAATACCAAAAATAAATCATTTGCCCGTCGTTAGAATTAGGTCACGTCGTCGCATGACATATAGTTTGTATGCTAGGTTGCATTACTTGCATGTCATTTTTGTACGTCATTGCACGTAGGTTAGCTTTCATTTAAATAAGTGAAAATCAAAAAAATGTGGAGTGAACTGCTTGTTAATTAGAAATCATATTAGGTTGTTGATGTGATTTTCTAGCTAACCATGCAGATGCTTACGTTGCTTCGAGGTAAGTAATTCTCCTAATCTTGCAATTTATTTAATGCTTTCTTGAGTGTTAAATTGGTGGTTTGCGCACCCGCATGAACATCTCATATGTTAGTGACTAAGTTAAAACGGATGCAGACTGCTTGCCAAAATATTTTTGAAAAGAAAAGGTACCGAAAGGGCGTTAGATTAGATCTAGCGTAATCAAGTCCCCGGACTTAGAATCTCTGGTTCGTAGGAATAAAACATATCTCCCTATGTTTTATTTAGGTTTCTAATCGACCTACCATAAATTGATTAGTGGCGACTCCAAGCATGAAAACATTTGCATGTTAAAAACTTAAACCCAAAGTTGCGAATTGGTAGGGCTTGGGAGGGCCCGAGTTAGGTTTAGTCCTAATAATCCATTAGCCTGAGAAGGAAAAACTTTAGGTCGCGACAAGCGTCGAGCGAGGTCGCCCTAGCCTGGGCGAGCGAGGACAGCCCTCGCCCGACGTCAGCGAGGGCTGACCTCGCTTGGGCGGGCAAGGACAGCTCTCAGCTCTCACCCGACGCCGGCGAGGGCCGACCTCGCCAGATCTGGCGAGGGCCGCCCTCGTCGGCTTTGAGCTAGGGTTGTCCTCGCCCGACTCAAGCGAGGGCTGCCCTCGCCCGCCCAGGCGAGGGCTGCCCTCGCCTGAGTCGGGCGAGGGCCGCCCTCGCCGGATCTGGCGAGGGTGACCCTCCCCTGTGTCGAGCGAGGGCTGCCCTCACCGGATCTGGCAAGGGCGACCCTTGCCCAACTCAGGTGAGGGCGGCCCTCGCCAGCAGCCAGCGGGGCTGACATCGTCGGCTTCCGCCTCTGGCCAGTCGCCGGACCGGCGACCGGCTAAAGGTAGAAGATGAAGAAAAAACGAAAAGAAAAAACAAAAAATTTTAAAAAATTCAAAAAAATAAAAAAATAATGTTAAAATTTTAGTTCAGGGTAAAATTATCACATGTGTATCAGTTTGGGGTTTTTTGAGGTATGTTTGGAGTAAAATTGTCACATGTATACCAGTTTAGGGTTTTTGGTGGTAAAAAAAAAGTTCGGGGTAAAATTATCACACATGTACCAGTTTAGGGTTTTTGATGGTATTAACCCTTAAAAAATAGCAAACTGATTTATAACAACTTGAAGCTCAGACTCTAAGAAGGCGAGAATTGCTCTGGGGATGTGCCCTCTTATTCCTCCGCCATCAATACTGAGAATGGTAATGAGGTTTCCATAAGTTGGAGGCTGGAGCGGCAAACTCTTCGACCTTTCCATAGATATGGTGGACTCTTTTCTTCTTTTTTTGTTAAAAAATGGATATAATGGACTTAATAATTCAAACAAAATAGAAGCGTGTTGTGTTTCTGAGAGAGAGAGAGAGAGAGAGAGGCTTGAGGAGAGAGATCGAACTTCGAATGCGCTGAGTGAGAGCTCTTTGGCCTGAGTCTTGATAGGACGCGAGTATTTATAGGTTGGTTTCATTCAAACTTTGACCGAAATCCCACGTACGATCCTGCTCGGAATTGTTTTAAGTTGACCGGAGTTCAATCCAAGAAACGGATTGAGTCCAAATTTTAAAGGGGAGCTGAACCATAATGGCTGGCTGATGATGAGAGGTCTTTCAAGTGAAGAATTGTTGGTAAGACTTTCAACGCCACAAGAAAGACTTGTAGGTTTGAATAATAAACTGAAGGCACTGGGGCCATTTTGGGAGGAGGAAAACCTTACTTTCTCATGCACGTACAGTATAATTCAGAATTTAGGTCACAAAGTGTCACTATCAAATGGCTTATATGTACTCTTTTCTATTGATATCTCTCCAATTCAATCAAGAACATTTATAGGATTACGGATTATGACAAACCTAAAGGTGAAAAAGATCAATGCGTTAGTGGGCAGCTCAAGTATTTGGAATGGGAATGATATAGGTAGATTGGAGTTCGCATTCTACAAAAATAGCAATATGGTCAATGTTGTACGCCGTATATAAAGGAGTGTTACGATAAAACTTCGTTTCAGAAAGTGGGTAGAGAGAGAAATAATTCACTTGTATTTGAAAGCATAGCATAAATCAATACCTGGTGGGAGAGTCAATATATATAAGACAAATTGAAACTTCTTCCGGCAAAAAGAAAAAACAAATCTAGCAAAAGAAAGACCAACCAATATCCTGAAATTCAATTATGTGGCAAACTTAAATTCTACATGTTTATTGTGAAAGTAAAGCTTATTGAAAGGAATTATTATATCAGATAAGGCTTTTTTTTTGTACGTTTTATCTAACAGGGTATTTGATGCAAAGTATTGATTTTAAGCAAAGATATCCAAAAAATGTTGTCATTTGTGCTCAAGCTGTTCTTCAGAGAAATACGATAATTTTCTAATACTCGGTGGGGGATACTTTCAATTGACAATTTTAAGCTCGAAGGGAGAAAAGAAAAGGAGGACGACTGTCCCATTTGTTTTTTCATCCTTTCTAATGTATGTGTCATAAACGACTATTGCATCGAAACGTCATGTGTTTGAAAGTGTCCAAACATTTTATCTATTTGTTTGTGGAGCATCTATTGCGATTAGTACTTAGTTACTTTAACTTTAGCTTATATCATGCAGTCTCTAATTGCCACTCTTCATCTTTGCCCGAGTCGAGTCGAGTCATGAGTTGTCGGGATCTTTCTGTCCTTTCTTTAAAGAGACAAAATCCAAACCTAACAAAAAAAGGAGATAAAATCCGAGGCAAAGCTTTTAATGTGAACATGAAGATGATTATTTCTAATGTGAAACCTTTTCGGGAATAAGAAGTTGCCAAAAGGACAATTATTTTTCCTTTAATTTAATAACATCATCAACTTTCTTTTAAATTTTTCGTATAAAATTATGCCCTATAACACACGAACATTTTGCTTTTTTCCGCTCATAGATTTTTCAGAAGTTAGTGTTCGAAAAATCACTGAATACACATGTTCATGAGCGTCTCATGTCGCGCATAAAATTAACAGAATGATGTAAAATCTTCCCGTCAATACTACTCATCCATCACATGCGAAAAAACAGCGTCTGGGATTTAAATGAAGACAGCGTGCTATATACACATCCTCCTTTTGATCATCGTCCTATCATTCCCATGGGAGCTGCAATGAAGCACACGCAACCCTACCTCAAAACACAGTCCTTGCTCTTCCGTTTTTGACCGGTAAAGCTCATTTCATCCCGTCCTGCGCGTTTTTTCTTTTTTCATGGTTTATTAAACAACAAAACTGAATTGCACGTTTCACAACTCTATCTCTGGTGTCTTCTTCCCTTATATCATGTTAGGCAGAAGGAGAAATCAGATGCCAGAAAAAGCAGCCGCTGGAGATTAAAGTGACAGGTCAGATCCTATTGCTTTGAAAAAGTTTGGGATCGATCTTCAAGAAACGAGTGGGTCAATGGAAGGTATTGTGTAAATTATTCATTATCGTGGTTTTGCCATATTCACCACTCTTCTGAGTTCATCAGGGGCATGACTCTGCATACTTGCGCGTGGTGATCTCATGTGGAGGCTCGATGGGGAAAACTCTCTCGAGTCTTCCGCTAAGGCAATTCAAAGATGGGTGGACGTTGAATGGCAAAAGGCAATCAAATGCCTTAGATAATCAAGTGCAATGAATGTGCCAAGGTTCTTTTGTTAAATCCACCAACCACTGGTCTGCCTGCAATGGGGAATGTATCTCTTGTTTTGGAGAAGTTAATAAGTGGGTCACGAGGAATGGAGATAGCACTTCTTGCAAATGGGTAGGTTGTTTATGCATGGCTTAACGATATGTGAGGTTTCATGTGATTCCAACAATGATGTGTCTTTCGATGGCTAAAGACCGAAGCGAAAATACACAGTCTTTATCTTTGTGACTAGCATCACGATTACATATGAGGTTTATGCGGTCTGTAACCATGCAGAAAAGTGCCAAAAAAGTAAAGTCCTAAACTTTTTACATTAGCGCCAATTTAGTCCTAAACTTTTTTTAGTGCCAATTCAGTTCTAAAACCTTTTAAATTGGTGCCAATTTAGTCCTAAACATTTTGTTTTTGTGCCAATTTAGTCCTTCTGGCCAATTTTGACCGGAATTTGCTGACGTGGCGCTGACGTGGACAACTTAAATAATATTTTGATATATTTTGAATTTTTTTTCCTTTTTTTTCTTTTTTTTCCACTTTTTTGTTTTGGTCTCTCCCTCTTTCCTCTAGCCGGTCGCCGATCCGGCGATCGACCAGAGGCCAGAGGCCGGCGAGCTTGACCTTGCCGGCCACTAGCGAGGCTCGCCCTCACCGACCACTTGCGAGGGCGACCTCACCCAGAGAGGTCAAGCCTCGCCCAAAGGACGGCCTCACCTGGAGAGGGTGAGCCTCGCCTTGGTCGGGCGAGGCTTGACCTCGCCAGATCCGGCGAGGTCGGGCCTCGCCCGACCATGGTGAGGCTCGAGCCCTCGCCGCAGCCTCTGGCGAGGTCGGGCCTCTCCCGACCGTGCCAAGGTCGGGCCTCGCCCGACCGTGGCGAGGCTCGCCCTTGCCGTCGCCTCCAGCAAGGTCTTGAGCCTCGCCATGGTAGGGCAAGGTCCGACCTTGCTAGATCTAGCGAGGTCGAGCGTCGCCCGACTAAGGCGAGGCTCACCCTCGCCGAGCCGAGGCCTCCCTCGCCAGTGGCCGGTGAGGGCGAGCCTCGCCAGTGGCTGGCAAGGTCGAGCTCACCGGCCTCTGACCAATCGCCGGACCGGCGACCAGCCAGAGGAAGAAGGGAGAGACAAAAAAAAAAAGTGAAAAAAAAGAAAAAAGGGAAAAAAATAAAAATTCGAAATTTTTTTAAAATATTATTAAAGTTGTCCACGTCAATGCCACGTCGGCGCTGATGATCGGTCGCCGGCCGACAGGCGTCCACGTCTACAAATTCCAGTCAAAATTGGCCAGAATGATTAAATTGGCATCAAAAAAAGGTTTAGGACTAAATTGGCACCAATGCAAAAGGTTTAGGACTGAATTGGCATAAAAAAAGGTTTAGGACTAAATTGGCACCAATACAAAAGGTTTAGGACTTTTTTGGCACTTTTCCCTGTAACCATGATTCCGCGATACTAAAACCTGCGTAGAATAGTGACACTTATGTGCTTTCTTTCTAAGCCCACACTTTAAGAATCGGGTGTCTTTTGATATATATTCTGTCACGCCTCGAACCCTATGATGGCGTGATCATCCCTTTTGTGGTTGTAATGTACGCGACATCTCAGGACTTGTCGCCGATCCAATCGAAACACTAACGAGTAACACATGCGGAAGCAACCTCGAACTCTCCGTACAACATATAAGCAACGGAATAGTAGAGAGACAAAGAATACACATCAACAAGACACTTTTATAAACATAACATCGATTACAACACATACATTTGCATGTCTTCTACAAGGCCACTATCTACGAACCACACATAATAACAAGGATTAGGTGATTGGTAAGCTTAACTCCTCTACAAACAGGTGCACTCAAAAGACGGGGTAACTCGACCTATCTTCAATCCCCGTAGTATCTTGGCAGCGTCTCCGGATCAATAATGGTCGCGGGTCTGAAATGGTTTGGTTATACAACCATAAGAACACTTCTCAATAAGCAACAACCTAAGCCTCGTTTAGGCCAAAACGTACTCCCGAACAATTCTAAATATGCAATATAGACATTTAACATGTCATAACAATCACAGGCGCCCTTACCTTGCCTCGGCACATACGTGAGCCCTGCACATTAGAATATCGCCATAACATGGCCAATTGCCCATCAAGCATGCGCAAAGCAATTCATGACATGATCAAGCATAACATGGTTAATAATCCAGACGTACTCATCAATTAACTCAAACAAAGCATTCCCCAATGCAAATCGCACTCATTAAGTCTAGATTATTAACGACCCCTTGAGCCACCGAACTCCCGCCGGTCTTCTGGCGTAACCAGGCATTGTCCAACTACTTCGGCGACAGCAACGTCCGAAACTCTCGCCCAGACGGCATTCCACAAAGGAGCATCGATTCGGCCTCTATCGCAATCGGCAACATCTAGAACCCCCGCCTAGACGGCATCCGAACCCCCGTCGGACATCGTCTACAACCCCCGCTTAGACGGAACGTGTCGTGACCATGCATACACCTCAACAATCATTACCAATTCTTATATTTATAAATTAGCCCAATGTCAACTAAATCCATCAAAACGCCACAATAACACCGAATAATTCTCGAGAGAGAGAAAAACTGAGAATATACAAAATTGGGTCCAAACTAGATAGTTGCGCAGTGACAGAAATCCATTTGAAATAAATAGTAAATCAACTCCAAAAATTCTAAAATTTGGATGTCGTATAAAACATCTTGATAAACATTTTTTGTGAGAACTCGAAACCCAGTTCCAACTGTAAACACATCTTTTTGACACTCAAAGCCGGACATAACCCAGTTCGCTCGGACAACCCCTCAAGCCATCAAAAATACAACTCATTCAGTATCCAAATCATTTTGGAAAGCTCTGAAATTTGTATATGTCATAGACACAAGTGTTTTTTACGATTTTTGTGAAGGAAGTTTGTTGAAATAAGGTCTGAAAAATTTTATAAAAATTCGGAAAGACAAGAAGGTCGGGTGAACAGTGAATCGGGCAGTTTTGTGACGGTATGAAAACCGACTTCCGAATCACCCCAAACAACTTCGAAAAATTATGAATTTAAAATATGTTATACTTAAAAATGTTGGGAACAAATTCCATGAAGAACACTTCCTCAGATTCGATCCACAATGATCACCAAAAAAATAACAAAGCGCTGAGGTACAGTAACAACCAGAAATTCAAAAATCATTAAACTTGCACCATTAAGCAAATCAAGCTTATACAGCCACTAAACCAACTATCCACAGCCCTAATCCACCCTTAAATATGTCCATTAGTCACCCCTTAGCCTAGTCAAGAGTTAGGAAGCCACTTACAAGAGAGCCTAAGCAAGACAACCTAGCAAGGGAGCAAACAAGAGCCTTGGCACCGCAACGGCTACTTCGGCAAAGCAACGGCGAGGGCGGACAGTGGATGGCAGCTCAAGTGGTCGGTGATGGTGTGAGGGGTGATCGTGGGTGGTGGTGATGGCAAGAGGGAAAAGGGGGAGAAAGCATCTCGGTGGGGTGTTTGGCGCGAGGAGCAGCAACTGCGATCTACGGCTTCGGCATGTCTCCGGCAACTGGGAAGGCGAGGCTGTGGTGGTTGACGAGATGCTGGTATGGTCAGCTGGAATGGGAAGTAGCAAAAGCTAGAGGAAGCAGAAGCCGAAGAAGCAAGCAGCAGCAGCAACAAAACGGCAAAGAAAAGAAGAGAAGGAAGAAGAAGTCAGTAGAAGGAAGCAGCAGCCACATGAAGCATCATGGGCAGCAGTAGTAGAAGCATGGGCAGCAGCAGCATGGTCAGTGGTCAGCAAAGCAGAAGCAGAAATCATGTGAGAAAGTGGAGAAAGTCAGCGGAAAAAGGAGTCAACAACGTGCGGTGTTCAGCGGGGAAAGAGGAGGAAGTCAGCGGCGTGGGGGTAGCGACGACATGGGGGAGGAGAGAGAGAGAAGAGAGAGAAAGTCAAACACACTTGAGTACGATCTGACGATTCTCGTTCAAATTCAAAAATGATCCAATGGCTCACGAAAAACCCTAATTATAAATTAGGAAAAAGGCCAAAAGATAATAACTAAAATACAAGGGAGGTCTACTAGTTCAAATCCATACTCTATCCAAATTTCACTTTTCACTTATCCCGAGCAATATTGACGCTGGCTACAATAATATCAACACCGTCCAATTAAATTTATTATGAAACTTCGAGAAATTCGACACCAAAGTTCGGGCTCTAAATAATGGTCAAATTTGATCGAGTGTTATTTTAGCAAAATCTCTAATTTAAAAAATAAATAAATAACCCAAGAGTGATCAGTTCCGGGCGAGATTTTATTATAAGCGCACTAACGAATTACACATTTTATAAATCTCAAAAATGGGTCGAAATTCGGAATGTCGCATGTTCAACCAAAAGTTGAGATATTTTAGTTCATCAATTAGTGAAATTTAGATTGGAGCATATAAAAGATGACGTGCTCCACTTTTGGTCTTCACTTCGATTATCTTCACTCTTGACATTAGCTAGTTATGACGAAATCTATCTAATATATTTCCTGCTATAAAGGAAATTTGCAATATGTTAGTTCATATAATTTTTTCTTGTCAACAATTGAAAAATCTCACCTGCTTGTCTTGTACGTTTGTCTTATTTAGCTTTATATACTTCATCTATATGGCAAAGGGTCATTATTAACTTCTTTACCCTGAGTTCCAAACAAGATGAAAAAACAATTAAATAGATTCTTTTAAAAAAAAAGATTAAGCATTTCTCAATTTTTATGTCATACCGTTGGACTTATGTCAAGAAGACCAATATATCATAGGCGCATATTGCCCGAATAATGTGTAAAACATTAAAAGTACATTTTTTTGGGGAAATTCGATTGCTGACGAAGATAAAGCAGTAGTTTTATGGCTCTTTAATGCTTTGATGCGTGATGATCATCACTATTCTTAAGGTATTATTTGCCCTCCCTATTATTGCTGCCGAGTTTTAAATAAAGAGAAAATACCACTAAAAACCTCAAATTATGTCACTTGTGATAAATTTACCCTGAACTTTTTTTTGTAACACGAAAAATATCAAACTATGCCACTTATGATAAATTTACCCTAAACTTTTTTTTTGTGATATGAAAAACCCAAAACTATATCACTTGTGACACATTCACCCCACAATCCTTTGACCCATGGACATTTTCATCTTTTTCCTTTTTCTATTTTTTTTCCTTTTTTTTTCTTTTCTTCCCTCTTCCCTCCGCCGACCTTGGAGGAGGGAAGTCGGTGAGGGTTGCCCTCGTCCAATGCCTGTGAGGGCCACCCTCGCCTGACTCTGACTCAAACGAGGGTTGCCATCGCTGGATCTGGCCAGGATGACCCTTGTTGGCATCGGGCGAGAGTCGTCCTCACCCAACTCCGACTCAGGTGAGGGTTGCCCTCACCAGATTTGGCAAGGGTGGCCCTCGCCAGCGTCGGGCGAGGGTTGCCCTCGTCGGATCTGGCGCTCTCCCCCGACGCCAGCGAGGGTCGCCCTCTCCTAGGCGAGCGAGGGTAGCCCTCGCCCGATGCCGGCGAGGGTCGCCCTCTCCTGGGCAGGCGAGGGCAACCTTCACCTAGCGTCGACGAGGGCGACCTTCACCGGCTTCCCTCCGCCATGGCTGGCGGAGGGAAGAGAAAAGAAAACAAAAAGGAAAAAAAATAGAAAAAGGAAAAAGATGAAAATGCTCATGGACCAAAGTATTGTGAGGTAAATGTATCACAATAGCATAGTTTAGGATTTTTCGTATCACAAAATAAAAGTTCAAGGTAAATTTATCACAAATGGCATAGTTTAGAGTTTTTCATGTCACAAAAAAAAGTTCAAAATAAATTTATCACAAGTGTCATAGTTTGGGGTTTTTTATGATATTTTCCCTAAAATAAATATACCTCTAAGATATACACCAAAGCCAACAATGAACGAGTTCAATAATTACTCAATTTCTCTCTTAGAATTTTACCTTTGAATGTGTTGTGAAACTTGTGCGTGAAAAGTGAAGAAGAGAGAATGTTGTGTAGAATAGAGAGTTGTTATGAACAGTTATTTTTTAACAATTGTGTTGAACAATATATGATTTCGTCTTATTTACATACAATCAATTAACACATCTCGTGTGATTAGGTATCTTATTCCTATCATCACCAATTTTAATGGTCAACCATCACCAATTTTCATAATCAACAATCACTTTTTTTCATGTCAATAATCACTTCTTTTCGTATCCAACAATTGCCCCTTTTCATGTCCAACAATCACTTCTTTTCAAGATAACAAACTATTTCAACACATCTTCCCTAGTCGATTAAGTTATAGTTTCAAACTATCGAATTGTTTTTCTATTTTGTTCCATCGCTATGTGAGGGGCATATCACCCCTAATGTGAATGTACTTGCCATTTTCTATACGACGAGATGGAAGATGCGACTCTCACCGCAACAAAATAATTATAATACCAAGTCATGAAAGTATTGAGAACTTTATTCCATAGAAAAAAACTTACAAGTATGGCAAAAAATATATCATAGCCCTAGCCTCCCAAGGATTTATTGAATAAACGAAAAGTCTATCGTAGCCCTAGGCCCAAGGGTTTATTCAAGAACGAAATAATCATATGGAAATTCAATAAAGAAAAGACAAAGGTCAAATACTTCCCAACTTCAAACTACAAATCCAGCAACTATATGCGAGAAAAATTGCTAGTCCTCGACCATAATCACATCAGTGCATTGGCATGTCCATGAGGCGACCTCGCATGGCGAAGCTGTCTCTCTTGGGAGAGTAGTTTAGCAAACCTGCAACATATATCAAATGAAGTTACATTAGTTAAACCAACCTAAAATTGTCAAAAGCGATAAATCATAAAATCATCGTCGCGAAATTAAACATTCGTGATTGCTAATGCATATACCTTATCAAAGCCTCTTCGTTGGTCTCTTGGCTGGATGTGGGCTCGCACACCCCGGTCTCCAAATTAACCCTAGAGACCGGCTTCTTCAACAATGCCTCACCAGTTTTGACCAGGTCGTTCAGGTTCTTTTTCGTGGCCACATCCACAGATGATAAAACACCACTCAATGTATCATCCTGAAAAATCAAGCCATAAAGAGGCAATGATCAGCACAAAACAGGCCTATGTGTGACGATATTTTGTGGAAATAATCTTCGTCCGGGAATCTTTCACGCGAATATCTGTAGATATTAGATATACCTGTATCCTAAGATAATTGTCGTGGAGTTGTAGGGCTTGAAACACAGCGGAGAGATGGTAGTCGACCATGTCTGCGCTGGCTTGACTGAAGACGTCGATCAATGGCGAACCGCCGCTGGTCAACCAACCCAGCACTCCCCACTTGGCTGCTTCATGTGCAGTGTATTTCCCCTCAGTCTTCCTTGTTCCGGTCCCGAGTGAGATCACCAAGAACCTCCGGTAATCCACTGGTTTTATAGGGAAGAAGTCTGAACCTCCTCCAATAATTGCCTTGGTCACCTCTCCCATCGCAACCAATGTCTACACAACGGGTATATCACATATAATTAGTTATTGTCAAACGTTATTTAAAAACAAACTCTCAATATTCAAGTACGATGTCATGGGAGGAAATTCATGTTTAAGATTTCATATACAAGGAGGCCATATGATTATATTACCGGATTATTTGCGGCTACGCCCCCATCGATGAGGTTAAATTCTCTCACTTTGCCTGTGGAGTCCTTGGTTTCAAACCGATGGGCCGGGAGATAAGTTGGCGCGGCCGAGGTCGAAATGCATATGTCTGAGAGCAAGGCATCCATGCTTGGATCTTTCTTCACCTGGCGACAATTTGACGAGAATAATGTTGATAATCATCGTAAGAGTTTATTGTCTACATATCCTCAAAACCCTAGAGCTATTCTTAAATTTCAAGAAGATGATGAAGAGATGAATGACCTGATAGCTAGAGAAAATAGTTGGCTGAAGGCTCTTGATGTCGAACGTCGGTATCACGACGTTTGTCAATGTTTGGTGCAATCTTTTGTCTCCAAGCTCCTCCCTCACGACATCGTGGAGGTATTTTCCATCGTATTTGGGTCCCGCCATGGCTTTGATAATCTTCGTAACTGGTGTGAAAGGGCAACTGCAAAGTTTTAGGGACATTTATTAATTTCGATAAGTTAAGAGAAAATCAAACCAGAAGAGAGATTAGCAACTCCTTTATGTGTTTTCTTACCTGTCTTGGGGAAAGATTTTAGGGCAGTGATTGAGGTAGAAGTCTTTGATGTCTTTTGCGGCGAATACAGGGCGGTTGTTTTCATTGGGAGTGGTTAGCATGGCAGTAACGAGGCCGCCGGTGCTTGTTCCAGAAATAACGTCGAAGTAGTCCACGATTCTTGCGTCTTCGCCACCTAGTTTCTGCAAAATTTGTAAAAAATATTTAGATCAAGATTGGTGTATCAAATATAAGTTACATAAAGATTGGTTCCATGTATTTTATATATATACAGAAAACAGTCTTGTCCTTTTAAAGTTTGCTTAGGACATACATGCATAAAACCTTTTACATGCACACATGCATGACGAGAACTACATGCGAATCGTCTAGGTTTATATAAATCTAATGAAAATTGTTTTGCTCCCTAAAATTGATATATATTTATGTTAACAAAATCTCTATGCACAAATTTGTAAAGGTTGTGAAGAATGCTAATATTCTAACAAGATCGGCGAAATATATTGATAACAGATGCGACAAAAAGTCATATACAGCGTGCTCACCTGAAGCTCCGACTCTAGAAAATTAAGAATGGTTCCAGGGATAAGCCCTCTTATCCCACCACCATCGATGCTCAGAATGGTGATCGACATTCCATAAGTTGGAGGCTGAAGGGGTAAACTCGCTGCTCTTTCCATTTGCAAGTCGGGTTAAATGAAACAGAAGGAAATTAAGAAAGTACTAACAAGCATGTGATCTTGGTGCCTTTGAGAGTTGTCAGAGAGAGGGAAAAGAGGAAACTATTTGAACAAGCGTATCAAGTTTGGAGAAAGAGCTAGCTTGTGTGATGGCTTTACAATGCATGAGCCATGCGTATTTATGGTCTCTCATTCCCTCGCATCTTCACTGTGTTTCCCGAAACGCAACAATTCAAATTTGACCGGAATCGTTCGAAATTTCTTGGAATCGTTTAGGTTGGACCCTGGATTCTTCGCGTACGGGGATCATATTTGAAGATTCCAAATTGGAAAAGGCTTCGTCAATATTGTAATTTAATGGCTTCCGCGGAGGGTAGGAATTAGGTTTTTCTTTAATCTGTCTTCAGTCACCAACGAATGCGAAAATTTCGGGTATGAACACAGTTTGATAGCCATAATAGAGTAAACTTGTACTTGGCCATGGTAGTAACTTATCGATCGACCAGTTACGTGTCCCACACTAAGGGCTCGATTTAGGTTAATTTTTTTTACACTATCTAAACAATTTGCTCTCGGGGTTAGCTTGTCTTCTTCATAACATCAAATCTACCTTGTATAAACAAGGGTTTGTGCATTGCTAAGATGGACCACATGGGAAAACCGTTCTAGCTCTAGTTTTCATTTAACTAAAGGTCCGCTATGGGCAGCGAATACTCAAGTCGTTTCGTGAAAGGCCCAGGACAATCAATGAATGCAATTCATCCATCTGAATTACTAAACCACCTGAGATCGATTGATGAAGACATTTTTGAAATGCTCTGTCATGGAAATTTCAAGAGATGAGACATGGTCAGACCGAATCAAATTGCAAACTGAGTTCTCGATTCGCAGACAACGCTAGAGACAAGAGGACTCTTTTGGTTTCTGTAAGGAAGAAAATGAACACGAATAGGATTGAGTCAAAGACATAATGGTCCTTCTCATGCGTTTGAATGCTCGTAAGCGAGACGTTGATTTTTACTTTCGATTAGTTTGTTTCCATTTCCTGATTAATACCTACTACTTTGGCGTATCGTAATAATGACTATTAATTATAGGAGTCGCAGCCACTATGTCAAAGTAAAAAGGTGGAATAGTTCAAAAGAAATTAGCCGGCATTCTGCTTCTAGAACATACGCAAAACGTTTCTTTCTACAACTTAAGGAGGATTACCCGTAATTGATATCGACAATTTGTATAATCTTGAAAGCATAATAGATTTTTCAAAACGGATGAAAGTAATTTGCAGAATGCAATGGTTATAGCTAGTTTTCTTTTGTAATATGGACCTTAAGTTTAGGTGGATGAATGGCCATTGAGCAGATGAAGTATCTCGCTATGCTCATGGATATAGCACAGCGCGAGACAAATCCCGGTGTGTCGCTTAAACATCAATAAAATTCCTATTATTTTCTAACTTTGTAGCATGCGGAATTTGTCTTATCTAGAGTAGTAGTCTTGATGGTGGATCCAAGATACATGAAGAAATTCGGAATGAAAGGTTTAGATACGTGACTAAATTGGCACAATTGAAAGACTTATGACTGAATTAGTTTCCGTACAATAGGTTTTTGACTTTTTTTTGCAATTTTCCCACCTGACATGTATTACTTCAACAACATATAATTTTCTCACAATACTTTCTCACATTTTAAGTTCTGCATTTGTTTCTTCAAAGTACAATAGACATTTTTTTTCTTTTCCTTAGAGTAATGTTATTGGTGAAAACCATAATATCAATAAGATTGTAAAAACATCAGTAAGATCGTAAGATTTCTAGTGCGTAAATTCACAAAAATAGCCTGTAAAAATACTCGGTAGTTTTGTGAAAGACCCGGGACAATTAATGAATGCAATACATCCATTTGAAGTAGGAAACCATCTGAGATCGATTGATGAAGACGCTTTCGAAATGCTCTGTCAACGAAATTTCAAAGAGAAGAGACATGGTCAGACCGACCCAATCAAATTGCAAACCGAGTTCTCGATTCTCAGAAAAAGTTTAAAGACGAGAGAAGACTTTGGGTTCCTGGAAGGAAGAAAATGAGGCAGGTGGGATTGAGTCGAACACATACGGGTCCTTCTCCTGCGTTTGAATCTTCGTAACGAGACGTTGATGTTTTTATTTTCGATCAGTCTGTTCCCATTTCTTGACGAAAACATCTACTTTGGCGTATTCTAATAATGACTATTAATTACAGGAGTCGCAGCTTATTTTGTCAAAGTGTAAAGGTGGAATAGTTCATAAGAACACGCCGGTATTATACTTCTAGAAGATCCACAAAACGATTCTTTCTAGTACTTGTTGAGAAAATTTCCTAATAGATTTTGAAATTGACAAAACTGTTCATAAGAATTGTGTAAGTTTGATATATGCTGTGCACTTTCTAAATCCAGGAAGTTTTAATCTAGAAATTCAGACAATATATGAATCAGAAGGAGAAGTTCAGATTCTATATCGCAAAGATAAAGTTCAAACTTTATAGACAGTAGTTTACATGCAAGTAGTTTATTGTGAGAAGTTCAGATTCTATATCTCACAATACTTACTCGCGACTTCGAGTTTAGGTTTTTAACTTGCAAGTAGTTTACATCAAGGAGTCGCCACTAATCGATTTGGGGTAGGTCGATTAGAAATCCAAATAGGATGATGGGAGAATCACCCTATTCCTACGAACCAGAGATTAAATGAGTTCGGGGACTTTATTGCACTAGTTGGATAACTAATGCTCTTTTGATACCTTTTTACCATGTTCATTTCTAAAAATATTTATCAGATAATTTGGATTGATTTTATGACCTTTCTCCTAATATGTGAGGTGATCAAATGAGTACATAATCAGAAACGATTAGCAGTCAAAATAAACATGCAGCATAAGATTCTAATCCTAACTAATGCGGACAACAATCAAAACAAAATAAATCATGCAGTTATATTTTAATTAAAAACATTCATAATGAAATACGACAGTAATAACATGCAAAAAACTACCACATGATCATATCGGCTTATCTAATTTAAGCATGGAATAATAATAATATGCATAATAATATAGCAATAAATTAAAGCATTCAGATAAACCACATAAAAAAACTTTTCCTTTTAAAAAAAAGAAATTTTAAGTTTTTTTTTCGAAATTAAAAAAGATATGGAAGAAGAAAAGAAAAAGAAAATTTTTTAAAAATTTTTTTAATTAATTTTTTTAAAAAATTTAAAATAAATACAAAATAAATACGAAAGAAGAAGAAAGAAAAAAATTTATTTTTTAAGATTTTTTAAAATTTTTGAAATAAAATAAAATAAAATAAAAATATAATATAATATTAAAACCGGGTCGGGTCAGCGGATCTGGGTTGGTCGGATCCGACCCGGGTTAATGGATCCGACCCAGGGCATTAACCCGAGTTGAATCAGTTGATCCGGATCGGGTTGGAATTGACTCGGGTCAACGGATCCGACCCAGGGCGTTGACTCAAGTCAGATCAGTTGATCCAAATCAGGTCGGAACTGACTCGGGTCAATGGATCCAATCCAGGGCATTGACCTAGATCGAATCAGCTGATCCGGGTCGGGTCGTACCCACGTGCATAGACACGCAGGGCGCCAGCGGAGCCAAAATTGGCCCTCCGCCAACTGACCTAGATCGGCACCGATTGAAAATTGACCTCTGGAGATCGTCCCCAAGCCTCTTCTGCCATCCACTTACCATCCAACATCCTGGTCGCCGCCCAATGGCCAAAAAACAAACCAGCCTCTTTGAGGCATTTCGTTGAGCAGGTGGGGGGCATGACCAAAATCGAGGGATTTCAACCTCCTCCGGCGACCCGGTCGACTCTAGTGGCTATGGCTCACCTTCGACGGCGAGTGGGGACTTGGACCGACGATGGCATGGGTAGGGATTTGCGCGAAATGACCGGCGCGAGTCCCGGCCAAACCGGACATAAAAACAGGGGTGAACAGGGCAGAATAGGGAACCGGGGGAGACTTACCGGTCGACGGCATGTCTGGGGGGCTTCCGGCTAGTCGGGGGATGTGGACGACGCTGCTAGTTCTCCCTTCTCCGGCGCGACCTCGGTATGCCTTTTTTTTCTCTCTGATTTCTCTCTCTTCTCCCTCTGTTCTGTTTCTCCCTATTTCTAGTTCAAATGGATGACCTGGCTTCCCTCTCTCTCTTCGGCTTATATAGCTGACGACAACCATGCCCCTCTGCTCCGTTACGTTCGCATGACGACGGCTTACATCGGCCTACTCTGGCCGGTGACTTTCGCGGCCATTTAGGCCGGTGCAGGGACTGCCCTGACATCCGAGACAACAGGGGGGGAAAAGGAAGAAAAACGGGGAGAGATGGCTGGGTTTTCAGGGAGGATGGGACTGGCCATCAATGCCAGTCTCGGTATTGTGCTTCCCTGGCCATTCTCTAGCCTGATAGGGACGACTTGAGGCTGCTCCGTCGTTCATTGCATGCGGCATGAAATAGGGGCGAACAAGGGAAGGAAAGGGACAGTCGGCAGGGAGGAAGAAGGGAGGAAAGGGCTGGGCCAAGCCAGGCCCAGCCGCGCGGTAGGAGAGAAAGGGAAAAAAAAAGAAGAAAAGGGCCTAGGCTCGCGGGGGAAAAAAGAAAAAGAAAAAGGGCCGGGCCCGCGTGGGAGAGAAAAGGAAAAAGAAAGAAAAGGGTCGGGCCGACCCGGCCCCAATCTGGCCCAACTCAGAATTTTTTTTGATTTTTTTGATTTTTAAAAAACATTGTAATAAGCCCTATTAATACAAATGTGCCTAATTTCTATATGCAATGCATTTAAATAGAAATATTTTTTTAGGAATTAAAGAAAATTAATTCCTAAATTTTATGTAATTAATTTTGGGCAAATTAAAATAGGTGTCAATAGCTGCCCCTCTTTGAAGGTAAGCTCACAGAGGTTGAGCTCGCAGAGATTACGTTCAAAGATAAAATGACACCTGAATTTGGCCCATGCATGCTCAATGAATGTTATTTTTTGGCGAAACAGTAAGTCTCATTTTTATGATGCGATAAGATGATGCGTGCTAAAGCAAATAAAAACATACATGGGGTTACTTACCTTGTCGAAGGATAGAGTAATTCCAGATAGTTGGTATCATGTGTCGAGGACTCGAACCTATCTTCGGTCGCCTCGACTAAATTTCATTCGTCTAGGGCTCGAACCTATCTTCAATCGCCTTGACGAGAGAAATTGCTTATCTAGGATCCGAACCTTTCTTCGGCCGCCTTGACTGGGGGAAATCGCTTGCCTAGGACATGAACTTATCTTCGGTCACCTTGACTGGATTTCATTTGTCTAGAACTCGAACCTTTCTTCGGTCACCTTGACTGGATTTCGTTTGTCTAAGATCCGAACCTACATTCGATTGTCTTGACTGGGGAAATCGCTTGCATAGAACCCGAACTTATCTTCGGTCGCCTTGACTGGATTTTGTTTATCTCATACTCGAATCTATTTTCGGTTGCCTTGACTAGGTTTTGCTTTGCCAAAGTACCTGCATCTTATAAGGGGTACCTAAAAAGACTTGATGTGAACAGAGGGGGTTAATCCCATGCTCAGGAGGGGTACCATAACAATCGTAGGTGCATGATGAACAGAAGGATCAGTCCAATGTTCAGTTGGTGAACAGAGAGGTTAGTATTTGACCAAAAAAAAAATAGAGAGGTTAGTCCAATATTCAAATGGTATCACAATAATCATAGGTACATGGATTTTTGGAACTGGGCAAGGGTAGAATATACTTACCTGGGCATGTTTCTGCCTCTTAAGGGCATGTCTCCTGTCAGATAAGTTTTTGTGTAAAGACATACGCATTCATCAGAGAAATAGACAACTAAGGCTATTCTAGAATATCGTATGAAATCTCTTAACTGCAAGTCAAAATGCATTTCTTTTTCAAAGGAACACTTGGTTTATCTTCTGGGTAGTTTGAAAAGAATTCATAATTTTGGAACTGGGCATGGGTAGAATGTACTTACCTAGGCACATTCCTGCCTCTTAAGGCATGTCTCTTGTCACATACACATTCATAGGAGAAATAGATAACCGAGGCTATTTTAGAATATCGCATGAAATATCTTAACTGCAAGTCAAGATGCATTTCATTTTCAAAGAAGCATCCTGTTTACTTTCTGGGTAGTTTGAAAAGAATTTATAATTTTGAAACCGAGCACGTTCCTGCAAATACATATGCATTTATCGGAGAAATAGACAACTGAGACTATTTTAGAATATCGTATGAAATATCTTGACTGCAAGTCAAGATGCTTTTCTTTTTCAAAGAAACACCTGGTTTGAAAAGAATTATGATGAAATACCTAGGGTTTCTTACCT
This sequence comes from Syzygium malaccense, assembly GCA_031216405.1. NCBI lineage: Eukaryota > Viridiplantae > Streptophyta > Magnoliopsida > Myrtales > Myrtaceae > Syzygium > Syzygium malaccense. The sequence continues at coordinate 13,225,269 of CM062258.1, forward strand.
GGAGGTTTAATGCATCATCTACTGAATACCCGACCTTTTATGGGGCATCTCTCTTGGGATGATAATGAAGGTTTTTCTAGCTCGCCGAGTTTTCGTATTCTATCACTGGGGATTAAAATTCTGAGTTGCAAAAGCATGTTGTGTCAATTCCACTTGGGGAATAGAAGATTTTTTTTTGGGACATCTTTGGAGACGCTCCAAAGGTCATATGTTTATTGAGTCTTTGAAGACATTTCACCTGACAAAAACAATTAACGCAAATGTGCATGCCTTCATCAAGGATAGACAAGCTAAGCTATTTCAGAATATGTATTTGAAAGTTCATGCAAGGTGATTTTGCCATGTTTGCAGCACCAAACATCCACTGAAGGTCAATCAAGATGATTTTTGCTCGCAAGGTAGACTTCTCGAGATGCTAAACAAGGGACTTTCAGTCAGAAAGGACTTTCCACTCACTCTCATTGAAAAGGGTTGTTTGTCCCGACCATTAAGGCGGGAACATCGAAAATACTCAATCTGACCGTTATAATATCTACAAGGGTCTGAGTCTTCTCACAAGCAGTACGATGTTGCCAATTTGAGAGTTCTTCTTTAGGATCGTAATGCTGGCTTGGTCAATGACTTAACAAAGAAGGTTATCTGAGTCAAGGCCATGAAGAAAATATTATGCAACCATCTATAGGTTTACAAGTCAAGAACCCTGCAAAATGAGCTGGAAGTAGTCTTGCTCACACCTCCTCGACCGTTGTTTATAAACATTTGAAATTCCACGTTAATTTAAGTGCCCTAGTCAGAAAAAGCTTCATGAGGGATGTAACGTGAGCTTGGTTCACAGGTTGGGGAACGAAATGATTGTTGGGCTCAAAAAAAATGTATAAGGGTGAGAATTGGTGATCATCTTGGCATTGTCACCAGTCTTCTTCTCCACCATCAGGATCCTTTTGGAAAACTCCTTGGGTAATCCCGTGTTTTGGTTTCTTGGATAGCTTTTTCTTGAAGATCTTCTGCGTCAAGCATTTTCCTGGATATCATTCGATCTCTGTCCCAATTGCTTTCTCCAAAATAGGTTCGTCTTCATCTATCGTGTGATAGATCTTCGTCAAGACAGAGTTCTTCAAGTAGGAGTTTATATCGAAGAAGAACTCAAGTTTAAATCCTTTGGAGTCATCTATTCTACACTACTTAACAATTTTGAGGTATTTGAGAGCACCTTCATCATGCTCAGACATCTCCTCAGCTAAAACTTCATTGTTTTTCGTAATAGTTACCTAGAAATTAAGGACTCCTTTCTCTTCATCTTTTTCATCATTTTTCTTCTTCTCCTTTTTCTCTTTCTTTGTTTTTTATTCATGGGTACTGGCCTTGTTTTTACCAGGCACACTATTTTTTATGCCCCTAGTCTTCAGCATTTTTTTTCTTTTGGTGTTGTCAGGAAGGTTCTTGGAGTCTCCATCGTCATTCGGTACTTTGGACCATGATGCTCAAACTGTGATGACTTTTGCCTTGCCCCGGTGTGGGGGATTATCACCAACTAGGTTCGTACGAAATGAAGTTGCCGGCTCAATTGGGCTAGCAAGGGATATAAATGTATGGGATAGAAGAAGAATTGTTCTTCGTCATTCTAAGACACTTAAATTATCGTGAGAGTTCATCTACAATAATAACACTCAAATATTAATGCAAGTGAAAGCAAGAAAATTTCTATTCATCATTTTCACCTTGTGTGAGCTATTGTGACTGATGATCATAGAAAATATTAGATATTACAAACTCATTATCTCTCTTGTCTTGTTCAGTTCCTAGGTAAGAACATCATTGTTATCAATGACATGTTGACATTTTGGACAGGCTCTAATTAGTTTGCTACTCCTCTCTTGACAAAGCCCTCTTAGCCTCGACCGTCCGGTCGTCGATGGTGTGTTTACCTTAGAGAATCCTGTTAAGGATCGCTGAATCCTACTTGTGATGCCGATTTACCTCAAGTTGCCTCAATGTGGGGTGGTTCTTAACAGGGGTGATTTAAAAGGAACCTCCAAGTGTATGGGCTCAAAAATAGTCAAGCAAATGATCAATGGTAGTGTATGGGGCAGAGAAATGAATTACCTCTCGTCACTTTGGCTACCGTATCTTATGCGAGAAATCCCTTTATCTTGTAGAACCGAGACATTTTCACTCATCTTGTAAGGGTTTGGTGCGTGAGAGTGTGTATAAATTAAGGATTGCCTCTCATCATCCTAACTCACCTCATTCCAGACATCGGAGCAATTCAACACCATTCATCGAATTGTCAAAATTTTTTCAGAGGGAATTGGTGAATTAAACAGTTAAAATTATCATGCAAAATTCTTTCCAAAAGACATGCGATGTACTTGGAAGAAGGTTAAGCATTCATTTGCTTTAACATGTTTTCTCTTTTTTGTTTCTTCGTATTCTTATGAGAAAAGTTTGTAGGGAAAGAGATACTTACCTATGCTACAATAGTGAGGCAAACCTGCAAGGTAATAAGAAAGACCGTGTCAATAAACAGCTCTTTGAGGGACAGAAATTGGGAACGATACCATGTTACCCTTCATGATTCCCTTCATTTGAGGTTAGATTGACAACTCCTTGAGTTTTTTCAGGTGTCGATAATTCCCATCTGACAAAAACATGAGCTTATATTAGAAATGAGATGATTGAGGGTAAATTGAGAACGATACAAATTACCCTTATTCCATTTTGACTTCAAAGCTAGTAGAGTCTTTTCTCCTCTCATGGTTGGTCTCAGAGCTCGAATAAAATCCTCTATAATTATGGGTACTCCCAAATAGACGGTCCTACTGTCAGCGCATGCTGTGTCAACGTGGTCTCGGTATGTTGAGGTATTTCTCGTAAATCCTATGATTCCTGACTGCACAAGACATGCGCAATTGCTTGCATAGGGAACTTCGCAGCAAAGCTAATTTCTGCTTTCAAGGTCTTTGATGGATATGGACGTGACTACCATTGAAACTTCCGTGGTTGTCAGGATCGGTCTTGATGCCAATTTGTCATGTGCGAAATCCTTTCTGGATAGACTTGCCACTAGGAGCGTCCATATTAATAACTTTTCTGCCAATTTCCTTGTTATTAATAGGAACATAGAAATTATTTCAAGGATAGTACTTCTTCACAGCATCAGAGTTGATCGGGTTGGAGAATTGGCGTCCATCCATCTCAATCAGAATCAGAGCCCCTCAAGAGAGTGTCTTTTTCACGACATAGGGACCCTTGTAGTTTGGAGTGAACTTACCTCCCGGTTCGGGGGGTAGTGGTAGTACTTTTCTTAAGACAAGATTGCCTGCTTCAAAGTAACTTGGGCGCACCTTTCGGTTGAATGATCTGGCTACCCTCTGTTTATAGCATTGCCCATGACAAAGAGCCTTCAACCGCTTTTCATCGATCATATTCAGTTGCTCCAGTCTTTGCTATTTCCATTCCGCATCAAACAGTTTCACTTGAAACAAAACCCATAGCAATGGGGTTTCTACCTCAACAGGCAAGACTGTTTCTAGGCCATACACCAAGGAAAAAGGGGTTGCCTCGGTAGATGTTTGAATTGATGTTCGGTATGCCATTAATGCAAAAGGCAATCTTTCATGTCAATTTCGGTAGTTCTCGGCAGTTTTGGCTAAGTTCTTCTTGATGTTTTTGTTGGCAGCCTCAATAGCTTTGTTCATTTAGGGACGATAAGGGAACGAATTCAGATGGCAGATTTTGAATTCACTGAGTAAATCATCAACAAACTTGTTATTCAAATTTGTCCCATTATCTGTAACGATGGCTTCATGGACACCATAACGGGCAATTATGTCTCGCTTGATGAATTTCATAACATTCCGAGTAGTGACATTGGTATATGACGCGGCCTCGATCCATTTGAAAATATAATTAATTGTAACCAAGATGAAGCGATGTCCATTTGATGCTTTCGGATTAATTTGGCCGATCACATCGATGCCCCACATTGAAAATGGCCATGACTCAAACAACTGGTGTAATTCGGTTGGTGGGGCATTTATCTTGTTTCCATGGATCTGACAATGGTAACAATTTCAAACGTGTTGGATGTGATCACTTTCTAAGGAAAAGCCAGTAATAACCTAATCTTGTTATTTTCCTGGCCAACATGTATCCATTCATGTGTAGACCACATACTCCTTCATGCAATTCCTGCATAATTCGTGTTGCTTCAGTCACATCAACGCATCTTAGCAAAATAGAGTCATAGGACCTTTTGTACAAGTTCTCACTATCGACGAAGAACTTTGTTGCCATCCTCATTATATACCTTCTGTCTGCAGAGCTAATCCCTTCAGGGAACTACTATTCCTTGATGTAATTCATGATATCGTAATACCATGGTTTACCATCGGTTCCTCAGTCACGGTCATGCAATGGGTTGGTCAGGTCAGGATTTCAATCTTCAGAGGTTCTATTTCCAAATCATTGGTAACCTGTAACATGGATGATAGCATAGCCAGTGCATCGGCAAATTAGTTATGAGATCTAGATAGGTAGTCAAACGAGATCTCATCGAATTTTGAAACAAATTCTTCCAGATAGTCATGATAGGGTACTAGTTTAGTATCCCTAGTCTTCCATTCACCCACAGTCTGGAGTATGATTAAGGCAGAATCGCCGAACACCTTTAGTTTTGCTATTTTCCTATCAATTGCTACTTGTAGATCGAGAGTACATGCTTCGTACTCGGCTATATTGTTGGTGTAAGAAAACACTAATTTTGTGGCTACAGGATAATGTTGCCCATCTAGGGATATCAAGACTGCCCCGATGCCAGAGCCAGACAGGTTTACTGCTCCATCGAAAAACATGGTCCATATGTGTTCCTCCGTTGATGAAATGCGATCATCTAGGAGATCATCCTCATGTGTTTTCCCAGGGCATTCAGCTAACATATTAGCGATCACTCGACCTTTCACTGATTTTTGTGATGATGTTTGGATGTCAAATTCTGAAATTAGAATTTGTCATTTGGCTAATTTTCCCACTAATGTCGGTCGGTTAAGCAAATGCCGGATAGGGTCGTTTTCAGTTACGAGGAACATCTGGTGGTGCAAAGTATATTGTCGGAGCCTATGCAATACCCACACCAATGCGACACATGTTTTCTCTATTTCAGAATAATTCTATTCCGAAATGGTGAATTTCTTACTCAGATAATAGATGGCTCGTTCTTTTCCATCATCAGGGTGACTCTAGGCCAACAGGGCTCCTAACGATTCACTGTGAATCGTTAAATAGAGAGTTAGAGGATGTCCTGGGACCGGTGGAACTAGTACCGGGAGATTCATCAAATACTGCTTCAGCTTTTCAAATGCTTCCCGACAGTCTTCATCCCAATTGATCTGAGCGTCTTTCTTGAGAAGTTTGAAAAAAGGCCGTGCAGTCTCAAAGAGTTGGGAGATGAATCAAGTAATGTAATTCAACCTTCACAAAAGGCTTCTGGCCTCCTTCACTATGGACGGGGGTTGCAGTTCGCATATTGCTTTGACTTTTGAGGGGTCGACCTCAATCCCCTTGGTACTCATAATGAATCTAAGTAACTTACCAGAGGTCGCCCCAAACACACACTTTGCAGGGTTCGGGCATAGTTTGAACTCACGCAACCGGCTAAATAGCTTCTTCAAGGCTTCAATGTGATCCTCTCCACATTCGGTCTTGGCGATCATGTCATCAATATAGACTTCAATTTCTTGTGCATCAAGTCATGAAAGAGAGTGACCATAGCACGTTGATATGTTGTCCCAGCATTCTTCAAACCAAAAGGCATAACTCTGTAGTAAAAGGTCCCCCATGGAGTGATGAACGCCGTCTTCTCCTTGTCTTCCTCATTCATCCTTATCTGGTTGTATCCGGAGAATCCATCCATGAAAAAAAATAATTCGAATCCGGCTGTGCTATCCACAAGGACATCTATGTGAGGGGGCGAAAAGTCGTCTTTTGGACTGGCCTTGTTCAAGTCATGGTAATCAACACAAACTCGAATTCGACCGTCCTTTTTCTTCACTAGCACAATGTTTGCTACCTAATCAGGGTATTGCGAAACCTTGATGAACCCTATTTTCAACAGCTTCATCACTTCTTCTTCGATTTGTTTCGACAGCTTGGGCTTGGTCCTTCGTAATCTTTGATTCTTAGGAGGGCATGTCGGGATTGGTAGGTAAACTGTGCTCGACAATACGAGGGTTTAGTCCTGGCATATCAGAATAAGACCATACGAAGACGTCTTGATAATCTTTGAGGAGAGCGATCAAACGTATGGCTTTCTCTTCGGGAAGGTTGGCCCTAATCTTCACTTCTTTTGAATCCCGAGTACCACCCAAATTGATGGCAACAGTATCTTCGATTGTAAGGGACTTGATTTATTCATATTGCTCCAAATTTCTTCGGATTTCAGCGAGGTCATCACTTGAATCATCAGAATCGCTGCTGTCAATATCTACATCATCAGGCTAGACCGCACTAACTCCCTTGCAAGTCACGAGATTATGCCTGGAATGTAGAGTAAATTGATCAGAAAAACAAATGGAGATATGGATTTTTTATTGTCCTTTCCCTCTTAAAACATTTTTTGAAAAAAATAGCAAAATGTCTTTGATTTTCGAAAAATTTTTAGAAACGAGGAAGCATGAGATAGCCTGGGCCTCAGAATACTTTCCTTTTCGTAGTTGGATATCATCAACGGGCCTATTTGGCATACTACCTCATGCCTTCAAAACATTATTTATTTACAACACACGGATTTACAATCTCAAAAGCGGAAAAGTTCAAAAAGACATTTCTTCCGGTAGAAAATGACGAAAAACAAAATATAAGGATAGCCCCTTTCCAAGGATTCGTGTAAAAGAGAGGAGAGGAATTCTACTCAAGCGGGCTTGCACCAATTCCCTCCACCGGTCCTTCGCCTATTGCGCCGATGAAGAAATCTTTGAAATTATCATTCTAGGAATCCAGCTCATCGGCCCCTCTCTTTACTGGTGTCAGCTTTTCCATGTCGTCCCATCCACTAGGAGTGCTGTTCTACTGGTCTTCATAAAAACTTGATGGCATCCGGTAGTTAACGTAATAATCAAACTTACCACTGGGCTTGCCCAGGGTATCCATAATCATCTTTCCCTTACGCGCCTTATCAGAAAGCTCAGGAGTAGCGGCACAAAGGCTAGGTACCACCAAAAGGTCATCTTCACCGTGACATAGCCATGGGGCACGAAAAGTGAATGCCCTGGCGTCAAGTAGGTCTTGAACTCTATTCTTCAGAGTATCGCAATCATCCAACGAGTACCCGACCTCTCCTGAATGATAGTTACAAGATTTGGAGGGATCATAGTTAATGAAGTTCTCAGGAGTGTGGTGTTTTGATCTCCTTGTGATTAGCCCCTTCCGCAAAAGGATAGGGAATATCACATCCCTGGATTTAGGAATCGGCGAGTATCGTCGTACATTACCCTGCCACTATAAGAGTTGGATATCTCGCCAAATCATGTCGGGAAGGACTCCTGACGATGGGTTTCCTCCCGAACCATTTACTTGGGTCACTTGCTCCTGATCGGGCAACGGCGGTGACATGTCCAAGATTTGGCCAATGGTATCCATTAAGGATGTGAGCAAATCTCATAACTCGCCTAACTGATATTGCAAACGTGCAAATAAATCAGACTGGTTTGCACTCGTTTCTGAGGTCAAGTCTTCGTGTATGGCCCCTATGAAGATGTCGTCAAATAGGGTGACCACACTATCTAGCTTTTCTTCTCATCCACAATCTTCTTCAATTGGTAGCTTGTCTAGGTTCCGATGTCGGTCAACACCAACATTTACAGGAAGTGCCAAGGAACTCGGGCGACTTGAACATTCGGCAAGATGCTTCAACCCCTCACTAGATTGTCCTGAGAGGTTAAGATAAATTTTTTCATTCTACAATAATTTAGCAGGTGGCAGGAAAGTCTCCCGAATATGGGGAAGTAACAAACGAACTTGGCCTTTCATGTGCCCCTTGTTGACATGTGGGTTTCTTCCGCGATACCTTAGACCAGTGGTACGGCGATTCCTGGCGGCCTAAATAGGCTCTTCGATGCCCCGACCTCCTCTACCGAGTCCTTGACTTGGGGTGAAGCCATTCCCAACCATAACCTTTCCTACCATGATTGAGGCTTTTGACATATCAGGGACAAGGGAGGAAATTTCTCGATATCCGTGCATGGTTGACACGAGCTCGATGGACTGAGAACTAGATTCCACCTTTTCGCTTGGTTCGACATACGGGATGGCAATTTCTTGATAGATTCGATGGTCTTCCTCTCCAAGGACTGTGATAAGTTTTCCTTGGGCAACAAACTTCACGCTTTAGTGAAGGCTTGAAGGTATAACTCCAGCAGAGTGAATCCAGAGATGGCCCAGCAAAAAGCTAAACACAGTGGGAATGTCTATTACTTGAAATAGAATACTGAACACGGTTGGGCCAATCTGGACATCAAGGTCGATTTCACCCACAGTGTCTTTCTTCATTCCGTCAAATGCTCGGACGGATGTTTTGGAAGCACGAAGCTTAGACGTGTCCACATTAAGACGACGCAAGGTTTCCAGCGGGCAAATATTCAACGCAAACCCATTGTCTATTAGAACTCGAGCTACATGGGAGTTTCTATATTTAACGGAGATGTAGAGAACCTTGGTATATCCCTTATCTTCAGTGGAAAATTCATCTTCCAAGAATGTTATATGATCCTTCAAAAGAATGAACCCCACAAATGCTTCTAACTTGTCATGCTCAATTATCTCTAGGACATTTACTTCGCTGAGTACCTTCATCAAATATTTTTGATGCTTTACGGACGTTTGGAGTAGTTCCAACAAAAAAATCCGAGCGAGCAATTTGCGCAACTGGTCTATCACATTGTATTCACTGGCTTTGACGATGGCCAGGAATTCTTTGGCTTCTTCATCAATGACAGGCTACGGAGGCTGCACGTCAGCTTAGGCATATGTTTGTCCGGACCTGGTAACTAGGTCCACATCCAATTCGTAGGACCATGGGACTGTTTTATCATTTTCATACCGGTAAGGCTGAGGTATCTCGATCACTATGTGCTCCTCGGTCAAGGGTACCTCAATCGTCAACTCCTCCTCCATGTTTGAGTTATCAAACAAAGGTTCGTTCACAAGTTTGGGGATGGATCCACTTGTTTCGACATTCAATGCTGAGAGTTCTTTGTCCCAGTTGATGACAACCTCAGAGATCGTGGCCACTATGCTGGTGCGGTCGGCATACACAATCAAACCTGCTTTCGCCATGCTGGCAACCCTTTCTTTCATTAGGGACAATGGCAGCATTTCACTAGTAGGATAATACCCCGCTTTCACTAGGGTGTTATAAACGTCAACAGTGCATACCCTTTCATTCTTGATTCGGCCGGCGTCAAAAGTAGATATGGCATTAATTCTGTTTTCATGTTCAGGTAGCGGGTTGTTTTGGACGTTAGGCTTGAATGTCTGAAATGAAAAGGCTTTGGTGTCGAGCAAGTTTTGGATTCGGTGTTTGAGGGTATAGCAGTCGTCCGTCGAATGTCCTATCTCACCCATGGGATAATCACATTTCTTTGACGGATCGTAATTCGAAAAACTTTCAGAGTTGGGCCTATTTGGTTGAGTAGAAAGCAAGTTTTTCTTCCGGAGTATGGCCAGGACTTGAGAAAGGGATCCAGGCAATGGAGTGAATTGCCTTTTCTTATATCGCTTTGGAGGCTGGCGACTTGAGATCGGCTGGTGCTCACTACTCACCTGGACTATCCGAAGAGGATGAACAGTCTAGGTATATACGATGTTCTCATTTGTCAAGGATTCCTTCTCTTTTCTCGTGTTGAGTCTCTTGCTTGTGGAAGCGGGATCTGTGAACCATCCATCACGTAATCCCATTTCAATTCGTTCGCCCACAGACACAAGACGATTAAGGGATTCAGCAGTGGCACCTATCAGGCGGTATCTGTATTCATACAGAAGAGACTTAATGAACAACTTTACTTGTTCATGATCAGTGAGTTGTGGGGTAACCTGGATGGCCAAGTTTCTCCATCCGGTGGCATACTCCTTGAAGGACTCACTCTTCTTCTTTTCAGTGCGTTCCAGATCGTCACAAGTAAAGGTGACATCGAGGTTGAATTGATACCGTTTAAGGAATGCATCAGCGACATCATCCTTGACATATACCATGTCAAAGCTGGCCCCGTCAAACTTGCATGAAAGGTCTGAATCATAAGGGATTCATTAACAACGTACTGGGTCATCCATATATGATACATGTACAAATGGTGTCTGGGGCATGAGGTGCCATCATATTTCTTGAATTCTGGCATCTTGAACTTTTCTGGTACTTTGACCCGTTTGTAAATAGACAGGTCAAGTAGGACAGCATATTACGGGTCTTGTAGTTATTTCAGCATTTCCTCGATCTTTGCAAGGCATTTGTCATGTTCTATCATTGATGCACTTTCAAGTTCAGTCTTTCTAACGGCAAGGGGAAGTGGATTGTCCTCTGGTAGGGGCATTTTTGCTGTCGCTAGCGGAGGCTTTGTCTTTTTCGAGTAGATGGTGGTGGTAACATCACTTCAATTGCTGTAGGCGTGAGCGTGAGCTTGACATTGATGGATTCTATTTGCTTGGTGAGGTTTTCAAGTGTATTGAAAACTATCTTCATTTTGTTTTCCATATTATCGAGACAGACATTTTCTTCGGCCATTTTTGTAACTACCTGTGAAAACGTTGAAATAAATGAGTGTAATGTCTAATAAAAAATCATTTTATGACCTAGTCATAATATTATTACATACTTTCTTTATTTGTAAAGAAAAAAATGAGAAAAAAGATTTTTATTAATATCAACATTACGGGCGGCGTCCCCGAGGTTCAAACCCCAGTTGCCTTGGACCGTTTCGCTCATCCCCGGATACCATTGGGCCGAAGGCCACGGTGGTGTCATTAACACGCAAAACAATTTATTTATATAATAAAAAGCGGCCCAAGTTATATTGACATTAGTACAATCCATAAACACTATTAAAGAAGAAAAATAAAACCCCTAAACATAAATACTAGGAAAACAAAAAAGATAGGGCTTTTAACAAAAGGGCGCTCTTCCCGAATGCTCATTCTAGAAACGATGAGGAAGTTACAGTTTCTCGAAGCCGTTTATTTTCTCGAACAAGCTCTGCAATAAGCGTGTCCTTCGTCCCCATAGTCCTTTTGAGATGGTCGATCTGTGCTTGGCGACTGGGCTTGTTGGTTACATCCGGGACTTTTGGATGTAGATCTACCAGGATTTGATGATATAGAACATAGAACAGAGAAGCATGGTGGATCTTTTCTTACCCCTTCAATAGTCTAGGCATAAGAATGTTCTCAGGCTGATATTCAGTCCACACTCCTTGGATGGCGCGAATTTCGTTAGCGTAATTGTAGTTCGAGCGGGTGAATCGAACTTGAAATTGGTCTGTCTTGAGAGGCGGCGGGATCTCCTGTAGGGCCCTGTACTGGCGGGCTACCCGGTAAGGGTAGTACGAAGTGGCGCCAAATAAACCGAGCAATGGAACAGGATTATGGAATCTATGGGCATAACGAGCCTGACCCTCATGGAACCATTTAGTGTGCCATAAGAATACTTTGAGATCGGGGTCTTTCAAAAAGTTTATCCAGATAGCGTAATCCTTATCAAGGGAATTTCTTTTTAAGACCTCAAATCTTTGTATTGGGTGCATGCTGTCGTCGATTTCAAAAAGCTGCATGAGGTGCCCAAATCCTCTCAAATGGGATAAAAACTAGATTTGCAAAATTTCTGGGGTGACCCACATGATTTTATTTTCGTTTTGTTTAAAACGGTTTAGAGATAAAAATGTTTCTGCCATAACCGAATTAACATAACTCACGCCGGTGCAAATTTGTTTGGTCACATACGCAATTGAGGGGTTTATTGAATTTTTGCAATGGGAGAAAATGACACACCCGATAAAAGCAAGAATAAAAATATTGGCTTTTTGCCTCATGGGTTGGCTTTCGAAGCATTCATTTAAGAAAAACTAGGGGCACGCATTACAATGAGCTTTAACGACTCTCTTCACGGTATCGCTCTTGGTTCGCAAAAACTAGGATAATTCGGGTAGAGGGGACACACCCAAAAATGGTTTGATGAGCTCGGATCTCAAAGGCTTTCCAATGACAACACTATACTCTTCCAAAGTTGGGATCATCTCAAACTTACCAATTATGAAAGTGGATGTATGTGGGCATCAGAAATGAGCTAATGCTTGCATCATGCCAGAATGGATGTTAATTTTGAGCAATGAAAGTAGGCGACCAATTCTTGCTTTGACATACTGTTGGCCATTCCGATCGAGTCGGTCCCACCATGCCAAAAGCTCTCCCTTAGGGGTGGGGATGAATTGGACATCAGTTCTTCCTATCGTGTATAGAATGCAATCAACGGGTGGCCTAACAGTAACAAATCAATTGAGTTAGTATGCTGGATAATAAAATAAGAAGAGATAGAATATATGCCTTTTCTTGAACCATGGCAATCACAACAACATGCACATAAAGAGCGAGGTTCGATTTCTATTTAGACTGACTCAGCAAAATGAAATTAAAAGGGTGCCTGACCGTCACAGTCTCGCATTGGTGTCAAGTCCTTTTAACCTCGGCCAAATCAAAAGGAATATCTTATAATCATGCGAATAGCAGCTAAAGATATTTCTTTAGGATTTTTAGAAATAAATTTCGGGGAAATGAAAGGCAACCTCTACATCGCGAGCTCGCGTTCGAGGTCGTATCTTTCTTAACACCATCCTAAAATGCTTTATCGCGGCCCAAGTCCGGCAATGTGGTTACGTGTGTAGCAGTGTAGTGCTAAATTATTAAAATATGCACAACAATTCATAAACAATCAATTTGAACCTGCAAAAACAAATAACACCTTAATGTTAGGATCATACCTAGAGTCCTTGCTGCCAAACAAAAATTATTTTGAACAGAACAAAATTTTGGCTTAAGTCCACTTTTTTTTTAAAAAACAAGGCGCCAGTCTGTTGCGATCGACCTTCCAATTTTGTTTGAACATGCAAAAAAGGGGAGATCTCGCCTGATACGCACTAAGTCTAGGTTCGGGACTTAACTCGGGTTTTCCCAAGCCCATACCATATCGTGACTTCGGGGTTTAGGTTTTTAACCTGCAAGTGGTTTATATTAAGGAGTCGCCACTAATCGATTTGGGGTGAGTAGATTAGAAACCCAAATAGGGTGATGGGAGAATCACCCTATTCCTACGAACCAGAGATTAAATGAGTTCGGGGACTTAGTTACACTAGTTGGATAACTAATGCCCTTTTGGTACTTTTTTACCCTGTTCATTTCTGAAAACATTTGTCAGGCAATTTGGATTGATTTTAGGACCTTTCTCCTAATATGTGAGATGATTAAATGAGTGCATAATCAGAAACGATTAACAGTCAAAATAAATATGCAGCCTAAGATTCTAACCCTAACTAATGCGAACAATAATCAAAACAAAACAAATCATGCAGTTATATTTTAATTAAAAACATGCATAATGAAATACGACAGTAATAACATGCAAAAAATTACCACATGATCATATCGTCTTATCTAATTTAAGCATGGAATTATAACAACATGCATAATAATATAATAATAAATTAAAGCATTTAGATAAACTTTTCTTTTTTTAAAAAAATAAATTTTAAATTTTTTTTCGAAATTAAAAAAGATATGGAAGAAGAAAAGAAAAAGAATTTTTTTTAAAATTTTTTAATTAATTTTAAAAAAATAAAAAAATAAATACGGAAGAAGAAGAAAGAAAAAAAATATTTTTTTAAAAAAATTTTAAGATTTTTTTTAATTTTTGAAATAAAATAAAATAATATAATATAATATTAAAATCGAGTCGGATCAACGGATCCGGGTCGGTCGAATCCGACCCGGGTCAATGAATTCGACCAAGGGCATTGACCCGGGTCGGATAAGTTGATTTGGATCGGGTCGGAACCAACCCAGGTCAACGGATTTGACCCAGGGTGTTGACCCAGGTCAACGGATCTGACCTAGGGCGTTGACTCGTGTTGGATCGACTGATCCGGGTTGAGTCGTACCCGTGTGCACAGACACGAAGGGGCGCCGGCAAAGCCAAAATTGGCCCTCTGCCGACCAACCCAGACCGGCACCGATCGAAAATCGACCTCTGGAGATCATCCCCGAGCTTCTTCCGCCGTCCACTTACCGTCCGAAGACCCGGTCGTCGGCCGGAGGCCAAAAAACAAACCAGCCTCTTCGAGGCATTTCGTTGAGCAAGTGGGGGGCATGACCAAAATCGAGGGATTTCAACCTCCTCCGGCAACCCGGTTGACTCCAGCGGCTGCGGTTCACCTTTGACGGCGAGTGGGGACCTGGACCAACGATAGTATGGGCCGGGATTCACGCGAAACAACCGACGCAAGTCCCGGCCAAATCGGACACAAAAACAAGGGCGAACAGGACAGAACAGGGAACCGGGGGAGACTCACCGGTCGACGGCACGTCTAGGGGGCTTCCAGCTAGTCGGGGGACGTCGACGACGCTGCTGGTTCTCCCTTCTCTGGCGTGACCTCGGTATGCCTTTTTTTTCTCTCTGATTTCTCTCTCTTCTCTCTCTGTTCTGTTTCTCCCTGTTTCTGGTTCAAATGGCCGACTTGGCTTCCCTCTCTCTCTTCAACTTATATAGCCGACGACGACCGTGCCCCTCTGCTCCGTTACGTTCGCATGACAACGGCCTGCACCGGCCTATTATGGCCCACGATTTTCGCGGCCATTTAGGCCGGTGCAGGGACTGCCCCGACATCCGGGAAAATGGGGGGGGGGAAAGGAAGAAAAACGGGGAGAGATGGCCGGGTTTCCGGGGAAGACGAGACTGGCCATCAATGCCAATCTCGGTGGTGTGTTTCCCTGGCCATTCTCTGGCCTGATAGGGACGGCTCAGGGCTGCTTCGCTGCTCGTCGCTTGCGGCCGAAAATAGGGGCGAACAGGGGAAGGAAAGGGACAGCCGGCGGGGAGGAAGAAGGGAGGAAGGGGCTGGGCCGAGCCAAGCCCAGCTATGCGGGAGGAAAGAAAGGGAAAAAAAAAAGAAGAAAAGGGCCTGGCCCCGCAGGGGGAAAAAAGAAAAAGAAAAAGGGTCGGGCCCGCGCAGAAGAGAAAAGGAAAAAGAAAGAAAAGGGCCAGGTCGACCCGATCCCGACCCGGCCAAACTTGAAATTTTTTTATTTTTTAAAAACATTCTAGTAAGCCCTATTAATACAAATGTGCCTAATTTCTATATGCAATGCATTTAAATAGAAATATTTTTTTTGTTTTAGGAATTAAAGAAAATTAATTTCTAAATTTTATGTAATTAATTTTGGGCAAATTAAAATAGGTGTCAACGGTGTTCATGAATAAAAACTGAGAAGATGAAGTATTTCACTATGTTCATGGATATAGCACGACGCAAGACGAATCCTGGTGTGTCGCTTAAACATCAATTAAACCCCTACCATTTCCTAACTCCGTAGAATGCGGAATATGTCTTATCTAGAGTAGTATTGATGGTGGATCCAAGTTACGCGTTTGAGCATATATATGTCATGTGTGGTTTTGTCAAAAAGTGACACCAGGTTACTCATTCACCAAATGAGAGAATATTGCAATTTCTAGTGTTACCGATTGCATTTGTATTTTGCACAATCAATACTCTGCAAATCGAACATTTTGTGATTAAGTATATTAAATTAGTACACTGAAGCGTTCGTTAATAAGATCCACACGTGTATGGACTCATGAACTACCTAACAGTTTTCCTTCGATCAATCTTTTCACCTTGCCACCGGCCACTATATCCAAAAAGCATTATTTTGTCAAACAAATCTAATCAAATACAAGGGACACACCTTCTGTTTGTTTAAAACATGGAATTTATTGATTTTTTGGCTAGATTACTATCCCATTTAATTAATTAGGTGGATGACTTCTTCGATTCGACATGTATAGCATTCGTCTAATTAAGTTTCTTTGTTCAACATTTTACTAGCGTAGACTTTTCTCGCTCTAGAACTCGAGAAAGGCAAGTCGATCTCTTAGGTGAAAACTCATTGGTTCTAGGGTTTGGAAGATTTCCCCTCGCACTTTGGGAAAGCCAACTCTCCAGAACGATCTTTCCCAGCTAAAGACAATGCTTTGAAGAATACACTTTTCTTCATGGCTCCATGAATCTCTTCAACCTCATAGGTATTACTTCAATAACGTAGAATTTTCCACTACAAAAAAACATGTAATTTGCGACGGAAATTTGCGACGGACTAAATCAGTCGCAAATTTGCGACGGATTATATTTTCCGTCGGAAATTTGCGACGGATTTTGTGACGGATCTTTATTCCGTCGGAAATTTGCGACGGAAATAAAACACCGTCGCAAAATCCATCACAAATTTGCAACGGAAAAAAGTTCGTCGCAAATTTCCGACGGAATAAAAATCCGTCACAAAAAATGTTCGTCACAAAGTTCCGACGGAAAAATAACCGTCGCTAAATCCGTCGTAAATTTGCGACGAAAAGAACGTCCGTCGCAAATTTATAATTTACAGCCCGTTATATTCCAACTCTATCTCTCTCTCTCGCTCTCTCTCGCTCTCTCTCGCTTTTCTCCCTCTTTCATATGTCTGAAATCAGCAAAATCTGCGCGCACACATATTAATCTCGGTGAAGCTTTTGTACTGGTAAGTATCATAGCTAGCTTCGTGACTATTTATTGTTGGATTGTAATTTTTTTTATATATGTTTATGTTTGTTTTTTTTCGTATCTGCATCACCGGTTTAACGACCGGCAACCGGCGACACCTCGCCCTACTTAGGATGAAGCCAAACGCCCATGCCGTTTTGCGACGGAAATTGGGATTCCGTCGCAAATTTGTGACGGAATCAAGTGTTCGTCGCAAATTTGCAACGGAAAACGAATTCCGTCGCAAATTTGCGACGGAATCAAGTGTCCGTCGCAAATTTGAGACGGAAAACGAATTCCGTCGCAAATTCGCGACGGATGAATTCCGTTTCCATCGCACATTAAAAATTATTAAAAAATAATTCTTAGGTGATTAATCTTTTTGGATATGTGTCTAATTGAAGGTCTTACAATCCAAGTGGACGTTGCAATTCTCATCAAATTGACCACTTTCTCCTACCAATATTTCAATCAAATATTTGGGTAAGTCTTCTTTACATGGCAATTTTTTCTATTTTTGCAATTTCATATTAATTGTTGCGTGAATAACAAAAATTATAATTTCTAAAAATTTATGGTTTTAATTAAGAACAATAGATATGATATTTTAAATATTTTATCAGAATTTTTTATTTTAATACAGACACAATGCAAAGAGAAAGGGCTTTGATGTATAATAAGAACTTACCTGGACGTCAAGGTTTGACAGATGAGTTTCATACTATGTTGGAAATATTTTTAGACTTTGCTAGTAGCAAATATGATTTCATGGATGGAAATAAGTTAAGGTGTCCGTGTAAAAAATGCGGTAATGATAAATTTCTTGTGTGTGATCAAGTTAGAGAACACCTTACTAGATTTGGGTTTACTCCGAACTATTATAATTGGACTTCCCACGGTGAACCATTTATATCTGATGAAGGATATGGAAGAAGTGACCAATTTTCAGTTAGGGAAGAATATGGCTATTATGAGCAATTGAACCCATACGAGAGGATGGTGATTGATGCAGCTAGTTATAATTTTATCACAGAATCAAATCATGCAAGTACTAGTTTTACTCCTACACGTGAACAAGTGGGTACTAGTCATGCTTCACAATTGGAAGATATATGAGTAACGGGTTTTGATGAGAATGTGTATAATGAAACTTTTCAATCTAATCAGTTCTGGAATGTGTTGAAAGCAGTAGATTAACCTTTATGGGCAGGTTGTGAGGACCACACTAAGTTATCGGTGACAGCCCGACTATTAAATATCAAGGCAGAGCATAATGTGTTTGTGGATTGCTTCAACTCTTTTGTTGAAGTAATGCGGGAATCATTGCCTCGTGATAACATCATGCCAAGTGATTTTTATGATATGAAAAAGCTAATGGATAACTTAGGTCTTCCGGTTGTAAGGATTGATGTATGTAGTAGAGGTTGTATGATATATTGGAGAGATGATGAAAATGGAGAATCTTGCAAATTCTGTAGCCAACCTAGGTACAAGATTAACAGGAGGCTGGGTCATAATCAAAAGCGTAGACCATGCAAGCAAATGTTTTATCTGCCCTTAATCCCCAGATTGCAAAGGCTTTATGCATCTAAAGTCACTACTGAACACATGACTTGGCATGCAAATCATGAAACAGAAGAGGGTCTAATGTGTCATCCTTAAGATGCGGAGGCATGGCAACATTTTGATAGAACATACCCTGAGTTTGCGATGAAGCCTCGGAACATCAGGTTAGGTCTCTGTGCCGATGGATTTGCTCTATTTGGGAAAACAGGAAAAAGTTATTCATGTTGGCAAGTTATCTTAACGCCGTACAATCTTCCACCTGGTATGTGCATGAAGACACCTTATATATTTTTGACATTGATCGTGGCAGGGCCGCAAAATCCGAAAAAGTTGATAGATGTTTATATGCAATCATTGATTGAGGAGTTACAACGGCTATGGGTTGAGGGTGTCCCTACGTATGACGTTTGTACCGATCAAACATTTGTAATGAAGGCTGCTCTTCTTTGGACGATAAATGACTTTCCAGCTTACGGAATATTATCTGGATGGAGTACAGCTGGGATATTAGGATGTCCGATATGTTTGGAGAGGTCAAAGTCATTTAGATAAAAACATGGAAAGAAGCCCAGCTATTTTGACTGTCACAGACAATTTTTACCGTCAAGTCATCCTTTTAGAAGGAATAAGAAAGAGTTCATCAAGAATAGGATTGAAAGAACGCGTCCACCATTGAGGTTGACCGGCAATCAAATTTGGGAGCGTGTGCAGGACTTGCCAACTGTTGTTGAGAACCCGCACGGCACGACTTTTGCATACGGAAGTACACATAAGTGGACAAAACACAGTATATTTTGGGATCTACCATATTGGAAGGCCCATCTTATTCATCATAATCTTGACGTCATGCACATAGAAAAGAATATTTTCGACAATGTCATAAATACTGTGATGGATGTTACCGGAAAAACAAAAGACAACTTGAACGCAAGAAAAGATATGAGAGATATTTACGATCGGCCAATACTAGCTGTGGATGCAAATAGCAGGGGACTAAAATCGAAAGCAGTTTATACATTGGATAAGGAGCAGAGGCGAGTTGTTTGTCAATGGTTGAAATCTGTGTGGTTTCCTGATGGATATGCTTCGAACCTCGGGAGATGTATTGATTTGAATGAATGCAAGTTCATAGGTTTGAAGAGTCATGATTGTCACATCCTGATGAAAAAACTAATTCCAATAGCTTTGAAGGAAGTTCTACCGAACTTTGTATGGGGCGCCATTACAGAGTTAAGCAATTTTCTCCATGATATTTGCTCGACAGTGTTAAAAGCATCGCACATGAAAAAACTAGAGAGAGATATTCCAATTATTCTTTGCAACTTAGAAAGGATATTTCCTCCAGCGTTTTTGATTCGATGGAGCATCTCTTAGTTCACTTGCCTTATGAGGCCAAAGTTGCAGGTCCCGTCCAATTTCGATGGATGTATCTATTTGAGAGGTAATGTTTTTTTTTAAAATACAGATCAAATTAGTTTATTATATAATATGTTCCGATAAGCTTCTTTCCATTTCAACTAGATTCTTATATCATTTGAAGAAAAAAGTGAAGAATAAGGCACGTGTTGAAGCTTCAATTTGTAATGCATATATTGTGGAAGAAGTGACAATATTTACATCATACTATTTTGAGCCGCACGTTCAGTGCAAGAAGCGGAGAGCAGGCAGAAATAATGAGGGCCCCATTGATCCCAATTGCACAGCATTCTCTATTTTCAATTATCTGGGTCGACCAAGCGGCGCATGTCAGTTTCGTTACTTATCAGGCGAAGAATTTCATGCAGCCCATACTTATATTTTACTGAACTGCCCATAAGTCGAGCCATACTTCAAGTAAGTGTAAATTTACAAATATATGTTTTGTGTATCAAATATTTGCTAATATTTAAATGGTTTTTAATATTAGGATTTTTCAAACTTCAATGTGTGGACTACAACCAAATGAGCTTGACCGTTTGTGCGATGAACAATTTGCAGCATGGTTCAAGACATATGTAAGTTGCCTATGGACCAAAACCAAGTTATTAAAATTATATACATCATTTAGTAAAATATATATTATTGACTTTACATGTGTAACCTTAGGTTCACAGTAATTATGATGAAATTGGAGGGCAAGGATTGCTATATCATCTGTCATGGGGTCCACAGTTAAGAGTTCGAAGTTGGCCAGCATATTTCATAAATGGATATAATTTTCATACTCAAAAATATGGAATGAAAAAATCCATAATGAATAGTGGTGTGTCTGTTCGGTCATCCAATGGTGGCAGTGTAGAAGAAGATTTTTATGGCTTGTTGGATGAAATCATAGAGATATAGTACCTTGGACCATTAATGATGCGGGTTGTGTTATTTAAGTGCACGTGGTTCGACCCCGTCAAAGGAATGAAGGTGCATACGAAGTTCAATTTGGTTGAAATAAATCACAAGAAAAGGTATATGAAGTATGAACCATTTATCTTGGCACAACAAGCAATTCAAGTATGCTATGCATCATATTCTAGTTTGAAACGTGACAAAACTGATTGATGGGCTGTATGTAAAATCAAAGCACGGAGGAAAAAAGAGGAACACTGGAAGGATAGAGCCTACCAATAAGAGAAAGTGTGTAACACGGTTGAAATTGAGGAATATAACATACCAACTTTACGAGATCCGTGTGGAGCAATGATAGATGTGGATCCAACTGAAATTTGCGAATTAAATGTACAAGAATATTCAGAATCTGATTTTCATACGGATGACAAAGACGAGGACGAAGACGAAGACGAAGACGAGGACGAGGACGAGGACGAGGACGAAGATGAAGACGAAGACGAAGATTAAAATTTTTGTCACAAAACATTACAAATGTGTAATTATTAATGTGACAAGTGCTATTTTGGTTGTTATTATTATTATTCTCATTATTATTGCTATTGTGCTTTTTTAATTGTCGATTATTCTTTTTATTTTAATTGATCGTCCGAAATTTTGTCCCTAAATGCCGACAAGTCAATTATTAGTAACGTCCCCTAACATTTCCGATATTCTAATTTCCATTGCAAAATTTGAGATGCCAAAATTTTGGACTGAAAAAAAGACGTAGCAAATTTATGACCTAAATAAATGAGATGCTAAATTTTTAGGCGAAAAAAAGACGTCACAAATTTACAACGATCATTTAGTATGTGCATATTTGCGATGGACATATTGAGTCCGTCGCAAATTTGTGACGGACTATACTGGTCAGTCGCAAATTTTGCGAGTGAATTTTTACCGTTCGAAATTTGTGACGGATATTTATTTCCGTCGCAAATTTGCAACGGATTTTTTTTAACGTCGCATATTTGCGACAGATTTTAATTTCTGTCGGAATTTTTTTTATACATGTGGAAAATTTGCGACGGACATAGAAAGTCCGTCGTAAATTTGCGACGGGATAGCGAAGTTCCATCGTAAATTTTCGACCGGAAAAAAATTTCCCACAAATTTTCGAGCGGGAAAAATCCCACGCAAAAATTTACGACGGACTTTATATGTCCGTCGCAAATTTTGGACCGACAAAAAATTTCGGACATATTTTCGATAAGGAAAATTCCCTCGCAAAATTTGCGACGGACTAAACTCTTCTGTCGCAAATTTGCGACGGACTTTCTATGTTCGTTGCAAATTTTGGAGCGACAAAAAATTTCAGATATATTTTCGATCGGGAAAATTCTCTCGCAAATTTGCGACGGACTAAAACAGTCCGTCGCAACAAATTTGCGACGGAGTCAACCTATCCGTCGCAAATTTCCAACCGGAAAAAAATTTCCGACGGATTTTTTTTACGTCGCAAATTTTCGTCGGAAATTTTTTGTCGGTCGAAAATTTACGACGGACATAAAAAGTCCATCGCAAATTTGCGACGGATAGAAAAAGTCTGTCGCAAATTTGCGACGGACACTTTAAGTTCCGTCGCAAATTTGCGACCGACTTGGTTCCATCCGTCGCAAAATTACAACGGATAGTGGTGTTCCGTCGCAAATTTGCGACCGACTTGGTTCCATCCGTCGCAAAATTGCAACGGACAGTGGTGTTCCGTCGCAAATTTGCGACGGACAGTTGTGTTCCGTCGCAAATTTGCGACGGACTTAAAGCGTCCGTCGCAAATTTGCGACGGAACACAACTGTCCGTCGCAAATTTGCGACATTTGTACTACCCCTCCCCCTCCCCCTCCTCCTCCTCCGCCTTCCCCGACGCTGCCCAAGCCGGATCTCTGCAGATCTGCGCAACTCCCCCGCCGCCGTCGCCGTCGCAATCGTGGTCGTCGTCGCCGTCGCCGCCCAGCCTCGCAGCCGCCCCGCAGCTCCCCCGCCCATCGCCGGTCGCCCCGCAGGCCCCCCCGCCCGTCGCCGGTCGCGGGCCAGGCGCCCCGCAACCCCCGCCCCCCGCCGGTCGCGCCCTCGCCCCCGCCCCGCCTCGCCGCCCTCGCCGCGTCCGAGCAGCGGACCGAAGCCTCGCCGCCGCCGACCAGCAGACCGAGGCCGTCGCCGCCCAGCCTCGCCGCCCAGTCGCTCGCCCGCCAGGAGCCGCCCCACGCCGTCCGCCCGCAGCCGCTGCCGTCGCTGTCGCCGCCCACCATCAGTTGGCCGAGACTCTTGTCACGCCCCGAACCCCTACGGCACGCGACACCGCCTTTGGTCGATTTAAGCGACGTCCCAGGAATATCGCTGACCTCTAAAAGCCATCATAGGTTTACTACCACAGCGGATATCAACAAATAAACCCGGACAATTAAGAACTGGGGAAACAATCAGGGAGAATGAACATATTCGTTCTCATTGCCAAACTTACACCATAATATTTACAATATCCATTATTATTACGAGCACCCGAGCCAGTAACTATTAACTTCCAAAAATGTTACCCTTCTGAAAACCCACTGGAAATTCTGCCACATCGTACTCCGTGTGCACTGGTATCCAAAAACGTACTGGCGGCGGTGGTGGAGGGTTCACGGTTCCTGTCGGGGTTCTGAAATATTTGGTTGAAAACAACCGTGAGAACACTTCTCAGCAAGTTCACCCCTAAACCCAACCTAGGCTATCACGTACCTCCAGACAATTACGCAATCACATACATATTCACACACGCTGAAACATCACATCGCAGGTACAACAAATAATATTGTCAAGCTCAAACATGCGCACAACATCATTCAAACTCAATCATGTCAGATGTAAATACGCGCATGTACTACTCTTATCCCATTATTCCGTCCATTCTCATTTCCTCTTTCTCATTCTTCGCCAGTGACCCGCGTAAACGTACACGCCTCAGGTACACTGCGACCACTCACCACAACCGGCCCGCGTACTCGTTCACACCTCAGGCCCCTCGATCGCGCCCCGAGCATCACACGCCTCGGTCCGATCTCACATTCACACTCGATCGCACCCCGAGCATCACACGCCTCGGTCCGATCCCACATTCACACTCGATCGCGCCCCGAGCATCACACGCCTCAGTCCGATCCCACATTCACACTTTCCTCAGCCCGCGCCAAATGCGACAGGCCTACATGATCGAAACCCGAGCTTATAATGCCTCGGTCCAATCCCGGTCTCACCCGAGTTGATCGTGCCTCGGACCGAACTCAATCATGCTCTTTCGAGCCTCAGCCTGTGCCAAATGCATCAGACCTACATGATCGCTGCCCGAGTTTATGATACTCGGCCCGATCCCATTCTCGCACTTACACATCTTCACATAACTTCCACAATCACATGCCAGACTACTTTTCTTTCTTACTCATGCCCATGCTCATCAAGCATTTACCACACTCAACTGGCCCATCACACGCGGCCTATGCACGCATCAATTAACACGTACAACATGCTCACTCAGCATTCGACATGGCCAATTTCAACAATTAAATTAATCTGGCCCACGCGTGCACATAATCAAACACATTTCAATCCATCAATCACAGTTCAATAAACACACAAGGCCACTCATGGACCCACAAACACAGCCACGTTCATAGGCATAATTTCGACATTTCCGAGCATATTAAACACCACAATCCAACCATACTACCACACACCAAACTGACACCACTTGTCCTTAAATTGAGCCCTAAGCTCGCCAATTCCATCCCACAACATCCGACACTCTATTCAGTCTCACTCCAGCCTCGAAACATCCTCATTTCATCCTCAAGTTACTTCATATAACACACAAATAAACACTCAATTAAATCAACCCCATCCAGAATAATTCAAACATGCCCAAAACACGTAAATTGCCAATTTTCTCCAACCAAATGGCATCGGATTAATTCCAATCATTCACGGGACTTTCTTGCCATAATTTCTAGGTTCCAAAAATTCAACTTGCGTCCCAATCGGACCATCACAGCCCCGCGAACAGTAATTCACAGCTTGTGAACAGTGTTTCGTAGCATATGAACAGTATTTCGCAGCCCCCATTTTCTGAATTTTCAATAATTAATGCCCGAATTAAATCTCAAGGCCCGCCATAAAATTTCCACTACCAATCCATGTAATTCCGCACCTAATTCCATACTGATTTTGTCCGAAACTACCCGTCGATACCCGAAGTCCTAAATTAGGTTTAGGCGCGACTCACCCGCGTTGACTAACTCAACATATCACCTGGTCAATTGAACAATCATTTCAATTGAACCCAAAGGTGCACGAATCAAACATATTTACACCAGCCCATTGCACAAATCCACACACAATTCTACCACCACAACTCAATTATAATTAAAACACACGTAAAACACACAAATTTCTATTTTTCTCCCACTAAACGACGCCAAATTGATTCCGGTCCTTCACGGAACTTTCTCACCATTAAATCTCGGTTCTAGAAATCCAACTTGCGTCCCGAACCGAGCATCACAGCCTCGTGAACAGTGAATCACAGCTCGTGAACAGTAACTCTTAGCTTAAAATTCCCTCAAATCGTCCTCCGAAAATTCCAAATTAATTCCTTAAGGCCCGCCATACATTCCCGGTCTAAAGCCCCAACATTTCGCACCCGCACAAGTCCAATTTCACCCAAAAATCAAATTGTTCGGCGATACCCGAAATCCTAAATCGGGATTAGAGGATGACTTACCGCGTTCTAGGCTAAAACGGCTAGAACGGAAAGCGGCGGCCCTTAATCGGGGACAACGGCGACGTCGTACAACTTCCGGGTGGCGGCGATCGGCTTGGACGACGATGGCGTGGCTTGCGCGTGGCCGAGGACCTCACGGCCAAGAGAGAAAAAGAGAGGGAGAGAGTCACGGTGGGGGGTGGTGGTCGGTGTGAGGGCGGCGTGAGGTGGTGACCGGCGGCGTATGGACGACGGCGTGGCTCGGCGGCGACGGCGACGGCGATCCGTCCGGCAAGAGAGAAAGAGAGAGGAAGAGAGTCACGGCAAAAGGGGGGGTGTTCTCACGAAGGAGGGGGAGAAAGAAGAGAGGGAAGAGAGAGAAAGGGGGGTCAAGGTTTTAAAAATCAATTTTGACCACTTTTGGCAATTTACCAAAATGCCATTCTCTCACACAACTAACCCTTTATAATTTTCAAGGGTAAAATGGTCCAATTCTCCGTTTCTTGCTCAAATCAAATTTTTCCGAAGGAATTGAGCACACCAAAAATTGACACGTGTCACGTGTAACGTCGTCCTAACGTTCCGGCGTGATTTCCTAATTTTTCGGTGTCCAATTTGGGCAAAATTTCCATAATTAAATTCTATTAAACGCAACCCGAGCGTTTCTCAAGCTAACGGGCGGCTTGCTGGGGAAATTCGCTGGATCGACTCATGACTGATACTAAATCGAGTCACGTGCAAGTTCGTTCGGTGCGTGACGACCTCGGTTGTCATTAAAATCGCGAAGATCAATCACTTGATCCAAGGGGTACGATCGTTCGGTATAATTTCGGAATCATTCGTCAAGTCGTTTCGTGATCCAACGGAATCACCCGTGATCCACTGCTAGGACAGTGGCGAACTGACCCCTAACTATCCTTGGATCGGCCAACAGTGGCTCAAAATATCACTTACACGATTTAATGGTCGAAATCCATTCACGATTGAATTTCCTTTAGCCGCGCGAATTTAATTCCCTCTAATAGCCTTTCCCTAATGGTTAGCATTCCCAGGAATGATCAGTTCCGGGCGAGAACTTACTGCGAGCACATTTCATAAAACTCAATTATTTAATAAATTCCAATTGGTGGAATTTCGGAATGTCACAACTCTCGCCGGAGCAACCCCATGCCCGTTGCCGCCCTCGCCGGAGCACAGCCACCGTCGCCGTCGGCCAGCCGCCGCCGACGCTGTCGTCACCGTCGCCGCCATCCAGCCACCGCCGACGCCGTCGTCACCGTCGCCGCCGCCCAGCCAGCCATCCGCCTCCCAGTCGCCGGCCGACGCCGTTGCTGCCGCCCAACGCCGTCGCCGCCGACCGACAACGTCGCCGTCGAGCTCCGCCGTCGTTCGCCCCGTTGTGGCCGAGCACTTGGCCAACTAGTCACCATTTGGGCCCACACCCGCGCCGGGACCGCCACTGTCCGATCGGCCGGTTTTTGTTGTCCTTGAACAAAGTAAGCAACTTCCTAAACCCTAGTTAGTATAATTAGGTAATTAGTCGGACTTGTTTAGGGATTATTTAGGATCACTTTTCGTTGGCTAAGTTACGGGTCGATTTCAGGATTGCATGTGGGTTTGATCGATGGTCGACTGGTTAATTTGTCTATTATGTGGATGATTAAGCGTTAAATGACGATAGGCTGATTGATTAAGCGTTTTCATAGAAAATGCATGAAAATTGAACAATTCTATAAAAAATCATGAAAAATTACGGAAAATTATAAAAACGGTATATGTTGGTAACAAATATGAAATTTGACCGTAAAAATTTTTAAAAATTTTTACGAAAATAAAATTTCATAATATCACAAAATGGCAAAAATTAATAGTGACCAACCATTTTGAGTGAAATTTATATTTTTTAACGTTCCGGGAAAAAAATATTAAAAAATTAAAAATTTTCATAACCTTATAAAATTGCTTAAAATAAATGTGGCCACCCATTGTGAAGGAAATTTTTATTTTTTTTGGGAAAAAAAATTTAAAAAAATTTAAAAAAATATAAAATTTCAAAACTGCATAGAATTGCCTAGAAAACATGTGGCCATCAATTTGCAGTGAAATTTAAATATTTTAAGGTGGCAAAAAAAAATTAGAATTTAAAAATTTTCAAAGTTTAACGGAATGGCTTATAATACCTGTGGCCATCCATTTTTATTTATACTTAAATTTTTTAACGTACCCTAAAAATTATTAAAATAAAGAAGGACAAAAATTTTGGAAACTTTATCTAATAGCTTAGACTACTTGTGACCACCCAATTTTAGGACTGAAAATTTTTTTTATTTCACGGAAAAAAATTTATATTAAAAAATAATAATGTAAAAATTCTAAAAATTTTTATATTTCAAAACTTTACAGAATATCTTAGAATATCGGTGGCCACCAACTTTTAGTGAAATTTTTTTTTAGGTCCCAAAAAATATTTAACAATAATAACAATTTTTCTCTTACAAAACTTTACAAAATGACTTAGAATACCTGTGGCCACTCACTTTCAATGAAATTTAAATTTTTGTATGTGGTCAAAAAAAATGTAATCAAAATGAATGCAATTTATATTGTGATGTTTGATACTTGTGGCCACCCATATCGTGCTCATATATTGATGTTTCATATCAAAATGAATGGGATTCATAATATATTTGTTCGTAGGAAATTGCACGTCATAAACACTCGACATTGGCTCATTTCAAGGAAATATTTTCTCAGTCTTTCCATCAAAATGGTAAGTTTCGTCATGTACATCATTATGTGTTCGTAATACGTGTCAATAGTTCTTTACATATTCGCATAACCTTCCTACTTGTTAGTATAAATGTGGAGGTCACATGCATAGAAGACAAGCCTCTTCCTCGTCCTCGTCCCCAGCCCTTTCCTCTTCTCCTATCCCGTCATTTAACCCTCAACCACAATATGGTCCGTCACAATATGGACACGTTGGCCCTTCCTCCAATTTTCAACAACATGTTATGGGACTTGGCCACATGGGAACTGAATATCCTCAAGTTCAATCTCTTGTAGATGCCTCTCCTTCCGTTCCACCGCATTATTCGGCAGAACAATCGAATAATGACGGAAACACAGGTCAAGAAGATAACCGATTCTTCATATGTCCATTTGGAGATTCGTAAGTACTTCATTTTTTTTAGTATATGTAATATTTAGGGCTTTAGATATATATGTCAACTGAATTGTCGATGTTGCACAATATTCGTATGATTGCAGATTCACGGATGCTCCGTCTGTTGTGAGGGAATTGAACAAAATAGTAAGAAACTTTTGGATGGGAGAGTATATTACTTACATAAGTGTTCCACAAGAAGTGAAAGAAATGTGGTGGAATAAGTTCAAGGTAAGTTTTACATATTTTATTTTCTCACCAATTAAGTTTGGTGTAGTATATTCATGGTCAAGAATGATGTAAAGGGATCAGAACAACTCTGTAGTTTTCGATACTTAAAGGACCAGATATTTTCCCCGACATGAACTTTACAAAATCTATCTATATTTGTCTGGTGCATGGTTATGGATATGTGATCATCAAAATAACTTTCAATTTGTGTTTTTACTCATTGCAGCGGAAGTTCAAGTGGGAGGAAGCGGAAGACAATGAAGTGAGAAGAATTTTCGATAAGAAAATCAGTGATTTTATGCGAAATGTCATGAATAGAGCGAAGATCAAGCAAGCGAAGCCGTCTTTCATTACAGCTGACAATTGGGCGGCAATTAACAGATTTTGGGCATCTGAACAGAGTCGGCAACTCTGTAGGCAGAATAAGAAGAATCGATCTTCTAGTTCTAGTGATGGGTCAGCCACATATGCTGGGGGCTCTATCAATATTGCGGAGCATCGCAAACGACTGGTAAGTCTGTTAAATGAGTTATAAGTTAATTTAATTCGATTACTCATGTTTACATTTTGTAGGCACATGAATTGGGGACGGAACCGACATTTGCAGTTACATTTGAACGCACATTTCAAAAGAAATATAAGACATGGACTAGCAATCGAGCAAAAGCTGTTAAGGTATGTAAGGTTATACTTTGGCTTATATGTAAACTATAATGAAAACCGTGAATGCTTTCAATATTTATGGTTGATATATATATAGTGATTTTATTTTCATCTATATTGTTAATGTAGAAAAAATATGATGAACTTTTAATGAGCAGTGCTAGTGGTAGTGATGATTGTCCTGAGTCCAGGCCATCAGGTGATAATATGGCATTATGGATGGAGGCAACAGGTGGGGTGAAAAAAGGAAAAATATTTGGGATGGGATCGTTGTCAAGGATGTACATGCCGAATAATCATGGAAGTTCATCATCCACTGCGACTGGTCGAAGGAGGTCACGACAAGACGAGCAATTGACCCAAGAAGTGGATCATCTGAAAAATATACTTGTTCAGAAGGACGAACGAATACATAACTTGGAACAAATGGCACTCGTTATGCAACACCTTAACCTCAATCGCTATAACGATCCTTTTGTACCTCCAGCCAATCCAATAGGTCATGGGCACAATGATGACCAACCCATTGATGCCGAGAATGCTGATGATGATGATGATGATGATGATTTTCTCTAGACTTTCTAGTTAAAATTCTCAAAATCGGGGGTAAGCTTGCTTCATAATCTTGGTTTTTCATAATTTCACTCATATTCATATGTAAGAACATTTATGTTCGTCCTGAAACGTTTTTTTGTTAACCCTCTTGTTATTTTATACCTAATTCCACATCCATGCATAAACGCTTTTTTTATATTCTGGACTGATTTATGTATAGACATTTCCTCAGGTCTCGACAAAAGTGACTACTTTTGGTGTCTTGCCATCGTACCAAAACTGCGTCTTCTTATGTATGGTTTTTCTGCGTCTTATATGGTTGTCTCGCCTCTTAGTTCATGTTTTGAATGTATTGTAAGCTT
The DNA here is from genome assembly GCA_031216405.1 of Syzygium malaccense. NCBI lineage: Eukaryota > Viridiplantae > Streptophyta > Magnoliopsida > Myrtales > Myrtaceae > Syzygium > Syzygium malaccense. The sequence goes on from CM062258.1 coordinate 13,255,731, forward strand.
GGATATCAAATAGCATCATGTCAGACTCTGCAACTTTCCTTCGGTTATTTGTTTCAATTATATGTCATTGTGGCTGGTTTGTCAGAATTTATAATTTGTTCATTTTTCTGTTTCAATTATATGTTATATGTTATTGTCTCCTTTGTTTGATATGAACAATAATTTATGGCCGAAATAATGTAAAAATAGCCGAATTTTGCGATCATTACAGTTCGTAATGATCGCGACGAATTTTGCGAAAATTGCGACGAATTTTGCGACAAAATTTGCGACGAATTTTGCGACTAAATTTTTGACGGATTTGCGACTAAATTTGCGACGGATTGATATCGTCGCAAATTTGCGAAGAAATATTTGCGATGAATTTTGCGACGGATTGTATTCGTGGCTAATTTGCGACGGATTTGCGACGAAATTTGCGACGAATTTATTTTCGTCGCAATTTTGCGACGAAATTTTAAATTTTCCATTGCAAAAATTTGCGACGACCTAGTAGCGACGGAATTTTTTCCGTCGCAAATTCGATTTGCGATGGATTTTTCCACATTTTCCGTCGCAAATTTCGTCGCTAATCCGGTGTTTTTTTGTAGTGTTCTAACGATGCTTCTGACATTTTAAGTTCTGCATTTGTTTCTTCAAAGTACAGTAGACAATCGTTTTCTTTTCTTCAGAGTAATGTTTTAGTGAAAATCGTAAGATGGGTAATACTGTAAATATCGTTGAGATCGTAAGATTTTATTATAGAACCTAAATTCACAAGCGCGTAAAAGTTTAATTTTGGGCCAGAATTACTAAAGGTCAGCCTAGATAGGTTTAGCCCCAAACTCCAAATAAAGAGTTATGATTTTTTTTTTTTGGTCGAAAAGACTAAGGATATAGAACGATGAGTTTTGTCACCATTTGAAATCATTCTTGTGGTAGCCTGGCTGTTGTGATAATGGCAATATAAAGCTATGATATAGTTCTTTTTTTTTTGGGTAAGGAGCTATGATATAGTTTAAGCTTTGCTATAGTGAATTTTTCTAATTATAGACCTATTTGTAGTACTTATAACTAGGGTTGTCAATGATTTGTGTCATGTTTTTATGATACCTGAACCGGCTCAAAATATTTGGAATGTGTGTTTGCCACAACCCGAATCGAGATCCAAACTGCATATAACCTAAACCAAAAATGTGGGCGGTTCGGTTCGAGTTTTGGTTTCTCCCCTTTTCTTTTCTGTTTTTGTTTGGATAACCGAAAACAATTGAGGTAGTCCAACCTGTTTTTCCAGAATCAGAAGATATGGGATCAATCAGCAACAATATCAATCTTCGGCAACAACCGCAATCGCAACTGCAATCGGTAGAATATATGCTCAAAACCATCATCAACGACAATCCCAATCTCCACCCACAAAAACATCAAACGCCATGAAGAAATCGTTGTCGCAAAACTCTGAGTCCTCCGCCATCCCCGACTCTGCCGTCAAGTCCAAGTTCGGTGAACCTCGATCATCCTCCTCCGGACAACTCCATGGTCATCATTGCCGTCGACAAGCAAACCCAGTACTCCTTGTTCCATTTGCCCCTTTCCGAGGTCTAGAAACTGCTGGAAAATGCGAATCACAAGGCGTCGGTCTAATATATGGCTTTTGACCCAGTCAAAAAAAAGGAGAAAGAAAGTGTTTACTCAGTCAACAAAGAAGTAGGCAGCTCGGTTAAAAGGGGGACCGAGAGTTCCCTAGGCAAGAACAGAGGAAGAAAGGGAAAAAAGGGAAAGAAGAAGAAGAAGAAGAAAGAAGAGAGAGAGGGTTTGGTGCTAAGGGGTCTCGCCAAGCCGACTTGACTTCATAACACAACGCCCAGTAAGTGGTCGCGTCTCTTGTTCGTTCAATCGGAGTATTTTCCGGGTTAGGGCTCATATTTCGGAGTTATGTGATATTTGAGCGGCCAAGTCCGATTTTTGAGTCATTGAGCTATGAATATATATAGAAATGATACCCACCCATCGGTGGCCGCGATGGTTTGCGCTCAGTTCCTTTCACGAGAGGTCCTAGGTTCAAAACTCGTAGGTGCCGGTGATTTAAGTGGAGGGTCGTGGCGGTGGGATGCTGCGCTAGCCCCCCCGAGGACTAGTCGGGCTTCACCGCTGGTTTGAGCGTAAGCTCACCGGCCGCGCGGACACCTCGGTTATCAAAATATATATATAGAAATGATAGTTTAGAGTGTTGCAGGGCTGTGGGATTTTACGGAACTTGATTTGGACTTATGGTTTGCCGGATACGAATTTTTGAAGTTGCGCGCGTGTGGTGAATAGTGCGCAATTAGCAGCTTTTAGGCTGAATTTCGTCAGTTTTCAAATCGATTTTGAGATGGCCAAGTTGGGGTTCTTGTAGTACTATGAATGGGCTTTATATTGGCTATAAGCTTGTTTGAAATGGGATTCGATGGAGAAAGTTATGGCTCGATCAAGTTTCGCATTCAAGCTCCGCGTTGCGGATGGTGTTGAGTAATTGCTTTGGGTAAGTGATTTGTGAGAGCCTTTTAGTCATTAGGTTAGCGTCTAAGACTAATTTAGCCGAGTTGCAGTTGAGATAGTGTTTTACTCGATTTTAATGTTGTTTCTCGCTTATTTGATAGGATTGCAAGTTTGATGGTTCGAGTAATCTTTGCTGTTTGATCATAGACATTTTCAAGTGAGTAGTGTTATCTCTTCTATGAAATTCTAAACTCATGTCTTGAAAGCGAACGAGACTTGATATATAATGAGTTGTAAAAAAATATATTTGTTGCATAAAAATATAGATTGGGCATTTACTACATTTGGTATCTGTAAATGGTTTAAGATTTGTTTTGGGATTGGTGTTGCAAAACGAGGTATACATATGGATTTGAAATTGGTATGTGAAATGTATTATGGTTTGAGAAACAAGTTCTCGAATGGTTTTAGAAGTACTTTACAAAAAGGATTTATAGTGGTCGACTTGAGTTATGAAATGTCATATAATTGGTTTGTGAAATGTGTTCAATTCAATGAAAAAAGATTGTGTCTTGTTTTCTGAAATCAATTGGTGATATTGATTGCGGATTATGAAATTTATTATGGATTTGGTATTGTGGATTATTAGAGGATGTGTATTTTATGCTCAATATTGCTGTGAGCCCATTGATGGGGCTTGGGGGTATGCATACCAGGTTTAGGATATCCTTCTGGGCCGAGCCACCGGCTTTATAGGTGGAGACCTTGCCAAGGAGAGAATCTTGGTAGCATTGTCACAAGGCTTTGTGTAGTAATCATGGTTTAATATTGAGCAATAGATTGATTGATGGAATGGACCATCGACATGTGATGTGATATGAGATTTATCAATGGAATAGACCATTAATGCGTGATTTGAGATTAGTTAATGGAATAGAACATTGACGTGGTTTTTAATAGAGATTGATCAATGGACTTGATCATTGATGTTTATGATGATTTAAATGAGTATTTTTTGAATTGTATAAAGTCTTGTTGAAGTGAAACAACTCTTAAGTAATTTTATATATATATATATATATGATATTTTGCGTTTGACTCCTGAAATTCTGGTATAACTTTATGTATTCATGCATAGTGGTTGCTCGATCTGCTTAGAAGAGATACGCACTGCTTACTGAGCTGTGATTGCTCACTCCTCTCTTTCTTCAATCTTTGCAAGTTGTTTGGTTGGTAGCCGATAGAGCGAGAGTGATGTCGTGGAGATTTTTGAGTGATTTGAGGCTACATCCTTCAGGTGGAAGAATGGCCGTGTTATCCCCCATCCTTATAGGTTTTGGGGTGTGACATCTTGTGATATCAGAGCTTAGGTTATGATCTTTTATTGGGTAGATTTTATGGGACACTGCGAGGTAGTGTGTAGAGCGCGTTAATCTTTTGTTAAGTATAAGGATGTATGATTTATTTTGAGTCTAACTGGCTATCGATCCTAACTCAGAGAAGCATACTTCACTTTGTAAAGTAGTGATTTCTTAGTTGCAAATCGTGTGTTCAAAAGTGTGTTTCGGATGGATAATAAAGAGTTGGATGGAAATCTGGTGGAGTTGAATATATATGATTTCGAAATTATTTCATGTGATCAATTGGTTGTCCTCACATTATGATACTGATGTGATTATCCGGCTGATATAAAAGACGCAAGAATGGATGTTGTGAAGCTGGAAAGTATTGTTGTTATCAGATATGTTTCTTCAAAATCTACCAAGTTGTCTTCTGATAGAGAAATTGATTTCTGTATTGAATGGATATTGGGTGCATCGGTTTCTTTAAGACACTGCGTTGAATGACACTTTTTGAACTTGAAAAAATAAAAAAAGAGATGATGTGCCTAGAATTGTTTTCAAAACAAGATATGGCCACTAGGAGTTTCTTATCATGCCTCTTGGATTAATGAATATGCCTTCTACTTTCATGTTTTTGATTAATGGAGTATTCAAAAAGTGTATAAATAGATCTATTGTGGTGTTTATCAAAGACATATTGATGTACTAGAAGAGCCTACAGGAAGACAAATAGTACTTGAGAATTTGAAGCAGTTGGTCAGTGGAATCGCTCTACTAATGTTTTGGAAGTGATAAGTCATTATCATTGTTATGATAAGTTGTCATCTCTAGATAGCAAGTTGAGATTTTGATAATTACATCATGACTGGTTAAGATTGGTTATTCTTCTTGATTAGAAAAGGAGAATTTATATTGGTAGTCTTGATACGTGGCGATATTTGGTACGATAAGAACTGATCTTAGAAGTTATAAGCTTAAATTGACATGTGAGACAGAGATTTACTTATGGTAAATAGGTGTGATCAGCTTATGAACTTTTGAATAGCAGGTTATGATCTTACTCTAAAGAATTTTTATGGAACTAGTGGAGGTTGTCAGTTTCAGTTGCGATTTTCGGTAAAATGGTAACACGAGGCAAGTGCTTCAGTCTTTGAATTAATTAGAGATAATTTTAAGTGATGATTCTTTAAGTTGAGAACTTGAGACCACTGAATTTAATGGAAACTAGATATGTTCTTATCTCAGTGATTTGGGAAATTGCAAGCATTCAATCGTAAATGATGATATCTTAAGTGGTAATATTCTTAGATAAGATTTATCGGTAAATTGTTTGGAGAGACAGTTGAGATTGGAAATTTGAATTAGTGGATCTTGTCTTGAGAGTATTAAGAGTTAATTATCTCATGGTATTAGATTGGCAAAATTTAAAATAATGTTATCAATAATCTCTTCTTGAGGTATTAGTAAGGACAGGAGAAGTATTCGAAAGTTTTTGTGCAATAAATAAGAGTTGATTTGCACGGATCTTCAAGTGAATGATGTGATATTCTTGGACTATGTGCGCAATTGAAATGAATGGAATGTTGAAAGGAGAATCGACAATTTGTGAAAATTCAGGTTGTGATATATTTTGATTTGATGGATATTCTACGGATTATATTTCAAGTTATGGTGAATGATTATGAACTTTATGCCACTGAAGAAAATTGTCGTAGTGATATTTTGTTAATTGATGATACTTTGGAGATATTAGAGACTATGTAGGAATTGATAAAAGAAATGAAAAGAGGTGTTTGGATGCTAGAATACTTTGGTAGTGTGATCTTTTAAGCATGACAAATTGTACGTAATAATTTTCAGTGGATTGATTCGAGGATAGTAATGCGAGATGGGAAGACTAAACAATAGATGTGAAATTAGAAAATGCTTAGTAGTAGTGGACGGAAAAAGGAATTTCAGAATTTTGGTGATGCAAATGGTAAAGTTGGGCTTATGTTTGTAGACAGTTAAAATCACATGGCAGTATTACTTGTATGAAAAAAATGCAAAGTCTTTACGGATCACAAGAGCTTAAGGTATATTTTTACTCAAGCAGAATTGAACATGAGGCAGAGGAGATTGTTGGAGCTTCTGAAAGATTATGTTTTGTTCGTCCATTAATACAAATAAGGCAAGCGTAATAGCAAACGCCTCGTAAGTCTTCTGGAAGTGACAACTTTACTTTCTACTTGCAAGTCTATTGTTGAGGATATGAGCAAATTGGACTTGAATGATACATGACTAATTGTTGATTGATTGACCAAGTCCACACATTTTTGTCATATCAATTTTCCCTTTCACTAGAAGGTATGGCAAGGTGATATGTCAATGAAATTGTGAAGCTTCATGGAATTTTAGTAAGTGTCAATTCCGATAGGGATCCATATTCGTGCTTAACTATGAAAGAATTTATGAGAAGCATTGGGTACTAAACTCGATTTCGGTATAACTTTTCGCCCACAGATAAATGGACAGTTAGAGAGATTGATCTAGATGCTAAATGACATGTTGAGATCCTGCGTCATTGACTTTGGTGGTTCTTGGGATGAACCTAAAGAAGGTAGATCTTGAGATTCTTGAACCTTGTAAGAAGGTCATAGTGTCTAAAGATGACACAGTTATCCTTGATGATGTTGGTGACAAGAAGTCCATAGAGGAGACAAGTGAACAAATGAGGTTTGCAAGAGATATTGACAAAACTATCTAGTATTGTGGCTATTTTTAAAGATTGAAAAAGTTAGTGAAACAGAAGCACGTGAGAAGAAGGATAGGGTTACATATGCCTTGAATGCTACAATTCATGGGTGAAAGCGCAATTACAACTGACAAATCAAATCCAATCACAACTGTCCAATCTTGTGCTTAAAAGGGTTCGCAGTACTTGCTTTATGCCTTTCCTTCAGAATTTCCTGAGCGAGGAAGGCAATAGGTCAAAGCAGTTCCTTTACTATATTTTGAATGAATTCAAGTAAGTAAAGTAGTCTGGTGGAAGAAGCCCGCATCACCACTCCTCTTCCCCCCCTTTTTGCTAGGGCGGGCCTTGCCTTTGTGTGAAGGCTACATTCGATTTGGAATCGAGAAAAGGCTAAAGCCCTAGAAGAGTAATAGCATCAGGTGAAGGTGCTGCTCTTCTTTATGCATCAAAGAGTTGAACAAATTGCAAACTGTCAACTTTCATCGAAGACGCCAAGACATTATTTGATTCGATGCCAGAGAAGGAAATAGTATCTAGGAGTGCGATGATATTTGGAGATGCTCAACATGACCGTTTCTCATATACTTTGGAGTTGTTTCAAGAGATGCAGCTTACGTGAATGAAACTTGATGAAACCATTTGGTGAGCGTCATCTCAGCTTATACTCACTTGGCTTCCCTTGATAAAGGAAAATGGATTCATAAGGAAAAAAAAAATTTGTCTTAAAGATAATGTTATTCTGGGTACGACCCTGATAAACATGTAGGTGCAGCGTAATTGTGTTGAAAATGCATCGGATATTTTCTAGTTAATGGAGGACAAAGGTGTCTCCACATGGAAAGCTGTGATTCTTAGGTTGTCAATGAATGGCTTGATAGGGAGGTTACTAAACATCTTTCTAGCGATGAAGAACACCTAATGACATAACTTTTATTGGAGTTCTTGGAGTATGTAGACATATGAACAGGGATGCTTTTACTTTGATTCTATGATACAAGAAATACAAGATAGAACCTAATGTCAAGCATTACGGGTGCATGGTGGACCTTTTGAGATGTGCCGGTAAGTTTAAAAAAAAAAGCTAAGGAGCTTATTGAGAGCATGCCTATGGCACCATATCTTTCTACTTGGAGAGCCCTTCTCGAAGCTTATAGAAAGCACAATCACATTGGAAAGGGAGAGAGGATAGGAAGAAAGCTTAGAGAGCTTTAGCTAGACCATGATGGTTTCCACATGTTATTGTCAAACTTGTATGCTTCCAAAGGGAATTGGGAGGTGCTTGACATTAGAGGAATTATGGAACAACATTGAGGGATGAAAATACCAGATTGTAGCATAATCAAAGCAAATAGAGTGATTCATGAATTCCTAACTTGTGAGAAAATGTATTCTCAACAAGAAGAAATTGAGAATACATGTGAAGATCTAATGGCAAAATCACACAAGGAGGTTTCTTGGGAATTTTTAGGAGGAGGAAACACGCAAATATCCTTATCTGTTTATTGATTAAAGTAAGTGCAAATTTCGAAAACGAAATTTTTGTATGGAGAGGAGAATGTAACATATGGGTTTTGACCCAGTCAAAAAAAAAGGAGAAAGAAAGTGTTGACTCAGTCAACAAAGTAGTATGGAGCTCGGTTAAAAGGGAGACCGAGAGTTCCCTCGGCAAGAAACAGAGGAAGAAAGGGAAAAAGGGCAAAGAAGAAGAAGAAGAAGAAGAAAGAAGAGAGAGAGGGTTTGGTGCCAAGGGGTCTTGCCAAGCCAATTCAACTTCGTAACGCAACGCCCGGTAAGTGGTCGCGTCTCTCGTTCATTCAATCGAAGTATTTTCCGGGTTAGGGCTCATATTTCGGAGTTATGTGATATTTGAGTGGCGAGTCCAATTTTTGAGTCGTTGAGTTATGAATATATATAGAATTGATACCACCCGCCTGGGTGGCGCTGCTGGAGAGAGCACTCTTCCTCTCGCAAAAGGTTGAGTGTTCGAATCCCGGGCGCCGCAAGGTGACTTAACCGATGCACGTGTGTGGTGGCTAGCACGTGTCGCCCCCAGGGTTTACCTCCTGGCCGTCGGCCGTGCGCGGGTTCCCTGGGTTATCAAATATATATATATATATATAGAATTGATAGTTTAGGATGTTGCGTGGCTGTAGGATTTTACGGAACTCGATTTGGACTTACGGTTTGCCGGATACGAATTTTTGAAGTTGCGGGGGCGTGGTGAATAGTGTGCGACCAGCAGCTTTTAGGCTGAATTTCGTCGGTTTTCGGCTCGATTTTGGGATGGCCAAGTTGGGGTTCTTGTAGTTCTTTGAATGGGCTTTATATTGACTATAAGCTTGCTTGAAATGGGGTTCGGTGGAGGAAGTTATGGCGCGATCAAGTTTCGCATTCAAGCTCCGTGTTGCGGACGGCATTGAATAATTGCTTTAGGTAAGCGATTTGTGAGAGCCTTTTAGTCGTTATGTTAGCGTCTAAGCCTAATTTAGCCGAGTTGCAGTTGAGGTAGTGTTTTACTCGATTTTATTGTTGTTTCTCGCTTATTTGATAGGACTGCGAGTTGGACGGTTCGAGTAATCTTTGTTGTTTGATCATAAGCATTTTCAGGTAAATGGTGCTATCTCTTCTATGAAATTCTAAACTCATGTCTTGAAAGCGAAAGAAACTCGATATATAATGAGTTGTAAAAGAACATATTTGTTGCATAAAAATATGAATCAGACATTTACTACATTTGGTATTTGTAAATGATTTAAGATATGTTTTGGGGTTGGTGTTGCGAAACGAGGTATATATATTGATTTGAAATTGGTATGTGAAATGTATTATGGTTTGATAAACGAGTTCTTGAATGATTTGAGAAATACTTTACAAAAAGGATTTCTGGTGGTCAAGTTAAGTTGTGAAATGTCATATATTTGGTTTGTGAAATGTGTTCAATTTGACGAAAAAAGATTGTGTCTTGTTTTCTAAAATCAATTGGTGATATTGAATGCGGATTATGAGACTTATTATGGATTTGGTAATTGTGGATTATTGGAGGATGTGTGTTTTATGCTCAATATCACTGTGAGCCCATTGATGGGCTTAGGGGTATGCATACCGGGTTTAGGATATCCTTCTGGGCCGAGCCACCGACCTTATAGGTGAAGACCTTGTCAAAGAGGGAATCTTGATAGCCTTGTCACAAGGCTTTGTGTCATGACCATGGTTTGATATTGAGCAATAAATTGATCGATGGAATGGACCATCAACATGTGATATGATATGAGATTTATCAATGGAATAGACCATTGATGCGTGATTTGAGATTAGTCAATGAAATGGACCATTGACGTGGTTTTTAATAGAGATTGATCAATGGACTTGATCATGGATGTTTATAATGATTTAAATGAGTATTTTTTGAATTGTATAAAGTCTTGTTGAAATGAAACAACTCTTATGTAATTCTATATGTATTTGATATCTTGCGTTTGGCTCCTGAAATTCTAGTTTGGCTTTATGTATTCATGCATAGTTGTTGCTCGATCTGCTTAGAAAAGATACGCACTGCTTACTGAGCTGTGGTTGCTCACCCTTCTCTTTTTCCAATCTTTTCAAGTTCTTTGGTTGGTAGCCAATAGAACGAGAGTGATGTTGTGAGGATTTTTGGGTAATTTGAGGCTACGTCCTTTGGGTGAAAGAATAGCCATGTCATCCATCATCCTAGTAGGTTTCACGGTGTGACAGTCGGCACCACCACTTTGGATGGTGGAAAACAAGGCGGTGAAGGAGGAAGGTGTGCCTCCAGCAGTGGCGGCAGTGGCAGCAGCGGCAGCAGCGAAGGCCGGCGTCAGAGGAGGGAGGGAGGAGGGGCTATCGACTATGGTGTCAACGAAGGAGGGAGGAGACGGTGGAGAATCTTCCACGTTTTTAACAAGCCTTCAATTGTATAGAATTAGACGAGAGAATAAAATTTGGATGATGTGGGCTGATCTAAATCTAAATTGGTTGCTAACGTATCAATCATGTCAGGGAATAAATTTACAAAAATTTAGAGGATCCTAATAGAAATATAGGAGTAGAAAATAGAGGAAATAACATGTATAGAATAAGACGAGAGAATACTAAAATTTTAACTCAATGACTTGTGCTGTAATAACCAATAACATGGTAGGCAAACCGTTTTACCAAAAAATTCGGTGGGCTTTTGGTGCTAGGAAATGACTAATCTCTATTGTTACAAATATCGAATTGGTAAAGGAAATTATTATATTTGAGTTTTAATACATTAGGCATTTGAATGCACTACGTGGTTATCTTCTTATTGTGTTAGGCCTTTTACTGTTATACATTAGCCTCATTAAACAACTAGGGGTGAGCGGTTCTCGATCCGATCTGGTCCCACCCAAGAACCGGGAACCGGACCGAGAGGACCGGTTCCTAGTTTATAGGACCAAGGATCGGACCGGACCATCGGTGCGGTGCGGTCTGGTCCGATCCAATTCCAATAGAACTAATCACTTATTCATTTATTAACCAAGGATATGGAATAATAACCAACTGCAATATGACAAAAATGTTAATTATAGTGCTACGGCAAAATCCAAGCTTGTTTCTTAATAGAATGTCTTAGGTAGAGCCTTAGAAGTGAGGGCAAGAGTGAATTGGGGACTCCCCTCAGTGATTAGGGTTTCTATTTTTTAATCTCAGAGCATTGGACTGTCTTTTCTTTATGGGAAACAACAAGGACATTTGCCACAGAGGTAAACTAATAAAATGCTTTCTATTTTTTCATAAATTTTAAAAAAGCAAATAAATATATATGTTTTGAGAAATATATATATATATATATATATATATATTTGTCAGTCCGGTCCGATCGGTCCGGTTTCCATCCTAGAATCGGGAACTAGACCGCTCGAAAACCGGTTCCACTTTTAGGAACTGGGAACCAGACCGATACTCCCGAGAACCGGATCAAATCGGCCAGTCCGGTCTGATCCCGGTTTGGACAGTCCATCATGCTCCCTATAAACAACAAAGACCGAAGGATAATCATAATTAGAGAAACAGAAGTAGTGAGAGTGTGATCGCTCGCGAAATTTCAAAAGAATAGTTGCACAACGGTTTAGAGCTTGGGGTTAAGGGTGGATCTGAGTTTTAAATATCATTTAACATGGCAAGATTGGTGAAAGTTCATGAAGAAGTTTTAATATGTACCCAAATGAAGTAAGGTTAAAAAGTAAGGTTAAAAAGACTTGTTGTGACTTTCTTTTTTCGTCGGGAGAAAAAGAAACGAGTTTAGAGGTATTGCCTCGAGCACTCCCGTGCCTATACCTTGCGTGACGTTGGATTTCATTTTAAAGTCGTTTCGACTTAAGGTTTTTTAAGGGTCACCACTAACCATTTTTGAGTCAGCTTGAAACCAAATGGAGCGCGAAAGTGTCGTCTCATTTTCTACGCAACTAGAGATTCTAGTTCGAGAACTTGATTACGTTAATATTTCTATTAATGCCATTTTGGTACCACTAACATGGAAATTGGTTATTTAAGTGGTCGTACAATCTTGATTATCAATTATGATCCTAAAAGTATCAAAGGCACTGAATGATCATGAGGGTGTTCATTATGATCCTAATCTAGACCTAACCATTTTAGAAAAGAAATTAACAAGCAAAGTTATTGAAGTGCGGAGTGGTAATGATACAACCAAGAATATTTTTTTTTTTGGTCAGAACAACCAAGTATTGAAAGCACCTAAGTAAATGTATGGAAATGTAAACCCGATACTTGTCGGTCAAAGAATATACATAGAGATGTTATAAGCCCCAGGACATGATCCCCATGAGCTAAATGGAAATTTAAATATGCGTGAAATTACTTAAAATGCATGAATTTACGCTATATAATTCTAACCTACGCAAAAATGATTATTTACAAAAATGATTATAAAATACAAAAAAGAACTAAATTAGGAAAGTGACTCTAGAAAATTAGGGAAATTTTAAAAATGTCATTTCTTCCTTAATTTAGCATTGATTTACATTATTTTGATTTTTTTGGAAATTTCATGATTTTTCATTTTTCATTTTGTTTTGAAAAATAATTTTAATTCATTAAATTGAACTATGCTTGATTCACATGAACATGGACCAACTTAGAACAGAAAAATCACATTAACCAAGCTCGAATCAACCAATTCAAAATTGATGCTTTGTTTGGGTATTTTGTTGAACATCTGGTGTGCATTATACTACCCAAGCCAATTTCTCCGAGCCATGTTCATGGCTTTCAATCTCCACCTATAGACAATCTTAAGCAGAGCTAAAGATCAAGGTTATACTAAAACATGTAGAGAACAAGATTAACTAAAAATATTATCCTAAAACACACACTAGCACGATTGAGATTAGCCTCAAATTTACGGTTCTAACATATTTTGCAAATCTGGGTTTGAACCCAGGTTAGGCAAACAGGTTGCATGCCCAGATTCAAGCCCTGATACTTACCACATGTGCGACTTTCACAAACATCTAATCCATCCAAACGAAATTATGTAACATGGAGTTTCGAATTCAGCAAGCATCTTGGAGAATGATCAACTACACACATAAAAACGACCTCACCAAATAGTCCACTCGCATGGCACTCAGACCAGCCAAGAACCAAAATGGATCGACTCAGTTTTTGGCTCAAGTTCTAAGCAGCCTCATGGTTCACACAGGGCTTAAAGACCACACTGAGCTGACCTAGGCATCATTAATACTCCCATTTAACATTCATCAAGCTCACGAAGACAGGTAACGCATGAAAAGGGGCATAGCAAGTCAAACATGCAAGACTCTTCGAACTGGTTCACCACCTGGAAAAATTCCAGCCTAAAAAATAAGTTTTCTGGGTTGGTTTTTCTCTCGATTTTCCACTGTCAAACAATTGTCAAAATTGAGCAAAAACATATATAGGGTCCTTACCTTGCTTCCTAGTTTCTGTGTGAAGTGGCTCTTGACCGATGAAGTGAAGAAATTGTCTTTTGAATGTGCCTGGAAGTTGGGTTCTTCGAACTACAAAATGGGACCTGGAAAGCAAAACAACTAACAACGAAGGTTTTTGTTGGTCTTCAAGACCAGACTGTAGGACCTCGTTTGTCTGCTCCTTTCGCACCAACACTGAATAGATCTACTCAAATTTAACTCACAAATCTCTTTTTTCCTCAGATGTCCCTCATTTTTCTCAAAAACTTTCGATTGACCAACTGGGCTCAACAATCGCAAAAAAATTTTGGGCTTTCTGAGATTGTGGGTTTACTCTGGTGCACTCTTCTCGGCTTAACTCGAACGAATCTAGAACCGATCAAGGGACAAAACCAAGCTATTCTTAAGCTAGAACATTCCTACTTTGACCCCCAGTAATTTTTTTGGTTCAACATTCTTTCATTTCTTTCAAAAGTTCACTCTTTCCCCAACTCGCAACCAACCCTCCAACACCTCAGAAAAATATCAGTACTTTTTCCCTTGTCCGCCAAAAGGGTATTTTTCGAGGGGCATTAGGAGGTCTTCCCGACCTCCGTTTGGGACATGCCACATATGGTTGGAAAGATCTTTGAGTTTACTTTCGCTCTCTAGTTGAAGGTTTTGGCTGGAAGATTGTGAAAATTTCACTTTTCTCTCAAAGGGTCAGTCTGAAATTTATGAGCTGAGTCAGTTTTTTTGAATTGTTTTTGGCGTCCTCGAGGACTGTCCGAGCTGCCTCTTGCCAACTTTTTATGTCCCAAAAGAGACTGCTACTTTAGAGAGCTTATCTACTGAATGAACCAGCTTGTGGTCCAGTCCTTGCCCACACACCAAGGCTGTCAGCTCCACTGTTTTACCAACTCTCTGACTTTGTCAGAGTTTCAAGCTTGTACTTTGTACCGCCGGCGAGCTGGCTGATTTGGTTTAGATTTTCAAGCCTCTTCATCAATTTATCCAAGGTAACTGACCATGCCTCCCTAGATGATACTTTGCTTATTAAAACATTTTGCAAAAAGTAGCCAGTTAGTTAAATGAATTGAAGAAGTAACAAAAAGGCATTGCCATCTTCATTGTTGTGAGCTAAGCTTTTGTCGGTGTTCGGAGATCGAGACTGATGTGACTAGCAGGAATCACCTAGAGGGGGGTGAACAGGTGACTTTAAACAATTTTAATATATTTATGCGGAAATAAAATAAATCACAGAAGAGTCTGAATATTATTCAGATTCAAGACAGATTATATAGATGAAGCTTTTGATGTGCAGAAAGTAAAGTAGGAGATAAGGGATAGAGAATCTGCACACAAGTTTATAGTGGTTCGGCTTATAGCAAGCCTACGTCCACTCTCCCACGCTTACAGCCTACTGGCTAGATTTCACTATGTAATCAAGAGGAATTTACAGATTTTGAGTGATGTCACTTTTGTGTATGATAGGACTCTCTATCTCACACAGTCACTCTTACAAAGTAACCCTCAAGATCTCAGTATTTTGGCTCAGAATAACAAGAGAAATGATTGGAGTATACTCAGACTTTGGACTTGTTGATTCTTGAATCTGTTATCTCCTTTTGCTGCTCGTTGATCTCCTTAAATACTCCTCTACTCCCAAACTAGCCGTTGGACAGCTTTCAGAGAATCATCTTCCAATCTTCACCTTGGACAGATTTGTATAATAAGGATTGAGTAGCCGTTGGATGACAAATTCTGAATCCCGTTGATTCTGATCGCCCATACAATTAGAATCTTGGTTTCCAAAAGTAGAGCTTTGTCCATTGTAGTGCATTCTTGTCGTAATATTTGATTGTCAATCAATTTGATTAAGATTGAACTAATCAAAAGTTTCCTTCTGTGAAATCTATGCCAGATCACTAGCTGTTTTTGTTTAGTTTTGAATTCTGCTTTTGAAAAAATTCTCCGCCTGAATAATTTCTGCGTCTGAATCTCAGAACTTAGATTCTGTGGGTCTTTAATGAACTTATTTTTCCAGTTTGTAAAGTCTGAATAACTTCCTTCTGAGCTTTTAGAACATATATATATTCCTGGAATCAAAAGGTTCAGAATAAATATCAAATTTTACAATAATAACAGAAGGTTTTGTCAACTTCAAAATTAGTAGGAGTTTTCCTCAATAATCTCCCCCTTTTTGATGGTGACAAAACTTTCCTGCAGATTGAATCAATGTGAAATTAATTTGAAATAAATAAGCATATATAGCGCATGGATTAGAGATTGAAATTGAGAGAGCAAACTCTGTTGATATTTGTGTCTTTACTTTCTTTGTAGATAACCTGCATATGATCTGCATCAAATAAATTCTCCCCCTTTTTGTCATCAGCAAAAAGTAAATAACAGATAGTATGAAGTATTTATATTGAATAATCAAATAGTCTAACAAGAAGTGTTAGTTAAGTTACAGACCAAAAATGAAAATAAAGAAGACTTTGAGAGAGAATATTTGTGAAAACAGGCTATTGTTTTGACGGAGTACGAATCAGTTGAAAATTCTCCAATATCGAAACAGCTTCCTCAATCCTCGAACTGCACTGCCCTATAGCCTTATCCATGTTGGATGAGCACAGGGTAATGGCTTCCTCAAGTTCTGCTTTATCTGCTACTGCTTGAAGTCGTTGAGTGTTGTAGTTTTCCTCAATAATTTTCTTTAGATTCTTCATGTCCTGTTCTAGTGCAGCTTGATGATCCTTAATTTCGAGCAGAATAGAGAGGATGTTCTGATTTTCTGAAGACTGTCCTTGAAAATTAGCTGGTTCAGACTGATCGAACCCCATGGTTGCTGCTTCTAGATTCTCCCCCTGAACAGGTGCTGGATCTTCAGAAACATGTTCTATAGGAGTTGGTTCTGAAACCTTTGGAATTGGTTCAGAAACATGTTCTGGAGCATCAGTATGGCCTGTATCAAAGTGTTCTGCTTCTGCTTCGTCACTTTCATCATGCAGAAGAATTTTTCTTTTCTTGTTATACACTTTTAGTGGAATGGGAGAATCTGACTTCTTGCTTGCTGAACTTGCTCCTTTTCTCTGCCCTGTCTTCTTAATACTCGACTTTTCAGCAGATCTCGCTTCAGACTGAAGAGCATCTTTTCCTTTGATTCTTTTCTTCACATCATCAAACTGTTTCATCTTGGAGATCATTCTTTCTCCAACAAACATACAAGGAACAATATTCTGGCGCAACTCATCAGGAATTGATATTTGTAGAAACATGAAAATACGAGAGATTAAAGCACCATATGGTAGTTGTCCCTTGTCTTTGTGTAATGTTCTGTACATGTGAAAGATGATGATATGAGGGAGAGAAAAAGTTTGACCTTTCAAGATAGCCCAGATGAGCTTTATTTCTGATTTGGATAGGTCAGTTTTAGAAGCTGCCTTGGGCCTCAAGCAGTTGATAATGATCTTGTGCAGAATCACTGATCTTCTAGATAAGTTAGAATAAGAGAGGTGCCGATTTGATCCTAGAGCAAGGTTGGAATTTTCAGAAGCAATCTTTGAAGCATCTTCAAGATTCACAGCCAAAGAAGTAAACTTGTAGTGTCATGCTCCAATAATCTTTGCCAATACTTCCGCCTTTAAATCGAATTTCTTGTCACCAACAGTGAATTGGATCCAGTTAGGAGACAAAATAGAGAGATTTGAATAGAAGTAGGCAGATAGTTCAGCATAGACATTTACAGATTCAAGGCAAAATTCATAAATGCCTAGCTTTTGAAATAGGTGTTTTATTGAAATTCCAGCCCTCTCTAGATAGTCGAAATCCACAGTCCTGTGGTTCATAATCCCTCAAGCCAGCAACAACTTATAACAGGTATTATGTTCAGAGCTTCTGAATAATCCATCTGTTCCTGGCACACCAGATGCTATACCTACTTTCATTTCAAAAAACTCAAACAAACGAGCATCATCATCAGGTATAACAAATTTGGTTGAACTGGGAGTTTTAGGGCTAACGTGATCAGATGGTGCTGATGAGTCATCGACTTTTTCTTTGCCCTTTTTGGAAGAGGATACTTTTGGTGAAGTACTGACGGGAATATTGTCAGAATCAACGTAAACTTTAGAGTAGTTTTGCGTTAGATATTCCTCAGAAGAGAACCCATTATCCCTCAGACAGTCACGTAAAGTAGATGCAGAGGCATTGTTTCTCTTCAACTTCAGATAAGCATTCCAGACATGCTTTATGCTTTTGAAACGGAAATCAGTTTTACCAGAAACTTTTGGAGGCGACGACTGACGGGGTGGTGTCGCTTCGGCAGATTCTTCATGATGTTCAGATTCTGTATCTGAAATCTCCATAAACTCCGCCGATGCGGTGGATTTAGAGTCTTGGTTCAGAATACGTGAGGATCTTCTTTTGAACGGCATTTTGATCACTCCAAGAGCAGAAAGTTTCGATCTTTGTAGAAGGAAGACGAGGAGAGTCTCTGAATATCGGAAGGTTTTGAGGAAGAAGAAAACGTACTGATAGGGTTTTGAAAAGAGAAGGACAGGTTTATAAATGAAAAGGACAGGTTTAAGAAGTAAAAGGTTATTTTTAGAAAGTAAGAATAAACCTGGATACGTAAGAATGAAATATATTTTTGGAAGCACAAAAGATCAGGACAAAATTATGAAAATATTTTAAGCATAAGTAATCAGATAAATTAGGATACGTACCTGATTTGCTTCCAAATATAACAAATGTGAGAATATCTTGCCACAAATATTCTCGCCAAATTTTAAACTATGTACGTACCTTTGTTGAGAGTCTGAAAAATGTTCAGATCGAGAACCCTTGAGTCTGAAGATTCATCTCTGTTAAACACTTCAATAGAATTGATAAGTAATGCACAGTTTGTTTCTAATTGTCGCGACCTCCCGAACCGGCCCCGCCGCCTAAGGTTTCAGGCTAATGGATTACTAAGTTAAACCTAGCTCGAGCTCCCCCAAGCCCATACCAACTCGCGACTTAAATTAAAGTTATTAACGTGCAAATCAGTTTTATTTAGGAGTCGCCACTAATCAGTTTTTGATAGGTCGATTAGACACCTAAGTAAAGCGCGGGAGAAAAGCTTTACTTCTACGAACCAGAGATTCAATGGGTACGGAGACTTGATTACACTAACCAACTAATTAGTGCCCTTTCGGTACCTAAACTTGTTCAATTCACCGCCTAACGTGCATAGCTGACCATGTGCAAGGCACTCAATTCAGAGTGCATAACCCAAGCAACATACAAAAGAAGACACTAATCGAGAAAAGCCCATTCCAAAGCCCGAATGACACATTTTTTTAATTTTTCGAATTTTTTTTTTTTATTTTTCGAAAAAAAAATAATAATAATAATAATAATAATAATAATTAAAACCCAACTTCTGATTTTTGATTTTTGAAAATTTTTTTATAATTTTTTTTATAATTTTTTTGATAATAATTTTTTTTTAAGAAAAAAAATTTTTTTAAAATTTTTTTGTTTTTTTTGTTTTTTTTTTTTTAAAATAATTTTTGAAATTTTTTTTGAAATTTTTTTTTTTAAATATTAAAATAATAAGAATAATATAAAAGCAGACCGGGTCGGATCGGGTAATCCGACCCGAAAAAAATTTTTTTTTTTTTTTTAAAAAAAATTTTTTTTTTTTAAATTTTTTCGGATATTAAAATACTAAAAAAAAACGGATCCGGGTCGGATCTCCACATCCGACCCGGATCGGGACTGACCCGAGCGTGCCGGCCCGGGTCCACGACCGGACCGGGTTCATTTATTGAGCCCGGTCGGGTAAATAAAACAAAAAGGAAGGAAAAGGGCCCAGCCCGAAAAAATTTTTTTTAAAAAAAACAAGGGCCCAAAGCCCAGCACCAACAAAAACCCTACCCGGTTGTGACCCATTCGCCCGACCCGGTTACCGGCCGCCGACCCGACTCGCAACCCGCGACCCGACTCGCGGCCGTCACCCTGAGTCGCCCAACCTGGTTCGCGGCCGCCGCCCGACGGGGAGCCTCCGCTCCTACTAGCTCCGGCCTCCGCGGCCGACGCTTCGCCTAGGGCCGCATCGCCGCCCCGACGAGGGGCGGCGAGCACTTTCCACCCGGGTCACCGCCGTGGTGACCGGCGATCGACCGAGGCCGTCCAAGCCCCGACGAAGGGCTGGACAGTCGCGAATCAGCCAAGTCCCGGCGAGGGACTGGCTGGCCGCCTCCTCCCACGGTCACGCTCGCGGCAACCGGCGGTCGGCCGAGACCACCAGGCGCTCCATCACAGAAAAACTCAACAGCACAGAGACAAATTCCAGGAACTCGGTTCAGACATAACAACAAACAGTTGGAGCGCGCGGTGAAAACGACAGACTTTAGGCTCGATCGAGGCTCAAATGCATCCAACGTTCACACACAATGACGTATAGACGAACAGGATCGAGTACGTGATAGTCACGGGCCGGAACCCGCGCTAGCCGGACGGCCGCGAGCTCCGGCCAGTGAGACCCGAAAAACAGAGTGAACTGAACAGGGGCGGCGGCTCCTTGTGACGCTCCCTACCCGGCTCGGCGGTGACGAATGGAGGGCGAACACGGTAGATCGGACTACGTCCGCACGCCTCACGCACCTACCAGCCGGGATCCTCGGGAAACCGACCCCCGAACCGAACTAAACAAAACAAAAACCGGTGAACGCTCGGGACCGGGACCTACCGTGACAGAGGATCGTCGGTCGCGACTTAGGCACGGCGGTCGCCGGCGAAGAGCCCCTCCGTCTCGGCCTCTCACTCTCTTTTCAGACTCTCTCTCTCTCGGAACTCTCAGTTCTCGCCCGGATCTCTCTCTCTCTCGCTGCTCTCCGCGCCCCCCCCGATCTCTCGCCTCCCTCTCGGCTTTAAGGCCGGCCGGCAGGCGCGCATGGCACCTGCCACCGCCAGCCTGTGCTGCCGGCCTGGCCCCGACCCGCGGATCACGCCGGGTGATCGCCTGGACTTCCCCCCCGCGCCCCTGCTCTGCCTCTGTCTCTCTGTTGCTGCGCCTCTGTTCACTGTTCCGGCTTCTCCCCCGTACGCTCAGAAATGTTGACTGGGGGGGGGAGCTTGAACAGTGCGCGGGCCGGGCCCGAGAGGAATGGGCCGGTCCGCGCGAAAAATGGAAAAGGGGGACGTGGGCTGCGCGCAAATAAAAGAAAAACAGGGGAAAGAGAATGGGCCGACGAAACCGGCCCGAAAATCCTTTTTTTTTTTTTTTTTTTTTTTAAAAAAAAATTTTTTAAACGAAAATGGACTAATAAGCTATATTAATGTAAATGCGCCTAATGTCTATATGCCATGGAATTTAATGAAAATATTTTTGGCTTAGGGGTTAAAAATTAAACCCTAATTTTATGCGATAAAACCCTGAATGATTTGGGCAAAATTTAGGTGTCAACAGCTGCCCCTCTTTGAAGGGGAGCTCGAAGAGGTTCCTTTCAAAGATAAGAGACGCCTAAATTTTGTTAATGGAGGGCACGGGATGACGCAACGCAAGAAAAAGGGAGAGAGAAAATAAAATAAAATCTAAATAAACGCAAAGCATAGTTTAAAGAGAAATGTGGTTTAAGGTTGGACCACAAACCTTTTGAAAGAGTGGTTTAAGGTTGGACCACAAACCTTTTGAAAGAGTGGTTTAAGGTTGGACCACAAACCTTTTGAAAGAGTGGTTTAAGGTTGGACCACAAACCCTTGAAAAGCGTGGTTTAAGGTTGGACCACAAACCTTTGAAAAGCGTGGTTTAAGGTTGGACCACAAACCTTTTGAAAGAGTGGTTTAAGGTTGGACCACAAACCTTTTGAAAGAGTGGTTTAAGGTTGGACCACAAACCCTTGAAAAGCGTGGTTTAAGGTTGGACCACAAACCTTTGAAAAGCGTGGTTTAAGGTTGGACCACAAACCTTTTGAAAGACGGTACCTAGGTGTACATACCTGTAGGTTAGATCGAACTATCTAAAGGCTCTCGGTCAGCGAGGCTTGCAAAGACTCAGACACTTAGGGGTCCTTGATAGATCGCCTGTGTGTCCCTGTCGGCAGGGTCTTGGGAATTCATGAATGCTTGGATGTATCTTGGCATTTCCGAGATCAGCTTGAAGGTTGGTGTTTTAGAAAACATCACCTGTCTTACAGGATTAGTAATAACAGGTATATGTATTCATCTCGGAAATAAACAGCCGACGTTCTCTAAAGCACATGCTTCAAGATCAGTTCCATTGGAGTTCATGTGTAACGATTTTAACATGTCCGCATCACCAACTTTCCACCGGGGATAATTATCATTTAAGACAATTTCCATTCATAACACGAATCATCTTGAAAATGCTAAATAAGAGACTTTCAGTTAGAAAGGACTTTTGTTCACTCTCATCTAAAAAGGGTTATTTTGTGAGAATCACTCTATCTTACCAGCATCACGTCGACAAAGGTCCGAGTATTCTCGCAAACAGTACAATCTTACCAATCTGAGAGGCCTTCATCGGGACCGTAGCGTAGGCTCGGTCAATGGTTTAACAAATGAGACTGTCCAAGTCGAAGTTATGAAATGAGTATTTCGCGATCATTTTCAGGTTTACAAGTCGAGAACTCTGCGAAATAGGATAGAAAATAATCTTGTTTGCACTTCTTCGAGCGATGCTTATAAACATATGAGCTTCTACGTTGACTCAAGTGCCCTAATCAGAAAAGACTTTACGAAGGGCGTAACGCAGATTGGGTTCATGGGTTGAAAAACGAACGGATCACAGGCTCAATGATGCGTATTAGGGTGAGAGCTGGTGATCATCTTGACATTGTTGCTGGTCTTTTCTTCGCCATTGGGCATTATTCCCAAAAATGCACTATCGATCTTAACCATATGGCACTCGTCTCCTTGGGACTTGAAGGACGACTATTGCTTGACTGGGGCTGATTTTGTGATTTCAGCGCGTGT
The DNA here is from genome assembly GCA_031216405.1 of Syzygium malaccense. Lineage (NCBI taxonomy): Eukaryota > Viridiplantae > Streptophyta > Magnoliopsida > Myrtales > Myrtaceae > Syzygium > Syzygium malaccense. Next base: position 13,278,188 of record CM062258.1, read on the forward strand.
CATCTCAACATTTTGCTTCTTATTTAATACATGGGCGCCGGCCCCACTCTGGCGGGCCCATTGCCTTGAATGCTCTCTAGTGCATCCCCTTTTTTCAACACTGGTAGCTATGGGCATTGGCCTTGCTTTTACCAGGTACGATGCTTTTTCGTGCCCCTAGTTTTCATCATTTTTTTTTTTTTTTTTTTTGCTTATGGATTGGCCTAGACAAATTTGAACAGTACAATGTTATTGAACTTTCAGGTCTTCGTCTTCAGTTGGCACTCCGGACCATGATGCTCGAATAGCGATGACTTTTGCCTTGCCCCGGTGCGGGGAACGATCACCAGCTGGGTTCATGAGAAACGAAATTGCAGGCTCAATTGGGTTGTTCAATGGATATAAGTGTGTAGGATAGAGAAAGAAATGCTTTTCGTCGTCCTAAGGCACTTGAGTTCACGTACTAGTTCATTTGTAATGGGGGCGCTCACAGATTGATACAAGTGAAAACAAGAAAATTTTCTACCCATTTTCTCACCTCGGTACGCCGACTCACCTCCGATCTGCCCCGGTGTGGGGTGGTTCTTGATGGGGGGTAGTATGGAAGAAACTTCACAAGTGTTTGAGCTCGAAAGGGTTGAGCAAATGAGAACCGGTAGGGTTTGCGATGGATGAATGAAATGCCTCTCATCACTTTAGTTGTCGTACCTTTTGCGAGATAACCCTTCACCTTGTGAACATGGAATTTTTTCGCTCAACTCACTGTGAATTAGTACATGGGACAATGTGTGGAAAATGGCTTGCCTTTCTTCATTCTGACGCGTCTCATTTAGCATATTCAAGCATTTCCGCATCATTCGTTAAATCGTCTATTTTAATGATCCTCAGTGGAATTGGTGACTTAGACAGATAAAAATCGCTACCAAGTCCATTTTCAAAAGTCATGGGCACTTCTGACAGGCACAGGCAGGTTCATAACCGCACAACAATCAATTACCAAACATGACTTTGAGTATTCATTCACAAAATTATTATCACGGGAAATGTTTCTCGCCCCTGTACTTCAGCTTCTTCGTCGTCCGTTCTTCACTTCGTTGCGGTTAGATACCTGAAACATAAACACATGTGCATGTATGGACATGTATGCATGACATGCATGGCACTAAGTGATTTGGATTGCACGAGAAACAGCTTTCTAGCCTTGATTTCAATTATGGAAAATACTTCTTGACTGCGTCAGAATTTACAGGTTTTGGCAACTCGTGGCCATCCATTTCCACTAACGCTAAAGCACCACCTGGCAGGATCTTTTTGATGACATAAGGGCCTTCATAAGTTGGGGCAAATTTGCCACGAGGGTCACGTACAATTGATATCACCTTCCTCAATACTAAGTCGTTGACTTCGAGGTGCCGGGGACGAACTTTTCGGTTGAACGACTTCGCTACTCGTTTCTGATAGCATTGACCGTGACATATGGCTTGTAATCTGCTCCCATCGATCATGTTCAACTGTTCATGCCTTTGTCGTACCCATTCGGCCTCATCAAGCTTTGCCTGAGAGAGAACCCTTAAGGACGGGATTTCGACTTCCACGGGTAATACTGCTTCCATTCCATAAACTAACGAAAAAGGGGTTGCTCCGGTCGAGGTGCGGATCGATGTCCGATATGCCATCAATGCATACGGAAGTCTTTCATGCCAATCGCGATAATTCTCAGCAGTCTTTGATAAGATCTTCTTTATATTCTTGTTTGCCGCTTCAACTGCCCCGTTCATTTGAGGGCGGTATGGTGATGAATTTAGATGCCGGACCCGAAATGTATCGAGCAGTCCATCCACGATCTTGTTGTTCAGATTGGAGCCATTGTCCGTAATGATGGCTTCCGGAACTCCGTAACGGGCGATGATGTCGCGGCGAATGAACTTGGCCACGTTCTTTGCGGTGACATTAGCATATGAATTGGCCTCGATCCACTTCGTAAAGTAGTCGATTGCTACTAAGATGAATCTGTGTCCGTTTGACGCCTTGGGGTTGATCGGTCCGATTATATCTATCCCCCACATAGAAAACGGCCAAGCTTGAGACATCTGGTGGAGCTCGTTCGGCGGAGCATTAATCCTGTCTCCATAAATCTGACATCGATGGCAGCATCGCACATGCTGAATACAATCGGACTCCATGGCCAACCAATAGTACCCAAGTCGCATGATCTTCTTTGCTAGGAGATGGCCGTTCATGTGGGGGCCACATTCCCCTTCATGTATCTCTTTCATCAAACGATTGGCCTCTTTCGCGTCGATACATCTCAGTAATACTGAGTCATAAGATCTTTTGTAAAGTGCATCCTTGCTAACGAAGAATTTTGAGGCCAGCTTTATCAGATATTTCCTGTCCGATGCGTCACTTCCTTGAGGGAACTCACCTTTCTGCAGGTAATTCAGAATGTCATGGTACCATGGTTCTCCATCAGGTTCTTCTTCAATTACCATACAATAGGCTGGACGCTTAAGGATTTCAATCCTTAATGGTTCGATGTCCAAGCCTTTTGTTGCTTGCAGCATTGACGATAACGTGGCTAAGGCATCAGCGAACTGATTCTGAGACCTGGGTAGGTAATCAAATGATATTTCTTGGAATTCTTTCACCAGCTCTTCCATGAACTCGTGATACGGGACTAGTTTTGGATCCCGCGTTCGCCACTTGCCTCCGGTTTGAAGGATAATGAGGGCTGAATCGCCATAGACTTGCAATTTTTGGATCCCCATGTCAACAGCAGCTTGGAGGCCAAGGATACACGCTTCGTATTCCGCGATGTTATTCGTGCAAGGGAAAGTCAATTTGGCGGCCACGGGGTGGTGCTGACTATCCGGGGAGACGAGAACTGCCCCAGTACCGGAACCAGATAAGTTGACTGCACCATCAAAGTACATGGTCCATTTGTCATTCGACGCAAATAAGATCTGCCCGTCCATGTCACCATCTTCATCGGGGTCTTCCGCCTTTTCAGGATTTTCCGCTAGCATGTCTGCTATGGCCCTGCCTTTTACGGACTTTTGCCCCAGGCTTTGCACATCGAATTCTGAAATTAGAATCTGCCACTTGGCCAGCTTCCCCACCAAGGCTGGTTTTTCTAAGAGATACTTGATGGGATCATTCTCAGTTACTAGTAGAACTTGGTGATGGAGGGTGTATTGGCGTAGCCTGTGCAACACCCAAACCAAGGCTATACACGTCTTCTCAACCTCCGGATAGTTCACCTCGGAGGTAGTGAATTTCTTGCTGAGATAATATATCGCACGTTCCTTCCCATCGTTCGGCCTTTTTTGAGCCAGCATGGCTCCCAGCGATTCACCATGGATAGTTAGATACAGAGTTAATGGAACTTTGGGCACAGGCGGGACCAGGATCGGGGAATGAGTCAGATAGTACTTTATCTTCTCAAAGGCATCCTGACATTCGGCGTCCCATTCGACTTTCGCATTCTTCTTCAAGAGTTTGAAGAATGGCCTTGCTGTTTCTGACAACTGGCAAATAAATCTTGCCACATAATTTAACCGTCCCAACAAACTACGGACCTCTCTGACAGTGGTCGGAGGCTGTAAGTCGCAAATAGCCTTTACCTTTGACGGGTCAATCTCGATGCCCTTGTTACTGACCATAAACCCTAATAACTTTCCAGACTTTGCCCCAAATACACATTTCGCAGGATTGAGGCGCAACTTAAACCTTCGGAGGCGCTCGAACAACTTTCGCAAAACTTCGACATGGTCTTCGCCTCGTCTTGATTTGGCAATCATATCGTCTACATACACCTCGATCTCCTTGTGCATCATGTCGTGAAATAATGCGACCATGGCCCTTTGATATGTCGCCCCGGCATTTCTCAGACCGAAAGGCATCACCTTGTAGCAAAAGGTCCCCCACGGGGTTATAAACGAGGTCTTGCTCCTATCCTCCTTCTTCATACGGATTTGATTATACCCTGAAAATCCATCCATGAAGGAGAACAATTCGAATCCTGCAGTACTATCAACCAAGACATCTATATGCGGGAGTGGAAAGTCATCCTTTGGACTGGCTCGGTTTAAGTCGCGATAGTCCACACAGACCCTGACTCGACCGTCTTTCTTCATCACCGGCACAATGTTTGCTATCCAATCGGAGTAATGTGATACTTCGATGAACCCCACTTTTAGCAACTTCATAACTTCTTCCTCGATTTTCTTGGACAACTCTGGCTTGGTCCTCCGGAGTTTTTGCTTCCTCGGCGGTATGTCAGGATCAGTTGGTAGAGCATGCTCTACAATTTCTGGATCCAATCCCGGCATGTCAGCATACGTCCAAGCGAACACATCCTGATATTCTTTAAGGAGGTGAACCATTCTTTCAACCCCTGCTTTCGAAAGACTTGCCCCGATCTTTATTTCCTTGACATCTTCATCATTACCCAAATTTATGGTGATTGTCTGCTCCACTGTTAATGGCCTCAATTCCTCATGTTGCTTCCATTCACGTTCGATACCCTTCGGGTCACTGTCATCGCTATCGATATCTGAGAGATTTCCCTCGTGCAAATCCGAATCACATGCGTCCTTACCTCGATTATGCATAATGTGATGCCTGAGATGTGATGAGATGAGTTAGGACGCAGAACATGGTACATGCCATCTTGAAAATCCTTTCAAAAATTTTTGGAAAAAAGCTTTTTAAGAGCTCATCCTCATGTCATCGGACTTCCTTGCTCTTGAAGACCATGAAAACAGGGAGCACGTGGGACCCCAGCCCTCAGCAACCATCATAGGACCAGTTTGGTATGATTCCACGCGTCCTTAATAAAACATGCACTCATTTCATTGAATTAAAAGGATAAGGCCGCATTACAACACATACTGCCCCGAACCAACGGCTCCAGATTCGGGGCTAGATAAAGTTTTCATTACAAACGAGTTTAGACTAGCAAATAGAAGCAACACTAAGCTCCCACGCAGGGGAGAGAACATAAAGCGAAGAACAATACTAACGGGAACCGCCCTACTCTGCAGGGTCGGCGACACTTCCAGAAGATTCAGCTTCTTCACACGTCAGGATAGTGCATACGACATTCTCCTCGAATAGCTTAGCTATACTGTCGATGGCCGCCTCTTCCTCATGTAGCATCCTCGGAGGCCCAGGGAACATCTCTTTCAATAGGGGGAGTAATGGGCCTTGATAGCCTTTTTCCACTCCGATATATCCTCCATGGTCCCCCTGACCTACGCCTCGGCCTCCGTGGTTGCCCCGGCCTCCGTCGCTACCTCGGCGTCCACGGCCAACTCGGCCTCCATCGTTGCCTCGACCCCTATAGCCGCCTCGGCCTCCGCGATTACCTCGGCCTCCACTATCTTGGCTTCTCTGATATCCTAAGCCTTCCCTCTTCGCACCTTTTCCAGCTTCGATGGGTTTCCGAATCCCCTGCCCATGCAATCCAAGGCCTTCTCCGGGGTTGTACCCGTTTGCGAGCATAATTTTTCCAGCTGCTAGAGTTGGCCTGGATAGTTCAGGAGTGCCTATGAGCGAGCCAACGGGAACGTGAACCATAGATACCAACTCCAGAGTTTGGAAACTGGATTCCTCTTTGCATTCGGGCTCCACGTACGGGATGGCCGTCTCATGATAGACTTTGAAGTCTGTTTCTCCATGTACTGTAACAAGCTTGCCGTCGACCACAAACCGCACCTTCTGATGGAGACTAGAGGGTACAGCACCCGCGGTATGAATCCATGGCCTCCCTAGTAGAAAGTTGAATGCACTTGGGATGTCTAGTACCTGAAAAAGCACTAGAAACGTCACGGGACCGATCAGGAGTTCCAACTCTATCTCTCCTATTACTTCCCTTCTAGTGCCGTCGAACGCTCGTACGGGATTTTTGGCAGTACGCATCCTCCCTAGGTCGACCTTTAAGAGACGGAGAGTGGCCAATGGGCACAAATTCAAGGCGGAGCCATTATCGATCAATGTCCTTGCGACCACCATGTCGTGATGCTTAACCGAAATGTACAAGGCTTTATTATGATTTCGGCCCTCCACCGGAAAGTCTTCGTCCGCAAAAGAGATTTGGTCTTTTAACAGGATGGTCCCTACAAATTCTTCTAACTGAGCTTCGTTGATCGTCTCCGGAACATGAACCTCGTTAAGGACCTTTAGTAAAGCATCCTTGTGTTTCTCAGAAGATTTGAAAAGGTCCAGGAGGGAGATTTGGGCTGGCATTTTTCGCAGTTGGTTTACCACGTTGAACTCACTCGTCTTTATCACTGCCAAAAATTGTTTTGCGTCTTCTTCGGTTACTGCTTTCTTCTCAACTCCTCCGGCGGGTGCATAGCAGCGACCTGACCGAGTGATAGCATCCACTTCATCCGTTTTGTAGTCCCACGGGACCGCCTTAGCATCGAAATCCGGAGAGGTTTCCAGGACTATGACCCCTTCTTCCTCTAAGGATGGCAACTCGATTACAACTCGCGTCATATCCTCCCTCCCCGCCTGGATTGCTGAGAATTCTTCAGTTGCGAGATCAATTATCGCTGACTCGACATCCTCCACCCCCTGATCACTAGCATAATCTTCATCAGAGAAGTATATCACGACCGGTGTTGTCATGGCAACTAATCCCTGTCCCATATCAGTGCTCCCAATCACCCCCATGCTCATCATTCTAAGAACAAGCGCTAGTTTTTCTCCCATCGCTACATCCTTTCCTCCTTCGTGGTGTCCAGCTAGCCGAAGAATTTCGTATAGCCTTGGGATGTTCACCATGAAGGCTTGTTTGCTCGCGTTCGCTTTTCCGAACACCACATTTACGCCCTCGGCATGGTCAGGCAAAGGATTTCGCTCCACATTGGGTCGCGCTCTCTCGAACGATAGAATTCCCTTGTCCAACAAGTTTTGAATCTTGATCTTTAGCGCAAAGCAGTTGTCTGTGTCATGCCCCCTTTCTCCCCGATGGTATTCACATGTCTTGGTCATGTCAAAACCAGGGAACCTTGGAGGATTGTCCCTAGGTACTTCTTTGGCCACCATCCTCCTCTCAATGAGCATGGGCAACAACTTCGACAGGGGTTTCGGCAACGGGGAGAATTCCCTGTGAGGAAATCTCTTATTTCGATCGTGTCCTTGGGGTGCATGCCCTTGTACGATTGATGGCTTCTGTGGGGGCGCTGAGAAAGACTTAGACGGCTCTTGGACGAATGCAACTTCGATAGCGGTTTCCTTGTTCTTCTTTATTGGGAATCCTTTACCATTCCCTGCGGGTATCCTCCCATCGACAATCGCCCATTCTACCCCTTCGCCCACTTCCACCAGTTGGGAAAATGTTTGACATCCAGAAGTCAGCATTCCATGGAAATACTCGGGTGGCAGGGTTTTCAGAAAAAGTTGCCTCATCTCCCTCTCGATCAGTGGGGGCTTTACTTGTGACGCCATCGTCCTCCATCTTTGGGCAAAGGCCTTGAAAGGTTCATTCCTTCTTTTTTCTAGCCGAACCAAGTCTTCTCTCGTGGGGATGATTTCAGAGTTGAATCTGTATTGCTGAAGGAATTCTTCGGCAAGATCTTCCCATCCTGTGATCGTCTCCACATCTAGTGCGATGAACCATGTCAAGGCAGGGCCAATCAAGCTATCTTGGAAGGTCTGGATAAGCAGTGGTATGTTGTCGGAGTAACGAGCCATCTTTCTCAAGTAGTACTTGAGATGGGTCTTAGGGCAACCGGTGCCATCATATTTCATGCTAAATTCCGGCTCCTTGAAGGTTTCAGGGACCTTCACTTTAGCGTACGGAGATAACTTATCAACCCCTCGCATCTCGTACCCTTGAAGAACACAGAGTCGTTCCTCCATCTTGGCCAGGCGCCTTGCGCTTTCCTCATCGAGGCGGGAACTAGGCTCCTCTCTTGGAACAGGGTCAAGATTTACAATAATCGGCGTGACAGAAGGGGAATCCGACGCGGTCCCTTTTTCGAGAGGGTCCGTAGCATGTGGATCAATCGGGGGAGTATGTCCTGACGAGGCGGGGACAGAAGCCTCGGTGGCACGTGCGGGCGGAGGATCTTTAAGTTTCTGACTTATTTCGGCCATCATGGCGGTAAGCTGGGCCAGCTGGTTTTCCATGCTGGTCATGCGCGCATTGACTTCTTCGCTCTCCATTCTGACTTTTGCACGGGTTCTAATCGGGGATCTCCTTTTGGCCGTCTCGATTATCCCGGTTGTGACAGCTACACAAAAAAAAGCTCCTCAGTCTCGATTTCACCCTCCGCACGTTGATTGATCCCAGACGATTTGCGAACACCTGAAAAAATGAGCATATGTGAGCACACGACTCGGATGGGAGGTTGGCCCATGGCAATGGTCTAGGCGTTTGGTGTCCCTCGAGAAAAAGTTTAGACATCGGGAGTTCGAAGTTTTTAGACGTGAAAGCTCTTTGACATTGAAATTAGAAAATGAGATTTCCTTGGCATTGAAATGGAGAAGGTACATAACGATTACCTAATCATTAAAACTAAGGAAGTACATGAAACTGCTGGAATGAAAATCCCTAAACATTGAAACTAGCAAAGCAATAGAACCTCCTAAACAAGGAACTAGGATGACAAATTAAGTGAAAGTGTCATTTCAAACTTCTCAGGACAACTCATTTTATATGCGATGGGGAACCCGCGGCTTTGCGGAGCCGCTTGTTCTCTTGAGTTAGCCTCAAGATGCGAGTCTTGTCCATTTCCACTCTCTTCTCAAGATGCTCAATTTGCGCTTTCTGGGAGAGCTTGTCAGTCACTTCCGGGACCATCGGTCGTAGAACGGTCGGAATCCGGTGGTTGCGGATATAGAATGTGGAGGCATGGTGGATCTCTTCTTCCCCATTCAATTTCTTAGGCACGACAATTCTTTCAGGACGGCATTCGCTCCATGCGATCTCGATGGCGCGGATTTCGTCGAAGTAGTCGTAGTCCGTGCGGGTGAAGCGAGCCTGAAACATCTCCGTCTTGAGCGGTGGCGGAATCTCTTGAAGAGCTCGGTATTGGCGGGCCACCCTGTACGGGTAATAGGAAGTGGCACCAGAGAGACCAAGCAGCGGGATCGGGTTAGCAAACTTGTGGGCGAAGCGGGCTTCTTCAACCTGGAGCCATTTAGCATGCCATAGAAATGCCTTGGGTTCGGGGTTTTTTAGGAAATTTATCCAATGGGAATATTCCTTGTCAGGGGAATGCTTCTCTAAGACCTGAAACCTCTGTATCGGGTGCCTAAACTCGTCTACTTGAAACAACTGCATAAGGTGCCCAAATCCCCTTATGTGAGAAAGAAACCATATTTGCAAAATTTCCGGGGAAGCTCGCATGATTCTTTCCCCGTTTTGTTTGAAGCGATTAAGGGACAAAAATGTTTCGGCTAAAATCATGCTCACATAGTTTAACCCAGCACACATGTGTTTGACCACCCAAGCAATTGAAGGATTTATGGCATTCTTACGATGAGGAAAAATGATGAGCCCGACAAATGCTAAAATGAAAATCCTACTCCTTTGAGCCGTTGGTTGATTTGAAAAGCACTCGGCTAAGAACGAGAATGGGCACGCGTAACAATTAGCTTTGACAACCTTCCTTACCACCTCGGCTCTAACTCTTAAAAATTGTGACAACTCGGACACGGGATCTATACTTATGGGTGGCTTGACAAGCTCGGTTCCAAGGGGCATTCCAATGGCAATGCTGTATTCCTCCAAGGTCGGAGTTAGCTCGAACTCACCAAATATGAATGTTGATGTTTGAGGGCACCAAAAGTGCGGTATTGCTTGCATAACCCCGGAATGGACATTGATCTTGAGTAATGGGAGGAGACGGCCAATCCTTGCCTCGACCTGTCTTTGGCCATCTTGATCCAAACGATCCCACCACGCTATGAGCTCTTTCTTGGGAGTGGAAATGAATTGGACATCGGCTCTCCCCATCGTATATAAATTGAGACTAACGATCGACCTAATTTGCCATGGACCGACAAAAGGAAATAAATGAGTTGCATAACAGGAGGAATAAAGGCTTACTCTATTGAGAACCATGGCAAACACAAAGACGTATGCATGAAAAGTGAGGCTTGCTTTCTATCTAGATAATTCAGCAAGGTGAAGCTAAGAGGGTGATCTGACCGTCGCAGTCTCGCGTTGGTATCAGGCCCTCTTAACTTCGGCTCAGTCGAAAGAGATATCCTATGGTCACGCGGTCTCGCGGACAAGGATAAACACTTATGACGCCGAGAATGAACTTTCGGGGAGAAGAAAGGCAACCTCTACATCGCGGTCTCGCGTTCGAGGTTGTATCCTTCTTAACCCCATCCTAAAGTATCCTATCGCGGCCCAGGTCCGGCAGCATGGTTGTGTGTGCGACAGTGTAGTGCTAAAACATTTAAAGCATGCAAAACAATTTATACACAAACAACACTTTAAGAATTCGAAAAAAAGATATTCATTCCCAAACCCTTAACCTGCAAAACAAAGGGTTAATGGAAGAAAACGTTCACGCTAGGGATGCAGTTGAACAAGATAAATGGCCTAAGTCCTCTAAAAATTGTCCCCAGCGGAGTCGCCAAGCTGTCGCGACCTCCCGAACCGGCCCCGCCGCCTAAGGTTTCAGGCTAATGGATTACTAAGTTAAACCTAGCTCGAGCTCCCCCAAGCCCATACCAACTCGCGACTTAAATTAAAGTTATTAACGTGCAAATCAGTTTTATTTAGGAGTCGCCACTAATCAGTTTTTGATAGGTCGATTAGACACCTAAGTAAAGCGCGGGAGAAAAGCTTTACTTCTACGAACCAGAGATTCAATGGGTACGGGGACTTGATTACACTAACCAACTAATTAGTGCCCTTTCGGTACCTAAACTTGTTCAATTCACCGCCTAACGTGCATAGCTGACCATGTGCAAGGCACTCAATTCAGAGTGCATAACCCAAGCAACATACAAAAGAAGACACTAATCGAGAAAAGCCCATTCCAAAGCCCGAATGACACATTTTTTTAATTTTTCGAATTTTTTTTTTTTTATTTTTCGAAAAAAAAAAAATAATAATAATAATAATAATAATTAAAACCCAACTTCTGATTTTTGATTTTTGAAATTTTTTTTATAATTTTTTTTATAATTTTTTTGATAATAATTTTTTTTTAAGAAAAAAAATTTTTTTAAAATTTTTTTGTTTTTTTTGTTTTTTTTTTTTTAAAATAATTTTTGAAATTTTTTTTGAAATTTTTTTTTTTAAATATTAAAATAATAAGAATAATATAAAAGCAGACCGGGTCGGATCGGGTAATCCGACCCGAAAAAAATTTTTTTTTTTTTTTTAAAAAAAATTTTTTTTTTTTAAATTTTTTCGGATATTAAAATACTAAAAAAAAACGGATCCGGGTCGGATCTCCACATCCGACCCGGATCGGGACTGACCCGAGCGTGCCGGCCCGGGTCCACGACCGGACCGGGTTCATTTATTGAGCCCGGTCGGGTAAATAAAACAAAAAGGAAGGAAAAGGGCCCAGCCCGAAAAAATTTTTTTTAAAAAAAACAAGGGCCCAAAGCCCAGCACCAACAAAAACCCTACCCGGTTGTGACCCATTCGCCCGACCCGGTTACCGGCCGCCGACCCGACTCGCAACCCGCGACCCGACTCGCGGCCGTCACCCTGAGTCGCCCAACCTGGTTCGCGGCCGCCGCCCGACGGGGAGCCTCCGCTCCTACTAGCTCCGGCCTCCGCGGCCGACGCTTCGCCTAGGGCCGCATCGCCGCCCCGACGAGGGGCGGCGAGCACTTTCCACCCGGGTCACCGCCGTGGTGACCGGCGATCGACCGAGGCCGTCCAAGCCCCGACGAAGGGCTGGACAGTCGCGAATCAGCCAAGTCCCGGCGAGGGACTGGCTGGCCGCCTCCTCCCACGGTCACGCTCGCGGCAACCGGCGGTCGGCCGAGACCACCAGGCGCTCCATCACAGAAAAACTCAACAGCACAGAGACAAATTCCAGGAACTCGGTTCAGACATAACAACAAACAGTTGGAGCGCGCGGTGAAAACGACAGACTTTAGGCTCGATCGAGGCTCAAATGCATCCAACGTTCACACACAATGACGTATAGACGAACAGGATCGAGTACGTGATAGTCACGGGCCGGAACCCGCGCTAGCCGGACGGCCGCGAGCTCCGGCCAGTGAGACCCGAAAAACAGAGTGAACTGAACAGGGGCGGCGGCTCCTTGTGACGCTCCCTACCCGGCTCGGCGGTGACGAATGGAGGGCGAACACGGTAGATCGGACTACGTCCGCACGCCTCACGCACCTACCAGCCGGGATCCTCGGGAAACCGACCCCCGAACCGAACTAAACAAAACAAAAACCGGTGAACGCTCGGGACCAGGACCTACCGTGACAGAGGATCGTCGGTCGCGACTTAGGCACGGCGGTCGCCGGCGAAGAGCCCCTCCGTCTCGGCCTCTCACTCTCTTTTCAGACTCTCTCTCTCTCGGAACTCTCAGTTCTCGCCCGGATCTCTCTCTCTCTCGCTGCTCTCCGCCCCCCCCCCCCGATCTCTCGCCTCCCTCTCGGCTTTAAGGCCGGCCGGCAGGCGCGCATGGCACCTGCCACCGCCAGCCTGTGCTGCCGGCCTGGCCCCGACCCGCGGATCACGTCGGGTGATCGCCTGGACTTCCCCCCCGCGCCCCTGCTCTGCCTCTGTCTCTCTGTTGCTGCGCCTCTGTTCACTGTTCCGGCTTCTCCCCCGTACGCTCAGAAATGTTGACTGGGGGGGGAGTTTGAACAGTGCGCGGGCCGGGCCCGAGAGGAATGGGCCGGTCCGCGCGAAAAATGGAAAAGGGGGACGTGGGCTGCGCGCAAATAAAAGAAAAACAGGGGAAAGAGAATGGGCCGACGAAACCGGCCCGAAAATCCTTTTTTTTTTTTTTTTTTTTTTAAAAAAAAAATTTTTAAACGAAAATGGACTAATAAGCTATATTAATGTAAATGCGCCTAATGTCTATATGCCATGGAATTTAATGAAAATATTTTTGGCTTAGGGGTTAAAAATTAAACCCTAATTTTATGCGATAAAACCCTGAATGATTTGGGCAAAATTTAGGTGTCAACACTAATATACTCAAATGAAGATTTGTCAAGAGGTTTGGTGAATATATCAGCTAATTGATTCTTAGAATCAATGAATTGAATATTTACATCGCCATTTTGAACATGATCTCTAATGAAATGATGCTTGATTTCTATATGCTTTGCTCGTGAATGAAGAATAGGATTTTTGGACAGATTAATAGCACTTGTGTTGTCACATTTGATTGCAACACTTGATTCTTCAACAGCAAAGTCTCTCAACTGCTGCTTCATCCACAGAATCTATGCACAGCAACTTCCCAATGCTACATATTCTGCTTCTGCTGTAGAAAGAGCGACTGTATTTTGTTTCTTTGATTACCAAGATACCAACATGTCTCCAAGCAATCTTACCAAAAAAAAACATGTCTCCAAGCATCTTACCAAAAAAAAAACATGTCTCCAAGCAGTTGACAAGTCCATGTGGTACTTTTCCTGTCTATTTTACAGCCAGCTAAATCAGCATCTGAATAACCAGTGAGAGTAAAATCTGAGTCTTTTGAGTACCAAAGACCTAGCCTTGGATAAGTTCTAATATATTTGATTATCCTTTTTACTGCAGAAAGATGCGACTCTTTTGGGTCTGATTGAAATCTAGCGCACATGCAGACACTGAAAAGTATGTCAGGTCTAGATGCAGTAAGATATAATAATGAACCTATCATGCTTCTGTATACCTTCTGGTTCACCTTTTTACCGTGTTCATCCTTGTCCAATTTGGATGTGTGGGACATTGGAGTGTCTGTTTTCTTACCATTTTGCATTCCAAATTTCTTGATAATCTCCTTAGCATATTTCTCTTAGCAAATGAAAGTACCATCTTTGGTTTGTTTCACTTGTAAGCCAAGAAAAAATGTTAGTTCTCCCATCAAACTCATCTCGAACTCGTTCTGCATATTCTTAGAGAATTCCTTGCAAAGCAATTTATTAGAGGATCCAAAGATTATATCATCAATATAAATTTGAACAAGTAGAAAGTCCTTACCCTTTTTCTTAATGAACAAAGTTGTGTCAACCTTACCTTTGATGAATTCACTTTGCAGAAGAAAGTTACTTAACCTATCGTACCATGCTCTGGGTGCCTGTTTCAGACCGTAAATGGCCTTTTTGAGTCTGTAGACATAATCACCTTCCTTGGTTCTTCGAAACCAGGTGGTTGATCCACATATACTTCTTCTTTAATAAATCCATTCAGGAAGGCACTTTTCACGTCCATCTGAAACAGTTTAAAGTTATAGGAACAAGCATAAGCTAATAATAGTCGAATGGCTTTTAACCTTGCAACTGGTGCATATGTTTCATCATAGTCTATGCCTTCTTCTTGAGAATAGCCTTTCGCAACTAGTCTTACTTTGTTTCTTGTGACTTTCCCTTTGTCATCCAGTTTGTTTCTGAACACCCATTTTGTTCCAATTACTGGATGGTTTTTGGGTCATGGCATAAGTTCCCATACTTCATTGATTCTGAACTGCTGAAGTTCGTCCTGCATAGCTTCTATCTAGCTTTTATCTGATAGGGCTTCTTCAACCTCTTTTGGTTCTATTTCTGATATTAATGCCAAGTTGCTAATGTTCTCCTTTTGTTTAGATCTAGTCTTGATACCATCTTCTATTTCTCTAATGATGAGGTTCTTCGGATGACTGAATTTATGTTTCTAGTTTTTATCAAATCTTTCCTTCTGAATATGTGCAGACTCTGAATTTTCCAGTTGAGTCTGGATTGTGTCCTTTTTTTTTTCTCTTGAGGATTCTTCAATTTTTGGAGATTCTTGATGAGTCTCCGTTAACTCTTGAATGTTAGAAGACAATTCAGATTCATCTTTATGAGTCTGAACATTTTCTTCAAACCTTACATTCATTGATTCTTCCACAGTCTGAGAATTCTTGTTGAAGACTCTGTATACTTTGCTTGTGGTTGAATATTCAAGGAAGAGTCCTTCATCTGTTTTCTCATCAAACTTTCCAGTGCGGTCATTTGGATTTTTGAGAATAAAGCATTTACAACCAAACACACGAAAATATGATATGCTGGGCTTTCTACTTTTGTAAAGCTCATAGGGGGTTTTATCAAGAATAGGTCTGAGAAAGACTCTGTTTATGATATAACACGCTGTAGAGACTGCATCTGCCCAGAAATGAAAAAGAATCTTGCTTTCAATCAACAGTGTTCTTGCCATTTCTTGCAAAGAACGATTTTTCCTTTCCACGACACCATTTTTGTTCTGGTGTATATAGAGTTGAAAAATTATGTTGAAAGCCATTTTTCTCACAAAAGTTTGATTTTCAAATTCTCCCCCATGATCTGTTTTAATGCAGGAAATAGTATAGCCCTTTTCATTCTGAACTCTTTTTGCAAATTTTGAAAAGTATGAAAATGCCTCATATTTATGAGCAAGAAAGAACACCCAAGTGAATCTTGTAAAATCATCAATAATTACTAAACAATACTTCTTACCACCAATACTTTGTGTTCTGGTTGGTCCAAACAGATCCATATGAAGAAGCTGCAAAGCACGATAAGTGGAAACATGATGTATAGATTTAAAAGAGCTCCTTACTTGCTTTTCTAGGGTGCATGCATTGCACAGTTCTGTTTTTCTGTATTTCAGATCTGGCAAACCTCGAACCAGTTTCTTGTTTGAAATCTTTGAGATTTGTTTCAAACTGATATGCCCCAACCTTCTGTGCCATAGGTCTTCATCTTCTTTGATTGAGATCAGACAATGAGTAGAATTAGTATTCACATCAAGAAGATAGATATTGCCATGTCTTCTTCCTGTGAATGTATGAGAAGAATCTTTGCTTGTTCTTGAACATGTGTTTTCTTGAAAGTTTATTCTGAAACCTGTATCACATAGTTGGCTTATGCTTATCAGATTGTAGTTGAGTCCTTTTACCAATGACACATCATTGATCGTAAGTCCTCCAATTTCAACTGTTCCCTTGCCAACTATTTTTCCTTTGGTATTTTCTCCAAAGGAAACTTTTCCACCATTCAGACTGTGTAAATCAACAAATATACTTGGATCTCCTGTCATGTGTCTTGAGCATCCACTGTCTAGGTACCACTTTCTTTTTCTTTTTGTGGTAACCTGCAAAGATCACAACCTTTCAAGTTTTCTTTGGTACCCAAATTTGTTTGGGTCCTTGAGCATTAGTGTAGGCTGTCTTAACAAAATCTCTTCGAACAGGTCTCCAGACCTTAGGACATTCATTCTCAAAATGTTTTGGATCTCCACAGTTTGAACATTTAAGAGCATTTCGTCCAACAGGTTTGACAAAATTTCTTTTAAAATGATTTTTATAAGCTTGTCGATGAGGTCTTTGTTTTAATCTCTCCTTGACTTTTGGAAAATCAATCAAGCTATCACTTTCCTTTACAAACCCTAAACCAGATTTGTTGTAGTAAGGAATTTGAATGGAAAGGATATGCTTCAAGGTTTCTGAACCTTTTGAAAATTTGGAAGTAATTTCTGAAACTTCCTTTTTCAGACCAACATTTTCTTTGGAAAGTAAATCTCGATTTTCCTTGATTTGATAAAATTCTTTTTTAAGGAAATCAATCTTTTCTTTTTGTAAAACATCTTGTTGTCTCAGAGAAGAATTTTCCTTTTTCAAAGAAGAGATTCTTTTAAGAGCAGTCTTAAATTCAAAGCATAAATCATCAATGTAATTCGATACTTCAATAGTCATTTCAGAAGGTTTTACCTCGATTTCCACTCTAGGATCAGAATCTGAATCTGAATCTGACTTTACCATTAGACAGAAATTTGAGATATCTTCATCACTATCTTCGCACTCTGTGTCACTCCAAGTTTCTGCCTTTAAGGCCTTCTTTGCTTTCTCAAATTTGGTTTTCTTTTTCAGAAGTGGACAGTTAGGCTTGATATGTCCACGTTTCCTACAGTGAAAGCATATCACCTCCTTTGATCTCTCTGTTTCATCGATAGGCCTCTTATTTTCAAAAGGCTTTTTCCCTTTGAGGTTTCTTCCTCTGATTTTCATTCTCTTGTACTTTTTTATGAAGAGAGCTAATTCTTCATCATCAACATCTTCATCTTCAGAATCTGCATCAGAATCAATGTTAGTTTTCAATGCAATTGACTTATTACCTCTGGTTTCATTCTTCTCATTTCGTTTCTCAGTCTCATATGATTGAAGAGTTCCAATTAACTCATTCACTGATAAAGGCTTGATCCTTTGTGTCTCACGAAGAGATGTTTTGATGTTATCTCATTCCTTTGTCAGACCTCTCAATAGTTTGTTGACTTTCAATGCATCTGGGACTGGTTGTCCTTGATATGCAAGACCGTTTACTATGTCAGTAAACCTATCATACATATCAGCAATTGATTCTTTAGGCTTCAGTTTGAAGGACTCATATTAGCCAAGCAGAAGATTGATTTGAGTTTCCTTGGCTCGATCTGTTCCTTCATAAGTGATATAGATAGTATCCCAGATTTCCTTAGCAGATTCACAAGCAGCAATTTTTTTATATTCAATAGGAGATAAAGCACAATAAAGAGAATAAATTGCTTTAGAATCTAAAGTTTCTCTTTTAGAAATCTCAGTGGGAGATAATGGAGGATCTGCTGATTTGCTTGCATCTGTCTTTTCTTTTGAATCAGAAGATTTCAGTTTGACTCCTCTGATAATGACATCCCATTGCATATGATCAATTGACTTTATGAATGCCTTCATCTTATTCTTCCAGACGCTGTATTCCTTGCCATCGAAATATGGTGGCCTGTTATTGCTCTGACCTTCAATAAGCCCTGGAGCACCAAAGCTAGCCATGTAGATCGTTAGCTCAGAAGTAAAACACTTCAATAGACGAGCAACCTGCTCTTATACCAATTGATGTGACTAGCAGGAATTACCTAGAGGGGGGTGAATAGGTGACTTTAAACAATTTTAATATATTTATGCGGAAATAAAATAAATCACAGAAGAGTCTGAATATTATTCAGATTCAAGATAGATTATATAGATGAAGCTTTTGATGTGCAGAAAGTAAAGTAGGAGATAAGGGATAGAGAATCTGCACACAAGTTTATAGTGGTTCGGCTTATAGCAAGCCTACGTCCACTCTCCCACGCTTACAGCCTACTGGCTAGATTTCACTATGTAATCAAGAGGAATTTACAGATTTTGAGTGATGTCACTTTTGTGTATGATAGGACTCTCTATCTCACACAGTCACTCTTACAAAGTAACCCTCAAGATCTCAGTATTTTGGCTCAGAATAACAAGAGAAATGATTGGAGTATACTCAGACTTTGGACTTGTTGATTCTTGAATCTATTATCTCCTTTTGCTGCTCGTTGATCTCCTTAAATACTCCTTTACTCCCAAACTAGCCGTTGGACAGCTTTCAGATGATCATCTTCCAATCTTCACCTTGGACAGATTTGTATAATAAGGATTGAGTAGCCGTTGGATGACAAATTATGAATCCCGTTGATTCTGGTCGCCCATACAATCAGAATCTTGGTTTCTAAAAGTAGAGCTTTGTCCATTGTAGTGCATTCTTATCGTAATATTTGATTGTCAATCAATTTGATTAAGATTGAACTAATCAAAAGTTTCCTTCTGTGAAATTTATGCCAGATCACTAGCTGTTTTTGTTTAGTTCTGAATTCTGCTTCTGAAAAAATTCTCCGTCTGAATAATTTCTGCGTCTGAATAATTTCTGCGACTGAATCTCAAAACTTAGATTCTATGGGTCTTTAATGAACTTATTTTTCCAGTTTGTAAAGTCTGAATAACTTCCTTCTGAGCTTCCAGAACATATATATATTCCTGGAATCAAAAGGTTCAGAATAAATATCAGATTTTATAATAATAACAGAAGTTTTTGTCAACTTCAAAATTAGTAGGAGTTTTTCTCAACAGAGACTATCGAAGTCCTCTTTCATCGGAGCGTATTTTTGCAAACCTGCAATGCAAATAAAAGAGTTAGTTCTCGCACGGCCACCTATAGGTGGTCCACTTCCTCCTCTCCCAATTCAATCTCACAACCGCCATTACTCACAGACTCGGCACTCAAACTTGCCTCTCTCCGCCTTCTCCATCAACCTTATCGAGCGCCTCCATGTCCAAATCCATTTCACCTTCCTCATGCTCCCCTTCCTCCTCTCGGTCACCAAATTTAGCATCCCCTTTGTCCCCACTATCGTCAATCACGTCTTTCTCCGCTGCCTTCGCCGCTAACCCTTCTTCTCATCCTCGCCTTGCACCACCGTCGCATCGACTTCCATCATAACAACCTCGCTTAACAGCTTCTTCTGCACTGCCCATGCCAGAGCGAGGTTGCCGCCCTTCTCAACCTGATACCTGTAAAAATCCCGCATCGTCCGAACCTTAGTCAACACCTCCTTTGACTCCTTCACCTCTTGCTTGTTGAAGTCCTCCTCACTAATCTCCTCAATCGACGTCGCATCAGAAATCTCGCCTTCCTCCACATCCTCCAACAAGTTTTCCTCTTTCACCATCTGCAAAGCCCAATTCGGCAACCAAACAGCAATAAATCTTCTGCGATCAATTCCAAGTAACAATCAATCACTTTAGTTCACCAAAACCTAACTAAATCCGCAACATTTACTTCATGAATTGATCTTTTGCAGAGTCCCAAAAATAATTTGAATAGATCCGATCTGATTTCGGTGGTTGTTCTTTTATGATCTACGATCGGTCCATCATTAGCCTTGGTTTCATTATTTCTTTGGAAGGATGAAATTATTGTCCAATATCCGAGAATTTTTATTATAAGTGTCGAGAGATCTGTATAGATCATATTGGGCATAAGCAAAATCCTTCTTGTATATTGCTACAGCAACTTGAAATAATCTTGTCTTATTTCTCGATAAATAAAAAAAGTTCTCATAGGAACTGTGAGTATAATGGCAAACGCATTCATCAATATTGACGGACGCACATGTAGATCTGTGGGGACTCTTGATCCAAGTCAAAATTCTAAAATTTTTGGAATAGTCAGAGTTTTTAAATTATATTAAACTATTTTGACCTAAAAAGTAAATTTTGTCACCATCAAATTTCTTAGAGATTTTATTTCATTTTGCCCCAACAAAGTGATAAAAAAACCTGATAAACAATTTTAGAATCATGAGAAAGTGGTTGTTACAGACAAACAAAACCCACATCAATGTCGATTTTGATCATCGCTTTTTGCATCTAATATTACATCAATTACAAAAATAATTTTTAGACCAAAATTCGTCCTCACCAAAAAGTTTTCAAGATTTAAAGGAATGATGAGGGAAAATGGTATGGAATCTGTGGATGAAAATTACACGGAAAGACTGCTTTCATTCAATTTTTATCATTAAATTTTGTGAAGAATATGTTTGTCAAATTGATGGAGACCTACAGGGTCAAAAACCCAAAATTATGGGTCAAAATTAATTTCGACCATTTTGTCGTACCATCAATGAAAAATACATGGAATTTAGTGGGACCATCTCAATGGGGCTTGCCTTACCCATTTTTTTTTTATAGTCATTTAGGGCGTGAATGGTAACCATTCTGCTCCAAAAATCAAATTCTTGTTAGAAATTGATTTCTGATATTGCTCCAAAAAATTTCCGGAATGCATTCTAAAGCAATTTTTGCATTCTAGAATAAAAATGTGTTCGTTAAAAATACTTGATTCCAAAATGCATTCTTGATTCTAGAATGCATTTTGGAAAAGAGAAGCTACAAAAAGTAGCTTCTCTTTTTCTTGCCCAAAACTCATTCTGGAATCAAGAATGCATTCTGAAATCAAGTATTTTTAACGAACACATTTTTATTCCAGAATGCAAAATTTGCTTCAGAATGCATTCTAGAAATTTTTTAACAAACGCATTTCTGTTCCGGAATGCGTTCTAGAGCATAATTTCTGCTCCAGAATGGATTCCATACGTGCCCTTAGGTTTCAATTATTTTGTGAAAAATCTTTTTCAAGAAAAAATTTTCTTTATTTTCCAACGTTTGGATCACTCGGGAAAATCAGTCAATGGAAAATATTTTCCTATTCAACCGCAAATCTATGCTAAAATTCAAGAAAATGAATTCTTTATTAAAAACTTATAATTCATTTTCCAAAATATGACTAAATATTGGCTTGTGTTGTACGTTTGTCTATGGGTCATTATTGACTTCTTTATTTCTAAGTTCAAAACAAGATGAAAAAAAATTAACTAGATTCTTATTATTTCGAAAAAGACTCAAGTTTTAGGTCATGCTGTTGGACTTATGTTTAGAAGACCAATATATCATAGCTGCATGTTGCCCGCATAATGTGTAAAACCTTAAAAGCACATCTTCTTCCCATGTCAATGTATTGCCATTTTCTATACGACAGGATGGAAGATGTGACTCTCACGAATCAAAATAATTATAATACGAAGTCATGACAAGAATGAGAACTTTATTCCATATAAAAAGCTTACAAGTACAGCAGAAAATATATCTTAGCCCTAGCCTCCCAAGGAAATATTGAAAAAAACGAAAGGTCTATCTTCGCCCTAGGCCCAAGGGGTTTATTCAAGAATAAAAAATTAATAAGGAAAATCCAAAAGAAAAGACAAAGGTCAAATACTTTGTCCCAATCTTCAAATTACAAATCCAGCAAAAATATGCAAGAAAATCACTAATCCTCGACTATAATCGTTTCAGTGTATTGGCATATCCACGAGGCGACCTTGCATGGCGGCGCTGTCTCTCTTGAGAGAGTAGTTTAGCAAATCTGCAGTATATATCAAACGAAGTTACATTAGTCAAACCAACCTAAAATTGCCAAAAGTGAAAGATTGTAAAATCATCATGAAATTAAACGTTTTGTGATTGCTAATGCATATACCTTATCAAAGCCTCTTTGTTGGTCTCTAAATTAAACGTGGGCTCACACATCCCGGTCTCCAAATTAACCCGAGAGACCGGCTTCTTCAACAATGCCTCACCAATTTTGACCAAGTCATTTAGGTTCTTTTTCGTGGCCCTATCCACGGATGATACAACACCACTCAAATTATCATCCTGAAAAATCAAGCCCCGAAAATGCAATGATCAGCGTAAAACAACCCTGTGTGCGACATTATGTGGAAATAATTTTGTATTGGAATCTTTCACGTGAATATTTGAAACTATCATATGTACCTGGATCCTAAGATAACTGTCGTGCAGTTGTAGGGCTTGAAACACGGCGGAGAGGTGGTAGTCGACCATGTCCCCGCTGGCTTGAGTGAAGACATCGATCAATGGCGAACCGCCGCTGGTCAACCAACCCAACACTCCCCACTTGGCTGCTTCACGTGCCGTGTATTTCCCCTCAATCTTCCGAGTACCGGTCCCGAGTGAGATCACCAAGAACCTCCCGTAATGCATTTGCTCTATAGGGAAGAAGTCTGAACTTCCTCCCATGGTTGTCTTGGTCACCTCTCCCATCGCAACCAATGTCTGCACAATCGAAATGTAATATATATACTTAGTTGTTGCTCCGCATTATTTAAAAAAAACAAATTCTCGATATTCAAGTACTCTCTACGGAGATGATAGATTGATCCAATCAAGTTTAAGAACAATGTCATCGGAGGAAATTAGGTTTGAGGTTTCATATTACAAGGACGACAATATAATTATGTACAGGATTATTTGCGGCTACGCCACCATCAATGAGGTTGAATTCTCTCACTTTGCCTTTGGGGCATTTGGTTTCAAACTCATAGGCCGGGAGATAAGTTGGTGCAGCCGAGGTCGAAATGCATATGTCTGAGAGCAATGCATCTACGCTCGGATCTTTCATCACCTGGCGATAAATTGATGAGAATGATGTTAATAATCCTTGTAAGAGTTCATTGTCTACATATCCTCAAAACCCTAGAGATATTTTTGACTTTCAAGAAGATGATGAAGCGATGAATGACCTGGTAGCTAGAGAAAATAGTTGGCTGAAGGCTCTTGATGTCGAACGTCGGTATCACGACGTTTGTCAATGTTTGGTGCAATCTTTTGTCCCCAAGCTTCTCCCTCACGAGCTTGTGAAGGTATTTTCCATCGTATTTGGGTCCCGCCACGGCTTTGATCATCTTCGTGACCGCTTTGAAAGGGAAACTGTATAGTTTTAGGTGTTGAGAGTAAAGGCTGCAGCCCAAAGGCGAGACGGCCCGGAACTGACACCGTGGCCCATGGGGGGCACAATTGTAATTTCGGAGGAGCGAAAACCCTAATCCTCCGTGACCGAAAGTATATGAGAAAGGAGAAGAGCCCTCTCTAAAGTAGTCTCCTTCCTCTCTTCCTTTTCGTTTTTTCTGTCCGTGTGTGTCCATGTATACGGTGATGATGGAGGGCTTTCAGATGAATTTTTACAAAGTGTAAAGAAATGGCTATGGTGATGAGGTTTTCTGTTGATCCGGTCCCTGTGTAGTTTCATCTCTTCATTACTAGTGGCTTCTCATGGTATCAGAGCCTTTCTCTGAAAGCCATTAAACACACACATGGCAGCGAGAGTTCCAAAGTTTCCATTTCCCATTCATGTAAATATTTGCAACTTCGTTACAATCAAGCTTGCTGAGGACAATTTCCTTCTTTGGCAAGCACAGTTTCATAGATTTCTCAGAAGTCAGGAGCTCATTGGGTTTATTAACGGTGAAATTAAATCACCACCACAGATGGTACGTGTTGAAGTTGAGGGAAAGGAGATTGAAGCTCAGAATCTGGATTATGCATACTGGATGAGGACGGATCAGTTGATTTCATCTTGGATAAGTGGAGCTGTTTCAGAAAACATTTTGGGCATGATCATCGGACTCGAGACTTCTTTTGAGGTGTGGCAGACTTTATGTAATCGTTTTAGTCAGAAATCAGTGGCTAGGGAGTTTGAATTAAGGGGCAAACTCCAAGCGTGCCAAAAGCGGGATCGATTGTTGTCTGATTATCTCAGGGAATTTAAACTAATTTGCGATCAGTTAAACGCAATTGGCAAACCCGTGGATGAGATAACGAAGGTTTTTGGCGTTTTGGAGGGGTTAGGCTCGGAATATGAGAATTTCAGAACTACAATTTACTGCTTGAAACCTCAACCTGACTATGATGAGGTCATTTCACAGCTTGAGAGATTTGAGGCAAGGCTGCAAAATTACTCCTCTAATCAGTTAACCCCAATTTGGCATATTATGGGCAGAGAACTGTTCAGGGTGAACAGAAAATGGATTTTAACAGTGGGTTTCATTCATCAGATTATGCGTTTGTCAGTAAAAAGGGGAATGATCGGTTTTATGAAGGCAGAGGTGGAAGGAGTAATGGCAGAGGACGTGGCTATGATAATGGGAGAGGCCATGGCCTTGGTTATCAAGGGAGAAATCGGGGCTACAGACCCTATGGTATGAATCAGGAGGCACAAGGGTTCAGACAACAGAATTTTTCTTATGGCTTAGGTCAAGGGTTTAAACCATATGCAAGTTCTTCACAGAGGTACCAAGATATTAAGTCCTACCCCTCACCCAATTCACCTGAGAACAAGAATTATCAAGAAGAAAGAGCACGTGAGAATATGAGAGTTGCTTGTCAAATTTGCAAGCGTCCAGGACATGATGCACTAAGGTGCTGGTACCGATTCGATAACTCCTTCCAAAGCGAGGAAATCCCAACTGCACTTGCCGCCATGCATCTTGAGGACCCAAAGGGAAGCGAATGGTACCCGGATACGGGTGCCACAGCTCATATCACTGCAAATCCCGGTATAATTCACAACCCTTCAAAGTATACTGGTAATGATAGTGTTATGATAGGTGATGGATCATGCCTTCCTATCACATTTACTGGTAATGCTTTCCTTCATACTGAGCTTGATATATTACCCCTTAATGACGTATTGGTGGTTCCGGAAATAACGAAAAACCTTCTATCAGTCTCAAAGCTAACCGATGATTATCCTTGCTCTTTTGTTTTTGACAAATATGGTGTTTATGTCAAGGACAATCAAACCAACTCGGTAGTGATGCTCGGAAGGAAAATTGGGGGACTTTACAAAGTCGATCAACAAGCAACTGAGGCTCTTTTTACTCAAAGACACAAGACAGTGGGTGAAGAAGTGTGGCACCAGAGGCTTGCTCACACTAATACACAAACACTTAAAGTTCTGCAGAATCAGAAACTTATTCAGTGGAATAAACAAGCTCAGGCTGTGTGTGGGAGTTGTCGGATTATAAAGAGTGCTAAGTTGTCATTTCCTTTATCTGAGTCTGCAACCAATTTTCCTCTAGAAAGGATTCATTGCGACATTTGGGGTCCATCGCCAGTAAAATCCTTTCAAGGTTTCAGATTTTATGTCGTGTTTGTAGATGACTTTTCCCGTTATAGTTGGGTATATCCAATGAAGTTAAAGTCAGAGTTTTATGATATCTTCATTCTCTTTCAAAAATGTGTGGAAAATCAATTCGACCGCAAAATCAAAGTGTTTCAAAGCGACGGAGGGGGAGAATTTACTAGTACGAAATTCCAGAAGCATTTGCAGAATTGTGGTATAAAGAATTACATATCATGTCCATATACCCCGGAACAAAATGGGGTTTCGGAAAGGAAACATCGCCATCTCGTGGAGCTTGGGTTGTCTATGCTTTATCACGCGAGAATTCCACTGATTTATTGGGTTGAATGCAAACTATATCATCAATCTCCTTCCAACCCCAAATCTACAGCTGGACAGTCCTCATAGTAAGATTTTTGGGCAAAAACCGAGATATGATTTTCTCCGAGTGTTTGGTAGTGCCTGCTATCCTTGTCTCCGACCATATGTGCAAAACAAATTTGATCCCCATTCTCTCACTTGTGTGTTTCTTGGTTACAGTGAGAAGCATAAAGGGTACCGTTGTCTTGTACCAACAGATGGGAGGATTTATATCAGCAGAAATGTTACATTCGATGAAGGTCTCTTTCCATTTGCTCAGAAGTTGAATGATGTGTTCCCTCAATATACGGTTCTGTATAAGAAATGGGTTGAAGAAGTAAAGTTCATGGGATCTGATAGAGAATCACAGCCGAGCAATACTGCACATGATAATTCGGGTCTTTTACAAGATAATGATGTCCTTGAGATTGGACAAATCAGAGTGCCTTACAAGGAAACACCTATGTCACAAATGTCTCCCACTACTGAGTTGGAGAACATGTGTGTTCATGAACAATATGAAGAAACTCAAGCAACTAACGGTTGTGAGCCACCTGTATCAGATGCGGTAACTTCTGAGCAGCCAAGAATCACTTCTACTCACCAAATGCAGACACGGCTTAAATTTGGGATTATAAAGCCCAACCCCAAATACGCGTGCCTGGTTGAATACTGGGTTCCTGCAGAACCCAAATCTGTAAAATCAGCACTTGCACATGAAGGTTGGAATAAGGCCATGAGAGAGGAAATGAATGCCTTGCATGAGAACCAAACCTGGATTTTGGTTCCACGCACTGATCAAATGAATGTAATCGGGTGCAAATGGGTATTTAAAACCAAGTTGGCCGCAGATGGGAGCCTTGACAAATTAAAGGCGCGCTTGGTAGCTAAAGGCTATCACCAAGAAGAGGGGATCGATTTTCTTGAGACATTTAGTCCTGTGGTGAAACAGGCGACAATTCGCATTGTCCTTTCGGTAGCTATGGTGCAAAAATGGTCAATACACCAATTGGACGTCAAGAACGCCTTCTTGCACGGTACGCTTAATGAAACGGTATATATGGAGCAGCCCCCAGGATTCTCGAAACTCTCTAATCATGTGTGTTTACTTCGAAAGTCTCTGTATGGTTTGCGTCAGGCTCCGCGTGCATGGTTCGAGAAATTCAGCAATTTCCTCTTGGAATCAGGCTTTTTCTGTAGTGCTACTGACCCATCTCTTTTTATCTTACACAAGGGTCAAGATACAATCCTACTCTTGCTGTACGTCGATGACATTGTGTTAACTGGAAGTTCAAATCAGCTGCTCATTGAGTTGATCAAATCTCTTAGCTCCAGCTTCCACATGAAAGACTTGGGTTGTTTACACTATTTCTTGGGTATCGAGGCCAAGTACTCATCTGAAGAATTATTTCTCTGTCAAACAAAATATGCCATTGACCTCCTGGAACGAGCAAATATGAAGGAATGCAAGCCCATCTCCACACCCTTGTCACTAAAACCAGCTTACAACTCTGGTGATGATGTTTATCTTAACAAACCCGTTGGAATACAGAAGCTTAGTGGGCAGTCTACAATATCTAACGATAACTAGACCAGATATTGCATATGCCACGAACGTGTTATGCCAGAAAATGCAGACTCCAACAGTGGGTGACTTAAATACATTGAAGCGAGTATTGCGCTATATCAAAGGGACTGTTAACTTGGGACTTTTCATTCACTCCAATAGCTCGTTGAATTTATATGGTTTTTCGGATGCCGACTGGGCTGGTTGTGCCGATACGAGACGTTCCACTACAGGGTTTTGCACATACCTTGGTTCAAATATCATCTCTTGGTCAGCAAAGAAACAGACCACAGTGTCACGGTCATCGACCGAAGCAGAGTACAGAGCACTCGCCTCTGCTACTGCCGATCTTACATGGATTGCATTTGTCTTGAGAGACATCGGGATTCACTTAACCTCACCGACGGTATTGTTTTGTGATAATCAATCTGCAATTTCTCTTACATCTAATCCTATCTTGCATGCCAGGACAAAACACATTGAAATCGATTTCCACTTCGTCCGCGAGAAGGTTTCATTGGGTTTACTCAGTGTGCAATACATTCCCAGCCATCGTCAAATTGCGGACATTTTTACCAAGGCCTTGTCCAGATTTGATCATTGTTCTCTTAGAATCAAACTGGGTTTAGGTTTCAAAACCACACCCAATTTGCGGGGGATGTTGAGAGTAAAGGCTGCAGCCCAAAGGCGAGACGGCCCGGAACTGACACCGTGGCCCATGGGGGGCACAATTGTAATTTCGGAGGAGCGAAAACCCTAATCCTCCGTGATCGAAAGTATATGAGAAAGGAGAAGAGCCCTCTCTAAAGTAGTCTCCTTCCTCTCTTCCTTTTCGTTTTTTCTGTCCGTGTGTGTCCATGTATACGGTGATGATGGAGGGCTTTCAGATGAATTTTTACAGAGTGTAAAGAAATGGCTATGGTGATGAGGTTTTCTGTTGATCCGGTCCCTGTGTAGTTTCATCTCTTCATTACTAGTGGCTTCTCATTAGGGACATTTATCAATTTCGATCAGTTAAGAAATAATTAAACCATGAAGAAAGATTAGAAACTCCTTTATGTTTTATCTTTACCTGTCCTGGGGGAAGATTTTAGGGCAATGATTGAGGTAGAAGTCTTTGATGTCTTTTGCGGCAAATAGAGGGCGGTTGTTTTCATTGGGAGTGGTTAGCATGGCAGTAACGAGGCCGCCAGTGCTTGTTCCAGAAATAACATCGAAGTAGTCCGCGATTCTTGCATTTTTGCCATCTAGTTTCTGTAAAATTCAAAGAACATTTATAGCTCAAGATTGGTATATCAGATAAACATGTAACATAAAAGTCGATATATCAGCTAAATGGTTATATAAAGATCGGTTATGTGTAGTGAGATTTTTTGATATCACTGTCAACTGTTTTAAAAATTTAAGCTATTAGATGAAGGTATAATTTATTATTTAAATATTCTAATACTATTCGTCATGCATAGGCTGGACTATGGCCTTAGCCTAAATCATGGAAACATGTAATTAAAGAGATAAATAGGGGCTTGGAAAAATTGACCTCATGACATCCTTGCTTTGATACCATATGAAATTTTACGGGACCACTGCCAACTGTTTTAAAATTTTTAATTATTAGATGAAGGCGTTGTTGGATATTGAAATATTATAACATTAGATATACATAAAATAGTCTTGTCCTTTTAAAGTTTGCTTAGGACATGCATGCCTATAACCTTTTATATGCATGCGTGCATTACGAGAACTACATGCAAATGGTCCATGTGCATATGAATCCAATGAATGTTGTTTTGTCCACTATAATTGATAAGACTTTTCTTGTTAACAAAATCGCTATGCATAGATTGGTAAAGATTATGAAGCATCCTAATTTGTTGACAAGATCGGCGAATTATTTTGATGGCAGATATGACAAAAATCGTAACAAGGATGCTCACCTGAAGCTTAGACTCTAGAAAATTAAGAATGATTCCAGGGATAATCCCTCTTATCCCGCCACCGTCAATGCTTAAAATGGTGATCAAATTTCCACAAGTCGGAGGCTGTAGGGGTACACTTGTGGTTCTTTCCATTTGCATATCGAGTTAAACAAAATGAAATGAAACGAAAGTAGTAACAAGTATGTGCTCTTGGTGCCTTTGAGAGTTGTTAGAGAGAGGGAAAAGAGGAATTTTTTTGAACAAGTGTATCAAGTTTGGAGAAAGAGCTAGCTTGTGTGATGGCTTTACAATGCATGAGCCATGCGTATTTATGGTCTCTAATTCCCTCACATTTTCACTGTGTTTCACGAACCCTACGATTTAAATTTGACCCGAATCGTTCGAAGTTGCTTGGAATCGTTTAGGTTGGACCCTAGATTCTTCGTGTACGGAGATCATATTGAAAAGTCCAAATTGGAAAAGGCTTCGTCAATATTGTAATTTAATGGCTTTCGGCGAGGGTAGGAATTCGGTCTTTCTTTAAGCAGTCTTCAGTCACCAACGCTGGCGGACAATTGCTGGTGAGACTTTTAAGAGACTCGTAGGTTTGAACACTGCTTGAAAGCCGTATAGTAGAGTGAACTTGTACTTAGCCATGATAGTGACTAGCGATCGACCAGCTATGTGTCATATAACAAGGGCTCAATTTAGATAATTTTTTTACACTATCTAAACAAACTTGCTGTCGGGGTTAGCTTTGTCTTCTTCACAAGGTTAAGTGGACGTTGCATGCACAATGATTGGTGCTTTGCTCATTTGGACCACATGGTAAGACAATTGTAACTATAGTTTTGATTTAATCGAAGGTTCACAAAAGGCGACGAATCTGCAGTTGTTTCGACGAAGGCCTGGGACCATTAATGAATGCAATCCATCCATCTGAATTGGGAAACCATCGGAGATTGATTGATGAAGGCGGCTTTGAAATGGTTTGCTATGGAAATTTCAAGAGATGAAAAATGGTCAGACCCAATCAAATTGCGAGCCAAGTTCTCAATTTTCCGTAAACATTAAAGATGAGAGGGTTATCAAGAGAAGAGGCATTGAATTTTATTTTCGATTAGTTTGTCTCCATTTCCTGATAAATATCCACTTTGGCATATTTGAAAGGCCTTTACCAAAGGAAAAGAGGAGAAACTTATAAATACTAATTCCTCTTCAAATTTATTAGTTCCTAACTTCGAAGCACACGGAATTAATCTTACTTAGAGCAGCAGCGTTGATGGTGGAATACATATATATATATTAAAAGTACCTTCTGCTACTTGTTAACCATCAAATAAGAATATATAACAATATCTAATGTCACTGACTATACTTTTAATATGTATAAGTAATGCTTTACAAATAATATATAACCCATTGGTTAAATGATTTCGCTGATTGGAGTCCTTGGTTTCAAATTGATGGGCTGGGAGATAAGTTGGTGCGGCCGAGGTCGAAATGCATATGTCCGAGAGCAAGGTATCCATGCTCGGATCTTTCTTCACCTGGCAACAATTTGACGAGAATAATGTTGATTATCCTAGTAAGAGTTCATTGTGTACATATCCTCAAAACCCTAGAGATATTCTTAATTAATACACTGAATCACTTGTTAATAAGATACATATATGTTTGGACTCATGAAGTACCTTATAGTTTGCCGGAATAAAAAAGATACCTAATAGTTTTCCTTCAATCATTTATCATACCATTATTGACACGCCCTTTTATGGTGCATGGCAAATGCAATTTTCGAAAAAAAAAAAAGAAATTGGAATTAGTCTTTTCTCTGATTGGAGAAGTACTGACAATATAACTGTTTCACCGGAATTTCTCCTACAACGAAATATGTTTCATCAAAAGTAGTTCTTTAGCTTTTTATATGAAGAGATAAAGGTCTTGCACTAACTCCAGATAGAGAATATCTCATGCGAAAGGGAATCAACCTCTCCAATTCAAACAACACTGCACAATCCCAAACCAAGCCAAAATTTAATCTACGACAAGGCTCGAAAATTACAGACTCGATGACATAACAGGATATAGGCAAACTATGTCAGAATCTAATCGACGACACAACTTAGGAACAAAAAGATACTACACCGTAATTTAATCGACGACGCATCACTAAGATAAAGATACACGGAGGAATTTAATAGGTGACACGAATCTAAAATCTACAGCTAAGGAAATTTAAAATGCAATGCAGAAAAAATAATTGAAAGATAACATTTGGTTTGATTTGTGCAAGGGGCTTTTCAGATGGACAACTATGGCATTCATAATGGATTATGGTAACTGCCTTCCGACGATTTCCGACGGTTGTAATTTCCTCAGTAACTTTTGCCAGTTACATCCACATTTCTAAATCTTACATGCACAAATTGCTCCATGATGTGGTTTCTTATAACAATGTGTGTCCCACGATCATGCTTTCAAGCAGCAACTACTTCCTCCTAAAATTTGTGCCTTTGATCTCAACCAATTCGTCGAACAACTTGGTTTTTTAGGCGGTAACCGTTCCCTCAAAAAATGTGTGCCTTTGATCGAACGACCTGGTCTTCAGGCAGTAACCGTTCCCACCTAGAATTGTGTGTCTTCGGTCTCAATTGCTTCATCGATCTCAAATTTCAAAGCAACTTATTAATACTCTTTTAATAAATATTCATTCCCACTATTCATATTAGCAACTACTAGTTATCTGTCGCCGTATTTCAATAATTGGACACGTGGCATCAATGAATACCACTGTCAGTCGACATATGTTTTTTTTTTTTTGATAACCCAGGGAACCCCCGCACGGCCGATAGCCGGGAGATAAACCCTGGGGGCGACACGTGCTAGCCACCACACACGTGCACCGGTTAAGTCACCCTGCGGCGCCCGGGATTCGAACACTCAACCTTTTGCGAGAGGAAGAGTGCCATCTCCAGCAGCGCCGCCCAGGCGGGTGGTGTCAGTCGACATATGTTGATCCCAACACTGTCAATAAGCTGGCACATTTGTATTAATAATCATGTGCTATGCACATGACTGTCCATACTCGTCTCATGTGCTATTCACATGTTTGTGCCAGACAAATGATATTTTGAGCGTCAATATATACCACTTTTTAAAAGAATTAAAAGAAATTTCAATTCTTTTAAAATAATACCTTGATCGCACGCTTTCTTTTCTCATAGGGGGTATAGGGATCGTCCGTCTGCCACTTCATACTCTGTGCGGATGAGAAAATATTGCATGAGTGGAATACTCCACGTCAGCAATACACAACTTCATTGGGTGCGTGACACGTGGCAAGCGGACCCACAAATCAGATCTATTAAAAAACCAGAGGAGAGAGCAGCGGGAGAGAAAAATTTTGAACAAAAGGTGTCCTCCTCTCTCTCCTCTTTCGCGCTCCTCCTAGATCCCCAATTCTCTCTGCACCTCATGCCGTGCTGCCTCCGACGACCAACGAGCGACGCCCTAGCCTCCGCCTCCGACGCCGACGCCGATGACACCTCCGACGACCGAGGTCCGCCGCTGCCCACGAGCGACGTCCATCGCCTCCCACGAGCGAGGTCCACCTCCTCGCGCCAACGCTGACCCTGCCTCTGACGAGCGACGTCCGCCGCTGCCCACGAGCGACGTCCGTCGCCTCCCACGACCGAGGTCCGCCTCCTCGCGCCGATGCCGACCCTGCCTCCGACGAGCAACATTCGCCGCTGCCCATAAGCGACGTCCGTCGCATCCCACGACCGAGGTCCGCCTCCTCGCGCCGACGCCGACCCTGCCTCCGACGAGCGACGTCCGATTGACTGCAACTCTCTCTCTTTTGCTTCTTTTGAAATGATGATTGCCCCCCTCACCCACCGCCACCGGCTCCACCATTGCTTCTGAACCCTTTTGCCACCGCTGCTACATCCCTCTCTGATTCAGTTGCAGACAGAGACCGCGTGTATATGCACAACTCTCTATGCTCCGCCGAGGTTTCACGTTCATTGTCCCGTTTGCTGCAGTTTCCGACAACGATATGGAAGGAAGATGGGCGAGTCGTCTTGGCCTTCTGATGCGCAGGTAATCCCTCTGTAGTTCGTGAAAGCCGGTTAATGGGCATTGTCGAAAATTTGTTCTCTTCTTCGATCAAAGCTGGCCCACGTTTCTTGCTGTGATGTTCTTTCAGCAATGCCCACATTTTCTGCTGCAATGGTCTCTTTTTTTCCTCTTCTTGAAGTAGAAGATGGGGTGTGTGCATTAGGCGTCTCCACCTCGTTTTTTTTTCTTTTTTGAATCTCCTCTGCAGTTCGTGAACGCCGATGAATCGACTCGCATTGTCGGAAATTGTTCTTTGGTTAAATCCAGTCCACATTTTTTGCTGTGAAGTTTCTCTCGCCAATGCCATTTGAAGCTTGAGAATCAATATGCTATATACTGAAAGAAACTAAGGAGACCTGTGCTTGTTTGTAGCTCTAAATAAACATGTAGCTGCTCTTGATTATCCTTTATTTCTCTTTCCAAATCGGACTGGTAATGTGGAGTCACGAATGTCTGCTTAGGAAGAAAAATTAACCTTGACCTTAGCCTTTGAGTTATACCTATGAATACTTGAGAGATCAGTTAAGGTTATCTTCATGCGATTGCATTGGTCAGGACATGCTGCATGACTCCTATAAAGTCTTGTGTTGATTTTGGAGAAAGAATTTATGTGTAAAGAAGCGGCTTTAGTCTCTCTCCATTAGATTCATTTGAGTTCAATTTAACAAGTTGTTAGCTCCAGTTTGAAGTCCACCTTTTTAGGAATGCAGTTGCTTTATCATGACCAAGAAAAATTTAGGGATTAGCACGGCTTCATTTCATTAAGCACTTTAAACTTCTGAAGGGTATATGAAGAAAGCTTGTGCTTGAAGGGAGCTAGGTTATATTTTCGATTATTTGCACATGCACCCACAACTTAAGTGCATGTTTCTTATTTGAGCTTTTGCGATGCTTTATGTTCAACTGAGAAATTGGAAAGGTATTTCGAGGGAGTGGTAAAAAAAAATCGAAACTTGACTCTAATTTTGTTATCTGGAGAAGGGATTTCTTCTGCTTTGTATTTTTCTTTTGGTTCTTGGCTTTTCTCGATCACTATTTTAAGGAGGGCACAGTTTGGTTGTGGTTCAATTGCCCCAGAGGATGCTCTATTGGATCTCTGTTTCAAAGGAGAGGACAGAAGCTATGTGGGTGTGAAATGGCTGTCAATTTTTTTATGGTGTTGTAGCTTAAGAGCTTTGTTGTCCTGTGCACGGTTGTAGTGGCGGCCACAGAAGTGATTGAGTGATCTTTTAGTGTGCTGTACTTTTAGAAAATGCTATGTGCAAGGATTTGGCATTGTGCAATTAGTTCTGCACAATGCCAAGCAATCAATTTTTTTTTCAGAATGAAGGATAAGAAGCTGTTAAGTGCATATAGACAGATATTGAAAATCAGCTTATATCTGTTTTAACTACTATAGTTTGTGGAAATATAGCACCTCTTAAAAGCTAGAAGTGAGGGTTGAAAAGTCCTCTGAAACACTTCTAAAGACTTCAATTTTATTTTACCTTTTGGTTTTGCATGTTGGCTGTAAGAAATTGCAAAAAGGATGATCATCTTGTTTGGTTCCTTGATTAACATGCTAGTCTCTGAATCTGTAGATGAATTCTCATGCACCTAGTTATATATTGACTGTGGTTCTGGGGCTATTTCTATCCCTATATGCAGATGAAGTTTTTTTGTTTGGTGTCTAGTGCAGAAGAGCTACATTATGTTTAGAGGTGCAAGTGTGCTGAGGTTGTTCTATTCTATGTTTGCCTAAGAACTTTGAAGAAGAATGGTTTTTCTGGGTTGTGCTCTTGTTGGGTTCCTTTGCCTGAGGTAGAGTTGAAGTGTATTGCTTGGTGGGTGTTTGTTTACCTGCAATTTGAGGTTGAGCTTCGATTTACAAATTACAAAATAGGTGGCTTTGAGGTTGAGCTTGGAGATGGTGAGAAAGCTTTTAGTCTGTGAAGATGGTGATATATGATCTCTCAAAATCATGGTCTACTTTGTGCTAATTACTTAGCTTTTATTTAGTGTAGCTATTGATGCACCCGGAGGATTACTTCTCTTTGAGTGCTGGTCTGTCTTCTGGGACATTTTCATTGCAAGGACAAATGCGAAGCATTCTGATGCTACTGCAGCTTACATTGAGGTTTTTCTTTGGTCCTCAGATCCTGCACCATTTTCCGCTCATCCATGAGACGGTATTCCCTGAACATGTAGAAATTTTGAGTATATGACTGTTCGGTTTGTGAAATTCACGTATAGCAATCAAAGGGTAGGAAGCAACAACAGGTTCAGATGCAGCAATTACAACTTTTGCAGCAGAGAAATGCATAGCTATAGCCCACTCTTGGTGGTTCTCTAAACATTGTAAACTCTGAAGGAATGATGGGGCAGCCATCACCAAGATCGTCAAGGGTAAAGAAAACTTGCGTACCTTTGTACTTGAACCTAATATTTTCTCTCCTAATATAGATAAATTAAACAGCTGCCTTTTCTTAATCTTTTATTTACTTTGCCAGTTGATTCAAGCTAATCCTATGAACATGTCGTTATCTTTGCAGCAAACGCTACCACAACCTGCCCTCACTACCTTATGAACTCTGACGAAATACATCGTCTTTTTTGTTCATCCTTTTTTTCAATTAGTTTGGTTGTAACATATTGGTTCTTGGAATACTTTATAATTCTCCAGTATGCAATCAATGGACCTCGCAGGATGTCAAAAGTGAATGAGCAAAATGAAATATATCTTGTGATTCTGGGCTCGTTAGATTCTCAACTTTCTAGGACCTTGATGTGCTTTTTGACCATTCACTATGCTCTCTCTTCCATCACTTTGTGTAATTTTCTAGTTTCGGGTGCAATGTGTTTCATGCTTATGTTTTCCTCTCTCTCTCTCTCTCTCTCTCTCTCTCTCTCTCTCTCTCTCTCTCTCTCTCTCTCTCTCTCTCTCTCTCACTCTTTGCTTCCAATGTCTCATATCTCCGTTTAGACTAGACTTTTCTACAGCTTTGAAACCACTGTAGGTCATGACAGGTTTTTGGGTAACAATTGAAGGTAGGGTCTATAATCTTTGACAAAGGTTCATTTGGACAACATGTCCATAAGGGTGGTTCATTCAATTTCTTGAGCAATTTTCTTATTCAGTGAGTAACTTTGCGCTTAAACAGGTTTTGGAAAAAGTTACTAAAATTATTAACCGTTCTAATTATTTATCGGTCCTTAACACTGTGATGGCAACTCACGTCCCGGATAGTTACATATCCAACGATCCTGTGGAGGGCGCTTGCGCTTCCAATCACCATGTAGAGAAGAAGAAAGTTCACAAAAAGATAACGCGATTGTGTCCATTAGAGCCAACACAGCACAATGTTTGAATCATCTATTTTCTCTGGACAAGTAATCCAAATAAAATAACAAATAATAGATAAACAAAAAATAGCAAGACATTTAAATGGTACACATTATGCCTCAATTCATTTACATAAGTGTTCTTGAATTTATCCTTTGAATGCTCAAGTAAATACTTAACATTTCTCGTATCATCTTCACGTATTGCAAGCGGAGCCTTTGTGATAGAATAAGGCACATCGCTATTGTTGCTTCACCCTCTTCTCCCTCTCTTTTGCCTTAATCTCTATCTCCGCATTCGCTTGCGATCTCCTCAAGTTCTCCATTTCTTCCTCCATGGCTGTCATCTCTTCCTCCTGCTTCTTCTTGTGCTCCAGAAGAGACTTATCGAAGTCCTTAACGGAGAAAAACATGGGACCCAGTTCAGCCAACCACTGCGGCTCCACAGTAGTGGCACATTGCATGTACTCTTTCGCTATCAAAATCAGCTCGTGGTAGACCACATACTCGAGTGTGTGTCCCATGCCATAGAGAGTGCTGCTCGGGTGCAAATGGCAGGGCATCCCGATCCGACAATTCACGTATTCACCGACGCCCTTCAATCTCGCTGCATTGTGGAAGTATGCAAAACAAATGGCCTTCCTAACGACATCTGTGTTGGGCCAACTTGAAGTTAATGGGATTCACAACATCTTGCCAATACCTTGCCTCGTGGAATATACAAGCTGCTCCATGCGCTCCGCTAGAGCATAGCACGGTGCTTTAATTTCATCTTGGCAGTCATGAAAATGAGAATGTCGCCTAGAGGACTGCTAATATGGACAGCCATAGCCTGCTTCACTGCAGCTTCGACATAATCTTCATATGGGGTTTTACTCCAGAGGATGTTAATAGGAAATGTCCTTCCAGGTATGTGAAAAATAGGTATGCTGTAAACAATTTAAATTAATTTAGTCCTGCATCAACATTCGCATTGCATAAGCTTCTGACAAATGTGATTATTACTTGCCAAAGAAGTTCGAAAATTTTTGTGCATTCAGAGTAGCAGATGTTACAATGAGCTTAAAATCGTGACGTCGAGCTACCACCTTTTTCAATATCCCAAGGAGAACATCAGTGTTCGGTGATCTCTCATGTGCTTCATCCATCACGACAACCCTCAAACAAGTAAAAACAACAAAGGCTCTGCTTGAAGAACCTAAGTCTGCGTAAGTTATTCTCCATGCATATACAAATCCACTCCAACCCAGTTTAACAAGAAGCAATAGATCAGAGTAGAGAAGACATTGTCATACTGGTACTTTTCAAGGTCGGAATCTTTCAGTGTTTGACAGAAAAGCACTCCATTTGTCATGTACTGCAACATGATACTGACCACCAAAAAAACAATTATACATGACAGAGCATAAAACCAAAACGAAAAGGTATAGATTATAATTTATCAGGGAACCAACAAAATTTGAGATATGTCCCGGACTAAAAGCAACAACACTGCTTCAGAAAAGTCAGCATTAAGAAAATAATATCCTAAGGAATTTGTTCTTGACAATCGAAAACAATCTCACTTTAATTACCGTGTTTGGCCCAGTCACATCCTCAAAACGAATGGCATACCCCACTTTTTCACCCAAGTCAGTTTCCATCTCTTCACTCACTGTCTTTGCGACACTCATCGGCAACACACCTTGGTTGGGTACAACCAACTATGCCATTCACAGTGTAGCCATCTTCATGTAGATACTGTCATGAGTAGTATATAAAAAGAATGAGGTCATAATTTATTCCCTTTGCCCATAGATAACTAACAACAGATTTTCAGAAAAATTAATGACATTGATCATGAAGAACACCTGTGTTAGTTGAGTTGTTTTTCCTGAACTAGTCTCTCCCACAACAACCACCACCTGATTCTCATGGATAACCTATGTGATAAAATATTTAGACACAATATAAGCAAGGTTACAACAAAAACCCAAAAGAAGTCGTGACATTTGTAAACCATATTAGAATAGGAAGAAGGCCTCCAGACAAGCGAAGGAAATCTAAGGATGCAAACAGAAAGCAGTAGAACATGTGATTGTTCCCACAATGCCTTTCTAGAGCAAATATGTTATGAAGGCCAAAACATAGTGGGCTTTATCTACCAAGAATGCAACAAAAATTGCGAATTGAAAGCAAATTTTTTAGGCCATACAACATTTACAGTAAGCTGATGAGTATCTTCACAGAAAGAAAACTGTTAGTGATACCATTCTCTTTAACAAAGTGAACAAAGGCCCATTTCCCACAATGACACCTCACCCTCTCGAAAAACCGACATGCCAGCACAACCAAGAAAGAGAAAAGGAAATGTAACGAATAGTAATTTCGTAAACAATACTCCCAATTAATGTCCATCTCTCTCTATCATTCAGCAATGGACTAGTTAAAGGTAACGTTAGTAGGATTGCATTCTTCATCAATCGACAATGTCAAAGTATACCCTCATCAATATAATAAGTATATTGGATCGCCAAATTTTATTGAACATAAGAGGCAACAGGCTTGTTCATATTCACAATAGATAGAAAATACAGATGTTACCCAAAAAACAGGACAGGAAATTTTGACTACGTTGTATATCTGTTGATGCAAATCAAAAACCAATACCCAAATAGAAGGTCTTGTACAAACACTACCTCGACAACAATATGGCAGAAATAAGACAAAACTGTCCTGGTGATCTATATGAGCTCCCAGGGGGCAAATTCTATAAGGAGATCTTGCAACCTGAACTTCATCTGTTCTTTGGCCAGCCATTCAAGAAACAACATTGCGAATATAGTTCAACTGCAATGAGATAAGATTACATGGAGCACAATCCCCCAAGAATTTTGACATTCGCAAGACTGACTACACTCTTCTCAAGATGGTCAAATAGAGAGATGATATTCAACTGAACACAGAGAAGATCCACGAATTTCCCACTGACGCACCAAAGAAGTCGAAGCAAACCTCACTGGCATTTGACTCTTTCATCGCTCTTTTCAGGGCAATGAGTAGGCAACAACGATACTACCCCGCTAGATCATCCCACATCACGATCAATCATCTCAAAAGCAACAAAATATCAGACAAAATGACTAGAGAAGGACGCCCAACACGCACAGACTATCTTCTAGTTCAAGGAAAGGAACAAAAGAGACCGGCATCATCCTTTGATTCTCAAGCTTCAAATGGCATTGGCGAGAGAAACAACACAGCAAAAAATATGGACTGGATTTAACCAAAGAACAATTTCCGACAATGCGGGTCGATTCATCGGCATTCACGAACTGCAGAGGAGATTCAAAAAAGAAAAAAAACGAGGTGGAGACGCCTAATGCGCACACCCCATCTTCTACTTCAAGAAGAGGAAGAAAAGAGACCATTGCAGCAGAAAATGTGAGCATTGCTGAAAGAACATCACAGCAAGAAACGTGGGCCAGCTTTGATCGAAGAAGAGAACAAATTTTCGACAATGCCCATTAACCGGCTTTCACGAACTGCAGAGGGATTACCTGCGCATCAGAAGGCCAAGACGACTCGCCCATCTTCCTTCCATATCGTTGTCGAAAACTGCAGCAAATGGGACAATGAAGGTGAAACCTCGGCGGAGCATAGAGAGTTATGCATATACACGCGGTCTCTGTCTGCAACTGAACGAGAGAGGGATGTAGCAGCGGTGGCGAAAGGGTTCAGAAGCAATGGTGGAGCCGGTGGCGGTGGGTGAGGGGTGCAATCATCATTTCAAAAGAAGCAGAAGAGAGAGAGTTGCAGTCAATCGGACGTCGCTCGTCGGAGGCAGGGTCGGCGTCGGCGCGAGGAGGCGGACCTCAGTCGTGGGAGGCGACGGACATCGCTCGTGGGCAGCGGCGAACGTCGCTCGTCGGAGGCACGGTTGGCGTCGGCGCGAGGAGGCGGACCTCGGTTGTGGGAGGCGATGGACGTCGCTCGTGGGCAGCGGCGGACGTCGCTCGTTAGAGGCAGGGTCGGCGTCAGCGCGAGGAGGTGGACCTCGTTCGTGGGAGGCGATGGACGTCGCTTGTGGGCAGCGGCGGACCTCGGTCGTCGGAGGTGTCATCGGCGTCGGCGTCGGAGGCGGAGGCTAGGGCGTCGCTCGTTGGTCGTCGGAGGCAGCACGGCATGAGGTGCAGAGAGAATTGGGGATCTAGGAGGAGCGCGAAAGAGGAGAGAGAGGAGGACACCTTTTGTTCAAAATTTTTCTCTCCCGCTAGTCTCTCCTCTGGTTTTTTAATAGATCTGATTTGTGGGCCCGCTTACCACGTGTCACGCACCCAATGGAGTTGTGTATTGCTGACGTGGAGTATTCCACTCATGCAATATTTTCTCAGTCTAATGGGTCTTCCCCCGTTTATAGAAGTTGATGAATCTAATTTACACGCCTGCCCATACTTCCGCAACCCATCTTGTTTGGATCTTCCTTATGAAGCTTTAATCGACAAGTTTGCCAAATTATAAGGGGAGATTACCTCCGAGGAACACGCTACTTTCCTTCTTTGCTGGCTCTCACGGTATGTTCTTTGTCATCCTTCTTTGATCGTGTCTCATGAGTTCATCGACATACCTTAATATTTTCTCATCTTCTGTATCATCTAGATATACAACCAATTAAAGGTTTAATTATACGTAATTTTTTTTGGGCCAAGATGGTCTCGCATATAGCTCGATCCCTCTGCTGTGTCATCTATCATTAAGCATGCCTGATTATGGTTTCTTTTTTGGGCCAAGATGGTCTCAATATAGCTCGATCCCTCCACTGCGTCGTCTATTATTAAGCATGCCTAACTATAGAGTATTCAAATGTTGTTAAAGCCACGATTTCATCTATCATCATCTCAACTTATTTTTGCCTGAATAAGGAGTGGTCTTGATGATCAAAAGCATATAACTCATGGTGCACAAATCAAAAGCCTAACTTTTTTACACGCAATTACATAGACAAAGTATACTTGAGATTTGAGAGAGAAAGAGAGAGAGACAGAGACACAGACAGAGAGAGAGAGAGAGAGAGAGAGCGCTCACAGGAGGAGAAGTTTTTGCGTTTCATGGTTTGGAGTTGGAGTTGCACTCCACCTTGCCGTCTCCTAAATTTCTCTCTCAGCTCAAAATCTTCATCGTTCATTGCGACAAGTAGTGAAATTTTCAATATATAAGCAATAATTTCATTGATAAGTAATATCGCAGGCACTTATTTAAGTAATTAGACAAGAAATTTTTTTAGGTAAGTCCCATAACGTAATTGTTAAATTATGATATGTATGAATTAAAATCTTAAAATCATGAATCATCGATAAAGTCGAATCTTAAAATGTGCGAAGCGCATAACTAAAATGAGTACTTTGGATCATATGAAAATTTAGAAATTATCACAATATAAAAACTTCAGAGTGAGATCCATGACTGATGAGACAAATTTAGAATTTCAAGGACAATGCATATCGCTTGGTTGTTACTCATTGTTTTATTTGCACGAGAATTACATTTAGGCATAAATTACAAATCTTTGCACGTCATTTCATCTAAATTGCATTATAAAGTGCGAAACTCGGGTAATTATTCTACAATTATCATATAAAACATGCATCATCAAATACGACAAAAGTCACAGTACTTGATAGATTATATATTAGAACTAATTACGAATAATAGATCTGCTTTGTAATTCAAGAGATTGCAAATTCCAGGTGTGGTGTATACCGAACCGAAGTATAAAATACAGATTGATTATGACAATAATGTCGTGAATATGAATTTCGCTCGTCAATGGGCAGACCTTGGAAATGTCCTACAATTCCAAATGGCCCCAGAGAGAGCGCGAGAAGCACGCTTCGTCGTCCACCGGGAAAAGACAGGACCAAGATACGCTTAGGCCTAACTGAAGAAAAGTTAAAACAGCGACTGTCCATTTTACAAGTTTGATTATTATGCTTATACACCTGCATCGAGACCAAGATACGCTTAGACCTAACTAAAGAAAAGTTAAAACATCGACTGTCCATTTTCCAAGTTTGATTATTGTGCTTACACACCTGCATCGAGACAGAACTCAACCTACCATCACATCTACGCGTTCAAAGCAAAGATCCTCACGGTGACATTAGGGGAATGGAGACGACGACTTTTTCTTTGACTCAAGACCATTACACAAAATGACACCACAATTGGGGGAAAAGTGCCAAAAAAGTCCTAAACCTTTTGCATTAGTGCCAATTTAGTCCTAAACCTTTTTTTGATGCCAATTCAGTCCTAAACCTTTTGTATTGGTACCAATTTAGTCCTTGTCGTGACCTAAAATTCTTAGGCTAATGGATTATTAAGACTAAGCTTAACTCGGGCCCTCCCAAGCCCTACCAATTCGCAACTTGGGATTTAAGTTTTTAACATGCAAAAGTTTTCATGCTTGGAGTCACCACTAATCTATTTATGGTAGGTCGATTAGAAACCTAAATAAAATATAGGGAGATATGTTTTATTCTTACGAACCAGAGATTCTAAGCTCGGGGACTTGGTTATGCTAAATCTAGTCTAACGCCCTTTCGGTACCTTTTCTTTTCAAAAAATGTTTATGCATGCAGTTTGGATCCATTTTAACTTAGCCACTAACATGTGAGGTGATCATGCGGGTGCGCAAACCACCAAAGTAACGCCCAATAATCAAAATATTAAATAAATTACAAGATTGGGAGAATTACTTACCTCAAAGCAACGTAAGCATCTGCATTGTTAGCTAGAAAATCACATTAACAATCTTAATATGATTTCTAATTAAGAAGCAGTTCACTCAATATTTTTTTTGATTTTCACTTATTTAAATGAAAGCTAATCTATATGTAATGACGTGCAAAAATTAACATGCGATTAATGCAGCCTAATATGCAAACTATATGTCATGCGACGACGTGACCTAATTCTAATGACAGACAAATGATTTATTTTTTTGGTATTTTCAAATGAAATTCGAAATTAAAAATTACTCAAATTAACATACAATCTATCCTAGAGAAAATGATTTAACCTATCCTAAAGTGATTCTTTTTTTTTTGGATTTTTATTAAAATTCGAAATTATTAAATATCCTAAATAATCCACAAAGATTAAAACAATTTCTAATTTAAACTAGGAAATATGCTACCCTAAATCCCAATTTAAATCAAATAATTATCTTATTCTTTTGGATATATTTAAGATTCCCTAAGTATGCAAAATTTCTAATTTAAATCCTAACTAACATATTTTTTGATTTTCTTTATTTAAAAGGAGACCAATTAAACAAAGATAACAACCACGATCAAACAATCCACGCAATCCGTAAGATTCTTCTTATCATATTCAAATTAGGCAAAGAAATCAAACTAACAGTCATATCTATAAGGTTATAAATATCGACAGAAAGTTGATTGTCTAAATTTGGAAAACAAATAAAATTTGTTATCGTACCCAAGTGATTATGGGTAAGATAATGATTTTCCGTATCGCCGCGTATCATACCTTAGGAATAAGATCGGATAGTCGTCTAGATACGTTGCCAAATTAGGAATGATTCCTAATTTTGGGTGTTTTTGAATATTGCGGATACCACAAAATTATCTTAAGATATCTAGCTATCCACGCAATATTCACGAAATATTCAAAATATTCAAACTAGGAATCTAAATATTTTGAAAATAGGCCAGATAGAGATCTTTACCTGATTTGCAAATTACTTTCCAAATTTGAATCACCGGCGGATTGGGATTGCAGAATGGTACGGTGGCCGACGGATGGTGGTTTGCGGTGTGACTCGGCTGGGGAAGGTTTGGCAGTACTTACGATGGACTCGCAGTATGCCAACGACAAGATGCTCACGGATCATAGTGAAGGGGAACTTCAGTTCGCGACCAGCGATTCAAGGATCGATGCTCGATACGTCGCAAGGACAGCAACTTGGGGAACCTGTGAAAAAAGAATTTTGGTGAAGCAATTAGGAACACAAGACAGCACGGCTGATTGCTCGAAGTGGATTCGCGGGCAATAAAGTCGTAGCTATTTCGGAGCGGAGACACGTGGTGATATCGTGGCTCGAGCACGGAAACGACAGGTTGCCGCCTCAA
The DNA here is from genome assembly GCA_031216405.1 of Syzygium malaccense. NCBI lineage: Eukaryota > Viridiplantae > Streptophyta > Magnoliopsida > Myrtales > Myrtaceae > Syzygium > Syzygium malaccense. The sequence continues at coordinate 13,323,058 of CM062258.1, forward strand.
CTCGTGATGCTGGGACGTCACTGGAAAGTCCAATGCTCGCTGAATAAAGCCCAGGAACCTTTCTTTTGTGTTTTTTCTTTTGCTGAACCCCCAAGCTTTTTGCCTCTTGTGAACTTGCAACAATCTTTCTCTCACCTCGAGTGTGTTGAAGCAACTTTTCGTGTATTCTCTATCCTGCTTTCCTATCTCTAATGGCCACACGGCTCCTCTGCTTCTCTCTCTCGAAAATCTGCTCTGAGAATTATGTTCTTCCTGTGTTCTTTTTGAAGCGCTCAATGTGCTTGCTCTCTTCCTCTCACGGATGACCCTCTCTCTAGTCGTGTATTAAACTATTGATCAAAAGAGAGAAGAAAAGCCTCCTCTCTTCTGTCCACGAACACCCTTTTATAGGTGAGGGGACGAAGGCTATCTAGGAAAGAGGCCAGATCTTATTTCCTATTGTGTGCACTTTTGGAATTTCTATCTTATTCTTTCCTCCCTTTTCGTGCACAATCCACCGAATCCTCCTCTTCCCTGCAATGTTTTATTGCTTATTTTAATGTAGATGAATATAACGTTGCTTTGAATATGGCTCTGAATAAGCTTTTATCACCCCACTGCAGATATCTTCGCAATATATGGCCCCAATCACTTTGCAAAGTGTCCTGTCTTATAGAAGCGAATAGAATCAAATATATCAAATTTGGCTGAGAATATATGTACGAGACATTGCTTTGTGACAGAATATCTTCAATTGAATTGTCACACGTGCAACACATGTGAATTTTGGTCATGGGCTTGGTTCAATTAATTTCATTTAAGCTCGAAACCATTCGCTCGGGTTCATTCGCCATCGGTCCGATAAATATGCAAACTATATGTGCCTAATTAACTATTAATGGAATGCTTCTAATATCTATATGCAATGCCATCTAATTATATTTTTTGTTTAGGGGTCGGGGTCGATCCTTAATTTTCTATGCAATTATTCCTAAATGACTAGTTAAAATTTAGGTGTCAACAGTCCTAAACCTTTTTTTGGTTTCAATTCAGTCCTAAACCTTTTAAATTGGTGCTAATTCAGTCATAAACCTTTTGTTTTTGTGCCAATTTAGTCCTTTCGGCCAATTTTGACCGTAATTTGCCGACGTGAACACCTGTCGGCCAACGGCCGATCACCGGCGCCGACGTGGCGCTGATGTGGACAACTTAAATAATATTTTAATATTTTTAAAATTTTTCTTTTTTCTCCTTTTTTTTCTTTTTTCCACTTTTTTTTTTGTCTCTCCCCCTTGCTCTGGCCGGTCGCCGGTCTGGCGACCGGTGACCGGTCAGAGGCCAAAGGCCGGTAAGCTCGACCTCGCCGACCACTGGCGAGGGCAGGCTCACCCTCGCCGGCCACTGGCGAGGGCGGCCTCGCCCGGCGAGGGCAAGCCTCACCTTGGTCGGGCGAGGCCCGACCTCACCGGATCTGGCGAGGTCGAGCCTCGCCCGACCAAGGCGAGGCTCGAGCCCTCGCCGGAGGCCGCGACAAGGGAGAGCCTTGCCATGGTCGGGCAAGGCCCGACCTCGCCGGATCTGGCGAGATCGACCAGAGGCCAGAGGCCGGCGAGCTCGCCCTCACTGGCCACTGGCGAGGGCGGCGGCCTCGCCCGGCGAGGGCTCGAGCCTTGCCATGGTCAGGCGAGGCCCGACCTCATCGGATCTAGCAGCGACCTCGCCAGATCCGGCGAGGTCGGGCCTTGCCCGACCATGGCGAGGCTCGAGCCCTCGCCGGACGAGGCCGCCCTCGCTAGTGGCCGGCAAGGGCGAGCTCGCCGGCCTCTGGCCGATCGCCAATCGCCGGACCGGCAACCGACCAGAGGAAGGGGGAGAGACAAAATAAAAGTGGAAAAAAAAGAAAAATTCAAAAAATATTAAAATATTATTTAATTTGTCCACGTCAGCATCACGTCGACGCCGGTGACCGGCCGCCGGCCCGCAAGCGTTCACGTCGGCAAATTCCGATTAAAATTGGCCGGAATGACTAAATTGACACAAAAATAAAAGGTTTAGGACCGAATTGGCACCAAAAAAAGGTTTAGGACTAAATTTGCACCAATGCAAAAGATTTAGGACTGAATTGGTACTAAAAAAAGGTTTATGACTAAATTGGTACTAATGCAAAAGGTTTAAGACTTTTTTGGCACTTTTCCCTCACAATTGGTAGTCTGTACTAGGTGGCAAAATGATCTTTGTCCTCTGTTTTGGGCCACGGTGGAAAATTTTGGGAAGGTGGCCTTGACAAGAGATACCTCAGCCTAACTGTTGAGATATATGTATAAGTTGTGTTAGAATAGTTTCACATCGAATAATTGGTATATGATGTTGAGCAGTTAATGTATCACAGTTAGCCATAAAATATTGGCTTGACCTTTTAAGTAAAGGTGAGTTCAACTGGTCATGTTGACGGGCTTGGGACTTGTGCTTCCTCTTGGTGATCTCCCCACGTAAAGGTATGAGGCTTTTGCTGCGCGCTTCCAACACTAACTCGCTCCTATTTTATTTAAATATTTGAGCTATTAGATAATAAGCGTGATTTATTATTTGAAAACTCTATCAGATGCATATAATAACATCATGAACAAATTCGGGACGAAGGAACTTGGATAAACAATAACGGTTTTACATTTTTTTTTTCAAAAATTCTTTTGCAGAATGCCACAATGGAAAAAGTGATATATCATAAGCACCTTGAATATAAGTAGAGATGTGTTTAGATCATAATGGGCATAAGCAAACCCCTTTTTGTATAAGGCTTAAGCAACTTGAAATAATCTTGTCATGCTATAAAGAAAAAGGCTTTCATAAAAAAAATGTGAGTATAATGGCAAACACATTCATCATGTTGACGGAAGCACACGTAGAGCTCCGGGGCCTCTTGCTCCAAGGAGCAACTTGAAATTTTAAAATTCCATATATTTAGACATTTTAAAATTATGTTAAACTATTTTGACCTAAAAATTAACTTTTGTCCCCATCAAATTTCTTAGAGATATACAACTAAGTATGTAGTAACTGTTTTCATTTCATTTTTCCCCCACAAGGTGCTAAAAAAAACTTAATAAACAATTTTAGAATCATGAGAATGTGGTTGTTATAGACAAACAAAACCCACATTAATATCGATTTTGATCATGACTCTAGTCATATAATATTACATCAATTACTCAAAAAAATTTTGACCAAATTTTGTCCTCATTAGAAAATTTTTCAGATTGTACTGCTGAAGAATGACGAAAAGAAAGAGGACAGAGGAAAGTTCTTCTTTATGGGGGTTTCGGTGATGGGGGAGGGAGATGGTGATGGGAAAGCGATATGGAATCTGTGGATGAAAAATTACGTGCAATGACTGCCTTTACTCAATTTTTATCAATAAATTTTGTGAGAAATATGTTTGTCAAATTGATGGAGACCTACAGGGTCAAAAACCCAAAAACATTATGGGGTCAGATTTAATTTCGACCATTTTAACGACCACAAATGAAAAGTTCATCCAATATAGGGATACCATCTCAATGTGGCTTCCCATTCCCATTTTTTATGATAGTCATTTAGTACTCAGTTTTTATACCATGGAATCGAGTTACGCGAACAGCAATGCTATGGCCAATATCGGTATAGATATTAGTAAACCCTTCTTTCGATTTAAAGGAAAAGCTTGTCCTCTCACCACATTTTCGTTAGAGCTATTATCAATGGAAATCTTGAATCACTTTTTCTAAAGAAAGTATGAAAAACACATGAAGTTATGGGGATATTGAGAGTGGCAACATTTTGCATGTCTGAACCATAGGATAGGAAGAAAACTCATATTTTTGGCGAGCATCTTTTGGATGAGGACCAACTCTGAAACGGTTTTTCATCGGGCGGTCAGATATTCAAATCGTTTGAGTCCGAAAATTGAACTCTAAACCAAATTACTCTTAAGGAGCTTATATCTAATTAACATTTTGGTGGGATAATAGTGACGGCTTGATCCGTTTTAGGAGAACATCTCCAATGATCAGTATGCGACTCTAGTGCACAGTGATTTGGTGATATACGATATCGCACTCAGTAGACTCGTAGTGGAACATTCTTTGGCAATGTATGGAGTCACTCTGGCTACTTCAGGCAGACCTTTCACCCTTATATTATTCGTAAAAAAAAAGGGGGAAAATCTAACGACATAAAACGAGTGGGAAGAATTGAAATTAGGAGTGTACAAAACGGACAGCCTACACCGGAAACTGCCCAGTCCAAACCGAACCTATCTGTTGGGTCCGGTTCCCGGGATTGTCGGTCCGGTTATCAGTTCCTAAAAGTGGTCCAGTTCCCGGTTCCAAAGGAAAACCAGACCGATTGAACCGGACTGACTACCAATATTTTTTTTTATTTCTTTAAAAAAATTAGTAAAATGTGAACTAAACCATAAGTGAACTTCATTCACAAAAATTACTAAAATGTGAATTAAACCCAATGTGACCGGTTCCCAGTCCTGGGACCAACCGGTTTGGTCCCTGATTCCTGGTTCCATCATAGAATCAGATCGGACTGAGAACCGCTCACCCCTAATTGAAACCATGATTCACTTCTTCGTACTAGCCTCGTCCATTAATGGGCTAGGCCATGCCCATGCTCGAATTTTCCTGGAATGATTTTTCGGCTTTATACTATTTTATATTTCAGGCATGGGTCGGGCTTTTTGGGCCTTAATAAGTGTAGCCCAATATAGCTCGGCCCAAAATGAAATTTTAGATTTTAAATATATTTTTCGTACTTCTAGTTATATATCCTAGATGAACAAAACTAAAATTTTACAGTTGAACTAATCTTTCTATAATTAAGTAGATTGTTATTTCAATATTCGTAATATATCAAAAATTGAACACACTTTTGGAAATCAAATGACATGAATTAATTACTCGAGAGTGCCAACGTTTAAATTTTCAATTGAATTTACTGTTCCATTGAACTAATAAAAGAAGAAAAAACATGAGAAATAGCAAGAAAAATGAGCCATCAATCCTCATAAACGTGAATGGTCCAAATTGGAATTAATTCAAAATCAGAATTTGCATTGCATTCAACATTGGCACTTAAATAGACATGTATTATCTCCTTAAAAGAATAGGGACAAGTGTCAAAAAAGTTATAAATATATTGCATTGGTGACAATTTAGTCTTAAACCTTTTTTTTGTGTCAATTTAATCATAAACCTTTTGTCTTGTGCCAATTCAATCCTTCCAACTAATTTTGGCCGGATATTGCTGACGTGAACACCTGCCAGCCTACGTGGCACCACCGGCGATGACATGGATAACTTTTAAAATATTATAATAATTTTCTAATTTTTTATTTATTTTTTAAATTTTTCTTTCTTTCTTTTTTTTTTCTTTCCGTTTCTTCTTCCTCTAGCCAGTCGTCGGATCGGCGATCGGCTGGAGGCCAAGGTTGGTGAAGGCGAGCCTCACTGGATCTAGTGAGTTCAAGCCATGGTCGATAAGTCTCGACCCTCACCAACCTAGCGCAAGGCCAACCTCACACCCATCTAGCTAGGCTTGAGCCCATGCCAATGGCCCTCGCCAGCCCAGCGCAAGGCCACCCTCATGGCGATTCGACTAGGCTTGAGCCCACACCAGTGCCCATGAAAGCCTCACTAGCGGCTGGGCAAGGCACGATCTCGTGGCCACTAGCAAGGGTGATGGATCTCGTCAGCCTTGGCCTCCAGCCGGTTGTCAATCCAGTGAACAGCTAGAGGAAGAAGAAAGGGAAAAAATAAAAAATAATAATAAAAGATTTTTTTAAAAAAATTAATAAATAATTCAAAAAAAAATATTAAAATATTATTAAAAGTTATCAATGTCATTGTCGACAATGCCATGTAGGCAGACCGACGTCCACGTCAGCAATATCCGGCCAAAATTAGCTGCAATGACTGAATTGGAATAAAGATAAAAGGTTTATGATTGAATTTGCACAAAATAAAGGTTTATGACTAAATTGGCACTAATGCAATAGGTTTAGGACCTTTCTTACACTTCTCCCTAAAAGAATAGGTATGTCGAATTCTTTTGTGAAACTTATTGTTTCGTTGTATTATAATGTTTGTTCCATTAGATATCAATTTCGTGCCTAGCATAATGTGGCATTGTTTATACATCTACATGATTACTACTTATATGAAAGGAAGTCCTTAGCTATGAATTTTGTTGGCGTTCTGGCTCTTCCCTTCTTTCCTCTATGAGATTCCTCATCGTACTTAACATTTTAAGCGTGCAACGGACGAGAGGACGCAACGAAAACGGGTAGTCACGAGTTGTAACTAAAGCCCTCAGAAAGAAGTTTCTCAAGTCTTCCGGTGTTTCTGAAAAGTGGCAAAACTTAGTTACATGAAAGCAAAGCGCATATTCATACGTGTCAACCTCTACTCCAATGAATCATTTACTAAACTGTCGCGACCCGCCTTCGGAAGAAGGAAGGCGTCTAGCCTGGATGCGCTGAGTTTAGGTCTGGAACTTAACTCGAGCGTTTCCAAGCCCATATCATATCGCGACTTGTGATTTAAATTTTTAACCTGTAAGTGATTTTTATATAGGAGTTGCCACTAATTAGAATTGTCTTACTTCTGCGAACTAGAAATTAAATGAGTTCGAGGACTTGGTTATACTAGTTGAGTGACTAGTTCCCTTTCGGTACCTTTAATCCTTTTTAATTTCAGAAAAATATTTATCAGATAGTTTGGATTGATTTTAAGACATATCTTCTAACATTTAAGGTGATCAACCGAGTGCACAATCATTTAAGGTTAGCAATCAAGATAAATATGTAGCATAGGATTCTAATCCTAAGCAAGGATACAACATTCAATACTTGGCAATTTATGCAATTATATGCTAATTAGAAATAACTTGCATAATGATAATACAACAGTAGTAAAAATAACATGCAAAATCCTATTGTATAACCCTATAGGCTTATCTAATTTAGATATGATTATTAATCGAATAATTCACATAATTTAGAAAAATATTCAAAAGTACTAATTTCTGAACTATTTTCTAATTTTAAAAGAAATTACAAAAAACGAAAAAATTTTATTCTTTTATTATTTTTAAAATAATTTTTTTATCAAAAATAATGTAACATTAATATAATATTAATCCATGTCGGGTCGGCGGATCCGGATCGGGACCGACCCGAGTCCACCCGAGACTTGGCCTTGAGAATGAGCCCATTCTAGCAAGACCAAAAACGAATTAAGAAGAATACAAGCCCAAAGCTTATTTTCTATGAACTAAAGCCCAGCCCACTTTTCTATTTCCTAGACTAGCACAGAGACACAACTGGAAATCGGTCAACCTCAACGCCACCGTGACGGTCTCCTGTGCAACCACGACTGGATTGGCCGAGACGAGCGGCGTCGGCCCGTCCATGCCCGAGCTCCGGCGGCCGTGTGCCCCACGAAACGGCTAATGACAGACCCGACTTTTACTTCAAACCGCGGCAAAATCGACCCATCCTCTGGTCAAGCATTACGTTGCAGTAGCGTCGGCCTACGCGGCTGCGAGCAAGTGGAGGAGTCACGTTCGGCCAAGCCGGCCTCGGGCCTTCATGAGCGTCGTCCCTCCACGAAACCTGACGAGGCACGAGCAAAGAACAAGCAAAACAAACGAACAAAAATCCAGCAACAACCCAAACTCAGAGAACCTGCTTACGGATCTCACTTAGGTATTTCAACAAACACATGGCGGGCGCTTAAAAAACGAAGCATTCTCGGCTCCACGGAGGCTCAGCTCCGAGGCAGGATTTTCGACACGCGATGTATGAGGTCGCGGGGGAGGCGTGAAGGCGACGCGGGACGGAATTTGTGCGACCGGAACTATCGCGTGTTCTTGTCCGAGACGCCCAAAACAGAGCAAACAGTGGCCCGACAGAACAGGGGACACCGGCTGCGGGAGAGAAACAGGGGCGTCGACCGCGAGCTGTCCCTACCCGGCTTGGCGACGGCGACTTGGAGGCGAGCCCGAGACGAGTGGGGCCATGGCCGGCCGCCTTGAGGCCGTCAAAGCGGGATCCTTGGGAAAAAAGGATCCCCAAACAATCAAAATGAAAACCAGCGAACAGGAACCTACCGAGATTTGGCGACGGCGGATGGGCGACGGCCACGAGTTGCCGACCGCGATACGAGCACGGCAGTCGCCGGAAAAACTCTCTGGCCCTCTGTCTCGCTCAATCTCTCTCCGGTACTCTCTCTACATCTCTCTCGGTCTCCCCAGAACCGAACTCCCATTTCTCTCTCCTCTTCGCCGGCTTTTTATTGTCGAAGGTCACTTGCCCTCTACCCTCCTATCCTCTCCATTAACTGCTCTGCACCGGCCTACCCTCTTTCCTTGACTTTGGTGGCCATTTTTGCGCAGTGGAGCGGGTTATCCGCTCTTCCGGGCGGTGCTCGGCTGTTCTGCGTCCACCGCAAAGGAGAGAGGAAAGGGGGAGAGAGAAGCTGGGCCGGGAATAGAAGAAAGGAGGAAGGGGTGGGCTGGGCCCAGCGGGAAAACAAAAAGAGAGGGAAAAAGGGGGTTGGGCCAAGCCCAACCAGGGGAAGGAATAGGGGCCGGGTCGACCCGGCCCGGTTCCGCTCCATTTTTTTTTAAGAAAGAAAGAAAAAAATGTTCTAATATATGCTAATATTGCAAATGTACCTATTATCTATATGTCATGCAATTTAATAGAAAACATTTTTATTTTAGGAATTAAGGACATTAACTCCTAAATTTTTGTATAATTAATTTTGGGCAATAAAAAATAGGTGTTAACATAAACATAACAAAATCTTAGCTAACACTATGTCCTACTGTATTTCCCAATCAAAGATAAGATATCTTGACAAATTTAAACATAGTAAAATGATGGAAACAATAAATTCAGGCATTCTTATACTAAATAAATATCATACATTAACTTAATTAAAGTAGAAAATATCAAAATCCAGGCTCTATCAAATAAATTATGTAAATTCAATCGTGATGTGCCCCGCATTCACGATAGCATAGCATTAAGATAAACATCAGCTGCCAGAATTTAGCTAGAAAGCAACAAAGTCCACGAAAGAGAGAGTTGTGATGGGGGTGTATCGCAAACCGAATCAGAACGATCACGCAGAGAATAAAAGAAAATTAAATGATGCACGAGTTTACCCAGGTTTACCCCAGAATATGGTTATATCCTGCAAAGGGATTCTACTATAATTTAGGTTTATAATCACAGCCACTCGTTTCAATGATCTTTCATACGACTACAATATATATGACTTAAAATGGACCCAAAGTCCAAGCTTATCCAAATCCCTTTGATCCTATAACAAACGGGGCCATCGTCCGCTCACCAGGGAGCAGAACCCCTACCTACTGTCTGATCAGCGAGACCCCCGTGTCAGGGGTGTTGCTCCCGAACCCCCACTTTCTGTGCGCATGAGTCACATGTCGTTGGATCATAGTTCAGTTTTCCTAAGCTCATGTGGGTGTGCCCAGTATGAGAAATAAAGGTCCCCGAAATATTCGCCAACTCCAACATTCTCTCACTTGGTGGATACTTCGCGCAAATGAGAGCCTTTCTAACATCACTCGTCTTCAATCCAATCGCAGCAAAGCACCATTCAAACTTTGCAATCGTGACGGCTTTAGTAAGGAAGTCTAAACTATTTTTCACAGTGTTGATCTTTTCAAGCCGAACCACCTTCTTCTCCACCTTCTCTCGAATAAAGTGATATTGAATGTCGATGTGCTTTGTACGTAAGTGAAACGCTAGATTCTTAGCTAAATAAATAGCCCATTGATTGTCGCATCTCACCTCCACGGCACCTTGCTCAAAACCAAGCTCCAAGCACAACCGTTGTAACCATATGACCTCTTTTCCGGCATGAGTCAGAGCTATTTACTCAGCCTTCGTAGAAGAGAGCGCTACCACGCTTTGCCTCCTACTCATCCAACTCACCGTAGCCCCAAATAATGTGAAAACATATCCGCTAGTGGACCGTCTACTATCAATATCTCCACCCCAATTTGCATCTACATGGTCTACGATACCGAGGATTTTTCCATTTCCTATACCTTCAAAGTATAAAGAAAAATTTCAAGTTCCACGAAGATACCTGAAAGCCCTTTTTATTGCATTCCAATGTTCTCTACGCGGGTTGGACATATATTGGCTCAAGACTCCCACTACTTGGGCTATATCCGGACGCGCGTACACCATAGCGTACATCAAGCTATCCAGTGCACTTGCGTAAGGAACTCGGGCCATCTCTTCAGTCTCCTCATCCGTTTTAAGGCACTGTTCCGCGGATAATTTGGTCCCTAAAGGTATGGGGGTACCAACAGGCTTGCAATCCATCATGTTGAATTTCTTCAACATTTCTTTAATGTATTTCTCTTGCCCTAACCATAGCTTTCGTTTCCCGTAGTCCCTCGTAATCTGCATACCCAAAATAAAATTTGCAGGCCCCAAATCTTTCATATCGAACTTCCTAGCCAATAAATTTTTCACGGATTTCACAATCTTCACACTATTCCCGATTAAAAGCATATCATCCACGTATAACGTGAGAATGACAAACTGATCGCCCGCCCTCTTCATGTAAACGCAGTGATCAGAATTTGAACGCATAAAATCAAGCTGGAGCATGTACATGTCAAACTTTTGGTACTACATCCTTGGTGACTGTTTCAACCCGTATAGGGACTTTTTCAGTTTGCATACCAGATTCTCCTTTCCTTTTGCTTCAAAGCCTTCTAGTTGCCTCATATAAATCTCCTCCTCCAAATTCCCATAAAGGAAAGCTGTTTTTACATCCATATGTTCCACCTCAAGATTGTATGCAGCTACTACGGACAGAACAAGCCATATCGAGATCAATTTCGCCACAAGAGAGAAAACCTCGTCATAGTAAATTCCCTCGATCTGAGAATACCCCTTGTCCACGAGTCTTGCCTTGTACTTCTCCACAGTCCCATCCGATCTCGGCTTTCACTTGAATACCCATTTGCAGCTAATTGCCTTTCTATCCTTGGGCAATTTACATAAGCTCTATGTCTTATTTTGATCAAGCGACTGCAACTCATCTTTCATTGCGAGCTCCCACCGATTCGCGTCATCCATGGATCTCGCCTCTTTTATAGAACTAGGATCATCTTTGGCAATGATTAAGGCATGAAACGTATTCAATGCACTAAGTGAGTACCAAAGTGGTTTCCGCCTTCCCGTGTTGATCTCCTGAGAACCGGCGCGCTATTGGTGTCCGGGTCTACATCCGAATCTGCATCCTCAACTTCATTAACCAAGTCCCCTTGCTCCGAATCAAAATCAGACTCTACTGGTATATCTTGTGGAGCCATCTCCACAGTTTCAGTCTTAGGATTTTCTTCAAGCACTACCACTTTCTTAGGCTCATCACTTTTCTATATGCCTGCCTGGGATTATGTTTCACGAAAGACAACATCCCTGCTATATAGGATGATCTTTGATTTTGGATTTCACAGCTTATAGCCCTTGATCCCTTCCTTGTATTTGACCAATATGTTCTTCTCAGACTTATTGTCAAGCTTACTCTTTTTCTCCTTGGGTACACGAACATACGCGTCACACCCAAACACCCGAACATGTGACAGATTCAGCTTCTTCCCAAACATTGCCTTGTATGGTGTACTGTCCTTATCTGATGAGGTCGGTCACTAATTCTTCAAATAACTGGCCGTGGCTATAGCTTCTGCCCAAAATTCAGGATCCAGATTTGCCCAACTCAGCATGCATCTTGCCTTTTCTATAAGTGACCGATTTAATCTTTTGGCCACCCCATCCTGTTGGGGCATATATAGGGTCGTTTTCTGCCTCGCGATACCATTATCCACACAAAATTGCTCGAACTTGTCCGAACAGAATTCACCTCCATTATTTGTACGAAGTATCTTGATTTTCTTGCCTAATTGCTTTTTAACCAAAACCTTAAATTCTCAAAATTTTTCGAATACATCTAATTTACTTTTAATAAAACAAATCCAACTATATCTCGAAAAATCATCTATGAACGATTCATAGTACCTAGATTCTCTAATAGATGGAGTCGAAGTAGGCCCAAAAACGTCACTGTGAATCAGCTCCAAAATCTCTGTTGCTCTCGTGCCGGTGTGTTGGAAACTAACTCAGTTCTGTTTTCCATGAAGACAGTGTTCACAGAACTCGAAACCCATAGAGCAATCTGGTACTCCCTCTACCATTTGACTCGAAACTAAGGTATAGACAAGCCATTTTCACCAATATGCCCTAGCCTCTGATGCCACAACATTGACGTGTCATATCCATCTTCCTTTGCCTTTTTAGAGACGAACCTGCCACCAATGATCACCGTTTTCTCGAGCAGCTTGTACAACGTTTCATAACGGATTCCTCGCGCAATCACAATAAAAACCCAAGACATCTTGTACGAATGTTTATCACAGCTGAAAGTAACCCCTGAGTTAGCCATCGTACTGATTGATAATAGGTTTCTACTCATCGAGGGTATGTGCATCACGTCTGGAAGAGTCTTCACTATGCCATTACTCATCCTCAGCTTCATCCTGCCACACCCGATAATCTGAACTGCAGTATTATCTCCGAGCATGACATCTCCACCATCATATTTCTCATATTTACAAAATCAGTGTTTACGAGGCGTCATGTGGTATGAAGCACTGGTGTCGACGAACCAAATATCCTTGTCTGACTGCGCCATACATGCAGCAGCCACATACATATCTCCTGTCTTGTCCTCCTTCGTTCCCGAGGATAATTCAGCTTCTTTCTTAGAAACAGGCTTGTTTTTACAATCCCGCTTCACATGGCCCCACTCTTGACATCTCCAGCACTATACCCTCCTCTCCCTACTCTTCGATCGACCATGCGATTTGGATCTGAACCTTCTATGATTTAGAGCCTTCTCTACTAGCCTACCCCTAGCAGCCAGTGCCTCTTTACTAGAATTCCCTGACCCCTTTCTTCGTGTCTCCTCTGATAACAAGGCCAAATACACATTATCATACAACAATTCCTTGTCCCCACCACCGATTACCACAATTAGGTTATACCATGAATCCGGCAGTGAACATAGTAGTGTTATCGCCTTATCATCATCCTGGAACTTAACACAGATTGATACGAGTTGACTTATCAACGTGTTAAAGTTATACAAATGTGTAGAAAACGAATCGCCCTCATGCATCCGAAGATTATATAGTTTCTTCCTTAAGAACTGTTAATGATAAGAGAGTAACTTACTTTATTTCAGAGATAACAAAGAGTATTTATAGGCTTAGGATTAAGCCTAATACATTTACACAAATACCCCCAACTTGCTAATACTCTAAAGTAATAAACCCTACATTCCCCCTCAAGTTGAAGCGTACATATCAAAAAATCCTAACTTATGACAAATATATGAAACTCGTCCATGTCGAAGAGGCTTTATGAAAATGTCTGCTAGTTGCTCTTCAGAACGTGTGTGTACCAACCGTATGTCTTCACAGTTCACCTTTTCTCGAACAAAATGACAATCCACCTCTATATGCTTCGTTTGCTCATGAAACACTGGATTGCTAGCAATATGAATAGCAGATTGATTATCACAATACAAAATAGATGATCTGGTCATAAGTAGTCTAATCTCAGCTAACAACATACGAACCCATTGAAGTTCATTGGTAACATTAGCCATAGCACAATACTCGGCCTCTGCACTAGATCGGGAAATAACAGACTGTTTCTTACTTTTCCATAACACAAGATTACCACTAAGAAATACATAGTATCCCGAAGTAGATCGGCGATCCATAGGGCAACCAGCCCAATCTGCATCAAAATATCCTGTCACCTCCAAAAATTCAGGGTTGGAATAACCAGCTATACGAAGATGACCTTGATTATGGAACACAAGTCCTTGACCTAGAGCTCTCTTCAAATATCGAACAATTTGTAGAGTAGCTTGCCAATGATTAGTACGAGGAGAGCTCATAAACTAACTCACCACACTAACAGCAAATGAAATATCCGGATGGGTAATGGTAAGATAATTTAACTTGCCTACTAACTGACGATACTTCTCTAGATCATGAAAAAGTTCTCCCTATTCATTGTCAAGCCTCACTCCAGGATCCATAAATGTGTCACCAGGCTTAGAATCATGTAAGCCAACCTCCTTAAGAATGTCAAGAGCATACTTTCACTGGGAGAGAGCAATGCTACCATTGGCATAGGCAACTTCAATGCCAAGAAAATATCGCAAACGACTTAGGTCTTTAGTGTTAAACTCCTTTTGAAGAAACTGCTTGAGTCGTCGTATGCCTTCAGCATCGCTGCTTGTGACAATGATATCATCAACATAAACAAGAATAACACATCCTTTTGAAGATGACATACTAAATATTGAGTGATCCACACTACACCAATGCATGCTAAAAGTAATAACCGCATCACTGAACCGGTCAAATCAAACACGAGGAGATTGCTTAAGCCCATAAAGAGCTTTTCGCAATCGGCACACCTTCTCCCCCTGAGCAACAAACCCAGGTGGTTGCTCTATGTATACTTCCTCGTGAAGATCACCATGAAGGAAGGCATTTTTTACATCAAGCTGATGCAGAGTCCACTGAGACTGAACAGCCAAGGAAATAATGATATGAACAGAAGGAACTTTGGCTACCGGAGAAAAAGTTTCATCATAGTCAATACCATAAGTTTGAGTATAGCCCTTTGCCACAAGACGCGCCTTTAAGCGCTCAACTGAACCATCCGGATGGTGTTTGATAACAAAGACCCAACGACAACCTACCAATTGTTTATGAGCCGATAAGGGAACGAGCTTCCAAGTCTTATTATGATGTAAAGCAGCCATCTCCTCCTCCAAAGCACGAGCCCACCCTGGATGGGCCAAAGCCTCCTGGACACTACTAGGCATAGACACAGAAGCAAGAGATGACACAAAGGCAGACATTTGAGGGCTTAAGTTATGATAAGACACAAAATTAGAAAGAGGATACCGAGATCAAGTACGGTGAGCAATAAGAGAATTGTCAGGAGACGATGGAAGAGCATCGGAAGCCTGGACCGAAGTTGGTGGTGGTGGAATGCTCGCTGGTGAAGATGTATTACCCCAAACAAAACGAGAACCATGTGCATAGACCTAAAGAGGGGTCAGTGCTGGTGAGCCTGGATCCGGTGGAGCAACATCAGAAATAACAAACGGTGGCTTCGGTTGAGATGTAGGTGCAGAGGGTGGCAGAAGGTCCAGGGTTAATGGTGCTTAAGGACGATCATTGCCAAAGAATACGTTATCCTCAAAGAAAGTCACATTAGCATAAACATACTCCTGACGATGAGTAGAATTATAACAAACATATCCCTTTTAAGTACGGGATACATTTTTCAGCATGAGGTGATAAGGGTGCGAATGGTAATCATTCTGCTCCAGAAATCAAATTCTGGCCAAAAATTGATTTCTGGAATTTTTGCTAGAAATTGATTTATAGAAGAGAAATCTGTTTGATAAAACATGACTAATTTTACTCTAGAAATTAATTTATGGAAGAGAAATCTGTATAATAAAACAGGAGGAAATTTTCTTGTGGAGAAAGTCCTTTTTCCCAAAAATGATAGCCCCATGTTAACTGGCTTAAGTAGCTATCTACATTTGCGAAGATTTGTCTTCACAGCTTCACAAATATGTCTATATTTAATGTCGAGTCTAAATACATCTTGGAGGCATATCACTTTGTTTCTAAGAAACATGCCTTGGCAGGGTTTGTTGAATTTGGTTCCTTGTGTTCTTGAAATCTAATACAAGAAACAGCAGTTGAAAGTTAAGTTGTGAACGGATAATCACCAAATCTTATGAAGTATTTTAAGCCTTTCGCACATGATCTCCAGCAGGTATGCTACTGCCATCCTAGATTGTAATGCTGGGATAATAAACTTCGTATATGGAGAAGATAAAACTCGATCAGATAGATCAGAGAAGGAAAACACAGTTATATGGTAAGGGCTTAGATTATGTTATTCCTATTATCTCATTTTCCTGTTACTTTAGACGCTATGAGGGCTTTGTGTGGGAAATTTTTTGCTTCTGCTCACATTTCCTTTCTACTGAATTCTCCAAGAATAGTCAACAGAGGGAAGATTAACTGAGTTGAGTTGGTAATTGAACTCAGACCATTCTCCAAAACTTCAGCAAATAATTAAGGGAAAAAGAAAGGTAATGATAAACTTGAGATTCGCATGTGCAAAATAAATAGATTTATGGTACTTTTAAGCAGCAGATGGCAGATCCAAGCATTTATAAAGTCTCAACAGCCGAAGATGGCAAAATTATTAGAATTTTTCTGTAATTCACAAGCCCAACAAGAGAAAGTGCAAGACCGAATGAGAGACTAAGAGTACTAGCACCCCAATTCGCCAGTCCCCTCTTCGAAAAATGCTTCCTCAAATCAAGAAAAGCTTTATAGCTTCAGTTGCTCTAACATTGTTTCCAACAGTCCCTCGCTTTGCACATCTTACCTGCTCAAAATTGATAAAAATAATAAGAAACTGACATTACTCTAAATTCAACAGTAGAGGAACACGAATAACACACCAATTATAGCAACTTTAGACCATTCAATTCCTCGAAGAGACATTACATGAAAGCAAAGCAAACGATGTCAAACATGAGTCACTGGGCATTCAGTTTTTTTGGGAGCACACATTGCAAACCTGAAGCTTGGAGAGTATCCTGCAACTCCCAAGCCATCACAAAATACCAGCAAACCAGTCATCTATTGAAAAACAACCAAGTCTTCTTAATTTAGATTAATCGAGTGCATGGTAGCAAACAGTCATGGAACAGCAGTAAGTAGTTAGAAGCAACAGGCAAAGCTCGTAAAACAAATAGCCAACCCCTATTCCACTGCTACCTTGGTTAGCCATAGACAAATTAACAAGTCCAAATGACTATAGAACACGACCCAAAAAATTTTTTTGACTATAGAAAGTAACAATAACAACATCCACAAAATCTATAGGGTGATCTAGATGTCTAGATTAGGACCAGAAGATACAGGGAGAATCAACACAGATTAAACTTGGAATAAAATACAACACGCACTATATTTACCTTTTGTATAGCTCCAGATAAGCTTTATGGATTAACAAAGATCAGTATATATATAAGACTTCACTATAATTGAAAAGCATGCAGGAAATTTAACTGAATATCTATATCAAAAACTTCACTCATTTCAAAGAACTAAGTGCCATGAGAGTTCAAACACCCTATGAGTATCAGGTACTCAAAGATGGACTAGGAAATTTATGTATTTGGTTGATCAAGCGCTCTTATCGGGATTGAGCTGAATCACTCTCATAGTTTGTTGGAAATATTAGAAAGTCTTTTGTGCATAATTTTGTATATAGGTGGCTTCTACCTGAAGCCATTTTGTGTAAAGGCGGTACCCCCGGTACCTTCTTAATGAAACCTTATTTATCATTCAGAAAAGGAAAAGGATTTTTCTTAAACTTCAGACTGAAAAAGACCCTTAAAGGATTTCTTCCCTATTTAATACACACTCACATCATAGGAGGAAAACAATGGCCATAAACCACGGCTAGCGACAATGAGATCAAAAAAGACGTTTTGCTTGGCAATGGGATCACAGAAGACTAAAACCATCCTTTGCTTAAATAAGAAGAAAAAAGGACGGAAATTTTTGTTCTTCCAGCTGCTCTTGAGCATATAACTGGATGTCAAAGCACATTGTATCAAGATTGGACGAACAATTGCATACCCAGAGAAGCTAATGACCACGGCTCAAACTCTAAACTGTACAGAATGATCTGCATTCTGCCAATCTCTACACCTAAATTAAAGAGTCGAATCAACCAAGAAGATTTCAACATCCATGAAACACATCTATGGCTCATTCTTCAGGCATTACATGAACATTCAACAAAGAATCAGCTACAACCTATGACAAATATCTTCCTTTCTAACCTCAAAACAGCACATGGAACATGTCAGCTAAACATAGTTCATAACTTCATACAGAAACCAATTTACCTAAAACAACAAAAAGCTCTAACCTTTAATCATGGCCTTCATCCAAAATCATCTAAGCTTCTCCTTGGCCGAGCTCTTCCTCGCAGCGTCCTTGACCTTCTCAATGTATCCTTCAATTGGCGGTGTGAGTGTCACCATGAAGCGGTTTGTAGGGAAAGGTGTCAAATCTGGCACCAGCGCCACCTCTCGTAGCTTCTCCGGCAGTGCCTCGATCACCGCCTTCTTCATCCGCAACAAATTACTCTCCACAGCCTGCCTCGCCATATGCCTCCTCATCAAAACCCTAGAATACTCCTTCGCGAGCCGCCTTCCATCCTCGACCGTGAGCCCATACTTTGGAATCTTATCCGCATCGACTAGTCCCAACGAGATCAAATCCAAGCTTGGGGTCCCGATTATCTCTGGCTTCTCGGAGACACCTAGTTTCGACTTCCCTTTCTTCAGCATGTCGATCTCTTGCTGCCAGTCCCTTGTTGATCAGCCCCATCTTCTCGCGCTCGGCCTTGCGGGCCAGCTGCTTCTCAGTCAAGTAGCGGAGCGGGGTGGGCGCGTTGAGGCACGCCTCGACGAGGGCCTCAGCCTTGGAGGGGCCGCAAACCAAAGAGCTAGACACGAATGACGAAACAAACCGATTCAGCCACACAACCCACACATCATAGCCCTTTCGAAATACAAACCCTGTGGTTCAACTTCAACCTCAACCTCAATCCGCAGCATGCTAATCAAGTTCTCGCCAGACCGCTCTGCGGTGTCTCGTTCCCTCGATTCCGACTTGATTGAACGAGATTCGCGCGGGCCGCGTGTCCCAAACGGGCGGCCGCGTCGCGCACCGTGGATTGCACCTAAGGGAAAAGCTAACGACGGGAGAGGAGATGAAATAGTTGGAGGAATTGAAGACTCACGAGCTACGCATGAAGAAACGGAAGCGGCGGAGAGAGAGTGAGGGCCAAAATCGATCGCCACCGCGTGCGGTGGCTGTTCCGGTGCAGTCGCGAGGAGGGAAGGAGGGCACGAAACTGAAGAGAGTCGAACGTCTCTTAAAGAGAGTAAAGAAGGAAATTTGGCCAAAATGCATTCGGGAAGCCAGAAGCTACAAAAACTAGCTTCTTTTTTTTTACCCAAAACACATTCTGGAAGCAAAAACTCATTCTAGAAACAAAAAAAGAATGTATTTTTACCAAACGCGTTTTTGTTTCAGAATGCAAAAATTACTCCAGAATACATTCCAGAAATTTTTTAACAAACACATTTTTGTTCCGGAATGCATTCTGGAGCAGAATTTTTGCCCCAGAATGGATTCCATGCGTGCCCTAATTTTTCTAATCCAGGAAACATAGAATGAACAAAACAGATACATCCAAAGATACGAGGGCGAACAGACCATAAAGGACGATCAGGATGAAGAAGAGCATAAGGAATATCTCCTTTCAGCACGGAGGACGGAAGACGATTAATAAGATGACATGCTGTAAGTAGAGCATAGCTCCAGAATTTTTTAGGTATATGAGTGTGAAGAAGAAGACAACGAGCAACATCCAACAAATGACGGTTCTTACGTTCAGCAACTCCATTTTGTTGCGGAGTGTGAGCACAAGAACTCTGATATAAAATACCATGAGATTTGAGAAAAGGAATAAAGGTAGATGAAGAAAAGTACTCACGAGCATTGTCAGTACGCAAACACTTAATAGAACAATCATACTGCGTACGTACTTCATGATAAAACCGGCAGAAAGAATGAAAAACTTCAGTACGATCTTTTATTAAATATAACCAAGTTGTACGAGTACAATCATCAATAAAATTGACAAAATACCGAAAACCAAATGAAGAATCTCGACTAGGACCCCACACATCGGAGTAAATTAACTCGAATGGATGTGACGCACGACTCAAAACACGAGGAGAGAAAGACTCACGATGGTGTTTACCTAACTGACACGTTTCACAATTAAACTAAAGACTTAAACAAGACACGAAAGGAAACCGTTGAAGTGCGTTTGCTGATGGATGACCAAGATGATAATGTAATCGATAAGGATCATCCACAGCTTTATTATGAACTGTTGTAGCAGCAGCAATAATCTCAGGTTCCAGGATGTACAATCCACCAGCTTCACGCCTACCACCTATTTGGCGTCTAGTCTTCCGATCCTGAAGAACACACGAAGACGAAGAAAAGATAATATCGCAATCAAGATCACAAGTAATAGAACTGACTGATAATAGATTGTAAGGAAAGTATGGAATATGGTAAACAAAAGGTAAGGAGATAGAGGAACTCAATGATACACAACCTGTACCAGTAACTTTGGATTGAGAACCATCTGTTAAGGTGACTGACATAGAAGGAACAGATGAGGTGGATGTGAGAAGATGAGGATCACCAGTCATATGATGAGTGGCACCCAAATCAATAACCCCAGAACGAGGAGGAGCTGTACTGGACAATAGACATGTAGGATCATTACGCTGTGCTAAAGTAGCAGTAGGACCAGAGACAGCACCACTCTCACTCTGTCATGCTCTGACCAACTCATCATATTCTGTACAAGTCAACTGTACTATACCCTGTCCAGAAGAAGATCCAAGGGAAGAAGTCCAAGGCTCAGTATCAATGAAAGCATGTAGACCCCGTAGTTCAGTATGGAGGTCATAACAATAATCAACAGTATGCCCAGAAAGCTGACAATGAGTACAAAAACGGTTCGCTCGACCACCACCACGTGCTCCTCTAGAAGTAATACTACCACCACCACGAGCGGTACCTCGGCCTTGAAAACCACGACCACGACCACAGTAAGAACTATCAGAATTCCATTGTCCACGGCCGTTAATATGACCACAAGTCCCTTGACCTCCACGAGCCACCATAGCACTACTATCTGAAATTGCTGAAGTCTTGGGACTGGAAGTGTAACGAGCAGCTCGAGAATACACTTCGTCAATGGAAGGAAGAGTGCTCTGAGAGGTAATCTGTTCATGAAGAGCACTATGATCTGGACCAAGGCTACGAAGAAAGAGCACGATTATCATGTCCGCTTCTCGTTGCTGCATCTGGGTAACTGTGGTAGCAGGTGGAAAATAAGACTTGAGGTGCTGATACGAAGATGCAAAACGAGCATAATGTTATGCCAAACTAGCATCACCAATTTTGGCTTCAAATAAAGCCTCCCACATGTCACAAACTCTACTCATGTTATTCTGTCCAGAATACAGTAAAGCACACTTTGTCCATATCTCACGGGTTGTAGTGCAATCCATGAAAAGATGACGAATAGATTCAGTCATACTTCCCCATAAAAGTGTACGCAAAGTAGCATCTACGTACTTCCATTCTTCTAGACTAGTGAATCTGCATGTGGTTCTTCTTGAAGCCATCTAGACTGACGATTAGAATAAATAAAAGTTGAAAGAGCCATCGACCAAGAAGGGTAATTGGTGCCGTCCAACTTGACCAAGGTATTGTGCAGATTGGTCATACTATAATATGAACCAAAAGATACTAAACTTGAAGAAGTACTAGAGGAGCCCAACCCCGAAGTAATAGATGGTGAATTAGATGAACCAGTAGACATCCTCACAAAACACTAATCACTGGAAACTTAACCCGCGTATGTAATAAATAACACACCCCACTTATTATATAACTTCTGCGAGTATCCGCAAATCTCAGTAACCACACATGTCACTCCAACTAATTCAATCAATTCAATTCAACCACACTAATTCAGTGGTTCCAAATTCAGCTACTCTAATTCAGCCAGCCAAACTCAGAACTCTATCCACACAATTCAGAACACCATTTAACCCTTCGTAACATCATATAATAATGTATAACAATCAAGCCTCATAAATCAACTACCCCACATCCAAATGTCACTTTCAGCAGCCAAATATCACTTCCACACAACCCTCGGCCTCAGAAACTCCCTTGATAACATCGATTTCTGGGTTTCAATACATCAAAAACACACGAGAGATCTAAGGCGAGTGAATTAATGGTCAGACAACACTGATTTTTGACCTAGATCTCGCCAAATCTGAGGTCGCCAGCCCTAGGCAACGCCGGACGGAGGGTTGCCGGCCCTGGGCGACCCCAGACGGAGGTCACTGGAGGCATCTACAGTGATGGTGGCTAGGGTTTGCTGTGAGAAGTGTTAATTTTAGGGTTTAGGTTTTTAATTTGTGCTCCGATACCATGTTAATGATAAAAGAGTAACTTACTTTATTTCAGAGATAACAAAAAGCATTTATAGGCTTAGGATTAAGCCTAATACATTTACACAAATACCCCCAACTTGCTAATACTCTAAAGTAAATAAACCCAACGAGAACAACTTATTTACCAGTGACTTACTTTGGTACAACAACTCCAGTTTCTACCATAAATCCCTGGCTGTAGGTTCGTTCATCACGTTCATCAGAATGGAATTTTCGAGACAAAGCCGAATCAAACCCTTTGCTTTCCGATCGATCCGATCTCAATCCTCAATCTCCTTTGGATCTGGCTGTTTGGAAGTTGCATTCGCTTCCTTGCCAATCACGACACTAGCCATAGCAACAACCGACCTTTCCCTTACTATTGCTGACCAAAGATCTCGATCACAAAGTAGATCCTCCATCTTCATCTTCCACAGGTCGAATCGCGTCCCATCGAATTTTTCTATCTCAATCCGTAACCCTCCTAACATCTCAGATAAACCCTAATTCCTCGACCTTGGCTCTAATACCAACTGATGGGGGGTGTTGCAAACCGAATCAGAACGATCACGCAGAGAATATAAGAAAATTAAATGATGCACGAGTTTATCCAGGTTCACCCCAGAATAGGGCTACGTCCTGCAAAGGGATTCAACTATGATTTAGGTTTACAACCACTGTCACTCGTTTCAATGATCTTTTATACGAGTACAATATATATAGGACTTAAAATGGCCCAAAATCCTAAGCTTATCCAAATCTATTTGATCCCACAACAAGCGGGGCCGCCATCCGCTCACTAGGGAGCGAAACCCCCACTCGCTGTCCGGTCAGCGGAACCCCCGTGTCGGAGGCGCTGCCCCCGAATCCCCGCATTCCATGCGCAGATGTCACATATCGTCGGATCATACTTTGATTTCTCTAGTCTCATATGGGTGTGCCCGGTACGAGAAACAAGGGTCCTCGAAGCATTCGCCAGCTCCAACAAGTTGGACATTGTCTCTTCAGATGACAAAGTGACTTGTGTGAGCTTCTTACAATGACTGAAACCAAACACTCCCCACATCATCTGTATATCCTAATTACATCGCCTTCTTTCTACTGTATGTCACGTTTTTGTGTTTTGGTATATATGTTACATCAATATCCGAATAGATCGACATTTCATTGAGTCTTTCGAAAAGATGATAAGGGCATCGGAGATTTTGCTAAACTAGTAAGTAGAAAATGAAAAATGAAAAATGTAAGAGCGCGAGAACATATGAGGGGCAGAGATGGAGAAGAAGGCAGAGCAGTGACAATGGCTGGTGGCTACACGTCGCAAGATGCAGCAATGGCCAGTCTTTGAGGCATAGCATTGATGGCTTCAACGATGGTGACAACGAGCCAAGGTTGGGCATGGAGGTTGCTAGGGGTGGGAGGATGAAGAGAGAGAGAGAGAGAGAAAATTAGGGTTATGTGCAATGTGGACGGGATGTGGACAAGATCTAGAAATAGGTGGACATGTGTCGCAATCCCAAGACGGAGACGACATATGGGCTCACGACAGGGATCAACTGACGAGCATCCATTTTTGGAGTCTTGGACTCATGTTCACAGCCCACAATTAGGACTGTATTGTGAAAGAAATCCGAAATTGTACTTGTCCAATCACAGCTTTATAATGATATATAACCATTTCCTTCTTTTCTCTTTAGAAAATCAAAAAAATTATTGATTTATGTCTAAAACTATTAATACCCTTAAAATCCTTCAATTTTAGCTTTTATCCCAATTTTACATTTATCTTATACAAAACCTCTCACTTTAGGTTCAGTCCCAGTTCTACCATAAACTTTTTTTTATCTCATAAAAAACCTTTAACTTTAGGTTATATCACAATTCTTACTAAACTTTTTTTGTCCTATGAAAAACCCCCCAAGTTTATATCTTGTCCCAATTTTATCATTCAATCCCAATTTTACGCTAAAATTTTTACAGTCTCGTAAAAAATTACAAATTTTTAAATGAGTAACAAATCTGCCCTCATTTATCCTCCGTCCAAAATTTCTCACTGGCAACCGAGAGATAAAAAACTCCCAAACACGAGCTGTTCGAGCATCTCGAGCACGAACTGTTCGAGCATCTCGAGCACGAGCTGTTCGAGTGTCCCGAGCACGAGTTCTCCGACTATGAGAGATGGAACATTTCCAAAAATGAGAGATCAATGAGCACAAAATCCCCGACAACGATTTTGACAAAGGGTTAATGTAGAGAAGATTTGTGACTCAATTAAAAGTCGGTGAACTTTTATGAGACAAAAAAAAATTAGAGTTAAATTAAAACTGGACTTAAAGTTGGGATTTTTTTATGAGACAAAAAAGTTTAGATAGAATTGGTACTGAATCTAAAGTTGAAGGTTTTTTATGAAACAAAAAAGTTTAAAGTAGAATTGAGACTGGACTTAAAGTTGAGAGTTTTTATGAGACAAAAAAAAGTTTAGATTAGAATTGAGACATGACATAAAATTGGAGATTTTTTATAAGACAAAAGATAGGATTGGAATAAGAGCTAAAGTCGGAGGTTTTTTAAAGTGTTAAGCCGTTTAATTTTACTCACTTATAAATTACAATTAGTGTTGGTAAGAAACAACGTTTGGGAGCTTGGACACGTGTTGCGCGAGGCTAATCTCTGTTCGGATCTGTTGGTGAAAATCGGAAGAAACAATGATGCTGCTATGTACTTTTTGTCCATGTATCTGTTCCTGCGGACTTCCTTCATGTTTTTAACCACGACCTTAATGGTGGTTTTCTGTCTCAGACTGTAATTTCCGATGAACAGAAGTCTATTTCATTTTATTGCATGTTATGTTACCGAAAGAAAACAGATGGTAATAGGATCTTCATTCCTTTCCTCGTGACATCTGTTCACAATTCACAAGAAATAAATTGGGATGATTTCTAAAGGTTAGAGTGAAAATCACTGTTTTCCATACATTTTTGCTAGCAAGGGAGGTGCGAGGTGATAACTACGTAAAAATAGACAATAGTTATGCTTTGAAATTGGCAGCTACTTATAAGAAGAAAGCTTAATAGGATAAATATGTTTCATAACAATAATTATTCTATTTATATTTTATAAAATTAATCAATACATCAGGAATTTTAGTTTTGGCCTCTATATAACATGCATATCAGAATAGCTCAGCGTTTGATTAAGTCTTACAAAATGATAGGGCCTAATTCCAAAAAAAAAAGAAGGCGAATTTTAGGTTCAATCCCAATTTTACCTCGAATTCTTTTTTGTCTAAAAACATCATCAACTTTTAATACAGTTCAAAATATGCTCACGCATCTTAAAATCGCCACTAATTTTCATAAAATTATCAATATTTGGGCCAATTAGAGGTTTATTATCAGAATTTGAGTTTTTATCAACACTCTCAACTGTAGCATAAATTCAAATCAGCATTAGTATAAATATTACAAACAATACAGAATTGTAAAGAAACGAAATTACAATAACAAAGTTGGAATCGATACAAATGAATACCGAGACCTGTGTTTGACACAGTTTCCTTAAAACAGATTCGTTCCCTCCGATACGCAATTGAGGTTGTGAAAGTCTGTCTCTCAGGATACAACGGTTGACAGCGAAGAAGAGATCACGGCACTTCCAAGCTTTTGGCGAACTTGAATAAACTCGAAATGAACACTATCAAAAACAATGCAAGTACATAGAATAAAAATAGAGGAAGAATGATTTCAATAAAAATAGAATGGGAGAGTAATAACTGCTGATTAAATCTGTTGTTACAAAATCAATATAAATAACGGACGATTAAATCCGTCATTACAAAATCAATACGAATAACGAACGATTAAATCTGCCATTACAAAATCAATACGCATGGGAACAACGGTTGATTAAATCTGCCGCACGTTACTAAAAAAATTAAATCAGAAGGCAAAATTGGGCTTGTCGCGAAGCTCACTTTTCGGTCATGCAATTGTGTACGCGGGATGTGCGCTTGCGCCCAAGTTTCAACTTGTCGGGCGTCGGATTTGCACCCCCCTACGCCTGCGCACGAGGCATAGAGTTTGTGCTATGATAGTTGCCACTTCAAATGAGTGTAACTGTATATAAAGCACTTCATAGTCTTCTTTCTTTTCCAATGTGGAACTAGTATTTTTCCACTTATCACTTCCAACTCAAGGGTGTTTTTTAAGCATCAATTTCTCATTCATTCACTATTAATTTATCCCATATTTCCAACAATCCCCCACATGAATGAAAATTATTTTAGTTTTGACTCTGTGATAGTGTTCAACAATTGAAACCTGCATAGGATAGATAGGTGTTACCCTTTGAACTTTCCCTTGTGAAAGTATATTTACTTTATTAGTTGTCCAGTAGACATGATATCCTTGAACTGTCCAGTTTTCTTATGTAAATGAACCATACACTTCACACAGGAATCATCTAAACTTCTGTTCAGTTCTCATAGTTATGTTTGTTTTGGCCATGAACATCAACCTGTTTCTGCAAGAGTTTCTAAAGAATTTAGCCCTTAAATAATTTTCCTTTGAAGCAGCCCCACTTCTCTCTCACATAGATAATTACTTAATTTATAAGTAATTTGTTTACTCCACTTAAGAATCATTAAAGCAAAATGCTATCCTTTTCTTTACAATATCACTGTTATTTTACATAGGAATGGTTTTAGAGATAACCCCCACAGTGACATCACTAAGTTTATATAATTAGGTTGTCCCTTTGAACCTAGATCTTGGGATCTCCAGTCAACTAGGTTGGGTTTTCTTTATACCAACTTATTCTTTCATGGGCTTCAGTCCCATTCCTCTTGTCAATTTCTCAACTAACTCTCTGTTTAACCCTTTGGTTAGTGGATTTGCAATATTATCCCTTGACTTTACGTAGTCAATAGAGATAATTCCCGTTGAGAGTAGTTGTCTAATGGTATTATGTCTACGACGTATATGTCTAGACTTACCATTATACATATTACTATGTGCTCTTCCAATCGCAGATTGACTATCACAATGTATACTTATTGGTGGCACGGGTTTTTGCCATTTTGGAATATCCTCTAAGAAATGGCGTAGCCATTCAGTCTCTTCACCACATTTATCTAAAGCTATAAATTCAAATTCCATTGTGGATCTGGCTATAACAGTTTGTTTATAGGATTTTCAAGATATGGCTGCTCCTGCTAGTGTGAATATATACCCACTAGTAGATTTTGAGTCTTTTATATCATATATCCAGTTTGCATCACTATATCCTTTTAGAACAGCTGGTTATCTGGTATAATGCAAGCCATAATTCCGAGTATATCGTAAGTACCTAAATACTCTTACTATTGCTTTCCAATGGTCAGCACTCGGATTGCTCGTATATTTACTCAATTTACTAACCGTATAGGCAATGTCTGGTCTAGTACAACTCATTAAGTACATTATACTTCCAACAACTCTAGAGTACTCTACTTGAGAAATACCCTCTCCTCTATTCTTGGACAAATGAAGACTATTGTCTAATGGTGTTCTAGCAATACCAGAATCATTCATGTTGAATTTTTCAAGAATCTTGTCCACATAGTGTGACTGGTTTAAAATAAGACCTTCTAACGTTCTTGTGATTTTAATTCCTAAAATCATATCAGTAGGTCCCATATCTTTCATGTCAAATCTTGAATTCAACATACACTTGGTAGATTTGATCATTTTATCATCACTATCAATAATTAGTATGTCATCTACGTAAAGACACAAAATGACATAACCATTTGTTGTCTCTTTAATGTAGACACATTTATCACATTCATTAATCTTAAAACCATTGGTAATCATTGCATTATCAAAATTTTCATGCCACTGCTTTGGTGCTTGTTTTAGACCATACAATGATTTCACCAATTTACAGACTTTCCTTTCTTGTTCTGGAACTATAAAACCTTTAGGTTGTTCCATGTAGATTTCTTCATCCAAATCACCATTTAGGAAAGCTGTTTTTCATCCATTTGATGTACTTCGAGATTTCGCAATGCTGCAATTGCAAGTATCATCCTAATGGAAGTTATTCCCGTCACAGGAGAATAAGTATCGAAATAATCTAAGCCTTCTCGTTATTTGTATCCTTTGATCACAAGTCTGGCTTTGTACTTATCAACGGAGCCATCTGCTTTCATTTTCTTTTTAAAAATCCATTTGGACTTTAAAGGCTTACAACCAGGAGGAAGATTCACTAGCTCCCAAGTATGATTCTACAAAATAGAATCAACTTCACTTTTTATTACTTCTTTCCATAGAGGTCCCTCAAAAGAATTCACAGTTTCTGCATAATTTAATGGTTCCTTTTCTAACAAATAAGTTAGAAAATCATTTCCAAAAGATTTTTCCACTCTTGCACTTTTGCTACGTCTCGGTTCTAGTTCATGATCTGAATCATGAATTTCATGAGCCGAATTGTGACTTTCTTCATTCATAGTTTCATTCTTTCGTTTAGATGAACTTGATCCATCATTGGATTTACAAGGAAATACATTTTCAAAGAATGATGCATTCCTAGATTCCATGATCGTATTCTTGTGTATATCTAGAATTTTAGATTCATGCATAAGAAATTGATATGCATTACTGTTATGTGCATAGCCTATAAAGATACAGTCCACCGTTTTAGAATCTATCTTTGTCTTCTTTGGTGTTGGAACCGCCACTTTTGCAAGACACCCCCACACTCATAAGTGTTTGTAGGATGGTCTCCTACCTTTTCATAACTCATAAGGGGTTTTATCCTCTTTCTTTCGAGATACCTTATTTAAAAGGTAATTGCTTGACAATATAGCTTCTCCCCACATATTTTGAGGCAAACCTGAATTTAGTAATATCGCGTTCATCATTTCTTTCAATGTGCGATTTTTATGTTTAGCAACACCATTTGATTGAGGAGAGTAAGGCGTAGTTATTTCATGTATAATTCCGTGTTGTGCATAGAATTCATCAATTGGTACTTCATACTCGCCACCTCTATCACTTCTCAATCTTTTAATTTTCTTATTGAGTTGATTTTCAACTTCATTCTTATAGAGAACAAATTTCTCTAAGGCTTTATCTTTGCTTTTAAGCAAATACACATAGCGGTATTTGGTGTTATCATCGATAAAAGTAATAAAATATTTATTACCACCTCTCGTTTGAATAAATTTCAAATCACAAACATCACTATGAATTAAATCAAGGGGTTCAGTGTTTCTTTCAATTGTTTGAAATGATGATCTCGTTAATTTTGCCTCAACACAAATTTCATATTTATGTTTTGAATCAATTTGAAATGAAGGTATATGTTCCAAGTTAATTAATCTACGCAATGTATCATAATTAATGTGTCCTAGTCTACCATACCATAAATTGGAAGACTCAAGCAAATAAATGGAAGACTTATTATCTTTATTGATAATTGTCATTACATTAAGCTTAAAAAGCCCATCAGTTACATATCTCTTCCCTACATACATTCTGGATTTAGACAAAATAACTTTATCTGACTCAAACACCATACGAAATCCATACTTGTTCAACAGAGACCTAGAAACCAGGTTCTTTCGGATTTCTGGCACATATAGGACATTGTTTAGAGTCAGCTCTTTTCCAAAGGTCATCTTCAACAACAATTTCCCTTGGCCTTCGACAGCAAAAGAGGCAGAGTTTCCCATAAAAACCTTTTCTCTATCAATTGGTTCAAGATTTGTGAACATGTCCTTATTAGAGTATATGTGCCTAGTTGCACCAGTGTCAATCTACTATTCCTTCAGATTGGACCCAACTAAGTTTACTTTAGAGATCATTACAGAAAGGTTTATGTTTGACACGTCTTGAGCGATGCCATTCACCATATTTACTTCATAATTCTTCTTCTTCGGAAGTCTGCAATTCATAGATCTATGCCCCCATCTTGCCACAGTTGAAGCATTTTCTTTGAAACTTGTTCTTGGAAACTCCTCCTTTCGGTCCCAACTTTGGCTTGGCAATCTTCTTGTTCTTGTGGCCTTGCCTAAGCTTCACAACATTTGCCTTAGCTGTAGTAGGATCGAACCCTTTGCGTTCAAATCCTCTATTGTCTTCTTCAATTCGAAGTCTAACAATCAGCTCTTCCAGGTTCATTTCCTTTCGCTTATGCTTGAGATAGTTCTTGAAATCATTCCACCTAGGAGGTAGCTTTTCAATAATAGCAGCCACTTGGAAGGTTTCACTCAAGATCATTCCTTCAGCCTGAATTTCATGCAAGATCACTTGAATTTCTTGCACTTGACTGATTACAGTCTTAAAGTCCACCATCTTATAATCAAGGAATCGATCGATAACAAATTTCTTTGCTTCGACATCCTCTGTCTTATATTTCCGGTCCAAGGCTTCCCATAATTCCTTTGCCGTCCTTTTTACACAATAGACATTGTACAATGAGTCATGTAAACCATTCATGACATAGTTCCTATACAGGAAGTCAGAGTGCTTCCAGGCTTCAACAGCGTTGAAGGCTTGCTTATCCATTTCTCCATCGGATATCTTAGGAGCTTCCTCAGTCAAGAATCTCGCAAGATTCAAAGTTGTTAAATAAAACAACATCTTTTGCTGCCACCTTTTAAAGTTCGATCCGTCGAACTTTTCAGGTTTCTCACCATGGTGAACAGAAACCGCAGGGTGGACAGAGGATGAGCCAGACAATTGGACAGCTAAGGCAAAGGCAGAGTTTTTGGTGATGTTGTCAGCAGCCACATCGACACCATCGTTTCCAGCAGCCACATCCACGACTTCCTTTCTGGTAGCCATTTGAATTTTTTAAAAGCACGAATGTGTTTTAAGATTGTAGCATAAATTCAAATCGGCATTAGTATAAATATTACAAACAATACAGAATTGTAAAGAAACGAAATTGCAACAACAAAGTTGAAATCGATACAAACGAATACCGAGGCTTGTGTTTGATACAGTTTCCTTAAAACATATTCGTTCCCTCCAGTACACGATTGAGGTTTCGTGAACGTCTGTCTTCCAGGATACAATGGTTGACAGCGAAGAAGAGATTGCGGCACTTCCAAGCTTTCGGCGAACTTGAACAAACTCGAAATGAACACTATCGAAAACAGTGCAAGTGTATAGAATAAAAATAGAGGAAGAATGATTTCGATAAAAATAAATACGAGAGTAATAACGGCTGATTAAATCCGTTGTTACAAAATCAATACAAATAACGGACGATTAAATCCGTCGTTACAAAATCAATACGAATAACGAACGATTAAATCTACCGCACGTTACGAAATTCGTAACAGTTTGAGTTGAAAAAATTAAATCAGAAGGCAAAATTGGGTTCGTCGCGAGGCCTACTTTTCGGTCCTGTAATCGTGTACGCGGGATGTGCGCTCACACCTAAGTTTTAGCTTGTCGGGCATCGGATTTGAACCCGCCCTGCGGCTGTGCACGAGGCATAAAGTTTGTGTTATGATAGTTGCCACTTCAAATGAGTGTAACTATATATAAAGCACTCCATAGCATTCTTTCTTTTCCAATGTGGGACTAGTGTTTTTCCACTTCCCACTTCCAACTTCCAACTCAAGAGAATTCTTTGAGTATCAATTTCTCATTCATTCACCCATCAATTTATCCCATATTTCAAACATCACCTTCATATTAGACAACGGCAATCTCCCAATGTTGATAATCTTGAAGAAACAAGTGGCAATTTTTGGACGCGTGGGAAAATTTGGGATTAGAGTGAAAGTTTGGGGTTTCTTTTAAGATAGAAAAAGGTTCAAGACGGGATGGAGATTAAACCTAAAATTGAGGGTCTTTTAGAGAAGGGAAAATGACACAAACATCCCCTAAACTTTGGCCCAATGTAAAATGTGATTTTTGAATTTTTGATACATGTTCAATTTAGTTCTTGAACTATATGAAAATGTTTAATATAGTCCTTCCATTAATTCAAATTTATGGACTATATTATTTATGTATCAAAAGTTTAGGGATCGTATTGAACAAATAAAATGTTAAATGTTTCGACATTGTCAATTGACGTACTGAAAGTCGTAGTGGTTAGACATCGCCATTTCTTTGCGATTGGGGATGTCTCACGATGTCAAAGAAACTAAGTTGGCTGTAAACTAATCCACACTCCTTAAATTGAGATTCATGCTAATTTTTCCATTTTTGCAGAGCTTACGGATTTGGGAGCATTTACTTCTCTCTCTGGATAAGTAATGTTGTATTTTAAGGCTCTATTTGTTTCGCGAAAAAAATGAATGATTTTAAAAAATATTTTTCAATAAATAATCACATTGCAAAAAAATATCCAAGAACATTTCTAGTTGGCGGATCTTATAGAATCCGAGATGGTAATAATTCCAAAGCCCTCGTACCAAAAAAACAGAATAAAAATTCCAAAGCCCATGATGAGGAGGAATTATGTGGATGCCAGTTGTGTACAAACCAATCATTACGCTTCGAATTCGGACACTACCAATATGTACATAGGAAACTTAATTTGGTAAGTATAGTTTATAATATTGATAAATCTACTCATATATAATGTAATTACAATCATGATATTTTACTGCAATGACATTGCATTCTAAATTTCAAATGATACCAAACATGCTAAATTCGAAAATAACTTTTTTAATTAGTTTTATATTTCTCTCTCCCTCTTACTCCCCTCTCTCCCGTCCAAGTGCGCCACTTCTTCTCCCTGTCTCTATAACCCCGTGCAACTTCTTGTGCACGTTACGTTCAACACAAGCTCGAATGACCTCAGGTCGAGATTGCTAGCGGTGACCTTGATATGAGGATGCCTGTTGGTACTCACCGGCATTGAAATTAACAAAAGTACAAGAACAAAACTCAGGAGCATTTTTTTTTTGCGACACTTGAAAAACAGAACATGTTTTTGTCTCAAGGATTAAAGTGGGGGTTTGTTTTACGGGGAAAACCCATCCGAAAACAAGAAAATTGGCTAAGTGGTTAGAGAGATAAGTGGAAGCTCTCCGTTTATGATTTTCCCATCAATTCCCTGCACTCCATTTATGATTTTCCCATCAATTCCCTGCATCTTCGAAAGATTGAAAATGTCTTTCATTCCTTGAAAACGGCCATCAAATGACGGCTGCTCTCGTCCGAACCGTTGGTTGGGTATAATTTGACCTTTTGACTTTCAACACCATGGAGATTCAATGCCTTTTGCGATACGCTTCCGACCGCTTTTCCGTAGCTTGAGGAGCCAACCATTTTCTCATGATGTGAGAGAGAGAGAGAGAGAGAGAGAGGAAGAAGCTTTGAAAATCTCAACCTCTCATCATGACAGCTTGAGAAAGAAAGAGCAAACTTAGAAATCCCAACTTTGGACAAGTCGGAGTGCCGTGTGATTGGGATTCACAGTTTCTTAATATTTTGAAGTCATGCGGAGAAAAAGCGATCAAGATCTTCTAATCCCCACTGAGAATAGCCATTGTTGGTCAATCGGACTGAACGACTTAAAATTTACGGGGTAAGAAGTGTGCCTTGAGGGGGTAAAGACAAAAGCAATGTAAAGTTTTGGAATTGATGTGATTTTATTCTGGTGTAAGAGGTGAAAGTTTAGGTGTTGGAGAGGAGTGAAGTTGAATTTTCTCTTTTGCTCAGTTTGTTTATCGAAATTTTTTTGACATTTCTGGAAAATGTATACTGGAAAGTCATTTTCCAGAAAAAAGGACGATATTTTCCTATATTTAGCCAAAATATGAAAATGAATTGGAAATTATTTTTCGTCATATGGTAAGGAAAAATTTCTTGTTTTTTTTCCCTAAATAGACCTGCGCTTTTTTGATTTAAAGACTACACAAGCAATACATTAAATTTTAAATAAAGTTTTATTGAGTTAAATTTTCCTCCAAAAAATTCTTTTATGGATTGTAAACAATTTATTTTTTTCTCTTTTGGAATCGTGGCCGGGGTGCTTAGGACTTGTGCCTAGAATTGGGGTACTTAGGCTCGAGCACCGAGGTTCTGGACCAAGCCATAGGTGGCTCGACCTCAACCAACGAGGTCTCAGGACTTGGACACAATTACCGAAGACACAAGCACGGGCACAAGGTCTTAAGCTTGGCCTTCACGGACCCTGGCCCAACCAACAGGGTCCTACACTCGAGTGTCAAGGACTTCGGCTCGGCTGTCGGGGACTAGGTGCCAACCTTGAGAGACTCAGGCTAGGCCGATAGGGTCCCTAAGCCTAAGCACTGGGGTCCCAGTCGCAATTTTCAAGGCTTCTTGGGCCAAGCCATTAGGAACTCGAGCACAAGCGCCGAGGACCCAAGCTCCACCTCGATGGACTCAAGTCTATGCGTGGGTGACTTGAGCGTGGGAATCGACTATCTGGGCAAGGCCGCCAAGGTCTTGGGCACAGTTTTCGAGGCCGCTGGCCGGACCTCGAGGGACCTAGACCTAGTGCCTATGGACTTAGGCCTATACTTTGGTGACTTGGGCACGAGAGTTGGGTACCTGAGCCTGGCCTTAAGGGAGCCGAGCTCGGGTCCACTAGGCCCCTAGGACTCAAGCGTAGTTGCTGGGGACTTGGGCATTAGCGTTGGAGTTGCTGTACCCAGGCGGCGAGATTTCTAATCTGAAAAACCAATGTCTAGTTTTATTGTGAAAAATGAATTTTGTTTAAAAGAGGAAGTCATTTTCTTAAAATTAAGCATAAGCTTTCCGATGACTATGAAAAGATTTTCCGTTGACTTGTTTTACTAAGCGATCCAAACGCCATAAAACAAGAAAAATGTATTCCGACAAAAAATTTTCGCGAAACAAATAGAGCCAACTATGCTTATTTTCACCTCAAGGAAATCAACTTAAATCTATTTTGCCAATGACTATAGCGCGCTAAAAAGAAAAACTTTGAGAAGGGCTTATGTTAACATTAGATAGGTCAACTTTTTCTTCGTTGAAATAATTATACCCGTAGCGATTGGGACCCTATTGGATTTTGAAAATTGCCCCTGTGGGGCTTTAATAGCTAAAGGCCTTTCTTTTCGCAGAGTGGCGAGCACTGAGTCAAGATTCTTTCCACTTATGGTGAACATGAGAATCATGACATTATTTGCTATGTGCTCCATTAAACCTTGTTTCATTTTTGAATGCTAACCATGGACATTATGTCGCCCATTTTGTCTAAGAAACAAAGATGGACCGACCTTTCCTTTGGTGATCTGGTGATCACCAAATCGCGCGTATCATTTTGGGTGTCCTCAAAGATTTGTCCACCAAAATAATCAATCCATGTACTCAAGTCAGATACTCAACAATTAAACTATCAATCACATTGAATTATTGTTAACATCCTATTCTGCACCCTCACCAAATTTTAGATTACTTATAAATAAGGGCCTGATATCCCGAAAAAGCATCTTCTGTGTTAAATAGCTCGAACTTTAATATCAAGATATCAAATCTCACTTTTTCGTATCAAAAGTACCCTCACATGGCTCAGCAATCCCACACGAAGGGCACCCGAGCCCCACTTGTTGGTGTCATTATCCCGAAAATTTGTCGTAATACAATATGAAACTAAGAAATGGTTAAGAACTAAGAAAAAAATTACTGATGTGGGGCAAACTGTTCAAACATGACTTGAGCTAGAACAAACTAATTTGCACTGTGGCTTGAATATAGAAAACAAACCATGTAAACATGTCCTTATAAAGATTAAACAAGTCTGTAGAGTCCGATACATGCTCTTTCTCCCTCTTTATTTTACCTAGACAGGTCTGGGTGACCAGGTAATTCCATACATGTCTGTCGCACACTGCCTATTTCGGGGTGAGACACTTGTACTGGGAAACATGAGCACATGGGATTCCACAGTCATTGGAGAGCAAGTTGCGATCCAGATTGTAACTTGTAAGGGCCAAACTCTCGAACCTGTTGGATTCGTACCGGAAACGTCTCATCTGTCAAGCCCAAAATGACAAAGGAAAACCTAAAACTCTGCGGGATTGCTTTGAGAGAGCCATCCATATCAGCCCGCATTCCTGTTCTGGCGACAACTCCCTCGAACGTGGAGCTGCTGTTGCTTCAGCGACAATGAGAAATGTCTAGTTGCATGGGACATGCAAATTTTTCTACAACAAGCTCTCATCCCGACAATGGTGAAGCAGAGAATACACCCCCGTCCACCTTCAAGTCCACTCCAATCCCACCCAAGAGAGAATCTTTGGGAACATAATTATGGCACTTCGCAGGATATTCACGTGTCGTACTTAGCTTGTAGTGCTAGGTATCAACGGTGGACCGAGATTCTTGCATTGGTAAGTATTTTCCAATGAAATTATTATACCATTGGCAAAACTTGAATTGGTAGCCCATCCTCCTTTTTATGGCACCTCTCAGAAAGTTTTTTAGCAAATACTTTGGTATTCTAGCATTATACCATCCGCACATATGCTGGGGACTGAAACTGAGGCTACGGTGTAGCTTGTGTACCATTGGGCCAGCTGCCACGGGTCTATATAAACACCTTAGTGAGGCTTCACTGGCTATCATATTCGCATTCCATTCAATTACGTTCTGATCTTTCCCTTCTTGAACATATTTTCTCACATCACATCTCTCGAAATTATGGCGGCCAAAACTGGTAGATTCTTCTGCCCAGGTCTTCTTCTTGTTGCTTTACTCCTTTGGGGTGAAGTTGATTCTGCCAAGGGAAGGACTTTATGGCCAAGGAAGTGGGAAAAGAATGGAGACTATGTGAAGTCAAACGATGGAACCGGTGGTTTCGCTCTTGGCATGGGTCATCGCCACATTTTGATACATAAAACAGATTCTGAAGCCACCGATCCGGGTCACAGTCCCGGCGTAGGACATCTCGCAAGCGAAAGCGAGGATCAGTGGTCCACGGAACCGAGTCATAGCCCCGGCGCTCGTCATTCCACTGGTCCCAAAGGACAAAATCCAAATCCATAGACTAATAATTGATGATGATGCAGTATAGATTATCCTTGTAAGATGAAGATCCTCTACTTCGCGAGGTACTCACCTTGCTTTATCAGCCCTATTGATTGAAATACTGAAGGAAGCACTAATGGATCGAGGATGTGCGTCCTTCCGCTTAGATGATTTGCGTGCACCTATATGTTTAGGTGTTTAGATAAGCGTGTCTATTCCATTGTATCTGTACCTGGCCATTGTAGTAGTGTGGATGCTCTAATGAGCTCGCATATCCTACCAACATGATTGTGTAAAAGTGCATTAGCTGTATTGAAAGTTAACTATAATTGGCTTATATATGTCTTACTTTGTGTTCTTGATTTGCCGTAGTTCTCTCTCCTTCGTTGTCAAGATTAGATGCTAGATATTATTGTGATCGTGATATGTCCGCTACGATGATAATATGTCCCGTTTTGCTCAAGTAACCACTGCCTTCGATTGACTGGGCAGATAGCGGCTGCTGCGGGAGCCACCACCACCACCAGGCCAAAACATTGTCCAACGTCTTTCCTTCCACTCTCTCTATCTCTCTCTTCTTCCTTCTGAATTCCTCTTTCTTTTTCACCCTTTCCTCCAAATAAAACAACTTTTTTAACTGTAACATAATCAATTTATATGACCAAAATATCTCTTTCAATAAACTAATGGAGAGTGATTGGCAATTTGCAGATGCGAATTGCCTTATATGTTTCCTATTGTTAATTCAAGGATAAGTTGTCTAACAAGAGAACAAATGCATATCTGAATCTAGAAAGCCTTAGAATTTATAAGTTTTTTTTTGGGGTAAAAAAAAATTGTAAGTTTAACTACTAGGAATTGAAACAAATCACATAACATTCTAACATTCGTTCCTAAAATAATTAAAAAGATGAGGAAACAAACTATATGATGATCGGAGAAAATATTGCTCAGTGCCTTTTCCTCCCACTCTCAAAAGATCTACTACGACGAGTTACTTTGACTGCTCCAATGGACAATCAAGTCCTAAGACTTATGTTTTGTATTTTCTTTTCTTTTCTTAATCAAGTGTATCGATATATTTTCCTTGTTAAATAAGTGTAAAAATTAGATGTACCGAGAAGTTTTTGTATGATATATTTCGAAACATGGAAAGAGAAGATAACAAAAGAAAATCTCACCTCTTTTGTCATTTTGACTTTCCAAAAAAGAAATTAGATTTCTTCCTTCCGTGGAAGATGGATTTGACTAGACCTCGAACCACATGGATTGGGTCTATCACGGCTCTTCATTATGGGAGACCCATTTGAATGTCACAATGAAAATAATTGTCCAAAAATTTTAAATCTGTTGCATTTTTACCGATTCAATCTTGAGTTTACTAATCGTGTCTATTGAGTTATAAACCGTTTTGCCAATAGAATTCATCGGGCCAATTTTGATCGGAAATCACTGACATGGACGCCGCCATCCTACGTGATATGACCAGGGCTGACAAAGACAATTTTTAATAAATATTTTAATATTTTTTTGAATTTTTTATTTTTCCTTTTTGTTCTTTTCTTCTCTTCTCCTTCTTTACTTTTTTTTTTATTTTTTTCCTTTTCTCTTCTTTTCTTTTTTCTTTTTTATTTTTCCGTTTTTCCCTCCGCCAGCCATCATTGGGCCTCGTCAATGGCCAACAGAGGTCGTCGGCCTTGGGCAAGGGATGCCTGGGCTTGGGCTATCTACGGCAAACCCTTGCCCTATTTGGCGCAAGGCTGCCCTTGCTTGACGTCAACAACCTCCGCCGGCCGTCAACGAGGTCCGACTAATTATGGTTAAAAGGAACCAAATCACGTTGGAGACGTTGCTGGTAAGTGAATCCGACAATCTCTTTTGACCTCCTACACTGAAGCTTGGCATTTGTGCGCGATGTGTGATTTCCTCTACGAAAGAATTCAAACGGTGGTAAGATATGAGAGATTCAATTTTCACTTTGAAAAGCAACTACACATGTAAATGTAGGGTTATTTCAAAATTATCTAGACTATTTAAAGTTAGATTGATCCATTTTGTCATGGCATGTTACTATAATACATCGTAATGAATGATATTGGCGTTTCATTAGATTTAAATGGTAGTATTAGATGTCATATGCATTAAAATCCTAATTCTTCAGATTGATGTTTCCTTGATGATTACTTAATGTCCTTAGCAAATTTCTTACTGATGCCGGAGACACTCGATGATGACGATTCAAGCATTCTTATCAAAGTTTCAGGTGCGAAGATAAAGACAATATATACTTCATATCCTCTCGGATCATACGATTCATGACTGAGGTGAGCGATGGATTGTAGAGTTGATAGGGAAAATTGATATTAAAGCTGTGAGCTTTTACTACTAATGGCATACATCATGAGATGATCGGTTCAATAGTAATGACTTTGGTTTTTGGAAGATGCAGATCAAGGATCTGCTGTATCAGAAGATTTGCATTATTTCCCTCTGCCGGGAGGAAAACCAGATTCGATCAAGAAAGGAAAGTAGGAATTGTTAAGTCGGCAATCTCTGGGTGCGATTCGTCTCACATTGGCACGGAACATTGCCTTCTTCTCCAACGAGAAGACAATGGCAAACTTGATGAGGGCGTTGTCCAGCATATAGAGAAGCCTGCTACATCAAACAAGACATATTTAATACGCCGTCCTTTCAATCTGAAGATGGACAAAGAAAAACATGTAGGAAAACATGACTCATATAATAAATCCATATATTATGGATACATGGTTCGAGAGATTTTCCCAGCTCCCCCACCACTTATCCTTTTTGCATGCCATTGCGTGATCCTTCCGATTAGAGATCCTGATGGAGCACGAATTCAAGAACATTGAACACACATAACAAAAAGCAGGCTGAAGCTCCCTATCTCTTTCCCTTTTATTCTTTCTTACAAATAAAACAATTTTTAAGTGTAATATAATTGGTTCATATAAGCAAAGTATTTATCTGGATTTTGTATTTTATCTTACGAATTAGCATTTACAACTCTTTCGATATACGGGAAAAGTGGTGAATAAGTCCTAAACTTTTTGGGGTAGTACCAATTTAGTCCTAATGTCACACCCCGAACCCCCATCGAGCTCGCGACATCCCCTGCTGTGGTCAAATAGTTGTGACGTCCCAGGAACGTCGCCGACCCAACCCAAACATCATAAGCACATGCGGAAGCGGACAAAACAACCCCGGACAAAAAGATGACGACAACGGGATAGAACAACAGAACAGACAAACAACAACATCTTCATATAGCACCAAATATACAAACATTATATTACAAACATAATTAGCAAACTAGCATTCGAAGTCACCGTCATAACAAAAGAACAGGGTCTGGTTAACTTAACTTCCCTATGGGTCAATCCGATTTACACAACCCCTAAAATACCCAAGGCAAAAACCTAAGGATCGCCCTCTTCCATTCTGCTTCTGAATCTCTGGCTTGAACCTTCGGAAACTCACCTGCAACTCCACTGGGCACCGAAGGTAGCTCCCCAGACTTCCAAAAAGAGGAGGCGAACTTCCCGGGTTTACGGCCGGGGGTCTGAAATTATGGATTATACAACTATGAGACGAATCTCAATAAGTGTACAACCCCAAACTCCACGTAGGCACTCACATATCGCCAGACGAAAACACGCATAACACACAATCTATCAACCAAACTAACAATCACACGCGACCCTACCTGGAATTTCTCATGCACGTCCCTGCACGTTAGTCATCCACACAGCCAGTATGTCACAGAAATACATCACAGCCGCGCACATGTCTCGATTATAGAGTAAAACCCACTTGGACACGTCCCATACCATGCCTAGCAGTTTTTACCCCATAATCGAACATCACACCACGCGATACAAACACACTCGCACACCAACTCACACCACACGTCACTTTCTTAATTTCACTCGTCCCACCAATTCTCGCTCATTCTCAACCTTTCCACCACTATCGCGCCCACGTAAAATGCATCAGACCAACGGTCTTCTGACCACATCAGGCATCGTCACCTCGTCGGGCCAGGCATCGTCACCTCGTCAGGGACAGTATCGTCCCGCGTAAACGAACACGCCTCAGGACGGAATTCTACACACACTTTCCTTCTACCGCGTCCGCGTAAAACGCATCAGGCCAACGGTCTTCTGACCACGTCAGGCATCGTCACCCTATCAGGCCGGGCAT
This sequence comes from Syzygium malaccense, assembly GCA_031216405.1. Classification (NCBI taxonomy): domain Eukaryota; kingdom Viridiplantae; phylum Streptophyta; class Magnoliopsida; order Myrtales; family Myrtaceae; genus Syzygium; species Syzygium malaccense. The sequence continues at coordinate 13,364,579 of CM062258.1, forward strand.
CGTCACCTCGTCAGGGACGGCATTGTCCCGCGTAAACGTACACGCCTCAGGACGGATCCTTTCCAACCAATCCTACACACCCAAACCTTCGTTCCACACTCTCCACACGTACCACGCCACCACACAAACACACTGCCAAACATACACACTTCACACACATTTCACATTTTCACATTCTCATCACACGAACACACCACCCAATCACACATTCTTGGCACGTGAACACATTGCGCAATCGCACTGCCACACCATCACACCTCACGGCCACATGCTCACGACACACAACCGCGCCACACGGCCACTCACACACAGAATACGGCCAATCCATACTCAGCCCACAGCACTTTCAAAACAGCCCACAGTCATTCAGAAATCAACCAACAACTACAACCACTTTACAAACACACCATCCACATACAAACACACATTCATGATCAATTCCCATCACAAGGGCAGCAACTATTCAACCTCGACACCCCCACCATTCCGCTCATAAAAACGAACATCCAAAGAATTGGGGTCAAATAGGGTAGTTTACACAGTGACCGAAATCCCATCAAAATAAATAGTAAACGAACTCCAAAAATTCTAAATTTTGGATATGTCATAAAAAACATCTTGATAAACATTTCTTATGAAGAACACGAAATCCGGTTCAATCTACAACCATGCATTTTTATCCCTCGAAATTAGATCAAAATCAGTTCTCTCTAACAGACTGTTTTGTCCTAAAAATACATTTATTTCAACACACAAATCACCTTGAAAATATTTGAAATTTTTATATTTCATAGTCACAAATGTCCCCAACAATTTTTGTGAAGGAAGTATTTTGAAAATGAGTCTGGAAAAATTTATAAAAATTCGAACGGACCCGGAGGTCGGGATGAACAGTGTTCCCGGCAGTTTCCATACGGTCTGAAAATGGGTTCTCGTATGATCCAAATGGTCTCTAAAAATTCCAAATTTAAAATATGTTATACTTCAAGGTGTTGGGAACAACTTTCATGAAGAAAACTTCTTCAAATTTGGCCCACAAAATTCGCTACAAAAATAGCAAACCGGATGAGTACAGTAGTTACATCCGAAAATCACACCAAATCTCACGAATTCAAACCGTAATCGTTCCATATCAAACCACAATCGATTCGCCACATCACAGCCATATCCAAACCTTCTAAACCTCACCTAATCAGTCCTGAATCAGTCCACAACAACCCGAATATCCAACCTCGTTCTACACTCCAAAACAGTCACAATAATCACCTAAACCGAGCTCTAAACTAGTCTAACAATACCCAAGGTTCTAGGTGTCGATTGGGGAAGTCACTTACTCTGAAAAGGCGGACAAACGGGCTGGACAAGGGGCTGGAACAGCCGGCCCAGCAGCTCCGGCGATGGCGAGCTCATGATCGGCAAAGAATCGGCAAAGAAGAGAAATTGTGGAGAGAGAGAGAGGAAGGGGAGTTCTGATTGGGGGAGTGGCCGAATGAGGAGGTGAAGGGAAGAGACAGAGTCAATATTGGTCAAAAAAGTGGGCTAGTGGGGGACACGTGCCGCCGATCCAAGAGATTTGACTAAAACGCCCTTAATCCAACGGTCTTGGTTGATCTTATCCAAATAATTGAGGGACATTTTGGTCTTTGGCCCCAATAATTGAGCTGAATTGTCCAAGTAATTATCCCCAAAATTTTTCCAAAATTCGGAACTAAAAATGGCCTAGGGGCAAAATGGTCATTTTTCTGGTCCCGGGGCGAAATTTCAATTTTTGTCCAAATCAACTCTAAATATGTGTGGCCAACATAATATGACGTCAGAATCGTGAAAATAGCTTCTTAAGCCCTCGAAAATCAATTGTAAAGTCCTGGAAATAAAATAATATTTTTTTTAGTAAGGAAAGGAAATAAAATAATATTATTTTTTACTTCCGAGCCAAAATTTCAATTTTTGACCGTAACGACTCTAAATGTGTGTGGCCACCCTAAAATGGCATCGGCCTCGAAAAAAAATCTCATACGGCCTTAGAATCAACATCGAGGTCTAGAGAGGCAAAATCGTAATTTTTTCGGTCCCGAACCGAAATCCATTTTTTTGCAGAAATGGGTGGCCCCAAGGTTGGCCAAGCCAAAAACGTCATCGGCCGCTCAAAATTGTCACTTTCAAAATTCTCGATTCCCGAGCCCGAATTCCAAGAAATGACTAGAATGGAACAATCGCGACTTTAGTTTATCTCTTGCTAACGGGTGGCTCTCTGGGATTACGTGCTCTCGACCCGTGATCGACACTAAGTCAAATCACGTTTAAGTTTGCTCGAACCAAGGCGACCTCGATTGTCATATAATTGCGAGGGTCTGTCGCTAGTTCCCTTCGGACACAATCAATCAAATAGATCGCTCTCTGTTGGCCCAAAACATTCCCTCGTCAATTCTTATGGTCGAAGGTCGAACCCAGGTCGAGTTCTTTGGTCGTGCGAACTCAATCCCGTAATGGCTTTACCTCTAAGGTTAGCATCCCGAGAATGCGCGGGTCCCGGGTGAGATCTCACTATAAGTGCATTAGCCAATTTCATTTCTTAAATCCCGGGAAAAGGATCGAAAATTCAGACTGTTATACCTAAACCTATTGATATAGTGCCAATTCAGTCCTTTTGCTCGGATTTTGCTGACGTGGATGTTGGTCGGCCGGCGACCGGTCACCGATGCTGACATGGACAAAATTTAATAATATTTTAATATTTTTTGAATTTTTTTTCTTTTTTTTTTCTTCTCCCTCTTCCTTCTGCCGCTCGCCGGAGCGACGAACGACTGGAGGCCAGAGGCCGACGAGGTCGAGCCTTGCCCAGCCATGACGGGGCTCGCCCGGCCCTCGCCATGGCCGAGCGAGGGTCGACCTCACCAGATCCGGCGAGGTTGGGCCTCGCCCAACAGCCAGCGAGGTTGGGCCTCACCTAGTAGTTGGCGAGGCTTGCTTGGCCGTCGCCAGAGGTCACAAGGTCTGGTGAGGGCTGGGCAAGCCTCACCGGCGGTTAGGTGAGGCCCGACCTCGCCGGATCTAGTGAGGTCGACCCTCGCCAGCCTAACGTGAGGCTCACCCTCGCCAGCGACAGTGAAGGTGAGCCTCACCATGGCTGGGCGAGGCTCGACCTTGCTGGATCTGGCAAGGTCCAGCCTCGCCCAGCCACCAACGTGGCTCACCTGAGGTTGACCTCACAGGCCTTTGGCCTCCAGCCGGTTGCCGCTCTAGCGAGCGGCTAAAGGAAGAGGGAGAAGGAAAAAACATTCAAAAAAAATTAAAATATTATTAAATTTTGTTCACGTCAGTGCCGGTGACCGGTCGACGGCCACGTCAGTAAAATCCGGTTAAAAGGACTAGATTGACACTATATTAAAAGGTTTATGACTCAATTGGCACCAAAAATAGGTTTAGAACTAAATTGGCACCACCCTAAAAGGTTTAGGACTAATTTAGCACTTTTCCCTTCGATATACTAAAGGAGACTGACTGACAAGAGATCGAATGCATTTCTACATCTAGAAAGCTTTAAAATTGTAAGCTTAATTTAAGAAATTGATAAATTAATAAAGTAGAAAATTTTATCCTCCTAAGTCTTAAACATAAACTCACCTCTTTTGTCAATTTTTTTTATATGAAGAAAGTTTAGGAGGAGGGTAGGTTACCTCATGCCATGGCTAGGGCATACCACGTGCCTAGAAGGACTTACAGTGAATTTACAGATCGCCTACCAAAGGGGATTGCTAGCAGTGGGATTCAAACCTGGACATACGTGGGGAGAGTTCGAACCTTACCAGTTAAGCCAACGCACTTTGGCACGTCTTCTGTCATTTATACTTCCAAAAAAGAAATTAGGTTTCTTCCTTCCATGGAAATGAACTGGACTAGACCTGGTTTCACATTAATCGGGTCTATCATAGTCCTTCATTATGATAGACTCATTTGGACTCATAAAAGTTGATGGCTGTGATTGCAACTATGGACCATAGTTCATGCCCCAGAAAGAGAGAGAGAGGCATAAAAGTAGAACAATTAATTATTCATGGGGAAAAGTGTCAAAAAAGTCTTAAACCTTTTTGCATTAATGCCAATTTAGTCCTAAATCTTTTTTTGGTGCCAATTCAGTCCTAAACCTTTTACATTGGTATCAATTTAGTCCTAAATCTTTTTTTTGTGCCAATTCAATCCTAAACCTTTTGTTTTTGTGCTAATTTAGTCCTTTTGATCAATTTTGACTGGAATTTGCTGACGTGGACGTCTGCCGGTTGGTCACCGGTGCTGACGTGGACAACTTTAATAATATTTTAAATTTTTTTCCTTTTTTTCTTTTTTTTCACTTTTTTTTTATCTCTCTCTCCTTCCTCTGACCGGTCGCCGGTCTGGCGACCGGCTAGAGGCCACTGGCGAGGGCCGCAACCTCGCTAGATTCGACGAGGTCGGGCCTGGCCCGACCATGGCGAGGCTCGCCCTTGCCACGGCCTTCGGCGAGGGCGAGCCTTACCATGGTCGAGTGAGACCTGACCTCTCCGGATCTAGCGAGGTCGAGCCTCAGCTGACCAAGGCGAGGCTCGCCCTCTTCGAAGGCCGCGGCGAGGGCGAGCCTCGCCATGGTCGGGCGAGGCCCGACCTCGCCCGATCTGGCGAGGCCCGACCTCGCCCGATCTGGCGAGGCCCGACCTCGCCGGATCTGGCGAGGTCGCTGGGTGAGGCTCGACCTCGCCAGATCCGGCGAGGTCGAGCCTCGCCAGATCCGACGAGGTTGGGCCTCGCCCGACCATGGCGAGGCTCGCCCTCACCAGTGGCTGGCGAGGTCGAGCTCGCCAGCCTCTGGCCTCTGGTCGGTCACCGGACCGGTGACTGGCCAGAGGAAGGAGGGAGAGACAAAAAAAAAAGTGAAAAAAAAAAGAAAAAAAGGAAAATAAAAATAAAAATTCAAGAAAAATATTAAAATATTATTAAAGTTGTCCACGTCGGCGCCAGTGACTGGCCGTCAGCCGGCAGGTGTCCACGTCGGCAAATTCTGATCAAAATTGACCAAAATGACTAAATTGACACAAAAACAAAAGGTTTAGGACTGAATTGGCACCAAAAAAGGATTTAGGACTGAATTGGTACCAATGCAAAAGGTTTAGGACTGAATTGGCATCAAAAAAAGGTTTAAGACTGAATTGGCACTAATGTAAAAGGTTTATGACTTTTTTGGCACTTTTTCCTGATTGCAACTATGGACCATAGTTCATGCCCCAGAGAGAGAGAGAAAGAGAGAGGCATAAAAGTAGAACAATTAATTATTCATGGGGCGAACAGAATGAAATGATCGATCGATCTCCATAAGAATATTAACAAATCAACCAGCGCTACACTGAAAGAAACATTCACAGCTGGTCGGGTGCGCGCATTTTCCCGTAGCAGGTTGTTCGTACATAGCCCTGCACTTGAGGTTGCAAAGGGTGTTGTTGCAAGAGGAATCCGGGAAGGTCAAGTGGCACAATTTTTCGGGGATCGGCCCTGCAGAAACCATCTGCTGATTGAGTTCAAAGCGAGGCCGAACAAGATGGCGGCGATGGCGATTGAGTTCTTCATTGTCGGGTGGCTTGAGTTTTTTCCTTGATGACTTAGACTGTATGGAAATCTAGATTGCTAAGTCGATTGAATATAAAGAGTAATTATAAGACATTTTGTTAATCGGTCGTGATATCATTTCCTGTGTAAATAGTGAGCAATCAGGTCCAATTAATTATAGTCAAACGAAACCAAATCATAGTAAAGACGTTGGTGGTAAGTGAATCTGATTTTCAATTTAACCCCTACAATGAAGCTTGCCATTTGTGGGAGATGTGTGTTTTCAGCAATGTAGTAACTATTGGCAAATGAAGGAAAAATAGAGAAAACGTTTAAAGATGCAAGTTCCTTTGGGAAAAAGAAGAAGAAGATATGATAGATACAAATTTGATTTTGAAAAGTAATATATATATATATATATATATATATATATATTTGATTACTTCATAATTATGTAGACTGTTTACATTCAATTTTATCCATTTTGTCATGGCATGTTTCTATATCACATCGTAATGAATGATATTGGCATATCACGAAATTTTGGCTAAAAGATGGATGCTGAAAATGAGTGATGGGTTTTTCTTTGTGAAGATGGGCCGCCCATGATGGGCTAACCCAGAACCCAGCCCATGAAAGAAAATAACCGCATTTGGCAGTTATTTCTTTCTGAACACAAAAAGCAATAGTGAGAAGGATGAAGATACGAAAAAAAAAAGTGGGTTGTTGCATTTTCTTCATCAGAAAACAAGTTCTCACTAAAGGACAAAGAAGAAGGGGCTTTATTCAACAATCTAAGGATTGTTCTCTCTCTCGAGGTTGTGATAAGTGCACTTAATCTGTGGCAAAAGAGGTATGTTCATTTCACGTAATATACTTCGAACGATCGGTGATTCAAGCGTAGAATGGGCACGTTTTTCCGCATTTTTCGTAATATGTTTAGGAATATGTTTCCATCATTGGTATCAGAGCTATTGTTCTTGTTTCCTGATCGTAGTACATGTGCATAACACGAATTGATGGCCGGAATTCGTGAAACGGCGCCGACGAACGCTCGGGTATGAAAACCGTCACCCGACCGTACTGTTCGGGATCGTTTCTCGAAATTCGGTGTGATAAATTTTATTTTTGAAGGCATAGGGTCGTAGTGCTCGTCGAGACGAGCAAAATGACGGGTGGCACGCCGCCGGGGGAGACCGCACGCGCCTCCACGCGCCGCCACAAGTGGCGGTCTCGCCGGCACGTGCGTAGCACGTGCGTGGCGGTTCCTCCCCGCGCGCGTGCACCGCACGCGCCATGAGGGCGTGTGCGGCGTGGCTGACGTCAGCGTGACGTCAGCCATGCGGTTACCCAACCGGGTTTTTCAGACCCGACCCGACCCGGATCCGACTTGACCCGATAGTCCACCCGACCCGTTGACTTGACCCGTTGACCATTGACCGGCGTTGACCACCGTTGACCGGCGTTGACCGGCGAAAAATTTTTTTTTTGTACCTTGGATTATGAGTAATCCTTTTATTTTTCTGCATTTGTTGCAGGAATAATGGTACGAAGATATCGAACCCCTATTATCCCTAGAACGGAGGCTCAAAAGAAGAAGCTTGAGAAACTAAGAATCAAGCTTGCTCTTTACCGGTGGGATGCTGATGATGACATGATGACACACATCATCAAGGTCAACCAAATAATACAATATATCATTTGGAACGGTTTCGTAATGCCAGAGTATGTGATGGTCGGAGCCCTCAAATGCACCATTCCTGATGAGTTGGGAAGAATGATTGATAGGGTTTGGGACACCTTAGAAGGTCCGAGCTATAAGATGATTGTGGAGCAATTCATGATAGAGTACATACGGGTCGAGGCAAGATGGACGTCAACCCTTGCATTGAATCGGTCTCGGCGCAATACGTTGCCCGAATCTAGGGTTTTTCCGGGTGCCTCCATTTGGATGCCGAAGAAAATAGAATTTCCTGAGGATTTTCATGAGTCATTTCCAGTGTATAGAAAGAGGATCACCACCTGATTCTGTTTATCTATTTTTCGTAAGCTCTTATGGATATGTTCACTATAGGTTGGTGTTAGATATCTTGGGTGGATAGTTCCTTTTATGTTGGTGTTTATGTTTATTTTCTTTGATGAATTCATTCCTTATGTACATAATGTTAAGTAAATGAATGTTGATGGATATTCATGTTGCGAATAGTTTACAGTACTATTCTGTTTTAATATTTACCTTATTAGTATCATATGGAGTTGAGTGAGAGTTCTAAAAGTTTTAGTAACTTTAAAGAACGTAATTTTACCTTAATGATTACATTAACGGTAATTTCACATTAGGATTTTTTATGATGATTGGGAACATAGTGAACTTTCGAATCTAAAGCCTATGTGAAATTATTCATTAATATAATCAGTTTATGTAAAATTAATGCATAAATAAGTGGCATTAACAATTCGTGCTTGTCTGTCTGATATGTTCAGATTCAATGGCTTTAGCATCAAAGAATATAGTTGCTGAACTGAACAGAGGAGAGAAGCTTAACGGTGATAATTATGAAATATGGCATATGAAAATCCAATATGTGCTGGAAGAGTAAGAGGCTCTTGAAGCTCTTAACCTGGTTATGGAAGAGCCTGAAGACGGAAACACTGCACAACATAAGAGAGATAAGGATGCATTTGCTGTATGGAAAAGGAAGAACTCCCTTGCTCGCATCACGTTGCTGAGTAGAATGGACAATGATGTCATACGAGAGTTTAGGCGTTTTGAAAATGCTAAGGAGATGTGGGGAGCATTGGCAGCAAGGTTTGGTCATACATCTGTAACCAAGCTTAGACAGCTCACTATAATATTTGACTCATACAAGAAGCCACATGGTCAGTCCATGAAACAACATTTAAGGAAGATGTCAAACATGATTAATGAGCTGAAGGATGCTGGCCATGTTCTGACTGATGAGCAGCAAGTGCAAGCAGTGATTCGTTCTTTACCTCAAAGTTGGGAGCATATGAAGTTGCACCTAACTCACAATGAGAACATCAAAACCTTTGAGGATGCAGTGCGCCACTTGGAGCTAGAGGAGGACCGCCTCCTGGCGGATAAGCCAATAATTGACATTTACTATGCAAGTTCTAGCTCACAAGGGCCTTCGAGCTCTAAGCACAAGCGTCCTGATTCGTTCAGAAGGTGGAGAGGTAAGAGAGCGAGTTCTTCGGGGAAGAAACCAAGAGATGAACAACACCAAAGAGGAAAGCGTCCTCATGAGAAGAAGATGTCGAGGGTGAAATGCTACAACTGTAGCAAGAAGGGCCACTTCGCTCGCGATTGCGGCGAGCCAAAGAAGGTAACCGCCCCTTGCATTCTTGAGAACTTTGTCTATGTGTCAAGTTCTGTATTTTTAGCTGAGTCTAATCCTTTGTGGACTGTAGATTCGGGAGCAACAGACCATGTAGCGAAGGATAGAGATGCCTTCGTGGAGTTCCGACGGGTTTCGACCGGAACAAAATGGATCTATGTAGGGAACAACTCCAAAGTTGAAGTTAAAGGAATTGGCACCTGCCAGTTAATTATGCGTGGTGGACGCACTTTATTCCTACATGATGTATTATATGCTCCGGAAATTCGTCGGAACTTAGTGTCTGTTTTAGTGTTGATTCAACTTGGTTTTAATTTGAACTTCCATAACAATGGCGTAGACTTGTATTTAGGTACGAGTTATTATGGTTGTGGTTATTTTCTAGATGGTTTTATTGTACTGGATGTTGATTCTGTAAATGTCAATGTTTGTTATTCCCACTTCACGTCTTCTACTTCGTGTGATAATGATGTGAACGTATGGCATGCTAGGCTTGGCCATATAGGCCAACAGCGAATGAATAGATTAGCCAAAGAAGGCTTAATGGGCAATATTGAAAAAGTCGATTTGCCCACTTGCGAGCACTGCCTAGCTGGGAAAACAACAAGGAAACCATTTGGAAAAGGAACAAGAGCTGAATTTCCTTTGCAGTTAATCCATTCTGACATTTGTGGTCCAATGAATGTGAGGGCTAGACATGGAGCTGTTTATTTTATCACATTTATTGATGATTATACTCGATACGGATATGTCTATTTGATTTCTCATAAATCTGAGGCTTTTAGTTGCTTCAAAATATTTATGAACCTGGTGGAAAATCAATTAGATAAGAAAATAAAAGCATTGAGATCCGATCGAGGTCGAGAATATCTATCTGATGAGTTCAGAAATTTATGTGATGAAAAGGGAATAGAAAGACAGTTGTCTATTCCCTATACTCCTCAACAAAATGGTGTTGCGGAAAGGAGAAACAGAACCCTACTAGAAATGGTTAGGTCCATGATGGCGCAGGCTAACTTACCAATCACCTTTTGGGGTGACGCTTTATTGACTGCTGCCTACATACTTAACCGTGTGCCTTCAAAATCAGTTATTTCCACTCCGTATGAGTTATGGACAAGTAGAAAACCTGATTTGAGTTTTCTAAAACCTTGGGGTTGTGCCGCTTATACACATGAATCTTCTCATTAGTATGGGAAATTAGGTCCTAGAGGTAAGAAGAGTATCTTCATAAGGTATTCAGAAACCTCCAAAGGATATGTATTTATAGGTGAGCAAGAAAGTGGGAGTATAACTGAATTTGAATCACGAGATGTCACATTCTTAGAGAATGAGTTTCCTAAGAAGGGCGAAATAGGTGAGAACTACTCTCTATTTGAAACCTTGGATCTTGATAGTGAAATCGATAAAGTTCGTCCAAGTGGAAGCAATGTGAGAAGTGAGGAATTGAATTCGACTCAATCTCAATTGCAACCTTTTGATGAGACGATTCCGTCATTATCTAATCCAAGTGGGAGCATAATGGAGAATGATATACCACGTGTACAATCTCCCATACGGCGAACAAGTCGCAAAAGTATTCCCCGACGATGTTTTGACATTGAAGGGGAAACTTTCATGATCGCTCCACAAGATGAAGACGAGCCAAGGAATGTAAATGAGGCTCAAAATTGCCCTAACAAAGAAAAATTGATGATTGCAATGGAAGAAGAAATGGAGTCAATGAAGTCAAACCATGTTTGGGAACTGGTTGATCTTCCAGAAGGACGCAAAGCTATTGGGAATAAATGGATTCTCAAAATAAAATGCAAATCCGATGGCTCAATAGAAAGATATAAGGCTCGCCTAGTAACGAAAGGGTATAATCAACAGGAAGGAATTGATTACGAAGAAACTTTCTCTCCTGTAGTGAGATTTACCTCAATTCGCCTTATTCTGGCAATAGTGACGAGCATGGATCTTGAATTACATCAAATGGATGTAAAGACTGCTTTTCTAAATGGAGAATTAGAAGAAGAAATTTACATGGAGCAGCCAGTTGGCTTCGTTGTGAAAGGCCAAGAACAAAAAGTATGTCGACTTCTAAGATCGATATATGGCCTTAAGCAGTCTTCGAGACAGTGGTATATACGTTTTCATAATGTCATAGTGGCGTTTGATTTTAAAATGATTGATGAAGATCATTGCGTGTATATCAAAAGATCCAAAGATCAATTTGTGATTTTATCATTATATGTTGATGATATACTGATTGCCGGAAGCAATATAGAGTTGGTTATCGTCCAATTTTGAGATGAAAGATATGGGTGAGGCTGCATATATTCTTGGAGTTAAGAGTTCAAGAGATCGTTCCAAGAGATTATTGTCTCTTTCGCAAGAGACTTATATAAATAAAGTTCTTGAACGATTTTGTATGCAAGACTGTAAATCCATGGATACTCCTATTGCAAAGGGTGAAGGATTGAGCCATAGGTTGTGTCCTAAGACTCCACGAGAGAAGGAACAAATGAAACGTGTTCCTTATGCTAGTGCTATTGGAAGTTTAATGTACGCCATGATGTGTACAAGACCTGACATATGTTTTGCAGTTGGGATGGTAAGTAGGTACCAATCCAATCCAGGTCAAGCACATTGGAAAGCCGTCAAAAGAATCATGAGGTATCTAAAGGGTACTGCTGATTATTTTCTGAGTTATCAAGGAAAGAATCTGTGACTTGAAGGCTACTCAGATGCTGACTAGGGAGGAGATTTAGATGAAAGGAAATCTACCTCTGGATTTGCATTCTTACTGAATAATGGCGCCATATCTTGGAGCAGTAAGAAACAAATATGTATAGCATTGTCCACGATGGAAGCTGAGTTCGTGGCGTTGTCAGGAGCAGTACAAGAAGGTGTTTGGCTTAAGAGATTTTTGGATCATTTAGGTGTTGCTAAGAATGCTGAAAACTCATTGTTAGTCAATAGTGATAGTCAAGCGGCGATAGCATACACCAAGGATCCGAAATATCATGGCAAGACCAAACATATAGATATCAAGTATAACTTTGTCAAGGATATGGTAGCACGAAAGGATGTGAACTTGCAGTACATATCTACGCATAGAATGATCGCAGATCCTATGACGAAGCCAATTCCAAGAGATGTTTTCTATGGTCATGTAAAATCTCTAGGACTGCGTAGAAAGTGATGTACTGAATATTGTTTTTTTCCCTTAGTGTTCACATTTAATGGAGTTGCTCTCTCATTATTAATGCCTATGAATTTATTTAATATTTATGCATCTTAATGCTTAGTGCATTATATCGAGAAAGTATGTCTGACAGATGAGATTAGCCCACTTACACGGATAGTCGCCTCTATTTACTGTGCGATAAATAGAGATGAGACAATTTTTTTTTAAGCTTATTATCTAGGTGATAATTGAGAGCTCAAGCTTAAATTACAAATGTCGCCTTAACTGAATATTAAGATGAGGATATAATATTTACTATGTCCGAAGGTAAAATAACCCACATATTTTACTTTATCTGTCAATGATGCTAGATGTGAGTTCTGATGGATTCTTTAGAGGAGTAGATACGTGAACTCGAGTTTAGACATTGGGTATGTCTGAATTATCATCTGTACGGTATTGAATGTAAAGGCATACGCTCCACGGGAAAGGAGTTAATACCGTAATACGTATTTCATACTACGTATGCATAAGATGACCGATAAGAGTGGCAAAAGTTTTTGATCTCAACTTCTTGCCGTGTGAGACTCTTGAGGATATGAGTTTCTCATTTAGTGCCCTCACAACTCTAACTTATTCTCAAAATTTCTATTCAGTGTTCGCTATCTTAGGATGTTGCCAATGGTCATGAATGATTCGATATAATGGGACATTTCTAGAAAAGCGAGCTGGACTGAAATAGAGAGATTTAAAGAAAGAGGAAGATCAATTTATCATGATGTCACATTTTATTTTTGTATTCACAGGTCAACCAATTATGATTTTAAGTAAATTATAGTTGTGAATACAATATACGAGATACTAAAAGAGATCAAGAGAGATATAAATGTGACTGATTGATCTAGGGTACTGCATACTATATCTACTCGGAAAACGTTGTACCCAATTTTGAGCTGCTATGTATTCCTAACGGATGCATTGCAACGAGCTCTCGTAGTATGCTGGTCGCACGGATTATTTGCTAGTATGAATGTTGCAAAGAAGAGAGAGTTAATGTTTAGCCCACCATGTGCGAGTGGGAGATGATGGGTTTTTCTTTGTGAAGATGGGCCGCCCATGATGGGCTAACCCAGAACCCAGCCCATGAAAGAAAATAACCGCATTTGGCAGTTATTTCTTTCTGAACACAAAAAGCAATAGTGAGAAGGATGAAGATACGAAAAAAAAAAGTGGGTTGTTGCATTTTCTTCATCAGAAAACAAGTTCTCACTAAAGGACAAAGAAGAAGGGGCTTTGTTCAACAATCTAAGGATTGTTCTCTCTCTCGAGGTTGTGATAAGTGCACTTAATCTGTGGCAAAAGAGGTATGTTCATTTCACGTAATATACTTCGAACGATCGGTGATTCAAGCGTAGAATGGGCACGTTTTTCCGCATTTTTCGTAATATGTTTAGGAATATGTTTCCATCAATGAGTACACAAAAAAATTCTATCCTCGTCGCAAGAATTGTTGTACAACTTATCAACACTGCGGTAGACAGGAAACAGCTCATAACAACAGCAGTCACATGTATTGTGCTCACGTTCGCAATAACTTTTAGTTGCAATCGCAATTTAAGGATCAAATCGCGGTAATAAATGGTGCATGAAAAGAAAAGGTGAACATGTTTTGCGCCGTGATAAGCTGTCAAATACTGATTTAGAGCAAACGATAAATAAAGAAATACGGATTAATGTGATGCACCATATGGATGTTTCGTTAAGACAAATGATGCGTTTAGTTGCTTAAGTATGTATCGGCAGCAAGCTACAAGCTAAATGGCCGATGCAATTGAAATGGAGTTGTGGATACGAAATGTGTTCACGGTTATACAGAAAAGGACATAAAGTATGGTTTTATCTTCGAAAATGCGCTGCAATTTGCTCACTTAATTTTCATGTTGTGGGGCTTCTTTGGCACTTGGGCAGAGGCAGCCTTCTGGCTTTGTTTTCTGATGTCTTGGGCACTTCTGTGGATTTTCCCAAGTGTTGTTTTTCGTGTAATCATGCATCTTGTACATTCCCCTACCGCAAATACAGAGTTCTCAAGTACTTGTAGTTTCCTTTACATGCTCAATTCATTCTTGGTCATTGAACCTCTTCGCACAAGAGGCTTTCAGAATGTGTTTAACACTCGAGAGCATTGTTAGAATTTAATTAGTGCCCGTCTCATGGTTTTCTGTGTATTTCTAACCCCGAGGATGTTGAAGTTCCACATGGCCATTGTGAAGCAAAGTGTTGAACTACTGCAACTCTTATGATCCTAACAGTACAAATTCCCAACTTGAATGTATTCCAAACCTGTTTTTCAGATTACGGTTTCCTTATACTTAATGTCCATAACTAATTTCTTACTGATGCTGGAGACACTAGATGATGACAATTCAAGTAATTTTAGCAAAGTTTCAGGCGTGAAGATATGAAAAGTAGATACTTCATCTTCTTCACTTTTTGTATCATATGGTTCGTGACTGAGGCACCAATTTGTGTGTTACTTTTGCAGTTATGGTTTGGAAGGATATTTTGTTTGGTACAGTCAACGGGAGATATTGATGTACTCGGGAATGAATATGTCTACCAATAAAATGTTCTAAGGTTGACGCAATTGATAATGACATGTGATACCATAACAGATGTTAGTCTTTTCAGCTATCTAGTATGGTATATCTGGAATAATGTCAAGGGATCCTATAAGACATTCTTAGAGCTTACATTAGTAATTTGAAATTGCATTATCACCACGCTTAACATAGACAGTTCATACATACAAAATCAGGTGGAAAACCTATTAAGATGTCCCTGTTGTAGTGAATGTTAAGTAAACATAGACAGTAGCTTCGATAGAGTATACGATTGTTTCCCAAGAGATATTAGTAATTTGAAATTGCATTATCACCCCGCTTAACATTATCCCCCGAGGACGTTCTTTCCACCCTCCACGACAGGGCCCATTCAAAAAGGGATCATATATTTTAGGCAGTGTTGGGCAGGATCGAAGTATAGTGATTGAACAAGTAGGTGTAAAACGGGGTCAAAGTTATGGACATGAAATAGAGAATAACAATAGCATGAAGATGAGTGAGTAAAGATGGCTATTGAGTATTGATCTACCTAATTTCTTAACAAAAGGCCAAATAGGTAACTTATTCAATTGACTTTAACTAGCATCCTTGGAATCCATCATCGAAAGGATGATAGGAGGGGTAATATATCATTTACGGTCAATCGGGCATAATTTAAATCCTTTATACTTTCAATTCCAAGCAACGCCATCTTTTGTATTCTGACCGTTCAACATCATCTGAATGCAGTCTTACATTCTTCTTGAATTACATCTTGTGAAATCTTCAAGGTGAAACATCGTAGGTCTCCCATAGCTCCAAATCCAAGAGATAAACATCTCGAAGATAGAGCTAGCACATTTGATCCTCGAGGTCATTGAGTTTAGGACAAATAGAATATTTCAAATAGGAATTACAAATTATGACACTAAACTTAGGCAACTTATGAAGATAACAAGTATATCGTTTGTAGTCAAATGATAAGCTTGTCATTTATGATATAACCATATTTACCAGTCTAATTGCACTTAAACACGCCAAGTTGAGCTACTTAACAGATCGTTCATGCTACAGCATGTTTCCAATAAGCTATTTATTTAAGTCTAAATGTTTAACATTTACATACGAAAATTTCTTTTTTTAATATAGTTAATATGCGCGTCAAAAAAACATTAGTCATGTTAGATTACTTTAATAAATTTAATATGAAAGTACCAATGTAGACTTGGAGAAATAAATAGTTAAGTTTACATTTATATACTTGTGTGCGCAAGTGGAGCGTGTGTATGGTTTGCAAGTAGCTAGTGTGTGTATGTTGTGGAAAATTATCCAAAAAGTCCTAAACATATTTCACATTTGCCAATTTAATCCTAAATATTTCAATTTTGCCAATTAAGTTCTAAATATTTTCGCTTTTTCCCAATTGAGTCAATCTAGTCAATTTTGATCAAAAATTGTTGACATGGACTCTAGCCATCCTAGTCAGCACGATTGGATTGATAAGGACAATTTTTAATAATATTTTAATATTTTTCTAATATTTTTTAAATTTTTAATTTTTTTCCTTTCTTTTTTTTTACTATTCTTTTTGTGTGGCTGGCAAACGGCCACCGGCCAAATGCCATGGCAAGGGCTAGCCTCACCAAATTTGGCTAGGCTGACCCTCGCCCAGGCTACGGCGGCCTCGCCCAGGCTACGGCGGCCTCGCCCGACATCAGGCAAGGAGTCCGGCAAGGTGAACAAGATCGCGATGGCCTAGACAAGGGTCAACCTCCCTAGATCTGATGAGGCTAGCCTTCGCCCACCTCGCTCAGAGTAGCATGGCCCAAGGTGATGCCTAGAGAGCAGCTGAGGGCTAGCCTCGCTAGATTTGGGGAGGCCGCCGTGGCTTGGGCGAGGGTTGGCCTCCCATAATCTGGCGAGACTAGCCCTCAACTGCCCTTGCCCTCGCTGGCCACTGGAAAAAAGAATAGGGAAAAAAAAGGAAAGGAAAAAAATCATAAAAATTAAAAATAAATTCAAATAAACATTAAAATATTATTAAACATTGTTCACGTCAACGTTGGCCTTGTCAAGTAGGATAGCCAGTGTCCATGTCAGCGATTTTCGGCCAAAATTGGCCGGAATGACTCAATTGGCAAAAAGTGAAAATGTTTAAGACTCAATAGATAAAATTAAAAAGTTCAAGACTAAATTAGCAAAAGTACAATAGATTTATGACTTATTGGACAATCACCCATCTTAACATTGACACAGTTCATACATATGCCTTTCAAGAGGCTATCTAGTATCATTTGTGGAACTATTTACTAAAATCATATAGAAGTGCAACCAAGTAAACACATATTGTGCCTTTGATAGCGTGTAAGATGGTTTCCTAGGAGATTGGAGGAAGTTGTCCCCAAAGGAAAGCCAAAATCAAGTTCAGTGCTCGCTCTACTTCATAGGTTGGAACAGTCTGTCCAACGCCCCTGATTGTAGTTAATGTCACACGTTTGCATCCAGCTACATATTCTCCCACCTACCAAATAATGCAAAGTAACATCATCAATTAAGAGAGCAAATATATCTCTTGTACGTGTCTTGCCATTAGAATTCCATGGACATTAAGCTGTTTCAACCAGAAGGCGCAAGGCATCTTATAGAAAATCTGGAAGATATCAATGGAACTCGCCCATTAATGTCGCCACTATAGTTATGGTTATGCAATTAGAAATGATGATTAATACTTGGTTCAGAGAGACTAGTATATTTCAGTTTGTTCCTCGTTATCGTTTCGATTCTTTTGTTTAGCCTAATTTCTTTCACGCTTTGGCATCAATTGGTATCAGAGCATAGGTTACCTGAATCAATGGTTGAACAGAATCGAGGTGGTCAAAGACAGCGTGCTCGTGGAGGCCGGGGGCGTGGAGTCGTTCCTAATACAGATGAACAGCCGCGTTTGAGAGACCTGCGAGATATAGAAATTCAGGAACAGAGAAGGCGAATCCAGGATTCGGAGCAACGTCTTACGGAGGCAAGGCTTGACGCTCAATCCAAAGAAGAAGCAGAATTTGAGGATCCATCCGATGATGAAGAGGAGGACGTAAACCCTTTCGGGGTTCTGAACTAGGGGCGAAATCGAGGAGTACGACTTAAAAATCAGCGCTCTTATCAAAATTTCAGGATGAAGATCGAGATTCCCGAGTTTAATGGTAAGGCTCATCCTGATGAGTATATTGATTGATTACATACAATAGAATGGATTTTTTTATCTTAAAGACCTAACTGAGAGGCAAAAAGTGAAGTTAGTAGCTATTAAGCTGCGAAAACATTCTTCGATTTGGTGGGAACACATCAAAAAGCAACGCGCTAGAGAAGAGAAGCCAAAGGTGGATCGTTGGGCGAAGATGAAAAAGTTATTGCAAAAAAGTTTTTTACCTACCCATTATATGCAAGGGGCGTTTATCGAGTATTGTAACACAAAGTAAGGTGATAAAACAGTTTGTTCCTCGTTATCGTTTCGATTTTTCTATTTAGCCTAATTTCTTTCGCGCTTTGGCATCAATTAAAAGAAAGAGCAGTAAGTCTAAGTGGTCTAGCAGCGATTTTAAGTGGTCAAGCAGCGATTCTAAGTGGTCAAGCAGCAATTCTTTAGCCCCGGCAGCAATTAAGGGTGTTGGTTCAAAATCGGCAAAAGGAGAGCAAGATAGTATTGGATCTAGCAGGAGAGGAGCTACATGCAAGCGATGTTTCAAGTGTCAAGGACTCGAGCATTTTGTTGCTGATTGTCCGAATTGACAGTTTGTGACACTTGTAGATAATCTAACTTTTGATGAAGACCTAACTTATGATGAATCTGATGGAAAGCAAGAAGATGCGGATCCATATCAGGAGGACATTGTCTATGCCGATTCTGGTGAGTCTTTAGTTGTGCGTCGGGTTTTAAATATTGCTAAGGTAGATGATGAATCGTGGCTCAGGCATAATATCTTTTATACTAAGTGCACTAGTGGGGGAAAGGTGTGTAGTATGATAATTGACGGGGGAAGTTGCGAGAATGTGATATCTATCACTATGGTAGAAAAGTTGGGATTGAAAATTGTCGAATATCCTCAACCATATAAACTGTCATGGTTTAGGAAGGGGAATGAGGTAAAAGTGAGCAAGAGGTGTTTCGTGTAGTTCTCGATTGGGAAGAAATATACTGATGAAGTGTGGGGTGACGTAGTTCCAATGGATGCTTATCATATTCTGTTAGGAAGATCTTGGCAGTTTGACAGGAAAACACAGCATGACGGATTCAAAACTACATACATCTTTAAGAAGGATGGTTGGACCATTACTCTGGGTCCTTTAGCTTTGAGAAAAGAAGGGAAAAGTAATCTACTTTCCAAATCAGAGTTCCAGGAGGAGGCAGTGAATATCCCAGAACTTTTTGCTGTTGTAGTCATGGACCAGAATCTTGATAGTTTAGAAATTTCAACTCAAGTTCTGCCTATACTTAAGGAGTTTGCTGATGTCGTACCAGAGGAATTGCCACCTAGATTGCCACCCATGAGGGACATTCAGCATTGTATAGATCTCATTCAAGGAGCTGCCATTCCTAATAAGGCATGTTACAGAATGAATCCTAAGGAGCATGAGGAGATGCAGAGGCAAGTGCAGGAGCTATTAGAAAAAGGGTGCAATTCGAGAGAGCATGAGCCATTGTGCAGTGCCAGCTTTGTTGGTTCCTAAGAAAGATAGATCATGGAGAATGTGCGTGGATAGCAGAGCTGTCAACAAGATCACGATCAGGTATCGCTTTCCTATCCCGAGATTTGATGATTTAATTGATCAACTGTATGGAGCGACTATCTTTTCGAAGATAGACTTGAGGAGTGGATATTATCAGATTAGGGTGCATCCTGGAGATGAGTGGAAGACCGCTTTTAAAACTCGAGATGGTCTATATGAGTAGATGGTGATGCCTTTCGGGTTATCTAACGCGTCGAGCACCTTTATGAGACTGATGAATCAGGTGTTTCGTCCTTTTATTGGCCAGTTTGTCGTCGTATATTTCGATAATATTTTGGTTTATAGTGCATTGACTGATCAACACTTGCAGCATTTGAGAAGGGTGTTCGAGACATTGAGGGAGTAGAAATTATATGCTAATATCAAGAAGTGTCACTTCCTGACTGATCGTGTGACCTTTTTGGGATATAGTAACCAAAGAGGGCATTCAGATGGACCCAGCTAAGGTTGAGGCTATTACAAATCGGGAGATTCTGAAAAATATTCATGAGGTACGTAGCTTTCATGGGCTTGCGTCTTTTTATCGGAGATTTGTTCGGGATTTCAATACTATTATTACACCTCTGATGGATTGTCTGAAAGGAAGTAAATTTGTGTGGACTAAGGAGGCAGAAGCTTCCTTTCAATTATTAAAGAAGAAGGTGATTGAAGCACCTGTTCTCGTGCTTCCTGACTTTAATGAGATTTTTTAGGTGCATTGTGATGCTTTAGGTGTTGGTATTGGGGGTGTCTCGAGTCAAAAATGTAAACATGTTGCATTCTTTAGTGAGAAGTTGTATGAGGCGAAAAGGAAGTATTCAACTTATGATAAAGAATTTTATGCTATTGTGAAGAGTTTGGAGCATTGGAGACACTATCTTATTTCGAAAGAGTTTATCTTATTTTCTGATCATGATACCTTGAAATACATCAATGGGCAGCACAAATTGAACGCAAGGCATGCGAAGTGGGTGGAGTTCCTTCAAGTTTTCAGTTTTTCCATCAAGCATAAAGCGGGAGTGCTAAATAGTGTGGCAGATGCATTGAGCAGAAAACACTCTTTGCTGTCTATAATGCAGATTAAAGTTCTAGGTTTTGATACTTTTAAAGATTTATATGTTGATGATCCTCATTTTGGGGATATCTAGAGGAAGAGCGAAACGGAGCCTTTTCAGTAATTTCATATTGTGAAGGGTTACCTATTTAAAGGTAACAGATTGTGCGTTCCTCAATGTTCTTTGAGGGAATCTATTATTATTGAGGGATATGCAGGCGGTTTAGCTAGGCCCTTTGGCGTGGATAAGATAAAGGCATTATTGAGTGAACATTTTTATTGACCTCGGATGGAGCGTGACGTGACGCGTTTTATAGAGAGGTGCAGGGTATGTTATGTGGCAAAGACCAAGAGTACTAATGTTGGACTGTATATGCCTCTACCTGTTCCAGTCGCACCATGGGAGGATGTCAGTCTTGACTTTGTCTTGGGTTTGCCAAGAACGCAGCGGAGTAAGGATTCAATAATGGTGGTTGTCGATAGGTTCTTGAAGATGGCCCACTTTGTCCCGTGTAGCAAGTCCTATGATGCTTCACAGATTACTCGATTGTGTCTGTAGGAGATTGTTAAGCTGTATGGAATTTCTAAGTCCATAACCTCATATCGTGATGTGAAGTTTGTGAGTCACTTCTAGCGCAGTTTTTGGAGGTACATGAGCACAAGTTTGAAGTTTAGTTCCTCTCATCATCCTTAGACTGATGGTCGGACAGAAGTTGTCAATCGAAGCTTAAGGAATTTGCTGCAGAGTTTGATTGGAGATAATCCGCGACAGTGGGACTTAGCATTGCCTCAGGCAGAATTTGCATATAACAGATCTGAGAATCGAACTACATGCAAGATTCATTTTGAGGTGGTTTATTACTCCATTGGATCTCACACCGATACCAGTTCTCAAGCAACTTAGTTCGGAAGCTGAAGAACATACAAAGCATATCAAAGAGCTGCATTCCCAGGTCCATAATCAGATCAACAGGCAGAACATGAAGTATATGCAGCGCGTGGATATATGCAGGAAAAGAGTCGTCTTCAAGAAAGGCAATTTAGTTTGGATTCACTTTAGGAAAGAACGATTTCCAGTGAGTAGGTTTGGTAAGCTTCAACCTAGAGTTGATGGACCCTTCAGAGTTTTGGAGCGAATTAGTGACAATGCTTATAAGATCGATTTGTTGGGTAAGTATAATGTATCCGAGACTTTTAATGTAGCAGATTTGTCACCTTACTACGCTGAAGAGGAAGAAGATCCTGAAGTGATTGACGACAATGAAGACGAAGCAGATTTGAGTAAGAATCTTTCTCTAGTAGAGGAGGATGATGTACCTAGGGGACCGGCGGATCTGTTATGCAACTAGATGAACCGACGGGCTCGAAGTCAACGATCTCGGATTGAGCTCAAATTTGGTCGGCTGAAGCGAAATAGCGTGCTGATCAATACACATACCGTTGGCTATGATTAACGATGGATTTTCGTAATTCGGAGTCGTTTAGATGGGTTTTTCTATTATTTTAGTATTTTTTATGAGTTAATTTAGTAAAGGGCAGTTTCGTAATTTTGTGTTTTGATGTTTATTAATCCTAGTAGGGTTAGGTTTGGGGATATATAAACTTGTTTTACGGTTTCGTTTGAGCAGACTTTGGATAATTTGATTGTTAATCGATTGAGAGAACAATTTGTTCCTCGTTATCGTTTCGATTCTTCTCTTTAGCCTAATTTCTTTCACGCTTCAGCATTAAATTTTTCTCTTGAAGTCAATGATTTTGATGTCGCTTCTTTGTTACCTTTACTGAATTTCATCCTGATGATTCTAAATTATTGGTATCACAAAATAATTGGGTCTTTAGCGGTATTTAACCTATATACCTGTATATCGATGCCACTTGCTTTGAGCTTTTGGATTGTTGGTAGAATGGTTGTCGGACTGTCCGTCCAAGCAAAGTCACTGTAGGCACACAAAAGGTTATAAGTATAAACTTTGAAATATAGACATGGGAAACCACACTTCATGCGGTCATGAAACATTGAAAATTTTCGATCTCAATTTTCTTGGGCTAGATAGGGAGGACACAATCCCACACTTCATGTGGTTATGATGTTATGAATTTGAAATTCACAATTTATTCTCAGTCTCTCGTGCAAGAGGACCATTGTGTAGGTTTTGCATAAAGAACTACCTGAACCTTCGGACGATTCAGATATGAGTCAAATTCGTGAACCCACGAATGGAGAACGTGAATGGCATAAGTGAGCGGATGACTAGTTCTCTAATATTTTCCAAGAGATCAAATGTATTACTAGCTATTTCAGTTGGCTTTTACATGGTATTTTCACATACATCATTGAAATGATGATAGGAGGGATAACTTATCGTTAGTTTTCCATCTTGAGCAATGCGATTCATGGATGATTTGAAACGCAAAAATCTATATTGTCTATGTAAACCAGGCCGTATTCAACTTGATTTCAGATATTCTGCTTGTTCAA
Source organism: Syzygium malaccense (assembly GCA_031216405.1). Lineage (NCBI taxonomy): Eukaryota > Viridiplantae > Streptophyta > Magnoliopsida > Myrtales > Myrtaceae > Syzygium > Syzygium malaccense. The sequence continues at coordinate 13,387,575 of CM062258.1, forward strand.
ATTCCTCTGATCTAATCTAAAATTTCTCCCCCGTCATGTGTTTTTATCTTGTTTTGCATCCCATGAAAGCTTGGAAGTGATCACTTACAGAACCGGATGAGCTGGATTTAAGTCCTAATGGATTGCAGAGTGGGGCATAAATTTTGTAGATATCTACATCACCGGGCTCTTGATCACCTCAATTTTTATATTCATCAAAAGATTGAAAAATTCCGGAAAACAAAATCACAATTCTTCATTATTCTCACGTGTCTAAACACATTAATTTGTCACGTTAAATTAGTTTAAAAAATTTTAATATGAAAAACTGTATTCGGGCATGGAGGAATAAATAGTTAAGTTCACACTTATATAGTCGTGTGTGCAGGTGGAGCATGTGTATGGCTTGCAGTGGCTAATGTGTGTTGTGTGAAAAATGTGCGCACGTCATGCATGACGTGCATGTCACGTGACGTGCCCATGCACCTAATTCATATATTATTTTCGAAGTTAAGAAGCATGCATATCTCATTAAGAATATGAAATTTTTGTAATTCTTTTCCATCATCATTTCTAGTAATAAAAACTTAACATAGTTTTCATTTTTCCATAAGCAAGCACGGAGAGTAAAATGGTTGTAATCAATGACATAAGTGATCTTCTTCAAGTTTTAATGAGGCTAGATCAACACAGGCAAAAATCTTGTTTATAAAATTAAAACTCTTTTCTGGACAGTTCGCGAGGAATTAGGTGATCAATCAATCGAAAATGATCAATGACTTCTTCACTACACAAAACCAGAGACCTAGTTCAACGTTCCATATATTACTAATCCTCCTACCGTCAAGATTTATAAGGACATATATACATTGTTCTAGCATGGAGTTGTAACATGTACCTCAAAGATAGTTCCACTAGTTATTGTCAAGTTCTATATATATATATATGATGGAGAGCAAGTTGAGAAGATGGACGTGTTAATTACCTCCATTAAACCCCAGCACCAGAGACTTGGTGGAAGAATTTCGAGGAGACTCCACGAAATAATAGAACAGTGTGCTTCCGGCCTTCGGATCGACAGTGACATATCTGACATACTAATCAAAATCAACTCCGTTTGGTTGTCCGGGCAAATTGGTGATCTTTTCTGCTTCCATCAGTCCTTCCTATGGTTCGACATAAACTCGCGAAGCCTTCTCAAAGTTCCATGGCTCCGAATCAGGAGGGTTCAGGGATGTCCGGGAGTCGATCAACTTTTAAGGTTGTCTATTTGGTTGGCTTTGCAAGAGATTGGAAGAGCCAGTTGGCAGAGAGCGAAGAGCACAAGCAACTTTGTGAAGGCTAAGAGCGTCATATTCTCGGAAGCTGATCAGCAAGAACAGAAAAGAAGAAGCCCTAATTAAGTGCATCTATAACATTTAGCAATATTATTGTGATAAAAATATTACTCTTCTGATTCTCGTATTTCGCTTGTATGGTATTTTTAAATGCATGTGATTTCTTCATGGTTTTCTCCATTATTCTCTCAACGGGAGAATTTTTGTAGATATCTAGATCACCAGGCTCTTTGTCACCTCAATCTTTATATTAAGCAAGCGATTGACAACTTCCGATAAACAAAATCACAATTCTTTAGTATTTTTGCATGTCTAAATACATTTGTCACGTTAGATTAGTTATGAAACTATATCCAGATAGGGAGAAATGAATAGTTAAGTTCACATTTATATACTTGTGTAGGCAGCTGGAGCATGTGGCAAGTGGCTAGTGCGTGCAAGTTTTGTGAAAAGCATGCACACGTCGTGCATGTCACGTGTGCACATCGTGCATTCCACGTGACGTGTGCGTAAATTTATTCATATAAGACATTTAAATGGAGAAAGACTACTAAATTCATAATTACCTTAGAAATTATAATTCAAATTGATGCAATTAGAAATGGCATATTCCATATCTAGTAAATTCATTTAATAATATCAAATAGTTGGTGAGGTACAAATTATCTATTTGTTACTTTTGCAATTTCGTGATTTGGGAGAATGTTTTCAAGAGCAGTCATTATTGAGAATGACTCATACGTATATCTCAATGTCTTCTCAACTAAGTGGTATTGTATGTCTGAAATGATTTCATGGGAGACTAAAAGACATTCTTAGAGCATATATCATCCTCTAAAATTACATCAATTGCCCATCTTAACATTGATAAAGTTCATACAAATGCCTTCCAAGAGGCTATCTAGAGTCATGTATGGAATTATTCATGCTATTCATACTGAAGTGCAACCAAGTAATCACATATTGTGGCCTTGATAGAGTGTAAGATGGTTTCTTAGGAAACTGGAGGAAGTTGTCCCTGAAGGAAAGCCGAAATGAAGGTCAGTGCTCGCTCTGGTTCGTAGCTTGGAACTGTGTGTCCCGCACCTCGGATTGTAGTTAATGTCACCCCTTTATATCCAACTACATATCCTCCGACCTGCCAAAGAAGGAAAATTAACGAAGATAAATATGCATCAACAATTAGAGAGCACAAATTTCTCTTGTATGTGTCTTACCTCGCCATTGGTATACCATGGACGCCAAGCTGTTTCAACTGGAAGGTTTAAGGCATTCAGAGAGTATCTAGATGATGTCACTGGAACTCGCCCATCAATGTCGCCACTGTGGTTGTGGTTATGCAATTAGATATGATGCTTATTACTTCGTTAAGAAAGACTAGTACTGTCTATCTTGAAGTGAATGAATTTGACGTGGCTTCTTTGTAAAATTTACCGACTGTCATCTTGATGACCATTAAACTACAAGTATAATGAAACCATTTGGGTTTTTGGTGGTATTTACCTATATACCCATATATCAATTCTGCTTGCTATGAGTTGTTGGATTGTTGGTAGAATGGTTGCCGGGCTGTCTGTCCAAGGAAAGTCACTGGAGACATGCAAAAATGAATAAGAACACATATTGAAATTATGGACATGGGAAACCTTGCATGTTAATGCAGGTAATAAATTTTCGATCTCAATTTTCATCAGCTTTGCAAGGGTGATATCATCCACACTTCATGTGGTTATGATGTAATGAATTTGAAATTCGCAATCTCAAGCTTACCTGCAAAAGGACCATTGTGTAGGTTTTGCATGAAGAGCCAATTGAACTTCCGGACGATTTAGATACGAGTCGACATAATTATCAGAACAAGGGTCAAAGTCATGAACCTGCAATAGAGAACACGAAACGCATAAGTGAGCAGATGACTGGTTCTCTAATATTTTCCAAATGATCAAATGTATTACTTACTATTTCAATTGGCTTTTACCGAGTATTGTCACGTACATCATTGAAATGATGACGGGATAACTTATCACTAGTTTTCGATTTTAGCAATACGATTCACGCATGAATTAGAATGCAAAAAATCTGTTTCTTTAAATAACCAGGCCTTTGACTTGTTAAAAAATATTCTTATTGTTCAAATTCATCCGATCTAGTCTAAAATTTCTCTCGCCATATGTTTTTATCTTGTGTAGCATTCAATGAAAGCTTGGGAGGGATCACTTACAGAATCGGATGACCTAGATTTAGGTCCCGTTGGGTTGCAGAATGGGGCATAAATGTTGTAGATATCTAGATCACCATGCTCATGATGACCTCTATTTTGATATTCCTCACAGGCGATTGAAAATTTCCCGGCAACAAAATCACAATTCTTCATTATTCCCGCGTGTGTTTCATCTGAGTTCAAGGCATGTGTCCAGAAATACTCATACATTCCCTTCAGGCACGTATTGTCGTCTACCCATGCATTTCCGATCTGCAATAACCATTAAATATATACACACACTTAGATGACATACTATACTTTCTTTTGAATTGACAGAGGCCAAGTAATGATTTTATTGAACATACTGCGATGCCTTTAAGGTTGATGCGCATTTGATTCGGACTCTTATTCCTTGCGACAATTGTATAAGCAAGTTGAGGCACGTAGTGGCCCGCATAGCTCTCCCCAGTAATGTAGAAATCCCGGGTTTTGTACTGGGGGAACCTCTCAAGCCAATTCACAAGGAACGTATAGGAGTCGTCTGCAGTGCTATTGTCCCCTGTTTTTGCATAGTCGGAGGACGTGTTTGAATACGAAAACCCAACTCCGGCGGGGGACTCCAAGAAGATCACATTTGCCACTGCACATTTCGTAAGGTACCGGGTTAGGGATTGCGATACTTGACTGTACATCCCTCTCATTGCCAAAAGAGCAAGTGTGAAGAGATTGGTCATATATCTTATTACAGTAACCTCCATAGGTTTCGGAATGGAGTTACAAATTACCATTGCTCCAGGCATAGTCGTTTCGGTAAAGAGTCTTCCCGTTTCTGTGGACTCTGAAAGGTCCTAGTTCTTCCATAGCTCCATAGCCGAGGGATGAGCATCCGGGACCTGCGCAGGACGCGCCTATCAAAATCTGATCCTTCATATGTCCTAATTTGGTTTCTACACTTATAATGACTAAGGATGACGCAATGACCATATCTCAGGAACGATTTATCAGGAAGATTCATCCCGTTACCGACATGACAGAGACGACCAATAAAAAAATATTGTGACTTAGTATTGTCTTTATGCCTTAGTTTATGCCTGAATAGCTGTGACGAAAGCAAATAAGTGGGGCTTCTGAAAGGAAAGAGCACTAGGACTTTGTTGGTGACAAGTAAAAGTGGACCAATATAGGCTTGTACTCCTGGTTGGCTGGTCATGGTAATTTCAGGTATACACTTCTGTGCATCAGACTTTTTATAATCTTGGCAGTTCATCATTGGGAGTGGCATGAGTTTGAGTGGGAAACGTCTCCTGTGGGGACAATGTGCGCGTCCACTGAGGTTGCCGGAGCACTACACTGACTTATACTTACGCTGAATGAAGATGTGGTTGGTTTTTGCTTGCCAAATTGAGTGGGGAAACCTGGGACATACATTATGCGCGCATGTAGTGCTTCCTCCACCGGAATTGTGCTTTCATGAGTTGTGGCAGGAGATGGATCCGAGCGTTTGGTGATTACAGAAAAGAAACAATGTGTTTGGACTGGAGGGTGCGTATCTCATTAAGAATATGAAAATCTTGTAAAATACTGTTTTATTTCATCATTTTCTAGTAAGGAAAACTGAACACAGCTTTCTTTTGCAATAAATGACAAACGAAAAATAAAAAAACTGCACCTTTTGTCTTGTACCAAACCCACCCTTCGTTTTTTCCCTAAGCAAGCGCGGAGAGTGAAACGGTGGGAATCATTGATGGTAATGATCTTCAAGTCTTAAGGAGGATAAATCAATCGACAATCATTGTCACTGACAAGTAAAGATGCTCGATGACTACTTCACTACACAATACCAGGGACTTAGTTTAAAGGATATATATATATATATATATATATATATATATATATATGTATGTATGTATATGTTACTAATCCTCCTAGAATCAAGATTAATATGGACATATCTACAGTGTTCTAGTTTGGAGGAGTAACATGAAACTCAAAGATAGTTTTATGTATGTATGATCAAGATAGTTTTATGTAAGTATGATCAAGACAAGTCCTGAGAGTTGAGAAGATGCACATGTTAATTACCTCCATTGAGCCACAGCACCAGAGGCTTGGTGGAAGAATTCCGAGGAGACTCCACGAAATAATAGAACAGTGCCCTTCCGGCCTTTGGGTCGACCGTGACGTACCCCGAGTACTGATCAAAATCCACTCCGTCCGGTTGTCCAGGCAAAGCAGTGATCTTGTCCGCTTCCATCAGTCCTTCCTGAGGTCCAACGTAAACACACGAAGCCGTCTCCAAGTTCCATGGTTTGGAATTAGGAGGGTTGTGGGATTTTCGGGATTCAATCAGCTTTTTGAGGTTGTCTAATTGGTTGGCTCTGCAGGAGATTGGAAGAGCCAGTTGGTAGAGAGTGAAGAGCACAAGCAACTTTGTGAAGGCTAAGAGTGTCATCTTCTTGGAAGCTGATCAGCAAGAATTGAACAAGAAGAAGCACCAATGAAGCTCTGATGTTAGAGTTCAAAATACATAAGCTGCAGTGAATTCTGATGAAGTTTGTGAGTACACTGCATTAGGCCGGAAGCACCTAGCAGCAAGTGCGTTTATATATGTCAAGGGTATGGATTTAACAAACATGAATTAATGGGCACGACAAGATGTTAACTATTGGTTTCCAGCATTAATCAAATCAAGATTTTGGTTTGGTCTTAGTTGGTTTCTAGTGTTCTTGATTTTGTCCGAAGCATCATTTGATTAGGCCAGCTGTCGTCATTAATTAATGATATAATCTCGGGCCATCAGGGGCATGAAGATGCAAAAAGTATAGAATTGAACATAAAAATTTTCCTCATCAAAGCTCCAAAATAGGTGTCCTAATAAGGCGCTTTATGGTTCGTTGCATTAGGATAAACTATTGGATTAAGGATTGCTTGCGGTTGGCAACGGACACTCCGTGTCTTGCTTTTGACTACTCATCTGGATTGACCAATGACCACAAGAAGAGAATTTTGCTAACGAGTATCCTGGAATTGAGAATTGTCAATGGGCCAGGTTTGTATAGGACCAAACCCGACATGGAACAAGTCCAGTTAAGTCAAGTTTCGAACCAACCCGAAACATGATCCTTGATGAACCGACCCGAAATGATAGGCTCGGTTTGGTTCGAATATTCGGGCCTAACAGAGCTCCCTTTCAACAACCAAGAAAAAATAAATCAATTTTTAATTATTTAATTTTGTAATATTTATATATTCTTTCAATTTGTAAATATATTTTTTTATGAATTATGCTTAACACGTTTCTAACTCATTACCAAGATCTGGAAAGTTCACAGATAAAAGTCACATGTTTAAAATATTTTACAATCCCCGTGCTAGTCTTGCCTTTGATTGTCAAGAGATGTAATATTTGCTAACGTGGATTAAAAAAAAAGATCATAGTACAGAATCAATTTTTCCAGAAATGTCACTATCAAATTTTGCATACTTCTTTGATAATCTTATTTGTCATTGTATTCCGTATACTGGCAGAAAGCTCCCACAATGCACGAGAATTTACGAATTTTTTATTTTTTTACTTTAAATATATTAAACTACATAATTATAACTTTTGTGCCCCATATTCCTTTCGTTCAAACAATGTCAAAATTTTTTAACTTAACTCTTTTCTCATGCTCAAGCCAACTATTTTTGTAATGCAAATTTTGCCTTTTTGTACATATTTACATTGTACACAAACCTTAAGTCCACACAAAATCAAACTGTATAGTCATGATATTTTCTAATTATACATTATATCTTCATTTTGAGGTGATGAAAGGATAATTATAGAGTATTCTTATGTCACGCCCCGAACCCCCGTCGAGCCTGCAACATCCCGCCTCCGGTCGAACAGTTGCGACGTCTCAGGTTATCGCCGACCTCAACGAAACATCAGAGATTTAATCGCGCAAACGGAAACCATAAAACACCCGGACAAACTTAAACCGGGGAGAATTAAGAAAATATATATTTCCATTTCTTGTTCAACTTGTTCCACCATATATACAATAAAACAAACCTTTGTCTACCAGTACACACTTTACTGAAACTACCAAAATAAAAAACGAGTCGATGACCTGACGTTCAACCCCAAATATGGTTCTCATCCAAGGCAAGCTTTCCCACTTCTACAAATACGGTCGTCGTGTGTTTTATCTAGGTCATCCCGTCACCCATCGGAAACTCAGCTACCTCATACTCCGTATGCACTGGTATTCCAAAACGTACTGGTGGCGGTGGTCGAGGGTTCATCGTTCAGGTCGAGGTTTTGAAAATTGTTGGTTTCCACAATCATGAGATTATATCTCAGCAAGTACACTCCTAAAACCCAACCTAGGCTATCACGTACCTCCAAACAATTACAAAGCACATTCACAGGTGCCAAATCTTCAAACAATCAGGTACACTGCGACCACTAGTCACTTTCCACATCACTCGCTAGTGACCCGCATTGAAGTACACGCCTCAGGCACACTGCGATTATTCACCACGTCCGGCCCGTGTACCCATTCACGCCTCAAGCCCCAATTGCGACCTTAGCATCACACGCCCCAGGCCCGATCCCAACTCAGCTCGCGCCAAATGCGATAGGCCTACATGATTGGAACCCGAGCTTATAATGCCTCGGTCCAATCCCGGTCTCACCCGAGCTGATCGTGCCTTGGACCGATTCTCATTCTTGCTTTTTCAAGCCTTAGCCTGTGCCAAATGCAATAGACCTACGTGATCGCGGCTCGAGTTTATGATACTCGGCCCGATCCCAAACTCGCACTTTCGCACTTTCGCACTTTCACACACTTTCCCACCATCACTTGCCACACTACAATTTCCTTCTCACTCATGCCCACGCTCCGCCTGCATTTATCACACACAACTGGCCCTTCACACGTGGCCTGCACACGCATTATTTTACACGTAACTCATGCACATTCAGCATAGGACATGGCAATACCAATAATTAATTTAATCTAACTCACGTGTGCACCCAACAAGCATATACAGTCACCCAATTGCACAACAACATACTCAATTTAATCACCATAATTTATTTATAATTTAGATATACATCCAACACGTAAATTCTCATTTTTCTCCCACCAAACGGCGTCGGATTAATTCCGATCCTTCACGGAACTTTCTCGCCATAAAATACCGGTTCTAAAAACCCAACTTGCGTCCCGAACAAATCATCACAGCCCCGTGAACAGTAATTCGCAGCTTGTGAACAGTAAATCATAACTTGTAATTCACCTCAAATTGTCCTCCAAAAATTCCAAAAATAATCCTCAAGACCCACCACAACATTTCCGATCTAAAACCCCAACATTTCTCACTCGAATAATTCCGATTTCACCCCAAAATCAAACTATCCATCGATACCCAATATCCTAAATCGGGATTAGAGTATGACTTACAAAGTTCTAGACTTAATCAGCTAGAACGGGGAGCAGCGGCACATAAACGGACACGGCGGGGATGGCGGCGAAGCTCGGCAACGGCGATCGGCTTGCGGCGGCGGTCCGGCCTCTTGATTTGGGGCTCACAACCACTTGAAAGAGAGAGGGAAGGAGAGAGAAACGGTGGTTGGTGGTGGTGGTTTGGGGCTGGTACGGCGGCTAGAGGGCAGTCCGGCGTGGCGTTGGCGAGCGGCAGCGCCGACGTGGCTTCACGGTGGAAGAGGAAGAAGTTCACGGCAAAGAAAAAAAAGGGGGAGGGGCTGATCGTGAAGATGAAGGAGAGAAGGGGGAGGAAGACCACATTCTTGACTCAAATAATATATTTTGACCAATTGCGAAAATGACCAAAACGCCCTTTACTCATATTTTTAATCCGACGGTCCCGATTCGATCTTATCTTGATCCAACGGCCGAGATCGATTCTTGCACAAAAATATCCAAGGGTATACTTGTAATTTCCCAAAAATCCAAGGGTAAAATTGTGCAATCAAAATTTTAGGGCAAAATTACCAAAATGCCCTTTACCTTAAAACATACCCTTTAATAAATCCTAGGGGTATTTTGGTCACTTTCTCCGTTTCTTGTCCAAATCGAATTTTTCCGAAGGAATTAAGCGCACCAAAAATGCACACGTGTCACGTGCAACGTCGTCCTAACGTTCTGTCGTGACTTCCTAATTTTCCGGTGTCCAATTTGAGCAAAATTTCAATAATTAAATTTTATTAAACGCAACTCGAGCGTTTCTCGAGCTAACGGGTGCCTTGCTAGGGAAATTCGCAGAATCGACTCATGATTGATGTTGTATTGAGTCACGTGCAAGTTCGTTCGGTACGTGACGACCTCGGTTGTCATTAAAATTGCGAAGATCAATCACTTGATCCGAGAGGTACGAGCGTTCGGTATAATTTCAGAATCATTCGTCAAGTCGTTTCGTGGTCCAACAGAATCACCCGCGATCCACTACTAGGACAGTGGCGAACTGACCCCTAACTATCCTTGGATCGGCCAACAGTGGCTCAAAATATCACTTCCGCGATTTAATGGTCGAAATCCATTCACGATCGAATTTCCTTTAGTAGCGTGAATTTAATTCCCCTATTAGTCTTTCCCTAATTGTTAGCATTCTCAGGAATGATCAGTTCCGATCGAGAATTTACAGTGAGCACATTTCATAAAACTCAGTTATTCAATAAATTTCAATTGGTGGAATTTCTGAATGTCACATCTTATTTATCATTTTTTAATGACTACTTAATGTATACGTTAGTTATTCAAGGGCCAAGGCATCACACAGCAAGTCTGTTTATCGATTTAAGTCCATCTATAACATTTGGCAATGCTATTGAAAACTAAAAAAAACTGTTACTCTTCTTATTCTTGTATTTCACTTGTACTGTATTTTAAATTAGAGATGAGCAAAAGGAACTACTTGAAACGGAATCGTCAAGATCAGACCAGACCGGTCAGTTCTGGACAGTTCCCAAGAGCACCGTGAGGTTCCAGTTCCATAAAATTGGAACCAGTGAACTTTGGTTCGGTTCCCTATGTGGAATTGCCCACTTGAACCACCTAGACAGAACCAATTTTTTTATTATTTAAAATTTGAAAAAAAATCAAAATACAGCAGTAATTGCTCATACTAACCAAATTTTGCTACAAATTGGAAAAATCTCTATGAAACCTATAATGTTATACGTAACTCACTGATCGTAGAAACGCCTTGATTATCAAGAACATCTTCAATTTCATCGTGAATATTAAGGACAAATAAAAAAAATAAGAAAATGCCACCGATTCCATTGGTCCACCCAGAAACCGGACCAGACCGATCTGTCCAATTCCAGGGGGCACCGGTCCAATTTCCGATTCCAAAAACTGGAAAGTCACTCCGTTCCAGTTCTTGATTTCTGGGTAGTAATCGAATTGCCCAGGAACCGATCACTCCTATTTTAAATACATGTAGTTCCATTATATCCCACATGAATAATTTTCTCGTGTGCTTTTTAGGGCTGGCGGAGCTGCAGCCGTTCTTTCATTGACTAATTCGATGCCCAAGTGGAAAAAGAAGTTGCTCTGTGACCGGTTATCAAAAACCCGCTGGCTATTCTTGATGGATTTTCGCTATTATTCTTTCAAGAGAGAATTCTAAAAAATTAGATTTTTCTTTTGTGTTGATAAATCCCAGTAAGTGTTGTTAAGTGTGAAAATTGTTTATAGAAAAAAAGCGATGATTTTTGTAACTTGTTGGCAACTTATCAATTCATGAAATCATCAATTTTTTAATAGTTTGCAAATTTCAATTTATATTAAACTATTAATTTTTATTTGCATAACTTACTAATACTTCAAATTTACTAACTCTTATATGAAATTATTAACTTAAATTAGAGTGAATTAACAACTTTTGTCAAATAAAATTATCAAGTAGTTTTAAGTTACCATTTCTCATTTAAGTTACTTACCGATGTTTAATTATTTTTAAATTTTCCAACTTCTTTATTAAGTTATCAATTTTTATTTATCTTGGTTATAAGATGTCGCAACCTTCCCAAAGGCGAACCATGCAAAGGAAAGCTAAGGACTATTAAGCCAATGACTTTGCATGAATTCTCCCAATCCCCTACCAATCGAAATTTGATATTCAATTTAAGATATAATTTTATTACCTTTTGGAGCTTCCATAATCAATTAGGGTAGATTAAAACCCAAGTTAAGTATTAATTAGGGTAGATTAAAACCCAAGTTAAGTATGGGAGAATACTTTATTATTTGAGGATTTGATTATGCTAAATTAATCCAACGCCCTTTCAATACATTTTCTCTATATTATTCAAAAATATTTCACAAGAAATTTTGGTTAATTTTTAACTTAGGTAAGTAACATGCGAGAGGTGATCATGCGGGTACCTAATCAATAATATAACAACCAATTATCAAATCGGTAAATAAATTGCTAGAATAAGGCAAGAACTTAAACACCTCAAGCAAATCAAACCACAACTTTATTATGGTTAATTTCCATGTGTCTGCAAAGTGTTAATTAAAAATATATGCCGAATTTATACATGATTTCTAAATGTTTATGCAATTCTAACTAATTTTTTTGGATTTACTTTATTATGAAAACTAATTATATGCAATTTTAACATAAGTTTAACATGCATGTTTACAGCACACATGACATGCAATTTATATGACCTAATTCTAATGACGATCATAAATTAATATGAAATATTCGAACATGGCATGCGATCTAATTTATATGATCCTAAATGATGCGGCACGATGACATAGAATTTATGACATGGCAACATTGATGGCATGGCTAGGGACATGGCACAGATGACATAGCATGCGATGTTGTGGCATGAAGGCAACTCATTCTATAAAACATATTCTTACCATTTTTTTTTATTTTTCTCTTAAAATTGAAATGGAAAACTATCTAAACAAAAAATCATCTAATTTAATTTAGGAAATAATTTAAATTAAATCATATTCTAAATTAGGAAAATTTTCTAAATTACTACATGATCCTAGATATGCAATTCTAACTAATTCTTTTTTGATTTTTTCATTCTTTTTATAAAAAAGTTAAACTGAATGAAATACAACTTTAATCTATTATCCTTACCAAAAAAAAAACTTTAATCTATCATGCAATGCAATTTTTGTCTTTTTTTCAAAATAGAAAAGTCTACGAAAAAGCAACACAAGCAATATAATAAATCATATAAGCCAAGCACAACCCAAAATAGAAAATCAAAATAATGAAAAATCTCATCCGACGTCTCGTGGCTCAATATTCTTTATTATAGTGATTCTCAAAACAACTTTCCTTATCCGATAATGCGTAACAATCACGAATCAAACCACATTAGATTTCAATAATTATAAATTAGGGCTTCATTTGTTTCGCGGAAAATATAACGTTTTTGGAAAATGTTTTTCAAGAAGCCATTATTTAGGAAAATGACACAATTTTTTGGTGTTCTGCTGAAATCTGAAAAAGACTCAGAAAATATTTTTTGCCATTTGGTATGGAAAATCAAATCGGATTTTCCACCATACACTACTTTTTATAATTTTTTTATTTTTATTTTTTAAATCGATTTTATTGTTATTATTATTATTATTTTACCTTCTTCTCCAGCCAATCACCTACCACGGCAAAGGTTGGCGACAAGCCACAGGCAAGCTCCAACCTCACCATAGGCCGGTGAGGGTCGAGCTTGCCAAATCAAGTGTCGCCGATCTAGCGAGGCCCAAGCCCCGTCACGAGGCTTGGGCATCGCCAAAGGGTGACAAGTTCGAGGAGGCAGCGAACTTGTTCGCCGACCTTTGGCAAGGCCTCGAGCCTTGCCAATCTAGCAAGGCCCAAGCCTCACTCGAGCATTGTTGAATGGGTCAACTCAAGCCTCACCGCCCTCTAGTGAGGCTCGAGCTCACCTGCGGCCAGTCGTCAGCCTAAACCGTGGCCGGCGACCATATGGAGAAGTAGGTTTAAAAAAAAAGAACAGAAGAAAAAAAAGAAAAAGATAAAAGATAATTTAAAATTATAATTTAAAAAAATAATAAAATAAAAATAAAAATAATTAAAATGAATGGTGAAAGAAGGAGGAGGGAAAATGATTTCCTCTTTTTGGAAAAAGGAAAACATTTTCCTCACATTAAAGGTGTTTTTCTCTATTGAGGGAAAATCCCATGGTTGATTTATTTTCCTTAAAACGAATGCCGGAAAATTCAGAAAACATTTTCCCGAAAGTTATTTTCAGTGAAACAAGCGGAGTCTCGGTAACAAAATATTCGACCAAAAAAAAACTAGGTAACAAAATAATCAAATTAAATTCGGTTTAGGAAATTACCTAGTTTGGAAATTTTGTTTCCTAAAACTGGACCGGCGGCAATATCAATCACGGTGGCTGGCTGCCGTTGGTGTCAATGCTCGGAGGCCACCGGAGAATTTTGTAAACCGCTGGAAAACTGGAGCAGCGAATAGGGGGCGGTGACGATGAGACCGGACTTATAGCGAACTCGGCCGTGAGGAATGCTGGACGCGACTAAAGTTCTCTGCGAAGCCTGGAAATCAATGTATCTAACCGAAACTTGACTGCGGAAAAAAGATGTGTTGTAGCTGCTGCCTCCAGGAAATCTGGAAAAACAAAACACAACTCAGCTGGAGATCGTCTGGACGGTCGCTAGATGTTGCCAGGAACAGATGTGGATGCGAGGAACGAACCGACAAGGTGACCACAAGACTGGACTGTCAATGGGAACTCGTTGGAACTCCCTTGCCGGGCTGTGGATTGCTTGACATTCACTGGTTTGGCGCGACAGAGCTGCTGGATGCTGAAACTAGTGTTGACTTAATCGGCGATGGCGAATGCTTGTTGTTGTAAAGCTGCTGGACAGTGACTGAGCCGTTGGGACCACCGCTAGACGCCTTGCCGAGACTGCTGAACGCGGGTTGCTTGGGGATCGCCTACGGAGGCTACTGGACGTTGCCCGAGTCACTTGAAGTCTGCCGGAGTTGCTGCAGAAACGCTTGGGATTGGCTGGAGGTGGCACAGTATCAACGGCAAGGCTAGGCAACGTGCGATGGTGGCGCAGCAGCGATGAACATGCAGATGAAGTAACACCGCGCTTCCTGTTCAGTGTCGTATGTCTCTTTTCTTCGTGAAAGAAAAACCGGCCTCCTCTGATTTTTTTCTACGTGCTCTTTGGGGTCTTCTGTAAACGCGTCCCAGCCTCCCTTTCTACTCACGCCTCTCCGTCTTGCCTTTTCTTTTTCTATGGAGAAAGTGTAAGGTTGACCGAGCTCCCCCGAACCTTAGTGCACGATGGGTCCTTATAGACTTCTGTGCTATTCGCTTTCTTGTACTCCTGTTATTATATTTCGGAAAATTTTCAAATAAGGGACCGATGCGAATGCATTTTCTCAAAAGATAATCCAAAACAGACGTTGTCTCAAATAAAAGTTTGAAGTGATCAATTTATTTTAAATAAAGTTCTAAAATGGCCATTTGATCTCAAACAAAGGTCTGGGCTCATCTGATAGCCAAATCTTCGTCGGCCAACTAGCACATGCTAATTCTGGCGACACGAGCAGGGCCATTTTCATCCAAAGCCATTCTTCATGCTTGGAGGGAAGTTGTAGGTCTCAAGCTCACCTCCAAATTCGGCAATCTTCCATGGCCAGTGGCACTGCATTCAAGCGTCACCTTGGCTGGCTCTTCAAATTTAGTTGTGCTCGCTAGCCAATGAAGATTTGATCGACCGGTGAGCTTGGGCCTTTATTTGAGACTAAATGGCTACTTTAGCCCGTTATTTGAGAAATCATTCACATCGGTTCCTCTCTCAAGAAAACTCGTCCACTTTGAACCATCATTTGAAATTTTTCCTTATATTTCCTCTTGTGCCTCATAGAAGTAGACGCGGTAGTATAAGAGAGAGGCCTTACGATGACGCACTTTCTTGTTTTGTCCCCTTGTGAATTGCTCAGAACCTTTTTCTACTTTCTGTATGATCTCCCTTTTATTCTATTTTCTTTTCCCGCACGTTTATGTCCACCAATAAATCCCTTCGAGACCAACCAAACATGTTGTCGTGGATAAGTGTTAGGAGAATCTATGCCCAAATTTCTCCACATTGGATTTTTTTCTTGACGGAAACATATTCCTAAACATATTACGAAAAATGCGGAAAAACGTGCCCATTCTACGCTTGAATCACCGATCGTTCGAAGTATATTACGTGAAATGAACATACCTCTTGTCCACAGATTAAGTGCACTTATCACAGCCTCGAGAGAGAGAACAATCCTTTGATTGTCGAACAAAGCCCCTCCTTTTTGTCCTTTTGTGAGAGTTTTTTTTCTGAAGATAAAAAATGCAACCAATACATTCACGTACATTCTTCTTTCTCACACTTTTGCTTTTTGTGTTCAGAAAGTAATAACTGCCAAATGCGGTTATTTCTTTCATGGGCTGGGTTCTGGGTTAGCCCATCATGGGCGGCCCATCTTCACATAGAAAAAACCCATCATCTCCCACTCGCACATGGTGGGTTAAACATTAACTCTCTCTTCTTTGCAATATTCATACTAGCAAATAATCCGTGCGACCAGCATACTTCGAGAGCTCGTTGCAATGCATCTGTTAGGAATACATAGCAGCTCAAAATTGGGTACAACGTTTTCCGAGTAGATATAGTATGCAGTACCCTAGATCAATCAGTCACATTTATATCTCTCTTGATCTCTTTTAGTATATCGTATATTGTATTCACAATTATAATTTACTTAAAATCATAATTGGTCGACCTGTGAATACAAAAATAAAATGTGACATCATGATAAATTGATCTTCCTCTTTCTTTAAATCTCTCTATTTCAGTCCAGCTCGCTTTTCTAGAAATGCCCCGTTAGATCGAATCATTCATGACCATTGGCAACATCCTAAGATAGCGAACACTGAATAGAAACTTTGAGAATAAGTTAGAGTCGTGAGGGCACTAAATGAGAAACTCATATCCTCAAGAGTCTCACACGGCAAGAAGTTGAGATCAAAAACTTTTGCCACTCTTATTGGTCATCTTATGCATACGTAGTATGAAATACGTATTACGGTATTAACTCCTTTCCCGTGGAGCGTATGTCTCTACATTCAATACCGTACAGATGATAATTCAGACATACCCAATGTCTAAACTCGAGTTCACGTATCTACTCCTCTAAAGAATCCATCAGAACTCACATCTGGCATCATTGACAGATAAAGTAAAATATGTGGGTTATTTTACCTTCGGACATAGTAAATATTATATCCTCATCTTAATATTCAGTTAAGGCGACATTTGTAATTTAAGCTTGAGCTCTCAATTATCACCCAGATAATAAGCTTAAAAAAAATTGTCTCATCTCTATTTATCGCACAGTAAATAGAGGCGATTACCCGTGTAAGTGGGCTAATCTCATCTGTCAGACATACTTTCTCGATATAATGCACTAAGCATTAAAATGCATAAATATTAAATAAATTCATAGGCATTAATAATGAGAGAGCAACTCCATTAAATGTGAACACTCAGGGAAAAATACAATATTCAGTACATCACTTTCTACGCAGTCCCAGAGATTTTACATGACCACAGAAAACATCTCTTGGAAGTGGCTTCGTCATAGGATCTGCAATCATTCTATGCGTAGATATGTACTGCAAGTTCACATCTTTTCGTGCTACCATATCCTTGACAAAGTTATACTTGGTATCTATATGTTTGGTCTTGCCATGATATTTCGGATCCTTGGTGTATGCTATCGCTGCTTGACTATCACTATTGACTAACAATGAGTTTTCAGCATTCTTAGCAACACCTAAATGATCCAAAAATCTCTTAAGCCAAACACCTTCTTGTACTGCTCCTGACAACGCCACGAACTCAGCTTCCATCGTGGACAATGCTATACATGTTTGTTTCTTACTGCTCCAAGATATGGCGCCATTATTCAGTAAGTAAACAAAACCAGAGGTAGATTTTCTTTCATCTAAATCTCCTCCCCAATCAGCATCTGAGTAGCCTTCAAGTCGCAGATCTTTGCCTTGATAACTCAGAGAATAATTAGCAGTACCCTTTAGATACCTCATGATTCTTTTGACGGCTTTCCAATGTGCTTGACCTGAATTGGATTGGTACCTACTTACCATTCCAACTGCAAAACATATGTCAGGTCTTGTGCACATCATGGCGTACATTAAACTTCCAATAGCACTAGCATAAGGAACACGTTTCATTTGTTCCTTCTCTCGTGGAGTCTTAGGACACAACCTATGGCTCAATCCTTCACCTTTTGCAATAGGAGTATCCATGGGTTTACAGTCTTGCATACAAAATCGTTCAAGAACTTTATTTATATAAGTCTCTTGCGAAAGAGACAATAATCTCTTGGAACGATCTCTTGAAATCTTAACTCCAAGAATATATGCAGCCTCACCCATATCTTTCATCTCAAAATTGGACGATAACCAACTCTTAATGTTATTAACCAACTCCATATTGCTTCCGGCAATTAGTATATCATCAACATATAATGATAAAATCACAAATTGATCTTTGGATCTTTTGATATACACGCAATGATCTTCATCAATCATTTTAAAATCAAACGCCACTATGGCATTATGAAAACGTATATACCATTGTCTCGAAGACTGCTTAAGGCCATATATCGATCTTAAAAGTCGACATACTTTTTGTTCTTGGCCTTTCACAACGAAGCCAACTGGCTGCTCCATGTAAATTTCTTCTTCTAATTCTCCATTTAGAAAAGCAGTCTTTACATCCATTTGATGTAATTCAAGATCCATGCTTGTCACTATTGCCAGAATAAGGCGAATTGAGGTAAATCTCACTACAGGAGAGAAAGTTTCTTCGTAATCAATTCCTTCCTGTTGATTATACCCTTTCGCCACTAGGCGAGCCTTATATCTTTCTATTGAGCCATCGGATTTGCGTTTTATTTTGAGAATCCATTTATTCCCAATAGCTTTGCGTCCTTCTGGAAGATCAACCAGTTCCCAAACATGGTTTGATTTCATTGACTCCATTTCTTCTTCCATTGCAATCATCCATTTTTCTTTGTTAGGGCAATTTTGAGCCTCATTTACATTCCTTGGCTCGTCTTCATCTTGTGGAGCGATCATGAAAGTTTCCCCTTCAATGTCAAAACGTCGTCGGGGAATACTTTTGCGACTTGTTCGCCGTATGGGAGATTGTACACGTGGTATATCATTCTCCATTATGCTCCCACTTGGATTAGATAATGACGGAATCGTCTCATCAAAAGGTTGCAATTGAGATTGAGTCGAATTCAATTCCTCACTTCTCACATTGCTTCCACTTGGACGAACTTTATCGATTTCACTATCGGGATCCAAGGTTTCAAATAGAGAGTAGTTCTCACCTATTTCGCCCTTCTTAGGAAACTCATTCTCTAAGAATGTGACATCTCGTGATTCAAATTCAGTTATACTCCCACTTTCTTGCTCACCTATAAATACATATCCTTTCGAGGTTTCTGAATACCTTATGAAGATACTCTTCTTACCTCTAGGACCTAATTTCCCATACTTATGAGAAGATTCATGTGTATAAGCGGCACAACCCCAAGGTTTTAGAAAACTCAAATCAGGTTTTCTACTTGTCCATAACTCATACGGAGTGGAAATAACTGATTTTGAAGGCACACGGTTAAGTATGTAGGCAGCAGTCAATAAAGCGTCACCCCAAAAGGTGATTGGTAAGTTAGCCTGCGCCATCATGGACCTAACCATTTCTAATAGGGTTCTGTTTCTGCTTTCCGCAACACCATTTTGTTGAGGAGTATAGGGAATAGACAACTGTCTTTCTATTCCCTTTTCATCACATAAATTTCTGAACTCATCGGATAGATATTCTCGACCTCGATCGGATCTCAATGCTTTTATTTTCTTATCTAATTGATTTTCCACCAGGTTCATAAATATTTTGAAGCAACTAAAAGCCTCAGATTTATGAGAAATCAAATAGACATATCCGAATCGAGTATAATCATCAATAAATGTGATAAAATAAACAGCCCCATGTCTAGCCCTCACATTCATTGGACCACAAATGTCAGAATGGATTAACTGCAAAGGAAATTCAGCTCTTGTTCCTTTTCCAAATGGTTTCCTTGTTGTTTTCCCAGCTAGGCAGTGCTCGCAAGTGGGCAAATCGACTTTTTCAATATTGCCCATTAAGCCTTCTTTGGCTAATCTATTCATTCGCTGTTGGCCTATATGGCCAAGCCTAGCATGCCATACGTTCACATCATTATCACACGAAGTAGAAGACGTGAAGTGGGAATAACAAACATTGACATTTACAGAATCAACATCCAATACAATAAAACCATCTAGAAAATAACCACAACCATAATAACTCGTACCTAAATACAAGTCTACGCCATTGTTATGGAAGTTCAAATTAAATCCAAGTCGAATCAACACTAAAACAGACACTAAGTTCCGACGAATTTCCGGAGCATATAATACATCATGTAGGAACAAAGTGCGTCCACCACGCATAATTAACTGGCAGGTGCCAATTCCTTTAACTTCAACTTTTGAGTTGTTCCCTACATAGATCCATTTTGTTCCCGTCGGAACCCGTCGGAACTCCACGAAGGCATCTCTATCCTTCGCTACATGGTCTGTTGCTCCCGAATCTACAGTCCACAAAGGATTAGACTCAGTTAAAAATACAGAACTTGACACATAGACAAAGTTCTCAAGAATGCAAGGGGAGTTTACCTTCTTTGGCTCGCCGCAATCGCGAGCGAAGTGGCCCTTCTTGCTACAGTTGTAGCATTTCACCCTCGACATCTTCTTCTCAAGAGGACGCTTTCCTCTTTGGTGTTATTCATCTCTTGGTTTCTTCCCCGAAGAACTCGCTCTCTTACCTCTCCACCTTCTGAACGAATCAGGACGCTTGCGCTTAGAGCTCGAAGGCCCTTGTGAGCTAGAACCTGCATAGTAAATGTCAATTACTGGCTTATCCGCCAGGAGGCGGTCCTCCTCTAGCTCCAAGTGGCGCACTGCATCCTCAAAGGTTTTGATGTTCTCATTGTGAGTTAGGTGCAACTTCATATGCTCCCAACTTTGAGGTAAAGAACGAATCACTGCTTGCACTTGCTGCTCATCAGTCAGAACATGGCCAGCATCCTTCAGCTCATTAATCATGTTTGACATCTTCCTTAAATGTTGTTTCATGGACTGACCATGTGGCTTCTTATATGAGTCAAATCTTATAGTGAGCTGTCTAAGCTTGGTTACAGATGTATGACCAAACCTTGCTGCCAATGCTCCCCACATCTCTTTAGCATTTTCAAAACGCCTAAACTCTCGCATGACATCATTGTCCATGCTACTCAGCAACGTGATGCGAGCAAGGGAGTTCTTCCTTTTCCATACAGCAAATGCATCCTTATCTCTCTTATGTTGTGCAGTGTTTCCATCTTCAGGCTCTTCCATAACCAGGTTAAGAGCTTCAAGAGCCTCTTGCTCTTCCAGCACATATTGGATTTTCATTTGCCATATTTCATAATTATCACCGTTAAGCTTCTCTCCTCTGTTCAGTTCAGCAACTATATTCTTTGATGCTGAAGCCATTGAATCTGAACATATCAGACAGACAAGCACGAATTATTAATGCCACTTATTTATGCATTAATTTTACACAAACTGATTATATTAATGAATAATTTCACATAGGCTTTAGATTCGAAAGTTCACTATGTTCCCAATCATCATAAAAAATCCTAATGTGAAATTACCGTTAATGTAATCATTAAGGTAAAATTACGTTCTTTAAAGTTACTAAAACTTTTAGAACTCCCACTCAACTCCATATGATACTAATAAGGTAAATATTAAAACAGAATAGTACTGTAAACTATTCGCAACATGAATATCCATCAACATTCATTTACCCAATATTATGTACATAAGGAATGAATTCATCAAAGAAAATAAACATAAACACCAACATAAAAGGAACTATCCACCCATGATATCTAACACTAACCTATAGTGAACATATCCATAAGAGCTTACGAAAAATAGATAAACACAATCAGGTGGTGATCTTCTTTCTATAAACTGGAAATGACTCAAGAAAATCCTCAGGAAATTCTATTTTCTTCGGCATCCAAATGGAGGCACCCGGATTACCCCTAGATTCGGGCAACGTATTGCGCCGAGATCGATTCAATGCAAGGGTTGACGTCCATCTTGCCCCGATCCGTATGTACTCTACCATGAATTGCTCCACAATCATCTTATAGCTCGGACCTTCTAAGGTGTCCCAAACCCTATCAATCATTCTTCCCAACTCATCAGGAATTGTGCATTTAAGGGCTCCGACCATCACATACTCTGGCATTACGAAACCGTTCCAAATGATATCTTGTATCATTTGGTTGACCTTGATGATGTGTGTCATCATGTCATCATCAGCATCCCACCGGTAAAGAGCAAGCTTGATTCTTAGTTTCTCAAGCTTCTTCTTTTGAGCCTCCGTTCTAGGGATAATAGGGATTCGATATCTTCGTACCATTATTCCTGCAACAAATGCAGAAAAAATAAAAGGATTACTCATAATCCAAGGTACGATATTGCAAGAAACACATTCTGCCCCCTAACATCACCTCCTTTTTCTTTTTTTTTTTTTTTCGCCGGTCAACGCCGGTCAACGGTGGTAAACGCCGGTCAACGGTGGTCAACGACGGTCAACGGATAACCGGGTCAGGTCAACGGGTCGGGTGGACTATCGGGTCAAGTCGGATCCCGGGTCGGGTCGGGTCTCTAAACCCGGTGGGCAACCGCGTGGCTGACGTCAGCTGATGTCAGCCACGCCGCACACGCCCTCACGGCGCGTGCGGTGCACGCGCGCGGGGGAGGAACCGCCACGCACGTGCCACGCACGTGCCGGCGAGACCGCCACTTGCGGCGGCGCGTGGAGGCGCGTGCGGCCTCCCCCGGCGGCGTGCCACCCATCATTTTGCTCGTCTCAACGAGCACTACGACCCTATGCCTTCAAAAATAAAATTTATCACACCGAATTTCGAGAAACGATCCCGAACAGTACGGTCGGGTGTCGGTTTTCATACCCGAGCGTTCGTCGGCGCCGTTTCACGAATTCCGGCCATCAATTCGTGTTATGTTCATCTACTACGATCAGGAAACAAGAACAATAGCTCTGATACCAATGACGGAAACATATTCCTAAACATATTACGAAAAATGCGGAAAAACGTGCCCATTCTACGCTTGAATCACCGATCGTTCGAAGTATATTACGTGAAATGAACATACCTCTTGTCCACAGATTAAGTGCACTTATCACAGCCTCGAGAGAGAGAACAATCCTTTGATTGTCGAACAAAGCCCCTCCTTTTTGTCCTTTTGTGAGAGTTTTTTTTCTGAAGATAAAAAATGCAACCAATACATTCACGTACATTCTTCTTTCTCACACTTTTGCTTTTTGTGTTCAGAAAGTAATAACTGCCAAATGCGGTTATTTCTTTCATGGGCTGGGTTCTGGGTTAGCCCATCATGGGCGGCCCATCTTCACATAGAAAAAACCCATCATTTCTCACTTAAATGCTGTCCTGAATTATGATCATGAATACACCTTTTATTCAACCCTCAATATACGTCTCCCTCTTGGTCTTCTTTTAACCGAAGCAAATTAAATTTCCTAATTTGAAGAACCACATGCGCATATCACATGTATATATCAGCCATGAAGGGGATAATAGGCTTGTTTCAAATTTTCAGACTTTCACGGGCTCATTCTCAAATTTTCAATTAAGTTCAGAACCTCCCAGCACCAGTCCATTAGCTCTAGTCCAACTAAACTGCAATTATATGGGCCTAATTAACGCAAATTTTTGTAATATCTATATGTAATTTTGTTTTGTTTAGTGATTAGGGCAGATCCCTAATTTTCTATGGAACAAACAACTAAATGGGTGGCCAAAATTTATGTATCAATAGAAACCCTTTTGAATAAACTAACTCCTTTTAGAAATTACTAATTGTTAACACCTAAATTTTGACTATCGAGTTAGTCATTTATTGCATAGAAAATTAGGATCGACCTCGACCCCTAAACAAAAAAATTAATTAAAATTTGTATATAGTAATAGGCCCATAAAATTGTATTTGCATTTGACCAGCGACGGATGGACTCGAATGATTGGTTGGAAGCTTAATTGATTTACTTGGACTAAGCCCTCAAAGTTAGGAGAGTTCGGCCAAGCTCATGAACAAGAATTACGTTGTGCTTTGCACTTGTTGATGCTCATTTGTAATGAAGAGGGTCTTGCTTTTTTAAACTTGGAAATAACACAGGCATATTTTATTGATTTGGAGACAAAAAAAAAACGGAGAAGCGGTGAAGATTTGAAAGATAAAAAGCAACAAAAGATTCACCATCAGATTACTAAGAAAACATCCATCTTGTTAAAACAAAATAGATATTTTTTTGTGCCTGTTCAATTCCGACCGGAGGGACAGGGTGCTTTTTCTTTTTATTCTTCTTTTTTTTATTGGTAATGCTGAAGTGAGGGAAAGAAGTAAACATTGTACAGCAACAAATGCACGCGCTGTCTATCTAACCGCGTCTATCATGCACGACACATACTTTTCAAGACTTTACGTTACACATTTTGTCATTTATCATAGGTTTCCCAGGAACTATGTTGTATCAATAGCAAATGCTAATTTCTAGCTAAGGAAGTTCGGGCATGCAACTTGTCATTTGAGTCCTGTCACAAATGAAATGAGGAAACTTGAAAGTGATCAAGAAAACAACATTCCCCACCTGTTGCTTCTAGGGCAGTTGGTGATATATTTATAATGGGATGAACCTAGTACTACATTTTTTTTGTCGATTGTGGTCACGTGGAAATTTATATAGCGAGCTGCACTATTGCTTGAGTTTTGTGTACTTTAACACGCTTATGGAAGTTCGGTTCATGTCAATTCACTATTTGAGATTTGACCATCTTACTTTTCTGCTTTTCAGCTATTACCTGGAAACCATGCCTATAACTTTCCACCAACATGTTGTTTAGTTTTGTGACAACTGTCAATCCAAACTTGGAAAGCCCAATACCAATAAAGAAAAGTTGTTCTCCCTTGTGTGAAAAGGATGACTTAGAGATTACAGAATTGGTTCAATGTACATAAACTTTTAAAAAAGTTACTCCTCTAGAAAGATTGAGGAAGAAGAAGAAGACAATTAGGTAGTGGAAGTGGACGAGGGAGAAGAAAAGAAGAAAGAAGAAAATGCTCAAGCCACAAACAGAAAAAGATAAGGGAGAAAGATAATTGGTCAAGAAGGGCACGGTGACAAAAGTTGAGAAAACTAAAAGTCTCTCAACTTTTTTAGCGAACTATAGATTGCGCCCTTCTCGATCAACTGTCCTACTTCCTCATCTTTTTTCTGTTTGTGGCTCGAGCATTTTCTTTTTTCTTCTCTTCTTCTCCCTCGTTCACTTCCACTTCCACTTCCTAATCCTCCTCTTCTTCTTCCTCAATCTTTCTAGAGGAGTAACTTTTTTAAAATTTTATGTACGTTGACCTAATTATGTAATCTCCAAGTCATCCTCTTCACACAGGGGAGAGCAACTTTCTTTATTGGTATTGGGTTTTCCAAGCTTGGATTGACAATCGTCACATAACCAAACAACATGTTTGTGGAAAGTTTAAGGCAAGGTTTATGGGCAATTGCTGAAAAGCATGAAAGTAAGACGGTCAAATTTCAAATAGTGAGCATCTTTGACATGAACAGAACTTGCATAGGTATCTTAAAGTACATAAAACTCAAGGAATATTGCAGCTCGCTATATTAATTTCCACGTGGCCACAATTGACAACAACTATAGAATTAGGTTAATACTATAATAAGTATATCACCAACTCTGCTAGAAGCAACAGGTGGGGAATGTTGTTTTCTTAATCATTTCAAGTTTTCTCATTTTATTTGCGACGGGACTCAAATGACATGTTGCATGCGTGAACTTCCTTAGCTAGAAATCAGCATTTGCTATTGACACAACATAGTTCATGGGAAACCTATGATAAATGACAAAATGTGTAATGTAAAGTCTTGAAAAGTATGTGTTGTGCATGATAGAAAGGGTTAGATAGACAGCATGTGCATGTGTAGCTGTACAATGTTTACATCTTTCCCTTTCACTTCAGAATTACCAAAAAAAAAAGAAGAAGAAAAAAGAAAAAGTTCCCTTTAATTGAACCGGCACCGAAAAAATCTTAAGAAATAGAGTCTTGAGAGATTCTTTCTTATTCCAGACTCTAGATTCATTCATTACACATTCAATAGGGCAATGTTAAATGTGCAACTCCCAAACTATATGGTTTGGAGTTTATCATAATTTTTTGTAATTTCAAATATTTCTTTTTTATTTCGAAAGAAAGTAATGAATAAATTTAAACTATATGGTTTATCGGCACTTCCAAATTGGTTAGACTTATGAGAAAAGAGCTTACTATGTTTTTAAGGGCTAGATTTACTGACAATTAAAAGTATGTTCATCTCACTCCAAATACAGGAAATAGGTAACTTAAAGGACACGAAACTCGATACTGCCTCTTAAATCTAATTGCCCTTAATAGGATCCTATTCAACATAAGCATATAAAATCTTTTTAAATAGGCATAACACCATTCACTCTTCAATCACCGCTCAAGTTTCAAGTAGTTCCCTTTAGTTCGATCAGTCCAATCAATGTCAGCGTATTTCCTCGTCTTCTGCCTCATACAATCGAAGACCAAAAGATTTAAGGCAACCCAATTTTCTCAAGATCACAATCACGTCTCATCACTGTTGCCAAAAGCTACGGAGATTGATACCTTCCGTTACTACGAACTAAGGGTGTGTATGATCCGGATAGGCGGTTCTCATCCCGGAACCGTAGACCGCCCGCTACAAGACCGATTCCAAAAATTGGAACCGAGAATTGCTCGTCGGTTCCATGGACCCGCCCGAGAACCGAACCGCCGGTCCGATCTGGCTCTTGGGCGGGTCCATGGAACCGGTCTCAACAAGTTTTCCTAGACAAATAAAAAAAAATTTGTGGACTAATATCGGATCAACAGAACAAAAGAAAAAGAACATAACTTTTCATACAATTCCTACACTATGATCGATTATATTAATCACATCATCCATAAATCAAGTGGGTACGCATTAATTATTGGAAAAAATGATCAAGGTATCCCAACTACACAAGAGCTTCAGATATGATAACAAATTTTCTTCTTCTTTTTTTAATTTTTTTGGTCAGATTTTTTAATTAAAATTTTAAAAAATAAAATATATTATTATTATATTACCGGTTCGGTCCTGGTGGGCGGGTGGGCGGGTGGGCGGTTCCACACCGGGAACCGGCTCAAACAGTATCGGTTCCAAAAAATTGGAACCGGGAACCGGACCGGTTCTCTTGGGAACCACCGGTTCCAGTCCGGTTCCGGGCGGTTCCAGGCGGTCCGGACGGGCGCCGGTTCTTTTGCACACCCCTACTACGAACTCCTCCTTTCAAAAACTTGCCACCTTCACCAACAAGGAGGAGCCCAACAACATAGGAAGCTCATCTGAAACTACAACGTCATTCCATTACTCGCCTGCTCGCGTAGATTTGTCTCAACAGTCGAACTCCTTCTTTCAATAACTTTCCACCTTCGCTGACAAGGAGGAGCCCAACAACATAGGAAGCTCCATGGTGCTCGATTTGCGTAGCCCTCTTCAGTATCTCCATTCCTAGGTCAACATTCACTAGACTTACATACTAATACTGCAACATACTGAAATTGTTGATGGTTAATTTTTAGCTTTGAACGAAATTATGGAGAATAAATTAGAGAGATAAATCATGTAATCAAACACGTGTTAATCCTTGAGTGTACAAAGCCTCCAAATTATTGCATTCGATGGACCTTTGAATGAAGGCATTGCCTTATTCGGGATGCCACCGCAATATTCTTGGAGTTTTGTCGAGTGATATTTGTCATTAATTGTAGTCTTCTCAATTAATTTATTAATGGTCTTGCAACTGCAGTGAGAGTATATTAACAAGAATAAGATTTCATGATTTACCTACTAATATTTTTAATTTAGGCTACCTGTTGGTGGAAAGAACTAATTTTAGAAAATGTTTCTACTTTAAAAAATCATTTACAGTTTTTGGTTATCAAATTTTCAATAGTATATAAGGTTGATTATACAGTAAAATAAATGTTTATATAACGAGAAAGCAAGCTTCCATGGAGATGAAGAAAATTAATTAGCACCAGCTTGTAAAAATAAATTTAATTAGCCCCAAGTTTCTTTAAATTATATACGATCATCAATCCTTTAATCAATCAATCACAAAGCACTTTTTTGAAGGGGAAGATTGGCACCTCGTTCTTGCATTAAAGAAATCGTCCATGGAGTTGGCGACAACCCGAGCACAAATCTCCACCATCATATCATTAGGAAGAACATTGAAGGCTCGAATCTCCATAGCTCTTGCAAAAGTGACGCGACGTGATTTTGATCCGGAGAAAATTGGATTTCTTTAAATCTTTTGGTCTTCGATTGTACGAGACAGAAGCTGAGGAAATACTCTGAAATTGATTGGAGTGATTGAAGTGGAGGAAACCACTTGAAACTCGAGCAATGATTGAAGAGTAAATTGTATTATGTCTATCCATAGAGATTCTATTTAGGGCTATTAGATTTAAGAGGCAGTATCGAGTTTCGTGACCTTTCAAGTTACGTTTTTCCCTTTTTAATGAGGATTTAATTTTGACAAAAAAAAATTAATCATCACACAATGAGTCTAAGTAAGGACAGTGTAATGCACAAAATATTTAGAGTGAGATTCACAGACTTTTAATTAACAGTCAAATCGAGCCCTTAAGAACATAATAAGATCTTTTCTTGTAAGTCTAATCTATTTGGAAGTGCCAACAAATCATACATTTTAAATTTACTCGTTACTTCTTTTCAAAATGAAAAAGAAATATTTGAAATTTCAAAAAATGATGATAAATTCCAAACCATACAGTTTTGAAGTTGCACATTTAACATTGCCCTATTCGATGTGTAATAATTGAACCTAGAGTCTTGAATAAGAAAGAATCTCTCAAGACTATTTCTCTAGATTTTTCCGCCGGTTCCCTTCTATCTAGAGAGAGAGAGATAACTTTTTCATTTTTTTCTTATTATTATTATTATTATTATTTTGTAATGTTGGAGTGAGAGGGAAAGATGTAAACATTGTAAAGCTACAAATGCACACGCTGTCTAGCTAACCGTGTCTATCATGGATGACACATACTTTTCTAGACTTTATATTACACATTCTGTCATTTATCATAGGTTTTCTCTATGAACTATGTTATGCCAATAGCATATGCGTATTTCTAGCTAAGGATTCGGGCATGCCACTTGTCATTTGAGTCATCTAGCTTTTAGTGCAGTTGGTGATATACTTGTTATGGTATGAACTTAGTTCTATAGTTTTTGCTGATTATGGTCATGTGGAAATTAATATAGCAAGCTACAATATTCCTTGAGTTTTATGTACTTTAACATGCTTGTGGAAGTTTGGTTCAAATCAAAGAAGTTCACTATTTGAAATTTGACCGTCTTCCTTTCACACTTTTCAGCTATTGCCCAGAATCCTTGCCTATAACTTTCCATGAATGTGTTGTTTGGTTTTGTGACGATTGTCAATCGAAGCTTGGAAAGCCTGATACCAACAAGGAAAGTTGCTCTCTCCTGTGTGAAGAGGATGGCTTAGAGATTACAGAATTGGTTCAATGTACAAAAAATTTAAATAAGTTACTCCTCCAGAAAGATTGAGGAAGAAGAACATGAGGATTAAGAAGTGGAAGTAGACGAGGGAGAAGAAGAGAAGAAAGAAGAAAATGCTCGAGGTACAAACAGAAAATGATGAGGAAGGTGGACAGTTGGTCGAGAGGAGCATGGGGACAAAAGTTGAGAAAACTAAAAATTGAACCAAATGCACCTGAGAAGTAGAGATAATAAGTGGTCTATACTTCAAGACACAATTGTTAATTTCACTAGGTTTTGCCATTTATTATCTCTGCTTTTCAGTTGCATTTTGTTCGACTTTTAGTTTTCTCACTTTTGTCTTTGGAGTATAGACTGTGCCTTTCTGGACCAACTGTCCTCCTTCCTCGTCTTTTTTTATTTGTTGCTTAAGCATTTTCTTCTTTCTTCTTTTCATCTCCCTCGTCCACTTCCACTTCTTAATCCTCTTCTTCTTCCCCAATCATTCTGGAGTAGTAACTTTTTTTCAAATATTTGTACATTGACTTAATTCTGTAATCTCCAGATCTTCACAGAGGGGAGAGCAACTTTCATTATTGGTGTCTGGATTTTCAAGCTTGGATTGACAATCATAATAGAACTAAACAACAGATTCGTGGAAAGTTAAAGACAAGGTTTCTGGGCAATAGTCGAGAAGCATGAAAGTAAGACGTTCAAATTTCAAATAGTGAGCATCTTTGACATGAACTGAACTTGCATAAGCATGTTAAAGTACATAAAACTCGAGAGATATTGCAACTTGTATATTAATTTTCACGTGACCACAATCGACAACAAATATAGAACTAGGTTCATACTATAATAAGTATATCGCCAACTGCACTAGAAGCAACAGGTGGGGAATGCTAATGACTTTCAAGTTTCCCCATTTCATTTGTTACAGGACCCAAATGACAAGTGGCATGCCCGAACTTCCTTAGCTAGAAATCCGCATTTGCTATTGACACAACATAGTTCATGGGAAACCAATGATAAATGACAGAATGTGTAATTTAAAGTCTTGAAAAGTATGTGTCCTATATGATAGATATGGTTAGATAGATAGTGTGTGCATTTGCAGCTTTCCTCTGCTTCTATGTCATATATTCGAGGACTAAAAGATTTAAGGAAAACCAATTTCTCACTATCAAAATCACGTCGCATCACTATTGCCGAGTGCTATAGAGATTGAAGCCTTTAATGTTCTTCGTAATGATATGGTGGTGGAGATTTTTGCTTGGGTCGCCACCAATTCCATGGACGATTTCTTCAATGCTAGAATAAGGTATTAATTTAATCTTTCCCTTAAAAAAGTACTGTCTAACAGGTAATGCTTGATTGATTAAATGATTGATTATTGTAAAGATTTTAAAAACCTTGGGCTAATTAAGTTTCTTTTGACAATCTGGCACTACTTAATTTTGATCGGCTTTTTGGGAGCTTCCTTTCTCGTTAGATAAATGATTAATTTTTTATTTTGATGTATAATTTACTACTATTGAAAAATTTATATACCGAAAAGTATAGATGCTTTTTACGAGTGGAATCATTTTCTAAAAACAATTTTTTTCACCAACAAGAAGCCTGATAAATATTAGCATGTAAATCAGGAAATATTATGCTCGTCAGTATTCTATCCTTTAAATTAGTTGAAAAAGCCTACATAAATCGACAAATTCACTTAACAAAATTTCAAGGATATTGAAGTAGCATCCCAAAGAAGGCAATGCCATCATTCAAAGGTGAATCAAATGCAACAATTTGGAGGCTTTGTATACGTAAGGACTAGTGCGTGTTTAATTACATGATTTATCTTCTAATTTATCCCTAGAATTTCGTTCAAAGTTAGAAATTGATGATCAACAATTTATGTTTGCAATATGAGTATGTAAGTCCCATGAAGGTGGAGCTAGGAATGCAACTAGTGAAGAGGACTGCGTAAATCGAGCACCTTGGAGCTTTTTATGACCTCGGCCTTCTCTTCGTCAGCGAACATGGTTAGTTATTGAAGGAAGGAGTTTGATTGTAAAGACAAGTCTACACTAGCAGGTGAGCGATAGAATTCCACAAGAAGTGTTTGGACATCGTGCACAACATGTAGTGGAACAATGCATCAATCTTCCGAGAAGACGCTGCTCACGATGATTGCCCACCACTTGTTGCGCGCGACGCCGAGATACTTCTTCTGGCATTCCACTACTCGCCTGCTTGTGTAGACTTGTCTCAGCAGTCAAACTCCTTCCTTCAATACCCGCCACCCTCACCGATAAGGAGGAGCCCAACGACATAGGAAGCTCTAAGGTACTCGATTTGCGCAACCCTCTTCAATATCCCCAATCCTAGCTCAATATTCACGAGACTTACATACTCATATTGCAACATACAGAAATTGTTGATGGTCAATTTCCAGATTTGAACAAAATTGTGGGGAATAAATTAGAGAAATAAATAATGTAATTAAATACATGCCAGTCCTTGCGTGTATAAAGCCTCCATATTGTTGCATTTGATAGACCTTTGAATGCAGGCATTGCCTTATTATTGAAATTTCGTCAAATGATATTTATCGTTAAATGTAGTCGTCTTCAGTTAATTTATTACAATTCTTGCAACTGCAGTGAGAGAATATTGACAAGAATAAGATTTCATAATTTACCTACTAATATTTTTTAGGCATCCTGTTGATGAAAAGAAATTTTTTTAGAAAATGTTTCAACTTTAAAAAAAGCATCTAAATTTTTTAGTTATCAAATTTTCAATAGTAAAGAAGGTTGATTATACATAAAAATAAAAGTTTATATAACGAGAAAGCAAGCATATATGAAGCTGAAGAAAAATTAATTAGCACCAGATTGTCAAAAGAAACATAATTAGCCCTAGGTTTTTTTTAAATTATATACAATCATCAATCATTTAATTAATCAATCACATGAGTACTTTTTTAAGGGGAAGACAAGATTGGTGCCTTATACTAGCATTGAAAAAATCATCCATGGAGTTGGCAACAACCCAAGCAAGAATCTTCACCAACGTATCATTAGGAAAAACATTAAAGGCTTCAATCTTTATAGCTCTCTGCAGCGGTGATGCAACGTGATTTTGATCGTGAGAAAATTTGTTTGGTCTTCGGTTGTATGAGGCGGAAGCCAAGTAAACAGACTAAAATTGATTGGAGTGATTGAAGTAAAGGAAACTACTTGAAACTGATGCGATAATTGAAGAGTGAATTGTATTATGTCTATTTATAGAGATTTTATATGCTTATGTCGAACTGAATCGTAGTATGGTTCTATTTAGGGCCATTATATTTGAGAGGCAATATCGAGTTTCGTGTCCTTTAAGTTGCCTATTTCCTATTTTGATTAGGATAGACTTTTGGCCAAAAAGAATAATCAGCGCACAAGGAGTCTTGATAAGGATTTTTGCCTATTGCCTATGTACCGTCCGCAACATGGAGCAAACTAATTCTAATAGAAGGGAAAACAAAATCACTGTTCTTGTGAAAAACAGTGGTGACGTATGAACCTTTACAAGAAATTAGCGGCGAAAAGTCTTTTTTTTTTTTATCGAGCACTAGAAAAGCCAAAAATGGATAAAAAAGAGAGAGAGAGAGATCGGAGCTTGAGCAACCAGGGAGAAAGAAACAAGAAGACCGGCGGAGTTTGTGTACCATTCTTTTCGTTGGGGTTGCTCCCACAGGTTCTCCGTCCTCACCATGTTTGGTGTTATCTTGTTGGACAAGAGAAACGGGAAAATTGTCTAAAAAATCCTAAACCTATTGCACTTTTACCAATTCAGTCATAAACATTTTAAATTTACCAATTCAGTCCTAAACCTTTTTCACTTCTTGCCAATTGAGTTCATCTGGCCAATTTTGGCCGGTTGG
Source organism: Syzygium malaccense (assembly GCA_031216405.1). Classification (NCBI taxonomy): domain Eukaryota; kingdom Viridiplantae; phylum Streptophyta; class Magnoliopsida; order Myrtales; family Myrtaceae; genus Syzygium; species Syzygium malaccense. The sequence continues at coordinate 13,420,902 of CM062258.1, forward strand.
CGCTAATGTGGCAGCCGACCATTCAATCAACGCTGATGTAGTAATTTTTTAATATTTTTTTCGAATTTTTTCTTTTTTTCTTTTTTTTTCTGCTATCTTCCCTCTAGTTGGTCCGGTGACCTGCCAGAGGCGCAAGCCAGGGAGGTCGACCTCACCGGCCTCTAGGGAAGCTCGCCTCCACCGACCACTGGCGAAGGCGAGCCTCACCCGCCGCTGCCAGGCCAACCTCGTCGGATTTGGGCGAAGTCGAGCCTCGCCCAGCCAAGGCAAGGCTGACCTGCGACAGCGTTGGCCGACCTTGCCCAGCGACGGCAAGGAGCCGGGTTCACCTCACCCAGCCACGGCGAGGCTAGCCCTCACCAATGATAGGCGGGGACAAGCTTTGCCAAATGTCAGCGAGGTCGACCTCGCTAGTCGCCAGTCACCAGATCAGCCAAAAGGAAGAAGGCAGAAAAAAATATATGTTAAAATATTAGAAAAAAATATTTTAAAAATTACCACGTCAGCATTGGCCGGACGGTCGGCAGCCACATCAATGCTGCAGGGCTAAAATTGGTCTGATAAACTCAATTGACAAGAAATGAAAAGGTTTAGGACTAAATTGGCAAAAGTACAATAAGTTTAGGACTTTTTGGATAATTTTCCCCAAGAGAAACCCTCCTCTGTTTCCTTCTTTCACAAACAGAAGAAACTCAAGAATGGAGGGGGGACACGAGCGGAGAGAGAAAAAAGAGGGACAAACTCACGTACAAGAAAATTTGCGTCCACCTTCGTCGCAAAGGATACTCACTTGTTCCTCTATCCATTCTGAAAATTTCTCATTCCCTCCACAAGGTCTCTCGGTCCAGGAAAGTTCAACTTAAGCAAGCATGCTTCTTGTTATCAATCCTTGGTTGCGCCAATGTACCGGCTTCTAAATCACCTTCTTTATATGTCCTTCAAAGCGAAGCATTCGACTTCCGGGAAGAGTGACAGGTGTAGCAGTGCATTGTTCAACTCGTCTATTTGACGTTGGAGCTGTGCTATTCCATCACTCTTTCTTTTGAGTGCTTACTTCTTGATTATTTCTTCATTGAGTGTAATTTTTATTCGAACAGAGAGACGAAAATGAGTGCAAGGATAAAGAAATGGAATTGGGGTCTTCAGTGAGACTGTCTCCAGGAAGACTTATCTTCGGATTATACAAGGATGCGGTCTTTTGCTAGGATTTCATTATAAGAGAAAGTGTCTCTGAAGAGGTATTCAATGCCAATCAAATGCCCCCTTGTTTTGAAAATATTTGTACGAAAATATTTGTACTTAAATCATGGGGGCATATAATTGATCAGGACGAAGTGATTAGGAGACACGATCAAGGCTCAGTGAAATAGGTGAGGTTTCAGAAAACAAAGTTGCTGGTTTGACTAAATCACAAGCATCAATTATGCCCTCCAAACATGTAATTTAATTCAGTTTAATACCATCACGGCAAATGTAATTAAACTGGCTTAAGGCAAACATGTAAGAGGACATTCCCAGCAAATATCAATTAATCACAACTCTTCACTACCAATTCATGAAACGGATTGATAATCGTGACCACCTGTGCTCCCGAATTCACTTTGTAGCTCAAAGCCAGACATGAAGCTTCTCAAATACGACATGATTAGCTATCTACCGAAACATCTCAACATGCAGAATCGTAACCAATTACCAATCGCGGTTTACTTCAAAGACCAGAGAAATTAAACATCCAAGTTGAGGTCTTGCCCGCCACATACAATGCTCAAGAGTAACGTCACATTAATATTTATTTCTGATGTTGAGAATTGGAAATAATCATACCTGGAACAGCATCGAAGATGGGAAACGAAATGCTCTATTTGACCCGAAGCTCAACGTTGTTCTGGGTATAGCGGTGAGGTCAGCGGGCCTCAGACTGGTTGTGGTCGCCAAAGGGAACCCAGAGAGATTGAATAAGCATGGCGGAAGCGTCGGGGAGAGGCACAGCCAGGAATCTACAGGAGGTTGTTGAAACAAAGATGCAAAGCAGCGACGGAATTGATTGGTGACCGCCTAGAGCAACCTGCAACGAAAGATTCAAGGGCAACGAAGAGCTGGACCGGAGCAATGGCAGGCTGAACAACAACACGGGTTGGATGGACTACAGCAGTGATGCAGCAGGGCGGTGTGTGATGGCTAGTCACAGCGATGGAAGGCTCAAGAAACACCGGAAACTTGGATAGCCCACCGGAGAGTCACCGGGAGCTTGTCTGCTAGGCCAAGACGCCACCGGTGCAGGACTAGGGACTGGAACTAAGCCGCCTAGATTCATCGGAAGGGTCGCTGACGTACCGGTGGAGCAGCGAGACTCTTTGCCAGACCTGCTGGGCGCGCGCCATCGCTAGCTGGACGACCAGCAATGCGCGGTGAGTTGCTGGATGCAGCAGAGAGCCTCCTGGACGCAGCGGAACAGTTAGGACGCGCCGGAGTTTCGTCAGGCGCGCTGCCAGAAAGAACAGCTGAGAAAGTTTGCTGCCAAAATTTTCCACCAAATCCTCATTTTCCGATTTCCTCATCTTCTTTTTCATCTTCCCACCGAGTATTTTGCCTTCATCCATTCAATCTTTGACCGAGTTTGTTGTTCTCTTTCCAAATTTTGTAGATAAACCGAATAAAATCCAATCTTCATCTAAATCTTTCAGTTAACTCATTGTTTGCTGAGCCCATATTAACAGTATGAATTTCTGTTGATCATCTTGTGCCCGTCACAGACTCTTCAATTCTCATATTTGACACTATCTTCAACGAATTTGATGCAAAATGGTACGATCTTAATTACAAAATACAAAAAATGGAAATGCTGAATATAAGTGCGATATTGATATTTTCGTTTTAGGGATCGATCTGATCGCTAATTTTCCTATGCAGAAAATGACTAAATGAAGTTGCCAAAATTTAGGTGTGTGCCACATGAACATCAAGCACCAAATCCAAAAATGAAATAACGCTCTCTTTCCTCCCTTCTCTATCTCCCCTGGCTCTCGCCTTGTCGACCCAACTGCATACCTGGCCAGCCAACATCCCCTGTGCGCAGCTGCCTTAAGCCGGCCACCCTCGCCGCTCATCGTACCTCCTCTCCTCCAGCCCTCAAACATCGTCACCACCCCTCTTTCTCCCGTGGCTCACTCGCAATGCGCACCTCTCACTTCATGCAACATAATTGGATTATTCGCACTTTGTAGCACTTCGTGCAATATCATAGTTTGAATCGGTTTTCTTAATCCACTTTGTCGGGAATACTATGAAGTACTACTAGACCGTACTTGTTGGAATAACATAAGATTCTTGAGAAGGTTGGATCGGTCTTCGTGATCGACTTCCACAAATTATGCTGCATGAAGTGTTATCAACATTTTGAAAACATGAAAATTCATGACCCTGATAATTTTTTACAGATCTCGACACATGGTAATCGATTTTCAAGGAGCTGTGGTGTTTTGAGCAAAATAACTAAGCATTTCTCATTTGGTTGGGGACTATGAAGTACTGCTAGACCTTATTTGTCCAAGCAATAGTTTAAGGTTTTAGTTAGAACATGAAGACAGACTATAATGTAAAATGAGAAAAAAATTAAAGTAAGAAATTATAAGGATGCATACTCCCCTCTCAATTAAAAGTTATTGATCATAACCATAAATAAAAATTCTCCATTTCCCAAATCTTTTTTTATATATATTTAGATTTTACTAAAACATTCAATTCAACACTGCCCTTCAAACTAGACATTTCAAATATGATGGGCTTGAGCCCATTGACTGATTTTCAGTTTGGTAGTCACGATCCTGTCCTCAAGCGATTGATTAATCCGTTTGTCATCAGTTGGGCTGGTCCTTGGACATCTCAAAGCTATTTGCACCCAATGAACACAATATCAACCCGAGCTTCTAAACACAATGGAAATCGACATTCAAAATTTGCCCGGCTTATCACGAAGCGTTATCGCATCTCGCTTGCCCCATTTCTTGCGACCCCTTCTCCACGCATACGTTTCCTACGCTGTTCCGCGCACAGATTGGCATCAAGCGATCATGAAATGGCAATTGCATGATGTAATAGTCCCGAAAAATAAAGGAGTAACTTGTTTAGTTTTGTGACAATTGTCAATCCAAACTTGGAAAGCCCAGTACCAATAAAGAAAAGTTGTTCTCCCTTGTGTGAAGAGGATGACTTAGAGATTACAGAATTGGTTCAATGTACATAAACTTTTAAAAAAGTTACTCCTCTAGAAAGATTGAGGAAGAAGAAGAAGAAAATTAGGTAGTGGAAGTGGACGAGTGTGATGTTAATTTGGGGGAGGAGGCTCGGAAGAAGCGAAGAATCCAAAGCCCAAGTGGAAAAGGGGACCATTCTCTGCTGAAACCAAGACGAGAGGGGAAATAATAAAAAGACAAGGACCGGTCCATGCACGACCGACGACGCGGGATTAAACAATGGCTTTCGGGGGGTATGTCTTTGTCTCTTTGTTGCGTCCCACGCTTGTTTTCTTGACATCTATCCACAATACAAAAGCTTTGTTCCTCTTCTTCTTCTTCTTCTGTAAGCAAGATGAACATATAGACACCGCGCTAGACGTGCCCAAGTATTGCGCGGCTAGCGGGTGAGAATGCAAAAAGTGTTTCATGAAACGAAAGTGTTTTGATGAAAAACTAGATCGGGAACAGAAGAGTTCACCATGACCAGAGATAAAGAACTTTAAGGTACACTACCAACGTATGGATAAAGAACCAACGTACTTCAAGGTTCACCACCAAAGTGAATTGGTTGAAGAACCGAAAAAATTAACTTACCCGAGAGAAATTCTCATATATTGTCGACTCAAAAATTTTCAGGTATACAATCGAGGGTACACAACTTATTATAGAGAGCGAGACACTAAACTAAGAATCATCAAATTAGGAAACCAACTTTAGTTAGAAAACCTACTTAAATGAGAAAACTACCATTCAGCCTTTGATATAGCTGAAAGGGTCTTTATTCTCCAATTTCTAGAAACTCAATCTTGGACACTCTCTCCTCATTGGATCCATTGGCTCTTCATTTATCTCTCTCTCCTCTGCCAAAGTTTGGTAATTATCGCTCGCCCTAGCTAACACGTAAACATTTTCCCCTATTGCCAAAACGACAACCATCTTGTCTTTTGTTTTCTGTCTCTTTTCTTTTCTTTTTCAGTGTATAGGTGTTTTGGCACGGGAAGTGGGTTCATAGTTAGAGATATATAGGTGCACTTAAGTAATTTTCATTTTACTCGTAATTACTACTGCAAATAATTGCACTTTTGCAACCCCAAAACTAGTCCTCATCGGCAACTTACATATCACTGCTCTCTGTAGACTTTATATATATATATATATATAAACAAGCACATCATGATTATAGATCATGTAATCTCGTTGCGGGACATACTCGGTCAAGTGTTTGGTCCAAAAGCGTGCAAATAGCATTATCTGATCATGCTCTTAGCAACCTCCATAACCAAATTCACATACATTTGTTGAAATTAGTCGAACCAAAAGTCCAATACCCATTTCGAACCAAATAGGAAATGGTTCTCTTGCGCGTTTTATGTGGACATCTTCGTTGCATAGCAACCGCTGATTAGCTCTCTCCAATATGAAACAAGCATGGTTAATGGCTCTCTCTCTCTCTCTCTCTCTCTCTCTCTCTCTCTCTCTCTCTCTCTCTCTCTCTCTCTCTCTCTCTCTCTCTCTCTCTCTCTCTGGTCAAGAATGGCTCTCTCTTTCGTGAGCAAGAAATCAAACATTTCGTGCATGAAGTCTTAGATCTTGATAGTGACGGCAAATGCTCGTATTTTAGCCATATGTACTGCTGGATATTGTTAAGATCGTGATGTATGGGAAGCAAGTCCGGCTGGAAGACCATGATACAAAGAGGGGTTCATTTTATTGAGATCATAGAATCGGTATCAACTGGCTTTTCCATCGTTTAACTCGCATGTTTTGACTTGATGGAGGTGGCAAATGCTGAAACTGGGACGAGAGGGCTAATACTAAAACAGACAAGGACTGGTCCATGCACGAACGACGACGCGGGATTAAACAATTGATTTTGGGGCATGTCTTTGTCTCATTACCGCATCCCACACTTGTCTTATTAACGTCCATCTACAATAAAAATGCTTTGTTGATTATTGCTCGCCCTAGCTACACGTCTTGCCACAGGAAGTGGGTTCATAGATAGAGATATATATAGGTGCAAATAATTGTACTAATTGGCAACTTAGATATCACTACTTTATAGACTTAATATATACGTATATAAACAAGTACCCTCATGTGGGACCTATTTGGTTAATGGTTATGATAGTGTTGACCTTCATAAACTGAAATTATGTAGTATTTTTCCTTGAAATTGAAGGCTTTTTATTTCACGGACGTGATTTTATCACCCATAAAACTATGTATTACGAACTCGTGATTCAAATCGGCATAGGTTGTATATACTTGTGTACGTGAGATTATATGGGATTTAACTGCAGAGGGAACTAGTGTGCTTTTGTCAATTGATATGCCGTCATTGTTCAATTAATACAACAAATGGGCCCGTGAAATTGCCGTCCTTTCCCTTTTTTTCTTTGCATGATAGTGCCGCATCATGAAAAACTCAAAAGGGGAACCGATGTCGGTAGCAAGGCAACGCGGTGTCGTTTTCACAAGTGATGCTGCAAACATGCATATATTGGAGATGGTTCTCTTGCGGGCTTCGTGTGGACATTTTTCGTTGCGTGATGACCGCTGATTAACTCTCTCAAAACCTGAAACAAGTCATTAGCATTTGGTCCCTCTTTCGTGGAGAAGAAACCAAACGTTTCGTGCATGAAGTCGTAAATCTTGATAGCGACTGAAAATTGCTCGTATCTTAATTAGCTACATGCACCATAGGAGATTGTTAAGATTGGCGCATGGTAAGCAAGCCCAGCTGGAGACCATGATATAAAGAAGGGGTTCCTTTTCACTGAGATCATAGAGTCGGCATCGACTAGTTTCTCATTATTTGACTCACATGTTTTCACTTTGCATAATTGCACGGCGATGGCATTATATTTTACTTTGGCTATGGAGCTTTTTTAGATCAATAATGGTGGCTTTATTTACGTCTCCTCGATGGGTTTGCACTTTCCAGGACCAACAGAATAGACAGCTTACCTGAGGTTCATAATTGAATCACCACAGAAAATCTGGAAGCTCAAACGAGAAACAGCTTTTATTTAGAGAGAGTTATGAAAATTATAGGGATAATGAAACTAATAGTCCCCGAATTTTAATTCAATTGGCAATATGATCCCTAAATTTTTAATTTGTTCAATATGATCCCTGAACTTTTTGTGCATATTCAAGTTAGGAACAACATTGAACAGTTTCATATAATTCATGAACTAAATTGAACATTTACCAAAATTTCAAAAATCGCATTGAATAAATTGATATTTCAAGGATCACATTGCACATTGAGCTATAGTTCGGAGACCACATTAAACAAATTAAAAATTCATGAATCACATTACATATTGGGCCAAAATTTAGTAACCACTTATGTCATTTTCCCAAAATTATACTACGTGTTGTTTGAAAACCACGAGCTTGCAAAAATTTTTATTATATTGAAATTGGGTCTATCCATCCATCGTATCAATCTTGAAACAAGCATGTCGATATTTTTTTCACTTTTCTTTTCTTTCTTGTTTTGTCGGCTCTTTCTTTCTTGCTTGTTTTTATTTTTTTTTTTGGTCATATTCTTCTTTCTCACTTTTTTTTTTGGTCGAATCTTTCTTACTTTGAAAGGGGAACATTTGTACGCTTTGATAAAAACTGGGTACTGCAACAGAGTCCCTGTGGCTCTTTTGCAGTTTCTATAATGGCCTGACTGTGTACTTAAAGTGAGACTCCAGAAACCCATGGGAAGATGGGCATGAAAGCATTTTAGGACCACCTGGCTATCAAGCCTGAGCTAACCCGCTGACCTCGGTTCCTGTACTCCAAATTTCCACACGCTGCCACAATCGATTCCATTTGAATCACAGTGTAGAAATGGAATGTTATTGTTGACATTCACTTCATTTCTCTCTCCGTGACTTCATGCCAGTAAGTTTACGGGTAAGTTAGAATCTGCAGATTACTCTAACACCTTCTATCAAATCTATTTAAGTCAATCTTTCGAGCTAATTCCTCTTTTCCATTATGACCGTGGCATACCGCACAAGTCAATCTGTGATCAAGAAACCACTCCAAAACCTACCTTGTAATCTCTAGGGCCAAGAAAAAAAAAAAGGAATCTCTACGGCCAAGAGAAGATGTCATTAGTTATTTGGGTCCAACTAAACCATAATATAAACTCTAGGGATAAGGACATCGGAAGTCTAAAACTTGTCACAAAAATACAATTGAGTCCTAAAACTTTTAACAAGTACAATTAAGTCCTAAAACTAGTCTCAAAAGTGCAATCGAGTCAAAGGGCTTTCAAAAAATGCAATTAACGGAAAGACTTAATCGGACCGATTTGATAAGCTTTAGGATTTGATTGCACTTTTTGAAAGTTTTAGGACTCAATTACACTTTCATGACAAGTTTTAAGACTTCTAATACACTTATCAAGAGGGATCTAACATATGTGGTAAAGGGTATCGCAAGTTTTCAGAACCTGGAAAGTGCTCATATGATTTTGCTAGAATGGAACCAGTGTCTAACTAATTACATGAGGGAAGTGGAACACTAAGTTAAGAAATCAACTCAAATGACAATAAGGGTCCGTTTGTTTGAAGGAAAACTGTTTTCGATCCGGTGTTTGGATGACTGAAAATTAATCGATCTACAGAAAACGTTTTCCCTGGATTGAAAACAAAAAGCTTAAATTGAGAGAAAACGATTTCCCGTTCTGGTAAGAAGGAAATCACTTTCTCTATACCACCAAACAAATGAGAACTAGTTATTTTCCTTGAAAATGATTTCCATTGTAAACCATTTTGTTTCATCACAAAATTTTTAGTGAAACAAACGCATCCTAAGAGACAATATGAGACCGACGCTCAATGGTGGAGATGGTGGCCTTCGTTATATGGTACATAATTTACGAATTGACTAGATATAGTAGCTAGGGGAAGCCCAAAACCATAGAGAGTTAGGCTGTGAGTACAATGCTTTGCATGAGCTTTTGATCTGAACAGAGCTAGAGGTCTTTTATTTCAAGATCAATCATGCAAGGAGGTTGTCATCTACGCACCAAATAGTCCCTCACCGACATTGCTAAAAACCATATGGAAAATTAGATTCTCAAGCGGTAGGAGGGATTGTGATGAGTTTGACTAATTAAGGTGGAGAAGGGAAAAGGAGGACTAGGAACAGGAACAGTGCCAAGCAGCAGCAGAGAGCTTCAGTGCCATGCATGATCTTATTGACAACATTTCATAATCATGCTTTCGCTTTTTCACGTCCCCAACAACAGTTGAAAAAGATTCAAAAGCTAATATTCGTGCACATTACAAGAATCTAGCCGAAGGTACGCAATTGGGTAAAATGTTTCTGTCTTTTTTCTTTTGGCCAAAGAAGCTGACCTGTGGGCCACAACACTATGTGCAATCCAGTGCACCGTCACCAGCCTTTCTCTGAAAATTTTTGATTATTTTACTAATTTGAGACCAGACGAGAAAAGCTGGACCCATGGTCCAAGTTCCAGCCATGTTAAAGTATTGTTAAGGCTTAAGAAGGGCCTAAGCCAAGCAATTTGCATGCATAAGTAGTTCTGCGAGCGTCTCATATGTCTTGTGATATTCGTCTGTATTGAGTCAAAAGAGGCAAGCTGGGTGGGCGACTATGGGCGAAATATGATAACCGGAGCATCTGATGTTTGGTTTCTCTTGGAAGGAACAAAACCATGGAGAAGAGAATCAACTGAGCAACAACTAAGCAATTGACTCCTCAACTAATGATACTGACTTGATGTTGTCTTTTTGTGACTTTATTCTATTCTGGAATTACATCTCCAAGAGATGTTGTGGTATATAGAAGGTAACGTCGGAATACAACCAGGGAAAAACAGGAAAAAAATGGTGCAGGAGGGACCAAGTGTCTTGTTTTGTAGTGGAAACAACAAGGCCAGACTCAAACGAGTAAATGAAATGTGTAGTGCATGAAAAATCCTAAACTTATAACACTTGAATGCATTTACATTTAATTTCTTGTCGCATCACAAAAAAACCTAACACATGTCCTCAATGGTATTTATCCTTCTCCTCTCTGTGGTTGATGGAGGATTTAGGATCTATCTCTTGGATTTTTCTTTTCTACGATGGAGTGATCCTGATTTTTTCCAACTGAATTCCCGAGATCAGAAAATCTTGACTAGCCCGTGTCCAATTAAGTCACGGGTTTCGCCCGAGTGGATGGTTGGCAAGGAATTGGTAGTATTCTGTGGACATAGGGGATCGAATTCGCGACGAGAAGTCTCACGTCCTAGCCCATCCCTTAGCTAGCGGAACCAACCCCCTTGGGGTAAAACTCATTAGACTTTACCATCCACTTCTCAAGCAAAACTTTATCTATATTATCTCTTGAATCGGACAAAGCAGCACTATTACAAGTCATGCACGTTTTAGTTGAGCTTAATCATTGAACTTGATGTGCTTGACCTAACAGTTAAAAAGGCCAACTCCGATGCACATGATCTTATGACCATTCTCATTTTTTCTTCTCTTTCTTTCCTATGAACGAACATTATCAAATATATACCCTCATTACAAAATTTTGCAATTGAATTGAAACTTTCAATTGTATGTGCACACCCTGCGTGATTACGACAGTTGGCCAATTCGGGATTTTGCCATCTGTCGCGTGCTAGTAAGGAAACGAGAAATAAATGGCAATTAATCCCTTCATTAATAGTTGACAAGAAGCATTATTTTTTTCAGAGAACCTACTCATGTGTATTTTCTCTATAATATGATCTCAACTGGTGCTAAAAAGGTGGCCCCATCACGTGGCCTTTCCCTCTAACGTTCCAACCAATCTGTCCTTAATTTAAAAAATGTGGGTCAGGACAAAAAAGTCCCAAATTCCTTGATTATACTAATCTGTCTGTTAATAAATCTTTTGGTGGTAAAAAAACTCCAAAACAAGATCGATAAAAGAAGGAAATAAACAACAGAAAAATCAGAAAATTAGAACATTTTGCGCACCCACCGTTTCCTGTCGCAAACATCATCATGACTGCCCTTGTTTTCACCTCCCACCTCCATGTGTGCGTGCCATTCCCCTTCGCATCACATTGCTCCATTGACAATTACATTACAATACCCTCTCTCTCTCTCTCTCTCTCTCTAGCAGTAAAGATCTTCCATTAATGCACGTTGCAGAAGTGGCAGCAGGATCAAAACGCCTGCTCCTCCACGAACGCTTCCGCTCTGGCGAAGATTTCCATTTCGTGTGGCCTGTGTGCTGCGATCATGCTCGGAGTTAGCATCGTCCCAAGAATTGAATGCCATTTTCTGACCGTACTTATTCTTCCCAGATTCATGACGGTCAAGGAGAGGTAGTTGTTGACTCACACAGCGACATTGCCAAATTCTGTGTTACCATTTAGTTAGGCCGTAGCCAAAACCATCCAACCCAGTAAGGCAATGGAACAGTGGGACGGGCAAGTAAAATTTGCACTAAAGGAAGAATTTTTCATGTTTACGGGCAAGCAGCACGAAGCAACCCACACAAATTCAAACAATATTGAAAATGGGGTACTTACTTTTGTTGTGTTATTTACTATTAATATTTTGAAATTTATTAAACATGCTTAACAAACTGTCTCGAGAACACCCGTTAGTCTATATTATCATTCTGATATCAATTCTGATGATTAGTGTCCGTCAGAACCTAAAAGAGAAATGGGATGAATTGAGATTTTCCAATTTACATATGTTTGGTTGGCAATCATGTGATTTTGGCAGCTTTTACCTTCGGACACAGCCCAAGATGTTTTTATTTTTTATTTTTTGTTCTTGTTGTCCTTTTGTCCCTCACTTCCCAATTCATCGTCTTCCACGAGACAATGTGATCTCATTCTGAGAGCAAATTCATTTTATATAATGATAGAGACTCTTGACTCTCCCCCATGGTCAACCCACCATTAAACAAATGGTTAATTTTTCCCAAGAATACAAATGAGCCGGTAATTATGCCTTGCATGTGCAAGTTTCTTATGGTCCAATCAAAAGATTTCGACATGAAAAGGGCAATCATATCACAAAACACATCAAAAAAATGGCGCCATATGATCGACTGACCGCCGGCTGAAAATCTATGCCCGAAAAGCATTATTTCCATATCAATTGCCAATTAGATTGAGCTAGAAACTTTATGTTACAATGTCCAATTTAAAATGCGTATTCTAACAAATTTTTGCAACCTATTCAACCCCATCATGCATAACAAAATGAAAGGAATATAAATTCGCTCTTGATTTGATTTTTCCCGAGTTCATTTACATTGTATGTTTTCATCCCTCTTAACTAATGGGACACGCGATAGTAAATAGTAAGCCGATTATGCGAATCAAACTAGAAAACATATCTTCTAATAATTATTATGGACCGGAGTTTGTAAATATAAAACAACACCATCGGCAATAACTGTTTTACGTTAATTATAACCTGACATTTTTAAAAACTAAATCTTTTCTTAATGAGCATGCTAAATCAGTATCTTGGCATTTCCCCAAAAGGTTAAAAAGTGGCTGGATTTTTTACTTTCCTTTTCGTCTTCGTTTTACAAGGGACAGGATTTTTACTTCCCAACCTGCCGCCAAGAAACAGAGCTTTCTCTCTCTGGATTGCGATAAATCTTTCCAGTCGAGCGAAGTATATGAAGACACGGCGAAAAGCCCCCACAGTCTCTCCCCATCATCATCGTCATCCTCTGCCCACTTACGTATTCACGTAGAGTCTTCCTCATCGTGCTTCTCCCATTGGACTTTCAGACACCCCCCCTCTGTTTCTTGTCGCCGGAACTCCCAAGCTCTGCTCTGTTTTGGATGGGATTTGTTCTCCAAGGTACGATCTTGGTCGTTGCAATGTCGACCTGGAGACGGGGAAAAGCAGAAGTTTTTGCCGTCGTGGAATGAAATGAGGTGAACTGACTGAATTAATGGTGTGTTCTCGTCGTCAGAGCGCAGGTTGCGAAGGGCATGACGATGAATGTCAGAGGAGGAGGGACTAGGCTGCAGCGGTCAACGAGAGCTACGGCGAAGCATGACGAAGTAAAAGCTCGCAGTTTTTACGAAAGTTTTATTTCCCGTTTTCCTTCGCCAATTGATTTCGATATTGTAATGATGTTTCTTTACAGTGGGTAATTTGAAATGGGGCCTGTACAGTGGCAACTAGCAAAAGTTCTTAGCTTTTCAACTATATCAGCATAAATTTTCTCGCTTTTTACCGGGGAAAGATGGACTTACAGTCTTTGATGACGAGTCTCGAGAAACTGAATCGCTTGTGAATGCATTCATTTTCATGAGGATCGGGGATTGCCTTTGTATACGTTGTAATTGAGAAAAATGGTTTTTAATTTGCCCTTGTCATCTTCATCCGTTCGTCCCCTTTTCACTCCTTACTTGCTGTGTGAATCTGTTGCCAAATTCCAAATTTTCCCGAGAAAGTTTCGACTTTTCTCTCTTCCTTTTGCTTAGCTGATGTATGTAATCCCAGGCCTTTAAAATTTGGAGGTGACCCATTTCCTTAATGCTCTCTGATAATGTCTGAATCTTTGTCAATTGCTAGCTTTTCCTACTTCTGCTATTAGTTTATCATTTTGTCATTTGAAGAAGCTCATCGTTTCTTTAATTATTGGATAACAGAGGGTGGAAATGTTGGCAACCAAATCTGTGGATGCGACGAAGCCAACTGCTAGTCAGCAAAAATCGAGCAGAGAGAGAAAATTGGCGCTGCAGCAAGATGTATGCATCTAGTACTGAGCTTTTTTTTGCAAAATTTCTTGTTTGATGACTCTAGACTATCAAAAGAAAAATCACCAATTTTGTGAAATTTTATTTTCCAGGTGGATAAGTTGAAGAAGAAGCTTAGACATGAAGAGAACGTTCACAAGGCTCTTGAGAGAGCTTTTACCAGACCTTTAGGAACTCTGCCTCGTCTTCCCCCTTATCTCCCAACATATGTTAGTTAACGTCACATGTTTGGTGGATTTTTATTTGAATGTGACTGTTTAACTAATGTGATGAATGAACTATGCGTTCGTTTCTGAAATTTAGACTCTAGAACTTCTGGCTGAGGTTGCTGTATTGGAAGAGGAGGTTTTGCGGCTGGAAGAACAGGTGGTACATTTCAGGCAGGGCTTATATCAGGAAGCCGTATACATTTCATCATCCAAGAGGAAGATTGTTGACAGTTCATCTGATTTGCATAGACCAAACCCAGTTAAGAATTTTAGACCTGAACAGTCCAGAGTCGAAGCTCAAATTGCCAGTGGCTCGACGCCATCTCGAACCAGGCACTTGTTGCCTCACCCTGGTGCGCTTGGATTCCCAAATTAACTTCGCCTCTCTACAAGAATGGCTTGCTGGAACTTAGAGTGTCATTCATTCATCTCTGTTGCTTTTCAGTGGATGCATGTGGGAAAGATAAGCAAGCATGCCCTAATTCTACAATTGACAAGAAGGGATCTACCACACATAAAAGCCGTGGAGCCAAAGTTGCTAGAAAGGGATGCCCTGTAGCTAATGTCTCCGCGGAGAAGTATTTGGAAACTCAGAAATCACAGGTCTAGTGTTTTACTTCTTGTCATTACTATGCTCAACTGTGATTGCCTTGTTTTCGTTATTAATGTTCTGTGGATCATTGAATATGGAGTTTCTCAATGTCCAGCTTGAGAGTAGAGTGACAGACCTAGAAAATGCAAAAGCAAGTAACCGAACAGTTTCTGATGATGGAGGGCGAGGTGATGAAAACCCAAACAAAATCTCCGAGAATGTTTTGAAGTGCCTATTGAGCATATTCTTGAGAAAGAGCTCAAAGAAGAGCAGGGTTACTTCTGAAAATTCACCATTCTTGTATACGATTATGTCTGAGGAGGGCGGTGCAGAAATGGAGTTCCTTGATCCCTATGGCGTGCATTCAGAGTATGGAAAGAGAGATATTGGCCCATATAAGCATCTTTATTCAATTCATGCTGGCTCAATCAATCCAAACAGAACGACGAACTGCGTATTTTTAGAGCAAAGATTGAAGTGAGTCATCACTTATTGAAGTTGATTTATTTCTCATCTTTTTGACAGACATTTGTCGATGTAATAGTAGATTTGTGTCTTCTGATTTTCCAGAGTGCTTCTCGGAAAACTTGGGCGTGTCAAGTTGGAGAATCTCACTCACCAGGAGAAGCTTGCATTCTGGATTAACATTTATAATTCCTGCATGATGAAAGTATGTGAGCGTATTCATGGCAATTATTACACTGTCTTTGTTTTTCGCTTCTCATCAAATTTAAGTTTAATGATAATCATAAATTATTTGGCATGAAGTTTCTCATATGACCATTGACATTGTTGAATTCTTCCAGGCCTTCCTAGAACATGGAATACAAGAGAGTCCCCACTTGGTTGTTGCGCTGATGCAGCAGGTATGACCTTTAGAATCCTTCCATGAGCAATGAAGTGCCGATAAAATCCATTAATCATGTAAAGATGTTGATTTATCTATTTCTGTTTCGATAGATTTCGCCTGTGAATTAAGTAATAGCTTATGTGGATCTTTGAGCCAAGCAGCCAGTGACTTACATGCAGTTTTCCAAATTTTTGTCTAGGCAACAATAAATGTTGGAGGACACCTTCTTACCGGCATAACGATTGAGCACTTCATCCTCAGACTTCCTTATCATTTAAAATATGTGAGTCACATCCATTTTACCTTCATGAAGGCCATGATTTTGGTTTTGAATTGTACTGAATAAGCTTCCTGGTCTTGAATTCAGACCTCCACAAAGGGTACAAAAAACGTTGAGATGACAGCGAGAAGAATCTTTGGATTGGAGTTATCTGAACCGTTGGTGACTTTTGCACTTTCCTGTGGAAGTTGGTCGTCCCCTGCTGTAAGTTTATTGCATGGAATAGAGCCACCATTTTTACCTGCTTTAGTCCTGCATCCATCATTAAAATTACATGGTTTCAGAGACAACTCGCCCTGAGAGCTCTTAATATTTTGGTCATGGGACTTCACAAGGCAAATACCCAATAAGGTTGAGAAAACTTCCAACCAGTGTTATTTTTTGGCTCCGGATTTTTCTGGGCTACTTGTTAATCTATGGGCCAATAATCACATTTTTTTTTCACATTTTCTCGCATTTTTTCTGGGTTCTCTTGTTCTACGCAAGCATTGTGCTTTTGATTGTTACTTGCGCATTTCTACAGTAGAAGCATCTCTTCTCACCACTTTTTTTGGCTAAGTGCATCTCTTCTCACCTTGAGGCATCTGCATCTTGTGCTTGTTTATGTTCTTACTTATTATGACCTTTTTCCAAATGAAGGTGCGAGTCTACACGGCATCGAATGTAGAGAATGAACTTGAAGCAGCAAAAAGAGACTATTTGCAGGCTGCAGTTGGAATTTCTGCCGAGAAATTTGTGATACCAAAGCTGCTGGACTGGTATCTGCTCGACTTTGCCAAGGACTTGGACTCCTTGCTTGATTGGATTTGTCTTCAGTTACCCAGTGAACTAGGAAAACAAGCAATCAAGTTTCTTGAGATGGGAAAAAGCAATGCTCCTTCGAAGTTTGTTCAGGTTGTTCCCTATGATTTCACTTTTAGGTACCTTCTATACACACAATAAGTTTCGGTTTTCCAATGTGCTAGCTTCAATATAGGTTCTTTGCACAATCTGTATTAATAATGTATATTGCAGTTAAAATTACAAATGGTTCTCGTAAATCTTGGGAACTATTTCTTCAGCCAGATTGCGCTGCTTGTAAATGGATCATGGGAGGAAATGTAAACAATCAATGATTCCGGGATTGATGTTCTGAGCATGCTTGAATATTGAAAGGCAATGACTTGAAGACACCGTGTTAATTCTAGGATAAATGAAGGCTTTTATGTCTGTTTCTTTATTTCCTACTTTTATTTTGTATTTGGGTGTCCCGGTTTAGCATACTAGAAGACCCCAGTCACGCGCGCACTATAATCCGATTAATCCTGAAGGGACGTAAGATGAAAACTGCAGGAGTACATTGCATCTACATGTTAGTTTTGTCGTAGCGTAATAGCAAGCATGCATTCAAAGAAGATGTCAACCTCTTTAATCAGTGATGAATTGTCAATTTCAGGGACAGACAATTGACTTTTTTTAGCAGCTCTAGTGTTCATCACTTTCAGTTCAATGGAATGACAACAAACCACAAAATCAAACCAGAGGATGTAATGGGAAGTTGTGGGCCTTAAAGAACATTAGATTTGAATAGTAATGACACTTTCCTTTTTATGGCAGTGTTTGTAAATGAGCATGCATTGAAAAGGGGGATAAGATAAGACATTTGGGAAATTTTCTATGAACTCTCGCATTCGAGGACAGCTATTGCTGCTGAAAAATGCATTTGCAATCTGGTGAGGCTTCAGGTATCCTCAGTGGTCCCGAAATCGCGAGCCATAAGCTTCCCGATGGCACGGGTCACTTGAACAGTGTTGATGACCTGTTTACCAACCCCATGACGTTGACAAATTTCAGCTTTTATTCATGCACGAAATGAGCACGAACTACACCCGATATCCAATTTCCACTTAGTAGCATGATCCGAATATCAGAGCAGACTTGAACCGCAAACGCGGCAAGAGAACTTCAATGCATGACACCGCAAGACATGTTAAACCCAGTTAGAAACTTGACTGCAGTTGCTACTGAAAATCAGGACGCTTTAAAAGGTGGCCTATTGGAATGTTTAGGTTTATTACACGCCGGAGAAATTTGGTTCATACAAGTGGTCCTAACTTTGCTCTTTTTCCGTAGTTCTGCATAAGCCCAAAACCGTTAACGCATCACATTATTGAAGCAGACCACGCTCGAAGTTGCTTTTTCAGTCACCACAAGACTTCGACAAAAAGCTGAAAAGCCCAGAAGCTGCCATGGAAGTCCTTTTTTTTTTTGTCAAAATAACCGTAATCCATTGGCTAACTAAAGGAGTTCGAGTACGAAAGACTTGATTCAGAAACAAGGCCCATAGGGCTTCAGGGGGGCTAGATAGCCAATTATGAGGTAGGGATCTATTCCTTAGGCTTTAGCAATTCAATCCGCTACCTTTTTAGGGCCCGTTTGGTTCAACTTTTCACATGCTACTTAGAAAAATACAAATATCTTTAGGTTAAAGTCCCTTAAAAAAATGCAAGTGATGTTTGGTAAAAAAATCATTTATAAAACTACTTTGGCTTAAGTAGTATTTGGTAAAAAAAATTTTGCAAAAGGGTTTTGGAAATTATCTTTTTTTATTAAAAAAAAAACCTACCCTACCCTTCGCCGTAGTCGGCGAAGGCCTACAGCCGCCGGCAAGCTAGATCCGGCACCGGCGGCCGTCGCTCGAGGTCAGGTGACCCCCAGCGAACTAAATCTGCCACCAGCGGTCATCGCCCGAGGCCAGGTGACCCTCGGCGAGGGTCGCGCAACCCAGGCAGTCAGCGCCTAGGTCGTGCGACCTCAGGCGGTCGTCGCTTAGGTCATGCGACCTCATCGACCTAATCCGATGTCGGCCATCCTCATCGGTCGCCTCACAAAGAAGATGAACAATACCAAGATGGGCAAAATCAAAATAAGTCAAAATAAGTAAGGGTAGTTTAGGGACAAAAAATTTGGGTTCAGCATTTATGGAATGCCGAAAGCCCAAAGTTGGTCACTAGTTTTGAGCTTTCGGCATTCCAAATGCTAGCATTTGACCAATGCTAGACCGAAAGCTGAATCAATCAGAGCCTTAGACTCTCTGTTGTAGTGGGCCAATCTCAAATTCAGAAAGCCCGTAATTTGCCTCGGTGATGAGTACGTGTGCTTCCCACGTGAAGTGATCTGCTCTTTGAAGTGTCTTCACAAGAGTTAAGTTGTCTGACTCAACTAGAAGACTCGCTCGTGCGTGTCTTGCTAAACAATCTTAGCGTTTCAACCAACGCCAGAGCCTCCGTCTGTGCGGCCGAGCTCGACCTCACCTCCATCGCGAAACCATCAATTAACTCTCCATGGCAGTTCGGCCCAACACAGCTGATGGCCCCAGTCGTCGATCCTTCAACTAAGGAAGCATCCACGTTGAATTTAAGGGTCCGTTGCGGGGTTTTTTCCAAATCTGAGGTAACCTATCTTGGTTTGCTAGTGATTTGTTCTTGATTTTGGCCCACTGAGCAAAGCTCTGGTAATCGGCCATGGCAGAACTAACAAGCCACTCTGGATCAGGAACTTTCTTGCGGAAGATGAAGCCATTCCTTTCTTTCCATATACACCAAAGAACAGTGGCAACGAGGTCAAAGCTCACCGAGGTATGTTGAAGATTTAGAGTTCCATGGAAGTACTTGAGGGTGTTCTTTAATTTCTCATCCCTTTCTTTGGTAGGAAAGACAGGGAATTGAAGGTCAACAGTTTTCAGTGTCTACAATCGATTCTTGCCATTGAGAGTTGGGATAATGTTCCAACTGATGGGGCTCTTCTTTCAACGCTCAAGATGATGACTCGTAAGTCATAACTTCCCATTTGAGTTGTGGAGATGGACATGGCCACGAAGGGATAATTCGAGTCAATTGTTATCTTCCCATAGATTGAGACATCCATGTTCAACAAGTGAAAATGACTCGTTCTCACTCGCTCTGTCCGCGATCCACTGTTGTAGCTCAATAGCGGTCCAACCTACGTAATTTCAATCATCCAATAAAGTAAACTTCCATTTCTTTGTAATTGATGTGCTTAAATAGTACTACGGCTAACTTTTAATGAAATGATGGCAGGCATATGCGGAGAAAATTGTCTAAAAAGTCATAAACATATTGCACTTTTGTCAATTCAGTTCTAAACATTTCGATCTTGCCAATTAAGTCCTAAAACTTTTCACGTTTTATCAATTGAGTCCATTCGATCAATTTTAACAGGAAATTGCTGACGTGGACGCCGATAGTGTCACGTAAAATTGTCAGTGCTGACATGGACAATTTTTAATAATATTTTAATATTTTTCGAATTCTTTTAATATTTTTTCTTTCTTTCTTTTTCTTTTTCTTTTATCAAGTCCGGCGAGGGTCACTGGCCGACCCTCACCGGTCATAGGAAAGGGCTGTGAAGCCCTCGCCTGTGGCCTGCAAGGGCCTCCCAATGGCCGACAAGGGTTGGCCTGCCCTCGCTGGACTTGGAAGAAGAAAAAGAAGGAAAGAAAAAAGAAGAAAACATTTTAAAAAATAATTAAAAATTTCGAAACAATATTAAAGTATTATTAAAGTAATATTAACAAAGGTATTGAGTTATTTGTTGAGCTGATCAGCTGCTCACTCAGCAATGAGGCTTGACCCGCTCACCGTTTTGCAAATCGTTGAATTTTGGAATTGGGGAGTTCAAGGTAATAAGGCTTCAGTGAATCGGGCAACGAAAGCGCGTTTTCTTTTCCGAAACTTGGGTAGTTTCGGAGTGTACATTTTTCTTAATGAAATTAGTTTTGGGTCTCGCTGCATAAGAAAATGATCTTTGTAATTTTTTGGGTTTAAATTTAATGGACTAGTGTGGTTGGGAAACGTGCTCGAGTTGGGGTTTTAAGTTCGGGGAATTTTAGGTTGTGAAGATAGGCAAAATAGCCGAACCATACGAGTTCATGCGCCATCGTTCTCCACTTCGTTCATTGGTGAGGCCATAACTTTCGCCTTTTCATTGGGCATTAGCCCATCTAGCGAGGCCCATAAGTCAAGAAGTCCATAAAGGGATTTGACATCAAAGAGATGAATGCCCCAAGCGAAAGTGGCAGAGCCCATATGGTGGACTTCAGGCCCATGGCACAGTTTAGCCGGTCATCGGAGGGGTTACGGTGACAATTGGGCCGCCACACACCGCTCCCAGTTCAACCGAGCTCCTGGGGCCAAGCAGAGGAGGCCTCTTTGCTTATGATGTGCAAATCGACAGGGGATAATAGCATAAATGGTTTCTGGATTTTAATCCAATGTGCTCCCTGAATTTTTAATTTTTTGCAATATGGTCCATAAAATTTGGCCTGATGTGTGATGTCATCTCTAAAATCTTGTTTGTTCAATGCGATCCATAAACCGTTGATAAATGTTCAGTGAAGTCCCTAGACTTATAAAAATGTTGCAAAATTTAAGGACCACATTGAACATTAGACCAAAGTTCAAATATCACATTGAATAAATTAAAAGTTTAAGGATGACATTGCACATTGGATCAAAATTCAGGGATCACATTAAAAAAATTTAAAGTTCAGAGATGACATTATACATTGAATCAAAGTTCATGGACCATTTGTGTCATTTTCCCAATCGACAAAGACCACAAGAGGTTAAATCCCCATTATCAGTCTATACACAGAGTATTTGCCTTTTACATGCACTTGAAGATCACAGATTACAGACCAAAAAAAAAAATTAAAACCAAAGATCCTCATGGATGATTTTCTACCCATTTGGAACTGTTCATCTTCCTCATGTCCACCCTCTATTTAATCACCATGTTGAGTGCAATTTTCAGCATAACAATTTCTCAAAGCAAGTGGCCAGACAAGCTTGACCTATGTTTCAAAGCATCAAATCGATCAAAGATCTTAAGTGGGTTGCAAACACCATTAGACAAATATGCAATTTCATATTTCAGCTTCAACCCATCCAAGTCTATACTATTCTGCAGCTACTCTAGAAAGATTCTACATGTTTCTTCTGGATGGTCTTCGAGAGGTGTTATGTCAACTGCTTCTCGATGTTCTGCATAAGTCCAAGGACCAATCGCCAACTTAGAGGTCTCCGCATCCCACGCACAAAACGTTGGCCGTTTCACTTCTTCTTTCTGGGTCCAGTTGCTGTTAGACCATTCTTATCATTTTTAACTTTTGGCTCACCTGTGACCACACGTTCTCTGCAATATTTTATGCAGTCTGCAACGATAATCAAGTCTGTGAATAGCGTGGAGGAGATGGAGTTTGTATATAGGTGATCTCCACCTTACGCGATTTCATTATTTTAAAGCTGCTAGTCTCGCTATCGCTATGTGTGCAAGGGTTTCGAGGGCAGAAGATATTGCAGCTGTACGTTCTTCATTCAGCTACGGAAGGCCGACTATAAAGGAAAACGTTTTATATCGCCATATACTTTTCATAGTCAACAACAACTTTATCCAATGCCCACGCACGCTCGTGTGTTCTTTATTTATTTTGTGTGGATCCCCCGCGTTAAATTTCTATATAACCGGTTATTAACCCGTGCTTTCCACACAATGTGCATGACACAAATCTTTTCGTATCTTTCGTGCGGTAGTCACTTTGGTAGCATAATATTACAAGCGTTCATTTAAATATCATAACTTTTAAAAGCAAATAACTTCAATGGTATCGGCAATTTTCTTGCCGGAAGACTACGTTGATTTCTGGCAAGCCAAATCGGATGATTTAATATATAAATAATGACCATAGGATTATTAGGTAAGGAAAATCAGTGTTGCCATTGAAGTGATCAGTTTTAATAGATATAGTACTTAAATGAATAGGAAAAGTGTCAGAAAAGTCCTATATCTATTACATTTGTATAAATTTAATTCTAAATCTTTTAATTGTTCCAATTTAGTTCTAAAAACATAGTGTCAATTAAGTCCTTCCGGCTAATTTGGCTGGGCATTACTGACGTGGATGCCGGCCGACTTACGTGGCACCGCTGATGCTGAAATAGATAATTTTTAATAATTTTTTTCTATTTTTCTTTCTTTTCTTTTTTCCTTTCTTCTTCCTTTTGCCGGTGACCAACCACAAGCTGTGACATCCAAAATTTTTCATGTTTGGTAATAATACTTAAAAGGATTTTCCATAACGTAATCACCCAGAGTTTAAGGTGCTAGGATTAAGATGATAGACTTTGTTGTGTATGTTCGCAGCGTAGAATGATGGTAATTAATTTATCGCCATATTAATTGTAGACAAAGGCTGAGATACTTCGAATTACTTACTTGATGATTTTCAAGTTTTAAGTTTACGGAACTGAGATTTCCCAAGCTTTCGATATTATTCACTAATAATATTTATGAGTTCAAAATACTTTCCAGATTTATCAGTATTTAGAATAGGCACTGATTTTTATGTTCGCATAATGATTTATTAAATATTTTGATGATTTAACAGAATAGTTATTTGGAAACCACATAGATGAATCATTTGCTATTCTTTAACTTGTGCCATCTCTCTTCAAGCTCAACCAAATTTTAAATCACATGCTCCTAGAGACATTGAACTAGGCCAACCATGATGTCATGCATTACATCATCTAGGATAGCCTTAGCTCATTAATGCACTGATGATTGATTCCCTCTTTGCTTGGCCGAGAAGGAGTTGTCTTCATTTGAATCAATGTATCTCCTTGAAGTTCATCTTATTAGAACACTTGTACACCTTAGTTACTCATTTAGGGCCACCTAAAGCATTTCTATTGGAATACACATTCTTCTACCTCTGAGACCTAATGATTTAACCCAAGGACTTTTTTTTTTTGATAACCCAGGGAACCCCCGCACGGCCGATAGCCGGGAGGTAAACCCTGGGGGCGACACGTGCTAGCCACCACACACGTGCACCGGTTAAGTCACCCTGCGGCGCCCGGGATTCGAACACTCAACCTTTTGCGAGAGGAAGAGTGCCCTCTCCAGCAGCGCTACCCAGGCAGGTGGTTACCCAAGGACATTTATTATCTTAACCTTGGCTAATCTTCTCATTCTTACCATCTTTATCTTGGCCGAGTGAATTGACCTTGGCAAGCTTTCACCTTCTCAAAAATAAAAGCCTTCTCATCGTTTACTTCCATTTACCAACTTCCTTTTCCTACTTTCATTTTCAAGTCTCAAGAACAAAAGCAAAGACTCCACTTCCTTAACTTCCAACTTCTCCTCAACTTTAGTTTTTCAAATTCCGCAAGTAAAAGTGGAGGTCCCGCACTTGTGTTACTAAAGTTTATGTCTCAAATCTTTCTAGTAGGATGAGGTGAGTTATTAAGCCATACTACTTTTTACTCATGGGTTTCTTCGTTTTAAAAATAAGAATTTGTTGATTTTCGGTTTTATTTATGTGAAGGTGACTAAAGCTTTGAGTTATCAAGTCATTTTTAAGGTAAGTGAAAACTCTAAGGACTAAGCTAGAATGATTTATTTAATACTCTTGAGCTTGGTTGATTGATTGTTTGTTATTTAATTTGGATCTTATTCTATGTGTGAGCAAGTTTCAATAGTTGTGCGTTAAGCTATGGTAATTGTTGAGCTTGAAGTAGAAAGCTTTTCACATGCTTAGGTGGTCCTTGAGAGATTACTAAAAGGTTTTGTTGCATTTTGAGTAGGAAAAGTGTGAAAATGGTAAAACTAGGCGTAAAAAGGGTATTTTGGTAATTTTCTTGTCAAGGTATGGGGCAATTTCGAATTTACAAAAATGAAGAGGGGCTGTGAACAGTGTTATTTTATGATTTTTAGTGTCATTTAGTGGGTTTTTAAGTAATATTAATTAAAGGAAATCAAACCAGTTAAAAAAATGAGTTTATAAGCTTTGGAGGCAAATTTGTAATTTCACCAAGTTGAGGGGGCGAATGTGTAAAAACTGGAAGTTCTGGGGACTGTTCACAGCATGTGGGACCTCATTTTGATAAGTGGTTAAGCTATTTTTTAGAAATAATTGCTTAATTAGGACATGTGTCTAACTATGAAAAATTGGAGCAATTTGTAATGATTAATTAGAAGTGGGCAGTTTTGAAAATTTTGTAAAATTTGTGTTGTCTATAGTGTAAATAAAATGTTTGTGTGTTTTAAGGAACAAAATAATATCCTTCAGTTTTTAATTTAATTATTATGGCTTGGTTGGTTGAAAATCGAAAATTAGGGGTAAAATTACAAAATTTTACAAGGAAAATATTCCAAGTCTAAGAATTTGTAACTATAGAAATAATCTCTAATATATGTGGTAAAAGTGAGCTTAATCGATGGTGGTTTAAAAATAAATAGATAAATGAAAGTTAGATGAGTTACTAAATTATGGAGTAGTAGTGTTTAATGTTATAGAACTTGTAAAAGTTCTCCTCTAAATGATGTTGGATTGGTGAAAAGAAAAGGAAAGTTTCTATGTTGAAAGGTGCATAATTAATCAATTGTCTTATACATTATGTGAAATGCCAATGTATTAACGTGTAGTTGTTTGCATTCGTAATTATGAAATTATGTGGCATTTATAGTGATGTATTTAATTATGTATATCATTAATGCTACATGGTTAAGACCTTTGCCATGGTCTATTCGCCACCGAACGAATTCCCTTGTACGAATATTTATATGAGACTGTGGAGTAGCCAGATGTTCTACCATATGAGACGGTCCTCTATAAGGTTGAGATGATATGAAATTATATGAAGACATGACTCATGTAGTCATGGTATGACATGACTTGCGTACCCATGGTATAATGCTAAGAAATGGCCCACATCATGTGAATGTATGGTAGTGTATTTATCCTCGCTAATGTAAAGGATACCCGTCATGGATATGCTAAGAGGCATGGCAAATGAGTATGTATGTTTCCGTCCCCATGAGTTGGTGGTGATGATGGCTCGTAAATTGAGATGCCCTTAGCCAATGACAAATACAAGCTCATATGTGTAAATCAGTAAGATGTTATGTGATATTTGTGATAGATAATATGTCATCCGTATGCACATGAGTGATTGATTTTAGGCAATGTTATTATTGTTTCATCGACATTTCATAATTGGAAAGATAATACCTCTATTCATGTATTCATCATGTATGATTATTTTGTACTACCTTGAACTCACAATTATTGTTGGTACCAAGTTAAGTGGCGAGTGAATTTTTTATATTAGACTTAGAGATTTCAATTACTGGGCCTAGGCTCACTCCTTATTTTTCAGATATATAGGATAAATGTCCCACCGCCACCACTTTTTGGAGTTTCCATGCATTTTGATTATGTTTATGAAGGTGCACTTGTACCTAGATCACCATTAGTTTATACTAAGTGTACTTCCACTGTCTGGGTTAACATGGGACTTTTAGAGTGGATTCCCCTTCATTATGTCGCTTGGTATATTAACATCGAGGGCGAGTTGTTTGGACCACTTAGAGGCTTTGATGGTCCTCCAGGGTTCGATGATGATGGTTTGTCAATGGGTGAAGTTGTCGACCCTTAGTTGATGGTCCGACAGTGTACAGGCAGGCTTTTGGGCATAGAAGTATAATATTGTATCGTAAAATTGGTGTTAATGTATATAAAAGATGCATATGTATTTTATTAAACTTGTATGGGATTTTTGTGAGTACTTTAATATGCTTCCGCGTGCTTTAATAATTATAAGTGATAATTGGAAAAGACACATATCACACGTGACGTTTTGGGACGTCACACAAGCGATGGCCAGGCGACCTGGCCACGCCTAGGCGAGGATTGCTATTGCTTGCCACAGCCGAGGCCACCTTGGCCTAGGCTTGCCCTTACCAAGACAAGGCCTAATGAGGATCGTCCTCGCCCATGCTAGATTTGGTGAGGCCGACCCTTGCCCGAGCAACTCTCGGCAAGGCTACCTTGGTTTGGGCAAGGACCGACCTCGCCAAAGCTAGCGAGGGGAGCCCTCGCTTGTGGCGGGCGACAGCGACCCTCACCCAAGCGAGGCCAACCCACTCAGTCATGACTATTGGCCGGTCACTAGCAAAAGGAAGAATACAGGAAAAAAAGAAAAGAAAGAATAAAGGAAAAAAATAATAATAAATTAAAAAGTACTAAAATATTATTAAAAACTGTCTATGTCAGCAATATCTGGCCAAAATTAGCCTGAATGATTGAATTGACACGAGGCCAAAAGGTTTAGGATAAATTGGCACAATTAAAATGTTTAAGACTAAATTGACATCAATACAATAAATTTAGGACTTTCCTAATATTTTTCCCTTAAATGAACTCTTGAAATGTTATGACATCCAAGTGAACGCCTTCAAAAAGATATGATACCATTAATATCTTTTTTCCCAATAAAAGTTTAATACTAGTATAGCTTAATTAAAAACTTATAATGTATTAATTAAAAGGTTAAGGATTTCATTGCACTTCTTAATACATGTTTGGATTTGATTGTACCAACTAACAACTTAAGCACTCAACCCATTTAGAACATCAGATTTAGGGCTTAACATATACTTTTCCTAAATCTGAAATAGCATAATAAACCACAAACACTACAACCAAGGAACTGGGATTAAAAAAAAACATATAACTTGAAATTGACACGGCATAACTTGCATAACATTATATACATTTAGGTTGTGTTTCCCTCATCCAATCTAGGTCTCTAATTAATAAATTAGAAGAACTTGTTATCCGTCAATCAATGAGTTAAAAGGATAAAGAAAAATATGATTCTATTTGGAGATCGAAAGTATAAAAACTAAGGCTCTGTTCGTTTTGCGGAAATTAACTTCCATGAAAATGTTTTCTGGATTTTCCAGCGTTCAATTCACTGAAAATAAAACAAGTCAAGGAAAACATTTTCCGTCAATGGAAAAAACACTTTCAAAAAGTAGGTAAAATGAAAAGAGGAAATCATTTTCCCTCCTCTTTCTTTCACTATTCATTTTAATTATTTTTATTTTTATTTAAATTCTAATTTTATATTATTTTTCATTATTTTTCCTTTTTTTTCTTCTTCTTCGGCCGGTTGTTGGCCATCGCGAAGGTGGCCAGCGAGTGGTCGGAGAAGAACGGAAAAGAAAAGAAAGAAAAATAAAAAATAAAAATAATTTTAAAAAAATCGATTTTAAAAACATAAAAAAATATTAAAAGTAGTGCATGGAAGAAAATCAAATCAAATTTTCCATACCAAATAGTGAAAAATATTTTTCGAGTCTTTTTTAGATTTCAACCGAATATTGAAATATTGTGTCATTTTCGGGAAAATGGCTTTTTGGAAAACATTTAAACGTCACATTTTCCGTAAAACAAATGGACCCTAAACTTATACCGTACATCCCTGCCTAGAGATAAGGGAGAGGATCTAGTCAAGTTCAACTAATAAATTTTTTTTTTTTTTGATAACCGAGGTGTCCGCGCGGCCGGCGAGCTTACGCTCAAACCAGCGGTGAAGCCCGACTAGTCCTCGGGGGGGCTAGCGCAGCATCCCACCGCCACGACCCTCCACTTAAATAACCGGCACCTACGAGTTTTGAACCCAGAACTTCTCGTGAAAGGAACTGAGCGCAAACCATCGCGGCCACCGATGGGTGGGTAGATTGTTTTGCTTAGAATGAATAATTCACATGATAGTACTTTATGGCCTCCGTTTGTTCGTGAAAAATGAATAATTTGGATATCATTTTCCTAAAAATAGTTGCTTGTAATTATTATTAAAATGACTGAACCAAAATATCTTTATCGTTCACGAACATGTTTAATGGAAATATTTTTCATTAACTAATTATTTCAAGCAATACGAACGATCATTTTTAAGAAAATAATAATAAATTATTCATTTTCTGCAAATAAGAATGCATTCACTGTCAAAGAAAGATGACTTTCTTGCTTTCTAAGGCATATAACATTCAGTTTCCTCCTCTCCAATATTTTACATATTTATAACCATCGCAAAAAACAAACACCAGCGTTTAATAATTTCCAAGGCCACTTTTGTCAAAAACTTACACCAGACACAGCTGTCTTGGGAGAAAATTATACGAGACAAATGGAGAATATTCGTTCAAGTAAAAAGTCTAAATTTCTAGATGTCTTGAAAATTCCAATCAGTTAGGTCTTTTTTTTTTTATTTTACTAAGCTCGTGCTCCCAAATCCTAATATGATAAACGTGTGAATTCCGCTATCTTATCCCCACTTGGTTAATTTTGTCAACCGATGATGTCATGCAATTTCTGTTGTGTAAGTTTGGAAATAGTCCATATCAAACTAGTCACTATTGGACCAAACCCATGCATATAGGTCGTTCTCGTAGCTTCCTACTGGGTGGGATGCGTGTAGTCAAGGAAAAGTTAATGCCAGTATTGGAAGCACGTGGGTCCAGTGCATATGATCCGTTGGATCTAGACATAGCCACGGGCCGGTTTCGGCCCGGAACCGGCCCGAAACTAGGGACCGGCCCGTTGACCGGGCCCGTGGTTCGAAATCGGAACTGGCCCGTGGCCTACGGGCCTGGTTCCGGGCCCAGTTCCAAAAAAACATTATTTTTATCGTCGGTTCCATCTTTTTCTCTCTTTTTTTCCCAAATTTAATTATAATGTACATTTTAATTACATTTTATATTGAATAATTTATTATTTCATAATTTGATAATTCATTATTTTTTTATTTCATAACTTATTTTTTTAATTTTTACCGGTTGGTTCCGAATCGAGTCGGAATCGGAACCAACCCGGAACCGCCAGTTCATACATGGCTATGAACCGGAACCGGCCGGTTCTGAACTGTGGCCATGTCTAGTCGGATCTTGTGAATCCAACATGGGACTCTTATGATCCAACGGATGATGTGCATTGAGCCAATTGCACCATCCATAGAACAGTCTAATCCTTATTGACATCAGCATCATCTATCGATGTCAAATAGTATGTTTGCTGAGTGTTTTTCCTAGTTTCGATCTAGCTAAAGTTCTTAGAGATTTCAACTTCTTGCCCGATTGTACAAGCAAACTATGCTTCCTTGGCGAAGGCCAGTTTGATGAAGTTTTGTGAGGATGAGGTGTCTCCTTGGGGAGTTGCTTTGTGTAGGCCAAATCTATATTGAATTCTATACTCACAAACAATAAATCAAGGCGTCCTTACCAAAAAAAAAAAAACAATAAATCAAGGCGATGATAATCAATGATTGTGATTGTCCATGATTCATTCTCTTTTGTCTCTTTTGTCGAATTGTCTTTCTATGCTTGAGAGGTGCAGCACCATGATGAAGCATGGCAACTACTTGAGGGATCAAGCAAGATTTATGCTTAGCCAAGGATCCTTCTTTTATTTATCTCCCCGAATTTCAATAGACATGCAGGGACAAGAGATCATTGCATTAATAAAGAATCATCATGGGCAAGAAGAATTGAGATTTCTAAAATTAAGGAGTAAATTATTAAATTTATTCTATTGAGAGATTGATAGGCCTATTAGATGGTCTAGATTTATTCCTTTTTTTCCACTTTTTTCTTTCTTTCTTTTTTTCACTTTCCTTAATTATTATTATTATTTATACCTCTCTCTCTTGGAGTAGTCACGCCACGTCATTGCCCCGCCATCACGGCCACACCTTTGTCGGAACCCCTGCGACCCACGGCTCTCTCTCTCTCTTTGCCCAAGGTTGGGGCCGCCATTTCTCATGGCACATAAAACTCTATGGTCATAGCTTACGTGCAAGCGAACCCCTTGGCTTAGAACATATAGGGGCTGGGGTGGAAAGGGATTGTGAGATAAATCAAATAGGAGATGAAGAGTAAAGACAAGGGACGAAGGTTGGGTGCAATGATAGTGCAGCTTGGCGTCGACCATGGCATGGTGCGATGGCTATTATAGAGGGGCGGGCGATAGCAAGAGAGATAGAGAAAAGAGTATAATAGGTTATTTGGGTTTGAGGGTAAATTTCAATAAAATCATAATATTAAGATCATTTCGAGAAACCTACAACTCCTCTCTAATTTTAGAGGATTCCAATTGTAGTAAGCTTATGTTCGGCTTAGGTCCTTCACGTGACAAATTCGAATTGGTTGTTACATCCAAAACAACACAAGTAAATTTAAATGAATTAGTAAAACTTTCACTGCATGTAGCAAGTGCATGTGTGACAATACCAAATACCACAAGTAAGTGGCCCATAAACTCATGGAAAAATTACTGTTGAGGGAGTCGGAGTCAAGATAGCTCATGGTGCCTGTCTTGACGTGAGCCAAATATCATTCGAAAAGAGACCTTTTCCCATCATGCAAAAGCCACCAGTCATTCACAAGATCTCTCAGCCTCCTTTTGCCTTTCTAAAGAAACCTGCATCCTCTTGCCTCTCATGCCATCCCTTTTGCCCACATTTCCAAGCACTTTACCTTACTCTCCAAGCCACCAGATTCCCCGCAAGCCGAGGAATACAAATCAACTCCTTTGACCGCATGATTTCTATCCAACTCATGCGTGGAAGTTAAACAAGAAGGGGAAAAATCAAACCCCTGAGTGATGCCACTCATTACGCATTTGTCTTTCACCTTACCTCACTCCTTTCCCTTAATTTTCATCTGCTGCTTCTCTCCTCTTACCCAATTGCAGACGTCCACGTCCCCAACCTTCTGCCGCAAGGAAAATTCAGACTCGTTGATGGGTGGGTCACCAATAAGATGGCAACATATTATACTGGTCTGCAGAAGGACACAAAAGCCAGACCCATCATCATTATTATGGTATTCAATGGAACGATAAAGCAGCCCACAATGTACATCCACTTGCAGACGCAAATCCGAGCCATAAAAGTATGAAGTGGCGGCTCCTGATCTTGACCCCGCGGTCAGCAATCTCTACTCCCCCCATCTTTTTGTTCTTTCTCTCCCGCTTCCTCTGCCGACTCCTCCTTTCCTTTATATAAAGTTCTGTCTCTGCCTCCCCATCTCTCGGTGTCATCGATTATTCTCTTTCTTTCTCTCTCTCCCTGTCAAGTGAGCTTTTGGCTAAAAGTCTTCGCCATGGAGGTGATGATACCGCCGAGCATGGAGTTCGACTTCAACAGCGCGCGTTCCTCGCCGCACGCGAGCGCTCCGGGAACGCCGAAACGCTTCGGCGAGTGCTTCTTCAGCGCTCCGACCAGCCCTGCTCGCATGGCCGATTTCTACCGCGAGTTTGACGAGTTCTCCGCAAAAAACCTGAGCGACCCTTCTTCTTCTTCTTCATGTGCGGCCACTGTTCCATTCGTTTGGGAAGAGAAGCCCGGCACTCCGAAATCACCGCAGCCGAGGACTTTCGGTAGGGAGCCCGTTGATTATGAAGATGATGGTGATGATGGATTCAACTTCGCTTTCGACTTGAGCAAGGACTCGGAGAGGCACTCTCTTTCGGCTGAGGAGCTCTTCGACGGTGGGAAAATCCGCCCGCTCAGGCATCCGCCGAGGCTGCAGAGCAACCGCTCAGCTCTGATGCCTCCGAAGAGCCCGCTCGCGCCATCGCCCAAGACTCCGAGATCGCAAGCCAGAGGCATGTTTTCGCCTAGAGCGAGAAAGGAAAGCGACCCTTTCGAAGCAGCAATCCTGAACGCTAGGAGGAGCGCAGAGCCCCGCCAATCCAGAGGCAGAGATAGGTTGCAAGGTTCGAATTCTGGCCGGCGAGGGGCCCGGTCGCTGTCCCCATACAGGGTCTCTACCTATCCCTGGGAGGAAGAAGAGAAAGAGCTGACCAAGCAGAGGCCAACGTCCAAGCCCCCCTGTTTCACGGGTCCTTCGGCTTCGTCTACATCGAAAGGGTCGTCCAAGAAGTGGAGTTTGAAGGACTTTTTGTTGTTCAGAAGCGCATCGGAGGGTCGGGCCACTGACAAGGACCCATTCAGGAAGTACGCGGTGGGTGCGCTCAGGAAGGACTCGATGAGGAACGCGAGCTTCCGTTCCATCGACAGCCCCACCGGTTCCATGTCGCGGAGGCGAGGCCCAGTCTCTGCGCACGAGCTGCACTACACCGTGAACAAGGCGGTCTCGGAGGATCTGAAGAAAAAGACCTTCCTTCCTTACAAGCAGGGGATCCTGGGGAGGCTGGCTTTCAATCCCGCGGTCCATGCCCTGGCTAACGGATTCGGGTCACTGTATCGGCAATGAAATTTGATCTTAATATGAATCTTTTGTTCGTCTGAAAATCATAGTTTTGTTTTCCCTTTGCTTATGTAAAGTGATTTCTTTGTTCAAGTGTAGAGTTCTTTACGTGAGGAACATGTTTCGTATATGTTGTATGATCAAGGAGAAGAGATCTGTTCTTTCAATGATTAATTGAGCTCTTCATTCTTTTCCACTGCAGATGGATTAATGTCCCTGCGGTCACAAATGTTAGGCAAGAAAGTATTGATTTTCTGGGGCATATGTTACTGCAGCCAAGGTTTTGATTGAGCAAACTTAAGCAGACCGCCTCTATGATATGGTAACTCGTTGTGATTTAATGCATATCATCGTGAATCCTACACAAAAGAACTCTAAAATCGCTTAACCAAACCGCTGACTGAGATTTATTATTCTGCGATCTGAGCGCCACAAACCTGGAGCGGAGGTTCCTCGGATTCGGGTATTATGGAACAACCCATTAAAGGGTACAGTGTTCAGGTGAAAATATGGAGACTGTCTATCCTCATCTCAATTAGGGAAACGAAACCATTTCATAGAAATGTTTTATCAGACGAAGTGCGTGTGAACATGTGATTAGGACCATGCGGTGATATACCCTGTTTGACTAATCAATATAATAGGTCAGCTTGGGGGGTTTCATTGTTCACGCTGAGTTTGTTGCTAAACCTACCGATCTAGCAACCTGAATGCAGAGAGTTTGATACATCACGAATGCTCTGTTTACTCTGCAATTTTTCGTTAGTTCTTGCAAGTGTCCTGCATGTTTCTGCACAAACCAGGTTGCGAAATTCTTCGCTTCAACTCATTATTGAATTGTGAAAGTGATTGTATCTAAAAGGGGAGAAAACTTGCTCATGATTGCAAAATCTTACTCTATTACTTTTATTTTATCTCAGCACTTAGCGTCAGCAAAATATTTAGTTGAAAAAAACGGTCGGTAGGACAGAACTTCTGTCAACTTTCTAGAAGTGGGAGACTTCAACACCTAACCTTTCACATGCTTCCACCCGAATATTAAAAGGGTAAGAAAAACCCCACCATAAAAATAACTATAGATCAGCCGTCTAACTTGACAAAGTCTTGGTTTGTTTAGAAATTACGACTTGAAGCTCTGGATTTTGTTAAAACCGAGCTTATGGTACATGCTGGCTGATGAAGGACAAGAAGCCGGATACCAAAAACTCAAACATCAAGCCACATCAAGGGATTGAAACAACCAAAATCTTAACATGAATATTATATGTTTGATGATGTGTGAAGTTGATCCTGTTTGGAATAGCCAAAATGGAAGTTTCACCCCTTTTGCTGTTGCTATACCAGGTACCCGAAATCCAAAATCATATGGTTTGACGAAACAGCGAAGTTACAATACCAACAATATTGAAACTCCTACTTCGAATTTCAGATTACATTTTGTACTACTTTAATTTTCACCAGCTTCCCAAATTATCTACAGATTGGTGCCGCGTCCCGATGCACTATCCCGAACCAGTGATACGTAGTTGGGCGCCGCAAAGGAAACGGACTTGTTGCAGCCTGTTGGTACCAGTTGCCCTTTCTGCAATGATACAAGCAAATCTGAACTGTGCTTAGTGAAAAATAGAAGGTCACGCAAAAATCGACCATCATATTCAACCATAACAGGCGATTGATGCGATTCGATTATGAAGCCAATTCTCGTACTTGCAATCTGGCCAATCTGGCCAATTATAAAAGCAGGATGGGTAGACAAAGATGTGCATGGACATTCCAAAGTCATGCGCAGCCCAGCATCTGTGTGATTAACAATTGCAGACAGTAGAAAGCAAGGTTTCAATCCTCCTCTCAGATGCCGACAGATAACTAATAATAGAAGAGCAGATCACGACCTTCATGAAACAAGCTCAATCAAAGTTATCGATTTTGACTGGTGTGATGTCATCGGCAACATCAAAGCGTCCAACCAAACGTGCAAAAAACAGCATTTATTGTTCCAAAGTGAATTTGATATTTTCAGCCTGCGTAACAATGCATGTCAATTTCCTGCATTGCACGCACAACAATGACTTGTTTATGTAAGACTCCAGGAGAACAAAACCTTGCGAAAGCCATGCTGCTCGCCTTCGTATTCCACTAATGCAACAGGCAGACCTTTCTGCTTCCATGCCGCATAAATTTTGCGAGCCTGATCCGGTGGTACAACCTGCAAGATTTAGTAGATTATTGCGAAACCGCAAAGCAGCAAATCTGTTAAAATGCCAGAGATGTAAACAGAATACCCGAAGGTCATTGATGACAATTAATTGTCAACTGAAAAGAGAGAGTCAAACTTATCTGATGCTATTTCATAAGTTAGGAAATTGACACTGGACTTTTTTGCCACTTTCTTTTCTTTCTTCACTTTTTCTTTTATTATTTGGGCAGTAACTGGAGAGCGTGACTTGCGTACCTTGTCATCCACTTGGAATAGAATTATGGGGCAAGAAAATTTCTCGACAGAATTTACAGGCGATCTCTTGTAGCAATCCTTCTCAGACACTGTAGTGCAACTAATGCAGGATCGGTGTAAGGACTTATCTGAGTTGAGATGAAACACACACGAAAGCTCATCTAAATTACCAACAAAATTGTCGAGGTAATGACATTCAAATTTGTGTGTCTCTGCTTCCAACATGTTCAAATCAGCAACCTGTTCATCAAAATAACCGATAGAAAAATATCCCTTTTTAACATCGTGTAAATTCGATGCATCAAAATAGTAGAAAATAATGATGAATTTATAAATGAATCTTCAGATGTACCAAAAGAAATGGGGAAATTTAAGTATCCTGAACTCCTAGAAAACACCAACTACGACCGATGCACAGTGCCAAAGCGTAATAAAATTACGATTTATGGTAGTTCATAGATCATGATACTAATGTTCTTAACAGTCTGCTCTTGCCAGTAGACTTTCCGGGAGATCCATTTAATAGCAAGACACAATGAAGATGCTTTATATCATTCACCAGCACCAAGAAAGTCACAAAAAATGATCGATGATTATGCTATAGGCATTAACGTCCACAGTCCAGAGCTCTTTCAGATGTTTGCGTGCTTTGTCAGGTTAAGATAAGAACGACATCCCTCTGGTGGCCCCAGAAATAAGACGGGTTCCTGAAATTGGTGCTGAATGGTGAATTTAACTATTCTGAAACCGACTTTAAAGTAAATGAACTCACACCATAGAGTGAGGCTCCAGCTCTGAAAGTTTCTCTAAATGCTAGAGTAGCTAAGGTTGTGTACCCACCAGCAGAGACTCCAGTGATGCATGTACGATTGGCATCCACTTTTCTACTTTCCACCTGGATAAAAAAAGCAACTTCACCATACTGAAATTGTTCTAGTATTCCTTTACCCAATGAGCACTAGCTGAAAATTGCCTACCAAAAATTTAGCACAACTACAACATTCATCAACATAAACTATACCCCAGAGACCCAATAGCCGCTCTCTGAATTCTCTGCCATAACCCTGAACAAAAATTTAGTGACATTTTTCAGTGGCCATGAAGAAGATCAGTCAAATGATGGGCCAAAGCTAGCAATATTTGCAGCCATTTATGTTAACTAAACTCCATGAGGAATTGGTGAGAATAGAGCATAGCGCTGTTGAAATAGCAACGGTGCCTCATTACCATCCAAAGTCGAAAAACAGGTGTTGCTGAAATCAAAAGAAAGATATGAAGTAGGAACTTTTCGTTTAGAGACAAACCAGTGCTTCCACTGTAATTGACATCCACGAAGGCCCATCCTCTGCTAGTCCAGAACTGAATACTCAGGTTTACAACCCCTCGTGTTTCACGTGTAGGCCGTCCTGTGCAATTTTAAGTATAATTACATAAACACTTATTCATTAATAGATCTATATGAAAACATTGGTGGTACAAATTTCCCTCGAAAGAATATAGAGTTGGCAAGGTAAATTCAAGTATGACAAGATCTGAGTCACAATTTTTCATGTACCATGGCTTTTTAACAACAATGGAGGCTTTACTTCCTGACTAGCTTGATAAAATTGATTGGATAGAGGATAGAAGTATGCATAAGCATTTTGACCAGGAACTTCAGTTGGAAATTCAATCAGCTCTGGCAAGCTGAAATAAGAGTCGTACTTCAGACTGTCTGGTGAAGATGACCATATTATCTGAAAATCGATGACTTCGGACTTTTCATCATAAAAAGTCACCTGCAGACCATAAACAAAAAGTTATAACAACAATGGGAATTGCTAATTACTGCAGCACTGTCCACACCTCATCAAATATGAGGAGATTACTAAGGTAAAGTATTGCAAGCAACCTAGCCACAGACGTTGGCAGTACTCCTGAGGCTCCGTCAATGTAAAGGCAATTATTCCCTGAAGTCTGCAAAAGCAGAACGTGCACAATTTACCCAACCATCAGCTTGTCATTTCAGCGACTCATCATAAAGAAGGTATTGAACATACTATGTCTTTTATGTCCATGAATGGAATGTCAAGCGATGATAATGAGCTCAGAAGAATGTCAATAATCACAAGATGAGACATTCCCCTCTGCCTGCATGCATATTTTAAATAAATCAATATGAGAAATCATACAATAATTGGCTATTAGGATAATGTTTACACGTCAGGTCATCACATGGGAAAAAAGCTCACCTGTAGCTGCAAGCAATCAAGGTCTTCCGTTCGCTCTGAATGACTTCATAATAGTTCATACCAAAAACCCATAATGGCCTTGCAAACTCAGCATTCAATGGAAAAAGAGGCATAAGAGTTCATTCGCAGATTCAATCTGTTGAATCATGATGCACGTCAAAGATATAAATCAGTTTCTTTCCAATACCATGATCGATGAAGCTATGAGCATATAAATGACAGTGTAAAAAGCTCACATATGTAATAATGGCTCAGTCACCAGCAGAAAACCTTTGACTATAATAATTTCTCCTCATTTATAGTTTTCACAGCACGGCATCCAAAGTCCACACTATTTGACTAATGCAGTCAGAATTCTTGTGGAGTTTGATATGGAAATTAAGGAGATCAACAAAATTTCCAGTATAAATCATTATATGAAAAGCCAGCTTTGGAATGGCTACGATAAACATGGTCACTACAAAGATCTTTAATGACATGAAGCACCTAAAATATCTAGAGTTTTCAAATTTGATAAGCATGAATGCCAACAGCCCAGGGTTAAGATAGCAAGTACTTACCCACTTATAGAGATTCCAAAATCCATTCTGTCTATCAGTAATGAAAAATAGTTCACCTGCATATGTTCGAAGCACAATGTAACATCTGCCACAATTTCAAGCCACTTAACTTTGACATTTCATTTTATGTTTTCACTGAATTATTAGATACCCACAACTTCTACTGTAAAATAGCTTTAGCATGTCCTGAATTCAATCATCCAAGCAGAGTGAAAAGGAAGAAAACTCACAGAAAGTGTAGGAAATAAATCACCTTACCAGTAAGCGGAGAGACATACCAGATAAAACCAGATCCATATTGTAGATTATACATGTTTAAGGGACATCATAACATGGAAATACCAATAAAAAAACTGTAGAACATCATCCTTTCAAGACGTAAAAGTTAAGACCAACATACTCAAATCATCCTGAAAGAAACATAATAAAAATAATTAATCAGGATGACCCATATTTTCAGGCAGATTCGCTAAAATTGGGAATAGGCCATTTACATTCGACGATTATCTTAAGGGATCAGGCTCTTTTCTTGTTCATTCACATCACAGCAATATTATAACCTTGCATTTCTTCAGCATTGAAGAACATCAGAGGACAAACGAACTAGTATTATTGAATGAGTAATCAATTTTGCAGCAATTCCGAAATTTAAATCAGCAGCCAAAAATATAGAAGTACCTTTTGGAGACCATTTTGGTTCAGTTGGTGACTCAACATGTTTAGGATCACGACCAGCAACACAGACACGCTTATAAATATCTCTGCATAGAAGTATTAACAAAATCAATGCGACCAGGCAATGACGTGAATATATCACACAGATGAATTATATGGAAAGGTTACATGTGTGTCTTAATAATCACAATGAAGAGTTGATCAGACTAAGCAGACTGGAAAATGCAAGGAGCGCAATAAGTACTGTATTACAAGTCGCAACTCACTTGGCTCACACTTGCCATTAGCCTGGCTGTTCTAGGCTAAGGTAAGAAGTTCAATGTGCTGCATGACACAAGAGGTTTCACGACCACTCAAGGCTCAACAACATGGTTACAGATGTGATTACAGTCAGTTCTATGTATTAAAAAATAAGAAAATTACATGATAGGCAATGCACCAGTGTCTTTAAACATAAACTCTATCTAAAGAATATATTACCTGGCATTTCTTGATATAATCTAGAGTTTTCTCAAACTACATACAGTGCGCCTAAGGTAATATTGAAACATCTGTTGTAAAAGTAAAAGAGTTGTTGCAAGCAATGTAAGTGACGATGGCTTTGTTAACAGACGTGAGAAGGTTAACCGGCCAAAAAGAACATCCATTCCCATACCCAGCCTCCGAGATGTACCTAACCCAGAGCTCTGCTTTGTCCCATGGCATATTGGAATGACCTCACTCGATCCATGCTTTCTTTTCACCCTTTGGATCCATCCGTGGAAAAGCATAGAAATCATTGCCACTGATTAATACTTTGGGCTCTAAATTCCATCCGATAAAACAATAAAAAATATGGAAGGAGAAAAAAAAAGAAGAAATCAGTGAGTTTCTGGTACTGTAGTGAACCAATTAATGTAGCAAACAATTAATCTGGCACGTCCAGCAATTGTTTACCATGTATATCCTTCTCACCAAGGCCAATAGCTACAACCATCGTGGCTGGATTCAAATTGTTCTCACGGCGATCTATTTCCAATCGGGTAAGTGCTTGTCTTATAGTCCCCAATGAATATGAGCAACAAAATAAGCTCCTGAAAAGAGTGACTTACCTTCCCTTACTGTGACATGATGGCCAAATCTACTATCAAAAATTCCATCTGCATAACAAACTGAAGGCCCGCCAGTCTGGGGTGATCGGCAATGGAGGAGATTCTGTAGGAGAAATAGAGTATATAACCACGGAGAATCATGATGCTCATTGATGACTAGCATACTGCTCCATGAAAACTTCAAAAAAAAAACACAAGGCTTTGGTAAGCAAAACGAGAATTAGGAAAATCGAAGTGGTCTTGTCCATTCCAAGCCCCAGCGTTTCATTGCAAATGTGCTTCCCTCGGAGTCATTGCTTACCAGAAGTTAACTAAAACTGTATTCTACAGACTATGGAGAAATTAAATGGGAAAGGAACTTCACTGCCACTTTTTTAAATTGGCATATTCTATGCTTCAAGTTCAGTTCTTTATCCTCTCCAATCGTATCTCAACATGTCTCCCATCATTAAAAATCTAAGCATGGAGCTACCAAATCCACGTGTATACTTCTTTGTGAAGAGACTGAAGACTACAAATATAAAATCCCACAGGAAGCAGACCTTCAACAAGCATTACAGCACCTACTGAGATTACCTTTTAGGTGTAAGGGCTGCTTATACAGTCTTTGATCCTTGTACTTCGAGAAAACAAGAGTATCCCCCGAAATGCAAAAAGCACCACCACCATATTCCTGACACAGTCCTCACCAAAAACTCTTTTGGCGTAATGTCAGCAGTTCATCCCCTGGTTTTTCCCGTTCTTTCACAAGAACGGAGCGTCTTACAGCCAGTATAACCATCCATAAGTCAGTACACTACTGAAAATTCTCGAGACTTGTTCATCTGACAAAACCAAATAAATTACAACCTGACAAGCATTACACATCTATGGAAGCATCATTCCAGCACCAATTCGCAATACCCAGAAATTCAATACTGCCCCGAATACTCAGTTTCATTAGCGTATCCTTCTTATTAAAATAAATGGTACGTGTAGTTATATACCCTGATTCATTAGGACGGGACTCGAGCCAAATGAGACGGCCCTCGCCATCGATGGAGATGCCACTGAGCCTTTTGGAGGCGCCGGAGATGACGTCAGCAGTGATGGAGGACTTCCAAGAGCCATATGGAGCTGTGACTCTCTCTCTCTCTCTCTCTCAGCTGTTGTTTCTGAGGATGACGGTGAAGAAGCCATGGTCTTGTGCTTCCTAAGTTGGGTTTGATCCACGAGACCGAGTGACAAGAATTTGAGTGAGAGGATTGCAGTTGGACTGGTTGATCATGTCCCAATCAATGCTAGGAAGGTTCTCATTTCTTAATGGTCAGCAAGACTTTAATGATAATGTTGTTTACAATACATTAAAGGTAGTTCCTGTCAACTAAATAGTGATGCCTACTCAAGGTTACTGCGGTTTTGCTGAAATATTTTTGCGTCTGCGAGGGAGAGTACCAGAGCAGCAAATAGAGAACCGCATACTAGTTTAGAAATTGCTTGAGCAGCAGCTCTTTATCCGTGTTTGGGCAATACTCCAACTATCAGGCAACATTTAACAAAGAGTACAAGTAGTAGTTTGTTAACATTAGCAATTAAATCCAAATTCACTAAAAAACTTAAACTTATGAGCTATGGGCTTAATTATAATATATTGACTATTTCAGACCACATCAATTCTTCGATGTATAGTTTTTTTTTGGCACATCATACATGTATCTTAACATCTAAGAAAGAGTCTAAGTATAAGTCCATCAACATATTAAGTTAAATCCACGTTCACCAAAAAACCTAAACTTATTAGTTGTTGGCTCAATTAGAATACATCAACTACTTCAGACCATATTAATCATTTGATGTGCAATTTTTTCTGGCACATCACACATGCATCTCAACATGATCAGCGAGCCACTCTGCCACATGACAAAGTCACCTTGCCCTCCCGACGCTCGTCAACAAAATTTGTTACATAATTAGTTAGGATGTGTTATTTTCCTTAATATACTTGCAAAATAATAACATGATATCCTATTTCACCCAACCAAACAATGGCCCTGTTTGATTCAGCATTTGAATGCTGCTTTGAGACTCTAAAGTCCCTTGAGCAAATGCAAAGTTGTTTGACAAATTTTTTAGCAAGCTTTGAGGAGATGTAATTGCATTTCCAAAGCTTGGAAAAGACCTTTGACTAAATGAAGTCCATGAGGAGCCTTGGAAAATTGCATTTTCGGAATACAATCAAACACTGTTCATCGCGCACTATTCATGATCTTCCCAAGCAACTGGTCCGGCAGCCGGCGACCGCTGCCTGAGGGCTAGCACCCCGACAACCCAGCGACTGCTGCCTGGGGGTCGCCTCACCCAGGTGACGCCTAAGGTCTGGGGACCCCAGGTGACCGCTGCCTGAGGTCGCGCAATCCCAGGTGATAGTTGTCAAGGTCTCGCAATGCCGCCTAAGGTCTCTGGACCT
The DNA here is from genome assembly GCA_031216405.1 of Syzygium malaccense. Taxonomy (NCBI): domain Eukaryota; kingdom Viridiplantae; phylum Streptophyta; class Magnoliopsida; order Myrtales; family Myrtaceae; genus Syzygium; species Syzygium malaccense. The sequence continues at coordinate 13,463,407 of CM062258.1, forward strand.
CAGGCGTCGCTTGGGTTGCGTGACCCAAGCATCGCTTGAGGTCGCGCGACCTCAGGTTGCCTCGCTTGAGGTCAAGCGAGGCTGGCCGACGACCACATCTGGTCATCGGCGTTCGCTGGCAAGCAGATCTGCCTGGCAATGGTGGTCGATTGGCTAGCTTTTTTCTTTTAAATATTAGTAAAAGTCTTTTACAAATAATTTTTACCAAATGATATTTAAATCAAAATTGATTTCAAATGTAATTTTAAAATATAAATTATTAAACATCACTTGTATTTTGAAAAATCCTTTTAGCACAAATACCTTTACATTTTTTTAAAGGCATTCCTCCGGACCCGAACCAAACATGCCTAATGTCATGGCCAAAAGCTCACGCCCCCACCTATGACATAAATACCGCAGGGCAAGTGTCGAGTCGAATGGCTCTCGCAGCCATAGCCACCGTCGCTCGCTGCTCTCCCCTTTCCTTCCTCAGGTCCAACTTCACTTCCTCAAGTCCAACTTCAATCCTCTCGCTCGAATCCTCGTCGCCTAGTCGTCGCCGTCGATCAGACCGCAACTCAGGAAGCACAAGACCATGGCTTCTTCACCGTCGTCCTCTGAAACAACAGCTAAGGGAGAGAGAGTCAACGCTCCCTATGGCTCCTGGAAGTCCCCCATCACCGCTGACGTCGTCTCCGGCGCCTCCAAAAGGCTCGGCGGCATCTCTGTCGACGGCGACGGTCGTCTCATCTGGCTCGAGTCCCGTCCTAATGAATCGGGGTATGTAACTCCACATACCATTTTTCTTGATAAAAAGATAAAGTAGTTAAAGTGAGTGTTTTGGCAATATTCAGTTCCTGGGTATTGTGAATTTGTGCTGGAATGATGCTTCCATAGATGTGCAACGCTTGTCGGGTTGTAATCTTTATGGTTTTTTCAGATGAATGAGTCTCGAGAATTTTCGGGAGTGTACTGACTTATGGATGGTTATATTGGCTATTAGACGCTCTGTTCTTGTGAATGAAGCGGAAAAACCAGGAGACGAACCTCTTGACATTACGCCGAAGGAGCTTTCCGTGAGGACCCTGTGTCAGGAATATGGTGGTGGGGCTTTTGCCATATCGGGGGATTCTCTTGTTTTCTCGAATTACAAGGATCAAAGGCTGTACAAGCAGTCCTTACGCCTGAAAAGTAAGCTAAGCAGTTGCTGTAATGCATGTCAAAGGGTGGGATTTTAAATTGTAGTCTTTAGTCTCTTCATTAAGAAGTTTACGCATGGATTTGGTAGCTCCATGCTTAGATGTTTATTGACGGTAGACATTGAGATATGATTGGAGGGGAAATAGAAAAGAACTTGAAGCATAAATATGCCACTTTAAAAATGTTGTGGTAAACTAGCTTTCCCGTTTCATTTCTCCTCTCCTTAGTCTATAGAATACAGTTATTGTGAGTAATAACTCCTAGGGAAGCATACTTGCAATGACATGTTGTGGTTTTTATGTTTCGCTTGATGAAGCCTTGTGTTTTATCTATTTTTTATGGAGCAGTATGCTTTTCAAAAATGAGCATCAACAATTCTCTGTTGTTTTACTCTGTATCTCCTACAGATTCTCCTCCATTGCCAATTACTCCAGACTATGGTGGGCCTTCAGTTTGTTATGCAGATGGAGTTTTCGATAGTAGATTTGGCCGTTATGTCACTGTAAGGGAAGGTATGTCACTCTTTTCAGGTGCTTATTTTGTTGCTCATATTTATGGGGGACTACAACACAGACACTTACCTGATTGCTTTTACATGGCTTAGATCGGCGTGAGAACAGTTTGAATCCAACCACTATGGTTGTAGCTGTTGGCCTTGGTGAGAAGGATATACAAGGTAAGTAATTGTTGAACATGCCAAATTAGTTGTTTGCTACATTAATTGTTCACTACCATACCAGAAACCTGCTGATTTCCTTTTTTCTTCCTCCCTTTTGTTTTGTGTTATTGGCTGGGATTTAGAGCCCAAAGTATTAATCAGTGGCGATGATTTCTATGCTTTTCCGCGGATGGATGCAAAGGGTGGAAAGATAGCGTGGATCGAGTGGGGTCATCCCAATATGCCATGGGATAGAGCAGAGCTCTGGGTTGGGTACATCTCGGAGGCTGGGTATGGAGATCGATGTTCTTTTTGATCGGTTAACCTTCTCATGCCCATTAACAAAGCCATAGTCGCTTACATTCTTGAATTTCAAATTTAGCTTGTATTTAGTTGCAACAATTCTTTCACTTGCTGGACAGATATGCGTTGTTTAAACAAATAATACTACAATGAGAGTCCCCTTAAACCTTTCGTTTCGATGTGACCTTATGTGCACTGTTATAGTAGTTCATATATGTAATTTAAGAAAACTTTAGATTATATCAAGGAATGTCAGAACACTATCCATTTTTGGATAGTGTTGGTGTTCAGAGACCCTAGCGCATTTCCTATCACATAATTTTTGTGTTTTAATACATAGAAGTGACTGTAATTTCCATCTGTAACCATAGTGTTGAGCTTTGAGTGATCATGAAACCTTGCATCTCATGCTGCACATTGAACTTCTTACCTTAGCCTAGAGCAACGTATGGCTGATGGCGTGTATGAGCAAAGTGAGTTTCAACTGTGATGCAGTACTTAATGCACTCTTTGCATTTTCCGGTCGGCTTAGACTGATCAACTCTTCCTTGTGATTCTTAAGACAAGCTTGTAACCTTTCCTTATAATTTATCAGTGTGCTATATCCACATCATTGCCTTGTCGCATTGATTTTCTTAATTCTTCTATGCAGAGATATTTATAAGCGGGTCTGCGTTGCTGGTCATGATCCTAAACATGTTGAGTCACCAACTGAGCCTAAATGGGCTCCAAACGGTACTTCTATCTTTTGGCTCAGATCGAAATTCCTAAATTGCTGCAAATTGATTTCTCATTCAATGGTGCAAGTCCATTTGTCACCGGATGTTCTTTGACGCTGAAGAAATGGAAGATTCTAGTATTACTGTGTTGTGAATGAACAAAAAAGGAGCCTGATCCCCCAAAATAATTGTCGAATGTAAATGGCTTATTCCCAATTCTAGCTAATCTGCCTGAATAACAAATAAGGGTCACCATGATGAATTTTTTTCTTGTGTTGTTTTCATGATGATCTGAGTACGTTGGTCTTATTTTTGACGTGTTGAAAAAATGACGCTACAGTTTTTTTCAATGATATTTTTATGTTATGATGTCCCTTAATCACGTATCATCCGTGATATGCATCTGGAGTCCTCTGGTATGTCTCTGCTTACTAGTGAGGTGATCTATATCCAACATTTTTGCAAATTTTCTTCCTTTCGACTCTGCTTGGATGATTGAGTCCAGGGGCATGCTAAAGCTATTTTACTGTAGAAGTTGTGGATATGTAATGTTTCAGTGAAAACATTGAAAGAAATTTCATGGTGAAGTAAGAAATTTCATAGTGAAGTGGCTTGAAATTGTGCTAGACATTACATTGTGCTTTGAACATATGCAGGTGAACTATTTTTCATTACGGATAGACAGAATGGATTTTGGAATCTCTATAAGTGGGTAAGATCTTAACCCTGGGCCATTGCAGTTCATGCTTTATCAATTTTGAAAAGTGTAGATATTTTAGGTGCTTCATGTTATTCAAGATCTTTCATAGCGACCATGCCTTACAGTAACCATTCCAAAACAGGTTTCCACATGGTGATTTATACCAGAAATATGGTCAATCTCCTTAATTTCCATATCAAACTCCAAACTGATTCAGACTGCATTAGTCAAATAGTGTGACCTTTGGATGTCACGCCGTGAAAATTATAAATGAGGAGAAATTATTCCAGTTGCAGGTGACTGAACCATTGTTACATATGTGATCTCTTTCAACTGCCATTTATACACTCATATCATCATCGATCATGTGGATGGAAAGGAACTGAATTGTATTTTTGATGTGCTTATTGATTGAACAGATTGAATCTACAAATGAGGTCCAGCCTCTTTATCCCTTAAATGCTGAGTTTGCAAGGCCATTATGGTTTTTTGGTATGAACTCTTATGAAGTTATTCAGAGCGATGTACAGAAGACCCTGATTGCTTGCAGCTACAGGTGAGCTTTTATCCATGTGATGATCTAGGGTGTTTACATTATCCTAATACAAATAATTGTATGATTCTTCATATCAAGTATTTCCAATCTGCATGCAGGCAGAGGGGAAGGTCTCATCTTGCGATTATTGATGTTCTTCAGAGCTCGTTATCATTGCTTGACATTCCATTCACAGACATACAAGACATAGTATGTTCAATACCTTTTTTATGATGAGTTGCTGCTACTATTTTTCAAGCTGATGGTTTGGTATATGGTGCACATTCTGTTTTTACAGACTTCAGGAAATAATTGCCTATATGTTGAGGGAGCATCAGGAGTACTTCCAACATCTGTGGCTAAGGTGCTTGCAATACTTTACCTTAGTAATCTCCTCATATTTAGTGAAGTGTGGACAGTGCTGCAGTAATTAGTATTTCTTCATTGTTGTTATAATTTCCTTTTGTTTATGCTCTGCAGGTGACTTTCAATGATGAAAAGTCAGAAGTCATTGACTTTCAGATAATATGGTCATCTTCACCAGACAGTTTGAAGTATGAGTCTTACTTCAGCTTGCCAGAGCTGATTGAATTTCCAACTGAAGTTCCTGGTCAAAATGCTTATGCATACTTTTATCCTCCATCTAATCATGTTTATCAAGCCAGTCAGGAAGAAAAGCCTCCACTGTTGTTAGAAAGCCATGGTACTTGAATAAATGCAGCTCATTTCCTGTCATACTTGAATTCACCTTGCCAACTATATATTCTATCGTGGGAAATTTGTACCACCAAACTAATATTTCCATCCACAAAAATCATAAATTGACCTTACTTGTCAAATTAAGTCTTTATTTTTATGTAAATCTATGACTGATTAGTGAGTTTTCAGAATAAATACAAGTACCTGTCATCAATTATAAGTATTATAGATGCACAAAACAAGTCAGTACATATACGATTGATGCTGACTTAAGATGCAACCAACGTAGGAGCACTAACTTTTTTGAAATTAATTTGATATGGTATACTGCATACAGTGTTGCAGTTCTTAAATCCTGCATTGCCATGTAAGTTATATATTGTGGAATGGATTTTATTGATTGCTTGATGCTTTCAATGACATACATGCTTGGTGTACATTCTCGGCATGTTTCTTGACAATTTAAGCGTTCGCAAAAACGATTAATCAACATGGTATCAGAGGTCCAAGTCAAAAGTCTGATCTTGGCACTCCCTCTTGTTGCCATTCCGCTTTTCACTCCCATTATCTTCTGATTGCTGTTACTTCCATATATAAGGTCTAACATACATTGGAGGGGGGGTGCTAGGACATATCTCGATATGAACTATCGGCTTGTTTTTGGACGACTTAAGTTTTTAAGAAAAATGGTCTTATTGACAATTCTGAATAAAACAGTTATCACTCTCTCTCTCTCTCTCTCTCCAAAAGAAAAAATTGGTGGTAGTAACTGGCAATTAATTGTTTCAAGTAGCATTGTCATGCATCAATGCCTAATTGTATAGAACTACTTATTCATAAGCGTTTATGTAATTTTGCTCAAAATTGCACAGGAGGGCCTACGGCTGAAACACGAGGAGTTCTAAACCCGAGTATTCAGTACTGGACTAGCAGAGGATGGGCCTTCGTGGACGTCAATTATGGTGGAAGCACTGGTTTGTGTCTTAACAAGAACTCTTTCTGTTGATTTCTACAAAACGTGTTTCCCAACTTTGGATGGTAATGAAGCACCTTTAATATCTCAAAAGCCTAATGCATTATTGTCACCAATTTCTCATGGAGTTTGATTGAGATAAATGGCTGCAAAAATTGCAAGCTTTGGCCCATCATTTGATTAATCTTCTTCATTGCTACTGAAAAATGTCACAAAATCTTTGTTCAAGGTTATGGCAGAGAATTCAGAGAGCGGCTATTGGGTCGCTGGGGTATAGTTGATGTTGATGACTGTTGTAGCTGCGCTAAATTTTTGGTAGGTGACTTTCAACTTGGTAGTTCTATTAGTGCTCATTGAGTAAATAGCATACTGGAACTATTTCAGTATGGTGAAGTTGCTTTATCATCCAGGTGGAAAGCGGAAAGGTGGATGGCAATCGTCTATGCATCACTGGAGGCTCTGCTGGTGGGTATACAACCTTGGCTGCGCTAGCATTTAGAGAAACTTTCAAAGCTGGGGCCTCCCTCTGTGGAGTGAGTTCATTTACTTTGTAGTCAGTTTCAGAATATTTATATTTACCATTTGGCACCTATATCAGAAATCTGGCTTCTTTCTGTGGCCATCAGAGGGAGGTCATTCTTATCTTAACCTGACAAAGCACACAAACATCTGAAAGAGCTCTGGACTCTGGAGATTAATGCCTATGACATAATCCTCGATCATTCTTGGTGAAGAACATTAGCTTAGGGATTTATGAACTAGCAAAAGGTGTATTTTCATTATAGTTTGGCACTGTACATCGGTCATAGTTGGTGTTTACTTGGAATTTGGTATACTTAAATTTTCCCATTTTCTAAAGATTCATTTATAAATTCATCATTATTTTCTGCAATTTCAATGCAATGAATTTTCACGATATTAAAAAGGGGTACTTTTCTGTTGGTTATTTTGATGAACAGGTTGCTGATTTGAACCTGTTGAGAGCAGAAACGCACAAATTTGAATCTCATTACCTTGAAAACCTTGTTGGTAAATCAAATAAGCTTTGGTGCATGTTTAATCTCTCCTCAGATAAGTCTTTATGCGGAATATCAATTCATTGCATTACAGGGTCTGAAAAGGATTGCTACGAGAGATCGCCTATAAATTCTGTTGAGAAATTTTCTTGCCCCATAATTCTGTTCCAAGGGTTGGAAGACAAGGTACGCAAGTCATGCTCTTTCCAATGGTCCCCTGCCCCTCTCCTTACTCCCCAAAAATCAGAGAAATAGTAAAGAAAGAAGAAGGGGGAAAATCCAGTGTCAAAACTAGAGTCCTCTTTTAATTTCTTCATTTATGGAATTGCATCAGATAAGTTTGACTTTCTCTTTTCAATTGATAAATAAAATTTCATTTATGGTCTTAAGATATTTCTTTTTACATCTCTAGCATTTTAACAACTTTGCTGCTTGGCGGTTTGGCAATTATCTACTACATCTTGCAGGTGGTACCGCCAGATCAGGCTCGCAAAATTTATACAGCATTGAAGAAGAAAGGTCTGCCTGTTGCATTAGTGGAATACGAAGGCGAGCAGCATGGTTTTCGCAAGGTATTGTTCTTCTCGAGTCTTACATAAAGAAGTCATTTGTTGTGTGCGCAATGCAGGAAATTGACGTGCCATGTTTCGCAGGCTGAAAATATCAAATTCACATTGGAACAACAAATGCTGTTTTTTGCACGTTTGGTAGGACACTTTGATGTTGCGGATGAGATCACACCAATCAAAATTGATGACTTTGACTGAGCTTGTCTTATGAAAGGTAGTGAGTGATCTGCTCTTCAATTGCAAGTAATCTGTTGGCATCTGAGAGGAGGATTTTACCTTGCCTTCACTGTCTGCAATTGTTAATCACCTATTGCTGGGCTGGCACATGACTTTGGAATGTCCATGCACATCGTTGTGTGTCCATCCTGCTTTTCTAATTGGCCAGATTCCTAGTTTGAGAATTGGCTTAATGATGCAATTGCATCAATGACCCGTTATGGTTGAATATGATGGTCAAATTGCCCCTCATTCTTGAAATTGATTTGATCATCGCATTCCAGCTGCAATTGTGTACTTTTTGGTTCCATTGAGTTTCATGGTTTTTTGCATGACTACCCATTTTTTGCCAAGCACTAATTAAATTCGCTTTTATCATCACAGAAAGGGATACTGTTGACAGCAGGCCGCAACAAGTCCGTCGCCTTTCCAGATCACAAAAAGAAAGAAGAAATTAAAGCCCATATCTATTGGGCAAAACTCTTAAGAGAGCATGGCAGGTGTGCGCTGTGATTGAGATAAATGAAGCTCCATGTCTAGCACACATGCATGGATGACTTCTGTGGTTCCTAAGGACTGGTCCTTCTGGAACCGATACAAGGCTTTGTAACCGATTGGCTTATTCAGTGTTTGCTTGTGCGAGCCTCCATCAAATAAACCCACTTACGTCATTCTCGATCTGTTCTTTTATTTACCATAGCTGACAAAACTTATGCTTTTAATGAGCATGAATTAACAATCAGATGTATCACAAGATGAAACCCTTTTCTCGCAACATCATATCATGTCTTTCTTCCTCCCCTTTGTATGGTTTTACGTGATGAGAGATATATGCATTCCTGTCACCGAAAGTTGGACAAGTTTTGTCCAACGTTGTTAATGAAAGACTTAATCCTAAGCTAATCCTCGAATCTAGACATAATATGTTGGTCAGTCAAACGAGTATCACGTGCTGCCCTAGTATTTGTGCTTCCATTATTGGACACCTTAAAAGCAAAAGGAAACTCAGAGAAAAGCGTACCATTCAAATTAGGTTAAGAACTAAAACGTACATCGTCGTTTGACATGTATTGTGAAAACAAAGTAATCAAACATGATAGTAATTTGACAATCAGCCTTGAAAGAAACTTCAACAGCCTACGATTTTCCAAGTAAATCAACTCTTGGCTAGTCCTGCAAGTGAAAACATGCACCGAGCCCGCTAAACTAAAGTTTTGTTCTTTCATTTTGTTACATCATTCTGCTGTGGTGTCTTGGGTACTGTGTGTTGTCTCATAATCCCTTTTTTTATCGCAAACCCGATAAAATATTTACCATAGAATTTCATGTCGTTATAAGTTCTTAAGCACTTGCTTTATTTATCTAACTATGCTTCTCAATCAATGTTTTAAACTTCTTGAACCAATCGAACACATCATATCTGTGTTTTAGAATGGATATCTATACATTTCTTGAATAGTCGTCAATAAATGTTAACATATACTAGGCACCTCCTTTTGAAGGAACTGGAAATGAGCCCTAGACGTCTAAATAAATATATTCAAGTGATTGCTTGGTTGAATGAATAGTTGTAGTAAACTTGATCCGACGCTACTTCCTAAAAATGAAGTGCTCATGTAAGTCCAACTTCCTTATCTTCTAACCCTTCAACAAACCTCTCACTCAGTATCCTTATACATGCTTCACTTGTATGCCCTAATTGCATATGCCATAATTGACTCGAGTCAAAATTTGATTCACTTGATGAAATTGCAGTAGCTCCGGTCACGATCTCTCACAGTAGATGATAGAGAATATTCTCTTTCTTCCCTTTTATCATTGTCATAATAACTCGAGATCTTCAATACTCCACCTTTAACAATATACTTACACCCGATGTCATTGAGTGTCTAGAGAAATAAGTTTAGTTTAGCTCTGGTACATACCTCATGTCTGTCAGTATGCGAACCACTCTATAATGCATCAAAATCGGAACTATCCCTATCCTCACAACTTTGTAGGCTGCGTTATTCCTATCAGAACTCTACCACCATCTACAGTAAACCAACTCTTATGAGGCTTCATATGATAAAAACACCCTAAATCTAGCACATATTCGTCTCTTAACGAATTAGTTATCATACACAAAACAGCATTTGCATCATTGGTGCTCTCTTCAACAACGTTTGCCGCGCTACTTGTGGCATTCTACTATTACATCTGTTTCTCAGCTTAGGACAATCTCTCTTAATGTGCCCTTCCTCGTGATAGTAATCGTAATACGCCCCTAGAGTAGTGAATTAATATAGTGCTTCCATGACTCTAGTAAAAAAATTGACAACACCATAACATGTTCTTCATCATTTAGGATCTTACTGACGTCCTTTAAATCCATAATGAGTTTATTAAACTCATCTAGGTGGGATCTACTAGACGTAGCTTCAGTTTATTTAAAGTGAAACATCTTCTTGAACATGTATAAATGATTGTTCAAAGTTATTTGTCCACAATACTACATCATTTTTCTCCTCGACCACCTCTATTAAGACCCTATCTGATAGATTTAACAAGATTATTCTCCTTACTTTCCTCATTAACACGTCCTTTTTGGGATTTTTCATTATTTCAAGCAACTTATCATTGCCCTCCAATACTTCGGCTAAACCTAGAGTTGTTAATAGCGTCTCTAGCTTGAGCCTCTCTCACCCCAACTACTAGCTTAAAAAGTGAGATTTTCTCTCATATTTATAAATTGATCACCAGCTCCGTCTATAGCCAATGTGGGATAAATCCTAACAATCTCCCCCTCACACATCGAGCCTTCGGTTGGAGTGGCAATAACTTGGATCTCCCAAGTGACTGATGGGGTAGTCCAGACTTGTTGGTCCTTGACTCTAATCAATTAATGTAGAAACTGACATAATCTTGTAATTAAATCAATGTGAGAGAATCAAAAAAATAAACGAAGAACGATAATTGACATCAAAGATTTACGTGGTTCGATCTGAATATATAATCTAATAATAAGAAGAGAGTTAAAATTATAATCGCTTTCACGCTCGAGTGTTTCCCACATCTAAATTAAGAGCAAACTCAAAATGTTCACAAATAAATAGCCAATTGGACGTAAAACTCATGGCACAAATAATCACCCGTGTTCATCATATCTCTTCCGCGGCTTGAACAGGAAACGACTCCGAGCGTCCTTTTGTTTGTGCGGCATAGAAGGCAAGAAGCAAAAACAAAACCCACGTGCGGCAACCAGGAAAGAACGCAAAAGGCAAACCCTTTTTCTTTTTTTCTTTTTACTTTTATTTTCTTTCCTCTGACCTAACATAATCACCCCACACATAAATATATATATATATATATGTATATATATATATATATATATATTATTGGATAGTGGGCTTTTTCTTTGTCTTGTAGTAGAAGAGCCTTTTCATGGTAAAAAATAACCCCTGTGCCCGACCAAAGAAAAATTGAGCAATAAGTTTCCTAATTTAAATTCACTTCATGGTCAAATTTGGAGACTTATCGAATCGGGTTGGACTTTATAAATGGCTCAAATTCAAGATGTTATTTAACAAAAACCAAACCACCTACGTCTATGATGAACAGTTATCTAAGTTATGGAGCTACTAACCTTGGACACCAATTTGCTTGGGCGCATCAACGTAGCTATGAAGCAAATCGACACAACTATCAAGTAGTGGATGCCTTATATCTTGAAAGCCACTAATGATGGAACCCAAGAAAGGTGGGTGATTGAGACCGTCGAGCAATGGAGCAAGGAACTTCAAAAGTAATGGTAATGGTGGGCATGAAAAGTGTGGAGAGAAGAATCGTCGAATTAATGGGTATGGATCAATCGTTTGTAAATACAAGTAGTTGAATTCTAAAAATCACATAAGCTACGGTTATTTTCGTTGTTCTTAATTGTCTTTAATAACTATAAATATTATGATTATAATTTGTGTAAGGAACTGCCAATTGATCAATGAACACTAGTTCTTCAATTTTACTTCCTATTTATCTTTACATTTCAGTTTTATGACACATTTATTTCCAGTTTCAGTACTTTTAATTTTCTGGTCAATTCGTGTTTCCTGTCCAAGAATCAATGAATGATCCCTCGCATCCTTTGTCGATTTTCACATCGATCCCTATTTTGAAAAGTTTTGCTTCGACTCTTTTCAGCGAAACATGGTCGGATTTCATTCATAGACTCAAATTTGAAACATATTCTAAGTATGTGTATATTGTAGTCTTCAATGGAAGACATCACCACCTTGATTAGATAGTAAACATATGTGATGATTTGGGGTTACTTATGAATGGAGATCGGACTCTCTAAACACTAATGTGTGCGGATTTTGTACTGAAGGCTTACAAAGTTATTTTCAGTACGAGTTCTTGAAAATATTGACGTAGGTCTGCCTTGAAATCTTTGATAAAATATTGGCTGCCCCTTGTGATTCCACCGTGGAGAAATAACAACCCTGAGATGGCGACACGTGTGCCAGGGGACCCACCGTTGCCAGGAGGCCTCCACGGTGGAATCACTCTCGCGGCAACGAGCCAAGAGAAGCTGAGCTGAAAATTTTTGAAAAAAATCAAGCGCCCTCTCTCTCCTCTCTCTCTTTCGCGCTCCCCATCCACATCTGCTCTGCACTCCGTCTCGCTCGGGCCGCGCCGACGCCGACGCCGACGCCGCCTCCGACGAGCGAGGCCCTAGCCTCCGCCTCCGCCCTAGCCTCCGACGCCGACGCCGACGCCTCCGACGGGCTGGGATTTTTCCACGGTGGAATCACAAGAGGCACCCCATATTTTCTCGACATCTCACAGTTCCGTTTTCTTGAGGGAGCCGACCAGAGTCCCACAAACTGAAATCCGAAGTCCGTCTCGCTCTCGCTGCGCCGACGCCGACGCCGCCTCCGACGAGCGAGGCCCTAGCCTCCGACGCCTCCGACGAGCGAGGTCCGCCGCTGCCCACGAGCGACGTCCGTCGCCTCCCCCGAGCAAGGTCCGCTGCCTCCGACGAGCGAGGTCCGTCTCCTCACGCCGAGCTTCCGATTTTGGCAATTGATGCGTGAGTTCCAGCAATTTGTTGTTTAATCTCCTATCCTCATCCTGGCTTCACTGTTTAGGTTGATATTTGTTTGCCTTGTTTGTCTTTGCAGGGGCCAAAATGTTCTACTTCTTAACGCAGGACTGGGTAATGAAGAAGATCAGAAAAATATTAAGGAACTTCTCCAGGTTGAAATATCTGGGACAGCAGGTGACTCTGGTAAGGTTTAGTTATCATGTTTATGCAATTGTGAAGATCAGACAAGTTTCCTGACATTTTTGAGTCGGTGAAGATAGAGCTTAGCATGGTTTCGCAATTCAATGAGGAGTTCTCATTGGATTGGGATTCTTCTCCTCATTGATCGAGTAGTTTTATCCCCTTGGTGTCCTACAGTAAATTTCTCTCTTCTTTTCTGAAGAATTAGTAGTCTTATTTATTAGTATTTGTGCGAATTCAATAAGTTCCTTTTTCCTATTATAAATAGGTCATTCTGTTTTGTGTTTAGGCATTTCCTACTTAGATCATGTTTGTTGTTTAGAGGTTTTCTACCTCAACTTGAAATTGCATTTAACAGTATGTAAATACATGCTCTGATGTGGAGATAGATATTCTACTTAATATAGTTTGGATATTAGCAGTCATTTACTTTGGAATCGTGTGATGCAATTAATGCTTAATAAACCCCAGTGGTGATCCTTTTGAGATATCATTCATTGTCAGTCTCTTCTGGTTCTCAAACAATTTGGGCTCATTATTTTGGAACTCATCTTCCTACATCAAATTTGTTTAAACTTTTGTTTGAAGTTGATTTTAACTATGTTGGATATATGGTTGTGCATAGATGAGCAGCCCTTGGTGAGCTGGCTTTAAGATGATAGGCGCAAGCATGAGGCAATCAGGTTAAGACATTTCAAGGTAACCTTTTAGAATTTTGTCAATTTCTTTTGTGCTCAAGTTGTTATCTCAAGGCCTTTTCACTAAAGCCATGGGTGCTGATTTCTTGGGTTTGTGCAGACCGTGACCTCAGTTGAATGGCATCGCAAAGGAGACTATTTATCCACAGTGACACCTGCAGATATCCTTGTGGTTTAGTGGTTTATGATGATGTGTCTCTTTGAGGGGTAGTTGAATCCATCGTTTGAAGAGAAGTGAATACTCCCAGCATTTAGATATATATAATATATATATGTATATATGTATGTAGCATTAATAGTGCGGCTTACAAGAAAGAACCCAGAACATCAGTTGTAGTCATAGGTAAACTTTTTTCCTAGAAGGTATGTGGGGAAAACGATGGTAGAAACAAAATAGGGCGTTGTTTGCAAGACAAAAATTAATGTCAACCAGAGTATTTGCATCCATGAGTAATTTTGTACAATACTAAAGGTCTAAGGTATTGAAACAGCTTTGAGTGATCACAGAGATGATAGACTCTTTTTCAAATTCTCTCCTTTTTCTCTCTTTCTGTATCGGCCAATAAATGGTAAGCGGAAATGATGACCCCCAACTTTTTCTTGTTACAAGAGATCTAATGACACTGCTACACTCACAATCCTTGCTCTATAAGCCTATGACACAATTGAGACCGTTGTAGGCAAACGTGTATGTTTAATGTGGTAGTTTGACTTGTCATCTTCTCTTCCCGTTATTTTGGTAGAAGCATCTTTTGGCCATGAGCTTCTGTCTTCTTTTAGTATTGTCCTAGGCGAAAATTGTTTGTCAGTTGACTTCCCAAACAACGTAAGTAAGAACTTTTATTTGCTTCTTAGCATTTTCTGGTTTGAGATCACCATAATTTGTGGAGTGTTACTTTTTTAATTTGCAGTAGGTTTAGTCACTTTTTCTAAGTAGTTTCCTTTAACTTTCCTCACGTGAATCAAGAGCAATCTTAATACACCGGTTGTCAAAGAAGATTACTCAGAAGATCCCATTCAAGTTGCACGGTCTTCCAGTTTCATCAGTTTTGCATCCTTCTCGATCCATCTTCTTTGGTTCAACTAAGAAGAATGTTCGCGTGTATGACCTCTTGAAGCAGAAACTCATTAAAAAGCTTGAGACTGGACTTCGTGTAGTTTCCTCAATTGCAATTCATCCTTAAGGTATGTTTGAAAATCTGATGTTAGTGTTCTCTTCCTTGTTGATTTCTAGATCCCCATAATTCTTAGTTGTCTTCCCTTGTAGGGGATAATTTAATTGTTGGAAGCAGAGAGGGAAAACTCTGTTGGTTTGATATGGACTTTTCGCCTCAACCTTACAAAACACTCCAGCAAGTTTGCTATTATCTTTGTGACAATTTAAAAGTCGTGAGAATTGGATGAATTTTGGTTTTGGGCAAGTGTAGCTGATCAAACTGAGTTGGTTGTTTGTAGTTACACGATTGCCTTTTCTGGGTAGAAAATTTAATGTTTGCCTGTATATATAGTCTGGTAGATTTCAGCTTGTTACTTGTTTGTTCTGATTGTTAGGTGTCATTCGAAGTAGGGGTGGCCACGGGCCGGTTTCGGCCCGGAATCGACCCGGAACCGGCCCGGTCAAACCCGGGCCCGGCCCGTTGACCGGTCCCGCGGTTTGGAACCGGAACCGGCCCGTGCCCTACGGGCCCGGTTCCGGTTCTAGAAATTTTGGAACCGGCCCGGAACCGGCGGTTCCGGGCCCGGTTCCAAAGACAGAAAAAAAAAAAAAAAAAAAACGGGCGAGGGCTCGACCTCGCCGGCGTCGGGCGAGGCCGACCTCGCCTGCAACTGGCGAGGCCGGCCTCGCCCGACGCCGGCGAGGCTCGACCTCGCCTGCAACTGGCGAGGCCGGCCTCGCCCGACGCCGGCGAGGTCGAGCCTCGCCAGATCTGGCGAGGGTTCGACCTCGCCGGCGTCGGGCGAGGCCGGCCTCGCCAGTTGCAGGCGAGGCTCGACCTCACCGGCGTCGGGCGAGGCCAGCCTCGCCAGTTGCAGGCGAGGTCGAGCCTCGCCGGCGTCGGGCGAGGCCGGCCTCGCCAGTTGCAGGCGAGGTCGGCCTCGCCCGACGCCGGCGAGGTCGAGCCTCGCCAGATCTGGCGAGGGTTCGACCTCGCCGGCCTCAGGCGAGGCCGGCCTCGCCAGTTGCAGGCGAGGTCGGCCTCGCCCGACGCCGGCGAGGTCGAGCCCTCGCCCGAGGCCGGCCTCGCCCAGCCCAGGCGAGGGCGGCCCTCGCCCGACGCCGGCGAGGGCGGCCTCGCCTAAGGCCAGGGCCGGCGGAGGAAGAAAAGAAAAAAAAATATGACCGGAACCGGTTCCGAACCTGAACCGGAACCGGAACCGGCCCGGAACCGGACGGTTCCGAACCGGAACCGGAACCGCCAGGGACGATTCCGGTTCCGGTTCATACTTGGCCACGAACCGGAACCGCCGGTTCCGAACCGGAACCGGTCGGTTCCGAACCGGAACCGGTCGGTTCCGAACCGTGGCCATGACTAATTCGAAGGACATGACAAATATGGCCTTCCATTGCTCATATCCCCTTTTTGCATCGTGTTCTGATGATTGCACAGCCTATGTGTCCCATGGCATGGTTTATTCAGATTTCAACCATAACCCTCTCATTGTTCCCTTGGAAATTCTCCGAGGGCATGTAAGCTCAAATGGAAGAGGTGAGTGTTCGTACTCTTTTCTACGTAGAAAATTCTTGACACTGAGGAAGAATACCTATCCCTAGCTTCATGAAGTTTTTCTTTGGGGGGGGGGGGGGGTAGTGTTAAGAAGGATATCATGTCAAGGATGAGTGAGTTTTTATAAAATAGCTTGCGGACACTAAAGGTCCACAATTCTGCTGATGTCACTCTGCTTAGGGCAATGCAAGGGCTTCTTTCTTTGTTGACAAAGTCTTAAAGCAGCTCTGGCCATAAGATTTTCTAGACGTCACCATTCATTTATTCCATTGTTGACAAAATCATTGTTGAGGTGAGGCTAGAGCCTGGGGTTACGTGAAACCTATGCAGTTTCTCTATCCAAGACACTTGGCAGCAGATCAAAGTTTGGATAATCGTGGACGATGCATCAGGAAGTTGATTGAAAGAGCACTGACCTTTTTTTATTAGTGATTTAATTAAGTTGTTCTGATATTTGTGTCTGAGATTCTTGCGTAAACCTTATAATGGGGGAGAAAACGCATCCTGCCTCAGGGCCATGTTCCTATCTTATAACCAAGTGGTTTGAAACATTTGTGCTGGGACAAGTCCCCTCTACTCTAACATTTTCATTGTCTGCACATCTAATTACAAGCTAACTAGCTTTGCAATGCAGATAAGAAACTGACCTCTGGGTATATTGTTACTTATTTATTATTCTTATAATCGGTAGGGGTGATGGATTGAAAATTCCATCCACGACAACCTTGGTAGTTCACAGCTGGTGCTGATTCAGTGATCCGACTTTACTGTCACTGAAAGATGACTCTTGAGAAACGATCCTTTGATTTATGCATACTTGAATGCGACGATTAAATGGAGTCGTGCTCTAGAAGGATATGCTGAGTCATGCTGCATGGCGATATAAATTGAAACCAAAATGGCGATGGGAGGGTTGTCTAGCAGCCTTTTCTCATAAGCTCTGAATTAATTTTGTTATTCTGCATACGCTAAATATAAATAGGTTCTGAGCATTAATCTGGTAAAGAATCATAAGAATTATCGGATAGATAAATTTTCCCCTCAATTTTGCCTTGTATGTGGTCAATTGAATGTATTCCGTAAAACTTGCAATTGTTTTGTTTTTGTATTTTGAAGGAAAGTTAGAGAATGCTTTTGCTGACATCTTGGGCGTTAAGTTTTCTCCAGACATATATGATGAATGGATTCTTCGATGTGGATTTCACGGCGCAGAACGATAAGAACAGACGGTAGACACTTATGATTGATGTAGTTGCCATCAAATCGTTTGAGGCAATTACCACTCTTATGAAAAATGACATGTTTGGAGTTGAAAACTCTAGGATGTGATTACGGATCATCATCAGTCTTGTTTTGTTTTTTTTGTCTTCCTTAAGGCCACATGAAACAATTTTTATTGAGACCCCATTGGCTTGGATTAGCTGAGGTCGGTAATTTGGTGAGCTAATCAGTCGATCGTGCTTGTAATTAGGTGAGGAGCGACGCAGTAGAGTATTAGAGATTTGGATTAATATGGGTTGCAAATGGCTGACTTGAATGACTTAGCCCGGTGTACGTGTGAGTGCGAGTTGGCATAAGTCCAGTTGGGCTCAAGTCGACACACAAAACTTACCTCTATCATTGTTCAATCGTTTTATCCTCCCAAAAATCAGAAAGCAAATTCGACACAGGCTTTTGAATTATAGAACGTTGGGTAGCAATTAGTTTCCCACGAAACCGGCTCTATTACCAAATTAATGTGGCTATCAAAATGAGTTGTCGAATCATTCCTTAACTCATATATGATCGGTTGAGTTATTATACAAGTTAGTTATATTCAATAAATGAGTTTAGGACGGTAAAGCCCAACATAATATAAGTGTTAAATGGTTTACAACTAACTTAGACCTAACTTACTTTTACGATTCCCTCTTCATTCTCTCTCGCCCTCACTCGATCTCATACTCGCTCACTCTGCACTCTTGCATTAGTTTGGATATGAGTTTTATTAATTGGGTTAAATATGAAAATGTTCTGACAATATGAATTGGGTTGGGTCGAATATGGATTACTAAATTTGCATTGCATGGAAAATGGGTTAGAACGGATTAATGAGTTTATTTGGGTCGAAAATGATTTGACCCAACCCGATCCACCCATTTGATGGGTCTACCAATCAAATAAAGAACAATGACAAAAGAATCGAAGACCAACAAAAGGGAAGGGAGAGACTCCAGCAGAACAACCGAGATATAGGAGATTCAGTTCCAAAGCGGGAAAAGCAAAGGAAAAACTCTACAACCAACCTTTAATTCTATTATATACCCTACTACAACTATTATGTTGGCCTGTAAAAGTAAACTATATCAAGATAAGCACTGTTGGAATTCCAGAAATATTTCTTATTTAACTAAAACATGAAAGTTATCACATAAAGTTGTTAAAGAATCCCATCGAATATTGTTACGATTTTAGTATTTCCTATTAACTCATCAAGGTAAAATATATACGTGTATTCTGTTAAACCCCATGAATTCTACCAATGTTGTTGATTAATTCCACAATGACTGTTGCAGTAAGAATAAATGTGAGAATATTTACTTCCATAATCTCTCTGTTTTTTTATTATTATTTAATAACTTGAGAAAATTCCCGAATAGATCGACCTTTTGAACTTGTGCGCAACTTGGAATATAATCATAAAGTTGGATGCAGAGGCTCAACCACTGCTGCAGCTCAAGGTGGGAAAAGTTACATCCATGACGAATTATCTCTGCTTCAAAATTAGAGGACTTTTCAAAACTGTACACAACTTACTGCACTGACGAGACCTTAAATGCTTTATACCTTTCATTACCCAATGACATTACAGAAGTTGGATAGCTGCAATGGCTGGAATTTACTACTCGTAGTTTCTGCGTGACAGCAACTCGAATAGTCATGACCCCAGCCGCAGGACCAGTTATTCTTACTTTAACTATTGGTTCTTCAATGGCCACTAGCTCAAGTGATCCGCTAGCTGCACCAACAAGGTATGGCCTTATCTCTTCAAGAACCTGAAATAATCAAGCAATAACATGTTAGCCAGCAGATTTCCAGGCCATGCGCATAAGGATATCTTAATGGGGTTGCCTAAGCGACCCGGGGCTTGTTCAAGCAAATGCAATTTGAGACAGACAAATGGACAGACAAGGTCAGGAATGCTATGGCAAACAAGTGTGTGAGTTCAGTCCCAGGATAAAGAGAATATCTAAAAAAAATGCAAATCTCAACTTGCTAACTCCTTTTCTGACCAAAAAAAAAAATTGTGAACTCCTTTCAATGACCGTCTCTATTCTTTTGGTAAGTTCTAAATTTTAGTGCATGAGTTGCACACATGAATTTCCTACACTACATTTGTGTAGACCGAGATTCAATACTTTTGAGTTATTTGTAGTACAGTTGGACAGGTCACTAATAGATCCTCAACTTGTGAGCTCTTTGTGGACTCGAGGACCTGAACCTGATGCTAAGGGGTAAATAGAAAGACAGATCAAACTTAGCAGGAAAGGCAAAGGACAAACACACCATTACTTGAGTTGAGAGCCCAAGTATCCAAACCTATCATTAGTTAAAATATCCAAACTAATTCCAGGAGACCTAGTTGGCAATGTAGTCAGGCTCAACGGAAAAAGAGGTCAGCAATTAATCCTCAACTGGTGAAGGTTTCGTAAAGTTGAGGAGTACCACTTGCTGAGCATTCATCATTAGCAAGGGATAGATAAGGACATAAATCAAGCTTAGTAGGAAAGAAAAAATACAAGCCAATCATTACTCGGGAGCATAGGGATCCAATACCACCATTACTAAAAATATCCAAATCCATTTGTTTAAAAAAGAAGCAAGTAGAGATACCTAATTAGAGACCTTGAAGCAGTTAACAAAAAGAAATTCTTTAAGGAGAAATATCCTAGAAAATCAGTCCTAACAGTTGGGGAAAAGGACAAAAGCGTTAATGATACCAAACAACATATATTTGCTGCAATATCTTACTTACCTTCTCTATGTTTTCCTCATTCATCTCAAGGCCAGTTTCTTCATCGGCTATTGGTTCCACTGCAATGATTTCGGGAATTTTCTCCATCAGACGACGCTCAATGCCCATCTTCATTGTCATTACAGAACTTGGACAAGAACCACATGCTCCTTGTAACTTCAACCTTACAACATTGCCATCAATCTCATGCAATGCAACATTACCCCCATTAGAAATTAGATAGGGTCGGATTTCATCAAGCACACTCTCAACATTCTCTGCTGTCAGTGGAAGTTCCACCATTGACTCGGGTGTAGCGACAGCCTTCACAACTACAAGTCAAGAAAGGAGGAACACTTAGCAAAATCCACAAATCACAATCTTTATTCCCCGAAAAAAGAGTGCCCCAGATGAAGAAACAAGAACAGGATGCTGCTTGGGTTAAATCGGGAGCCAATTAGGGGAAAGTATGTTTCAACATTGAGTAGGATGGATGGCTCCTATTGTAGCTATCAATTCCAGAAGATACCTCTCAAAGATTGCCAGAGGAAGATAAGAAGAGATGTGCACAGATGTTTGGGTTGGTAGAACCATAGTAGAAGACTCACTGGTATGTCCAAGTAACCGATAGACCTTAACAAGGTCTTTCTTCACTTACCCAAGAGGAAACAAACCTTAAAGTTCATCTTTACCAAAAAAAAAAAAAACAAACCTTAAAGTTCTCTCTCCTCTCACTCTTATGCAGTGAAAGAGATGGCTAACCCAACCCAACCCAATGTCACCACGAAACGATGTAAACTGAATATTTCGACATTCAATATATAATCAGGTGCATGAGAATTCATCTGCAAATTCAGAGATCAGTATGTTAATCAAAGCAACCAACAAGATGATCATCTTTTTTGCAGTGTCTTACAGCCAACACGCAAAATCAAAAGGTAAAATAAAATTGAAGTCTTCAGAGGTGTTTGAGAGGACTTTTCAACCCTCGCTTTTAGCTTTTAAGAGGTGCTATATTTCCAAAAACTATAGCAGTTAAAACAGATATAAGCTGATTTTTAATATCTGTCTATATGCACTTAACAACTTCTAATCCTTCATCCTGAAAAAAAATTTGATTATTGGCATTGTGCAGAACAACTTGCACAATGCCAAATCCTTGCACATAGCGTTTTCTAAAAGTACAACACACTAAAAGATCACTCAATCACTTCTGTGGCCATCACTACAACCATGCACAGGACAACAGAATTTAAAGCTACAACACCATAAAAAAATTGACAGCCACTCCACACCCACATTGCTTCCTTCCTCTCTTTCAAAAGAGAGATCAAATAGAGCATCCTCTGGGGCAATTGAAGCACAACCGAACTGTGCCCTCCTTAAAATAGTGATCGAGAAAAGCCAAGAACCAAAAGAAAAACACAAGGAAGAAGAAATCCCTCCTCCAGATAACAAAATTAGAGTCAAGTTTAGATTATTGTTTTTACCATTCCCTTGAAATACCATTCCAATCAGCACCACAAGCATGCACTCGGTCAACATTCACACAGAACAAAAACCACTCCTCGAATTTATCAACAAAAAGCGAACTTTATCAACTGCAGACCTCGTCCCAGTCACGAATCATAAGCAGCAAATAACATCCCATTGCAATTGATTTCAAGAATCTAACGATTCATCACCCAATTTCAGGGACCAAAACAGGAAGTCAAAAGAGACCCAAGCAGAGAAAGAGCAAGAGAGATCGAGAGAAAGGGGGGAAAACAACAAAAGCGAAGAATGTCATGCCTTAAAGATCAGCTCTCAGATCAGGCAATGGCTTATCAAGCGATGCGAAGGGAAGCAAAAGAACACTCGGACTTCGGATTTCAGTTTGTGGGACTCTGGTCGGCTCCCTCAAGAAAACGGAACTGTGAGATGTCGAGAAAATATGGGGTGCCTCTTGTGATTCCACCGTGGAAAAATCCCAGCCCGTCGGAGGCGTCGGCATCGGCGTCGAAGGCTAGGGCGGAGGCGGAGGCGGAGGCTATGGCCTCGCTCGTCGGAGGAGGTGTTGGCGTCGGCGCGGCCCGAGCGAGACGGAGTGCAGAGTAGATGTGGATGGGGAGCGCGAAAGAGAGAGAGAGAGAGAGAGAGGAGAGAGAGGGCGCTTGATTTTTTCAAAAATTTTCAGCTCAGCTGCTCTTAGCTCGTTGCCACGAGAGTGATTCCACCGTGGAGGCCTCCTGGCAACGGTGGGTTCCCTGCCACACGTGTCGCCACCTTAGGGTTGTTATTTCTCCACGGTGGAATAACAAGGGGCAGTCAATATTTTCTCGAAATCTTTACCTCATGATGAAGCCACGTTGGCTCGGGTTACGTATTAAAATATGTTTTGTATTTGTGATCAGTTGTTGAATCTAATAGCTCTCGCAGCCACCACACCCACTTTCGCTCGCTGATCTCAAATCTTTTCTTCTTCAAGTTTCAACTTCAATCCTCTAGCTCGAATCCTTGTCCCCCGGTCGTCGTCGGTCAAACCGCAACCCGGGAAGCACAGGACCATGGCTTCTTCACCGTCATCCTCAGAAACAACTGCTAAGAGAGACAGAGTCACAGTTCCGTATGGTTCTTGGAAGTCCCCCATCACCGCCGACGTCGTCTCCGGCGCCTCTAAAAGCCTCGGTGGCATCTCCGCCGGTGGCGACGGCCGTCTCGTGTGGCTTGAGTCCCGTCCTGATGAATCCGGGTATATGACTCCACTTTCCATTTTCCTTAATAAGACTAAACAGAGTATTCGGGCAGTATTGAGTTTCTGGGTACTGTGCATGGTGCTGAAATGATGCTTCCGTACATGTGTAATCTTTATGGTTTGTCAAATAAATGACTCTCGAGAGTTTTCAGGAGTGTACTGACTTATGGATGGTTATATTGACTATTAGACGCTCAGTTCTTGTGAAAGAACCGGAGAAACCAGGAGATGAACCTGTTGACATTACGCCGAAAGAGTTTGCGGTGAGTACGCTGTGTCAGGAATATGGTGGTGGTGCTTTTAGCATTTCGGGGAATACTCTTGTTTTCTCGAATTACGAGGATCAAAGGCTGTACGAGCAGTCGTTACACCTAAAAGGTAAGCTCTGTAGTTGCTGTAGTGCATCTTGAAGGTCTGCTTCCTTTGGGATTTTAAATTGTAATCTTCAGTCTCTTGACGAAGAAGTCTACACGTGGATTTGGTAGCTCCATGCTTAGATCCTTATAGATGGTAGACATGTTGAGATATGATTGGAGGGGAAAAAGAACTGAACTTGAAGCATAGAATATGCCTCTTTAGAAATGTTGCGGTAAACTTCCTTTCCCATTTCATTTCTCCTTAGTCTATAGAATACAGTTATGGCAAGCAGTGACTCCGACGGAAGCATACTTGCAATGAAATGTTGTGGCTTGGAATTGAGAAGGCCACGTAAATTTTCCTAATACAGGTTTTGCTTAGCAAAGCCTTGTGTTTTATCGAAGTTTTTGTAGAGCAGCATGCCATTCATCGATGAGCATCACAATTCTCTGTGGTTACTCTGTATCTCCTACAGATTCTCCTCCATTGCCAATTACTCCAGACTATGGTGGGCCTTCAGTTTGTTATGCGATGGAGTTTTCGATAGTAGATTTGGCTGTTATGTCGCCGTAAGGGAAGGTAACTGCTCTTTGAAGGAGCTTATTTTGTTGCTCATATTTTCTGGGGACTATACAACTGGAACTTACCTGATTGCTTTTATATGGATATAGATCGGCGTGACAGTAGTTCAAGTCCAACCACAATGGTTGTAGCTATTGGCCTTGGTGAGAAGGATATACAGGGTAAATAATTGCTGGACGTGCCAGATTAGTCATCGGCTACATTAATTTGTTCACTACAATACCAGAAACCTACTGATTTCTTCTTCTTCTTCTTCATTTTCCTTCGTTTTGTTTTTGTGTTATTGGGTGGAATTTAGAGGCCAAAGCATTAATCAGTGGCAATGATTTTTATGCTTTTCCACGGATGGATCCAGAGGGTGAAAAGATAGCATGGATCGAGTGGGGTCATCCCAATATGCCATGGGATAAAGCAGAACTCTGGGTTGGGTACATCTCAGAGGCTGGGTATGGAGATTGATGTTCTTTAACATTCTCGTGTCCATTAACAAAGCCACTGTCACTTACATTTTTTTTTTATCTTAGATTTTGTTGCGACAATTCTTTCACTTGTAAGACAGATAAGGGTTGTTCAAACAAATAAATGCTAACAAGGGAGTCCCCTTAAACCTGACATTTTGATGTGACCTTATGTGCACTAGTGTAGTAGCTCATACATGTAGTTTGAGAAAACTTTGTAGTATCTTAAATGTCAGAACATACTCTTTTCGGGTAATGTCGATGTTTAGAGACCTAAGCGCATTTTCTATCACATTGTTATCTTATTTTTTAATACATAGAACTGACTGTAATCGCCATCTATAACTGTGGTGTCGAGCTTTGAGAGGCCATGCAACTTTACATCTAGTCCTGCACATTGAACTTCTTACCTTTCAACCAAAAAAAAAAAAAGACCTTCTAACCTTAGCCTACGACAGCCATGGCTAATGGCGAGTTGTGAGCCACGTGAATTGCAAGTTGTAACTTGTGATTCAGTACTTATTGCATTATCCAGTCACTTTGTCTGATCAGCTCTTCGTTGTGATTTTTAAGACACACTTCTAACCTTTCCTTATATTTTATCTTTGTGCTCTATTCACGCCATTGCCTTGTCACATTGATCTTCTTAGTACTCCTATGCAGAGATTTATAAGCGTGTCTGTGTCGCTGGTCGTGATCCTAAACATGTTGAGTCACCAACTGAACCTAAATGGTCTCCAAAAGGTACTTCTATGTTTTGGCTTCCAATTTAGATTTGGGAATTGCTGCAACCTGATTTGTCATTGAATGGTATAAGTTCATTCGTCACCTGATGTTCTTCAATGCTGAAGTAATGTAAGATTGTAATATTATTGTGATGTGAATGAACAAAGAAAGGAGCCTGCTCCCCCAAAATAATCATCGAATGTAAATGGCCTATTCCCAATTCTAGCTAATCAGCCTGAATAACATATAAGGGTCATCCTGATCAATTTGTTTAATATGTTGCTTTTGTGATGATCTGAGAATGTTGGTCTTATTTATATATGCTGACAGGATGATGTTCTATAGTTCTTTCCATTCGTATTTTCATGTTGTCCCTTAAATATGTATTACCCAAGATATGCATTTGGAGTCGTCTAGTATGTCTCTTGCTACTGGTGATTTATTTTTACACTTTTGTGATTTTTCTTTTCCACTCTACTCAGATGATTGAGTTTGGGGGCATGCTAAATATATTTTACTGTAGAAGCTCCATATATGTAATATTTCAGTGAAAACATAAGAGTGAATGTCAAAGTTAAGTGGCATGAAATTGTGGCAGACATTACATTCTGCTTTGAACACATGCAGGTGAACTATTTTTCATTACTGATAGAAAGGATGGTTTTTGGAATCTCTATAAGTGGGTAAGTACTAGTCATTGAACCCTGAGCTGTCGCCATTTATGTGTATCGATTTTGAAAAGCCCAGATATCATAGGAGCTTCAAGTCATTGAAGATCTTTCATAGCGACTGAGCGTGAAATATTAAAGCGAAAAATCAGAGAAGGAAACACGAGAATTTTTATGTGTAAAATCCTTTCAGAATCAAAAAAGTGAAAAATCACTGTGTCACACTGAGCAATCTCTTCACATTTAGCATCAAGTTTCAAGTTACAATTACAAGAGAGATTGCCACAATATATAGCAGGAGTCTAAAACATAAAAAGTTATAGAGAAAATTACATGTACACCCTTAGCAGCAGTATTTTCCTCTCTGCTTAACAACACTTTTCTCTATCGGACCTGACATCTTCATTAATCTCCCACTTTGAAGCTGATCTTCACAATGGCAATAGTCTTTTATAGTCTTCACTCATCTTTGTAACCTAAATTGTCCCAGTGCGGCGGCATCTTCTCATTCATCACTAACCATAGATGCCAATTGAGGTAATGCACAGCTTCAGGATCTCAGTGGTGACAACCTTGGTTAATATATCTGTCGAATTACTCCCATCAAGTATCTTCTTCAATAACAATGTCTCTTCATCTATTAACAACCAAACATTATGATACTTCAACCGTATGTGTTTTATCCTTAAGTTAAATACCAGATTCTTTGCAAGACAAATAGTACTGTTACAATCATTGAAAAGGACAATGGTATCCTACTTCCTGCTTGTCTTCTTCAGAAAATTCTTTAACCAAATCCTCTTCTTGCGAGCTTCATATATATCAACATACTTTGCTTCAGTGGTAGAGAGGGACATACGCTTCTGAAGTTTAGACATCCAACTAACTACAGTGCCACTCAAAATAAATATATAACCCAAAGTGCTCTTCTTATTGTTCATGTCACCACTAAGATCTGTATTGACAAAGCCTTATAAAGTCACACTGTTTTTTCTAAGATAAAGTGATATACCTGAAGTGGCTCTCAGATATCTTAACAGTCACTTTACAGCTTTCTAATGCTTTTCCTATATAGCCATATATTCGCTTACAGGTCCCATTGCATGAGCTATATCTGGTCTGGTACACACCATAGGATATATCAAAGTGTCGACAGCTGACACCTTAACTATGTACTCTCGCTCCTCATCTGTCTTTGGCGACTATTTCTTCGAGAGGTTGAAGTGACTTCCTAAAGGAGTGCTTACGGGCTTTGCATTCGGGACTCCTAATCAGTGTAACAGCTTTTTAATGTATTTTTCTGGAGATAACTTTAGAATTCCTTGGAATCATCTCGAATGATCCTCATCCCAAGAATTTGATTTGCAGCTCTTAAAGTCTTTTATTTCAAACTCCTTTGACAATAGTTGCTTGGGTTTGTTGATCTCTTTCATGCTAAATCCTCCAATGAACACATCATGCACATACAATGACAAAATAATATGTCGGTCATCAAATTTCTTGAAGTAACAACAGTGATCCATTTCACATCTAATGAACGTGCGTCAAATTTCTTGCACCACTGTCTGGGAGCCTATTTTAAACGATACAAACTTGTCCTCAACTTGCAAACGTAGTTTTCTTTGCTAGGAACCTGAAAACCTTATAGTTGTACCCTGTAGATATCCTACTCTAAGTCTCTATGGAGGAGTGCAGTCCTAACATCTAACTGCTTTAGCTATGAATTCTCAGCAGTAATAGTACTGAACACTAGCTAAATAATAGTTGACTTCACAGCCAGAGAGAGAATTTCTGTATAATCAATTCAATTCTTTTGCTGAAAACCTTTCACCACTAACCTTGCTCTGGACCTCTTGTTACCATTAGGTTCTTTGACCATGTACACCTAGTTGTTTTGAAATGCCTTCTTGCCATCTAATAACTAAGTTAACACCCAAATCTTGTTCTTCCCGAGTGAATTACATTGTCAACTCCCACTATACAATTTTTTTTTACCTATGTCGCTTTCGAAAAATTTTCTGGTTCGCCAGTATATGTCAAAAACAAATAATGCAATGATGGAAAATACCGCTGTACAGGTTTAGATGTTCGTCTAAATCTTCTCGAAGTGAGTTGAAGTGTAGGTAGTTCTTGTTCTAGTTCTTGATCAAAGTCTATAACAACTGTTTGAGAGGATAATGAATTGTTTCTATTCAATGAAGGAATTACAATATATATGCTTAACATAACGTAAAACCCTCTAAACACAATATTACAATTCTACTCTCTTTATCATATTTCTAACACTCCCCCTCAAGTTGGGACGTAGATATCAAATAGTCCCAACTTGTTACACAAAAAACTCACTCTATTCCCCCGTAGAGATTTAGTAAAAATATCCGCTAGTTGATCCTCTGTCCTTGCATGTTGAAGAGTGATTTCCCCTTTTTGGACCTTCTCTCGTATAAAGTGACAGTCAACCTCAATATGTTCGGTTCGCTCATGGAAAACAGGATTGTTCGCAATATGGATAGCCGATTGATTATCACAATATAATGTTGATGGATCTGATGTTGACACACCAATTTCTGACAATAACATCCCTAACCAGAACAATTCACCTGTCACATGCGCCATAGCTCTATATTCTGCTTCAGCACTTGATCGAGAAACCACATGTTGTTTCTTACTTTTCCAGGCAACTAAATTGCCTCCAAGAAATACGCAATACCCTGATGTAGATCTTCTATTAGTAGGGCATCCAGCCCAGTCTGCATCCGAGTATCTTGTAGTGTTAAGATGACCATGACTCTTAAAAAGTAATCATTTACCTGGTGTTCCCTTCAAGTACTTAATAATTCGCAGTACTGCATCCCGGTGAGTAGTGCGAGGAGAACTCATAAATCGACTTACTACACTGACGGCAAAGGATATATCAAGTCTTGTAACAGTGAGATAGTTCAATTTACCCACTAACCTTCGATATTTCAATGGATCATGTAACAGTTCTCCATGTTCTGTATCAAGCTTCACATTAGGCTCCATAGGTGTATCAACTGGTTTTGCTCCAAGAAATCCAACCTCATTAAGAATATCAATTATGTATTTTCGTTGTGATAAATTGACATCTGCCTGTGAATAAGCAACTTCAATCCCAAGAAAATATCGTAGACGTCCCAAATCTTTAGTATCGAATTATGTATGTAGAAACTATTTAAATCGTTGGATACCATTT
Organism: Syzygium malaccense; assembly: GCA_031216405.1. Classification (NCBI taxonomy): domain Eukaryota; kingdom Viridiplantae; phylum Streptophyta; class Magnoliopsida; order Myrtales; family Myrtaceae; genus Syzygium; species Syzygium malaccense. The sequence goes on from CM062258.1 coordinate 13,492,400, forward strand.
GAATCACTACCGGTAATAATAATATCATCCACATATACCACTAGAAGTATACAACCAGCTGAGGATACGGAACTAAATACCGAATGATCGACTTGACACTGTTTTAACCCAAACTTGGTAACTGCATTAGTGAACTTACCAAACCAAGCACGAGGAGATTGTTTAAGTCCATATAAGGTCTTATGTAAACGACATACCAGATTCTCTCCCTAAGCAACAAACCCAGGTGGTTGCTCCATATAGACTTCTGCAGCTAAATCCCTATGTAAAAAGGCATTTTTGACGTCCAATTGATAAAGATGCCAGTCAAAGTGTGCTGCTAGGGATATAAAAACACGAACAGATGGAATTTTGGCAACGGGTGAGAAAGTATCATCATAATCAATACCATATGTTTGAGTATATCCTTTGGCAACCAACCTAGCTTTCAATCGATCAAGGGTACCATCAGGGTGAATTTTAACAGTAAAAACCCAACGACAACCAACAGATTGTTTCCCATTAGGTAAGGGAGTGAGTTGCCAAGTACGATTCTCAAGAAGTGCCTTCATTTCATCTTCCATGGCGTGCCGCCATCCGGGATGAGCAAGAGCTTCAGCAACACTACTTGGCACAGAGATAGAGGACAAAGAAGAGACAAAGGTAGAAAAGGTAGGAAACAAACGATCATATGACATGAAATTGGACATGGGATGATGAGTACGAAGACAAGAAGAAAGATCAAAATAGTGAGCATAGCGATCCCTAGGACGACCAACACAAGATCTTGCACCTTTTCGAAGAGCAATGGGTTGATCAGGATCGGAGGATGGTGCGACAACTGGTGGAGGAATAGATGAATCACATGTCTATGGGACCTGTGCCATCGTGGTAAGAACTGCATTACGCCAATGATATGTGCGCTCAGCAAACTGAAATCCTGTTGATGGTGCTGGAGGTACAGAGAGTGGAGGAAGTGCAGGGAGGACACACTCACTACCTTCAGTAGCCACCGCGGGTACAGACTTAGTATCATAATAAGCTTGATCCTCAAAGAAAGTTACATCAGCTGACATAAAAAGACAACGACGAGTAGAACCATAACATTTATAACCCTTTTGAGTACGAGAATATCCTATAAAGACACATTTCTTGGCACGAGAATCTAACTTATCTAAGTTAGGAGTAAGACGATGAACAAAGCAAACACAACCAAAGACACGCAAAGGTAACGCAAAGGGGGGATGATCCGGATGTAAGATAGAAAATGGCGTCTCCCCCCGAAGAACAGAAGTTGGAAGGCGATTAATTAAGTAACAAGTTGTAAGTACATCATGACCCCAAAAATGTTTAGGGAGATGCATATGAAACATAAGACATCGAGTAACATCAAGGAGATGACGATTTTTGCGTTCGGCTACACCATTTTATTGTGGAGTATATGAACATGATGTTTGATGAATAATACCATGAGAATCAAGGAAGGATTTAAAATCAGTAGTGGAGGCAAGATATTCTTTTGCATTATCTGATCATAAAGTTTTAACAGAAATATTATACTGATTCAATACTTCATAATAGAATAGGCGAAAGTAATGAAAAATCTCAGTACGATCTTTTATTAAAAATAACCAAGTCATTCGGGAAAAATCATTCACGAATGTAACAAAATATCTGAAATCAAAAGTATCAGAAATACGACACGGACCCCACACATCTGAGTGAACTATAACTCAAATGGACTAGAAACACAACTCTGAAAACGAGAAGGAAAATATGCCCTATGATGTTTATCGAACTGACAAGCTTCACATTGAAATGAACTCACAGACACAGACTCTGGAAATAAACGTCGAAGAATGTTCGGTGGTGGATGACCAGCTCGACAATGCATGCGATACACATAAGATAATGTTTGCTTTCCAACTGCAGCAGCAACCATCTGTTTATCAAGATAGTACAGGCCATTAATAAGCTAAATATATGATTGAATCCACAAACAATGTCACAACAACTAAGACTTCAACTCCAATAACAGTCTCCATAATACAATCAGCCAAACGTAATCACCAATATGAGGGTTCAATCGAATCACAACTAGTCATGACAATTCATGGAAAAATCATATAACCATCAAGTCAATGTTGAAGAGTAACCAAGAGAGGATTGAATATTCCGAGGTACTGTAGCTGCTGGACAGTGGTCATTGCTACATTGGAAATATAGCTCCCGTTCTGTTTTTTTTTTTTCGGAAAAAACTAGCTACTGTTCACAGTAGCCGCACGACCAGAAATAGGGGCGCCTTCATCAGAACTTGAACACAATACTTGGTGGAGGAATGCCGACCGACCAATAACCCAATGCAATAGTAATTCTCCATGACCCACAAACACCACCGATTAAAAGACCAACCATTACCTAAAATTCACTTCAGCACAGTACCCATGAATCTCAAAAAGAGAGGAAGAAACCCTCTTAATTCCAAACTCTATCACTGCCGACAAGTTTCCTCAGTGCACCACAACATCCGACACCCACAACATCCAGTGACATCCAGTGCAATACTTTAACAAAATTGACTTCAGGTATTCATGTGTTGGCCAAAAGATTACAGACCTGGCGACAGATGGATGAGATTAATTCACAAGGACACGAAGAATCCAACAACCATAGTCAGCGATGGCAAGGTAGTGCAAGGAGAGACAATGAGTAGTGTCGCACGAGCAACGCGCGAGCAGCAGAAGAGCACGCGTGAGTGCGAGGATCGCGCACACGAGGATCGCGTGAAGGTGGAGCCCGCCGCGGCGGCGGCGGCGACGGTGGCCGACAGTTCTGGCGGCTACACGAAGGTGGCAAGTGGATTAGGGTTAAGAGCGAAGCTTTGATACCATGTTTGAGAGGATAATGAATTGTTTCTATTCAATGAAGGAATTACAATATATATGTTTAACATAACGTAAAACCCTCTAAATATAATATTACAATTCTACCCTCCTTATCATATTTCTAACAACAACAATTTTAGGATTTCTTATCAGAACACTTTTGGAAATCCCCTCCAATTCAATCTCTCTAATCTCCTCTCTTAGTTTCCTCACACTAAATTCTAACAACAAATTTGTCATTATACAACATGTTTTCATTGAATGTAACATCATTTGTCCTTATTATTTTCCTAGTTTGGTCCTTCGAAAACCGATAGCCAAAATAATCATAACCATATCCAATAAAACAAAATTTTCTAGCTTTTGCATGAAAGCTTGTCTCTATTTCCAACATCTATGTGCACATATAAAACACAACCAAAAACTTTCAAATGCCAGAGATTCACTTTCTTTTTGGTCCATTCTTCTTTTGGTTGTTTGAAGTCAAGTGGAACTGAAGGTCCTCTTTAATCAAATATGCTACTGTGTTAACTGCATCTACCCAAAATGTCTGAATAATACTACATGCACCCTCATACTTCTTGCATGCTCATTTAGATTTCTATCCATCCTCTCAGCAACTCCATTTTGTTGTGATATGATGGAACTCTCTACACAAAATTGCTTGAACTCCTTGCTATCATACTAACCACCATTGTCTTAGACATTTAATCGTCAAACCAATCTCTTTCTCTACCTCAACTTTCCATCTTCTAAAAGTAGCTGCGGCATCAGATATATTATTCAGAAAATAAACCCATACCTCCCCAGCGGAATCGTCAATGAACATGATGTAGTAGCTTGAGCCTCCAAAGGAATGCACACAAGCTAGCTCCCAGACATTTGTATGCACCAACTCTAAGTTTTCTTTCATTGGGTCTCTTCCAATTTTTGAAGAACTGACACGTTTTCGCATGCTCAAAACGCCATCCTCACATAGACCAATATCTGTGGACTTAAGATCATACAGTTTTCCCTTCAATGACAACACTTTCATCCCTCTTTTGCTCATGTGTCCAAGCCTCTGGTGCCATAATGTACAATCACTTTCCAAGTCGGCAACTACTACTATAACTCTACTAATTTCGATCATGTATTTGTTCCCGACTTTGCAGCCTAGCACCTTTAACAATCTTCCACGAGCCATCTCTAAAGATAGTTTTTGGTATCCCGTGCTGTCTCATTGAACTACAGAGATCGGATTTCTCTTAAGGCCAAGGAATATATCTAATATCATGCAATTTCCATCAATACCCATTAGCAGTCCTTATGTTAACATCACCCTTACCTTTCTAAACTTCCCAGCAACAATATTGTGCATTAATTCTCTGCACGAAGTAGAGGGAAACGACGCACCTAAGTTTAGAATCCATGACTTGCTCGGACTCTTAACGCTCAAAATTAAGGCATCATGGATGAGTATCTCTTCAAAGGTTGCATTGACAGTTTTTTCCTCCTTTTGATTTCGATATTGTATTTTCTTCTCAGGGCTCTATAATTTCGTTTCGGATGGCCTTCTTTTCGCAATTCCAGTAGATTATTTGACCACGAGGTCTCAATTTTCTTATCCCTCTAGACATCGATCTACTACGGTTCTGATCTAACCCTATTGATTACTTCTCCCCTCTGCCTTCAGTACTCAAGGCAGCACTCGAAGATTCACCCGACTCTCTTTTGTGAATATCCTCACTAAGAATTAAATCATATATCTTCTGAAGCTTCAACTTCTTCTAACCAGACAAACTATTTACTACAGTCACATTTTTACTCCAATTTTTAGGGAGACAAGATAACATAACCAAAGCTTTTACCTAATCATCAAATTTGAACTCAACTGAGTCGTGATTATGTTGAATCCATTGATGTGATCCATCACGGAAGCACCTTTGTCCATCTTCTAATAGAACAGGAAAAATATTAGATAAACCTTGTTTGACGCAGAGGGCTTTTTGTACATGTTGGACAAAACCCTCATCAATTCCACCAGTGTCTTCGCCTTGGTGATGTTGAAGGCAACGTTTCGTGCCAACATGAGATGAATGACACAAGGGTTAACAATATCTAGTCCTCTTTCTTGATCAAATCCGATTCTCTCCAGACAGAGGCTGATGCAGGTTTTTTTGATAATACAAATGTCGATCTTCATTTTCTAGAAATGAAAATCTTTACCGTTGAACCAATCAATCTTCAACTTTCCGTTGTCCATCTTCGTCATTCCCGCTATACCGCCTAACCAAGCTCCGATACCAATTGTTAGGAGCGAAACGTAAAAGAGAAAAATTGAAAAAGACCTGAGAAATTTCACGGGGAAAACCCTTTCAAAATAAGAATAGAGAAAAACCACGGTGCCACACTGGGCAATGTTTTCATTATTAGTATCATTGTCGAGTTGCAGGTTACAATTACAAGAGAGATTGTCCTAATATATAGCAGGAATCTAGGGCGTGCAAGGTTATGCTAAAAATTACGTGTATACCCTCAGCAACAGTACTTTTCTCTCTACTTTAATAACATTTTTCTCTATCAAACTCCACAACTCCATCACGTCTCATAATAACCAAGACAAAGTGGGTTTTTCCAATGATGATTCATACCTAGATATTTGGTCGATCTCCTTAATTTCCATATCACCCTTCACAATGATTTAGACTGTATCAGTCAAATAGTGTGGACTTTGGATGTCACACTGAGACAATTATGAATGAGGAGAGTTAGTTATAGTTATAGGTTTTCTGCAGGTGACTGAGCCCTTATTGCATATGTGAGCTCTTTAAATTGCCATTTATGCTGCCATAGCACCATCGATCATGGTGTTGGAAAGTGAGAAATAGAGAGAGAGAGAGAGGGAAAAGATTGTATTGTATTCACAACAAGTGTCCAATACATATACCAAAAATAAGACCTACAGGTCCTAAGGACCACTTTATCCTTTTACTACTACTAACACTCCCCCTCAAGCTGGAGCATAGATATTAATCATGCCCAACTTGTTACAAATATATTCTATCCTCCCATTACCCAAAGGTTTAGTAAAAATGTCTGCAAGTTGTTCACCGGTTCGAATATGATTGGGAATGATCATTCCACTTTGCAACTTTTCCCGAATAAAGTGACAATCAACCTCAATGTGTTTTGTTCTCTCATGAAATACAGGGTTGGAAGCTATATGCACTGCAGTTTTATTGTCACACCATAGAGTCATGGGTACTGAAGCTTCGAAGCCTATCTTAGTCAATAACTGTTGAATCCACACTAATTCACATGTCACTTGTGCCATGACTCTATATTCTGACTCGGCATTCGAGCGTGCAACAACATTTTGTTTCTTACTCTTCCATGATACTAGATTTCCTCCAACCAAGGTACAATAGCCAATAGTTGATCTTCTATCATCTGGAGACCTTGCCCAATCAGCATCAGAGAATCCTTCGACTTTGTTATGACCATGATTTTGGTAAATAATACCTTTTCCAGGAGTCTTTTTCAAGTACCTCAATATCCGAATAATTGCATTCCAATGAGATGTACGAGGAGAAGATAGAAACTGGCTTACCACACTAATTGAAAAGGCAATATCTGATCGAGTGACTGTGAGATAATTCAGTTTTCCTACCAGTCTTCTATATCTCCCCGGGTTATCAAGAGTTTCTCCTCCCTCAGCAGCTAGTTTGACCCCTTGTTCCATGGGTGAATCAAGGGGTTTTGATCCCAACATACCTGTCTCATTAAGCAAATCTAGCACATATTTTCTTTGTGATAGAACAATACCGTTATGTGACTGAGCAACTTCAATTCCTAGGAAATACTTCAATTTTCCTAAATCCTTATTCTGAAACTGTTGCTGAAGATAAATCTTTAGTTCAGCTATACTAGTCAAATCATCTCCCGTGATGATAATATCATCAACATACACAATCAAGAACAAATTGCCTCCCCGTGACTGTTTATAAAAGAAAGAATGATCATTTTCACATCTAGATAGTCCAAAAGAAAGTACAGCATCAGAAAATCTTCCAAACCATGCTCGTGGGGATTGCTTCAAACCATATAAAGACTTTCTTAATTTGCAAACCATAACCCCAGACTCCCCCTGAGCAACAAACCCCGGAGGTTGCTCCATATAAACTTCCTCATGAAGAGTACCATGCAAGAAGGCATTCTTAACATCAAGCTGAAATAAAGGCCAGTTATATGTGGCAGCAAGGGATATCAAAATACAAACAGACGCAAGTTTGGCAACAGAAGAAAAAGTGTCTAGATAGTCAACTCCATAAACCTGAGCATACCCTTTTGCAACAAGTCGTGCTTTTAAACGAGCCAGAGAACCATCAGGATTGACTTTCACAGCAAATATCCAACGACAACCAATAGCAGTTTTTTCTGAAGGAAGAGGTACCAAGTCCCAAGTCTAATTAAACTGGAGAGCCATTAGTTCTTCTTCCATTGCTGTCCTCCAACCAGAATTTTGTAATGCTTCAGACACAGATTTGAGGATAGGATATTGGTCCACAGTAGATAGAAAGTATCGAAAAGGAGAGACAGAAGAATATGAGACGAAGTTTGCAATAGAGTGTTGAGTACAAGTACGTGTACCTTTGCGATGAGCAATAGGAAGATCAAGATCAGATACAAGAGGAGAGTCAACTAATGGTGGATCTGGAGCTGAAGATGACGTAGTAGTGTCATGAGCAAGGGGGGAAATAGTAGCTACTCGAGGACGTCGAGTATAAACCTGGAGAGGAGGTGGTTCCTGTGTAGAGACCGGTGAAGTAGTAGGAGCAGGTGACCGAAAGGTAGTCACATAGAAGTCTTCATCAAACTCAGAAACAGAAATTGGAACATCATTATAAGGGGTGGATTCGAAGAATGAAACATCAACAGTTATAAAGTATTTTCTCAGTAACGGAGAATAACAACGATATCCCTTTTGAGTACAAAAATAACCCAAAAACATACACTTAATGGCCTTGGGATCAAGTTTTGATACTCCAGGTCGATGATCACGAATAAAACAGACACAACCAAAAATACGGGGTGATAAGACAAACAGTGACACATTTGGAAACAGAGTAGAAAAAGGAATACCACCTCGCAAAACAGAAGAGGGCATGCGATTGATGAGATAGCATGCGGTTAGAATAGCATCACACCAAAAGATTTTGGGAACCTTCATTTCAAACAACATGGATCTAGTAACATCCAATAAGTGTCTATTCTTTCTTTCAGCAACACCATTCTGTTGTGGTGTATCAGGACAGGAAGATTCATGGATCATACCACGTTGAGTCATAAAGTCAGAAAAAGATGCAGAAAAGTACTCTTTAGCGTTATCAGAACGCAAAACTTTAACCTGCACACCAAACTGAGTATGAATTTCATATACAAATGCACGAAATATAGAAAATAATTCTGAACGATTTTTCATTAGATATAACCATGTTACCCTGGAATAGTCATCAACAAAAGTTACAAAATATCTGAAACCCAGATTAGAAGCCACATGACAAGGACCCCAAACATCTGAATGAACTAACAAAAAAGGGGATGCTACTCGTTTAATAACTCGTGGCGGGTAACTAATACGACGTAATTTGCCCAGTTGGCATGACTCACACTCTAAATTAGAAAGGGATCTAAAACTAGAATCTAACTTTTGAAGGCTATGTAGAGAAGGATGACCAAGTCGACAATGGATCTGATGTAAGGATGCAACACTAGGACATGCATTGGGAGGAGCGTCTTCAAGTACATACAACCCCCTTGCCTCATGTCCTCTACCAATCGTCCTCTTCGTAGCTAGATCCTGAAAAATACAAGAATCAGGGTAGAATGTTACTGAATACTGAAAGTTTTTGGTTAATTTACTGACAGACATGAGGTTAAACGGAAATTTAGGAAGATAAAGCACTGAGGACAATGGCAAGGAAGGAGTTGGATAAACTGTGCCAACCCCCTTAACATGTGTAGATGATCCATTGGCTATGGTTACCTTGGATGAAGATGAAGTAAGAGAGGAAAATATACCTGAAAGACCTGACATATGGTCAGAAGCCCCTGAATCAATGATCCAAGGACGAGAAGCAGCTGATAGGCATGTAGTTGCATTACCTGTCTGTACCAAAGTAGCAGTGGAAGAAGCAGGCTGTGAAATCTGAGATTGGGTGTACCGTGCAAACTCCTCATCAGACATAACAACTACCTTGCCTTCAGAAGACTGTGGAGAAGAATCAGTACCAGAAGCAGTATGTGCAAACTGTTGTTGTTGCACTGATCTTCCATGTAACTTGTAACAAAATTTTTGAATATGACCAGCTTTCCCACAGTAATGACACATCCGTATGGCCCCTGAGTTGTTAGTAGACTAGTGCTATTGGCCTTTGCCTCTCCCTGGTCCTTCACCTCGGCCTCCTCCTCGGCCACCACGTCCACTATATCCTCCACGATTTTCTCCATCACTCCTGCTACCGCTACCCGATCGAGATTGGAGCACAAGAGCTGAACTATCTGCCATAGGTGTAACATCTTGAGGAGACTCACGAGATACCCGAAGTACCCGAGCAAACGTATCCGTGAGTGATGCGACAGCCTCTCCTCCAAGAATCTGAGACCTAACAGTTTCATATTCAGAACCAATGCCTACTAGATACACCATTATAGCCAATTGTTCTCTTTGAAGTTGCATTTGCTGAATATTGGCTGAAATGGGAAGAACAGCATTCAACTCCTCATACATTCTCTTAAACTCAGCAAAGTATTGCGTCATAGGACGTCCCTTCCTTTCAGATCGGTAAAACTCCTGCAATAACTCATAAACTCATGACAGATTATTTTGGCCAGAATATAATACATTAAAATACTCCCACATTTCTTTGACCGTGTCAATATGAGTTACTAGATCAACTATATTATTTTCCATAGAGTTTAACATCTGACCAAGAATGCATGCATCAACAATATCCCAATTTGCATCATCTTCGGGTTTTGGCTCAGTTATGTGTCTAATCTGATTCCTGCCTGTTAAAGTAAGCTTCACAATTTTCTTCCATTGATGGAAGTTAGGACTACCCACAAGCTTCTTATCAGTAATTCGATTAGACGAAGAGGACATCACCTCAGTCATCACAGGATTATTCCTCTCAGAATCACCCATCCTTCAATATTCCAATAGACCGTATACTGGCACAACAGTTCAGTACTTCAACAGACCATATATCACAACAATTTAGCAATCCAACAGATCGTATACTAGCACCCAAGCCTCGTCAACGTTACCAGCCTTCCTCCACAACTCCACCAATCGATAAACCATAACCCGATTGATCAAACATCCATAATCTAAGGTCTAACAACCAAGCAATCTAACCTGGCCAGTATTGAAGAGCGACAAAAGCAAGCAAAGCAACAACGACAGCATAGTCCAGCAACAAAACCACTGCAGGCAACTATGAAAAGGCTACGAACACCTTCTTGCCAGCTTGAAGTCCATCTTGAAGAATTTTCATTTGCTTGTCATTCCATCGAGGGACAAAGGAACAAAGGAGGAACAGAGGGGGAGAGACCTTCAGTTCACGGAGCCAAGGAGACCTTCAGTTCACATCAATGGCGAGGAAACCTCCAATCATCAGGCTCGCGTGACTCGCACGACCTGAATCGCGCGAGCTGGGTCACGCGGCTGGAGCCCCGCGCGAGCTGGAGGCCCGTGCGAGCTGGGTCGCGGGGCTAGAGTCCCTCGCGAGCTGCGGCCGCCGGCGACGGGTTGTTCCGGTGACAGCGACGGCGCCGGAGACGGGTTGTTGCGGCGACGGCAGCTAGGGTCGGGGCTTTGATACCATGAGAAATAGAGAGAGAGAGAGAGAGAGGGAAAAGGTTGTATTGTATTCACAACAAGTGTCCAATACATATACCAAAAATAAGACCTAAAGGTCCTAAGGACCACTTTACCCTTTTACTACTACTAACAGAAAGGAACTGATTTATGTCTTTGCTGTGCTTCATGATTGAACAGATTGAATCGGCGAATGAGGTCCAGCCTCTTTATCCATTAAATGCTGAGTTTGCGAGGCCATCATGGATTTTTGGTTTGAACACTTATGAAAAAAGTTATCCAGAGCGACAGCGATAAAGAAGCGGAACTCACAAAATCTTTTTCTACAATGAGATTGCAGGAGGAATCCTTCTATAGGCAGAAATCCCGTATTCGTTGGCTCAAGGAGGGTGATCTTAACACGCATTATTTTCATCACTTTGTTAACAAAAGGCGTGTAACAAATCGAATTCTCTCGATTTCAATTGACGATGGGAATTTAGTTACTGATCCTCAGGCGGTTAGGGCTCATATTGTCAATCACTTCCAGGAGATACTTAACGGTGCTTCTGCTTCCACTTTGCCTTCTGTTAGTGAGATAGGTATGTTCCTTGGACGGGTCCTTGATGAGCACCAAAGTAACAGTTTGGAGCTTCCGGTCTCAGATGAGGAAATCCGTTCCACTCTTTTTTCGCTCGCCAAGGGCAAAGCACCTGGACCGGACGGCTATAATATCGATTTTTTTAAAGCTACCTGGGAGATCACTGGACCACCCACTATTGCAGCAGTGAAAGATTTCTTTGAATCGGGATGTTTGCTTAAAGAGATCAATAATACCATCCTGACTTTAGTCCCGAAGTCCCCAAATGCTTCAGCTATGTCGGACTTCCGTCCTATTGCTTGTTGCAACACTTTATATAAGTGTATATCCAAGATCTTGGCCAGGCGGCTAGCGCGTATCCTTCCCACTCTTATTAGCCCTGCCCAAACAGCGTTTGTCAGAGGACGGAGGATTAGCGACAATATCTTGATTGCCCAAGAGCTATTTGCAGATTTCCATCACCGGCCATATCTTGCGAAATGTGCTATTAAAGTGGATTTCCAAAAGGCATATGACACTGTCGATTGGAACTTCCTAGAAAGGACCCTAATGGCCTTCAACTTTCCTGTCTCCTTTACTAAGATGGTGATGGCCTGTGTTACGACAGCAAAGTTCTCAGTCTCCATTAATGGGGAATTGCATGGCTATTTTGGGAGCTCTAGGGGCATTCGCCAAGGAGACCCTCTATCACCTTACCTTTTTATTCTGGTTATGGAGGTCTTCTCAGGTATCTTGAAGGCTAAATCAGATATGCCGGATTTCCACTGGTTTTGGAGATGCAAAAAGACCCGGCTATCACACCTCTTCTTTGCGGATGATGTCCTCCTGTTCTCAGAAGGTCACTTGCGGTCAGTTCAACTGATAAATGAATCTCTCCTCTTGTTCTCTGGTTGGTCTGGCCTTCAACCGAATAGAGCGAAAAGCAATATCTTCATCTCGGGGGGGACTCAGGCGCTGCAAGACCAGATTATTCAATGCCTTGGGTTTCAGCGGGGTATTTTGCCATTTAGATATCTTGGAGTGCCAATTATCTCTACTAGGCTGCGCAAGGCGGACTGTAAAGCCTTGATTGATTCTATCACGGCTCGTGCCCGATCCTGGTCCCAACGGTTCCTTTCCTTTGCTGGTCGCCTACAACTGATAAAGTCGGTCTTACAGTCCATTCAAGTGTATTGGGCCACCACCTTCTCCTTACCCAAATCTGTATTGCATAGTATTGAAGCAATTTTGCGACAATTCCTATGGAAAGGTCCTGACCTTGGAGTTGGTGGCGCAAAAGTTGCATGGAAGGCCGTATGCTTGCCCAAAGAGGAAGGCGGTCTAGGTATTCGGAGACTTGACGAATACAACAACGCTTTGACTTTAAAGCATATTTGGCTTCTTTTCACAGACAAAGAATCGTTGTGGTGTAAGTGGGTGCACTCTAACTTTTTAAAGAAGGCTAATTTTTGGATAGCTTCCAAACCAACCTTCTGTTCCTGGACATGGAAGAAGATCCTCGATATGCGCACTTCTGCCCGTCCTATGTTCCGGTGGAATATTGGTAATGGAAGATCTGTCTCTTTCTGGTTTGACTGTTGGCACAATAGGGGGCCGCTTAACCTACTTTTTAGCGATGTAGAGATCTACCAGTCGCGCATTCCTTGGGAGACTACTGTTCGGTCCTTTTATGAAGGCTCGTGGCAACCTTCCATTACCTTGGATTCTATTATGGGATGGAGGGATGCCACTCCGGTCTTTATGGACAGTACGATGGACAACTTTGTCTGGACACCTCATCCTTCGGAACCCTTCTCTGTTAAGCGTGCGTGGAATCATATTCGAAGGAAGTGGCTTCCAACCCCATGGCACTCCTTCATTTGGGACCGACACTTAGCTCCCCGCCATGCCTTTCTTCTTTGGCTAATTTCTCTTAATCGGCTACCTACGCAGGTATTCCTGTTACATTATCGCAGGATAGACAACGCATTGTGTGTTTTTTGTGGTGCTACTCCAGACTCAATCAACCACCTCTTTTTTGATTGTACCTCCACTAGTAGACTGGCCTCTCTTTGGGCCACAAAATGTAATCTACCCTGGCGCAACCGTCCCTGGCAAGAACATATTGTGTGGGCGATGCAGGTATGTGGAGGATCCTCGTTTGCACACTGCATCTCTAGATTTTCCTTCGGAGCTCTATGTCACATCATTTGGACCGAAAGGAACAATGTAATTTTTAGGAACAAAAGCGTTTTTATTCCTGGCATGCGTAAGCATTTGATCAAAGTTGTCAAGGACAAGGCCATATCGATGGGGAGAGTCGATGACACATATAGGAACCGTATCCTACAAAGGAGGTGGGACCTGCCTTCCTCTATATTTGACTAGTGCTGCTCCCAGCCGTTCTAGTGCCATCTCCAGTGGATCTCCGGAGTTCTTAGCGTCGGCCTTTCTCTTGTGGCTGGTTAGATTGCATTTGATTCTCTTCTTCCTTCCATGTTGGTAGCCGTCCTTCGGCTTGTTGTATAGTTCCTGCTGGACCTGCTTGACCTTGTACGGACATTACTATGTCCCTATATGGTCAGGTGTTGGTTTGAGCTTAGGTTGTACTTGGTGTTTTGGAAAGTTATACATAGTCTTACCTTACCAAAAAAAAAAAAAAAAGTTATCCAGAGCGACAAACAGCAGACCCTGATTGCTTGCAGCTACAGGTGAGCCTTTCTTCCGTTTTAACATTAATCTAATAGCATATTATTGTATGATTTTTCTTATCAATGTATTTAAAATCTTCCTGCAGGCAGAGTGGAAGGTCTTACCTTTCGATTATTGATGTTCTTCAGAGCTCATTATCATTGCTTGACATTCCATTCACGGACATACAAGATATAGTATGTTCAAAACCTTCTCCATGATCAGCCACTGTAACTATTTTTCAAGCTGATGGTTTGGTAAATTGTGCACATTCTGCTTTTGCAGACTTCAGGGAATAATTACCTTTACAGTGAGGGAGCATCGGGACTACTTCCAACATCTGTGGCTAAGGTGCTTGCAATGCTCTACCTTAGTAATCTCCTCATATTTGATGCAGTGTGGACAGTGTAATAATTAGCATTATCCCATTATTGTTATAATTTCCTTCTGATCATTGTTTGCAGGTGACTTTGAACGATGAAAAGTCAGAAAGCATTGATTTTCAGCTAATATGGTCATCTTCACCAGATAGTTTGAAGTACCAGTCGTATTTCAGCTTGCCAGAGCTGATCGAATTTCCAACTGAAGTTCTTGGTCAAAATGCTTATGCATTCTTCTACCCTCCATCTAATCAGGTTTATCAAGCTAGTCAGGAAGAAAAGCCTCCGCTGTTGTTAGAAAGCCATGGTACTTGAAAAATGCAACTCAGTTCTTGTCGTACTTGAATTCACCTTGCCAACTCTATTTTCTTTTGTGGGAACTTTGTTCCACCGAACTGGTATTTTCTATTCACAATAATCATTAACTGACCTTACTTGTCAAATCAAGTCTTTATTTTGATTTAACTCTATGATTCATTGGTATATTTTCAGACTAAATAAGTGCCCGGCATCAGTTATAGATATTCTAGATGCACAAAGCAAGTCAGTACATATACAACTGATGCTGAATGAAGATGGAGCAGATGTAGGGGCATTTTTGTGAAATTATTTTGATATGGTATACTGCACACAGTGTTGCCCCTGTTAACACCTGTATTGCCATTTAAGTCGTATGTTGTGGAATGGAATTTAATGATTGCTTGACACTTTTGTTGACATATATGCATGGTATACATTCAGGGCGTGATTCTTGACAATTTAAGCTTTTGGGGAAAATGATTATTCATCATGGTATCAGAGGTTCAAGTCAAAAGTCCGAATCTTGGCACTCGCTCTTGTTGCCATTCTGTTTTTTACTTCCATTTATCCTCTGATTGCTGTTTGATGTGGTTATTTTCACATCTAAGGTCTAACATACATTGTAGGGGGAGTGCTAAGACTTATCTCAGTATTGAACTATGGGCATGGTTTTGAACAACTTAAGATTTTCAGGAAAAAAAATTGTCTTTTGACAACTTTAAAAACAGCCTCTCTCTCTCTCTCTCTCTCTCTCTCTCTCTCTCTCTCTCTCTCTCTCTCTCTCTCTGCTTTTTAAAAGAAAAAATTGGCGGGAGTAACTGGCAATTATTTGTTGCAAGCAGCATTGTCATGCATTAATTCCTAATCATATAGATCTGGTTATTCCTGAGTGTCTATGTAATTATGCTTAAAATTGCACAGGGGGCCTACTTGGGAAACACGAGGAGTTTTAAACCTGAGTATTCAGTACTGGACTAGCAGAGGATGGGCCTTCGTGGATGTCAATTACGGTGGGAGCACTGGTTTGTCTCTAAATGAGAACTTTCTGCTTCATATCTTTCTCTTGATTTCTGCAAAACCTGATTATAATGAACCACCATTACCATTTCGACAGCCCTACGCTTTATTCTTACAAAGTCCTCATGGAGTTTAATTAACATAAATGGCTGCAAAAACTACTCGATGTGGCCCTTCATTTGATTGATCTTCTTCATTCCTACTGAAAGATGTCACAAAACTTCTCGTCAAGGTTATGGCAGAGAATTCAGAGCGCGGCTATTGGGTCGCTGGGGTATAGTTGATGTTGATGACTGTTGTAGTTGTGCTAAATTTTTGGTAGGTGACTTTCAACTCGGTTGTTCTGTTAGTGCTCATTGGGTAATAGAATACTAGAACTATTTCAGTATGGTGAAGTTGCTTTGATCATCCAGGTGGAAAGTGGAAAGGTGGATGGCACTCGTCTATGCATCACTGGAGGCTCTGCTGGTGGGTATACAACCTTAGCTGCTCTAGCATTTAAAGGAACTTTCAAAGCTGGAGCCTCCCTCTATGGTGTGAGTTCATTTACTTTGTAGTCAGTTTCAGAATAGTTAAATTTACCATTCGGTACCAATATTGGGAAGCTGGCATATTTCTGGGGGCACCAGAGGGAGGTCGCTGTTACCTTACCCTGACAAAGCACACGAACATCCGAAGGAGCTCTGGTTTCTGGGGATTAATTGCCTTCAACACAATCATTGATCATTCTTGGTGACTTTCTTGTTTCTAGCGAATGATATATAGCATCTTCATTGTGTCTTGCTATCCGATGGATCAACTGAAAATTCTACTGGCAAGAACCAACTGTTACGGACATTAGTTTCTTGAAGGCGTGTTTTTGTTACAGTTTGTTACCGTGCATCAGTCGTTGGTGGTATTTACTTGAAATCTGGATACTTAAATTTCCCCATTTCATTTGGTACATCTAAAGAGTTGCATATAAATTCATCCTTTATTGTCTACTATTTATGCATTGGATTCTCACAATGTTAAAAAAAATATTTTTTTCTGTCTGTTATTTTGTCGAACAGATTGCTGATTTGAACATGTTGAGAGCAGAAATGCACAAATTTGAATCTCATTACATTGACAACCTTGTTGGCAATTCAGATAAGCTTACGTGTGTGTTTTCGTCTCACCTCAGATTAGTCTTTATCGCGATCATCCATTCATTGCTCTACAGGATCTGAAAAGGATTACTACGAGAGATCACCTATAAACTTTGTTGAGAAATTTTCTTGCCCCATAATTCTATTCCAAGGATTGGAAGACAAGGTACGCAAGTCATGCTCTTTGTAATGATCCCCTCCTGTTACTCCCCAAAATTTAAAGAAAAAGTAAAGAAAATAAAAGGGGGTAAAAAGTTCAGTGTCAAAACGAGGGCCCTCTTTTTTCTTTTTTTCTTAATTTATGAATTCGATCAGATAAGTTCAACTCTCTTTTCAATTAATAAGTAGATGTCATCAATGGCCTTAAGATTTACTTTTTACATCGCTGGCTTTTTGACAATTTTGCTGCTTGGCGGTTTGGCAATTATCTACTACATCTTGTGGGTCGTACTGCCAGGTCAGGCTCGCAAAATTTATGCGGCATTGAAGCAGAAAGGTCTGCCTGTTGCATTAGTGGAATACGAAGGCGAGCAGCATGGTTTTCGCAAGGTATTGTTCTTCTCAAGTCTTACATAAGCAAGTCATTTGTTGTGTGTGCAATGCAGGAGATTGACATGCAATGTGGAGTTCTTTACGTGAGGAACATGTTTCGTATATGTTGTATGATCAAGGAGAAGAGATCTGTTCTTTCAATGATTAATTGAGCTCTTCATTCTTTTCCACTGCAGATGGATTAATGTCCCTGCGGTCACAAATGTTAGGCAAGAAAGTATTGATTTTCTGGGGCATATGTTACTGCAGCCAAGGTTTTGATTGAGCAAATTTAAGCAGACCCCCTCTATGATATGGTAACTCGTTGTGATTTAGTGCATATCATCGTAAATCCTATACAAAAGAACTCTAAAATCGCTTAACCAAACCGCTGACTGAGATTTATTATTCTGCGATCTGAGCGCCACAAACCTGGAGCAGAGGTTCCTCGGATTTGGGTATTATGGAACAACCCATTAAAGGGTACGGTGTTCAGGTGAAAATCTGGAGACTGTCTATCCTCATCTCAATTAGGGAAACGAAGCCATTTCATAGAAATGTTTTATCAGACGAAGTGCGTGTGAACATGTGATTAGGACCATGCGATGATATACCCTGTTTGACTAATCAATCCAATAGGTCAGCTTGGGGGTTTCATTGTTCACGCTGAGTTTGTTGCTAAACCTACCGATCTAGCAACCTGAATGCAGAGAGTTTGATACATCACGAATGCTCTGTTTACTCTGCAATTTTTCGTGAGTTCTTGCAAGTGTCCTGCATGTTTCTGCACAAACCAGGTTGCGAAATTCTTCGCTTCAACTCATTATTGAATTGTGAAAGTGATGGTATCTAAAAGGGGTGAAAACTTGCTCATGATTGCAAAATCTTACTCTATTACTTTTATTTTATCTCAGCACTTAGCGTCAGCAAAATATTTAGTTAAAAAGAAGGGTCGGTAGGATAGAACTTCTGTCAACTTTCTAGAAGTGGGAGACTTCAACACCTAACCTTTCACATGCTTCCACCCGAATATTAAAAGGGGAAGAAAAACCCCACCATAAAAATAACTATAGATCAGCCGTCTAACTTGACAAAATCTTGGTTTGTTTAGAAATTTCGACTTGAAGCTCTGGATTTTGTTAAAACCGAGCTTATGGTACATGCTGGCTGATAAAGGACAAGAAGCCGGATACCAAAAACTCAAACATCAAGACACATCATGGGATTGAAACAACCAAAATCTTAACATGAATATTATATGTTTGATGATGTGTGAAGTTGATCCTGTTTGGAATAGCCAAAATGGAAGTTTCACCCCCTTTTGCTATTGCTATACCAGATACCCGAAATCCAAAATCATATGGTCTGACGAAACAGCGAAGTTACAACACCAACAATATTGAAACTCGTACTTCGAATTTCAGATTACATTTTGTACTACTTTAATTTTCACCAGCTTCCCAACTTATCTACAGATCGGTGCTGCATCCCGATGCACTATCCCGAACCAGTGATACGAAGTTGGGCGCCGCAAAGGAAACGGACTTGTTGCAGCCTGCTGGTACCAGTTGCCCTTTCTGCAATGATACAAGCAAATCTGAATTGTGCTTAGTGAAAAATAGAAGGTCGTGCAAAAATCAACCATCATATTCAACCATAACAGGCGATTGATGCGATTCAATTGTGAAGCCAATTCTCATACTCACAATCTGGCCAATTATAAAAGCAGGACGGGTAGACAAAGATGTGCATGGACATTCCAAAGTCATGCGCAGCCCAGCATCTGTGTGATTAACAATTGCAGACAGTAGAAAGCAAGGTTTCAATCCTCCTCTCAGATGCCGACAGATTACTAACAATAGAAGAGCAGATCACTACCTTCATGAAACAAGCTCAATCAAAGTTATCGATTTTGACCGGTGTGATGTCATCGGCGACGTCAAAGCGTCCAACCAAACGTGCAAGAAACAGCATTTGTTGTTCCAAAGTGAATTTGATATTTTCAGCCTGCGTAACAATGCAGGTCAATTTCCTGCATTGCACACACAACAATGACTTGTTTATGTAAGACTCCAGGAGAACAATACCTTGCGAAAACCATGCTGCTCGCCTTTGTATTCCACTAATGCAACAGGCAGACCTTTCTGCTTTAATGCCGCATAAATTTTGCGAGCCTGATCCGGTGGTACAACCTGCAAGATTTAGTAGATTATTGCCAAACCGCAAAGCAGATGTAAACAGAATATCCGAAGGTCATTGATGACAATTAATTATCAACTGAAAAGAGAGAGTCGAACTTATCTGATGCTATTTCATAAATTAGGAAATTGACACTGGACTTTTTTGCCACTTTCTTTTCTTTCTTCACTTTTTCTTTTATTATTTGGGCAGTAACTGGAGAGCATGACTTGCGTACCTTGTCTTCCAACCCTTGGAATAGAATTATGGGGCAAGAAAATTTCTCGACAGAATTTACAGGCGATCTCTTGTCGCAATCCTTCTCAGACACTGTAGTGCAACTAATGCAGGATCGGTGTAAGGACTTATCCGAGTTGAGATGAAACACACACGAAAGCTCATCTTAATTACCAACAAAATTGTTGAGGTAATGACATTCAAATTTGTGTGTTTCTGCTTTCAACATGTTCAAATCAGCAACCTGTTCATCAAAATAACCGATAGAAAAATATCCCTTTTTAACATCGTGTAAATTTGATGCATCAAAATAGTGGAAAATAATGATGAATTTATAAATGAATCTTCAGATGTACCAAAAGAAATGGGGAAATTTAAGTATCCTGAACTCCTAGAAAACACCATCTATGACCGATGCACAGTGCCAAAGTGTAATAAAATTACGCTTTACGGTAGTTCATAGATCATGATACTAATGTTCTTAACAGTCTGCTCTTGCCAGTAGACTTTCCGGGAGATCCATTTAATTGCAAGACACAATGAAGATACTTTATATCATTCACCAGCACCAAGAAAGTCATAAAAAATGATCGATGATTATGCTATAGGCATTAATGTCCACAGTCCAGAGCTTTTTCAGATGTTTGTGTGCTTTGTCAGGTTAAGATAAGAACGACCTCCCTCTGGTGGCCCCAGAAATAAGACGGGTTCCTGACATTGGTGCCGAATGGTGAATTTAACTATTCTGAAACCGACTTTAAAGTAAATGAACTCACACCATAGAGTGAGGCTCCAGCTCTGAAAGTTTCTCTAAATGCTAGAGTAGCTAAGGTTGTGTACCCACCAGCAGAGACTCCAGTGATGCATATACGATTGCCATCCACTTTTCTACTTTCCACATAAATGAAAAAAGCAACTTCACCATACTGAATAGTTCTAGTATTGCTTTACCCAATGAGCACTAACTGAAAATTGCCTACCAAAAATTTAGCACAACTACAACAGTCATCAACATCAACTATACCCCAGCGACCCAATAGCCGCTCTCTGAACTCTCTGCCATAACCTTGAACAAAAATTTAGTGACATTTTTCGGTGGCCATGAAGAAGATCAGTCAAATGATGGGCCAAAGCTAGCAATATTTGCAGCCATTTATGTTAACTAAACTCCATGAGGAATTGGTGAGAATAGAGCATAGCGCTGTTGAAATAGCAACAGTGCTTCATTACCATCCAAAGTCGAAAAACAGGTGTTGCAGAAATCAAAAGAAAGATATGAAGTAGGAGCTATTCGTTTAGAGACAAACCAGTGCTTCCACCGTAATCGACATCCACGAAGGCCCATCCTCTGCTAGTCCAGTACCGAATACTCAGGTTTAAAACCCCTCGTGTTTCACGTGTAGGCCGTCTTGTGCAATTTTAAGTATAATTATTATATAAACACTTATTCATTAATAGATCTATATGAAAACATTGGTGGTACAAATCTCCCACGAAAGAATATAGAGTTGGCAAGGTAAATTCAAGTATGACAAGATCTGAGTTGCGATTTTTCAAGTACCATGGCTTTTTAACAACAATGGAGGCTTTACTTCCTGACTCGCTTGATAGAATTGATTGGATAGAGGATAGAAGTATGCATAAGCATTTTGACCAGGAACTTCAGTTGGAAATTCAATCAGCTCTGGCAAGCTGAAATAAGAGTCGTACTTCAGACTGTCCGGTGAAGATGACCATATTATCTGAAAATCGATGACTTCAGACTTTTCATCATTAAAAGTCACCTGCAGACCATAAACAAAAAGTTATAACAACAATGGGAATTGTTAATTACTGCAGCACTGTCTACACTTCATCAAATATGAGGAGATTTCTAAGGTAAAGTATTGCAAGCAACCTAGCCACAGACGTTGGAAGTACTCCTGATGCTCCCTCAATGTAAAGGCAATTATTCCCTGAAGTCTGCAAAAGCAGAACGTGCACAATTTACCCAACCATCAGCTTGTCGTTTCAGCGACTCATCATAAAGAAGGTATTGAACATACTATGTCTTTTATGTCCATGAATGGAATGTCAAGCGATGATAATGAGCTCAGAAGAATGTCAATAATCACAAGATGAGACATTCCCCTCTGCCTGCATGCAGATTTTAAATAAATCAATATGAGAAATCATACAATAATTGGCTATTAGGATAATGTTTACATGTCAGGTCATCACATGGGAAAAAAGCTCACCTGTAGCTACAAGCAATCAGGGTCTTCCGTTCGCTCTGAATGACTTCATAAGAGTTCATACCAAAAACCCATGGTGGCCTTGCAAACTCAGCATTCAATGGAAAAAGAGGCATAAGAGTTCATTCGCAGATTAAATCTGTTGAATCATGATGCACGTCAAAGATATAAATCAGTTTCTTTCCAATACCATGATCGATGAAGCTATGAGCATCTAAATGACAGTGTAAAAAGCTCACATATGTAATAATGGCTCAGTCACCAGCAGAAAACCTTTGACTATAATAATTTCTCCTCATTTATAGTTTTCACAGCACGACATCCAAAGTCCACACTATTTGACTAATGCAGTCAGAATTCTTGTGGAGTTTGATATGGAAATTAAGGAGATCAACCAAATTTCCAGTATAAATCGTTATATGAAAAGCCCGCTTTGGAATGGCTACAATAAACATGGTCGCTACAAAGATCTTTAATGACATGAAGCACAAAAAATATCTAGACTTTTCAAATTTGATAAGCATGAATGCCAACAACCCAGGGTTAAGATAACAAGTACTTACCCACTTATAGAGATTCCAAAATCCATTCTGTCTATCATTAATGAAAAATAGTTCACCTGCATATGTTCGAAGCACAATGCAATATCTGCCACAATTTCAAGTCACTTAACTTTGACATTTCATTTTATGTTTTCACTGAATTATTAGATACCCACAACTTCTACTGTAAAATAGCTTTAGCATGTCCTGAATTCGATCATCCAAGCAGAGTGAAAAGGAAGAAAAATCACAAAAAGTGTAGGAAATAAATCACCTTACCAGTAAGCGGAGAGACATACCAGATAAAACCAGATCCATATCATAGATTATACATGTTTAAGGGACGTCATAACATGGAAATACCAATAAAAAAACTGTAGAAAATCATCCTTTCAAGACGTAAAAGTTAAGACCAACATACTCAAATCATCCTGAAAGCAATATAATAAAAATAATTAATCAGGATGACCCATATGTTCAGGCAGATTAGCTAAAATCGGGAACAGGCCATTTACATTCAACGATTATCTTAAGGGATCAGGCTCTTTTCTTGTTCATTCACATCACAGCAATATTATAACCTTGCATTTCTTCAGCATTGAAGAACATCAGGTGACAAACGAACTTGTATTATTGAATGAGTAATCAATTTTGCAGCAATTCTGAAATTTAAATCGGCAGCCAAAAATATAGAAGTACCTTTTGGAGACCATTTTGGTTCAGTTGGTGACTCAACATGTTTAGGATCACGACCAGCAACACAGACACGCTTATAAATATCTCTGCATAGAAGTATTAACAAAATCAATGCGACCAGGCAATGACGTGAATATATCACACAGATGAATTATATGGAAAGGTTACATGTGTGTCTTAATAATCACAATGAAGAGTTGATCAGACTAAGCCGACTGGAAAATGCAAGGAGTGCAATAAGTACTGTATTACAAGTCGCAACTCACTTGGCTCACACTTGCCATTAGCCTGGCTGTTCTAGGCTAAGGTAAGAAGTTCAATGTGCTGCATGACACACGAGGTTTCACGACCACTCAAGGATCAACAACATGATTACAGATGTGATTACAGTCAGTTCTATGTATTAAAAAATAAGAAAATTACATGATAGGCAATGCACCAGTGTCTTTAAACATAAACTCTATCTAAAGAATATATTACCTGGCATTTCTTGATATAATCTAGAGTTTTCTCAAACTACATACAGTGCGCCTAAGGTAATATTGAAACATCTGTTGTAAAAGTAAAAGAGTTGTTGCAAGCAATGTAAGTGACAATGGCTTTGTTAACGGACGTGAGAAGGTTAACCGGCCAAAAAGAACATCAATTCCCATACCCAGCCTCCGAGATGTATCCAACCCAGAGCTCTGCTTTGTCCCATGGCATATTGGGATGACCTCACTCGATCCATGCTTTCTTTTCACCCTTTGGATCCATCCGTGGAAAAGCATAGAAATCATTGCCGCTGATTAATACTTTGGGCTCTAAATTCCATCCGATAAAACAATAAAAAATATGGAAGGAGAAAAAAAAAGAAGAAATCAGTGAGTTTCTGGTACTGTAGTGAACCAATTAATGTAGCAAACAATTAATCTGGCACGTCCAGCAATTGTTTACCTTGCATATCCTTCTCACCAAGGCCAATAGCTACAACCATCGTGGTTGGATTCAAATTGTTCTCACGGCGATCTATTTCCAATCGGGTAAGTGCTTGTCTTATAGTCCCCAATGAATATGAGCAACAAAATAAGCTCCTGAAAAGAGTGACTTACCTTCCCTTACTGTGACATTACGGCCAAATCTACTATAAAAAATTCCATCTGCATAACAAACTGAAGGCCCGCCACAGTCTGGAGTGGTCGGCAATGGAGGAGATTCTGTAGGAGAAACAGAGTATATAACCACGGAGAATCATGATGCTCATTGATGACTAGCATACTGCTCCATAAAAACTTCGATAAAAACACAAGGCTTTGGTAAGCAAAACGGGAATTAGGAAAATCCAAGTGGTCTTGTCCATTCCAAGCCACAGCGTTTCATTGCAAATGTGCTTCACTCGGAGTCATTGCTTACCGGAAGTTAACTAAAACTGTTTTCTACAGACTATGGAGAAATTAAATGGGAAAGGAACTTCACTGCAACATTTCTAAAGAGCAATATTCTATGCTGCAAGTTCAGTTCTTTATCCTCTCCAATCGTATCTCAACATGTCGCCCATCATTAAAAATCTAAGCATGGAGCTACCAAATCCACGTGTATACTTCTTTGTGAAGAGACTGACGACTACAAATATAAAATCCCACAGGAAGCAGACCTTCAACAAGCATTACAGCAACTACTGAGCTTACCTTTTAGGTGTAATTGCTGCTTATACAGTCTTTGATCCTTGTACTTCGAGAAAACAAGAGTATCCCCCGAAATCCAAAAAGCACCACCACCATATTCCTGACACACAGTCCTCACCAAAAACTCTTTTGGCGTAATGTCAGCGGTTCATCCCCTGGTTTTTCCGGTTCTTTCACAAGAACGGAGCGCCTCACAGCCAGTATAACCATCCATAAGTCGGTACACTACTGAAAATTCTCGAGACTCGTTCATCTGACAAAACCAAATAAATGACAACCTGACAAGCATTACACATTTATGGAAGCATCATTCCAGCACCAATTC
Source organism: Syzygium malaccense (assembly GCA_031216405.1). Lineage (NCBI taxonomy): Eukaryota > Viridiplantae > Streptophyta > Magnoliopsida > Myrtales > Myrtaceae > Syzygium > Syzygium malaccense. The sequence continues at coordinate 13,517,612 of CM062258.1, forward strand.
ACAATACCCAGAAATTCAATACTGCCCCGAATACTCAGTTTCATTAGCGTATCCTTCTTATTAAAATAAATGGTACGTGTAGTTATATACCCTGATTCATTAGGACGGGACTCGAGCCAAATGAGACAGCCCTCGCCATCGATGGAGATGCCACTGAGCCTTTTGGAGGCGCCAGAGATGACGTCAGCAGTGATGGAGGATTTCCAAGAGCCATATGGAGCTGTGACTCTCTCTCTCTCTCTCTCTCTCTCTCTCTCTCTCTCTCTCTCTCTCTCTCTCTCAGCTGTTGTTTCTGAGGATGACGGTGAAGAAGCCATGGTCTTGTGCTTCCTGAGTTGGGTTTGATCCACGAGACCGAGTGACAAGAATTTGAGTGAGAGGATTGCAGTTGGACTGGTTGATCATGTCCCAATCAATGCTAGGAAGGTTGTCATTTCTTAATGGTCAGCAAGACTTTAATGATAATGTTGTTTACAATACATTAAAGGTAGTTCCTGTCAACTAAATAGTGATGCCTACTCAAGGTTACTGCGGTTTTGCTGAAATATTTTTGCATCTGCGAGGGAGAGTACTAGAGCAGCAAATAGAGAACCGCATACTAGTTTAGAAATTGCTTGAGCAGCAGCTCTTTATCCGTGTTTGGGCAGTACTCCAACTATCACGCAACATTTAACAAAGAGTTCAAGTAGTAGTTTGTTAACATTAGCAATTAAACCCAAATTCACTCAAAAACTTAAACTTATGAGCTATGGGCTTAATTATAATATATTGACTATTTCAGACCACATCAATTCATCGATGTATAGTTTTTTTGGCACATCACACATGTATCTTAACATCTAAGAAAGAGTCTAAGTATAAGTCCGTCAACATATTAAGTTAAATCCACGTTCACTAAAAAACTTAAACTTATTAGTTGTTGGCTCAATTAGAATACATAAACTACTTCAGACCATATTAATTATTTGATGTGCGATTTTTTCTAGCACATCACACATGCATCTCAACATGACTAGAGAAGCCACTTTGCCACATGACAAAGTCACCTTGCCCTCCCAATGCTCGTCAACAAAATTTGTTACATGCTGACCAAAAAAAAAACAAAATTTGTTACATAATTAGTTAGGATGTGTTATTTTCCTTAATATACTTGCAAAATATTAACATGATATCCTATTTCACCCAACCAAACAATGGTCTTATTTGGTTCATCATTTGAATGCTGCTTTGAGACTCTAAAGTCCCTTGAGCAAATGCAAAGTTGTTTAACAAATTTTTTAGCAAGCTTTGAGGAGATGTAATTGCATTTCCAAAACTTGGAAAGGACCTTTGGCTAAATGAAGTCCATGAGGAGCCTTGGAAAATTACATTTTCGGAATACAATCAGACACTGTTTATTGCGCACTATTCATCATCTTCCCAAGCAGCTGGTCCGGCAGCCGGCAACAGTCGCCTGAGGGCTAGTGCCCCAGCAACCGCCGCCTGGGGGTCATGCGACCCTAGCGACTGCTGCCTAGGGGTCACCTCACCCAGGCAACGCCTAAGGTCCGGGGATCCTAGACGACCGCCGCCTGAGGTCGCGCAACCCCAGGCGATAGTTGTCAAGGACTCGCAATGCCGCCTAAGGTCTCCGGACCTCAGGCGTCACTTGGGTTGCGCGATCCAAGCATCGCTTGAGGTCACACGACCTCAGGTTGCCTCGCTTTAGGTCAGGCGAGGCTGGCTGACGACCAGATCTGACCATCGGCGGTTGGTTTGCAACCAGATTTGGCCGGCAGTAGTGGTCAGTTGGCTAGCTTTTTCTTTTAAATATTAGTAAAAGTCTTTTACAAATAATTTTTACCAAATGGTATTTAGGTAAAAATTGATTTCAAATGTAATTTTTAAATATAAATTACTAAACACCACTTGTATTTTGGAAAATTATTTTAGCGCAAATACCTTTACATTTTTTTAAAGGTTTCTCCGGAGTCGAACCAAACAGGCCTAATGTCATGTCCAAAAGCTCGAGAAAATATTAGGTGGTCCCGGACCGCCTCGTCAGCGTGGTCCCCGACCACTCACAAGGCGCCACGTGGTCCACGTGGCGCTGGTGGGGCCGGCGAGCCGGGACCCCTTTTTTTCCATAAAATATTATTTCTTTTTCCCTTTTAGCCTGCTCCCTCCTCTGCAAGCTAAGGACCTACGCCCCATCAATCTCTTCCCTCTCTCTCTCTCTTCATTAATGTGGGGCCTCCTCCTTCTCTCTCCTGCTCTGTCTCCTCATCTCTTCAGAGAAACTCACGAAAGAAGCCCGCATTCTCTCTCCGTTTTTTAAAAAATCGCTCCCGCCCGAGAGCGATTCGCCCGCCCGCCGGTACCGACCTCCGCCGTGGCCTCCGCCTCCCCCCGTCGGTCCCAATCACCGCCGTCGTAGCTGCGTCCCGAGCTCTGACTGCCGTCGCCTCCGACCTCCACCCGCCAGTCCCAACCTCCGCCGTCGCCTCCGCTCGCCCAAGAGCGACTGCGTCTCGAACCTCTCACCGCCGTCGCCTCCGCCCGCCCGCCGGTCCCGACCTCCGCCTCGTGAGTGGTCGGAGACCACTCTGACGAGGCGGTCCGGGACCACCTAATATTTTTTCTCGACGATCATTTCTCCTTCGTCCCCTGCTCCGGTGTCGTCTCCTCTCCTCCGCAACTTTTCGGTGTCCGCAACTTTTCAGTGGGCGCGCGGGTCGTCGCGGTTGTTTGTGGTGCAGATCTCCTCTACAAGGACTACCAGATCGACCACAAGTTCACCATCACTCCCTCCTCGGTCACGGGTGCCGTGAGCTTTTCCCTCTGTTTTTTTTTTGGAGACCTTTGCATGCTTGTTCACTTCCTTGAGCTGCGATTGAAACCGTTCGTGGTTTTGGACTTGGTCAACGACGGCTGTTTCTTAGTAGGATTTGATGTAGTCTTGGCTGATCGAGCGTTCCTTTGGAGATTGTTTGGGGACTTCCGACGGTTCCGCTCAAATATATATGTAGTTCCACCGTCCTGAGCTCCCGAGCTCCACGTCGCCTCTCGCCTCCGCCCAATAAAGTCGAGGTCCTGATCTCAGGCAGAATGAGGTCCTCTTTACTTTGGAAACAGTTTTAGATGGTACGCACACAAATGGACGGTTGCTGAGCAGTTTAGGTGTTTAATTGTTTTCACCATGTATGGTTCCGTGACTCGAGTCTCCATATGTTATGCAGTTTTTTCCATAGTGCACCGCTGTTGTGAGTTCTGTTTGCAGAGGCCAGTCGCTCAATATTTGAATCACTCCCGACCTCGCCGTCGCCTCCTTCCGCCCAAGACCAGCTGCGTCCCAAGCTCTGACCGCCGTTGCTCGAGAGCAAGCCGTCCGCCCGCCGATCCAGAGCTCCGACCTCCGCCGTCCCCCGAGCGGTTTGCGGTAATTCTGATATCAAATCGACAGATGTTTCTGCTTTTCAGTTTCCGTTAATAGCTTGGTAAAACATCCCTCCCTGTTCTTCGTATGTTTCATGTCTTCAAAGGAATTGCTTTTACATCATTTGAAACACGGCACTATCAATGGACAGCAACAGGAAGATCAAGAAATCATCTGAATCAAAATAAAAGATACGACAACATTTCAGGCTCACATTAGAGCCATCCTAATTCTAGGCTTTTGTTTCTTCTCTTCATCCCCAGAACAAGAAAATTCTTGCATATGTGGGACGATATTCATCAAAACCTGATTTTTACTTTTTGTAGCCAACAAAGTGCATACCGTGCTGGCTATAAGATTAAAAATTGTTCATTTGCCTTTTGGTAATCTTAGTAGGCACCATGTTGTGCCATGAGATCTTACTCTCCTAGTTCAGTTCTCCAATTTCTTACAACAATGGATTTGTGTTCTGTATTTATATGCATAGACTGAGTTTCAAGAGTACACAATAAAATCTTGTTATATACCCCGTAACAAACAATAACTAGATTATGGTGCCTAGATTTACAGAGTAATTCACCGAATAGGTAAATTAAAATGCCTAAAACATTTGGCATCTAACAATTTCTTTTTTTAATTATATTTTCAAAATAGACATTTAGCAATTTTGTTTTATTTTGCTGCCTTCTTTGCCATGTCTAATACATCCTGTCCAATTTTGTCATTATCATCTTTTCTTTATCAGCTCCATACGTCTCCTTCGGTTTTAGGGTAGTGTTCTACCATTTAATTATTCTTTGACCTAATGTTGCCCCCTGGATGTCTTCATCTTGCAGAAACAAAAGCTGCTCAATGCTTGTCCTTTGGAATTTGGCATTGTGAAGAGATTTTTGAAATATATATTGGATCGTGAGTCACCGGTATGCCCCTCAGATTGTCTGTGCCATTATATTTAAAAAAAAAAATACACCTTGTTAATTGACTCCGGCAAAGACAAAAGCACACTACACATAAAGCAAATCTTAATCTTGCACTCATATGCTTCTCATGCCTTTCACCCGAGACTGATCATTTTGTCTTTTACTATATATCAACGTCCAAATTAAAAGTAATAATGATAGATGACCTCAGCTGAGGAAGCAGTGTCTCGTTTAGAGCATGTTGTCAGGAGTTTTTTGTATATGTCCAGCTTCTGCACGATTTTTTTTCGTCTTAGTTGCAGCACCGCTTTGTTGTTTCTTTATTTTTAGATCATTAGTTATTGGTTTGAGCAAACATAGATTGGCCTCCAAAAATTCTCATCTTATAATTCTTCTTGTGGATAATTTGTTACTTCATATGTGGTCATTATGTTTTGATTTATCATATCTCAGGAATACCTTGCTGTGCTAAGTTGGCCCTGTGCAAGGAACTATCGAGTGCCCTAGGTTCCATCTCTCTCGGATTCGCTCAAGATTAGTTAGTTAATTCGCAAGTGTAAGGTTATCCGATGGCTGAGTCGGAGGTAATCTTTAACTCATACTATGGGAAACATATTTGTTGGATGTTATTTTGCTAGTGAAAGCACTACATTAAATACTTGTTGCTCTTTGCTTGCAGCATGAAATAGCACATGTTACTCGTGACTTGGAAAAAGATTTCGAGTTTATGGTAGGAATGGTTTTTACAAGTGAACTTGAAGCATATCATAAATATGTAGCTTATGCTATAAGTAAAGGATTTGGAGTGAGGAAGTCTAAGACTAGAAAAAACGACAAAGGAGAAATAACTCGACGCACTTTTCTATGTAATTGTGAGGGTTATTCTGCCAACTCGTCTGAACAAGAAAGAAAATATGAAAGACTTGAAGTTAGATGTGGGTGTCCTGCATTTATCAGATTTAAGGTTGAGAATGGTATTTATGAAGTTATAGAGTATGTTCGCGAGCATAATCATGGATTTATACCTGAACATCAAAGGCACTTGATAAGATGTGGAAGAATGATTTCTGATACTTGCAAGGGTGTTCTAGTTGATATGACTAAGGCTGGTATTGGAGGGACCATGGCATATAAGTTCTTGGCAAATAAAGCAGGAGGAAGCCAAAACTTGGGTTTCATCCTACGTGATTGTCAAAATTTTTTGCAAAGTGAAAGATCGACTCATATAAGTGGGGGTGATTGTCAAAGTCTTCTGAATCATTTTCATCGCATGCAAATGGAAAATCCAATGTTTTTCTATGCACAACAAGTAGACCAAGATGGTAGATTGACAAATCTATTTTGGAGAGATAGTTTGGCCAAATTTGACTATGATTGTTTCGGTGATGTGCTGGTTTTTGATACCACGTATCGTACTAACAAGTATAATATGATATGTGCACCTTTTGTTGGAATAAATCATCATTGGAAGAATACTTTGTTTGGTTGTGCATTTTTGTTGGATGAGACCGCAAATTCATTTATTTGGTTATTTGAGATGTTTTTGAATTCTATGGAAAATAAGGCTCCAAAAACCATTTTCACCGATCAAGACCAAGCCATGGCAAAAGCCATTCGAACGGTGTTTCCGAATACTCAACATCGTTTATGCACATGGCACATTGGGAAAAATGCCAATCAAAACATTCCACATCTTTACCACAAGTCAGAGTTCAAGGATAAATATTTCTCAAAACTTATGTATAAGTGCAAATCAGAGGATGAATTTGAATGTACTTGGAGGAAAATGGAAGAGGAGTGGGGTACTGAGAATAACAGTTGGCTTCAGAGGTTATACGACCTTAGACATAAATGGAGTTCGGCTTTTGGTCGTGATATTTTTTCTTGTGGAATAAGATCAAGTCAAAGGAGCGAGAGTACTAACAATGTCTTCCAAAAAATGTCGACTAAGACATTGACCCTTGTAGAATTTGTTCACCACTATGAAGAACAATTGAAACACATGAGAGAAATTGAAAGTCAAGATGATTATAAATCTCGTGGGAAGCCCAAATCGCAGCTTGCGGATAACAGGGTAGTGAAGCATGCCGGTTTGGTGTATACTCGTACAATTTTTAAAAGGTTTCATGAAGAATTTCTTCAAGGTGTCTCCGAACTTGTTGCAAGTGAAGCTTTTGACGGGGTAATTTTGCACTACACTCTCGTACGTGAGGGGATTGAAGGTAAACATGTTGTCAAATTTAACCCTGTTGACTTTTTGGTTTCTTGCACGTGCAAACTATTTGAATCAAATGGGTGGTTGTGTCGCCATGCTTTGCACGTGTTGAATAGGAACATATCGGTTTCGGTCATTCCATCTTCTTATATATCGAAAAGATGGAGTAAGGTGCAAAACAAGGGTGTGTGAATGATGAATCTCATGAGATGTCATCGGGTCCTTCTACATTTAATCGATTTTCCACGCTAATGCGAAATTCTTTTGAAGTGATGAGTTTGGGAGCCCAAGATGAAAATACTATGAGGATAGCGAAAAAGAACTTGGATGTAACGGTGGCTGAAATTTCAGCATACAACTCAAGTCTCGTTGTGATAGATGATGCTAGTGATGATGATAATGATGAGACTTCTTTGCCTGAGATGCCGACATTGGATCCCCTTTGAAAGAAAGGAAAGGGAACTACTTATGGAAGGCTTAAAAGCTTGAGTGAGAAAAAGAAGAAAAAATATAAGAAAGGAACACCCCCAAATCTAATAGAAAGTCGAGGTGAGCTGAACGATGTAGAGTTCTAGCTAATATGTTAAGTTTATTTTTATGCTTATGCTACATGATGGCAATTAATATATTGCTTATTTTACATTGTAGAGCTGGCTGTCCAAGCAACGAAGGATGTGACTAATTTACCAGATTATTCAAGATATTCAAATCAGACTCGAAATATCTTGCATCCTAACAATATTGGTGGTTCTACAGTAAATCTCAATCTCCATAATCAGGTGTGTCCCTCTGACTTCAGCATTTATATTTACATTCTACTAATTGGTTTAACTTTTTTTATATAGATGCAATCACCATACGTTATGCCGACAGGGATTATGAATGGATTTTCCTCATTCACTAGTCAGGTATTTAGAGTTTGGGTTACTATATTGACTGAAATTTGTTGCAAATTCTAAGGTTTATTATTAGTGATGTATCGTTTATAGATGTTGGAGTAGCAAAATAGATCTCGTGGCTACATTTTGTTACATTCTACTAATGAGGTCATTTTTTTATATAGATGCAACGACCATATATCATGCCGCCAGGGGTTATAAATGGATTTTCACCATTCACTAGTCAGGTACCTATTATGAAAATCATTTTAGATCTCGGTGTTGTTTCACTTTAGTAAACTATTCTAATGCTTATTGATAACGGTTTTTTGTCGATAGATGTTGGAGTACCATAATAGATCCCATGGAAACATTTTGAGTCAGGTACAAGTTGCCTCACTTTTTTTGACGTGGGATTATTTGAGATAATATTTATGCAGGCACATTGTTTAGCATACCGCCTTATCTCAATGTATTATTTATATACCTTTGTACAGGGGCCATCAAATTTTTTTCCACATCCTAGGATGCATGAATTGAACGATTTTGAAGGCATAGACAATGCACGGTCGCACGATAATTCGTCGGAAGGCGGAAGATAGCATGATGGAATATAGCATCTATATGTTCCACAGGTGATAGCGCTGCGTATCAAAGATCCTTAGCTTTGGGGACAACATAGTGATAGTAGATACAACTTGCTCTTTTATGTGCATATGCCTTTTTCCATCTTCACTTTTTTATCACGAGTAGGAGGTCTCTAAGTCGATGAAGTCGCCATGATGCAGCTGATCTATTGCAAGTAATGGCAACCAGAAGTCCCAATGTAGACTCCGCAAAGCTTTAACATTTTTAGGCTGATCTCATGATGTAGAATAAGGGGCAGCGCTTAAAATATGGAGGCTATGTAACTGGTTTAGGTATTCTTTTATACAAAGTGAAAAACCTTTGGATGAAATTTGGAGCTTTAGAATTTATTGTGACTAAAAGCTTGTGAAGAAATAATTGTATTCAAGTTGACTACATCCAATCTTTGATCCTTGGTGTTAACGTTAAATATCTTAGCATTTTTCTTCTGTAGTTTTGCTTTGCTTGTGGATAGTCTCCTACTGTATGGTTTGCTTTTGGTTTGACCATAAAAATTGTTGTGCCTGTAACTACACCTTACTATTTTACACTGTAGAAAGGGAAGCTTGTCAGTAGCCTTTTAAAGTTGATTACTTTCTTTTTTCTCTTTCCCCATTTTTATGGGTATTCTGTTTCGTAGGCTTCTCTCTTTAGCACAGTGCATCTCTATCTTGTTTTGCTGCACTGTGGAAAACGTTAATTCAATAGAATCCGTAAGGAAGATGAAATGATGCTCAAATGGCTGATAATAGGTTCACTTGGCAACTGGCATGTACTTTGGAGTTAATGCTATGCAGTTCCATTGTATCGTCAATATAGTAATGAAAACTAAAGACAGCCATTTTGAAATATATCCACTCCTGCAAGGTTTGCTGCAATGCCTTTTAATTCAGTAATCTGAATTGTTGCTGTGTAGCTTTTCTATGTATTTACTTGCAGGATTCTGTTGGATACTTTCTCACAGACCTTGGGATGATATTCTGGTTTTATCCATCACCAGTGTTCTACATTTATCATCGTGATACTCCCAAGTTGGTGTCAACCGTTTTCTGCTTTTGGGTGAATGCAGATTTGTATTGAGAGTCTGATAACTCCTTGTCATGGTTTCCATGTACAATTTTCTCATGTATGAAGAAATTCTTGGGTGGTGAATGCAGGTTTCTTGATCAATGCTTCTGGCCTTTTTTCACTTAAATTATAGCTTTCACTTTTTTTGTTTAGGTACCTTGACACGGTTGGAATGAAGAAGTCTAAAGCATATCTTATCAACGGTGTTGTCCTATTCTTATCTTGGCTGGTAACTTCATGCTACTGCTGTCTGTTAAATTGTTAAAGTGATTCTGTTTGCTACAGTAACTTTTATGCATCTTGTAATTATTTGACCTTCTGTGACACTCTTATTACATCTGCGCAGGTTGCCAGAATTCTCCTATTTGTCTACATGTTTTACCATGTCTACTTGCACTTACATTAGGTAATAACCTCTCATAGTCTTTATTTGTTTAGTTTCATTAGAAATAATCACTAAGGTTGCTCTTCTCTGTGGAAAAATTATTGTTTGCAAGAACTTTGCATTTGCAAATTAATGTCTTGGCAGATAACATGCTTTAATTCCTTTCTTTTTCTTTTTTTAAAACTCTGTATCTTATATTTATAGTGGCGGTCTTGGTTGTGGACTGCCATGTGTTATATCCATATTAAAATTCTCAAACCATTTATCAGTTTAGATGTTCTGTCTCTGCGCAGGTCAACGAGATGCATGTGTCTGGGAAATTCTTGGTGTTTGGTGCACCATTGGCGCTAACTGTGATGAACTTATTGTGGTTCAGAAAGATCATCAAGGGATTGAAGAAGACTATAGCAAAGAGGCAGTAAAAGGTGTATAAGGTTTTTTGTAGGTCTAGCCATTAGAGAGAAATAGTTGATCCACTCATACCTGGCTTTCCCTTGTGTAAAAAAGTGAGAGGGAAAGATAAAAAAGTTCAGGACCCTTAGGTTAGATGGAGAAATTCGGATAATGGACTTGCTTGTAACAGCATCTTTGGTGTTTGAAGTTTAATCATTTGGTTGCATCACGAGCTCCACTTTTGAATTAGATGTACATAGTGTAAAGTACTTATTTATTTGGATTTGAATGGAGATGTAGTTGCTGGAGATCAATGCAATTACTGGTGAGTTCTTCTGCTTGAACCTTACGTGCGTTTACCCAAATATTGTCCACCCTGTGAAAATTATGGCACTGCGACTCTGCGTTTTGAACAAATTGTGTAGACATCACTTTGAGTATGGGACTGTTAAAATTCACTTTTGAGTATGGGACCGTTGCTCTAATACCACTTGCTAAATGCGGACGTGTGGCTCTGATAACACTTGCTGAGTACGGAAATATGGTGACGCAAGAAAATTGTATTCGATAACTCAAGACACCGAAATACGGTACAAGTATACCACTAATAAAATATTGTCTCATACAACTAGTACATACACTATACGTGAGTAGCCAGAGACCACAGCGTGCTGTTGCAAAACTTATTTTCACACACTACACACAAAACTCTGGATCAGCATCTATTGAATCAGATTGAGAGTGACCACTCAATGGTCAATGCAACACAATCGGATAATGAAAGGTCTTCAATAGGCCATGGATAATGTAGTTTTAAGCATATCCTTCTCTTTTGGCTAGTTTTTTTCCATACAATCCTACTCATTATATATCTTGTTATGTAAGCAAATGGGAGTGGAAAAGGTATCAATCCAAATACACGTCCAGTTTTGACCCAAAAAATGAAAAATACATGTTCAATCAAGAGGCACTGTGTCCAATTTGGAGAAAAAGAAAAGATTTCGATTGAGCAATTGTTGCACTATAGTGAAAAGTGCAACCAGAATGTTTATTGTAAAACCTGTGTCCGAATCTGTAAAATCAGAGACTAGATACTCCGAAACTCACATGACACGGACAAATGCATGTGCCAAAAACAAGAGCGACAATACTTGCAAACGCCGCTCAGAATCACAATTCTTCGTTCTTCCATTTGATCAATTGAACAAGTGAAGATTCTAAAAGTAGCCCCAAGGTTCACGACGAGGACATTTATTTTTACACCTCCAAAAACCACCCAAAAGTGGAGGGAAACTTAGGAAACCAACATAACTCTCAGACAGAGATTACAACCAACCCAAAAAAAAAAACAAATAAAACCATCGGTCCGATCAAACTACACAACTTTCCTAAATTCCTTTTTCCCATCAATGCGCCGAGCCACAAGTGAGGAAAATACTCTCATCATGGCTTAAGAGCCAAGGCAAGACCAACCTTGGCACTCTTATCAATGGATTTGGTGTCGACCTCCCCGGAGACGGTAAAAATTGATCTTGGGCGCCACTCGTGCTGGATAAGAGCGCTCGCCTTACCAGAGTTGTTGATCCATGCCTTCAGCATGGTCAATGCGTCCAGCGCATGCTGGGTACCGACAGTTATGGTGTTTACATTGGAAGAAAAGCTCTGGGTAACCTCAGCACCGATGGCAATTTTGGTCACAAGGTTCACTATGTGGTAATAGGATGCAGTTAGTGAGTCGCCCTTGTTGTTCCTGCGTAGACAATGAGAATGTTAAGCGAAATAGGGACAAAAAGCGCAGAGTATCCACAGCAGCTCTACACTTACATAATAAAGCAATCTAGTTTCATTCTCAAATTCAGAAGAGATATGTTGCTATTAGAACCTAGTTGATTCTAAAAAAGCTAGAGGACCTCCTAATCCAAACGTTAGAAGAATGGCATCCACTGTACATGAAAGGAAACATATAGGTTTTAGGATGCCCCTTTCTTCAAAAGAAGTACAAGCTATAATCAAGATTAAAGGCAGGTGACAACTTCAGAACATCCGAACTGTTATCTAGTAATGTCAACATTGGACCAGACAATGGCCAGTGTTATTCAAGGGAACATGAGAGATCCAACATGGAGTACAAGCTAGGTACAGATATATAGAAACTTTCCGGTTCATGAACAAGAAATGCAAACTACTCACATGGGGGTCAGCATTTGAGAAGCTGATGCCAGCATTGCATTTGGTGAAATTGCTTGTTTTGCTGTCAAATGACACACCTGTGCCAAGTGACAAAACATTACTTCCTCGCACAGCAGCAAAGTTGACAACAGGATTTGCGGTCAACCCAACGCTTGTGCTTATCCCAGCATAGTCATGCAAATATTATAGCTCAATCTGTTAATTGCAAAAGTCAAGAAGTGCCTTTCTCTCAGTAACAATAATATATCCAGTAAAGGAGCTCAATAAAAGCAATGACATGCCCGACTCAGATGATTAACAAAAAAACCATCATCCTTTTCTAATCAGCATTAAAGATGCCATGAGACATGAATGCTCACCTGGCCAGACCTTTGATCTAGCACTTTAAAAGAGAATATTGTCTTCAGTCCAGGGCAAGGTTCATCAACAGTAATTTTTGTGACAAGCTGCGTATTATGAGGCAAGGTTCAGCAAAACCATGAAACAATTAAGGTATCGGAGATCCAACTTATTCTTGTAAAGAACTTAATGAGTTATAAGATAAAAATGTACAATATAGACTTAATCAGCCTCATAATAAGTTATTGACATAAAAGGCCTTTCTCCACAACCATAACATACAGCACACCATTTATGAATCCCCTTGAGCCACGATCCAGTACTTGGTCCCCAGTTTTAAAATTTCTCTCCATGATTGCTGAAAATCGATTTACTTGACTCAACTACTCAAATAGCAAACAAAGATAGTAGAATAGGGTCCTGAAAATTGACTCACTTGACTTAACTACTCAAGTAGTAAACAAAGACTGTACAATAGGGTCCCATAAAGCTGGCCTCCTACAGGTACATGGTACAACCTAATTTAACAAATTACAAGAAACAAGTACGATGCTAATTGACACTGCTAGCCCATTGGTCAATAGCACCGAAAGTTGCAGTTTACCTATAATGTTCAGACGCTAACTACTAAAGAGAACGCAGAGTCTTCCCCGATTACTATAAAGAATAAACCAAAACTATGTTTCGAAGGATCACAAGAAACCAACCAGTGATCCCAATAAGCGTATTCTTGCACACCATGTTCTTGACACCCAACCCATTTCCATTCTGGTCATAGAGATGGCTTTGCTAATGACAAGCAATCATCAGGAGTTTACATTCAGTATACCATTGGTCACTATCCATTTCTCCATCAACCCCCTCCCGCCCCTCGACACCTGCCCATATATGATTTAGAGAAAGAATAACATGCTATAAGAGAACTTTTCACTTTCTTTGTGCTATAAATTCACAACACTTACATTCGAGTTCGTGTCCACTTTGACATCAGTTGTAACATTCTTGTTCTTCAGCTGGGTATTAACTCTAGAAACAGCTCACCTTTCTTTGTTGCTGCATATGTTATAGTCTGCAATATCATTGTGAATCTCAGTTGCATTAATAAATAAATAATATGCTGCAGACAATCCCAGCAATTAAACTACGATACCAGACAAGAGTAAGCTTTTTCATCTAGCTCGAAGCGCATAAAAAGTGAATATCCAAGACAAAAGCAGGAATGTCGACATCTAAGAGTTGCTATAGAGCTCAAACTGTGAGCAAATTCATCGACTTTATTACACCTCTTATTTACAAATACAATGTAAAACCAATTGAAATCAGCAAACTCATTAACAGACTTAGAGAACATCATTCTTCCGAAACTATCCAACGGTTTAGATCCAGAAACTGATTTTTCAGGTTCTGCACAACCACGTCCGAGTTAAAAATGCACGGTGCCATGTGAGAACACACCGCTGTTTTCAAACATCGACGGAACCGTCGGAAGTCCCCAAACAATCTCCAAAGGAACGCTCGATCAGCCAAGACTACGTCAAATCCTACGAAGAAACAGCCGTCGTTGACCAAGTCCAAAACCACGAAAGTTAGGCTTGGGGAGCGGGGGGGTGGTATCTGGGCAAGAAGAGATGCTACGAGAGGGTTTTGTCAGGTAATTGAAGGCTTAAAAAGATTCTGTCGGTAGTGAAATTTTGGAGGCTATTGCGGTTGATTTAGTGGGAATTATTTTTTTTGCTAATGGAATAATTATTGCCACTAAAAAGAGATAATGGGGCACCCAAAAATACAAAAAAAAATTCATTTTTATGTTTTGTGATGTCATTTTTCTGTTGGTTCTGTTCTCAATTTTGTCTGTTTCATGGGTTTGGCATTTGCTTAGTGGGGTGTTTAATGTTGTCCACCTTATCTTTTTTCATGGGTGTTAGGGCAATTAGTACCAAACGTTGTGTGTTTCCTGTGCAGAAGGTTTTCTTGGTGAGTTTGAGTTTGTCTGGCCTGGATGAGATAAAGTCTGAAAAACTATGCAGAAAAAGGAAATTTCCCTCCATTTTACCCTTTTCTCTTCCTACATATTTTGATGAACTGTGAACAGAATAGTCGGTCCCATCACTTGTAGCATGTCTTTAAGCCCAAAAAGGAACCCAGAAAAAGAAAAGAAGATGCTCTGAACAGGATGTCAAATTCGAGTTAGTAGGTGCCTTGTGTTATTGCAGCATTTAGTATGTTCTTTCTGTTTCATTTGACTTTGAGTGAATTCCAAAATACAGTCAAGGATCTATCCATTTTGCTTATATATACTTAAAAAAAATGGAAGAACAATTGTCGAAGAACTCTTTGAGCTGATGAATTGTGTGATAAATTGATAATCAGTGGACATTGATTTGACTCGAGTAGGGAGACTCGAGTAGGTATGCACTTTGTTGGCTACAAAAAGTAAAAATCAGGTTTTGATGAATATTGTCCCACATATGCAAGAATTTTCTTGTTCTGGGGATGAAGAGAAGAAACAAAAGCCTAGAATTAGGATGGCTCTAATGTGAGCCTGAAATGTTGTCGTATCTTTTATTTTGATTCAGATGATTTCCTGATCTTTCTGTTGCTGTCCATTGATAGTGCCGTGTTTCAAATGATGTAAAAGCAATTCCTTTGAAGACATGAAACATACGAAGAACAGGGAGGGATGTTTTACCAAGCTATTAACGGAAACTGAAAAGCAGAAACATCTGTCGATTTGATATCAGAATTACCGCAAACCGCTCGGGGGATGGCGGAGGTCGGAGCTCTGGATCGGCGGGTGGACGGCTTGCTCTCGAGCAACGGCGGTCAGAGCTTAGGACCCAGCTGGTCTTGGGCGGAAGGAGGCGACGGCGGAGGTCGGGAGTGATTCAAATATTGAGCGACTGGCCTCTGCAAACAGAACTCACAACAGCGGTGCACTATGGAAAAAACTGCATAACATATGGAGACTCGAGTCACGGAACCATACATGGTGAAAACAATTAAACACCTAAACTGCTCAGCAACCGTCCATTTGTGTGCGTACCATCTAAAACTGTTTCCAAAGTAAAGAGGACCTCATTCTGCCTGAGATCAGGACCTCGACTTTATTGGGCGGAGGCGAGAGGCGACGTGGAGCTCGGGAGCTCAGGACGGTGGAACTACATATATATTTGAGCGGAACCGTCGGAAGTCCCCAAACAATCTCCAAAGGGACGCTCGATCAGCCAAGACTACATCAAATCCTACAAAGAAACAGCCGTCGTTGACCAAGTCCAAAACCACGAACGGTTTCAATCGCAGCTCAAGGAAGTGAACAAGCATGCAAAGGTCTCCAAAAAAAAAACAGAGGGAAAAGCTCACGGCACCCGTGACCGAGGAGGGAGTGATGGTGAACTTGTGGTCGCTCTGGTAGTCCTTGTAGAGGAGATTTGCACCACAAACAACTGCGACGACCCGCGCGCCCACCGAAAAGTTGCGGAGGAGAGGAGACGACACCGGAGCAGGAGCAGGGGATGAAGGAGAAATGATCGTCGAGAAAAAATATTAGGTGGTCCCGGACCGCCTCGTCAGAGTGGTCTCCGACCACTCACGAGGCGGAGGTCGGGACCGGCGGGCGGGCGGAGGCGACGGCGGTGAGAGGTTCGAGACGCAGCCGCTCTTGGGCTGGCGGAGGCGACGGCGGAGGTTGGGACCGGCGGGTGGAGGTCGGAGGCGACGGCAGTCAGAACTCGGGACGCAGCTACGACGGCGGTGATCGGGACCGGCGGGCGGAGGCGGAGGCCACGACGGAGGTCGGTACCGGCGGGCGGGCGAATCGCTCTCGGGCGGGAGCGATTTTTTAAAAAACGGAGAGAGAATGCGGGCTTCTTTCGTGAGTTTCTCTGAAGAGATGAGGAGACAGAGCAGGAGAGAGAAAGAGGAGGCCCCACGTTAATGAAGAGAGAGAGAGGGAAGAGACTGATGGGGGTAGGTCCTTAGCTTGCAGAGGAGGGAGCAGGCTAAAAGGTAAAAAGAAATAATATTTTGTGGAGAAAAAGGAGTCCCGGCTCGCCGGCCCCACCAACGCCACGTGAATCACGTGGCACCTTGTGAGGGATCAGGACCACGCTGACGAGGCGGTCCGGGACCACTTAATATTTTCTCAAAAAGCTCACGCCCCCACCTATGACATAAATACCGCCGGGCAAGTGTCGAGTCGAATGGCTCTCGCAGCCATAGCGACTGTCGCCCGCTGCTCTCCCCTTTCCTTCCCCAAGTCCAACCTCAATCCTCTCGCTCGAATCCTCGTCGCCCAGTCGTCGCCGTCGATCAGACCGCGACTCAGGAATCACAAGACCATGGCTTCTTCACCGTCGTCCTCTGAAACAGCAGCTAGGGGAGAGAGAGTCAACGCTCCGTATGGCTCCTGGAAGTCCCCCATCACCGCCGACGTCGTCTCCGGCGCCTCCAAAAGGCTCGGCGGCATCTCTGTCGACGGCGACGGCCGTCTCATCTGGCTCGAGTCCCGTCCTAATGAATCGGGGTATGTAACTCCACATACCATTTTTCTTGATAAAAAGAATAAAGTAGTTAAAGTGAGTGTTTTGGCAATATTCAGTTTCTGGGTATTGTGAATTTGTGCTGGAATGATGCTTCCATAGATGTGCAACGCTTGTCGGGTTGTAATCTTTATGGTTTTGTCAGATGAATGAGTCTCGAGAATTTTTGGGAGTGTACTGACTTATGGATGGTTATATTGGCTATTAGACGCTCTGTTCTTGTGAATGAAGCGGAAAAACCAGGAGACGAACCTCTTGACATTACGCCGAAGGAGCTTTCCGTGAGGACCCTGTGTCAGGAATATGGTGGTGGGGCTTTTGCCATATCGGGGGATTCTCTTGTTTTCTCGAATTACAATGATCAAAGGCTCTACAAGCAGTCCTTACGACTGAAAAGTAAGCTAAGCAGTTGATGTAATGCATGTCAAAGGGTGGGATTTTAAATTGTAGTCTTTAGTCTCTTCATTAAGAAGTTTACGCATGGATTTGGTAGCTCCATGCTTAAATGTTTATTGACGGTAGACATATTGAGATATGATTGGAGGGGAAATAGAAAAGAACTTGAAGCATAAATATGCCACTTTAAAAATGTTGTGGTAAAGTACCTTTCCCGTTTCATTTCTCCTTAGTCTATAGAACACAGTTATTGTGAGTAATAACTCCTAGGGAAGCATACTTGCAATGACATGTTGTGGTTTTTATGTTTCGCTTGATGAAGCCTTGTGTTTTATCTAATTTTTTATGGAGCAGTATGCCGTTCAAAAATGAGCATCAACAATTCTCTGTTGTTTTACTCTGTATCTCCTACAGATTCTCCTCCATTGCCAATTACTCCAGACTATGGTGGGCCTTCAGTTTGTTATGCAGATGGAGTTTTCGATAGTAGATTTGGCCGTTATGTCACCGTAAGGGAAGGTATGTCACTCTTTTCAGGTGCTTATTTTGTTGCTCATATTTATTGGGGACTACAAGACAGACACTCACCCGATTGCTTTTACATGGCTTAGATCGGCGTGAGAACAGTTTGAATCCAACCACTATGGTTGTAGTTGTTGGCCTTGGTGAGAAGGATATACAAGGTAAATAATTGCTGAACGTGCTAAATTAGTTGTTTGCTACATTAATTGTTCACTACCATACCAGAAACCTGCTGATTTCCTTTTTTCTTCCTCCCTTTTGTTTTGTGTTATTGGCTGGGACTTAGAGCCCAAAGTATTAATCAGTGGCAATGATTTCTATGCTTTTCCGCGGATGGATGCAAAGGGTGGAAAGATAGCGTGGATCGAGTGGGGTCATCCCAATATGCCATGGGATAGAGCAGAGCTCTGGGTTGGGTACATCTCGGAGGCTGGGTATGGAGATTGATGTTCTTTTTGATCGGTTAACCTTCTCATGCCCATTAACAAAGCCATAGTCGCTTACATTCTTGAATTTCAAATTTAGCTTATATTTAGTTGCAACAATTCTTTCACTTGCTCGACAGATATGGGTTGTTTAAACAAATAATGCTACAATGAGAGTCCCCTTAAACCTTTCGTTTCAATGTGACCTTATGTGCACTGTTATAGTAGTTCATATATGTAATTTAAGAAAACTTTAGATTATATCAGGAAATGTCAGAACACTATCCATTTTTGGATAGTGTTGGTGTTCAGAGACCCTAGCGCATTTCCTATCACATAATTTTTGTGTTTTAATACATAGAAGTGACTGCAATTTCCGTCTGTAACCATAGTGTTGAGCTTTGAGTGATCATGAAACCTTGCATCTCATGCTGCACATTGAACTTCTTACCTTAGCCTAGAGTAACGTATGGCTGATGGCGTGTATGAGCAAAGTGAGTTTCAACTGTGATACAGTACTTAATGCACTCTTTGCATTTTCCGGCCAGCTTAGACTGATCAACTCTTCCTTGTGATTCTTAAGACACGCTTGTAACCTTTCCTCATAATTTATCAGTGTGCTATATCCACATCATTGCCTTGTTGCATTGATTTTCTTAATACTTCTATGCAGAGATATTTATAAGCGGGTCTGCGTTGCTGGTCGTGATCCTAAACATGTTGAGTCACCAACTGAGCCTAAATGGTCTCCAAACGGTACTTCTATCGTTTGGCTCAGATCGAAATTTCTGATTTGCTGCAAATTGATTTCTCATTCAATGGTGCAAGTCCATTTGTCACCGGATGTTCTTTGATGCTGAAGAAATGGAAGATCCTAGTATTACTGTGTTGTGAATGAACAAAAAAGGAGCCTGATCGCCCAAAATAATTGTCGAATGTAAATGGCTTATTCCCAATTCTAGCTAATCTGCCTGAATAACAAATAAGGGTCACCTTGATGAATTTTTTTCTTGTGTTGTTTTCATGATGATCTGAGTACGTTGGTCTTTTTTTTGACGTGTTGAAAAAATGACGCTACAATTTTTTTCAATGATATTTTTATGTTATGATGTCCCTTAATCACGTATCATCCGTGATATGCATCTGGAGTCCTCTGGTATGTCTCTGCTTACTAGTGAGGTGATCTATATCCAACATTTTTGCGAATTTTCTTCCTTTGGACTCTGCTTGGATGATTGAGTCCGGGGGCATGCTGAAGCTATTTTACTGTAGAAGTTGTGGATATGTAATGTTTCAGTGAAAACATTGAAAGAAATTTCATGGTGAAGTAAGAAATTTCATAGTGAAGTGGCTTGAAATTGTGCTAGACATTACATTGTGCTTTGAACATATGCAGGTGAACTATTTTTCATTACGGATAGACAGAATGGATTTTGGAATCTCTATAAGTGGGTAAGATCTTAACCCTGGGCCATCGCAGTTCATGCCTATCAATTTTGAAAAGTGTATATATTTTAGGTGCTTCATGTTATTCAAGATCTTTCATAGCGACCATGCCTTAGTAGTAACCATTCCAAAACAGGTTTCCACATGGTGATTTATACCAGAAATATGGTTGATCTCCTTAATTTCCATATCAAACTCCAAACTGATTCAGACTGCATTAGTCAAATAGTGTGACCTTTGGATGTCATGCCGTGAAAATTATAAATGAGGAGAAATTATTCTAGTTGCAGGTGACTGAACCATTGCTACATATGTGGTCTCTTTCAACTGCCATTTATAGACTCATATCGTCATCGATCATGTGGATGGAAAGGAACTGAATTGTATTTTTGATGTGCTTGATGATTGAACAGATTGAATCTACAAATGAGGTCCAGCCTCTTTATCCCTTAAATGCTGAGTTTGCAAGGCCATTATGGGTTTTTGGTATGAACTCTTATGAAGTTATTCAGAGCGATGAACAGAAGACCCTGATTGCTTGCAGCTACAGGTGAGCTTTTATCCATGTGATGACCTAAGGTGTTTACATTATCCTAATACAAATAATTGTATGATTCTTCATATCAAGTATTTCCAATCTGCATGCAGGCAGAGGGGAAGGTCTCATCTTGCGATTATTGACGTTCTTCAGAGCTCGTTATCATTGCTTGACATTCCATTCACAGACATACAAGACATAGTATGTTCAATACCTTTTTTATGATGAGTTGCTGTTACTATTTTTCAAGCTGATGGTTTGGTATATTGTGCACATTCTGTTTTTACAGACTTCAGGAAATAATTGCCTGTATGTTGAGGGAGCATCAGGAGTACTTCCAACATCTGTGGCTAAGGTGCTTGCAATACTTTGCCTTAGTAATCTCCTCATATTTAGTGAAGTGTGGACAGTGCTGCAGTAATTAGTATTCCTTCATTGTTGGTATAATTTCCTTTTGTTTATGGTCTGCAGGTGACTTTCAATGATGAAAAGTCAGTAGTCATTGACTTTCAGATAATATGGTCATCTTCACCAGA
The DNA here is from genome assembly GCA_031216405.1 of Syzygium malaccense. Classification (NCBI taxonomy): domain Eukaryota; kingdom Viridiplantae; phylum Streptophyta; class Magnoliopsida; order Myrtales; family Myrtaceae; genus Syzygium; species Syzygium malaccense. Next base: position 13,538,443 of record CM062258.1, read on the forward strand.
CAGTTTGAAGTACGAGTCTTATTTCAGCTTGCCAGAGCTGATTGAATTTCCAACTGAAGTTCCTGGTCAAAATGCTTATGCATACTTTTATCCTCCATCTAATCATGTTTATCAAGCCAGTCAGGAAGAAAAGCCTCCACTGTTGTTAAAAAGCCATGGTACTTGAATAAATGCAGCTCATTTCCTGTCATACTTGAATTCACCTTGCCAACTATATATTCTGTCGTGGGAAATTTGTACCACCAAACGAATATTTCCATTCACAAAAATCATAAATTGACCTTACTTGTCAAATTAAGTCTTTATTTTTATGTAAATCTATGATTGATTAGTGAGTTTTCAGACTAAATACAAGTACCTGTCATCAATTATAAGTATTATAGATGCACAAAACAAGTCAGTACATATACGATTGATGCTGACTGAAGATGCGACCAATGTAGGAGCACTAACTTTTTTGAAATTAATTTGATATGGTATACTGCATACAGTGTTGCAGTTCTTAAATCCTGCATTGCCATGTAAGTCATATATTGTGGAATGGATTTTATTGATTGCTTGATGCTTTCAATGACATACATGCTTGGTGTACATTCTCGGCATGTTTCTTGACAATTTAAGCTTTCGCAAAAACGATTAATCAACATGGTATCAGAGGTCCAAGTCAAAAGTCTGATCTTGGCACTCCCTCTTGTTGCCATTCCGCTTTTCACTCCCATTATCTTCTGATTGCTGTTACTTCCATATATAAGGTCTAACATACATTGGAGGGGGGGTGCTAGGACATATCTCGATATGAACTATCGGCTTGTTTTTGGACGACTTACGTTTTTAAGAAAAATGGTCTTATTGACAATTCTGAATAAAACAGTTATCACTCTCTCTCTCTCTCTCTCTCTCTCTCTCTCTCTCCAAAGGAAAAAATTGGTGGTAGTAACTCGCAATTAATTGTTTCAAGCAGCATTGTCATGCATCAATGCCTAGTATAGAACTACTTATTCATAAGCGTTAATGTAATTTTGCTTAAAATTGCACAGGAGGGCCTACGGCTGAAACACGAGGAGTTCTAAACCCGAGTATTCAGTACTGGACTAGCAGAGGATGGGCCTTCGTGGACGTCAATTATGGTGGAAGCACTGGTTTGTGTCTTAACAAGAACTCTTTCTGTTGATTTCTGCAAAACCTGTTTCCCGACTTTGGATGGTAATGAAGCACCGTTAATATCTCAAAAGCCTAATGCATTATTGTCACCAATTTCTCATGGAGTTTGATTGAGATAAATGGCTGCAAAAATTGCAAGCTTTGGCCCATCATTTGATTAATCTTCTTCATTGCTACTGAAAAATGTCACAAAATCTTTGTTCAAGGTTATGGCAGAGAATTCAGAGAGCGGCTATTGGGTCGCTGGGGTATAGTTGATGTTGATGACTGTTGTAGCTGTGCTAAATTTTTGGTAGGTGACTTTCAACTTGGTAGTTCTATTAGTGCTCATTGAGTAATAGCATACTGGAACTATTTCAGTATGGTGAAGTTGCTTTATCATCCAGGTGGGAAGCGGAAAGGTGGATGGCAATCGTCTATGCATCACTGGAGGCTCTGCTGGTGGGTATACAACCTTAGCTGCTCTAGCATTTAGAGAAACTTTCAAAGCTGGGGCCTCCCTCTATGGAGTGAGTTCATTTACTTTGTAGTCAGTTTCAGAATATTTATATTTACCATTTGGCACCTATATCAGGAAACGGGCTTCTTTCTGGGGCCACCAGAGGGAGGTCATTCTTATCTTAACCTGACAAAGCACACAAACATCTGAAAGAGCTCTGGACTCTGGAGATTAATGCCTATGACATAATCCTCGATCATTCTTGGTGAAGAACATTAGCTTAGGGATTTATGAACTAGCAAAAGGTGTATTTTCATTATAGTTTGGCACTGTACATCGGTCATAGTTGGTGTTTACTTGGAATTTGGGATACTTAAATTTTCCCATTTTCTAAAGATTCATTTATAAATTCATCGTTATTTTCTGCAATTTCAATGCAATGAATTTTCACGATATTAAAAAGGGGTACTTTTCTGTCGGTTATTTTGATGAACAGGTTGCTGATTTGAACATGTTGAGAGCAGAAACGCACAAATTTGAATCTCATTACCTTGAAAACCTTGTTGGTAAATCAAATAAGCTTTGGTGCATGTTTAATCTCTCCTCAGATAAGTCTTTATACGGAATATCAATTCATTGCATTACAGGATCTGAAAAGGATTACTATGAGAGATCGCCTATAAATTCTGTTGAGAAATTTTCTTGCCCCATAATTCTGTTCCAAGGGTTGGAAGACAAGGTACGCAAGTCATGCGCTTTCCAATGGTCCCCTACTCCTCTCTGTTATACTCCCCAAAAATCAGAGAAATAGTAAAGAAAGAAGAAGGGGGAAAATCCAGTGTCAAAACTAGAGTCCTCTTTTAATTTCTTCATTTATGGAATTGCATCAGATAAGTTTGACTTTCTCTTTTCAATTGATAAATAAAATTTCATTAATGGCCTTAAGATATTTCTTTTTACATCTGTAGCATTTTAACAACTTTGCTGCTTGGCGGTTTGGCAATTATCTACTACATCTTGCAGGTGGTACCGCCAGATCAGGCTCGCAAAATTTATGCGGCATTGAAGCAGAAAGGTCTGCCTGTTGCATTAGTGGAATACGAAGGCGAGCAGCATGGTTTTCGCAAGGTATTGTTCTTCTCAAGTCTTACATAAAGAAATCATTTGTTGTGTGCGCAATGCAGGAAATTGATGTGCCATGTTTCGCAGGCTGAAAATATCAAATTCACATTGGAACAACAAATGCTGTTTTTTGCACGTTTGGTAGGACACTTTGATGTTGCGGATGAGATCACACCGATCAAAATTGATAACTTTGACTGAGCTTGTCTTATGAAAGGTAGTGAGTGATCTGCTCTTCTATTGCAAGTAATCTGTTGGCATCTGAGAGGAGGATTTTACCTTGCCTTCACTGTCTGCAATTGTTAATCACCTATTACTGGGCTGTTGCATGACTTTGGAATGTCCATGCACATCGTTGTGTGTCCATCCTGCTTTTCTAATTGGCCAGATTCCGAGTTTGAGAATTGGCTTGATGATGCAATTGCGTCAATGACCCGTTATGGTTGAATATGATGGTCAAATTGCCCCTCATTCTTGAAATTGATTTGATCATCGCATTCCAGCTGCAATTGTGTACTTTTTGGTTCCATTGAGTTTCATGGTTTTTTGCATGACCACCCATTTTTCACCAAGCACTAATCAAATTCGCTTTTATCATCACAGAAAGGGATACTGTTGACAGCAGGCCGCAACAAGTCCTTCGCCTTTCCAGATCACGAAAAGAAAGAAGAAATTAAAGCCCATATCTATTGGGCAAAACTCTTAAGAGAGCATGGCAGGTGTGTGCTGTAATTGAGATAAATGAAGCTCCATGTCTAGCACACATGCATGGATGACTTCTGTGGTTCCTAAGGACTGGTCCTTCTGGAACCGATACAAGGCTTTGTAACTGTAAAGTAGAATAATGATCTTGTGTTTATTGAACAGAAAAATACGGTATATGTACACATCAAAGTCCCAAAGATCATTATACCCTTTAACACTCCCCCTCAAGCTGGAGCATGGATATCAAGCATGCCCAGCTTGTTACAGATATACTCAATCCTACTTCCCCCTAGAGATTTGGTAAAAATATCAGCTAGTTGTTCACCGGTTCTAACATGACTAGTGGAAATAACTCTAGCTTGAAGTTTCTCACGAACAAAGTGGCAATCAACTTCGATATGCTTGGTACGCTCATGGAAAACTGGATTTGAGGCAATATGGACAGCTGCTCGATTATCACACCACAACTCCATTGGCGCAGGGTCTTCATATCCAAGTTCAACTAATAATTGACGTATTCAAACTAGCACACAGGTAGCTTGAGCCATAGCTCTGTATTCTGATTCTGCACTCGATCTAGCCACAACACTTTGCTTCTTACTCTTCCAAGATACTAGGTTTCCTCCTACAAAGGTACAATACCCTGATGTAGACCTCCTATCTATAGGAGATCCCGCCCAATCAGCATCTGAGAAGGCTTCAACCCTTCTGTGACCATGATTCTGATAAATGAGACCACGATCGGGAGCTTTCTTCAAGTATCTCAAAATTTTGATTACAGCAGTCTAATGTGAGGTACGGGGAGAAGACATAAACTGACTCACAACACTCACCGGAAAAGAAACATCAGGTCGAGTGATAGTCAGATAATTTAGCTTTCCAACAAGTCTTCGATACCTCTGTGGATCATCCAACAGCTCACCATCTTCTGCTGTCAATCTAGAGCCCACTTCCATTGGTGTATCCAGTGGTTTAGCACCTAGCATACCTGTCTCTTTAAGCAAATCCAGAACATATTTTCGTTGTGAGATATAAATACCTTTCTTCGCCCGTGCTACTTCGATACCGAGAAAATATCTAAGAAGACCCAAATCCTTTGTATGAAACTGTTGTTGCAAATACCTTTTCAACTCTTTAATCCCTGTAGAATCATCTCCAGTTATGACAATATCATCCACATAAACTACAAGGAATATCCGACCAGCTCCAGAAACTCGATAAAACATAGAATAATCTCCAGTACATCTACACAACCCAAACTGGAGTACCGCCTCAGTAAACTTCCCAAACCAGGCTCTGGGAGATTGTTTCAAACCATATAAAGATTTGTTTAAACGACAAACATGACCAGACTCCCCCTGAGCAACAAATCCTGGTGGTTGCTCTATATACACCTCTTCCTGTAACTCTCCATGAAGAAAGGCATTCTTTACATCGAGCTGAAATAGAGGCCAACAAGCAGAAGCAGCCAAGGAAAACAAAAGACGAACAGAGGTCATCTTAGCCACTGGAGAAAAAGTATCACCATAATCAACCCCATAAGCCTGTGCATACCCTTTAGCAACCAATCTAGCTTTGAGACGAGCAAGAGAACCGTCAGGGTTAACTTTAACAGTATATACCCACTTACATCCAATGGCTGTTTTCCCTGTAGGCAAAGGAACAAGATCCCAAGTCTGATTTTGGTCCAGTGCCTGTAATTCCTCTTCCATAGCTGCCCTCCAGCCTGGACTAGATAATGCTTCAGCAACAGTTTTAGGAATAGGATGATTATCAATGGTCATTAGACTAGCTCGACAAGACGCAGATAAACCAGAATATGAGACAAACTGGGCGATAGGGTGTTTGGTACAACTACGAATTCCTTTGCGATGAGCAATAGGAATATCGAGATCAATATGTGACTGACTTACCTCAAGTTGAGAAGACGAAGTAGAGGAGATAGGCTGAGGTACATCTGCAGGGGGCTCCACATGTTGACAAGGACGTCTAGTATAAACATGCTGGACAGGTGGAGGAACAACTGGAGAGTCCGAAGTGGGTGTTGATTCCATAATAACATATGTTAAGGAATCATCATCCACTGTAGGAGTCTCCACTGAATTATCAAAATAGATAGTAGACTCAAAAAAGGAAACATCTGCAGTGGTGAAGTACTTATGCAAAGAAGGACAATAACACCGGTAACCTTTCTGTGTACGAGAATACCCAACAAAAATGCATTTAAGAGATCGAGGATCAAGTTTGGAAAGTCCTGGACGATGGTCACGAATATAACAAACACAACCAAATATACGAGGTGGCAAATGAAATAAAGGGTCAGAAGGAAAAAGAAGAGAGTGAGGAATGGCACCCTTAAGAACAGAGGACGGCATGCGATTGATAAGATAACATGCTGTCATAACAGCATCAGCCCAAAAGGATTTGTCTACCTTCATTTCAAACATCAAACAACGAGTAATTTCTAACAAGTGACGGTTCTTTCTTTCGGCTACACCGTTTTGTTGTGGTGTATCCGAACAAGAAGATTGATGAAGAATGCCCCGTTGGGACATGAATTCAGAGAATGTTCTAGAAAAATACTCCTTGGCATTATCACTTCTAAGAATGCAGACAGAAGCAGAAAATTGAGTATGTACTTCATTAACAAACGCACAAAAAATAGAGAATAATTCAGAACGACTTTTCATTAGATATAGCCAAGTGGCTCTTGAATAGTCATCTACAAAAGTCACGAAGTACTTGAAACCCAACTTTGAAGCAGTAGGACATGGACCCCAAACATCAGAATGAACTAAAGAAAACGGCCGAGAAGCTTGTTTATTGACTCTTGGACTATAACTAATACGATGCAATTTTCCAAACTGACACGACTCACACTCAAAACTAGATAAAGAATGAAACCGAGAATCAAGTTTCTTCAGACTTGCTAAAGAGGGATGTCCCAAGCGACAGTGAACTTGATGTGGAGAGACTGCTGAACAAGCGACACTGGTAGTATTGTCAAACACATATAGTCCCCCTGACATATGTCCTTTACCAATCGTCTTCTTCGTCTTCAAATCCTGAAAAACACAGGAATCGGGATAGAAGGTTATAGAACAATTATATTCTTTGGTAAGATGACCAACAGACATAAGGTTAAATGGAAAATTTGGGAGGTACATGACAGAGGATAAAGATATGGAGGATGTCAGTGGTACTGTGCCTATCCCTTTTACTGTGGACAGAGAGCCATCAGCTAATGTAACGCTAGACGATGACTCGTGAAAGACAGAAAAGATACCTGAAGATCCAGTCATATGATCGGTAGCACCTGAATCAATGACCCAGGGGCGAGAGGTAGATGAAAGACATGCTGTTGCATTACCTGTCTGAGCAAAAGTAGCTGTGGAAGAGGAAATTGGCTGAGAAATCTGGAACTGATTGTACCTAGCAAGTTCCTCTTCTGACATTCTAATAAGTGTTCCTCCTTCAGAAGACTGCGAAGAAACACCCAACTCTACTGCATTGGCTACATTAGCGACAGCCGAATAAGGGGGCTTTCCATGAAGCTTATAGCAAAAACGCTGAATGTGTCCAGGCATACCACAATAATGACATGTTCGTGCAGGTCCAGTATTACTCCCTTTGTCACTAGAAATGCTACCGTACGACTGTGATTGGCCTCTATTAAATCCACGACCACTACCACCACTATTAAAGCCACGGCCACTACGACCACCACCACGTCCTTGACCACCACCTCGATTTCCTTGGATTGCCAAGGCAGAACTGTCACCTGTGGGGAATATATCCTTAGATGACTCACGTGAAACCCTTAAGACCCGAGAAAAGGTCTCCGTTAGTGAAGGCACAATATTTCCTCCAAGAATTTGTGAACGAACTGCATCGAACTCTGGTCCAAGTGCTCCCAAAAATCCCATAACAGCCAATTGTTCTCGTTGCTCCTGCATCGTCTTAACATCAGAGGTAATTGGCAAAAGATGATTAATCTCCTCATACATTTGTTTAAAATCAGCAAAAAATTGAGTAAGAGACCGATTCTTCCTGTCAGCTCTAAAGAAATCTTGGGAGACTTCATAGATCCTTGAGAGATTATTTTCCCCAGAATAAAGGACATTCAAGTAATCCCACAAATCCTTAACAGTAGTGGCATGTGTAACTAAGGCAGCCACGTGAGATTCCATAGAATTCCACATTTGCCCAAGAATTCTGGCATCCATGGTATCCCATTTAGTATCAGCAGCAGTTCGTGCACCTGTCAAATGGTGATTTTGCTCTCTTCCGGTCAATACTATCACCACAATTCTCTTCCAATGCTGAAAGTTGGTGATCCCAGCTAATTTTTCCTCAGTCAAACGATTGGAAGATGTAGATACGACTTCAGTCAATACTCCTTTGTTCTTATCTGTCATACTCACTCACACTAAACCAGGAACAAAACTCCACAACCTATCACAACAACTTCAAAAAGATCGACCAAATCCGAACCAATCAACACATCAGTTCAGCACATCAATAGGTATACGCTATAGTACTCAGTCCTCCCTCTCTCAATCTAAATATATAGCACCACACATAATCAACCAATTAGCCAAACCAACATCACATCCAATCATCCAAACCAACATAGATAGCAAAAAATCTCCCTTATATCAGCAACCAAGTCAAACTTTAGAACACATTCACCTCCTCCTCCTCCTCCTCCTTCTTCTTCTTCTTCTTCTTCGATTCCACTTCAATCAGCAGCCATCAGAAGGGGTTCGTTCCTCACCTAGTGACGTCAGAAGACGTCGAAGTGGGTCGCCTGGCCTGGAAACCTTCGATCGACGCCTGGAGGGCTCAAATCGGCGCCGGAAATGGGGTCGCCGGGCCTGGACGACCTCGGGTATGGCTCGCCGGCGCTTCGCCGGGCCTGGACGACCTCAGATCTGGGTCGCAGAGGCTTCGCCGGGCCTGGACGACCTCAGGTCTAGGTCGCCGGTGCTTCGCCGGGGCTGGACGACCTCAGATCTGGGTCGCAGAGGCTTCGCCGGGCCTGGACGACCTCAGGTCTGGGTCGCAGAGGCTTCGCCGGGCCTGGACGACCTCAGGTATGGGTCGCCGGTGCTTCGCCGGGCCTGGACGACCTCAGATCTGGGTCGCCGGTGCTTCGCCGGGACTGGACGACCTCAGATCTGGGTCGCCGGCACTTCGCCGGGCCTGGACGACCTCAGATCTGGGTCGCAGGTGCTTCGCCGAGCCTAGAGGACCTCAGGTCCGGGTCGCCGGCGCTTCGCCGGGTCGCCGGCGCTTCGCCGGGACGCCGGGATGATGTCGCCGGCCTTGTATGAGGTTGCTGGTCTTGGGTTCTACGGTGGTTGGCGGTGGTTGGCGGTGGATGACGGTAATTTTAGGGTTTTGGCTCTGATACCATGTAAAGTAGAATAATGATCTTGTGTTTATTGAACAGAAAAATACGGTATATGTACACATCAAAGTCCCAAAGACCATTATACCCTTTAACAGTAACCGATTGGCTTATTCAGTGTTTGCTTGTGCGGGCCGCCATCAAATAAACCCACTCACGCCATTCTCGATCTGTTCTTTTATTTACCATAGCTGACAAAACTTATGCTTTTAATGAGCATGAATTAACAATCAGATGTATCACAAGATGAAACCCTTTTCTCGCAACATCATAATATGTCTTTCTTCCTCCCCTTTGTATGGTTTTACGTGATGAGAGATATATGCATTCCTATCACCGAAAGTTGGACAAGTTTTGTCCAACGTTGTTAATGAAAGACTCAAGCCTAAGCTAATCCTTGAATCTAGACATAATATGTTGGTCAGTCAAACGAGTATCACGTGCTGCCCTAGTATTTGTGCTTCCATGATTGGACACCTTAAAAGCAAAAGGAAACTCGGAGAAAAGCGTACCATCCAGGTTAGGTTGAAAACTAAAACGTACATCGTCGTTTGACATGTTTTGTGAAAACAAAGTAATCGAACATGATAGTAATTTGACAATCAGCCTTGAAAGAAACTTCAACAGCCGACGATTTTCCAAGTAAATCAACTCTTGGCTAGTCCTGCATGTGAAAACATGCATCGAGCTTGCTAAACTAAAGTTTTGTTCTTTCGTTTTGTTACGCCATTCTGCTATGGTGTCTCGGTTACTATTTGTTGTCTCATAATCCCTTTTTTCTCGCAAACCCGATAAAATATTTCCACAGAATTTCATGCCATTATAAGTTCTTAAGCACTTGATTTGTTTATCTAACTATGCTTCTCAATCAATGTTTTAAACTTCTTGAGCCAATCGAACACATCATATCCATGTTTTAGAATGGATACCCATACATTTCTTGAATAGTCATCAATAAATGTTAACATATACTAGGCACTTCCTTTTGAAAGAACTGGAGATAAGCCCCAAACGTCTAAATAAATATATTCAAGTGATTGCTTGGTTAAATGAATAGTTGTAGTAAACTTAATCCGACGCTACTTCTTAAAAATGAAGTGCTCATATAAGTCCAGCTTCCCTATCTTCTGACCCTTCAACAACCCTCTCACTCAGTATCGTTATACATGCTTCACTCATATGTCCTAATTGCATATGCCATAATTGACTCAAGTCAAAATCAGATTCACTTGATGAAATTACAGTAGCTCCGGTCACAATCTCTAACAGTAGATGATAGAGAATATTCTTTCTTTCCTTTCATCATTGTCATAATAACTCGAGATCTTCAATACTCCACCTTTAGCAATATACTTACACCCGATGTCATTAAGTGTCTAGAGAAATAAGTTTATTTTAGCTCTGGTAAATACCTCATGTCTGTCAGTGTGCGAACCACTCCATAATGCATTAGAATCGGAACTATCCCTATCCCCACAACTTTGTAGGCTGCGTTATTCCTATCAGAACTTTACCACCATCCGCAGTAAACCAACTCCTATGAGACGTCATATGATAAAAACACCATAAATCTAACACATATTCGTCTCTTAACAAATTAGTTATCATACACAACATAGCATCTGCATCATTGGTGCTCTCCTCAGCAATGTTTGCCGCACTACTTGTGGCATTCTGCTATCACATCTGTTTCTCAGCTTAGGACAATCTCTCTTAATGTGCCCTTCCTCGTGATAGTAATCATAATACGCCTCTAGAGTAGTGAATCAAGATAGTGCTTCCATGACTCTAGTAAAAAAATTGACAACATCATAACATGTTATTCATCATTTAGGATCTTACTGACGTCCTTTAAATCCATAATGAGTTTTTTAAACTCATCTAGGTGGGATCTACTAGATGTAGCTTCAGTTTATTTAAAGTGAAACATCTTCTTGAACATGTATAAATGATATAAACTGAAACATCCTCTTGAACATGTATAAATGATTGTTCAAACTTATTTGTCCACAATACTACAGCATTTTTCTCCTCGACCACCTCTATTAACACCCCATCTGATAGATTTAACAAGATTATTCTCATTACTTTCCTTATTAACACGTCTTTTTCGAGATCTTTCATTATTTCAAGTAACTTATCATTGCCCTCCAATACTTCTGCCAAACCTAGAGTTGTTGATAGTGTCTCTAGCTTGAGGCTCTATATCTATTGAACTTCTCACGGCCAAACCTAGAGTTGTTAATAGCGTCTCTAGCTTGAGGCTCCATATCCGTTGAACTTCTCAATTTCTACTTCCACTCTAGACATAATTGCAACAATAAAATTTCCAATCAGACAAGTAAAAGCCCCAAATCAAAATCTAGAAAATACTATTCTTAAGCTCTAATACCAGTATTGGGTGGTCTTGAGCCTCTCTCTCCCCAAATACTATCTTAAAAGGTGAGATTTTCTCTCATATTTATAAACTGATCACCAGCCCCGTCTACAACAAATGTGGGATAAATCCTAACAATCTCCTCCTCACACATCGGGCCTTCAGTTGGAGCAGCAACAACTTGGATCTCCCAAGTGACTAATGCGCCGGTCGAGACTTGTTGTTCCTTGGCTCTAATAAATTAATACAGAAACTGACATGATCTTGTAATTAAATCAATGTGAGAGAACCAAAGAAATAAACGAAAAATGATAATTGACATCAAAGATTTACGTGATTCTATCTAAATATGTAATTTACTAATAAAAAGAGAGTAAAAATTATAATCGCTTCTACGTTCGAGTGTTTTCCATACCTGAATTAAGTGCAAACTCAAAATGTTCACAAATAAATAACTCAATTGGATGTAAAACTCATGGCTCAAATAATCACCCGTGTTCATCGTATCTCTTCCGCGGCTTGAACAAGAAACGTCTCCGAGCGTCCTTTTGTTTGTGCGGCCTAGTGGGCAAGAAGCAAAAACAAACCCACGTGCGGCAACCAGGAAAGAACGCAAAAGGCAAACCCTTTTTCTTTTTTTCTTTTTACTTTTATTTTCTTTCCTCTGACCTAACATAATCACCCCACACACACGCGCGCGCGCACGCATATATATATATATATATATATATATATATATATTATTGGATAGTGGGCTTTTTCTTTGTCTTGTAGTAGAAGAGCCTTTTCATGGTAAAAAATAACCCCTGTGCCCGACCAAAGAAAAATTGAGCAATAAGTTTCCTAATTTAAATTCACTTCATGGTCAAATTTGGAGACTTATCGAATCGGTTTGGACTTTATAAATGGCTCAAATTCAAGATGTTATTTAACAAAAACCAAACCACCTACGTCTATGATGAACAGTTATCTAAGTTATGGAGCTACTAACCTTGGACACCAATTCGCTTGGGCTCATCAACGTAGCTATGAAGCAAATCGACACAACTATCAAGTAATGGATGCCTTATATCTTGAAAGCCACTAACGATGGAACCCAAGAAAGGTGGGTGATTGAAACAATCGAGTAGTGGAGCAAGGAACCTCAAAAGTAATGGTAATAATGGGCATGAAAAGTGTGGAGAGAAGAATCGTTAAATTAGTGGGTATGGATCAATCGCTTGTAAATACAAGTTGTTGAATTCTAAAAATCATGTAAGCTACGGTTATTTTCTTTGTTGTTAATTGTCTTTAATAACTATAAATATTATGATTATAATTTGTGTAAGGAACTGCCAATTTGATCAATGAACACTAGTTCTTCGATTTTACTTCCTATTTATCTTTACATTTCACTATTATGACACGTTTATTTCCAATTTCAGCACTTTTAATTTTCTTGTCAATTCGCATTTCCTGTCCAAGAATCAGTGAATGATCCCTCACATCCTTTGTCGATTTCCACATCAATCCCTATTTCGAAAAGTTTTGCTTCGACACTTTTCGGCGAAACATGGTCGGATTTCATTCATAAACTCAAATTTGAAACATATTCTAAGTATGTATATATTGTAGTCTTCAATGGAAGACAATAGAGGTGATCGGTTCCAGGGTGGGTAGGGTCCAGACCTGAAACCTGGAACCTACCATGTTACAACCGATTCCCAGTTTTTAAAACCTGGAACATACCCTGTTTTCCCTAGATGCTATTTTGAAACCTACCCTGTTTTTCCGGTTTGGTTCCAGGGTCTACCCGATAACTTTTTTTTTTTTTTTCTGGTTTCAAAAATTTGGAGCAAAATAAACAACCAAAACACGTCCTTAGAATCTCACACGAGGCATCGAAAGATCCAAGCTTCGACAGGGGACCGAATCGAGTGAATCGATTCACTGTCACACAGAAAATCGCAAGCTCTAAAGACAACAGTAGTAGTGGGAGCAGGATGGGGGGGATCTGTGAGCTGACCTTCGCGGCGGCGTAAGGGTTGGACGAGCTGGGTTGCGGCGACTGAGGTGGCGAGCAAAGGCAGCGACGAGCGGCGACGAGTTGGGTTGTGGCAACTGAGGCGGCGATCAGTTGCGGCAATGAGGGGTGACAAGCTGGGTTCCGACGACGAGCGGCATTACGGCGACTCAGGTAGCAAGCAGCTATGACGACAAGTTGGGTTGCGGCGAGCAACCGCGACGACAAGCTGCGTTGCAGTGACGAGAGGCAACGAGCAGCCGCAGCGATGAGCGGCAAGCAGTCGCAACAACGAGTTCTTGCGAGCAGACTGAGAAGGGCAAGAAGAAAGGGGACTCGCAAAGAGACTCAAGGGAGAGACTGAGAGTAACAAATGCTAGGGTTTTTTTACAGTAACTTAAAACCGGTTCTAAAACCGGTCTAGGTGGGTTTTCACTTAGACCCGGGAACCGGACCGGTTCCAACCGGTTCCAAAAAAATAGAACCTATTCCCGAACCAGTTGAAACAGGAACTGGTTCCCGGACCTGTTTTTTGGGTGGGCCGGTCCGGTTCCCGAGTAAATCCAGTTCGGTTGCGCACCCCTAGAAGACAACACCACCTTGATTAGACAGTAAACGTATGTGTCGATTTGGGGTTACTTATGAATGGAGATCGGACTCTCTAAACACTAATGTGCCCGGATTTTGTACTGAAGGCTTACAAAGTTATTTTCAGTACCAGTTCTTGAAAATATTGACGTAGGTCTACCTTGAAATCTTTACCTCATGATGAAGCCACGTTGGCTCGGGTTACGTAATAAAATATGTTTTGTATTTGTGTTCAGTTGTTGAATCTAATAGCTCTCGCAGCCACCATACCCACTTTCGCTCGCTGATCTCAAATCTTTTCTTCTTCAAGTTTCAACTTCAATCCTCTAGCTCGAATCCTTGTCCCCCGGTCGTCGTCGGTCAAACCGCAACCCGGGAAGCACAGGACCATGGCTTCTTCACCGTCATCCTCAGAAACAACTGCTAAGAGAGACAGAGTCACAGCTCCGTATGGTTCTTGGAAGTCCCCCATCACCGCCGACGTCGTCTCCGGCGCCTCTAAAAGCCTCGGTGGCATCTCCGTCGGTGGCGACGGCCGTCTCGTGTGGCTTGAGTCCCGTCCTGATGAATCCGGGTATATGACTCCACTTACCATTTTCCTTAATAAGACTAAACAGAGTATTCGGGCAGTATTGAGTTTCTGGGTACTGTGCATGGTGCTGAAATGATGCTTCCGTACATGTGTAATCTTTATGGTTTGTCAAATGAATGACTCTCGAGAGTTTTCAGGAGTGTACTGACTTATGGATGGTTATATTGACTATTAGACGCTCAGTTCTTGTGAAAGAACCGGAGAAACCAGGAGATGAACCTGTTGACATTACGCCGAAAGAGTTTGTGGTGAGGACGCTGTGTCAGGAATATGGTGGTGGTGCTTTTAGCATTTCGGGGAATACTCTTGTTTTCTCGAATTACGAGGATCAAAGGCTGTACGAGCAGTCGTTACACCTAAAAGGTAAGCTCTGTAGTTGCTGTAGTGCATCTTGAAGGTCTGCTTCCTTTGGGATTTTAAATTGTAATCTTCAGTCTCTTGACGAAGAAGTCTACACGTGGATTTGGTAGCTCCATGCTTAGATCCTTATAGATGGTAGACATGTTGAGATATGATTGGAGGGGAAAAAGAACTGAACTTGAAGCATAGAATATGCCTCTTTAGAAATGTTGCGGTAAACTTCCTTTCCCATTTCATTTCTCCTTAGTCTATAGAATACAGTTATGGCAACCAGTGACTCCGACGGAAGCATACTTGCAATGAAATGTTGTGGCTTGGAATTGAGAAGGCCACGTAAATTTTCCAAATACAGGTTTTGCTTAGCAAAGCCTTGTGTTTTATCGAAGTTTTTGTAGAGCAGCATGCCATTCATCGATGAGCATCACAATTCTCTGTGGTTACTCTGTATCTCCTACAGATTCTCCTCCATTGCCAATTACTCCAGACTATGGTGAGCCTTCAGTTTGTTATGCAGATGGAGTTTTCGATAGTAAATTTGGCCGTTATGTTGCCGTAAGGGAAGGTAACTGCTCTTTGAAGGAGCTTATTTCGTTGCTCATATTTTCTGGGGACTATACAACTGGAACTTACCTGATTGCGTTTATATGGATATAGATCGGCGTGACAGCAGTTCAAGTCCAACCACAATGGTTGTAGCTATTGGCCTTGGTGAGAAGGATATAAAGGGTAAATAATTGCTGGACGTGCCAGATTAGTAATTGGCTACATTAATTTGTTCACTACAATACCAGAAACCTACTGATTTCTTCTTCTTCTTCTTCTTCTTCTTCATTTTCCTTCGTTTTGTTTTTGTATTATTGGGTGGAATTCAGAGCCCAAAGCATTAATCAGTGGCAATGATTTCTATGCTTTTCCACGGATGGATCCAAAGGGTGAAAAGATAGCATGGATCGAGTGGGGTCATCCCAATATGCCATGGGATAAAGCAGAACTCTGGGTTGGGTACATCTCAGAGGCTGGGTATGGAGATTGATGTTCTTTAACATTCTCGTGTGCATTAACAAAGCCACTGTCACTTACATTTTTTTTTTGTCTTAGATTTTGTTGCCACAATTCTTTCACTTGTAAGACAGATAAGGGTTGTTCAAACAAATAAATGCTAACAAGGGAGTCCCCTTAAACCTGACATTTTGATGTGACATTATGTGCACTAGTATAGTAGCTCATACATGTAGTTTGAGAAAACTTTATAGTATCTTAAATGTCAGAACATACTCTTTTCGGGTAATGTCGATGTTTAGAGACCTAAGCGCATTTTCTATCACGTTATCTTATTTTTTAATACATAGAACTGACTGTAATCGCCATCTATAACTGTGGTGTTGAGCTCTGAGTGGCTGTGAAACTTTACATCTAGTCCTGCACATTGAACTTCTTACCTTTCAACCAAAAAAAAAAAAAGAACCTTCTAACCTTAGCCTACAACAGCCATGGCCAATGGCGAGTTGTGAGCCACTTGAGTTGCAAGTTGTAACTTGTGATTCAGTACTTATTGCATTTTCCAGTCACTTTGTCTGATCAGCTATTCGTTGTGATTTTTAAGACACACTTCTAACCTTTCCTTATATTTTATCTTTGTGCTATATTAACGTCATTGCCTTGTCGCATTGATCTTCTTAGTACTCCTATGCAGAGATATTTATAAGCGTGTCTGTGTTGCTGGTCGTGATCCTAAACATGTCGAGTCACCAACTGAACCTAAATGGTCTCCAAAAGGTACTTCTATGTTTTGGCTTCCAATTTAGATTTGGGAATTGCTGCAACCTGATTTGTCTTTGAGTGGTATAAGTTCATTTGTCACCTGATGTTCTTCAATGCTGAAGAAATGTAAGATTGTAATATTATTGTGATGTGAATGAACAAAGAAAGGAGCCTGCTCCCCCAAAATAATCATCGAATGTAAATGGCCTATTCCCAATTCTAGCTAATCAGCCTGAATAACATATAAGGGTCATCCTGATCAATTTGTTTAATATGTTGCTTTGTGATGATCTGAGAATGTTGGTCTTATTTATATGTGCTGACAGGATGATGTTCTATAATTCTTTCCATTGGTATTTTCATGTTGCCCCTTAAATATGTATTATCCAAGATATGCATTTGGAGTCCTCTAGTATGTCTCTTGCTACTGGTGATTTATTTTTACACTTTTGTGATTTTTCTTTTCTACTCTACTCAGATGATTGAGTTTGGGGGCATGCTAAATATATTTTACTGTAGAAGCTCCAGATACGTGATATTTCAGTGAAAACATAAGAGGAAATGTCAAAGTTAAGTGGCATGAAATTGTGGCAGACATTACATTCTGCTTTTAACACATGCAGGTGAACTATTTTTCATTACTGATAGAAAGGATGGTTTTTGGAATCTCTATAAGTGGGTAAGTACTAGTCATTGAACCCTGAGCTGTCGCCATTTATGTGTATCGATTTTGAAAAGCCCAGATATCTTAGGAGCTTCAAGTCATTGAAGATCTTTCATAGCGACCAAGCATGAAACATTAAAGAGAAAAATCAGAGAAGGAAACACGAGAATTTTTAAGTGTAAAACCCTTTCAAAATCAGAAAAGGGAAAAATCTCTATGCCGCACTAAGCAATCTCTTCACATTTAGCATCAAGTTTCAAGTTACAATTGCAAGAGAGATTGCCACAATATATAGCAGGAGTCTAAAACATAAAAAGTTATAGAGAAAATTACATGTATACCCTTAGCAGCAGTATTTCCTCTCTGCTTAACAACACTTTTCTCTATCAGACTCCACATCTTCATTAATCTCCCACTTTGAAGCTGATCTTCACAATGGCAATAGTCTTTCATAGTCTTCACTCATCTTTGTAACCTAAATTGTCCCAGTGTGGCGGCACCTTCTCATCACTAACCATAGAGGCCAATTGAGGTAATGCACAGCTTCAGGATCTCAGTGGTGACAACCTTGGTTAATATATCTGTTGAATTATTCGCATCAAGTATCTTCTTCAATAACAATGTCTCTTCATCTATTAACAACCAAACATTATGATACTTCAACCGTATGTGTTTTATCCTTGAGTGAAATACCAGATTCTTTGCAAGACAAATAGTACTCTTACAATCATTGAAAAGGACAATGGTATCCTACTTCCTGCTTGTCTTCTTCAGAAAATTCTTTAACCAAATCCTCTTCTTGCGAGCTTCATATATATCAACATACTTTGCTTCAGTGGTAGAGAGGGACATACGCTTCTGAAGTTTAGACATCCAACTAACTACAGTGCCACTCAAAATAAATATGTAACCCAAAGTGCTCTTCTTATTGTTCATGTCACCACTAAGATCTGTATTGACAAAGCCTTATAAAGTCACACTATTTTTTCTAAGATAAAGTGATATACCTGAAGTGCCTCTCAGATATCTTAACAGCCACTTTACAGCTTTCTAATGCTTTTCCTATATAGCCATACATTCGCTTATAGCTCCCATTGCATGAGCTATATCTGGTCTGGTACACACCATAGGATATATCAAAGTGTCGACAGCTGACACCTTAACTATGTACTCTCGCTCCTTATCTATCTTTGGCGACTATTTCTTCGAGAGGTTGAAGTGACTTCGTAAAGGAGTGCTTACGGGCTTTGCATTCGGGACTCCTAATCAGTCTAACAGCTTTTTAATGTACTTTTCTTGAGACAACTTTAGAATTCCTTGAAATCATCTCAAATGATCCTCATCCCAAGAATTTGATTTGCAGCTCTTAAGTCTTTTCTTTCAAACTCCTTTGACAATAGTGGCTTTGGTTTGTTGATCTCTTTCGTGCTAAATCCTCCAATGAACACATCATGCACATACAATGACAAAATAATATGGCGGTCATCAAATTTCTTGAAGAAACAACAGTGATCCATTTCACATCTAATGAACGTGCGTCAAATTTCTTGTACCACTGTCTGGGAGCCTATTTTAAACGATACAAACTTGTCCTCAACTTGCAAACGTAGTTTTCTTTGCTAGGAACCTGAAAACCTTATAGTTGTACCCTGTAGATATCCTACTCTAAGTCTCTATGGAGGAGTGCAGTCCTAACATCTAACTGCTTTAGATATGAATTCTCAGCAGTGATAGTACTCAACACTAGCTAAATAATAGTTGACTTCACAGCCAGAGAGAGAATTTCTGTATAATCAATTCAATTCTTTTGCTGAAAACCTTTCACCACTAACCTTGCTCTGGACCTCTTGTTACCATTAGGTTCTTTGACCATGTACACCTAGTTGTTTTGAAATGCCTTCTTCCCGTCTAATAACTAAGTTAACACCCAAATCTTGTTCTTCTCGAGTGAATTATAAATTCATTTTGCATTGTCAACTCCCACTGAACAATTTTTTTTTACCTGCGTCACTTTCGAAAAATTTTCTGGTTCGCCAGTGTATGTCAAAAAAAATAATGCAATGATGGAAAATACCACTGTACAGGTTTAGATGTCCATCTAAATCTTCTCGAAGTGAGTTGAAGCGTAGGTAGTTCTTGTTCTAGTTCTTGATCAAAATCTATAACAACAATTTTATGATTTCTTATCAAAACACTTTTAGAAATCCCCTCCAATTCAATCTCTCTAATCTCCTCTCTTAGTTTTCTCACACTAAATTCTACAACAAATTTGTCATTATACAACATGTTTTCATTGAATGTAACATCATTTGTCCTTATTATTTTCCTAGTTTGGTCTTTCGA
Organism: Syzygium malaccense; assembly: GCA_031216405.1. Classification (NCBI taxonomy): domain Eukaryota; kingdom Viridiplantae; phylum Streptophyta; class Magnoliopsida; order Myrtales; family Myrtaceae; genus Syzygium; species Syzygium malaccense. The sequence goes on from CM062258.1 coordinate 13,557,970, forward strand.
AAACCGATAGCCAAAATAATCATAACCATATCCAATAAAACAAAATTTTCTAGCTTTTGCATGAAAGCTTGTCTCTATTTTCAACATCTATGTGCACATATAAAAAACAACCAAAAACTTTCAAATGCCAGAGATTCACTTTCTTTTTGGTCCATTCTTCTTTTGGTTGTTTGAAGTCAAGTGGAACTGAAGGTCCTCTTTAATCAAATATGCTACTGTGTTAACTGCATCTACCCAAAATGTCTGAATAATACTACATGCACCCTCATACTTCTTGCATGCTCATTTAGATTTCTATCCATCCTCTCAGCAACTCCATTTTTTTGTGATATGATGGAACTCTCTGCACAAAATTGCTTGAACTCCTTGCTATCATACTAACCACCATTGTCTTAGACATTTAATCGTCAAACCAATGTCTTTCTCTACCTCAGCTTTCCATCTTCTAAAAGTAGCAAAGGCATCAGATATATTATTCAGAAAATAAACCCATACCTCCCCGGTGGAATCGTCAATGAACATGATGTAGTAGCTTGAGCCTCCAAGGGAATGCACACAAGCTAGCTCCTAGACATTTGTATGCACCAACTCTAAGTTTTCTTTCATTGGTTCTCTTCCAATTTTTGAAGAACTGACACGTTTTCGCATGCTCAAAACGCTATCCTCACATAGACCAATATCCGTGGACTTAAGATCATAATGTTTTCCCTTCAATGACAACACTTTCATCCCTCTTTTGCTCATGTGTCCAAACCTCTAGTGCCATAATGTAGGATCACTTTCCAAGTCGGCAACTACTACTATAACTCTACTAATTTCGATCATGTATTTGTTCCCAACTTTGCTGCCTAGCACCTTTAACAATCTTCCACGAGTCATCTCAAAAGATAGTTTTTTGTATCCCGTGCTGTCTCATTGAACTATAGAGATCAGATTTCTCTTAAGGCCAAGGAGTATATCTAATATCATGCAATTTCCATCAATACCCATTAGCAGTCCTTATATTAACATCACCCTTACCTTTCTAAACTTCCCAGCAACAATATTGGTCACTAATTCTCTGCACGAAGTAGAGGGAAACGACGCACCTAAGTTTAGAATCCATGACTCAATCGGACTCTTAACGCTCAAAATTAAGGCATCATGGATAAGTATCTCTTCAAAGGTTGCATTGACAGTTTTTTCCTCCTTTTGATTTCGATATTGTATTTTCTTCTCAGGGCTCTATAATTTCGTTTCAGATGGCCTTCTTTTCGCAATTCCAGTAGATTATTTGACCACGAGGTCTCAATTTTCTTATCCCTCTAGACATCGATCTACTACGGTTCTGATCTAACCCTATTGATTACTTCTCCCCTCTGCCTTCAGTACTCAAGGCAGCACTCGAAGATTCACCCGACTCTCTTTTGTGAATATCCTCACTAAGAATTAAATCATATATCTTCTGAAGCTTCAACTTCTTCTAACCAGACAAACTATTTACTACAGTCACATTTTTACTCCAATTTTTAGGGAGACAAGATAACATAACCAAAGCTTTTACCTAATCATCAAATTTGATTTCCACCGAACTCAACTGAGTCGTGATTATGTTGAATCCATTGATGTGATCCATCACGGAAGCACCTTTGTCCATCTTCTAATAGAACAGGAAAAATATTAGATAAACCTTGTTTGACGCAGAGGGCTTTTTGTACATGTTGGACAAAACCCTCATCAATTCCACCAGTGTCTTCTCCTTGGTGATGTTGAAGGCAACGTTTCGTGCCAACATGAGATGAATGACACAAGGGTTAACAATATCTAGTCCTCTTTCTTGATCGAATCCGATTCTCTCCAGACAGAGGCTGATGCAGGTTTTTTTGATAATACAAATGTCGATCTTCATTTTCTAGAAATGAAAATCTTTACCGTTGAACCAATCAATCTTCACCTACCCGTTGTCCATCTTCGTCATTCCCACTATACCGCCTAACCAAGCTCCAATACCAATGGTTAGGAGTGAAACGTAAAAGAGAAAAATTGAAAAAGACACAAGAAATTTCACGGGGAAAACCCTTTCAAAATAAGAATAGAGAAAAACCACAGTGCCGCACTGGGCAATGTTTTCATTATTAGTATCATTGTCGAGTTGCAAGTTACAATTACAAGAGAGATTGTCCTAATATATAGCAGGAATCTAGGGCGTACAAGGTTATGCTAAAAATTACGTGTATACCATTAGCAACAGTACTTTTCTCTCTACTTTAATAGCATTTTTCTCTATCAAACTCCACAACTCCATCACGTCTTATAATAACCAAGACAAAGTGGGTTTTTCCAATGATGATTCATACCTGGATATTTGGTCGATCTCCTTAATTTCCATATCACCCTTCACAAGGATTTAGACCGTATCAGTCAAATAGTGTGGATTTTGGATGTCACACTGAGACAATTATGAATGAGGAGAGTTAGTTATAGTTATAGGTTTTCTGCGGGTGACTGAGCCCTTATTGCATATGTGAGCTCTTTAAACTGCCATTTATGCTGCCATAGCACCATCGATCATGGTGTTGGAAAGGAACTCATTTATGTCTCTGCTGTGCTTCATGATTGAACAGATTGAATCGGTGAATGAGGTCCAGCCTCTTTATCCATTAAATGCTGAGTTTGCAAGGCCATCATGGATTTTTGGTTTGAACTCTTATGAAGTTATCCAGAGCGACGAACAGCAGACCCTGATTGCTTGCAGCTACAGGTGAGCCTTTTTTCCGTTTTAACATTAATCTAATAGCATATTATTGTATGATTTTTCTTATCAATGTATTTAAAATCTTCCTGCAGGCAGAGTGGAAGGTCTTATCTTGCGATTATTGACGTTCTTCAGAGCTCATTATCATTGCTTGACATTCCATTCACGGACATACAAGATATAGTATGTTCAATACCTTCTCCATGATCAGTCGCTGTAACTATTTTTCAAGCTAATGGTTTGGTAAATTGTGCGCATTCTGCTTGTGCAGACTTCAGGGAATAATTGCCTTTACGTTGAGGGAGCATCGGGACTACTTCCAACATCTGTGGCTAAGGTGCTTGCAATGCTCTACCTTAGTAATCTCCTCATATTTGATGCAGTGTGGACAGTGTAATAATTAGCATTATCTCATTATTGTTATAATTTCCTTCTGATCATTGTTTGCAGGTGACTTTGAATGATGAAAAGTCAGAAAGCATTGATTTTCAGATAATATGGTCATCTTCACCGGATAGTTTGAAGTACCAGTCGTATTTCAGCTTGCCAGAGCTGATCGAATTTCCAACTGAAGTTCGTGGTCAAAATGCTTATGCATTCTTCTACCCTCCATCTAATCAGGTTTATCAAGCTAGTCAGGAAGAAAAGCCTCCGCTGTTGTTAGAAAGCCATGGTACTTGAAAAATGCAACTCAGTTCTTGTCATACTTGAATTCACCTTGCCAACTCTATATTCTTTCGTGGGAACTTTGTTCCACCGAACTGGTATTTTCTATTCACAATAATCATTAACTGACCTTACTTGTCAAATCAAGTCTTTATTTTGATTTAAATCTATGATTCATTGGTATATTTTCAGACTAAATAAGTGCCCGGCATCAGTTATAGATATTCTAGATGCACAAAGCAAGTCAGTACATATACAACTGATGCTGAATGAAGATGGAGCTGATGTAGGGGCATTTTTTTGATGTGGTATACTGCACACAGTGTTGCCCCTGTTAACACCTGTATTGCCATTTAAGTCATATGTTGTGGAATGGAATTTAATGATTGCTTGACACTTTTGTTGACATATATGCATGGTATACATTCAGGGCGTGATTCTTGACAATTTAAGCTTTTGGGGAAAATGATTATTCATCATGGTATCAGAGGTTCAAGTCAAAAGTCCGAATCTTGGCACTCCCTCTTGTTGCCATTCTGTTTTTTACTTCCATTTATCCTCTGATTGCTGTTTGATGTGGTTATTTTCACATCAAAGGTCTAACATACATTGTAGGGGGAGTGCTAAGACTTATCTCGATATTGATTTATGGGCATGGTTTTGAAAAACTTAAGATTTTCAGGAAAAAAAATTGTCTTTTGACAACTTTAAAAACAGCCTTTGTTCTCTCTCTCTCTCTCTCTCTCTCTCTCTCTTCTTTTAAGTGGCAATTATTTGTTGCAAGCAGCATTGTCATGCATTAATTCCTAATCATATAGATCTGGTTATTCCTGAGTGTCTATGTAATTATGCTTAAAATTGCACAGGAGGGCCTACTTGGGAAACACGAGGAGTTTTAAACCTGAGTATTCAGTACTGGACTAGCAGAGGATGGGCCTTCGTGGATGTCAATTACGGTGGAAGCACTGGTTTGTCTCTAAATGAGAACTTTCTGCTTCATATCTTTCTCTTGATTTCTGCAAAACCTGATTATAATGAACCACCATTACCATTTCGACAGCCCTACGCTTTATTCTTACAAATTCCTCATGGAGTTTAATTAATATAAATGGCTGCAAAAACTACTCGATGTGGCCCTTCGTTTGATTGATCTTCTTCATTCCTACTGAAAGATGTCACAAAACTTCTCTTCAAGGTTATGGCAGAGAATTCAGAGAGCGGCTATTGGGTCGCTGGGGTATAGTTGATGTTGATGACTGTTGTAGTTGTGCTAAATTTTTGGTAGGTGACTTTCAACTCGGTTGTTCTGTTAGTTCTCATTGGGTAATAGAATACTAGAACTATTTCAGTATGGTGAAGTTGCTTTGATCATCCAGGTGGAAAGTGGAAAGGTGGATGGCACTCGTCTATGCATCACTGGAGGCTCCGCTGGTGGGTATACAACCTTAGCTGCTCTAGCATTTAAAGAAACTTTCAAAGCTGGAGCCTCCCTCTATGGTGTGAGTTCATTTACTTTGTAGTCAGTTTCAGAATAGTTAAATTTACCATTCGGTACCAATATTGGGAAGCTGGCATATTTCTGGGGGCACCAGAGGGAGGTCGCTGTTACCTTACCCTGACAAAGCATACGAACATCCGAAGGAGCTCTGGTTTCTGGGGATTAATTGCCTTCAACACAATCATTGATCATTCTTGGTGACTTTCTTGTTTCTAGCGAATGATATATAGCATCTTCATTGTGTCTTGCTATCCGATGGATCAACTGAAAATTCTACTGGCAAGAACCAACTGTTACGGACATTAGTTTCTTGAAGGCGTGTTTTTGTTACAGTTTGTTACTGTGCATCAGTTGTTGGTGGTATTTACTTGAAATCTGGGTACTTAAATTTCCCCATTTCATTTGGTACATCTAAAGAGTTGCATATAAATTCATCCTGTATTGTCTACTATTTATGCATTGGATTCTCACAATGTTAAAAAAAATATTTTTTTCTGTCTGTTATTTTGTCGAACAGATTGCTGATTTGAACATGTTGAGAGCAGAAATGCACAAATTTGAATCTCATTACATTGACAACCTTGTTGGTAATTCAGATAAGCTTACGTGTGTGTTTTCGTCTCACCTCAGATTAGTCTTTATCGCGATCATCCATTCATTGCTCTACAGGATCTGAAAAGGATTACTACAAGAGATCACCTATAAACTTTGTTGAGAAATTTTCTTGCCCCATAATTCTATTCCAAGGATTGGAAGACAAGGTACGCAAGTCATGCTCTTTGTAATGATCCCCTCTCCTGTTACTCCCCAAAATTTAAAGAAAAAGTAAAGAAAAGGGGGTAAAAAGTCCAGTGTCAAAACGAGGGCCCTCTTTTTCTTGTTTTCCTAATTTATGAATTCGATCAGATAAGTTCAACTCTCTTTTCAATTAGTAAGTAGATGTCATCAATGGCCTTAAGATTTACTTTTTACATCTCTGGCTTTTTGACAACTTTGCTGCTTGGCGGTTTGGCAATTATCTACTACATCTTGTAGGTCGTACCGCCAGGTCAGGCTCGCAAAATTTATGCGGCATTGAAGCAGAAAGGTCTGCCTGTTGCATTAGTGGAATACGAAGGCGAGCAGCATGGTTTTCGCAAGGTATTGTTCTTCTCAGGTCTTACATAAACAAGTGATTTGTTGTGTGTGCAATGCAGGAGATTGACATGCAATGTTTTGCAGGCTGAAAGTATAAAATTTACATTGGAACAACAAATGCTGTTCTTTGCACGTTTGGTAGGACACTTTGATGTTGCCGATGAGATCGCACCAGTCAAAATTGATAACTTTGACTGAGCTTGTCTCAGGAAGGCAATGATCTGATCTTCAAATGTTCATAATCTGTCGGTAACGGACAGGAGGATTGAAACCTTGCTTTCTACTGTCTGCAATTGTTAATCATACGTTGCTGCACTGTGCATGACTTTGGATTGTCCCTGCACATTGTTGTATGTCCATCCTGCTGTAATAATGGGCCTGATTGCAAGTATGGGAATTCGCTTTATAATGCAATTGCGTCAATCACCCATTAGGGTTGAATATGATGGTCGAATTGCCCCTCATTCTTAAAATCTATTCGATTGTCGCATTCCAATGCCATTCTGCACGTTTTGGTTCCATTAAATTTCATGGGTTTTTGCATGACCTTCTATTTTTCGATTAGCATGGATCGAATTGACTTTCATCGTCACAGAAATGGCTACTGGGAACGGCAGACCCCAATAAGTCCGCTGGCTTCGCAGCCTCGACTTCATATCACCCATCCGGGTTGCTTCATCAGGATGCGGTATTGATCTATAGATATACTGGAAAGCTGGTGAAAAATAATGTAGTACGAATTTAAATCTGAACTTCCGACTAGGAGGTTTACTATTGTTAGTGTTATAACTTTGCTATTCCTTAAACCGTTTGATTGTGTGATGTGTGCAGAGTGTGGGTGAAGTTACTGAATGAATTTGAAAGTGTTTTGATATGTTTGCGGTGTTCACCACCTAAGGATAAAGGAATACTTCACCAATCAAGGATAAAGAATTGGAAGGTTCACCGCCAATGAATTGGATGAAGAACCGAAGTCTTTAAGGTTCACTACCAAAGTGAATTCGATAAAGAACCAAAAGAATTACTCACTTGAGAGAATTTTTTTATACATCAACTCGAAACGCATTTATACATCTGAGAAAGCACCTCTTATTTATAGAGGGACTGGCACTAAAATAGGAAACATCAACCTAGGAAACCTTAAACTAGGAAATATCAAATTATGGAAATTAAGATTATGAAATATGGTATTAGAAAAAAAACTTCAACCGAAAGCAACTTAAATTTGGAAACATCCTTCTAACCTTTGTGGTTCAGCTGAAAGATCTTTTATTCTTCAATTTTTAAAAAACTCCATCTTCAACACCTTGTCCTTGCTTGACCCATTGGATCATGTTGTGCTCAAAATCTCCCTTCGCTTGCATAAACACCAAATGTCATTTTAAATGTCTAGATGGTATAGCAAAAGGGATGAAACTTTCATTTTGGCCATTTCAAAGAGGATCAACACCACACATTGTCATCAAATATATAATAAGATAAAAGCCATCAAAAACCCTAAACTATATACACTGTGATACATTTACGCTAAACTTTTTTTATGACACTAAAAATCTCAAACTTGTGCATGTGCGACACATTTATATGTGGTTTGAGTGAAATAAAAACGACATTATTTAGCTGAAAAACATCCAACGGATTCTTTACAGATGCTAAATGTGTTACATAGGCATGAATTTGAGGTTTTTTATGTTAAAAGAAAAAACTTTCGGGTAATCGTGTCATTGTAGGCAAAATTTAGGGTTTTTAATGTTACAAACAACAGTTCAGGATAAATATATCACAGTTGGTATAGTTTAGAATTTTTTCTGACTTTTTCCCTATATAATATTCATGTTAAGACTTTAGGCGGGGTTTCATATTGCTTCAATACAATGATGTGTCTTGACGTTTAACATTTTGGTATTTGGCTTCTTGTCCTCTGTCAGCGGCATTGGTAATAAGCTCAGTTTTAAGAAAACGGTATGTGGAGTTATATACCCTGATTCATTAGGACGGGACTCGAGCCAAACGAGACGTTACTGCCGGTGAAGTAGTCGACGCTGCACCTAAGACCGGGCATTGTCACTCCTCAAGCTGCACAACCAACAGCCACCATCTCTGCCCATCGTCTTCCACGCCGTCCCCTCTTCTTTGTCTTCGACCTCTTGTTTTCTCTTTTGCTTTTCTTGCACTTGCAGCCGTCGCCCCTTCTCGGCAGCTCGTCTATGGTCACAGGCTGAGATCTCGACATTCATGGATGAGCCACAGTTGCCAAATCTGGTGGAAACTCAAGGCTTAGGCTCGACAACAAGAATAGAGAAGGGGGTTAGCTCAATGCCGATATCCATGGCTCGGAGTCGCCCACCGATCTTAGCTTGATGCTGTGTCAAGCTCCGCCACTAGCAATGAGCTCAACCATGCCGTCTATCTCAACCAAATAGAAAATAACGACAGAGCAACACAGGGATATAGAGCAACAAGGTTGTAGGTACAAAAACCGAGTGAGTGAACTCGCAAATGGCTATAGTGACTGTTAAGATACACGTATAAGTTGTATTAGAAAAGTTTTGCATTGGATAATTGATATGGTATAAAGCAGTTAATATATTCTAGTTAGTCCATAACTTATTGGCTTTAGTTTTTGAATAAAAGTAGATCCAATTGAATATGTTAACAAGTTTAGATTTGGGTTCTCTCCTGGCGATATCCCTTGGCATATATCTTAAGAAAGAAATCACATGATTGACCCTTTTATCGGGTCAAAATTGCCATCATGGTTGGTATGGCGAGAAGAAACCATGGATAGTTGGTCTAGTGACACGAGTATAGCGAGAAGAGAATGGCTGATGCAATTCCAAGTCAATAGTTGATGATGATTGTTGTGCATAGTTGTGGGTGCATAATGACTTGGACATATACATGTATGAGTTGTATTAGAAAAGTTTCACATTGGATATTGATATGGCATGGAGCAGTTAATATACCCTAATTGACTCATAACTCATTGGCTTATAAATTTATAGCTTCATATTTCATTTTATAATCTATAATCTCCTTGATATAGTTTAATACCATTACATAATCCATTCTATTTGCGGAAGTAAAATCAAAATAGCGGAAAACTACTTCCTCTCATTTTCATGCTCCCAACCAAATAAGGTAAAATCAATCACTTTCCTTCAAAATAAATTTCAGGTAAAATACAATTTCTTTTAACATAAATTTTTTCTTAAAACAAACGCACACCAAGCCATTAAGATTAACCTATGTTAATGTATCATGAGAAATTGTCAATCGACCATGAACAGGTCGGATCCCAAATAACTCCTGGTGAAAATAGCTAATGATGCAATTAGATTCAGCCTGGCCTGGCTTCCAAATTATGAGTGACCTGACTCTGTTCGAAACTTAGGACTGGCCCTAGTTCTGCTTCTGTATGCCTAATTCTGGCTCTGATTATCCAACTAATGTAATATCATTTGAACGTTGTTGACCACCGAAAAGATTGAACTTCATAATCAAATTTGTTGATCAGTGTTAGATATGTGAAGTCAACATAGAAAATTATTTTATCAGCTTAGTGAGTTGATTGACATACATGCACAAAGTAATAAACAACCCAACTCCCGCGGGTCATTAGATTTACTAACTTTTCAGACCTATATGCGACACTGATAATTGAACCTTTTGGACTTATTTTTCATATTTGCGATACTCAGTAATTTCCATCATCTCGAATTAGTAGCGTGTCGGCCCTCGAAAAAACGAACTCTGGATCCGTCCCTGCGGACTTTCAATGAACATGGGATGATCCCTGCCTATCAGGTTCAACATTAGAATGCAAAGAAAGGCAGGACTTTCTTGAAAAACCAGTTTGGAGAACGCGAGATTTTCATCGACAATTCTAAAAGCACTATTAGGCAGTGGACATGCATGCTTACGACCCCACTGGAAATTGTCCGCAGACAACATTGGCCATATCACTTGATCAGACACCATCTCCAAAGCAGACACACGTCCCTGTTCAAACAAGAAACACAACCTTAAAGGAACAGCTGCTGCACCTAATTGCTACTTTTCCTATTCAAAGATAATCCGAGGGCAACTTCTGGTACAAGGAACAATGCAACATGTCATGCTTGTGTCTTGGTACTTTGGCCCTAAGGGCGAAGGGATCGCCCCACCTCACAATGCATTTCCTGATAGAAAAAATCTGGGAGGAGACCCACACGGAGAGGAGACAGCGAGACCATACCACACCAATTTCAATAATGGAAGACCTATACTTGTGTAGGTTTTGGCCAATAACCCCAGTCATATCTTTCTCTCTTCTCCACTTTAATAATCACACCGGGCAAACCCTTAAGATGGCATGACTGGTGCATGCTATGGTTGATGTGAATCAAGCCCACATCCAGCACATCACGCATGGATGACTTCTGTAGTTCCTAAAGATTGGTCCTTTTCCACGTTGCTTCGGCAGGCTTCCACCGATAAGCTCACGTACACTTAAGCCATTCTCGATCTCTTCTTGTTTTTCGATTATCAACGTAAAGAAAACTTATGCTTTTCAAGAGCATGAATTAACGATCAGATGTATCCCATCGGGAAACCCTTTTAGATTACTGTCCCAACATCATATTATGTCTTTCTACCTCCTTTTTGTTTGGTTTTGCATGATGAGAAAAACATGTGTTCCAATCACCGAAAGTTGGACAAACTTTGTCCAACGTTGTTAATGAAAGACTCAAACCTAAGTTAATGATTGAATCTAGAACATATAATGATATGGCCTATTGGTCGGGAAATTACCAAAAAAGTCCTTAGCCTATTCCATTTGTGCTAATTCAGTCTTAAACATTTCAATTTGATCAATTTAGTTTTAAAATTCTTGACGATTTGCCGATTTCGTTCTAAACATTTCAATTGTGCCAATTTAGTCCTAAAGCTTTTGACGATTTGCAGATTTTGTCCTAAACCTTTCAACTATACTAATTTAATCCTAAATCTTTTTACAATTTTACGATTTTGTCATTCCAGCTAATTTGGGTAAAAAATCACTGACATGGCGATCTATTCAGCGTAGGCCATATTACGTGGTATGACCGATGTTGACATGGATAATTTTTTTCAAAATTCTATTTGAATTTTTTCTTCCTTTTTATTTTTTTCCTTTTTCCCTCCACTAGCCACCAGCTAGGGCCTCGACGTCCTCACCGGCCTTAGGCAACAGCCGCCCTCAACTGGTGAGAGTTTCCCTTCATCAGATTGAGTGAGGACAACCCACGCTCAAGGCTGGCGAGGGCGACCATCACCCGAGGCTTGGCGATGGCCCGTGGAGCGACAAAGGAGAAAAATAAAAAAAAATGAAAAAAATAAAAAAAAAATTTGCAAAAATTATCGACGTTAGTGCCAACTGTGTTACATAGAACGATTGACGCTGACTAGACCGCCACGTTAACGTTTTTCTACCAAAATTAGCTTGAATGATTAAATTAGCAAATCATTAAAAGGTTTGGAACTAAATTGGCAAATCATCAAAACGTTTAGGACTAAATTGGTCAAATTGAAACTTTTATGATTGAATTAGTACAAATGCAACATGTTTAGAAATTTTTTGGTAATGTTTCCTCTGTTGGTCAGTCAAATTAGTATCATGTCCAACCCTAATCTTTGTGCTTATATAATTGGAGACCTTAAAAACAGAAGCAAACTCAAGAAAAGTGCACCATAAAAAATATGTAGTACATTTTCATATTTGGCCAAATGACATATGTTAAGAAAGTAAGTAATCAAACACAATAATAATCTGACACGCTTCGGGGAAAAATATCAAAAAAGCCATAAACCTATTGTGCAAATGTCAATTCAATCACAAACCTTTTAATTTGGCCAATTTAGTTTTAAATATTTTGACGATTTATCAATGTAGTCATTCTGGTCAATTTTGACTAGAAATCACTAACATGGACGTTGCCCATCTTATGTGGCACAACCAATGCTAATGTGGATAATTTTTACAATTTTTAATAATTTTTCTGAATTTATTTTTTTCTCTCTTTCTCTCTTTTTTCACCAGTTCTTTTCTTTCCTTTTTCTTTTTTTTTATATTTCTGTCTGCTGGTCCGTGGCCCCAACGGTAGCCGGTAGAGGTCACCAGTCATAGGTGAGGGTCGCCAGCCCCAAGCGAGGGCACCGCGGCCCTCGCTTGATCTGGGTGAGGCCATCTCACTTAGCCCAAATTTGGTGAGGGCATCGCGACCCTCACCAAATCTAGGTGAGCTGCCACAAGCCCTCATTGAGCCCCTACTGTCACCAGCGTGCCGGTCCTCACTGGCCACAAGAAAAAAAAAGGAAAAAATATTCGGTAAAATTATTTAAAAGATTGTAAAGTTGTTCACGTCATCACTGATTGTGTCACATAGGACAGCCGACGTCCATATTAAAGATTTTGGCAGTAAAGATTACATTGGCAAATCGTCAAAAGGTTTAGGATTAAATTGGTTAATTTGAAAGATTTATGACTGAATTAGCATTTATACAATAAGTTTATGACTTTTTTTTACTCTTGACTGAAATCATGATAGTCTGCGATCATTCAAGTAGATCAACTCTGTAATCTTTGTGGTTTCTCTAACAATCGTATTGGACTGCACTTTTTCACTATTTGCCCTTGTTAATAACACCCGCATACATTTAGTTCCCCAACCGTGTGACCACACAATAGTTTTCTCTCACCTAGAACCTTCAAGCTTTTCTCATAGGTGCCCAAATGCATATGCCACAATTCAAACCTCAACCAAATGTATCTGACATGTCAACGGCGAATTATGTCATCGTATGCCCTTATAACTCATATAAGTCACTATGCTTATTCCTTTGTTTATCATTATGACGCCTCAAATAACCTTTCAAGCTTCACCTTATGAAGTAATCGACACCTAGCTAAATTAAGGGCAGTAAAGGAAATTAGGTTCTTCTTCAACTATGGAATGTGCATCACACTAGTTATGTCCTCTCGATACCATCATGCATTTTTATTCTGACATAGCTAATACTAACAACATTGCACTCAAGATTGTGCCCTTACTGCATTGCATTTATAAGTAATAAAATAATTCTCATTTGGTGTAGCATGTAAAGAACAATCCGTACTTAATAACCATTTGTCTAATGACAAATCATCGATGGCAAACAAGACATAATGAACACTATCCAATTACTAATAGCTACAACTGAAATATTATTTGTAGATTCAACTCTAATCCTCTCACCCTTTTTCATTTCTCCACGTCAAGCAATCTCGTTTGATATGTCTCATCTTGCCGCAATGCCAAGAGACAACGCCACTCATCCTAGTTCTCCAAAATACTTACATCGTCTGGCTACGACTTTAGTAGCACGCATCATGGCAGGCTCCACTAGCATTATGTTGCGAAAAAGAGACACGTGAGGCATGGTTTTTCGGCCCCCCTATAATTTTCTAAAAGCTATATTATGGCGAGAATATTATTCAAAGGCTAGCCATATACAAGATAATGTGAAATAAAACAGAATAAACATACATATAGACACACGCTACCCCACTTATTGCAGCAAAACACTTGATTTCACATACCTTTGTTAAGTTTAAATCATTTGAATCACTAAAGAAAGGCTGTATATGCTGACCCTTCCTTGCTTGGAAGAATTGTCAATGTCTGCTTTATTCTAAACTTGCAAGAACGAAACTCTGCGGATCATGTCAAGGTAAAAGCTGGTGCCCACAGGCACAAACATTACCGACTCATATGCTTGTGGGTCATGCCGTCTTGTTCAGTTTGGCCTTGCTTTTCTCGAAATCACCAGCTTTCATTTCATGCTGATGATCAAGTAAATTTGGCAAACAAAGTGTCTCTAAATCCTTGCATCTGGACTAGACTACCCCATCATGGGCACTATAACTAGAAGGCCAAACGACAACGCGTTTTAGATTGGAGAATCATTCGAAGATTGCTCTTTTGCTTGTATTAAACTCTTGCTTAAAGGTTGAAGTGATTGCAGAGCCAAATTGATAAGGATTTTTGCAGAAGGAGAAGGTAATATTTGACAAGTGATGAGCGATCAGCACACCCTCGCCGGTCTGGGTCATGGTCGGATGACTTTTAACCTAAATAAAAGCGAGGTCTAGTACAACTTATCACATCATCAGCTCAATCAACTATTTGAAAGCTCTAGAGTAAATCATTTCATATTGGTCTTAATCAGTTGTTTATACTCTTTCCGAACACATGTTGTTTTGCCACTACTTTATGTCATTGAATTGGAATTTTTATGCCCTCAATCAAAATCATAGCTTCTCTTTTAAGCAGCTGTTAATATGAATTCCAATAATCTATGCAGGGTCCAACTTATGCAACACACATGAAATCTTTGGCCCCTCTTAATATCTTTGCCTTGCATTGTTCTGATGTGTCTAAATCTATAGACGGACGAGAGTACACGTCCCTAAAATAAAAACAACTTTCGCTCAACGATCACGGAGTAAACTTGTTAAGTTATGTGAGTTGGTCTATAATTGTCACAATTATTGCAGTTGTTGCATTCTTTGCATGCCATCTCCAGTCTCAAACTTCTCAAGATGGCTTAGGTTTTTTTTCAAATTGAAAACCCCACAAAACCCCACAATGAACTTTCTTGCATCACCCCGATCAAAAAAAAAACTTCCTTGCATCACAGGAATTCATGGATGACAATGCACCTGGACCAGAAGTATGATGCCGACACTAATGTGCTTCTTTCAAATTAGTCATAGTCATACCAAAGGGGCCCCTTCTTATTGGCACTGTACCTGTTTTTTGCTGGGACATATATGCCAAAAGATGCACAATTTCTTTGGGGGACCAAAAATGAATGCACAAAATTTACTTCGGAAAGAAAATATTCATAAGGATCTTATAGATCACTATTATTCTTCTGATCATACTAGATCAGCAATAGGAAGAAGAAATGTGCCTCAATAAGGATAATTTGTAGCTGAATAACACACAATCAGCATCATGGATAACCAGGCTTTTTCATTGTTAAGTAGGGGCCAAACCCAGCAAACGAGTAGGCGACTTAGCAAGGACAGTGAAGAGAAAACAGCTGGAGAAAAAGAAAGAGAAGCCGCAATGAATTCAATAATTAGGGGAAGTTCGGGATGATGTAGACTGAAAAGGCATAAAGCAGAGAAGGATGATGTTGATGATCCAATTGTAGTGATCAGAGAGGCACATGGTGAAGCCACATCGCCACACCTGCACCTTCTCTTTTTGACAATTTCTTTTTTGTCCCCTGCAATTTTCGATATAAAAAGATCGATAAATTATTGGCCCCAATTTAAGACAGTCATATTTGACATTGAAATAAAAATCTATCACGTCATATTTAATAACGAGATAAGTGTATTAAAATCATAAAACTTATCACAAAAGTGTAATTGAACGCTAAAACTTTCAAAAATGAGAAAAATACCAAAAAAAGTCATAAACCTAATGCATTGTTACTAATTTAGTCATAAACCTTTCAATTGAACTAATTTAATCTTAAACCTTTTCGTATTGGTACTAATTCAATCCAACCAGTCAATTTAGGTTGAAAATTGCTAACGTGGGCGCCGGCGGTCCTACGTGGCACCACCAGCGTTGATGTGGACAAAATTTGTAATTTTTTAATATTTTTTTTGATTTTTTAATATTTTTCTCTTTTTTTTCTTTTCCCAGAACTGGTTGGCCGGCAAGGTCGCCGGCGGACCATCGTCGGCCACAGGCTGGTCTGGACGAGGGCCGCTACGCCCTCGCCTAGATCCAGGCAAGGGCCTTCGCACCCTCGCCTGGTCACCGACCAATCAATTCTGCGAAAGGAAAAAAAATGAAAAAAAAACTTATCAAATTGGTCTAATCAAGTTTTTCTGTTAATTGTACATGTTAAAAATTTTAGGACTCGATTATATTTTCGTAACAAATTTTAAAACTTGATTGAACTTTTTAAAAGTTTTGGTGCCACTTATCTCTTTAATAAATCATTGTTTCCCTAAGTCAGTTTAGTAAATAGATTTTTATATATCTAACATTATTCGCACGATTTTTTAGTTTTTCTTTTATCAAGCTTCCCCACATGTGGTCCGCGTCCTCTTATCTCTTTATCACGTACAAACCCCTCCGCCTTCCTTTTCATCACTTTAAACTTGGTCACATCATGCTTTTGAGTCCCCATTGTTTTTCCTCTCCTCTCTCTCTCTCTCTTTCAACCAACTTGAAAGAGTATTGAGCATCGAGTCCTCTCTCTTCCCCACTACAAAAAAGATTCCCAAAGGGCAATACGAAGCCAAATGACCAGCCGACTCCCTCAACTTCTTTTACCCTTTCTCTATATTCATCTTCTGTGCTCCTTTGCATAATCAATCAGTCGCACCCTTTGGCTTCAAAGATCACATTCTTCTGCTCTGTGTTGCCTCGATACACCACATTAAATTGATCTCCGACACCATGCCGCCAGTTCACTCTAGTCCATACCTCCAAATGGACAACCCCCCCTCCATACTGTCCCTGCTCCGGCACGCGACACGCACAGGCCCCGGCGAGAAGCGGCCCAAGTCGTCGTCCTCCTCATCGACCGGCGGCGTCTTCCGCCTCTTCAAGCTCCTCCCCATGCTGACCACGGGGTGCAAGATGGTCGCGCTCCTCGGGCGGCCCCGGAAGCCGCTCCTCAAGGACGGCGCAACGACGGTGACGATCTTCGGGTACCGGAAGGGCCGGATAGTCCTGGCGATCCAGGAGGACCCTCACTGCATGCCCATCTTTGTCTTGGAGCTTCCCATGCTGACCAGCGCCTTCCACAAGGAGATGGCGAGCGAGATCGTGAGGATCGCGCTGGAGAGCGAGACGAGGACGCATAAGAAGAAGGTGATGGAGGAGTTCGTGTGGGCCGTGTACTGCAACGGGAGGAAGACGGGCTACTCCATCCGGAGGAAGCAGATGAGCGACGACGATGTGCACGTGATGCGGCTACTGAGAGGGGTGTCGATGGGCGCCGGCGTGCTCCCGTCGCCGCCATGCGAGAAGGAGGGGCTGGAGGGAGAGCTGACATACCTGCGGGCGAGGTTCGAGAGGGTGGTCGGGTCGAAGGACTCGGAGGCCTTGTACATGATCAACCCGGACGGGGCACAAGGGCCGGAGCTCAGTATTTTCTTAGTCAGGGTTCGCTAGGCCAGTAATATCGTGCGTGGACAATGCTTGTTACTCTTGTAACATACTAGCTGATGACTGATCGCTCTCATCTTCTTCTTCTTCGTCCTTTTTCTTGGGGTGAACAATCTTGTAACGTATGGGTTATTCACTTGAAAGAAGGAATTTTGGATGAGTTGTGACGACTTTCAATCCAGATACAAGGAAAAATAACATAAATGATCCTTGAACTTTCGGCAAATATGCAATGTAGTCCTTAAATTTTTAATTTGTTCAATGTGATCCCTGAACTTTAGCAATATATAATTTCGTCCATGAACTTTAAATTTGTCCAATGTAGCCCTTTGAACTTTTTGTACATGTTCAATTTAGTCCTAAATTATATATAAATATTATTAGATTGAACATAAACCAAAAGTTTAGGACCAAATTAAACAAAATTTCAAGGATGACATTACATATTATATCAAAGTTCATAAACCATTTGTATCATTATCTCCTTATACAACTTAGAGAATGCACGAGGGCAAGTGATTTAGCCATGTATACTGCTCCAGGAGAGGTCCGGACACCAGGCCCAGCTCAATGTCCTGGGCTAAACAGTTTAATGTTACGACGTTGTCTCTAAGATGGCCACGAAATGGCAATTTCGCCTCTGACGAAACAAGATTTGAAGCCGATGTTGCATTGTCTGTTTTAGGTGATGGAATTGCTACTAGTCTCTGTTTGGTTCATCACTATAATAGCAAACCGACGGAGATATACTGTTAAAAACGTCCTCGCTCTTTGATATATTAACTATTTAGTAACTATGTTAGTCATTATGCCCGTGACTATTGCATAATTATATAAAACATAACTAGCTATGTTATAGTAGAGTTCATATTCTATAGTGATCATATATTGATTACAATATCAAGTATTTATTTACAATATAATTCCACTATTACAAATAAGTTATCTTTCACCGACTAGGCGAAAGTGGCATTCGGATATCTTTACTTTAATTACCCCTAATGCTTAGCTGTGCTAATTTAATTTATATATTATACAATATCGTAGATGGATTTCTGATACATAACATTCATTTATGTCGATTTTGTAGTACGCACAACAATGTAATATTGTAAATAATATAATGTAAAACTATATTTGTGGTACATAATGGTACTCATATAATAAAATCATAGCAATTATTAACTTATAATTTTACCAATCGTATCACGATGTTTTATTGATATAATATTACTCTTGTAGATAGCTTTAAGGTTCATCAAACTTGAATTATCCAACAATGGGTAAAGTAAAAGAAACAAAAGAAAAAAGGATGCTTTTGGGGCTGACATTACAGCATGTAACATCTATTATATAGAGGGAATTGATTTTGATCTTTGATGGGGGAGAGAAGCATCCGAAAAATTGTTGTCCATGTAAACAAGTTAGGATCCAAATCTCAAAGGGTCCATCGCATACATTGATCTACATGCATAATCTATTTGACCGCATGCAACTCATCAGCTGGGGGAGTATATCCGCGGATCATTTGGACTTAGCGTGCATCGACATGGGTGTCTTTCACGACGAGAAAGCCCTTATTAGGTAGGTAAACTCGAAGCTCATGAAATATGCTACTGATGTCACGGACCGATAAAACACGAGCTGGAGTCCGAGTAAGTGGATCAGTTGTGGAATTGCTTGCATCTTGTGGGGTGAACAATCGAACCGGTATTATGCACCTAATTCTCAGAGTATTCCATTTTTCCAAGTGTCTAGTTAGGCAATAGCGTAAGGTTCTTTGCGAACCATAATGAGTAAAAAAGCCACTCCCTCCACGCAAATGCCATGCATGCATTATGAGCTTGGACCTAAATTCTAGGTTATGCTCGATCATGCAACACGCCTAGCCCATGTTTCTTCGCGACCATCAGTTTAAGTCGTCAGTAACCTGGGATTTAGTAACTTCGTAATCAATTTCCTGTAAGAGTTATTATTGTTCAGACTAATCGTTCTATGATGGTGATTACGGCCGCGTCGGCGGTGCTACAGTGTCGGGTTCACTCAAAATGAACGGTAGCTATAAATCAAACTAGACATTTCGATTACGGATACGAAACTCTGGACGCCTAGAGAAGGTCGCCAACGCCGGTCGACCACTCCCGCCTTTCTCATTATGTTAAAAAAAAGTTTCTATAGCGACAACAAACACGGAATGATCGAGCACGACAGAGACTTTTTTGGCCATGGAACGTGACATTGTTCAAACAAAATAAAGAATGAAACGAGATAAAGAAAGCCCGCGGGCAAGTAACCAGAACAAATGTAGGTGAAAGAACTAATCATTCTAGGTTCTTCATTAACTTGCTCTAGTTGACACTTGACAGTTAAAGAATTTTGAAGTCAACACATGTCGATAACTTTAAACTATCTTGGACTTATTACATTAGCAAAGAATTTGTTTTAGCAAACTATCGGAACAGCACAAAAAAAATTACTAGAATTTCAAATGAAGCACAGTATAAGTGCTTTTAAACAATTTAAATGAAAACATCAAAAGTATTTCTTGTGCCTGGTGAAGAGAACGCTAGATAATTGATTTAAAAATTTATCTTAGGTGCATGTCGAACATCACAAAAGATAACAAAGGTTAGATGTTTATGACATTTTACAATGTCTTGAGAGTTGATGTCGTGACTCTTATAAAACGTTGTAAGAAATTTGAAAACTTAAATATTAAAAATTTCACAGCGTTTGGGATCTTCACAAAGTTTTGCTCCAATTTACAGCGAAGTGTCATAAGCCTTGGTAAAATGCGTAAACCTTCATGGTTCGGTCTATAGTGGAAGAAACCTGAGTGGAAGTGGGGGAAAATTACCAAAACAGTCATAAACCTATTGTAATTATACCAATTCAATTATAAACTTTTTTTTGTCAATTCAGTCCTAAATCATTTTGCATTTGTGCCAGTTTAGTCCATCAGGCCAATTTTGGCCAGCCGATGCTGACATGGCATTTTTTTAATTTTTTTTTCGAATTTTTTTTTATTATTTTTCTTTTTCTTCTTCCCCTGGCCGATTCGGTGACCAGCCAGGGGCTAGGGCTGGCGACACTAGTCACCGGCCACTGGTGAGGCTTGCCCTCGCCTAGCAAGGGTGAGGTCGGCCAAGCGGCCTCGCCATGGCCACTGCTTGCCTCACCGCCGCCCAAATCTATGGCAATAGCGAGGTCAAGCAACCATGACGAGGCCGCTTGACCTCGCCTAGATATGGGGGAGGCCGAGCGACCTCGCCATGGTCATTGCTCACCTCACCGTCTCCCAGATCTGTGGCGACGGCGAGGTCGAGCAGCCATGGCGAGACCGCTCGGCGTCCCCCAAACCTAGGGGAGGCCAAGCGGCCTCGCCATGGCCGTTGCTCGACCTCTCTGTCACGGGTGAGGTCGGCCATGGCAAGGCCGCTCGGCCTTGCCACAGATCTGGGCGAGGCCATGAGACCTCGCCATAGCCATTGCTAGCTCGCGACGGCGAGGTCGAGGTTCGTCCTCACCAGTGCCGGTGAGGGTGAGCCTCACCAGTGGCCGGCAACCAGTGTCACACGGCCCTAGCCCTTGGCCGGTCGCTGGATCGGCTAGGGGAAAAAAAAAGAAGAAAATAAATTAAAAGAAAATCCGAAAACAATATGTTAAAAAAATGCCACGTTAGTGTCGGTCGGAGGGCCGACGCCGGCCGGCATCCACGTCAACACCAGCCGGCCAAAATTGGGCGAATGGACTGAATTGGCACAAATACAAAAGGTTTGGGACTGAATTGGCACAATTGTAATAGGTTTAGGACTATTTTGGTAATTTTCCCGAAGGTGGGTGATATGGTGTAGCAATGCAGTTCCGATGGCAACCTTCACGGTTTGGTTTGGAAAATTATTTGCAATTTCCGTGCAGCCTTTGTGGTTCGGTCTAGCAAAAGAAAAATGAGTGAAGATGGGTGGTGTAGTGTAGCAACGCGGTTCCGATAGCATCCTTCATGGCTTGGTTTGGAGAAGTATTTACAATAAAGTAGAGATTCTAGTTGAGACATGTTAATATAGAAGGATAATTGAATTAAGGAGAAGTGGACCTAACACTGAATTCATATGTGAATGAAAGATTATTAAAATGCATTACCATAACTCATAGGTTTAAGCTTTTGAGTAAAAGTGAATGCAATTAAATATATTGATGAGCTTGGACTCGGGCTCTGTCTTGTCAATCTCTGCGATCAAAGGCATCACAATTTTGTTGCATGGTCCAGCAAGAAAAAGAACCCACATGAAGAAGATTCGAAGTGCTAGTGCTCGTACTCCAATTTGGGATGCTTGAAAGGAATAAACCCTCGTAAGAATGCCCAAGATTTATTATTTGAAAAACCAAAAATTCTTGAAAGTGTTTTGTGCTTATCTACGGCTTAGGTCGAACGAAACACCATCCGTTTAGCCATCAATGGTTAGAAGCTAACCTAATGGCAACCACTAATACAGGTAACTAAAGAGGATGAGATCCGACGATACAATCTTTTAACCAAATTTAACGGTTAATTAGCTCGAAGTACAACATATCATGAGTACCTTAGCCTCATCCTCAAGCCATCCCGTTCACACCTCTCAATCTTCAGGTCGCCCCGACCCGAAATTAGTTGATGCTCGTTCCGGCTGACGTGTTCGAGACGTGTTCGAAACGGTTTAACCACATAGGTATGACTCTTTTTCCCCCAAAATTTTGTATCGTTCGGGGATTTACGAGAAAGGGAACAAAGGAGAGGGGGGGCCGTGGTGCGGAAAGACTGGCCACAAGACAACAAGAGGACCCAACAACCCCCATAACCAATTGTTGACCACTGCGCACGCACAAAGGACAACGGCTCACGCGGTTTTGGGGGTTGGCCGTAGGTCCCGCGGGGCCTGGTCCGACCGGCAAGTGGGTTGAGAGGGGACAGTTCCCGGCCCCAGCTGAACCGAACGGCTCATGCAGACGGATTGTCTCCGTCCGCCCTCCTGGTTCCAATCAAAAGTCAAAAGTCAAAGGGCAAAAGGTGCCTATTGACTAAACCACAGGTGAAACTGCCTAGCGTTAGAGCCTATAATATATGTTTACTGGGAAATCGAGGATGACATTATTAGCATGGCAAGACGAGTTGGGCTATGATATGCTCTCCACTTGTCACTTCGCGGATTCGAAATTTCTGAATATTATCAGATACTCCCTCTCGAAAGAATAGAGCAGGTTTTTCGTTTATAAGATGCTAAATCTCGAAAGCGCATTCGTCGAGCCTTATAGAGATTCTTAGTTGTAATTTCGGGATATTGTTATCCACGCAAAGATTTCCGGGGCTGCTATCCAATGAACTGACAATAATGACGTTAGGCCGTGCATGCTTAGTATTAAATCGTGGTAACATAAATCCAATGAACCATCGTTAGTCGGTGGCGTCGGATTTGGTGCGGAGCGCAAAAAAGTGACAGCTGGAGGACGTCAACTACCCAACCGCTCGTGCAGCTCAAAGGGCTTTAACTTCACGATCACGAGTCCATCGCAAAAACCCAAAGCTCATTAAATGGTGGCCACGTGGCCGGCTGAGATGTCATCATGACCGTCCTTCCCCTGTTCAGATTGGGCGGAGGGGAGGGGAGGGGAGGGGAGAGGGAGGAGCGACTTGGCTTTTCTAGTTGGGATTATTTGGTGTGTAATTACTCTCTATTTCTATGGTTCGATAGATGACGATGATGATAGCTGGATTTTTGTTTGATTAAGAACTTTGATTGGCTAGTTGTGGATAGTCCCCTAGTTTTCTCTATCTCTCCCTACTTTTCTCTATCTCTCGAGATTTGATGTGTAACCCGGTCAGTACAAATTATCCGATCTTGACCGACATGGCGCTCATGTGGCTGTCCACGTCGGCATTTTCATTTTATTTTCGCGGGAGGATCGATTTGGATAGAACAAAAACGTGTAATTTAGGGATCGCGTCAGTAAAGAGAAATACATGCACGAAATTGAACAGATTAAATAAAAAGATACGGGGATAAGCGAGTTTTGTTATCCCTTGCCAAAACGCGATTATAGATCTATTTTCATGTTTATCCTTGCTCAAAGTCTAGTTTTGATTCGCCACATGCTTGTGTCATCACATCGATAGAGAGAAATGCTTTGTTTGATTTTCTATAAGAAACGGCATCTTGATGATTTTGATCTCACATAACACCGATGGACATACAAATCTGAAATGTCAAAATGAAGAGAATGAAAGGTAGTAAGACAAAATAATTGTTGAGGTATTATCCCACGTTGTTCTAAATGCTCTTTAAATTCACTTGGTCTCTCTCCATCTAATAGCTCGAGCTTTTGGATTGGACTTTCTAACACAATATCAGAACTAGTGTTATCTCTTTCACGCTTATTTGTCCACGCAAAATGCTATATTAAACATGTATCCGTCATATTTCTAAAGTTTTTAAAGCGTGTACGGTATGATGATCGAGTATATTTTATCAGGAATTACGGGAGAAGGCGATTAATGGTTAGAATTTCTCTGGACACCAAATCAGTGGAAGAAGATGCATAGAAACCTCCGGCAATTAAAAAATAATCAAGTATACCTTTACATTTTAATTTTTTTAACCACGAAAAGAATGGATTTTTTTTTCTTTGTGTGTGTGTGTGTGTGTGTTGGTAATGTTGGGAAAACAAACTGAAATCTGGCATCGAGACACGCGAGATTCCTCCAGGCTGGTGTGTGGGGCCCAACCTACGTGGAAGTCGCCGAAGTCTCTCCAAACTCAGATTTTATTACTATAATTTAGAGGGCGCCCACCTCTCTCTCTCTCTCTCTCTCTCTCTCTCTCTCTTCTCCCTTCCGCAGTCCGATCGGTGGCCGTTGATTCTGGTCAGAGCGAGCGTGAGGAAAAAGATCAAGCGGATTTGGACTTCACCAGCCAGCTGTGCGACCGGGCGCAAAACCGAGGGTCAGGAAAGGGAAAGCGGGCGGAGAATTCAAAACGAGGCGGAAGTCCCCCCCGGGGGGCCGCGCCCCCGACCCCTCCTCCTCCTGCCACCGCCGTCGCCAAGAGGCTGAAGAGGAGAACGTTTTCCGCCTGTGCTGAGCAGCTTGCTGCAGCCGCCCCTCCCCCCTCACCTCGCTCGCTCTCCTCCCCTGCCATGTTTTAAACGCTCCAGCGACCAACGTTGGTGCCGCTGTACCGTGTCCCCGTACGAGAATGATTTCATTGCATTGGACCCCCACCCACCTCTCTCTCTCTCTCTCTCTCTCTCTCTCTCTCTCTCGATCTCTCGAGACAGATATTTTTGGCTTTAATCGGAACAACACGTAAGTCCCCCTCCTACGGAAATTATTGTGTACCTTGTGGAGACGGTCCATTTTCATAGCACCGCATAGCCACGAGGGGAGTTGTCGTCTTAAATTTTGTATCGCAGCACTTTTTTACAGGAGCCGCGACAAAATTGAGGTGGTCTCGACGGACGGAGATCCGTTGCTCGCGATGATTACAAAAGTACCCCCTATGCTTGTCGTGTCGGACGGTTGCAGTAAATCTTCCAAAATCTTGGGATTTTCCTTAGGACTGGCTTAGAACCGTGGCTCGGTTGGAAACGAGGGATCTTTTGGTGGGCAAATGTCGTGGTGTGGATTTTGCCCCCCAGTTTTTTTTTTCCTCACTTAGCTAGGGAACTCTATGGCTTTGCGAGGCAAGTAACTGTCGGCATATAAACGCCACCTCACATACATTGTATCGTAACTCCTACCTTAAACATTGCAATAGACAAAATTTTTAAAGTTCGTGCTGAGATTTTGTCGTATTCCTTTACATAACGCGATCCGTAACGAAGTTCATGTCCCAAAAACCCAGCAAAATATCACCTCGTCCTTTCGTTCCAAATTCGAAGTAGGACCGATATCATTGCTCGGTCTCCGCAGATTGGAAACCAGAATCCTAAAACGATATTGCAATCTGGTTTAACATTAATTGTAATTTGAAGTCCCCCATCCATCCATCTCATCATCTTTTCCCCCTTAACCCGATAACCCTACCGAACTCCGCAAAAAGCCACTTTCCTGGAAGTAACCTCTCTCTCTCTCTCTTCCAGTTATAAAAGCCTCTCCTTTACATGTTCCAAGTTCATGAACCTCTCTCTCTCTCTCTCTCTCTCTCTCTCTCTCTCTCTAGCTCTACGGTGCCTGTGTGTGTACATATAAGCACCATCTCGCCGCTCCAACTTGCGAAGAACACACCGCCCAACACTCTTCTTCTTCTTCTTCTTCCTCCTCCTCTTGGGTGCACGAATGGAAGGTTTCAATGCGGGGTCGTCCTCCACCTGCTCCTCCTCCGACTCGGACTCTTCCCTGTCCAACAACGCCGCCGCCGCCGCCAGGCCGGACCGGATCAAGGGCCCGTGGAGCGCCGAGGAGGACCAGGTCCTGACCCGCCTCGTGGGCCGGTACGGCCCCCGGAACTGGTCCCTCATCAGCCGCCACATCCAGGGCCGCTCCGGCAAGTCCTGCCGCCTCCGCTGGTGCAACCAGCTCAGCCCCGCCGTCGAGCACCGCCCCTTCTCCCCCGCCGAGGACGAGGCCATCCTCGCCGCCCACGCCCGCTACGGGAACCGATGGGCCACCATCGCCCGCATGCTCCCCGGGAGGACCGACAACGCGGTCAAGAACCACTGGAACTCCACCCTCAAGCGGCGGCTCCGGGAACGGCAGCCGGAGCGCCACTCGGGCGGCGGCGGCGGCGCTGGCGGCGGCAGCTCCGGCCCCGCCGGCTGTTGCTGCGCGGGCAACGGCGACGACGAGGACCCTTTGACGGCGTTGACCCTGGGGCCGCCGGGAGGAGCCGGGGACGCGGCGGCTGCGGCGGTGGCGGAGGAGGGGCGGAGGAGGGAGGGGCTGCCGTTGCCGGAGGGCCAGTTCTGGGACGCCATGAGGAACGTGATTGCGAAGGAGGTGAAGGAGTACATGAGCTCAGCCATGGCCGAGAGCGGCGAGACGGGTGCGGCGTTCGATTGAAGCGGGGGGGTTTTCCTTTCCGTTCATCTAACCGAGAAATGAGAATTAAAAAGTGTAAATACAATTCCGATCAATATGTGGTACGAAGGTGTACGACGTTTCCAAAATTTTTATTTACCGAAGCTGTAGTTTAACTTAATTAATACTGCTTTTTCTTGGACGCGGTGCGCAATTGAATTTCTATCCATCGGGCAACATTATGAGCTGACAATAGATTGCATGAATCCGTTTGCACGGGGCAATTATAAAAAAAATTCGACATTATTTTCTTTGTTTGTCGCTATGCAAATGCTACTGTATAAGTAAATCTTCGAGAAAGAAAGAATGTGGTTGATTATTGTACCATAAAGACGGTTGGGTAAGTTTATCTGAGTGCATTCTCTTAATGGAAATTGGGTATTTCTTTCCTTTGTTTTCCCCGCCTTGTCTTTTTTCTTTGAAATTTGAAAAAAGAAATAATGACACAGATGATCCATGAATTTTGATTCAATGTGTGATATGATCCCTGAACTTTAAATTTATTCAATGTGGTCTATGAACTTTAACATAATGTGCAATATGGTCTATGTACTTTTAATTTGTTAAATGTGATCCCTATACTTTTGGTATATCTTCAATTTAATCCATAAACTGTACCAAACATTCAAGAATCATGTTGAACAATTTAAAAATTCAAGGACGACATTGCATATTGGACTAAAATTCAAGGACTATATTGAACAAATTTAAAGTTCAGAAATCACATTACACATTAGGTCAAAGTTCGGAAACCATTTGTGTCATTTACCATAAAAAAAAATAAGTCCGTAAGTATTAAATGGAACATACAAAAATGAAACAAGTAGCACCTTGGACTTATTTATATTAGAACCAACACGCACCATGTGGATTTTGTAAATGAATTTTAGCCTTATTAAGATATATTTTTATGAGAAAATTAATTAAAATGGAGAACAAAAAGAATTGTTTTCCTTTTAAGGATGGTAGCTAATGAAAGGGTAGATCTAGAAAAGTAAAAAGCGAGACAAACCTCCATTTTTCACTTAAATACATTGAAGATATGTCGGTGGATTAGAAACATATTGTCCTTTTATTTTCCTTCAAGTGAGAATTTGAGCTACAGCGACATACAAAACTCTCTCTCTCCACATACATGTTAGTATTAAGGAAGATTACTTTGCATGCTCTCGATTTACCCCAGCCAACTTCCGTGAACCGTTGGATAATGTGAGTTTCGTGTGAAGCCCATTTAAAATTGAATTTGCAGAAATGAAGATATCACAATAAAAAAGAAGAAGAAATCCCAGCTGGGGGCAAAAGTATCAAAAAAATCCTAAACCTTTTGTATTTATGTCAATTGAGTCATAAACCTTTTTTTGATATCAATTAAGTCCTAAATCTTTTGTTTTTGTACCAATTGAGTCCTTCCGGCTAATTTTGTCCAAATTTTGCTGACGTGAAAGTCGGTCTGTCATCGGCGCTGACGTGGAAGCCGGCTAGCCGGCGGCCAGTCGGCGACGCTGACGTTGACAACTTTTAATAATATTTTATTAAATTTTTACTTTTTTTATTCTTTTTCTTTTTCTTTTTTTTATCCACCCCCACCCTCTTTCTTCTAGCCGGTCACTAGTCCAGCAATTGGCCAAAGGCCAGACCTCGCCGGTCATTGGCAAGGTCGAGCCTCACCCTTGCCAGAGGCCGCGAGGTCAAAGGCCTTGACTTCGCGGCCTCTGGCAAGGGCAAGAGCTTCACCAACGGCTGGGCGAGGCCCAAGCGAGGTCGAGCCTCGCCCAACCATGGCAAGGGTGAGCCTTGCCAGTGGTCAGCAAGGCTAATTGGCCTCTGCCTTTTGGCCGGTTGCTAGACCGGCGACCGGCTGGAAGAGGGAGGGTGGGGAAGGGAAAAAAAAGAAAAAAAATAAAAATTCAAAAAAAAAGTAAAAATTCAAAAAATTATTAAAAGTTGTCCACGTCAGCGTCAACAATCGATCGCTAGCCGGCCGGCTTCCACGTTAGCAAAATCCAATCAAAATTAGCCGGAATGATTGAATTGACATTAAAAAAAAAGTTTAGGACTCAATTGACACAAATACAAAATATTTAGGACTTTTTTGACACTTTTTCGCCCAACTAGTAAAGCAACAAGACCACTAGCTACACTCAGAGTACTAAAAGTCTAAAATGGCAAGAATTGACATCTTATTTCATGTAGTGGATCGGTCATATAGTTAAGACACGCCTAATGAGAGTAAAAAAAAAAGATTTAGGACTCAATTGGCACCAATGCAAAATATTTATGACTTTTTTGATACTTTTCCTCTCAACTAGGAAAGCAACAAGACCACTGGCTAGACTCAGAGTACTAAAAGTCCAAAATGGCAAGAATTCATATCTTATTTCATGTAGTGGATTGGTCATATAGTTAAGACCCACCTAGTGAGAGTAGACAAATGTCGCATGTTGCATTGTGTGTGTAGGAATCAATCTATTTTTCGATGAGAAGGACGAATCCCAATTCAAATCCAACCGACTCCCTTTCCACGTTTTTGCTATATGAAGTGTATTTTGCCTATGATTAGAGCATGCGGCTTTGTTTGGTTTCTTAATTGGTCGCTACATCTTGGTTTCGATGTAGTTAATATTTCATTCTAATATGGATGTACCAAACGGTTACGGATAACTCACACTAGTGGCCTCTGTCATTCCTCATGATTAAGTGCGACTATGTTTTTTTTTTTGGTTGATCTAAGTAACATTGCATTCATTTCCACATAAATATGATGGAGAAACAACGTAGTCCAGCTACAAACCAAGACAAATCTCATAAAACTTCAAAACAAAACAAATTGCAGAGAAGAAGATGATAATCATAATAAGGTTAGGAGTCACACGCTTAAAAAGCATATTTGTGACTTCTCTAAATCAAAATCGGTGACCGATCACCAGATCCGTTTTCATTAATAAACACATATTGAGATATCCATATGTTACTACGCCTTTCCTTTTGGCGATGCACATATATGTTCGGGATCCTCGACACCATCGCTGTTCAAATTAACAAGGTTGAACGAGTACATATTTGACACCTGTGAGAGTGAAACCTTTATATGAAGGTCCTCCGATTTTCTTCGAACAGGACTTGTACACTGATAAAACTCGACAAAAGCAAAACCCTAAAATCATATGTGCAAAACATCCAAAATCTATATTAGATAGGGATAGAAATGTCTCTGAAATGGGAGAGAGAAACTTCTAGATTTAGATTAAATTAGAAGAGAAAAGTTCCTCAAAACGAGAGAAAAACGAGGAAAAGAAAACGGAGAACTATATCAGCCAAAGGAAAAAGAGAAAGAGAGGAGAGGAAAAGATCTAGCTGAAATCCTGCCCTTCATGGAGATTAAAGGAGAATGTCGTGTGAAGATGAGAGGGAGAGGAGAGACACCTATGGAGGAGAAGTGCGGCTAATGACTAAGCTGAAAAGACGGAAAATTGTCCGAAAAAATCTTAAATCTATTGTACAACGGACAATTCAGTCTTAATATTTTCAGTCACGCCAATTTAGTCTTAAACATTTAGATGATTTGTCAATATTGTTCTTTTGGCTAATTTTGACCGGATATCTCTGATTTAATACTTCAGTTAGGGTCAATTGTCATGCATTACACAGCCAGCGTTAATATGGACGATTTTGCAATTCTTTTGAATTTTCTAAATCGAGCATGGCCAGATCTGGTTAGGGCGACCCTTGCTTGTCTTGGCCCTCTCCGGCGGAGGAAAACAAGAAAGAAAGAAAAAAGAAAAAGCAAAGAAAAAAGAAAAAGGAAAAAATCATAAAATTTAAAAAAAATTGTAAAAACCATCTACGTTAGTACTGGTCATACAATGTAGGACGACTGGCAGTATTGGACCACTACGTCAGCAATTTCCGATCAAAATTGGCTAGAATGACTAAATTGGCAAATCGTCAAAAGATTAATGTTTAAATTGGTACAACTAAAAAGTTTGTGACTGAATTTACCATCAATAGGGTTAAGACTTTTTGAATAATTTTCCCCAATCTATTGCGGCCTCTGGGCAAGTGTGCCTGTGAATCTTTTACATATTCTTTTGAATTTTATGTATTGGGGGCATTAATTTGGAAAAAAATGATAGGATTATGCAAGAACAAACTTTTTCTTTTCTATTGGAGACATTCCTTTAATAAATTCCCTAGGAACTTTTGTAGTACATGTATGAAGGCGGCTGCCGTGCCGCGGATCTAAGGTCCCGACCTCGGGTCCAAGTTCTCCGGGCTTAGGTGAGTTCCAATCTAGCGTTGCTTGAGTCTTGTCTTCCTTCGAAGAGAGAGAGAGTGACGGGCGATGGCGGCGGGGCGATGGCGGCCCAAAGCGGGGGACGACATATTAAGGCATGGGGGAAGCTGGCCGTGATGGAGTTGGAGGCAAAGAGGCAAGGGAGAGAGACGGAGAAGCTAGAATTAATTCGAAATAGTTTTGGGAATAAATTATTTTAAATCATAGAAATAGTTTGATTAATTCGAAATAGCCGGACCAATTCAGTTATCTACTGTACAGGAACGTCATGTATCCTGTTAAAACGAAAATGTTGTTTTTAGCCATGTTTCTTTTTGCTCCGTGAACATTCAGAGACACGTTTATGACAAGTGAACCAAGAGAACAGGATTAATCTTCACGTTTAGCACGTTTACGAACATGTACTCTCACGAGGAAAAGCAAACAGGCTTCGCCAAGGTCCACTATAAAAAGGTAAACATAATCAACGAAACAAAGACGTCCATCCTGCGGGAAAATTGTCCAAAAAAATTTTAACTTATTGTATAAAGTATTATAGCGATCTCTTCCTTCGGTCAGTAAAGAATAATACCTCACTATGCGTATTGTGTTGTTTTGATATGCTCATTAACAGCAATGAACAATCTGATGAAATTTCAAAGTGATTGATTTCTTGTTCCAAAGAGGAACAAAAAAATTTAATTGCTAGATGAAAGAGCAAGACATTATGATATTATTGGCCTATTAAAACAACTACGGCGATGCCATGCAGCATATACTTAAACAACAGATATTACGTTTAGACAAGGAACAATTAATTGTAGAAAAAGAAATTAATCGCTTTAATTCCTTTCTCTGGTTCCCGATTATTGTCGTCCATTTTCTAGCTAGGGCAGAAAAGTAGACCTTATTGATTATCAGTCGTAACAAAGCACTCGAAACACGCCGAACCAAAGGTGATTGTCTACTCCTTCATTATCGTCGATCAACCTCACAGATGGTATATGGGCACGGCGAAGAACTTCATCATTCCGGTGCTGCAGTCGTCGCCGTCGGATGAAGCAAAGTAGTAGAGTCTCATCCCGCTCAGATTCACCTCAACGCCGTCGCCGCCGCCGTCCTCGGTGCTCGCGATGAGCTTTGCGTCCTTGAAGTCGCACTTTATGAAGCTCCACAGGTTCGGCAGCAAGTAAACATTGTGGGGGGCCTCGTACTTGAACACTGCATGCGTATACTTCCAGTCATAAGTGCAGCTTAAACAATGAATAGATAGTTCAAGTTTTCATCGGTAATGAGGAACTTAATTAAGTGCACTTTCTCAAGTTACTTACCGAGTGTGTCGTTGATGTAAAAGGGGCTATTCTTGAGAGACCAGTCAGTGTAGTTGAAACCGGGACGCCAGTTTTCGGACCCTCCGACGACGATGCTTCTGGCCTCAGCCGCCATCACGGCGGAGAGCAAGAGGACAAACGCCGGAAAGGCGTAACTGAATCCCATCTTCATCATCGAACAATCAACCCTATCGCTCGAATTATCACAAAAGATGGGAGAGCAAGATGAGGAATTTCTGTTGCACTCGAGTTTCATCAAATGAGGTTTATATAGAGGAATTCCATGGACAATTTCCAAAGGACAACTTTCGCAAAACCCTCTTTTCCTCGCTTGCATTCATTGAAGACGGATTCAAACTGGCATCAAAGCTGCGAATTCAATTCCAAGTTTTCGTGCTGCATGATTTTTTCAGTCTTCTCCGCCATCGCTTTCTCATTTCCTATTCACCTTCGTGGCCTCGCTTCTCGGCCTTCCGATCAAGAATAATGAAGAATGCTTTAAGGGGTGTGATGGTAAGTTGATTTAGTGGTTGACGAGGAAATGTTTTAGTAGTTTTTTGTGAGCTTAAGATGGTGAAGATATGATTATGGAGGGACTGAAGGCAAAGTGGGGTTTGGTGGACACGATTTGTGTCCCACGTGCCAACGGTCAAAGCAACGGTGCATGAGCGCCAAAATCGAACCATCGATCCGGCCCATTTTCTAAACTTGGCCTGACTGGATTTTGAGACTCTCTTCCAAACCATCTGTTTTACCAGTAGTATAACAAAACATGCAATTATGACAATTTCGTAAGTATACTTAGCTTGAGGTTAGAAGCCTTAGGGATGACCTGGAACAAGCATGGTGTCTGTCGTGATTTGAACCCATAATCATGACTGGGGAGGTGCAATCTGCTTTTAATTCTTAAACTTGGCTAAGCGCTCGTGTTTCTTTGTCCTTTCATGGCTAGCTATTTGGCTTTATTTGGTCAAGTTTTTACAAGGTGCTTACGAGAAATGCAAAGGATTTCAGCTTAAAGGGTTTAGGGGAAATGCAAAAACTGTTTGGTTAACTGTGCTTTGGGAAGCAAATTTGAGAAAAAGGTTGTTTGGTTACAAAACATTTGAAAACTCCTTTGGGTGACCAATTTAAACATTTTATTTTTTAATTTTTTTAAATTAGAAAAAACAATTACCACAATCTACACAATTTGAATATTAACGTATTAACAGATTTATAAATGTAAGAAAATCACATTCTTTTTCTGGTTAAAAAAATCAAATTCCACGAATATAGCAATGTATCAAAAAAATTCAACACATATGAGATTTTGTGAAATTACTACCAATCAAACTAAAAATTTAAGTTGTTAAATAAATACGTGATTTATTATTTAAATATTCAGATAGGGTAATACTCAAGTTTGAGGGCGAGTAGGTGAGTCAAACATGGGATGATTAGCACTTGATGGGACGAGGAGCGGAACCAATGTCATATGCGTAGTCCGTGAACACATTTTCATTTCTTAATCACTATGCCAATCGCATGACGTTTGTAGCATGCCATTCTTGGCCAAAGATTGCAAAAGGGATTCTACTTATTGCATGAAAAGCATTGTGACAAAAAAAAGGCTAGGCAGATTGAAATGCTTTTCAACCCGTTTTATTTTAACATTTTGCCAATCGAGTATATTCGGTTAATATTGGCCGAAATCGCTTACATGCATGCTATTCATCCTACGTGGAATGGTCGGCGTTGGCGTTGGCATTGACAACCTTTACAATTTCTAAAAATAATTAAAATTTAATTGTTTTTTCCTTTCTTTTGGCCAACGAGGACCAGCAAACCGTCGCCGGCCACTAGCGAGGGTTGCGGCCCTTGTTAGATCTTGTCAAGGGTCTCCTGGCTCGTGGCTAGCAGGCGAGGGCACGAAGGCCCTCACCCAAATCTAGCGAGGGTCACCAGAAGGAAAAAAAAAGAAGAAAAAAACAAAAAAAATCAAAATATTATTTAAAAATATCTACATTAGTATCGATCGACCATGCTACGTTGAATGACTGGTGTCCAGTCAGCGATTTCTGGCCAAATTTGGTCGGATGAAATCAGTTGGCAAAATGTGAAAATATTAGGACTAAATTAGCCTAATCGAAAGGTTTAAAACTGAATTGACACCAATACAATAGGTTGATGGCTTTTTTTTATACTTTTCCCCTCTATTTTAAATTGGTAATTTTTAAACAAATTGGTAAATTATTTTTTGTCAATAAACGTGGCTAGCGCTCCAACCACAATGGCCGCACACATTGACAAGCAGGCAACTGAACCGTGGCTTGTCCACCGATCGGTGTGGAAGTATCCTTATGTTCCGGTGAAGCATGTGGTTGTTCCACTAGTTAGTAGCATGTATGGCATGGTACTAGAGTCCATGAGGAAGGAAGCAAAGTGTAAACTTTGGGAGGGCTTACAATGGCAAAAGTATTAGTGACCGGACCGGACGAACATATAGAGATTCCTGTTCTTCTTTATGTCGCATGTTATTATCGCATGCACTGACACATTTTTAACCAGAAATGTATGCTGAGAATTCATTTTGCGCTCGCACACTGGCATATGCGTGAGGGGATTCTAGCAATTACAAGTTGACGTTGAGCAAAGTTTCTTGTTTCTTAATAAGAATCCTTACTCAAACACCCCAAGCAAAATTCATCGCAAACTCTTAACAGCCGTGGAATAGAAAAATAGTGAAGATTTGGATCATGAAGTCCTTTCAGTTCTTGTGTATTATGATATTCTACATAGGACTTGTGAAAATTTGCAAGGAGTGTCGACTAGTTACGATTGCAAATCTATTCTTGGGACTATAGAACAGCCCGGTAGCACGGTACATGAAAGGCTGTTAAGAAACGTCACAAGCCAAAGTCGTCCACATCTTGGGACGTCATGAAGAACCCTAGCGACGGAAAAAAGACGAGAAGGAGGAGGGTGAAAAAGTTGGGGGGAATCTTTTCGACGAGGCTTTGCCTTCTGACATGCATTGCGATATAGCATGCATTGCATGCCATATTTGCTTCCTATAGAAGAGAAGCCACCTGAGTATATACTTCTTAATGCTTTTCAAGGCGATCAATCTCTCATGATTGATACAGACGGGATGTTGTTTGCTTCAAAAAACGGGGACCTGTAACATGTAAGGTCCCAAGCTCCAGGTCTCGAATTCAATCACATCGCAGTGAGACGCTTTTGCTGATTCGATCGAGCTGTTAAAGTTCAAGGACCACATTGAAGAAATTTAAAGTTCAGATATCACATTACACATTAGGTCAAAATTCGGGGACCATTTGTGTCATTTACCCTAAAAAAAAATAAGTCCGTAAGTGTTAAATGGATCATACAAAAATGAAACAAGTAGCACCTTGGACTTATTTATATTAGAACCAACACGCGCCATGTGGATTCTGTAAATGAATTATAGCCTTATTAAGATATATTTTTACGAGAAAATTAATTAAAATGGAGAACAAAAAGAATTGTTTTCCTTTTAAGGATGGTAGCTTATGAAAGGGTAGATATAGAAAAATAAAAAGCGAGACAAACCTCCATTTTTCGCTTGAATACATTGAGGATATGTCGGTGGATTAGAAACATATTGTCCTTTCATTTTCCTTCAAGTGAGAATTTGAGCTACAACGACCCAAAAAACTCTCTCTCTCTCCACATACATGTTGGTCTTAAGGAAGATTACTTTGCATGCTTTCGATTTACCCTAGCCAACTTCCGTGAACCGTCGCATAATGTGAGTTTCATGTGGAGCCCATTAAAAATTGAATTTATAGAAACGAAGATATCACAAAAAAGAAGAAGAAGTCCCAACTTGGGGGAAAAGTGTCAAAAAATTCTTAAATCATTTGCATTTGTGCTAATTGAGTCCTAGACTTTTCGTTTTTTTTGTGCCAATTAAGTCATAAACCTTTTTGTTTTTGTGCCAATTGAGTCCTACCGGCTAATTTTGGCAAGATTTTGCTAACGTGGAAGCCAGCTGATCGCCGACGCTGACGTAGATAACTTTTAATAATATATTGATATTTTATTAAATTTTCACTTTTTTCTTTTTTTTATCCTCCCCCACCCTCCTTCCTCCGGCCGGTCGTTGGTCCGGCGATCGGCCAGAGGCCAAATCTCTCTGTCCATTGGCGAGGTCGAAGGCCGTGACCTCGCGGCCTCTGGCAAGGGCTGGAGCTTCACCGGCGGTTGGGCAAGGCGTAGACAAGGTCGAGCCGCCCAGCCCTGACGAGGGCGAGCCTTGCCAATGGCCGACGAGAGAAAGCCTAGTTAGTCGTTGGCGAGGCTCATTGGCCTCTACCCTCTAGCCGGTCGCCAAACCGGCAATCGACTGAAGGACAGAAGGTGGGGAAGGAAAAAAAATATAAAAAATAAGTAAAAATTCAAAAAAATATTAAAATATTATTGAAAAGTTATCCATGTCAGTGCCAACCGCAGGTCGCTGGTCCGCCTGCTTTCATGTCAGCAAAATCCTACTAAAATTAGCCAGAAGGACTGAATTGGTATAAAAAAAGGGTTTAGGATTCAATTGACACTAATATAAAAAATTTAGGACTTTTTTGACACTTTTATCCCCAACTAGGAAAGCAACAAGACCACTGGCTAGACTTAGAGTACTAGAAGTCTAAAATGGCAAGAATTCACATCTTATTTCATGTAGTGGATTGGTCATATAGTTAAGACACGCCTACTGAGAGTAGACAAATGTTGAATGTTGCAAGGTGTGTGTAGGAATCGATCTATTTTTCGATGAGAAGGACGGATCCCAATTCAAATCCCACCGACTCCCTTTCCACGTTTCTGCTATATGAAGTGTATTTTTGCCTATGATTAGAGCATGCGGCTTTGTTTGGTTTCTTAATTGGTAGCTACATCTAGGTTTCGATGTAGTTAATATTTCATTCTAATATGGATGTACCGAATCGGTTACGGATAACTCGCACTAGAGGCCTCTGTCATTCCTCATGATTAAGTGCGACTATGTTCTTTTTTTGGTTGATCTAAGTAACATTGCATTCATTTCCACATAAATATAATAGAGAAACAACATAGTCCAACTACAAACCAAGACAAATCTCATAAAACTTCAAAACAAAACAAATTGCAGATAAGAAGATGAATAATCATAATAAGGTTAGGAGTCACACGCTTAAAAAGCATATTTGTGACTTCTTTAAATCAAAATCGATAGCCGATCACTAGATCCGTCTGCAGTAATAAACACATACTAAGATATCCATATGTTACTACGGCTTTCCTTTCGGCGGTGTGTGTATAGGTTCGGGATCCCTGACACCATCGCCGTTCAAATTAACAAGGTTGAACGAGTACATATTTGACACTTGTGAGAGTGAAACCTTTATGAAGGTCCTTCAATTTTCTTCGAAATTGGACTTGTACACCAACAAAACTCGACGGAAGCAAAACCTTGAAATCATACGCGCAAAACATCCAAAACCTATACTAGATAGGGATAGAAATCTCTTCGAAATGGGAGAGAAAAACTTCCACATTTAGATTAAATTAGAAGAGAAAAGTTCCTCAAAACGAGAGAAAAGTGACGAAAAGAAAACAGAGAACTACACCAGCCAAAGGAAAAAGAAAAAGGGAGGGGAGGAAGAGATCTAGCCGAAATCCTTCCCTTCTTGGAGATTAAAGAAGAATGTTGTGTGAAGATGAGAGGGAGAGGAGAGAAACCTATGGAGGAGAAGTGCGGCTAATGACTAAGCTGAAAAGAGGGAAAATTGTCCGAAAAAAATCCTAAATTTATTGTACGACAGCCAATTCAATCCTAATATTTTTAATTACGCCAATTTAGTCCTAAACATTTAGATGATTTGTCAATGTTGTTCTTTGGCTAATTTTGACTAGATATCTCTGATTTAACAGTTCAGTTGGTATCGATTGTCCTATATGACACAGCCATTATTGACATGGACGATTTTGCAACTCTTTTAAATTTTCTAAATCAAGCCTAGCCAGATCCGGTTTGGGTGACCCTTGCTTGTGATTGACAAGGGTGTCTCGGCCCTCTCCGACAAAGGAAAATAAGAAAAAAAGAAAAGAGAGAAAGCAAAGAAAAAAGAAAAAGGAAAAAATCATAAAATATTTAAAATATTGTAAAAACCAATTACGTTAGTATTGGTCATGCCACGTAAGACGACCGGCAATATTGGACCGCTACGTCAGCAATTTCCGATCAAAATTGGCTAGAATGACTAAATTGACAAATCGTCAAAAGATTGATGATTAAATTGGTACAATTGAAAAGTTTATAACTGAATTTACCGTCCATAGGGTTAAGACTTTTTGAATAATTTTCCCCAATCTATTGCGACCTCTGGGCAAGCGTGCCTGCAAATCTTTTACATTTTCTTTTGAATTTTATGTATTTGGGGGATTAATTTGGATAGGATTATGCAAGAACAAACTTTTTCTTTTCTATTGGAGACATTCCTTTAAAAAATTCCCTAGGAACTTTTGTAGTACATGTATGAAGTCGGCTGCCGTGCCGCAGATCTAAGGTCCCGACCTCGGGTCCAAGTTCTCCGGGCTTAGGTGAGTTCCAATCTAGCGTTGCTTGAGTCTTGTCTTCCTTCGAAGAGAGAGAGAGTGACGGGCGATGGCGGCGGGGCGATGGCGGCACAAAGCGGGGGACGACATATTAAGGCATGGGGGAAGCTGGCCGTGATGGAGTTGGAGGCAAAGAGGCAAGGGAGAGAGACGGAGAAGCTAGAATTAATTCGAAATAGTTTTGGGAATAAATTATTTTAAATCATAGAAATAGTTTGATTAATTCGAAATAGCCGGACCAATTCAGTTATCTACTGTACAGGAACGTCATGTATCCTGTTAAAACGAAAATGTTGTTTTTAGCCATGTTTCTTTTTGCTCCGTGAACATTCAGAGACACGTTTATGACAAGTGAACCAAGAGAACAGGATTAATCTTCACGTTTAGCACGTTTACGAACATGTACTCTCACGAGGAAAAGCAAACAGGCTTCGCCAAGGTCCACTATAAAAAGGTAAACATAATCAACGAAACAAAGACGTCCATCCTGCGGGAAAATTGTCCAAAAAAATTTTAACTTATTGTATAAAGTATTATAGCGATCTCTTCCTTCGGTCAGTAAAGAATAATACCTCACTATGCGTATTGTGTTGTTTTGATATGCTCATTAACAGCAATGAACAATCTGATGAAATTTCAAAGTGATTGATTTCTTGTTCCAAAGAGGAACAAAAAAATTTAATTGCTAGATGAAAGAGCAAGACATTATGATATTATTGGCCTATTAAAACAACTACGGCGATGCCATGCAGCATATACTTAAACAACAGATATTACGTTTAGACAAGGAACAATTAATTGTAGAAAAAGAAATTAATCGCTTTAATTCCTTTCTCTGGTTCCCGATTATTGTCGTCCATTTTCTAGCTAGGGCAGAAAAGTAGACCTTATTGATTATCAGTCGTAACAAAGCACTCGAAACACGCCGAACCGAAGGTGATTGTCTACTCCTTCATTATCGTCGATCAACCTCACAGATGGTATATGGGCACGGCGAAGAACTTCATCATCCCGGTGCTGCAGTCGTCGCCGTCGGACGAAGCAAAGTAGTAGAGTCTCATCCCGCTCAGATTCACCTCAACGCCGTCGCCGCCGCCGTCCTCGGTGCTCGCGATGAGCTTTGCGTCCTTGAAGTCGCACTTTATGAAGCTCCACAGGTTCGGCAGCAAGTAAACATTGTGGGGGGCCTCGTACTTGAACACTGCATGCGTATACTTCCAGTCATAAGTGCAGCTTAAACAATGAATAGATAGTTCAAGTTTTCATCGGTAATGAGGAACTTAATTAAGTGCACTTTCTCAAGTTACTTACCGAGTGTGTCGTTGATGTAAAAGGGGCTATTCTTGAGAGACCAGTCAGTGTAGTTGAAACCGGGACGCCAGTTTTCGGACCCTCCGACGACGATGCTTCTGGCCTCAGCCGCCATCACGGCGGAGAGCAAGAGGACAAACGCCGGAAAGGCGTAACTGAATCCCATCTTCATCATCGAACAATCAACCCTATCGCTCGAATTATCACAAAAGATGGGAGAGCAAGATGAGGAATTTCTGTTGCACTCGAGTTTCATCAAATGAGGTTTATATAGAGGAATTCCATGGACAATTTCCAAAGGACAACTTTCGCAAAACCCTCTTTTCCTCGCTTGCATTCATTGAAGACGGATTCAAACTGGCATCAAAGCTGCGAATTCAATTCCAAGTTTTCGTGCTGCATGATTTTTTCAGTCTTCTCCGCCATCGCTTTCTCATTTCCTATTCACCTTCGTGGCCTCGCTTCTCGGCCTTCCGATCAAGAATAATGAAGAATGCTTTAAGGGGTGTGATGGTAAGTTGATTTAGTGGTTGACGAGGAAATGTTTTAGTAGTTTTTTGTGAGCTT
The DNA here is from genome assembly GCA_031216405.1 of Syzygium malaccense. NCBI lineage: Eukaryota > Viridiplantae > Streptophyta > Magnoliopsida > Myrtales > Myrtaceae > Syzygium > Syzygium malaccense. Next base: position 13,598,355 of record CM062258.1, read on the forward strand.
AAGATGGTGAAGATATGATTATGGAGGGACTGAAGGCAAAGTTGGGTTTGGTGGACACGATTTGTGTCCCACGTGCCAACGGTCAAAGCAACGGTGCATGAGCGCCAAAATCGAACCATCGATCCGGCCCATTTTCTAAACTTGGCCTGACTGGATTTTGAGACTCTCTTCCAAACCATCTGTTTTGCCAGTAGTATAACAAAACATGCAATTATGACAATTTCGTAAGTATACTTAGCTTGAGGTTAGAAGCCTTAGGGATGACCTGGAACAAGCATGGTGTCTGTCGTGATTTGAACCCATAATCATGACTGGGGAGGTGCAATCTGCTTTTAATTCTTAAACTTGGCTAAGCGCTCGTGTTTCAATGTCCTTTCATGGCTAGCTATTTGGCTTTATTTGGTCAAGTTTTTCCAAGGTGCTTACGAGAAATGCAAAGGATTTTAGCTTAAAGGGTTTAGGGGAAATGCAAAAACTGTTTGGTTAACTGTGCTTTGGGAAGCAAATTTGAGAAAAAGGTTGTTTGGTTACAAAACATTTGAAAACTCCTTTGGGTGACCAATTTAAACTTTTTAATTTTTAATTTTTTTAAAATTAGAAAAAAACAATTACCACAATCTACACAATTTGAATATTGACGTATTAACTGATTTATAAATGTAAGAAAATCACATTCTTTTTCTGGTTAAAAAAATCAAATTCCACGAATATAGCAATGTATCAAAAAATTCAACACATATGAGATTTTGTGAAATTACTGTCAATCAAACTAAAAGTTTAATTTGTTAAATAAATATGTGATTTATTATTTAAATATTCAGATAGGGTAATACTCAAGTTTGAGAGCAAGTAGGTGAGTCAAACACGGGATGATTAGCACTTGATGGTACGAGGAGCGGAACCAATGTCATATGCGTAATCCGTGAACACATTTTCATTTCTTAATCACTATGCCAATCACATGACGTTTGTAGCATGCCATTCTTGGCCAAAGATTGCAAAAGGGATTCTACTTATTGCATGAAAAGCATTGTGACAAAAAAAAAGGCTAGGGAGATTGAAATGCTTTTCAACCCTTTTTATTTTAACATTTTGCCAATCGAGTGTATTCGGTTAATATTGGGCGAAATCGCTTAGATGCATGCTATTCATCCTACGTGAAATGGTCGGCGTTGGCGTTGGCGTTGACAACTTTTACAATTTCTAAAAATATTAAAATTTAATTGTTTTTTCCTTTCTTTTGGCCAACGAGGACCAGCAAGCCGTCGCCGGCCACTAGCAAGGGTTGTGGCCCTTGTTAGATCTTGTCAAGGGTCTCCTGGCTCGTGGCTAGCAGGCGAGGGCACGAAGGCCCTCACCCAAATCTAGCGAGGGTCACCAGAAGGAAAAAAAGAAGAAGAAAAAAACAAAAAATCAAAAAAATCAAAATATTATTTAAAAATATCCACATCAGTGCCGATCGACCATGCCACGTTGAATGACTGGTGTCCAGTCAGCAATTTTTGGCCAAATTTGGCCGGATGAAATCAGTTGGCAAAATATGAAAATATTAGGACTAAATTAGCCTAATCGAAAGATTTAAAACTGAATTGGCACCAATACAATAGGTTGATGGCTTTTTTTTTATACTTTTCCCCTCTATTTTAAATTGGTAATTTTTAAATAAATTGGTAAATTATTTTTTGTCAATAAACGTGGCTAGCGTTCCAACCACAGCGCGGCCGCACACATTGACAAGCAAGCAACCGAATCGTGGCTCGTCCACCGGTCGGTGTGGAAGTATCGTTATGTTCCGGTGAAGCATGTGGTTGTTCCACTAGTTAGTAGCATGTATGGCACGGTACTAGAGTCCATGAGGAAGGAAGCAAAGTGTAAACTTTGGGAGGGCTTGCAATGGCAAAAGTATTGGTGACCAGACCGGACGACCATGTAGAGATTCCCGTTCTTCTTTATGTCGCATGTTATTATCGCATGCACTGACACATTTTTAACCAGAAATGTATGCTGAGAATTCATTTTGCGCTCGCACACTGGCATATGCGTGAGGGGATTCTAGCAATTACAAGTTGACGTTGAGCAAAGTTTCTTGTTTCTTAATAAGAATCCTTACTCAAACACCCCAAGCAAAATTCATCGCAAACTCTTAACAGCCGTGGAATAGAAAAATAGTGAAGATTTGGATCATGAAGTCCTTTCAGTTCTTGTGTATTATGATATTCTACATAGGACTTGTGAAAATTTGCAAGGAGTGTCGACTAGTTACGATTGCAAATCTATTCTTGGGACTATAGAACAGCCCGGTAGCACGGTACATGAAAGGCTGTTAAGAAACGTCACAAGCCAAAGTCGTCCACATCTTGGGACGTCATGAAGAACCCTAGCGACGGAAAAAAGACGAGAAGGAGGAGGGTGAAAAAGTTGGGGGGAATCTTTTCGACGAGGCTTTGCCTTCTGACATGCATTGCGATATAGCATGCATTGCATGCCATATTTGCTTCCTATAGAAGAGAAGCCACCTGAGTATATACTTCTTAATGCTTTTCAAGGCGATCAATCTCTCATGATTGATACAGACGGGATGTTGTTTGCTTCAAAAAACGGGGACCTGTAACATGTAAGGTCCCAAGCTCCAGGTCTCGAATTCAATCACATCGCAGTGAGACGCTTTTGCTGATTCGATCGAGCTGTTAAAGTTCAAGGACCACATTGAAGAAATTTAAAGTTCAGATATCACATTACACATTAGGTCAAAATTCGGGGACCATTTGTGTCATTTACCCTAAAAAAAAATAAGTCCGTAAGTGTTAAATGGATCATACAAAAATGAAACAAGTAGCACCTTGGACTTATTTATATTAGAACCAACACGCGCCATGTGGATTCTGTAAATGAATTATAGCCTTATTAAGATATATTTTTACGAGAAAATTAATTAAAATGGAGAACAAAAAGAATTGTTTTCCTTTTAAGGATGGTAGCTAATGAAAGGGTAGATATAGAAAAATAAAAAGCGAGACAAACCTCCATTTTTCGCTTGAATACATTGAAGATATGTCGGTGGATTAAAAACATATTGTCCTTTCATTTTCCTTCAAGTGAGAATTTGAGCTACAACGACCCAAAAAACTCTCTCTCTCCACATACATGTTGGTCTTAAGGAAGATTACTTTGCATGCTTTCGATTTACCCTAGCCAACTTCCGTGAACCGTCGGATAATGTGAGTTTCACGTGGAGCCCATTAAAAATTGAATTTATAGAAACGAAGATATCACAAAAAAGAAGAAGAAGAAGTCCCAACTTGGGGGAAAAGTGTCAAAAAAGTCTTAAACCTTTTGCATTTGTGCTAATTGAGTCCTAGACTTTTCGTTTTTTTTGTGCCAATTAAGTCATAAACCTTTTTGTTTTTGTGCCAATTGAGTCCTACCGGCTAATTTTGGCAAGATTTTGCTAACGTGGAAGCCAGCTGATCGCCGACGCTGACGTAGATAACTTTTAATAATATATTGATATTTTATTAAATTTTCACTTTTTTCTTTTTTTTATCCTCCCCCACCCTCCTTCCTCCGGCCGGTCGTTGGTCCGGCGATCGGCCAGAGGCCAAATCTCTCTGTCCATTGGCGAGGTCGAAGGCCGTGACCTCGCGGCCTCTGGCAAGAGCTAGAGCTTCACCGGCGGTTGGGCAAGGCGCAGACAAGGTCGAGCCTCACCCAGCCCTGACGAGGGCGAGCCTTGCCAATGGCCGACGAGAGAAAGCCTAGTTAGTCGTAGGCGAGGCTCATTGGCCTCTACCCTCTAGCCGGTCGCCAAACCGGCAATCGACTGAAGGACAGAAGGTGGGGAAGGAAAAAAAATTTAAAAAAATAAGTAAAAATTCAAAAAAATATTAAAATATTATTGAAAAGTTATCCATGTCAGTGCCAACAGCAGGTCGCTGGTCCGCCTGCTTTCATGTCAGCAAAATCCTACTAAAATTAGCCAGAAGGACTGAATTGGTATAAAAAAAGGGTTTAGGATTCAATTGACACTAATATAAAAAATTTAGGACTTTTTTGACACTTTTATCCCCAACTAGGAAAGCAACAAGACCACTGGCTAGACTTAGAGTACTAGAAGTCTAAAATGGCAAGAATTCACATCTTATTTCATGTAGTGGATTGGTCATATAGTTAAGACACGCCTACTGAGAGTAGACAAATGTTGAATGTTGCAAGGTGTGTGTAGGAATCGATCTATTTTTCGATGAGAAGGACGGATCCCAATTCAAATCCCACCGACTCCCTTTCCACGTTTCTGCTATATGAAGTGTATTTTTGCCTATGATTAGAGCATGCGGCTTTGTTTGGTTTCTTAATTGGTAGCTACATCTAGGTTTCGATGTAGTTAATATTTCATTCTAATATGGATGTACCGAATCGGTTACGGATAACTCGCACTAGAGGCCTCTGTCATTCCTCATGATTAAGTGCGACTATGTTCTTTTTTTGGTTGATCTAAGTAACATTGCATTCATTTCCACATAAATATAATAGAGAAACAACATAGTCCAACTACAAACCAAGACAAATCTCATAAAACTTCAAAACAAAACAAATTGCAGATAAGAAGATGAATAATCATAATAAGGTTAGGAGTCACACGCTTAAAAAGCATATTTGTGACTTCTTTAAATCAAAATCGATAGCTGATCACTAGATCCGTCTTCAGTAATAAACAGATACTAAGATATCCATATGTTACTACGGCTTTCCTTTCGGCGGTGCGTGTATAGGTTCGGGATCCCCGACACCATCGCCGTTCAAATTAACAAGGTTGAACGAATACATATTTGACACTTGTGAGAGTGAAACCTTTATGAAGGTCCTTCAATTTTCTTCGAAATTGGACTTGTGCACCAACAAAACTCGACGGAAGCAAAACCTTGAAATCATACGCGCAAAACATCCAAAACCTATACTAGATAGGGATAGAAATCTCTTCGAAATGGGAGAGAAAAACTTCCACATTTAGATTAAATTAGAAGAGAAAAGTTCCTCAAAACGAGAGAAAAGTGAGGGAAAGAAAATAGAGAACTACATCAGCCAAAGGAAAAAGAAAAAGGGAGGGGAGGAAGAGATCTAGCCGAAATCCTTCCCTTCTTGGAGATTAAAGAAGAATGTTGTGTGAAGATGAGAGGGAGAGGAGAGAAACCTATGGAGGAGAAGTGCGGCTAATGACTAAGCTGAAAAGAGGGAAAATTGTCCGAAAAAAATCCTAAATTTATTGTACGACAGCCAATTCAGTCATAATATTTTTAATTACGCCAATTTAGTCCTAAACATTTAGATGATTTGTCAATGTTGTTCTTTGGCTAATTTTGACTAGATATCTCTGATTTAACAGTTCAGTTAGTATCGATTGTCCTATATGACACAGCCATTATTGACATGGACGGTTTTGCAACTCTTTTAAATTTTCTAAATCAAGCCTAGCCAGATCCGGTTTGGGTGACCCTTGCTTGTGATTGACAAGGGTGTCTCGGCCCTCTCCGACAAAGGAAAATAAGAAAAAAAGAAAAGAGAGAAAGCAAAGAAAAAAGAAAAAGGAAAAAATCATAAAATATTTAAAATATTGTAAAAACCAATTACGTTAGTATTGGTCATGCCACGTAAGACGCCCGACAATATTGGACCGTTACGTCAGCAATTTCCGATCAAAATTGGCTAGAATGACTAAATTGACAAATCGTCAAAAGATTGATGATTAAATTGGTACAATTGAAAAGTTTATAACTGAATTTACCGTCCATAGGGTTAAGACTTTTTGAATAATTTTCCCCAATCTATTGCGGCCTCTGGGCAAGCGTGCCTGCAAATCTTTTACATTTTCTTTTGAATTTTATGTATTTGGGGGATTAATTTGGATAGGATTATGTAAGAACAAACTTTTTCTTTTCTATTGGAGACATTCCTTTAAAAAATTCCCTAGGAACTTTTGTAGTACATGTATGAAGTCGGCTGCCGTGCCACAGATCTAAGGTCCCGACCTCGGTTCCAAGTTCTCCGAGCTTAGGTGACTTCCGATCTGGGGTTGCTTGAGTCTTGTCTTCCTTCGAAGAGAGAGAGAGTGACGGGCGATGGCGGCGGGTGCAATGGCAGCAGGAAGGGGGGGACGTTGTATTAAGGCATGGGGGAAGCTGGCCGCGATGGAGGTGGAGGCAAAGGGGCAAGGGAGAGAGACGGAGAAGCTAGGATTAATTCGAAATAGATTTGGGAATAAATTGTTTTAAATCATAGAAATTGTTTGATTAATTCGAAATAACCGGACCAATTCAGTTATCTACTGTACAGGAACGTCATGTATCCTGTTAAAACGAAAATGTTGTTTTTAGCCATGTTTCTTTTTGCTCCGTGAACATTCAGAGACACGTTTATGACAAGTGAACCAAGAGAACAGGATTAATCTTCACGTTTAGCACGTTTACGAACATGTACTCTCACGAGGAAAAGCAAACAGGCTTCGCCAAGGTCCACTATAAAAAGGTAAACATAATCAACGAAACAAAGACGTCCATCCTGCGGGAAAATTGTCCAAAAAAATTTTAACTTATTGTATAAAGTATTATAGCGATCTCTTCCTTCGGTCAGTAAAGAATAATACCTCACTATGCGTATTGTGTTGTTTTGATATGCTCATTAACAGCAATGAACAATCTGATGAAATTTCAAAGTGATTGATTTCTTGTTCCAAAGAGGAACAAAAAAATTTAATTGCTAGATGAAAGAGCAAGACATTATGATATTATTGGCCTATTAAAACAACTACGGCGATGCCATGCAGCATATACTTAAACAACAGATATTACGTTTAGACAAGGAACAATTAATTGTAGAAAAAGAAATTAATCGCTTTAATTCCTTTCTCTGGTTCCCGATTATTGTCGTCCATTTTCTAGCTAGGGCAGAAAAGTAGACCTTATTGATTATCAGTCGTAACAAAGCACTCGAAACACGCCGAACCGAAGGTGATTGTCTACTCCTTCATTATCGTCGATCAACCTCACAGATGGTATATGGGCACGGCGAAGAACTTCATCATCCCGGTGCTGCAGTCGTCGCCGTCGGACGAAGCAAAGTAGTAGAGTCTCATCCCGCTCAGATTCACCTCAACGCCGTCGCCGCCGCCGTCCTCGGTGCTCGCGATGAGCTTTGCGTCCTTGAAGTCGCACTTTATGAAGCTCCACAGGTTCGGCAGCAAGTAAACATTGTGGGGGGCCTCGTACTTGAACACTGCATGCGTATACTTCCAGTCATAAGTGCAGCTTAAACAATGAATAGATAGTTCAAGTTTTCATCGGTAATGAGGAACTTAATTAAGTGCACTTTCTCAAGTTACTTACCGAGTGTGTCGTTGATGTAAAAGGGGCTATTCTTGAGAGACCAGTCAGTGTAGTTGAAACCGGGACGCCAGTTTTCGGACCCTCCGACGACGATGCTTCTGGCCTCAGCCGCCATCACGGCTGAGAGCAAGAGGACAAACGCCGGAAAGGCGTAACTGAATCCCATCTTCATCATCGAACAATCAACCCTATCGTTCGAATTATCACAAAAGATGGGAGAGCAAGACGAGGAACTTGTGTTGCACTTGAGTTTCATCCAATGAGGTTTATATAGAGGAATTCCATGGACAATTTCCAAAGGACAACTTTCGCAAAACCCTCTTTTCCTCGCTTGCATTCATTGAAGACGGATTCAAACTGGCATCAAAGCTGCGAATTCAATTCCAAGTTTTCGTGCTGCATGATTTTTTCAGTCTTCTCCGCCATCGCTTTCTCATTTCCTATTCACCTTCGTGGCCTCGCTTCTCGGCCTTCCGATCAAGGAAGAATGCTTTAAGGGGTGTGATGGTAAGTTGATTTAGTGGTTGACGAGGAAATGTTTTAGTAGTTTTTTGTGAGCTTAAGATGGTGAAGATATGATTATGGAGGGACTGAAGGCAAAGTGGGGTTTGGTGGACACGATTTGTGTCCCACGTGCCAACGGTCAAAGCAACGGTGCATGAGCGCCAAAATCGAACCATCGATCCGGCCCATTTTCTAAACTTGGCCTGACTGGATTTTGAGACTCTCTTCCAAACCATCTGTTTTACCAGTAGTATAACAAAACATGCAATTATGACAATTTCGTAAGTATACTTAGCTTGAGGTTAGAAGCCTTAGGGATGACCTGGAACAAGCATGGTGTCTGTCGTGATTTGAACCCATAATCATGACTGGGGAGGTGCAATCTGCTTTTAATTCTTAAACTTGGCTAAGCGCTCGTGTTTCTTTGTCCTTTCATGGCTAGCTATTTGGCTTTATTTGGTCAAGTTTTTACAAGGTGCTTACGAGAAATGCAAAGGATTTCAGCTTAAAGGGTTTAGGGGAAATGCAAAAACTGTTTGGTTAACTGTGCTTTGGGAAGCAAATTTGAGAAAAAGGTTGTTTGGTTACAAAACATTTGAAAACTCCTTTGGGTGACCAATTTAAACATTTTATTTTTAATTTTTTTAAATTAGAAAAAACAATTACCACAATCTACACAATTTGAATATTGACGTATTAACTGATTTATAAATGTAAGAAAATCACATTCTTTTTCTGGTTAAAAAAATCAAATTCCACGAATATAGCAATGTATCAAAAAATTCAACACATATGAGATTTTGTGAAATTACTACCAATCAAACTAAAAATTTAAGCTGTTAAATAAATACGTGATTTATTATTTAAATATTCAGATAGGGTAATACTCAAGTTTGAGGGCGAGTAGGTGAGTCAAACATGGGATGATTAGCACTTGATGGGACGAGGAGCGGAACCAATGTCATATGCGTAGTCCGTGAACACATTTTCATTTCTTAATCACTATGCCAATCGCATGACGTTTGTATCATGCCATTCTTGGCCAAAGATTGCAAAAGGGATTCTACTTATTGCATGAAAAGCATTGTGACAAAAAAAAGGCTAGGCAGATTGAAATGCTTTTCAACCCGTTTTATTTTAACATTTTGCCAATCGAGTATATTCGGTTAATATTGGCCGAAATCGCTTACATGCATGCTATTCATCCTACGTGGAATGGTCGGCGTTGGCGTTGGCATTGACAACCTTTACAATTTCTAAAAAAAATTAAAATTTAATTGTTTTTTCCTTTCTTTTGGCCAACGAGGACCAGCAAACCGTCGCCGGCCACTAGCGAGGGTTGCGGCCCTTGTTAGATCTTGTCAAGGGTCTCCTGGCTCGTGGCTAGCAGGCGAGGGCACGAAGGCCCTCACCCAAATCTAGCGAGGGTCACCAGAAGGAAAAAAAGAAGAAGAAAAAAACAAAAAAAATCAAAATATTATTTAAAAATATCTACATTAGTATCGATCGACCATGCTACGTTGAATGACTGGTGTCCAGTCAGCGATTTCTGGCCAAATTTGGTCGGATGAAATCAGTTGGCAAAATGTGAAAATATTAGGACTAAATTAGCCTAATCGAAAGGTTTAAAACTGAATTGACACCAATACAATAGGTTGATGGCTTTTTTTATACTTTTCCCCTCTATTTTAAATTGGTAATTTTTAAAAAAATTGGTAAATTATTTTTTGTCAATAAACGTGGCTAGCGCTCCAACCACAATGGCCGCACACATTGACAAGCAGGCAACTGAACCGTGGCTTGTCCACCGATCGGTGTGGAAGTATCCTTATGTTCCGGTGAAGCATGTGGTTGTTCCACTAGTTAGTAGCATGTATGGCATGGTACTAGAGTCCATGAGGAACGAAGCAAAGTGTAAACTTTGGGAGGGCTTACAATGGCAAAAGTATTAGTGACCGGACCGGACGAACATATAGAGATTCCTGTTCTTCTTTATGTCGCATGTTATTATCGCATGCACTGACACATTTTTAACCAGAAATGTATGCTGAGAATTCATTTTGCGCTCGCACACTGGCATATGCGTGAGGGGATTCTAGCAATTACAAGTTGACGTTGAGCAAAGTTTCTTGTTTCTTAATAAGAATCCTTACTCAAACACCCCAAGCAAAATTCATCGCAAACTCTTAACAGCCGTGGAATAGAAAAATAGTGAAGATTTGGATCATGAAGTCCTTTCAGTTCTTGTGTATTATGATATTCTACATAGGACTTGTGAAAATTTGCAAGGAGTGTCGACTAGTTACGATTGCAAATCTATTCTTGGGACTATAGAACAGCCCGGTAGCACGGTACATGAAAGGCTGTTAAGAAACGTCACAAGCCAAAGTCGTCCACATCTTGGGACGTCATGAAGAACCCTAGCGACGGAAAAAAGACGAGAAGGAGGAGGGTGAAAAAGTTGGGGGGAATCTTTTCGACGAGGCTTTGCCTTCTGACATGCATTGCGATATAGCATGCATTGCATGCCATATTTGCTTCCTATAGAAGAGAAGCCACCTGAGTATATACTTCTTAATGCTTTTCAAGGCGATCAATCTCTCATGATTGATACAGACGGGATGTTGTTTGCTTCAAAAAACGGGGACCTGTAACATGTAAGGTCCCAAGCTCCAGGTCTCGAATTCAATCACATCGCAGTGAGACGCTTTTGCTGATTCGATCGAGCTGTTAAAGTTCAAGGACCACATTGAAGAAATTTAAAGTTCAGATATCACATTACACATTAGGTCAAAATTCGGGGACCATTTGTGTCATTTACCCTAAAAAAAAATAAGTCCGTAAGTGTTAAATGGATCATACAAAAATGAAACAAGTAGCACCTTGGACTTATTTATATTAGAACCAACACGCGCCATGTGGATTCTGTAAATGAATTATAGCCTTATTAAGATATATTTTTACGAGAAAATTAATTAAAATGGAGAACAAAAAGAATTGTTTTCCTTTTAAGGATGGTAGCTTATGAAAGGGTAGATATAGAAAAATAAAAAGCGAGACAAACCTCCATTTTTCGCTTGAATACATTGAAGATATGTCGGTGGATTAGAAACATATTGTCCTTTCATTTTCCTTCAAGTGAGAATTTGAGCTACAACGACCCAAAAAACTCTCTCTCTCCACATACATGTTGGTCTTAAGGAAGATTACTTTGCATGCTTTCGATTTACCCTAGCCAACTTCCGTGAACCGTCGGATAATGTGAGTTTCATGTGGAGCCCATTAAAAATTGAATTTATAGAAACGAAGATATCACAAAAAAGAAGAAGAAGAAGTCCCAACTTGGGGGAAAAGTGTCAAAAAATTCTTAAACCTTTTGCATTTGTGCTAATTGAGTCCTAGACTTTTCGTTTTTTTTGTGCCAATTAAGTCATAAACCGTTTTGTTTTTGTGTCAATTGAGTCCTACCGGCTAATTTTGGCAAGATTTTGCTAACGTGGAAGCCAGCTGATCGCCGACGCTGACGTAGATAACTTTTAATAATATATTGATATTTTATTAAATTTTCACTTTTTTCTTTTTTTTATCCTCCCCCACCCTCCTTCCTCCGGCCGGTCGTTGGTCCGGCGATCGGCCAGAGGCTAAATCTCTCTGTCCATTGGCGAGGTCGAAGGCCGTGACCTCGCGGCCTCTGGCAAGGGCTGGAGCTTCACCGGCGGTTGGGCAAGGCGCAGACAAGGTCGAGCCTCACCCAGCCCTGACGAGGGCGAGCCTTGCCAATGGCCGACGAGAGAAAGCCTAGTTAGTCGTAGGCGAGGCTCATTGGCCTCTACCCTCTAGCCGGTCGCCAAACCGGCAATCGACTGAAGGACAGAAGGTGGGGAAGGAAAAAAAATTTAAAAAAATAAGTAAAAATTCAAAAAAATATTAAAATATTATTGAAAAGTTATCCATGTCAGTGCCAACAGCAGGTCGCTGGTCCGCCTGCTTTCATGTCAACAAAATCCTACTAAAATTAGCCAGAAGGACTGAATTGGTATAAAAAAAGGGTTTAGGATTCAATTGACACTAATATAAAAAATTTAGGACTTTTTTGACACTTTTATCCCCAACTAGGAAAGCAACAAGACCACTGGCTAGACTTAGAGTACTAGAAGTCTAAAATGGCAAGAATTCACATCTTATTTCATGTAGTGGATTGGTCATATAGTTAAGACACGCCTACTGAGAGTAGACAAATGTTGAATGTTGCAAGGTGTGTGTAGGAATCGATCTATTTTTCGATGAGAAGGACGGATCCCAATTCAAATCCCACCGACTCCCTTTCCACGTTTCTGCTATATGAAGTGTATTTTTGCCTATGATTAGAGCATGCGGCTTTGTTTGGTTTCTTAATTGGTAGCTACATCTAGGTTTCGATGTAGTTAATATTTCATTCTAATATGGATGTACCGAACCGGTTACGGATAACTCGCACTAGAGGCCTCTGTCATTCCTCATGATTAAGTGCGACTATGTTCTTTTTTTGGTTGATCTAAGTAACATTGCATTCATTTCCACATAAATATAATAGAGAAACAACATAGTCCAACTACAAACCAAGACAAATCTCATAAAACTTCAAAACAAAACAAATTGCAGATAAGAAGATGAATAATCATAATAAGGTTAGGAGTCACACGCTTAAAAAGCATATTTGTGACTTCTTTAAATCAAAATCGATAGCCGATCCCTAGATCCGTCTGCAGTAATAAACACATACTAAGATATCCATATGTTACTACGGCTTTCCTTTCGGCGGTGCGTGTATAGGTTCGGGATCCCCGACACCATCGCCGTTCAAATTAACAAGGTTGAACGAGTACATATTTGACACTTGTGAGAGTGAAACCTTTATGAAGGTCCTTCAATTTTCTTCGAAATTGGACTTGTGCACCAACAAAACTCGACGGAAGCAAAACCTTGAAATCATACGCGCAAAACATCCAAAACCTATACTAGATAGGGATAGAAATCTCTTCGAAATGGGAGAGAAAAACTTCCACATTTAGATTAAATTAGAAGAGAAAAGTTCCTCAAAACGAGAGAAAAGTGACGAAAAGAAAACAGAGAACTACACCAGCCAAAGGAAAAAGAAAAAGGGAGGGGAGGAAGAGATCTAGCCGAAATCCTTCCCTTCTTGGAGATTAAAGAAGAATGTTGTGTGAAGATGAGAGGGAGAGGAGAGAAACCTATGGAGGAGAAGTGCGGCTAATGACTAAGCTGAAAAGAGGGAAAATTGTCCGAAAAAAATCCTAAATTTATTGTACGACAGCCAATTCAGTCATAATATTTTTAATTACGCCAATTTAGTCCTAAACATTTAGATGATTTGTCAATGTTGTTCTTTGGCTAATTTTGACTAGATATCTCTGATTTAACAGTTCAGTTGGTATCGATTGTCCTATATGACACAACCAATATTGACATGGACGATTTTGCAACTCTTTTAAATTTTCTAAATCAAGCCTAGCCAGATCCGGTTTGGGTGACCCTTGCTTGTGATTGACAAGGGTGTCTCGGCCCTCTCCGACAAAGGAAAATAAGAAAAAAAGAAAAAAGAGAAAGCAAAGAAAAAAGAAAAAGGAAAAAATCATAAAATATTTAAAATATTGTAAAAACCAATTACGTTAGTATTGGTCATGCCACGTAAGACGACCGGCAATATTGGACCGCTACGTCAGCAATTTCCGATCAAAATTGGCTAGAATGACTAAATTGACAAATCGTCAAAAGATTGATGATTAAATTGGTACAATTGAAAAGTTTATAACTGAATTTACCGTCCATAGGGTTAAGACTTTTTGAATAATTTTCCCCAATCTATTGCGACCTCTGGGCAAGCGTGCCTGCAAATCTTTTACATTTTCTTTTGAATTTTATGTATTTGGGGGATTAATTTGGATAGGATTATGCAAGAACAAACTTTTTCTTTTCTATTGGAGACATTCCTTTAAAAAATTCCCTAGGAACTTTTGTAGTACATGTATGAAGTCGGCTGCCGTGCCGCAGATCTAAGGTCCCGACCTCGGGTCCAAGTTCTCCGAGCTTAGGTGACTTCTGATCTGGCGTTGCTTGAGTCTTGTCTTCCTTCGAAGAGAGAGAGAGTGACGGGCGATGGCGGCGGGTGCAATGGCAGCAGGAAGGGGGGGACGTTGTATTAAGGCATGGGGGAAGCTGGCCGCGATGGAGGTGGAGGCAAAGGGGCAAGGGAGAGAGACGGAGAAGCTAGGATTAATTCGAAATAGATTTGGGAATAAATTGTTTTAAATCATAGAAATTGTTTGATTAATTCGAAATAACTGGACCGCTTCAGTTATCTACTGTACAAGAACGTCATGTATCCTGTTAAAACGAAAATTTTGTTTTTAGCCATGTTTCTTTTTGTTCCATGAACATTCAGAGACGTTTATGACAAGTGAACCAAGAGAACAGGATTAATCTTCACGTTTAGCACGTTTTCGAACATTTACTCTCACGAGGAAAGGCAAACAGGCTTCGCCAAGGTCCACTATAAAAAGGTGAATATAATCAACGAAACAAAGACGTCCATCCTGCGGGAAAATTGTCCAAAAAATTTAAACTTATTGTATAAAGTATTATAGGGATCTCTTCCTTCGGTCAGTAAATAATACTTCACTATGCGCATTGTGTTGTTTTGATATGCTTATTGGCAACAATGAACAGTCTGATGAAATTTCAAAGTGATTGATTTCTTGTTCTAAAGAGGAACAAAAAAATTTAATTGCTAGATGAAAGAGCAAGACATTATGATATTATTGGCTTATTAAAACAACTACGGCGATGCCATGCAACAGATACTTAAACAACAGATATTACGTTTAGACAAGGAACAATTAATTATAGAAAAAGAAATTAATCGCTTTAATTCCTTTCTCTTGTTCCCGATTATTGTCGTCCATTTTCTAGCTAGGGCAGAAAAATAGACCTTATTGATTATCAGTCCTAACAAAGCACTCGAAACACGCCGAACCAAAGGTGATTGTCTACTCCTTCATTATCGTCGATCAACCTCGCAGATGGTATATGGGCACGGCGAAGAACTTCATCATCCCGGTGCTGCAGTCGTCGCCTTCGGACGAAGCAAAGTAGTAGAGTCTCATCCCGCTCAGATTCACCTCGACGCCGTCGCCGCCGCCGTCCTTGGTGCTCGCGATGAGCTTCGCGTCCTTGAAGTCGCACTTTATGAAGCTCCACAGGTTCGGCAGCAAGTAAACATTGTGGGGGGCCTCGTACTTGAACACTGCATGCGTATACTTCCAGTCAGAAGTGCAGCTTAAACAATGAATAGATAGTTCAAGTTTTCATAGGTAATGAGGAACTTAATTAAGTGCACTTTCTCAAGTTACTTACCGAGTGTGTCGTTGATGTAAAAGGGGCTATTCTTGAGAGACCAGTCAGTGTAGTTGAAACCGGGACGCCAGTTTTCGGACCCTCCGACGACGATGCTTCTAGCCTCAGCGGCCATCACGGCAGAGAGCACGAGGACAAACGCTGGAAAGGCGTAACTGAATCCCATCTTCATCATCGAACAATCAACCCTATCGCTCGAATTATCACGAAAGATGGGAGAGCAAGACAAGGAATTTGTGTTGCACTTGAGTTTCATCCAATGAGGTTTATATAGAGGAATTCCATGGACAATTTCCAAAGGACAACTTTCACAAAACCCTCTTTTCCTCGCTTGCATTCATTGAAGACGGATTCAAACTGGCATCAAAGCTGCGAATTCAATTCCAAGTTTTCGTGCTGCATGATTTTATCAGTCTTCTCCGCCATCGCTTTCTCATTTCCTATTCACCTTCGTGACCTCGCTTCTCGGCCTTCCGATCAAGAATAATGAAGAATGCTTGAAGGGGTGTGATGGTAAGTTTTTTTTTTTTTTGGTAAGAAATTCCTTCACGACAGTGTGATGGTAAGTTGATTTAGTGGTTGACGAAGAAATGTTTTAGTAGTTTTTTGTGAGCTTAAGATGGTGAAGATATGATTATGGAGGCACTGAAGGCAAAGTGGGGTTTGGTGGACACGATTTGTGTCCCACGTTCCAACGGTCAAAGCAACGGTGCATGAGCGCCAAAATCGAACCATCGATCCGGCCCATTTTTAAACTGGGCCTGACTGGATTTTGAGGCTCTCTTCCAAACCATCTGTATTTCCAGTAGTATAACAAAACATGCAATTATGACAATTTCATAGACATACTTAGCTTGAGGTAAGAAGCCCTAGGGATGACCTCGAACAAGCATGGTAGTCATGACCACGGTTCAAGAATCGCCGGAACCGGCGGTTCCGATTCCTGGCCATGTATGAACCGGAACCGGAACCACCCATGGCCGTTCCGGGCCGGTTCCGGGTCGGTTCCAAGCCAATTCCGATTTCGGGCCGGTTCATTCCAATTCCGGTTCCGGTTGATAATTTAAAATTTCAAAAATATTTATTAAATAAAAAAATAATGAAATTATGAAATAATGAATTATTCAATATAAATTGTAATCAAAATGTAAATTGTAATCAAATTAGGGGACAAAAAGAGAGAATGAGGGGGCTTGAACTTAATAAATTATCATTAAGCGCCTTACAATTCGTTACAATGATCTATAAAAAAAAAGGAGCATAATATATATGCCCTAAAAATTGGCAACGAGCCGCAGCAGGGCCTGCAAACGTGCAGGCCCTGCTGCAGGGTTTTTTTTAATTTTTTTAATTTAAATTTAATTTTTTTAATCTGGCCCGGAACCACCAAACCGCGGGCCCGATCAACAAGTCGGGCCCGGGTTTGACCAGGCCGGTTCCAGGCCAAAATCGGCCCGTGGCCATGACTAAAGCATGGTGTCTGTCGTGATTTGAACCCATAATCATGACTGGGGAGGTGCATGTGCTTTTAATTCTTAGACTTGGTTAAGCCCTCGTGTTTCAATGTCCTTTCATGGCTAGCTATTTGGCTGCATTTGGTCAAGTTTTTCGACTTACGAGAAATGCAAAGATTTCAGCTTAATGGGGAAATGCAAAAACTATTTGGTTAACTGTGCTTTGGGAAGCAAATTTGAGAAAAAGGTCGTTTGATTAAAAAACATTAGAAAACCCCTTTGGATGACCAATTTAAACTTCTTAATTTTTAATTTTTTAAAATTGGAAAAAACAATGACCACAATTTATACAATTTGAATATTAACATATTAACAGATTTATAAATGTAAGAAAATCACATTCTTTTTCTGGTTAAAAAAATCAAATTCCGCGAATATAGCAATGTATCAAAAAATTCAACACATATGAGATTTTGTGGACCCACTGCCAACTAAATTAAAAGTTTAAATTATTAAATGAATGTGTGATTTATTATTTAAATATTCTGATAGAGTAATACTAAAGTTTGAGAGCGAGTAGGTGAGTCAAACACAGTATGACTCGCACTTGATGGCATGAGGAACGGAACCAATGTCAGATGTGTAGTCCATGAACACATTTTCATTTCTTAATCACTATGCCAATCACATGACGTTTGCAGCATGCCATTCTTGGCCAAAGATTGCAAAAGGGATTCTACTTATTGCATGAAAAGCATTATGACAAAAAAAAGGCTAGGGAGATTGAAATACTTTTCAACCTGTTTCATTTTAACATTTTGCTAATTGAGTGTATTTAGCCAATTTTGGCCGAAATCGCTTACATGCACACTATTCATCTTACGTGGGACGGTCGGTGTTGGCGTTGACAAATTTTATAATTTCTAAAATAATTTAAAATTTAATTATTTTTTCCTTTCTTTTAGGCTAACGAGGACCAGCAAGCCCTCGTCGGCCACTAGTGAGGGTTGCGGCCCTCATTAGATCTTATCGAGGCCCTCCTGGCTCATGGTTGGCGGGCAAGGGCGCGGAAGTCCTCACCCAAATCTAGCGAGGGTCGCCAGAAGGAAAAAAAGAAGAAGAAAAAAATAAAAAAAATCAAAATATTATTTAAAAATATCCACATCAGTGCCGGTCGATCATGCCACGTTGGTTGACCATGCCACGTTGGATGACTAGTGTTAAGTCAGCGATTTCCGGCTAAATTTGGCCAGATGAAGTTAGTTGGCAAAATGCGAAAATATTAGGACTAAATTAGCATAATCAAAATATTTAAAACTGAATCGGTACTAATACAATAGGTTGAGGGATTTTTTGGTACTTTCCCCCTCTAATTTAGATTGGTAATTTTTAAAGAAATTGGTAAATTATTTTTTGTCAATAAATGTGGCTAGCGTTCCAACCACAATGGCCGCACACGTTGACAAGCAGGCAACCGAACTGTGGCTCATCCGCCGGTCAGTGTGGAAGTATCATTATGTTCCGGCGAAGCATGTGGTTGTTCCACTAGTTAGTAGCATGTATGGCACGGTACTAAAGTCCATGAGGAAGGAAGCAAAGTGTAAACTTTCCGGCGAAGCATGTGGTTGTTCCACTAGTTAGTAGCATGTATGGCACGGTACTAGAGTCCATGAGGAAGGAAGCAAAGTGTAAACTTTGGGAGGGCTTACAATGGCAAAAGTATTGGTGACCGAACCAGGCGATCATATAGAGATTCCCGTTCTTCTTATGTCGCATGTTATTATCGCATGCTTTGACACATTTTTAACCAGAAATGTATGCTGAGAATTCATTTTGCGATCACACACTGGCATATGCGTGAGGGGATTCTAGCAATTACAAGTTGACGTTGAGCAAAGTTTCTTGTTTCTTAATAAGAATCCTTACTCAAACGCCCCAAGCAAAATTCATCGCAAACTCTTAACAGCCGTGGGATAGAAAAATAGTGAAGATTTGGATCATGAAGTCCTTCCAGTTCTCGTGCACTATGATATTTTACATAGGACTTGTGAAAATTTGCAAGGAGTGACGACTAGTTATGATTGGAAATCTATTCTCGGGACTATAGAACAGCCCGGTAGCACAGTATATGAAAGGCTGTTAAGAAACGTCACAAACCAAAGTCGTCCACATCTTGGGGCTTCATGAAGAACCCTAGCGACGGAAAATAGACGAGAAGAAGGAGGGTGAAAAAGTTGGGGGGAATATTTTCGACGAGTCTTTGCCTTCTGACATGCATTGCGATATAGCATGCATTGCATTGCATATTTGCTTCCTACAGAAGAGAAGCCACCTGAATATATACTTGTTAAAGCTTTTCATGGTGATCAATCTCTCATGATTGATTCAGACGGGATGTTGTTGCTTCAAAAACCGGGGACCTGTAAACTGTAAGGTCCCGTAATAGACTTCGGCATACGTTCACCTCCTTGTTCCTCACCCAAGCTCTAGGTCTCGAATTCAATCACGTCGCAGTGAGACGCTTTTGCTGATTCGGTCGAGCATGCTCTCTGCTAATCAAAATCATCGGCATACAGGACCATCCAATCATCTGACAGATCGAGAATGCTTTTCTCACCCTCTTGTTTATTGCTCATACCACACGAGTCAAGTGAATGAGATTGGACAATCCGCAATACATGGAAGAAAAAAAGCTTAAGAACCCCGGAAGAGTCGACAGACACCCCCTGCCTACCAAAAGTTGAAAGACCGCTGGGAGAGTTCTAGCTGTTAAGCATGAAACCAAAACTTCATCCATACTGCGAATCAATGGTCATTCTCGATCTTTCGATCTTTCTCCAATCAGTATGAAAAGATAACACCCGTCTCTGTTTGCCCCATCGGTTGCCGTTTTAACTTTTTGAGAAGAAGAAAGCATTCAGCTAAAACTAAATTACCACACGAGTCAATTGCATCATTCAACAAAGAGTGTTATAAGCACGACATTTTTGTGAATCTATGCAAAATGTACAAGGAAGCTGAAGTACGCTCATAGAAACCTGGTGGGAAAAAACTCATGTATCCTGAGAGGGTAGCTGTAGAACTCCGTGTTCCGGTCATCCCCTTTCCTGCGCTGGAAGGGTCCCCACCAGGGCATTCCTCTCTCGCTTGCCGTGTGCTTCGCCTCGAGCGTGTTGTCCAACAGCACTCCAACTATCATCGCCACGGTCGGAGATGAAGAGAAGATGGTATTCAAAATATCGTTGAACTGCACGCATTACATAAAGTGATATCATGCCCATATAAATAACGTATCACCTATCCACAGTGTAAACTAATTGACCGACTACTAGCTGACGAACTACACCCAGTTGTAAGCATGTGAAAATTAAAAACAGTCAGAATAAATAAATCACGTCCTCACACAGAAGTAAAACTGTCTTCTTTGACTAGCATATTGCTGAAGTTTAAAAAAATAAATTTAAGAATCGGAGAGATTACACTAACAGAGCCACGCCATAAATAGGATTATGCCCCATTTAGCAACGATGTCCTTCTATATATATAGCTCCATCTACGCTCACTCCCAAATTTGGTTAATTCTTTTAAACATCACCAGGAAATAATTGAGTAGAAAATGAAGCACCAAGCAAACTAGGACAGGGAGGACCATTTTGTACAACTTACCCATCCACCTTGAGTTTTAACAGGTCCATGACCATCTGAAGAGGTCATCAGGACAAAATACTCGGCTATTGATACCCCAAGGAAGAGCGTGATGCCCAAAACATAGTGGTTTCTCATAGAGTTAGTATTTGCAAACTGTGTGAATGAGATCCCTACGGCAACTACAAAAGAAAAGAGAGTTTTTAGTCCATGATTAATTGATAAAAACAAGAGAAATGGAAATACTTGAGTTGCAAGCGCTAACATACCAACAATGCCTAATACAACACAATAGATGGCGCCAAATATTGGTAGAGGAATAGAAGCAAAAAAGGCACCGAATTTTCCTGACAGACAAGGCAACACAGTCAAGTGCCGCATCATATGATGGTCATAAATACCATAGCCGAGCCAAATTACATACCAAATATGGAGAAAAAGATCATGAAAGCAGTTGATATTTGCACCACTCTTCTGCTCCCTATGCGAGTCAGTCCAAGGAGGCCAACATTTTCTCTGCAATCATAATTGCAAAACAAATATGTGAGATCCTTCTTCTAAATTATCGTATGGATATTTATGCCCAAAAATCAGTAAAGATGATACAGCACAGAATGGACCTAAGCTTCTCAACCTACATAAACTAGATCTATTACAAGAATAATACAGGCGAACCTTGAATTTATGAGTAAGTATCGCTTGTGAAAAAAAAGAACTACTCAGTAAGCCTTTATCCCCCTCAAGGCTGAATAACTACAAAATAAATAGTCAAAGCAGGGGGGTCCCATACACTGATGCAGTTGTACCCACAACAGAACCAAATATCCCTTCAAGCAGCAACCCAATACCCTGCAATACAAAACAACACATCAAGTTGATAACACTAATAGTTTACTTCCCGTAGAAATTTGATAATAACATAGCAAAAAAGGAAATCTGTGACTCTACATGTAGGCCAATACTCCGGCTAAGCACATATGCTGGTGGAGGTGTTGCACCCGCAAGTCGGGCTGCTGCGAAAAACGCACCTGTTGACTGCATTGGAGTTCACCAAACATATCAATAAGTGAAGCACTTATAAATATGGACATATTCTTAAATGACTAATGCAAACAACACCTCTGCAGAAGAAACAAGTGCCGCACCCATCATCCCAAAGACATGGCTTGCTCTAAATATGGGAGTACCCCACTGAAATGGGTACGGAACCTTAATCCTGCATCAGAAACCAACTCTTTTCAGTAGAAAAAGTTTTAGGGAAAAGTAACAGGCGAATAAAAATAATTGCCTCTAGAGGTCTCTTTTATCAGAACATACCAAGGAGCAGATGACAAAAGATAGGAGCGATCTATGCGGCAACTTGTTTTCGTCTGCTCTTTGACATTGTTGTAAGCTCCAGACACAGTGAGGATTGCAGCAAATGCCCAGATTATGCCAATGCAAAAGAGCAAAGCATATCTCTCCAGCACACGACGGCCCCTACTCAGGATTTGCTTCAGATACTGTAAAAGAAATAGAACCCCACTTTTGTACAAAGAACAACATAGTTTCAAGTATGTCACTTTCAATTGCGCTATTCTATTATACCTGTTGAGATATGATGAGAAGAATTAGCATCGGCAGGCCAATCTCAACGCAGTTAGCCAGCTGCACGGAAAATTACATCAGCGAAAGTGCACAAGCCATCACTATACAACAGAAGAGCTTCGAGTAGCATACTAGAATCCAAGGTTTAATCTAGTCAGAGTTCATTTGCTATGTAAGCAAAGAATAAGCAACTTATGGAACAACAAATCTTTGTCCTATTCTATAAAGCAACTTCTTTAACGCATTTGACATTTGCTGCAGCCAATAAAGTGTCAACTTCCAGTAGGGAAACTCACCAATGGAAAGCCCCTCATGAACAAACCAAGACTCACCACAGAAACCACCGCTACAAGTATAACCGGACTAAATAACCTGGATTTGAGTTTTAAAATTTGGAATTAGTAAACACAGATAACAAAAAGTTATCAGATTAAAGACAAATACAATAATTTACATCTAGATTCTTCTGAAGAGCATGATTACACGATACATTGAAAAGAAAAGATAGAACTAACATGGTGAAGTTTCCCCATGCCTGGCTGTACCCGAGGATAATGTTCACAAATGAAGAAACAATAAGAGACCCCTGAATGGTCCTCATTGTGTAGAGAAACCTCTGCAAGCACACCACAAATTCATCACCTGAAGGTCTGATTGCAAGGAGTTGGGACATTGCTCTATGGTACAAGAGCATGACACCCGAGAGGAAAAAAGAAAGTATCATAAGTGCAGACATCAGTAATGCATCACATGGTCAGATGAAGCACCAAATTACAGGGGAAATAAAATATGCAATGACAAAATCATAGTCCTCCTGAGAAGCATTACTAAGCAGCTGGCTTTGGGAGGCCATGGTGAATTAATTATATCAATCATCGCGTTGAACGTGACCTTTTAATCTCTGTCATGCTTTTATATTGAACTTGCATGAATTTCAACTACTTTTAACTATCGATCTTTAGATACAAGTTAGACTTATAACTTCTTCCGATTTTGCACACCATTTTTGCTATGCTCCAAAGAACACATACTATCCCCAAAGACTGATGGTCAACATCATCAAACAAATGTTTTAAATCCAACATATAAGTAAATCAAATCATTTTGCTGAATTTGCTTTGTTGGGTACATACATCATGGTCTGAATTGAAGTTTTTATCCATAGTGTCATTTATAATCGATAACACCGGCAGATAAAAAGCAAGTGATGCTCCCATAACAGTAGGTAGCCTTGTCCCAAGAAGGGTCTGAAGTAGAGTATTGATTCCCGACATAAAAAGCAGTGCCTGAATCACCCGCGCCTTATCACCCTGTTCGCAGATTGCAAGACCAAATCACAACATGTTCTACTTAGTCAAATAGTGCCTCATCAAATACTATATATGGATGACCTTACATGGTTCCCACCCATTCGAGGCACAAGGGTGCTGGCAATCAAAACAATAGTTCCAAGCATCACAATATAGTGCTGAAATGCTAGTAGAACTGCTTCGTCTGTAAAATTAGTCCAAGAGCACTCATCAGTAGTCTTTTCTTCAATATCTGTTCACAAACTCAACCCCGATAACAATAATTTTTACCAAACCTATGCTGATGTCTCTGCTTAGAAAGCTTAAAGGGTCAATCAGAATCTTAAGGAATCCGAGGACTAATAAGATCTTCAGCAACCGACAGATATAGGAGAAGAACTACATATCTTTTACACATGAAAAAGAGAACCGAATGAATCGGGAAAAAAGCAGATTCTGATCGAAATGAACAAAAAGCACATAATACGAATCTCGCACCCCAAAAATACTTTCCCCAGGTAAAGTAAAGGAATGTAAAAAAAACCCATAAAGCATGCACCTTCCTCCTCATAAAATATCTTTACCCTTGTGATTCTAAGCAGTCACAGATTCAAATCGACTGTAGCATCACGAGTAACGAATTCATAAAAATAGAAAGCCAGAGAGAGATCGAGTGACGGTGACTGACGCCACGAGGGGTTAGAGTGGATGCAGAACTCGAGGTGCTGCAGCTGCTCGGCCGGAGCCCAGGTGGGGCCTCTAGAGAGAACGAGGTTCGGCGGCGGCGGCTGAGGCGGCGGCACCCCCTGTGGAGGCGGGGGCCCATGGTCGGGATTCCCAGTCTCTACCATCTTCTTGATTCTTCCACACACACAGACACAGAGAAACAGAGGACTTCCCTCAGCCTGGAGCCTTCCCCTGTAACGTTTTCTTTCCTTCTTTCTTTCTTGGTGGGTTTCCGCTAAGCAAAGAGCTCGGATCAAAGGCTCAAGGACGATGCAAGAAAGACGGTTGGAAGGGCTCCAGAAGAGGGAAGAGTGTCGTCCCTGTGCAGAAAAGCACAGGTAGGACCTTCTCGGGTTAAGATCGGGCTCTCGAGGATCGAGAGAAGCAAAGTATAAGATAGTATAATATTAGCCGTTTTTTTTTTGTTCCGGACGGTCTGTGGGTTGGAATCAAGATCGGGGAAATTTATTGCGAATTCATAAACAAATTCAATGCATGGGCGTACGCCATTTTTAATGTAATGAAGGGTGGGGTGCGAGTGCAAGTACCAGGAAGCTCAGAACGAGAGAGACCGGGATGGGGCCAGGGGACCGCGTTGTAAGAAGAAGCTCGTCGTGTTATCGAGAAGAATGCGAATGCGACGTTATGGGCGAGAGCGACGGGGGTGACGTTTTGCGCTTTGTTTTTTGCGAAACTTGGCGCGCACTAAAAGTTGTCCTTTCTTTTCTTTTTATTTCACAAAAAATAAAGAATTCAAAATATATATATTTTTTAGATATTTTCGTGGACGATGAAACTATTTCTCGTTCATCCATTTTCATGAGCGATATGGACGATCGTTTTTAGTAAAATGAGTTCTAGATCGTTCGTTTTAAGGGGAGCAGACGGAGCAGTAAATTCGCTTTTGGACCGCAATCACAGAACGTTTTCATGATTTTGCCTCGTTGAATAATACTTTCCATTTAGTGGAAGAGCCCAATGTGCTTTTTAGTGGCCACCGTCGATTAGGGCTATTTATAGTTTGATTTGGGAAACATTTTCAGCGCCATTCATGGGTTTGGAAAGATTTCAACTACCGGAACCAAACTGATTAGATCACAATTAACATCGAATTGACAACTTCGATCTGATCCGATTCAGTTCGGTTTCGAAACATGCAAGTGAAGAAGGTACAAATCTTACTTGACAACCTAGTTTCATCAATGACTTAAAACACAACATCCAATTAGGAGTGAGCATGGTTCTAGAGTAGAACCAAAAACTTGAAAATCAGATCGGTGGGAACTTATTTCGCCGGATTTGGTGAGGGCCGCCCTCGTCGAAGAAGAAAAGAAAAAAAAAGGAAAAAAACAGAAAAAGAAAAAAGACGAAAATATCCATGGGCCAAAATATTATGAGGTAAATGTGTCACGAGTGATATAGTTTGAAGTTTTTCCTGTCATAAAAAAAAGTTCAAGGTAAATTTGTCACAAGTGACATAGTTTGGAGTTTTTTGTGATATTTTTCCTTTAAAAAAAGAGGGACATGTTTTTATAGGTAGGTTCCTAATTCCAAATGGAACATGTACAAAACTTGAAACCGCATCCAACCATCCTTCACAAAACAATATAAAGTTCTCAAGAAAAGTGTCAGAAAAGTCATAAATCTATTGCATTGATGTCAATTTTGTCCTAAATATTTTTTTGGTGCCAATTTAGTACTAAACCTTTTGACATAATACCAGTTTAGTCCTTCCAACTAATTTTGGCTAAATTTTGTTGACGTGGAAGTCGGCCATGTCACGTAAAATGGCCAGCGTTGACGTGGATAACTTTTAATAATATTTCAATATTTTTCAAATTTTTGTCTATTTATTTTTCTTTTCTTTCTTTTTTTTCCTCTCCTTTCTTCTTCCTCTAGCCGGTCGCCTTACCTTGGCAACCGGACAAAGGCCAGGGCTAGTGAGGTCCCTCGCTAAATATGGTTAGGATCAAACCTCGCAAGACATAGGCGAGCCCTAACCTCACCAGAGGTCGCAAGGGCGAGGGTGGCCTCCTGCTAGGCAAGCGAGGGTCGAGCCTCGTTGGCCATGGGCAAGGCCCAACCTCGTTAGATCTGATGAGGTCATGCCTCGCCCAGCCGCTAGCAAGGCTCAAGCCCTCACTAGAGATTGGGAGGGTGAGCCTTGTCAACAGCTAGGCAAGGCGATGAGGGCTCGAGCCTCGCTAGCGGCTGGGCGGGGCACGGCCTCGCCGAATCTAGCATGGTCGAGCCTCGCCTTCGCTTCGCCGTCACTAGCAAGGGTGAGCCTCTAGCCGGTTGCCAAGGTCCAGTGACCGGCTAGAGGAAGAAGGGTGGGGAGGGAGAAAAAAAAGAAAAAGAAAAGAAAAAATATAATTAAAAAAATAATAAAATATTATTAAAAGTTATTTGCATCAATGTCGGTTGTGCCACATAGACCGACCAACATCCACGTAAGCAAAATCCGGCCAAAATTAGCCGGAATGATTGAATTGGCACTAATTCAAAAAGTTCAGGACTAAATTGACACTAATACAATAGGTTTAGGACTTTTCTGACACTTTTCCCCAAAGTTCTCCATAACACATAACTTAGTATTTTTAAAGAAAAGGAGCAAAAGCATAGTTCCATGTCCAAACAGAAAAACACACACAGATATAGATTCTTAGTTCGGTTCAATTTTATCAGTTTTTCAGCCGTCAAATCGAGACCGACCAAACCAATAAAGAAATAAACAGTACTTGCCAGTTTGGTTTGGCTTGGCTTGGTTTATATGTTTTTCGGACTTTTTTTTAACACTCCTACTGTTAATTACCACCTTCTTGTTAGAAATCCTAAATTCCCAACTATTATGCTCATACCATTCAAGAAGAGAAAGTAACATAGCCTATCTAGGAATGACTAAGATAATCTAGAGTACTATTGAGTGCGGCTAGAAAGTATTCAATGGAATGATTATTGACATGTTTTATCGTGTCCCTAACTGTTCAATTGAATGATTATGCAAAATGCTAAATACGAAAACAAAGTTCTCGAATTTTTAAGTACAACGTGGAATATCTTATATCCATACGGTGCTTTCATGAAATTAGTTGACTTGATATTGTAGACAAGTTGACAGAAAGTTGGAGCGAGGGATTGGTGAATAATATTTTTCACATAAAATGTTTCTATGTGAAATGGTAGAATAAATTTAGTGTTTTTCAATGCACTTTAGCAATAAGTATATTCGAACTTATGTAATATAAAAGATATTGAATGACTAATGTACCCAGTTTCACTCAGTGAGATACTTGACATTACAAAAGCTATTATTGTTCTATGAAAGTTGGAATTTCCTTCTATTGTAATTTAATTTTGTTAACTTGTAACCTATCAGGCACCACGAGTTCAAAGTTGCTATCTTATCTTATCTTATCTTATAAGATAATAGTAAAATAAAAGTTTATAATATGTCGACATGTGTATATGTAGCATGTGTCCCGATTAGATTTAAGGAAAGAGACTCCAATCATATAAAATAAATCAAATATGTGCATGTACAATTAAATTAGTTAAATCTTCTTTTCATTGATTAATTAATTTGAAAATAGATAATAATATTATAAAACGTCAATAGAAAAAATTAAATAAATATCATACTATTAAATAGAAGTATCTTAAAAAAGTACTTAGTCTTGAAATATATAAATAAAAATCAATACTATATACGTAAGGTAATAGCTTTTGCCAATTTTATGGAATTAAATTTTTTTAAAATTTTTATGGTCAGAAATAACTTTAAGGAAGTCCTAAACACTATATATATATATATATATATATATATATATATATATTACAAGAGAATTTTAAATTTGGTGTCCACCCTAAATTTACTATAATATTCTTAAGGGACTCCAGTTATTACGTTAACAAGGACTTACTCCTCTATATCAATCGGGTGCATTTAGAATTTTACCCATGCAATGCTCCCAATAAAATTTGAACTTAAGACCACAAAAAGAGGGGCAAACTCCCTTTGGTTCTTACTTAGGAAAGATTTACTCAATCAATCTTAAACTTATTGTAAGGATGCTAATTTAGTTTTAATTTTTTTTATTCTTACCATTTTAATTCTAATCATTTGTGCGAAATTTCAATATAGTCATTCCGGTCAATTTTCGTCGGAAATTGCCGACGTGGCGGTTCAGTCATCGTTGGCCATCCCATGTGGCATAGTTGGTGGTTTTCGAAAGGACTACATTCGAATTTCACATAATAATTTTAAGATTAAATTGACAAAACTGTAAAGTTAAAGATTGAATTGACGTCTTTATAATAGATTTAAGATTAATTTGACAATTTCCTCCTAATTACTCGTGATATTACACCGACAATGTGGCCCATTTTACTTGGCCTCTTTGTCGTTTTGATTGAACATGAAGAAAGACCATGAAATGATTGCCATCGATGACAACCTTCATTTTCAAACGGCAAAATCAATACCCCTTTGGATTGGTTTGGTGGCATGTCACACGGAGAAATAGTTTTTACCGCTTTCTTTTGATGATCTTCTTGACGACTTTAGACTTACTTTTTGCTGATTTGATGTTCTCCCTTTAGAGCCATAATCAGATTTTCAGCTTAAGGGCGGCTTCCAGCATGTTTCCATACTTGGATTTGAAAAATGAGTTCAGAAAAGCTGCAGGGAGATGAGAACTTTTGGGGCTAGTTCCCCCTCTCTCAACTGTTACACATTATTCCTTGAATTTTCATTTTGTTACGGCGGTTTAACCCTCTTTCTACCTTTTTAGGCAGTTGGTGTTGATTCTTTGATGATCTAATGAACATGATTGTTAAGGGGAAATCTCTCATTTACCCATGATTTATATGAAAAATGAAAAAAATAGAGAAAAATAAGCCAACTAAGATAATGGTAATGAAATTAGAAACTAAAAGTTGTTATAACTTTGTCTCTATAACAATGGGAAAAGTACAAAAAAAATCTTAAACCTGGTACATTGGTGCGAATCCAGTTCCTAAAACTCAAAATTAGATCTATTTAGTTTTAAACATTTTGCATCTGTGTCAATTGAATCAATCCGACCAATTTTGGCTAAAAATTGCAGACATGGATCCAACCGTCATTATATAGCGCGGCTCGCACTGACGTTGACAAATTCCTCTTAACTTCTCTTTCTCTACCCTCATCAGCGTTGGGCAAGGGCCACCACGCCCTCACTGGTCATTGGGCAAGGGCTCACGATACCCTCGCTAGATTTGGGCCAAATGAGGACACTGGGGCCCTTGTTGGCCCTGGGTAAAGTGAGGCCATGATGCCTAGATTAGGTTAGGTGAGGGCTAATGATGGTTGGTTAGCGGCTCTTGTTGGCCCTCAGCGAAAAATAATAATAAGGAGAAGAAAAGAAAAGAAAATCATAAAAATTATTAAAAATTCAAAATATTTTGGAAAAATGTTCACGTTAATGCTACGTAGGACAGCTGGCATCCACATCAGCGATTTTCGGTTAAAATTAGCCGGATAGACTCAATTGACACAAACGCGAAAGGCTTAGGACTAAATTTGTCTAATTGAAATTTTAATGACTGAATTGACACAAATATGGTAGGTTTATGTCTTTTTTTTGATACTTTTCCCATATACCAATAGAACTAACCAGATATTTTATGAAAAAGAGATACATTTAAGTGAAAAGGAAATATGCCTCAATATCAAAAAAGTCAAATAACAAAAACTTGATTCTTTACTTATTTGTAAATAGTTGATAACGCAAAAAAAGAAAAAACTATTGATCAAGACAACATATTTAGAGAATTACCTTAAATTTCGGTTATTCATCTCCGTTTAGGCTTTGAGAACATCATTTTCTTTTGTAATCAATTCTCACATATTCTGTTTATCAATGATCTTTTAAATTAATTAACTATTTAAGTATACATAATGATTAGTCAATTTTTGTCATTTGACCTTTTTATTATCAACGCCTTTCTACCTTTTTAGGCAGTTGGTGTTGATTCTTTTTCTTAACATATTTTATTTATTTTATTAAAGCGGCTATACTTATGGAATTTTAACAAATTTTGATTGTTCCATATGATCATCGATACTTT
The DNA here is from genome assembly GCA_031216405.1 of Syzygium malaccense. Lineage (NCBI taxonomy): Eukaryota > Viridiplantae > Streptophyta > Magnoliopsida > Myrtales > Myrtaceae > Syzygium > Syzygium malaccense. Next base: position 13,628,460 of record CM062258.1, read on the forward strand.
TTTCTCATTAAAATTATTACAATTGATTTAGTTTTCTCCCATTATCCGTAATTTTATATTTTATAACATATCTAAGAACAAATCTTATAACATGCCAAGGGTTCGTAGGGCGTAGGGTGCAAACTACTATTCGATTAATCTTGCCAACATATATTGTGTAACTTTTGTTTTGCATTTGATCACGTCATCGGTTCTCACACAGATTCCCAAGCAAAATAACTTGCTCATAGCTATGCTGACAATTTGAGTAAATTGAAACTTTTTTGTAGAAATAATTTGGGTTATTACCACGAAAAACCCCAAAATTGATATATATGTGATAAATTTACGCCAAACTAATTTTTTGACTACCAAAAATTCTAAATTAGTACACCTGTGAAAAATTTATACTCCGTTGGTTTCCGTTAAATTTTACTATCAAATTGTTTAATTAAATGACACATGACAATTGACGAATGTACCAAAGGTTTACCCTCCGTTTGTCCCAAGTGTACAAGTTTGTGATATTTTTGTATTAATTCAATTTAATGGAGGGTGTTGTCAAAAAATTAGTTTTGAGTAAATTTGTCACAAATGTATCAATTTGTGGTTTTTCATAATATTAACCCAAATAATTTTGATCATACACGTATATTATGCTTGAAGAATCAATACTTTAGTGAAAATGCAGAATTTAGCAATGACAGATTGAAAGTTTTTGCAGTGAACAAGATAATTTGTCGGCCAAATAATCTTTCTTCAATAATGACACTAGAAAAAATCAACCTTGGTTGGAAAATGAACGGGCCTCGATGGCAGCCTTGTAGTGGGTGCCCAACAACTGTTCGAAACAATTCCGGAGAGGCATCTAGCTGGCGACCGGAACGCCGTTCTGGATTGACAGCTTTGGCCCCTTTGTGCCCCCGCCGCCGGCGAAACAAGCGCTGAGGTGGTTGATGTGGGCTCGAGTGCATCTGACGGGGAGCAGGCTCGGAATGGCAGGGATCGAGTGAGGGGAGAAGACGACATTCCAGTCCTCGACAGCTTACCGAGTGTTAAAGCAATGTCACCCTGGCTGCAGGTGGATTCTCGGAGGCCATGCATATTGCATAATGCTGCCGAATGAAGAGTAATGGAGAGCATTTGCATCCAGACCAGACTCGCCCTCCGCGACAAATGACTTCAACGCATGGTGTTCCTTTCTTTTGATAGGGATGGGGCATACGGTTTACGCTAAGTCAAGTCATACAAATGAAGGCGAAAGAGAGAATCCAAGATGCGGAAGTACACGTGTATTCAAGCTGATTTGGGATGCATTTGATTTTGAACACGCAAATCTCAAATGTGTTTATAGGCATACACTTACAGATCAAAAGCAAAATTCAGATGATCAAGAACTAGATGCAATATTGACGATACTTTTATTAAGAAAATAAATACAAGTGGCAAAGAGATGGGAAGACATACACTCCATGAACATGTGATGATAATTGATACAATACAACAAGATATTGCCTCCTCTCTAATCGTGCATCAACAAATTAACGCAGCAAAACATATGCAATAAACCATACAACCTCTCGTGTTAGTTCCTATATAGTTAGGAATACTAATGCTCTCGTTCGGTGCATGATCAGCCGTCTAGTGGATTGAGCACCTGACCCACAAACAACACCGTGCCAGTCATATCCTCTCTCACCATGAACAGGAACGGGTGATCGGCAACAAAGTCTATCTTCTCTGAAAAAGCCAAACCCCTCAGCTTAATAACCCCAGCAGAAGCGGCGGCTGCTTCTGTTCCTTCTTCGTTAACTTCAATGAAGGATTTGTGAAAGATGCTCGAGACATAGAGATTCTTGCCCTCGAGAGAGTCGACCATCTCTGTTAATCCTCCTTCACCCAAAAATGGCAATACCAATCCCAACTTCTTCAGATCTTCTGAAGCTTCAAACCCAAAGGATATCTTGAATCTTGGGATTCGGAATTCCCCCACTTCCACTTTGTTGTAAGGAAGATGGCGATTCAGAAAGCCAGATTCAGAACCGACTTTCTCCACAAGAGCTAGAAGTCCATCTCTTGCATCTGGAAGAAATAAGTACATCGAAAAGTGACGCTTGTCCTCCCCTTGCTTATAAGGAAGTCCCAAGACTTTAAAACCGTCATAAGCCCCAAGGATCTGCTTGTTCTTACTAGTCATGAAGGGAACTTGAACAGAATTCCCATTGAGAAGGAAAAAGTCATTGTCCTTTGTCTTCGAAGGGTCAAACTTGTCATTCCAAGCACCCTTGAAGTAAAGGGCATTCGCAAAAATGAGTCGGGTTGAACCGTCGACTGAGCCAGCCGGGAGAACCTCCTTTATGAGCCCACTGGTCTCCTTCTCAGCCCACGTATTAACCTCGCTAGTCACCTCAACAGCCTAATGGTTTCTTCTAATCAGTACATAGAATACTAGATGACACAAAAAGCGAGCAGCTAAAGCCAATTGTTGAACAAATAGAAAGGACAGTCATGTAAGAACTTAGAAAATATTGCAGTTCAATTGAAATCCGAGCCATTTATGGAAGGATGAAAGTTACAGGTCAATACTAAAGTTAATTAGCACAGAATCACATTCTCAACCATGACTTAAGAAAGAACAAAAGCATCAGTTTCACAACTTAAATAGTACAGAGGAACCATTGATATAGAAAATTAGGCAACAAAGGAACATTAGAGAACCAAGAAAATAACTGGGACGAAAAAAAGGGTGACCCCGTCAGCAAAGAAATCCCCACAAAAAAGGGTCACCCTATGTTTCTATAACTCCTTGCACCAGCAAAGTAAAAGACTGATATTCAAACAAAGGACTGCTGAAAGTCCTACCAAAGGCAACATACTAGTAATCATGGCGCATATTGAGAGTCTGACTAGTCGAAATTGCACTGCTTGAAGTATTTGACTACAAAAGATGTTCTTTAACATGTTGATTGCATGATAAGTCAGTTCTCCAAGATCCTTAAGTTAGCAGTGCGTGGAATCCAGTAGCAAAAGCTGCAAAACTAATCTCCAATTACATTTTCCAGAAACATCTACAATGACACATCTCACTCTAGTCTACAGCCATACTGAAATTGCTTGATCATGACAAGTATGCAAATGACCAATTAGATATAACGGTGTAAGCTACGGTTGGGGATCGCACGGCTAGAGGGCAATGTATTCTGCAATATCTATGCTTAATCATTAAGATTTCTCTATATTTATATGATCTATGGTTATGGAAAGAAGTGCACAGGAGCCAGATGCAATATCAATATTGCCTCCGCTACAAACGCCCATGCAGTTAATCTGTGGAAAATCAGTACACTGACGATGAATGGGAAGGTTGGGAGGGTAAGACTTGTTGCGCTAGCAAATTACATTCCCGGAACATAAAGATACGTCTTTAACATGCTTAGAATATGACAGAGAATAGGAGATCCTTGTAAATGCACGAACAGGGCAAAATCGAGGTCCCTTCCAACTTGATAGCTTCAAATAACATCATCTAAAGCCCTAATCAAGTAAATTTTGCACGATTTTTTGGGAGAACCAATTGACCGACGCATCTAGATTGAACTTTTTTCATTTGAAGCTTACCAAGACTTGGTGACTATTCATCAATTTACCCTTTTTATGTTCATCATGTAGGCCTCTAACACAAGGTTACAATGAGCTCAGTTTAGGGGATTTACATATTGGTTGTGCATGTTTGGAGTATAGTTCACACCCTGAAGAAATCCAAAGCAAGCCGACAATAAAGAGCTAATGCCTTGACCAGACCAAAGAAACCAAGAAAGCCGCACACCTGTTCGACCCAAAAAACAGGAAAAGAGGCAAGAACTAACCTTGGTTTTGAAATCAGCTAGGTTAGTGGCCGCCGTATAAGACCCGTCGACCACCTGTTTGAAAGAAGGCCTGAGAGGCAACGACTTATCGATCCAAACGCCGTTCGCGAAAGACAGCTTCGGTCCGCCGCCGCCGGCGCCGTCGGCGAGCACGACGGCGACGAGCTGGGAAGCTAAGGAGTTGAGGTGGTCGGCGGACTTGGCCCTGAGGAAAGAGAGGAGCTGGTCCTGGGTGGGCCCCGCGGAGCCGGCGGCGATCAGGCCGAGCACGACGTGGATGGAGAGTGGGGAGAAGACGAGGTTGGAGTCCTTGGCCCGGGTCGAGAGGAGCTGCTTGGAGATGGCGAGGGCGACGTCGGTCTGGTCGGCGATCGATTCACGGAGGTCCATTTTTCTCGGCAGCTGGGTGTGAACGCGAGAAGAAACGCGCGTTACAGAGACTTTTCTGGTTGCGAGCGAGAGAGAGAGAGAAAAGTTGAAGAATAAGTGCGACCGACGTATTGCGGTGGCACCATCTCGTGCTTTCCGAGAATCTGCGCGGCATTTGCGTCGCGGTCTCCCTCTCGGGCTTAGAATGGGTTCCTGCACGATGGGCCATCTTTGCTCGGACCAGGAGGCCCCCCTGTGGGATCTGCTCGCAGGTTGTATCTGTCTATGGGCCGAGGGGACTTGACGGAAGAATCGAAACAAGTTCATGCCACAAACCAGTTGTGCTGTGTCACGTAACCCGTGTTAATCGGAGAATCGGTCAGAAGAAATCAGAACCGGGGATCGAAAACGCGATCGCACTGCTACTGATACGACGAGACGATGAGTATGAACGGGTACTTCTTGGCTTTTGCTACGAAAGCTGTTGCTCCTTCACTTGGACGCTCTTTGAGATGAAAACGGAGAATGGTTAGCTCAGCTTCGTTCTACTCTTAAACGAGGAACAGAGTTACTTGTTTGAGGGCTTTGTGATCCTTGACCCCGGGATTTGTATCTCGACCAGTCACTGAAAATGCCCAGAAGCATCCATCTAAGAGTAAAAATTTTTGTGCAGCAGGCCTTTTCCCCTCTTTTACAAAACAGTCCCGGGACTTCAAAGCCGTCGTAGACGTTGATGAGACGGGGCTCGCACTGAGATTCCGTCGGGAAGGGAAAAAGTCGTGGTCCTCTGTCCGCGGCTCTTCGAACAGGTCGTACGAAGAGGCCTCGAAGTAGCGCGCATTAGCGAAAGCAAGCCGAGCTTCGCTGTTGACCGGGCCGGGAGAGAGGAGCTCCTTGTGCAGGCCATTAGTCTCTTTCTCCACCTAGGATTCACCTCGCGTCTCGCCACATCAGCCTCGACACGGTCATTACCAGTAATACGTCGTATCGAATGGCGTACTACATAAATTCTTCTTGGATAATAGTTTGAATGCAAGCAAACATCCGGCATACAATGTTATAATGTCAATAATGTGATCCCATATTCGGTTTATTATTCCCACACTCAGTTAATTTCATTAACCTTTATTGTCCACGTTATGTTGCTGCGTGATAATTGTCCATTAAATTGTGACCGCCTAAAAGACATGACTTCTTGACGGAAGAAGTCGTATAAAAGGGTGTGAATGGATATAAAGGGGTCTTTTAAGCCAAATCTTTCATTATTAGAAAACACACCTTCACGTTCAAGAGGGCAATTGGCTAGAAATATCCTTCACTGAACGTTCAATGCTCGACGACTCAGGTTATCAATCAAACTTCATCAATGTTTGGAGGTTAGTACAGACTTATTCACGTTTCCACATTTGATCTTGATTATGCATGAGTTTTGCTCATCCATGTATAACCGGGTCTTCAGTCCGTTCAGAATTATCTAACATACAAAGGCAGATATTAGTTGATACTGGTTCTTGGCTTTGTTTACTCCCCAGACCGACAAGAAACTACATGCAAACATCATATAATGAAAAAGAAACATTAATTAGAGATAAAATTAACTATATAACCATCAGTTTTATGATACATATGTGATCAGTTTCATTTATAAATTTCATGATAAGACACCGAATGCTTTTACAGTATTGAAATTATTCATATAACTCAATAAGAAGTAACTTAAGAATTTTGGATGTATCCTGGGATAATCTAAAATTCATAACTTTTTTATGAGTTAACAGAAATTTATTAGATCTTGAAAAGCAACTAACGTTTTTTTAGGGCCAATACACATTAATTAGTTACCACGCATGAACATCTTCATTTATCAAAGATCCGCTCTCCATAGACACTATCTTGATCAATACTTAATATAGAAGGAAAAAATTCATATTTAATGAGTCGCATAAGTGACGATAGCATGTAATTTTATTTGTTTTACATTGAATTTCTCATTAACTTTGCTTGTAATCTTTATACTTTAATGATTTTCTGTCAAATCATATATTAATGTGAGCATCATCATTGATGGTTGATATACTCGTCCTTCGTGTTTTGAATTAGAAAGTGATTTTTTAAAGTAATCGACAGTGGCTTTTTCGCCGTGACAAGGAAACTAACTTGAATATGTAAATTGTCGAGCTCTTAAAATAAACCCAAACACTTCAAGGGTCAAGTACGATATGACCAACCTAAAGAGTTGAATATGTGATTAGTACATAATTCACGTAATTCATGCATATGCATCGGTTCCATAACCAGTAAACTAAGGGCCCGTTTAGCAAGTTGTCAAATAGTGAAAATTTATGTTATTTTGTTTCCATAATCAGTTTGGGAACAGAAATCCGTTTGTTAAAATTTTTGTGCCCGGATACAAATTTGCAAAAAATTGTTCCCAGAATCAGTTTTGGAACATAATCAAGAAGTAAAAAAAAGTAGTTTCTTGATTCTGGGAATAAGAATCAGAACTGGAAAAGAAATTTTTTTTTGTTCTTCTTCTTTCCCATTCTTTCTGTTCTTCTTCATTCTCCGGCAACCAGCGACACAGGCGAGGGCCGGCGCGGCCCTCACGGCCTAGACGAGGGTCGCCCTCGCTGGCTTTTTTCAGCCCTCGCCTGAGTCAGTGAGGGCCGCCCTCGAGGCTCACGGCATGGGCGAGGGCGGCGGCGAAAATCCAATCCTCGCCAAATCCGGCGAGAGCAACCCTTGCCCAGGCTGCGATGGTCTAGCCCTTGTCCTCGCCGACCTTGGCCTATGGTCGACGACTAGGCCATAGCCGAGAAGGAGGAGAAGAAAAAAAGAAAAGAAAAAAAGAAAAAAAAGAGAAAGAAATATTAAAATATTTAAAATATTATTAATAAAAAGAAATTTTGTGCCGTCATCAAACGCAATTATGTTCTTTTTCTATTTCAGGAATGGAAATTTTGAACCATTACCAAACGTCTTCAAATGCTCAGAATAATTTCCTGTGCACAAAATCAAAAAGTCCTAAGCAAAATCAGTTCTCGAGCATAGAATTATTGCCATGCGCACCCTAAATTAGGAACTTCTCACTTCTTTAACTTGAGCTTCAAGCTATGCAACCAATCTGAAGAAGCACTTAACCTAATTGAGAGACAGTGGAGATTGCTGTTTTGTCTGTATCAGCAATTGAAGCTCTCTCTCTCTCTCTCTCATAGTGGGGAAGACCGAAGAGAAGCTGATGCTTGGGACGACTAGATGCGGTTTTTGACTTTGTCTCCGCAAAGCAACTTAAGAACATTAAAATATGATTAACACAGACGAGTGCCACGAGATAAAACATGTTAAAAAGTATAATTCGCACGACAGATTTGCAAAGGAGTTGCAAAATTTGGGATGACCATGAAAAACTTTGTGCCTTGTACAAGTCAGAAAAACTGCGGTAGTACAACCAGTGGTACAATGCCCTCACCAGCAATAGTAATTCGAGAGCACTTAGAACTTTCTCTCGCATGTCTTCTGACTACTACCGCGCTCTTGCATTACCGCAACAATCAGTCATGGCAGTAAACCGGGCATTCGCAACGGTTCCTGAGATTGGACCTATTGAATTAGAATAGAAGATCTCGCAATCTTTCGAGGTCTTGCGGCAATTTATGTGTTCAATCTGATTATTAGTACAGTTGTGCAAAGAGAAAGTGAAAATCCAAGGTCTTGCGGCAATATATGTGTTCAAGTTGATTTGGGATACTTAATTTTGAACACGCAAAGTTCCAACGTATTTATATGCACTGATTCTTAGAGATCGAAATAAAATTGTATTGATTAAGAACTATAAACGATATTCCAGATACTTTTATTAGGAAAAATGATACAAAAGCCGCAAAGCTGAAGTCCAAGTCTAGTCATCAACAAATAAATATTTATCAGAAGATTCTAATTTAGCAATTAGAGCTATCCTTCAAAGAAAAAACATTTTATCCCTTCGAACTGAACATTAGTTAATTCAACTCAACCATCAAATAAAGAGTTTCGCACCGTACAAGTCATTGGTATAGGGATAGGAAGACCGTAGGTGTCCATGAACATTTGATAATAATTCATTCGACGCAATAAGGTTAGCGTTTTGTTATTGTGTATTAAGAGATTAATGCATTAGACATATGCAATAAACCATACAACCTCTCATGTTAGTTCATATCTATTTGGAATACAAATGCTCTTAGTTGACATATGATCAGCCGGCTAGCGGATTGAGCACCTGACCCAGAAACAGAATCGTTCCGATCATGTCCTCTCTCACCAGGAACAGGAATGGGTGGTCAGCCACAAAGTCTATCTTCTCCGGTAAACTCTTCGACATAATACCCCCAGCAGAAGCGGCGGCTGCTTCTGTTCCTTCTTCGTTAACTTCGATGAAGGATTTATGAAATATGCTCGAGACATAGAGACTTCGGCCTTCAGGAGAGTCCACCATCTCCGTTAATCCTCCTTCGCCTGAAAACGGCAATACCAATCCCAACATCTTCAGATCTTTTGAAGTTTCGAACCCAAAGGATTTCTTGAATCTCGGGATTCGAAATTCCCCCACTTCCACTTGTTTGTGAGGAAGATGGCGATCCAGGAAGCTAGATTCAGAGTTGACTTTCTCCACGAGAGCTGGGAGTCCACCACTCGCATCTGGGAGAAATAAGTACATTGAAAAGTGACGCTTGTCCTCCCCTTGCTTATAAGGAAGTCCCAAGACTTTAAAACCCTCACACGCCTTGGCATTCTGCTTCTACTCACTAGTCATGAAGGGAACTCGAACAGAACTCCCACTGAGAAGGAAAAAGTGGTCGTCCTTTGTTTTCGAAGAGTCGAACTTGTTAGTCCAAGCACCTTTGAAGTAGAGGGCATTCGCGAAAATGAGTCGGGTTGTTCCGTCAACTGAGCCGGCCGGAAGAACCTCCTTTATAAGGCCACTGGTCTCCTTCTTAGCCCACTCATTAACCTCGCTGGTCACCTTAACAGCCTGTGAGTTATTCTGATCAGAACATAGAGTATCATGTAATACAAAAAGCAGGCAACTAATGCCATTGTTTTAACAAATAGAAAGTACTGCCACATATGAACTTCAAAAAGATTGGAGTTCAACTGAAAATCGAGCTGTTTAGATAAGGATGTAAGTTACAGTCAATACTGGAGTTAACTAGCATAGAACAACATTCTTAACCAAGACTCAAAAAAGAATAAAATCATCGGTTTCACAGCTTAACATAGTATAGACAGACTATTTATATTAAAAAGTTAGGCAAAAAGAGAAAAAAAAGATCAGAGAACCAAGAAAATAATTGGTACGCAAAAAAAGGGTCTGGCCGTCCGCAAAGAAATCGCTACAGAAAAGGGTCGCACTATATTTGTATAACTCCATGCACCGACAAAGTGAAATGCTGATATTCCAATAGATGACCGCTAAAAGTCCTGCCAAAGGCAACATACGAGTATTCATACCACATGATCTGCCAGTCTGACTAGTCGAAATTGCAACTGATTTGAAGAATTCAACAACACGAGATATTATTTAACAAGGCGATTGCATAATTAGTCAGTCCTCCAAGATTTTTGAGTTAAGCCCGGTGAGAAAACCATTAGTAGAAGCTGCAGAGCTAACCTCCAACAATATTTTCAAAAAACACCTATAATGTCACATCTCACTTCAGTCTACAGCCATACTAAAATCGCTTGATCATGACAAGTATGCAAATACCTCATTAGAAATACCTGAGCTACCTACGTTTGGGGATGACACAGCTGGGGGCCTTGCAGTCTCCAAAAGCTATGCTTAAATTTCTTTTCCTAATGAGGTCATTTCGAGTTCTCTACATTTATATGATCTATGGCTATGGCAGGAAGTGCAGAGTAGCCAGATGCAATGGCAATACTTGCCTCTGCTATTAGTCAATCTGTGGAAACTCGGTGCATTGATGAAAAATGGGAAAGTTGGGAGTGTAAAGCTTGTTGCACTAGCGATTTGCCTTCTGGGAGCATGAAGTTTACGTCTTCAACATGCTTAAAAATATGATAGGGATAGGGAAATCTCCGTAAACACACTGCAGCTGGTTTAGAGGGCACGACCGAGGTCCCTTCTAAGTTGATAGTTTCAAGCATAATCATCTAAAGCCCTTGATTAAGTGAATTTTATATGATCGTTCAGGAGAATCAATTGAACGACGTATCACGATCCAACTTTTTCCTTTTGAAGCTCATCAACGGATTATTACGAGATTGTGCAACTATTAGTGTTAAATATGTCTCGAATTTTATGTACTCGGTCCGGTTCATGACCCGACCCGACATATTTTTTGTGCGACCCGAAAGTGGAGAGAAAATTGAGATTTGGTTCGCGACGCGAAGGGTTGGGCTCCATAGCGGACCGCCCGAACTGGAGGAAGCGAACCAACGTTTCGGGGGGTTCGGGGGCTACGCCCCCGAGGAAAATTTTTGGGAGCGCTATTTATACTGCGGCTAGGTTTTCTCATTGATGTACAGAGAGAATTTTTTCGAGAGTTTTGTGAGCCGTGAGCTTTTGTCGTTGTTTCGACTTTCGAAAACTGTACTCTTTTTGATTATAGTGGAACATTGTCTTGCCTCGCCCGTGGACGTAGATCACGTTGTGATCGAACCACGTAAATCTCTGTGTTCTGTCTATTGTTTTTCCGCAAACAGTTTCAACAAGTAGCTTGCAAAACAAGGCCTTTACCCTTTTATGTTAATCATGCAGGCCTCTAACCGCGAGTTACAATGAGCTCAAATTAGGGGATTCACATATTGGTTGTGCAAAGTCTGGAGCATATTTCACACCCAAAAGAAATCCAAAGCAAGCCGACAAGAAAGAGCAAATGCCTTAACCAGACCAGGTGTTCCGTTACAGGAGGTTTGGTTTTAACAAGTCAACCAAGTACAAGCAGTATTTCACTTCCTGAACCGAAGAAAAATTAGAAGAGGAAATGATTTTCGAGAGTGTTTTCACGGATAAAACATACACTCACGTGTCAATGCACGGAAGAGCGTTAAACCCATGAAACAGCAAGTGGGTAGAACACCTACTTGCTTATAATACCCAAGCGCGGTCACTCAACCTCTCACCAACATCTGACCAAAGAACTCAAGAAAGCCCACACGTATTCGACCCGAAGAAAGAAACAGAAAAAGAGCAAGAACTAACCTTGGTTTTGAAATCAGCAAGATTAGTGGCCGCCTTCTAAGACGCGTCCACCACCTGTTTGAAAGAAGGCCTGAGAGGCAACGACTTATCGATCCAAACGCCATTCGCGAAAGACAGCTTGGGCCCGCCACGGCGCTGCCGTCGGCCAGCACGATGGCGACGAGCTGAGAAGCTAAGGAGTGGAGGTCGTCGGTGGACTTGGCCTTGAGGAAAGAGAGGAGCTGGTCCTGGGTGGGCCCCGTGGAGCCGGCGGCGATCAGGCTGAGCATGACGTGGATGGAGAGGGGAGAGAAGACGAGGTTGGAGTCCTTGGCCCGGGTCAAGAGGAGATGCTTGGAGAGGGAAAGAGCGACGCTGGTCTGGTCGGCTATCGATTCTCTCAGGTCCATTTTTTTGGGAGCTGGACCGGGTTTGGAGGAAGTCTTTCCCAGAGAAGTAGCTCACTGGTTGCCTTGTAATGAGTACTGCAGAGCCACTCTATAGAAGTGAACCTAGACCTGCAACTTATGCACCAACTACTATATTCAAGTTAAAGAGAAAGAAAGAGTGAGGAATCGAATCTCTGCTTAATGCGTCGGAGAGAGGTGAAGAGTAACTGTGATTGACGCATTGCGTGGCACCATCTTGTGCTTGAGAATCAGCACCGCAGCAGTTAGCATATTGAAAAGATGAGCTAAACTTCATGTTTCTCAAAAGAAAGAGATCCTTCATCGGTCTTTATTCCGCACTCACTGATCTCTCAGCAACAGGATCAAGATAACACTCAGGAACATAACAGTGCTGGAATCTTTCTCCATGATCAAGAACAAAAACGGGTGGTCGGCCATGAAGTCGACTTTTGTTACGAAAAAAAAAGGGGCAGCACCTAACGTCAAAAGATCAGCTGAAGCTGCCGACTGCTTCGGTTCCTCTTTTGTTGACTTCGATGAAGCAATTGTGGAATATATATGCAAGACAAAGAGATTCCGTTCCTCCACTGGCTTTACCATCTCCATTAAGCCCCCTTCTTTGCGGTCGAAGGGCAATTCCAATCCCAGCTCCTGCAGAGCCCCCGAGGCTTTGACCCTAAGGATATTTTACGCTTTGATTCTGAAATTGCGCACGTCGAATGACCAGAGTAGGAGATAGCATATAAAGACTCGCGTTTCGAGCTAAGCCTCTCCACCAGAGACAGAACATTTACATTGAGAAATCGCGCCTATCCTCAATGCTACTCACTCTATTATAAGGAAGACACAAGACTCTGAAACTGTTGGGGGCGATAAAAGGTCGCCTGTGGTTGATAGTCATGGAGGGGACTTTAATGGAGCCACCATTGAGGAGGAAAATATAGAGAGCGGTTCGCAAAGAACAAGCAGAGTGTCACTGTCGATCGAACAGGGAGGGACGAGCTCCTCGACGAGGCCTTTAGTCTGCTTTTTGACACATGAATTCACCTGCTGTCTCGCCCCAGCAGCCTGCGTATACAATGTGAGCACGAGTAAATAAGCATCGAACGTTTGATGATGATATGATTTTGTCTGTCAAGTGTTGTTGCACAGAAACAAAGACCTTGTACCAGTTTTCCTTGGAGGAGTAAGTTGGGGGCTCAAAATCATAAACAAGACGATGGATGGAGAATATATTGGACGAGACTACGTGACACAGGTGTTGTGAAAGCTCCAATAATATTACACATTCCAATTTTTTCAGAACATATACATACTGTTTTTAGAAATCGAAATAAGTCAAGATGCTTTTTACATGTTTTGTCAGTTCGAGATATCAACAACAAAAGCAACATATGAGAGAAGAGTATTGTCAAAGCTACAATAATTGTTGCACGTCAAGTGATGTGATCAGATTTCAATCCTATTATTGCATTGCTACATGATTAAGTGAAATCAACTTATTATGAAATATTAGAACATCAAATGATAGAAAGATATAGTTGATAGAGCATACAAAGCTAAAACGTGTACACATATTTGTTGGAAGGCAAAATATTTAAAAATTTGAAATTTTTGGTATGGTTATTTCATTGAGGATAGAAAAGATCCAATCATTAAAAACCGAAATTCGTGGAAGGTAAATTAACATTTTAATTCATTTGGAAAATTAATGATTGAGATAGGTCCAATTTATTTCATGATGATAGTATAAATGATAGGATGATAGGATGCACAGAGTTATTCTATGTTACATTTTTTGCCAATATTTAGAAAGTAGATTTCTTTCTTGCCTAGATAAAATTGAGGAAAAATTACCCAATTAGTTCTAAACCAACTGTACACATGCCAATTTAGTGAAATAGTCTTGGCAAATTCTGCCGCGAATCGTATATACATACTGGCGTTGGTTCATGACATCGGTGACCGCGCCCTTCTCCCTCCAGTCAATGGACGGGGGCACCAGAGTGTCGTCCTCGTACATGATGCTCGTGGAGCCGCATTGCGCCCCATGGAACATCCTGTGGTGGTCATCGTTCGCCCCAGCACACGAGCTCCTCAACTCATGGTTGGTCATGTCAGCGAACTTGTTGAGCTTCAGCTTGTAGGGCTTGTCCTGCTGGTTCACCCGGTGGACGTGCACGACCTTCTGCTTGAACACGTTGAACCGGTTGTGCTTGTCAATGTTGTTGGTGGCTCTCCCACCGCTCATACAGGTCCCACAGGCTGTCCTCTGACGCCAGGTCCCTCCCGTGGAAGTCAAAGCTCTCGGCGATCCCGAGGATTGACACGAGCACCAAGGCAACTAAGAAGAAGAGTTTCTTGAACCCAATTTCGTATTGGACAGCTCGAACTCAATGCAACGTGATGGTATGAAGGATGTGGGGAATTTGGAGAAGTCGAGTGTTGTTTATATAGAGGAACGACATGACAACGATGACGGGAGATGATGACCGAGGAAGTTACAAGTTCATTACTATCACAATCACATACCTTGTTGATTACTAAAATAGATGAGATTAATGTGCACAAGCAAGCCCAGTTTAGAGGTACGTGTATGACTTTGCAAAGCTCATTAAAACAGCTTGCAAACACCAAAACAAGAACTAAATAGAAATGCTGATGAACATGACAGTGATTTTTAACAGAAACCAATTGCTTTTTGGGTGTGAACTGCGGTAATTTTTTGGAAAGTTTTGGCTACGTGCAAGTAATTATATCTTCACAGTTCCTCACAAGCATCAACAATCACACATCACGGTCATTACTAAAATAGATGAGATTAGCACGTACAAGTAAGCCCAGTTTCGAGATATTTGCATGACTTTGCAAAGCTCATTAAATAGCTTGCGAACACGAGAACAAGAACTCAATGGAAATGTTGATGAACAAGGTAGTGATTTTTAATAAAAACCACTTGGTTTTAGGGTGTGAATTGCAGTAATCTTTTGGAGGATTTTGCTATGTACAAGTAATTGTATCTTCATAGTTCCTTGTGGACATCAATAATCTCACACCGTGTTCGTTACTAAAATAGATGTGATTAACTCGCACAAGCAAGCCCGTTGATCATGTCATAATTGTTGACGTAGTGATTGTTTCGATAGAGTCGTCCTATCATTGCTCGTATTTGACGGACCCTCATTTGCTGCGGATGGATCGAAGGGAAGTACCCGGAGTAGGGGCCGTGCTGGGTTACGTACATGGTTATCATGGGCTTGCTTAATAGGCCTTTTTGCTGGGGACCTAATTTCTAATGGAAGTGCACTTGGCCTGCTTGTGCGCTACGTAGATAAGATGGGTTTTTGAAGTGAATCATCAGCTTATGGAAGCTTAGCTGTTGGAGACTTGAAGCTCAAGAATTCAGCACAACCTCATTTATAAGCTATGGGGCATAGAACTTCAGATGCAGATCTAATTGGACGATTGCAGTAGTTGTCATTTATATGCTACGAGGCATAGAACTTCAGATGCAGATTCCCTTACCAAAAAAAAAAAAACTTCAGATGCAGATCTGATTGGACGATTGCTGTAGTTATCACTTGTGTATTGGGATTGTTTCTCCATCAATACAGATGAAGGTGCATCATGCAGATGTGCTGGAACAGAGGAATTGAATCATTGTATATCTCGCATCATTAAAAATAAAATTCTAGGAAAGACCAACTTATCTCGCTGCCTATGAGACCCTATGAACGCGCATAAAGGAATCATTGGGAGCAGACATTATTTGTGTCTTTGTGACGGGACATGCCCACTTCAAACAGAGGAAACAAATGAAATCCAAGACACTTTATCACTAGTCAATCTTGAGTCAGTGCTTAGAGTTCATCCTTAATAGGAATAAACTCCACCGGGATTATTCGAGTTCTTGACGGGGTATGAGGCCAGCATGGCTATGCTACAGAGCCCTTCCTTAGCAGTGATGCCGCGCTGCATCCTTATGTAGCCCTTCTCGCCCCATTCCGGACCCCACGAGTTCTTCACGATCCAGTACTTGGTCCCCTGGAGAGTGATCCCATAGCTGACGATTGCGACTCCATGACTTAGCTCCGTGCCACACTGTCCAGTGAATATGCCCTGATAGTTTCGCCGATAAGAACGGTTCCAATGAACATATTCAGTAGCTTTTTAAATGGAAGCAAGGACGAGAAGTCTGCAATTACTCGTAATTGTCTCCAGTCAGATTTATATCGAGTAAATTTTACCTCTGAGTATAATTGGAAATCAACACCGCTGGCATCGATGGCCACAGAAACGGGCTGATTTGCAACTGCCTTCAGCAACGCATCCTCGTCATTAAATGGCACATATTGGTATCCGTCGATCCACACAACAGGAGAATTCACCTGCGTTTTCAAAGGGAAATTTATAGATTAATGACAACATTTTATAGGATATAGAGTTGAGTTGAGCTAAGATTGTGATTAATTAACCTTGGCGACATCGCAGGTCCCATCGATAGCTTGGTACGGGTAATTTGACTCGGACGTGATGCCATATTGCTTGATGAACTCGAATGCATATTCCCTCGACCGCCGCCACGGCTGAGATTGCCCAGCAACTACCTGTTCCATCAAAAACAACACAGCGAAATTCAGCTGCAAGCAATCAAAATTTAACGAAACTGAAATGAGAAATATGTGGAATTTAATGATCGGGTTTGGTGAAGAATCTTAGGATGCATAGCGACTCAAGACCTCAATAAAATAAGAGATGTGAAATAGTCTTACAAAATTCTGCAGTGAATCGTATACATACCGCAGCCGCGTTGGTGCATGACATCGGTGACCGCGCCCTTCTCCCTCCAGTCAATGGACGGGGGCACCAGAGTGTCGTCCTCGTACATGAAGCTCGTGGAGCCGCGTTGCGCCCCATGGAACATCCTGTGGTGGTCATCGTCCGCCCCAGCACACGAGCTCCTCAACTCATGGTTGGTCATGTCAGCGAACTTGTTGAGCTTCAACTTGTAGGGCTTGTCCTGCTGGTTCACCCGGTGGACGTGCTGTAAGAATTTCCTAATGTGGGCTTCATTAATTGAAATTAACTGAATTAGTTTGGTCTAATAAAGGTAAGATATATGTGTTCTTAATCAGTCTAATATGGGGCTGGCTAGTGTGGGCCGAGTACAGCCCTGCCCGTAATGAGAGGGTCCGTGGTCGAAGACTCTATAAATAGCGCTCAAGTCCCTCCCCTAACCTGATGATGCACAATTTGACTCACATACGGATTCAGAGAGAACTTTCTTCTCGTGAGTGGCAATCTCATTAGGCCAGTGTTCTAACGAAGGGAATAGGGGAGAAGATCTTGAGTTCGTGTTCGGAAACCGTCGCAAATTCCGCGTCAAGTTCGATGGATTCCAAACCAGGTACGCGAATCGACAATTTCTCCATTTTCGTGTTTCGGTTTCTGATTATGGTGATCCTGGGCGTGCCATTTTCGTGGCCTTCATTTGGTATCAGAGCCTGCCATAGATTAGAACTAAAACATGCGGATTAGGACCGTTTTCGTTTGGTCCGAGAGGTTTTTGCCCAGTTTCGAAATTTTTTATGGAATGAAAGTTAAATTTTATTACACATTTGGAATCTACTCGTCGAGACGAGAAGAACGGTGGGCGGATTGTCGCCGGAGGAGGCTGGACGCGCCGTCACACGCCTACACGCGCCCCAGGCGCGGCGGCGCGTGACGGACATGCGCAGCCGTGCCAAACCGGCGCGTTTGTTCGCCGGTAACCGCTTGCTGACGTCAGCTTGACGTTAGCGAGGACGCAGATCCGGTTTGACCCGGATCCTGACCCGACCCGGTCGCTGACCCGACCCGGATCCCCACCCGACCGTTGACCCGACCGGTCAAACCGGTCGGACCGGTCCGTTGACCGTTGACCGGTCGGACCGGTTGTTTAGACTTGTTTGACCGGCTGACCACGCGCACACGCGCCGCGCCTTCCGGCGGCGCGTGCGGGCCCGTCCGACGTCCGTTTTGGACGATCTTGGTACCGACGCACTCGTATCGAGATTCTCTACACAGTGGTGTATTTATTTTACATGTTTGAAGCTTTTAGAGGTGTGAAAATACGTATAGAACCCTATATACGCGTATTTTTAGGGTATTTTTGCGTATTTTCTTGTATTTCTCTATGGTTTCGGAAATACATATGGTAGCTCACATGTATATCACCACATAAGGACTGTGTAGAGTGTAATTCATTGTCTATCAATGAATGGAACAGTATAATTAGCATGGCATGTAATTTTAGAGACATACGCCCCTGTCTTTACGTCTAGCATTACATGTATATAGTAAATGTGATACATAAAGTTCATATCCCTGGTATGAGAGATTTTTAAGAATTCAGTTGAGTAGTGACCACCAAAGTGGCACACTTAACTGGGTTTGAGAAATATCGGTCTCATATTGTGGTGGGATGTCTCCTGGTCTATTATGTGATTATACTCCCAAAGGAGGTGATCTTGTATTAGTTCATGGAGGGGTACATGTATAGCATGTGCTTGAGAAATGACTAATCTTAGTGGTTCATATACCCAAAGGTGGTGATTTCACGAAAGATTAGAATAAGTTCTCATGGCCGCTGTCATGTGGAGAGTGTACAACTGCATGTCATATTTTCTGCCCAAAGGTGATTATGTGATGATGTATGTAACTCTCTAGATTAGTACTCACATGATGCTGATTGTATTGTTTGTTTTTCAGTCACCTTTTCTGTAAACGGCAATTCCATTTCCATTGAGGTCCTTACTGGGTTGAACTTTAAGAAATGGAAAGAGGATTTTCTATTTGCAATGGAGCTGGCGGATGTTCACATTGCTCTTACAAAGGATAAGCCGGCAGATATCACGGCCACCAGTACTGAAGTTGAGAAAACCGACTATGCTGCCTGGGAAAAGAGCAATAGGATTTGTTTATTGACAATGAAGAAATCCATTCAAGAACACTTAAAAAGTGGTTTGCCAGCTGACTGTACTGCTAAGGAAATGATGGCAGCCTTAGAGGCTAGAAACCGTATTTCATCTAATGCTGAGGTTGGTACACTTCTTCAAAAGCTCTTCAATATGAAGTATAATGGTACTACTAGGGTTAGAGATTATGTCCTTAGGATGGTAGACCTAAAGACGAAGCTTCAAGCTCTTAATGTTTCCATTCCTGATGCTTGTATTGTGCATCAAGCCTTGAACACCCTTCCACCTGATTTTGGGATTATAAAGACAAATTACAATTCCCAAGATGAGACTTGGTCAGTTAATGACTTGATAGCAAGGGTGGTGGCAGAGGAAGAGAAACTTAAGAAAGAAAAAGGGCATATAGCCTTATATGTTTCTAGTTCCCACAAAAGGAAGAATAAAAAGTCCAGAAATCGTACTCATAAAGGTGCTCATGACACTACCGGTCAATCGGACAATATGGGTCCAAAGAAAACATCCTTCAAAAGGGATGGTGACCACTGCTTCTTTTGTAAGAAGAAATGTCACATAAAGAAGGACTGTGGAAAGTTTAAAACTTGGTTGTCCAAACGTGAGCCTACAGGTAATGATTCTTTGGCACTTGTTTGTGAATCCAACCTATCAGAAGCACCATCCAGTTCTTGGTGGCTCGATAGCGGTGCAACTAATCATGTTGCGTTTACCATACAGGGATTCATAAACCGGAGGAAACCAAATCAGGATGAGTCAAGACTCACTGTAGGAAACAACGAGAAAGCCGATGTTGTGTTTGTGGGAGATGTAATCTTGATTCTAGACTCTGGCTTTAGATTAATATTGAAAGACACTTTTTATGTACCTTCTTTTAGACGGAACTTAGTTTCCGTATCGTGTTTGGACATGTATGGCTACTCTTTTGAAATAAAGAACAATGTTATTTCTTTGTTTCTTAATTCAAATAAGGTTGGGTGCTGTTATATGTCCAACGGATTGTACAGATTGTGTTTGTCTCCCAATGACATATACGTCGCTTATACGGCTGAAAATGTTGTTTCTAAGAGACCACTACCTAAGGAACAGTCTTATGCATTGTGGCATAAACGACTTGATCATATTTCTAAGGATAGAGTAGAAAGGCTGATAAAGACTAACATCCTGCCTGCTCTTAAAGATGACTTAGAGACATGCGTAGACTGTTGTAGAGGTAAAATGACCAAGATAAGGAAGAAAACTGCAGTCCGAAGTTCTGACTTGTTGGAGGTCATTCACACCGATATAAGTGGACCCTATACGGTAACCTTGTGTAGAAATTTTTATTTCATCACATTTATTGATGACTATTCTCGATATGGTTATCTGTACTTGATTAAAGAAAAGTCTGAGTCTCTTGACAAGTTCAAGATTTTTCGGACTAAAGTTGAGAAACAGTTGGGAAAAGTCATAAAGGTTGTTAGATCTGACCGAGGTGGAGAGTATTATGGCAAGCATGGCGATGCCGGACAGCTTAAGGGGCCATTTGCCAAATACTTAGAGGATTCTGGGATAGTGGCTCAGTTCACTATGCTTGGGAGTCCTGAGCAAAATGGTGTAGCCGAAAGGCGCAATCGTACCCTTATGGAAATGGTGAGGAGTATGATAAGTAGGACAAATTTACCTAGTTTTCTGTGGGGTGAAGCTTTGAAAACAGCTTTGTACATTCTGAATCGTGTACCTACTAAAGCTGTTCCATTAACTCCTTTTGAGTTATGGACTGGACGTAAGCCTAGCTTAAACCATCTTAAGGTTTGGGGGTGTCCTGCAGAAGTGAAGTTATATAATCCAACATTAAGTAAGTTGGACTCCAGAACCACTCGGTGTTACTTTGTATCTTACCCGGATCATTCGAAGGGATATCGGTTCTATAATCCCAATGGAGGCACAAGAATTGTGGAATCACAGACAGCCAAGTTTCTGGAATTTGATGTGGCCGAAGAAAGTAGCTGCTCACATACTATTGAGGATAATAGTATGGTGGGTAATGTTGTATCTTTATCTTCTCCCATACAGATAATTGTGGAGACTCCCATACCACAGACTGAACCTGTTGAGACTCAGGATCCTATTATCAAGACAGCTCCTAATGAAGTTCCTCAAGGCTCTCAGGTGCAGAATGAGGCTGTTGTTGCTCCAGTAACGAGATCCATTAGGGAGAGACGATCAGCTATATCACCGGACTACTTAGTCTATATAGGAGAGCAAGACTACGATATCGGTTTTGTGGCTGATCCAGTGACTTATGCGGAAGCTGTTTCTTGTCCTCAGTCGGAACTGTGGTTGGATGCAATGAGAGATGAAATGCAGTCTATGAAGCATAATGGAGTTTGGGAACTTGTTAAATTACCTGAAGGTCATAGACCTATTGGCTGCAAATGGGTGTATAAGACTAAAAAGGACTCTAAAGGAAAGATTGAGAAGTTTAAAGCCAGACTGGTAGCCAAGGGTTTCACTCAGAGAGAAGGAGTAGACTATGAAGCAACCTTTTCTCCAGTCTCTTCTAAAGAGTCTTTCAGAGTGATCATGGCATTGGTAACTCATTTCGATATGGAGTTACACCAGATGGATGTTAAAACTGCCTTTCTCAATGGAGACCTTAATGAAGAAGTCTATATGGTGCAACCCGAAAGCTTTGCGGCAGATGATTAAGGTATGCTTGTATGTAGACTTAAAAAGTCTATTTATGGTCTTAAGCAAGCTTCTAGACAATGGTACTTGAAGTTTCATAGTGTTGTCGTTTCATTTGGTTTTGTTGAGAACAAAGTAGATCAGTGTATATACTGCAAGGTCAGTGGGAGGAAATTCATTTTCCTTATACTCTATGTTGATGATATTCTGCTTGCAAGCAGTGACCTTGGTTTACTGCATGAGACAAAGCGGATGTTGTCAAAGGACTTTGATATGAAAGACCTTGGTGAGACGTCTTTTGTCCTTGGCATTGAGATTCATAGGAATCGTTCTCGCCGACTATTGGGTTTATCTCAGAGGGCATATGTTGATCGTATCTTAGAAAGATTCAACATGCAGCAATGCAAGCCAGGAATTGCTCCTGTTAGTAAGGGTGATAAGTTAAGTCTGTCACAATGTCCTCATTCAGATTTTGAGAAAGCCCAAATGAAGAATATACCTTATGCTAGTGCACTTGGGAGTATTATGTATGCTCAAGTATGTACTAGACCAGATATTGCTTTTGCAACAGGACTTCTAGGCAGATATCAGTCAAATCCAGGACACGATCATTGGATTGCTATCAAGAAAGTTTTGAGGTACTTAAAGAGGACAAAAGACTATATGCTGATTTACAAACATGTTCAGGACCTATAGCTAGTTGGGTATTCGGATTCAGACTTTACTGGTTGTCAGGATGAAAAGAAGTCGACAACAGGTTACATCTTTAAGTTAGCAGGAGGTGCAGTATCATGAAAAAGTGAGAAACAGAAATCAATGACATCCTCTACCATGCAAGCGGAGTTTGTAGCGTGCTTTTCGGCCGCTACTCAGGCAATTTGGCTCCGGAACCTCATTAAGGAGTTGACCGTATTTGATTTTGTGGATAGGCCCATACAGCTGTATTGTGACAATAATTCTGCAGTGTTGTTTGTTAACAACAATAGAGGTCTCAAGGGGTCTAAGCATATGGAGGTCAAGTACCTGACTATAAAGGAAAAAGTTCAAAATGGTGACATTGCAGTAGAGCACATTTCAACAGATGATATGATTGCAGATCCGCTAACTAAAGGCCTTCGCCCTTGTGTATTTGATCGACATGTCATTAACATGGGCTTAGGAGTATCATGGGATACTATTAATTAGTGGGAGCTGTTTAGTTTTATGTTGCTCTTATGAAGTTTGTATCTGATTTTGTTGCATTTTGCAATATTTGAATATGTATCAACTCTTTTGCATTCAATGAGGTATTTGTGAATGTAGATTTATCAAGTTGAGTACATATATTTGATGAAAATCTCGAGGAATTGTGTAAACCTTGAGTATAGGCTATGGGGCATTCTTGGTATTAGCCTTAATGATATGTCTTGTTACACATAAAGTATAGTTAACTATCAAGGTAAGACATATGCAGGTTCGTTGGAACCATGAAGGATATTCTCTGGTGACACACTAGGTTTTGTGACACTTAAGGAGAGAGAATTTGGACTAACCAAATGGATAACACATGAAGTATCACTCATTTTGAGGTATTGTCCATTTGACATACTACCATATTGAATCCATATCAGTAAAGTTGAAAGCATTCGTGACCATGGAAGGCTCTACGTGAGTACATACAGTTACCGCCATGATTCGGTGTTCGAGACTTTATGGGATCGGATTGACTATTAAGAATAATCTATAGACCAATATAAGGGTGCGCACACAGTTCTATTTCAATTAATATCGCCCAAGTGGGAGAATGTAAGAATTTCCTAATGTTGGCTTCATTAATTGAAATTAACTGAATTAGTTTGGTCTAATAAAGGTAAGATATATGGGTTCTTAATCGGTCTAATATGGGGCTGGCTGGTGTGGGCCGAGTACGGCCCGGCCCGTAATGAGAGGGCCCGTGGTCGAAGACTCTATAAATAGCGCTCAAGTCCCTCCCCTAACCTGATGATGCACAATTTGACTCACATACGGATTCAGAGAGAACTTTCTTCTCGTGAGTGGCAATCTCATTAGGCCAGTGTTCTAACGAAGGGAATAGGGGAGAAGATCTTGAGTTCGTGTTCGGAAACCGTCGCAAATTCCACGTCAAGTTCGATGGATTCCAAACTAGGTACGCGAATCGACAATTTCTCCATTTTCGTATTTCGATTTCTGATTGTGGTGATCCTGGGCGTGCCATTTTCGTGGCCTTCACGTGCATGACCTTCTGCTTGAACACGTTGAACCAGTTGTGCTTGTCATCGGGGCTCCGGGACACCCCGTGGTGGCTCTGCCACCGCTCATGCAGGTCCCACAGGCTGTCCTCTGACGCCAGGTCCCTCTCGTGAAAGTCAAAGCTCTCGGCGATCCCGAGGATTGACACGAGCGCCAAGGCAACTAAGAAGAAGAGTTTCTTGAACCCCATTTCGTATTGGACAGCTCGAACTCAATGCAACGTGATGGTATGAAGGATGTGGGGAATTTGAAGGAGTCGAGTGTTGTTTATATAGAGGAACGACATGAAAACGATGACGGGAGATCATGACCGAAGAAGTTACAAGTTCCTTACTATCATCAACAATCACACACCTTGCTCATTACTAAAATAGATGAGATTAACGCGCACAAGCAAGCTCAGTTTAGAGGTATGTGTATGACTTTGCAAAGCTCATTAAAACAGCTTGCAAACATCAAAACGAGAACTAAATGGAAATGCTGATAAAAATGGCAGTGACCTTCAATAGAAACCGCTTGCTTTTTGGGTGTGAACTGCAGTATTTTTGGGAGGGTTTCGCTATGTGCAAGTAATTTTATCTTCACAATTCCTCGTGAGCGTTGACGCAAGACTAGATTAATGTGCACAAGCAAGCCCAGTTTAGAGATATGTGTATAACTCTACAAACTCATTAAACAGCCTGCGAACACCAGAATGAGAATTAAATGGAAATACCGAGGAACGTGGCAGTGATTTTTAATAGAAACAAATTGCCTTTTGGGTGTGAACTACAGTATTTTTTGGATGATTTCGCTATGTGCAAGTAATTCTATCTTCACAGTTATCACGGGCATCAACAATCGCACACCGCCTTCATTACTGAAATAGATGAGATTAACGCGCACAAGCAAGCCCACTTTAGAGATATGAAAGCTCATTAAACAGCCTACAAACACCAGAACCATAACTAAATGGAATGCTGATCAATATGGCCGTGATTTTTAATAGAAACCAATCGCTTTTTAGGTGTGAACTGCAGTAATTTTTTGGAAAGTTTTGGCTATGTGCATGTAATTATATCTTCACAGTTCCTCATAGGCATCAACAATCACACACCGCGTTCATTACTAAAATAAATTAGATTAACGTGCACAAGCAAGCCCAGTTTAGAGATATGTGCATGACTTTGCAAAGCTCATTAAACAACCCGCGAACACCAGAACGAGAACTAAATGGAAATACTGATGAACAAGGCGGTGATTTTTAATAGAAACCAATTGCTTTTTGGGTGTGAACTGCAGTAATTTTGTGGAATGTTTTGCTGTGTGCAAGTAATTCTATCTTCACAGTTCCTCCCGGGCATCAACAATCACACACCGCATTCATTACGAAAATAGTTGATATTAACGCGTACAAGCAAGCCTAGTTTAGAGATATGTGCATGACTTTGTAAAGCTCATTAAACAGCCTGCGAACACGAGAACGAGAACTAAATGGAAATGCTTATGGACATGGCAGTGATCTTTGCATGCCGAACAGGCGATTATGTTGACACGCTTTTGCACAATCTCCTCTGTCTTCAATAGAAACCACTTGCTTTTGGGTGTGAACTGAACCGCAGTATTTAACAGACATCAAAAGCTTTCCCACCCACTTGGCTTTTGCGTGTGAATCGCATTCTATATTCCGCCCCAATGCAATTGATTGACTCTTCTCTTACTGATAAACTAGTGGCCATCGTGCTAATTATGGCATCAGTGACTATGCAGCAGCAATCCGCACGGCTTAATAAAGCTGAATGATTTTCATATGAGAATAATTCAAGATGATCATATTACGTGCAAGGACAAGCAGTTTGATGTTATCAGCAGCCGTTTTGTTGTTAGGACAATAGTTTTTTTGCATCCCAGATATGCCATTTCTTATTCAGTGTTATTTTTTTTAGGGATATATGCACGGGAGAACTCAATTGCACTGTCGCGATAAGTTTTCGGACTTCCAATGAAATTCCAAGCACAAGATGTTCTTCGCCGCGAAGCCGGCTCTGCAATCGCTTCAGGGGTTTCCTCGGAGATAACCATCTCTCCCATGGTAGCGCCTTGGTTAAGTTCACGAGGTTTGGGCTTGGAAGCAAAGGGACCATGCTAGGCTCGACCCCTTCTTTTTCTTTTCTTTTCTTTTTTGCGCGCGACACGGCGTGAGCATAGGCTTGCCAAGCCACGTCGTGTTCAGGCCGACACGGCCTGCTACCCACACGTGGGTGCTTTTAGGCTCTGCTTGTTTCGCAAAAAATGAGTGATTCACAAAACATTTTCCTCAAAACATCTTGCTTAAGAACGGTCGCTGACAAAAATAAATGGATGAGAAATATTTTTCCCGGTTCACGGCAAAGTTTGATAATGAAAATATTTTTCATTAACTAGTTATTTCAAGGAGTGCAAGCCATCGTTTTCATGGGAATATTTTCTAAATTATTCAATTTTCGGGAGACAAACGAAATCCTAAGGGGTTGGACCAACGAGGCCTTTGTCAATCATCCATTATCTTGCTCTACTTTAATGATGTCTAAGATCGATTTGAACTCTTTCGGGCGCTCAGGAAAAAGTCCAAAAGAGAACATTTAAAAACGTCTTGGCGCGTCCGTGTTTCGTTTCTGTATTTTGTCTCTTACCTTTTTCTTTACATCTTTCGTAATTTGACTATTGAAATCTTTCGAGACATATTGACATGGTCATACACAATTATATATTTTTACAAAAAATGAACGTTCGAGCAGTAAAAGCTCCACAAAAAAAGAAATGAGATTTGCCGGTTGAAAATCTCTTCCGGTGGAGGGAGCATGAGCCAAGATTCACTCGTTGCTATCGGTTGGTCGGCATGTTGCCTTTGAATTAAGCCAATTGTTAGAAAAGATTTTATCGAAAATGTGGAAGGTCACTGAAAGTGGTGATTGGGATTTTTTTTCATCAGCCCAGCCTATATAAAAGAAGGGTACGGAAATATAATTATTTCAGAAAATCGGCCATGGTTAAATCCTCGCCCCACGAGGCGGCATGACCGAATGATATCACGTTAACATTAGATGGCACCGGCATCGATCTCCCGTCCGACAAGATCTTTTTGGCGACAACTAGGAAAGACTAACGTTTGAGGTAAGGTGGATGCTGGATGATTCCATCGTCATCTTCCCGCACTTTCCTGTTTGTTTGCCGCCATCTTCACGGCATTCGATCCATTCCTCTCACTCTCTCTCTGCTTTCTTTCTTTCAATCTCCCGAGAGAAAGCAGAATCACCCATCATCGGATTTGTAGCAAAAACCCGATTTTGTGCGATACCCAGAATAGGGCTGTCAAAATAACCCGGTCAAACACGATCCGACCCGACTCAACCCGACCCGACCCGACCCGAAAATTTTCATATTAGGTCGGGTTGAGTCTCGACTTGTTTGGGTAACAATCAAAACAATACCCAATTGTTTTGGGTTTATTGGGCTCGGATACCCAGCCCAACCCAAACAATGAAACATCTCTGTTCCACATCTCTCTCACACACTCTCTCGCCTCTTCTGGGTAGGTAGGATTTCTTGCAATCTGCTGTTCCTGAGGCTGCGAAGTCGATTCCGAAAGGGGCCATGGCCAAAAGAATCACAGAGAAGGTCAAGTGGTTTAGCGACCGGAAGGGCTTCGGCTTCATAACCCCTGACGATGGCTCCAAGAATCTCTTCGTCCTCCAGTCCTCCATCCAGTTTGAGGGCTTTTGCAGCCTTGCCGAGGGCGAGGCCGTCGAGTTCTAGATCAAGTGCGACTCATTATCCTCATCGATTTCAGGACCATCGAGGATTCTTTCCTTTGGTTATTTTCGGTCGTCCAACGTCGGTGAATGAAGTGTTCTTGAAACTGAAAATCGAAGGTTATATGTTCTATTCATCTACAGTTGCTTATGTTTGAAAAGGGTTCAGTCTTTCAGATCTGAAGGTAGGTAAGTGGAGCGATTTTGTGCAATCTTTGAAATCATTATCAATAATTTTCAAAATTCTGCATTTAATGGAGGTGTTTCAGTTGCTTGGTCTGGTGTCTTCTTCATCCTGGTTTATGTCTTCTTCAACCCAAAGGATCCTTAGCTACAGCGCGGGCGGTTACGGCAGGTCGGCTATGGTGGTGGCGGGAGAGGAAGGTACGGAGGCGGCTGCGGCCGAGGCCGAGGCGGAAGCCGCTGTAACCTAACATTAATTTAAAATTAAAATATTAAACACAAAACCCGGCCCGGCCCGGCCCAACCCAACCCGATCTGATTGTGCAGCTGTATCATGTTGGCAGATCAGTGTTCCGGTATCGGCCTCCTTCCAGGGTCTCGGACACTAGATCTGAGCCTTAATCTGCAAAAGAAGATGTTGTTTCCTGACATAGCCTCATGCTCGCTGATAGGGCAATCGGCTGTTGACTCCTTATCTAATTTACGTGGTGATTTTTACAATTATTCTCCACTCTTTCTGTCTCATTGTTGAGCATATGTGAATATGTTCGAGTCTTCCTTTAACCTTGCGCAGGCAGCTTGCTTTTGCCTGTTCTTGATGGATCGTCTCATCCATCTTGTGAATAGTGAGAGGTAAAAAGAACCGAGAAAAGATCCAAAAAAAAAGAGAAAAACCAAAAACCCAAGAAAAGGGAAAAAGAAAAAGAAAGACAGAGACTGATCCAATAGTTTGTTCATGGGTTTACTTAGCCAGTGTCGCAATTTTTTCCTTCCTGTAATGACATTTTGTTACATTTATAATAGAAGAGTGGCGAGAGCCTAAGATTTGAGCCGTATGTGGCACTATTTTCATCTGTGTTTGAAGTGTAGTAACCGAGAAATTTTCCAGTGTATTCTGTGAAGTGCATAATCCTTTCTGTCTGTGTTGATTTAGTGAAGGGAGTGACGAAATTTAATTGGAATGCAAACCAAATGTTTGTGCCGTTCTAGTTGAAGGCATGCGTTCCTTGGTTAATTTCTTCAGAATGCTGTAGAAATTCATGAACAGCTAGAAGGGGATCCCTATCAACATATTATTTGTGCAGTAGATTATTCTCTTCAGCATCTCGTAGCTTTTCTGCTGGATTGCGCATTATTTTACTTTTGTCATTTCTTAGGTATGTCTCGGCTTCACCGTACGCATGTCTCGGTTCAACTTGGCAAACGTAATTCATGTATGCGAGGTCACATTTTTCTTCATCAAATAAGCTTTATTAATACTTTTCTTTAGTTATTAGGAAATGGCTCTACGGCAGCGAGATGAAAAGAGTTCTTCAGCTTACCTCTGCACTTTCCCTCAAGCTAGAGATTCATGGATACAGTTCATTCTTTAACCACCCCAAACCCCAACCCCAACCCCTCCCCCCCTCTCAAAAAAGGAAAAACAAACAAATGAATGCAGATTCGAGAGGTATCCACGGAGTGAAACAGTTCGAGAGTAGTACAGTGGTGGTGATGAAGCCATGGATTATATGACATGAACACTGCAATGGGATTTTAATCAACTTAACGAAGCTAAATTTCTAGAGCCTACCCTTTCATGGTTGCATTAGAATTAAAATCAACCCCAGTCAAACCATTTGCTTTAGAATCACCAGCAGTCAAAGTCAAACCGTTTGCTCCTCCAATCATGTCCACTATCTGGTATCCATACCAAGACGCACACAGCAAAAAGAACCCAAAATTCACGACGCTTAGTCCTGCTGATAACCAGTAGAAGTAATTCATGAGGTGAAATTTAAATTTATGTCTTTTTTTTGGTTTTTATAGAATATTTTTATAAATAATAATAAAAGCTCAATTAAACTCAATATGGCTCCCAAGCTTGTCGAGTGGAGTATTGGTGAGCTCGAACTCATCTAGACTCGAAATTAGACAAGTCATTTTCGAGCAATAATTGAGCCAAGCCCGAGGTACTCACGAGCTGCTTGACTCACATTTCACCCTATCCCTGGCTTTTCCTATTATTATTATTATTTTTTTGGTCAGACCTTGCTTTTGGCTTTTCTTATTGAGCAGGCGGAGAAAGGGTGCTTTTATGGGAGGGGGGGGGGGAGGTTTCTTTTTGGAGGAAGAAAGCCTGAATCCTCAAAGATGTATTACCTGTTTTGTCATAGCAGTATTTCGGTCATTATCTGTTTTGGTGCAGCCCTTGTGCTCGCACTTGACATCCTGCTCTCCCGTGGCACTTATATAACCTCAGTTGTGATGTAAATCTATTTGGTTCAAATTGCTCTCCCTCTTCGCCTGCCGGGAAATTTGACGCTATCAGACAGTGGATTGGATGAGAAGCAAATATACCATGCTGCACTTGATGGTAATCGCATGCAGAAAGGCGATTAAGTTACGCCATTGTCAATTAGGTTATTCTATGGACACGGTAGATATTAAAGTTCATTGGTCAAATACCTCTTGCTGCTTGATGCAATCCCTTCTCTGAGCAAACGATTTGCATAGTTACACAACTACACATAGACAAGGTTGAAGCTCTCTTGTGCCGCTGCAAGTCTGATTAGTCGAGGCTGATCAATATGCACAGCAATGTACATTCGTTCTCTTTTAATTTTGACACTGAAAAATATACATGCAGAGTCCTTTGCAAAGCTACGGTTCTGAAGCTCTTCTACTGTTCTTAGGCTCCTATCTGTTTCTGGTGTTCTAGCGAGTGCAGAGTTGAATTTGCCCTCACTTCTTTGTCAAGGTGAACATGGGTTTGGTCTGCTTTTTCTTCTTTGTGCCCGTGTCTCAACATCTCTAATCCACACAAAACATATAAGAGCAGCGAAATTTGAGTGATCCCTTAGGTGGCGAGTTCAAGACACTAGATCTTACAAGGCTTCTTACGTTGATGCAATGTTGATTTTTCCTCTGGAAGTACTATTCTGCGAATCTAGGGTAATGGGGTATGCCGACAAATACGTGATCTCTGGATTTTTTTACTTTGGTCCTGTTCCATCTACGTATGAAACTCGTAATGATTATGATCTGAAGATGGGTTCTGTCTGCGATGATTCTTCTGACGCACAATTGAAGGACAAGTGGGCAAAACATGGTCAAGAGAGAGGGGTGGCTTCAGATTCTAGGTTCCATTAGAGAGTAAAAATACTCTCCTCGGTGCTCTATACGAAGCAGTAGGAGAGGTAAGACAGAAATGGAGTGTGCTATTGACCGACACCGCTTTGAAAATCACTCCACCTTACCTCGCAAACTGGTCTAATTGTGTGCTCCTCAACTGGTGTGCTATTTACTGTGGAAAGCAATTCCATATCCCGTGCAAGCAATTGCTGGGAAAGAAGAAAAGCAAAATTTGATGGCTCATATAGATCCAATCCATGTCCTTTGCAAGCAATTGCTGAGTATGAAGTAAGCAAGTTTTGATGGATCATATAGATCCAAGTGAATAGAAGTGAGTCCATGCTTCCTGCAACACGACAGTACACCTCTCGTGTTATTCTAGTTCATCCTTGTTGAAAGTCGACAAGAGTTTGCAAACTTGTGATGGACATGGATTTACGAACTATAGCCAAACAGGTTTTCATGAAGCAATGAACCTAGAACCGAAATAGCACCAACATGAAAGCTGGACGAAGACAAACAGCAGCAACAACACGAAAGCTCCCACCTTGAGGTCAAACGTCAACTTTAGGTTTCAAAGCAGCTTCCTGATTGAAGATATTCATGAACTCTTTGACCTTTCCTTTCGCACTGCTTCTACCAACGCCATCTCGTTGACCCGTTGGCAATCCCTGCGATGCAACTTTTGTTACTCCTTGTTCGAACCGCACCAACCATCTTGTTTCTTTACTCCTTTATCGGCATCATTCTGCCCAAGAGACTGTTCAGTACTCATCAGGAGACTGTTCAGTACTTCGTCTTCCCGTCTACCATGACCTCATTACTCTGCAACTGGAAAAAAGAGATGTTGAATTCGAGATTTCATGGAAAGATATAAAAGCTATAACTCTGAATGTAGACAACCGTGTTCATCTTTATCACTTAGCAAAGAACGAAGAGGTTTTAATTTGGGCTTGGATAGTTCTTCCTCTTTCTCCATATTCTGACGCAAACCTGTCTGGGGCAGAGCGTGGGATTTTGTTTCTCCTCTTATTGCATGGCATGGCATCACTATGACCATCTGCGCTGTTCCTTAAGCTGCTCAAAGTTTTTGGTTTGCTAATATTGATGCCTGCTTCTTCAACAGCGTGGCGTGCTTTTGCTTGGACTTGCAAGCTTGATTGCTGTATTGTCACAGGGGAGGCTGGAAGATGATGAGGTCAATAGAAGTTAAAACAAAGGCATTAATCGGAAATGTTTTACCTAACATCCTCAAGGGATTTATATAGAGTATCTTTTTGCAGCTAAAAAGATGACGCGGAAACCATTTTTTCAATATGATCGAAATTGCCAAAACAAGTTTTCTTCTGCTGTAAATGGAAAGCAGATTGAGATACGATAGCACCACCCGGGAATCACTTTTTTCTCCTGACCTAGCCGTCTCACAACCAGAGCTCTCAGTAACGCGTGTTTCTTCTCACGTTCACACCCAGCTGCCAAAAAATGGACTTGAGAGAATCCATTGCCAACCAGACCGACGCCGCCCTCGCCCTCTCCAAGCAGCTCCTCTTGACCGGGGCCAAGGACTCCAACCTCGTTTTCTCTCCCCTCTCCATCCACATGGTGCTCAGCCTGATCGCCGCCGGCTCCGCGGGGCCCACCCAGGACCAGCTCCTCTCTTTCCTCAAGGCCAAATCCACCGACCATCTCCACTCCTTAGCTTCTCAGCTCCTCCTCGTCGTGCTCGCCGACGACGGCGCCGCCGGCGGGCCCAAGCTGTCCTTCGCGAACGGCATTTGGATCGATAAGTCGTTGCCTCTCAGGCCTTCTTTCCAACAGGTGGTGGACGCGTCTTATAAGGCGGCCACTAATTTCGCTGATTTCAAAACCAAGGTTAGTTCTTTCTCTTTCTTCTGTTTATTGGGTCGAATACATGCGCAGCTTTCTTGGTTTCTTTGGTCGGATGGTTCTGGGAGGCTGAAGTGACTGTCCTTAGATATTTTAACTAGGCGTTCTACCCATTTGTTGTTTCCTGGGTGGAACGCTCTTCCGTGGATTGAAACGTAAGAATATGTTTTATTCGTGAAAACAGTTTTGAAAATCATTTCCTCTTCTAATTTTTCTTCGGTTTGGGATTTGAAATACTGCTCGTAATTGGTTTACTTGTTTAACAGAAACCTCCCGGAATGTTAAGGCAATAGCTCTTTCTTAATGAAGTATAATCCAAACATGCACAAACAACATGTAAATCCGCTAAAGTGAGCTCATAGTAACCTTGTGTTAGAGGCCTACATGATGAACATAAAAGAATGGTCACAAACTCTGGTAAGCTTCAAATGAAAAAAGTTCAATCCAGATGCGTTGGTCAACAATCATACAAAGTTTACTTAATCAGGGCTTTAGATGATGTTGTTTGAAGCTATCCAGTTGGATGGGACCACGATCGTGCCCTGTAGGTGCATTTACAAGGATTTCCTATTTTCTGTCATATTCTAAGCATGTTAAAGACGTAAACTTTATGCTCCCAGATTGCAACTCGCTAGTGCAACAAGTTTTACCCTCCTAACCTTCCCGTTCATCATCAATGTACTGATTTTCCACAGATTTACTACATGCGAATTTGTAGCGGGGGCAAATATTGATATTTCATCCGGCTCCTGTGCAGTTCTCACCGTAGCCATAGATCATGTAAATACAAAGAAATCGAAATGACCATACTAGGAAAAGAAATTTAGCATAGTTATTACATAATACATTGCCCTCTCGCTGTGGGAACCCCAATCACAGGTTACGCTATCATTTCTAATTGGCTATTTGCATACTTGTCATGATCAAGCAATTTCAGTATGGCTGTAGACCGGAGTGAGATGTGTCATTGTAGATGTTTCTGGAAATTATAATTGGAAATTAGTTCTACAGCTTCTGCTACTGGTTTCCACACGGTGCTTAACTTAAGGATCGTGGAGAACTGACTTAACATGCAATCACCATGTTGAAGAACATCTTTTGTAGTCAAATACTTCAAGTAGTGCAATATCGACTAGTCAGGCTCTCGCATATGTGCCATGAGCACTAGTGTGTTGCCTTTGGTAGGACTGTCAGCAGTCCACTACTTGAATTTGAGACTTTCACTTTGTTGGTGCATGGGGTTATAGAAACATAGGGTGACCCTTTTTCGTGGGGATTTCTTTGCTGATGGGCTTACCCTTTTTTTTTTTGCGCCAATTATTTTCTTGGTTCTCTAATGTTCCTTTTGTTGCCTAATTTTCTATATCAATGGTTCCTCTATACTATTTTGAATTGTGAAACTGATGCTTTTGTTCTTTCTTCAGTCATGGTTGAGAATGTGGTTCCGTGCTAATTAACTTTAGTATTGACCCGTAATTTTCATCCTTCCATATATAAATGGCTCGGATTTGAATTGAATTGCAGTCTTTTCAAAGTTCTTACATGAATGTCCTTTCTATTGGTTAAACAATGGCATTTGCTGCTCGCTTTTCATGTCACCTGGTATTCTATGGACTGATTATAAGAACCCCATTAGGCTGTAGAGGTGACTAGCGAAGTTAATACGTGGGCTGAGAAGGAGACCAGTGGCCTCATAAAGGAGGTTCTCCCGGCTGGCTCAGTTGACAGTTCAACTCAACTCATTTTTGTGAATGCCCTTTACTTCAAAGGTGCTTGGAATGACGAGTTCGACTCTTCAAAGACAAAGGATAGTGACTTTTTCCTTCTCAATGGGAATTCTGTTCAAGTTCCTTTCATGACTAGTAAGAACAAGCAGATCCTCGTGGCTCACGACGGTTTTAAAGTCTTGGGACTTCGTTATAAGCAAGGGGAGGACAAGCGTCAGTTTTCGATTTACTTATTTCTTCCGGATGCGAGAGATGGACTCCCGGCTCTCGTGGAGAAAGTCGGTTCTGAATCTAGCTTTCTGGATCGCCATCTTCCCTACAAGAAATTGGAAGTGCGGGAATTCCGAATCCCGCGACTCAAGATATCATTTGAATTTGAAGCTTCAGAAGATCTGAAGAAGTTGGGATTGGTATTGCCATTTTCGGGTGGAGGATTGACGCAGATGGTGGACTCTGTCAATCTCCATGTCGCACACATATTTCACAAATCCTTCATTGAAGTTAATGAAGAAGGAACAAAAGCGGCCGCCGCTTCTGCTGTTCTTATGTGTGGGAGTACGCCTTTTCCGAAGATGGACTTTGTCGCCGATCACCCGTTCCTGTTCTTGGTGAGAGAGGATATGACTGGCACGGTGTTGTTTGTGGGTCAGGTGCTCAGTCCGCTAGCCGGCTGATCATAAGTCGAACAAGAGCATTAGTATTCCTAACTCTATTGGCACTAAAACGAGAGGTTGTTTGGTTTATTGCGTATGTTTTGACGTATTAATCGGTCAATGCACAATTAGGGAGGGTGCAATATCTTTTTGTATTGTATCAATTATCATGACATGTTCGTGGACACCTATGTCTTCCAATGTCTTTGCCCCTTCTATTTATTTTTTCCGAGTAAAAGTATCGGGAATATTGCATCTAGTTCATTGATAATTCAAGTGTTATTTTTTTTTTCTGTAAGCATCTGCGCCTATGAACACATTTGAGATTCGCGTGTTCAAAATCGAGTACGTCCCAAATCAGCTTGAATGCAAGTACTTCCGCATCTTGGATTCTCCCTTCGCCTTTCGCAACTGCATGAATAAGAGAGCTTATATGTCCGTATGCTTTGTTTGTGTGACTTGACTTTGTGGATGTCTCTATCAAAAAAAGGGAACACCACACTCATCGGATTCATTTTCACGGAGGGTGAGTCTGGACACAAATGCTCTTTCCATTATTCTTCATTCAACAATATTATGCATGGCCTCCGAGAATCCACCTGCAACCAGGGCGAAGTCACTCTGACGTTCGGGAAGCACCTGTTCCCAACTAAGTTCGGGGACTGGAACGTCATCTTCTCTCCCCCGTTCGATCCTCGCCGTTTTGAGCCTGCTCCCCATCGGACGCACTCGAGCCCAGCTTGTCTCTGTCGTCAAGGCGAAGTCCATCGACCACCTCAACACCTGTTAGCTAACGGAAGGGGCACAGAGGGGCCGAAACTGTCGATCCGGAATGGCGTTTGGGTTGCCGGTTACATGCCTCTCCGGAATTGTTTCGAACGGGCGGTGGGCACCCGCAACGAGGCTGCCATCGTGGCCGTAGAAAAAAGATTATTTGGCCAATGTATTATCTTGTTCGCTGCAAGAACTTTCAGTCTGTCATACAATATAAAAATCTTTCTTTTTGCCGGCGAACATCGATTCGCACATTGCAATATTAGAAACTAATTTGTATGATCAAGAGCCAACCATTTGTCGGACAAGTATACCTGTATATGTTGTCTACGAATCACAATGATATGCCCAGCTAAGGCTGTCATCATTGCTAAATTCTGCGTTTTCGCCAAAGCATTGATTCTTTTCGAGCATTATCTACATGTATGACCAAAATTGTTTTTACAAAGAGTTCCAATTTACTGAGATTGTCCCTCAAGTAAAATAACTTGCTCATCGCTTGAGTGACAGTCTCACTTCGGTCTTTAGCTATACTGAAATTGCTTGATTATGACAAGTATGCAAATACCCAATAAGAAATTACGGCGTAACCTGTGATTAGGGTTGACACAGCGAGAGGGCAATGTATTCTGTAATAACTATGCCAAATTTCTTTTCCTAATATGGTCATTTCGATTTCTCTGTATTTTATGTGATCTATGGTCATGGTAAGAAGTGGACAGGAGCCGGATGCAATATCAATATTTGCCTCTGCTACAAATTCCCATGTAGTTAATATGTGGAAAATCAGTACATTGATGATGAACGGGAAGGTTAGGAGAGCGAATTGCATTCTGGGAGCATAAACTTTCCGTCTTTGATATGGCTTAAAATATGACAGAGAATAGGAAATCCTTGTAAATGCACCTACAGGGCAAGATCGAGCTCCCTTCCAACTTGATAGCATCAAACAACATCATCTAAATACCTGATGAAGTAAATTTTGCATCATTGTTTGGGAGAATCAGTTGACCAACGCATCTGGATTGAACTTTTTCCATTTGAAGCTAACCAGATTTTGTGAGACCATTCATCAACTTACCCTTCTATGTTCATCATGTAGGGCTCTAACACAAGGTTACAATGAGCTCAATTTAGGGGATTTACATACCGTTTGTGCATGTTTGGAGTATAATTCCCACCCAGGCGAAATCCAAAGCAAGCCAACAAGAAAGAGCTATCGCCTTGACCAGACCAAAAGTTCCATTCCGGGAGGTTTGGTTTAACAAGCAAACCAATTACAAGTATTTCAAATCCCGAACTGAAGAATTAGAAGAGGAAATGATTTTCAAAACTGTTTTCATGAATGAAACATACGCTTTCATTTCAATTCATGGAAGAGCGTTACACCCATGAAAAAGCAAATGGGTAGAACACCTGGTCAAAATATCTAAGCACGGTCACTTCAGCCTCTCAGAGCCATCCAACCAAAGAAACCAAGAAAACCGCACATGTATTCGACCCAATAAACAGAAGAAAGAGCAAGAACTAACCTTGGTTTTGAAATCAGCGAGATTAGTGGCCGCCTTATAAGACGCGTCCACCACCTGTGGGAAAGAAGGCCCGAGAGCCTTTTTGGACTTTTGTCCAGCAATTACAATCGACTTCTGGATTTTGTACTTTCTGAGGTAGCAACTGTATATCATGGAGTGCTAAAAAGCAATGAACGGTTGCTCGATCTAATGCCGAAGCATAGTATCATGCAATGGCGTCGACAGCTGCAAAGATTCCATGGATGTTATTCTGTTTAAGTGATTTGGGTATTCATCTCTCTAGTCCACTAATATTATTTTGTGATAATATTAGTGCACTTTATATGTCGATTAATCAAGTGTTTCATGCGAAATTTAAACATATCAAATTAGATTATCATTACGTGTGAGAAAAGGTGGCTCTTGGAACACTTGTGTCTAAGTATGTCCCGTTTGTGCATCAAATTGATGATCTCTTTGTGAAACCATTGTCTACAAATGGATTTGGAAACTTATGTCGCAAATTGAAATTTGGGATTCTCCTATTCCCAATTTGAGGGGGAAGTAAAGACACCAATTTATCGATCAACGAAGAAGAATATAGAGATATCAATCAAAATCACGAGATAATTCTTGGAGATGCTAAAATCAAGTGATTCACAACTCTTACAATATAATGTTCTTTTCATTTATTATTTTCATTATTGTATTGTTTCCTTACGAATTGTAACATTTGTAATATATACAATGGAAATCATCTCAACAATGGTGCGTTGAGATCAAGAATCAAATTCCTTTGTTCTTTTAGAGAGAAGACGAGGTTGGAGTCTTCGACCCGGGTCAAGAGGAGCTGCTTGGAGAGGGCGAGAGCAGCGTCGGTCTGGTTGGCAATAGACTCTCTAAAGTCCATTTTCTGGTGGCTGGTGTGAACATGAGAAGAATCACACGTTACTGAGAGCTCTAGTTGTGAGACGGCTAGGTCAGGAGAAAAAAGTAATTCCAGGGTGGTGCTATCGTATCTCAATTTGCTTTCCATTTACAGCAGAAGAAAACTTGTTTTGGCAATTTCGATCGTATTGAATAAATGGTTTCCGTGTCATCTTTTTGGCTGCAAAAGGATACTCTATAGAAATCCCTTTAGGATGTTAGGAAAAACATTTCCGATTAATGCCTATGTTTTAACTTGTATTGACCTTTTCATCTTCCAGCCTCCACTGTGACAATGGAGCAATCAAGCTTGCAAGTCCAAGCGGAAACACGCCACGCTGCTGAAGAAGCAGGCATCAATATTAGCAGACCAAAAACTTTTAGCAGCTTAAGGAACAGCGCAGATGGTCATAGTGATGCCATTGTCACACCCCAAACCCCCATCGAGCTCGCGACATCCCGCTCCGGTCGAAATGATACGACGTCCCAAGAACGTCGTCGACCCAATCCAAACATTAGAGCCACATGCAGAAGCGAGTATATAAAACAAAACCCCGGACAAAAAGATGACGACAACGGGGCAGACCACCACTACAATCAAACAACAACATATTCATACGGCACCAATTATACAAACATCATATTACAGACATAAATACAGACGAACATCCTCCGCCACTATTTTAACAAAAGTTCAGGGGTCTGGTTACCCTAACTTCATTATCGGTCCACTCAATTTACACAACCCCTAAAATACCCTAGGGAAAACCTACTGATCACCATCTTCCAATCCGCCCCTATTTCTTTTGACTTCTGCTTCGGAGGATTGCCTGTAGCTCCACTAGGCAACAAAGGCAGCTCCTCGGACTTCCCAAAAAGAGGAGGCGGACTTCCCGGGTTTATGGCTGGGGATCTGAAATTGTGGATTATACAACTATGAAACGAATCTCAATAAATGTACAACCCCAAACCCCACGTAGGCACTCACATAGCACCAGACGAAAACACACATAACACACCACGATCAATCAATCTAACAATAACACGCACTATATGGAATTCCTCATGCACGTCCCTGCACGTTAGTCAACCACACAGCCAGTATGCCACAGAAATACATCACAGACACGCACGTGCCTCAATTATAAGATAAAACCCACTTGGGCACGTCCCATACCGTGCCTAGCAGTTTTTACCCCATAATTAAGTATCACATCACGCGATACAAACACACTCGCACACCAACTCACATCATGCGTCACTTTCCCAAATCTCGCACCTCAAGCCAATTCTCGCTCATTCTCAACTTTTCCACCACTATTGCGCCCACGTAAAACGCATCAGGCCAACGGTCTTTGACCTCGTCAGGCATCGTCACCCCGTCGGGCCGAGCATCGTCACCTCGTCAGGGACGGCATCATCCCACGTAAACGAACACGCCTCAGGACAGAATCCTACACACACTTTCCTTCTACTGCGTCCGCGTAAAACGCATCAGGTCAACGGTTTTCTGACCTCGTTAGGCATCGTCACCCCGTCAGGCCGGGCATCATCACCTTGTCAGGGACGGCATCGTCCCGCGTAAACGTACACGCCTCAGGATGGATCCTTTCCAACCAATCCTACACACCCGAACCTTCGCTCCACACTTTCCACACGTACCACGCCACCACACAAACACACTGCCAAACATACACACTTCACACACATTTCACATTTTCACATTCTCGTCACACGAACACGCCACCCAATCACACATTCTTGGCACGCGAACACATTGCGCGATCGCGTCACCACACCTCACAGCCACATAATCACACATACGAGCTCATTCAAGCATTAAAATACCCGTCAAAATGCCACGATAACACCAAATAATTCTCGAGAGAGAGAAAAATAGAGAATATATAAAATCGGGTCCAAACTGGGAAGTTGCGCAGTGACAGAAATCCATTTGAAATAAATAGTAAAACAACTCCAAAAATTATAAATTTTGGATATATCATAAAACACATCCTGATAAAAATTTCTTATGAAGAACACGAAATCCGGATCAATCTGCAACCATGCCTTTTTGTCTCTTGAAGTCAGACCAAAATCTGTTCGCTCTAACAGACTGTTTTGTCCTCAAAATACATTTATTTCAACACCCAAATCACCTTGAAAAGCTTTGAAATTTTTATATGTTATAGCCACAAATTTCCCCAACAATTTTTGTGAAGAAATTATTTTGAAAATAGGCCTGGAAAAATTTATAAAAATTCGAACAGACCCGAAGGTCGGGTGAACAGTAAATCGGGCAGTTTTATTTCGGTCCAAAGATGGACTTCCGAATGGCCTCAAATGATCTCCAAAAATTACCAAATTAAAGTATGTTATACCTCAAGATGTTGGGAACAACTTTCATGAAGAAACCTTCCTCAAATTCGGCCCACAAAATTTTATAAAAAAATAGCAAATTGGACGGGTACAGTAGTCACAAATCCGAAAATCACACCAAATCACACGAATTCAAACCGTGATCGTTCCGTATCATCACGGCCCTATCCGAACCTCCCGAACCTCATTTTTTAGTCTCCAAATCAGTCCACAATAACCAAACAACCAGCCTCTCAATTCAGCCCCAAGCAGCCACAAAATCCCCTAAACCGAACCCTAACCGCGTCTAGCAAATACCCGAGGTGCTAAATGACATTTGGGGAAAATACTTACCCTACAAAAGTGGGACAAGCTAGCTGGATGGGTGGCTGGAACGGGCGGAACAGCGGCGGCGGCGGCAAACGACAGCCGGCGGTGCTCCTCCGGCGGCGATGATCACGGCAAGGAAACAAGAGAGGGAGAATTTCGGGAAAGAGAGAGGGAGAAAATGGGAGAGGAGGGGCTGATCGTGGGAAATGGTGGGGGAACCGGCAGTGAGGGCTGGAAATGAGGAGAGAGAGAGAGAGAGAAAGTTGACTAAGTTGGACCAACTTTTCCAAAAATGCCCAAAATGCCCTTGAATGCTTGGCCCACACTAATCCCTATCCAATAATTGAGGGGCACTTTGGTCTTTGACCCCAATAATTGAGCTGAATTATCCAAATAATTATCTCCAAAATTTTCCCAAAATTCGGAACTAAAAATGGCCCAGGGGCAAAATGGTCATTTTTCTGATCCTGGAGCGAAATTTCAATTTTTATCCAAATCAACTCTAAATATGTGTGGCCAACATAATATGGCGTCGGAATCGTGAAAATAGCTTCTTAAGCCCTCGAAAATCGACTGCAAAGTCCTGAAAATAAAATAATATTATTTTTCACTTCCGAGCCAAAATTCCAATTTTTGACCATAACGACTCTAAATGTGCGTGGCCACCCTAAAATGACGTCGGCCTCGAAAAATAACCTCATACGGCCTCAGAATCAGCGTCGGGGTCTAGAGGGGCAAAATAGTAATTTTTCCGGTCCCAAACCGAAATCCATTTTTTTGCAGAAATGGGTGGCCCCAAGGTTGGCCAAGCCAAAAACGTCATCGGCCGCTCAAAATTGTCACTTTCAAAATTCTCGATTCCCGGGCCCGAATTCCAAGAAATGACTAAAATCGAACAATCGCGACTTTAGCTTATCTCTGGCTAACGGGTGGCTCATTGGGATTACGCGCTCTCGACTCATGATCGACACTAAGTCAAATCACGTTTAAGTTCACTTTACCTAGGACGACCTCGATTGTCATATAATTACGAGGATCTATCGCTAATTTCCTTCGGACACGATCAATCAAATAGACCGGTCTCGATTGGCTCAAAACATTTCCTCGTCAATCCTTATGGTTGAAGGTCGAACCTAGGTCGAGTTCTTTAATCGTGTGAACTCAATCCCGTAATAGCCCTACCCCTAAGGTTAGCATCCGGAGAACGCGCGGGTCCCGAGTGAGATCTCGCTATAGTGCATTGACCAATTTCATTTCTTAAATCTCGGGAAAAGGATCAAAAATTCAGACTATTACAGCCATGCCATCCAATAAGAGGAGAAACAAAATCCCACGCTCTACCCCAGACAGGTTTGCGTCAGATTATGGAGAAAGAGGAAGAACTATCCAAGCCCGAATTAAAACCTCTTCGTTCTTTGCAAATACTTTTATATCTTTCCATGCAATCTCAAATTCAGCATCTCTTTTTTCCAGTTGCAGATAGTAATGAGGTCAAGGCAAACAGGAAGAAGGAAGCAGAATCTAAATGTTTGAGGAGTACTGAATAGACTTTTGGGCAGAATGATGAAAGAGTAAAGAAACAAGATGGTTTTCGCAGTTCGAACAACAAAGGAGTAACAAAGGTTGCATCGTAGGGATCGCCAACGGGTCATCAAGATGGCATTGGTAGAAGCAGCGCAAAAGGAAAGGTCAAAGAGTTTATTATTATCTTCAATCAGGAAGCTGCTTTGAAACCTAAAGTTGACGTTCGACCTCAAGGTGGGAGCTTTCATGTTGTTGCTGCCGCTGTTTGTCTTCTATGTTGTTGCTATTTCAGTTGTAGGTTCATTGTCTCATGAAAACTTGTTTGGCTATAGTTCGTAAATCCTGGAAAACGACATTGTGGAATCATCATGTCCATCACAAGTTTGGAATTCTTGTCGACTTTTAACGAGGATGAACTGGAATAACACGAGAGGTGTACTGTCTTGTTGCAGGAAGCATAGACTCGCTTCAATTCACTTGGATCTATATGAGCCATCAAAACTTGCTTACTTCGAACTCACCAATTGCTTGCAAAGACATGGATTGGTTTGCTTTTCTTCTTACCCAGCAATTGCTTGCACGGGATATGGAATTGCTTACCATAGTAAATAGCACACCAGTTGAGGAGCACACAATTAGACCGGTTTGTGAGGCAAGGTTGAGTGATTTTCAAAGCAACATCGGTCAATAGCATACTCCATTTCTGTCTTACCTATCATACTGCTTCATACAGAGCGCCAAGGAGAGTATTTTTACTGTCTAATGGAACCTGGAATCTGAAGCCATCCCTCTCCCTCGACCCATGTTTTGCCCAACTTGTCCTTAAATTGTGCATCAGAAGAATCATCATGGACAGCACCCATCTTCAAATCATAATTATTACGAGTTTCATACATAGATGGAATCATGGAACAGGGCCAAAGTAAAAAACATCCAGAGATCACCTATCTGTGGGCATACCCCATTACTCTAGATTTGCAGAATAGTACTTGCAGCGGAAAAGTCAACATTGCATCAATGTAGGAAGGCTTGTAAGATTAGTGTCCTGAACTCACCACCTAAGGGATCACTCCATTTTCCCTGCTCTTATTTGTTTTGAGTGGATTAGAGATGTTGAGACACGGGCATAGGGAAGAAAAAGCAGACCAAACCCCTGTTCACCTAGACAAAGCAGTGAGGGCAAATTCAACTCTGCACCGGAATAGAAAAGCTAGAACACCAAAATCAGATAGAGCTTAAGAATAGTAGCTTTGCACGGGACTCTGCACATAGATTTTTCAGTGTCGACATTAAAAGAGAACGAATGTACAATGTCCTGCATATCAATCAGCCTCGATTAATCAGACTTGCAGCAGCACAAGAGTGCTTCAACCTCGTCTATGCGTAGTTGTGTGACTATGCAAATTGTTAGCTCAAAGGAGGGATTTCGTAGACAGCGAGAGGCATTTGACCAATGAACTTTAATGGCTACCATGCCCATATAATAAACTAATTGACAATGGCGTAACTTAATCGTCTTTCTGCATGCGATTACGAATGACAGCAGCTTGGCATATTTGCTTCTCAGCCCATCCACTATCCGATAGCGTCAAATATCCCTGCAGGCGAAGAGGGGGAGTAATTTGAACCAAATAAATTGATATCACAACTAAGGGAAATAATATAAGTGCCATGGGAGAACAGGATATCAAGTGTGAGCACAAGGGCTTCACCAAAACAGATAATGACTGAAATACTTCTATGACAAAACAAGTAATACATCTTTGAGGACTCAGGCCTTCATCCTCAAGAAAAACCCCCTCTCCCCATAAAAACACCCCTTTCCCCTGCCCACTCAAAAAAGAAATGCAAGGGATAGGGGCGAAAAGTGAGTTAAGCGGCTCGTGAGTCCCTCGGGCTCGGCTTGATGATTACTTGAAATCGACTTACCTAATTTCTAGTCTAGTTCCAGTTTACCA
Organism: Syzygium malaccense; assembly: GCA_031216405.1. NCBI lineage: Eukaryota > Viridiplantae > Streptophyta > Magnoliopsida > Myrtales > Myrtaceae > Syzygium > Syzygium malaccense. The sequence continues at coordinate 13,672,871 of CM062258.1, forward strand.
ATACTCCACTGGACAAGCTTGTGAGCCTTATTGAGACTAATCAAGCTTCTATTATTATTTATAAAAATATTCTATAAAAACAAAAAAAAGACAAATTTAAATTTAACCCTTAATTGCACAATATGAGTTGAACTCAAGTGTTTGGATTTTCTATTCGAGTCAAGCTCAAACCTAAATTTTAAAATTTGATCGAGCTCAAGTTGAGTTCTGAACCCCCGAAATGCAAGTTGAGTCAAGCTCGAGCTCGGCACTGTATCAACTCGACTCGGCTTGATTACACCTCTGCTGGGCACAAAGATTACAAGGAAGGGAACAAAAAGGGTCAATTTCTTTGTCAACCAGATGCAAAGCATCATCAGCAGGTTGTGGACTCTTGGCAGGTAGAGGACCAAACGAAATCATGAAAGAGAGAAGACGTTCCAGTCCTCGATCTTACTTGGGGACAAGTGCTTCCCGAGTGCCAGAGCGACATCGCCCGGGTTGCAGGTGGATCCATGGAGGCCATGCATAATATTGCCCAAGGAAGAATGATGGAGAGAGCATTTGTGTTGTGTTCCTTTCTTTTGATAGAGACATCCACAAAGTCAAGCCACTCAGACAAAGTATACGGACAAATAAGGTCTCTTCATTCACCCAGCTGCGAAAGGCGAAGTGAGAATCCAAGACACGGTAAGTACTTGTACTCAATGCTGATTTGGGAAGTATTCGATTTTGATCGCGCAAATCTCAAATGTGTTTATAGGCACAGATACTTCCGGATCAAAAGAAAAACTTGAATTATCAAAGAACTATTCCCTATACTTTTATTATGAAAAAAAAAATAAATAGAAGGGGCAAAGAGATGGGAAGACATACATGTCCATGAACATGTGATGATAATTGATACAATACAATAAGATATTGCGTCCTCCCTAATTGTGCATTGATGAATTAATACATCAAAACATATGCAATAAACCATACAATCTCTCGTTTTAATGCCAATATAGTCAGGAATACTAACGCTCTTTTTCGACTTATAATCAGCCGGCTAGTGGATTGAACACCTGACCCACAAACAATATCGTGCCAATCATATCCTCTCTCACCAAGAACAGGAACGGGTGATCAGCGACAAAGTCTATCTTCTCCGAAAAACGCAAACTCCCATGTGGTCATCAAGAAGATACATGTTTACCAAGTACGTAGTCTTAGACTGACTACGTCTATTCGGGTTTATACTACTCCTGCTAATATGTGTACTAGTTTTTCCTTTACTTTCACCTACTAAAACAACATATACATGTTTACCAAATTCTCTTCTACAGATTCTACAGATGTTATCACTCAGAATCAAATTTCTCAACTCATCAAACGTTAAGCTTGTTGACATAGAGAAATTACTAACAGTAGTAATAGTAGCATTCCAACTATCGGCAATGAGAATAATAGAATCAAAGTACATACCTCAACTTCGAAGTCAATCTCAACATAACTTAATTGACTAATAATCACATTGAATTCATTAATGTAATCAGTGACCAACGTACATTCGCCCATCTTTAAGTTAAATAGACATTGCATCAAGTAGACATTGTTGATCGCAAAAGACTTCTTGTACATATCCGATAGGGCCTCCATCAATTCCACAATGGTATTCTCTTTCACAATGTTAAATTCGACCTTATGAGCCAACATCAACCGAATAATACCCAACGCTTATCTATCCAGTAATTCCCATTCAACTTGCTTCATTGACTCTGGTTTCTCCTCAGACAGGGGCAAGTGCAAATTCCTCTAATATAGATAATCATCAATCTGTATTTTCTAGAAACTAAAATCTTTTTTCATTAAATCTATCGATTTTCACATTTCCTTCTTACATGGCCATCGATTTACTTCAACTCAGCCAAGCTTAACTTTAATACCAATTGTTGTGGAAGCAAGCGATAGAAAAATAAAATAAACAGAACACGAAAATATATCGGATATTAGATTTACGTGGTTTAATCGTAATGACATACGTCCATGTGGAGAGCAACAAAGAATTCAACTATAAATTAAGCGAAATAACGGAGATTACAACATTATTTTAGTCAGTCAAACAATCTCAGTGTTTCCTGGCCCCCAATTACACCCAATAACTCACACAGTTTTTAGCTCCACAATTTCTCATGAAATAATCTCTCAATCTCAAGAATGAATTACACAAACCTTATCACAAGATTTAGTTGACTTCAACAGTAAAAGCTCTCATGATGTAATTCAAGAAGAAACCTCTTGGATACTCTTCACAAAGAATATCCTCTTCTTATATGGACAAGAATTCGATCCAAAATAGAAAATCTCTTTTTAAGAAACTTTTTCCGATTAGAAAACCTATTTGAATTAGGAAACTTTCATTTTCGGGCTCAAACTTGAGATATATTTTAATATAAACTATGCCTTTTTCACTTTCTTGCCCGAATTTTGGCATCTTATTGTCATTCTAATGTGATGTTTAACTAAAGCCGCTACAGTTATAGGAAAAAATTCAAGAGAGAGAGAGAGAGAGGTGTCAGTGGCACAGTGCACAGTGGCCTCCTCTTGGCCTTCTTCATGGGCTATGCATCTTTCAAGTTCAACGATCTAACGAGACAAGAATCGAGTGAAATCTCTCTAAGGGTGTGGTTGTTTAAGAGAAAGTGTTTTCCGAAAATTCGTTTTCCGAACTTTCACTCATTTGGTTTGCCAAAAATGATTAGTCAACTTAAAACACTTTTCGATCGAGGAAAACATTCATGCATAAAATCAGAAAAGTAAATTCCCTAATCTAAGAAGGTAAAAACACTTTCCGGAATTGCTTTCCTTGACTTTTTTAATATTTTATTCTTTTCTTTCTTTTTTTATTTTTCTTTTTTATTTTTAAAAATAAAAATATTTAAACTTTTAAAAAATTTTTTTTGCCTTATGGGATTGAAATCATTTTCCAAATGAAATCCAAATACCAGAAAACGTTTTCAATTACATATCACCAAATAAAAGAAAATTTTCCTAGAAAATATTTTTCAAAACCATTACGTTTTCCGTAAAACAAACACACCTAAGACTCCATCGCTTATGGTCTTTTAACCAGTAGAATAGCCAAAACCAAACGAAACCAATCATCTCTAAGGTTTTTTCCTCAAATACCATCGCTTCTGTTCCTACCCTTCAAAGAATCGACACCTAATTCTTTCGAATTCCCAGTAACCAATTACGTTTTCCTCGGATTTATTATTAGAGATGTTGCTATTGCCATGTATGGCATCATTTTGCATGCGAAGCGCAATCAGTCGTAGCATTGACCGCCCACCCCCCCTAACCGTTCCTTTTGTCCTCTAATGCACATACAAAATATATTTGCCGTATCGCCAAATCAGGATCTGATCATGCGTAGGCGTCACAACCCCGGAAGCAGAATTCAATTCTCGGGGGATGAGATGAGAAGACTTTCGAAAGAAAGGCATTCTGAAAGTCCGACGACCAAGGGAGCAGCCACCATCTTGGGTCCGCCATGCGCGCGTCCTTAAACTTGCCTCGTCTGGGTTGAGGAATGCTGCACAGATTCGAATAAAATCCGATCGCCTGAAGATGAATATATGACCAACAGATTCTGGGCATCTTTTTTCTATCATGCCAATGTTTGGCTGGTCTGGACTCTGGCTGGTAATGTGAACGAACTTGCATTTTTGCTGCTAAAGCACGAGGGAAAAATGCCAAAAACTCCATTGTCGTGGGAGTAGATCAAGTCTCTTGACACGTCCCTTTTAACCACCTTGCAAACATTGTTTATATGCCCCAGGAAGATGACCGTTTTGTCTTCGTTCAAGAAGAGCGTTTCATGTCTCTTCAGCTGATTTCATTGCCTCCAGAAGACAATGGACACTCTCTCACCAACTACTTCTCAGTTCTGTCTCCATTCGTGACAAGATCTTGTCATCTCCATACGAAGAATAATGGGGCTTCCATTATATGCTTTTTGTGCAGGCAACCGCAGGGTTGACTTCGGGGAGAATCTACTTACATATATACCTCGTCCTTTAGTAATAATACATTGCAGAGGGCTCTTTGAATAAATTTAATGAACAGGGGCAGCACGGCAAGACGACAGAAGACGAAAATGCGACTAAGCTCAATGGAACAGCCGTCTTCATCATGAGGAAGGTGAAGTGATCTGTCTTTGACTAGATTTTAAAAATTGAACGTGTTTAAAATTGGATGTGGCAGATGTCATATAAAAGCACGCTGGTTCCTCTGCATCATCTCTTGATAATGGAATTAATTCAGGTCCAAGCATTATTAGGCGCTGATTATCTTATGATATAACATGGTTTTCTACGCAATGACATTTTCAGCGGATATATATCACACCTGTATGAGTTAGGTCGCAGTTGGTCAATCACACTTGGTCAATCACCGAACAGATGATTATGTGGAGCCAGTCGCGCACATTCAGTTCCCAGTCCAAAGAACTAGTGTTACGAATTGTCAATTACAAAGGCAGTCCTTTGAGATACTGTGAATGAAGAACTATGATAGTTTGCAGCTCTTACACACAAACTCAAGTTTATATAACAATCTTCTCCGTGACTCTATAACTTTGCGATGATCTTTCTTCAAGATAAGTTTGATACCGTATATTTGGCATTTTTCTCTGGTGTTGCGGTCATGCGATATTCTAGGTCAACTCTCAGGCTGAGCCCACCTCTCTGTTCTCGTGCACCCACGCGACTATAAGTTCCTTGTGCACGCCCGGGAGGAATTCTTTCAAGTAGCAATTGAAGTTGGAACAGATGATGCCGTGCTCCTTGAGGCGCAAAACCCCGTTTAGTTAAGACCGATAGTTCGTCTTCTAAGTATCTTCATAAGAACTGAAAATCAGGCTTCTTCTCTCGTGCCCCTAAGTTAGAAAAAAAAGACTCTGAGAAATCACACGATATAAGCTTGGAAGGTCACAAAGAATGTCCATTTATGAAAGGATCAACATTAATTCTTATGTGTCCCTTAAATTACAATTCGAAAGGTTCATGATTCTATCAATTTTACTTCAAAGTAGGTTTGTCCATGTATTTGTGGAAAATAAACTACATCGCTACGGCTCTTGATGTCGGATGGGCATACTTGTATAAAACTTCAGAACAAGCCGAAATGCTTCACCAATATGTCCCACCATCCTAACTAACGATTAATCATTTTGATAGCCTGTACCATTGCTGCAGTTTCTAGGACAGGACAAGATCATATAATAACGTAATGTGGTAAGCACCGGCTCAACTAACCAAATCAACGAATGAATCGCCTTCCGAGATAGTTTACATTGCCATGGGAATAAGATCGAGTTTGAAACCCTTAACAAAATGAAAATGGACACCTCAGGCTGGTGTCTGGTACAGGGGAAGTGAAAGCGAAAGGTTTTGCATTATGGAACAAACAAAGACCCGGCAAGACTTCTGAAACTCGGAGATGCTTTCTGATTCTTTCCTGTTCTCGGTTTTGTCAGTTTGTAGAAATGACAATGAGCGCATTTCTTGTCTATATATATTGACGAAAAGGTTCCCTAGAGAAAGCAACATAACTAGAGCGTCCGCACATCACCTCAGCAACCACTCCCTTAAGCCCTTCCTCGCTCAAAATGCAAGGCGAAAGCTCTTTGAAAATGGTAAGCTTCCCGTCGAATTCCGGTTACGATAGTTGCTAAAGTATAACGCCCTATTCCATGGCTTACTCCAGGAAAATCCGACATTTAGAGAGTAATGTTTTTCATAATGGACGATTCGCAAACTTAGTGTCAGACTGTCGACCAAACACTTACGCTTGTCTTTGTTCTGTCCTGATAGGAAAAGTATAGGGATCGTAAGTCCCTTCCGCAGAAAGAAGCGAGACAGGGAGGCAACCGGGCCGTTCTCTTTGTATATGGTAATTTACACACACAGATCCTCATTCTCAAGTTTGTTTATCTGAATATCTCCAACTCCGAGTCCGACTGTATACGTATGTGTGTTTTTGATGAAGCGACTGAAGGGCTAGAGAACATGGCGTTCGTATCGAACGCGGTGAGCTTGGTGACCTACTTTTACGGTTACATGAACTTTGGCCTGACCAAATCGGCCACCACGCTTACCAACTTCATGGGGACCTCCTTCCTCGTGGCCCTCTTCGGAGGCTTCATATCCGACACCTATTTGTCCCGTTTCAAGACCTGTGTCCTCTTCGGCTCCGTCGAGTTGGTGGTATGTGCTGCTCGTGCATGACTCTGCACATATGTAGAATGTTCCTGATGCACATAAATGGAGCGGGTTCAGAGCTGATAAGTAGTAAATACACTACTCAATTAATGCCTGGAAGACCCTTGTCATGTTGTGATCGGTCCGACGTCCTAATTAAGTTATCAGTATCTTATTAAGTACCTAACTTTGATCTTTGTTTTTGACATGAGTAACAGACACATGGATATGTAATTGTTACATGCAATGGCACAGTGAACAGACATCAATCTAACTTTTCACTTTTGTTATCCCACAGGGTTCTACTTGACAGTAGTTTTGGAAGGATTTGGCCCGGCTATTTGTATAAATGAGAACAATATTAAACTCATTTTGATAGACCGATCCAATCATGACTAAAAAACAAACATGGTATATGGTAGAACTCAGGTAACATATGATTGAGTCATTGACCGATTGGTTTGTCATGATTGATTCTTGTTAGAGGAATCAGCTGTCAGTGCTAACTGATAACTTTGGCAAAAATTGTAGTACAGTTAGCAGCTTGCTGAACCAAGTTAACATCTGTTTTATATTCAAGGTAGCTGTGCTCTTAATCTAACAAACGTAAGTTTTTGCCCTTCTGACGTTGCATCAGAATATTTTTAAGAAAAACGATATTCTCTACCTAATACACGCCCACATGCTAAGAGAAATAGATTGCAGTGTGTCAAGAATATCTTCTGTTATTTGAACTTGAATTCGAATTTGGGATGAATCACAACTTAAACCAACTCATCCAGAGGGTTTCATTTTAGTGAAATTCTAAGCCATTGAGTAATGAGCCTAGGCGATCAGAAGTGCGAAACACATGGATGATTTCAGTTTTGGTGATTGCTATTATAAACAGGGGTATGCCCTGCTAGCAGTACAAGCACACTTCCACCAGCTGAGGCCGATTCCTTGCAAAGGCGTTGCGCCAGACCATATGAGCCAATGCCACGCTGCCGACGGCACCCAGGCTGCTATACTCTACACGGGCCTGTACCTAATCGCGTTCGGGACGAGTGGGTTCAAGGCCTCTCTGCCTTCACTTGGGGCTGACCAGTTCGACGAGAGGGACCCGAAGGAGGCAACCCAGCTGTCCAGCTTCTTCAACTGGTTCCTGTTCAGCCTCACCATCGGGGCCATTATCGGCGTCACTTTCATCGTGTGGATAAGCAACAATCAGGGCTGGGACTGGGCTTTCGGTGTCTGCACCGTCGCTGTTCTGTTCGCCTTGGTGTTTGTGTGCATGGGGAAGTCTCTCTACAGGAACAATGTGCCCAAGGGAAGTCCCCTCGTTCGGATTATGCAGGTATGAGAATAATAATTGGAGAATTAATCTGCCGGTCCTATGTCTCTCATAGTAAATTGTCGTTCGGGTAGATGACACAACATCCACGGAAAGTACTATTGCAGGGTCTTGATGTAAATTTTCGAACATTGAATGGTGGCTATGTTCATAAGAAAGCATGAATAGTCTCTGCGAGTTCAGAGTGGTGATCTTAATGTATTTTTATTGAATTCAGGTACTAGTAGTTGCCATCAAGAAGAGAAGTCTCCCAATCCCAGCGATGACAGATGAATTGCACGAGGTGCATGACAGAGAACTGGGGGCGAACGATGAAATTCTTCCCCGGACAGACCAATTCCGGTACATCTTCGTTACATTTACCTAAGAGACTCGTATACATTGCCTTTTCACGTTGCAGTTTAGCTTCTGCCAGTAAGCTCACCCTGGGTACCCAACGAATTAAATTGCAGATTCTTGGATCGAGCGGCAGTAGCTCCAAGTCCCGGTAGCGGATCAACTGCTGGGCCCTGGAGCATGTGCACAGTGACACAAGTCGAAGAAACGAAGATCCTGCTCCGCATGCTTCCAATCGTACTCAGCACGGTCTTCATGAACACTTGCCTGGCTCAGCTCCAGACCTTCACGATCCAGCAAAGCACAACCATGAACCCCCACATCGGGAGATTCAGTGTCCCAGGCCCCTCAGTCCCAGTGATCCCCCTGCTCTTCATGTTCATCCTAGTCCCGATATACGACCGCATCTTTGTCCCCATTGCCAGGAAATTCACCGGTATCCCCACCGGCATCCGACATCTACAGCGGATCGCTGTAGGGCTAGTGCTCTCGGCCATTTCCATGGGGGTGGCTGGAGTGGTGGAGACCCACCGCAAGTTGGTGGCAATCCACCACAACATGGTGGATTCCACAGAGCCCTTGCCCATGAGCATGTTCTGGCTTGGCTTTCAGTACGCAATATTCGGAGCAGCCGATATGTTCACTTTAGTGGGTCTGCTGGAATTCTTCTATGCAGAGAGCTCAGCCGGGATGAAGTCACTGAGCACCGCCATTTCGTGGTCCTCTTTGGCATTTGGGTACTTCCTAAGCACGGTGGTAGTCCAAGTGGTGAACAAAGCAAGTGGCGGATGGCTCGCGAGTAACAATCTGAACCGGGACATGTTGAACTACTTCTACTGGCTATTGGCAGGACTAAGCGTTGTGAATTTTGGGTTCTATATGCTGTGCGCATCTTGGTATAGATACAAGGAAGTGGACACGAAAGAAGCAGCAGATGGTTTGAATTTGTCAACTGTTGATTCTAAAGCAAAGGGCTTGACAGGGGGTGATACTAATTCAAAGACAAGCATGACAGCGTCGGCTCTAGAAATGTAGCTTCACAAAGTTCATTAAAATACCGTTGTACTTGACATGTCATAGAGTCCATGGCTTCATCACCACCATTATACTACTCTCGAACTGTTTCACTCCGTGTGTACACCTCTCAGATCTGCATTCATTTGTTTGTTTTCTTCTTTTCTGTGGTGGGGTGAAGAATGATTTGTATTCATGAATCTCTTGCTTCAGAGAGAAAGCAGAGGCAAGCTCAAGAACTTCATTCATGCCGTGGCCGTAAAGCCCTTTCCTAACTACTTAGAAAAGTATTAACCGTGCTTATTTCATGAAGAAAAATGTGACATCGCCCTCATGAATTACGTTTGGAAAGTTGAACCGAGACATGCGTACAGTAAAGCTGATACATACATACATACATACATAATACACATACACAAGGACATATTGGCCAAAGTGTGGTGAAGTTTCAAGCTAACGTATACAGGCCACATTTAACCTAAGACATGACAAAAGTGAAATAACGAGCAATCCAGCAGAACAGCTGCGAGCTGCTGAAGAAAATAATCTACTGATCCCCTTCAAGCTGTCCAGGAATTTTTACAGCATTCTGAAGAAAACAACCAAGGAACACGTGCCTTCCATCAGGAAGCACAAACATGGGGTTTGCATTTCGATTGGTGTACATTAGATCTTTCACCACATAAAGGATTATGCACTATACAGAATGCACTGGAAAATTTCTCAGTTTATACACTTCAAACACAGATGAACATAGAGCCACTTACTGCTCAAATCTTAGAATTTCTCCACTCTTCTCTTATAAATGTAACACGATGTCATTACAGGTAGGAAAAAATTTGCAACACTGGCTAAGTAAACCAACGAACAAACTATTGGATCAGTCCCTCTCTTTCTTTTTCTTTTTCCATTTTTTTTGGGGCTTTCGGTTTTTCTCTTTTTTTGGATTTTTTTTCTGTTCATTTTACTTCTCACTATTCACAAGATGGACGAGACAATCCATCAAAAACAGGCAAAAGCAAGCTGCCTGCTCAAGGTCAAAGGAAGATTCCAATATGTTCACATATGCTCAACAATGAGCCAGAAAGAGTGGAGAATAATTGTAAAAATCACCACCTAAATTAGATAAGGGGTCAAAAGCAATTGCCCTTTCAGCAAGCACGAGGCTATGTCAGGAAACAACATCATCTTTTTTTGCAGATTGAGGATCATATCTAGTGTCCGAGACCCTGGAGGGAGGCCAATATCGGAACACTGATCTGCCAACAATGTTCTTGACAGGCAGAGGACCCCTGTAAGTATCAAAACTTCAAAGGTCAGAATTCACATTAATCAAAATCAAGCGAAGGACAATCGAATACACAAATATACAACAAAATGATAATCACTCTGCTCAACTACAAAAACTAAACAGAACCAAGCTCCGAACATTCTGAAAATAACTAACTAATAAAAGTTGCATACAATAGTTGCAAAAGTCTCTATTCCCCCTAATGCAATTTACTTGATTACCACTTTACACAAGAACAAGTTGAAATTAGCGAAGACACAAAACTCACCAGTTATGGGAGTCAAAACTGTTGTTCCTGTTGTCTCCCATTACAAATACATATCCTTCAGGAATAAGCTGCAATTGAAGAGAAACAGTCAGAAAACATGATCAAAATGTTGATTGTGTGATGCTATTAGAAAATTAAGTTGGTACAGCTACAAATTAGTATTACCATTGGTTCCATCTCATAAGAAAGTGGCTCTAAGATGAAATCTTCATATTGAGCAATGCCGTTCACCAATAGTTTACCATCGTGAACCTACAACACAAAAACCACCAGGCATTCAGAATTAGTACAAAGAGAAAAGTAATTATTACATGCATGAGAGTGGACAGGAGGTTATATTTAAAAATAATAATAAGTCGGAATAAAAGGGGCAGGATTACCTTACCCAAAAACAAAAAAAAAGGGGGGGCAGGATTGAAGATAAAAACTTACTTCAACATAGTCCCCAGCCTTTGCCACAATTCTCTTTATGAATACATCGGCTGAACTGAAGCCAACTTCCTGCTCGCCACAAACAAAGCAAGAAACTAATAAGCAACGTGCAAATTTTTGCAGAGCAATCACAACTTGGTTAAAAGCAATTTTCCAAATATCACTAAAAGAAACCTGCAATATTGGTGGTGCCTTGAATATTACTATATCTGAAACCTCTGGCTTTCTGAAAAAGTATGAAACCTGGTGCCAACAGAAAGCAAACACCAACAAAACAAATCAGGTTAGTATCACTCAACACATTAGGTCTTGACACAAAACAGAGATCCATGAATGCAAAACCTATGCAAGCCGACGCAAATTGCAAACTTCATGAGATACAGTCCACGTGGAATGCATAGATCAATAGCAAAATATGAGGAATTAATATTCAGTCACCGCAAGTTCATAAATCTAACTTGGAAGGAAGAAACTAAAGAGCCTATAATCATCTACAAAATTCCTCCAGTGCTAAAGCCAAAGACCCATTTCCATCCGCTGCTGTACAAACGATGCTCGCCATATCACATTAAAATTATACGCTACATGTCGTTACCGCTCTAATCGGGTCCAGTGCCGCAAAATTTCAGTCGTCACCACAATCCCAACAAGTACAAATTAGATAGCCAAACAGAAAGAGACTAATTGAAAGGAGAGCCTTACCTTCTCTGCCAAAATGCGGTCACCTACATCCAGAGTAGGTTTCATGGAAGTAGAAGGAATCGACCTTGGCTCGGCCAAGAACGACCTGAACATCAGACTCACGGTCAAAGCCGTGAAAGCCGCCTTAGCATCCTCGGAGTAATCCCCGAGCAGCCGGGCCAACCACCCGCTCCTTGCGGCCGAGTGCCTATGCACCTCCTGCATCTTCATGCACTCGCCGCCATCGCCATCGCTGTCCTCTTTCTCCCAACGCACCGTCCCTCCCTTATCCACATCGTTACACGCCGAGCCCGGCAACGCCTCGTTGCAGGGCAGCCACTTCGACCCCTCCAAGAAGGGGATTATCGAGGACGCCTTGATCGGCGAGATCCCGAAGATGCCCATCGAATTGGCCGAACACGAATTCGAGGACAGAGATCTCATCGCCGAGATCAAGGCGACCACGATCGGGCTCCGGCACTCGGCCCCGAGGGCCTCGGCCGCGAGCGTCGAGTACGAGGAGCAGCCGCCGCCCGCCGCCACCGCACGGCTCGAGAACCCGAACCCGGGCCTCGGGGGGCTGAACTCGCTGGGGTCGGGCTTCTGTCCCGGGCAGAGGACGCGGGACCGGACCCAGCACTCTTGGAGAAGCCGGCAGCTGTTGAGGCGTACCCCGGCGGTGGAGGCGATGCTCTGCACCATGTAGCCGGAGTAGCCGAACGTGACCCGGATCGCCATAACCGCTAGCTGTAGAAACCAGATGAGGACCTGATACAGACTTCTCTCGTTGACTAAACCCAAGTGCAAGAAGAATTCTACTGAGCAATCCACGCCATCCCTAACGCACGAGTCAAGGAACCGGAGGAGGTGCCGGCGAATCGGGCCCGGTCGCCGGGATCAGAAACAACGGCGGGGACGACGGCGACGGCGACGGCGAAAGATGGGGTCTTTGCGGCGAATCCGGTGATGGGTGATGACGGGTCGGGGCGAAGGATCGACGGCGGGAGCGGTTCCGCTTTCTCTCCGGGAGACCGAGAGAGAAAGCAGAGGGAGAGAGAGGAAGGGGATCGGAGGCTGTGAAGATATGGCAGCGGAAAGACGAAAAGTGCGGGGGAAGATGACGATGACGAGGTTAATAAGCGGCGGCTGGAGCTGAGGGTTCCCAGAACTGGGTCCGAAATTGGGTTTATTTACGAGGAGAACCAGGGTGGCACGCGCGAGGATTGGCGCGACGGCCCGGGGTGTTTCGGGTAAAGATCAGACCGTTCTGCGGGTTTTTTTGTTTTGTTGACTTTGACTCGGAGTGTCGGGGTCTGTTGCGCCTTCCGGCTACTTTCCCCCGGTGTCGCTGGCCCCGAGAGGCCGGGAAAGTCGCCGGCGGGTCGAAAGACGAGAAGGCCCCCCGTTCGCATTCGCTGATTTCTGGGCGGCTGAGGGCGAAATCGGCATTGCACCGGCATCCACCTCGAACGTTGGTTTTTCCTAATTGAATAAACACCGTGGCTTGCGAAATAAGACTTGCGTTCTATAGACCGATACACTTACGATAATTTTATTTCGAATTAATTTTTTGATCACCAAAAATCTCAAACTGATATATTTATAACAATTTTACCCTGAGCCATTTTTTTTATCACCAAAAACTCCACATCGGTACAACTGTGACAAGCTTGTACATCTTATGACAATTTTACCCCAAACTTTTTTTTTTATCACAAAAAATCCCACACCGGTACGCCTGTAACAATTTTATCCCGAACTTACCACAAAAAATCTCACACTTGTACATTTGTGACAATTTTACCCCGAACTAATTTTTTGACCATCAAAAATCCCAAGCTGATACACTTGCGACAATTTTACCCTGAATTAATTTTTTGACCACCAGAAACCCTAAACTGGTACACCTGTAACAATTTTACCCCGAACTAATTTTTGGATCACTAAAAATCTCAAACTGGTACATTTGTGATAAATTTACCCTCTGTTAGTGTCCGTTAAATTAGATTAATATCACGAAAAATCAAAAATTAGTAAACTTGTGACAAACGGATGGGCAAAACCCCAAACTGGTACACCCGTCAACTACCACGTGTCATCAAATTTAGCAATTTGATAGTAAATTTTAACGGAAATTAACGGAGGATAAATTTATCACAAGTGTACCAGTTTTGGGTTTTTGATAATCAAAAAATTAGTTTGGGGTAAAATTGTCACAGGTATACCAATGCGGGATTTTTGGTGGTCAAAAAATTAGTTCGGGGTAAAATTATCACGAGTGTATCAGTTTGAGGTAAATTTGTCACAGGTCTATCAGTTTGAGATTTTTTGTGGTATTAACTCTTTTATATAATATCGTCGCGAAAAGATCTTGTCTCACGTGAGATTTCCTCGTGCCATGACATGTTAATGTGATATCATTCGATCTCGCCTCCTCTTATATGCCAACATAAGAGAAATGTACATTGGAAAGGGTTTAATCATGGCTGATTTTCTGAAATAATTATATTTTCGTACCCTTAAATCACGGTGACTAGTTTGAGCGGCATCTTATATTTTCGGTCCCCAAAAACAAATTGGATTAATAGTTTGTTGAGGAAGAAAATCTTTTTAACAATTCTCTAAATTCGAAAGCAACGCGCCATCCAACTCGTACCAATGAATAAATCTTGGTTCATGCTCCACGAGGAGAGATATTTGACGGGCGAATTTCGAACGACTCGGACAAACAATTTGATCTGTATTTTGTTTGTATTTGCTTTCCTTAGGTCTAGCTTTTGATTTTTACCCCAAAATTTTGGAAACGACAAAAGTTTATTTTTGTAAAATAAAAAATAATTGTATATGACGATGTCACTATGTCTTGATAGATTTCCAATCACCAATCTATTCAAAAATATTTTGGACACACCACGATGTTTGTAATTGTTATCTTTTGGACTTTTTGCCGACTACCGGAAAAGTTCAAATCAATCTTAGCCATTACAGCAGACTGAGCGAGGGAAGAAAATGGATTATTGACTAAAGCTCCGCTTGTCCCATAAAAGAAATTTAAAACTTTCTTCGTCTCGCGAAAAATAAATATTTGAAAAATATTTTTTCTAAAACCGATATTTTGTATCGGTTAAAATAGTTAGTTAATAAAAAATATTTTCATTTATAAGTAATATAAGCGATCGTTTTAAAAAAAATATTTTCCGATTCATTCATCTTCCGCAAAACAAAACGGAGCCTAAAAGCATCTATGAGCGAGCAGCAGCCCATGTCGGCTTGGGCGCAACGTGGCCCAAAAAGCCGGAGCTCACCTCGCATCATGCCCAAGAAGGGGTCGAGCCTAGCATGGTCCCTTCACTTCCAAGCCAGGGCACGGGCAGCGGCGACATGTCGTGCCCAGACATCGTGAATTTCCAACCGAGGTGCTACCACACAAGAGATGGGCTACTCTCCCGAGAAAAACCTCCCCTCAAGCCGGTGTAGCGCCGGCCTCGCAGCGAGGAACATCCGGTGCTCGGCGGGCATCCCAGATCAACGCCGGGGACCCGGCGGCGAGAAAAATCTCGTCCGCCCGCAAGTGGCCGGACAAAAAAAAAAACTATCCGGTGATTCGGAGGAGAGGGTGGGGCCAATTCCCAAATAAAACGAAATGGATGGTCCCCCGGAGGGAAAAAAAAAACACTAAAAGCTTTGAATATTTGCTTCCTTAGCGACCGTGAATCTGCTGCTCGTGACGCAAGCACATACGTTGTCCGTCGATGTTGCCCGTGAATTTCTCCATTTTCTATCGATAATAAAGTTGTGGAAGCTAAAGCTATTTTATCCAATCATCACAATCCTCAAATCCCCCCTTGTTTTCAATTCAACGACATTGTCATATGCTTAATCGAACAAGCCGCCACGACGTCATCCCAACTAACATCAGTCCTGTCTTCCTTTGCTGGTTGACTACCCGACAAGTTGGTTCCGGTCAACGGTCCAACTCCGGCTTTTTTTTTTTTATCTTCTCTTGAACGGGGGTGGAGCAAAACGGATCGGCTTGATCGGAAACCGCCTAGACTGAATTCGGTCCCATTTCTAGGAGTGCCGTACCGCCCGACCGATTATTTTTTTTTATTAAATGTCTCGCGCACACCTCCTCAATTCGCACTTTATCCGGACCCGGGAGCGATCGATCCTCTAAATGCTCCAAATCTAGCCAAACGAAGCCAACCTGCTCTTGCTAACAAATGACAAAAGAAAAGCGACCACGGAGGTGGAGAGAGGCTACAGAGACGGAGGGTCGACATTCAAGGTGGGCGACTCAGAACTGGTTGAAATCACATTGGCCAGGATCTCATCGTTTAGGACTTCATATGAATCAAAGAGGTAAGACACGTGATTTGGCAAACCCACGCTAGCCAAAGACGGATGACAAAAGAAGGTGGCGCTTGCATATGAATACGCAGGAGTGGAGACCATGCGCCATTCGAGGTGGGACAAGAGCTATCAAGGGGCCCATGGAACTATCCTCTTGAGTTATGTTTGTGCTTAACAAGCACAGTACGTCGCCGCTAGTTAATTATTGGACTATGAAAATTTTCTTGAAGATGGAGAGCAAGGCATTCTCTCGTATGAACTCGACCGGCTCCAGTGGATCGCCTGAAACCTGGCCGGACCAGACAGGTCCCCGATTTCGAAAACTAAGAATCGGTCCCTTTGGTCCGATTCCTAATTCCGGAGTGGGATCGAACCAGGAACCAGTTACCCCTAATCTTGAAAATCTTATGCAAAACCTGGAATTGAGAAAATTTGTATCAAAAAATCTTAAATCTATCGTACGGCGGTCAATTCGGTCCCGAAAATGCCTTAACGTGCATGACCTTTTCACGCCGATGTTTTTAGTGTATTTTTATAAGCTCCTATAAAGTCTTGAACCCACCCTATTTTTTAGTGATCATCTTTTGCATGCACATACCATTTTAAAATACATTATGAGCGTGCAATATTTGTAATTTGACCCCTTTTTTTTCATCGAGGACTTTTTCCCTCCAACTTAATTATGTTTCTTTTCCCTATAATGTATTATTAGTCCTATTAATATATATATTCATCAAATTTTAACAATTTTGACATCTTAACATTATTATTGATGTTTAAATATCATATTTTAATGCTTTTATTAATTCGTCTTTCTTCTTCTTTTTTTCCCCGGTTTTTGTACGGAGTGGTAAACGAGAGATTTTATACAAAGAAACAGATGAAAATGCACCTTTACCCCTTAGAAGTCATTGCACATGCTACCGGGCAATGTAACGGAGGATATTGGCGGCCGTAACAAAACAAAAGTTCGGCGAGGTAACGTGTAATGTTTAAAAAGTTCCGGGTAAATTTGTACCGACCGCAAATATCCGGTGGAGCTTTTGAGTAATTCCCCCAATTTTTCTTTTTTTCAAGATCTTTTTTTTTTTCTCTCTTGTTGGGCTATGTCTTTAGGCCCAGCTATTCAGCGTACAAATGATAAGTGAATATCTTATCTTTGAGCCCGGTTGCTATCCAGCATATCCACCATCGTAGGGTGAGATCCCGGAGATGCTCTGCACCATGTAAGCCGGAGTAGCCGAACGTGACCCCGGATCGCCATAACCGCTAGCTGTATAGAAAGGGACCAGATGAGGACCCGATACAGACATCTCTCGTTGACCATGCAGACAACGCCATCCCTAAGGAACGAGTCGAGGAACCGGAGGAGGTGCCGGCGAACCGGGCCCGGTCGCCGGGATCCAGGAAACAACGGCGGGGACGGCGGCGGCGGAGGCGAAAGACGGGGTCTTTGCGGCGAATCCGGTGATGGGCATGTGCGATGATGGGTCGGGGCGGAGGATCGAAGGCGGGAGCGGTGCCGCTTTCTCTCCGGAGACCGGGAGAAAGCAGAGAGGAAGGGGATCGGAGGCTGTGAAGATATGGCAGCGGAGGAGGAAAAGTGCGGGGGAAGACGACGATGGCGAGGTTAATAAGCGGCGGCTGAAGCTGAGGGTTTCCGAAACTGGGTCCGAACTTGGGTTTATTTACGGGGGGGGACCTGGGGTGGCACGCGCGAGGATTGGCGTGACGGACGGGGGTGTTTTCGGTAAATCCGCGAGTATTTTGTGCTTTTGTTGACTTTGACTGGGAGCGTCGGGGGTCTGTTGCGCGTTCCGGCTACTTTCCCCCCGATGTCGCTGGCCCCGAGAGGCCGGGAAAGTCGCCGGTTTGTCGAAAGACGAGAATGCCCCCATTCACATTCGCTGGTTTCCTGGGGTGGCTGAGGGCGAAATCGGGATTACACCGGCATCCACCTC
Organism: Syzygium malaccense; assembly: GCA_031216405.1. Lineage (NCBI taxonomy): Eukaryota > Viridiplantae > Streptophyta > Magnoliopsida > Myrtales > Myrtaceae > Syzygium > Syzygium malaccense. Next base: position 13,690,764 of record CM062258.1, read on the forward strand.
GAACTTTGGTTTTTCCCGATTGAATAAACGCCGAAGCTTGCGAAATAAGACTCGAGTTTTATATGAATATTGTCCCGAAAAGATGTCATTTTAACGTGATATCATTCGATCTCGCCGCCTCGTACATGCTAAGGAAAGAGAAATGTACATTGGCGAGGGTTTTAATCATGGCCAATTTTGTAAAGCATAATTATATTTTCATGCCCTTCTTTCGTATGAACTGATTGATGAAAGAAAATCATGATAATCAGTCCGAGCAACATCCAATATCTTCAGTCCCGAGAAAAGATTAGATTAATGATTTGGTAACAAAGAAAATCTTTTTAACAATTCGCTAAATTGAAAAGTGACGGACCAACCAACGACAACAATGAATTAATCTTGGTTCATGGCCCCACAAGGAGAGATTTTCGACGGGCGAATTTCAAAGGACTCGGACAAACAATTTGATCTGTATCTTGTTTGTATATGCTTTCCTTTGGTCTAGCTTTTAACTTTTCCCCTAAGATTTTGGAAACGACAAAAGTTTATTTTTGTAAAATAAAAAACAATTGTATATGACGACATCACTATGTCTCGAAAGATTTCCAATCACCAACCCATTTAAAAAATATTTTGGACACGACCAAGATGTGTGTGAACGCCATCTTTTGGACTTTTTCCTGACTACCGGAAAAGTTCAAATCAATCTTAGCCATTACAGCAGAGGAAGAAAATGGATTATTGACTAAAGCTCCGCTTGTCCGATGAAAAAACATTGAAAATTTCATTTATCTCGTGAAAAATAAATATTAAAAATATTTTTCTAAAATCGGTGCCTTGTATCGCTTGAAAAAATTATTCAATAAAAAAAATTTTATTTGTAAGCAATATAAGCAATCGTTTTTTAACAAAATATTTTCTAAATAATTTATTTTCGCAAAACAAAACAGAGCCTAAGAGCACCTATGAGTGAGCAATAGGCCATGTCGGCTGAGGCACGACAAGGCCTGGAAAGCCGGAGCTCACCCTGTCTGTGTCATGCCCCCCACCCCCAAAAAAAAAAGAAGGGGTCGAGCCGAGCATCCTTTCGCTTCCAAGCCAATGCGTGAGCAGCGGCGACATGTCATACCCAAGCGCCGTGAATTTCCAACCAAGGTGCTACCACGGGTGAGACGGGCTACCCCTCGAGAAAACCCCCCCCCCCTTGAAGCGATTGAGGCATTGGCCTCGAGGCGAAGAACATCCGGTGCTCGGCGGAATCCAAGATCGAGACCAGGGGCCCGATGGCGGCGAGAAAAATCTCGTCCGCCAGCAAGTGGCCGGGAAAAAAACAATTGTCCAGTGAATTCGGAGGAGAGAGTGGGGCCAATACCCAAATGAAACGAAGCGGATGGTCCCCCGTCGGAAAAAAAAAAAAAAAAACAGAAGCTTTGAATATTTGCTTCCTTAGCAGCCGCGAACCTCCTGCTCGTGACGCAAGCACATACGTTGTCCGTCGATGTTGCCCGAGAATTTCTTCATTTTCTATGGACAATAATGTCGTCGAAGCTGAAGCTATTTTAATCCGATTATCAAATCCCACCCTTGGCGTTCAATTCAATGGCATCATCGCGTGCTTAATCGAACGAGCACCCACGACGTCACCCCAACTATCATCGGTCCCCCGGTCGTCCTTGCTGGTTGACTGCCCGACAAAGTCAGTTTCGGTCAACGGTCCGGCACATGCTCTTTCATCTTCCGTTTCTTTTTAGGTCTTGACAAATTCATGGTGAACCGGGAATCGGGAAAATTTGTCCCCAAAAAAAAAAAACCCTCCAACTTATCTTACGGCGGTCAACTCTTTTTAGTGCATTTTTATATGCTCCTATAATGCCTTCCGTGTTTTGCGGAAAAGTGTTTCGGAAAAAAAAAGCACAAATTCTTCGATATAATAGAGAAAGAGGCTTGATATTTTGTTTAGATGGATTTAATCATAAGGGTCGAAATAGCCCCCCACCCTACTTTTTATTGATCAATCATCTTTTGCATCCACGTACCGTTTAAACAGGCATTATGAGTATGCAATATTTGTAATTTGACCTGTTCTTTTTCATCTGGGACTTTTACCCTCTAGCTTAATTATGCCTCTTTTCCCTATAATATATTATTTATTCTATTGATGTATTCATCAAATTTTAACAATTCGGACATCTTAATATTATTTTCTGATGTTTAGATATCTTTTACTAATGCTTTTGTTAATTTGTCTTTCTCCATTTTGTTTATTTTTTTTCAATTTTTGTATAGAGTGGTAAACGAGAGATTCCATATAAATACATAAATGAAAATACACTTTTACCCCTTAGAAGTCATTGCACATTCTAACAGGCAATGTAATGGAGGATTAGCGGCCGTAACAAAAAATAGTTCGGCGAGGTAACATGTAACATTTAAAAAGTTACGGGTAAATGTGTACCGACCGCAAATATCCGGTGGAGCTTTTGAGTAATTCCCCCATTTTTCTTTTTTTCTGGATCTATTTTTTTTTCTCTTGCTGGGCTATGTCTTTAGGCCCAACTATTCCACGTACAATTGATAAGCGAATATCTTATCTTTGAGCCCGGTTGCTATCCAGCATCCCCCATCATAGGGTGACTGCAGTGGGCCTCCTAGTATCCATCCCATGAATTGAGGATGTCATGCAATGGCAGCTCTTTTGTGTCGGGAAGATAACACAAACGGTCCTTGAAATTTGACCCCCAATTTGCAATGTGGGTAGTGAATTTTTCAATTTGCTCGATTTAGTTCTTGAACTTTAGTTTAATGTGTCATATGGTCCCTAAAATTTTATTTTGTTCCATGCCGTCTTTGAACTTTAGGTACATGTTCAATTTATTCTATGTAGTCATTTCATTAATTCAAGTTCAAAGACTATATTGAACATTTTCATATATATATTCGGAGACTACATTGAACATATACCGAGGGTCCAAGGATCACATTAAACAAATTAAAAATTCAAGGACCAAATTGAAAATTAGGCTGATGTTCAAAGACGATATTGAACAAATTAAAAGTTCATGTATCGCGTTGCAAATTAGGCGAGAATTCAGGGGTTGTTTGTGTCATCATTGGGCCTGAGTCGGCATTCGCTTAGTCCCGACATTATCCACGCGGGGGTTTGATTTCCCGACACCCTTCTCTTCTCTAATCTCATATTGCGGGCAAAGACGAGATATCATAAGGTTGGTGAGTGAGAACACGGGTCTTCTTCTAGATATCCGAAGATCGCGCGAGACTCGGAGAAAAGATGATGCTATATGCAAGAGCGGTCGCAAAAGCCGGCACTTCCGGTTGAATCGAACGATATCGAGGCCATATACGCGACAAAATGTTCAAAACTTATTCTATGGTGAACGTTTTCACAATCGAATCATGTGCGTTTGGTGGTGGGGGGGGAAGATGATGAGCCATCATTATGGATGCTTCTTGAGAGGCGGAAGAGAAGGTGTCGAAAGTAATCATCACTCGATGCTTTCCCTATTCAATTCGAACCGTGTATTCGCGCCCGCTTGGATGCAAATATAATATAAGGTCGTGGATGAATCAATGCTTCGAGTGTGGGTAGGCCCAAAACAATCAATTGCGAATCCGCCCGGTGACGATAGTGATTTGAACATGCATTAATGATGCCAATGGATGATCACAAGGAATGAACGATTCATCCGACCATGGAGAACACTATCCGCGTTTTCTATAAACGCGCAGCATTCTCGGCATTCATCGGAACCTCAAGAAAGTTAACAAGATCCGATCTAGCGACGAAACATGCTAAGATAAGAAACACGGGACGAGGACAGAAGATTATGAATGTAAGCTGACCGTTGGCAAGACTATGTTGCCGAGAGACTGCCTTGGTCGGGCACAAATGCTAGTCTCAGGAATGCATTTCGTTATCACGACGCTTCCCATCCGAAAGCCCTCGAGCCGCAGAGCTTCGCCGAGGCCGGCCTGCCTTGTATATCATCAACCCATGAGCTACTTTTGCCAGCGTCTCTTCACAGACGCTGCTACCAAATCGAAGGGTTGGCGAGTGTTTTATCTTTTGTTCTGGTCAAATGCCTTTTCATCTGTCTATGCCCCGCTGCTTCCGGTCATCACCAAACCGTAAAGCACGCCAGAAGAAGAAAACCAGGTAAGTAAACGACAAGAGCTCGGATCAAACCAAAACGAGTCATTGACTTCCAATTCCGATGTCCAGATTCGAAGACTTTGTACAGGGCAGTCATTGACCAAACCGCAGAGTGCAAAACCCCAAAAAGACTGACTGAACGGCGACCTGCCTACTACGCTAAACATCATATCATATCATATTCCAGTGGTCATCATCACAATATCTCCTCCTATGTAAAAAACCTGTAATGAACCTCTATCGGTGAATACTTATACCAGCCTAAAAAGAAAGAACAAAGAAAACCCCGATGCCACCACCCCCTGACTTCTCGAGCCTTGCCCAAAACCCAACACAGAAAAAAAGCAACAGCAAGATGATGACCGCCCCCCCCCCCTCTCACTTCAGGCCCTGACCCGGCATCGAAATCGCAAGCTCCGGCCAAGCAAACCCGTCCCCGTCCACCAACCCTCCTCCGCCGTCCCCGCTCCCCATCTGCCAGCCGTTGCCTCCCGCCGCCGCCACAGGTGCCCCGCCGCCGCCGCCGCCGTACACGCCTACGCCGTCGACGAAGCCGACTTCGCTGAAGGGCCAGACCGCCCTCCCGAACCCGTACCCCAGGCCGTCCAGCCCCGTCCCGAGCCCGAGCCCGCCCAGCGCCAAGAACCCTTGGCCCCCCTGCGAGCCGAGCAGAGAAGCGAAGCCCAGGTGACCGGGACAGGCGCCGGGCCCCGCCGCATTCTCGCTCCTCTTCACCTGATCGCCCGAGCCCACCTCGGACTTCGCCTGGGCCAGGAGCAAGCCCGGGCTGTCCCCCTGCAGGGGGTCGTGGGTCACGGAGGAGGAGTTGGAGGAGTTGCAGGAAGGAGACGAGGACGGGGGCTGAGCCAACGAGCGGGGCCGCTTCGAAGAGGAGGCGGAGGCGGACACCGACTTGCGGGAGCCGCCGCCGACGGGGACGTTGCGGAGGGTGCCGCCCTGGGTCCAGTAGCGGCGGCAGGACTTGCAGAAGTGGCGGGGCTGGGAGAGGTTGTAGTTGTTGTAGTAGCAGAACTTGGTGTTGGTGGAGTCGCAGCGCGGGCAGGGCAGCGCCTCCGTCTGCGGCGGCGGGGGGTGGTGGTGCAGGCCGGCTCCCCCGGCGGCGGCGGCGGCGGAGGCCTGCGGCCGGGCCGACCTGCGCTCGCTGGTGTCCGAAGGCATGTCTTCTCCCTCGCGGGCGGGCGTCGAGGAGTGTGTGGAGAGAGTGTCAAAAGCGAAGGCTTTTGGAGAAGCAGAGAGAGGGAGAGAGGGAGAGTGGGGTGGGAGACGTGAAGGACAAGGGAGGAAAGAGCGTGGTGCAGGGGGCAGCGAGGGATGGCGTGGCTTTAAGCGGGGGTTCCGCTGTACGATGTTGCCCCCCGCCACCTCCCCCCAGGGAAGGACACGTGGCGCGGGGGTTCCTTCGGGCTGAGTTTCCTTGCGACCGGGGGTCTCCGGGGGGGGTAGTGCGGAATCCGGTAGGTGCTGGCGTAGGTTAAGGCTCTCCTGGGGGCGCGCCTCCACGTGGCCGTCTGCCGTTTGACGTCGAAACTGTTCATTTTCGGCCCAAAAAAAAGCACAAATAATGTCGGTAGGTTTATTATTATTATTATTATTTTTTTTTTACTGGTTGGGGCTCAACGGGTGAAATTATACGCAGCATCATTGGAACTAATATAGTATACCCTGCGGCGGCGGAGCGATTGGGCTGCGGAAGTAGGCGACATTACAGCGACATTACGTTCGATATCAAGGATGCCGGAAAAGTCAGAGATGCAGGCGACGACTGGTCCAACCACGGTGGCAGCAGGAGAGCAGAGCCCGTACACAATATCAAGGCGTAGCCCGCCTGTCCTGTCGACGACGAAGCGTTACTTGGACGAGGACGATGCGAGCAGCAGCGCTGAGCATCGGGGACGACGGGGAGAAGAGCAGAGGGAGGCGCGCGTTTCTGGGCGCAGGCGCCAGGGCAGAGAGAGAGAGTGGGAGAGAGGGAGGGAGAGGGACAACATGATTTGATGTCGGGCAGCGTGGGGAGCAATAATGGGGTTGGCTCTGTGTGTGTGCGTGTCTCTCTCTCTCTCCTCTGCCATCATTCAATTGCACGCCATCATCGCGTGATGCTGTGTGATTATTTCGGAGGTGGGTGGTGGTGGTGCCACCTTCTTCTTCGATGCGGCGTCGTCGTACGTGCCCCCTTCCTGCGTTTCCTCGGCTGCGCGCCGGATTTCTCGGCCTCCGTGATCTCCGCCTTTTCGATTGTCATCTCTCTCTGTCTCTCTCTCTCTCTCTCGTCTGTCGCTTTTCTTTAACGACGTTTTTCTTCTGTCCCCTGTTTCTTATCAACCGTCCGTAACGGTACTTCGGAAAATATCCGTTCGTCACGGGAAACATAAAGAAGTCGCGCGAGTTCTTGAACCGCTGAAGCACTGGACTGGACTGGACAGGGCTGGGGGGGCTGTGTTCGGAGCCGGTCGAACGAACGTGGTTTTCTTTCTTTGGCTTTGGCTAAGGTGAAGCGACCGGACCGGTCCGCACCCAACCAGAGCCACTGCACGGTCCTGCTTGACGACACTCGGATTCAATCCTCGACCTGCGTACAGATCTTTTGCTGGAATTGGACCGGCACGCGACCCAGCTGCACCACCCTCTCTGCTTCCCCCACCACCACACAGTCCAAGATTCTCCGTCCCTCTCTCTCTCTCTCTCTCTCTCTCTCTGCAACGTCCCTTTCATTTCCCCAAAAGCTGCGACCGCGCCTCGTCCTTTCGGGAGACTCCCCCACCGACGGACGGACGGACCATGCTCGTCTCGTTCCCGTTCCCTTCTCAAAAAAAAAAAAAACCCAACTCCAAAAATCACATCAGCGTCGTCTCATGCATGTCCATGTCTTCCGATCTGCGTGCCGCTACTGTTCGACAGCTCCAGTTCCCAGGTAATAATCTCCTCTGTCCATACGGTAGTAGGTGTCGTCTAGCGTCTGGGAGTCTCGCCTTCTCTTCCCCCCGGTTTCTTCGACGGGGCCCAAGATCGAGGATCGCGAGGGAAATGTTTTTTCGTCAACCCGCGGGAGAGAATTTCGCTCCACGTTTGGCGGTTTTATCCACATTAAATTTTTCGTACGCGGGCGACTGTCTTTTAATGTATGATGCAAATGATCCTTTAGGAAGTTCAGACAGACTTCCGTGCATTAAAATATTATCTCAGCGGAATTCCGACAAATCTTATAATCATTCTCCTCCCTCCTTTGGACAACATAGTACATGCGTGGATCCATTATCTGATTGGGCTCTTCTTAAAATAACAAAAGCACTTTGAACCTCTTTAACAACATAGCACGGGCACGGCACGTGGACCGCCACTGCACCGTCCGTTAGTGGTTGGATCACGGGCCACCTCACACGACATGGGTCGGCCCAGATCGCGTGTATTTTGCCGTAATTTCTATCTAAATTCACGTAACTTACTGTAGACTTATCATGTTTTCGATCGACGAGTGCTCGCTTGATCCAATAGCATCCACCTCCCCTAGGATTATAGATCCCCGCGAATTTATAGAAACCCCGCCGTTGCCCTAGTGGCGATTTTCCATGCAAAGGGCATTACATAGATCCTACCTCGAGTTTGATTAAGAGGCTGGACATTTGGTTGGGTGTCTTCACTTGTATTCATGGTACGCCCAAAAACACTTCTTTACGAACGACGTGGAGAGCCGAAATCGTTACTAGACTCGGGATCCATGTTAGTTCGCCTTCTCATTCATCTAAGACAATTACACAGAAAGAGGGAACTGAGCCGAGTTGGGTCATGTTTTGCTCCCTTCCTTACACGTACCGAACGTATCCCCAGAACATCAGAAACTGATGGAACAACACACACGCCCAAGATCAGAACTTTACTTCTAGTCGAAAGATGTACAGTTTTGTGGCCATGGACAGGTCGCTCAAGTGCCTCCTAGGGCACATTTCAAGCTGTGTTGAACTTTCACCATAATCCAATAGATTGCTACATCTAGCAAAATTTTGTGCGCAATGTGCACGCTTCGCTTGCTGGCTTTCGGATCATATAATTTCAACTGGGGCAGCGTCAAAAATGAGCGGGGCCAAATGACAAGTCGTCGGATCTTCAGTAACCAAGGAATGCTGGAGGTGGAGGCGAGGGGTACCGGGAGCCGATTTCTGGGGGCAGGATGATGGTTGGAGTTGGAGGTGGTGGAGGAGAAAAGACAGGAGGTGGTGGTGGGGAGTGTACTGGTGGCGGAGGCGACGAGACTGGCGGTGGTGGAGAATGAACCCTCGGCGGGGGTGAGAAAACCGATGGCGGCGGCGGCGGCGGCGACTGAACTGGAGGTGGAGGAGACTTGATCGGGGGTGGAGGTGAGTGAACGGACGGTGGGGGAGAGTGCACCGGTGGAGGAGGAGAATGGATTGGTGGTGGCGGTGGAGGCGAATGTACAGGCGGCGGCGGGGAATGTACCGGCGGCGGTGGTGAATGAACCGGAGGAGGAGGAGGAGATTGAACAGGCGGTGGCGGTGTCAATTTTTGTGGAGGAGACTTTGGAGAAGGCGGTGGATGCAGCTTGCGCTTGGGAGGGGATGGTGTCGAAGCTGGAGGCTTCGGATTCAATGACGGCGATGGCCCTCCACATCTGGATTTGCCGCAATCGACAGGCTTGCTCACCACCGGAACACAAGCCGTAGCAGGCCTTTGCCTTGGCCTATCGGGCAAGCAATTGTCTCTGTCATCCAAGAAAATGCCTCTCCTGGAAGGTGGCTCACAAGCTTGATCCTCACCATTGAAGTAGTTGTTTGAAAACGTGAAGTTCGTCAACTTCGGCAACTTGCAAATTCCTCCTGGAACGAACCCCGTCATCTTGTTCCCCGAGATATCCAACTGCTCGATCGCGGAAAGGCCCTGGAAGCTCTTTGGCAATGTACCTAAGAACGAATTCGATGCCACATCCAGGACCGTCGCGTTCCCAAGCATCCCGATCTCGGGCGGTAGACACCCAGAGAGGTCATTGTTCATGAAAATGACCTCATTCAATGTGCTAGCCATCTTGCCGATGCTTCTAGGAATGCACCCTTTCAGATCATTGTTGGCGACAACCACGACAGAGGCCCGGGAGTTCCCGAAATTTTCGGGGATCGTGGACGTGAACCGGTTGTTATTCAGGAAGATCGCGTCAAAGTCCTTATCGAAAAGCTGAGGCGGCAATTTCCCCTCGAAATCGTTGTACCTAATGTCGAGATACTTCAATTGCGGCAAGGACAAAACCACTTTCGGAAACAGTCCGACGAAACGGTTGTTGCTTACATCGAGCTCGTAAAGGATTGTGAGCTTCTCGAAGCTCTCAGGAATTACTCCGCAAAACCGGTTTGAGTTGACGTGGAAGAGAGCGAGATCGCCCAACAAACCAAGCTCCGGGGGAAGGTACCCCGCGATATCAGCACCGTTAAGGTCGACCCCGGCAACAACACTCAGGTTCGGGTCGTCGAGAGCCGGCGAGCAGAAGACGCCGTCGTACTCGCAAACGCTGGGCCCTACCCAATTTCTGGTCGTGTTGAGAGGGTCAGAGTACATGGCCTTCTTCCACGCCTGGAGAGCGATGTACGCTCGCCTGAGCCTGGAATTGGCGAAAGTCTCATTCACATCGACCAAGTATTCATAATTACCGGGCAACTCGGCGTTCTCGCGGAGGGCCAAGAGCTGGCGGCCGGCGATCAGCGATGCTTCGGCGGTCGACAGGCAGGAGGCAAATGTAAAGTAGGAGGAGAACAGGAGGAGGAGAGCAAGCGATAAGCAGCAGCGCGCGGCCCGCATTTTCCAGAAGGGCTGCGCCACCTTGGGAGGGAGGGCCAACGTTGGTTCTTGCAATTCACAGAGGATGAAGATGAATGACCTGACGTTCAAATTGCACAGATGAGAACTAACAAGCTGCGCACACGAGAGGCTCTGTCGACAGTGTCCCCCGCAGCTTTTGATCCCTCGACGGGAAGATCTGCTTCGGCGCCACGGGGATACGGCAGGTTTAGCTCTATTTTCGCCAAATCCCGCGATGAATTAAAAGGTCTCTCCGGCGAAAATGGACACGTTTTGGCTACGGATGTTCGTTCAGATAGGCATCGGTACTCCTGTCTAAATCGCGCCTTCTGCGGTTGTCGTCGTCGGCCCGAGGGATCAGCTGAGTTTCAGTTGCCCCCCATGTCTAAAAATGAACTCAGACGTTGTCCCCGCCGTATCACCGCCGTCTTCTGCGGAGTGCTGCGCTTGAATTGAGGGTGGTTTTAGTTTGGAGAAGATAAACCATCCAATTCTTTTTCAGGATTTAGGGGTGATCAGCACCTGAATGCTATCTAAAAAAAAAACAGCAACCGACCAAATTTACGGCGGTCCAACTTAGGATCCAGATTTGGTTAGAGGATGAAAATCCAAATTTCAGCTTATTTCTCCGGAAATAAGGTTCGGATTAATTTAGACATCTAATATGTTGTTGCCACATTATTGTTATGAAGATGAGTTTCATGAGAAAAATATACGCTTTCTAAGATTCTTCACGACATTATTACAACCCGGGATGAATGTGCTCGAGCAATGATCGTGCCGAACCAAAAACGTGCTGAACCAAAAACGTGCTTCTAAACTGAGTAGCACTACAGAGAAAAAGATTGGTTTACAAAATTGATTTATTAAGTAATACGTTAAATTTTGGGCGACCCTTTAAATGAACGGATTATATTAAAAAAAGAAACTAATAATAACCGGAGACATTACCGGATAAGTCTGACATTTCTCTTCCAAATTTTCTAGTTAAATTGAGTGGATTACATTCAATGTGGAGACTTGAAATGCTATCTTAGCATCCACGGTGCTCGATCCATTGCATGAATCTGGTGGTGCTTGGGATCTCTATAGTTCTAAAGCTCTATATGTACGAGTAGGACATGATCTTGATCTTTAGAGGTGGTGCAAATGTGAGTTGGGTTGGATTTGGGCAGACTCATAAATGGGTTCGATTCAAATTCATTTATTTAACTTACATCGGCCCATTTATTCTTTCTAAACAATTTAGATGGTCCGTACCTAACCCAACCCAAATCCAGCCAGAACTCACCGGCATAACTCGCTTTTTTGTTTTACTATACCAATTAGGCATCGAGTAAATTTAAAACATATTAATAATGAAGAAAAAAACATCTCGATAGATTTCCATGGTGCAACTCGGCCCACTTCACTCCGGTTTCAAACCATAGAGAGACTCGCGGTTTCAAATAGCGAACAGCCTTAGCACGCGCGCGCGCACATTGCTCAACCGAAAGACTTTGGAACCTCGAAGCACGAAGCGCTAGCAAACACACGGCACCACGGCAGCACTCGGTCCCATTGTCTATTGGAATCGCAACACGCTCTCATCGAGGACCTTCGCAACCGCGAGTCGCTCCTCGAGCACGAGCCCGTACGAGATACGGCGTCCCTTGTCCAAGTGCTTGAGGGCATGATCTGCCTGCTCCAAGGATGCCGAGATTGCTAAGTTGGTGAAGCGAATCAAAGGACTCGAAGCGTCGAACTAGAGGCTGAGGCGCAAGCTAGAGGCGTCCGGAGCTAGGTTGGAGGAGGAGAACACGGCAACTCGCGAGCGAAGAGGGAGAGAGAAAAAGGAAGTTCGAGCCCCGGTGGGTTGGAAATGGGTTTAGTTTAGAGCCAATTTAGATCCATTAATTTCGGGATTTTAGTATCGTTAATTAGCCATTTTAAATTACAGGGTCCTGAAACAAATTGCAGAGTATAGGGCAAGAAAGGGGCGATAGAATCGCTAACAAAGGGCCGACTAATCTTAGCCTCCCTAACAACAAGGCCAGAAACAAGAGCACGAGGTGCCTCAAGTTAACATTTTCTTTTTAAAATAAACTTAACAAGTGTCTCGAGATACTCGTTAAACGCCGCTATAAAATCATCTTAATCTAACTAGGCTCACCATTCCTCTCGTGGATTTCCTTCCTTCGACGGATCGGGCCCGACTGATCAAAGCATGCGGGCCAGGCCCACCAGGCCACAATTCCCTAGCCCACCAAAAACAGCAAAGCAAGTCGGAAGATGAAAAAAAATATCCGGGCACGTTGCATTCGAGCCTTCTTAATCTGACGATGAACATGAAGTTCGCCAATCAATGCGTTTGAAAATGAAATGAGCAGCCCACTCCACTGTCTCGAGTCCCACGCTGTTTCCGCGGCTAATCATAGAGCGAGCAAGCGATGATCCTTGCTCGAGGAACAAGCCAAACGAAACGCTACTCGATTGGCTGCAACTCCTCTCGAATTGACAATAGGTCAACAAAAGGTGATCAAGACAAGACCCCACCCCGAAAGATGTTTATTGAAAATTTGCATGGGCTTTGGTCTAAAGCCTCTGCTCTCTCTCTCTCTCTCATCTCGAGGATCGACGTCCAAGGAGCTTTTTGTCTTGAAGCTTTGGCGTGGCTCCACTTAAGCTTTAGGGGGTCAAGGCCCTCTTCATGATCGCCAGGAAATGGACGGACTTTTACGGTAAAAAGGGAGGGGGGATTTTGAATGGGAATTGACATCATGGGAAGGAACGATAAGGAAAGAGCCAATTCAAAGACGCACCAAAAGCAAAAGTGGAAAGCGATTCCAAAGATGAAAGAGGTGGTCCTCATTACCGAGCAGCCACCAGTAGGGAGCCGCGTACGTACTTTCTTGAAAGGCGCATTATTAGGCTGGTGACGAGCCAGAGCGTTGTGATACGGTGCTCTGTGTATCGTCTCGTCGATGCCGGAATCGCTGCGTCAAAATAATGGCCGTCGGAGTGGTGCCGTCTTTTTAGCTTCAGATCTCTGACGGGCGCAGTGGCGACGGATTCGCCGTCATCAATCGGCTGTTGGGTCGCGACTGAAATGCGTCGGCTATAACGCTCCGACCGAGCTCAAAAATGTCGGTGCGTTGTCTTCAGTACGACCACCCCGTAGCGTCAGCGAATTATCGGCTCGAGAACCGGAGGCTGTCCGCTCAAGCACACAAATCGTGTGAATATTACACTGGGTCAGAGCTACATGTATAGATCAAAAGCCCTGAAAAAAGTGGCTGTCGAAGTGGTGCCGTCTTTCTGGCTTTCAGATCTCTGACGACGCAGCGGCAACAGATTCACCAGCATCAATAGAATGTCGGGTCGCGAATAAAATTCGTCGGCTATAACACTCCAGTGGAGTTCAAAAATGATCGTGCGCTTTTTGCCGTACGCTACCCTTGGCTCAATGAATTTTAGGCTCAAGAATCGAAGGTCATCCGCTCAAATCCCGCAAACCGTGTGCCAATTACACTGGATCGGACCCCACCCGTATAGATCAAAAGTCCCGAACTTAACCGGTTCATTGAGCTTGCAGGGTGTTTCTCGCGGTTCCTGAAGCAGTCGGGTCTCAAACGCCGACCTCACTGGATTGTAAAAAGAAAAAGGAAAAAACAAAGAGCTTGTGCAGAATGCTGGTTACGCAACGGGTGACGATTTAGCTCGGAACCTTTGTTACCTCTAAAACACCCCCCCGGCAAATTCGTCAAATGGCAGTCTTCATTTTGAAGCTTAACGTGTTAACTTAAGTTTTGGAGCATCGGATCTTATGCTTATATAGAAAGTCCGACAGCTCGTTCTGCAGAGACGCATGGAAACTCTCGAACATTAAATTTTTCAATGTCTGCGATATTTTAATTTTAGCACACGGTACCAAGTTGCGAGATCAACTATTCGGGGTCGCGCTCGACGTTGTCGCGGATGATATAAGAACGCATGCATGTCAGGACGGGCAGCAATATTTTACTTCGCGACATGGTTGATGATGTGCGTTCTTATGAAGACATTATGATTAAATTAAACGTTCCCAACGCAACTCGTTATTTTATCTTCTTAATTAATTCATAAACCCAACATATTTTTTTATATATAAACTAGTCGAAGTCGTACCGAGCAAACGCCAATCTGTTGCTGACTTGGTTACAGCGATCATCCCGCCTTGTAAAGTAATTGTTAAATTAGGGTTTAGGTAACGATGGGTTTCGTTTTGACATGATCACATGAAATGATGGGACAAGAGCTCGTCGACTTGTTTCTTACGACAGCCGTTGGTTAGCTTAGGATAGAAAATTAGTGTTAATTAGCCGATTGTTAAGAGGATTTTGAAGATGATGCGAATGTGAGATTAGCGTGAGAAGTTGGCGATGTCTACGTGTACGGGGGCATAAATCAAATAAAAAATGGATATGTTAATTAGAAGTCCTAAAATTTATTACCAAAGTGCTATCAAGTCCTAAAACTTGCAAAAAGTGCAATCAAGTTCTAAAACTTATCAAATTTGTTCAAATGAGTTCTAAAATTAATACCGTCAAATTTACTAACGAAGAATATTAACGTTGTTTATTTTAATATTGTCACTCTCCTACATGGCTAAAACGACGTCAATTTGGCCAAAATTTGATTTTTAATACTAATTTTATGTAAATTAAATATAAAAAATAAGCAAAGTTATAAATCATAAAAAAATTATAAAAAGGGAGGAGGACAGGCGGGGAGGAAGGGCTTGCCCTCCCTGCCACCGTGGTCGGACCCCGGCCAGTGGCCGACGACCCCCGCCTCTTCTCCTCCTCCTCCACTTTTTTTTATTTTTAATTTGGCTTATTTTTTAAATAAAATTTAAATTAAAATAATAATAAGCTACGTCATCGCCATGTTAGATGACAAAATAATAAAAAAGCCATTCCAGCATTTTTCGTTAATCAAATTGGATGGTATTAACTTTAGGACTCGATGAATCAATTTGATAAATTTTAGGACTTGATTGTACTTTTTGTAAGTTTATGGCTCAATTGCACTTTCGTGATAAGTTTTAGGACTTCTAGTGAATATTTACCAATAAAAAAAATAACGACGTATGACGTCCATTTAACAATTTTAGTATTTGAGGTTGGAGATACGAAGGTTTCGTTTGTTCGCAGAAAATAAATGATTTGAAAAAATTATTATCATAAAAATAATCGCATGTACTGCATGGAATGATTACTCGATGAAAAATGATTTTATTATCAATAACAATTCATGTCCAAATATTTTTATGAACAATGAAATATTTTTCGTTTATTCATTTCTGTAAACAATACAAGAGATCGTTTTTAAGAAAATATATTTCAAATCATTAATTTTTCGCAAAATAAACGTACTCGAAAATGTTCAAGTTCGTTCAAATAATCATATCTACGATATTTATGAGCCATAAAGTAATAACACGAGTTAGGAAAAAGGTATCGATTATGTATGTTAAAGAAATTTGTTAAAGTAATCACAAAAGGAATGATTTTTAATCTTGAATATAATAATTTCCTTGTGATATTTGTAATTGTTGTTTTGAAAGTCGAATTTAATGTTATTAAGTATACTTAGTAAGTACATCGGGGTATTGGTTAATGTAACTTGTATACGATTAGATCCATCTCATAAGTTTTTTTTTTATAGATGCACTAGAAATTTTAAAATCTATCATAAAAGTGTAATTGAGTCCTAAAACTTACAAAAAGTTCAATCAAGTTATAAAATCTATCAAATTGATGCAATCGAATCCTTTCGTTAATTTCGTATAATTAAACTAATAGAAAATACTAACGTGGCTTTTTTTTGTTATTTTTCATTCTTCTAAATGGCTTTTTTTAGTTATTAGTTTCTTTTTCCTGCGTGGCACTGACCTTACTAAAACTAGGAAATATGAGACTAAAACAACGTCGTTTTGGCCTAAATCCTAATTTTTAACCAAAACTTAATTTAATTAGATTTAAAAAAATAAGAAAGCTAATTTTTCTTTAAAAAGAAGAAACAGAAAAGGAGAAAAAGGTAAAGGCTGTAGGCCATCGCTGCCTCTGCTGCCCTATTGTTGCTTGAAAGGGCCAGCGAGGGCTTGACGAGGGGCTGAGGGCCTATATAAATTAAACTTGAGTTGAATATTTTACGTGGACAATCCACACGAAACATTTTTTTTTGTTTATCGTTTAGTAATTATATTGAATAAATTAAAAATTTAAGGACGATATTGTATATTGGGTAAAAGTTCAGAGATAACATTGAGCTAAATAAAATTTTAAGGACGATATTGCATATTAGACCAAAGCTCACGAACCATTTATGTCACTATCTCATATAAGATACTATAAGATCTTTACTAAGGATTGTCTCCAAAAGCGACATGTACAACTCTAAATTGCAAAGGATTAATCAATTATTTTTACAGCAAGCACCTTTTCTTGCACTCTTTGCTCGTTTTGCTTCCGATTAGGACTTGTGCTTGCCTCATTCATTAAGGGTGCGAATAATAACCGCTCTGTTTCTCTTTTTCTATTTTTCTGTTCATGGAAACAGGTTTAGAACATAAATCTATTTGGTAATCCAATTTCATTTTTCTATTTCTGGAACAAATTTTAATTTCAAAAATATGTTTGGAATAGAAATGAGAAGTAAAAATTTTCTATTACTTTTAATTTCTGGAACAAAAATGAAAAATAAAAATTCTTCTTATCACTTGCTTTTGCTACTAACCAGTCACCCACTCGCCGCCCGCTGCCGTCCGCCGCCTCCCACTGTTTGCTTGCCGCCATGGGCCACCGCCTGCCTCCCACTACCGGTCACCTCCTCTCGTTGCTGCCCGCCTCCCGTTATCACCCACTTGCCGTTCACCGCCTCCCACCATTTGCCAGTCGTCATCCCCTGCCGCCGACTGCCGTGGGCCACCGCCTACCCGCCTCCCATTGCCAATCACCACTTCCTGCCGCCCTCCTCTCGCCGTCACCCGCCTCCCACCGTCGATTGTCGCCTGCCCCTCGCCATTTCCCGACGTCGGTTGCCTCTTGCCGCCATCCTCCGCATTAGCCATGCCGCCGTCCGCCGCTGCTTCCCATCGTCCGCTGCCCACCTGCCGGCCGCTCGAGAGAGAAATTTTATGCCGTTATCAAACAAATTTTTGTTTCGGGAACATAAATTTTGTGTCGTTATCAAACGCGTATTTTTGCTCAGAAACTCATCAATGGAATAGAAAATAGAAAAATCTATTTTCTGATCAGAAATTGATTTCTAAAACAGAATGATTGTCATTTGCGCCATAAGTGTCATCTCAACGAAAAGTAAAACACTAGTTCTAATGTCCCGATATTAGTAATTATGGAAAATCCTAACTATAACTCCTCCTATTAAGCATTTCCTTAGAAAGAATTTCG
Source organism: Syzygium malaccense (assembly GCA_031216405.1). Classification (NCBI taxonomy): domain Eukaryota; kingdom Viridiplantae; phylum Streptophyta; class Magnoliopsida; order Myrtales; family Myrtaceae; genus Syzygium; species Syzygium malaccense. Next base: position 13,708,170 of record CM062258.1, read on the forward strand.
TCATCTCTTCTCAATACAATGGTGGCGTTGTTGATTACATGTACACTTTCCCTATGTGACCGTCATGATAACGACGAATTAGAAAACTTTCGAAGTGGAATCTGTCAATGCCAAAATGTACTACCATGCTTGCCATGTGGGTCACGTGATCCATCTCTAGACCTTCTCAAGTTGCTTCATTGAGGCCACCCAAATAGATTAGGGACGAGTCCCTCGCCTGCTCTAAAGTGATACATTTGAATTGTACATCCTGTCCTACTCGTGTCCCAGTTATTTTTTCTTTCTTTCCTTTTCCTCTTTCCCTCTAAAGTGATGTTGGGTCGGTTTAGGAGATTACGGTCTGCGGAGGGAATCTCGATTATCAATGCATCTTTTTTCCCTCCGACGCCGATGTAGCATGATATCGAAAGGTATAAGCGAACCGAATTTACACACTTCAAAACTGGGCGAGTCATACTGACCATCGCTGGCTCGGAACACTAAAACCAAAAATAGAGATGACGGTTGGAGTTGGCGAATATTTCGGAAACTCTTGTTTCTCATATCGGACACGTTCATGTGAGCTTGGGAAAATCGAAATATGATCGGACGATATGTGACCCCTGCGCACGGAATACGGGGGTTTAGAGGTAGCGTCCCCCGAAACGGGAGTCCCGTTGACAGGACAGCGGGCGGGCATTCCGCTCCCCGGTGAGCAGACGGCAGCCCCGCTCGCCGGTGAGCGGGTAGGGGCTCGGGGGCAGTGCCCCCGAAACAACATCGGTTTTTTATCTTATGTTTTAAGCTGACCCGTTTGTTATGGGATTAAAAGGATTCGGATAGGCATAGGTTTTGGGCCCATTTTAAGTCCTATATATTGTATTTGTACGAGAGATCATTGTAACGAGTGGTTGTAGTTGTAAACCCTAAATATCACAGTGGAATCCATTTGCAGGACGTAACCCTATTCGGGGATAAACCTGAATAAATTCGTGTGTTAATTTTTCTATTATCTCTGTGATTATTCTGATTTTGTTTAGGATATAACCCATCGACAACAATCTTTAATTTCATCGTTTATTTTTTTGGTCAAATAATTCCAATGTTTGCCTTTCGATTTTTAAGGACATGGGAAAATGATGTTACTGAAACCTGAAAATTAGCCGAACGCTCAATGCGGTGCTTACACTTTTAATTTGTATAATGTGATCTATCAATTTTTGCTCAATGTGTAATGTTATTCATGAACTTTTAAATTTTTTAGTGTGATCCTTAAACTTTCGGTGCGCGTTTTAATTTAGTTCATGAACTTGAATTAATAAAAGAATAATATCGAACAATTTCATATAATCTAGTATCTAAATTGAATATGTTCCGAAATTTCAGCATCGCTTTGCACGTTAAAATAAAATTTGGAGATAAATTAACTAAATTAAAAGTTAAAGAAGCCCGTCGCACGTTAGATCAAAATGTGTCGTTATCCTTACGATCGGTACGAGCTAATGATTGGGGGGGGGGGGGACTCCTCTGCGTCAACGTGCACGGTAAAGTGCGCAAGGATCACCGTCCAACGGAAAGACGAGGTCAACCTCGTCGCGGCACAAGATTCGCAGCAGAGCGGGAGACGGATCTTCGATCTTAAAACCGGATCGGGTTGGTTGACCGTCTCGCGGTCGTCGCTCCTCCTCCTCCCCCTCCCCCCCCACCTTCCTTTCGGCTCCGGTCAAAAAGGCGTCGTTTTCTCGGGTCCCCCCCATCTTCTCGCGCGCTCCATTGACCCGCCCCGACAGTAAAAAAAACCCGCGAGAAATTGCGAACGCTGTCGTTTAGCGTGGCCCCCTCGAGATTCTGCTCTTCCCTCGAGCGCTTCTCGGAATCCAAAGCCCAAAAAACCCAACCCAAACATCCCGTTGCGTCCCGCAATGTCCGACCCGAATTCCCAATTTTAACCCCCGGCCTCCCCACAGCAACCGTTCAAGAAATTACGTCCACAATCGAACTCCTATGTTAAGTTATTAACAAAAGGGACAAGTATACTAAAAATCGTAAAGTACAATCGAGTCATAAAACTTTTAAAGGGACGCAATCGATTCATCGAAACTCGTCACGGAAGTGCAGCCGAGCGCTGAATTTATGAAAAAGTACAATCGAGTCTTAAAACTCGTTAAATTCGTGCAATCGGATCCTTCTGTTATCTCTGGCCAACTTGGCAGGCCGGAAAATGCTAGCAAGTTATGGAATCCGATTGTACTTTTTTGAAAATTTTAGAACTCAATTGCATTTTCGTGATAAATTTTAAGACTTCCAGTGCACTTACCCTTCTACGAAAGGATGAACATGCTCAGCATCTCGAGAGAAAATCGGCTCAACCTCTTTGATGGAGCATCGATCTCGCTAGCATCGAATCCGTGTCGTCGAATGGCGCGAACGAGGTGAGAGTTTTGCGACGCGAGGTTTTCATCAAGAACGAGGGATTTCCGAAGATCAACGATAGAGGCGGAAGACGCGTGCGAAGGCAAGGCGGCCGCAAGCGGAGGCGTAAGAGACGAGCCTTTGCGGAGGGGCTCCGGAGGGACTTTTCTTTCCGACGGAGACCTTCGAGAGGAGTCGCGTAGCTGTCCTTTCGAGCTCGCTCCCAATTTAATACGGTTGACGGAGTTTATAAATCGACTACAGCCACGCATCTCCGGATTTGACTTCCTCCGCCTACGTTGGGTCCCGAGAAAATGACCTTTTTTCCGAATTCCAAGCGCTGGCGTCGATAGCTTATCTTTAAATTATATCGAACGGATGAATCAGCTCGGCGCTCCTGAATAACGGCAGATCGAAGGAATTATAAAGATCATATGACTGGCCCCCTTGACTATTACGATTTCACGTACCAAGCCAAATTAGTTGTCGTCGATTCGATTCTATTCTCCCGGGCTGACCAGCCTCGAAGCCTAATGGCGACAACTCGAACAGGTGAAGTGTGAAGATCTCTCCCTATCTCCTCCCTCCCAAAAAGTCTAGCAGAGAAGAAAGGGAAACCCACGATCCCTCGCCAATAAAACCATTTTGAGAACATGGGGAAAGCAGCAAAAGAAAAAGGAAACCCTAAATTATTTTACGTGATAATAATGCGAAGAGCCGTCCCAATTAGACAAAAGGGTGTTCGGGGGTTAAATAATTTCGTTGATAATTCCGGGTCGTGCCTTCCGAAATTGCCCGTGGTCCAAGAGCATTCAATGCGGTTTTTTCCCCCTTGGTTGTCCTACCTACTAGCGTATTAAATGAGATTCTCTTGTCCCCATTCCCATGCCAAGACAACCGGCAGTAGCACCGCTTCCCTTCCTCCAACTTCCTCTGATAGAATCCACGACCCGTGCCTTGTCCATGTCCATGTCCATGTCCATGTCCATGTCCCTGCGTTAATGTTGTGGGAGGTACTTCTAATCATGCTCCACTTGAAAATCGCCGCTGTGAGGATTTGGCCCTTAATTCCATGTTTCGCTCTTACCGGTTGGTCCGTGTTTCCGGTTGCGATGCGATTGGATCCCGATTGGTCCGTGTTTCGTGCCGAGAACCGGTGCTGGAGCAACGCGCCGCTTTTCGCGCCGTGTTTTCCTTCCATGCTTCCGAGCCGTTAAAATATTTCGGCGCCGACTGGCCTTTGGCCGAGAAAGGAACGGTCGACCGGCAATTGCTTGCGGAGTTCCGTAATGCAAAGTCGATTCGCACTATATCGTGGGTCGTAATTACCGTTATTCGAAAGTTCTTGTCGAGCGTTCGAATGGTTGAAAAAGCCGAATTATAATAAGCATTCGGAATCAGCGCAATTAAAAAATAAAAATAAAAAGAGATAAAGAATCCAAGAGCCAATCTTTTTCAACTCGAACTTCTTTTTTATGTTGCTTTCCGCTCCTCTTATATAATGGCTTCTTACCCGAAAAATTAATATCATGCAAAGTCCAGAAAATCATCGAAAGTTAATTTTCGATACGAAACTCCATCAGCACAATATCTAATGCGGCAAAAGTCAAGAGCCATCGTTTCGAATTTTTAAATCGAAATAATAATAAAAAAAATCCGGGAAGTATGCTTTGCGGCTTGTTTTTGCGCATGTCCGCGGCGTACTCCTCCTCCTCCTTCTTTTTTTTTTTTTTAAATTCTTTTTCCTGGGAATCTTAAAATCCGGAAACGAAAAGAAAAAGGAGGAAAAAAGAAGAAGGCGGGGGCAAAATGGGGAAAGGGGAGAAGGAGAGGGAGCGTAATAATGGCGAGGGTGGGGGGCAGTGGAAAAAGGAAGGGGAGCATTGAATGCTCAAATGTCTCTATTGACCCTCCCTCCCCCCCCGGGTCGTAAATGATGGAATTGAATGGCCTTTTGCGAAGGCACCGCTCTCTCTCTCTCTCTCTCTCTCTCTCTCTCTCCTCTCCCCTGCCACCATCTCCAAAGATTGCTGCTTGCTGTAAAACGCATTTTCCTTTTCCGCACTTTCTCTCACAAGCTCTGAACACTCCACAGTCACAGAGAGAGGGAAGAGGGGGAGAGGTTGGTGGGGAGATTTTACTGATTGTGGGTTGGGGGGGGGGAGGTGGAGAGTCGTTGGAGCTGTTCTCGGTCTGCTCTTCTTCATCGGAGGGCGTGCAAATTTGGGATCTTTCTGGGGGGCGTTGCGACGTCTCTGTCTTTCTCTTCGCCCCCTCTCTTGCCGAGGGCGCTCCCCGAATTGGGTTCTCTTCGCCCGCCCGTCGCCGTTGTTGGGCTCTCCGGTTGTTCGAGCGGGGGGGCATTGGTGGGTAGTCCGGGTGTGGCGGCGCCGGTCTGGAGATTCGCGAGTGCCGCTCCGTTGTCGCGTGTTTTCCGGTGGGAGCTTCGGTCCGTAACAGCGCCTTGAATTGTGGGGGTGGGGTGGGGCGGGGCGGGGGGCTTCGAGGAGTGTTGAAGAAGCTAATTGTTCCTTCTGACGGAGAGCAATAAAGGTTCGGTTCTCGCTAGATAAAACCCATCCTTTGCTCTGTTCCCTTTTTCTCTTTTCAAGTTTTCTCTTGCTTTAAAGTCGTGGCCTGGTTAGCCCTGGGGAAAAAGAAAAGCGTTCAAAGGATGGTAATGCTGGAAATCTTTGGTGACTCTTGCTTGTGTTGTTTTTTCGTTTGAAATGTTTCAGGTCATAAAGTGGAGGGAGGGCTTCTCTCATCAGTCATCAACTGGAGCTAAAGTGTGTGCGTATGGTGTCTCTCTGTTTTGGTAACGGAAGTTGAAAAGCAGAGAGAGAGAGAGACAGAGACAGAGAGAGAGTTTTTGGTTTTCCTGGGAATCTCATAGACCCTCGCTTTTGCTTTCTCTTTGCGATTTTGAAATTTGGCGGATCTGCTTTTCATCTTTGGCCCTCACTTCGGACTTGAAATAAAAGTTGCGTTCTGGTTTTGAACCCGAGATAAAAACTGGGCCTTGCACTTTCGTCCCCTTCTTCTTCTTCTTCGCTGTCAGCTCGGTGTTGAGTGTACCGGGTGGGAAGCATTCATGCATCTTTCACTATGGAAGCCTATATCTCACTGTGCAGCTATCATATTCTTGGAGAAGAGAAGCAGGAGGAGAAAGGGATCTGCTTTCGATGACGGCAAGCGAAAGCCGTCGACACTGCGCCAGTTGCAAGAGAACAGGCTTAGAGAGGCTCTGGAAGAAGCTTCCGAAGATGGGTCTCTCAAGAAGTCCCAAGACATCGATACCGAGTCCCCCAATCAAGACAACAGCATCGGGAGATCAAGATCTCTCGCCCGGCTTCATGCCCAGAAGGAATTCTTGCGAGCCACGGCCCTTGCTGCGGAGCGCATTTACGGCAGCGAAGACTCGATTCCTGATCTAACGGAAGCGTTCAACTTGTTCCTCACAATGTACCCCAAGTTCGAGTCCACTGAGAGAATCGACCATTTGAGATCGAACGAGTACGGACACCTGTCCGAAGCTTTCGCCAAGGTATTTCTCGATTACTGTGGATTCGGGTTGTTCTCTTATCTTCAGACCCAGCAGTATTGGGAGTCGTCGGCATTTACCTTGTCCGAGATAACGGCGAATTTGAGTAACCATGCTTTGTATGGTGGGGCTGAGAAAGGTAGTGCAGAGCATGATATCAAGACTAGGATCATGGATTACTTGAATATTCCTGAAAATGAGTATGGACTTGTGTTTACGGTGAGTAGAGGGTCTGCATTTAAGTTGCTGGCCGAGTCTTATCCTTTCCATACGAATAAGAAGCTGCTGACCATGTTCGATCATGAGAGCCAATCTGTCAATTGGATGGCTCAGAGTGCTAAAGAAAAAGGTGCTAAGGTACATAGTGCCTGGTTCAAATGGCCTACTTTGAAACTTTGCTCGAGGGAGCTGAGAAAGCAAATATCGAGCAAGAAAAGGAGGAAGAAGGATTCTGCCGTTGGGCTTTTCGTTTTTCCCGTCCAGTCTAGGGTAACTGGTGCCAAGTACTCTTACCAGTGGATGGCACTTGCGCAGCAGAACAATTGGCATGTATTACTTGATGCCGGTTCATTGGGTCCCAAGGACATGGATTCTCTTGGTCTCTCCCTCTTCCGACCGGATTTTATCATCACGTCGTTTTACAGGGTGTTTGGGGCTGACCCAACGGGATTTGGATGCCTCCTGATAAAAAAGTCTGTGATGTCCAGCCTGCAAAACCAGTCTGGACTCACTGGCACTGGAATGGTGAAGATCGTCCCGGTATTTCCCCAATATTTGAGTGATTCTATGGATGGTCTTGATGTATTTGCGGGATTTGAAGATGAAGTGATGAACGGTAAAGAAGAACCCACGCCTGAAGCTCAAGGCGGGTCAAGTATGCCTGCATTTTCAGGTGTGTTTACATCCAATCAAGTGAGAGATGTCTTTGAGACCGAGTTGGAACAAGATAACAGTTCGGAGAGGGATGGGGCGAGCACCATATTCGAGGAAACGGAAAGCATTTCGGTTGGAGAGGTCATGAAGAGTCCTATATTCAGTGAAGATGATTCTTCTGACAATTCATACTGGATCGACCTAGGTCAAAGTCCCTTTGGTTCTGACCACTCTGGCCAATTTCCTAGGCACAAAACAAGCCCGCCATTGCAGCAGTCGTGGATTTCTGTCAGGAGAAACAATAAGCGCGTCTCACCTAAGCCTGCATCGAGGATATCTATGAGCCCTATTTACGATGAGCGCAGAGTCAATCTCAGACTGCAGGAAGATCCTGTGTTGTCTTTTGATGCAGCTGTGCTATCAGTGTCGCAGGAGTTGGATCGCGTGAAGGGAATTCCTGAAGAGGAAGAGCTAGATTCTGCTGTTGGAAGCAGGGAAGTTTCTGCGACCTCCCATCATTCAGGGGAGATTCAGGAAGAACGTGAAATCCGGGGCGAACCTGGGTTCAATGGTTCCAAGTTGAGCGCCAGCATAAATGGATTCAAACCCAGTCAGTGTCATGGTCTCCAGAATGGACAAGTGGAGAGTTCCTTGCAATCAGACTTTTGCCGAGAAGTGAAAGAAAGTGCTATTAGGAGAGAGACAGAGGGCGAGTTCAGACTTTTGGGTGGAAGAGAAAGAAGTAGATTCTCCATATTAGAAGACAGTAACCGGTTTGCGAGCATGGGTCGCAGGGTATCTTTCAGTGTGGAAGACAACCATACCGGAAGCTCGAGCCACTTGTATCATCCAGGGGAAGCTTCCATGGCTTCTCTTGGTGATGAAGAGTCGTTGAGCAATGGGGACTATGATGATGGGCAAGAGTGGGGAAGACGAGAGCCAGAGATAATCTGCCGGCATCTTGATCACGTGAACACTTTAGGTCTCAATAAAACCACTTCGAGACTACGCTATTTGATTAATTGGCTCGTCACTTCCTTACTTCAACTGCAGCTACCCAATTCGGAAGGGGCTGTTAAAATTCCCCTTGTACAAATATATGGCCCCAAGATTAAGTACGAGAGAGGCGCCGCTGTGGCGTTCAATATACGAGACAGTGGAGAAGGAGGGTGGGTCCTCCCAGAGATTGTTCAGAAGCTGGCTGAGAAGAACGGAATATCACTAGGGGTCGGAATTCTCAGCCATATACGGATAGTAGATGCCCCGAAGCAGCGTCTTGGGTCTCTTGATCCTGAATCTATGGCCTTGTGCAAGCCGATGGCGAGCGGATACAAGGGAGGGAAGAATGCGTTCTTCCGAGTCGAGGTTGTTACCGTGTCGCTCGGTTTCCTGACCAACTTCGAGGATGTCTACAAGATGTGGGCGTTTGTTGCCAAATTCCTTAGTCCTTCATTCGTGAAGGGGAGTGCTTTGTCTACTGTCCCAGAAGAATTGGAAACGTAGTGTAGGAGGGGGCATCCGTGGGTTTTCTTTCCAAAATCCTTGATGTAGGCCACCGGTGCTTTTTGCAGCAGAGTGTGGTCAGAAGTTTTTTGAGCTTGACGCAAGGGTTTCACTGGTTGATTCTATAGTAGCAAACAGCAGATCATGTAAAGGTTTGGTTATCTTTCTGGTTTTTTTCCCTCCCTTTTGGGGCTCTTTCACTGGAGACTGATCCTCGTGAGGAGATGAATTTGTTTATTCTTGTGGTCACATTACATCTACTGAATGTCTTCCCTTCCTATGTATTACTCATGATTCGGTTCCGTGTAGAGTTTGATGTACTGATTAGCGTATAAACAGTTCAGGAAGTAAAATGGGATTTTCGAGATGAATTTTCGAGTTTGATACTCGGTACCTGCAAAACATAGTTTGTTCTGTGTGATGACTTTGAATGAACTCCGTCCCTTCCATTCTTATCTCCCTTTACTTTATATAAATTCAGGTGATGCATGATGTAAAACTCATGAAGTTTCTTAGACAATCTGTTAGCCAATTTATTCCTCGAGGACCCACAGATCATGTTAGGACACAGAGCTATGGTTCAAATGCACTTTGACCTGCATTCTCAGCCTCACATGGGGTATTGGAGTTCACACAATCTTCAACGGGTGAATTATGATGCTGTGGCTGGATGAGCGAGCTAACACGCAGGGTTGGACCCCTGCGTTTCAAATGGAATTAAAAAGTTAGGAGAATCTTTTTCTTTAGTTGGGTAGGTTTGGCTGGTTGGTCCATTGGGGGGGGCCTGTTTTCTGACACTAGTCTTGTCTTATTATGTGGGATTATGGGAACTGCTCGTCGTCGGTTGACTTTTGTCAATCTGGTTTCTGCAGAAAAAATCTCTTTCGATTGGTTGATGATAAATCCAAAGGGTTCAAATGAATCTTGAAATCAAACAAAACCCAAGAATCTCTTCCCTTGTTTTTGCTCCCGCCCTCTCTCTCTTGACTGCATTGTGTTCTCAAGGAGTTTGGACTCGTCTGAAATTTGATGGAATCCTTTCACGAGCCTCGTGCGTCGTCCTAATATATTAGCCTTGCAATAATAGATTAGCTATGCAGCAGCGATTCGAATTTCGACTCCCGGTCGCCGTGCGAAGACATCGTTATAATTTGCAGGCTAAATCATCCAACTTGTCCTTCTGAGGCCTACAAGACTCTGGAAGGCCAACACTCTCTGCAAAAAACTATAGCTGGCCTTCTCTTCACAAGCTCTCATTCTCTTTTCAGATGCTACGAATTGATGGATGCAACATGAGCATCGAGCACGATTTGGCGTCAAGTTTCCGTTAGATTAATGATGTCCGAAATTCCGGGGGACTCGACTTTCGGGAGTTTCTGTTTGTATCATTAGTCGGTTGTTGTGGCATGTTTGAACGTTAGCTTTCAGTAGGTCACATCTGCTCAAATCATTCTTTGTTGATTTTACACTTCACCAAATGCTCCGGAAAAAAAAAGACAAGAAACACCAAGCAAAACTATACCTTCAAATCTTAGCCGAAAATGACAACTCTTGCGAGCACCGCACATGCTCATAAAAGGTGACGGTTGCTCATGGGGTCTCGTCTTATCGCGAGGGTTTCTCTCCCTTTCATTTTGGCTTGATCTATAGAGCTTCTTCCGACGAAAAATGACTGATTTGATGCGTCGGAGCTTGGAACATCGACCATCTCGAACTATTACTTCAAAATTATTCATATTAAGGTATGCAAATGATTGCAGAAGAAGCTACTATTATGGTGAAAAAATTAAATGTTCATTATCTAAAGAAAATAAAAAAAGACAAAACCCTAACAAAATCTTCCTGGTCTCTGAAGTTTTATTTATTTTAATTTTTTTCTACTCTACGATAAATTCTACAATATTTTCGGAGACTATCAAAATATTTTCAAAGAGTAACACGCGCTGAGCTACACATTTGCGAAGCCATATTCTTTGAACCCACGTTAGGTAAATTATTTTCGGTTCCGAAAAACCAAATGACATTTCACATGTACAGGCTGCTCTCGCATTGCGTACCAGCTTATACTAAAACATAACCTCAAACGGTCACGCGAACCTTATTTATCGTATCATTCGATGGTAATAATCGGATCAATATTATGTGTACTCACAAATCTTACCGACGCTTGCTTACAAAATGCCCCGGCAATTTCCAATCGGGGTGTTTCGGAAAAGACATTCATTCAATTTACGGATCCCACTTATTTCAATACCCAATTGAAACTCGCCGTATCAGTCGGCAAGCAAGCATGGTTTTCGCGAGATTTTTCAGTACCATCTAGCATTTTCGAAATCAATGAGTGGAATCTTGAAAAGAGGGCAAAGATTTGAAGGGGGGGGTGTCAAGTTCAATCCGCAAACGAGGAAAATTAGTCACAGCTAACAAAAAAATGAAAGTTCTAAAAACGAGACACGACAAATTAGACCCGGAAAAAACTCTTGCAATAAGTTGATGGCATGCCTGGCCGGGCTTACTAGGACCCGGCCCGACCCGGTATCAAAAAGAGTCCGCAGCTTTTTGAGCGAAATATGCTCCTGCAACAAAACGAGAGAGGACTCCATGTACGTCCGAAAATGGAAAGATCCTCGATACGTTCTGCAGGGAACCGAAAAGGAGCGGCGGCAGAAGGACCAGTTTTGGTGGCTTGAACGGCAGAACAACGAGAACAGAGTCCCTCCCTCCCTCCTCTGCGGCAAAAAAGTAGAGAGTTTCAAATCAGATCTCGGTCTTGGTCTCGGTCAAACCCTGGACACTGGCGAAGGGGCCAATGCCGATCGACTCAACCTCGCACGTATGTAATATACCCGACAAACGAAACAAATTATGATCCAAGATTATCATATCATACAATGGAGGCGACCAACTCGTGTCGGATCGGACTCACTACATAGATAGACCGCTTTCAACATTTATCTAAACAAGCTTTAAATCTGTCCACCGAACGTACATTTTGGTCTTACTTTTTCTGGTTTAAGTTATTGGAAGATATGAAGCAGCCGCGAGGAAAGTCTGGGTTTCGATCGCAGAGGATATTTTGCTGTTCTGTACGTACCCTGCAAATGCAGCAGTTGGTACTCGGTAACATGCATGTTGGGCTTTGAGATACGGAAAAGAGAGATGCTCCCGCTCAGGGAAACAGCGCATCTGTCGTTGGTTTTCTTGTTTCCACTTTCAATCAATCTCATTCATTGGTTTGAAGAATATCACCGGAAGAGACAAAACAGAGGATATGGCGCCGGTTACTACACTCTCTGTGCAGTTTAGAGAGAGACATTATGTAGCCTGCTGTGCCCAAAGGACAGTGGCTAAATCAGTTTCATGTGATCTGAAATCTTTCCCATGTTTGGACTTTCATGCGGGGCTTATTGAACAAACACAACACCAGCACGCGAAGTAGTGTTGAAGTGATCAAATTTCAGTTTTATATGTCTTCAATAATATAGTAGTGGAGTCCTAGTTTGTAGAGATTTGTTTCTACACGTTTTAGTTAGTGGGATATGTTAGTGGATCTTTGTTATTGTTATCCTGTTGTTATTTTCATGCCTATTCAATAGGCTTGTGATCTGTTGAATTGAAGTACGTGAGTTTTTCAGCAGCAAATTTTGTGTGTGTGTTCTCTTCTACCCTTTGCTCTCCTTAGAGGTTATTGAAACATACTTGCCGCTTGTTCTTTTTCAACAATCTGGTATCAAAGCCAGGTTCTAGGTATTTTGTGAGCATCACTATTGCCAAGATGGGTGATCTTCAAGTCGTTGGCGGAATCAAGAAGCTCAGCAACCAAAACTACAATTCTTGGTCTACCTGCATGATGTCTTATATGCAGGGCCAGGATTTGTGGGAGGTTGTCAATGGAAACGTTGTGAGACAACCGGAGGCTAAAGATGCGAATGGGACATTGCGGAAGTGGAAGATTAAAGCGGGCAAAGCCATGTTCGTTTTGAAGACGACAGTTGAAGAGGACGTGCTGGAGCATATTCGAGATGCGGAAACTCCCAAAGAAGCTTGGGATACGTTCGCCAAGCTGTTCTCTAAGAAGAACGATACGAAGCTCCAACTCTTAGAAAGTGAGTTGTTGTCGATAGCGCAATGTGACATGACAGTCGCTCGGTACTTCCACAAAGTGAAGACGTTATGCCGAGAGATTACTGAATTGGATCCGGAGGCTCCGATTGGCGATACCCGGATGAAGCGGATCATTATCCATGGTTTGAAGCCATAATTCAGGAGTTTTGTTGCTGCCATACAAGGATGGCAAACTCAGCCGTCGCTTGTCGAATTCGAAAATTTGTTATCTGGTCAAGAAGCATTAGCTAAGCAAATGGGAGGAGTCTCGTTGAAGAATGAAGAAGAGGCACTCTATGCCAACAAAGGCAAGTGGAATTCCAAGCAGCATGCCTACGGTGGATCCGAAAAGAACGATGACAAGGCGAGAAGTCATCAAGACGAAGGGAGCGTTCGTGCATGAAAAGGTTCTAAGAACCATGGCAATGGCCAAAAGTTTGAAGGGAAGTGCTACAACTGCAATAAGAAAGGTCATATGGCGAAAGATTGCTGGTCAAAAAAGAAGGCCATCGAGAGTAACGCTGCTACTTCAAAAAACGAAGACGAATGGGATGCTGAGGCTTTCTTTGCTGTAGATAAGGAGGAGCTAGCCCTTACAGCAACAACATTCAATCAAATCGATTATGAGAATGATTGGATCATTGACTTGGGCTGCTCAAACCATATGACTGGTGATAAAGAAAAGTTGTAGAACTTGTCGGAGTACAAGGGAAGTTGGGTGGTGGTGACGGCGAATAACTCAAAGTTACCGATAGCCCACATCGGTAATACAGCTGTCTCTCCCCAATGCAGTGATGTCGAGGTGCCACTCCAAAATGTTTATCATGTTCCAGGTATGAGAAAAAATCTTCTCTCGGTAGCATCATTAACATCTTCTGGCCATTTTGTTATGTTTGGTCCACAAGATGTGAAGATATATCGAGACCTTGAGATTACAGAAGAGCCGATAATGAAGGGACGAAGAACGGAGTCTGTCTACATGATGTCTGCGGAAACCTCATATGTAGACAAGACGAGAAGGAATGAGACGGCGAACTTATGGCACATACGGCTAAGTCACGTTGGTGGGATGAAGTATATGGTGACCTTCATTGACGACTTCTCGAGGTACGTGTGGGTTTACTTTATGAAGGAAAAATCCGAAACTCTTTTAAAATTCACAGAGTTCAAGAAGGTAGCGGAAGCGGAGGTTGGTAAAAGAGTCCGTTGTCTACGTACCGACAATGGGGGAGAGTACATCTCAAATGAGTTCACAGATTTCCTTCAGGAGTGCAGAATACGCCATCAATTCACATGTGCTAGCACTCCGCAGCAAAATGGGGTGTTAGAAAGGAAAAACAGGCATCTGGCAAAAGTATGTCAAAGTATGCTTCATTTAAAGAATGTTCCGGGACGGTTTTGGGCGGAAGCGATGAAGACTGCGGCCTTCGTGACCAATAGGCTTCCTCAACAAAGGTTATGCTTTTGTTCACCTTTTGAAAAAATATGGAACATGAAGCCTGCTGTTGGTCATTTTCGAGTTTTTGGATGCGTGTGCTATGTATTTGTACCTAACCAGTTACGTAGCAAGATGGAGAAAAAGGCTTTTAGGTGTATCTTTGTAGGATATGACAGTCAAAGAAAAGGGTGGCGATGTTGTGATCCAGCAATCGGGAAATGCTACACATCTCGGAATGTGGTGTTTGATGAAGCTTCCTCATGGTGGTCCTCAAACAAGGAAGTACTACCGGACTCGGATGTTTTTAAGGAAATGTTAGAAATTTCTCAATTCCAGTTGAGTTCAAGTGAAACAAAGGTTGCAGACGACGATGTAGATGTTGAAGAAGACATAGCTCAAAATCCTTGGCAAACAGGTGTATACCAAAGGCCAAGCGAAAAAGATGAGCCAAGTGGAGCAAGTACACCAACTGCATTTAGAAGGTTAACAAGAGCCCGAAAGCCAAATTCTAAGTATGCTAATGCCGCCATAATAGAAGAGGCAGATGCAAAAGAGCCTGAGACATTTGAGGAAGCGTCTCAGAGTTCAGAATGGATTAAGGCTATGGAAGAGGAAATTGTTGCATTAGAGCGAAATCAGACTTGGGAGCTCATACCAAAGCCAAGAGATGCGAAGCCTATTTCTTGCAAATGGGTGTACAAGATAAAGCGCCGCACAGATGGATCAATAGAGAGGCACAAAGCTCGTCTGGTAGCTCGAGGGTTCTCTCAACAATATGGACTAGACTATGATGAAACGTTTAGTCCAGTTGCGAAGTTTACAACTGTACGAGTCCTACTGGCACTTGCAGCAAGCAAAAGTTGGAACTTATGGCAAATGGACGTGAAAAATGCATTTTTGCATGGGGAGCTAGATCGGGAGATCTACATGAGCCAACCAATGGGCTTTAAGAATCAAGATCATCCTGAGTATGTGTGTAAGCTCCGGAAGGGCCTCTATGGGCTAAAACAAGCACCGAGGGCTTGGTATGGTAAGATTGCTGAATTTCTTACTCATAGTGGTTATTCGGTGACATCCACGGATTCTAGCTTGTTTGTCAAAGCTAAAGGAGGGAAGCTAGCTATTTTGCTGGTGTATGTGGATGATTTAATCGTCACAGGAGATTGGGAAGAAGAAATTCTCCAAACCAAGGAGAATTTGTCAGTTCGCTTTCAGATGAAAGAACTTGGACAGCTCAAACATTTTCTTGGTTTAGAGGTCGACTATACTCAGGAAGGAATATTTCTCCATTAGCAAAAATATTCCAAAGATTTGTTGAAGAAATTTGCAATGCTTAAATACAAGCCAATCTCGACACCGATGGAGCCAAACGCCAAAATGTGTGCTCATGAAGGGAAAGATTTAGAAGATGCTACCATGTATCGGCAATTGGTGGGTAGTCTTATCTACTTAACTTTAACAAGACCGGATATTTCTTTTGTAGTTGGTGTGATGAGTCGCTACATGCAAAATCCAAAGAAGTCTCATTTGGAATCAGTTCGTCGAATCTTGAGATATGTGAAGAGTACGCTTGGCTATGGTATTATATACAAGAAAGGTGGAGATTGCAGACTAGTTGGCTACTATGATGCCGACTATGCGGGTGACCATGATTCCCGGCGTTCAACTACCACGTATGTCTTCATGCTTGGGTCCGGAGCAATTTCTTGGCGTAGTAAAAGACATCCAACGGTGTCTTTGTCAACCACGGAAGCAGAATACTGAGTAGCAGCGATGGCAGCTCAAGAAAGCACTTGGTTTATGCAATTATTGAAAGACTTACATCAACCTACAGAGTATGGTGTCTCTTTGTACTGCGACAACTTGTCGGCAATACGTTTGGCGAAGAATCCAATTTTTCACGCAAGAACTAAGCATGTCAAGGTGCATCATCATTTTATCAGAGAGAAAGTCTTGCAAGAAGAAATTGAGTTGGAGCATATCAAAACAGAAAACCAAGTTGCAAATTTGTTTACAAAAAGCTTGAGTAGCAACAAATTCGAAAGTTTCTGTCACCAGTTCAGTATGGTGAAAAGAGTAGAAATTGGTGTTGAGGGGGAGTATTGAGCAAACACAACACCAGCACGTGAAGTAGTGTTGAAGTGGTCAAATTTCAGTTTTACATATTTTCAATAATGTAGTAGTAGAGTCCTAGTTTGTAGGGGTTTGTTTCTACACGTTTTAGTTAGTGGGATATGTTAGTGGGTCTTTGTTATTGTTATCCTATTGTTATTTTCATGCCTATTCAATAGGCTTGTGATCTGTTGAATTGAAGTACGTGAATTTTTCAGCAGCAAATTTTTTGTGTGTGTCCTCTTCTATCCTTTGCTCTCTTTAGAGGTTATTGAACCATACTTGCTGCTTGTTCTTTTTCAACAGGGCTGCATGCCGAGTTATGTTGTGGAACTTAATGATTTAAAGTGGTACTAGGTTAATTCAGTGCCAAGCTTCTTATTCGAGATTGCATCCTTCTTCCTGCCTCTTTTTTTCTTTTGGGTTTTGAAATTTTCATTCTCACTAGGCCAATACAACAGGTCCGGACGATTTCCAAAATTTTATCTTGAATGACAATTTCACCAAAAAACCGGAGAATACTTTAATACATGAAGAAATGTTCAGCCAAGTTGTAAAGTTGGAAGATACAATGCAGCGTATATCTGCTATCCGTACACCTGCAAAAGCAACACGGTACTATGGTGATATGCATGTTGGCTCAAAATAGGAAAAGAGAGATATGCTCTCCCTCACGGGAGACAACGCCACCTTCTTCTGGTTTTCTGTTCTTGACTTTCGATCTCCTTCGTTCATTCGTATGAAGACGATCATGGTGGAGAGAAGACAGGAGATATGGTATCTATTTCTCTCTCTACAGTTTGAGCTTGACGGAGACAGAGCAACGAAGCAGTCCTAACGAGCCGGATTTCGTCGAGGACCGCGATCCTCCCTCCGACTCGAGGGCTTCGCTGGGTTTGAAGCACGAGCGCGACGTGGTGTTCACGTGATCGTGTTCTGCTCGACCATCTCCACAAGGACGCAACTTTTCCACCGTCTCAGCTCATAACACTCGGCCGTCATCAGCGAGCTTCAGGTTTTCCGACGCGGGCCTGGACCTTGCCGCGTCCCAGATCCTCGCCTCAGCAAGCAAGCAACGGCCCAAGTCGAGCACAGCCGCACTCGACGACTAGTGTAGCCGCACGTCGGACGAATCCAGGCGACATCACAGCAGCTTCTACTCCAAATCAGCGTGTTCCAGGCGGTGCTCGGCTAGGCAAACCACCCCAACGAGTTCACAGCAAGCATTTCCAACAAGCTCGACTCAACAATGCCGTGGCTTTTGCTGTGAACAAAACATTGTTTGCCATCACGTCCGGGTTTGATTTTTGCAGGTTTTCTAGCCGCTTCAAATACCAAGCGACAAAGCTGCTGAGGAGCATTGCAAAGGTCGTAGCTTTTTGTTTTACATGTTCATTCTTTCGTGCGGTGTGATTTCTTGCGTGGTGTGACAAAGTATGGCATGAGTAAGATTTGCGCCTTTTCCTTTCGGAGATCGAGGTCTGAACCGATGGATTTACGGGCTGCAAGCTAATAGCGGTCCTTCACAGTTCCCCTTTCTCCTCTCTCAGATTTGGAGATTTCCTGACCAAGAACAATACAGCAACCATGGAGGGGAAACGACCTACGTTCTTCAAGTTTTTTATGGCCGAGCACAGCTCCGAACGAATGGTGCGTTGCTTCTTCGCCTTTGCGTAGGTTCCTAAAGTAAGAAAGCCCACAAAAAAACGAACGTACACTCGACTCCTTTCAGTTAGACTCGGTTGTTCTTTTTTAGTCCTTTTCACTTTGGCGTTCGATTAGCTTTTGGAGAGTCGTAACTAAAAGTGTTGGGCGAACAGAAAGCAAAAAAAACAGTAGCTCCTTTTCATCGGTTGTTTCTCTTTACATTGAGCCTTTAGTAGTAGCGCACGTTCCTTTTCTATTAAGAAAGCGTACGGGGGTCCGGCTCATGAATCAGTTTATCATATGTATAAGGAGTCCACAGAAGAGCTCATTGTCTTCATCGTTTTACAGTTTTCAATCCTGAATTCTCGTTTGACAGAGTTTCGTGTTTGATGTTCTAAGCATCTTTTTTAATCCCCACAGAAAATCCCACCAGCCTTTCTCACTTACATCAAAGGCAAGAGGCCTCGAGCGGTTTTGCTAACCGGCCCGAGTGGCGATTCTTGGACGGTCGGCCTGATCAAAGAAGAGGGTGCGCTTTATTTCGACAGAGGGTGGCCCGAGTTCGTGGAGGATCACTCCGTTCAAACTGGTGACTTCTTGGTTTTCCAGTATGACAGGGAAGCTGGTTTCCAGGTGCGAGTGTTCGACCCGACTATGAGCCCGAGGGAGGCTTCTTTTCATGCCTGGAATTCTCTTCGAGTCGCTACCGAGTTGATCAGATCTAACGGGGTCATGCACGTCAAACGGGGTAAGAAAAACGTACAGCTTAAATTATGAATGTAATCGCTGGTTTAGATACCTTTTCTTTATGCCTCTTGCATACTAAAATTCTAATTAATGATCTTCTCAGAGAGCGACGCAGATGGAGCAACAGGATATTCCGTTACCGATCGCTTTCCTTTTCAGATAACCATGAAATCGTACAACGTCGAGAAGGCCATCTTCGTAAGTTTGACCCTATAATCCTTCTCTTTGTTATGATCCGCTCAGTCGCATTTCCTGTCTGGCTTGTCGATTGTATTGATAAGGAAATTGCTTTGTGCTGTTGACGGTAGCCTATTCCTAGTTCGTTCTCCGAGCATCATATTTGGTGGCAGAAAGATCGGGCGGATGTCGTGCTGTGCCGGCAAGGAGGTAAGCAGTGGCCGGTGTCGATGTTCCGTAGGAAGGACATCCGGAGGCGCGAGAGCTGGTATCTGAGCAGAGGCTTACCCGCTTTTATCCGCGACAATCGGGTCAAGGAAGGCGACACCTGCGCTTTCGAGCTCGCGGGTCCATCTTTGCTGCGAGTCCACATTTCTAGGGCATAGGAGGAGGAAGCGAATCAAGGGAGTTGAACTATTTTTCTACAGTCAAGAGACAATGGCTAAATCAGTATCATGTGATCTGAAATCTTTCCCGTGTTTGGACTTTCATGTGTGTGTGACTCCATGCCTGAGTTACGTTGTGGAACTCAAGCTTTTAAGTGTTGCTAGATTAAGTCAATGCCAAGCTTCTTATTCGTGCAAATGCAACAGCGGATATCTGCTGTCCCTACCCCTGCAAATGCAACAGTTGTACTATGGTGATATGCATGTTGGCTCAAAATAGAGAAAAAAGAGATGTGCTCTCCCTCATGGGACAAACGCCACCTTCTTCTGGTTTTCTGTTTTGGCTTTCAGTCTCGTTCATTCATTCATTCGTTTGAAGGACGATCATGGTGGAGACAAAACAGACGATATGGTGCGTGTTTCTGTCTCTATACAGTTCAGAGAGAGGGAAATTGAATAGCTTTCTTCCGTCCTCACTAGCTGCTTTCTCCGGTTCTCCTTCAATGGCCGAGGGACCTCTGGTAGTGTTTGTATCGTGTGGCGAAGCAGCTGGTATGAAAGAATCATTTCCTACCTGAGTACTTGGAGTGAAATGTTTCTTACCTGCAAAATGTCGCGAACGAAAGCGAAGAACATGGAAATGATGGCGGACAAATCGCAGCAAAATGTCGAGTATCAGTAGATACTTTAGTGCCTTGCATTTGGAAAATGTCGACCTTCCGCATCAGAGGCTTGTACATCAACCTAGATCTGATAGCTTTTCTCTCTTGATGTCGATTGACTGAGATAAGAGCGATGGCAAGTGTAGCCGAGCACTTTGCTTCGTTTCTTAAATGCGACGGACCATTCCGGTGAAGCTCGAGGAATCCAAAAAGCTCGCCTGAATCGCCGTTGTCATTCGAGGCGTAAGACGGCCGGCCGACATTGATCTAAGCTGTTTGGTTTCTCCGTCACCGACATTGCGAGTTGTCGTTGCCGGATCCTCTTATTTGAGGACGTCCGATGTGCGAAATTTGGGTGGGGGCTAATTCAAAACAGAGTTCTAAGTAAATTAGGAAGAGAAAAGAGGAGAAAAAAATAGAAAAAGAAATTGGCACTTCAATCATTTTAAAAAGTTTAATTTGATCTCAGTGAATTAAAAGCGTAAAATTCACTTACGATCCTCTTAAGAGAAAAAGGATACTCATATGATGCATTAACTGTGTACATAATTTTGTGCTCAAGCTGTATTAAGCTTGTCTGTCTAGGATTAAGAACAAACCAAATTCAGTTTTTGCTCAAATTTTAAGATTTTATGAAAAATTCACATCTCCATCTAATTGTCCATGTTCAAAGCTTTAAAATTTTTCGATTTAGAAAAAGTCAAAACACGTGCGCCGTAAAGTTAAAATTAAATGAAGGACAAATGGAGCATGCTTCGCCAGCGTAACGAATATTTTACACAAGTGGTCTTAATCCGCGCGTTTGATTTTGAGGACTATATGACTGCCCTAATCTCTTGAATCAATGTTGCATGAGGTCGCTCGTTTATATTTGTATACATTTTATATAACCGCGATGTATGTTGTGATTACTCCTAAATAAGGAGATAACATGTAAAATTCGACTGTATAGATGGTGGTCAAGGCTTTGCATAGACCGATGAGTTAATTATATACTTACGTTCTCTGCAAACCAAAAGGGAAAATTCCAAAGGACCCTTCATATTTGACGCATTTTCACGATTTAGGGATTTTGCTCTCTTGGTTGGGCGTTTAGGGA
Organism: Syzygium malaccense; assembly: GCA_031216405.1. Lineage (NCBI taxonomy): Eukaryota > Viridiplantae > Streptophyta > Magnoliopsida > Myrtales > Myrtaceae > Syzygium > Syzygium malaccense. The sequence continues at coordinate 13,728,853 of CM062258.1, forward strand.
TTGGTCGGCGTTTAGGGTTTGGTCGGCACGTGACCATCACGTGCTCAATGGATTGACGGATTTTAACGGTGGAAAAATGATACAAATGGTCATGAATTTTGATCTAATATATAATGTGGTTCATGAACTTTTAATTTGTTTAATGCGTTTCGTGAACTTTACTTCGACGTGCAATGTGATATCTAAACGTTTAATTTATTCAATATGATCCTCGAACTTTCAATATATGTTCAGATTAATCTCTGAACTATATGAAAATATCCAATATTATCCATGATTTTAAATTAATAAAAGGATAATATTGAATATTTTTTAGGATTATATTTAATAAGTACCGAATATTTAAGGACCATATGAACAAATTAAAAATTTAAAAATTATATTACATATTTAACTAAAATTTAAAAATTATATTAAATAAATAAAAAATTTACGGACTACGTTACGTTACGTAACGAGAAAAAGTTAGAAGATAATCCGTGCAAAAAAACCCTTTGACAAAAGTCCGTCATCCACTTGGGGGGAGTCTCTTGGAATTTTGCCACACTTTTAATAATATCAACTGCAGTTAAAGAGACAAACTTCGACGCTTTTGACGACAACAGCGTACTGTATCAGTGGAAGCCACGTGGGACTTTACGGGATGATGAACCAACATTTTCTTGGGGGTTCTGTCCGCTCGACCAATTGAATCCCCCCATCCCTGTCGTAACTCCATCCCGTCATTAACTCCCGCGTTACAGTAACTGCTGGTTTGGTTTCAGTACCGTGATGATTCTTGCGCTTGACCTGTTCTTCTTTTTTGCGTTAGGGGGTCACTCTGACAGAAGGGTTAAGGGAAATTTCTTCGAGCTTCTTGGAGCGCTCTTGCTCGGCACTATCGAGTAGGAATGCTGTTCATTATTGGGGTCTCTTCTCGTGTTGATGTTTCCTTCCGATTTCTTGAACGTTTCTTCGGGTTGGGGTCGTTCTTGTTCTGTAAGGAGTTTCTTGATTTCAGGTTCAGAAATGGAGGGGGCATGCAGGGAATGCAGAAGCTGGGAAGAGGAGATCTACTGGACCCATTTCCATTCCATACATTTCTGCCAGTTCCTTCACGGTGACGACTTTCATCAGCAGCTTGTGAGTAGTCCTCCTCCCCCGTTCACTCCCTCTTATCTTTGGCAAGAGAAAAGGGGCGAAAAAAAGAGTCTCTTTTTTTAAACCAGCTTGGAAAATGAAGCAGGTGACTTTTGTCATGAGCTGATCTTGTTTGACTCTGGACCTTGTTGGGTTTAAAAAAAGGGTGTCTTTGTGGATTATGGCTTGCTTTAGGCCAGAGTGACAGACTTAGGTTAAGTCAGCAATAGCATCAGTTAGTTAAATTTTACCTCATGGTTAGTTGCCGATCACAAATTTTCTTTCACAATGTTGAGCTTCTAAGCCTTTTAAAACACCGATTATTCCCATCGGGGTCAGGCAAGAGTCCATCCGACCCATCACAATCAGGTTGTTACAGGGGAGGTGGTCCTGGGTGGCCCTAAGGATTGTCTTAGAGAACCGCCCGTTCCTAAAAGATTAACAAGAATCCCCCAATCACATTATGTTAGTGGTGCTATGCTTTCATTTTTGTCAATATGGTGGCAAGCATGAGTCAGTCAAACTTGCTTTGGGGACCATAGAGCAGAGTCATTACTGTGAGAGGCACAACTGATATTAGCTAACAATGATGGCCACAACGCAAAATCCCTGTGACCATCAAGGTGCCAATGACTCTTATATTACAATTGCCTCAGTTTTGGTTGCTGGAAATGATCTCAGCTGTAGCTGTGAATATTAATGCCTATTCTTATCATTGATTTTGATTCTTGTTCATAGAGTTCTCTGGTTTCGTGGCATATTTGTCGTGATCACTTCTCTCGAAAGTCAGGAGTTAGAATTTCTCTGTGCACAGGCCATACCCAAAAAATTTGCCGAGAATCTGAGAAGCAAGTTACCTGAAAATGTGGTCTTAAAGGGTCCTAGTGGTGCGACATGGAAAGTTGGCGTCGTGGCTGATGATGAAAATTTGCTTTTCAAACACGGCTGGCAAGATTTTGTGGAAGATCATGCACTGGAGAAGAATGATATCTTGGTATTCAGGTACAGTGGAGAGTCCTCTTTTAATGTCTTAGTGTTCAACCAACATAGTTTGTGTGAGAAGGAGGCCGCGTATTTCCATAAAAGATGCAGCCACAAACCAATGGACAAAGAATGCGGTACGAAGCGAAAACTCGCGGATTCTGCAGTGGAGGCTATGCATACTCCCGTGCCTCATGATGTCAAACGATCTCTTATTGAGGATACTTCGAAGGACAGGACTGTGACAGTAGCTGATTGCAATATCTTATCTCAACCTAAAGCTTCTAAAACCTTGATCGAGGTGGGTCCTTCGGGGAAGCCACGTAATAAGAAGAAGGCTGCTCCAAAAAAGAAACTGTCTGTTACTTTTGATTGTCTGGAGGAAAAACCAGGTATCTGACTTAAGAACTACACACTTCTCTTGCGATGAGAAATGATTATTGATTTATTCAGTGGCAATACGATTTTTTTTTCCACTTTCTTTAAAGTAAGAAATAAGATAGATAATAGTTAGAAACTATAATTCCACAAGTGTAAATTTCTATGTGGAGGTCTAGATTTTTGGCACAAACATCTCTCAAAAGTTTTTTTTATCAGCAGCCCAAGGTTCTAATTGTTTGCGTTTGTTTTTTTAATGTAAGTACATGACAGATTCTACTTCAAAATCCCTGCATATTTCTTGTAAGATATATAATAGTTAGAAACTATAATTCCACTAGTGTACACTACTAGATGGAGGTCTAGTTTTTTGGCAAAAGCATCTCTCAAAAGTACTTTGTCAGCAGCCCATGGTTCTAATTGTTCGCGATTTTTATGTATGTCCGTGACAGATTCTACGCCAAAATCCCTATTTATTGGATCACGGGGCTCTCCGGTTTACATATCCAACAGAAGACCCATCACAGAAGAGGAGGAATCCTCCGCCTTCAAACTTGCGCGGGCTGCAGCATCAAGCGACAGCTTCCTGATAGTTATGCGACCCACGCACGTATACAAGAGATTTTATTTGGTAAGTTTCGGTACTCCTAGTCCATTCTATTAGCTTCTTACGCATCAGTCTTTTGAGCTAACTTGTGATATTCATTGCTGATCTTTGTACAACACAGTCAATTCCTACTGATTGGGCAACAGCGAATATGGATCGTCGCAACCAGGATCTGACTCTTCGTGTTGGTGAGGGCACTTGGCGTGCCCGGTACAGGCTCACGGGGCGTGGGAGTGGGGGGCTGTCTTCTGGATGGAAGAACTTTGCTTTGGAGAACAACCTGGAGCAATCTGACGTGTGCCTGTTCAATCTCGCAAACAACATCGATAAGAACATCATCCTGGACGTCACCATCTTCCGTGTGGTCGAGGATGTGGTCCCTCTGACCCTGGTGACTTCTCTTCCTGTCTAGAGGCCATTAAAAGCCATCTTAAAATGGTCTGGTTGAACAGTGCAACTCTTCTCCCATGACCGTTTTGCCTGTGTTGATCATGGTTGGATTCGGAGTCGTTTGGCATTTTGGCTACTCTTGGGTGACGGACAATATCTTCTTTTTGTGCTTTCTTCTAGCTGGGAACAATGGTAAATTCGGCGAAGAAATTCTGTATATGTAATTTATATATAAGCTTGAACTCAATGTGTGCTAGACTATGGTGTTTCGGTAAAGCAAATTCTGTTCGACCTAAAAGCCTTCAGCGTTTGGCAAAGCTGGTGGCCTCGCTCGAATTCTTTCGAGCCAGTCTTTTCTCTTCACTCTGCGTAGGAGAATATCAGAATTTCATCTGGTACAGGGTCGGACAAAAAACCACATTGAGAATTTCATCTAATACGGATCAAACCATGAATGGCCTTCTTCATTATCGGTTGATGAAGCAATCTGCCGTTATCATAGATTCCAGGAGCACATGGTAACATCATGACTCCGAAGGAGGAGGAGCCACTGGGGTTGATGAAGACAGTATCTACATCTACTACTAATCAGACGAGGCAACATTCTGGGTATGCTTTTTTTAGTTCTTTCTTTTCGCAGTTTCGTGGTATGAACCAACATGTATATGTAGAAGGTGGAATCATGCGATTACACACGTTTAATTTTAATCTGACGTAGAGTTTCCTGTTATCTCATTAATTTTTACTATATGTTGAAAGGAGTCCATGTAATAGTTTGCTGAAGTCAAAGATATCGTATCAACGTAAAACTTTGCTCTTTCATCAATCCACTGCTTACCATGAATCTCCTCTTCTCATGCCTCAACACCAAAGAATCCTAATAGCAGTCATTTTGACTAGTTTTTACTTAGAGTTTTGGATAAGCACAACCACCGGAAGCCGGAAGCCGCGAATAAATCTTGACGGAATATGATTGGTTACGTGTAAAAATAGGATATATGAGATATTAGGCGATGAATTCACCATTAAAGTTTTTGATTTTCTCGTAAATACTGGCTACCGGAGGCATAGACACGAGGTCCATCAAGCCGACCTGGTAGCACGCCTTGCTCGTAAACAACCCACGTGTCATCAAGAGCGCCCAAGATGAGCTGGATGAAACATAGAGCTCTTTCATCCTTTCGTAGCTGTTCTGCTGGATCGCTTGTACCTTCTTTCGGAGCCGCATATCATTTCTCCGTGATATCTCATGAATCTTGGGCCATCGTGAAAGTAGTTATTTCAATGCTCCGGTAATCATAGTTATTTCAATCGAAAGTAGAAATGGGTAGTCAGTGTGAGGCAGAGTTCACCGTAGCTTTTGTGGAAGATGTTTAGGTGAATGATTTTAGTAGACAACCGAACGAGGCTATGATAACAATGTTTGATTGTATTAGATTTTCGTGTTAGTATTTGCATAAAAGCAACAAATGGTGATGTCACTGATTTGCATGAAAGTTTAATGTGGCTAGTTGGCCTCTCCTCTTCCGATCATCCAAAACCTATTGCTAAGCTTAATCCACCGGCTTGTACGTTGCCATTTTGTCTCTGCATTCGTCGGAGATATTCATCTGTTTCTAACCTTGACCACAAACTTCCACCACCTCCTGTTAAATTAAAGACTTGTAGTAGAACATTAATCAACAAGGTGTGTAGCCTATTCTAGAAAATTCATCTACATTTCAACAAGTACCTTTTGTAGACCCCTAAACTAAAAGATACATGGAGCTTAGGTGTTGCTGTTTGGTGTCTCTTCCTACCATCCCAATCCTATTTATAGGCTCAATCAGCCGACTGATAGATGCAATTTGTCACAAACTTCAATTAACCTCCTAATAAGCTAGAGACTTGTAAGACATTATGGCAGAGAGAGTCTAGGCTAGAAAATTGATCAATACATGAACAAGCACTCTTTATGAACCGCTAAAAATCAAAGATGCAGAACAAAAGACTTGGCTCTTTCAACCCTTTCCTTTACAGCCACCATGAATCTCCTGTTCTTGTGCCTTAACACCAGTAATATCGCGATCCTCACGGCGTTTCTCTTGACGGTTTGGTTACTCTGGAGGTCGCCTAGAGCCAGCAAAGCTAAACTACCGCCAGAAGCTGCCGGAAAATGGACCCTTTTCGGCCGTCTCCACCTCCTAGCGGGACCCAAGCTTCCACATGAGGCCTTGTGCGAATTGGCTGACAAGTACGGGCCCATCTTCAGGATCCGCATCGGGGTGTACCCGGCTTTGGTGGTTTGCAGTCACGAGGCGGCAAAGGAGTGCTTCACGGTGCATGACGTCGCGGTCTCTTCGCGTCCCAAGCTCATGAGCGGGAAGCTCTTGGGCTATGACTATGCAAACTTCGGGTCTGCCCCGTATGGGGCGTATTGGAGCGAAATGCGGAAAGTGACGGCCTTGGAGCTGCTCTCCAATCGCCGGCTCCAGCTGCTGAGTCATATCAGAGAGTCGGAGATGGAGATTTGGTTGAAAGCCATGTACAGGTAGGCCTGACCAAGTTTGAAATTAATCCATAAAATTACACCATCTGATGTTTCCAAATTAGAGAGATAACAACACTTAATTCCTACACATAAAAGACCAGGAAGAGATTAACAGTCATGTTATGTGATGAACATCATCATTGTTGAAGTATCTCACATAACTTGTCTGTAGATGCATATGCTTTTTTTATACATGTAGTCTCCTACTACTTATAAATTAATTTAGGTTGGACATTATAACATGGTTCAGAGCTGGACTCTGCACAGTTTATTTCGTATGTGTAGCTCCGTGCGTTTAATTTGACTAGTAAATATTAATTCAACTTGCACATGAGAGGTTATGTTGTCCTAATCTGACTTGGGAGTGTTAAAGTATCTCAAATTGCTTGTAAACGTGTTTATATGCTCCCTTCATATGAATATGGTCTCCATTCATCTGTAAACTTAAATTTTTCGATTGGACATTCTATTATATAGACGGGTGGGCACAAATTAGATACTTGCTGGCACAAATTACTCCCGGATCAGGAGGTGGATTGAGACGAAAGATGGCACGGACCATGCCCGGTTAGAGATGAAAATGTGGTTCGGGGACTTGAGCCTCAACGTGATCCTACGAATGGTCACGGGGAAGTGCTACTCCATCGGCAGTGCAACAGGGGGTGACGAGGGGAAGGCGGGGCGGTGTCAGAAGGCGGTGAAGGAGTTGTTCCACCTGGCGGGGCAGTTTTTGATGGCGGATGTGGTCCCCTTTTTGGAGTGGCTCGACGTGGGAGGGCATCAGAAGGCCATGAAGAGGACGGCGAAGGAGATGGACGGTATACTTCAGGAATGGTTGGAGGAGCTTCGCCAGAAGGAGGAGGAGAACTCATCGGGTGGTGTTAATGTTGAGCAGGATTTCATGGACGTTCTGTTTTCTGTCAGGGTTGAGTCTAAACCAGAGGATGTTGATGCTGATACCATCAACAAAGCCACAACTATGGTATTAGATACGCATTTCTTACGCTACATTTTCCTTGCCGCGTTGGATTTACTTTATTTTTGAAGGTTTTAAACCCAAATATATGGATGCTGCAAAGTTCACTAGTTTACAGCTTTCGATATATTGCGCAGTCAAGAATAATAATCAAGAAGAGAGACTTGATGTGTCAAGCATTGCCAATAACATATTTTATGTTTCCAGCGTTAATATTAACAACAATCTTGTAACAACATTTAATTGTTCATGTTGCAGAGTCTTGTCGCCGGAGGCACGGACTCGACCGCCGTCACCTTAACATGGGCTCTCGCCTTGCTCCTAAACAACCCGCTCGCCATCAAGAGGGCCCAAGCTGAGCTGGACATCCACGTAGGAAGGGACAGGATGGTCAAAGAGTCGGACCTGAGAAAGCTCGCCTAAGTCCAAGCCACAGTCAAGGAGACCCTCCGCCTGTACCCTGCCGCCCCGCTCTCGGCATGCGCGAGTTCACCCAGGACTGCACCGTCGGAGGTTACCATGTGCTGCGGGCACGAGGCTCATCGTCAACCTGTGGAAGCTCCAGAGAGACCCAAGCATCTGGGAGCGGCCCGACGAGTATGAGCCTGAGCGGTTCTTGACCGGTGCGCACGAGGACGTGGATGTGAAGGGCCAGCACTTCGAGCTCATCCCGTTCGGGGGCGGCCGTCGGGCTTGTCCCGGGGCGAACTTCGGGGTTCAAATGGTGCAGCTGACGCTGGCCAGCTTATTGCATGGGTTCGATGTGAGGGCCGCTCAAGGCAATGGCGCTGTGGACATGACTGCTGTTGCTGGGCTGACCATCGACAAGGCCACTCCACTTGAAGTCATGGTGAGGCCGCGCTTGTCTCCTTCTGCTTACGAGGGATTTGGATCTTCTGTAGATTAGGTCCTTCATTGTCCAAGTTAGAGAGAACAATCCAAATGATATTGGGAGTTTCATGTCAATGTAAATGGGTAATGAGATCAAGGGTAATGGAAACATAACCAGGATGTTATCATAGATCTTTTCTTAATATGCGAAAGGACATTAGCTATATTGATAAGTAAATCCCTCAATGATTAAATAGTTCATTAATTTTATGAATGAGGTAAGTGTCCAGCCGAAGTTCAAGCAGATGGTCAATTTGCTCTTAAGCCAACCCAAAGTTAAAACTCTTTTCTATCTTTCATGGGTTTCCGGTTTGTTCCCTCTCTGCAATTCTAGAAGTACTCCTAGAAAATAGCTCGTGCAAACTAATTCCATCTCTCGTCTTCTCTTCACCAGCCAAATATAGTAAGACTACATGTCAATTTAAGCACGAGTACTTCCGGAGCAAACCTGATAACCATATAGATAGGAAAAGTCCGTTTTGAAAGGTTTTTGTAAATCAAAAGGGTGTATCACGAAATGGGTTACGAATTCATATTTTCACCCAAATATATTGAAGTGGTTTATACAAGAGCCACCTCGAATTTAAACTATAAGTTATAATGGGTTTCAAAGATAAAGTCGAAAAAAGGTGGTTCTAGTGGGTTTGTTATGAACCCACTTTCAACCCATGAAGAAAAGATGTTTTCGGCGCCTCTTCAATCTTCGTTCCTCTCTTCTGCCTCTCCGTCTTCGATTCCGCCTATCGTGACTCTCTCTCCATTTATGTAATATGAAAGAAAAACTTATCTTTAAATCAGAGGTACTGTTTCCAAGTGTGGTAACTATCTACCGCTCTCGTTTATTCGGTCATTTGATTTGCGCTACGTCCAGAAAACACAACCCGAAAAGAAAACCTTCCTTCATATGTGAAGGAATAATTTGTACAAACAACCTGCCGCCCCTTATCTTTCGATTGCCTCCGAATTTTGTCAAATCTGTGAAGGAATAATTTGTACAAACATATATATCGTCGATCTGAACATGTTTTAGAGTGCATTTTTATAGCAAGCAAATTCTGTCTAACGAAAAAGCCCTTTTAGCATGCATTTGGAGAACGGGAATTCGAGGTTGAATTCAGTCTCTCCTCTCTCTTAATCTTGTACGAGAATTTCATCTCATATGACCCTAACAAAAAGCTGTATTCTTCATTCTTTCAGTTATTTTCAAGTTAAATAACCTCGAGGTTACCTATTAATTAGATAAAAGGTAAACAACCTGCAGGATAGGATGCCCGTTCACGTAACAATCTCCCAACGAGGCAAAATGGACTAACAACAGTAGCTAAATTTGTCTCATCGTAGACTTTTCCAGAAACGCATCGAATGCGATGACCTTTCTTCTCGTCGTCGATGGCGGCAACATGTCCTGTAATCAGACAAGACAAAATCCGTGTGTGTTTTCTTCTTGGATTTTAAGGTGATTTGATAAGGACATACATATTGTAATATTTGTGCTGTTTGACTCCTTGACCAGCGGAAAACCCCTAATGAGAAGAACGAACACTGTCCGATGGATGGCCACTCGAGCTACACTTATGTAAACGAGAATACAGGACTCTGCTCTTTCAACCCATTTCTTTAGAGCCACCATGAATCTCCTCTTCTCGTGCCTTAACACCACCAGTACTATCGGAATCCTAACAGCGTTGCTCTTGACAGTTTGGTTACTCCGGAGGTCATCTAGATCCTGGAAAGCCAAACTACCGCCGGAAGCCGCCGGAAAGTGGCCCCTTTTCGGCCATCTCCACCTGCTAGCAGGACCCAAACTTCCACATGAGGCCTTGGCGGATTTGGCCGACAAATACGGGCCCATCTTCAGAATCCGTGTCGGTGTGCACCCAGCGTTGGTGGTTTGCAGTTGGGAGGCAGCCAAGGAGTGCTTCACGGTGCACGATGTCGTGGTCTCTTCGCGGCCCAAGCTCATTAGCGGGAAGCTCTTGGGATATAACTACGCAAACTTTGGGTTCGCCCCGTACGGGGCGTTCTGGCGTGAGATGAGGAAAGTAACCGCCTTGGAGCTGCTCTCCAATCGCCGCCTTGAGCTGCTTCGTCATATCAGAGATTCAGAGATGGAGATTTGGATGAAAGCTATGTACAGGTAGGCCTGACCAAGTTTGAAATCAATCCACAAAATTACACCACCTGAAGTTTCCAAATAAGAGAACTGATCGGGGTTAATTCTACTTTCCTATGCATGAAGAAACAAGAATAGACTAACAGATATGTTTAGTCCAAATAAAGTAAGAGATGTGTATTAGTACAGATCGAGTTTAAGGACACAGTACATGGTCACTTGATCATGCGAGGTTGCATTTCTTCAAGTAACGTTAATCGACCAGATACATGAGGTATGAGCAAAGATTAGATACACCTTTCATGACATTAACCATCGCTCCCTGATCAGGAGGTGGACCGAGACAAAAGATGGCACGGACCTTGCCCCAGTGGAGATGAAACAGTGGTTCGGGAACTTGACGCTCAACGTGATCTTGCGAATGGTTACTGGGAAGCGCTACTCCATCGGTGGCGCAGCAGGGGGCGACGAGGGAAAGGCGCAGCGGTGCCAGAAGGCGATGAGGGAGATGTTCCGCCTGGCGGGGCTGTTTGTGATGGCAGACGCTGTCCCTTTCATGGAATGGCTCGACGTGGGAGGGCATCAGAAGGCCATGAAGAGGACGGCGAAGGAGATGGACAGTATATTTCAGGAATGGCTGGAGGAGCATCGCCAGAAAAGAAAGGAGGAGGAGGAGAATTCATCGGGTGGTGTTAATGTCGAGCAGGACTTCATGGACGTTCTGCTTTCTGTCCTGGTTGAGTCTAAGGCAGAGGATGTTGATGCTGATACGATCAACAAAGCCACAACTATGGTATTATATACACCTTTCTTACACTATTTTCTTTTCCTAGTCCAAACTTTTCCCGGCCATATTGGATTTACTTCATTTTTGAAGGTTTTAGTCCCAAATACATGGATGCTACAAAAGTTCACTAGTTTAAAGCTTTTGACATACTGAAAACTCAAAAATCATACATTTGTATGATGGATCACTAAGGATTTTACTCGATCCTGAGCCCCTGTTCTGAGGGAGTTTATGCTGTAATGTGGCCTCAAGAGAGTTTTTTTTTTTTTTTTGTTTGGCCTTAAGAGAGTTCACTCGCATTAGACTAGCAGTTTTTGTCTTCCTATGAATTCAACATGTTTGACTTATGCTTAGGTTGCCTTGATCTTTTCGTACGTACGAGTGGGGCATTAAGTAGCATATGGTTACCATATTAATGCACACACTTTGATGAACTAGATGCTAAGTGATGTGTCCACATTTGATTACTACTGTTGCAGACTCTGGTCGCAGGAGGCACGGACACGACCGCCGTCACCCTCATATGGGCTCTCGCCATACTCCTGAACAACCCGCTCACTATCAAGAGGGCCCAAGCTGAGCTGGACGTCCACGTAGGAAGGGATCGGCTGGTCAAAGAGTCAGACCTGAGCAATCTCGTCTACGTCCAAGCCATAGTCAAAGAGACCCTCCGCCTGTACCCGGCCGGGCCTCTCTCGGGCATGCGCGAGTTCACCCAGGACTGCACCATCAAGGGGTACCACGTCCCCGCGGGCACAAGGCTCATCACCAACCTGTGGAAGCTCCAGAGGGACCCGTGCGTCTGGGAGCGGCCCGATGAGTTCAAGCCCGAGCGGTTCTTGACCGGGGCACATAAGGACGTGGACGTGAAGGGCCAGCACTTTGAGCTCATCCCGTTCGGGGCTGGCCGTAGGGCTTGCCCCGGGGCGAACTTTGGGGTTCAAATGGCGCAGCTGACGCTGGCCAGTTTACTGCATGGGTTTGATGTGAGGACCGCTCAAGATGACGGCGTTGTGGACATGACTGCAGTTGCTGGGTTGACCATCGGCAAGGCAACGCCGCTTCAAGTCATGGTGAGGCCTCGCTTGTCTCCTTCTGCTTTCGAGGGATTTGGATCTTCTGTGAATTAGGTCCTTCATCAACCAAGAAGAAAGAATAATCCAAGTAATATCAGGAGTTTCATGTCAATGTTTGTGCCATGAGATATAAGGGTGATGGAGATGTATCCAGGATGTTATCATAGACCCTTCAGAGATTTTCTCTTAATATGCGAAGAGACATTAGCTATATTGGATAAAGCAAATCCCTCGATGATTAGATAGTTCTTAAATTCATTAATTAGGTAAATGTCGTGCCGGGATTCAAGCGAGTGGTAATTTGCTGTTAAGTTAATCCATAGGTGAACTCTCCTCTATTTTGAGTCCAGCTAGCATAATGGTGCCCTGTTATCTTAAATTTTGACTGTGCTATAGCGCACGCATATTTGAATTCGTAAGTGATGGGCAACCGTTTGCCGTGGGATGAGATCATTCTGGTTAAAAGAAAGATTTCAAATTCAAGCAATGATAGTTAGGCAATAAAAGTTCATAAGATATTGAACTTCCACTTGTAAATTTGGTTGATATTCCTCCAAAACCAAATAATAACAATACTTATTTTCAAAGAAATGAGGGAATTGAACCCAGTATACTTTAAACCATCAATACATAGAGGCAGAACATTATTTTTATTGGTTTAGAAATTGAAATACAAGTAAGCATAGTGAGAACAAGAATTATCAGTCTTCCTTGATTTAGTCGCACGACTGACACTGACGTGAACATTTTTTAAATAAAAATTTCTTTTTTTAATATATTTTCTTTTTTTTTTTCTTTCTTTCTCTTTTCTTTTTGCTAGTGGGTGGCGAGGGCTAGCCTTACCTGGGTGATGGCGAGTGGTGGCGAGGCCGACCCTCGCCCAGGTGACGCCTCGTGTGGTTGCCCTGGCTTGGGTGAGGGTCGGCCTTGCTAGATCTGGTGATATGGGTCTCACCAGTGCTCGCCTTTGTTGGTCATGGTCTATAGCCATTGGCCATCGGCAGAAAGAGAAAGGGAAAGAAAAAGAGAAAGAGAAAAAATATTATAAAAAATTATTCACGTTAGTGCCGATCATGTCACGTAAGACCGTCGGTATCCACGTCAGCGATTTCCAGCCTAAGTTACCAATGTGAAAAATGTTTAGGACGAAATTAGTCTAATTGAAAGGTTGAAGATTGAATTGGTATAAATGTAGTAAGTTTATGACTTTTTTGGTACTTTTATTGTTTTATTCCCTCTTTCCAATTCTAGGAGTACTCCTAGAAAACAGCTCCTGCAAATTAAGTCCGTCTTTCTTTATCTTTTGTTCATTAGCCAAAAAAGGTAAGATACATGTCCATTCACGAGGACTTTCAGAGCAAACCTCCTGATAACCATGTCGAAAATGAAAGTCTCGTTGTCCTGAACTGATGACTTGGGAGGTCACTTTCTCGGATGCAATGAACCCAGAGCTAGAGGAAATCTTGAACTAGTCATGGCATCAGAGTCCAAACCAAATACGTGCCATGTCATTTTCTCGGATGCTATTTCTACCTGAAAAGACAATTTTATTAGATTCTTTAGTTTGTTTTGTATATGTTATCTCTTGCTGGAGATAGCCTCCAGGAAAAAACGTTTGTGCGATCAGATTCGGCAAGATCATGGATTGACCTGGTTATTGTCTTATTATATTTGTCGACTAGTGCGCGGCAGTGTCGTCTAACTTTTCCTAGCAGATTTGCTTATAATAATGCGAATATTTTGTGTATGTTTTTTATTGGACAAGGCATCTCTATCCCCTCGATGTAGACGGTTATACTATCCATCAACGGCGATAAACATGGCTTCTGTAACCAAAAGTGTACACACCCCTCATCTATAAATGATTAATCTTGGGTACAAAATCGCATAACATTTTTCTTATAAACAGAAACGAAGCCCTCTCTCTCTCTTCTCTGTTTTCTTGTTTTTTGTCGCTGGGGTCCTTTTCTTTCCTTGTTTAACGCCAATCAAAGAGTAAAAGAGAAGTGGGCTTGAGTCCTTATGAAATCACTTGGGCTTTTGGCTATTATTTTCATATTTGGCCCAACTATTACAACAAACATTCTAAATAGACTTACATGTGCAATTGAGTGTGCAGAAGATACCGCCTCCACGTATATAGATTCATATCCAGATAGTGTTAGCAACAAGAAGTCTAAGAGTGTCGAACGACCTTTTCATCTACAAAAGGTGAACAAGCAACTGAACATGAGATATGCTGATAACAGGATGGACCTTACAAACGGTGAACAAGTTATTGGACGAGAACAATGTCGATGCTTGACAGCTTGGTCGATGTTGAACAAACTAAAGGTCGTGTGGTTTTTAGAAGGGTCAGGATGGACCAATAGAAGGCGAATGGACTAGAGAACATGAAGATGTCAATAAACATGGATGAACCTTGCGGAGAATGAATAAACTAGAGGATGTGTGATAGTTATGTAAACCTTATTGTTTTTATTTTTTGTAGAAGTCCAAGCATATGTAATCAAAGAAGAGAGTGTTCAGTGTAGTAAGGATTGCCTGTATACGTAGATGTAGAGCTACAAATAGAAAGAAGTATTTTCAGATGATGTACATCTAAAAAATTACATAGTTGATTCCAGTCTTGATATAGGCTATTGTGGAATTTTAGATGGAGAGAAACCCTTTTTCTCATTCATATTTACTACCTCTTTACATTGACATATTTATAGACTAATATACAGAGGAGTCCTAGCGAACAAAAAAGGAAACAAAGCCTAAATAGGAGAACAGTTACAATCCCACGATTTGTGGGATTTAACCAGAATAAAAAACTCCTAAATAGGAAAAATCTACTCCTATCAATCAGTCAATTATCCTACATATTTACAGCCATATAATCTGGATATTTACAGCTCAACACTCCCCCTCAAGCTGGTGAATAGATATCTTCCATTCCCAGCTTGGTAACTAGCTCGTGAAAACTTCCACCATTAAGTCCTTTGGTCAACACATCTGCCACTTGCTGTCCTGAAGGAACATAAGACAAACAAATTAGTCCTTCTTCAAGTTTCTCCTTGATGAAGTGCCTATCGATCTCAATGTGCTTTGTCCTGTCATGCTGCACAGGATTATGAGCAATATTAATTGCAGATTTATTGTCACAATAAAGCTTCATAGGACTTTGCCACTCGACCTTCAGGTCATCAAGAATGATCTTGAGCCACAATAACTCACATATTCCATGAGCTGCTGCCCTAAACTCAGATTTTGCACTAGATCTTGCCACCACATTCTGTTTTTTACTTCTCCAAGTTACCAGGTTACCTCCAAGGAAAGTACAATAACCAGTTGTAGACCTCCTGTCAACCACGGATCCAGCATAATCCGCATCTGTATAAGCCTCAAGCTTAAGATCAGGACTCTTCTTGAATAGTACTCCCTTCCCTGGGCTCCCTTTCAAGTAGTGTAGGACTCTATGAGCAGCCTGTAGATGTGACTGCTTTGGATTATGCATGAATTGACTAATCAAGCTTACTGCATAGGAGATATCTGGTCGGGTATGAGCAAGGTATATCAACTTTCCGACCAATCTCTGATACATTTCTCGATCCACTGCTTCTTCCTCTTGTGCTTCTGCTAGTCTCTGGTTTGGCTCAATCGGAGTAGTTACCGGTTTGCAACCAAGTTTCCCGGTTTCTTCCAAAAGATCTGTCACATACTTTCGTTGTGAAATAAAGATCCCTTGCCTTGAGTACGAAACCTCAATTCCCAGAAAATACCGTAACTTTCCTAACTCCTTTATTTCAAACTTCTGAATCAAGTACTGTTTCAGCCGCTGTTTCTCCCTTTCATCATTGCCCGTGACTATTATGTCATCAACATACACCAATAATGCTGTAACTTCCCCTGCGTCCGAATGTTTTATAAAAAGTGTATGATCTCCCTGGCTTTGTTTATACCCATATGCCTTCATGACTCTAGCAAACCGTCCAAACCAAGCTCTAGGTGACTGCTTGAGCCCGTATAGTGCCTTTTTAAGTCTACAAACCTTTTTTGTTGTTTCCTGTCCTTCAAAACCAGGTGGAATGCTCATGTAGATTTCCTCCTCCAAATCTCCGTGTAAAAACGCATTCTTTACATCATACTGTTGAAGTTCCCAATCAAAATGAGCAGCTAAGGACAGTAAAATTCTTACGGTATTCATTTTAGCCACTGGTGCGAATGTCTCTTGGTAATCCACTCCATATGTTTGAGTGTAACCTTTTGCAACCAATCTTGCTTTGTACCTCTCTAGAGAGCCATCTGCCTTGTACTTTACAGTGAATACCCACTTGCACCCAACTAGATTTTTCCCTTTTGGCCTATCAACAATTTCCCACGTTTTATTTCTTTTCAGTGCCTTCATCTCTTCTATCATGGCATTCCTCCATTCCTCTTTTGACAATGCTTCAGACAAAGTGTTAGGGACAACAGTAGAGTTTAAACTCACAATAAAGTTTTGGTATGGTGATGATAATCTATTAAGGGACACATAATTTGATAGAGGATAAACTGGTTTCTTGGTGCACTCTCTAATCCCTTTTCTAACAGCAATAGGTAAATTAAGATCAGCCTCAGGTGTATCATTAAGCTGTTTATTCAAAGGAGGTTCAGGACATACTGTGTTCTCATTAGCAGCACCCGGAGTGGCATTTTGGACCTGCTCTTGTGTTGGAACGGATGTCCTCCTTGAATACACCTGAGAAAATCTCACAGAATCATGGATATGAGTTGGACTAGTGGGAATAGGAACAGAATCAGGTTGGTGTGTGGGAGATTGTGGTGGGCAAGAGATAGGATTCAAGGTAGGTTCATGAGCTACAGTGGACGAGTTTGAGTTGACAGGGACATTGGACATTAAATCCAGGTTATCAATAACACCATGGCCCTTATCTTCCATGACTGAAATCTCCCCCTGAAGATAAGGTTGTGAAAAATAGGGTTTATTTTCAACGAAAGTGACATCTGCAGAGAGATAGAATTTTTTGGAAGGGGCATGGTAACATTTGTAGCCCTTTTGTGTTTGTGAGTAACCAAGAAACACACATTTGATTGCGCGAGGATCTAACTTTCCTCGTTGATGATGATGAATGTGGACAAAGGAAGTACAACCAAAGACTCGAGGTGTAAGACCATTAGATGTACGAAAATGAGGATAGAACTGAGAAAGAACTTCCATAGGAGTCTTGTGGTCTAATGTACGAGAGGGTAGTCTATTGGTCATGTATGTGGCTGTAAGAACAGCTTCCCCCCAATATGTTTTAGGAACTTGCCCATGAAATAATAGGGCACGAGTTGTGTTAAGGAGAAGACCATTTTTTCTTTCAGCAACCCCATTTTGTTGGGGTGTATTCACACAAGATGATTCATGAATAATACCTTCCTTTTGAAAATACGAGGACAATACTTGATTGAAGTAATCTCTAGCATTATCAGATCGAAAGACCTTGATCTTAACCCCAAAATGAGTTTGAATCATGGAATGAAAGGAAGGAATAATGCTACTCACATCGGATTTATGTTTGAGTAAGAAAGTCCACGTGATCCTAGAACAATCATCAATTAAAGTGACAAACCAACGAGCTCCAGAGATGTTTGGAATCGTGGAAGGTCCCCAAATGTCACTATGGATCAAGTCAAAAGGATTAGAACTACGGCGATTGCTAATAGGAAATGGTACACGATTATGCTTGGCTAACTCACAAACATCACAGTGGAAATCTTTAATATTCAAACCTTTAAACAAGGATGGAAACATAATACTCAAGACTTGAAAGGACGGATGACCAAAACGAAAATGATGAAGCCAAATAGCTTCTTTATTTGAAGTACTAAGAAACGATGAAGATAGAGTATTCATGATTCTTCTTGCAGTGAGAGGTGTCTCAAGGTAGTACAGCCCATTTTGTTCCTTAGCAAGTCCAATCCTCCTCTCCGAGTCCTGATCCTGAAAAACACAGTAGAATGGGTAAAAAATGACTTGACAATGAAGATCTTTTGTGAGTTTTTGTATGGATATAAGATTGGCAGACAGTTTAGGGACATGAAGAACATCTTTAAGGACAAGATTAGGTGTGATAGAAATATCTCCAACCCCTGCAACGGTCGCAAGAGAACCATTTGCCACAATAATCTTCCTATTGCTAGGACAAGGTGTGTAGGTGCTGAAATGGGATGAGGTGTGAGTCATATGATCGGTAGCCCCCGAATCAACGATCCAAGAATTACCTGAGAGTGCTAGAGAACATGCACCAGAGGGTTTATTAAGAGACCCTAACAAACCTCTTATTTTCTCAATTTCTTCACTATTGAAGGCTGTTTTCTCCTGAACTTCTTCATGACTAACTTGCTCAGTTAGGTGGACCCGGGGCCATGACTGTGTTGCCCGATTCACCCATTCTCGGCCTGAAGTAGTTGGTTTGCCATTCAGTTTCCAGCATTGCTCCTTTGTATGTCTCGGTTTCTTGCAATAGGCACACCACAAGTTGTCCCGGTTGTCTTTCCTTGGCAAGTCACCCTTTTCATCAACCTTTTTGATTGTCAAGGCTGACCCTTCTACTGTTTGTGGTTCGAGCATGACGGATCGACGACTTTCT
The DNA here is from genome assembly GCA_031216405.1 of Syzygium malaccense. Taxonomy (NCBI): domain Eukaryota; kingdom Viridiplantae; phylum Streptophyta; class Magnoliopsida; order Myrtales; family Myrtaceae; genus Syzygium; species Syzygium malaccense. Next base: position 13,747,324 of record CM062258.1, read on the forward strand.
TCTGCCCGGATCAAGGAAATTGTTTCCTCCAATGATGGCACTTCCTCCTTGCCAAGTATTTGAATTCTGACTTGGTCGAATTCAGAATTAAGCCCGGCTAAGAAATCATAGACTCGATCCTTTTCAATAAGATTCTTCAGAATGGCCGCATCTTCTGGACACCTCATCTGGAGTACTCGATAATGATCGAGTTCTTGCCATAAGTTCTGCAGAGAATTAGCATACTCAGTAACAGTCTTACCTCCTTGCTTTGTCCCACTGGTTTTCACCTTAATTTCATACACCTGGGCTGCATCACGGGCCTTTGAGTACGTCCGTTGGATAGAATCCCAGATCTCTTTTGCTGTTGATAGAAACATACAAGTATCACTTATGGCTGGTTCCATGGAATTCCATAGCCATGACATGATCATGGAATCAGCTTCATCCCATGCATCGAAATTAGGATCTCCTAGTTTGGGTCCTGTCCCAAGTAGATGGCTGAGTTTTCCTTTGCCCTTCAGATACGTCTTGACAAATTGTGACCATTTGAGATAGTTCTTCTCATTCAAAATGAGGGCTGGTCTGATATTCTGAAGATCACCTGTCATGTGTGTTGAGGCGACCTCCTCCAATGGTTTTTTGATAGAAGGGGTCGGATCTGTGGTTTTTGGTGTGATTTCGGAATTGGACATTTTTGGAGAGTAAAGGTTAGGAAGAAAACAAGAGTAGTAGTGCAGCTATGAAGGCTGCATTCGAAGGAAAAAATTTCTGGAGAATAAAAGACAGCAATGAAGGCTGTAATTTGGAATTCAGAGATCTAGCCTAAAGCTCTGATACCATGTGGAATTTTAGATGGAGAGAAACCCTTTTTCTCATTCATATTTACTACCTCTTTACATTGACATATTTATAGACTAATATACAGAGGAGTCCTAGCGAACAAAAAAGGAAACAAAGCCTAAATAGGAGAACAGTTACAATCCCACGATTTGTGGGATTTAACCAGAATAAAAAACTCCTAAATAGGAAAAATCTACTCCTATCAATCAGTCAATTATCCTACATATTTACAGCCATATAATCTGGATATTTACAGCTCAACAGCTATTAAAGCTGAGAAAGTGGAGTAGGCCAAGTGGATAGGCCGAACCACTGTAAATATGGTCTGCATTTCTTCCATCCATTAAACTTTTTTATATTCTTGATAGAAGATAATTGATTCTATACACGCATTATTCCAACGCACGTTCTACACACTATCCAACACTTTATGCAAAAACGTTTCTAAGTTTTCTTAAATAATCAATTCACCTCTTCTTGATTGTTTGTGCCTAATTCATTTATCACATGTCACTGCACGGATAAATTATTGCCAACCTAACTCGTCGTGCCGCCAAGCCAATAACCAATTGAATTGGATATGAAGCTTTTCTCTTGTAGACTAAGGAAATCGTGTTTCATACAGATCCAAATAGGCAATTCACGTTAATCACAATGTTTTTCTATTTTACAGTTGCTGATATATATATTTATATTTACATATATTTGCTAGATTTAGGATGGGTCTTCTCCCTCGTTATACTAGAAGAAAGCATGAATGGGAAGGACGACCGTTTCTGAAGAAATGTCCTTGTGTACATTGTTTCTTTTAAAGATACTTTGAATGAAATATTAAAGGCAGATGTGCTTTCCCTGTCATCTAGAACAAAAGTCCAATTACTCTAACTATGTAGGCATGGGATTTTTGTTAGACTATAACCAACTGTTTTGAAAACTTAAGATATTAGATAAAGACATGATTTATTATTTACATATTCTAACAATAGAAATCGTTTTCTCATAACACAAGGGATGTGCTTTTCTCGTGGCACTTGGGAAATAATCAATAATACCTCGAGGCCTTGCAACTTCTTAAGCTCAATCGGAACATAATTCTTATTTTCATCGTACTTAGCAAAAGTAATCCATAGTCCTCGGATGGGAAGCTGTATAAGTCATACGCTCTTCCTTAAAAAATAGTAACATAAACTCAACGACGAACGTTCTGCAAATGGAGACTCTGCTTCAAGACCTGAACTCCAACCCCTTGTATAGAATGATCCTAGCCATCCTCATCCTATCAATCCGTGCACGGTTCAAGTTAAGTTGCAAGATTTGTATTTGCATTTGCTTCCAAGTAACAAACTGTACCGGTAAGTATTGTTTCTATGTAATTCCGTCGGCTCTATGTTAGTAAAAAAAAACACGTATATTTACTAACAGTGTGCGTATGTTAGTCAAATCCATTTTTTTAAGTAGTTGCTTTATTTCTCTTGCTGCATCATGTGTGCATTCTTTCTGGGTTTTGGCTCTCACTTGTAGATACCTAAATGTTTGATCAAGCAACTATATTGTAGTTTCTGTTGCAGGGGTTCTGTTTTAGTGAGTTGAATTTAATATTAGTGGTAAACTATATGGACGAAATGAAGTGGATTGCATGAAAAACGTGAACTGTAATTTCCGTTTGAGTGTGTTGAAATTGATATTAGTGGTAAAATATATGGACGATGTAAAGTGACTTGCATGAAAAACGTTTTTCATCTTAACCTGTAATAATTGGGCAAGGGGACCTACTAGTTTTGTTTGTTTTGGTGGTTTGGCTTGTGATTATTCGGACGTCTTCCGTTCTGGAGGAGGATTATTTTTAAGCACATCCCCTTGTTTATGCTCATACTTTTCAACCAGGGCCAAAAGCGTTGCACAAGGTCCATGAGGCTGATTTTCGTCGACGTAATTTCATAGAAATAATACCTAAAAAGAGAGCATGGATGCACGGGACGGGCATCCCTGAAGAAATGTCCTCGCTTACACTGTTTCTTGCAGTATACGTATTTTAGGGTGTGTTTGTCTGAGTGAAAATGTTTTCAGAAATAAGTTTTTTGAATTTTCATCTGTTTGGTTGGTTGAAAATGACTAGTCAACCGCAAATACTTTTCGATCAATGAAAATATTAATGCATAACATTAGGAAAGTAAATTACTAAATTTAAAAAGGTGAAAATACTTTCAACTCTCTCTCTCTCAACCAATTTGTCTCTCTATCTCTCTTCTCTCTAGAACCCGATCTGAACGACGACAGACCCTCATGTGTAGCCTGTAGCCCTTTGGAGGGCACTCGGAAGCTCTTTGCCTGTAGCTCCGTCATTGAGAACCTCTTCGGTTGGGTGCGGAAGCTACAATCACTGAATCGCGGCTACTTGGCCACATCTGCGAATGAATTAGGAGCTGACAAGATCCGCTGGGGGATCAATCTGGCCAACAATGCCGAGTCTCGATTTAGAGCTACGAGGATAGTTGGTGATGGAGTTCACGATACAGTGCTTCGAGAACAACTCGCGAGGATTCCTAGGCTTGGAACTCTTGCAATTGAGGGGTTTCGGGTGGTTCTCGGAGGCCACTAGGGTTTCAGGGCTAGAAGGTGGCACGGTGAAGGAGTAGCACTAGGAGTTGACGTGGTGGTTGCAAGGGCATTGGTCGGACGTAGGTTTTTGCTGGGTGGGGCGGAGGCATCAGGCTAAGTGGGGAGGCGAGTCATAGCCAAGCCAGGAGGGTCGAGTCATGAGAGTGTTTGCAGGTCGAGTGAGGAGATTGTCATTTTCTCATTTTCCAAATGAGATCAAAACATCATAAAATGTTTTCAATCACATATCACCAAATAAATAAAAATTAACTATTTATTTGGAAAATGACTTTCCGAAAAGCATTTTTCTTTACCATGGAGTTTCTTTCCAAACAAACATACCCTTAATTTATGTCAGTTGATAAGAGTATTTAAAAGGAGCGTTGTGACTTGATGGGATTAGTAGCTTAACGTATGAGGTTAAAGAATATTATTTTATATGGAAGATTATTTAATTTGTGTTGTATTAATTAAGTTTACCTTTTTTAAGTGTTTTAAGTATATTAAGCTCTAGAGATTTCCAAGATCTTCTTTATTAAAGTTACGGTTTTCTTTGTGAAGTACTTTCGTCCATGTATAATTAGTAAAAAGAAATGATTAAGTGACAGATCTTAATATACCGTAGGAATGACATGTTCTAGACCCTCGGTAAAAGAGTTCTACCAAATGCATTTAAGCAACTTAACATAAACTTGCTACCCTGTACTTATTAACATAAACTTGCTACCCTGTACTTATCAAAATTACAGTGTTGTAGTGATTTTTCTTGCCAAACGTAGACATTTCATAATGTATTTGATGTACTTAGATTTATCATTATACTACATCTATCTGAGTTTTCTCAAGTTAGAAAGAATTTGCGATTTTTCCAGCGTTGTCTTTTTTTTCCACATTTTCCCTTTTAGAATACGTTCTGCATACATATAATATAATGGATATAAGGTTTTCCTTGTCTAGTGTCGATCCACTGTGGCCTTCTTTTTAGCGTGTAACTTATGACAAGTTTACCGTAAAATTGTTAATCGACGCATAGAACTTTGTGAAGACACGTGTTGTGTTCTTTCCCTTCCATCAAGAGCAAAGCTCCAATTACTATAACTTACGAATGAATCATTTCTACATAACACGTGGGATGTGATTTTCCCGTCCCACTCGGGGAATAATCAATGATCTTCCGAGGCTTTGCAACTTCTTAAGCTCAATTGGAACATAACCTATAAATTAGTAAGCTCGTCCTTCGAAAATGGCAACACACAACCAAACGATCCATCTACTGAACTCCAAATGGAGACTCTGCTTCAAGACCCGAACTCCACCCACTTGTATGGAGTGATCCTAGCGATCCTCATCCTATCAATCCATGTATGGTTCAAATCAAGGTCATCTCGCAAGCTCAAAACACCACCAGAAGTTGCAGGCGCATGGCCCGTCATAGGGCATTTGCCCATCCTAGCAAAATCCCCCCACCCTCACAGGACCTTTGGGGCCATGGCCGACGAGTACGGACCGATCTTCACCGTCCGGCTTGGGTTGTTCCCGGTGGTAGTGGTTAGCAGTTCCGAGATAGCCAAAGAATGTTGCACCAAGCACGGCCTCGCCCTATCGTCCCGTCCACTGCTGTTAGCCACTGAAGTCATGGGCTACAACTATGCCTTTTTTGGGTTTTCTCCTTACGGTCAGTATTGGCGTCAAGTGAGGAAAATTGCCACCTCGGAGCTGCTCTCTAACTGGAGGATCGAGTCGTTGGTGAACCCCATAGTGGCCTCGGCGACGGATATCGCCATCAAAGAGTTGCACAAGCTTTGGACTGAGAAGAAGAATGATTCAGGTACTTTCATGTATATAGCGGAAGTTTAAAATTCTTTATTCTATGAAACGATTCAACTACCGGTGTAGAGAAACAAGCCAAGCCAAGCACTTTCAGTAAACATAGAAGTGCGTTTTCGATTTAAGAAGTCTAACGCTCTGCCTGTCTCTACCACAGGCCATATCTTAATTGACTTGAAGCAGTGGTTTGCAAGCTTGTCTCTGAACATTGTCCTTAAAGTCATAGCCGGAAAGGGCTCCTACAGCGGCGTCGCCACTGTGGACGAGGAAGAGGAGCGGCGGTGCCACCATGCCTTGAGGGAATTCTTGCATTTCCTAGGGGTTTTTACCGTGGCGGATGCTCTTCCTTTCTTGCGATGCCTGGACTTGGGTGGCCATGAGAAGACCATGAGGAGGATCGCCAAAGAATTGGACACGATCTTAAGTGGTTGGTTAGAGGAGCACAAAAGGAAGAGCAAAAGTCCGAGTGACAATAGGGGTGATCGAGATTTCATGGACGTCATGCTTTCGACCCTTAACGGCAAGGAAGTGGGAGGTTATGATGCAGATACAACTATCAAGGCTACATGCTTGGTACGCCCACTCTTAGTATTACTGCTTTCTACTTCAATTGCACATTGTGTGTGTATAATTCATGCTTGCTTATTTTTTGTACTGGGACAAAGTCTCACTCTTAACAAGTCACTGTTCGTCAACCCGCAGGTATTAGTGAACAGTCGTTGAGATATATGCTGAACTTTGAACTATACGCACCACTTTTTGGAAAAGTCTTCTATACATGACGTATGTATTATGAGATTCACGTGACATCGTGTTGCTTATTCAATTAGGTCAACTTATTTGTTGCGATTACTACATCACTTAGGCAAACAAAAGCTATCAAATATATATCAGCTAGCAAGTTATTTTGACTGGAATGGATAAAGCTATGTACAAAGTGATGGCTATGTCGTTTATAATTTCAATTTTTGGGTAGAAATTAATTTTCGAGGGTATGGACTTTACAAGAGAAAATGGGGCAGACTTTGAGGGAGGAGGAGAAGAGACCAGGGGGACGGCTATGTCAATTAGAAGAGTATATTTTGCACCATCGAATTGGAGACGTCCGGTCGGATTCAATGGTTCATCAAAAGCAAACATAGTGCAATCCGCGGTACAGCCAGCCATATATCGTTGAGGAGACAGAGATCGGTTAACGTATAACATTAACCAAAAAGAGTTTTACATTGAAGAATTGATGTGCTCTGGAGCAAAATTGAGTTTGAACTTAGGCACCGCCGTAGAAATGTCATAAGATGAGTATCAGATTTCTACTGTACCTTATTTGTTTTACACAGCGATTAAGATTGCAAGGTGATGTTTAACACACATCGCACCAGCGAGTTTTCTAACAAATGTACAATTATATGTCGCCGTTTAACATGAATATGATATTTTTTGGACTTCTATTTTATAGAACAAGTTATGGGCGAAAGGAAATCCGATTCATGACTAGTAAAGTGACGCTGTCATACATTTTTAAAGATTATGGTTTTTGTTTATTTCCTTGTCTTTATTTTTTTCTCAAAAATTATGTGAGGACGTTAGGTGATTTGTTTCAATTTAAATTGATTATCATTAGCTATCTAAGATTTGATAGAACATAACTTATTATTAGTTTATCTATTTCCTATTTAAAGTTATCATTTGCTTAGGTTGGATTTAATATAAATGTGCATTATGTTTCCTTGTAATGTAGCTTATCATTAGATATCTAATCTGTATTTCTTGTTTGAAGGCCATGATATCAGGCGGTACTGATACTACAATGGGCACCATAACTTGGGCGGTCTCTTTGTTGCTAAACAACCTTCACATTTTGAAGAAGACTCAAGAAGAACTAGACACTCAAATTGGTAAACAAAGATTTGTGAATGAATCAGACATCACCAACCTAAGTTACGTACATGCCATAGTGAAGGAGACCTTGCGATTACACCCTCCAGGCCCGCTTGGCGTGCCACACGAATCAATCGAAGATTGCGTCGTCAACGGGCACCACGTGCCTAAAGGGACGAGGTTCATCTTCAACTTATGGAAAATTCAAACCGATCCAAGAGCATGGCCTGAACCCATGAAGTTTAAACCCGAGAGGTTCTTGAGTAGCCACAAAGATGTTGACGCGAAGGACCGTAATTATGATTACTTGCCATTTGGAGTTGGTAGAAGAAGTTGTCCCGGAATGTCCTTTGGCTATCAATTTGTGCATTCTATGCTTGCTAGGTTTCTGCATGCATTCGAGGTATCAACTCTTGACAATTTGCCGGTGGATATGTCGGAGACATTCGGAATAACAATCGAGAAGGCAACGCCGCTCGAGGTAATGCTCGCACCGAGATTACCTAACGAGGTCTACAAATTTGCATGAAGCACCGGAAGAATAAGAAACAAGTTGATGGGCAAGTTACTGCTAAATAAATAGGCCCTTCATGTCTATCTTTCATTCTGTCATTATTAGTTGTACGTTCAGGCAATCGATGACTTAGATCCAACCTGTATGTCCTAAATAAATAGGAACTGAGTTGGTGCTTCACTATGATGATAGAAATCATTTTATCTGTTGCTCTAATTATCTATTGTTTGTTTTCTTTTTCCGATTATCTCGAATTTGCATGAGTAAGAACTGGAAGTCTCCAATAAATTTCGACCATTTTTTACCAGATTTTTGGCTTCGAACACCCACTTCATTTGGAAAAGTAATCCCGAATGAAAAAGCAAACCTATTCGTAGTTCATTGTAGGTACATTAATGAAAAAATTAAAGTAGGACAAGAGTTAGTTATGTGCATTTATGCATGTGGAAGGCTTCTGGTAAGAACTAACATAGAACATTCGAAGTTTCATTATATCTAAACTTTGATAGGTGGAGTGGGGAAAATTACCAATTTAGCTTAATCTTATTGTGAAAATGTTAATTCAGTCCTAGAGGGAGGAGGAAGGGGCTGAAATGCGCTTGGAGATTTTTCTTTCACAGCTCTAAAGAGAGGGAAGTCAACAGTCAAACGAGGGTCTCTTAGGAAAAAACACACACTTTCACTTGTAAAGTGGGTAAGGCTAACTCCCAAATAATTTGAACCACTTGGTCACAAGTTCGAATTCTAAGATTGCTCCTCAATCCGAGGAAATTTTGGTTCGTCTGTGGCATAGCTTCGTCTTGTGCACAGGTTGTAAGATAATTCCGGCTTTATCCCAACTTACATCTAAGGGTGGGGTGATGATGGGCTCGCTTCAACCAAGTAGTAATTATTACTCAAATCAAAGGCGAGGTTGTTGAGATTGGCCGTCCATTCTTACTCTGTTTACTAACAGAATAAGAGAATAGGACATAAATCGTCCTTGAACTTTGATCCAATGTGCAATATGGTTCTTTAACTTTTAATTTGTTCAATGTCGTCCATAAACTTTAGCCTAACATTGAACATTTTCATATAGTTCAAAGATTAAATTGAATATGTATCGAAAGTTCAAAGATCATATTGAACAAATTAAAATTTCAGGAACGACATTGCATATTGAGATAAAATTTAGGAATCATATTAAATAAATTAAAAATTAAAAATCATATTACATATAAGATAAAAGTTTAAAAACTATTTATGTTATTATCCGAAATAGTCTAAATCACTCCATCGATATTCAATTGCTAAGCCTTTCAAGTTACCCCGTCCTTGTGACTTGACATTTCTGTCTTCACTTAGGCTCCGTTTGTTTGGCAGAAAATATTCTCTTTTTGGAAAATATTTTCCCGGAAGTCATTTTTCTGAAAAATGTTTTCCCGGAACATAATTTTCCGGTGTTCGGCGACCAATATGAAAAAGTTTCGGAAAATATTTTTCGCCAGCGGCCGGCAGGCGGCGGGCGGCGGCGGCGGTTGGCGACCGGCGGCGGCGGCCGGCCACCTTAGTGAAGAAAAAGAAGAAGTTCCGGAAAATGATTTTCGCTTTTGAAGAAACGGAAGTCATTTTCCATAAACTTAGGCTATTTTGTGAGGGGGGAAGGAAAATATTTTCCCACGGAAAACGTTTTCCGCCCCTCGAACACCGGAAAATCCGAAAAATATTTTTCGAAAGAATATTTTTCGCCAAACGAACGGAACCTAAATTATTATCATCGATGATGCTAAACTAGACAAAAGCGCACCGTGAGATATAAGTCTACACTGAAATTATGGCATTTGCTGATTCAGAATATTGGCGCGTAGAATCTTTGGGATGAAACTAGACTCCGCCGAGTTGTGCCAAAACATTTGACAAAACGGGAAAAAGACAACAAAGAAATTGACAAACGAACGAACACAAACTGACAAATCCATAAGTCTTTCCATGTGTACTTCAGTTTGTGGAATGCTCAAAATGAGCCCCATGAAAAGTCATGCACGTGGGCCCAACTGGACCCCACTCATCCTCTTGCCGGCAAAAAAATATTTTTATTTGGACAATGTTTTTTTATTATATATGAATATGTTTAGACAAAAAATTATTATAAATTATAAAAAAATATTTTTGAATTTATTATTTTTGGCGAAATAAATCGAACCAGAAATAATTTATTTGGACGGTCGAAAAATTCAAAACCACGTGTAGGCCCACAGGTGGAATTCTAACCGCAACAACAGTCTTCTCGGGCCCCACACTTGGGAAATCTGCTTTTGCTTATTGAAGTCAAATCGGCAGAGCCGCCTTTGCGCTGAATTTTCAACCATGATCCATGAACAAAAAGAAAACAAATGTACTCATCTTATCCATTGGCCTATTCCTCCACTTCAATTTGACTTTTCTCTTTGACATTGTACAAACCAGTAAGCATTGCACAAACAAACAAATCTACAGAGCAACATGTTGATATGTTCGATTAAACACCTCTCGTGTTATATCAATGGGGGTATTCAAGATTTCTTAAGTACCTTATTAATCATTTTAGAATGTAACAGTCTCGCGTTCCACATATACCAAATAATTATAAGAGACGCACGGGGTCTGTATTTGTTGCGAAACAGATGCGGAAGAGTAAATACAAAACACAGGAATTTACGTGATTCGATCACAACGTGATCTACGTTCACGGGCGAGGCAAGACAAGATTCCACTATAATCAAAGAAAGTACAGTTTTCAGAAGTCGAAACAACGACAAAAGCTCACGGCTCACAAAACTCTCGAAAATAAAATTCTCTCTGTACATCAATGAGAAAACCTAACCGCAGTATAAATAGTGCTCCCAAAAAATTTCCTCGGGGGCGTAGCCCCTGAACCCCCCGAGACATTGGTTCGGTTTCTCCAGCTTGGGCGGTCTGCCATGGAGATTTGTTCACCTGCTTCAGGTTGGGCCCATCGGCCCAATCCTCTGCGTCGCGAACCAAATCTCAATTTTCTCTCAACTTTCGAGTCGCACAAAAAATATGTCGAGTCGGGTCATCAACCGAACCGAATACATAAAATTCAAAAAATATTGAACAAATCTCCACCTTGACTTGAATTTCCCAAAAATAAAATAATCAAGAAGCCGAACACATTCTCTCGGCATCTCTCAGCCTACGTGAGCTAACTCGATGTAGGAAATAAGGGCTGCAACGAAAGAACATATCCACTTCAAAAATAAATGTAGAACAGTCATTTACCTCTCCACCAAAGCTCCACAAGGGCAAACTCAACCAAGCATGCCAATCAAGTTCAAGCAATGCTTAAACTTGTTGGCGGGGACTGGCTTGGTCAACATATCAGCAGGATTGTCAGCTGTACCAATTTTCTTTACCGTTATATTTCTCTCCGCAATTGTCTCTCGAATAAAGTGATACCTGACATCGATGTACTTGATCCTCTCATGATATGCTTGATTTCTATTCAAGTATATAGCACTTTGATTGTCACAAAAGACAACTGAATTGTCTTCGTGCTGGAGCCCAAGTTCCTGAACAAGATTCCTTAACCATATACCTTTTTTCACTGCTTCTGCTGCTGCCATATACCCTGCCTCTGTAGTAGACAAAGCAACTGTCGACTGTAAGGTTGACCTCTAACTAATAGCCAAACTAAATAGCGTGAAAAGATAGCCAGTCAAAGATCTCCTCTTATCGAGATCACCTGCAAAATCGGAATCCACAAATCCTACAACTGAGGTACCTTTGGAACTGTTTTTATCAAACACTAGGCCAAACTCTGCGGAGCCTCTAAGATACCAAAGTATCCATTTCACTGCCTGCCAATGAACCTTTTCAAGATGCGCCATATATCTACTAACCATACTAACTGCATGCATAATGTCTGGACGAGTGCATACCATATCATACATAATGCTACCGACTGCACTGGAGTATGGGACACGAGACATCGCAGCCTCCTCGACCTTTGATTGAGGTGAATGTAGAGCTGAGAGTCTAAAATGGAATGCCAACGGTGTACTCACGGGCTTAGCGTTTTGCATGCCAAACCTCTCAAGTACCTTTTCAATATAACTCCTCTGCGAGAGATATAACTTCCCTCCTTTTCTGTCCCTTTGAATCTTCATTCCTAAGATCTTCTTGGCAGGACCTAGATCTTTCATCTTGAACTCCTCACTGAGCCATTTCTTCAAGATCAACACATCTGACATGTTTTTGCAGCAATGAGCATGTCATCCACGCATAAGAGAAGATAGATAAAGAATCCATCTGAACCCTTCCTGAAGTAGACATAACTATCATAGTTGCTCCTATGATAACTGCTCTCTATCATAAAGCTGTCGAATCTCTTATATCACTGTCTTGGTGACTGCTTCAGACCATACAAGGATTTCTTCAATTTACAAACATGATCTTCCTTGCCTTCTACATAATAACCATCGGGCTGGGCCATATAAATAGTTTCCTCAAGTTCGCCATGCAAAAAAGCAGTCTTCACGTCAAGTTGCTCAAGCTCTAAGTCAAATTGAGCAACTATAGCCAACAACACACGAATGGAAGTGTGTTTTACCACAGGGGAGAACACTTCATTATAATCAATTCCATCCTTCTGATTGTAGCCTTTAGCTACGAGCCGAGCCTTGTATCTTGCATTTTCAACACCTGAAATTCCTTCCTTTTTCTTGAAGACCCATTTACACCTAATGGCTCTTTTTCCCTTAGGCAACTACATCAAGTCCCAAGTCTGGTTCTTGTGAAGTGATTCAAGTTCATCAACCATAACAACAGCCCATTTCTCTGATTCTGTGCAAGTAACAGCTTCCGTATAGGTAGAAAGTTCCTGAATACCCAGATATTTTGTTGTCGTAAGAGCATAAGCCACCAGATCAGAGAACCCATATTTCTGAGGAGGCCGAGTCTGTCTCCTTTTTCTGCTAGTAGCAATAGAGTATGGCTGATCCACCTCATCTACAGCTTCCTCATCTGAACTTGAATCAACAGAAGCAATTTGCTCATTCAAATCATTCTGAGAGGTCTTTTCTGGAAGCTTCACCTGAACCTCCACCTCATTCGTATCACTCTCATGTTTTCCTGCAGACTCATCAACAACTTTCCTTTGATCAAGCAAATGCATTTCATTAAATGTAACATCCCTACTAATAATGAACTTAGGTGAGTTAGGTTCCTGGCACCATAAACGATAACCTTTCACTCCATCAGCATACCCAACAAAAATGCATTTCTTTGCTCTAGGTTCTAACTTACCATCCTTAACATGATAATAAGCAGAGCATCCAAAAACCTTTAGATTAGAATAATTACAAGGCTTACCTGACCACATCTCAAAAGGAGTCTTGCATTCTATTGTTGTTGAAGGAGAGTGATTAACCAGATAACAAGCCGTGTTCACAGCTTCAGCCCAAAAATCTTTTTCCATGCCAGCATTAGAGAGCATGCATCTTGCTCTCTCCAATAGAATTCTATTCATACGTTCTGCCACTCCATTCTGCTGTGGAGTGTGCCTAACTATACGGTGTCGAACAATACCTGCATCTTCACAGAATTCATTTAAAATCACCACTACAGAACTCAAGACCATTATCGGTCCTTAGACATTTGATCTTCTTCCCTGTCTGATTCTCAACAAGAGCTTTCCACTTCTTGAAGGTTTTTAACACATCACTTTTTCTTTTCAGAAAGTAAATCCAAACCTTCATGGAATAATTGTCAATGAACGTCACAAAGTAAAGAGCACCACCCTTAGATGGAACCTATGCTGGTCCCCATAAATCGGAATGGATATAGTCGAGTGTGCTCTTTGTCGAATGCGTCCCCGTATTGAATCTGACTCTTCATTGCTTGCCAAGAACACAATGCTCACAGAAATCTAGCAAGGTCGTTTGCTCCCCACAAAGTAATCCACGTTTACTCAAAACTGTCATGCCATGCTCACTTATGTGGCCCAAACGCATGTGCCACAATTTCGTTCTATCATTGTCAGAAACAGAATTGTTTGTGCCATTTGAAGGACCCATAACTGTGCTACCCTGCAAATGATACAAGTGATTCACCTTGCTTCCTTTCATCACAACCATATTGTCTTTTGAAACTTTGAGAACTCCACCTCCACCTGAGTACACACACCCAATGGAATCCAAACTGCTCAACGAGATAAGATTTTTCTTTAAGTCTGGTATATGTCTTACTTCAGTCAAGGTTCTGACTGCTTTGTCGTGGCACTTAATCCGAACAGTACCAATACCTACGACTTTGCATATAGCATCATTCCCCATCAAGACTGATCCACCATTCAATGGCTCGTATGTGGTAAACCATTCCCTATTTGGGCACATGTGATATGATGCTCCCGAATCCATTATCCAAACATCATTGGACAAATTAACTGCAGAGCATGCCGTAAGAATACTGTTTGACGCATTAGACTCATTTTCGTTTGCAACATTCGCCGAATCTTGTCTTTGACCATGCTGCTTATCCTTTTTCTTGAGCAAAGGACAATCTGACTTGTAATGTCCTTTTTTGTGACAATAGTAGCACTCAACGTTCATCTTATCTCCAGGTGGCTTAGATTTTGAAACGACCAACAGATTTCCCTTGGAAAGCTTTATCCCTGCTCTTGGTCTTACCTCTCACAAACAAACCATCTGTTTTGTTTTCACTGGTATTCCCATTCAATTTTGTTCTCAGTTTCGCAGAATTCAAAGATGCTGTAACATCCTCCAAAGTTATGGATTCACGTCCATAAAGCATCGAGTTCACAAAATTCTCGTATGAGGCACGCAGTGAACATAACACGATTAAAGCTTGATCTTCATCCTTGAGTTTAATATCTAGATTTTTCATATCCAGAACAATTTTATTAAATTCATCCAAGTGTTCCTGAACAGACGTACCTTCACGCATCTTTAGGGTATAAAGACGCTGCTTCAAATAAAGTCTTGATGTTAGAGATTTCTTCATGTAGAGACTTTCCAGTTTCTTTATTCTCAATAAAGCCTTCATCTATATTGCCTGTTACTAGGAGTGACAAGTCAGGTTTTCGATCTTCAGACCTCATAGGAACAATTATAAAGCTTAGTCGGACTGTTGACATATATGTACCATCCAGGGGTTGAATTGGTAAAAAAAAATCAAAGGTAACCCAATTCTAAACCAATACTGGGTCTAAATCGATTCGATTCAAATTGAAATTGGTGCATTGGAGCCAATTACATTACTTAAAATCCACAAAGAAACGTTATGGAGAATTTAGAAGGGATTTGCCATTTTTGGCTTAGTAAAGGAACTATCAAGCGAGTTCGCAAAAGCAGTTTCGACTATCTTGGGCAAGATTCCAAGCTAAGAACAGCATTTGTGACTGCTGCTTTGACCTATAGGAAGTCTCCAACGTGGTGAGGAAGCTTGGCGGGCTGTACATGTACGTGAAAGTGAGAGTTGAGAGTCGAAGGTAGCCACTGGGATAAAATGGCTCTTAAAATGATCTTCCGATGCTTATTCTTAACAGAGTAAGCGAGTAAGTATAATGGTTCGAATATCGCTTCGACAGTTGACCCGTAACAGGCAATATATACATATACAAGCGCAATCTTGTTCGTAAAGAAATAAGTTCCATTTCAGTACTTGAAATTGAAATCTCTTAAGAACGATCGTATATATTACTGGTTAATTATCATCGAGGATGCTAAAGTAGACAAAAGCGCACAATGAGACATAAGTCTACACTGAAAGTTGTGGCATTAACTGATTCAGAAACATTGGCACGTAGAATCTTGGGAAGAGCTACTTGGGCTCCGTCGAATTGTACCAAATCATTTGACAAAACGAAAAAGTACAACAAAGAAATTTACAAAGTGAACGAACAGAAACTGACGAATCCTGGGTAATTGCTCAAAATGAGCCCACGAAAAGTCATACACGTGGGCCCAGCTGGACCCCGCCCATCCTCCCACCGGCAACTTTTTCTGCGAGACAAAGGCCGCAAGGAGGAGTTTTCTCAAGCTTCATTTCTCCCGCTATTTGTTTTGATAAATGAGCAATTTAAAAAATATTTTTAAAAACGGTCGTTTGTATTATTTATAAAAAAAATAAGTAACAAATATTATTATCATGCAAGAAAAATATTTAAATATATATTATTATCGATAACAAAAATATAAACGATCATTTAAAAAATATTTTTAAAATTTTTATTTTTTACTAAACAAACAAGAATAATCTATTTGGACCGTCCGGAATTCAGAATCACGTGTGGGCCCACCGCTGGATCAGTCTCCCCGGGGCCCACACTTGGGAGATCTACTTTTGCTATTCGAAGTCGGATCAGTAGAGCCGCCCCTGTGCTGAGTTTTCAACCATGAACCGAAAAAATATATACATGAAAAAGCACATGTGCATGTATGTATCTTGTACTTTGGCCTATTCCTCCGCTGCAATTTGACTTATCCCTTTGAGGTGGCTCAAACCAGTAAGCAACGCGCAAACAAACGAATTTGAACATGTCGTGTTGACATTAGCAACGTGTTGACATGCTCAATCAAACACCTCTCGTATTATATTAATGGGGTATTCGAGATTTCTTGAGTATCCCACAAATTTCCTTCGGATATGGCAATGATCCACGTAATCAGTATTATTGGAAATGGTCCCACGAAAATACACAGATATGGTGATTCATACTTAAACTTCAAGTTAAGAGGACAAATATTAATCATATTACCCGAGACGATAATATAATTATAGTCGGTAGGGACATGCATAGATTTGTTCATAAAATCTATCTTCATAGATTTCCACTACCCAACATGGAGAAACGAGGACAGACACTGGACCCACCCACGAATTTTCAATGCTTTTTTCGTCTTTTACCATCGTTCACCACTTGTATGCAATACCGCGTGACCTGTCGTGTATGGACTCATTCATGCTTTCCTTGCCCAAATGCCAATCCTACAGGTTTAGTCGTCATCAATGAGATATGACCATTCAATCTCCATATAGCCATAACATCGTTATCATGCATTGGATGATTGCAATGTATCTCTTCCCCCTCTGCTCTGCTTGGCCCTACTTACCTCTTTATCTCCTCACACGTACCAGCGCTTGCACAGGCGTACATATATATTGAAAGATTCCAAACAGTTGAAAAATCAATCTTCACGAACGAGGTTGTGTGGTTCCTCAATTTTGATGCGTCAGATTTGATATTCGTGCACGCCATCCTGTGAGTATACTCTTACTTAATATATGTGGATGTGGTGATTTGCGCATGTTATTGGATTTCGTTAAGTCAAAAGTTTGAACCATGTGCTATAAGAGAAAAGATTGCAATAAAATCCAAATACCTCTTTGACTTACCGCATTTCGTCGCATCTATCCACTTAATTTTATCACATTTCAACATTAATCTTTGAACGTGTAACAAAAGCAATAACAAGCTACTCGTGAGTACTTTGTGCTCGATAACAAGCTACTCAGTGGATATTGAACAAAATTTGGGGCATTGAGCTTGCATCAAGCCATTCATGGATGTTGGGTTGAGAAGAGTGTGCGTGTGAGAGAGAGAGGGAGAGTCAAGCTACTCATAAGTACCTCGTGCTCGTTTGGATGACTACTCAAGATTGATTAGCCTAATTTGGAGTCAAGCTGGCATTCAAGCTATTTAAGTATCTTGTCTAGTCAAGCTCGATCCTGTAAATAAGCTCGTGAGCCTGTTTTAAGTTTGCATTATTTTTTCTAAGACATAGAATACTTAATTATGTAGACACAATATACTTAAAATTACATGATATTCGAGCTTGTTAAGCTCGAGTCGAGTTTTATTTATAAGCCAAACATAATAGATCAAGTCAAGCTATCAATTTTCTGATTAAGTCAAGCTCAAGCAAGAAAATTAATACTCAATCAAGTTCGAGTCAAGTTTCGAGCATTGCACATTTAATGTTGGGTCAATGGCAAGCTCCGCACGGTATCAACTCAACTCAGCTCAATTACGCCCCTAGCACCAGAAAAGTTGATGATGGAGGGAGAAAGAGTGCAACCAGGGGTGTCCATCGGCGACGAGGCGGTGGCGGCGGCGGCTCAAGGCCCCTGGTGGTGACGACGGCTATTGCGAGCTGCGCCAAGGAGGAGGGGATGAGCTTGGGTCCGGTTTGGGTTTCTATCGTATGGGTCTGATTAGTCTGGGATGACGAATGGTTAAATTTGAAAAGAAAATGGCGAATCCATAAAAAGCAAGAAAACCTCAATGCAACTCGAAGCAGGACCCTCGAAAGTAGGTATGGTTCTAATACGTTTCGAAAATTTCTGGACGGTGTTTGATGTGTGTGCGAAAAAAAACGAGGATGGTTTATGAAATTTTTTCTTTTTTTCTGCTTTTTGGTTACTTAAGTCAATCAATTCAATCTAGGAACACCTACCGCTGTTCCTGAAATAGACAAACTGGCCTAGAATATCTCCTTAAAGATTGGGCAGATGAAAAAACAGCTGGGAGGCATGTGGCTAGGATCAGAAAATATTTCCCTTGTCTTGTTAGCCACTCTATCAAACAACAATACCCCCAAGGTCGAACCGACAACGGACCCCCAAAAAAGGGCTGCTTCCTTGGTAATTCTGTCGTTGATCTTTCCCCCTTCTGCATGAGAATTTCCTTCCGTATTAATCTAGTCAATTGAAAATATTTTCGTTATTAATAATAATTTATGTCTCGATATTTTTATAAGCGATACGGGTGATCATTTTTAGGAAAACATTTTTTAAATAACTCATTTTCCGCTAAACAAACAGAGCCTAACATTGGTCCGGCTTTGTCCCTCCAACTCAAATAATGCCTCTTAATTTAATAGCGATATTTGGTATACTAAAATTCACCTATAAAAAATTAGAAATATGGTAAGATTGTAGATTGGTATTTCAATAATCGCACCACATTCGTCACCTAAATTTAATGTACTAGCATCATTCTTTATTTGTTATCGTTGTGATCGAAGGAACCACGTCCATAGCCTTTTTCTGGCCACCCAATTCCACGTCAGCCGAGTACTTCCTCGGTTCTAAATCTCGAATTATTTATAAAAAAAAAAACTAGCTTTACCTCCTCGAACACCTAATTTAATTTCAGAAATTGAAACCCAAAAAAAGAAAAAGGAATCTTCTTAAGCACGGTCACCTTGATAGTCCATTTTGGCCTTAGGTAGGTATAACGCACATAATTCTGATTATTTTTATGCTTTTGGAATATTCCAATCATTAAAATTAAGGTCAATACCATTCCAATCATTATTTTTGTGCTACCCTGCAAATGATACAAGTGATTCACCTTGCTTCCTTTCATCACAATCAGATTGCCTTTTGAAACTTTGAGAACTCCACCTCCACCTGAGTATACACACCCAATGGAATCCAAACTGCTTAACGAGATAAGATTTCTCTTTAAGTCTGGTATATGTCTTACTTCAGTCAAGGTTCTTACTGCTTTGTCGTGGCACTTAATCTGAACAGTACCAATACCCACGACTTTGCATACAGCATCATTTCCCATCAAGACTGATCCACCATTCAATGACTCGTATGTGGTGAACCATTCCCTATTTGGGCACATGTGATATGATGCTCCCGAATCCATTATCCAAACATCATTGGACAAATTAACTGCAGAGCATGCCGTAAGAACACTGTTTGACGCATTAGACTCATTTTCGTTTGCAACATTCGCCGAATCTTGTCTTTGACCATGTTGCTTATCCTTTTTCTTGAGCGAAGGACAATCTGACTTGTAATGTCCCTTTTTGTGATAATAGTAGCACTCAACGTTCATCTTATCTCCAGGTGGCTTAGATTTTGAAACGACCAACAGATTTCCCTCAGGAAGCTTTATCCCTGCTCTTGGTCCTGCCTCTCACAAACAAACCATCTGCTTTGTTTTCACTGGTATTCCCATTCAATTTTGTTCTCAGTTCCGCAAAATTCAAAGATGCTTTAACATCCTCCAAAGTTATGGATTCACGTCCATAAAGTATCGAGTTCACAAAATTCTCGTATGAGGCAGGTAGTGAACATAACACGATTAAAGCTTGATCTTCATCCTCGAGTTTAATATCTAGATTTTTCATATCCAGAACAATTTTATTAAACTCATCCAAGTGTTCCTGAACAGACGTACCTTCACGCATCTTTAGGGTATAAAGACGCTGCTTCAAATAAAGTCTTGATGTTAGAGATTTCTTCATGTAGAGACTTTCCAGTTTCTTCCAGGGACCGGCCGCTGTTTCCTCATCTGCGATTTCTCGCAAAACCTTGTCATCTAGAGACAACTGGATCGCGCTATGTGCCTTCTCGTCCATCTCTTCAATCTCAGCCGAGGTCATATTGTCTGGATAATTTCCGTCCAGCGCCCTAACCGTACCCTCTCGCCTCAATAAAGCCTTCATCTTTATTCTCCATAATCCGAAATTGTTCTGTCCGTCAAAAGATGAGATCTGAAACTTCAAAGATGCCATCTCAAAGAACCCTAGAATCGAACGCTGCTTTGATACCACTTGTTGCGAAACAGATGCGGAAGAGCAAACACAGAACACTGGGATTTACGTGGTTCGATCACAACGTGATCTACATCCACGGGCGAGGCAAGACAAGATTCCACTATAATAAAAAAGAGTACAGTTTTCAGAAGTCGAAACAACGACAAAAGCTCACGGCTCACAAAACTCTCGAAAACAAAATTCTCTCTGTACATCAATGAGAAAACCTAGCCGCAGTATAAATAGTGCTCCCAAAAAATTTCCTCGGGGCCATAGCCCCCGAACCCCCCGAGACATTGGTTCAGTTTCTCCAGCTTGGGCGGTCCGCCATGGAGATTTGTTCGCTTGCTCCAGGTTGGGCCTATCGGCCCAACCCTTCGTGTCACGAACCAAATCTCAATTTTCTCTCCACTCTCGGGTCGCACAAAAAATATGTCGGGTCGGGTCATCAACCGGACCGAATACATAAAATTCAAGACATATTTAACAGTATTCTTAAAGATCGTCCCAAGAAAATGCACAAATATGGTGATTCAGACTAAATCATCAAGTTAAGAGAATAGACACCTCATATCACCCTTAAAAGATAATATAATTAATGTCGATAGGGACAAGCATAGATCTTTACATAAAATCTATGGTCATAGATTTCTACATAAAATCTATGGTCATAGATTTCCACTACCCAACGTAGCGACAAGCACAAATGATGTATACAGCCACGAATTTTCAATGCTTCTTTCGTCTTTTGCAATAAGTATGGAGCTTGAAACGCTCAAGTGCATCACAACCTTTTTCCTCGGTGCTTCTGCACGTTATACGCAGCAAAAATGGACTCTCTGCTTCAAGACCTATCGCGCTTGTCCGGAGTAATCCTAGCCATCCTCGTCCTATCAATCTTTGTAGTATTCAAATCGTCATCATCAAGCAAGCTCAAAACACCACCTGAAGCTGCGGGGGCATGGCCCGTCATAGGTCACTTGCCCATTCTAGCGAAATCCAAGCTTCCCCACAAGACCTTAGCGTCCATGGCCAACCGGTACGGACCCATCTTCACCATCCGGATTGGGATGTACCCAACCCTAGTGGTGAGCGGTTCCGAGATGGCCAAGGAGTGTTTCACCAAGAACGACATTGCGTTGTCCACTCGGCCACGGCTATTGGCCCAGAAGATCCTGGGTTACTCCTATGCCATGTTCCCGTTCGCGCCCTACGGCCCGTACTGGCGCGGGATGAGGAAGATGATCACCTTAGAGCTGCTCTCCAGCCGGAGGGTCAACTCGTTGCTCAACCCTGTTCAGGCCTCAGAAGCGGACGTGGTCGTTCAAGAGCTGCATGAGCTTTGGCTTGAGAACAAGGATGATTCAGGTATTCTTATGATGCTGATAATCATTCAATATGCGCTTTTGGTGGTTATTGATGATAGGCCTTGTATTAATTATTTTTCTTTTTCCTGTGAACACCGGTCGTTTTCATAGTATAAGGTCATGAAAATGATCACATTTAGAATTTTCGGTTACAGTACTCTCTCTAGATTAAGAGCGAGTCATGCTTTGTACTTTTTTGGCGTCCATACCAGCGAGGGTCGCCAAGGCTCGCTGACAACTGGGCAAGGGTCGCAAAGCCGTTGCTGGTTATAGGCGAGGCCGCCTCACCCAGGTCTGGGCGGGGCCCTCGCTTGCGGCTGGCGAGGCCTTCGCAGCCCTCGCCCATGGCCAATGAGGGTTTTGCAACCCTCGCCTAGTGGCCAGCTAGCTCTATAGACCCTCCCCAATCATAGTAAAAAAAAAAAGAAAATAAAAAAGAAAAGGAAAAAGAAGAGATAGAAATTTAAAAAAAAAAAAAATTTGCCCACACTAGCACCGGTCGTGCCAGGTAGGATAACCAGCGTCTACGTCAACAATTTTCGATCAAAATTGGCCGGAATGACTATATTGATAAATCGTCAAAATATTTAGGACTAAATTGACATCCGTATAATAGATTTATGATTTTTTTGATAATTTTTTCAAAGAAACTAGATAGAATGACACAGGAGATCAATGAAGTATTGTCCAAGATTGAGCATCCGTTTCATCAATTCTTTTAGTTCATGAGAGTAATCAAAACTTCAATTTAGCATGTAACATCTAGTTCATTCTGATTTATTAGGCCATGTCACAGTCGACTTGAAGCAGTGGTTTGCGAAGTTGACCCTGAACGTAATCCTCAGAATCGTGGCCCGAAAGCGCTACTCTGCGGCGGACAAGGAAGAGGAGCAGCGGTGCCAAAAGGCGTTACGGGAGCTCTTCTACTTCTTGGGGATGTTCTTAGCGGCAGACGCTCTTCCTTTCCTGAAGTGGCTCGACTTAGGTGGACATGAGAAGGCCATGAAGAGAACTGCAGAGGAACTGGACGACATCATCGGTGGTTGGTTAGAGGAACACAAGAAGAATAATAAGGATTTGAGTGAGACCAACGGCAACAGAGATTTCATGGACGTCATGCTTTCGGTCCTTAACGATGACGAAATGGGAGGTTATGATGCTGATACGATTATAAAAGCTACATGCTTGGTAAGTTCTTGTTCCCTCCCCCTTAGAGCAGTCTTTTCTTCTTCATAATGCTAGTTGCCCACGTATCAAATAGTCAGGGGGTGATCGTCTATAGGTTAAGTTGAGTTCAACAAGGGTGAGAATGATCCGGGCAGTTCAGTTCTAGAGTTGGAATCATATAAATCTAACAGGTTATGATGGATTCTAGAAAATTTGGAACTGAAAATCGAACCAATTTACCGTAGAACTAAGTCTAGACCTGAACCGGCTAGGGCGGGTTTTGGGTAGAATTGCGAACTAAGTCTTGCCATTTTGTTATTTTCAGTATATCAAAAAAATAAAAAAAACAATTTTCTTTTTTTAAATATGACTGTCTCCCTTTTATGTTACGACATAGAAAATACGCACATTGAACAGTCCCATTGAAATAATTCAGTCTGATAATTAAAAAGTACTTTAGATTGACAATCAAGTAAATTAGAGAACCTAATTTGCACAAAAAAAAAAGCTTGAGCACTCAATTTGGAAAGCTGCTCAAATCAGAGGTGATAAAGTTGGACTGAAGTACTTGACCAAAAATTTTTTTTTTTAACTAAAGTCTTTTTTTATAAAGTATTGTGGGCTTATTTTTATTTTTAAATGAATGTCAGCGTCCCTTTTGAACATCTTGCAATCGCGGGCAGAAGAAGTGGGACTAAATTTGGACTCAATTACAAATTATGCATCTTCTTTTTCGTTATTGGACCACATTTTTCTTGCCCATGAAGGGGAAGGGCACACGAATTTAGATTGCGAATGATGTTGTAGTTAATCTTCATATCTCACTTCTAACGAGGAAAACATGTTTGTTGTATTTAAAGGCGATGATTGCAGGTGGCAGTGACACCGCGATGGTTACCCTGACATGGGCAATCTCGCTGCTGCTCAACAACCTCCACATCCTGAAGAAAGCTCAAATGGAGCTGGACGATCAGATCGGCAAGCAGAGGCATGTGAAAGAAGCGGACATAGCCAGCCTGACCTATCTACAAGCCATAGTGAAGGAGACCCACCGGCTACACCCGGCAGCCCCACTCTCAGCGCCGCGCCTGTTCACCGAGGATTGCACTGTCGGCGAGTACCACGTGCCCAAGGGCACGAGGTTGATCTTGAACATCTGGAAAATCCAAACCGACCCTAGGACATGGTCCGATCCATTGGAGTTTAGGCCCGAGAGGTTCTTGGGCAGCCATAAGGACATCGATGTGAAGGACTCCAACTTCGCGCTCCTACCATTTGGAGGTGGCAGGCGAATTTGTCCCGGAATATCTTTCGCACAAGAGATTGTGCACTTTCTTCTAGCCAGGTTCTTACAAGCATTCGAGATAGCCACCGTGGATGATTCACCAGTGGACATGTCTGAGATCTTCGGACTCACAAATTTGAAGGCGACCCCACTTGAAGTTATGCTCAGGCCAAGATTAACTCAGGAGCTCTATCAATTGAGGTAATGGAGAGTTTACATATGAAAGGAAAGGTCTTTGAAATGTACAACTAAGTGAATGTGTATGCACTCTCTCCATGCGTGGCTCTTAAAAAGACATAATCACATATCTAGACTTTTCAGATTGAAGTTGCTGACCCTCGAACATCACTTGCATGAAAAGGCTGATGCGTTCGTGATTGCATTGCGATGTCAAATGTCATTACTATCGTTCACCA
Organism: Syzygium malaccense; assembly: GCA_031216405.1. Classification (NCBI taxonomy): domain Eukaryota; kingdom Viridiplantae; phylum Streptophyta; class Magnoliopsida; order Myrtales; family Myrtaceae; genus Syzygium; species Syzygium malaccense. Next base: position 13,771,755 of record CM062258.1, read on the forward strand.
CTTGCATGCAATTGCATACTGTGTGACCTGTCGTGTATGGACTCATTCATGCTTTCCTTGCCCAAATGCCAATCCTACAGGTTTAGTTGTCATCAATGAGATCTGACCATTCAATCTCCATATAGCCATAACATCGTTATCATGCATTGGATGATTACAATGTATCTCTTCCTCCTGCTCTGCTTGGCCCTACACTACAAAAAAACATGGATTTTGCCACGGAAATTTGCGACGGGAATTTTTCGTCGCTAATTTGCGATGAAATTTGCGACGGAACTTTTTTTCTGTCGCAAATTAGCGACGAAAATTAATTGTCGCTAATTTGCGACGGAATTTGCCACGAAATAAAAATTCGTCGCAAATTAAATCCGTCGCAAAATCCGTCGGAAATTTGCTACGGAAAAAAAATCCGTTGCAAATTTGCGACGGATATATTTTCCGTCGCAAATTTGCTACGGATTTTGCGACGGATTCCAAAAATGGTATTGCATTTTCCAAAAATTTGCGACAGTTGCGACGGAAAAAAAAATCCGTAGCAAAAATTTGCGACGGAAACAAAGTCCGTCGCAAATTTTTGCGACGGAAAAAGAATCCGTCGCAAATTAGCGACCGAAACAAAGTCCGTCGCAAATTTTTGCGACGGAAAAAAAAATCTGTAGCAAAAATTTGCGACGGAAACAAAGTCCGTCGCAAATTTTTGCGACGGAAAAAGAATCCGTCGCAAATTTGCGACGGAAACAAAATCCGTCGACAACAAATTTGCGACGTAAAAAAAATCCGTCGCAAATTTGCGACGGAAAAAAAAATCCGTAGCAAAAATTTGCGACGGAAACAAAGTCCGTCGCAAATTTTTGCGACGGAAAAAGAATCCGTCGCAAATTTGTGCCGGAAATAAAATTGGACACAAATTTGCGACGGAAATAAATCCGTCGCAAATTTGTGACGGAAAAGAAAATCCGTCGCAAATTTGCGACGGAAAAAATCAATCCGTCGCAAATTTGCGATGGACTTCTTTGCCCTCCGTCGCAAATTTCGAGTTCCCGCCCTAATTCGCAATTAGCCCGCCCTCACCCCCCCTCCATTCTCTCTTTCTCCTTCTCCTTCTTCCCTCTCCCCCACACCCCCAAACCTCTCGCACTCGCGCTTCCTCCCGCGACTCCTCCTCGCCCATGGCCTCCGGAGCCCCAGAGGAAATCAAGCCCTCGGCCTCCTCCTCTGCCGTGGCAGAGTTCAGCACGAGGTTCGATCCGTCCAGCCCGCTGGGGTTCATCGAGGAGGCCTTCGAGTTTGTGGCCGAGCGGAGCGATTTCCTTGCGCATGAGGCGGCGGAGAGGGACGTCGCGGCGGTGTTGAGGGCGGTGAGGAAAAATCAATCCGTCGCAAATTCGCCCTGCTCCGCCACCGGATCGTAGGGCCGCTGCGACATTGCTGGGGGCCGCCGGTGAGAGCTCCTCTCCCCGGAGCCGTACCCTTTGATCTTGATCCCCCCCTGTCTTTGTCCGTGATCTTTTTTTCTTTTTTTTTTGTTGGTGTTTGGAATTATGTCTCTGTTTCGAGTTTCCATTTTGCTATGGTGGGACAGTAACGTGCGTCGCGGTCGTGAGTGGTTCCTGCGGTCTTCTTTAGTTGCTCGGAGAGTGAGAAGACTTGTTTCGTTTTGAAGTTATTGGAGAGCATGAGAATGGAAATGAAATGACTTTTTTGAGCTTGGTGGTCGTGAATGATCAATCTGAAGATTGAAAGTTTGCTTATTTCGCTGGGCAAAGTAATTGAAGATGTTAATGCTTGTAAAATTGGTGGTCTGAGCTCTGTATTGTTGTCTGTGCTAGGGCCGGGTCAGCACCCAAGAGGTCTTTTCCTTGTCAAATTCGGACTTGGTGCCCGGGAAATATGAAGGTGCGTAAAATGTGCAATTCTTCACTTTTGTCTTTGCAGATGAAAGATCAAATTCTGTTATTCACGCACATTCTAGTTCCTGTGCTCTGTTGACTGGAGTGTTGCACGTAAACATGACTAGTGGATTTGGTGTGTAGGAGGACTGAAGCTATGGGAAGGCTCGATAGATTTGATTAAAGCCCTTCAGTCAGAAATCCAAGCTGGGCATCTATCATTTAGTGGAAAGAGAGTGCTAGAGGTGGGCTTATAATTTCAGGTGATTCACTTTGTAGCCATTATGGAACGTGGATGGAAAAGCTAGTAGTAAGAGTAATAATAGCTTGCTTCTTGCTGATATATCCCCCATATTTGGAATTTTTAGAAGCCCACGCCTGCATTTATTTTTTTATTTTTTATGTGAACAATGACGGATGAAGAAAAGTCTTGTTTGTTCTTTTCACGAACAGTAGTGTGTGGCATGGCCAATTAGGAGGCCAACTAAATCTGGTGCTTGGACTGGAGGCTTGTATGTTGTTAATTTTAGGTGCTAGGGGATAGAAGGAAATGCTACTAGTGCTGATAAATTTCATTGTTCTTAAGAGTGTTGCGTGTCAGAGTTTGAGTGTTATATTTAGGACGTACACAATGCTGCTTTGTCATTGCATGATGGGCATTTGTGTTCCTCTGTAGGAAAGAGATCACTGGAGTATAGCACAAGTTTGCGTTTTCTCGCGGCCATGGGATATCCAGCTTTTGAACTTTCTTGTTTAGGAAACTGATATGGTTGCTGATTTTACAGAGTGTTGAATGAAAAATTTCTGCACATTAAAATTCTGCTTTGCCAGTGGGGAAGTGTGCTGCGCTTTTGGTCTAGAGGTGCTAGGACTACATAACTCTAAGCACACTCAATGATCCAATATTTACTCTGTATTAAGCAGTGTTGAAGCTTGGAATTTAGACACGAGGTTAATATTTTTTTAACCTTCAAGTTTCGCATCAGTTGTGATTTTTATGCATCGTGTGATTAGCTTCTTAGGTACCCATATATAGGTATTGTCTCTCTGCATAATACCCTGGGTATTTTTACCATCTTTGACACTTCCATGACTTTTCCTAGCGGTTTGGACTTTGGAGTAACTATTTCTTGCTTTTTCCTCTGTAAATATATTTCGATCTATCTAAAGCTCAAAAGTTTGTAGTCCCTAAGAATTGTTCAAATCTGTTCTTTGAGCCCTTTGTGCTTTAACTGGGAATAGAAATGATGTAGATGAACGTTGTTGCAGAGTATGTTGATCAAAGGTTGTTTGCCTACTTTATACAAGCAGTTTGCTCACTGACTTGCAATGCAGGATTTGTGACAGCTCTAACTTCAAGTCTTCAACCACTTTCCCCTGAAAGATTAGCCTCCAAATGTAATCTTAATTGCTTCAAATGGAATGCCTTCCTATGCTAAGATGATGATCTTATTCCAAATGACGGTTTTGGTGGCTATTGGCTAGCGATGCTTTAAGATGATCTTAATCAAGTTCCTCTGTTTTGCATGTTTATGTTTGTTCATTCATGAATCGACTAATTTTAGTCTTTTTACAAGGAGGCTGCATGAAACGTAGGTGCGCAATCTTGACTGGTTTATTTTGCATTTGTCTGCACTGATTTCTATAGAATGCCATGACCTTCTGGTGGTTGCTTTTTGGTTGCCACGAGGGTAAGGATATTAAGTTGCATACTGGGTTAAGTTCCAAAACAGCTAGTTGCACGGTGATCTGATTTTATGTCAAGTTCTCTTCGAGGGTTGGTGGTGTTTTGGGTGGGGAAGGATGAGGGACGGTTTGAGATCAGGCAAGCTGCGGGCGAAACCGGAGAAAGATGAGCCTGTGTCTGGTTGACGTGATGCCGAAAGGTGCTGACTTGGGTGGTTGCAGACTGTATTTTCATCAAAGCTGTTTAGATATACAAGTGTGTTTGCAGACTGTATTTTCTCAAATTTCTTTTTCCTTGGCTAGTTGCATTCTTGTGCCTGACCTCAGTGATCTTTTGGGTACTTCCCTATCTGTATTTTTTTCTCTCTGTATGTAACGCATGCTTCCATTTCATGAAAAGAACTTTTCCACCTTCATGCTTATTAGTTTAATCACACATAGGTTTGGTTGATGACTGATGACCTAATCGCGCTGTCGGATATATATGGAGTTTGTTATAATGAACTGAGCTTTATGCCTTAGATTTGCGGCGCTTAGTTTGGTTGATGTTGGTTGCTTTTCTTATTGATGAGCGTTCTTGTATCTGTAGATCAACGTTGCTAATTTCTTTCTGGCGACCTCTCTTGCAGCATCCAGAGATGGACTTCTCAAGAGCAAAGATTGCATGAGGGGGGATGTTCGACTGCTTATTCTCTAGCTTGATCATACTATGATAAATCCGGAAATCATTGGATGTTTACTTTGGGCGCGGATGACCGAGCTTTTGTTCAATTGTTTTGCCCTATCGAGGGCAAGGAGGAGCTCCTCGAGAAATTAGATGTTCGACTGCTTCTTCTCTAGCTTGATCATACATTTTGGAAATTGTAGATGAATGTACTTTATTTTCATATTATTATAATATTTTGATGTTATTAAGTGCTTAATCAATGTTAAATATAAATTTCAAAAATTAATTTTGCTTTCAATTAGATTTAAAATTGAAAAATAAAATAAATGATTTTATCGTACGATCACAAATTACAAAAGTTCATTGTAAAAATAAAATTTCGTCGCTAATTTCGTCCCTAAACGATATTCGTTGCAACAGAATTAATAAAAAAAATTGTCGCTAAATTCATTGATGAATAATGTTAATGGCAAAAGTAAAAATTTTTGGTAGCAAGTTAGCGACGAATTTTGCAACCGATAAGTTCGTCACAAATTACTGTAAAAATAGCGACGAATATTTTAAATCGAATTTTGCGATTATTACAGTTCGTCGCTAATTTGCGACGAATACATTTTGCGACGAATTTTGCTACGAAATTTCCGACTAATTTTGCAACGAAATTTGCGACGAAATTTGCGACGAAAATTTGCGACGAATTTTGCGACGAAATTTGCGACGAAATTTGCGACGGATTTTGCGACGGATTTTGCGACGGATTTTGCGACGAATTTTGCGACTAAATTTGCGACGATCTCAATCCGTCGCAAATTTGCGACGAATTTATTTTCGTCGCAATTTTGCGACGAACTTTTAAATTTTCCGTCGCAAAAATTTGCGACGACCTAGTAGCGACGGAAAAAATTCCGTCGCAAATTCGATTTGCGACGGATTTTTCCAAATTTTCCGTTGCAAATTTCGTCGCTAATCCGGTGTTTTTTTGTAGTGCTACTTACCTCACTATCTCCTCACACGTACCAGCGCTTGCACAGGCGTACATATATATTGAAAGATTCCCAAACAGTTGAAAAATCTATCTTCCAGAACGAGGTTGTGTAGTTCCTCAAATTTGATGCGGCAGATGTGATGTCCGTGAGTAATCTTCAGAGTCATGAATGCCATCCCAAAGTGCAGTCTTACTTAATACATGTAGATGTGGTGATTTGCGTTTGTTATTAAATTTAGTTGAGTCAAAAGTTTGAAGCACTTGCTATGAGAGAAAAGATTGCGATAAAAATCCAAATACTTCATTGACTTACCACATTTCTTTATATCTATCTACTTAATTTGATCACATTTCAACATAAATCTTTGAACGTGGGTGTCGGGTTGACGAGAGAGAGAGAGAGAGAGAGAGAGAGAGAGAGAGAGAGAGAGAGAGAGAGAGAGAGAGAGAGAGAGAGAGAGAGAGAGAGAGAGAGAGAGAGAGAGAGAGAGAGAGAGAGAGAGAGTCAAGCTACTCGTGAGTACCTCGTGCTCGATTCGATAACTACTCAAGATTGACTCGCCTAATTTGGAGTCAAGCTAGCATTCAAACTAGCTATTTGAGTATGTTATGTAGTCAAGCTCGATCCTATAAATAAGCTCGCGAGCCTAATTTAAGTTGCTTCTTCTTTTTTCTAAGACATTGAATACTTGTTAATATAGACACAATATAATTAAAATTACATGATATTCGAGTTCATTAAACTCGAGTTGACTTTTATTTACAGGTCAAACATAATAGATTGAGTCAAGCTATCAATTTTCTGATCAAGTCAAGCTCGAGCAAGAAAATTAATACCCAATCAAATTCGAGTCAAGTTTCAAGCATTGCAGGTTGGGTCAAAGGCAAGCTTCGTAGAGTATCAACTCAGCTTGGCCCAATTACACCCCCCAGTGACAGGAACGTTGAGGATGGAGGGAGAAAAGAGTACAGCCGGGGGTGGCTGTCAGCGACGATGCGGTGGCTTGGCTCGTGGCTTTATTTGGAGATAACGCAATCACGAGCAGCACGGAGGAGGAGGGGATGAGCTTGGGTTTGGTTTGGGTTCCTGTTAAATGGATCTTGTGATGGATCGGTCTGGGATGACAGATGATTAAATTTGGAAAGAAAATAGTAGACCCGTAAAGAGCGAGAAAATCCCGGTGCAACTCGAAGCAGGACCCCCGAAAGTTAAAGTTTTAATATGTTTCGGAAACTTCTCAACAGTGTTTGATGAGTGTGCACAAAAACGAGGGAAAATTTCAAATCAGTATCCAAAGTGGGGTCATTTTCTCAAAAAAGGGTCCAAAGTAGGCATAGTGTCAAATAAGAGCCTGAAGTGCCCAATCAGTCTCAAATAAGGGCCTGAAGTACCTAATTAGTCTCAAATAAGGATCTGAGTTCGCCAGCCGGTCAAATGCTCACCAGCCGACAAGCATGTGACTGTTCCGGCGACTGGAACAAAGGCAGTTTCGTCTTTTATTTTTTTTTCTTTTTTCCTTTTTCAGTTTTTTTCTTTTCCTTTTCTTTTTTTTTTCTCTTCCCTCCGCCTCCCAAACTCGGGGCCGGCGGAGGTCACTGGCCACAAGCAAAGGCTGCCCTCGCCAGCATCGGGTGAAGGCGGCATTGGATGAGGGCCGCCTTCACTTGGGCTAGGCGGGCGAGGGTTGACCCTCGCCAGATCCAGCGAGGGCGAGGACATAGGATTTGGCAAGGGTCACCCTCGCCCGCCCATCCTAGGCAAGGGTGACCCTCACCCGACGTTGGCGAAGACAACCTAGGGTCGAGCGAGGGTCCTCTCGCCTGGGCTTGGCGGGCGAGGGTTGACCCTCGCTAGATCCGGCGAGAGCAACCCAGATCCGGCAGGGGGGTTACTGTCGCCGGATCTGGCAAGGGTCGCTCTCGCCTGCCCAGTCCAAGCGAGGCAACCCACGCCCAATGCCGATGAGAGCGAGGGTTGCTCTCACCGAATCTGGTGAGGGTCACCCTTGCCTGCCCAGCCCAGGCAAGGGCGACCCTCGCCCGACACCGGTGAGGGCAACCTAGGGTCGCATTTTTTTAAAAAAATGACCTTATTTTAGGTACTGATTTGAAATTTTCCCAAAAAATGAGGATGGTTTATGAAATTTTTCCCATTTCTTCTGTTTTTTTGGTTACTTAAGTCAATCAATTCAATCTTGGAACACCAACCACTGTTTCTGAAATAGACAAACTGGCCTAGGATATCTCCTTAAAGATTGGGCATGAAAAAAAACAGCTGGACGCAAGTGGTTAGGATCATAAAATATTTTCCTTGTCTTGTTAGCCACTCTATCAAATAAATCCCCCCAAGGTTGAACCGACAGAGGACCCCCCCAAAAAGGGCGCTTCCTTGGTAATTATGTCGTTGATCTTTTTCCCTCCAACTCAAATTATGCCTCTTAATTTAATAGCAATATTTGGTATACTAAACTTCACCTAAAAAATTAGAAATATGATAAGATTGTATATTGGTATTTCGATGAACGCATCATATCCATCACCTAAATTTTATGTACTAGCATCGTTCTTTATTTGTTATTGTTGTGATCGAAGGAACCTCGTCCATAGCCTTTTTCTGGTCAACCAATTCCACGTCAATCGAGTACTTCCTCGGCTCTAAATCTCGAATTATTTGCAAAAAACTAGCTATACCTCCTCCAACACCTAATTTGATTTCAGAAATTGAAACCAACAAAAAAAAAGAATCTTCTTTAGCTATACCTCCTCCAACAACTATCAAGCGAGTTCGCAAAAACAGTTTAGTCTATCTTGGGCAAGGTTCCGAGCTAAGAACAGTGTTTGCAACGGCTACTTTGACCCATATGGCGTCTCCAACATGCTGAGGAAGCTTGGAGGGCTGTACATGTACGTCAAAGTGAGAGTTGAAGGTGGCCATAGGGATAAAATCGCTCTTAAAATGATCTTCCGGTGCTTATTCTTAAGAGAGTAAGCGAGTAAGGATGATGGTTCGAACCTCGCTTCGACAATTAAGCCAGAACAGACAATATATACATATATAAGCGCAATCTTGTTTGCAAAGAAATCAGTTTGATTTTGGTGTCTGAGGTAGGGATTTCCTAGGAACGATCGTATATCACTAATTTATTGTCATCGATGATGCTTAACTAGACGAAAGCACACAATGAGATATAAGTCTACACTGAAATTGTGGCATTAACTGATTCAGAAATATTGGCATGTAAAATCTTGGGATGAACTACTTAGGGCATGTTTGGTAATGCTTCAAATTCTCTAATTTTCTGTTCTTTTGTTCCTTGGAACAAAAAAAGAACAGAAATCCATTTGATAACATCAGTCAATTTTTTTGTTCCCTGGAAATAGAAAAATGGCCAGAGAATAGATTTGGAACGGAATCAAGAAGTAAAAAAAATCTACTTCTTGTTTCCGGGAATAAAAAGAGAAACAAGATCAGCTCTCTCTCACAACATATTCCCATACTTAACCCTAAATCCCAAAACTCAAAATCTTGAAACCCTAGACATTAACTCTAAAACCCTAAACCCTAAGTCTCAATATCTAAACACTAAAACCCTAAACCTAAAACTCGAAACCTGAAAACTCTAAACCCTAAACCCAAAACACTAAATCCCAAACCCTAAAACCTAAAACCATAAACCCTAAACTGCAAAACCCCAAACCTCTAGACCCCAAACCCGATACACTAAACCCTAAAACCTTAAACTCTAAACCCTATCCCAAACCCCAAAACCCGAATCCCTAAAACTCCAAACTCAAAACCCGAAATACTAAACCCAAAACCCAAAACCCCAAAACTCCAAACCCAAAACCCTAAAACCCAAACCTCAAATCTTAAACCCTAAACTGCAATTTCCTCGACCGCCACCCGATATTTGCTTTGTCAATAATGAGCAATTTTCTTTATGATTGTATTAAGGTCATCCAATTCTATATCATAATATATTCTTATTCTATTTTTAGTCCAATTTTATCCAAACATGAAGAATTGTTAAATCCCCACTCATATTTTATAATTAAATGAAAAAATTGGGAGTAGACATTTTTAAGGTCGTACCAAATGTATTTTTTTTCTTTTTCTATTCCGAAAATAGAAATTTTGTGTAGTTACCAAACGCGTTTTTTTTCTCAGAAACTGTTCCCATGAGCAGAATTAGAAAAAACTATTTATGAATAGAAATTGTTCCCAAGAACAGAAATATTACCTAACAGACCCTTAGGATTTGTCGAATTGTACCAAATCATTTGACAAAATGAAAAAATACAACAAAGAAATTGACAAATGAATGAACAGAACTGACAAATCCTATGTGATGCTCAAAATGAGCCCATGAAAAGTCATACACATGGGCCGAACTGGAACCCGCCCATCCTCTCACTGGCCACTTTTTCGACAAGACAACTAGGGGTGAGCAAAACGGATCAATTGGACCAGGAACTACCCAAACAGTTCGGTCCGGTTCCTGAAAGTGCCGGACTGGTTTCCACTTCCGAACAATCAAGTTCCCAATTCTAAGGGGGGAACCGGATTGATTGTTTTTTTTAAATGTAAATCAAAATCTAAAATCTCACCAATATGCCCGTCTCACGCCTTTCGTCTTTTCATTTCGCCCCACGAGCCACGACGCTAACGCGGCCACGCCTCCAAAATACCACATTCAGGCGAAATTCCACTTTGAAATTGGGAAGGTGCGTAGGATAAGAAAACTTTGGGCAAGCTTTTTGGATTTTGAAGTCCCTGTTTGGTGGAGAGGGAAACAGTAGAAGAAGGTAGAGAGAGAGAAGCAACTTTCGCAGAACACGAATGCACACCACCATCATAGGACTGGTCATTCAACGTTGGACAAATTTTCATATTTACTACTCATCTTCAATTTGAGTCAGGATCATTATTATGACAGTTACGGACAAAAGATTATTTTGACCAGTTCCAGTGGACCATCTGGAAACCGGACCAGATCGGGTCCGGTCTCCGGTTTCTGGTATCAAGGTAAGACCAGATCGGATCGGTAACCGATAACCCCTAAAGACAACGACCGCAAGAAGGAGTCGGTTTCAATTTCTCCACTATTTATTTAGTCAAAAATAATGATTTAAAAAAAATTAAAAATCACTTATAAAAATAAAAAATATTATACACGAAAATATTTAAATATAAATTATTATTGATAACAAAAATAATTTTGATTGATTAATTAATTCAAATGATTAAATAATTATTTATTAAAAAAATATTTTTAAATTATTTATTTTTTGGGAAATAAACGGCATAATTTATTTGGACAATGGGAAATTCAGACACCATTGCAATTCTAATCGCAACATCAGTCTTCCCGGGGCCTACACTTGGGAAATCTACTCTTGCTTATTGAAGTCGGATCAGTAGAGCCGCCCCTGCTGAATTTTCAACCGTGAACCGAAAAAATATATACATGAAAAAGCATATGTACATGTATGTATCTTGTACTTTGGCCTATTCCTCCTCTTCAACTTGACTTATCTCTTTGAGGTCGCACAAACCAGTAAGCAATGCACAAACAAACGAATCTGAACATGTCATGTTGACATTAGCAACATGTTGATATGCTCAATTAAACACCTCTCGTATTATATTAACGGGGGTATTCGAGATGCTACAGTCCCGCGTCCCACAAATTCTGAATGATCACACAAGACGCATGGGGTTTGTATTCTTGGAGATCGTCCCAAGAAAATGCACAAATATAGTGATTCATACTTAAACTTCAAGTTAACAGGACGAACATCAATCATATTACCCTAGACGATAACATAATTAAAGTCGGTAGGGACAACGCATAAATTTGTACATAAAATCTATCTTCATAGATTTCCGCTGCCCAACATGGAGACACGAGCACAAACATTGGAACCGGCCACGAATTTTCAATGCTTTTTTCAGTCTTTTGCAGTAAGTGTGGAGCTTGAAACACTCAAGCGCATCACAACCTTTTTCCTCGTGCTTCTGCACGTTATACGCAGCTAAAAATGAACTCTCTGCTTCAAGACCTATCCCGCTTGTCCGGAATAATCCTAGCCATCCTCGTCTTTTCAATCTTTGTAGTATTCAAATTGACATCATCAGGCAAGCTCACAACACCAACAGAAGCCGCAGGGTCACGGCCCGTCATAGGTCACTTGCCCACTCTAGCGAGATCCAAGCTTCCCCACAAGACCTTAGCATCCATGGCTGACCGGTACGGACCCATCTTCAACATCCAGCTCGGGATGTTCCTGGCCCTAGTGGTGAGCGGTTCCGAGATGGCCAAGGAGTGCTTCGCCAAGAAAGACGTCACGCTGTCCACTCGGCCGCGGCAATTGGCCCCAAAGATCCTGGGCTACTCCTACGCCATGTTCGTCTTCATGCCTTACGGCCAGTACTGGCGCGAGGTGAGGAAGATGGCCACCTTGGAGCTGCTCTCGAGCCGGAGGGTCAACTCCTTGCTCAACCCTATTCAGGCCTCAGAAGCGGACGTGGCCATTCGGGAGCTGCACGAGCTTTGGATTGAGAACAAGGATGATTCAGGTATTCTTCTGATACTGATGGGTCATTCAATATGTGGTTTTGGTGGTTATCGAGGAAAAATTATCAAAAAAAAAGTCATAAAACTATTACAATTAGCCGAATTGATTGAATTGGCATAATTATAAAAGATTTATGACTGAATTGATTAAAAAAAATTTATGACTGAATTGGCACAATTACAATAAATTTAAGACTTTTTTTGGTAATTTTTCCTGCTTCTTGATGGGACTTTCCATGGTTGTACTAATTATTTTCTTTTTTCCGGTGAACGCCGGTCGTTTTCAAAGTATAAGGTCATGGAAATTATCACATTTAGAATCTTTGGTGACAATACTCTCTCCAGATTAAGAGCGAGTAAAGCTTTGCACTTTTATGGCGTCAAATTTTCATCACCGCGGGCTTAATTTGATTAAGCTCAGAACTATTCACTCAAGTTCATCCACCGATGGTTCAAATGCAACTATATGAGCCTATTACTACTAATGCTCCTAGATTCTATATGCAATGCATTATTTTTGTTTAGGGACTAAAGATTAGTCCCTAATTTTTTATGCAATAAATTCTTAAGGTTAGACAAAATTTAGGTGTCAACAATGATGTTTGTCCTAGCTTAATCACAGTGATTTATTTGGAAAGGAAGACCCTAAATGCACTACTGGATTCGTTGATGGTTTAATAATGACTCTTGTGCGTTTGACATACGAAATACAGATTCGGTTCGTCTAGCAATCAAAGCACATACAAACGACACCATACTTAGGTCACCCATCTTGGTCTTGATTCACATATTTCTTGGTTCATAATTCACGAGACCATGAGCGTATTTGCTCCATCACCTAGCCGTGGGCTTTTTCGCCATAAAAGAAACTGGGATAAGTACCAAAAAGAATTTCTAAACTTATTATGCGAATACCAATTCAATCCGAAACCTTTCTAATTAGTCAATTTAATTCTAAACCTTTTGACGGTTTACCAATATAACTCTTCCGGCCAATTTTGACCGGAAATTGTTAACTTGAATAACGGTCGTCCTACATGGCACAGCTAGCCCTGACGTGAACAACTTTTCTCAATCTTTTTAAAATAATTTATCGTTTTTCAGAATTATTATTTTTTTTTTTATTTTTCCTTTTCTTTTTTTCTTTCTTTTTTTTCCACCGTAATTGGAGAGGGTCTCCGTGGCTCGCCGGCCATTGGACGAGGGTTACAAAGTCCTCACTAGCTACAAGCAAGACCATGGTGAGGCCGCCTTACCAAGATAATGGCGAGGCCCTCGCCTGCGACCGGCGAGGCCTTTGCGGTCCTTGCCCATGGCCGACATGGGCTTTGCTTTCCTCGCCCAGTGGCCGATGGACTCCATCAACCATCACCGGCCAGAGTGAAAAAGAAAAAAGAGAAGAAAGAATGAAAAACAAGAAAAAGGAAAAAAGAAGAGAAAGAAATAAAAAAGATTCATAAAAAATAAAAATAAAAATTGTCCACGCTAGTATCAGCAGTGCTACATAGGACGGCCAGCGTCCACATTTACTATTTTCGGCTAAAGTTATCCGGAATGATTACATTGACAAATCATCAAAAAAATTTTGATTAAATTGGCAAAATTGAAAGGTTTAGAATTAAATTGACATCCATACAATAGATTTAGGAATTTTTTTGGTAATTTTCCCAAAGAAACTAGATAGAATGACGAGATAAGTGCATTAGAAGTCCCAAAACTTGTCACGAAAGTGCAATTAAGTCCTAAAACTTTCAAAAAATGCAATTAAGTCCCAAAGCTTATCGCAAAAGTATAATTGAGCTCTAAAACTTTCAGAAAGTACAATCAAGTTCTAAAACTTGTCAAATTGATCTAATCAAGTCCTTCTGTTGATTGCACTTTTTGAAAGTTTTAGGACTCGATTGCACTTTCTGAAAATTTTATGACTTAATTGAAATTTGATGACAAGTTTTAAGGCTTTTAGTGCACTTATTCCATAAAAAGACATAGGAGATCAATGAAGTATTGTCCAAGATTGAGCATCCGTTTCATCAATTCTTTTAGTTCATGAGAGTAATCAAACTTCAATTTAGCATATAACATCTAGTTCATTCTGATTTATTAGGCCATGTCACAGTCGACTTGAAGCAGTGGTTTGCGAAGTTGACCCTGAACGTGATCCTCAGAATCGTGGCCGGAAAGCGCTACTCTGCGGCGGACAAGGAAGAGGAGCAGCGGTGCCAAAAGGCGTTACGGGAGCTCTTCCACTTCTTGGGGATGTTCTTAGCGGCAGACGCTCTTCCTTTCCTGAAGTGGCTCGACTTGGGCGGACATGAGAAGGCCATGAAGAGGACTGCAGAAGAACTGGACGACATCATCGGTGGTTGGTTGGTGGAACACTTAAGAACGATAAGGATTTGAGTGAGACCGATGGAAACAGAGATTTCGTGGACGTCATGCTTTCGATCCTTAACCATGACGAGGTTATGATGCTGATACGATTATAAAAGCTACATGCTTGGTAAGTATTTGTTCACTACCCGTTGGAGCAGTCTTTTCTTCTTCGTAATGCTATTTGCCCACATATCAAGTAGTGAGGGGGGCGATTAATTGTCTATAGGTTTAGTTGATTAGTTGATTTCAACTAGGGTGGGAACGGTCCTGGCGGTCCAGTTCTAGAGTTGGAATTATATAAATCTAACAGGGAGGGACGTGTTCTTGAAAACGCGGAACCGAGAACTGGACCGATTAACAATAGAACGAAGCCTGAAACCAAACCGGCCTAGGCTGGTTTTGGGTAGAATTGCGAACTTGTCTGGTCCTACAATTTTTGTCATTTTCAGTGTATCAAAAAATAGATAACCAATTTTCTGTCTTTCAAATAAAGACTCTCCCTTTTATGTTATGATATGGAAAATACGCACATTGAACAATCACATTGTAATAATTAAGTTTGATAATTAGAAAGTACTTAGATTGGAAATCTGGTACGTTAGAGAACCTAATTTGCACAAAAGCAAAAGCTCGAGCACTCAATTTGGAAAGCTGCTCAAATTAGAGGGGCTAAAGTTGAACTAAAGTTTATTCTTGTATAATATTGTGGACCTATTTTCATTTTTTAATTAACAAAAGCCTCCCCTATTTTTTATTCTTTATTGGACCAGATGACCATATTTTTCTTGCCCATATGAAGTGGAAGGCCACATGAATTTAGGCTGCGAATGATGTAGTAGTTAATCTTCATATCTCCCTCCTAACTTGGAAAATATGTTTGTCGTATTTAAAGACGATGATTGCAGGCAGCAGTGATACCGCCATGGTTACCCTGACATGGGCAATCTCGTTGTTGCTCAACAACCTTCACATCCTGCAGAAAGCTCAAAAAGAGATCGACGCTCAGATCGGCAAGCAGAGGCATGTGAAAGCAGCGGACATCGCCGGCCTGACCTATCTCCAAGCCATAGTGAAGGATACCCTCCGATTGTACCCGGCGGCCCCAATCTCGGCGCCACACCTGTCCACCAAGGATTGCACTGTCGGCGAGTACCATGTGCCCAAGGGCACGAGGTTGATCTTGAACATCTGGAAAATCCAAACCGACCCCAGGACATGGCCCGATCCATTTGAGTTTAGGCTTGAGAGGTTCTTGGGCAGCCACAGGGACGTCGATGTGAGGGACTCCAACTTTGCTCTCCTACCATTTGGAGGCGGCAAGCAAATCTATCCCGGAATATCTTTCAGACTCGAGATGGTGCATTTACTTCTAGCTAGGTTCCTACATGCATTTGAGATATCAACCGCGGACGATTCGCCGGTGGATATGTCTGAGATCTTCGGATTGACGAATTTGAAGGCAACCCCACTTGAGGTTATGCTCAGGCCGAGATTAACTCAGGAGCTCTATCAATTGAGGTAATGGAGAGAATACATATGAAAGGAAAGCTCTTTGAAATGTACAACTAAGTGAATGTGTATGCACTGTCTCCATGCGTGGCTCTTAAAAGACAATCACATATCTAGACTCTTCAGATTGAAGTTGCTGACCCCTGGAACATCACTTTGCAGGAAAAGGGCTGATGCGTTTGCGATTGTAGTGCCATGTCAAATGTCATTAGTATCGTTCACCACTTGCAAGCAATACCGAGTGACCTGTCGTGTATGGACTCATTCACGCTTTCCTTGCCCAAATGCCAATCGTCCAGGTTTAGTCGTCATCAATGAGATATGACCATTCAATCTCCATATAGCCATAACATCGTTATCATGCATTGGATGATTGCAATGTATCTCTTCCCCCTCTGCTCTGCTTGGCCCTACTTACCTCTTTATCTCCTGATCACACGTACCAGCGCTTGCACAGGCGTAAATATTGAAAGATTCCAAACGGTTGAAAAATCAATCTTCAAGAACGAGGATGTGTGGTTCCTCAATTTTGATGCGGCTTTGTTGATATCCGTGAGTAATCTTTAGAGTCATGAATGCCATCCCATGAGTGGAGACTTACTTAATACATGTGGATGTGGTGATTTGCAATTGTTATTAAATTTCGTTGAGTCAAAAGTTTGAAGCACGTGCTATGAGAGAAAATATTGCGATAAAACCCAAATACTCCATTGACTTACCACATTTCTTCACTTCTATCCACTTAATTTGATCACATTTCAACATTAATCTTTGAAAGTGGATGTTGGGTTGACAAGTGTTTGAGAGAGAGAGAATCAAGCCACTCGTGAGTACCTCGTGCTTGATTCGATGATTACTCAAGATTGACTAGCCTAATTTGGAGTCAAGCTAGCGTCCAAGCTATTTGAGTATCTTGTCTAGTCAAGTTCTATCCTATAAATAAGATCATGATCCTAATTTAAGTTTGCATTATCTTTTTCTAAGACATTGAATACTTATAAATATAGACATAACATACTTAAAATTACATTATATTCGAGCTTATTAAGCTCGAGTCGAGTTTTATTTATAAGTCAAACATATTAGATGGAGTCAAGTTGTCAATTTTCTATCGAGTCAAGCTCAAGCAAGAAAATTAATACTCAATCAAGTTCGAGTCAAGTTTAGAGCAGTGCGCATATAAGTTGGGTCACAGGCAAGCTTCACAGGTTATCTACTCGGCTCGGCTCAATTACACCCCTAGTGACAGGAAAGTTGAGGATGGAGGGAGAAAAGAGTACAGCTGGGGGTAGCTGTCAGCGACGAGGCGGTGGCTTGGCTCAAGGCTCCGGGTGGAGATGACAGCCATGGGTCTTGCGATGGATCGTCCGTAAAGGGTAAGAAAACCGCGATGCAAGTCGAAGCAGGACCCCCGAAAGTAGGTATGGATGGTGTTTGATGTGTGTGCACAAAAATGACGATGGTTTATGAAATTTCTCCCTTTTTTTTTTTGCTTTTTCGGTTACTTAAGTCGATCAATGCAATCTAGGAACACCAACCACTGTTCCAGAAATAGACAAACTGGCTTAGAATATCTCCTTAAAGATTGGGCATGAGTTAAAAACAGTTGGGAGGCATGTGGTTAGGATCAGAAAATATTTCCCTTGTCTTGTTAGCCACTCTATCAAACAATAATCCCCCCCAAGGTCGAACCGACAAAGGACCCCCCCAAAAGGGGCGCTTCCTTGGTAATTCTATTGTTGATCTTTTTCCCTTCTGCATGAGAATTTCCTTCCGTACTAATATACTCAATTGAAAATGTTTTCATTATTAATAATAATTTATATTTCGACATTTTTGTAAGCGACACAGCTGATCATTTGTAGGAAAATATTTTCTAAATAATTCATTTTCTGCGAAGTGTTTATGAGGACTTGGAGATATCATGATCGATCTGTCACCAACATAAAGTCTTTGGAAGTTGACATACTTGGGAGGATCATTAGATGATTGATCACTTGTTATTCCACACGGTTTGACATTTCACAACATCAACAAACTGATAATAGCAAGCACGTGCTACTATTGACTAGTAGGGAGCGTTATACCGCGTTGATATCATCAAGTCTTGAGAGATTCCGGCGAACATGTTTGTTTAAGGAGGATCGTTAGACATAAAGGATATAGCCATTGATAGGCTAAGAAACCACAGGTGAGTTAGAGAACAGTTGACAATTATGATCAAACAATCAGCGGAATAGTAGATGTGATAGCTTCAGCAAACTCCGGATTTGGAAACCCTGCTATTGTTGCGGGAACATTTTGTATGGGAAATTGAGATCTCGGCAACTGCACCAATCAACATCCAACAGCTCCTAACCCTTCAAAAGAGTTTCCAAAGGTTGGATTAAATATGTATATAAGAAGAGGATCGAATAAGCTTTAAAAGTTTGTACGAAAAAGGAGTATACTAGCGTTGTTCATTGTTATCTTTCACTGGTGATCAAATTGTAATTCTGTCCATCTGAAATTCTTTGTAGAGTTCTTGTTGGCTTGTAATTGTGATAAGATCAAGTGTACAATAGTGGTAGCAGTTCTTGTGCCCTAATAGTGTGATGTATTATTTGATAGGATCAATACATACTGATTATAACTCGTCTTAAAGATTACTAGTGAAATCCAATCCATGTTAAGTTGTTACCTAGAGAGTGGACGACACTTGAGGATAAAGCCGAACTATTATAAACTGTTATGTGCTATCTTTAAATTGATGATTATTATTTGTATCTATTTGACAGATACTTGCACATATCACCTTTAATCTATTTCTGATTACTGTCAAAATATATTTTGCTTCTTTTGCGAAATTTTTTCAAAGTGTTAAAAAAACCTATTCCCCTTCCCCCTTCTCCCCCTGTGATGCCCAGAACATTAAGCACAACACGTTTCTTTTTCGATTATATACGTAATTATTAATAGCATGCGGAAATGCAAGAAATATTCACATCATCCCATACAAAGGAGCCCACGAGTTTAATTAAAGTAAGTATACTTCTTTTATTAAGATATTAGTAGATATCAACTTTATACAACGTCCAAGAAAAACACAAATTACATAAGTCCTGAGAAAGGGTCGGGGTCACCTATCACCAACACACCACTCCTATGCCCAAAAACTCGCGGGAAAAGTGTCAAAAAAGTCCTAAACCATTTGCATTGGTGCCAATTTAGTTTTAACCCTTTTTTTGGTGCCAATTCAGTCCTAAACCTTTTGCATTGGTGCCAATTCAGTCCTGAACCTTTTGTCTGTGTCAATTCAGTCCTTTCGGCCAATTTTGGCCGGATTTTACTGACGTGGATGTCGATCGGCCGGCAGCCGGTCACTAGCGATGACATTGACAACTTTAATAATATTTTATTTTTTTGAATATTTATTTCTTTCTTTCTTTTTTTTCTTTTCTTTTCTTTTTTTTTCCCCTCCCCTTCCTCCTTCCTTCGGCCGGTCGCCGGTCCAAAGGCCAACACCGGTGAGGCTCGCCCACGCCGACCACTGGCGAGGGCGGCCTCGCCCAGCCGTCGGTGAGGTTGGGCCTCGCCTAACCATGGCGAGACTCTCCTTCACCGTCGCGGCGAGCCTCACCCAGCCGCCGGCGAGACTCAACCTTGCTAGATCTAGCGAGGTCGGGCCTCACCCAGCACAAGGCCGCCCTCGCCGGCCCCGGCCAGAGGAAGGAGGGAGGGGAGAGGAAAAAAACAGAAAAGAAAAGAAATAAATAAATAAATATTCAAAAAATTAAAATATTATTAAAGTTGTCCACGTCAGCGCCGGTAACCGGCCGCCGGCAGATCAGCATCTACGTCAGCAAAATCCAATCAAAATTGATCGGAATGACTGAATTGGCACAAAGACAAAAGGTTTGAGATTGAATTGACATCAATGCAAAAGGTTTATGACTGGATTGACACAAAAAAAAGGTTTAGAACTAAATTGGCATCAATGCAAAAGGTTTAGGACTGAATTGGCACATAAAAAAAGGTTTAGGACTAAATTGGCACCAATACAAAAGATTTAGGACTTTTTTGGCACTTTTCCCAAAAACCCGCTTGTACAGAAGTCAAGCTATTTGCTACAAGGCGACAACCTCGCCCATCAACATGTTGCCTTCACTATCAAAGCCCCTCAATGGTCCAACCAACTCACCGTCAATATTTCAATATCAAGCGACAAATCGATGGGGAATCCACTCTTGAAACCCCACGTCAACCCATACGGTAGAATTACACTTATTATATACTGCCGCTGATCCAAGCACAAGCACATCTTGATATTTACAATCAAAGTACATGGCAGTTGGCGGTGGGTGGTCCATCCTACATGTCTGTAAAAAGAAAGGGGTGAGCCAAAACTCAATAAATGAAATTTCTAAGTCTAAGTTAAAATCCTCTTACCTCTCAACCCAATACCAATTAATAACGTGAGTTCTAGATAAGTGCAAAATAATCATGTATGACTAATGCAGATGTAAATGCAGTAACTTTCCTATCATGAAATGCAGATGGAAAACATTGAAAACATTAAAACATTAACAACATTATGCAAGCAGATGACATACTATTTCATGATGCGCAAATAGCACATGCTAGCTCACCAATAAATACAGGTGAGTTTTAAACTCCTACACGTCACTAGCCAGGATCTATCTTAACTCACGAGGCATCTCGATCGTCGAGGCATCGTCACCACCAATTCATGAGGGACGAAATCATATATACCCTTTGATACATCTTTGAGCCCATCCATTATGGTTATCTTTTACATCAGTGAGGATAAATACACCACTGTACATCTGCATGATGATGATCATATCTTACATTATACCATGGTTACACAAGTCGAGTCATCATAAGATTTCATGTCATCTCAATTTTGTGGAAAACCGTCTCATACGGTAAAACATTCGCTCGGTAGCAGATAGGTCATGGCAAACGTCTTTATCATGTGGTATCAAAGGCATACACACCATTACAACACAACAATTGCCATATGCATCACAATAATTTTCCATTTCTCATGAAATTAATGATAAATAAATAATTAAAAATCCATACTGAGTTCGGGACATGTTAGGCTTCTAGTTCAAACTAATCTGGTTTGGATTTGCACATCTAAAAAGGGGTGAGCCATCTCTATCAGAAAATATTAGGTAGGTTTGTCTTGTCACGTTAATGATAGAACACTCCATTAAACTCTTGCTATGTATTCATACGGACCCACTTTTTATGATTTTTTAAATGCTTCATCTTCTCTGTTCCCCTATCTCTCTTTCCTTTGTTACTCTCTTCTCATCCGGACATCAACCACCATCGCCAACCCTCTATCACTTTAAACCAAAAACACAAAAAGTTCCATTGGCTGCCTTTTCTTCTTCTTCTATCCTCGCAGCTTTGAGGCCAAGAAAATGTGGGGCTGTGGAAAGGGAGGCAAGGGGTTGGTGTGAAGAGGACCTTCCACGAAGCCGGCATTTCGGCAGCTGGCCCACCGTGGGGGAGTGAAGTGGACTAGTGGGTTGATCTACGAGAAGACGTGCGGGGTGTTGAAAATTTTCCTGGAGAACGTGATCCGCAGCGCCTTGACCTACAGGGAGCAGGCACTCCAAAAACGGGTGATCGCCATAGATGTGGTTTTAGGAGGGTTTTTGTTTGTAGTTAGGGATATGGTTGCAGATTTGTAATGAGTTTTGTGTTTCAAATAAATGAACTTGTGGGGTTCTTGGTTCGCTGTATAATGGGATCTATATTTCAGTAAATAGAATATCAGTTTAAGTTTTTCGATTTTGCTTTCTGCTCGTGTTTTGGGATGAGTTTGGCGTTCTATTGCTGCTTTGGAACGATGCTTTTGGAGGTGCGTGAAGTTATGAGGAAAAAAAAAACTTATTATAATACATGGATTCAAACAGAATTGGATGCAGAGAGCATATTTGTGAACTCGAACTCAAAGCTTGACGCAATAGGTTGAGCTAATAAAGTCACGTTAGAGTAAGCAATTTAGTAACTATTTCAAAAGGGATGAGCTAATAAAGTCACGTTAGAGTAAGCAATTTAGTAACTATTTCAAAAGGGAGGAAGAAGAAAAGAGAACGAGAAGAGAGAGAAAAACGGAAAATAGAGTAAAGGAAGAGAGCAAGTAATGGAGAAGGGGAAGCATTTAAAAAAATATCGAAGAGTAACTTCTATGGACAAGTAAAGTAAATTGGATAGAGTGGTTTTTACTGACGTGGCAAGACAGATTTATTCGATATTTTTTTATATGAACGCCAGCGAGATTGATATGGAGAGAGTGAGTGGAAGAGGGGAGGGTGAAAGTGGCCCCACTTTGGACATGTCCCAATCACTTAAGTGGTACATAGTACGCCGGGACCCAATATTTTCTCTAGAAATGCCGATGGAGGTGGCCAACAGGGTTAGTTGTCGTGCATTGAGGAGAATTTAGGAAGCATATACTCCAACTCAATCTTATCTTCTCGATTGAAGGGTCCGTTGTGATTTGACGTCCAAGAAATGTAAGCTCCCCTTGAATCTAATGAAAGGTCTTGAGTAGTTTTCCTGACCCCGAGAAAATCGTAAAAAATAGAAGAAATAAATCAGAAAGTAAATCGAATTTCAAATTCATGGGATATACTTTTTTCAAGTCGGAATAAATTGTTGACTCTATTAGTGAGCAGTTCATACTTGATGCCCAAATGTACTTTCTACTTGGAAGCTTGAACTTCACCAATCTGGTTGGGGTCCTTGTGATTCTTGCTCTATCGTTCCTTGTGTTATGGAGATCAAGATCATCATCATCAAGCAAGCTCAAAACAGCACCAGAAGCTGCAGGTGCATGGCCCGTGATAGGCCACTTGCCCATTCTAGCAAAATCCAAGCTTCCCCACAAGACCTTAGCGTCCATGGCCGACGAGTTCGGACCCATCTTCGCCCTCAGGCTCGGGTCGTTTCCGGTCGTGGTGGTGAGCAGTTCTGAGATAGCCAAAGAATGCTTCACCAAACACGATGTCGCCTTCTCCTCTCGTTCGCGGCTTCTGTCCTTTGAAATTCTGGGTTATGACTATGCCCTGTTCGCGTTCGCTCCCTACGGTCCGTACTGGCGCGAGGTGAGGAAAATCGCCACCTTGGAGCTGCTCTCTAACCGGAGGATCAAGTCATTGCTCAACCCGGTACTGGCCTCTGCGACGGATCTCGCCACTAAAGAGTTGCACAGGCTTTGGAGTGAGAAGAAGGATGATTCAGGTACATCAGTTTGGTAATGATCCATTTTAACAACAACGTAGCTTAGATTGAAGAAAGTCGAGCGTTCTATGGGAGCAACATTGAAGGCACTCAAGTGGACCAATAAGTACGAAATAAGTTTTATAGCAAATGATTTTTACTGAGACGTCTAATGCGTTGTGTTCGTAATCTAAGGTCTCAAAATTTCTTCCAATCGACCTCACTGCGAAAACCACCCATGCCCACTCTCCCTTCCTCCTGCTGTCGCCAACAGCCTGCGTTGGCGCCCATCATCGTATTTCTCTCTCTTCAAGTCTGGTCAGGAGGGGCTCAAAAGCCAACCCCGCGACCTGAGGCCGGGGTCCTGGACCTCGGGCGACCTCAGATCCAAGGTCCCCGGAGGTCATGTGGAGATCGAGAGTTGCAGAGGCAATGGAGGGATGAGTAGGGCCTGTGTGGCGGTGCTCGCTAGCTCGACGAGTACCAAACAATCTTTTAAGATTTCTTTCTTGGGAAGCTTAAGAAAAACAGCATAAGCCTTATCATATAACGTCGTGTTTGCTCCTTGTCTAACACAGGCCGTATCTTGGTAGATTTGAAGCAATGGTTTGCGAAGCTGACTCTGAATGTGATCCTTAACGTTGTAGCCGACACGGGCCACTGCAGCAGCACTGCTGCGATGGATGAGGAGGAGGAGCGGCGGTGCCACGAGGCAGTGAGGGAGTTCTTCCGTTTGATGGGGACGTTTACGGTGGCGGATGCTCTTCCTTTTTTGCGGTGGCTTGATTTGGGTGGGCATGAGAAAGCCATGAAGAGGACTATGAAGGAATTGGACACAATCCTCAGTAAGTGGTTAGAGGAACACAAAAGGAAGAAGAAGGTCGACTTGGACAAGTCTCAGGGTGATCGAGATTTCATGGACGTCATGATTTCAACTCTTAACGGCATGGATATCGCAGGTTATGATGCTGATACAATTGCCAAAGCCACATGCTTGGTATGCTTAATTTGTTCCCTCCCCTTTTCGATGGAGCTATGGTTTCTTCTTAAATGCTGATCATGGTGCAAAACTACATACATGTGTCTTTAGCACTAGGAAATTAGCTGCCCTCTTCCTTAATCTTAATCATCTTTTTCCCAACCTGTGTAACATAATAGATAAAGTACATAAAAATAGAACTTTACCTCAATATGTCTACGTCTCTTTCTTTGCGTCGTACATATCACAGCACAGTTGATGACGGCGTCTCTTTCCCAACCGAGGGACTTCAATTATTTGCCAGTGATTTAACAATTGTGAAGGGGAGGACTATTAGTTAAATGGATACATATCACATCAAAAATATGTGCAGGACAGATGCATTAACTAATAGGGCACGATAAGATATAGACATTTCAAGCTTTCTAAATGAAAAGTTCTTACATGGTTTATTAATCATATGAATCAACATCATCTCGAGTATTTATTATATGAGTATTATTATGGAGTCTACATGATAATGATTGAGATAGATTTGATTTACATAGTCTATAGACCATACAATATTTATTTTAAACGAGATTTATGTAAGTATTAGTCTATTACTGGTGACCGAGGATAGCATTCATGTCTCGGCCGGGGCCAACAGTGTCGTCGCATTTTTCACCACAGTTTTGGTGTGACTTCTTATAATAAACTGTGAAGTTTCACATAAGAAAGAATATTCATTTCACCGCCCCTACTGTCGAACTAAACTTTACCAGATAACTTTTTGTCCTACCTCTCAATCTGCGCTCCATGCATCCTCCATTGTACAGTTTCATGTTAAAAAAGAGTATGCAAAGGGAATGCGAATATAGACTTTCATGTAATTAGCCTTCCATGTCTCACTTCTACTAAGACATATGTTAATGTTTTTTTTTTTTTTGGAAGGCGATGATAGCCGGAGGTAGCGATACAACCATGGCCACCCTAACATGGGCGATCTCTCTGTTGTTGAACAACCTCCCCATCCTAGAAAGAGCTCAAGAAGAACTTGATAATCACATTGGCAAGCAAAGGCATCTGATCGAGTCGGACATCGCCAACTTAGCCTTCCTCCAAGCTATAGTAAAGGAGACCCTCCGCCTATACCCGGCATCCCCTCTCTTTGGACGCCAATCCACTGAGGATTTTATCATTGGTGAGTACCATGTGCGCAAAGGCACGAGGATGATGTTCAACTTATGGAAAATCCAAACCGATCCCAGGCTGTGGCCTGACCCTTTGAAGTTTCAGCCGGAGAGGTTTTTGAGTAGCCATGAGGATCTCGATGCGAAGGACTATAACTTTGAGCTCCTACCATTTGGAAGTGGTAGAAGAATTTGTGCTGGAATGTCCTTTGCGCTCCAGTCGCTGCATTTTATCTTGGCTAGGTTCTTGCATGCGTTCGACGTTTCTACTCCTGGCAATTCCCCAGTGGACATGTCCGAGGATTTTGGAGCAACCATAAAAAAGGCAAGGCCACTTGAAGTTATGCTGGCACCAAGATTACCTCGTGAGTTGTCCGACTCAGTCTAGAGCGCGAAACGATGAAGAGTGTTAGAATAAGCTAATTGCAATTACCAGCTGAACGAACAAGTATGGGCTTTCCGTATTTAGCTCAGAAAGTCATTCGCATTCGCACATTATGGACAACGGTGACTTTGATCTTATATGCTCTTCTTACGTTAACGGAATAGTGGTAGTTCTTCATGTAAGTCCTAGGATTTATTTCATTACTGTGTTAAAGTGCTGAAAATTGGGATACTCCTTATCAATGTCACCTCCCTTATATACTGACACTCAATTACTAGTGGTGATGTGATTAAAAGCCAATACCAATGATTCGGAATCCTAATTGGACCGATTGGTTGGACTGGCTATCGGTATCTAGTTCGGTCTAATACATATAACTAGGGGTTCGACCGAATATTGACATTAAGAAAATTAAGTACTAGGAGTGACAAGTCAGGTTTTCGATCTTCAGACCTCATAGGAACAATTATAAAGCTTAGTCGGACTGTTGACATATATGTACCATCCAGGGGTTGAATTGGTAAAAAAATCATAGGTAACCCAATTCTAAACCAATACCGGGTCTAAATCGATTCGATTCAAATTGAAATTGGTGCATTGGAGCCAATTACATTACTTAAAATCCACAAAGAAACGTTATGGAGAATTTAGAAGGGATTTGCCATTTTTGGCTTAGTAAACGAACTATCAAGCGAGTTCACAAAAGCAGTTTCGTCTATCTTGGGCAAGGTTCCAAGCTAAGAACAGCATTTGTGACGGCTGCTTTGACCTATAGGAAGTCTCCAACGTGGTGAGGAAGCTTGGCGGGCTGTACATGTACGTGAAAGTGAGAGTGAGAGTCGAAGGTAGCCACTGGGATAAAATGGCTCTTAAAATGATCTTCCGATGCTTATTCTTAACAGAGTAAGCGAGTAAGTATAATGGTTCGAATATCGCTTCGACAGTTGACCCGTAACAGGCAATATATACATATACAAGCGCAATCTTATTCGTAAAGAAATAAGTTCCATTTCAGTGCTTGAAATTGAAATCTCTTAAGAACGATCGTATATATTACTGGTTAATTATCATCGAGGATGTTAAAGTAGACAAAAGCGCACAATGAGACATAAGTCTACACTGAAAGTTGTGGCGTTAACTGATTCAGAAATATTGGCACGTAGAATCTTGGGAAGAGCTACTTGGGCTCCGTCGAATTGTACCAAATCATTTGACAAAACGAAAAAGTAACAACAAAGAAATTTACAAAGTGAACGAACAGAAACTGACAAATCCTGGGTAATTGCTCAAAATGAGCCCACGAAAAGTCATACACGTGGGCCCAGCTGGACCCCACCCATCCTCCCACCGGCAACTTTTTCTGCGAGACAAAGGCCGCAAGGAGGAGGTTTCTCAAGCTTCATTTCTCCCGCTATTTGTTTTGATAAATGAGCAATTTAAAAAATATTTTTAAAAACGGTCGTTTGTATTATTTATAAAAAAAATAAGTAACAAATATTATTATCATGCAAGAAAAATATTTAAATATATATTATTATCGATAACAAAAATATAAACGATCATTTAAAAAATATTTTTAAAATTTTTATTTTTTACTAAACAAACAAGAATAATCTATTTGGACCGTCCGGAATTCAGAATCACGTGTGGGCCCACCGCTGGATCAGTCTCCCCGGGGCCCACACTTGGGAGATCTACTTTTGCTATTCGAAGTCGGATCAGTAGAGCCGCCCCTGTGCTGAGTTTTCAACCATGAACCGAAAAAATATATACATGAAAAAGCACATGTGCATGTATGTATCTTGTACTTTGGCCTATTCCTCCGCTGCAATTTGACTTATCCCTTTGAGGTGGCTCAAACCAGTAAGCAACGCGCAAACAAACGAATTTGAACATGTCGTGTTGACATTAGCAACGTGTTGACATGCTCAATCAAACACCTCTCGTATTATATTAATGGGGTATTCGAGATTTCTTGAGTATCCCACAAATTTCCTTCGGATATGGCAATGATCCACGTAATCAGTATTATTGGAAATGGTCCCACGAAAATACACAGATATGGTGATTCATACTTAAACTTCAAGTTAAGAGGACAAATATTAATCATATTACCCGAGACGATAATATAATTATAGTCGGTAGGGACATGCATAGATTTGTTCATAAAATCTATCTTCATAGATTTCCACTACCCAACATGGAGAAACGAGGACAGACACTGGACCCACCCACGAATTTTCAATGCTTTTTTCGTCTTTTACCATCGTTCACCACTTGTATGCAATACCGCGTGACCTGTCGTGTATGGACTCATTCATGCTTTCCTTGCCCAAATGCCAATCCTACAGGTTTAGTCGTCATCAATGAGATATGACCATTCAATCTCCATATAGCCATAACATCGTTATCATGCATTGGATGATTGCAATGTATCTCTTCCCCCTCTGCTCTGCTTGGCCCTACTTACCTCTTTATCTCCTCACACGTACCAGCGCTTGCACAGGCGTACATATATATTGAAAGATTCCAAACAGTTGAAAAATCAATCTTCACGAACGAGGTTGTGTGGTTCCTCAATTTTGATGCGTCAGATTTGATATTCGTGCACGCCATCCTGTGAGTATACTCTTACTTAATATATGTGGATGCGGTGATTTGCGCATGTTATTGGATTTCGTTAAGTCAAAAGTTTGAACCATGTGCTATAAGAGAAAAGATTGCAATAAAATCCAAATACCTCTTTGACTTACCGCATTTCGTCGCATCTATCCACTTAATTTTATCACATTTCAACATTAATCTTTGAACGTGTAACAAAAGCAATAACAAGCTACTCGTGAGTACTTTGTGCTCGATAATAAGCTACTCAGTGGATATTGAACAAAATTTGGGGCGTTGAGCTTGCATCAAGCCATTCATGGATGTTGGGTTGAGAAGAGTGTGCGTGTGAGAGAGAGAGGGAGAGTCAAGCTACTCATAAGTACCTCGTGCTCGTTTGGATGACTACTCAAGATTGATTAGCCTAATTTGGAGTCAAGCTATTTAAGTATCTTGTCTAGTCAAGCTCGATCCTGTAAATAAGCTCGTGAGCCTGTTTTAAGTTTGCATTATTTTTTCTAAGACATAGAATACTTAATTATGTAGACACAATATACTTAAAATTACATGATATTCGAGCTTGTTAAGCTCGAGTCGAGTTTTATTTATAAGCCAAACATAATAGATCAAGTCAAGCTATCAATTTTCTGATTAAGTCAAGCTCAAGCAAGAAAATTAATACTCAATCAAGTTCGAGTCAAGTTTCGAGCATTGCACATTTAATGTTGGGTCAATGGCAAGCTCCGCACGGTATCAACTCAACTCAGCTCAATTACGCCCCTAGCACCAGAAAAGTTGATGATGGAGGGAGAAAGAGTGCAACCAGGGGTGTCCATCGGCGACGAGGCGGTGGCGGCGGCGGCTCAAGGCCCCTGGTGGTGACGACGGCTATTGCGAGCTGCGCCAAGGAGGAGGGGATGAGCTTGGGTCCGGTTTGGGTTTCTATCGTATGGGTCTGATTAGTCTGGGATGACGAATGGTTAAATTTGAAAAGAAAATGGCGAATCCATAAAAAGCAAGAAAACCTCAATGCAACTCGAAGCAGGACCCTCGAAAGTAGGTATGGTTCTAATACGTTTCGAAAATTTCTGGACGGTGTTTGATGTGTGTGCGAAAAAAAACGAGGATGGTTTATGAAATTTTTTCTTTTTTTCTGCTTTTTGGTTACTTAAGTCAATCAATTCAATCTAGGAACACCTACCGCTGTTCCTGAAATAGACAAACTGGCCTAGAATATCTCCTTAAAGATTGGGCAGATGAAAAAACAGCTGGGAGGCATGTGGCTAGGATCAGAAAATATTTCCCTTGTCTTGTTAGCCACTCTATCAAACAACAATACCCCCAAGGTCGAACCGACAACGGACCCCCAAAAAAGGGCTGCTTCCTTGGTAATTCTGTCGTTGATCTTTCCCCCTTCTGCATGAGAATTTCCTTCCGTATTAATCTAGTCAATTGAAAATATTTTCGTTATTAATAATAATTTATGTCTCGATATTTTTATAAGCGATACGGGTGATCATTTTTAGGAAAACATTTTTTAAATAACTCATTTTCCGCTAAACAAACAGAGCCTAACATTGGTCCGGCTTTGTCCCTCCAACTCAAATAATGCCTCTTAATTTAATAGCGATATTTGGTATACTAAAATTCACCTATAAAAAATTAGAAATATGGTAAGATTGTAGATTGGTATTTCAATAATCGCACCACATTCGTCACCTAAATTTAATGTACTAGCATCATTCTTTATTTGTTATCGTTGTGATCGAAGGAACCACGTCCATAGCCTTTTTCTGGCCACCCAATTCCACGTCAGCCGAGTACTTCCTCGGTTCTAAATCTCGAATTATTTATAAAAAAAAAAACTAGCTTTACCTCCTCGAACACCTAATTTAATTTCAGAAATTGAAACCCAAAAAAAGAAAAAGGAATCTTCTTAAGCACGGCCACCTTGATAGTCCATTTTGGCCTTAGGTAGGTATAACGCACATAATTCTGATTATTTTTATGCTTTTGGAATATTCCAATCATTAAAATTAAGGTCAATACCATTCCAATCATTATTTTTGTGCTACCCTGCAAATGATACAAGTGATTCACCTTGCTTCCTTTCATCACAATCAGATTGCCTTTTGAAACTTTGAGAACTCCACCTCCACCTGAGTATACACACCCAATGGAATCCAAACTGCTTAACGAGATAAGATTTCTCTTTAAGTCTGGTATATGTCTTACTTCAGTCAAGGTTCTTACTGCTTTGTCGTGGCACTTAATCTGAACAGTACCAATACCCACGACTTTGCATACAGCATCATTTCCCATCAAGACTGATCCACCATTCAATGACTCGTATGTGGTGAACCATTCCCTATTTGGGCACATGTGATATGATGCTCCCGAATCCATTATCCAAACATCATTGGACAAATTAACTGCAGAGCATGCCGTAAGAACACTGTTTGACGCATTAGACTCATTTTCGTTTGCAACATTCGCCGAATCTTGTCTTTGACCATGTTGCTTATCATTTTTCTTGAGCGAAGGACAATCTGACTTGTAATGTCCCTTTTTGTGATAATAGTAGCACTCAATGTTCATCTTATCTCCAGGTGGCTTAGATTTTGAAACGACCAACAGATTTCCCTCAGGAAGCTTTATCCCTGCTCTTGGTCCTGCCTCTCACAAACAAACCATCTGCTTTGTTTTCACTGGTATTCCCATTCAATTTTGTTCTCAGTTCCGCAGAATTCAAAGATGCTTTAACATCCTCCAAAGTTATGGATTCACGTCCATAAAGTATCGAGTTCACAAAATTCTCGTATGAGGCAGATAGTGAACATAACACGATTAAAGCTTGATCTTCATCCTCGAGTTTAATATCTAGATTTTTCATATCCAGAACAATTTTATTAAACTCATCCAAGTGTTCCTGAACAGACGTACCTTCACGCATCTTTAGGGTATAAAGACGCTGCTTCAAATAAAGTCTTGATGTTAGAGATTTCTTCATGTAGAGACTTTCCAGTTTCTTCCAGAGACCGGCCGCTGTTTCCTCATCTGCGACTTCTCGCAAAACCTTGTCATCTAGAGACAACTGGATCGCGCTATGTGCCTTCTCGTCCATCTCTTCAATCTCAGCCGAGGTCATATTGTCTGGATAATTTCCGTCCAGCGCCCTAACCGTACCCTCTCGCCTCAATAAAGCCTTCATCTTTATTCTCCATAATCCGAAATTGTTCTGTCCGTCAAAAGATGAGATCTGAAACTTCAAAGATGCCATCTCAAAGAACCCTAGAATCGAACGCTGCTTTGATACCACTTGTTGCGAAACAGATGCGGAAGAGCAAACACAGAACACTGGGATTTACGTGGTTCGATCACAACGTGATCTACATCCACGGGCGAGGCAAGACAAGATTCCACTATAATAAAAAAGAGTACAGTTTTCAAAAGTCGAAACAACGACAAAAGCTCACGGCTCACAAAACTCTCGAAAACAAAATTCTCTCTGTACATCAATGAGAAAACCTAGCCGCAGTATAAATAGTGCTCCCAAAAAATTTCATCGGGGCCATAGCCCCCGAACCCCCCGAGACATTGGTTCAGTTTCTCCAGCTTGGGCGGTCCGCCATGGAGATTTGTTCGCTTGCTCCAGGTTGGGCCTATCGGCCCAACCCTTCGTGTCGCGAACCAAATCTCAATTTTCTCTCCACTCTCGGGTCGCACAAAAAATATGTCGGGTCGGGTCATCAACCGGACCGAATACATAAAATTCAAGACATATTTAACAGTATTCTTAAAGATCGTCCCAAGAAAATGCACAAATATGGTGATTCAGACTAAATCATCAAGTTAAGAGAATAGACACCTCATATCACCCTTAAAAGATAATATAATTAATGTCGATAGGGACAAGCATAGATCTTTACATAAAATCTATGGTCATAGATTTCTACATAAAATCTATGGTCATAGATTTCCACTACCCAACGTAGCGACAAGCACAAATGATGTATACAGCCACGAATTTTCAATGCTTCTTTCGTCTTTTGCAATAAGTATGGAGCTTGAAACGCTCAAGTGCATCACAACCTTTTTCCTCGGTGCTTCTGCACGTTATACGCAGCAAAAATGGACTCTCTGCTTCAAGACCTATCGCGCTTGTCCGGAGTAATCCTAGCCATCCTCGTCCTATCAATCTTTGTAGTATTCAAATCGTCATCATCAAGCAAGCTCAAAACACCACCTGAAGCTGCGGGGGCATGGCCCGTCATAGGTCACTTGCCCATTCTAGCGAAATCCAAGCTTCCCCACAAGACCTTAGCGTCCATGGCCGACCGGTACGGACCCATCTTCACCATCCGGATTGGGATGTACCCAACCCTAGTGGTGAGCGGTTCCGAGATGGCCAAGGAGTGTTTCACCAAGAACGACATTGCGTTGTCCACTCGGCCACGGCTATTGGCCCAGAAGATCCTGGGTTACTCCTATGCCATGTTCCCGTTCGCGCCCTACGGCCCGTACTGGCGCGGGATGAGGAAGATGATCACCTTAGAGCTGCTCTCCAGCCGGAGGGTCAACTCGTTGCTCAACCCTGTTCAGGCCTCAGAAGCGGACGTGGTCGTTCAAGAGCTGCATGAGCTTTGGCTTGAGAACAAGGATGATTCAGGTATTCTTATGATGCTGATAATCATTCAATATGCGCTTTTGGTGGTTATTGATGATAGGCCTTGTATTAATTATTTTTCTTTTTCCTGTGAACACCGGTCGTTTTCATAGTATAAGGTCATGAAAATGATCACATTTAGAATTTTCGGTTACAGTACTCTCTCTAGATTAAGAGCGAGTCATGCTTTGTACTTTTTTGGCGTCCATACCAGCGAGGGTCGCCAAGGCTCGCTGACAACTGGGCAAGGGTCGCAAAGCCGTTGCTGGTTATAGGCGAGGCCGCCTCACCCAGGTCTGGGCGGGGCCCTCGCTTGCGGCTGGCGAGGCCTTCGCAGCCCTCGCCCATGGCCAATGAGGGTTTTGCAACCCTCGCCTAGTGGCCAGCTAGCTCTATAGACCCTCCCCAATCATAGTAAAAAAAAAAATAAAATAAAAAAGAAAAGGAAAAAGAAGAGATAGAAATTTAAAAAAAAAAAAATTTGCCCACACTAGCACCGGTCGTGCCAGGTAGGATAACCAGCGTCTACGTCAACAATTTTCGATCAAAATTGGCCGGAATGACTATATTGATAAATCGTCAAAATATTTAGGACTAAATTGACATCCGTATAATAGATTTATGATTTTTTTGATAATTTTTTCAAAGAAACTAGATAGAATGACACAGGAGATCAATGAAGTATTGTCCAAGATTGAGCATCCGTTTCATCAATTCTTTTAGTTCATGAGAGTAATCAAAACTTCAATTTAGCATGTAACATCTAGTTCATTCTGATTTATTAGGCCATGTCACAGTCGACTTGAAGCAGTGGTTTGCGAAGTTGACCCTGAACGTAATCCTCAGAATCGTGGCCCGAAAGCGCTACTCTGCGGCGGACAAGGAAGAGGAGCAGCGGTGCCAAAAGGCGTTACGGGAGCTCTTCTACTTCTTGGGGATGTTCTTAGCGGCAGACGCTCTTCCTTTCCTGAAGTGGCTCGACTTAGGTGGACATGAGAAGGCCATGAAGAGAACTGCAGAGGAACTGGACGACATCATCGGTGGTTGGTTAGAGGAACACAAGAAGAATAATAAGGATTTGAGTGAGACCAACGGCAACAGAGATTTCATGGACGTCATGCTTTCGGTCCTTAACGATGACGAAATGGGAGGTTATGATGCTGATACGATTATAAAAGCTACATGCTTGGTAAGTTCTTGTTCCCTCCCCCTTAGAGCAGTCTTTTCTTCTTCATAATGCTAGTTGCCCACGTATCAAATAGTCAGGGGGTGATCGTCTATAGGTTAAGTTGAGTTCAACAAGGGTGAGAATGATCCGGGCAGTTCAGTTCTAGAGTTGGAATCATATAAATCTAACAGGTTATGATGGATTCTAGAAAATTTGGAACTGAAAATCGAACCAATTTACCGTAGAACTAAGTCTAGACCTGAACCGGCTAGGGCGGGTTTTGGGTAGAATTGCGAACTAAGTCTTGCCATTTTGTTATTTTCAGTATATCAAAAAAATAAAAAAAACAATTTTCTTTTTTTAAATATGACTGTCTCCCTTTTATGTTACGACATAGAAAATACGCACATTGAACAGTCCCATTGAAATAATTCAGTCTGATAATTAAAAAGTACTTTAGATTGACAATCAAGTAAATTAGAGAACCTAATTTGCACAAAAAAAAAAGCTTGAGCACTCAATTTGGAAAGCTGCTCAAATCAGAGGTGATAAAGTTGGACTGAAGTACTTGACCAAAAATTTTTTTTTTTTACTAAAGTCTTTTTTTATAAAGTATTGTGGGCTTATTTTTATTTTTAAATGAATGTCAGCGTCCCTTTTGAACATCTTGCAATCGCGGGCAGAAGAAGTGGGACTAAATTTGGACTCAATTACAAATTATGCATCTTCTTTTTCGTTATTGGACCACATTTTTCTTGCCCATGAAGGGGAAGGGCACACGAATTTAGATTGCGAATGATGTTGTAGTTAATCTTCATATCTCACTTCTAACGAGGAAAACATGTTTGTTGTATTTAAAGGCGATGATTGCAGGTGGCAGTGACACCGCGATGGTTACCCTGACATGGGCAATCT
Organism: Syzygium malaccense; assembly: GCA_031216405.1. Classification (NCBI taxonomy): domain Eukaryota; kingdom Viridiplantae; phylum Streptophyta; class Magnoliopsida; order Myrtales; family Myrtaceae; genus Syzygium; species Syzygium malaccense. The sequence continues at coordinate 13,806,573 of CM062258.1, forward strand.
CGCTGCTGCTCAACAACCTCCACATCCTGAAGAAAGCTCAAATGGAGCTGGACGATCAGATCGGCAAGCAGAGGCATGTGAAAGAAGCGGACATAGCCAGCCTGACCTATCTACAAGCCATAGTGAAGGAGACCCACCGGCTACACCCGGCAGCCCCACTCTCAGCGCCGCGCCTGTTCACCGAGGATTGCACTGTCGGCGAGTACCACGTGCCCAAGGGCACGAGGTTGATCTTGAACATCTGGAAAATCCAAACCGACCCTAGGACATGGTCCGATCCATTGGAGTTTAGGCCCGAGAGGTTCTTGGGCAGCCATAAGGACATCGATGTGAAGGACTCCAACTTCGCGCTCCTACCATTTGGAGGTGGCAGGCGAATTTGTCCCGGAATATCTTTCGCACAAGAGATTGTGCACTTTCTTCTAGCCAGGTTCTTACAAGCATTCGAGATAGCCACCGTGGATGATTCACCAGTGGACATGTCTGAGATCTTCGGACTCACAAATTTGAAGGCGACCCCACTTGAAGTTATGCTCAGGCCAAGATTAACTCAGGAGCTCTATCAATTGAGGTAATGGAGAGTTTACATATGAAAGGAAAGGTCTTTGAAATGTACAACTAAGTGAATGTGTATGCACTCTCTCCATGCGTGGCTCTTAAAAAGACATAATCACATATCTAGACTTTTCAGATTGAAGTTGCTGACCCTCGAACATCACTTGCATGAAAAGGCTGATGCGTTCGTGATTGCATTGCGATGTCAAATGTCATTACTATCGTTCACCACTTGCATGCAATTGCATACTGTGTGACCTGTCGTGTATGGACTCATTCATGCTTTCCTTGCCCAAATGCCAATCCTACAGGTTTAGTTGTCATCAATGAGATCTGACCATTCAATCTCCATATAGCCATAACATCGTTATCATGCATTGGATGATTACAATGTATCTCTTCCTCCTGCTCTGCTTGGCCCTACACTACAAAAAAACATGGATTTTGCCACGGAAATTTGCGACGGGAATTTTTCGTCGCTAATTTGCGATGAAATTTGCGACGGAACTTTTTTTCTGTCGCAAATTAGCGACGAAAATTAATTGTCGCTAATTTGCGACGGAATTTGCCACGAAATAAAAATTCGTCGCAAATTAAATCCGTCGGAAATTTGCTACGGAAAAAAAATCCGTTGCAAATTTGCGACGGATATATTTTCCGTCGCAAATTTGCTACGGATTTTGCGACGGATTCCAAAAATGGTATTGCATTTTCCAAAAATTTGCGACAGTTGCGACGGAAAAAAAAATCCGTAGCAAAAATTTGCGACGGAAACAAAGTCCGTCGCAAATTTTTGCGACGGAAAAAGAATCCGTCGCAAATTAGCGACCGAAACAAAGTCCGTCGCAAATTTTTGCGACGGAAAAAAAAATCTGTAGCAAAAATTTGCGACGGAAACAAAGTCCGTCGCAAATTTTTGCGACGGAAAAAGAATCCGTCGCAAATTTGCGACGGAAAAAACAAAAATTTGCGACGGAAACAAAGTCCGTCGCAAATTTTTGCGACGGAAAAAGAATCCGTCGCAAATTTGCGACGGAAAAAAAAATCCGTCGCAAAAATTTGCGACGGAAAAAGAATCCGTCGCAAATTTGTGCCGGAAATAAAATCGGACACAAATTTGCGACGGAAATAAATCCGTCGCAAATTTGCGATGAAAAATAAATCCGTCGCAAATTTGCGACGGAAAAGAAAATCCGTCGCAAATTTGCGACGGAAAAAATCAATCCGTCGCAAATTTGCGATGGACTTCTTTGCCCTCCGTCGCAAATTTCGAGTTCCCGCCCTAATTCGCAATTAGCCCGCCCTCACCCCCCCTCCATTCTCTCTTTCTCCTTCTCCTTCTTCCCTCTCCCCCACACCCCCAAACCTCTCGCACTCGCGCTTCCTCCCGCGACTCCTCCTCGCCCATGGCCTCCGGAGCCCCAGAGGAAATCAAGCCCTCGGCCTCCTCCTCTGCCGTGGCAGAGTTCAGCACGAGGTTCGATCCGTCCAGCCCGCTGGGGTTCATCGAGGAGGCCTTCGAGTTTGTGGCCGAGCGGAGCGATTTCCTTGCGCATGAGGCGGCGGAGAGGGACGTCGCGGCGGTGTTGAGGGCGGTGAGGAAAAATCAATCCGTCGCAAATTCGCCCTGCTCCGCCACCGGATCGTAGGGCCGCTGCGACATTGCTGGGGGCCGCCGGTGAGAGCTCCTCTCCCCGGAGCCGTACCCTTTGATCTTGATCCCCCCCTGTCTTTGTCCGTGATCTTTTTTTCTTTTTTTTTTGTTGGTGTTTGGAATTATGTCTCTGTTTCGAGTTTCCATTTTGCTATGGTGGGACAGTAACGTGCGTCGCGGTCGTGAGTGGTTCCTGCGGTCTTCTTTAGTTGCTCGGAGAGTGAGAAGACTTGTTTCGTTTTGAAGTTATTGGAGAGCATGAGAATGGAAATGAAATGACTTTTTTGAGCTTGGTGGTCGTGAATGATCAATCTGAAGATTGAAAGTTTGCTTATTTCGCTGGGCAAAGTAATTGAAGATGTTAATGCTTGTAAAATTGGTGGTCTGAGCTCTGTATTGTTGTCTGTGCTAGGGCCGGGTCAGCACCCAAGAGGTCTTTTCCTTGTCAAATTCGGACTTGGTGCCCGGGAAATATGAAGGTGCGTAAAATGTGCAATTCTTCACTTTTGTCTTTGCAGATGAAAGATCAAATTCTGTTATTCACGCACATTCTAGTTCCTGTGCTCTGTTGACTGGAGTGTTGCACGTAAACATGACTAGTGGATTTGGTGTGTAGGAGGACTGAAGCTATGGGAAGGCTCGATAGATTTGATTAAAGCCCTTCAGTCAGAAATCCAAGCTGGGCATCTATCATTTAGTGGAAAGAGAGTGCTAGAGGTGGGCTTATAATTTCAGGTGATTCACTTTGTAGCCATTATGGAACGTGGATGGAAAAGCTAGTAGTAAGAGTAATAATAGCTTGCTTCTTGCTGATATATCCCCCATATTTGGAATTTTTAGAAGCCCACGCCTGCATTTATTTTTTTATTTTTTATGTGAACAATGACGGATGAAGAAAAGTCTTGTTTGTTCTTTTCACGAACAGTAGTGTGTGGCATGGCCAATTAGGAGGCCAACTAAATCTGGTGCTTGGACTGGAGGCTTGTATGTTGTTAATTTTAGGTGCTAGGGGATAGAAGGAAATGCTACTAGTGCTGATAAATTTCATTGTTCTTAAGAGTGTTGCGTGTCAGAGTTTGAGTGTTATATTTAGGACGTACACAATGCTGCTTTGTCATTGCATGATGGGCATTTGTGTTCCTCTGTAGGAAAGAGATCACTGGAGTATAGCACAAGTTTGCGTTTTCTCGCGGCCATGGGATATCCAGCTTTTGAACTTTCTTGTTTAGGAAACTGATATGGTTGCTGATTTTACAGAGTGTTGAATGAAAAATTTCTGCACATTAAAATTCTGCTTTGCCAGTGGGGAAGTGTGCTGCGCTTTTGGTCTAGAGGTGCTAGGACTACATAACTCTAAGCACACTCAATGATCCAATATTTACTCTGTATTAAGCAGTGTTGAAGCTTGGAATTTAGACACGAGGTTAATATTTTTTTAACCTTCAAGTTTCGCATCAGTTGTGATTTTTATGCATCGTGTGATTAGCTTCTTAGGTACCCATATATAGGTATTGTCTCTCTGCATAATACCCTGGGTATTTTTACCATCTTTGACACTTCCATGACTTTTCCTAGCGGTTTGGACTTTGGAGTAACTATTTCTTGCTTTTTCCTCTGTAAATATATTTCGATCTATCTAAAGCTCAAAAGTTTGTAGTCCCTAAGAATTGTTCAAATCTGTTCTTTGAGCCCTTTGTGCTTTAACTGGGAATAGAAATGATGTAGATGAACGTTGTTGCAGAGTATGTTGATCAAAGGTTGTTTGCCTACTTTATACAAGCAGTTTGCTCACTGACTTGCAATGCAGGATTTGTGACAGCTCTAACTTCAAGTCTTCAACCACTTTCCCCTGAAAGATTAGCCTCCAAATGTAATCTTAATTGCTTCAAATGGAATGCCTTCCTATGCTAAGATGATGATCTTATTCCAAATGACGGTTTTGGTGGCTATTGGCTAGCGATGCTTTAAGATGATCTTAATCAAGTTCCTCTGTTTTGCATGTTTATGTTTGTTCATTCATGAATCGACTAATTTTAGTCTTTTTACAAGGAGGCTGCATGAAACGTAGGTGCGCAATCTTGACTGGTTTATTTTGCATTTGTCTGCACTGATTTCTATAGAATGCCATGACCTTCTGGTGGTTGCTTTTTGGTTGCCACGAGGGTAAGGATATTAAGTTGCATACTGGGTTAAGTTCCAAAACAGCTAGTTGCACGGTGATCTGATTTTATGTCAAGTTCTCTTCGAGGGTTGGTGGTGTTTTGGGTGGGGAAGGATGAGGGACGGTTTGAGATCAGGCAAGCTGCGGGCGAAACCGGAGAAAGATGAGCCTGTGTCTGGTTGACGTGATGCCGAAAGGTGCTGACTTGGGTGGTTGCAGACTGTATTTTCATCAAAGCTGTTTAGATATACAAGTGTGTTTGCAGACTGTATTTTCTCAAATTTCTTTTTCCTTGGCTAGTTGCATTCTTGTGCCTGACCTCAGTGATCTTTTGGGTACTTCCCTATCTGTATTTTTTCCTCTCTGTATGTAACGCATGCTTCCATTTCATGAAAAGAACTTTTCCACCTTCATGCTTATTAGTTTAATCACACATAGGTTTGGTTGATGACTGATGACCTAATCGCGCTGTCGGATATATATGGAGTTTGTTATAATGAACTGAGCTTTATGCCTTAGATTTGCGGCGCTTAGTTTGGTTGATGTTGGTTGCTTTTCTTATTGATGAGCGTTCTTGTATCTGTAGATCAACGTTGCTAATTTCTTTCTGGCGACCTCTCTTGCAGCATCCAGAGATGGACTTCTCAAGAGCAAAGATTGCATGAGGGGGGATGTTCGACTGCTTATTCTCTAGCTTGATCATACTATGATAAATCCGGAAATCATTGGATGTTTACTTTGGGCGCGGATGACCGAGCTTTTGTTCAATTGTTTTGCCCTATCGAGGGCAAGGAGGAGCTCCTCGAGAAATTAGATGTTCGACTGCTTCTTCTCTAGCTTGATCATACATTTTGGAAAATGTAGATGAATGTACTTTATTTTCATATTATTATAATATTTTGATGTTATTAAGTGCTTAATCAATGTTAAATATAAATTTCAAAAATTAATTTTGCTTTCAATTAGATTTAAAATTGAAAAATAAAATAAATGATTTTATCGTACGATCACAAATTACAAAAGTTCATTGTAAAAATAAAATTTCGTCGCTAATTTCGTCCCTAAACGATATTCGTTGCAACAGAATTAATAAAAAAAATTGTCGCTAAATTCATTGATGAATAATGTTAATGGCAAAAGTAAAAATTTTTGGTAGCAAGTTAGCGACGAATTTTGCAACCGATAAGTTCGTCACAAATTACTGTAAAAATAGCGACGAATATTTTAAATCGAATTTTGCGATTATTACAGTTCGTCGCTAATTTGCGACGAATACATTTTGCGACGAATTTTGCTACGAAATTTCCGACTAATTTTGCAACGAAATTTGCGACGAAATTTGCGACGAAAATTTGCGACGAATTTTGCGACGAATTTTGCGACGAAATTTGCGACGAAATTTGCGACGGATTTTGCGACGGATTTTGCGACGGATTTTGCGACGAATTTTGCGACTAAATTTGCGACGATCTCAATCCGTCGCAAATTTGCGACGAATTTATTTTCGTCGCAATTTTGCGACGAACTTTTAAATTTTCCGTCGCAAAAATTTGCGACGACCTAGTAGCGACGGAAAAAATTCCGTCGCAAATTCGATTTGCGACGGATTTTTCCAAATTTTCCGTTGCAAATTTCGTCGTTAATCCGGTGTTTTTTTGTAGTGCTACTTACCTCACTATCTCCTCACACGTACCAGCGCTTGCACAGGCGTACATATATATTGAAAGATTCCCAAACAGTTGAAAAATCTATCTTCCAGAACGAGGTTGTGTAGTTCCTCAAATTTGATGCGGCAGATGTGATGTCCGTGAGTAATCTTCAGAGTCATGAATGCCATCCCAAAGTGCAGTCTTACTTAATACATGTAGATGTGGTGATTTGCGTTTGTTATTAAATTTAGTTGAGTCAAAAGTTTGAAGCACTTGCTATGAGAGAAAAGATTGCGATAAAAATCCAAATACTTCATTGACTTACCACATTTCTTTATATCTATCTACTTAATTTGATCACATTTCAACATAAATCTTTGAACGTGGGTGTCGGGTTGACGAGAGAGAGAGAGAGAGAGAGAGAGAGAGAGAGAGAGAGAGAGAGAGAGAGAGAGAGAGAGAGAGAGAGAGAGAGAGAGAGAGAGAGAGAGAGAGAGAGAGAGAGAGAGTCAAGCTACTCGTGAGTACCTCGTGCTCGATTCGATAACTACTCAAGATTGACTCGCCTAATTTGGAGTCAAGCTAGCATTCAAACTAGCTATTTGAGTATGTTATGTAGTCAAGCTCGATCCTATAAATAAGCTCGCGAGCCTAATTTAAGTTGCTTCTTCTTTTTTCTAAGACATTGAATACTTGTTAATATAGACACAATATAATTAAAATTACATGATATTCGAGTTCATTAAACTCGAGTTGACTTTTATTTACAGGTCAAACATAATAGATTGAGTCAAGCTATCAATTTTCTGATCAAGTCAAGCTCGAGCAAGAAAATTAATACCCAATCAAATTCGAGTCAAGTTTCAAGCATTGCAGGTTGGGTCAAAGGCAAGCTTCGTAGAGTATCAACTCAGCTTGGCCCAATTACACCCCCCAGTGACAGGAACGTTGAGGATGGAGGGAGAAAAGAGTACAGCCGGGGGTGGCTGTCAGCGACGATGCGGTGGCTTGGCTCGTGGCTTTATTTGGAGATAACGCAATCACGAGCAGCACGGAGGAGGAGGGGATGAGCTTGGGTTTGGTTTGGGTTCCTGTTAAATGGATCTTGTGATGGATCGGTCTGGGATGACAGATGATTAAATTTGGAAAGAAAATAGTAGACCCGTAAAGAGCGAGAAAATCCCGGTGCAACTCGAAGCAGGACCCCTGAAAGTTAAATTTTTAATATGTTTCGAAAACTTCTCAACAGTGTTTGATGAGTGTGCACAAAAACAAGGGAAAATTTCAAATCAGTATCCAAAGTGGGGTCATTTTCTCAAAAAAGGGTCCAAAGTAGGCATAGTATCAAATAAGAGCCTGAAGTACCCAATCAGTCTCAAATAAGGCACTGAAGTGCCTAATTAGTCTCAAATAAGGGTCTAAGTTCATCAGCCGGTCAAATGCTCACCGGCCGACAAGCATGTGACTGTTCCGGCGATTGGAATAAGGGCAGTTTTGTCTTTTATTTTTTTTTCTTTTTTCCTTTTTCAGCTTTTTTCTTTTCCTTTTCTTTTTTTTTTCTCTTTCCTCCGCCGACCAAAGCTGGGGTTGGCAGAGGTCACTGGCCACAAGCAAAGGCTGCCCTCGCCGGCGTCGAGTGAAGGCGGCATTGGATGAGGGCCGCCTTCGCTTGGGCTAGGCGGGCGAGGGTTGACCCTCGCCAGATCCAGTGAGGGCGAGGCCGGCGAGGGTCGCCCTCGCCCACCCATCCCAGGCAAGGGTGATCCTCACCCGACGTTGGCGAAGACAACCTAGGGTCAGGCGAGGGTCGCCTCGCCTGGGCTTGGCGGGCGAGGGTTGACCCTCGCTAGATCCGGCGAGAGCAACCCAGATCCGGTAGGGGGGTTACTCTCGCCGGATCTGGCAAGGGTTGCTCTCGCCCACCCAGTCCAAGCGAGGCAACCCACGCCCAATGCCGATGAGAGCGAGGGTTACTCTCACCGAATCTGGTGAGGGTCACCCTTGCCCGCCCAGCCCAGGCAAGGGTGACCCTCGCCCGACACAGGCAAGGGCAACCTAGGGTCGCATTTTTTGAAAAAATGACCCTATTTTAGTTACTGATTTGAAATTTTCCCAAAAAATGAGGATGGTTTATGAAATTTTTCCCATTTCTTCTGTTTTTTTGGTTACTTAAGTCAATCAATTCAATCTTGGAACACCAACCACTGTTCCTGAAATAGACAAACTGGCCTAGGATATCTCCTTAAAGATTGGGCATGAGAAAAAACAGCAGGACGCATGTGGTTAGGATCATAAAATATTTTCCTTGTCTTGTTAGCCACTCTATCAAATAAATCCCCCCAAGGTTGAACCGACGGAGGATCCCCCAAAAAGGGCGCTTCCTTGGTAATTATGTCATTGATCTTTTTCCCTCCAACTCAAATTATGCCTCTTAATTTAATAGCAATATTTGGTATACTAAACTTCGCCTAAAAAATTAGAAATATGATAAGATTGTAGATTGGTATTTCGATGAACGCATCATATCCATCACCTAAATTTTATGTACTAGCATCTTTCTTTATTTGTTATTGTTGTGATCGAAGGAACCTCGTCCATAGCCTTTTTCTGGTCAACCAATTCCACGTCAATCAAGTACTTCCTCGGCTCTAAATCTCGAATTATTTGCAAAAACTAGCTATACCTCCTCCAACACCTAATTTGATTTCAGAAATTGAAACCAACAAAAAAAAAAAGAATCTTCTTTAGCTATACCTCCTCCAACAACTATCAAGCGAGTTCCCTTACCAAAAAAAAAAACAACTATCAAGCGAGTTCGCAAAAACAGTTTAGTCTATCTTGGGCAAGGTTCCGACTAAGAACAGTGTTTGCAACGGCTACTTTGACCCATATGGCGTCTCCAACATGCTGAGGAAGCTTGGAGGGCTGTACATGTACGTCAAAGTGAGAGTTGAAGGTGGCCATAGGGATAAAATCACTCTTAAAATGATCTTTTGGTGCTTATTCTTAAGAGAGTAAACGAGTAAGTATGATGGTTTGAACCTCGCTTCGACAATTAAGCCAGAACAGACAATATATACATATATAAGCGCAATCTTATTTGCAAAGAAATCAGTTTGATTTTGGTGTCCGAGGTAGGGATTTCCTAGGAACGATCGTATATCACTAATTTATTGTCATCGATGATGCTAAACTAGACAAAAGCACACAATGAGATATAAGTCTACACTGAAATTGTGGCATTAACTGATTCAGAAATATTGGCATGTAAAATCTTGGGATGAACTACTTAGGGCATGTTTGGTAATGCTTCAAATTCTCTAATTTTCCGTTCTTTTGTTCCTTGGAACAAAAAAAGAACAGAAATCCATTTGATAACATCAGTCAATCTTTTTGTTCCCTGGAAATAGAAAAATGGCCAGAGAATAGATTTGGAACGGAATCAAGAAGTAAAAAAAATCTACTTCTTGTTTCCGGGAATAAAAAGAGAAACAAGATCAGCTCTCTCTCACAACATATTCCCATACTTAACCCTAAACTTCAAACCCTAAATCCCAAAACTCAAAATCCTAAAACCCTAAACATTAACTCTAAAACCCTAAACCCTAAGTCTCAATATCTAAACCCTAAACCCAAAACACTAAATCCCAAACCCTAAAACCTAAAACCATAAACCCCAAACCTCCAAACCCCAAACCCGAAACACTAAACCCTAAAACCTTAAACTCTAAACCCTATCCCAAACCCCAAAACCCGAATCCCTAAAACTCAAAACTCAAAACCCGAAATACTAAACCCAAAACCCCAAACCCCAAATCATAAAATCCCAAACCCCAAAACTCCAAACCCGAAACCCTAAAACCCAAACCTCAAATCTTAAACCCTAAACTACAATTTCCTCGACTACCATCCGATATTTGCTTTGTCTATAATGAGCAATTTTCTTTATGATTGTATTAAGGTCATCCAATTCTATATCATAATATATTCTTATTCTATTTTTAGTCCAATTTTATCTAAACATGAAGAATTGTTAAATCCCCACTCATATTTTATAATTAAATGAAAAAAATGAGAGTAGACATTTTTAAGGTCGTACCAAACGTATTTTTGTTCTTTTTCTATTCCGAAAATAGAAATTTTGTGTAGTTACCAAATGCGTTTTTTTGTTCAGAACTGTTCCCATGAGCAGAATTAGAAAAAACTATTTATGAACAGAAATTGTTCCCAAGAACAGAAATATTACCAACAGACCCTTAGGATTTGTTGAATTGTACCAAATCATTTGACAAAATGAAAAAATACAACAAAGAAATTGACAAATGAATGAACAGAACTTACAAATCCTATGTAATGCTCAAAATGAGCCCATGAAAAGTCATGCACACGGGCCGAACTGGAACCCGTCCATCCTCTCACTGGCCACTTTTTCGGCAAGACAACTAGGGGTGAGCAAAACGGATCGATTGGACCGGGAACTACCCAAACAGTTCGGTCCAGTTCCTAAAAGTGCCGGATTGGTTTCCACTTCCGAACAATCAGGTTCTCAATTCTAAGGGGGGAACCAGATTGATTGTTTTTTTTAAATGTAAATCAAAATCTAAAATCTCACCAATATACCCGTCTCACGCCTTTCGTCTTTTCATTTCGCCCCACGAGCCATGACGCTAACGCGGCCACGCCTCCAAAATACCACATTCAGGCGAAATTCCACTTTGAAATTGGGAAGGTGCGTAGGATAAGAAAACTTTGGGCAAGCTTTTTGGATTTTGAAGTCCCTGTTTGGTGGAGAGGGAAACAGTAGAAGAAGGTAGAGAGAGAGAAGCAACTTTCGCAGAACACAAATGCTCACCACCATCATAGGACTGGTCATTCAACGTTGGACAAATTTTCATATTTACTACTCATCTTCAATTTGAGTCAGGATCATTATTATGACAGTTACGGACAAAAGATTATTTTGACCAGTTCCAGTGGACCATCTGGAAACCGGACCAGATCGGGTCTGGTCCCCGGTTTCTGGTATCAAGGTAAGACCAGATCGGATCGGTAACCGATAACCCCTAAAGACAACGACCGCAAGAAGGAGTCGGTTTCAATTTCTCCACTATTTATTTAGTCAAAAATAATGATTTAAAAAAAATTAAAAATCACTTATAAAAATAAAAAATATTATACACAAAAATATTTAAATACAAATTATTATTGATAACAAAAATAATTTTGATTGATTAATTAATTCAAATGATTAAATAATTATTTTTAAAAAAAATATTTTTAAATTATTTATTTTTTTGGGAAATAAACGGCATAATTTATTTGGACAATGGGAAATTCAGACGCCATTGCAATTCTAATCGCAACATCAGTCTTCCCGGGGCCTACACTTGGGAAATCTACTCTTGCTTATTGAAGTCGGATCAGTAGAGCCGCCCCTGCTGAATTTTCAACCGTGAACCGAAAAAATATATACATGAAAAAGCATATGTACATGTATGTATCTTGTACTTTGGCCTATTCCTCCTCTTCAACTTGACTTATCTCTTTGAGGTCGCACAAACCAGTAAGCAATGCACAAACAAACGAATCTGAACATGTCATGTTGACATTAGCAACATGTTGATATGCTCAATTAAACACCTCTCGTATTATATTAACGGGGGCATTCGAGATGCGACAGTCCCGCGTCCCACAGACTCTGAATGATCACACAAGACGCATGGGGTTTGTATTCTTGGAGATCGCCCCAAGAAAATGCACAAATATAGTGATTCATACTTAAACTTCAAGTTAACAGGACGAACATCAATCATATTACCCTAGACGATAACATAATTAAAGTCGGTAGGGACAACGCATAAATTTGCACATAAAATCTATCTTCATAGATTTCCGCTGCCCAACATGGAGACACGAGCACAAAAACTGGAACCGGCCACGAATTTTCAATGCTTTTTTCAGTCTTTTGCAGTAAGTATGGAGCTTGAAACACCAAGCGCATCACAACCTTTTTCCTCGTGCTTCTGCACGTTATACGCAGCTAAAAATGAACTCTCTGCTTCAAGACCTATCCCGCTAGTCCGGAATAATCCTAGCCATCCTCGTCTTTTAAATCTTTGTAGTATTCAAATCGACATCATCAGGCAAGCTCACAACACCAACAGAAGCCGCAGGGTCACGGCCCGTCATAGGTCACTTGCCCATTCTAGCGAGATCCAAGCTTCCCCACAAGACCATAGCATCCATGGCTGACCGGTACGGACCCATCTTCAACATCCAGCTCGGGATGTTCCTGGCCCTAGTGGTGAGCGATTCCGAGATGGCCAAGGAGTGCTTCGCCAAGAACGACGTCACGCTGTCCACTCGGCCGCGGCAATTGGCCCCGAAGATCCTGGGCTACTCCTATGCTATGTTCGCATTCATGCCTTACGGCCAGTACTGGCGCGAGGTGAGGAAGATGGCCACCTTGGAGCTGCTCTCGAGCCGGAGGGTCAACTCCTTGCTCAACCCTATTCAGGCCTCAGAAGCGGACGTGGCCATTCGGGAGCTGCACGAGCTTTGGATTGAGAACAAGGATGATTCAGGTATTCTTCTGATACTGATGGGTCATTCAATATGTGGTTTTGGTGGTTCTCGAGGAAAAATTATCAAAAAAAAGTCCTAAAACTATTACAATTAGCCGAATTGATTGAATTGGCATAATTGCAAAAGATTTATGACTGAATTGATAAAAAAAAAGTTTATGACTGAATTGGCACAATTGCAACAAATTTAAGACTTTTTTTGGTAATTTTTCCTGCTTCTTGATGGGCCTTTCCATGGTTGTACTAATTATTTTCCTTTTTCCCGTGAACGCCGGTCATTTTCAAAGTATAAGGTCATGCAAATTATCACATTTAGAATCTTCGGTGACAATACTCTCTCCAGATTAAGAGCGAGTCAAGCTTTGCACTTTTATGGCATCAAATTTTCATCACCGCGGGCTTAATTTGATTAAGCTTAGAACTATTCACTCAAGTTCATCCACCGACGGTCCAAATGCAACTATATGAGCCTATTACTACTAATGCTCCTAAATTCTATATGCAATGCGTTATTTTTGTTTAGGGACTAAAGATTAGTCCCTAATTTTTTATGCAATAAATTCTTAAGGTTAGACAAAATTTAGGTGTCAACAATGATGTTTGTCCTAGCTTAATCACAGTGATTTATTTGGAAAGGGAGACCCTAAATGCACTACTGGATTCGTTGATGGTTTAATATGACTCTTGTGCGTTTGACATACGAAACACACACTACAAAAAAACATGTTTTTTCCGACGAAATTTCCAACGAAAAATTCGAAAAAATTCGTTGGAAAACGAATTTCCAACGAATTTTCCAACGAAAAAAATTCGTTGGTAATAAGTCGTCGCAAATTTTTCCAACGAAAAATTTCAATTTTCGTTGGAAATTTGCGACGAATTTTTTTTCGTTGGAAAATTCATTGGAAAACTCGTGGCTAAATTCGTTGGAAACGAACTTTTTTTTTCGACGAATTTTTTTTCATTGGAAACTACAATTTTTTTTTTGTCGAAAAATCGTGGAAATTTTTTTTCCATCGAAAAATTTTTTTTTTGGTCGAAAATTTTTTTTTTTGGTCGAAAAATAGCTCTTGCCGCCGGCGAGGGCCGAGCTCGCCGGCCATGGCAAGCTCGGCCCTCGGCATGGCCGACGAGGGCTAGCCTACTTCTAAACTTATTATGCGAATACCAATTCAATCTGAAACCTTTCTAATTAGTCAATTTAATTCTAAACCTTTTGACGGCTTATCAATATAATTCTTCTGGCCAATTTTGATCGGAAATTGTTAACTTGAATAACGGTCGTCCTACATGGCACAGCTAGCCCTGACGTGAACAACTTTTCTCAATCTTTTTAAAATAATTTATCGTTTTTCAGAATTATTTTTTATTTATTTTATTTTTCCTTTTCTTTTTTTCTTTCTTTTTTTTCCACCGTAATTGGAGAGGGTCTCCGTGGCTCGCTGGCCATTGGACGAGGGTTACAAAGTCCTCACTAGCTACAAGCAAGACCATGGTGAGGTCGCCTTAACAAGATAATGGCGAGGCCCTCGCCTGCGACCGACGAGGCCTTTGCGGTCCTTGCCCATGGCCGACATGGGCTTTGCTTTCCTCGCCCAGTGGCTGACGGACTCCATCAACCATCACCGGCCAGAGTGAAAAAGAAAAAGAGAAGAAAGAATGAAAAACAAGAAAAGGAAAAAAGAAGAGAAAGAAATAAAAAAGATTCATAAAAAATAAAAATAAAAATTGTCCACGCTAGCATCAGCAGTGCTACATAGGACGGCCAGCGTCCACATTTACTATTTTCGGCTAAAGTTATCCGGAATGACTACATTGACAAATCGTCAAAATTTTTTTGTTTAAATTGGCAAAATTGAAAGGTTTAAAATTAAATTGGCATCCGTACAATAGATTTAGGAATTTTTTTGGTAATTTTCCCAAAGAAACTAGATAGAATGACGAGATAAGTGCATTAGAAGTCCCAAAACTTGTCACGAAAGTGCAATTAAGTCCTAAAACTTTCAAAAAATGCAATTAAGTCCCAAAGCTTATCGCAAAAGTATAATTGAGTTCTAAAACTTTCGGAAAGTGCAATCAAGTTCTAAAACTTGTCAAATTGATCCAATCAAGTCCTTCTGTTGATTGCACTTTTTGAAAGTTTTAGAACTCGATTGCACTTTCTGAAAATTTTAGGACTTAATTGAAATTTCATGATAAGTTTTAAGGCTTTTAGTGCACTTATTCCATAAAAAGACATAGGAGATCAATGAAGTATTGTCCAAGATTGAGCATCCGTTTCATCAATTCTTTTAGTTCATGAGAGTAATCAAACTTCAATTTAGCATATAACATCTAGTTCATTCTGATTTATTAGGCCATGTCACAGTCGACTTGAAGCAGTGGTTTGCGAAGTTGACCCTGAACGTGATCCTCAGAATCGTGGCTGGAGAGCGCTACTCTGCGGCGGACAAGGAAGAGGAGCAGCGGTGCCAAAAGGCGTTACGGGAGCTCTTCCACTTCTTGGGGATGTTCTTAGCGGCAGACGCTCTTCCTTTCCTGAAGTGGCTCGACTTGGGCGGACATGAGAAGGCCATGAAGAGGACTGCAGAAGAACTGGCCGACATCATCGGTGGTTGGTTGGTGGAACACTTAAGAACGATAAGGATTTGAGTGAGACCGATGGAAACAGAGATTTCGTGGACGTCATGCTTTCGATCCTTGACCATGACGAAATCGGAGGTTATGATGCTGATACGATTATAAAAGCTACATGCTTGGTAAGTATTTGTTCACTACCCGTTGGAGCAGTCTTTTCTTCTTCGTAATGCTATTTGCCCACATATCAAGTAGTAAGGGGGGCGATTAATTGTCTATAGGTTTAGTTGATTAGTTGATTTCAACTAGGGTGAGAACGGTCCTGGCGCTCCAGTTCTAGAGTTGGAATTATATAAATCTAATTGGGAGGGACATGTTCTTGAAAACGCGGAACCGAGAACCGGACCGATTAACAATAGAACGAAGCCTGAAACCGAACCGGCCTAGGCGGGTTTTGGGTAGAATTGCGAACTTGTCTGGTCCTACAATTTTTGTCATTTTCAGTGTATCAAAAAATAGATAACCAATTTTCTATCTTTCAAATAAAGACTCTCTCCCTTTTATGTTATGATATGGAAAATACGCACATTGAACAATCACATTGTAATAATTAAGTTTGATAATTAGAAAGTACTTGGATTGGAAATCTGGTACGTTAGAGAACCTAATTTGCACAAAAGCAAAAGCTCGAGCACTCAATTTGGAAAGCTGCTCAAATTAGAGGGGCTAAAGTTGAACTAAAGTTTATTCTTGTATAATATTGTGGACCTATTTTCATTTTTAAATTAACAAAAGCCTCCCCTATTTTTTATTCGTTATTGGACCAGATGACCATATTTTTCTTGCCCATATGAAGTGGAAGGCCACATGAATTTAGGCTGCGAATGATGTAGTAGTTAATCTTCATATCTCCCTCCTAACTTGGAAAATATGTTTGTCGTATTTAAAGACGATGATTGCAGGCAGCAGTGATACCGGCATGGTTACCCTGACATGGGCAATCTCGTTGTTGCTCAACAACCTTCACATCCTGCAGAAAACTCAAAAAGAGATCGACGCTCAGATCGGCAAGCAGAGGCATGTGAAAGCAGCGGACATTGCCGGCCTGACCTATCTCCAAGCCATAGTGAAGGATACCCTCCGATTGTACCCGGCGGCCCAATCTCGGTGCCACACCTGTCCACCAAGGATTGCACTGTCGGCGAGTACCATGTGCCCAAGGGCGCGAGGTTGATCTTGAACATCTGGAAAATCCAAACCGACCCCAGGACATGGCCCGATCCATTTGAGTTTAGGCTCGAGAGGTTCTTGGGCAGCCATAAGGACGTCGATGTGAGGGACTCCAACTTTGCTCTCCTACCATTTGGAGGCGGCAAGCAAATCTATCCCGGAATATCTTTCAGACTCGAGATGGTGCATTTTCTTCTAGCTAGGTTCCTACATGCATTTGAGATATCAACCGTGGACGATTCGCCAGTGGATATGTCTGAGATCTTCGGACTGACGAATTTGAAGGCGACCCCACTTGAGGTTATGCTCAGGCCGAGATTAACTCAGGAGCTCTATCAATTGAGGTAATGGTGAGAATACATATGAAAGGAAAGCTCTTTGAAATGTACAACGAAGTGAATGTGTATGCAATGTCTCCATGCGTGGCTCTTAAAAGACAATCACATATCTAGACTCTTCAGATTGAAGTTGCTGACCCCTGGAACATCACTTTGCATGAAAAGGGCTGATGCGTTCGTGATTGTAGTGCCATGTCATATGTCATTACTATCGTTCACCACTTGCAAGCAATACCGAGTGACCTGTCGTTTATGGACTCATTCATGCTTTCCTTGCCCAAATGCCAATCCTCCAGGTTTAGTCGTCATCAATGAGATATGACCATTCAATCTCCATATAGCCATAACATCGTTATCATGCATTGGATGATTGCAATGTATCTCTTCCCCCTCTGCTCTGCTTGGCCCTACTTACCTCTTTATCTCCTGATCACACGTACCAGCGCTTGCACAGGCGTAAATATTGAAAGATTCCAAACGGTTGAAAAATCAATCTTCAAGAACGAGGATGTGTGGTTCCTCAATTTTGATGCGGCTTTGTTGATATCCGTGAGTAATCTTTAGAGTCATGAATGCCATCCCATGAGTGGAGACTTACTTAATACATGTGGATGTGGTGATTTGCAATTGTTATTAAATTTCGTTGAGTCAAAAGTTTGAAGCACGTGCTATGAGAGAAAATATTGCGATAAAACCCAAATACTCCATTGACTTACCACATTTCTTCACTTCTATCCACTTAATTTGATCACATTTCAACATTAATCTTTGAAAGTGGATGTTGGGTTGACAAGTGTATGTGTGATAGAGAGAATCAAGCCACTGGTGAGTACCTCGTGCTTGGTTCGATGATTACTCAAGATTGACTAGCCTAATTTGGAGTCAAGCTAGCGTCCAAGCTATTTGAGTATCTTGTCTAGTCAAGTTCTATCCTATAAATAAGATCGTGATCCTAATTTAAGTTTGCATTATCTTTTTCTAAGACATTGAATACTTATAAATATAGACATAACATACTTAAAATTACATTATATTTGAGCTTATTAAGCTCGAGTTGAGTTTTATTTATAAGTCAAACATATTAGATTGAGTCAAGTTGTCAATTTTCTATCGAGTCAAGCTCAAGCAAGAAAATTAATACTCAATCAAGTTCGAGTCAAGTTTAGAGCAGTGCGCATATAAGTTGGGTCACAGGCAAGCTTCGCAGGTTATCTACTCGGCTCGGCTCAATTACACCCCTAGTGACAGGAAAGTTGAGGATGGAGGGAGAAAAGAGTACAGGCGAGGGTAGCTGTCAGCGACGAGGCGGTGGCTTGGCTCAAGGCTCCGGGTGGAGATGACAGCCATGGGTCTTGCGATGGATCGGTCTGGAGTGACAAATGATTAAATTTGGAAAGACAATGGTAGATCCGTAAAGGGCAAGAAAACCGCGATGCAAGTCGAAGCAAGACCCCCGAAAGTAGATATGGATGGTGTTTGATGTGTGTGCACAAAGACGACGATGGTTTATGAAATTTCTCCCTTTTTTTCTGCTTTTTTGGTTACTTAAGTTGATCAATGCAATCTAGGAACACCAGCCACTGTTCCAAAAATAGACAAACCGGCTTAGAATATCTCCTTAAAGATTGGGCATGAGGAAAAAACAGCTGGGAGGCATGTGGTTAGGATCAGAAAATATTTCCCTTGTCTTGTTAGCCACTCTATCAAACAATAATCCCCCCCAAGGTCGAACCGACAAAGGACCCCCCCAAAAGGGGCGCTTCCTTGGTAATTCTATCGTTGATCTTTTTCCCTTCTGCATGAGAATTTCCTTCTGTACTAATATACTCAATTGAAAATGTTTTCATTATTAATAATAATTTATATTTCGACATTTTTGTAAGCGACACAGCTGATCATTTGTAGGAAAATGTTTTCTAAATAATTCATTTTCTACGAAGTGTTTATGAGGACTTGGAGATATCATGATGGATTTGTCACCAACATAAAGTCTTTGGAAGTTGACATACTTGGGAGGATCATTAGATGATTGATCGCTTGTTATTCCACACGGTTTGACATTTCACAACATCAACAAACTGATAATAACAAGCACGTGCTACTATTGACTAGTAGGGAGCGTTATACCGCATTGATATCAAGTCTTGAGAGATTCTGGCGAACATGTTTGTTTAAGGAGGATCGTTAGACATAAAGGATATAGCCATTGATAGGCTGAGAAACCACAGGGGAGTTAGAGAACAGTTGATAATTATGATCAAACAGTCAGCGGAATAGTAGATGTGATAGCTTCAGCAAACTCCGGATTTGGAAACCCTGCTATTGTTGCGGGAACATTTTGTATGGGAAATTGAGATCTCGGCAACTGCACCAATCAACATCCAACAGCTCCTAACTCTTCAAAAGAGTTTCCAAAGGTTGGATTAAATATGTATATAAGAAGAGGATCGAATAAGCTTTAAAAGTTTGTACGAAAAAGGAGTATACTAGCGTTGTTCATTGTTATCTTTCACTGGTGATCAAATTGTAATTCTGTCCATCTGAAATTCTTTGTAGAGTTCTTGTTGGCTTGTAATTGTGATAAGATCAAGTGTACAATAGTGGTAGCAGTTCTTGTGCCCTAATAGTGTGATGTATTATTTGATAGGATCAATACGTACTGATTATAACTCGTCTTAAAGATTACTAGTGAAATCCAATCCATGTTAAGTTGTTACCTAGAGAGTGGACGACACTTGAGGATAAAGCCGAACCATTATAAACTGTTATGTGCTATCTTTAAATTGATGATTATTATTTGTATCTATTTGACAGACACTTGCATATATCACCTTTAATCTATTTCTGATTACTGTCAAAATATATTTTGCTTCTTTTGCGAAATTTTTTCAAAGTGTTAAAAAAACCTATTCCCCTTCCCTCTTCTCCCCCTGTGATGCCCAGAACATTAAGCACAACACGTTTCTTTTTCGATTATATACGTAATTATTAATAGCATGCGGAAATGCAAGAAATATTCACATCATCCCATACAAAGGAGCCCACGAGTTTAATTAAAGTACGTATACTTCTTTTATTAAAATATTAGTATATATCAACTTTACAACGTCCAAGAAAAAAACAAATTACATAAGTCCTGAGAAAGGGTCGGGGTCACCTATCACCAACACACCACTCCTATGCCCAAAAACTCGCGGGAAAAGTGCAAAAAAAGTCCTAAACCATTTGCATTGGTGCCAATTCAGTCATGAACCTTTTGTCTGTGTCAATTCAGTCCTTTCGGCCAATTTTGGCCGGATTTTACTGACGTGGATTCCGATCAGCCGACGGCCGGTCACCAGCAATGACATGGACAACTTTAATAATATATTTATTTTTTTGAATATTTATTTTTTTTCTTTTTTTCTTTTCTTTTTTTTTCCCCTCCCCTCCCTCCTTCCTTCGGCCGGTCGCCGGTCCAAAGGCCGACCTTGGTGAGGCTCGCCCACGCCGACCATTGGCGAGGCTCGCCCTCGCCCGTCATTGGCGAGGGCGGCCTCGCCCAACCATCGGTGAGGTTGGGCCTCGCCTAGCCATGGCGAGGCTTGCCTTCACCGTCGCTGGCGAGGGCGAGCCTCACCCAGCCACTGGTGAGGCTCAACCTTGCTAGATCTAGCGAGGTCAGGCCTCACCCAGCGCAAGGCCGCTCTTGCCAGCGCAAGGCCGCTCTTGCCAGCGCCGGCCAGAGGAAGGAGGGAGGGGAGGGGAAAAGAAAAGAAAAGAAAAGAAATAAATAAATAAATATTCAAAAAATATTAAAATATTATTAAAGTTGTCCACATCAGCGCTGGCGACCGGCCGCCGGCCGATCAGCGTCCACGTCAGCAAAATCCAACAAAAATTGATCGGAAGGACTGAATTGGCACAAAAACAAAAGGTTTAAGATTGAATTGGCATCAATGCAAAAGGTTTAAGACTGAATTAGCACCAAAAAAAGGTTTAGGACTAAATTGACATCAATACAAAAGGTTTAGGACTGAATTGGCACAAAAAAAAGATTTAGGATTAAATTGGCACCAATATAAAAGGTTTAGGACTTTTTTGGCACTTTTCCCAAAAACCCACTTGTACAAAAGTCAAGCTATTTGCTACAAGGTGACAACCTCGCCCATCAACATGTTGCCTTCACTATCAAAGCCCCTCAATGGTCCAACCAACTCACCGTCAATATTTCAATATCAAGCGACAAATCGATGGGGAATCCACTCTTGAAACCCCACGTCAGCCCATATGGTAGAATTACACTTATTATATACTGCCGCTGATCCAAGCACAAGCACATCTTGATATTTACAATCAAAGTACATGGCAGTTACGGTGGGTGGTCCATCCTACAAGTCTGTAAAAAGAAAGGGGTGAGCCAAAACTCAATAAACGAAATTTCTAAGTCTAAGTTAAAATCCTCTTACCTCTCAACCCAGTACCAATTAATAACGTGAGTTCTAGATAAGTGCAAAATAATCATGTATGACTAATGCAGATGTAAATGCAGTAACTTTCCTATCATGAAATGCCAATGGAAAACATTGAAAACATTAAAACATTAACAACATTATGCAAGCAGGTGACATACTATTTCATGATGCGCAAATAGCACATGCTAGCTCACCAATAAATACAGGTGAGTTTTAAACTCCTACACGTCACTAGCCAGGATCTATCTTAACTCACGAGGCATCTCGATCGTCGAGGCATCGTCACCACCAATTCATGAGGGACGAAATCATATATACCCTTTGATACATCTTTGTGCCCATCCATTATGGGTGTCTTTTACATCAGTGAGGATAAATACACCATTGTACATCTGCATAATGATGGTCATATCTTACATTATACCATGGTTACACAAGCCGAGTCATCATAAGATTTCATGTCTTCTCAATTTTGTAGAAAACCGTCTCATACCGTAAAACATTCGCTCGGTAGCAGATAGGTCATGGCAAATGTCTTTATCATGTGGTATCAAAGGCATACACACCATTACAACACAACAATTGCCATATGCATCACAATAATTTGTCATTTCTCATGAAATTAATGATAAATACATAATTAAAAATCCATACTGAGTTTGGGACATGTTAGGCTTCTAGTTCAAACTAATCTGGTTTGGATTTGCACATCTAAAAAGGGGTGAGCCATCTCCTTGAGAAAATATTATGTAGGTTTGTCTTGTCACGTTAATGATAGAACACTCCGTTAAGCTCTTGCTATGTATTCATACGGACCCACTTTTTATGATTTTTTAAATGCTTCATCTTCTCTGTTCCCCTATCTCTCTTTCCTTTGTTACTCTCTTCTCATCCGTACATCAACCACCATCGCCAACCCTCTATCACTTTAAACCAAAAACACAAAAAGTTCCATTCGTTGCCTTTTCTTCTTCTTCTATCCTCGCAGCTTTGAGGCCAAGAAAATGTGGGGCTGTGGAAAGGGAGGCAAGGGTTGGCGTGAAGAGGACCTTCCACGAAGCCGGCATTTCGGCAGCTGGCCCACCGTGGGGGAGTGAAGTGGACTAGTGGGTTGATCTACGAGAAGACGTGCGGGGTGTTGAAAATTTTCCTGGAGAACGTGATCCGCAGCGCCTTGACCTACAAGGAGCAGGCACTCCAAAAACGGGTGACCGCCATAGACGTGGTTTTAGGAGGGTTTTTGTTTGTAGTTAGGGATATGGTTGCAGATTTGTAATGAGTTTTGTGTTTCAAATAAATGAACTTGTGGGGTTCTTGATTCGATGTATAATGGGATCTATATTTCAGTAAATAGAATATCAGTTTAAGTTTTTCGATTTTGCTTTCTGCTCGTGTTTTGGGATGAGTTTGGCGTTCTATCGTTGCTTTGGAATGATGCTTTTGGAGGTGCGCGAAGTTATGAGGAAAAAAAAACTTATTATAATACATGGATTCAAACAGAATTGGATGCAGAGAGCATATTTGTGAACTCGAACTCAAAGCTTGACGCAATAGGTTGAGCTAATAAAGTCACGTTAGAGTAAGCAATTTGGTAACTATTTCAAAAGGGAGGAAGAAGAAAAGAGAACGAGAAGAGAGAGAAAAACGGAAAATAGAGTAAAGGAAGAGAGCAAGTAATGGAGAAGGGGAAGCATTTTAAAAAATATCGAAGAGTAACTTCTATGGAAGAGTGAAGTAAATTGGATGGAGTGGTTTTTACTGACGTGGCAAGACAGATTTACTCGATATTTTTTTATATGAACGCCAGTGAGATTGATATGGAGAGAGTGAGTGGAGGAGAGGGGTGGGTGAAAGCGGCCCCACTTTGGACATGTCCCAGTCACTTAAGTGGTACATAGTACGCCGGGACCCAATATTTTCTCTAGAAATCCCAATGAAGGTGGCCAACAGGGTTAGTTGTCGTGCATTGAGGAGAATTTAGGAAGCATATACTCCAATTCAATCTTATCTTCTCGATTGAAGGGTCCGTTGTGATTTGACGTCCAAGAAATGTAAGCTCCCCTTGAATCTAATGAAACGTCTTGAGTAGTTTTCCTGACCCCGAGAAAATCGTAAAAAATAGAAGAAATAAATCAGAAAGTAAATCGAATTTCAAATTCATGGGATATACTTTTTTCAAGTCGGAATAAATTGTTGACTCTATTAGTGAGCAGTTCATACTTAATGCCCAAATGTACTTTCTACTTGGAAGCTTGAACTTCACCAATCTGGTTGGGGTCCTTGTGATTCTTGCTCTATCGTTCCTTGTGTTATGCAGATCAAGATCATCATCATCAAGCAAGCTCAAAACAGCACCAGAAGCTGCAGGTGCATGGCCCGTGATAGGCCACTTGCCCATTCTAGCAAAATCCAAGCTTCCCCACAAGACCTTAGCGTCCATGGCCGACGAGTTCGGACCCATCTTCGCCCTCAGGCTCGGGTCGTTTCCGGTCGTGGTGGTGAGCAGTTCTGAGATAGCCAAAGAATGCTTCACCAAACACGATGTCGCCTTCTCCTCTCGTTCGCGGCTTCTGTCCTTTGAAATTCTGGGTTATGACTATGCCCTGTTCGCGTTCGCTCCCTACGGTCCGTACTGGCGCGAGGTGAGGAAAATCGCCACCTTGGAGCTGCTCTCTAACCGGAGGATCAAGTCATTGCTCAACCCGGTACTGGCCTCTGCGACGGATCTCGCCACTAAAGAGTTGCACAGGCTTTGGAGTGAGAAGAAGGATGATTCAGGTACATCAGTTTGGTAATGATCCATTTTAACAACAACGTAGCTTAGATTGAAGAAAGTCGAGCGTTCTATGGGAGCAACATTGAAGGCACTCAAGTGGACCAATAAGTACGAAATAAGTTTTATAGCAAATGATTTTTACTGAGACGTCTAATGCGTTGTGTTCGTAATCTAAGGTCTCAAAATTTCTTCCAATCGACCTCACTGCGAAAACCACCCATGCCCACTCTCCCTTCCTCCTGCTGTCGCCAACAGCCTGCGTTGGCGCCCATCATCGTATTTCTCTCTCTTCAAGTCTGGTCAGGAGGGGCTCAAAAGCCAACCCCGCGACCTGAGGCCGGGGTCCTGGACCTCGGGCGACCTCAGATCCAAGGTCCCCGGAGGTCATGTGGAGATCGAGAGTTGCAGAGGCAATGGAGGGATGAGTAGGGCCTGTGTGGCGGTGCTCGCTAGCTCGACGAGTACCAAACAATCTTTTAAGATTTCTTTCTTGGGAAGCTTAAGAAAAACAGCATAAGCCTTATCATATAACGTCGTGTTTGCTCCTTGTCTAACACAGGCCGTATCTTGGTAGATTTGAAGCAATGGTTTGCGAAGCTGACTCTGAATGTGATCCTTAACGTTGTAGCCGACACGGGCCACTGCAGCAGCACTGCTGCGATGGATGAGGAGGAGGAGCGGCGGTGCCACGAGGCAGTGAGGGAGTTCTTCCGTTTGATGGGGACGTTTACGGTGGCGGATGCTCTTCCTTTTTTGCGGTGGCTTGATTTGGGTGGGCATGAGAAAGCCATGAAGAGGACTATGAAGGAATTGGACACAATCCTCAGTAAGTGGTTAGAGGAACACAAAAGGAAGAAGAAGGTCGACTTGGACAAGTCTCAGGGTGATCGAGATTTCATGGACGTCATGATTTCAACTCTTAACGGCATGGATATCGCAGGTTATGATGCTGATACAATTGCCAAAGCCACATGCTTGGTATGCTTAATTTGTTCCCTCCCCTTTTCGATGGAGCTATGGTTTCTTCTTAAATGCTGATCATGCTGCAAAACTACATACATGTGTCTTTAGCACTAGGTCCTTAATCTTAATCATCTTTTTCCCAACCTGGGTAACATAATAGATAAAGTACATAAAAATAGAACGTTACCTCAATATGTCTACGTCTCTTTCTTTGCGTCGTACATATCACAGCACAGTTGATGACGGCGTCTCTTTCCCAACCGAGGGACTTCAATTATTTGCCAGTGATTTAACAATTGTGAAGGGGAGGACTATTAGTTAAATGGATACATATCACATCAAAAATATGTGCAGGACAGATGCATTAACTAATAGGGCACGATAAGATATAGACATTTCAAGCTTTCTAAATGAAAAGTTCTTACATGGTTTATTAATCATATGAATCAACATCATCTCGAGTATTTATTATATGAGTATTATTATGGAGTCTACATGATAATGATTGAGATAGATTTGATTTACATAGTCTATAGACCATACAATATTTATTTTAAACGAGATTTATGTAAGTATTAGTCTATTACTGGTGACCGAGGATAGCATTCATGTCTCGGCCGGGGCCAACAGTGTCGTCGCATTTTTCACCACAGTTTTGGTGTGACTTCTTATAATAAACTGTGAAGTTTCACATAAGAAAGAATATTCATTTCACCGCCCCTACTGTCGAACTAAACTTTACCAGATAACTTTTTGTCCTACCTCTCAATCTGCGCTCCATGCATCCTCCATTGTACAGTTTCATGTTAAAAAAGAGTATGCAAAGGGAATGCGAATATAGACTTTCATGTAATTAGCCTTCCATGTCTCACTTCTACTAAGACATATGTTAATGTTTTTTTTTTTTTTGGAAGGCGATGATAGCCGGAGGTAGCGATACAACCATGGCCACCCTAACATGGGCGATCTCTCTGTTGTTGAACAACCTCCCCATCCTAGAAAGAGCTCAAGAAGAACTTGATAATCACATTGGCAAGCAAAGGCATCTGATCGAGTCGGACATCGCCAACTTAGCCTTCCTCCAAGCTATAGTAAAGGAGACCCTCCGCCTATACCCGGCATCCCCTCTCTTTGGACGCCAATCCACTGAGGATTTTATCATTGGTGAGTACCATGTGCGCAAAGGCACGAGGATGATGTTCAACTTATGGAAAATCCAAACCGATCCCAGGCTGTGGCCTGACCCTTTGAAGTTTCAGCCGGAGAGGTTTTTGAGTAGCCATGAGGATCTCGATGCGAAGGACTATAACTTTGAGCTCCTACCATTTGGAAGTGGTAGAAGAATTTGTGCTGGAATGTCCTTTGCGCTCCAGTCGCTGCATTTTATCTTGGCTAGGTTCTTGCATGCGTTCGACGTTTCTACTCCTGGCAATTCCCCAGTGGACATGTCCGAGGATTTTGGAGCAACCATAAAAAAGGCAAGGCCACTTGAAGTTATGCTGGCACCAAGATTACCTCGTGAGTTGTCCGACTCAGTCTAGAGCGCGAAACGATGAAGAGTGTTAGAATAAGCTAATTGCAATTACCAGCTGAACGAACAAGTATGGGCTTTCCGTATTTAGCTCAGAAAGTCATTCGCATTCGCACATTATGGACAACGGTGACTTTGATCTTATATGCTCTTCTTACGTTAACGGAATAGTGGTAGTTCTTCATGTAAGTCCTAGGATTTATTTCATTACTGTGTTAAAGTGCTGAAAATTGGGATACTCCTTATCAATGTCACCTCCCTTATATACTGACACTCAATTACTAGTGGTGATGTGATTAAAAGCCAATACCAATGATTCGGAATCCTAATTGGACCGATTGGTTGGACTGGCTATCGGTATTTAGTTCGGTCTAATACATATAACTAGGGGTTCAACCGAATATTGACATTAAGAAAATTAAGTACTAGGAGTGACAAGTCAGGTTTTCGATCTTCAGACCTCATAGGAACAACTATAAAGCTTAGTCGGACTGTTGGCGTATATGTACCATCCAGGGGTTGAATTGGTAAAAAAAAATCAAAGGTAACCCAATTCTAAACCAATACCGGGTCTAAATCGATTCGATTCAAATTGAAATTGGTGCATTGGAGCCAATTACATTACTTAAAATCCACAAAGAAACGTTATGGAGAATTTAGAAGGGATTTGCCATTTTTGGCTTAGTAAAGGAACTATCAAGCGAGTTCGCAGAAGCAGTTTCGACTATCTTGGGCAAGGTTCCAAGCTAAGAACAGTATTTGTGACTGCTGCTTTGACCTATAGGAAGTCTCCAACGTGGTGAGGAAGCTTGGCGGGCTGTACATGTACGTGAAAGTGAGAGTGAGAGTCGAAGGTAGCCACTGGGATAAAATGGCTCTTAAAATGATCTTCCGATGCTTATTCTTAACAGAGTAAGCGAGTAAGTATAATGGTTCAAATATCGCTTCGACAGTTGACCCGTAACAGGCAATATATACATATACAAGCGCAATCTTGTTCGTAAAGAAATAAGTTCCATTTCAATGCTTGAAATTGAAATCTCTTAAGAACGATCGTATATATTACTGGTTAATTGTCATCGAGGATGCTAAAGTAGACAAAAGCGCACAATGAGACATAAGTCTACACTGAAAGTTGTGGCATTAACTGATTCAGAAACATTGGCACGTAGAATCTTGGGAAGAGCTACTTGGGCTCCGTCGAATTGTACCAAATCATTTGACAAAACGAAAAAGTAACAACAAAGAAATTTACACAGTGAACGAACAAAAACTGACGAATCCTGGGTAATTGCTCAAAATGAGCCCACGAAAAGTCATACACGTGGGCCCAGCTGGACCCCGCCCATCCTCCCACCGGCAACTTTTTCTGCGAGACAAAGGCCGCAAGGAGGAGTTTTCTCAAGCTTCATTTCTCCCGCTATTTGTTTTGATAAATGAGCAATTTAAAAAATATTTTTAAAAACGGTCGTTTGTATTATTTATAAAAAAAATAAGTAACAAATATTATTATCATGCAACAAAAATATTTAAATATATATTATTATCGATAACAAAAATATAAACGATCATTTAAAAAATATTTTTAAAATTTTTATTTTTTACTAAACAAACAAGAATAATCTATTTGGACCGTCCGGAATTCAGAATCACGTGTGGGCCCACCGCTGGATCAGTCTCCCCGGGGCCCACACTTGGGAGATCTACTTTTGCTATTCGAAGTCGGATCAGTAGAGCCGCCCCTGTGCTGAGTTTTCAACCATGAACCGAAAAAATATATACATGAAAAAGCACATGTGCATGTATGTATCTTGTACTTTGGCCTATTCCTCCGCTGCAATTTGACTTATCCCTTTGAGGTGGCTCAAACCAGTAAGCAACGCGCAAACAAACGAATTTGAACATGTCGTGTTGACATTAGCAACGTGTTGACATGCTCAATCAAACACCTCTCGTATTATATTAATGGGATATTCGAGATTTCTTGAGTATCCCACAAATTTCCTTGAGATATGGCAATGACCCACATAATCAGTATTATTGGAAATGGTCCCACGAAAATACACGGATATGGTGATTCATACTTAAACTTCAAGTTAAAAGGACAAACATTAATCATATTACCCGAGACGATAATATAATTATAGCCGGTAGGGACACGCATGGATTTGTTCATAAAATCTATCTTCATAGATTTCCACTGCCCAACATGGAGAAACGAGGACGGACACTGGACCCACCCACGAATTTTCAATGCTTTTTTCGTCTTTTGCAATATGTATGGAGCTTGAAACACTCCAGTGCATCACAAACTTTTTCCTCGGTGCTTCTGCACATTTACACAGCAAAAATGGACTCCCTGCTGCAAGACCTATCCCGCTTGTCCGGAATAATCCTAGCCCAGGTTCTTACATGCATTCAAGATATCAACCGTGGACGATTCGCTAGTGGATGTGTCCGAGATCTTCAGACCGACGAATTTGAAGGCGACCCCACTTGAGGTTATGCTCAGGCCGAGATTAACTCAGGAGCTCTATCGATCGAGGTAATGGAGAGTTTATATATGAAAGGAAAGCTCTTTGAAATGTACACCTAAGTGAATGTGTAGCAATCTCTCTCCATGCGTGGCTCTAAAAGACATGATCACATATCTAGACTTTTCAGATTGAAGTTGCTGACCCCTGGAACATCACTTGCATGAAAACGGCTGATGCGTTCGTGATTGCAGTGCGATGTCAAATGTCATTACCATCGTTCACCACTTGCATGCGATACCGCGTGACCTGTCGTGTATGGACTCATTCATGCTTTCCTTGCCCAAATGCCAATCCTACAGGTTTAGTCGTCATCAATGAGATATGACCATTCAATCTCCATATAGCCATAACATCGTTATCATGCAGTGGATGATTGCAATGTATCTCTTCCCCCTCTGCTCTGCTTGGCCCTACTTACCTCTCTATCTCCTCACACGTACCAGCGCTTGCACAGGCGTACATATATATTGAAAGATTCCAAACAGTTGAAAAATCAATCTTCACGAACGAGGTTGCGTGGTTCCTCAATTTTGATGCGTCAGATTTGATATTCGTGCACGCCATCCTGTGAGTATACTCTTACTTAATATATGTGGATGTGGTGATTTGCGCATGTTATTGGATTTCGTTAAGTCAAAAGTTTGAACCATGTGCTAAAAGAGAAAAGATTGCAATAAAATCCAAATACCTCTTTGACTTATCACATTTCGTCGCATCTATCCACTTAATTTTATCACATTTCGACATTAATCTTTGAACGTGTAACAAAAGCAATAACAAGCTACTCGTGAGTACTTTGTGCTCGATAACAAGCTACTAATTAAGTGGATGTTGAACAAAATTTGGGGCATTGAGCTTGCATCAAGCCATTCATGGATGTTGGGTTGAGAAGAGTGTGCGTGTGAGAGAGAGAGAGAGAGAGCGAGAGAGAGAGAGTCAAGCTACTCATAAGTACCTCGTGCTCGATTCGATGACTACTCAAGATTGACTAGCCTAATTTGGAGTCAAGCTGGCATTCAAGCTATTTAAGTATCTTGTCTAGTCAAGCTCGTTCCTGTAAGGAAGCTCGTGAGCCTGTTTTAAGTTTGCATTATTTTTTCTCAGACATAGAATACTTATAAATGTAGACACAATATACTTAAAATTACATGATATTGGAGCTTGTTAGGCTTGAGTCGAGTTTTATTTATAAGCCAAACATAATAGATCAAGTCAAGCTATCAATTTTCTGATTAAGTCAAGCTCAAGCAAGAAAATTAATACTCAATCAAGTTCGAGTCAAGTTTCGAGCATTGCACATTTAATGTTGGGTCAATGGCAAGCTCCGCACGGTATCGACTCAACTCAGCTCAATTATGCCCCTAGCACCAGAAAAGTTGATGATGAAGGGAGAAAGAGTGCAACCAGGGGTCTCCATCAGCGACGAGGCGGTGGCATCTCAAGGCTCCTGGTGGTGATGACAGCTGTTGCGAGCTGCGCCAAGGAGGAGGGGATGAGCTTGGGTCCGGTTTGGATTTCTATCGTATGGGTCTGATTAGTCTGGGATGACGAATGGTTAAATCTGAAAAGAAAATGGTGGATCCATAAAGAGCAAGAAAAGCTCGATGCAACTCGAAGCGGGACCCTCGAAAGAAGGCATGGTTCTAATACGTTTCGAAAATTTCTGGACGGTGTTTGATGTGTGTGCGAAAAAAAACGAGGATGGTTTATGAAATTTTTTCTTTTTTTCTGCTTTTTGGTTACTTAAGTCAATCAATTCAATCTAGGAACACCTACCGCTGTTCCTGAAATAGACAAACTGGCCTAGAATATCTCCTTAAAGATTGGGCAGATGAAAAAACAGCCGGGAGGCATGTGGCTAGGATCAGAAAATATTTCCCTTGTCTTGTTAGCCACTCTATCAAACAATAATACCCCCAAGGTCGAACCGACAACGGACCCCCAACAAAGGGCTGCTTCCTTGGTAATTCTGTCGTTGATCTTTCCCCCTTCTGCATGAGAATTTCCTTCCGTATTAATCTAGTCAATTGAAAATATTTTCGTTATTAATAATAATTTATGTCTCGATATTTTTATAAGCGATACAGGTGATCATTTTTAGGAAAATATTTTTTAAGTAATTCATTTTTCGCTAAATAAACAGAGCCTAACATTGATCCGGCTTTGTCCCTCCAACTCAAATAATGCCTCTTAATTTAATAGCGATATTTGGTATACCAAAATTCACCTATAAAAAATTAGAAATATGGTAAGATTGTAGATTGGTATTTCAATAATCGCACCACATTCGTCACCTAAATTTAATGTACTAGCATCATTCTTTATTTGTTATCGTTGTGATCGAAGGAACCACGTCCATAGCCTTTTTCTGGCCACCCAATTCCACGTCAGCCGAGTACTTCCTCGGTTCTAAATCTCGAATTATTTATAAAAAAAAACTAGCTTTACCTCCACGAACACCTAATTTAATTTCAGAAATTGAAACCCAAAAAAAGAAAAAGGAATCTTCTTAAGCAAGGCCACCTTGATAGTCCATTTTGGCCTTAGGTAGGTATAACGCACATAATTCTGATTATTTTTATGTTTTTGGAATATTCCAATCATTAAAATTAAGGTCAATACCATTAAAAAAAAGCTTCAATTTATGCCCACTGCGATATAAACATCCCGAACTTTTTTTATCTCGTAAAAAACCACGAACTTATACCATTGTGACAAACATCTATCTTGGATAGAACCGAAATAGATAATATATATATATATATATATATATGTCACACATGTATAATTTTGACTTTTTTTGTGACAAAATAATTTTGTAGTATTTGTGTCACAACGAGCGAGTTTAAGATTTTTGGCTCTACAAAAAAAAATTGAAGTATTTATATCGTACTGGCCATAATTTGAGGTTTTTCCTTGTTGCGGTATCTGCAATTAGGACTGTTATTTTTTTTTTTTGGTCGAAACCATTAAAATTACAACCACCACGATTTTCGTGCATTAATAATTGGAAATGGGCCCTGAAACCAAGCCCACTTAACCACGGTCACTTTAACCCCGGTTCCGCCCCTAACCACATTGAAGTACCAAATAACGACCAAAGCCGGACCAATCAAAAACACACCTCCCTCTCTCTCTCTCTCTCTCTCTCTCTCTCTCTAGTACGAGCTCTTCGGTTTCACTTCAGTTCGCGGGCTAAAAGTTCCCCCCCCCCCCTCCCCGACGAGCGGAGATGTCGTCGGCACCGCGCCGCGACGGAGCCCCGGGCCAACGCGCCGCCGCGACGGGGCGGGAGAGGGTCGTCGTCGCCGTCAGGGCGGAGAAGGTCGTGTCCAAGGCGGCGCTGGCGTGGGCTCTCTCCCACGTCGTTCAGCCCGGCGACAGCGTCACCTTGCTCGCCATCTTCGCGTGCAAACGGCCAGGTCGGTCTCGTTTCCCCGAGTCCTTTCTTTTTTTTTTTCGGAATGATTCGGTTCCGCTCGCGGTTTCTCCTGGAGTGGCTGATTGGAGCTCGCGTCGCGTCGCGTGTGGTGTTGTGTTGTTGAAGGTCGAATTCGGCTGTGGAGCTTCGCGAGGATGACGGGGGACCGCGGGACCGGCAACCGGGAGGAGCTGCTGGATCGGATTTCCCGGATCTCCGACTCGTGTTCTCTGATGGTCATGCAGTTTCACGACCAAGTCGAGGTCAGTCGGGGACTTTCGAAACTCATGAGTCTTGCCCGTCGGCAAATGTAATCGCGGCTTTCCTCCTCTACTGCTGTCTAGCTAGTGCTAGTGGCGCTTGGCGAATTCGTTTGAACTTAGCACGACTTGGGTCGGCGGCTTTCCTCTACAGTTATCGTGACGTGAATGCCGTTTTGCTTTGGCTTGTTAAGACGGCAATCGTCGGTTGTTGTACGCTGTTGTTGTGCTGGCGACGTATGGATGTCCTATAGTGAGTGCGATCATCCATGTGGATCGTGTCGCTGGGGCTTGGTTGAGGCGTCGGAGTCAGAGAACTAGATGATTCCATTAATGATTAGCATGTGATTGCTTTTATTTTAATATAATTTTGGTAATTTTATTTGAGGCCCCCGCATATCTGATTGCCCTGTTCCCTCTTTTCAAAAGCAGAAGATTTGTCGATGAAAATGATTGTATGGCCCAATCAAACTCGTCCACATTACGGCCTTGAAGGAGATTCTGCTTCCTTTTTATCGTTTCCTCGGTTTCTGGTCAAAAATTGGGTACCAGTGAATCTTTGTTTTCGGAACCTGCGGTCCGCTAATGTATCGGTGATGTTTTGTTGCCGGAAATTTGAACTTTCCTAACATGTTCGGGCCTAAAAAGCAAAAGCATGCTTTGCCGTATTGGAGTTTACTTTCTTTTCCAGATTGATGCTTTGATGAACTTTTTGGCCTTAGTGGTTTGAAATTGAAACTGGATCGGTATACGCTTCCTTTTTCCAGCTTGTTGCTTTAATCAACCTTTTGCCTAGTTGTTTGAAAATGAATTGGTGGCTGGGTCCTTTGTTGTGGTGGATGTTGCTTTTAGATTTTCCAACCAATGAAGTCAGAGCTTCGTGTAACAGCACTTCCTAAGTTTAGCTGCCATTAGTCTGTTTTGATGGTCAAAATTGTGAGACACTAAAGAAAGCTTGGTTGCAGGTTAGAGTGAGGATAAAGGTGGTTTCTGATAAACCTAGCGGTGTGGTGGCGGATGAAGCACGCAAATGCGGGGCCAACTGGGTCATACTGGACAAGTAATTTAATATAAATGTATTATTATTTCCTTAGACTGTATCAATACAAATTGAATTTATTTGGTATGCTTTTACCTATGTCTAAACTTTTACCCTTCTATCTGCTAGTCTGAATTGGGAAGCATACATGTGACCTCCTGCATCTTAATTAGATTTATAGTTTGTCATTTTGAGCTTAATTAGCTTTTTAGGTCTCATGATGAGATTCTTCTAGAGTTCTTCCATAGCGTTGTGCTCCCAAGGGGGAATTGGTTATAGATGAGTCGTTTTTCTCGTTGCTACTCTAAGCAGGGCATTCTCTAGTTTCTTTCTGTTTGGACTGTTCGTGGAGTTATTGACATGCGCCATTCTCTTACCATTTAGATGCTGCTGCCCCTTCTACTGGTAGAAGCCAAGGAATTTCTCAATATGGTGAAGTTTCATGTCAAATTTGCAATGCATTGAAAAGCAATTGGACATTGCAAATAGACAATCCATTCACGTTTTCTTGTTTTGTTTCTTCTTTGGTATTCTTTTTTGGCCAAATCTGCTTTCGTAATTATCAGGAGCCTGCAATCATTGTTCCACTCCACTTCCCTTGATGTGATCTAATCAAGTTACCTTCATGGATGGGCTATAGTGTACAGTACTTAGAACCTGAGTCCGTTAATTTAATTCTTCGTTCCATATCTGAAAAGGCATTATTGGACATTCAGTCGTTGTAAACTCTTTTTCCAAAACAGGGACTTAAAGCAAGAATTGACTCATTGCTTGGAGGAAGTCCGCTGCAATATTGTGGTGATGAAGGGTTCTCAAGCGAAAGTTCTCAGATTGAATTTAGGATGTTCAAATGAACTCCAGACCCCCTTCTATTCTGCTACTTCTTCTCCATGTGTGGATCACGGAGAGTTCAATGCCTATAGGATGAAGCATTCTACTCCAGTCAGCAGTCCTGAATTGTTTAGCCCTCATACAAGAACTACCGCAGAAAGTTCATCGTCAAGTTATGACACAGCAGGGTCTTTTTTTCACTTATACGAAAGAAATCCACTCTTTGAAGGACAGAGGAAGGGATGTCATTCACCGTATTTGATAAAGAGTGAGTTGAAATACCCCTTTACAGTACTTGAATCATACGGAGAA
Organism: Syzygium malaccense; assembly: GCA_031216405.1. NCBI lineage: Eukaryota > Viridiplantae > Streptophyta > Magnoliopsida > Myrtales > Myrtaceae > Syzygium > Syzygium malaccense. The sequence continues at coordinate 13,841,445 of CM062258.1, forward strand.
AAGGTTGTGACTCTCTCAAAAGCCTTAACATCATCTCTATCAGTTGACAGTAGTACGGTTTATTGGATTTCCCAAAATCATTTGCTTGATGTAAAGCGTCTCCCCATTGGAAACAATCAAAAAGCTAACCAAACCGATAAAATTATGTCCAGAAGATGGTTTAGCAAGTTTATTCGACATAATCACGGTCACATGAGTACTGGGAGCATAGGGCAAAGGCAAGCCCAACAACCAGATCAAGTTGTCAACGCAAGCATAAGGGATGTAGTCTCTTTGGGCAGAACTTCCTCGGTGCCACCTCCCCTATGCTCGCTATGTCAACACAAGGCACCAACTTTTGGAAAACCCCCACAAAGGTTCTCATACGCAGAACTAGAGGAAGCAACAGATGGATTTTCAGATCCAAATTTTCTGGCAGAAGGAGGTTTTGGATTTGTCCACAGGGGGATTCTCAGTAACGGACAGGTGGTTGCAGTAAAGCAGTTGAAGTTTGGTGGAGCCCAAGGAGATGCTGACTTTTGTAGGGAGGTCAGGTTGTTGAGCTGCGCACAACATAGGAATGTTGTGCTGTTGATTGGATTTTGCTCCGAGGGCAGCAAGAGAGCTCTAGTCTATGAGTATGTGTGCAATGGATCCCTGGACTTCCATTTGCATGGTATGCCTTCCTGTGCTAATTGTATTACTGATTGTTTTGCTTAAGTTCGAGTTACATTTCATAAGTCAGGTTTCCTTGTATAATCCTACATCATGTGTTACGCATCATGGCTGACAAATCATTTGTCATAACTTTTCATTCTTAATTTCCAACACCATGTTATTGCCAGGATGCGATAGCAACACTCTAAATTGGGAGTCCCGACTCAAAATTGCTATTGGTGCTGCAAGAGGCTTAAGATATCTTCATGAGGACTGTAGAGTTGGCTGTATCGTACACAGAGATATGCGACCTAAGAATATCCTCCTGACTCACGATTTTGAACCTCTGGTACTACGTAGATCCAGATATCTCACAATCAAAGTTAGACCTCTTTTAACATTATCATGGAGCATGTTCCTGGATGACAAATGTGCCCTTAAAAAAGTATAATTCATCTTCTTATGCACCAGGGATTTATACTGTGCCTGCTTGCTTAAACCAATGCTATTGCTTGTGAAATCATGAATATGTGATGACTGATGAACATTTAAAACCATAAGGAAATGTCTCAAGTTTCTGTTGAAGTCTTTTCACTTCGTTTATGAAAATTTCTGACTGATAGTGCAATAAATAACCTTGAAGTTTATGTGGCAGAATCCATATTTTACTAATTTTTTGTTCTCGTTTTTTTCTTTAATTTAGGTTGCTGATTTTGGACTTGCTAGATGGTACTCTGGAAATGAGATTGGCCCAGAGGAGCTAGTCATCGGAACTTCAGGGTATATTTTGCTGATCCCGTTTGTTTTGGCCATGTGCAGTGTATGCAATCTCTTATTTTTACCCCCAAAAAGGTTTTTCTTCAGATGTATACATTTTGGCTGATATCATATTGTTGCCTTCTGGTAGGGTCTACTGATAATATCGATTGTGCTGATGACTTAAAAATCTTGAATTCTATAGATTATTATATGTGAGAATCATTTGAAATTGACAATACTCTATCATGTTAAATGTATATCTTTAATTTCAGATATCTTGCACCAGAGTTTGTTGATGGAGGAAAAATCTCGGAAAAGGTTGATGTCTATGCATTTGGAGTGGTACTTTTAGAGCTGATAACAGGGCGAAGAGTCATCGAACTGCAATCCAACGGAGAAAGTCTTTTCCCTCAGTTGTTTGGCCCCTTTGCTGCACATGAATCGAAAGAAGTCAAATCCAACTGTTTTTCATTTATAGACCCATGCTTGGCCTCTAACCAATCCCAAGATTTCGGCCATCAGTTGCAAGTAATGAGCCATGCTGCTTTATCGTGTCTGCATCCAGATCCTGAATCAAGACCTCCAATGTCAAAGGTTTGAACTTCACTGTTGCATTCAATCACTCCTTCATATCAGCATTAGCACAATCTGAGGCAGCATTGTTTCGCAACATACACCCATGTAATTATTTCTCCACAATTTCGAATCGAATAAAACTCTACATTATCTTACATTGCATTGCAGGTCGTCAGAATACTAGAAGGACAGTCCCTCATGCCCATAGCCTTGGATCTGAATGCAGCTGGTAGTAGGAGCGGTCACCTAAATGGAGTGTGCTCGCGCATGCATACTGAAACTAGGAGAAGCCACTCACGGAAACATTCCCACTGAGAACCATATATGCCTTCGAGAGGACTGCGTCAGCTTATCTAGCTCTTGAGAAGCAACAGAGAACTTGTTCTAGCTGTGGTGGTATGCTGCCTGGGCACTCGTAATGTGCATGCATGTTTGGAAACCCTCATCTCTATCGCCATTTAATGGTTGCTCAATGCTCAACAAGCTTCACAGGATTGTAGTTCATACGATTTTTTTTATAGATTTGCGATGTTAGGTATATGTAGCATATCTTTACACTTCTATAGTGGGTAAACCTGATTTTCAGTATTGAAGAAACTAAATATGTAGAGCATCGTTTCAAGGTATAAAAATTCGATTCTTTCCCTGAACTGTACGGCATCTTCTCACTGCCTGGTGGATTCGCTGTCATTTGCCTACTTCCCAAGATCTTTTGGTCCTTTATGTTTTTATTTGTTCTTGATCCATGGTGAAAACTGCCAATATGATTACCTTCAATAACTAGCCTTCGAAGGTAGCATTTAGCGTTCGCGGTATTTTACAGATTCCTGGAATCCTATATCCTAATACCCTCAGACGTGGATCATGCCCTGGATGACAGATGATCTCACATATCGTCACTCTCTGATTTGTCCACTTATGTTAACTAGTTCCCGGGAGATTTTTACCATTTCTATTTCGACTCTTATGTATGCTCTCTTCTAGAGGCTGAAGCGACTCTCTGCAGTCAGGGTGGTGGTCTATAGAAACTTGACTAACCCTTCTTCTCTGATCGAAATTATGCATTCTATTTCGCGGACAAAGAGCCGGGGAGAAAATGGTGGAGAATTCCTCGGACGGAACTGTTGCTTCAACACTGCTGCTACCTAGGCTAACCTTACTGAATGAAAACCACAAAATTCTTGCGGCAATAATAACTTTCTGAAGGAAAACGGAAAATCAACAATAGTTATTTCTTAATAATCATTTCTTGTGGGTTCACAAAAGTCTTACAAAGGATTAAAAAGGGAGATTAAATTCTCCGTTCTCCACCCTCCTTTCTCGTGGTAGGCAAACGCTCACCAATCCTACCTTCTCAAGCACGTAGAAACTCCCACTCGTCACATCCAACGACAAATTATTTCCATATGTCAGCAGGTAGGTTAAGGCACTTCCATTTAATTAATCTCTGGGCAGCGGGAGAGCATGACACATGTCGTCGTCACAATTCGTTTTTGGTACATTCTCCAGGATTCGAGGGCCGGCCCCGATGGGGTCAGTACCTTCGGTTTTGGCTGTTCCGGCCAGCAGAAGAGAAGCTTCCATCCGACGGTACCGAGTCCGCATCATAAGTCACCTGCTGCTGCTGCTGCTGCATCATGGCCATCTGATTAAGATCAGGTGCCATCTCAGACACGCTCCACACCTTGACCGACTTGTCGAGACTCCCGCTGTACACTATCCACCGCTGTTCCCCCTTCCTGGCCGAGTCCGCGTCTTCCTCCGTGGCCAAGCACTTGACAGGCCCGGTGTGCCCGGTCAACACCGAGAGGCATGTGTGGATCGTCCCGTCCCTCCTCCACACGCATATGGTCTTGTCAGCAGACCCGCTGAACAACAGGTTCCCTGCAGATGCGAGGCAGAGGATCGCGAGCTTGTGCCCCTTTAGGACCCCGCCATGGGTGAACTTCTTCCCACGCTCCCAGGAGTTGACCAGCCCATCAGAGGACCCACCGTACACGACCGAACAAGCCCGGTTCATGGCCAGCGCCGTGACCGCGCACTCCTGCTTCAGCAATGACTCAGCAAGCGTGTGCTTGGTCGTTTTGCCGAGCATCTCCCTCTTCCACACCCTCACGGTCCCGTCTGCAGATCCGCTGAAGACCAGGTCATCTACACTGGCAACGACGGCATTGACTGCATCATCATGGGCGCTGATCGACTCGAGGCATTTAGAGTCCGAGATCCGCCACACCTTTATGGTTCGGTCCCATGAAGCAGAGTAAAGCAAGCCCTGCTCCTCGTTCAGGCTAAGGCACGAGACGGCGTCGGAATGCTTTATCCATAGTGCGCTCCGGCGTCGCCTCCCCTCAATGTAATTGCTCGGATTGATGGAGCTCTTGAAAATATCCTTCAGAGTTGGTAACGTCCCGGCTCTTTTGTGGAGGCTTGGGTTCCTGGGCGAGATCTTCCAGACGCGGATCTTGCCGTCCTGGTGGCCGGTGAAGATCTTGCCGTTGGCAACGATGATGGCCTTGACCAGCCCACTGCTAGATTTGAATGCGGAGAATTCCTTCAAGTTCTTCCATACGCGGATATTCTTGCTGTCAGACCCGGTGTACAGGAGCTCGCCCGAGGCGGCAAGAGAGTAAATGTGCCCCTCCTCGCGGACCAGCGACCCGATGAGGCAGTTCTGGGGGACGTTCTCTTCGTAGTTTGTAGACGCCGCGGACCACGGGGATTTGTTGAAGGGAGAGGACTGGTTCCAGGGCGACATCATCATCGGGGACCCCTCCCCGCTCATCCGGCTGTGGTCGTAGAAGGCGGGGCTCGCGGGGGAAACACTGCTGTGGCGGTGCGGGAAGTCATCGTCCGGGATCGGGATCGACGACATGTTGGGGTCCGAATGCATCATGTTGAACTTGGGCCTAGGAATGGTGTTGCTCTCCAGGAACATGGTGCCGCCTCCTCTCTCGTCTTTCGCCATACGACTCTCTCTCTCTCTCTCTCTCTCTCTCTCTCTCTCTCTCTCTCTCTTTCACATAACAGGCACGGAACCGCGCGCACCCGAGACGAGAACCGGCACAAAACACAGCAAGAGTTTAAAAGAAAAGATATGAAGGTCGATGAAGAATGACAGGTAATGGAATGGAGAGAATGATGAGGAAAACGGAAGGGGGAGTTGTGTTCTGTGAGAGGGAGGGGGAGAGAGAGGAGACGATGAAATTATGGTAAGGGGGCGGGAGGGAGGACGTAAATAGGAGGGTGGAACGGACGGCTGAGATCGGAGGGGGGTCGACACGTGTGGGGGAGGGCGGTGGCGTTGGGGGAAAGGCTTTTCGGTCCTGAGAATCCGGGTCTGACAACCGATAACAACGTTGTCGGTTAGTTTTATTCGTTGGCGGGCGTTACCGTTGGACGGTTGATGGCCACTCGCTATTCTCGGCAACGTTTTATTTCTTGCATTCGATCGACTCCTTTCATCTTTTTGGGAAAAATGACACAAACGATCCCTCAATTTTTAATTTGTTCAACGTGACATCAGAATTTTTAATTTGTTAAATGTAATTCCTGAATTTTTTATACATGTTCAATCTAATCTCTACATTATATGAAAATATTTGATATTATCTCTGAACGTGAATTAATAAAAAGATAACATTGAATATTTTCATATTATATAATGACTTACTTAAATGTATACAAAAATCTGGAGACCACATTGAACAAACTAAAAATTCATGGATCACATTGCGCATCAAACTAAAGTTTATGAACCACATTTCACGTTAGATCAAAACTCGAGGACTATTTGTGTCATTATTCCTATGTTTTTTTTGCCCATTTGACATGCACTGATTCAATAGTTTTTAGGATTTTTTTTTCTCTCTTTCCCTTTTTCTCGCAATCGATAATGCACATAATTATTAACCGTTTTGGTGGAATGTGAAAATTATTTTGCCCTTTTTCTCTTTGTTTTGCAAGGTGTATGGTATGAAATAAGAAAGCGTGATGTCTACTTGTCATAGGTATTGAATAAACTTCTTCTAAAGGCTGTAAACCTCGTGCTTCATTTGTACTTTATCGCTTTTGAGCAAAGCTCTTATGCGGGAGGTCGATTAGAATGTATTCGGAGTCGGTCCTATGGAAATATGCATGGCTCTAACTATTTTGACTTTAATTAACTCGAAACCTTTCGATATATAGAAATATCGACACATAAATTCATAGGGAAAGTCAACTGAGCTGGTTTCGAGGTATAAAGCGTAGGTTCGACTTGTTTAGTGCGGTTAATGAGGCGGGTAACAATGGGAAGTGAGTCCTACGTTAGAAAAAAGAAGAAGAAAAGAATGAACTAACTCTAAAGGGTTTATAGCAGGATCATAGTGGAGGTGCAATCTCGGCTAGTTTTAGAGATCTTGGTCATATCATGGCGTGAATTGCCCATCCATAGTTGTAACGAGGGCAATACAGCCTTTGAAAAAAAAAAAGTAAAACTTGAATACCATTTCGATTCATTTCCTCAGCATCATCTATTTTCTTCACCGCTACTTTTTATCATTTGAGCTCGATCACGGGTTTTAAAGAGCGGTTGATCGGATCAGTGTCCGTCGTAAATCTATGAATATATTTTTGTATCATAAATACTAGTGAAGAGAATTTGACGTATGCACGCCATGGAATTATTTTACGCGATCGTCTGACCACTCAGCATACTTTGTGGTTGTATTGTTAATTGGACGGACAGCCATTTTTGGGTGAACGGTCCGAGAGAGCGCAAAGCTATAAGTCAAACATAAATTATTCGGCGTAAATAGCAATGTGGAGTCCATGTAAATGACATCGGAGATCAATAACACCTCGAATCCGTTGACCATCAACCCAATTTCGAATGAAAATGCATGTAGGGTTTCAACATGATGCAAAAATCATGTCTCGAAGAGAGTCGTACAAATCATCTCTCTTCGAATTCCCATGGGAAATTTCAAGGAGCGAAAGCCCGAAAGATACTTCCCACCATTGCCTTCTCATGGGATGGAACGAGTCTCTGTCATGGACCCCAAAACAAGAAACAAAGCATCCCCAATCAAACCAGCGATAGGGAAAGGATCCTGACAAAAATGCAGTGTGATCATGGCGATTCATGTGACGGGCATTACCGCGACCATGCACGGCCGAAGTCTCCCCACTAAAAGCTCGCTTTCGAAGAGCACCATCAAACAGCACCAGCACCACCAAAGGGACATGTGTCTCGCAGCAATAATGTGGGGGCGTGAATGGGAGTGATTGCTACTTTCGACGGGTCGCGGAATGGGATGTGGAATTAAGGTAAAAGGAGGTCTGAAACTGGACGGACCGAACGACCGAACGACCAGCCACGCCCTTTTTCCCGTTAAAGCCATATTAACTTTTGCTTTGCTTCGTCGCTTTGAACTTCCACCCGTTGTTGCGTTGTAACTTGCTTTACTCCGTCCTAATGTTCATTTATCACCTCAAAAGAGGGAAAAGTACCTAAAAAGCTGTGGCCGGTCACTGGCCACAGGCCGAAGGAAAAAAAGAGAGAGGAAAGAACAAAGAAAGGAAAGGAAAAAAACAAAGAAAAAAGGGGAAAACTTTAATAAAAACTAATCAAAAAATTATTTAAAAAAACTATTCATATCAGTATCGGCCATCATCAGCCATGCCACATAGGACAACTGGGTATTCATGTTCGCAATTTTCAGCCTAAATTGGCCCGATTGACTCAATCGATACCGATGTGAAAAAGATTTATGGCTAAATTAATCTATTGAAAGGCTTATGACTAAATTGATACTAATACAATAAGCTTAGGAGTTTTCTGGTATTTTTCCCCTTGAAAAAGAGGTACTTTAATGGAAACTCTCATGAGTAGAGGGTTTTGGAGTTGCCGCGTGGCGAGACAAGTTATCACAGTTTCCTTGAGTAATGGCCAGTAAATCTCTGCAATCTCGTTCGTTCTGCATGGAAAAGGTAAAAAAACAAAACGGTCGCTCTTAATTGGGAGTCTATTTAAAAAAATCATGTGCTGTGTACATAAAAAAAATGAGGAAGCCAAATCGTCCCGCGGCTGATAACATCAGCTCTTAAGAGCGACGAGAGTTCTAAGATTTGGCAACTTAGTTTAGGTTCCCCCATCCCCTGAATAAGCTGAAGAATGTTCTACTTTTCATTTTATATAGTGAAGTATGTTGTATGAAGAACGTTCTAGTTTCCTTTTAGGGTCAATGTATCATGGTCGTCATTATAAACATAAGAACACACATAACCATTGAAACCTTCCCAGATGTTCTTTATTACACCCATGGTTAATTATTGTTGTTATTATCATTGAATTACACAAGAGCCTGCATATTCTCCTCCAATCATAGCTTCAATGGATCAACGAGTAGAAGAATCCCATCAAACGAGTCGTACACGATAAGCACAACACTTTATCTAGAAATAGGCATAAGTTTATCTTCTAGATGCTTACGCAAATGAATGAGATAAATGAAAGTTGGTGAAGACTTTGATAGTCATTTGGCAGGTGAGATCAGATTGACTTGCCATAACGTTTACAGACAGGATTCAAAGTCATTCCTTTATCCGATATCCTTTAAAAGAATAACTTGTTTTCACAAGCAAGGATGACATACGCGTCCTATTATCATTGTCCTACCAAACGAGAGTATGTCAAGACATAATACGTTGATATAATCCGATTTCGATTTTTAATATTTAATTTGAAATTATAAGCAGAAAAAAGAAGAAAAAATCGTGAACAGTGATTTTAATAAAAAGTACATAATGTCAATATAGATCGATTATACATAAAATTTTATGTGAAATCCTAGTGACAAAGTTAGAGCAACTTATCATAGGGTGTGTTGAAATATAGTCCCACGTCGCTTGACAACGAGTCATAAATGCCATATATATTAATATGGTCTCCTCCACTTATTGATTTAAATTTTTTGGTTCAAACTTTCTAACAGGGTGCATAACAACTGTGACTTTTAGTGCTAGGAAGATATCTTCTTCTCTCTTGTTTTGGTGAGGTCCGCACGTGGCTCAACCTCACGGGAGGTTTACCCTATTTTATACATAGTTATAGGTGGATGGTTTATTGGGGTACTGAATCTGAGTCTCGTCCTACTAACCCAGAAATGAACACCGAACTTTGGCACTTAGTATCGCTAGCTTCGACTGGATCGATCTGATGAATGATTCTAATATGGTTGGAGTGGAGAAGATTCCCTTCTAAACTCGAGCTAGGGCCTTGGGTGTCAAGCCTTTGAAGATGTCGGCGTTAAGCAACGCGTTATCAAGCTATGTGCATGGTCGGCTTTTGGGCCGCGAAATTTATGGTGTCAAGAGAAGAGGCCCAGACTCCTCCTGATGGATATCTGTCACCATGGCGCAAACGTTAAGATAAAATGGTTTGCAAAATGGACGAGGATGAGGATGCCGCCGCCACCGATGCCTTGTCACCTGTCTCACTCACCGGATTCTTGGCTGCACCCGGACGTATGCGAGCCTAATGCATTTGAGTTTTTAGCGTGAGTCTCACATGAGATCCATCAAAATCAAGAAGTTGGATGCACCGGGATACTCTAAGAATTTTTTCCTCACTCACCAAGTCGCGAAACATCTTCAATATTTGTCTTCTCTCTCTTGATCCTTAGTCCAGAGTCCCCGATACATCTTTAATATTTGTCTTCTAGCATGCACTAGAGGTGTTGGAAGAGCGCAACAAAAGTCCAATACATTCACCCAAAGAAATCGCCAAGAGAAAATCTAAGTTCGAGCTTTGTCAATATATCAAGTTGAGCTCAATTTTATTTAAAAACTTGAGCTAATGAGTTATGGGCTAGCTATAATATATTAATTGCTCCATACCATATCAATTCTCCAATGTGTGACTTCTCTAACATAACTCACACATTACATCGCTCATACATGCATCTCAACAATCTCCCCCTCATATGTGAGCTCAGTATTAGGTTTGCTCACCTCGTAATCCAAGTATCTTTCTATATTATGATATCTCAACTTGAATCTCCATCAACGTCTAACTTCATCCATGAAGTCTACTATCGGGCCCGCATTGCTACACTACAACGCCCACCGTCTAAAAACCACATTGGTCATCAAATTCCTTTATTGAGATATTCACCAAACACCATAATAGATTGGGGGTCCATCAATCAACTATTGACTCTAATACTATTCGTTGCAAGCGTGGAGTAGAAGTCTAATACCTCTACCTGAGATATCGCCAAGAAGGAACCCAAGTCTAAGCTCGTCAATTAATCCAGCAAAACCCACATTCACTCAAAAGATTAAACCAATGAGTTATGGGTCAACTATAATATATTAATTACTCCACACCACATCAAAGCTTCTCGATATGGAACTTCTCTAACATTTAGCACTTGTGTATCTCCATTATCTCCCCCTCAAAGCAACAATCATCAATTGCAAACTTGGGATTGCATTACTCATGGTCTCTATCTCGTGTCACCAAACCAACTGTCAATTGTCTCTTCTCACCAAACCAACCATGATGGTAATTTCCATCCAAAATAAGGGCCGTCTCTATTACCATTTGTTGAGAGAACGCAGTAAAAATCCAATAACTTCACTTGGGGAGATCACTAAGAGAAAGCCAAAGTCCGAGCCCGTCAACATATCCAAATAAACTCACATTCACTCAAAAGTTTAAGCTAATGAGTTATGGATCAACTAGAATGTATTAATAGCTCCACACCGCATCAATTCTCTAATGTGGAATTTTTTTTAATACAACTCACACACGAGTTTCAACGGAGGGCTCATCTAGATCACCTCCTTTATATCCTGTCGAGATCTCTACATAAGCGCCAACTTTTCTTCTTCAAGGTCTGGTGCCCGAGTGAGAAAGAGAAACATATAGACAACGGACACGGCGAAGGGGAGAGTGTGTATGCGTGCGCGCATTTTTGGGGCTTGGTTTGATTGGGTTCAATGAACTAGCATAAGATACAACACTGTGTTATGATTCGATATCAGTTATGGTAAAGGATTCTCATCCCACATAATCAGGAGTGAACTTACCATCGTTAGCCCTCGTCCCTATGCATCAAAGAAATCCTTAATAGTAGCTAAAACCCTTCAAAAATACACATACTTAAAATTTCAGGTGAAAATTTAGTCTCGCCCAAAACCTAAAATTTTAGGTCTTCCATTACATATAAACAATTTAGGCAAACATCTTTAGTAATATATCCGGGAAAAGTACCAAAAAAGTCATAAATTTATTGTATTGATACCAATTCAGTCCTAAACCTTTCAATTAGATCAATTTAGTCATAAACATTTTCACATTAATATCAATTCAGTCCACCGGAAAACACTGATGTGGACGCCGACGGTCCTACGTGGTAGTGTCGGCAGTCCTACGTGGCAGTGCCGGCGGTCCTACGTGGCACCGCCGGCACTGACATAGATAAATTTTATAAATTTTTAATAATTTTTTCGCCCAGATCCAGGCAAGGGTGATGAAGCCCTTGCCCAGACCAGGCAAGGGCATCGCAGCCCTCGCTTGTGGCGGGCGAGGGCATCGCCGCCCTCGCCGGCCAATAGGCGAGGGTTTCAGCCCTCGCCTGGATCTGGGCGAGGGCCCGACACCCTCGTCAGTGGCCAGAGAGTTCTGAGAAAAGAAAAAAGAAAAAGAGAGAAAAAAGAAAAAAATAATCAAGAAAATATGAAAAAATTATAAAATTTATCCACATCAGCGCTAACGGTGCCACGTAGGACCATCAGCATCCACGTCAGCGATTTTTGGCTTAAATTGGAAGGATGAACTGAATTGGTACCAATGCAATAGGTTTATGACTTTTTGGTACTTTTTGCTATTCTATCCTTGCTCTTAATATGTCAGTTTTGCAGATTGATTCTAGCTTTGCTCTTAATTACGCAAACACAAGAACCAAACACCAAATTTCAATGACATCTGAGCGACCTAACTATAAGCAATTCCAACACGAGAAAGGACCTCAGTAAGCAAACCAGCAAAAAGTCAAAAAGAAAACCAAAGAGCAGAATCCTTTCGGCCCCGTTTCCCCAAGTAAAGAAAATGGGTGGGGGAATCTGATTCCGTCCTTTTTATAAAGTGACTCTCGAAGCGAATCCCAGTCTTTTTAAACAGGTAAAGCCTTAACCTAATTCATGTGAGCCCGGTTCACATGCACCGTTAGATAAGACGGATCCCATGTAATCCCATCTTATCTGACGATACAATACAAACCGGATTCACGCTTACCTGTTTCAACGAAGATTTTTTCCCGGTTCTTGTCGTGTCTTCATATTTTTCTTCACTGAAACCCACCTTGATAAGAAACCATGATGCACTGGACTATTTGGTCTCTGATTAAGTTTATATTGATACCGCCCCGAACCCATCAAAATCGACTATTAATCTACTGACTTCACGCGAATAATCTCCGGCTTTTTTGCTGTATAAGAAAAGACTTGTCACTTGGGCCCGTGCTCACGATCTTGCTCACTCTTTTCACTGTGTGATTAACTAGCAGTTCTCAAAACTTTGTGAAGATGTCTTCCACTTTCTCGAAAGCTGATGATAATAGCATTGCCGTGACCCGCGGCAAGCGCATCTCCATGGACAGCGAACTCAAAGAAGGAGAAGAAGAAGAAGAAGAAACTACTACTAACAATGTGGCGGTCACCACCCATGTGCGCATAAAGCCGACTCGCTCAACGAAGGTGCTGAACAGGGACGCGGTGCTGCGCCGGATTCGGCTGCGGAAGTTCATGAACAGATTCCGAGCGTCGCTGCAATCCCTCTTCGGCACCTCTCCGGGGGCTCCCGCCATGGTCAAGAAGGCGGGGAAAGCCTCCACCACCAGCAACACCAAGCGGTGGATCGACGACGCCTTTGCCGCACCATAGCAATTGCAATTTGGCTCGTTCTGTTTAGTAGAGACTAGTGGAAGTGAAAAATGTACTCTCTTAGAGCTTCGACTCATGTATACATGCAGTTCTTTTTCATTTTTCACCATCGCACTTGCATGATCAATTCCCTTTTCATTTTGCTCATTCGAAAGAGAAACATACTTGTTGGGTCGCAGTGTTGTGTTTCTGCTTCTATGCGGAATCCTGACAACAAAGTGCTCGAAACATATTCATTCGAAGTGTGTTCCTCGGAGGACGATTGAGACGTGCTGAAAGAGAGTCCAAAGCACGTGACTCAAAGCGCACAAAGATCCTTACAGTTCTACATTGTACTTTGTGCTTCAAGTCGTACATAGTCCATTCTCGGTGTATGATTGAATTGGACTTTCAAGAGTTATTTCCGTCTGCATACATTCGATTATAGATACCATTTATTCAAAAGATTTTCATCTAAAAAAGAATTCGACCGATTGTTGGGTCGACTAAGCTTTCATGCTCCCGTATTCAATACCAAGATGGATTTTGGATTCCAATCGAAAAACATATCTCGAGTTCGTGATACTTTCAAGAGATATCGAGACCGGATGCCGTCAACCAAGTTATTTTTCTCTCTATATATATAAAAGCTTGAGTTGATCAACATTTATTGTTATATAGAAGAGAAACTTTCCATCTCTAATACGGGTCGTTGTGGTTGTCGTCATAGTTGTCGCTGCTGCAGTAGAAGATTGGATCTCGTATGGCGGGGCAGGATATTGAATGGGCATGGGAAAGGTCAGAAACGAAAAATTGACCTGCTAGGAAAGGATTGGTCCGAGCAAATGCACATTATCTTCCAATTATTTGGCAGCTAAATAGCATGATTTGTCTCTGCAATGTCAAAGCTCTAGATAAAAGAAAATATGAGGAAGTGAGAAATATGGAGTTTCTTTATATATCTATATTTACATAAAGAGTCGTATGTATGGGCTATATTAGATGGTGATCTAAGGTAACATATCAATTAATAATATGCATAATTAAAAGAGATATATATGTGCAAATCTGATAGATACGGAGAATCAAGATAAATATTATAATTATCTTTATCAGGGAGGAAATGTTCTAGAGAGATAACTCTTGACAGTTCTAGAGACCCATTAGAGAATAATGAACCTGCTATCTTGCGTTACATTCATCAGCATTTCCAATTGCAGAGACACAGTTCGGCTTTTATCCTTCCCTGCCTCATCTTCTGATTTGGCAATCATGTCTCCCCAACTTCCCTTTGTTTGTATGCCTTTGAAGGCCATAAGTACCAGCTAAACTTGGTGAATCGAGGACGTAATATGCTCTCCAACCTATCTTTCTGCGTCCCTATATGTCGACTATAATGGCTATTCACAAGGCTTTGCTTATATTAGCTATGGCAATGGCTGTGTCTGCTGACAGTAACCGGTACGACGCGCACGCAACTATATATAGTGACATGAGCGGTGGAGGAACCATGCGCAAGTAAAAAGATCTTTGCAATGGAGGCAGAAGAGCCATGTTTCTTGGTAATACTCAGAATAAAGATAAGAGACACTAAAACTTCTTACTAAAACATGTTTCCTAGCCTATGTAGCTTCTCTTTACATATCTCACATCGCACGCCGTCGATTTTTACATATTTCACTCACAGTTGAGAAGTCAACGTGGGAAGTGACTTGGAAACTAGAATTTCCTCATTTATATCCATGAACAGCCCTTAACTTCTCCTAATTACTTGGTCCAACTATGTTCAATTGTTCGGTGCCAGCTTGTTATCGTAGGTCCATCTCACATGTCGACAGGTACGATTCACTGCAAAAAATGTGGCAAAATGCAGATGACCGCCTTTCGCCCAAATGGGCCAGTTCTTGAAGATACTCCTGATTTTGTGTGGCTATACTTATGTTATTTAGCAAAGGTTTGTGTCATTTCAGTATGTTCTTGTCTAAGGCGCGATTGTTGTAGTATCTCCTAGATCATTTTTCATGATTGAATACGTTGTCATATCTACCCATCAATCGATTTTCATACATCTAGCATTATTTTATACAGAATTCAATACGTAATCGTCTCTAAAAATTGAAAGGTTGGAGAATCGTACCGGAAATATTTGAAATATCATCACGATCCTGAAATATTTGTAAGGTAGGAAAAACAGATATAGGTGAAAACTAAATAAAAATCTGATTCCAAAGTTTTCTTTTTGCTTCTAGGGAGGATATCTGATGATACGCGGCTCAAGAGTCAAGACACATGAATGGACTAATGGAGCGTTAGGAAACCAAACGGAAGACGACTAAGAGGAGCCCCACGAAAACGACGTCCTGGAATGAATGTTCAACTTCCAATTATTATAAAGCAATGATTACTTTGAAAGGATCCAAGACGAGGAACACCAGGTAGAACAAACAACATTGTCCAGCGAAACACGCCCCTTCTTTCTTCTTATCTCTTTTCGTTGTTTGAAATGGGGGACTTTTTTTTATCTTAAATTATTTGGGTACATATGAGAGCAATATATCCAATTCTTTAATATAGATGAGTCTTACGTGAGACTTACGTGATCGAAGAGTTAATAGAGTCGGAATGCACTAAATTAACATGCCATGAGACCGATTATATGTCAGTTTCTAGCAAAATCCGTTTCCTTCATTTTACCACCTCACAGAAGAAAATCCCAAAAAAAAAAGAGGGGAAAGAAAAAAAGGAAAAAGGAGGAGCAGCCCGATCAATTCAAGCATTATTTCGTTTGGCCCACATGTTAAATTATTGTTTTTCATCATATCAAAATATGTTAAATTCAGAAGATAAGCACTCGGGGATATATTAACCAATATGATTTCATATTTCGATTGCTTCTCTTAGCCAAAAAACAAAAATGCCATTGGATGAACATGTTCTATTTTAAGTACCTAAAACCCTCTTCAACCTTCACTCAAATGATATCTGGACTTTGGCCCAACGCAAGAATCTAACTCTAAACCACGAATTATCTAATAATCTAACTCTAAAACCCCAAAACTTGTTATTTCTATATAGGAAAATGACACAAATGATATCTTGACTTTGGCCCAATGTGCAATGTGATTGTTAAACTTTTAATTTGTTCAATGTAGTCCTTAGACTTTTGGTACATGTTCAGTTGAGTTTTTTAACTATATAAAAATGTCTAATGTTGTCCTTGAACTTGAATTACTGAGATGACAACATTGAACATTTTCATATAATTCAAGGATTAAGTTGAACATGTACCGAAATTCCAGAGATCACATTGAACAAATTAAAAGCTTAAGGATCACATTACACATTGAGCAAAAGTTCAAAAACCATTTATGTCATTATCTCTTTCTATATCTTTCCCTGTGATGGCTACAGCGGTCGCCGAGAGGTAGAGGAGGGGCCCAAAATTAGCGACGGTAGCAACGCGGTGGTGGAGGGGGCCGCGGGTCTCATTGCTCCGATGGTGACGGGGCTGGTGGCGGTGGCTAAGAAAGGGAGGGGAGGGAAGCTGCTAGGATTAAGGCTTTGTGAGTTTAGGATGGGTTGGGGTAAAAAGTGTGGCAAGGGTAATATTTTATGGAAAATGAAAGTGTATAAATGAAATTACGGTGCCAACTTATATCGAGTGTAACTTTTACGTCTGACAATACATTCAAAGTTTCAAGTATTGGCTTCTAATTGGTAAAAACGAAGCAGTGATTTGAATGTAAAGGATACAAAATCATCTTCGGGTGCAGGTGGGGACTAATTTTGTTTTTCACCATTTGCTCCCAAGGGTCCCGTGCTAGGCCAAATGATTTGATCAATATTCAACCAACACTACGCAAGAAACATATGTTATAGGACTATGCATGTTGGGCAAATCACACAATCAGTCATAAGTCTATTGTACGGATGTCAATTCAGTCCCAAACTTTTCAGATTTTGTCGATCTAGTCATAAACCTTCGCACGAAATTTCAATGTAAACCTTCTGGCCAATTTTAGTCGAAATTTCCTGACGTGGCAGTACAATCATCGCTGGCTGTCCCGCGTGGCATACTATCACAGCAGTGAATCGGGCGAAAATTAGCAAAAATGACTATATGGAAATTTCGAGAAAAAATTTAGCACTAAATTGCAAAATTAAAAAGTTTGAGATTAAATTGGCATCTATAGAATATATTGAGGACTAAGTAGACAATTTTTCCAACATGTATATTTCCACACCTCATATTGCGCTCCATGTGACCTCATTCAATCCTAGGTTCTTATTGATCGACTCAAAACTAGCCGTCCAAAATGTCACTCATTCTCTCGCTTCAACAAGAAACGAAGAATGCAATGATCACTCGCGTGAAGACCATTTAGAAAACGTGGAAATTGACGGCCAGACGAGTGCGCAGCGCCATGATCGATGAGCTACTGAGAAGTCCAAGTGGAGGAAACCGAAAGACTGGGACCGTGTTTTTTTTTATTAAGACCCGAAGCTTTTTGGGTTGGAACACGTACCCTCATTTTGACTCTCGATCACACTCGGGACGCACAGAACCATAGACGGCAAGGATGATGTCGCGTCCGAAGTGACCCGTCATCATTGGGTAACGGGGGTTAAGGCCTCGTCAGCTTATCTAGAAGCACTGGATGAAAATAGACTCTCGTCGTTCTTCGTTCGTTCAAGTCGTCATGTTCAATATTGATGGGTTATTTTTTTATTTTTCTGATAAAATAAAAAATAATTCATAACAAGAAGTCTCGATTTCAAATCTTTTCAGAATCTATTTACCTCCCTAATTAAATATGTACAAATTTAATACTGAGCAAAAAAATCAGACCAAGCGTGAGGGAGAGTGATAAAATATTAATATTAAACCGCATCTTCATCTAACGACCTAAACTTTTAGAGCAGTCAGCAGTGGTCCCATAATATCTCACCTCGTATCAGAGCAGGGGATCATGAGTTTGAATATTTTTAAGGTTTTATTTACCTTCCCGATTAAATATGTTCATACTTAGTACTAGGGAACAAAATCTCGCATTTTCCATTCTTCCCTTGTTTGATATTTCCTCAAGAAGGGGGAGGGTTCAAAATGACAAATCACCGTTCCATTTTGCCTGTGGTCAAGTGTCAATCTTGACTAGCTCAGGGACCCAATTGGCAACTTCACGAGCACCAACATATCATGCTTAATCCCCTTTATAAAAATACGTCAGACTGACCCGAGAATCAAGTGCTTGCTCAACGGGAACTCTTCCCCTTCTTTCTGGCTCATTGGTCAGTACAGGCACATCAAGAGTCACGGCCACGTCGGTACTCTTCCGTGAAATATGCGACGTTGAACGCTGTCCGTGTTTCCTTGTCGGTTTCTCGTTATATTTCCTCCCTCGCGAAAGTGTGAAAAGGAACTTCGCTTTCTAAGCACTCTCCAAGATTCCGCACGTCCCTTCCTTCTTCTTCTCTTCTGCCACGCGATCCCCTACTTAAAACCAAACCTAATCCGCTGAAAAAGGGAAGCCGAAGGAAACTTGTTCTGTCCGACTGTTGCTGGTCCTTCCTCATGCTTCTCGTTGATCAAAACGACCCGCCATCTCGATCCACTCGATCCACGACCGTCTCTTGATCGAAAACGGCGTCCAACCGATGTCTCTGACAACGCCGAAGGCCGCTCTGTCCCCCTTCCTCCTCCTCCTCCTCCTCCTCTTGGCCGACATGGTCTTGCCGATCCTCACGGCCGCGGCACGTAAAGCCTGTAGCCAGACCTGCAGCAACGGCATGCCCGCAAAGCAGAACCTGACGTACCCGTTCGGGTTCTCGCCGGACTGCCCGATCCGGCTCAACTGCACCGAGGACGGGGACGCCCTCATAGGGGAGTTCCTGGTGCAGTCCGCGTCCCTGGACACCATCACCGTCACCATCGAGGCCAATTGCAACCGCCCGTTCGGGTCCATAGACCAGCTCTACGGCCGCAACTACGCACCGAAGGGGAAGAACGCCGTCCTGCTCAGCAATTGCACGCAGACCTCCCCGTGCGATGTGCCCAACACGCTGGTCATCCAGGCCCAATTCCAGTCCGTCTGCGAGCCTAGCACCAAGATCAACACCAGCATGAATTGCTACTCCGAGAATTCGAACAACTACACCGCGACGTTTCTCAACCAGAGTCGGCTCTTCGCCCTCGGCTGCAAGTACTTTCTGTCGTCGATATCGGCGGAAAACCTGAACAACATATCGGTGTCACTGGGCGTCCAGATGCTACAGCTGCTGTGGTGGGTCAACGGCGACGAGTGCGAGTGCTCCGACGACGCGGACTGCGTTCAGCTCTCGGGGCTGCCGAAAGGCGGCGGGAATGGGTTCCGGTGCCAGTGCAGGGGCGGGTTCCTCGGCGACGGGTTCTTGGCCGGCACCGGCTGCCGGAGAGGTTAGTTGGAGGGCTTTATCATCGTTGACTCTTTTGACCAATTATCTTCCGCGATTAAATTAGGAAATCGGTGCTAAAAATGCTTAAATGGGACACAAAATCAATTTGCTAACTGTCATGGCGGACCGGCAGTAGGTTAAGAATACGACCCATTTACTCGACTTTTAGTCTTAGACATTATTATACATATCGATAATGGAAAATGAGTTTTGTTATGGCTAGTTTACTATTGAGTTAATTGCACATCCGAGAGTAATTTAGTACATATAAAGTGGACATTTTATGGTTTTTAAAGTCAAAACCCCACCTAGAAGTTGCTACGTTCATCAGGCGAGTCAAAAAAATTTTGCTTAAGAAATTTTGGGGACACCGTTTTGTAGTCTGGTAATTTTCTTTCATGCAAACGACAATTTAGGAATTAAATCTTCATGAGAAACTCATGCAAACGACGGTATAGGAATCAAATCTTCATGAGAACCTCTCTCCTACCATAAATTTTCCACCAACAATCCCTGAAAAGGCTTTAAAAGGAATCAAAGCTCTCGAAATATTTACAACCAACAAACCGGTCGTGCATCGTAGCTGGAGGAAGGGTCTTAAAGTTTTTCTTTATTTCGTCGCCTTACGTTATGACTTCACTCCAATTCCAATCTTTTGCTAGCCGAAGAAATCATTCACTAAAAACCGAGTTTTGGTGAGACCAACCTCTATGAATACTCGCATTAAATTCAGTAGATACACAAAATTCATGCTAGTAACTCCTCCATATCACCATTTATGAAGAAGGCGCGCTGGGCAAATCCTTCGAACTCAACCCGGGAAGTCAATCCGAGTCGAGGGGATGCTATCCTATCCCATCCTATTCAAGCGGATGCCATTAATGCTCATGGCCGGACGAGACCCCATTTTCTGTCATAGACAAGATCATTTCCTTTATGATCACAGCACGGAACTTCGTTGTCCATGGTGGGTGGTGCGGTTAAATGGGCACGTTTGCCCACTAGAACGCACCAAAAGTAAGAGCGCAAAGTGACCCCACTGGCGGGCGGACAATAATACATTACATGGGGGACCCTTTTCAAAGACAATTAACATCGTCTTAATCAAAGTTTCGTCGTAAAGTCAGGTCAAAGTGGATACAATATAATATTTGGGCCGGTGTCCCCTTTTTCTTGCTGATTCGTTAAAGAACGATCCGCCATTGTTGTCCTCTATTTTGCCTGGCACGGGGGGACAGAAGAACAAGCAGCCCGTCGCGCTCAAGAATGGGTTGTTTCACCTAACAAAGATCGCCACTGAAATCTGCGGATCCCTTTGAACGATGCTGAATATGCTCCCCGAGTGATTTTGATCTCTAGGAATACACAAAAGTCAACGGAAGAACGGCAGATTTCCGTGTGGGGTCTTGGTGATGTCTGAGCCTCTGGACTTCAGGGGCGCAAAGTGCAAAGAGGTCCATCCAACGTCTAGAATCTCTTGACTTTGGAGGGCACAAGTGATCGAGAACTTTGAACTTAACCTCGACATTGTTAGCTCTTTCACTTTGTCTGGACTCAAAAGACATTCTAGTAGATAATGATAGTTTGACTGCTCCTTTTTAGTTCTATGTCTTCAGTGTCGAGCTAGCTCTTACATTTCGTGCTTAACCCGAACTTAGGCTTCATGGGAAATCGATTTCGGTCGTGCCGATCGGGGCAGCTCCGAAGAGTTTATCGAGTCAAAATGTCTGTGTTGTTTTATGTATGTGATCCCGAAAATCCTCATCCTGCTGAGGGCTGACCTTGTTTTCTGATTTTTATCTTGCGAGCAGACGCATTCATGTGCAATCCTGCAAAGTATCTCTCTGGCCAATGTGGAGGAACCACCAGAATAATTGTTCTGGTTGGAGGTACTTTAATCTTCCTATCAAATTAATTATATGATCATAAATAATTGTCAAGTGTTCTAGAGGTTCTATATTGCGCGTAGAAGAAGTAACTTGTGACTTCGCGTGAGTATTAGGAATGTTCATAGCTATACCTGTCAAATGCTGTCTCATGTCATCTGTTTCTTTGTTTTCAGGTGTTGTAGTTGGGGCTTCCCTCATGATCAGTTTGGCATTGATCTGCTGCTTCTTTCGACGGCGAAGCAAATGGAAAGCTCAACTCAAGGTGCAGCGCCGTCTGTCCGAGGCCTCGGGCAAGAGCAGCATCACCTTCTATCCCTACAAAGAGATCGAGAGAGCCACAAATTATTTTTCAGAGAAGCAGAGGTTGGGGACTGGGGCATTCGGGACGGTCTATGCTGGGAAAGTGAATGGCAACGACGAGTGGGTCGCCATCAAGAGGATCAAACAGAGGGACAGCATCGAGCAAGTCATGAATGAGATCAAGCTCCTGTCGTCCGTGAGCCACCCCAACCTGGTCAAGCTCCTCGGTTGCTCAATCGAGAAAGGCGAGCATATCCTCGTCTATGAGTTCATGCCCAATGGCACATTGTGCCAGCATTTGCACAGAGAGAGGGGTCAAGGACTTGCCTGGCCGATCAGGCTGAAAATTGCCACAGAAACTGCTCAAGCAATTGCGCATCTCCACTCTATTAAGCCCCCAATATACCATAGAGATGTCAAGTCAAGCAACATTCTCTTGGATGACAATTTCAAGTCCAAGGTTGCAGATTTTGGCCTTTCGAGACTCGGCATGCTTGAGGACTCCCACATCTCGACCACCCCACAGGGCACCCCGGGCTATCTCGATCCCCAGTACCATCAGGATTTCCACCTTTCCGACAAATCGGATGTCTACAGTTTAGGCGTAGTACTTATGGAGATCATCACGTCGTTGAAGGTCGTGGACTTCTCACGGCCTCAGAACGAAGTGAACTTGGCCAATTTGGCCATGGATAGGATTGGGAGGGCGCGGTTGGATGAGATCATCGACCCATCCCTCAATGTGCACAAGGACGAGTGGACGTACTTGTCCGTGCAGAAGGTCGCCGAGCTGGCATTCCAGTGCCTCGCGTCACACCGAGACCTGAGGCCTACCATGAAGGAAGTGGCAGATGAATTGGACCGGATCAGGCTCGGTAGGTGGGCCGCTTCCGAAGCGAAAAGCTGCACGACTTTGTCCGAGACGTCTTCATGCTCTTCTTCGGGCAGTATCAGCGAGAAGTTGCTGATTTGTCCCAAAAGGATTGCCAAACTGGAGATTACAAAGGCGATCAGCGTCGGTGATCAATGTGGAGGTAGCACCATGAGCTCAACCGGGAGCACAGTGGATAATTCGACGGCATCAATGAAAGATTCGTGCTTAAGTGAAGAGAGCTCTCCCTCATCAAACACTCTACTCTCTAAGGTGATTCAGTGACTTAAATGTGCCTTTCCATCCGAAGCTTTTCCATCCCTTGTAAAACACCACACGTGTAATTCATTTAGACAAGTTTTCTCTCTAACTTGCTGGATTATACACTCATTAGCATATTTGTTCGACAATAGTGCCCAGAAATAAAGCAATTCCTCCCGTTGTTTGCATCTCCTCTCTGGCATGACAGTTCCGCTCGTACGATCAATGTCGGAAATTCTTTGATTAATCGAGAGGAGGATTTGAAGAACATGACAAAGGAGGAGAGATGAGAAGGGCAGATCATAAGTTCCATGAGGAAAAAAAGATCAGTTTTAAACATCAGATCCTTCTGGTGCATAGAACAAAAAGGAATGAGAAAGCACATGTATGCAAAAGATTAGTTTGATCGTCTAAAACACGACCGTTGATCACCAATGTACACTAACCTTTGGCGAAAAGAATGCCGATTTATCTAGTATCGTACATTAAACATTACGCCCCAAATCAATGCAGAGGTTTCTGGATGAATCAGTGACTGCACGACGACGACCGATATCAATAGAAAGCATTCTATGTCCGACGTCTCTAAAATAGAGCCATGGATGTTCCTGTTTACAGCAGACCACAGATGGTAGAAATAGGCATTTCAAACAATTATAAGTAGCCAACATGATACCAATCTTCCCTTTCCAGTGCTCAGCAGCCCATTGAAACTCTCCACCTCAACCAAGCTTGCTTAGAAATGCCGGAGAGCAATAGAACCTTGCTTCCATATCTACTTAGAAAATCTGCGGGCACAGATACACAGCATGCGATCTCTAAATTTCAGGTGTTGCATTGCAGAACGCACACAGACGGTCAATCGTAGCCCCTCGCTGCGATATACCATCCTATAGTGGACAGCCCATTCTGGATAACAAGCCAAGATATGAGCCGCAAAGTGTACGCGTATGTGCATGTGAAATTGCTCATGGATCGTACGAGTCGTGAGCTTACCTTCATAGCTCTTCTCCATTCCCAGATAGGAGCGGGCCTTGCAGCATCGCGCAAGCTTTCGGCCACCGCCGCCGCCACCGGAAGTGGCCTTGCAGCTCCTCCAATATGTCCAATCACGGCCGTGTTCCGGGGCCTAATCATACCATGGATGTTGATCATGGGATAAACAGCGTCAAATCTAGAGTTTTAATTTGACAAGAATCGCAGTTGAAGTATCCCATTTGTCTCTAAGGCCACGACAATGACATTTCTTCACAGATGAAGCCCACATCTATATATCTATATTTATGCGATATGACAATGGAAATAGCAACAAATATAAGTAATTATTTAGGCAGATGTTATTTTCGCCTACGTAAGTAATGTTTCAGTGGAAAAGCTGCCTGTTTATGTAGTTGACCTACATAAAGTAGTTGCATTTGTCTATTAGCCTTTAGAGAAATATGACTCATTAGATAGGCAGCTGTCATCATATAGATATATATCTGTCATTTAGATATACGAACTTATCTCCCATGGGTAATTTCACAATAGTTTTTGCTAAGGGCAATTGTCCAATCAGTGCTAAATTCATTGTACAGATGTCATAGTCCTAAATTTTTCGATTTTGCCAATTTAGTCACGAACCCTTACGCAAAATTCAACTTCTGACCAATTTTCACCAAAAATTGCTGACGTAGAGGCGTGCTACTTAGGACGACCTGCGATTGTTAGATCACCACGTCAGTAATTTCTGGCAAAAATTGGCCAGAAGGACTATATTGGAATTTCGAGCAAGTATTTAGGATTAAATTGATAAAATTAAAAAGTTTCAAACTAAATTGGCATTCGCACAATAAATTCAAGACTGATTGAATAACTTTCCCATCTCTCTGTCAATAATAGAAAAGTCACCTTTACTCGCTCCTCAATTGTGAACTCACCTCTTTAGGGATGATGGAATGACAAGTATGACAATAGAATGACAAAGATAATTCTCTAATATCTTAAATATTGACTTCGTTTTGCATATTTAGTTTTGCATATTTAATAGGGCTAGGACTTTCATCATCACTCAATTCCTGCACGCCCAATTTGAAAGGAATCCATCCTTTAATGCTTAAAGTCTAAGTTCCTACTAATTACATTATTAAGCTCACGCCTAACATGGGTAAGGACGGTGTTTTGTCTGCCAATTCGATGAATGGTACGATCTTCTATCGTCTCTGTGTTAAATTAAAATTTTTAGGCTATGTTTATTTCGCAAAAATGAAAAACTTGAAAAACATTTTTGCTGAAAATGATCGCCTCCCTATAGCATAGCGCATGTCAACTCGAGTATCTCGGTCTCAATATAGATTAAAAGAAAAGATAAATAGAGCATTCTATCGTTAAGTACGTTAAAATTCAAAATCTGTGGGCAAGTTAATACCAAATCTCTCTCACTTTTACGAAGCCCGTATCTCCTACTTTGAAATTCAAATCCATATTCTCATATTAATAATCATCCAAATTCATTTCAAATCCGGAAAAAAAAACTAGTTAAATTTGGTGTCCATCGTTAATTTACGAAATCATCCTGGATATTCTTATGATTCTTGCAATAACAAAGTCTAAAATGGTCATTTCATAAATATGGGTGGGCTAGTTTTTGGATAGTGGATAGCTACTTTCATTTAATCGACTTCCTTGAAACATTCAGAACGCTGTCTATGAATTCACCAAAAAAAAATTAAAATCAAAATGATGATATGAATTAATCTCAAATTGTAAATTAGAAAAATTCTCGAGGAAATGCATTTCTAGCGTACGCTTGAAGACATCCCCAATCCCTAAGCTCACGGATACATTAATTTGCTAATATGACTTTACTTAAGCAAGTAGCGATTATCGTGACAAGTTATGCCAATTGTCCCAAGTCCATTTGAAATCGAAATCACGTGTTAGGGCCAAAAGAACATGATATATGATTCTATCGATACAACATTGAAATTCAATTCATCGTCGACCATCAATTATTCTTATACTTGCACGGAAAGAGATCGAAGAAGCTGCTACTAGTTTTCATGAAATAATTGAGCGTGTATATAAAATAGCATAAACCCTGGATTTGTATTAAAATAAGAGCCATGCTTTACCCACTATCAAGCTACGGATTGCGCATATAGAAAGGATCCAATTCCGATCCGAGGCGAAACTAATTCCCGACACCCAGATTTATTTCGAATCGAGGTTGCCCGCTCCCGGCCCTCTTTCTCACTCGTGCAATCCGACCGTCCCCGTTCGGATCGCGATTTGTCCGTTCGATCCCGGCCCCTTTACCCCAATGAATAACGCAATACTCGAACAAGAATCTCGCGTTCTTCATTTCGATGCACTAGCAACAGTTCGTCGCTTTTCCATAGTGACACACCCGTCATCGCACCAAAGCATACAATAGAGAGAGCGAAAGAGACCTCCAATTCATGCTTCAACTTTCACATGTTCTTATTATCTAAGGAGCACCTCCCCGTACAAAAAGTCGCACCGCCACCAACCACTAAGGATGTCGTGCCCCCCCATACTTTGTGCCCCAAAAGAAACAGGACATATAAAAGAAAACAACAAATTAAAATAATTATTAAAAAAAGGAAAAAAAAAAGAGGAAAAGGGAAGAAAAAACGACAACACGAACCCGAAATTTTATACAAAGAAAGGCTGCTGGTGCTAAGTCCTCCACTGCCCACATCATCCTCCACTATCCCAAACATTGGACCCATTGCAGTAAAGTCGCACTAGCTTTTCGGGCATGTGCTAGGTGAGCTCGAATTTAAATAAAAAAGTTTGTCACTTTTCACGGCCCGAATTGCTCGTGCGAGAAGTAGCTGACACATCTCCTTCAGATTTTCCTTTCGTGTCGATTTTACAAATTATTCTTTTTCTTGGGTTGGTCAAAAGGTGGCTAGCTTGAGCGACGTGAGGTTCACCGACGCCCCCAGCGGCGACGCCCCGACCTCCATCTCGAAGGAGTCGTACCGGAGGAAGAGCTCCACCACGAGCAGCCGCGACACCAATACCACGAAGTCCTTGCCCGCGCACTGCTTGTTCCCCACGTTCGGGCTCTCGGTCTCGGGCCCGTTCGACCACAGGACGTGCCGGAGCAGCCTCTCGCCGTCGTCCCCGACGAACCGGTCCGGCACGAACTCCTCCGCCCTCTCGAATATGCGCCCGTCCTTGGTGGCGAAGGGCTGGTACCCGAACATCATCTCCCCCTCCTTGACCTCGTAGGCGGCGTCGTGGCTCTCGATCACCAGGTCCCGCTTCGCCTTCCCGTACTGCAGCGGCACCGGCGGCTCGATCCGGAGGGCCTCGTAGACGACCGACTTCATCAGGGGCATCCGCTCCATCGCCGCCATCGTGACCTTCCCGCCGGCGTCCCGGACGGCGGACCGGATCTCCCGGGCCAGCTCGGTGTGGAGCTTCACCCCGGCCCGCCCGATCCACTTGATCATGTTGGGGAAGAAGATCTTCATCCCCCCGAACGAATTGAAGCAGGTGGCGAAGAGGAGGTTGTGGCAAGCCTCCTCGCGCGAGATCCCCATCCGCTCGGCCTCGTCGAGGACGGGGCCGGAGGAGGACTGGAAGAAGTCGTAGAGCCGCTTGTAGTCCTCCTTGACGAGGAAAGGCGGGAGGCGGAAGGTGTGGATGACGAGGTCCTCGACGAGCTTCGGGAGGCCGAGGACCAAGAGCGGGGCGAGCTGGAACAACACCCACTTTCCGACCAGCTTCGGACCGTCGACCCCGAGCTTGGTGTCCGCCGGGTTGACCCCGTAGAGCGATCGGGCCAGGAAGTTGAAGGCGGCCTGGTCGTTGGGATCGCCGAAGCCCGCCTTCCCCTTGGAGGCGAGTTCGGCCTCGAGGACCTCGAAGAGCTCGGTGAAGCTGGAGTGGAACTCGGGGATGACGTGGTCGCGGCGGTGCTTGAGGAGGAAGAACATGAGCTTCTTCAGCTTGGCGTGGGCGGGCTCGGAGGGGTCGAGGTAGGCGAGGACGCGGTAGCCGCCGGTGAGCTCGGTGGAGGGCATGAAGGTGCCGGTGAAGAGGTCGCGCTTCTCGACCTTGGTGACGTCAAAGAGGACGGGGAAGCTCTTGCCGTCGAGGAGGACGACGACGCGCGGGTTCTGGGAGATGAAGGGGCCGGGCGGGAGGTTGGCCCGGTACACCGTCGACCCGTACTTCTGGATGCGGGACTTGAAGAACTCGTCCCGCCCCTGGTTGTAGAAGTAGTCCTGGCGGTCCTTGATCGGCCCCACCAGCGGCAGCCCGTAGTCCCCCGGGATCTTCCGGAGCGGCAGCTTGGGCTTGGGGTCCGGGGAGGCCACCACCGCCGGGGGCACAGCCGGCCTCTCCGACACGGAGGAGGCGGCGACGCCGCGGCGGCGGCGGCGGGGGGCGGGGAGGCGCAGCGCGGGGGCTCCGCGCGGGGGCGCGCCGCGGCTGTGCTCCGTCGGCCGGAGCTGCAAGGGAGAGAAAGTTAACGAGGTCGACGCCATTAATGCTCTGCTTTGACACACACACACGCACTATCTCTCTCTCTCTCTCTCTCTCTCTCTCTCTCCCTCACTCTCTGCGTCGGACTGTTGGGGAAGAAGAAAGAGAAAGTGGGAATAAAGAAGGAAAAGGAAGGGTCGAAGGAGCTATTGTTTGATGGTTGGGGAGGTGGAGGGCGTCAACGACGGGGAGACGACGTGGAGTCGAGGGAAAGTAATGACGGCTTGAGGGAGGAAGGCGGGATAGGGTGCGCGTATTTATAGCGGGGGCAACGCCGCTGACGGGGCGTGTCGGGGGGTCCCCCATCCCACAACCCTTCGGCTTATTGGAAAAGCACGACCCGTTTTTGCGTATTCAAGCTTGAACATAATCGTGAAAGGTGTGCATAATTGAATCGGGTCTCTCTTCCTCTTCCCCCTTCCTCTTCCTCTTCCTCCTTTCGTTTATTATATCGGGATAAATAATATTGAAAGCCCTAAAACCCGTCATGTAAATCCAGTCGTTTCTTAAAACTTGTCACGAGAGTGCTATCAAGTTCTAAAACTTTACAACAGTGTAAACGAGCCCTAACACTTGTCAAATTGATCCGGTCGAATCTGATTGTATTTTCTAAAAGTTTCAGGGTTCGATTGCATTTCCATGATAAGTTTTAAGAATTGATTGCGTCTTTTGAAAGTTGTAAGATTCGATCGTACTTTCGTTACAAGATTTAGGACCGAATTGCACTCTTTCAAAACTTTAGGACTGAATTACAATTTCGCAATAAGTTTTAAGAATTCCGGTGCATTTATCCCTTACAAAAGTAGAGAACTATTACCGGTGAAGGCTCTTCTCGATACGAGACAAAGGATTTTTTTTTTCAAATGGGTATGCGCAATTTTTTTAGTTATTTTTCGGGTGTTAATTATTGGAGGGTGGAATCTTAGCACCTTCTTTTCAAGGGCAAAAGGGGTTCTGGGTCTTCGCAGCTGCTTCCTCGGTTACTGGTGATGACCGTGTGCTGCGTATGCTCTGAATATTATAATGTTTGACGGAGACTCTTCGTCGCCGCCGTTGTTTGCTTGTGCGATACGCCGTCCGCCGGAAAAGTCTCGTGCCGGGAAATTCGTGTGGAATTACTTCCGGATTGCAATTTCTTTTCCCCAATCGCGTTTTTAGTTTCTTTCTTTTCGTGCTTGGGTGATGGAGATTGATGGGTCGTGTCTTTACCTTCTTCAACATTTTGCCGTGTACTTTAAAGGGGAGAATTGACTTTTGATTAGGGAAAGAAAATTCAATTTGAGCAACTCCCGATATGAAGCCGGACCAATTGCAAGCGACGGGGAGTTGTTTGAATTCGAGACTGTCGAGAGGTTTATCAAATATCCCGATCGTGATAGAGAGTATCCTGGCTAATGACACTAATGTTCTCGTGAGGTCGAGTAGGATTATAGGAGCTTAAAATCCAAGATCGAGACAGTAAGGTTAGCAGGATCATAAATGCGGCTCTCACGTGATGGACGGCGCTATTATGATATTCTTAGCAACGACTTAAAAACTCGTCTCGTGTAAGCAGAACTATCATAAGGAGTGGTTGGCCATTTAGGACGGGTTCTCCCGATGAATGGCAGTGGAATTAGAACTTTAATTTGGTAGGCGCAACGAACTGAAATACCGTTTTCCTATAGAAAATAATTGGGCTCGAATTCCAAAAACAAGTGTACTTTATGCAATTTAGTGGTTGGTCTTTAAGCATTTGAAGTTGAGTTCCTAGTTCGATCAAAACCAAAAGTCGAGTTCCTAAATTTGAATTCGTTGATTTCAGTCCGCGGCCTTCGTTTTTTCTTCATGTATAGGTCACATTTCTTGCTCTTGATCAACCTCGCAAACATACCTAGATTTTAACATAAATTACATGCAAATAAGCGATAGAAAACTATGATCGCATCTAACTTTATGTTGCACTTCTCGCACATAACTACAAGCTACATTCCACTTTAATTGTATAGCCGAGAGAATAATCTAAAAGTCATTAAAAATATATTTAGAATAGGGATCACATGAAAGAAAAAAAAAGAAAAGAAAGTTTAAGGACAAAAAATCTCGATTTTCAATTATTCGTATTTTGATTCGAGCATTCGAACAGCTTGACGAGTGATTTGTTTTTTTATATTTGAACTTTTTAAGTGTTTCGCGGGCCCAATTTGTTATTTAAAACACCTTAGTGGTGTCAAAACTCAAGATACGATGGGATCAATTAGGCATAATAATTATAATTAAGGATAATTTGAAGTTGAGTGGAAGCGACTGACCCCGCTCCACGTAATATGCCACTGCCGCCTCTTGGGCCACAAGATACAAACCTTTCTATCAGTGTAGGTCTTAGGATGTCAGAATGATAGGGTTACGTGCCTAGAAATCTTAAAATTTGTCACGATTACGTATGCAAGCAGCGCAACCAAGCCATAAACTGATCAAATTAATGCAATTAAATCCCTCCGCTAACTCCATCTAATTTAGCCAACAGGCTTGATTTTTTTTAATCGTTTTTCGGTGCCGATACAATCAATCATAGCTACGTGCCTGTGATCATGTTTATCGGATTCTTGTGAGATCGGGAACTGTATGAGGTGGTTCGATTAAAGTAGGAACTTCTAGAATTTGGTGGTCCAGTAAGAAGACTTTCTTGTAGGATACCCTAAATTTGGGAAAATTTTCAAGAAACGTCCAAATTTGCCGAAAAACTCATTTGTCTTGTAGCCCCTATGCTGTCTATAATTGCACGTTTGTACTCCAATGACCATCGACTTTTCTGATTGAATCCCCGCATCAAGATCCATTTCGAAATTGTGCGCCTCCACTATTGACAAAGTTTACGTACACGCTCGCAAATGTTCAAACCCTAAAATTTGAGGAACTATGGTTGAGAACTGCTTATTAATAGACTTACCAATTGAAGAACTATTTCTTTTACTCATGCCGATTCTATTATGAGATTTCAGGTGAAATGAATAATCGGAATTAGAAAAAAGCGTGCACGTAGAGAGGGAAACGGTGAAAAAAATTATATTAATAAAGAATGAGGTAGTATTTGAGGATATTAATCTATTTCTTGAGTCTAATTTTCGTTTAATGTAAACGGCAAGATGAGAAATTGTAGAATACTTAACAATTACTTTGTATTCGATTTTAGAAGATAAGAGATTCGTTCATTATTTGCCAATTACCTTCGGCACCCGAAAATTTTTTTTTCTCTTCCCCTCTCTTCTCTTTCCATCGTCTTCTTCAAGCTTTAGCCATACGGGAGGGCTTGAGTGAGTCTCGCCCTCCTCTCCCGTTAATTTTGTTTGAGTCTTTTTGTTATTTTCTTATTTTTTCTTCTCTCCCAGTTTAAATCCGAAATCTCTCTTCTCCCGGTTTAATTTTAGATATGAGAGTTTGAACTCTTTCAACTTAGTTATAGATCCAGGAGAGCTTTTCTCTCTCAATTTAGATATGGGAGTTTAATAATTCGATACCCCCTTGCTCTGTCCATGTATAAGTTCTCTACCTCCAGTTTTAATGATGATCACAGGAGCTTTGCGTCCCATTAGACCATGAAAATTTGCTACTCCAAAAGTTGGATGTTTGTTTTTTCAATCGATTTTGGTTGTCTCCGTATGACGATGGCATAGAAGAAGCCAAACTTAGACATGCACCATCAACTGGCAATGTCGTAGTTATTGAAGAATGGATTTCTAGCGTGTGCTCATCATTAATGATGATACAGGATCCAGTGATTGGCCACCGATTATTTTGCTTGACAAATCCATTTTTATGGAACGAATGTGTGTGTAACCTACTGGAACTTTGTTGATCATCCTTGTTATATGGATTTGGTTTTGTGTTGTTATATCTTGGTCTTTGCTTTGCTTCGATTTACTTTGCCATGAAAGTCTATGTACTTCTCATGTATTCTTTTGAGCAATGAATACGAATTTCTTTCGACAAAAAAAAAATGATACGAATAGTCCCTCAACTTTGGCCCAATGTGAAATGTGATCCCATAATTTTAAATTTGTTCAATGCGATCCCTGAATTTTAGCCAAATATGTAATGTCATCCTTGAACTTTTAATTTGTTTATTGAGGTTTCTAAATTTTTGGTACATGTTCAATTTAGTCCCTGAATTATATAAAAAAGTTCAATGTTGTCGCTGAATTTGAGTTAATGGAAGGACAAAATTAAAAATTTTCATATAATCCAAAAACTAAATTAAACATGTACCAAAAGTTTAAAGACAAAGTTTAGAGACGGCATTGCACTTTGGGCTAAAATTTAGATATTACATTAAACAAATTTAAAGTTCAGGGAACACATTGCACGTTAGGTCAAAGTTCGTTAACCATCCGTGTCATTATCTCTTTTGTCTATATATGGATAGTCACAAGACATTTTAAATATATATTTTGAGTTTTCCTTAAAAGTGATTTTTTGCATGATTTTGAGGTTTTGTTTTTTTTTTTTGGGGGGAGGGGGTCAGAAATTTTGAGGTTGAAGTGGCCATAGCTAACGTATAAGAGAGTTTTCATTAGCAATCTCTGCTTTCATTGCTGATGAGAAAAATGAGACAACACAGGTGGCACGAAAAAGACACACACATATACATACACCTATATATCCAATAAGCAAACAATAATGGTGTAGACAAAATGAAACCTACAAAGAAAAGTTTAGGCAAATTTATGCCCACAAAGGTAAATCTTGGCAGGACAATGAACACAGGATTTGAACTTTCGATCGGGACCCGCATAAATAGTCCAGTCTCAATGATTGTTTTCCTCTATTGCCGTGTTAAATTATGTGCATAGACCAAATTGCACAATAGATGACGATAGTATATAAATCTCCGAAGCGCGTCAAAAGGAGAGATCACGACTAAGTACAAAAATACCGGGATGTTATTTTAGGAACCAAGCATGCACACTTGAAGTCAAGAAAATTTTCAAAGTCTCGATCTTTAGGAGAGCGGGAGACCGATTTTTTCTTCGTAAAAACAGGGGAAGATATCCGCACCCTGAAATTCCCTTTCCTTCAAGCCGCGTGTTGAACTGCGTCCTCAACATGTGTTGATGTTAAGCCGATATTAGGAATCAATCCGTATTTCTAGCATAGATATTAAGTTAATCTAATATAGATACTCCGATATAATGAGATCCATGTGAAATTCACGCGGGATTTATCACTTTTAAATATTCATATTCTGTTTATATTATTTTTATATTTATCATACTACCAAAATTTAACGGTAAAATTTAACGGAAACTAATAGAAGGTAAAATTTTCACAGGTGTACCGGTTTGGAGTTTTACGTGGTATTAACCCATCATTTTATTAACAATAGTACCCAACTCGTGTGCCCGTATAAAAGTATAAAAGTATAAACTAGGTATGCTTCTCCAATTCATCGTACTACCAAAATTTTCAGCATGCCCTTTCTAGTACTTCCTGCACGGAATTTCGTAACGCGCAAAATCACTAAAGATGCAGAGTTGATGATTAAAACTTTCTTCTTGTGCAATCCAACGACTCCCGTTTATACGGACAACCGTATAATTTCGAAGGGAGGGTTCCTCGTACATTACTAGGTAGATTTATAGGGCAAACCATTATTCGGACTTGGAGTCTACGGGCCGAATGCGATCACAACCGTTGATGTCGCCAGATTCGTGGACGGAGCTCCCCACAAGATCGGTCCCCACTCAAAGCTCGGTCCAGATTGCAATTTCTCCCCACGTAGCTCCAGTCAAAGGCCAACGGTCCCCAAGAGGGAGCGAAGCCGGTCAAAGTCAAACCCAGCCGCCTAATTTTGACCTCCCGTCCGACCACGTTTTCTGTCCCAGCCGCCGGCCAGCGGGCTGTCCGCCTGTTCTCACCTCTTCCGATTCCCACATGTGCCTTCCGACAGGGACGGGTGGGAGCCGAGATCCGGACGGGTTTGGCCGGTTGGGGAGCGGCGCCGGCATGCTGGTCCCAAAACGGGCCGAACGTAACGAGCTGGAGGGGAGGATCTGAGGATTGTCTGGCTCGTTGTGAGAAGCGCGATGTACTTGCTTTGGTGTTTTCTGCCTTCCCAAGATTTTCCCGCACGCCCGCACGCATCGGGGGGGAAGGTGTTTGCGTTTTTTAATGCATGTCCATTGATAAAGACGTCTTTCGCTTGGCAGTTTTTCGAGGTAGCAGCAAAAATGGGGAGTAGAGGAGGGAAGAAAATCTCCTTGAACTTGCCTAAATTCAAATCGCATCGGTAAGAAAACCCGGGACACGCTTGATGACTAACATGTAAATTTCGATATTTCTGATACGTTGTATCTATCGATGGTATGGAATCTTAATAAGTAGTAAACTCGTTTGGATTGCGCATATAAGTGGTCAAGCGCTCATTTTGAGTGCGGCGAATCCCGTGTTCGGATCATAGTCTCTTGCCAATCTTTTATCTACAAACTTACTAATGTCTTCAATTTATCATGGACTTTTATAAGAATTGTTACAATTGAACATGTAATTAGTCTGTCACTTGAAAAATGAAAATGATGGAAAATGGGTGAAAGATTGTGCTTCGTTCTTGATGGGCCAAAAAGCAAGACAGGAGCCGAGTGTTATGAGGTAGACTAGAGGAAATAAGCCTGCAAGCTCTTCTCTGTTTAGACCGATGAACTTTATCTATTTTGTTTACTTGGCTAAAAATTATCTGAGAAGTCTTATCTATTGTACACCGGCTGATTCAATCATAAACCTTTTTATTGTATCATTTTAGTCCTAAATATTTTGACGATTTGCCAATTTAGCCGTTGTGGCCAATTATGATCGGAAATAGCTAACGTGGCGGTTTAGCTAATGTCGGCCGACCAGCACTTATGTAGATAATTTTTTTAAAAAATTTATGAGTTTTTTCTTCTTCTTTTTTCTTTTTTTCTTTTTATTTTTCCTTTTCCTTCTTTCCCTTTTTCCCTCCTCGGGCCATTGCCATGCCATGTAAGACGTTTGACACTGACTAGACCGCCATGTCAGCGATTTCCCGCTAAAATTAGCCGAAATAATTAAATTAGCAAATCATCAAAAGATTTAGGATTAAAATTAGCACAATTGAAAGGTTAATGATTGAATTGACTACTATATGATAGGTTTAGGATTTTTCGGACAATTTTTCCTATTTACCTGTGCGTTCTATGTGTCTGCATATATTCTTTTCCATATAAAGGTACATATGTGAGAGCGTCGGTGAACGAAGCCCCATATAAGATAAATAATAAAGGATGAAATAATCAAACATGCATAGTAGGCTAATGACTCATTAATTTAACTTTTACGATGGTTCAATGGATATTTTAATGCGCCCAAAATTGGGTCCTTCCATTGGATGGAGGTATTAGACTTCTATCATGCATTTTATCATGTGATTTCGAGCCAACACTTAGGGTGTGTTTATTTCACTGAAAACTTTATGATAAAAGAAAATTGTTTCCATTAAAATCATTTTCACGAAAAACGTTTAGTTTTAATTTATTTGGTGATTTAGGAAAAATGATCTTCTTCTTGCCAGAAGAGAAAGTCGTTTTTCTCCAATCTAAATTTATTCATTCTCGGTCCATGAAAAATGTTTTTCATATATTGATTAGTTTTCCGTCATCCAAATATCGAAAAGTCGAAAAACAATTTCCCAGAAAACAGTTTTCTTTTAACCAAATAGATCCTCAACAGTTTTCACTTGAATATAAATATACTTCAAAGGTTTTTCCCCATTATTCAATAATGGAACACAAATGAAGGTCGATTTGCTCAATTAATAATTTGAATGATATGACAAATTGCGAATGGATCTTAAAGCAAAAGGGACATATTCAAAAGT
This sequence comes from Syzygium malaccense, assembly GCA_031216405.1. NCBI lineage: Eukaryota > Viridiplantae > Streptophyta > Magnoliopsida > Myrtales > Myrtaceae > Syzygium > Syzygium malaccense. The sequence continues at coordinate 13,877,449 of CM062258.1, forward strand.
CAATAAAAATTGTCACATTGTGTAATACATTAACCCACTAAATTCATATTGCTATCCCTTGTACTACCTTTTTTCTGGCCGGCATGGTAGGCACGCGGGTGCAGATGAAAAAAATTCTTACGTGACTCAGGCATACGTGACCCCACCTCTCCTGTGCCGTAGAATAACGCCAGCCCCATCTCCAATGTACACGATTTGGCGCGCATGTGCTATGGACTCGAATGTGTTGCGATCATGTAATTATCACGGACTGACTGGAGTGATGCAGAAATTCTCCTGTACTCACGTACCCTTATGAGTGGAGCTTAGTAGGGTCGGGGTGAAGAGTGAATGATGCGGAATGGATGATACAACTGATTTCGTGGTAGCATGTCAGGGGTGTTTGTACTAGGAGTTTTAAGATATAACGGTTATAACTCTAAGAAGTTCTGAAGGCGGGATTAGCCTCTCGTACACAAACTAGTCAAGAGTCGATGCCACTTTCCTAATAAGGCTATAGCAAATCGAAACCAATTGTGTGTGTGTGTGCCTAAAGTATTTTGTGTGTCTCACTCGAGGGACTAGATGCTCAAGCTAAGCTGGGCATGATACGAGTCAATACGAGAATACTACCGCTCTCAGAAACAACTATAAAATGAAGGTTGGCCAAGTGTCATCTCGACTCGTCAGGCGCCGCACAAGCAATTTTCGCGGCCAAGAAACTGCTGGCCCGTGACACAATAACATCTCTTACAATGGAGAGCGGCAGGCTAGCGTTAGGACATCTCGTATCATTTAAGAATTTCATAGTAATAGAAGTACACACCAAGGAAATGAAACAGCACGGGCTTTTTAATCAGATAATTCACGAGCAAGTGGCGCTGCGCCGGGTCAGAATCACTATCATCGACGTGGGCACTACAAAAGTTTAGATTTCGAAAACATCATCGATGGATGCTTAGATTCTTTCGACGCACTCCATTGTTGTCGGTCCAGAGTGGTATCTCTACCTGCGCTTTCTCCTCCCTCTTACGACAGAGATGCTGACAAACAGTGAACACCAACGGGAATTCACGGGGAAAAACGAAGTGGGTGAGAAGAAAAAGGGAAAATGAAGCAAAGCCCCTGAATTTTAGATCCATATGTAATTTGATCCATAAAATTTTAATTTGTTCAATGTAATCTCTGAACTTTAACGTAATATTCGATGTGGTCCATGAATTTTTGGCACACGTTCAATTTAGTCCGTAAACTACGTGAAAATGTTCAATGTAGTCCTTGGACTACATTGAACGTATACAAAAAAGTTTAAGAATCATATTAAACATATTAAAAGTACGAGAATCACATTAAACATTGGGCTAAAGTTCATGGACTACATTAAATAAATTAAAAGTCTATGGATCAAATTGCATATTGGGCCAAAGTTCATGGACCGTTTGTGTCATTATCCCAAAGAAAAATAAAAATATGTTTGAGTTGCTGCTCGAGTGAAAAAAAGAAGAAGAGAGAGGAGTAAAAAATTAGGAAATGAAAGCTAAGGAGGGGAATTTATAGATCCATTTGTAAGAAAGCTGACGGCGAAGCTCGAGATACTTGGTACATTGACTCCATTCTCCATGTAGCATCTTTACTATTTTGACAAAGCAAGATTTCCACGAGCAAAAGGCAAGAGCTTTTGCCACATGTATGTATCTTGGGCCTCGTTTGGTCCCATTGACAAGAAATCTATGATGGATATTTGGACTATAGAACCGGCATAGCCGGATAGATTACATGATTGGAAAGGGGTGTGCAATCGGGCTGGGTTTACCCGGAAACTGGACCAATCCACCCGAAAAATAGGTCCGGGAACCGGTTCTAACAAGAACCGGTCCGGGTACCGGTTCCATTTTTTGGGAACCGGTTAGAACCGGTTCGGTTTCCGGTTCCAAGTAAAAACCAACCCAAACCTGTTTTAGAACCGGTTTTGAGATAATGTACAAAAAAGTGAAAAGCCTATATCACGTTACCCTATTTCACCGGTTTTAGAATCGATTTCCGATTTAATATTGGAATATGTTTCACAACTATGAGCGAAATAGCACGGCCCTTAAAGTCATCTAAATATTGTGTGATTCATATGGGATATATAGACATTTTTCTAGTGAGAGCAGATGCCTTACCGCTAAGTCTCTTGATTTTTCTTTCAAGATATTTTATTCGGAAATAGAAGTGAGAAGTTATCTCATCATGGCGCAAAATAAAGAGCTAAACATATTGAATAAATTCCCTGGAAATGTGACTCTTAAAGATTTATGCGATTGAACTATGTCTTGCCACATAGTGCTTTTGGATTGTTGATTTTGATGGATTGTAATTTCAATTGCTCATTGTGGGGATTGTTACTTTTGGAGTACAGTGATTTTTGTTATTCATCTTTTATTTTAAATCGTTTCATTGCTACCTATATTATTTTGCTAGAAAAAAATAAAACAGGAAAAAGGAACAAAAAAAATAGGTTCTCGGGTAAACCCTGAAACAGGACCGGAAAAACAGGGTTGGTTCCAAAATAGGGTCTAGGAAAAATAGGGTCTGTTTCAGGTTCCAAAACTTGGGAACCGATTATAACAGGATTGGTTTCAGGTTCTAGGTCCGGACCCAACCCACCTTGGAACCGATCACCCCTAGATTGGATACTAGATGTCGAAGGCGGGTTCCGTAGCACAAACTTCATTATCGTGAGTACGAGGTGGGTTCCATGTACACGTCGCATTCTGTACACAAAATCTTTGTAGAAAACTTGTAAGTTAGCCTGTAAAATGTAATTTATGCAAATCTATTGTTGACGAGTGCACTTTGGGCACCTGTTAAATATTTTTAATGGAGAGATATTCGATTTTTAAAGTATCGTCTGTGCATATCTTGAGGATAGCTAGGTGCATTGGAAATCGCAATGCTACCTCATTCGAAATCGCGATGCTATCTCTATTGTTGACGAGTGCACTTTGGGCACCTGTTAAATATTTTTAATGGAGAGATATTCGTTTTTTAAACAATTGGTTTTGGAGCACCTTTTTTTTGTTAGCAAAATCCTTTGCATGATTTATTTTATTTATTATTGTTGATCTTTGTATCTTATGCTCGAATTCCCAAGTTTGAATTCATGAAAATTCCGGCTAACTGTGAGGGACCAAGATTTTGGAATTTGGACCAAATTTCCGGCTAACAATGGGGGACCAAGATTTTGGAAAACATAATTTTTTCATTATAATAGCACATATAAACTTTTTTTTCCTGAAAAGTTTTCCTCTTAAATTATTGGAAAATTTTGAAACTAGGAGGGGCGGGGGCCACCGGCACTCCCCCCTAAGTTTGTCGGTTCCCTTGGCCTCTCTCTGTCTCACTCTTTTTGCTCGGCTGTATCTCTCCCGCTCTCGTATTCAGAAAAATGCAATTTACCATAACTTTTTATGATTACATTTTGCGATGCTTTATGTTTTAGGACTATGCAATTATAGACATGAAACACATTTTTCTATATAATGCACTTGATTTAATATCGAACCAGGTTAGCAGTCAACAAATTTAGAGCAATGTTGTACTCGATAAAAAGATCATTATTAAAGCATAGGGCGGTGTAAACTGTAGGGTTCATGGAAAGTCGAGGATCCGACGGTTCCCGAACTTCAGGACGGTTCAAAAGCTCATAGGGTAGGTTTCAAATTTCAGATTCTTGGAACCGGCATTTACAGGCTAGGTAAGTTCTTGGAAGTGATTAGGATTTCTACTTCAATGTACAAAGAGAAATGAGCCAAATCCTTGGGAGCTCAATCTACAATATACAAACTTCTTGGGCCGAAATGCAGAGTCCAAAGGATTACCCACGGCCCGGCCCATGTTGGCCCGTTTGACCATCGAAATGCAGGGTCCAAAGGATTACCCACGGCCCGTTTTACAGGCCACGATGTCACCAAACGACCACGTAGGCTCGACACGCCACGTGTCGAACCTCGGTTGGGCACTTCGGGTTCCTAGGGTTTAAGCCGAGTTTGAAGCGAAAGGACGGTTCCCGTTCCTTCGAAACCATCTCTAAAACCCTGTGTGTGGATCGAGCTCCGCTTCTTGCTAGTGTTCGACAATGGAAATGCAGCCGGTTTGCCTGGGGATCTCTGCCCCGAAGCCTAAGCTGTTCGATCACCGTATCCTACGTCGCCATTCTGTGAGTATATATACGTGCAAGTCAGTCATCTCTGTTTGTAGTTGTTTGAACTGCTTCTTGACGTCGTTCTCTGGAATGTGTTCCGCAAGATTTGTCGGGGCAGCAAGGGGTCGAAGGACCGGAGAGCTTGTGCTGAGAAGACACCGACCTGTATGTTCACTTTTTTCCGGTACCCTTTTTGTTCTTTCCCTTTCGTGTGGTGGTTTGTCGAGTTTGGTTGAGCTAAGGTCGCTCACTGGCGTTGCGAGTTGACAGAACTAAGTTTCTCTCGAGTTTGATATTTAATCTTTAATTTGAATGGTGGGTCGGTGGTTATTGGAAGCTCTGATTAGAGTTCTATGTGATCAGCCTTGATGCCGCGATTGAAGGCGGTATTTAAGGATGGCCTGAGCAGGGGGACTGCCCCGTGCGCGAGTAGAGGGCGTGGCGGTGCGGATGTGCAGGTTTGTCGTGCCGGCGGGGTGGAACCTTTCAGAGGAAAGGCGGGTTCTGTGTCATTCTATGGGTTGACTCATCAGCTAGTCGAAGAGGCGAAATTGGAAACCGCCCCTTTTGAGAAGGACAAGGGGTCGTATCTATGGTTGTTGGCTCCTGCTGCTTTGATTTCGTCGTTGATTCTTCCGCAGTTCTTTCTTGGAAATGCAGTCGAGGCGTCCTTGAAGAATGAGACTCTCGTAGGTATCGTTTAATCTGAATTCACCATTGATTATGCCTGCTTGGCTTGTAATTGAAGTCTGTTGAAAGAAAGAAGAAAGTTGCTAGTTCGAGTCTGAGGTGAAAATTAAGTGGATTTACAGTCACCCAGAAAAGAAATCCTAGAAAGAAGCTGGCCTTGATCTACCTATTCATTCCCAATATTTTTCATTACCCGTTGGTTATTGTTTGACTGGCTATTAATGCTAGTTGCGGTTCAAATTTCAACGTACAATCATTACAAGAGTGAATAATATGCTTCGACAAGGCTCATTTGATACCTGGATAATTTGAAAAATAGTCTCATGAATAATGTAGTTTCTCAAATTGGAAACTGCGGAATGTGGAAGAGAATAAATACACGGGAATTGTCTTCATCACCAAATAGGAATTTTTTGGTGAACCACATATGAACCGTCTGAATATTGCTTTACTTTTGCAGAAATCGTGACTTCTTTGTCTTTCGATGCTATGTTTTACGTTGGTCTTGTGACCTTCTTGCTCGTAACCGATCGCGTTCAAAGACCGTATCTCCAATTTAGTCCAAAGAGATGGAGTCTCATTACAGGACTCAGAGGGTACTTAAGTTCTGCTTTCTTCACAATGGGTTTCAAGGTGGTAATCCCGCTATTCACTGTGTACATAACTTGGCCGGTAGTTGGTCTGCCATCCGTTATTGCAGTAGCTCCTTTTCTCATTGGATGCCTTGCTCAACTTGTTTTTGAGAAGAGTCTTGACAAGAGTGGGTCATCGTGTTGGCCCCTGGTCCCTATACTTTTTGAGGTATTTAGAGTTCTCCCTCCCTCTCTCCCCCCGTCCCTCTCTCTCATGCAAGTACGTGTACACGTGCACAGATGAATACCCAACACATGTATCACCCAGAAAGACAGATGTTGTATGCATTCTGATTTTGTGTTAATTTGGTAGGTGTATAGACTTTATCAGCTGACAAAAGCTGCTCATTACATTGAGCGGCTAATGTTCACAATGAAAGATCTTCCTGCATCTCCAGAAGTACTTGACAGAAGTGGTGCCTTGGTTGCCACAATTGTGAGTTTCCAAATCCTTGGATTGCTGTGCCTTTGGTCCCTGATTACATTCCTTCTGAGGCTCTTTCCTTCTAGACCTGTATCAGAGAATTACTAGCGTTTCCAGAGATGCTGTGTATATTTCGTCTTGTTCTTGAACCATTGGCGACAGACATAACTTTTGATTTTGCATGTTTTGATACTCTTATGGACATGATGAAATGCATGAGTAGGGATAGCGCAGGTCTCACAGGTCACGCAATCTTTTCTTTTTCTTGTCACTTCTTGTCAACCTTTGTTATGAAGTTAGCTGTTTATCCTGTGTTGATCCAGTGTTAAAGAGATTATCCATTCTAGAAGGACAAAAGCTGTAGTCATTCGACACATGCATTGAAGTTAGCTGTTTATGTGTACAAAAATCTGCGTTATAACAATATCACAATTTTATGTTTCTTGACATAATTTTACTGAATATGGTACTTGAATCTGAAAACCCATCCAACTCCATGCAGTGCTTCAATTTCATGTTGCCTTCAGTTCTTTGCTCTCCTTAGCTACCCTGTTTATAGACCATTCACCAGGTAATCTAACGTGACCATATTCTGACTCCGTGTGCCTAATTTTTCGCTGAATTACACCAATTTTGGGGCTAGCATCGCTCAATTCGACAATGATATCTGAGTTGTTCCATCTTGCTTTCTTCCTTTTACCATTATTTTGATAACCAGACCAGAGGTCAGTTGAACTGAGTACCGGACCAAGCACTAGTCTGGTTCTGAATACTTTCTGCCTCGTCCACTGATCAAAAACTGGTGCTCACCCAGTTCAATGTGTCAAACAGCTGAACCGGAACCTATTTATACCGGATCTTGGACCTTTGTGAGAAAATTTAATTGCAGGGAGGGAATTGAACCCCTGCCCTCTTTTCTGCTCACATGCTCAAACCACTCGAGCTGAAGCTCCATCAAATAGTTTAAAGTTTCTTTATCCATTTTGAAGCAAAAAGCATACACACTAACTGTTGAATGAAATATGCATCTCCCCCAATCATTTTGTATGTGCATCACCCCTGCCGTATCAGCTGGGTGGTGCTTTTCTTATGTGAGTGCGACTTTTCGTATTTATATTGTCTATTTTATAGCAACGCAGTCCATAAGTCAGACCTGCTGTTCTAACCAATTGAGTCGTGTAACATCGAACCATCTGGTCTTCCTGGTACAGTTTTAAAGCAGTTTGCTCTTGGCTCCGGTGCCATCTTCATTAACTCTCCCACTCAAAACTTTTCCCCTATTCATATGTGAAGTGATTTTGTGGGTGCTGCTGATACTGCATTTGACATTCTCTTCCAATTTTTATGAGATCTCTATCAGCGCGAGATTGCCTTGGTGTGTCCTGCCCCAATCACAATGACACAAAAGTTCTCAGTGATGAAATCTGTGAGACATTTTTTAATGTTGCATGGATGTGTGCTGGCTCCTGGATTAATTTCTGTTCACGATGCTTTCGAGTTCAACACATTAATTGGTTTAGTTTCTTGCTTCCGAAAGTTGTCAGAGTTGTGATATCTTTGTTCCTTCACCCGTGTTACTTCTCAATTGTGATATTTAAGGTTCATATGCTTCTCAACTTTGACATTGTTGGCCGACTTTAATAGAGTTAGATAGGTCATACATTTGGGTGGCATAGAATCTCCCAAATAATCTCATTATTCTTGATGTTAGATGGAGAAAATAACTTTCATACTGTTGGTTTATTTGGCTCATTAGATTGCCTCAGGTTTTGAGTTAACCTAGGTGTTAGACATTTAACCTTTTGTTAATACCTATTGGAAAATCTATTGGATGCTTACTGTTGTCACGAACTTAAACTGGGGTGACCATAATCTTTCCGTTTGATTTCCTGGCAATGATATTAATTGCTTTCTTCTGTAAAATATTGTTGTTGTGTGATTCGATGTCAAGAACTTCGCAAATCTCGCTGAACCAAAATGATCGCACGAATTTTTTGCCGACTAGCCAAAGTACTCTATTGTGTGTCTATGTTGGCTTCAAGCAACATGATAGGATGAGATTCATCGATGTTGGTGATTACGAGGTGAAGGCATCTTTAGCTACTCATTGAAGATGAAGTGGTCTGATGTGCTTTGGTGTGGTACTACCGATATATTCGACTATTATCTCAAGTAGTCTTACTTTGGGTCGACCCCTACCTATTCTGAGTTTGTTGCGTTTGCACCCACTGTGTGAGGTGTGTGCTGCATGGAGCCGTCGATGTTGGATTACGGTGTGAGGCTCGATCTACTTCTTGAGAAAATGCGCGCGATTCAGTTATGCACACTTCGTTATGTATGCGATTGCGTGCTCTAATTATACACTGGATTGGAGTTCTCTCAGTTGTAAGAGAGTGCGTTGCTCATTACTGCAAAGATAGTAGTGTTGGCATTCGGCCCGTTGCCGTTGCTGTCAGTGTCCCCACGACTAGGATGTTCGCGGTGTTAGAAAATCGGAGTTTCACCGTTTGGATTCATCTTGCTGTCCATGTTCATTGCTTTGTTGGCGCTCTGTTCAACCGTCTAGCAACTGTCCTTGATGATAATGAACCCTTTTTGTAAGGTGGGGCTACTTAGTGGCTTATACCGTGTGCTTGGGGAACAAAATGTTATCTCATCGCAGATCTGTTGAAGGCCCGAAAGTAAATCATACCCTTTGAAGTCTTTCTCGGGGTATCGATGATTTGGAAATAATGTCTTGAAAATGATCGCTTCTATTGCTCGTAAAAACGAAATAGAGGAAAAACGTTTTCATTTTCATTGATAATGAGAATATTTTTGTCGATCGAATCTCTTAGAACAAAATGAACAATCACTTTCGCGGACGTGTTTTTCAAATCGTTGATTTTTTCGTCAAATAAATGCACCCTTAAGAATCAAACGCAGGACTTAAGTGTCGGTATCGCAAGCTTCGACATTCATCTTTAAGATTGCGGTATAAGATACAGATTATCTGGATAATTATGTGCCGATTACTAAATGGATGGGCGATGAGACGTAGATTTACTTAATAGCTCCTCTCCTGCGTTGCAAGAAGGTAGTGGTTTGGAGGATACACGGTATAATCACCGTGGCCAGAGCTAAACAAAATGGACCGCCCATGGTCGCAGATTTCAGGATATTGTCCCATTGGACAAAGCGCGAAGGGCCGACCAACGTAGCTGTCATCTCGAGACCTTATCTTAAGGACTCATCCGCCGTAGAATGTTTGATTCGAGTCGTAACTACTCAGTTCATCCGTAAGTTCGTGAGCCCGTCATAGTTAGTCTTGCTGATGCGCCGGAAGCCTGAAAGTCTCTCCATATGGTATAACCCAAAGTACAAATTCAGGTCCAATAGAAGCAAGCCCGCTCGACAGCCAACCCTAACTCCAAAAACCCGTCCTCAGTTTGGATCACAGGATGCAACTCGCCTGCGAAACATGCTTGGGAATCACGACCTCATGGAAGGTAATGGGGACCTCTTTCTAACGGTGGAATTTCACGGTCGGCACTGAGAGATTCTTCTGGTAATGACTAATACGTGGGCCGTGACTACGTAGCGATTTCAGCCTATGCACATCATCGCTCGAGTCGGCAATTTCATGGAAAAGGAGCACACGAGGGTTTCGCTGAACGGTGGAGGAGTCGAGCCATTTCTACGCGCTCGTTCAGGGGCATTTTGGCCGCTTCTTCATGGAAAGATCTCCTTTACGACTTTTGCTTCTAGATTTTTCGTTTAAAAAAAAAAAAAAGAGAAGGGAATTGCAAGGGCCCGTTCGTTGCAGTCTGTACTTTGAAAAAATTTTCAAAAGCGGAAATCCTTTGTTTTTTTTTTTTGGGAAATATTCTGAATAAATTGTTGGTATGCACACCTTATACGATTCGACGTGGGCGTGGAAACGTGATATTGTGAGGGGCTGAACCCAAAATCTGGTGAAATCTACGCGAAAATTTCGTACCTCTGTCGACTCTCTTTTTTGGGTACGGTCTCCGATTTCTTTTATATGTTTTAAAAGATTTCTAATAATTATAGGATTAATAAAGTGAAAAATCCAAAATTTGATAAATTTTGATCACCAAAAAACTCTAAATTAGTACATTAGTGACTAATTTATCCTCCGTTAGTTTCCGTTAAATTGGACAAATACCACGAAAAATCACAAACTAGTTAAACGGAGGGTAAAATCTCTAAACTGGTAAACCCTTTAACTGTCACGTGTCATCTAATTTAGTAATTTAGCGATAAAATTTAATAAAAATTAACGGAGGATAAATTTATCAAGTGCGTACTAATTTAAAATTTTTCGTGATATTAATCTTTAAAAATATAAATAGCGACTACTGGAAATAGAGGTAATACCTTCGACGAAGGCGTGGGGCATTTTTGCTCGTCCAGTCGTTTCGTTCTTACGCTCCACGTGCCGCCGTCCGCTATTCCTCGACGGCAACCAAAACTCAAACTCCAAACTCCGTCCGTCCGCTCTCTCTCTCTCTCTCTCCCCCTCGCGTAAAAGTCCCCGAAAGACACCCGCTGCCACGTGTCTGGCCGACAATGGACGGGGCCCCACGCGCGCTGGCCGAGGAAACAGCGAATGAGCCACGTGCGCGAGTCATGGGCCTGGTGCCTTCCTCCTTCCGTTCGATTTCCTACTGTTCAACAATCAAGACCAACCACTCCAAGGAAAAAAGCGAAAAAGCAACGCAAACGCAGTCTTCGGACGATATTCTTCTTCTTCTGCCTTCTGCATGTAGCGACAACACTGTACTAATATGCCTCGAATCTTCTCTCCCCCTCTTCCACGGTCCGTGCCTTCCCATGTGTGTATATATATATATATACACCTTGCGTTGCAATCAAACTTCACCACACAAAACCTAAGATACAAACAATGGCGATGGCTAGGCTGTTGCGGACGCCGGCCGGGCCTTTCTGTTCTTCCGGGTCGCCGTCCTTCGCCGCGGCGGGGAGGACTGTCGGGTGCCTGAACTTGGTGGCACCGTCCGGCAGAGAGAGGAGCGGGTTCGGGAAACCGAGGGTGGTCATGCAGGCAGCTGCGTCGGCGGTCGCTGCTGACTCTGCGAGAGTGATCACGGCCGAGCCTTGGATAAACGGTGTGGGCGCGGATTTGGCTTCGTTTGTGGGTATTGCTGTAAGCGCCGCGCTGGTCGTTCTGAGAGCAGCTGTGAAGAGGAGGCCGATGAAGTTAAACGTCCAGTGTCTCGTTGAGAAGGTAATAGACCCCACTTCTCGTTTGAATCCTCTAGTTCGTACAACATAGGAGCTGATGCAGTATCTTGCTATGTACGTTAGAAGTAAACAAATGATGCTGAGATGGATCTGGAATCCTGTCTTGCCCCACTTAATGAATTGGGTGTGATTTCTTTTGCAGGCGATAGTTGACTGCCGGTTTTTCACATTATTTGCGGTTGCGGGATCTTTACTGGGCTCGGTGCTGTGCTTCGTGGAGGTAAATAATGCACAGATGCCTCCTAATTCCCATCATGCAAGACTCGACCAATTCCTTTCCACACGCTTCCTTTATCCCGGATCCATCCAAAAATATGACGAGCGGTTCCGATCGCGTTACAGGGTTGCGTCATCATGATCGAGTCATACATGGAGTACTTCCAGTCGATGTCGCGGACGTCCGATCAAGGGCACGTGGTGCTGCTGCTTATCGAAGGCTTAGGTATCTTCTCTTCTATCATTCGATGCTAGTCGAGTTACACACACCGTTGATGGTTGTTGAGATGCATGCAGGCGACGTCTAGCTTAAATATAAGAGAAACATATCTGAGGACTTCAATTCGTAATTGTTGGTCTGAAACTTCACGAAAGTGAAATTTTTTTAGCAAATGGGTTCGCCAGTTGTTACATCTGTCCATGCATATGTTTTATAAACCGGACTTCCTAGCTGGGGATCTGGCATGAAACCACTCGATCGATGTTTGCACTCGTTTCTGCTGTGTTCTCGACCTCTGCTTTGTTGATTCGTTTGGGGCTCGATGCAGATATGTTCTTAGTCGGAACGGCAATGCTGATATTTGGGGTTAGTTTGCACGTGATGCTCGTCGGATCGCAGGCCAAAAGAGAGAGAGTACCGTGGCTATCCGGGTCCAACCTCTTCGGCCTCTACTATCTGACGGTGAGCTTTCCATCTTCTCTGTGTTGCTGCTATTCGCGAGCATATTACAATTAGCTATTACGTACGACGATGATGATGGTATTCGTCGTTGATGACATCGCAGAACAACACATGTTGATTTTTTTTCTTGATGTTTCTTGATCAGAGGCTTCCAGCGTGGGCGGAGATGCAATCGGTTTCGCAGGCCAAGTCGAGGATCGGGCACGCGATGATGATGATCCTTCAAGTCGGGGTGCTGGAGAAGTTCAAGAGCATCCCCGTCCTGACCTGCTTGGATCTCGCTTGTTTCGCCGGCGCCGTGCTCCTTTCCTCGGCCTGCATATTCCTCCTATCGAGACTTTCTTTGAGCAGTTCTTCCGCGGATGGTGTAACGGAGAAGACTCCATTATAAAGGACTGAGAACAGTATCTTGCTGGTTGATGCCGATCAGACCAAGCCTTTTGAGGAAGCATGCTGCGAACTCAAACTTCTTTCATTTTCTATGATGAAATTGTATACATATTCTTTTCTAGTGCTGATTTTGGATCTGATTTGGCTATGGAATATTGGTAATCCTTGGAAGAAAATTTTGCGATAGATATTGTGAATTGTGTTGACCATATCCTTCTCTTTCTTTTCCATCATTTCCAATCTGATTTGAGCTATTCAAGAAAGTGTAAAAAGTCACCAATCTCTCTCGGACATTTTTCTCATAGAATGGTCGAACTACTTATGGAAAAAACGAGTAGCTAAATTAAGATGAATCCATAAATTAATCACTCTTGAAAAAAAATAATCTTAGTCTGGGCAATGCTGCCTGCTACCTGCGTGCTATTTATGAATGCTTTTATTTTACTTTTCTGTTTCCTCTGAAAAATTAAAGAAAAATCCAAGATCAAAATTGGAAATTTTTTTGAGGACATTTTCAAATTTTTATCAAGAGAAGTTTCTGCATATTCAACGTAAACCTTATCAAATCGTGGAGTTCAAACGATTGCACACATCCAAATTGTAGCTAATTGGAAAATAGATCTTTTCAAATCGCCCTTCAAAAAATATTAAAGAGGTAAAATTCGATTCATCGGTTAAAGTCATCCTCCACCTAGAATTTGATTACATAAAAGAATAAATCTTTTGGGGAGAACCTTTGTTAACAGAAAATATGTATATAAAAGAAAAAAAGAAGCCCGTCAATTAAAAACCTTTTAATGAGAAACACATTAATGAATTTCACGACTTCTTATTCGACCAACAAAAAAAATAAACAAATAAAAAATTCAAGACTTCTTACAATTGGTTCCTAGTTGCAACTGTCAACAATCACAGTGTGATATGTTGATATATGTACAATCATCAAATATACGTAGAATTAAGGGAAATGACCTAATTATCTTTATCATCAGTCAATGAAGTTTCAAAAAAAAAAAATAAATGAATTGGCTACTGTGCATGCTATGCTCCAAGAGGCTGGCGTGACCATTGGACGAGACAACTAATGATGAACAGTGATGTTGAGAGAATTGAAAAAGAGAATGACTTGTGAGGTATCTTGGCTGTAATGTGCATAGTCTAGCTCTGATATCAAAATGAAAAATATACGGAAGAGGGGTATAAGAAAAACAAATCCAGTATAATCATACAGTTGCCTGAATATTTTTTGTAGGGCATTTCTATAATATGCAGTATGATATGATAACTTATTGTCATAATTAAGAATAAAACACCGCGATATGCTCACGACTCGCCGTAATCAATTGAAAAAATTGATTTAGAAATTCCTCGATTGAACCTAGAAAATGGGCAAAAAAACAGACACGGTCGACATTTTCTAGTCATTGCAATAAGTACGGGTGAGCATCGAGTCGGATTCAATTTGGGAATCGAACTGAACCGGTCTAGACCAATTGGTTCAAGGCCAGTTCTGGATCCGGTTCTGAGAACTGAGGATAGTCTGGAACCAATTCGGTTCTCCCGTTTCGAGCGGGAACCGCCGATTCTACTCGAGAACCGGTTCAACTAATCCGGTTCACGGTTGAACCGGTTTTTTACCCAACATATAAGTACTAACACACTCGTGAAGAACGAAGCCGCGAGCGAAAACCTCGTTCGGCCGAGAATCGGAAACGAGGTGAAGGGCTGTTCCGGTCGTTGTCGCTCGCGGCGGAAACGGGAGATTGCCGCCGGTTCCGAGCAACGTCGCGAGAGCGGGAGGAGCTGTCGGAGAGCGTTTCGTTCCGGCGAATCCAAGCCTTACAGCGCTCAAAATCCCTGTCGTCGTCGTCGTCGTCGTCGTCGTCGTCCATTTGCGTGCTCAATTTCGCGCCTTTTTCTTGCTTCTTCTTTAGCCTGGTAATGCTTCAATGGAGTTCTCAGACATTCCCTTTTCTTTTAAATGGTTGTTGCAAAAGAACCGAATATGCAGATAGTAAAGTGATTTGCGGTTGACGCTTCGTACTGGGCTAGCCAGAAGCCGATCGATTCGGTTCCCCGTTTCACAGGATCAATTTCCTTTCTGGGGTTGGGAACCCATCATTCCTACAGCGAGATCCCTTCGCTAATACCTGTCGCTCTGCCAATTTGAATCCGTTAAACTAATTCGATCGTGTCGGTAACTTCCAGACAGAGGATTGGTGTTCTCTTTTCTGGTCTCGCGGTGTTATGACAGCGGTGTCTGGAGAAGGCTGGCGTTGCTTTAGTTTTGTTTTCAGTTAAACTTGCTCCTTGGGTCTCTCAGAGCTTGGACAACTTGAAATCTGAAATCGGGTGTCTTTCTGTACTTTGTGCTTGAGTTGTGGGTGGCATGACTTGCAGCGCCACTGTGTGATAAAATGGTTTGGGTTACTTGTATCTTGGTGGAATGCGCAAATGGACAAAAAAAGTGATTCTGTTTATCTTTCTGCAAATTTTAGAAGCTGGGTGTTGTTGCTTAATGAGTTTCCGTCCTCTTATGTTGATTTATCTTTTTGAAGTTTCAGTGACTGACGTATAAGTAAAGCTTTTTGATGGAGTGTGTGGTCCAAGGAATCATAGAGACTCAGGTAAGTTTCAAAATGGGGCTTTATGCACCTCATTGTAGAGATCCTCGTAAAAGTCTTGTACTTTCTTTCAATTCTCTGTAGTTTTTGAAGTTCCTTGTTGCAGCAAATCGATGGAGGTGGAGTTTAATTTTTGCTACCGACTTATGCTTCTGTTTTTTGAGATGATCTTTGTCTTCAGATTGTGTATGAGTGCTAAGTTTATAGATTCATTCTGCTAGTATGATCTTTGTCTTCAGATTGTGTATGAGTGCTAAGTTTATAGATTTATTCTGCTAGTATATCATCTCTTAACTTTGCTGTTGAATTATCGCAAGCTTGATCACATATCTAAGGTAAAATGAAGTTTCATCGTTTTAATCAGAACACCCTGCTATTTTGTTCTGAACTAGTTGGAGGTCATCAATTCGTCATCAATTTTTCACTCTAGATTGTTTTCTTCCATTACATTTACTGTCACAATGCAGCTTTAAATTGGGAAACTGCTCTGTGATTGCGCTAGACATTCTCTGATCATCGAGTTGATGGCTGTCTTTGCTAACAAAGCAGTAGATGATCTCTTTAGAAATGAATTAAGAAGCAAATTCGAAAGAATTATGACATGTTTTTTTGCCTTTATCTTTATCATTTTTCCAATATATGGTTTTTTACCTTCGAATTCCTAACTTTGCTATCTCCTGCTATAACTTGCGTTTCTGCACTACACTTTTAACGGTTTTTTCTTTCCTCATATCATGAAGCATGTTGAGGCCCTTGAGATTCTTCTGCAAGGTCTTTGTGGTGTTCAAAAAGAACGCTTGAGGATCCATGAGCTATGCCTGAAAAGTGGTCCAAATCTAGGTGATTTTACACATTAACAACCAAGAGGCTTGGGTATCTGTCAGTCCAACTTAAAATATTGATCTCTACATGCAGGTGCAGTACCCTCAGAACTTCGAATATTGTGTGATCTTGAGCAACCAGAACCTAGTTGGTAAAGCGTGATTTTTTCCAAATATTGCTCCTTGTTTGTTTGGATGGTATAGAGAAGATGTAATCTTACTTACTAGATTATCCTTTAGGACGGTTCGTCATGTTGGGGGCTCAATGAGAGGTGCTGGTGCTGAACAGATATCAGTTCTTGTGAGACCCATGGTAGAAAGCAAAGCGAGCAAGAATGTGCTTCGTTTCTTTTATACTCTTGGCTACAAATTGGACTACGAGCTGCTGAGAGTGGGATTTGCCTTTCACTTCCAGAGGGGTGTTCAGATTACTGTTACTGTGTCTTCAGTAAATAAGATGTTGAAACTACATGCAACTGATGAGGCTGTGCCGGTGACACCTGGTATGCAGCTGGTTGAAGTAACTGCTCCTGCAACATCAGAGAACTATACTGAAGTAGTTGCAGCTGTGACTTCATTTTGCGAACATCTTGCTCCGTGAGATTCTTAAAAATATCCCATCCTTTTGTTAGCATAATATGTGCCTGTGTAGCCCTCTCTCCTGCAAGCTGTTAGGATTGTGCTCATCTTGTGTTTGATTGCCATATATAATGCATGTTTGAGATTTGTGTGTTAGAAGAAGAGACTGTTTAACAGATTGTGCTTGGAAGCATCAGAATAAATGTTTGGAATATTCATCTTGCTTGTCTAAATATGTGATGCTCCTTTTAAATTTTTTCCCATATTTGTCATTATTTGTTTTCAGGCTCTTGCATCTGTCAAAGCCGGGCATCTCAACAGGGGTTGTTCCAACAGCAGCTGCTGCTGCTGCATCTCTCATGTCTGATGGTGGTGGTACAACTTTATAACAGGATCATGAAGCTGTAGAAGGTCGTCTTGTACTACATGTTGCACCCATAACTTCTTTGTTGTCGCAATATAGGTTGTTCCCATGGTATATTGGGAGTTCTTCTGTTACTAACTTGTAGTGATGAACCAACCAAGAAGTGAAATGGCACTCTATAGTGAAATGACACTCTATTCTCATTTCTTGTGGTTCTGATATTAGAACCAACATTCTTAGAGTAAGCTTTTCATTAGATTGTTCTAGCTTGGCTTGATTCTCAATGGTTTAAGCTGGCCGTGGTGGTCATCATGCCTCTGTCCTGTAATTTGTTGATTACTAGTTTTCAGTGATTGTTACAGACCCCTCGAGAAAATCAATGGTTAACTGTATTTATTGGGGCCTATTGGACATGGATGATCTTGTTTGCCTAGTTGAATCGGTCGTTCCTAGCTAATCATTAGTTTAGTTTAGGCCGGGGGTATCGGCAAATTAAAACTGCCATACGGAGCAAATAAAACAGTAATAATATGTATAAACTCCAAATCGTTGCTGCTGCTTTCTCATTTTCATCTGTTAGAAATTAATACAGGGTGATTCTCATCTTTATAAGCAATAGAATTGGAAGAGGTGCCAAAAAATTTACAAAAATATGAGTAGCACAATCTTTTAAATTGAACTGTGCATCATCCTGGGATGGTCTGAGACCTGTTAGGGAACTTCAGTTGCAACTTGATGTGGTAAGTAGTTGGATCGACGTCAGATGAATGCTTTTGTGCTTGAGCAAAAACAGCCAGTCCACGGGCAAAGGCAAAATCGCCTGTTCCACCAATAACAGTAAGCTCTTGTCTGTCCTCATGATCGACGTGCCTTGCCTCTACACTAAGACTACCGGAATATGTTGCCGTGTCGAAAGTCAGATAAATAACATTAAATGCCGAATGTGCAAAGTGTTCGACGGGGATGATGAAGCCTTGAGCTCGGCCGATGACTCTGGAAGTGCTCTCAGGGCCCTCGGTGAGTGTTCGGTGGAATGTGAATGCCCCCCCTTCTGATCCCGTCACCTGCTGCTGGTTATTTGAGCTCGGAGTGCTCGGTTGCTGGATGTACAGAGACAGGGCGAGCCATGGTGGCGGTGGTGATTGGTTCTTCGATTGGCGTCGGTGAGCCACGGGTGAGAACAAGGCCAGGAAAATCACGGCAAGTGTGGCCAAAACGACGGAGCCACAGAAGATGATTCGGGGGAACATGATGCAGGAAAATGGCTCCCTATTGAATGTGATCGTTTTGAGTTTCAGTGGTAATATGGATCAGTTTGTGTGCAGTTTTGTACCTTCATTTAGAGGTTGGGTTAACCTGCTCCGCTTCCTTTGATTTGCATCACCTAACCCTCTATAAGAAAATCTGCCTTTCTTTCCAGAATGGGTTTGCGATGTGCAGCATCAGATTTCAGCGACATAGCCCTCGCTTTTCGTGATTAAAAGAAGTGGTGAGCTGAACTCTGTTCGAATGGTCAAATGGCAAATACAATTTGTGCTCCACCTTTTCTTATCTTTTTATTTTGTCCCTACCTTTCTAGGTTATCAAAATAAATCCCCCCCTTTCAAGATTATATCAAATCTTATCCCAAAACTAGATACCCTCAAAAGGAACACTTTAATTACCTTCGGCCCTGTTCAGCCTTAAGTATTTATAGCATTGCAATTAAGACCATTTTGTAGAAGGCCAAGGTTTTTCAAATTTCTCTTCATACCAGCCTGATAAATATTGTCCTTTCAATTATAGAAATGTCAGATTATTCACCCATAGGTATCCTCCCTCGGACAATAAGATAGGGATTTATGCCGCCACTTAGTTTTCAGTAGGAGTAAATAAGGAATTAGATGGATACTTTCTACCAGCCTGATTTTGTCCAGGATAAGCAGCAGCTCTCCACCAAAGTATCTCTTTTCTCCACGATGGGGTCGTCATCCTCAAAATTCAAAATCGATGAAAAGCAGCAGTGCCCGTTTCTCAATCTTTGGATATCATCGCAACATCGGTTTATGAAAAGTCTATCAATCCATGACTACTAAGTTAATGAGTTGATAAACAAGTACCGAACCGTGAGCTTATCTATTGAAGATCTGCCATGATTTAATAAGTGGAGAGTTTATTATGTTTTTGTCAATCTTATAAGGTAATTTCACTTCTATTTCATGCTGGGGTTCTACACATGATAGTTTCAATTGCAGATGACATAGCACATGGGAGTAATTATCCTCGATATTGTACTAAAAATACTGACTCGAAATAAAGATACCAATCATTTGCAAAACTACTAAAGTAATTTAACTCACTTGTACAGCAATTCATTCGTCTCCTTCACCACCAAAGTATTACTTACTAACAGAAGACCATATGAGCATTTGGGATTTCACAGTACGGTGATAACGAATTGTTTATCCGATAGAAGATTTTCAAGCAATTAACATTGGACAGAGTAAACTATGTTTATTGGCTGCAACTTGTACGAATCTTTAATTTGGGTCCGGAGAGGTCTTTTTTTTATTTATTTTCTGTTTTGTCATTTCATCTAAAACCTAAACCGTCGATGTAGATAAAAAATCAATAAATTGCCAAAAGATGCACGCGAAAATTTACGTGGTTCGGCCGACTTGGCCTACCTCCACGGATGAAAAAGAGCACATCATCATTATGAATCGAGAATCACAACATGGCAGCCGTCCAGGTTCAATTGCTCCCTTGGCAACACATTCCCTAAAATTTCAAGACATCCATCCCTACTTGAGCAGCACCAAGCGGATCTGGTCCCCCTCTGCTACGGTCACACCACAACAAGGGCACGACAACTCTTTATCTTCTATAGATGATTCTGGTGACTTAACTAAGACGAGAACACAAGCCTTCAGAAGAGTAGAAAATTTACAACTCCAGATGGGATAAGGTATTGTCCTTTACATCAAGAGAAAATTGCAGTCTCTCCAGCCAACCAATCTGCCATATCTGCACTTTAGCAAATTCAATGGCTGCCACATTGCTGAGAATAGCCTTCCTCGCCACAAATTTTCACCAATTCTGAGGTTGGCATGATAATTGCATCATCTGCACTAGTTTCTTGGGTCACAGAAGCTCTTTTCATATATGAATACAATCGTGACGTTTGAAGAATGATCCAAAACAAGCATCTTAGCACATAAGATAGTACAAAGGACATGTGTCATTCTAAAACTCACCCCTCTTGTCAACATGGATTTGCAGAAAGTTTGTGGACAGTTCACTATCGTTGGCTTGACAATACCTTCTCACAATTAAGCCTGGCTCCATCACCATATATATAACACGAGCAAAATCCCTAGCATTTCATTATCAACAATGCTCGAAAATTGTAAGAGATGATGAAGTAATGAAGGAGCTGAGAAGCACAGATCAATGGACCTGGCTCTAAACAGATTTGAAATCACTACGACAACCTGGAGCTGAGGGACATGCAAATAGAAGATCCCGGCTTCTTCAAATAAACAGATTCAGAATCTGCAAGATAACCGTCTTTTCTCACTTGTCATCCAAAGAAAGAGATAACAATCAAGAGAGAGAGTCATAACTAAGTTCAAAATTAAAATTTAAGACGGATTCTGAAATTAAATACAAACATCAAACTTCTACTGATAGCTCCATCATCATAATCATGTGCCCCAAAGATGTTTCCAAATCTGAACATTCAAGTAAATCTCAAGACAGTAGAGTAATACCTGTTCACAATCAGTTGAGATTGTATCGCGCTTAACCAATCTGTCAAGAACATCCATAGGCAAACAAAAACCCAACAATGAATTCAGGTCCCTAGGAGGCGAAGGAGATATGCCAAGACATCTTCATCAGTTCGAAGATCTATAGGTGGGACTGGCAATCTCGGTTAATTCTCAATTTCATGACCTCTCCTGATTGCTGACAGCGGAAACAATAAAGCCTTGCAAGGTAAGCATCAATGAGAAGGAAAACGAGTAATACTAACAAATTCTTAAGAATTGCCTCTTGATCAGAATTAGAGATAGCTTTCATATGGCTACATGATCAAGGTAGTTACCGAACTTAATACAAAATACTTGTTATGTAACAAGAACCAGGTTACTATAACGAATAAATGGAAGTGCTCAGCAGTAATAGAGGTGGTAATTAGTACCAGAAACTGGACGCAAGAAAATACTTCCACATCTAATAGCATTTACAATAACCATGCTAGGTGAGCATTTCCCAGAGAGCCAATAACATAGTGGCCAGCAAGAATCTGTATAACCAAAGAAGAAACGTTTCGTCATTACTCAATACAGCTAGATGAGATATCAACACTCTTGAAGATCACCTTCCGAATATCTGGTGTATGCTATTAAAAGGACCATCCACATCAACGACATCAGTACATAGGGAGAAATGAGCAAGATAGGTTTTGTGAAACATCTCCATCGGGTGTAAATCTTATATACATCACAGGGGAATCAAGGTGAGAACAACTAAATAACAAAGAAAAGAGAATAGACCAATCTCATATACGACTGAAGCAATTTCCCAAGAAGGTAAGAATCTCATCCATTTGCAACCTACCGGTCATTTCAAGTGAAATTATCATTAAGGGAGTGCAGCTGCTAACTATCCAGCCAAACTAAGATGGTATCATCCTTACAGTGACTGAAATGATTGAAAGACTCCTTCAATTAGTAAATCTTCCCTGCCTTAATTAAATTCCATAGCTATTAAAGACCAGAAAGAAACCATATCCATATAAAACACAATTTGTTTCCACATTGTCCGACTCATCGACAGTGTGTCGTGATCAAAACCAAAAAACCTCAGTCTCAACAACCATCTTGACCAAATTGAAATCACCATTATCTTAGAAACCGCTGAAAGGTTGTAGAGATGCGTTCATCAATCTCATTCAAACACTTCTAGATCATCAGCTCAACCAAAGAGTGCAAGATAGATCAATAGACCTCCAAACGGCCCAAATGTCTTATTCTATGTAACCAACGGACCAGTTATGTTGTATTCATTGTCCTCAGACAACAGTCTCAAACAAAATGATCACTCCAAGAGGAAAGACGCCACTGCCAATTCACGGAATAGTGAATACCAGAATTAGCTAATAATACAATTAAACTTGGAAAGATCAATCAATCATGAATCAATCAATGATCAGATGAGCGCAAACCCTAACAATTCCCACAACATGCCAGAGTCCTGGAAAGCTGGAGGCGTAACCTTTGGATAATAACATCAGAATCAGACCGATTCAATAATCAATCAACAAACAAAAGGAAAATGCAAAGGATCAAGAGCGCATTTTGGGAACGATGTCTCCTCTGAAGAGTACTTCACAGAGGCTGTCAACTGAGAGAAGCATGCAAAATCATAGACACATGACGAGAAGGATGAAGACACGAGGGAGGGGGCTATTTCTAGGAAGGAGACGCCGGCTTTCGAACTTCAATAAAAATAAGACAAAGCAAATCTGGATTGGGTAATGATCTGTTAAGGAAAACAAAATCTGGATTGGGAATAGATGTTTATCGCATCTCCTCTAATCCTTGAAAATGAGAATATCATAAACCAGATATTTGCAGAGTTCATGCAGCTACAGACAACCCCTATAGAAAGATCAAGACATCGTTTATCACCCCGATCCACAAAGAAAAACAACAATTCAGTAGCTCAACTACGCATAATACCGTTAGATAATAACCTCCTGTCTTCCCCAAACTCAAGAACTTGGATTCTCCAACAACTTTGATCAATTAGCATCCTTACACGGTCCTTGGTAAGATCGCTCTAAACTGGAACAAGCACCGAATGACTGAATAAATCCGTATAGCATGGAAGCCACTAGTTAATATGATCAGTGGGAGACTTGAATCTTAATAACGTCGATAATTTCTGTATAAAATCAGAGCCTTCACCAACATTGTTCTGAAAATAGACCCAGCCAGATTCTTCAAAATTAATTTCTTTGAAGTAAATACCAAAGTAAATGAAACCGATCATAAGGCAACCATTTAATATCTTCAATTAGAAGCAAGATGACTCTGAGCAACCCTTGTGGAGCCGATGAGAAAGAGACCCTAGAACCATGAATTAGAGTATCTGGACTACAAAATCATCATTGGCAAAAAATCACGCCGCAATTGGAGATTTATAATTCATAGCCCTAAAGAGCTTCAACAGCTATGCTTTATTACATTGGATTATACATACGAAGTAGAAGGGGAAGTAGACTGAATCCATGCTCACCAGATACGTTAAAACCTCAAACCAAAGCTTATTCACTGTAGGATTGTTGTCTGCCCCTTCAGTTTCACCCATAAAAAAAACTACAAAATTTGACAAAAGCGCCAACCCAGCACCTAGTATCTGATCCTCCCAGCCTGATCAGCCACGTCTGCTGACAGCATACACGCAACAACACAGCTTTGTGATGGATAATAAACAACAGAATCAGCAGAAAGGAGAGAACCGGTCAGAGCGCAAGCAATGCCAAGTGAAGTTATGTCTAGATGGCTGTCCTGTCAACATCCCCATGAGAGGCCTCATCACATATGCCTATCATGAAACATGAGAAGAAAGAGACCTTCTAGTTATGAAAGGAACCTTCATGGTGTCTGTTCTTAGGAAGCTAAAAGGCAAAAGCACAGTATCAGTTCATCTTTTCAGACTGAGATGCTAACTGTTTAAATGAAGTATATCTTAGGTCCTGGCAGAAAAGTCTTCACATCCCACGGATCAACGAGAACCTAAAATATTCAGAAATTAGATCCTTGAGGTGGCAGCATTACAAACTAGAAACAACCCATCTCACCTACAAAGCCTGATTTGTAAAATGTCCCCAACAATGTTACTGTACCAGAAGAAAGTATTATAGCAGTGGAAAATATAGACTAAGCAAGCCCATACTGATATCTTATTGCAACTAAGGAGACTTAGTACTCTCTTTTTGCAAATATGTCCAACAGAGAGGCCAACCAATGACAACCAGAGATCTTACGTCAAACTTCAAACCCTCAAAGAATAGTCAAGCTAGTTCTTGCACACCCTATCACAAAAGCACGTCCAAAATATCAATTGATTAGGAATTTTATCCATATACACATGGAGATTGAGGACATCAAATGAACCAAAATCCAAGAAGTGGGAACTTATCCAATTTCAAACAAAGCCCGGACTCTGCAATTCATCAACTCAGCCGCACAGAAAAGGCGATAGATCATCACTTCTAAAATGTGGCAAAACTCCAACCTATAAACGAATTAGAACAAAGACAATTGTCATCTTTCCACTCCAAGGGAATCATCTGAGGAATGCGATTCAACAAAAACCCAAGTGCCTACGCAGCAGGAGTTCATCGAAATTTCAGTTCTCCACCCAGTCCTGAAGATGATCACGGACTCTGCCCATCCACTAACCCAACCAAAGATTGATGTGAATAGATCGTTGAACTCGAGTAAAGCTCAGTTATTCTAAGTAATAATTGAACAACCTCATCACATGTACCATTCTTTAGACAACATCCTCAATCAAAGAGATCGCTCCATGAGAAAAGAAGCTAATACCAATCCACTGGATTATAATGCCAGAAACAGCTCCAAAACAACAGAAGGATGGATCAATGAGTGTAAAAACTAACAATGTCCATGACCACTCCTCAACAACCACCTAAAGCATAGAAATCAGCTGATAAATGGAAAAGTTCCACCAAAGGTTCTGTACCAAAAGAAAACACATCAATCGTATAGAATGAAAGTCTAAGCCAAACTAGGTATTGTGTGAAGCTAGTTTTCCGAAAAAAAAAAAAGTAAGACGAATAAATCGTACATGCAATATCTGCATGATTTACCAGCAATTAAAATAGTGATTGCAGCATGCATTACAAGAATGAAGAGTGTAATGAGCCAGAACTTAGTGGATCTTAAGCTGTCCAGACTCCTAAACAATCCCTTCAATGGACGATAGTCAATGATTATTCACCTTATAAATACAACAAAAGCCAATAGAAGCACGAAGAAAGAGATTGTTAAATGAAATCTAGAAAGAACCATCGCAGATTGACGACATTCCACGTTGAACCAGAAGAGGTTTGCATCGAAGGAAAGAGAACTACGCCCTAATCATCACACCAAAACTGGAAAAACGATCTACAAAGCGGCTGCTTGTCCAATTTCAAACAATCATCAACTTAGCCCCACATAAGACCACAATAGATCGCCACTTCTCAAACCCGGCAAAACTTCAACCTGTAGAGGAATTAGAACTCGACAATAATTATCTCACCGCTCCCCAAAGATAATCAACTGAAGACAAACTTAAATCAAAACTACAAAATGCCTCGAAATCTTCAAAATTTCAGTCCGTTGCACGTCCTGATGATGTGATCAAAGACTACTTCAGAACTCAAGCAAACAAAGACGGCATAATAGATCACCATTCCTCCAAGAAGCCCAAGCACCTTATTCTATGTTAACTGACCAGCTCCCATGTATTTAACATCCCTAGACGACATGCTCGGTTGAAGAGATTGCTCCAAGAGGAATGATAAAGGAAATAAAATCGAAAGTCATAAGTGCCAGCCAAAGTTAGATTTGCCAAGAGTCTGCTATAAGAGCACCATGACGAATACATCCTGCATGAACTATTTGCCTGATTTCCAAAAACGATTCGATTAGTGATTGCAGTTCAAATATAAGATAGGAATGATGACAAGCAAGCCAAAACTAATGTGGACCTCAAGCTTTCTAGACTTGTAAACAACTCCTACACAACAGAAGAAAGTCGACAATTATTAACCTTCCAAAAACAACTTAATACTCAGATAAAGTGCCAAAGTATTAAGGATCTACGTACCACTAACTCCAACATGCCACATGCGACACGACACGACACCCAACATGTCATTTATCAAAAAATAGAGAATTTCGACACATTGTATATTAAATATATATTTTTATATATACATGATAAATTATTATTTTTAAATTCGATTTAAGTCCACAAATAAATAAATAATAATAAAAAGCCTAAAATTTACTTCATGTCATGGAAAAATAAATAATAAAAAAAATAATTGCGTGTGCCGGGAGGGAGAGGAGGATGAGCCGTCTGCTAGAAAGGTTCTTGGTCCATGGAACGGAGAAGGGTGGTGGTGTGTTCAGGGTGGGGATTCATGGGTTTGGAGCTTGGAGGATGCGAAAGAAGAAGATGAGAAATGGTGAGGAAATAGATGCAATCGGTGTTCCTCTTCAAGGCCTCCTCGGCGGACGTTGTTGGTTCAAGCGAAGAAGAGAAATCATGAATCGAGAGGGGGAGGGAATATAGAGTGCGAGTGAAGGCACTCTGAAGATGAGAACAGAAGATTAGGATTTTCTTTCACCCTTTTCTTTCTTTTCTTTTTTTATTTTTTCATACATTTACATTTTGACCCCTAATTTTTTGAAAATTTATAAAATTGACCTGTGCATGTTGGAATTGAGTGTCGGGATTCCGGACTCACATGTCGGCAGCGTGTCCAGCTCGTTGACAGCGTGTCAGATTTCCCACACCTGTTGACCACGTGTCGGACACCGACACGTCGGCCTCCCGAACGCGTCCATGTTACATAGTTAAGGATCTTGTCCAATCAAACCATTCCTCTAATATCCAACTATGAAGAACCATCATAGATTAAAGAAAGCTCCTTATTGAAGTAAGAGGTAAAAGTTAACCGATTTCTGACCTACAAAAGAAAGAGAACTGAACGGTGATCCTCTTGCTTTAATAAAAACATAAAGAAACTAGAGTCAGCAAACATTATCAAGAATCCAATAAATGAGAGCTTATCCAATTTCAAACAAAACCTGGTCACCACAATTCATCCACTCAGCCTTGCAAAAAAGGAAATGGATCAGCACTTCTCAAATTCAGTAAACCTTCAACCTAAAGCAATTAGAAGTTAGACGATTATCATCTCAATTCTTCCCACTACCCCCAAAGATAATCAATGGAAGAATTATTTTTGAAAAAGAAACATAAGTGTCCAGGAAATTATTAAAAGTTTCAGTTCATCACCCAGTACTCCTAGTCCATCAACCCAACATTATACTGCAAAGGAATAGTCAGTTGCAAAAAAAGCTCGAATGCTTTATTCTACAAAAACAATTGACCAAATTCATTATATTTCCTGTTCTTTACATGATATCCTCGGAAGTAGAAATCCATCCATCAGAGAAGAAGTTACTTCAAATCCACTAGAAAACAGATCCAGAATCTGCTTGTAAAACAACTAAATAGAACGACCAACCAATCAATTAATAAATGGTCAAAGCAGGAGAGTAAACCCTAAAGATGTCCATGATCATGGCAAAGTCCCAAAGAGGCAACAGGAAACAGATGAAAATAAGCTTCTGCAACAAGCCAGATCCTTATTAGGAATTGATTCTTATGCAGCAAGAAAGAACATCACTGATCCCAGACGCTCCATATCAAACTTGGCCAGGTAAAGTAGTGCCCCAACCAAACTTTGATCTGCGAAGGGAAGAGAACTAGATCTGATATTTCAGATTAACTAGAAAATAACAGAACTAAATGACAAGTTTCATTCAAACCAATAACTGCCTAAGTTCCCACAAGCAGGATCTCATCCAATCTCAAACAATTATAAACTCAGCCCCACAGAAAACGCAACAGATCACCAGCTGTCAAATCCAAAAAAACTTCCAACCTGTAAAAGAAGCCTAGAAGGTTGTCAAAATTTCAGTCCATTGCTTGTTCTGAAGACAAAGACTTCTAGATCATCAGCTCAACCAAAGAGTGCAAGATAGATCATTACTCCTCCAAAAAGCCAAATGTCCTATTTTATGTAACCAATTGACCAGTTACATTGTATTCATTGTCCTCAAACAACATCCTCAGACAAATGATCACTCCAAGGAGAAAGAAGCCACTAATGAATACCAGAAATACAATTAAACAGAAAGATCAATCAATGATGAATCAATCAACAATCAGAGGAGCGCAAACCCTAATGATGCCCACAACATGGTAGAGTCCCAGAAAGGTGAGGCGTAACCTTTGGAAAATAACATAGCATAAACAGAATCAGACCGATTAAATAATCAATCAAGAAACAAAAAGAAAAGAAGAGAACCAAGAGCGCGTTTCGGGAACGATGTCTCCTCTGAAGAGTACTTCGCAGAGGCTGTCAACTGAGAGGAGGAATGCGTGCACAATCACAAACTCAACGATGAGACTGAACAATGAGGACACGAGGGAAGGACTATTTCTAAGAAGGAGACCCCGGCTAAGATGAAGCAGATATGGATTGGATAGTGAGCTGTTGGGGCGTTCACCTTGCAAAGAAGGAACCATCACAGATCATACGTCGACCAAACACTGACCTCCAAAGGAATGAGAATCAGTTTTCGCATTAATTGGAAAATTATGAGATTGTCGAATAAATTTCATTCGAACCGATAACTGCCTCAAGAAACGATAGCTTCTCCAATTTCAGACAATCATCAGCTCACAGCAGATCACCACTTGTCAAGTTTGGCAAGAGTCCGACCTGTGAGAGGATTAGGACTAGACAATAATCAACTCCCAAAGATAAAAGACTGAACAACAAATTTAAATCAAAACCAGTAAATTTCAGTCTATACCTGGTCTAAGATGTGATCAAAGACTACTCGTTTATCATCTCAACTCAAGAAAAATACAACAGACCCATCAGTCCTCCAAAAAGCCTAAACTGACTGGCGTCATCGTACTCATTTTGTCCTTCACATCCTCAGACAAAAAGTTCGCTCCAAGGGGAAAGAAGCCACTGCGAACTCACCAAATAACAAAATCCAGAAGCAGCTTGTAAAACAAGTAAACAGAAATATCGATTGGTCGATAAATCAATAAAGGATCAGAAGAGGAGCTAAACCAAGCACTTCCCATAACGACATCCTCAGACGAAAGAGACATGATCCAAGAGGAAAGAAGCCACTGCCAATTCACAGAATAACAAAAATCCAGAATAAGCTGGGAAAACAATAATGCAAAGACCGATCAGTCAATGAATCACTTAGCGTAAACAAGATAATTCGGATAACCATGTGTATTGTCCCAAAGAAACCAAGCCAAACCCTCAAGAATCTCCACAACAGGGGTTCTGCAACCAGATGCTTCAAAAATCAGACAGAGAAAGGAATGGGCCGATCCACAATCAATCAGGAAAACGGAAACAAAAGAAGAAGGGTCGATGAAGAACGGTAAATTGTGATTGGTACATATGCAGCAAGAAAGAACCATCACCAATCACAGAATCAAAATTGAATCGGTAAAGTATTGCCTCGACCAAATTCTGACCTGCGAAGGAAAGAGAACATCTGATCGTTCAACCTTAACTAGAAGATAACAAAAGTGGAAGACAATTTAGGAATTGATGCATATGCAGCAAGAACATCACTGATCGCAGACGTTCGATATCGAACTTGGCCCAGTAAAGTATTGCCTCGACCAAACTCTGATCTGTGAATGGAAGAGAACTAGATCTGATCTTTCGGATTAATAGAAAATAACAGAAGTGAAGGACAAGTTTCGTTCAAACCAACAATAAGCAGGGATTCAAAAAATTATCAACTCAGCCCCACAGAAAACGCAACAGATCACCCAACTGTCAAAATTTCAGCCCATCGCTTGTCCTGGTGACAAAGACTTCTAGATCATCAGCTCAACCAAAGAGTGCAAGATAGATCATTAGTCCTCCAAAAAGCCCGAATGTCTTATTCTATGTAACCAACTGACCTATTGCGTTGTATTCATTGTCCTCAGCCAACATCCTCAAACAAAATGATCGCTCCAAGAAGAAAGAAGCCACTGCCAATTCACGGAATAGTGAATACCAGAATCAGCTCCTCATACAATTAAACTTGGAAAGATCAATCAATAATCAGATGAGCGCAATCCCTAACGATGCCCACAGCATGGCAGAGTCATGGAGAGGCGGAGGTGTAACCTTCGAAAAATAACACCAGAATCAAACCGATTTAATAATCAATCACAAAACAAAAAGAAAAGGAGAAGGATCAAGAGCGCGTTTCAGGAACGATGTCTCCTCTGAAGAGTACTTCGCAGAGGCTGTCAACTGAGAGGAGCATGCACAATCATAGATGCACGATGAGAAGGATGAAGACACGAGGGAGGGGGCTATTTCAAGGAAGGAGATACTGGCTTTCGAACTTCAATAAAAATAAGACGAAGTGAATCTGGATTGGACAGTGATTTGTTGGGGCCCAAACACCTTGCAAAAAAAGAACCATCGAAGATCATACATCAACCAAACACCGACCTTTGAAGGAATGAGAATCGGTTTCGCATTAATCAGAAAATTATGGGACTGGAGAACAAATTTCATTCAAACCCGATAAAGCTTGACCAATTTCAGACAATCATCGGCTCGTAGCAGATCACCGGTTGTCAAGTCTGGCAAGACTCCAACCTGTGAGAGGAATAGGACTAGACGATAATCAACTCCCAAAGATAAAAAGACTGAAGAACAAATTCCAATCAAAACAAGTAAATTTCAGTTTGTTGCCTGGTCTAAGACATGATCAAAGACTGCAAATTCGTCATCTCAACCCAAAAATAGACGGCAAAACGGCTCATCAGTCCTCCAAAAAGCCCAAACATCTTAGTTTTATTAAACAAACTGACCAGTCTCATCGTATACATTGTCCTAGAAATCCTCAGACAAAAAGTTCCCCTCCAAGGGGAAAGAAGCCACTGCGAGTTCACCAAATAACAAATTCCAGAAGCAGCTCATAAAACAAGTAAAGGATCGGTCAATGGATCAATAAAGGATCAGAGGAGGAGGTAAGCCAAGCACTTCCCATAATGACACCCTTAGACGTCAAGGGATACAATCCAAGAGGAAAGAAGCCACTGCCCACTACACAGAATAACAAGAATCCAGGATAAGCTGCCAAAACACAATGATGCAAAATTCGATTGATGGGTCGATGAATCACTAAGCGATCAAAGGACGAGGTGTAACCCAGATAATTCCGATAACCATAGACATCATCATCCCAAAGAGGCCAAGCGAAACCCTCAAGAATCTCCACAGCAGGGGTGGGGTTTCTGCAACCAGATAGCTTCAAAAATCAAGACCGAGAACACAATCGAGAGCCATCAATGATCAATCAAGAAACGGAAACAAAAGGAAGAACAATGGGTCAGTGAAGAATGCTTAATCTCTGGACAACATTGGATATGTGAACAAGCAAGTCATCTTGTGTTCCATGTGTCCCATTGGCTATAAAAGCCTCCACATTGGACTTGAAAATCATCTCCAAAAAAGTTAAATTCTTAGGCACATCACAGAATCTTCCAGATAGGCACTCTAGAAAACCAAATACGGAAATAAATAAGACCAACATGATAATCAACCCCAAACCAGAAGCCAGAAGGGGACAAATAAGGACTTCCTGATGTCTCTTCTCAAGTTCATCAGACTTGAAGTCATCCTGCAAACAGCACCCAAACTAGGAAACTGACAATAGACGATTACACATGCCATGCGCGCATCTCATGTAAAGTCTTAGATCCTCAAAGACCCAAGAGACAGAGCAAAGAAAGGAGCCACCACAGAATTCCCTTTTAAATGATATTCGAACTTCATCCAACTAATTCTGCAAAGCTTTTTTTCACTTCCATAACTCAACAGACATCTCTTCAATGTTGCTTCCAATGGATCAATAATTCACAATATGGGGTCAATTATCCATCTGGTTAGATGTTGGAGAAGTGAAGAAAACAGATAGACACGGTGTTCAATTCGTGCAAGCATAAAACAAGTGCCGCCCCACCATTTCAGCGGCTGCAAACTGTAATCAACTTGAGAGTGTTAATCAAAGATCATCAACGAGACAAATAGCTGCCAAATATCCAACAACCCAACCAAACAAGTCTCGACCTCTAATCCATTAAAGCAAAATGTCAGAGGATAATACTACCGGTCCATCCAATGTAAACAGGATCCCACCACTTGATGCCAAAGTAGGTCTACCCCTGAAAAAGTTTTGTATAAGTCAATCCGATTTTCGAAGTCTAAACCGAAAAAAAGCACACTAAAACAAAAAAGAAAAAGAAAAAAATGAAGCAGAGAAGGGCAGGCAGTCACTAATGCGCATCATTAAGTCCTGACTGATTCAGGAAATCCATCCGAGTATAATATGTCCAGTTGCTAGTTTAACGTTCCTAGTGAAGAATCTGTACGAACAGAAAAAGAAACAAAAAGTGCATATCAACGGGCCAGAATGAACAATATTAAACACTAATGAGATATAAGACATGGTTCACGTCTCTTCAAATTCATCCAACAAGGTAGCCACCTAACTTGCAGACTGAACAGCTGCCCAGATGAAAGTTTCAAGTGTGATACTGATAGAGCACATTACAGGGTCCACATTCTGAGAAACAAGAGACAACACCAATGAGGTGTGAGAACATACCAAAAATGACGTCTGGAGGTGGTAAAAGAATCTTGAACATAGGTATTAGTTTAAGGCATTTGACCCAGTTGAAGTCCTCGGGTCCTGGGACAAGCTAGGATACCATGTCAACCTAAGGTATTAGCATCAGTTTAACTGAAGGCGCTGCAGTGTGACAATTGGATTATACGAATCACAAGAAGGAAACTGTTTTCGATAGATACGGATAACCTATTCTCTTGTTAAAGGAAATCAAAGATGGATTTTACATGAAAGAAATGGCAATAAATCCAGTCATCATTGGAGCAAGGAGATCTTGGATAGCAGGCACCAAAAGCAGTAGTCTCAATAACCTTTACTAGGACAGCAGGCACCCTCCCAGAGACATCCATTCTCATTGAAAACATTTTTGGCAGACACCAGTTGAAGGAGAAGATACCCAATTATGAGAGAAGAAATATCCAGTAACACCATCAGCAACATAGTCACAGTAAATGGTACAAGATACTGCGCAGTAGTGATCATACTTCTATCAATAGTGCTTTTCCTAATGGAAAGACAAAATGCTCTTCAGGGAAATCCATATCTTCAAGAACTTAAGGTGCAAAGAATAATGACTGCTCGATAATGAAAATGCCTGAAAAAACAATATGTAAAATTCAAAAAAAAAGCAATAAGAAGGATTAGTGCATATAAGAAATGAAAGCAAAGTTTTCGAGATAAAAGAGGGTTCCTATTGTTGAAAATTAGTATAATCCATCATAACAACTGAAAATCATACCAAAAGATTTAACTGGCAAAACAAAGCATGAAAATCAGATAAAAGTACTTGGTAATGGAAAAATACCCAAAGCCCATGTGGCCAAATTTGCTGAGGTACTCATGCTTAAGCATGAGTACACAATAAGCCAAACACACCTAACAAATCCACAATTAGAATCTACCAATATCGGGGAAAAGAGAAAGGGGAAATTAATGTATACACAAAATGCTTGCAGACGCATTCCTCTTCATTAACTTGGAAGAAATTCCAAAGTGAAAAAAGTAATTACATCTAATCTGGCGAAAAAAATAGATCTATATGAGGATTCCCTTCTCCTAATAAGAGCACAAGGATCCTCCTTCCTGATTTCCATGTTAAAGAAAGAGCAAGAGTTGGACAGCATATCAATACACGACTTAATTGTACTAACAGACACAATCATCTAATCTTTTACATTATATGTAAAAAAACGATAAGATTCTGTCATCCATATATAAAGTATGAGAGGCAAATCAAAAACTGAGAATAATTATGTGAACAATAATTATATTTTCAACTGGAGAACTTAGTTACTAAAAATCATACTGAATCCAGCGACTCTATACATTATTATAATCCAACAATTGAATTTTCTCTCAACAGATTAATTAACGTTCTGTAGAAGGCAGCGGAATGGAGCTTTGCTACGGCTTATCATAAAGCTCAATTTTATAGACTTTCCCAACTTTACATTGGAGATCATAGACTAGTGCTAGAGTGAAGTCAATGTAAAAGGCAGTGTAGCGGAGATTTGCTGCGGTATCAAAGTTAGTTTACTCGGAGGAAAGAACAAACCAACCAGTGCTGGGAACAGTGAATGTCTGTGCCTGACTGAATCAAAGATATACCAGCTGAAATTGAGAATGTGTCAACCATAGATGTATAGATGTTCAAAGCAACAGGAGCATTGGCATTGACAGAGAATGAGATCAATTCTTTTCTTCTGTTAATCCCCAATGCTTTGACTTGATTAAGAACATACTACTGCACTGGGTGGAGCTATGAAAATGCTGTTAGGGATAAGACCTCAAATCTGCCAGGAAACATCCATGCTGCCACAGGAATCCTCAAGTTTTATACGGATCCAATTACCTTCCCGAAACATTCATATGGAAAAAGTGAAAAGATTTTACTTGCAAAAGTGCCAATGTCACCAGTATAGTTTGCAAAAGCAAATTTCTAAAGAGATAAGAAGAGATGCCAATTCCATAATGCCCATGATTACTAGTTAGCAAAACACTCAAAATTCCAATTACGAAACTTGACTGAGAACACCCACGATTAGATGCCACAAATTAAAATCCAAGACTAGTTACAAGAAAATCCCCGCCTCTCATTTGGCAAATCTCAAGAACTTGAAGTCTCCATAAAATACAGATCATGAAAGGACACCACTTCCAAGAGTTAGCACATCACACCCTGACCAAAATGATAACAAGTGCTATCTGCACAATTATGCTCGATTTTTTTGCCAACCAAAACTGTCTCACTCGTAATATTACAAAGTTGCACAATTTGCTCAACAAAGTGAGCAGCTGACAATAGACAGAAATATGTTGAAGATGCCAAAAATACAAGCAAAATTGTACAGGCTCCATACATCCTGCAGAAGGTGCAATTTCCTTGCAAGGTCTTCAAAACAGCTAGTTTTTTTTTTTTAAAGGTCAAGTTCAACATCAGGTATAGCTCATACAACACACGAACCCTCCTTAAAGCAACATGTCCAGCGCACCATCCAATTCAAAGAGCGAGCTCATAAAAGATGGCAAAAACATCCAAACCATCCACTCCACACGTCCCCACGAGCATATATTCCCAAGCATACTTGCAGATATACTTTTGAAGGTACAAACTAGAGCCAACTTCCTCAGAAAACGATGATAATAGATTACGAGTTTCGGAGGGAGTGAGGGGTGAATTTATGTAGAGGGATCGAGCGAGCGAGCTCGTGGCCAAGTAACTCTTGATTTCAAAACACAAATAATATAAAACTAATTAGTCAGGTATATACATGTATAACTGGAGATTCAATTTAGAGGAACCTGAAGACAGAGCTTCTACATACTGCACTAGACCAATTGAAAGTAGAAACAGATAATCTGCCATGATGTTACTGAATATCTGTAATCAGTTTCCTATCTCACAGTATAAGGTAGAAGCATCCAATAAGTCAAACTGCCCTAGATGCGTGCCACCAAATGACCAAGCAAAGCAACAAATGGACTTAGCCTTGAAACAGGACTCACTTGTAGTTTTATCCGGTGAAGTTCACAGAAAAAAGATGAGATCAAAACATCATCAAAGAGAGACTTGAACTGGCACCCAAAATTAACCATCATACCAAAAATACCCCCAGAAGAAGCGTAAAAGCCCCAAATGACCAAGCTAAGCAACAACTAGACTTAGCCTCAGACACCAGATTCAACTGTAGTAATTGTAGTTTCAGCCGGTGAAGTTCGCAGACGAAGATGAGAGCACGACATCATTGAAGAGAGAGACCTGAACTGGCACCAAAAATAAGCCATTCATACCATAAATAACCCAGGAGAAGCAAAAAGTAAAAGCTTGCCAAATCAAATCATTCGCCTAAAAGTTAGTTAAAATGAGTCAATACACTACAACACAAACCATGTTCAATTCAGCGTAATTGGCAACAAAAAGACTCCAACCTACAACAGGAAGAGATCACAGACGAGATAAATATATAAAAAGCAATGGAATAGATCTTTATGCATCTCCTCTAATCCTTGAAAATGAAAATATCATAAACCAGATGTTTGCAGAGTTCATGCAGCTACAGACAATCCTTGAAGAAAGATCCAGACATTGCTCATGACCCCGATTCACAAAGAAAAATAACAATTCAGTAGCTCAACTACACATAATTCCGTTAGATAATAACCTCCTGTCCTTCCCAACTCAAGAACTTGGATTCTCTAACAGCTTTGATCAATTAGCAACCACACACGGTCCCTAGTGAGATCGCTCTAAAATGGAACAAGCACCCAACAACTGAATAAATCCGTATAGCATGGAAGCCACTAGTTAATATGATCAGTGGGAGACTTGAACCTCAATAATGTTGATATTTTCCACATAAAATCAGAGCCTTCACCAACATTCTTTTGGAAATAGACCTAGCCAGATTCTTCAAAATTCATTCCTTCAAAGTAAATACCAAAGCAAATGAAACCGATCATCATTTAATATCTCCAATTAGAAGGAAGATGACTCCGAACAACACATGTGGAGCAGATGAGAAAGAGATACACTAAAACCATGAATTACAGTATCTGGATGACAGATCATCATTGGCAAAGGATCACGCCGCAATTGTAGATTTATAATTCGTCGCCCTAAAGAGTTTCAACAGCCTAGAATCCACGAAGCCGCTGCTTGTCCAATTTCAAACAATCATCAACTCAGCCCCACAGAAGAACGCAATATATCTCCACTTCTCAAACCCGGGAAAACTTCAACCTGAAGAGGAACTATAACTCAACACTAATTATCACACTGCTCCCCAAAGATAATCAACTGAAGACCAACTTAAATCAAAACTAAAAATTCCTCGAAATCTTAAAAATTTCAGTCTATCGCCCGTCCTGAAGATGAGATCAAAGACTACTTCAGAACTCAAGCAAACAAAGACGGCATAATAGATACCACTCCACCAACAAGCCCAAGCCACCTTATTCTATGTTAACTGACAAGCTTCTATGTATTTAGCATCCTTAGACGACACGCTCAGATGAAGAGATTGCTCCAAGAAGAAAGATGCAACTGCCAATCCACCGAAATCCAGAATCATCTTGTTAACAATTTAATGCAAAGATCAATCTATTGATGTACCATCCAACAACATCGCTTTATAAGTGAAAACACTACATACTATTCATTTGGTGAAGTTTTTCCAAAAGGTAATGTTACTTCAAAAAACAGTGTGAAAAACAAACAATTACTTTGGAAAAGAACCTATCCTACAAGTTCCTAGTAACATAGAGAAAAAAGGGACAAATAGGTCACACCAAAATAGCATCTCACCCTAAGAAACTACCATCTAAACAACATCAATCTCATCTAATACAAGCACAAAAGAAATCTGACAAAAAATTCTTCAAATAAACCAACTTTAACATATTGACACGAAATTCAAGCAGACATACACACCAAGTCAAAACAAATGCATATGCAAGAAATGTATTTCCCAGTGAATGTGCAACAAATTATGTTGAAAAGAACAAGTCAGTGATAAATAACATGCAGGGTAGTTCCATCAAAGAAAACGGTAAGACATACAAATCAAAAGTTTTCCATCCAATCACGTGGAGAAAGGCTCTAATCTGCCAAAGAATAACTGGTATTGGCTATCATCTTACAATATTCAGAAGACCATCCAAAATCAGTTAACAAAAGAAATAAAATGGAAAGTCATAAGTGCCAACTAAAGTTAGATTTGCCAAGAGTCTACTATAGGCACCATGACGAATATATCCTGCATAAACTAGTTGCATGATTTCCAAGAACTAAAGAACAAGTTTCATTCAAACCAATAACTGCATAAATTCCAAGAAGCAGGAGCTCATCCAATTTCAAACGATTATAAACTCAGCCCCACAGAAAACACAACAGATCACCAGCTGTCAAATCCAATAAGAATTAACCTGTAAAAGAAGCCTAGAAGGTTGTCAAAATTTCGGTCCATTGCTTGTCCTGAAGACAAAGACTTCTAGATCATCAGCTCAACCAAAGAGTGCAAGATAGATCATTGGTCCTCCAAAAAGCCCAAACGTCCTATTCTATGTAACCAACTGACCAGTTGCATTGCATTCATTTTCCTCAAACAACATCCTCAGACAAAATGATCGCTCCAAGAAGAAAGAAGCCACTAATGAAGACCAGAATCAGCTCATAATACAACTAAACAGAAAGATCAATCAATGATGAATCAATCAATGATCAGAGGAGCACAAACCCTAACAATGCACACAGCATGGCAGAGTCCCAGAAAGGTGAGGCGTAATCTTCAGAAAATAACATAGCATAAACAGAATCATACGGATTAAATAATCAATTCAGAAACAAACAGAAAAGAAGAAGGATCAAGAGGGTGTTTTGGGAACGACGTCTCCTCTGAAGAGTACTTCCCAGAGGCTGTCAACAGAAAGGAGAAACACGTGCACAATCATAAACTCACGCTGAGAATGAAGGATGAGGTCACGAGGGACGGACCATTTCTAGGACGGAGACCCC
Organism: Syzygium malaccense; assembly: GCA_031216405.1. Lineage (NCBI taxonomy): Eukaryota > Viridiplantae > Streptophyta > Magnoliopsida > Myrtales > Myrtaceae > Syzygium > Syzygium malaccense. Next base: position 13,915,856 of record CM062258.1, read on the forward strand.
GGCTACGATGAAGCTGATCTGGATTGGATAGTGATCTGTTGGGGCGCGTGCACCTTGCAAAGAAACAACCATCTCAGATCATACATCAACTAAACACTGACCTCCAAAGGAATGAGAATCGATTTTCGCATTAATCGGAAAAGTATGGGACTGTTGAACAAATTTCATTCGAACCAATAACTGTCTCGAGAAACAATAGCTTATCCAATTTCAGAAAATCATCAGCTTGTGGCAGATCACCACTTGTCAAGTTTGGCAAGATTCCAACCTGTGAGAGGATTAGGACTAGGTAATAATCAACTCCCAAAGACAAAAGACTGAAGAACAAAATTCAATCAAAACCAGTAAATTTAAGTTTATCGCCCGGTCTAAGATGTGATCAAAGACTACTTGTTTATCATCTCAACCCAAAAAAAAAAAGACAATAGACCATCAGTCCTCCAAAAAGCCCAAACTGACCAGCGTCATCATATTCATTTTTTCCTTGGCATCCTCAGACAAACAGTTTGGCTCCAAAGGGAAAGAAGACACTGCAAACCCACCAAAGAACAAAATCCAGAAACAGCTCGAAAAACAAGTAAACGGAAAGATCGATCGGTTGATGAATCAATAAAGGATCAGAGGAGGAGCTAAACCCTGCACTTCCCATAAAGACATCCTCAGACGAAAGAGAATAACAAAAATCCAGAATAAGCTGGGAAAAGAGCAATGCAAAGACTGATTGGTCGATGAATCCCCGAGCTAAAACATGATAATTCCAATAACCATGGAAATTGTCCCAAAGAGGCCAAGCGAAACCCTCAAGAATCTCCGCAATAGGGGTTTCTGCAACCAGATGCTATAAAAATCAGACCGAGAAAGCAATGGGCCCATCAACAATCAATCAAGAAACGGAAACAAAAGGAGAAGGGTCGATGAAGAATGGTAAATCGTAGCAAGAAATAACCGTCACTGAACACAGACACTCCAAATCGAAATTGAATTGGTAAAGTATTGCCTCGACCAAACTCTGACCTGCAAAGGAAAGAGAACATCTGATCGTTCCCCCTTAACTATATGATAACAGAAGTGGAAGACAGATTAGGAATTGATGCATACGCAGCAAGAAAGAACATCACTGATCACAGACACTTGATATCTAACTTGGCCAGGTAAAATATTGCCTCGACCAAACTCTGATCTGCGAAGGGAAGAGAACTAGATCTGATCTTTTGGATTAACTAGAAAATAACAGAAGTGGAGGAAAAGTTTCATTCAAACCAATGAAGCAGGGGCTCATCCAAATTCAAACAATTATCAACTCAGCCCCACAAAAATGCAACAGATCGCCAGCTGTCAAATCCAGTAAAACTTCCAACCTGTAAAAGAACCCCTTCAGTCTTGTCGCGACGACAAAGACTTCTAGATCATCAACTCAACCAAACAGCGCAAGACAGATCATTAGTCTTTCAAAAAGCCCAAATGTGGTATTCTATGTAACCAACTGACCAGTTGCATTGTATTCATTGTCCTCAGACAAAATGATCGCTCCAAGAGGATAGAAGCCACTGCCAATTAACGGAATAGTGAATACCAGAATCAGCTCATGATACAATTAAATTTGGAAAGATCAATCAATGATCAGATGAGCGCAAACCCTAACGATTCCCACAACGTGGCAGAGTCCCCGAGTGGTGGAGGTGCAACCTTGGGAAAATAACATCAGAATCAGACCGATTGAATAATCAATCAAGAAACAAAAAGAAAAGGAGAAGGATCAACAGTGCGTTCCGGGAAACGATGTCTCCTATGAAGAGTACTTTGCAGATCAACTGAGAGGAGCGTGCACAATCATAGACGCACGATGAGAAGGATGAAGACACGAGGGAGGGGGCTACTTCCCAGAAGGAGATACCGGCTTTTGAACTTCAATAAAAATAAGACGAAGCGAATCTGGATTGGATAGTGATCTGTAGGGGGGAGCATACACCTTGCAAAGAAAGAACCATCATAGACGATACATCGTCCAAACACCGACTCCAAAGGAATGAGAATCGGTATTTGCATTAATCATAAAATTATGGGACTGGAGAACAGAGTTCATTCAAACCGATAACTGCCTTGAGAAACGACAACCATCGGCTCGAGGCAGATCAACACTTGTCAAGTCTGGCAAGACTCCAACCTGTGAGAGAATTAGGACTAGACGATAATCAATTCCCAAAGATAAAAAGACTGAAGAACAAATTCCAATCAAAATCAGTAAATTTCAGCCTGTCTCCCGTTCTAAGATGCGATGAAAGACTGCACCAATTTCATCATCTCAACCCAAAAAAAAGACGGGTAAAACGGATCATCAGTCCTCCGAAAAGCCCAAACATATTGGCTTTATGAAACAAACTGACCCATGTCATCGTATTCATTGTCCCTGACATCCTCAGACAAACGGGTAAAAAAGCCCCCGCGAATTCACAGCTCGTTCGACGGATGGAAAAGATGGATCGTTCGACTGATCAATAAAGGAGCAGAGGAGGAGCTAAACCAAACCAAGATGAAAGACTACCAATTTCATCGTCTCAACCCGAAAAACAAGACAGGCAAAACGGATCATCAGTCCTCCGCAAAGCCCAAACACCTTTAGCTTTTTAATCCATCGTATTCATTGTCCTTGACATCCTCAGACAAACGGGGGTAATAAGCCTCCGCTAATGCACAGCTCGCAAAACAAGCAAACGGAAAAGATGGATCGTTCGACGGATCAATAAAGGAGCAGAGGAGGAGCTAAACCAAACCAAGAGGAAAGAAGCCACCGCCAATTTCACCGAAGAAGAAAGTTCGACCGATCGATGGGTCGACGAATCGCTAAAGCCATCCCAGGACGAGGCGTAAACCAGGTAATCCCGATACGTCTCGTCGTCCCAAGCGAAAACCCTCAAGAACCTCCGCAGCAAAGTGGTCGGGGGGTTCCTGCAACCGGACGCCTTCGAAGATGAAGACCGAGAAAGCAATCGGCCCCGCCAACGATCAAATCGAGAAACGGAAACAAAAAGGAAAGAAAGAAACAAAGAAGAAGAAGGGGTCCCCCGTGAGCGAAGAACGCTTCATCCTGATTGCAGAGACGCCATGGGGCGGGCGAGAGAGAAGACGGGAAACGCGAGCAGAACCAGAAACGCGTCGATAAGGAGGAGGAGGAAGGTAAATAAATCCGAAGAAGTCAGGCTCGTGATCGGATGGACGGTTGTGATCTGTTGTTGTTGACGGGTTAAATTAGGAAAGTCGGTGGGCTGCCAATTCCGACCGTTTTGCTTGAGATGCACGCGGGAGACATCTCTTCGGTTTTCTGCGTAAAGATTAGGATGGATGCTCGTCGTGACGAGTCATCTTCGACCACGTGTCCTGGGTTGCTGCTATGGTCGCGGCATGGCTCTGACTTTGGAATGCTTCTGGCGTCTTCTGACCGATTTCCCTCTGATTTTAAAAATTAAATAAAAAAATTATCGGAGTTAAAGAAATTAGGGGTAACACCGGTAGTACTAGTCCATATATTTTTATTTGAAAAAATCAAATCTGCCCCTCTACTTTCTTCTAGTCCAAAAATGTTAACCATTTTTTTTAAAATGCCACTTGTCATCTTTTTTTTTTTTTTTCATGTCCTATCTCTTCTTTATTAGAGGCTATCAGAAAATTACATTAATTGGCTTTTTTCTTTTATGAAAAAAAAAAAGAAAAATGGCATCTACGTATATCTCTCTCTACTCATCACCCAAGATTGAGCTCGCAGCATCATGGTTGCTCGCTACTTGAGCTTGTGGCGGCCAAGCAGGTTTGCTCCCGCTCCTCCTGCAGAACCACAATGTGAGCTCTCTTACCTTGTTTTGACCAAAAATACTCTCATTCCAAGTGACTTAACTACGATAGAGCTTTCTCAAGAGCAGCAAATTCTATACTACAGAGTATGCAGCCAACCTATCTGCCATAACTAATTCAATGACCGCCGCATTGCTGAGAATAGACATCCTCCCCCCAATTTTTTACCAATTTTGAGGATAGCACGATAGTTGCATAATCTGCACTAGTTTTCAAACTTTTGATGGAAATACCCGACTCTATTTACATGACAGCACGCGTTAACACTTTTCTTGTGCTGCAAAAGCTCCTTTCATATACGAAGACAAACGTGACATTTAAAGAACAACCCAAAACAAGTATCATAGCACATAAGAACATGGGACATGCGTAGCTTTGACAATACCTTCTCACAATTAAGCCTGGCCCCGCCACCATACAACAAGTAAGAGTAAAATCACAATACTCGAAAATTGTAATAGATGATGAACACGCAGGAGGTGAGGAACACAGATCAATGGACCTAGGACATGTGTTGGCTTTGACAATACCTTCTCACAAATCAAGCCTAGCCCCGCCACCATACATATAACTCAAGTAAGAGCAAAATCACAATACTCGAAAATTGTAATAGATGATGAAGACACAAAGCCGAGGAAAACAGATCAATGGACTCGGGACATGCGTTGGCTTTGACAATACCTTCTCATAATTAAGCCTGGGCCCGCCACCATAGATATGACACAAGCAAGAGCAAAATCACAATGCTTGAAAATTGTAATAGATGATGAAGACGCATAGGCTTGGCTCTAGATAGATTTGAAATCAGCACAACGACTTGGAGTTAAGACCCCAGCTTCTTCAAATAACAGATTCCAGAATTTGCAAGATAACCTCTTCTCACACTTGTCATCGATTTTGAGGTTCGCACGATAGTTGCATAATCTACACTATGTGAAATATCTCCATCAGGTGAAAAATCAAGGCTTTGACAATACCTTCTCACAGTTAAGCCTGGGCTCGCCACCATATATATAACATAAGTAAGAGCAAAATCACAATGCTCGAAAATTGTAATAGATGATGCCGACGTTGGAGCTGAGGAACACAGATCAATACCTTCTCACAATTAAGCATAGCCCCGCCATTATATATAACACAAGCAAGAGCAAAATCACAATGCTCGAAAATCATAATAAATGATGACCCGGAAGCTGTATATGGGTTGGCTTGCCAATTAAAAGCCTGGGCCTCACAATTAAAGCCTGGCTTGCCACAGGAGTTGAGAGATAACCTCTCTTCTCCCACTTGTCACCGATTCTGAGGTTCGCACGATAGTTGCATAATCTACGCACGATAGTTGCAAAACCGATTCTGAGGTTTTGTGAAATATCTCTGTCAGGTGAAAAGAGGATGTCGGTAGGTTGCCAATTCCAACCCGTTTTGCTTGTGCACGCGTATCTTCCGGTCTATTGCGTAAAACTTAGGATGAGGCTCTGGACCACATGTCCTGAGTTACTACCACGGTCTTAAAAGAAGATGCGTTCCAGGTCCCTGCTGCCTTCACAAAACGTTCGTATCTTACGCACAATTTGCTCAGCAAGCAACTGACAAAAATACAAACTAGAGCCAGTTCCTTGCATATTCCCGAGCTTTCCTTGCAGTTATAGTTTTGAAGGTACAAAAGCCAGCTTCCACAGAAAATGTGAATCCGTAGAGGATCATCGCGGCCCAAATCAATTTGTCGGGCAATAATAATATAAGCAATTGTAGTTTGAAACAGGACTCAAATTGGACGACATCATCGAAGAGAGAGAGAGACTTAAACTGACGCCCACATCTAACCATTTACACCAAAAATACGCCCAGAAGAAGCTAAAAAGTAAAAGCCCCAACAAATAAGCGCTTTCACCACGTAATTGTAGTTTATCCAGTGAAGAAGTTCGCAGACAAATAAGCGCACCACATCATCGAAGAGAGACTGAACTGGCACCCAAAATTAACCATTTTGGTATACACCCACCGGAGAAGCAAAAAGTAAAAGCTTGCTAAGTTAAAAGTTAGTTAAAATGGCATAATTTGCAACCCAACAGGAAGAGAACATGATGTTCATCCCATCTCCTCTAATCCATAAAATTGAAAAAAAACATAAACCAGATCTCTGCAGAGGTCAAATATACCAGATCTCTTGCGCATATGCAAGAAACGTGAAAGCGCGACAAGTATGTTGAAAGGAAAAAGTTCATGATAAACAACATGCAAAGAAAAGTTTTCCATCCAATCACGTGGTGAAAGGATCTAATAAAGAATAACCAGTATCGGCTATCATCTTACAATTTAGAAGACCATCCAAATCAGTTACCAAAAGAAATAAAATCATGCATACTATTTGCATGATTTCCGAAAGCAATTCAATTAGTGATTGCAGTTCACACATGAGCAAGCAAGCCAAAACTAATGTAGACCTCAAGCTTTCCAGCTTGTAAAACTCCTGCACAACAGAAAAAAGTCGACAAATATTGACCTTCTAAAAACAACTAAGTACTCAGATAAAAGTGCCAATTGTATTAAGGATCTTGTCCAATCAAACCACTCTAATATCCAACTATGAAGAACCATCATAGATTAAAGAACCGCTCCATATTTGAAGTAAGAGGTAAAAAGTTAACCAATTTCTGACCTACAAAAGAAACAGAACTGAATGGTCACCACAAAACCTGGTCACCACAATTCATCCTCTCAGCCTCGCAGAAAAGGCAGCGGATCAGAACTTCTCAAATTCAGCAAACCTTCAGCAAACCTTCAACCTTAAAGCAATTAGAACTAGGCCGATTATCATATCGATGCTTGCCACTACCCCCAAAGATAATTAATAAAAGAATGAATATTAAAAAGAAACATAAGTGTCCATGTAAAGGAATAGTCAGTTGCAAAAAAAGCCCAAATGCAAAAAAAGAATGAAGATAAAAGCAATTGACCAAACTCATACTTACTGTTCTTTACATGATATCCTCGGAAGTAGAAATCGGTCCATCAGAGAAGAGGTACATCCAATCCACTAGATGAAAACACATCCAGAATCTGCTCGTAAAACAACAAAATAGAAACAGAACTGAATGGTCACCACAAAACCTGGTCACCACAATTCATCCTCTCAGCCTCGCAGAAAAGGCAGCGGATCAGAACTTCTCAAATTCAGCAAACCTTCAGCAAACCTTCAACCTTAAAGCAATTAGAACTAGGCGATTATCATATCGATGCTTGCCACTACCCCCAAAGATAATTAATAAAAGAATGAATATTAAAAAGAAACATAAGTGTCCATGTAAAGGAATAGTCAGTTGCAAAAAAAGCCCAAATGCTAAAAAAGAATGAAGATAAAAGCAATTGACCAAACTCATACTTACTGTTCTTTACATGATATCCTCGGAAGTAGAAATCGGTCCATCAGAGAAGAGGTACTTCCAATCCACTAGATGATAACACATCCAGAATCTGCTCGTAAAACAACAAAATAGAAACAGAACTGAATGGTCACCACAAAACCTGGTCACCACAATTCATCCTCTCAGCCTCGCAGAAAAGGCAGTGGATCAGAACTTCTCAAATTCAGCAAACCTTCAGCAAACCTTCAACCTTAAAGCAATTAGAACTAGGCGATTATCATATCGATGCTTGCCACTACCCCCAAAGATAATTAATAAAAGAATGAATATTAAAAAGAAACATAAGTGTCCATGTAAAGGAATAGTCAGTTGCAAAAAAAGCTCAAATGCTAAAAAAGAATGAAGATAAAAGCAATTGACCAAACTCATACTTACTGTTCTTTACATGATATCCTCGGAAGTAGAAATCGGTCCATCAGAGAAGAGGTACTTCCAATCCACTAGATGATAACACATCCAGAATCTGCTCGTAAAACAACAAAATAGAACGACGACCGACCAATCCAATTAATGAGGCAAAGTCCTAAAGAGGCAACGGGAAACAGATGAAAATAAGCTTCTGCAACAAGCCAGATCCTTATGCAGCAAGAAGGAACATCGCTGATCCCAGACACTCCATATCGAACTTGGCCACGTAAAAAGTATCGCCTCAAACCAAACTTTGATCTGCGCAGCTAGATCTGATCTTCCAGATTAACTAGAAAATAACAGAACTTTCATTCAAACCAGTAACTGCCTAAGTTCCCACAAGCAGGATCTCATCCAATCTCAAAATATATAAACTCAGCCCCACAGAAAACACAACAGATCACCAGCTGTCAAATCCAATATGACTTCCAACCTGTAAAAGAAGCCCAGAAGGCTGTCAAAATTTCAGTCCATCGTTTGTAACAACTGTCCTTCAAAAAGCCCAGATGTCTTAATCAATGTAACCAACTGCCAAGGTGCTTTGTATTCATTGAACTCAGACAAAATGATCGCTCCAAGAAGAAAGAAGCCACTGCCAATCCATGAAATATCAGCTCATAATACAATTAAACTTGGAAAGATCAATAGGTGATGAATCAATCAATGATCAGATGAGCGCAAACCCAAGCGATGTCGACAACATGGCAGAGTCCCGGAGAGGCAGAATCAGACCGATCTAATAATCAATCAAGAAACAAAAAGAAAAGGAGAAGGATCAAGAGCGCGTTTGGGTAACGATGTATCCTCTCCAAAGAGTAGCTGTCAACTGAGAGAGGAACGCACGCACAATCGGAAACGCACAATGAGACTGAAGGATGAAGACACGAGGGAGGGGGCTATATTTCTAGGAAGTAGACGGAGAAAGCGGATCTGGATTGGATAGTGATCTGTAGCGCAGCGCGTACACCTTGCAAAAGAAAGAACCATCACAGATCATACATCGACCATACCCGATAAAGCAGCAACCAATTTCAGACAATCATCGGCTCAGACAAAAAGTTGCGATCAAATCACATCTTAGTTTTACTGTTCATCTTCGTTGACAGGCCTCAGACAAAAAGTTCCGCTCCAAAGGGGAAGGAAAGAAGCCACTGTGAATTCACCAAATAACAAGATCCCGAAGCAGCTCTCAAAACAAGTAAAACGGAAAGATTTGATCGGTCAACAGATCAATAAAGGATCAGAGGAGGAGCTATAAACCAAACACTTCCCATAACGATATCCTCAGATGAAAGAGATGCGATCCAAGAGGAAAGGAGCCACTGCCGATTACGCAGAATAACAAGAATCCAAAATAATCTGGCAAAACAATGATGCAGAGTTCGATGGATCAAGGACGAGGCCTAAACCAAATAATTCCGAGACACCGTCGTCCCAAAGAAAGAACTGCCACAGATCATACCTTGACCAACCACTGACCTCCGAAGAGATGAAAATCGGTTTTCGCATTAATCGGAAAATTACGAGACTGGATATAACATATATCATTCAAACCGACAACCAACTCCAAGCCGTGAGAGAATTAGGACTAGACGATAATCAACTCCCAAAGATAAAAAGACCGAAGAACAAATTCCAATCAAGATGTGATCACTACTAATTTCATCATCTCAACACAAAAAAAAGAAGGGCAAAAGGGATCATGAAACGAACTGACCAGTGTCACCGTCCATCCGCTCCAAGGGGAAAAAGAAGGCCACTGCGAATTCACCAAATAACAAAAACCCAGAAGCAGCTCGTAAACAAGCAAACAGAAACATCGATCGGTCAATGGATCAATAAAGGATCGGAGAGGAAAGAAGGCACTGCGGATTCCCATAACGACAATCCTCAGACGTCAAGATATATGATCGGAGAGGAAAGAAGGCACTGCGGATTCACCAAAGAACAAAAATTCAGAATAAGCTGGTGAAACCAATAACGGAAGATCAATCGAATAATTCCGATACATCGTCCCCTCCCAAAGAGGCCGAGCTCGTAAAAAGCAAGGGTGGTGGGGTTTCTGCAACCAGACGTCTTCAAAAATCAAAACCGAGAAAAAGCAATCGGCCCACCAACGATCAGATCAAGAAACGGAAACAGGAAGAAGAAGAAGAAGAAGAAGTGGTCCCCAACGATCAGAAACGGAAACGATTTGGGGGTTTTCAAATCGCTACCGCTACTTCCTTCTTCTTCTTCTCGCAGAGACGCCATGAGCGAGAGAGAAAAGAAGAAAAACGCGAGCAGAACCAGAAGAAGAAGGATACAAGAACAACGGTCATCCGACGGGTATTTATACGGCGGAGACACACCGACAACGGTCATCCGAAGCAGAGAGTCAGGTTCGGAAATTAGGATTGGGACGCGAAGCAGCAGCAGCAGGGTTGTTGATCGGATGGATGGTCCGTCTCGTGACCAGTTTCGTTAACGGTTTAAATTAGGAAAGTCGGTCGGCTTGCCAAATTCCGACCGTTGCATGTTAAGCGCAACGGTCGGAATTTGGCAGCAGCGGTCAAATCGTCAACTAACAGATGTGATGGTCGAGTGCAACGGTCGGTCTGTCAAATTCCAACGGTCAAAGTTTTAAGTCGACAAACAGTTGTGCTTGGCAAGCCGACCGTTGAGATGGTCGACCGTTGGAATTTGGCAAAGTTCCGACTGTTGTCCTTGACGATTTTTCTCTTTTGACCGTTGTGATGGTCATACTTTCTTTTAGTTGAAAATCGACATCTAATATTTAAAAGTGCCACCCGCGGAGACGTTTTAACATGTTTCCATCGACTTGGTCATAATAGGATAGTTGCACTTTATTGTCTATGTCGGCAATCCGACGGTACATGCTAGTAAAAATAGGTTAATCAGAGAAAAAATTTTAATCAAAATAACATGGGCATTTTTATAAAATATAGAATCGGAAAAAAAAATATATAACGGAATGATTTGGATTTTTGGGCAATTGTATAGGAATTTTCGGTTGCATTAACTTGTGAAAAAAAGTTCAAATCTAGATCAGGCAATTGTCATTAAATTTATTTTTGATCAAGGGCTTCAATAATTTTATGTACTCACACAAAATGACATGGCAACCTCGCATGTCGCAAATTGCCTGTTATTGGCTGCCACTCAGGATTTTTAACGACAGTTCATCACGATTTATTTCAATGGTAGAACATTGTACTTTCCTTAAAAAGTTTGGAAGGTTGTGTTAAAAGTATCTTGAATGTTGAAGATTATGCTTTTTTTTTTCTGTAGATGTTTGAAAGATGGTGTTCGATTTTCCTAGGTGCTAATCGTTGTACTCTTTATTAATATCCCATGGACTACTTTCTTTTATCTGATAACTATTTAAAATCTGAAAATACTGCAATTTTGAAAATTGTGATGTGAGCATTGCAATTAAAACCATTTTCTAGAAGGCCCGGATTATTCATTCTTCGTTCCTACCAAAAATTTCGAAAATATTTTTAATAAATAAAAATGGCCAATATGAAGCCTGATAAATATTCTCTTTCTATATATGTTAGATTTTAAGTATCCTCCCTCGGACAATAAAGCTTTCTTTCTTTTAGGGTTAAATCAAAATTCGAGAAAGAAATTAGAAGAATATTTGCTCTCACAGGAGGTGTCACACTAAAATAAATTTAAAACAAATTTAAGGTTTGGATATTTCTATGATGGGATTAAAATGTTAGAATGAAATCGAGAACTCTTTTAAAGAGTGGGATTTCTTACGTCGCTTGGCTTTTACTAGGTATAAATTTCTCGGGGTAATTCCATCACTCGAACGAATTGATGGCAAGTAAAGAAAAGGTGATGAACATTGGATAGCTTTGTACTAGCACAATTCTGTCCAGGATAAGCAGCTTTCCACGAACAAGTATCTCTTTTCTCCCTGACCAGGGTTGTCGTCCTCGAAATCGAAGTCGATGAAAAGTTCCGGATCCCATTTCTTGTCTTTGGATATGTTATCACACCATTCGGTTTATACAAAGTCTATCAATCCATGACTACTGACTTAATGAATATATAAACAAGTACCAAAACGTGAGTTTATTGTCTATCGAAGATTGCCACAATTTAATAAATATAGAGTTTTTTTTTCTTTATGTTTTGTCAATTTAAGATAATTTCACTTCTATGTCATGTTGGGATTCTACACAACATTTTCAATTGCAGATGAGATAGCACAGGGAAGCTTGTTATCCTTGATATTATAATAGAAATACTGATCCGAAATTAAGATAATATCCATTTACAATACAACTAAAATAATTCTACTCTTCCCAATTCATTCATCTCCTTCACCACCAAAGAATTACTTACAAGCAAAGTCCATATGAGCATTTGGAATTTCACCCAACAGTGATCTTGAATTGTCAAATTGTGAAAATATTTTCAAGCATTTAGCAATATACATAGATACCATGTTTAACGGTTGTGACTAAGGTCTCCTTAATTTTTTTTTTTGATTTGTCATTTCATCTAAAACCTAAACTATCGACATGGATAAAAATAAATAAATCGCCAAAAGATACACTTGGAAATTTACATGGTTCGCCAGCTTGACCTATATCCACGGATGAAAAGGAGCACATTAGACATCTCTCCAACGTTGCTTCCAATGGATCAATAATTCGCGATATGGGGTCCATTATCCATCTAGTTAGATGTTGGAGGAGAACTGCAGAAAAAGGACAGAGAGTGCTCCATTCAGAAGCGCATAAAGCAAGTGCAACCCCACCATTTCAATGGCTGCAAAATTGTAATCAACTTGAGAGTCCTAATAAAAAATCATCAACGAGACAAAGAGACTCTGCCAAACATCTAACAACCCAATTAAACAAGTGTCGACCTCTAATCCATTAAAAGCAAAATGTCAGAAAATGATACTACCAGTCCATCCAATATGGACGGGATCCCACCACTTGATGCCAAAGTTGGTTCTACACCTACGAAGGTTCTATATAGGTCAATCCAATTTTTGAAGAAGAAATAAAAAAAAAAGCGCACAAATAAAAAAGAGGAGTACAGAGAAGGGCAATCACTAACGTGCGTCCTTAAGGCCTGACTGGTTCAGGAAATCCATCCCAGTATAATATTCCCAGTGAAGAATTTGTACCAGCAGAAAAGAGCACAAGAAGTGCACATCAACGGGCCAAAATGAACAATATTAAACACTAACGAGAAATAAGACACGGTCTGCTTCTCTTCTAATTCAACCAACAAGGCAGCCACCCAACTTTCAGAGTGAACAGCCGTCCAGATAAGAGTTTTAAGTGTGATACTGATAGAGCACATTACTGGGTCCACATTCTATTAACAAGAGACACCACCGATGAGGTGTGATAACATACAAAAAATGAGATCTGGAGGAAGTAAAGGAATCTTGATTTAAAACATAGGTTTTAACTTGAGGCATTTCTAGTCGAAGTCCTTGGGTCCTGGAACAAGCTAGGATACCATGTCAACCAAAGGCATTAGCATCAGTTTAACTGAAGACACTACCTACAGTGCGACAATTGCATTATATGTATCACAATAAGGAAACTATTTTCGATAGATATGGATAACCTATTCTTTTGTTAGGAGAAACCAAAGATGACTTCTGCAAGAAAGAAATGGCAACAAATCCAATCTTCATTGGAGCAAAAAGTTATTGGCCAGCAGGCACCAAAAGCAGCAGTCTCAATAACACCCACCAAGAGACATCTACTCTTATTGAAAACATTTTTGGTAGACACCGGTAACGGCGAAGATACCCAATTCTGAGAGAAGAGTATCCAGTAACACCATCATCGACATAGTCACAGTAAATGGTAAAAGCTACTGTGCAGCAGTGACCATACTTCCACATAAATGCTGCTTTTCCTAACGGAAAGACAAAATGCTCTTCAGGGGGAATCCATATCTGTGAGAACTTAAGGTGCAAAGAATAATGACTGCTCAACAATGAAAATACCTATAGAAACAATATGCAAAATTTTAACAAAAAGCAATAAGAAGGATTAGTGAGTATAAGAAATGAAAGCAAAGTTCTCAGGATAAAAGAGGGTTACACTATTGTTGAAAATTAGTATGATCCATCATCTTAACTGAAAAACATACCAAACGATTGAACTGGCAAAACAAAGCATGGAAATCAGATAAAAGGACTTGGTAATGGAAAAAATACCCAATGCCCATGAGGCCAAATTTGCTGAGGTCCTTGTGCTTATAACAATAAGCCAGCCACACCTAACAAATCTACTATCGGAAACTACCAATATAGGGGAAAAGTGAAAGGGAAATTGATCTATACGCAAAATGCATGCAGAGGCATTCCTATTCATTAACTTGGAGGAAATTCCAAAGTGAAAAAAGTAATAAAATTAAATTTGGCGAAAAAAAATTAGATTTATATGAGGATTTCCTTCTCCTAGTGGGAGCACAAGGATCCTCCTTCCTGATTTCTGTCGCAAAGAAAGAGCTAGACTTGGACAGCATATCAATACGACGACTTAGTTTTACTAACAAGCAGAATCTTCTAATCTTTTACATTATATATAAAAAAAATGATCGAATTCCTTCATCCCTTTCTAAATACAGTATGGGAGGCAAATCATCAACAGGTAATAATGATGTGTACAATAATTAAATTTTCAACTGGAGAACATAGTAACTAAGAATTATATTGAATTATATATATGCAATGACTCTATACATTATTATAAACTAGCAATCGAGTTTCTTCTCAACATATCAATTAATTTTTTGTAGAAGGCAGTGGAATGGAAGCTTTGCTGCGGCTTATCATAAAGCTCAATTTTATAGACTTTCCCAACTTTACATTATGGATCATAGATTATTGATAGAGTGAAGTCGATGTAAAAGGCTGTGTAGTGGAGCTTTGCTGTGGTATCAAAGTCAGAATAGTCAATGTCTGTGTCCGACTGAATCAAAGATTAACCAGCTGAAATAGAGAATGTGTCAACCATAGATGTATAGATGTCCAAGCAACAGGAGCATCGGCATCGACAGAGCATAATACTGCACTGGGAGGAGCTACGAAGATGCTATCCAGGTTAAAAGGGATAAGACCTCAAATCTGCTAGGAAACATCCCTGCTGCCACAGGAATCCTCCAATTTAATAAGGCACCTATTGTCTTCCCGAAACATTGATATGGGAAAAAGTAAAAAAGACATTTACTTGCGAAAGTGCTCATGTCACCTGGATAGTTTGTAAAAGAAAATTTCTAAAAGAAATAGAAGAGATGCCAGTTCCATAGTGTCCATGATAACTAGTTAGCAAAACACTCGAAATATCTCCAATTAGGAAACTCGACTGACGACACCCACAATTAGATGCCATAAATGAAAAGCCAAAACTAGTCACAAGAAAATCCCCGCCTCTCATTTGGCAAATTTCAAGAATTTTAAGTCTCCATAAAATACAGATCATGGGCCAAGGACATCACTTCCAAGAGTTAGCACATCACACCCCAGACCAAAATGATAACAAGTGCTATCTGAACAATTTATGATTGATTTTTTGCCAACCACAACTGTCTTACTTGTGCTAAGATACAAAGTTGCACAATTTGCTCAACAAAGTGAGCAACTGAAAATATTTAGAAATATGTTGAGAAGTCCAAAAATACAAGCAGAATTATACAAGCTCCATACATCCTGCAGGAAGGCGCAATTTCTGTTTTTCTTCTCGAGTTCGACATCAGGTGTAGCTCATACAACACATGACCCTACCTAAAGCAACATGTCCAGTGCACCATCTCATCCAAAGAGCGAGCTTATAAAACATAGCAAAAACATGCAAACCATCCACTCCACACGTTCCCACGAGCATATTCCCGAGCATCGTTGTAGATATATGAAATAAATAATTTTAAATTGCCTCTATTTATTTGATAGGAAAAAAATAATTTTAAAATTTTCTTAAAATATCACTTGTATTGTTATAAAAATAAATTAACGAAAATCATTTTCACCATCCAAATAATTAGACACAAATTGTTATCAATAATTAAAATCTCTTTTTTTAATTAATTATTTCAAGCGATCATTTTTAAATAAATATTTTTAAAATCATTCATTTTTCGCCAACAAATGAAATCATAATCAGTAAATAGTGATTGGATTGTTTATATAGCGAGTCCTACACATTTCATAAGTATATATATTCCATCAAAGGCAGTGGAATGGAACCACAACAATCCTACACACTTCTGATTTTTTATACTATAGACATCCCCGGGAAACTTACTGCCGCCACACCAGAAGTTCAAAATATGCCCAACAGATGACCAAAAAATGCAAGCTAGAGACTGCACCATTTTTTGTTTTTGGAAAAAGAAATGCTTCTTTCATTCAAAAACCAAACTAGAACCACAGAAGTTCGAAATCACAACATAAAACGTCCAAAGGGTAGCAAGGGGGTGTAGAGAGCCAATTCAGGCTGAGATACTCCGCACCATTCAATAACAAGAAATTGACGACGAAAATCTGTAAGTTGGAAAAGCCGTAGTAATGCAAGTCATTCAACAGGACGGAGATGATAATAACAACGAAAATTGTTAAGGGAATGACAAACGGAGTCACATGCTACTGCAAACTATGCGCGTACCAAAAGTGCGAAAGGGCAACCACGGACCACGGTCCACATACCAAAGCAAGAACAACGAACCAGTTGTGATGATCAGATGAAACAGCTGCAGTCACAGCCTCCTGACCAGATCCAAAGAGCAAAAAGGTTTAGGACTTTACATAGGCTACGGCTTATCATAAAGCTCAATTTTATAGACTTTCCCAACTTTACATTAGAGATCATAGACTAGTGCTAGAGTGAAGTCAACCTAAAAGGCAGTGTAGTGGAGGTTTGCTGTGGTATCAAAGTCAGTTTACTTGGAGGAAAGAACAAACCGACCAGTGCTGGGAATAGTCAATGTCTGTGCCTGACTGAATCAAAGATCTACCCACTGAAATTGAGAATGTGTCAACCATAGATGTATAGATGTTCAAAGCAACGGGAGCATTGGCATCGACAGAGAATGAGATCACTTCGTTTCTTCTGTTAATCCCCAACGCTTTGACTCGATTAAGAACATACTACTGCACTGGGTGGAGCTATGAAAATGCCGTTAAAGGGATAAGACCTCAAATCTGCCGGGAAACATCCATGCTGCCACAGGAATCCTCAAGTTTTATACGGATCTAATTACGTTCCCCAAACATTCATATGGAAAAAGTGAAAAGATTTTACTTGCAAAAGTGCCAATGTCACCAGGATAGTTTATAAAAGCAAATTTCTAGAAGAGATAAGAAGAGACGCCAATTCCATAATGCCCATGATTACTAGTTAGCAAAACACTCAAAATTCCAATTAGGAAACTTGACTGAGAACACCCACGATTAGATGCCACAAATTAAAATCCAAGACTAGTTACAAGAAAATCCCCGCCTCTCATTTGGCAAATCTCAAGAACTTGAAGTCTCAATAAAATACAGATCATGAAAGGACACCACTTCCAAGAGTTAGCACATCACACCCTGACCAAAATGATAACAAGTGCTATCTGCACAATTATGCTCGATTTTTTTGCCAACCAAAACTGTCTCACTCGTAATAATACAAAGTTGCACAATCTGCTCAACAAAGTGAGCAACTGACAATAGACAGAAATATGTTGAAGATGCCAAAAATACAAGCAAAATTGTACAAGCACCATACATCCTGCAGATGGCGCAATTTCCTTGCAAGATCTTCAAAAAAGTTAGGGTTCTTTTTTTTTTTTTTCCGGTCAAGTTCAACATCAGTTATAGCTCATACAACACACGAACCCTCCTTAAAGCAACATGTCCAGTGCACCATCCGATTCAAAGAGCGAGGTCATAAAAGATGGCAAAAACATCCAAACCATCCATTCCACGCGTCCCCACGAGCATATATTCCCAAGCATCCTTGCAGATGTACTTTTGAAGGCACAAACTAGAGCCAACTTCCTCAAAAAACGATGATAATAGATTACGAGTTTCGGAGAGAGAGGTGAATTTATGTAGAGGAATCGAGCAAGCGATCTCGTGGCCAAGTAACTCTCGATTCAAAACACATAATATAAAACTAATTAGTCAGGTATATATATATAACTGGAGATTCAATTTAGAGGATCCTGAAGAGAGAGCTTCTACATACTGCACCAGACCAATTGAAAGTAGAAACGGATAACCTGCCATGATGTTAGTGAATATCTGTAATCAGTTTCCTATCTCACAGTATAAGGTAGAAGCATCCGATAAGTCCTGCCATAGATGTGTGCCACCAAAGGACCAAGCAAAGCAAACAACTGGACATAGCCTTGAAACAGGACTCACTTGTAGTTTTATCCGGTGAAGTTCACAGACAAGATGAGATCAAAACATCATCAAAGAGAGAGACTTGAACTGGCGCCCAAAATTAACCATTATACCAAAAATACCCCCAGAAGTAGCAAAAAGTAAAAGCCCCAAATGACCAAGCTAAGCAACAACTAGACTTAGCCTCAGACACCAGATTCAACTGTAGTAATTGTAGTTTCATCCGGTGAAGTTCGCAGACGAAGATGAGAGCACGACATCATTGAAGAGAGAGACCTGAACTGGCACCAAAAATAAGCCATTCATACCAAAAATACCCCATGAGAAGCAAAAAGTAAAAGCTTGCTAAATCAAATCATTCCCCTAAAAGTCAGTTAAAATGGGTCAATACACAACAACACAAACCATGTTGAATTCAGCATAATTGGCAACAAAAAGACTCCAACCTACAACAGGAAGAGATCACAGACGAGATAAATATATAAAAAGCAATGGAATAGATCTTTATCGCATCTCCTCTAATCCTTGAAAATGAAAATATCATAAACCAGATATTTGCAAAGTTCATGCAGCTACAGACAATCCTTGAAGAAAGATCCAGACATCGCTCATGACCCCGATTCACAAAGCAAAATAACAATTCAGTAGCTCAACTACACATAATTCCGTTAGATAATAACCTCCTGTCCTTCCCAACTCAAGAATTTGGATTCTCTAACAGCTTTGATCAATTAGCAACCACACACGGTCCCTAGTGAGATCGCTCTAAAATGGAACAAGCACCCAACAACTGAATAAATCCGTATAGCATGGAAGCCACTAGTTAATATGATCAGTGGGAGACTTGAGCCTCAATAACGTTGATATTTTCCACATAAAATCAGAGCCTTCACCAACATTCTTTTGGAAATAGACCTAGCCAGATTCTTCAAAATTCATTCCTTCAAAGTAAATACCAAAGCAAATGAAACCGATCATCATTTAATATCTCCAATTAGAAGGAAGATGACTCCAAGCAACAAATGTGGAGCAGATGAGAAAGAGACGCACTAGAACCATGAATTAGAGTTTCTGGATGACAGATCAACATAGGCAAAGGATCACGCCACAATTGTAGATTTATAATTCGTAGCCCTAAAGAGTTTCAACTGCCTAGAATCCACGAAGCTGCTGCTTGTCCAATTTCAAACAATCATCAACTCAGCCCCACAGAAGAACGCAATATATCTCCACTTCTCAAACCCGGGAAAACTTCAACCTGAAGAGGAACTGTAACTCAACAATAATTATCACACTGCTCCCCAAAGATAATCAACTGAAGACCAACTTAAATCAAAACTACAAAATGCCTCGAAATCTTCAAAATTTCACTATATCTCCCGTCCTGAAGATGTGATCAAAGACTAACTCAAGCAAACAAAGACGGCATAATAGATCACCACTCCACCAAGAAGCCCAAGCCACCTTATTCTTTGTTAACTGACACGCTTCTATGTATTTAGCATCCTTAGACGACATGCTCAGATGAAGAGATTGCTCCAAGAGGAAAGATGCAACTGCCAATCCACCGAAATCCAGAATCACCTTGGTAACAATTTAATGCAAAGATCAATCTATTGATGTACCATCCAACAACATTGCTTTATAAGTGAAAACACTACATACTATACATTTGGTGAAGTTTTTCCAAAAGGTAATGTTACTGCAAAAAACAGTGTGAAAAACAAATAATTACTTTGGAAAAGAACCTATCCTACAAGTTCCTAATAACATAGAGAAAAAAGGGACAAATAGGTCACACCAAAATAACATCTCACCCTAAGAAATTGCCATCTAAACAACATCATTCTCATCTAATATAAGCACAAAAGAATTCTGACAAAAAATTCTTCAAATAAACCGACTTGAACATATTGACACGAAATTCAAGCAGACATACACACCAAGTCAAAACAAATGCATATGCAAGAAATGTATTGCCCAGTGAATGTGCAACAAATTATGTTGAAAAGAACAAGTCAGTGAAAAATAACATGCAGGGTAGTTCCATCAAAGAAAAAGGTAAGACATACAAATCAAAAGTTTTCCATCCAATCACGTGGAGAAAGGCTCTAATCTGCCAAAGAATAACTGGTATTGGCTATCATCTTACAATATTCAGAAGACCATCCAAAATCAGTTAACAAAAGAAATAAAATCGAAAGTCATAAGTGCCAACTAAAGTTAGATTAGCCAAGAGTCTACAATAAGCACCAGGACGAATACATCCTGCATAAACTAGTTGCATGATTTCCAAGAACTAAAGAACAAGTTTCCTTCAAAACAATAACTGCATAAATTCCAAGAAGCAGAAGCTCATCCAATTTCAAACAATTATAAACTCAGCCCCACAGAAAACACAACAGATCACCAGCTGTCAAATCCAATAAGAATTCTAACCTGTAAAAAAAGCCTAGAAGGTTGTCAAAATTTCAATCCATTGCTTGTCCTGAAGACAAAGACTTCTAGATCATCAGCTCAACCAAAGAGTGCAAGATAGATCATTAGTCCTCCAAAAAGCCCAAACGTCCTATTCTATGTAACCAACTCACCAGTTGCATTGTATTCATTTTCCTCAAACAACATCCTCAGACAAAATGATCGCTCCAAGAAGAAAGAAGCCATTAATGAATACCAGAATCAGCTCATAATACAATTAAACAGAAAGATCAATCAATGATCAGAGGAGCACAAACCTTAACAATGCACACAACATGGCAGAGTCCCAGAAAGGTGAGGCGTAATCTTCGGAAAATAACATAGCATAAACAGAATCATACGGATTAAATAATCAATTCAGAAACAAAAAGAAAAGGAGGAGGATCAAGAGGGTGTTTTGGGAACGATGTCTCCTCTAAAGAGTACTTCCCAGAGGCTGTCAACTGAAAGGAGAAATATGTGCGCAATCATAAACTCACGCTGAGACTGAAGGATGAGGTCATGAGGGACAGACCATTTCTAGGACAGAGACCCCGGCTAAGATGAAGCAGATCAGGATTGGATAGTGATCTGTTGGGGCACGTGCACCTTGCAAAGAAACAACCATCTCAGATCATACATCAACTAAACACTGACCTCCAAAGGAATGAGAATCGATGTTTGCATTAATTGGAAAAGTATGGGACTGTTGAACAAATTTCATTCAAACGGATAACTGCCTCGAGAAACGATAGCTTATTCAATTTCAGAAAATCATCAGCTCGTGGCAGATCACCACTTGTCAAGTTTGGCAAGATTCCAACCCATGAAAGGATTAGGACTAGGCAATAATCAACTCCCAAAGATAAAAGACTGAAGAACAAAGTTCAATCATAACCAGTAAATTTAAGTTTATCGCCCGGTCTAAGATGTGATCAAAGACTATTTGTTTATCATCTCAACCCAAAAAAAAAAAAAAAAAGACAATAGACCATCAGTCCTCCAAAACGCCCAAACTGACCAGCGTCGTCGTATTCATTTTTTCCTTGACATCCTCAGACAAACAGTTCGCTCAAAGGGGAAAGAAGACACTGCAAACCCACCAAATAACAAAATCCAGAATCAAACCGATTTAATAATCAATCACGAAACAAAAAGAAAAGGAGAAGGATCAAGAGCGCGTTTCAGGAATGATGTCTCCTCTGAAGAGTACTTCGCAGAGGCTGTCAACTGAGAGAAGCGTGCACAATCATAGATGCACGATGAAAAGGATGAAGACACGAGGGAGGGGGCTATTTCAAGGAAGGAGATACCGGCTTTCGAACTTCAATAAAAATAAGACGAAGTGAATCTGGATTGGATAGTGATTTGTTGGGGCCCGAACACCTTGCAAAAAAAGAACCATTGCAGATCATACATCAACCAAACACCAACCTTTGAAGGAATGAGAATCGGTTTTCGCATTAATCAGAAAATTATGGGACTGGAGAACAAATTTCATTCAAACCCGATAAAGCTTAACCAATTTCAGACAATCATCGGCTCGTAGCAGATCACCGGTTGTCAAGTCTGGCAAGACTCCAACCTGTGAGAGGAATAGGACTAGACGATAAACAACTCCCAAAGATAAAAAGACTGAAGAACAAATTCCAATCAAAACCAGTAAATTTCAGTCTGTCGCCCGGTCTAAGACGTGATCAAAGACTACAAATTCGTCATCTCAACCCAAAAATAGACGGCAAAACGGATCATCAGTCCTCCAAAAAGCCCAAACATCTTAGTTTTATTAAACAAACTGACCAGTCTCATCGTATTCATTGTCCTTGACATCCTCAGACAAAAAGTTCAGCTCCAACGGGAAAGAAGCCACAGCGAGTTCACCAAATAACAATTCCAGAAGCAGCTCGTAAAACAAGTAAAGGAACGGTCGATGGATCAATAAAGGATCAGAGGAGGAGGTAAGCCAAGCACTTCCCATAATGACACCCTCAGACGTCAAGAGATATGATCCAAGAAGAAAGAAGCCACTGCCCATTACACAGAATAACAAGAATCCAGGATAAGCTGCCAAAACACAATGACGCAAAATTCGATCGATGGGTTGATGAATCACTAAGCGATCAAAGGATGAGGCGTAAACCAGATAATTCCGATAACCATAGACATTGTCATCCCAAAGAGGCCAAGCGAAACCCTCAAGAATCTCCACAGCAGGGGTGGGGTTTCTGCAACCAGATAGCTTCAAAAATCAAGACCGAGAACACAATTGAGAGCCATCAATGATCAATCAAGAAACGGAAACAAAAGGAAGAACAATGGGTCAGTGAAGAATGCTTAATCTCTGGACAACATTGGATATGTGAACAGGCAAGTCATCTTGTGTTCCATGTGTCCCATTGGCTATAAAAGCCTCCACATTGGACTTGAAAATCATCTCCAAAAAAGTTAAATTCTTAGGCACATCACAGAATCTTCCAAATAGGCACTCTAGACAACCAAATACGGAAATAAATAAGACCAACATGATAATCAACCCCAAACCAGAAGCCAGAAGGGGACAAATAAGGACTTCCTGATGTCTCTTCTCAAGTTCATCAGACTTGAAGTCATCCTGCAAACAGCACCCAAACTAGGAAACTGACGATAGACGATTACACATGCCATGCGTGCAACTCATGTAAAGTCTTAGTTCCTCAAAGACCCAAGAGACAGAGCAAAGAAAGGAGCCACCACAGAATTCCCTTTTAAATGATATTCAAACTTCATCCAACTAATTCTGCAAAGCTTTTTTTCACTTCCATAACTCAACAGACATCTCTTCAATGTTGCTTCCAATGGATCAATAATTCACAATATGGGGTCAATTATCCATCTGGTTAGATGTTGGAGAAGTGAAAAAAACAGATAGACACAGTGTTCAATTCGTGCAAGCATAAAACAAGTGCAGCCCCACCATTTCAGTGGCTGCAAACTGTAATCAACTTGAGAGTGTTAATCAAAGATCATCAACGACACAGAGCCGCCAAATATCTAACAACCCAATCAAACAAGTCTCGACCTCTAATCCATTAAAGCAAAATGTCAGAGGATAATACTACCGGTCCATCCAATATAAACAGGATCCCACCACTTGGTGCCAAAGTAGGTTTACCCCTGAAAAAGTTTTGTATAAGTCAATCCGATTTTCGAAGTCTAAACCGAAAAAAAGCACACTAAAACAAAAAAGAAAAAGAAAAAAATGAAGCAGAGAAGGGCAGGCAGTCACTAATGCGCATCATTAAGTCCTGACTGATTCAGGAAATCCATCCGAGTATAATATGTCCAGTTGCTAGTTTAACGTTCCTAGTGAAGAATCTGTATGAACAGAAAAAGAAACAAAAAGTGCATATCAACGGGCCAGAATTAACAATATTAAACACTAATGAGATATAAGACATGGTTCACTTCTCTTCAAATTCATCCAACAAGGTAGCCACCTAACTTGCAGACTGAACAGCTACCCAGATGAGAGTTTCAAGTGTGATACTGATAGAGCACATTACTGCGTCCACATTCTGAGAAACAAGAGAACACCAATGAGGTGTGAGAACATACCAAAAATAATGTCTGGAGGTGGTAAAAGAATCTTGAACATAGGTATTAGTTTAAGGCATTTGACCCAGTCGAAGGCCTTGGGTCCTGGGACAAGCTAGGATACCATGTCAACCTAAGGCATTAGCATCAGTTTAACTGAAGGCACTGCAGTGTGACAATTGGATTATACGAATCACCAGAAGGAAACTATTTTCGATAGATAAGGATAACCTTTTCTCTTGTTAAAAAAAATCAAAGATGGATTTTACATGAAAGAAATGGCAATAAATCCAGTCATCATTGGAGCAAAGAGTTCTTGGATAGCAGGCACCAAAAGCAGTAGTCTCAATAACCTTTACTAGGACAGCAGGCACCCTCCAAGAGACATCCATTCTCATTGCAAACATTTTTGGCAGACACCAGTTGAAGGAGAAGATACCCAATTATGAGAGAAGAAATATCCAGTAACACCATCATCAACATAGTCACAGTAAATGGTAAAAGATACTGCGCAGTAGTCATCATACTTCTATCAATAGTGCTTTTCCTAATGGAAAGACAAAATGCTCTTCAGGGAAATCCATATCTTCGAGAACTTAAGGTGCAAAGAATAATGACTGCTCAATAATGAAAATGCCTGAAAAAGCAATATGTAAAATTCTAACAAAAAGCAATAAGAAGGATTAGCGAATATAAGAAATGAAAGCAAAGTTTTCAAGATAAAAGAGGGTTCCTATCGTTGAAAATTAGTATAATCCATTATAACAACTGAAAATCATACCAAAAGATTTAACTGGCAAAACAAAGCATGAAAATCAGATATAAGTACTTGGTAATGGAAAAATATCCAACGCCCATGTGGCCAAATTTGCTGAGGTACTCATGCTTAAGCATGAGTACACAATAAGCCCAACACACCTAACAAATCCACGATTAGAATCTACCAATATCAGGGAAAAGAGAAAGGGGAAATTAATGTATACACAAAATGCTTGCAGACGCATTCCTCTTCATTAACTTGGAAGAAATTCCAAAGTGAAAAAGTAATTACATCTAATCTGGCGAAAAAAATAGATCTATATGAGGATTCCCTTCTCGCAATAAGAGCACAAGGATCCTCCTTTCTGATTTCCATGTTAAAGAAAGAGCAAGAGTTGGACAGCATATCAATACACGACTTAATTGTACTAACAGACAATCATCTAATCTTTTACATTATATGTAAAAAAATGATAAGATTCTGTCATCCATATATAAAATATGAGAGGCAAATCATAAACTGAGAATAATTATGTGCACAATAATTATATTTTCAACTGGAGAACTTAGTTACTAAAAATCATACCGAATCCAGTGACTCTATACACTATTATAATCTAACAATTGAATTTTCTCTCAACAGATTAATTAACGTTCTGTAGAAGGCAGTGGGCTTATCATAAAGCTCAATTTTATAGACTTTCCCAACTTTACATTGGAGATCATAGACTAGTGCTAGAGTGAAGTCAATGTAAAAGGCAGTGTAGTGGAGATTTGCTGTGGTATCAAAGTTAGTTTACTCGGAGGAAAAAACAAACCGACCAGTGCTGGGAATAGTCAATGTCTGTGCCTGACTGAATCAAAGATATACCGGCTGAAATTGAGAATGTGTCAACCATAGATGTATAGATGTTCCAAGCAACAGGAGCGTTGGCATTGACAGAGAATGAGATCAATTCTTTTCTTTTGTTAATCCCCAATGCTTTGACTCGACTAAGAACATACTACTGCACTGGGCGGAGCTACGAAAATGCTGTTAAAGGGATAAGACCTCAAATCTGCCAGGAAACATCCATGCTGCCACAGGAATCCTCAAGTTTTATACGGATCCAATAACCTTCCCGAAACATTCATATGGAAAAAGTGAAAAGATTTTACTTGCAAAAGTGCCAATGTCACCAGGATAGTTTGTAAAAGCAAATTTCTAAAAGAGATAAGAAGAGATGCCAATTCCATAATGCCCATGATAACTAGTTAGCAAAACACTCAAAAATCCAATTAGGAAACTTAGCTGAGAACACCCACGATTAGATGCCACAAATGAAAATCCAAGACTAGTTACAAGAAAATCCCCGCCTCTCATTTGGCAAATCTCAAGAACTTGAAGTCTCCATAAAATACAGATCATGAAAGGACACCACTTCCAAGAGTTAGCACATCACACCCTGACCAAAATGATAACAAGTGCTATTTGCACAATTACGCTCGATTTTTTGCCAGCCACAACTGTCTCACTCGTGCTAATACAAAGTTGCACAATTTGCTCAACAAAGTGAGCAACTGACGATAGACAGAAATATGTTGAAGATGCCAAAAATACCAGCAAAATTGTACAGGCTCCATACATCCTGCACAAGGCGCAATTTCCTTGCAAGGTCTTCAAAACAGCTAGTTTTTTTTTGTAAAGGTCAAGTTCAACATCAGGTATAGCTCATACAACACACGAACCCTCCTTAAAGCAACATGTCCAGCGCACCATCCAATTCAAAGAGCGAGCTCATAAAAGATGGCAAAAACATCCGAACCATCCATTCCACATGTCCCCACGAGCATATATTCCCAAGCATCCTTGCAGATATACTTTTGAAGGTACAAACTAGAGCCAACTTCCTCAAAAAACGATGATAATAGATTACGAGTTTCGGAGAGAGAGAGGTGAATTTATGTAGAGGGATCGAACAAGCGATCTCGTGGCCAAGTAACTCTCGATTCAAAACACATAATATAAAACTAATTAGTCAGGTATATATATATAACTGGAGATTCAATTTAGAGGATCCTGAAGAGAGAGCTTCTACATACTGCACCAGACCAATTGAAAGTAGAAACAGATAATCTGCCATGACGTTACTGAATATCTCTAATCAGTTTCCTATCTCACAGTATAAGGTAGAAGCATCCGACAAGTCAAACTGTGCCATAGATGTGTGCCACCAAATGACCAAGCAAAGCAACAACCGGACTTAGCCTTGAAACAGGACTCACTTGTAGTTTTATCCGGTGAAGTTCACAGAAAAAAGATGAGATCAAAACATTATCAAAGAGAGAGACTTGAACTGGCGCCCAAAATTAACCATTATACCAAAAATACCCCCAGAAGAAGCAATAAGTAAGCCCCAAATGACCAAGCTAAGCAACAACTAGACTTAGCCTCAGACACCAGATTCAACTGTAGTAATTGTAGTTTCATCCGGTGAAGTTCGCAGACGAAGATGAGAGCATGACATCATCGAAGAGAGAGACCTGAACTGGCACCAAAAATAAGCCATTCATACCATAAATACCCCATGAGAAGCAAAAAGTAAAAGCTTGCTAAATCAAATCATTCCCCTAAAAGTCAGTTAAAATGGGTCAATACACTACAACACAAACCATGTTGAATTCAGCATAATTGGCAACAAAAAGACTCCAACCTACAACAGGAAGGGATCACAGAGGAGATAAATATATAAAAAGCAATGGAATAAATCTTTATCGCATCTCCTCTAATCCTTGAAAATGAAAATATCATAAACCAGATACTTGCAGAGTTCATGCAGCTACAGACAATCCTTGAAGAAAGATCCAGACATTGCTCATCACCCCGATTCACAAAGAAAAATAACAATTCAGTAGCTCAACTACACATAATTCTGTTAGATAATAACCTCCTGTCTTTCCCAACTCAAGAACTTGGATTCTCTAACAGCTTTGATCAATTAGCAACCACACACGGTCCTTAGGGAGATCGCTCTAAACTGGAACAAGCACCTGACAACTGAATAAATCCATATAGCATGGAAGCCACTAGTTAATATGATCAGTGGGAGACTTGAACCTCAATAACGTTGCTATTTTCCACATAAAATCAGAGCCTTCACCAACTTTCTTTTGGAAATCGACCTAGCCACATTCTTCAAAATTAATTCCTTCAAAGTAAATACCAAAGCAAATGAAACCGATCATCATTTAACATCTCCAATTAGGAGGATGACTCCGAACAACCCTTGTGGAGCAGATGAGAAAGAGATACACTAGAACCATGAATTAGAGTATCTGGATGACAGATCATCATTGGCAAAGGATCATGCCGCAATTTATAATTCGTAGCCCTAAAGAGTTTCAACAGCTTAGAATCCACGAAGCTGCTGCTTGTCCAATTTCAAACAATCATCAACTCAGCCCGACAGAAGAACGCAATATATCTCCACTTCTCAGACCCGGGAAAACTTCAACCTGAAGAGGAACTAGAACTCAACAATAATTATCACACTGCTCCCCAAAGATAATCAACTGAAGACCAACTTAAATCAAAACTAAAAATGCCTCGAAATCTTCAAAATTTCAGTCTATCGCCCGTCCTGAAGATTTGATCAAAGACTACTTCAGAACTCAAGCAAACAAAGACGGCCTAATAGATCACCACTCCACCAAGAAGGCCAAGCCACCTTATTCTATGTTAACTGACAAGCCTCTATGTATTTAGCATCCTTAGACGACACCCTCAGATGAAGAGATTGCTCCAAGAAGAAAGATGCAACTGCCAATCCACCGAAATCCAGAATCATCGTTAACAATTTAATGCAAAGATCAATCTATTGATGTACCATCCAACAACATTGCTTTATAAGTGAAAACACTACATACTATACATTTGGTGAAGTTTTTCCAAAAGGTAATGTTACTGCAAAAAACAGTGTGAAAAACAAATAATTACTTTGGAAAAGAACCTATCCTACAAGTTCCTAATAACATAGAGAAAAAAGGGACAAATAGGTCACACCAAAATAACATCTCACCCTAAGAAATTACCATCTAAACAACATCAATCTCATCTACTATAAGCACAAAAGAAATCTGACAAAAAATTCTTCAAATAAACCAACTTTAACATATTGACAGGAAATTCAAGCAAACATACACACCAAGGCAAGACAAATGCATATGCAAGAAATGTATTTCCCAGTGAATGTGCAACAAATTATGTTGAAAAGAACAAGTCAGTGATAAATAACATGCAGGGTAGTTCCATCAAAGAAAAAGGTAAGACATACAAATCAAAAGTTTTCCATCCAATCACGTGGAGAAAGGCTCTAATCTGCCAAAGAATAACTGGTATTGGATATCATCTTACAATATTCAGAAGACCATCCAAAATCAGTTAACAAAAGAAATAAAATCGAAAGTCATAAGTGCCAACTAAAGTTGATTTGCCAAGAGTCTACTAGAAGCACCATGACGAATATATCCTGCATAAACTAGTTGCATGATTTCCAAGAACTAAAAAGACCAAGTTTCATTCAAACCAATAACTGCATAAATTCCACGAAGCAGGAGCTCATCCAATTTCAAACGATTATAAACTCAGCCCCACAGAAAACACAACAGATCACCAGCTGTCAAATCCAATAAGAATTCCAACCTGTAAAAGAAGCATAGAAGGTTGTCAAAATTTCGGTCCATTGCTTGTCCTGAAGACAAAGACTTCTAGATCACCAGCTCAACCAAAGAGTGCAAGATAGATCATCAGTCCTCCAAAAGCCCAAACGTCCTATTCTATGTAACCAACTGATCAGTTGCATTGTATTCATTTTCCTTAAACAACATCCTCAGACAAAATGATCGCTCCAAGAAGAAAGAAGCCACTAATGAATACCAGAATCAGCTCATAATACAGCTAAACAGAAAGATCAATCAATGATGAATCAATCAATGATCAGAGGAGCACAAACCCTAACAATGCACACAACATGGCCGAGTCCCAGAAAGGTGAGGCGAAATCTTCGGAAAATAACATAGCATAAACAGAATCATACGGATTAAATAATCAATTCAGAAACAAAAAGAAAAGAAGAAGGATCAAGAGGTTGTTTTGGGAACGACGTCTCCTCTGAAGAGTACTTCCCAGAGGCTGTCAACTGAAAGGAGAAACACGTGCACAATCATAAACTCACGCTGAGACTGAAGGATGAGGTCATGAGGGACGGACCATTTATAGGACGGAGACCCCAGCTAAGATGAAGCAGATCTGGATTGGATAGTGATCCGTTGGGGCGCGTGCACCTTGCAAAGAAACAACCATCTTAGATCATACATCAACTAAACACTGACCTCCAAAGGAATGAGAATCGATTTTCGCATTACTTGGAAAAGTATGGGACTGTTGAACAAATTTCATTCAAACCGATAACTGCCTCGAGAAACAATAGCTTATCTAATGGCAGATCACCACTTGTCAAGTTTGGGAAGATTCCAACCTGTGAGAGGATTAGGACTCGGTAATAATCAACTCCCAAAGATAAAAGACTGAAGAACAAAATTCAATCAAAACCAGTAAATTTAAGTTTATCGCCCGGTCTAAGATGTGATCAAAGACTACTTGTTAATCATCTCGACCCAAAAAAAAAAAAAGGCAATAGACCATCAGTCCTCCAAAAAGCCCAAACTGACCAGCGTCATCATATTCATTTTTTCCTTGACATCCTCAGACAAACAGTTCGGCTCCAAAGGGGAAGAAGACACTGCAAACCCACCAAAGAACAAAATCCAGAAACAGCTCAAAAAACAAGTAAATGGAAAGATCGATCGGTTGATGAATCAATAAAGGATCAGAGGAGGAGCGAAACCCTGTGCTTCCCGTAAAGACATCCTCAGCCGAAAGAGAATAACAAAAATCCAGAATAAGCTGGGAAAAGAGCAATGCAAAGACTGATTGGTTGATGAATCCCTGAGCTAAAACAAGATAATTCCGATAACCATGGAAGTTGTCCCCAAGAGGCCAAGCGAAACCCTCAAGAATCTCCGCAATAGGGGTTTCTGCAACCAGATGCTATAAAAATCAGACCGACAAAGCAATGGGCCCATCAACAATCAATCAAGAAACGGAAACAAAAGGAGAAGGGTCGATGAAGAATGGTAAATAGTGATTGGTACTCATGTAGCAAGAAAGAACCATCACTGAACACAGACACTCCAAATCGAAATTGAATCGGTAAAGTATTGCCTCGACCAAACTCTTACCTGCAAAGGAAAGAGAACATCTGATCGTTCCCCCTTAACTATATGATAACAGAAGTGGAAGACAGATTAGGAATTGATGCATACGCAGCAAGAAAGAACATAACTGATCACAGACACTTGATATCTAACTTGGCCAGGTAAAATATTGCCTCGACCAAACTCTGATCTGCGAAGGGAAGAGAACTAGATCTGATCTTTCGGATTAACTAGAAAATAACAGAAGTGAAGGACAAGTTTCATTCAAACCAATGAAGCAGGGGCTCATCCAAATTCAAACAATTATCAACTCAGCCCCACAAAAATGCAACAGATCGCCAGCTGTCAAATCCAGTAAAACTTCCAACCTGTAAAAGAACCCTTTCAGTCTTGTCCCGACGACAAAGACTTCTAGATCATCAACTCAACCAAACAGCGCAAGACAGATCATTAGTCTTTCAAAAAGCCCAAATGTGGTATTCTATGTAACCAACTGACCAGTTGCATTGTATTCATTGTCCTCAGACAAAATGATCGCTCCAAGAGGATAGAAGCCACTGCCAATTAACGGAATAGTGAATACCAGAATCAGCTCATCATACAATTAAATTTGGAAAGATCAATCAATGATCAGATGAGCGCAAACCCTAACGATTCCCACAACGTGACAGAGTCCCCGAGTGGTGGAGGTGCAACCTTGGGAAAATAACATCAGAATCAGACCGATTGAATAATCAATCAAGAAACAAAAAGAAAAGGAGAAGGATCAACAGTGCGTTCCGGGAAACGATGTCTCCTATGAAGAGTACTTCGCAAAGGCTGTCAACTGAGAGGAGCGTGCACAATCACAGACGCACAATGAGAAGGATGAAGGCACGAGGGAGGGGGCTATTTCCCAGAAGGAGATACCGGCTTTCGAACTTCAATAAAAATAAGATGAAGTGAATCTGGATTGGATAGTGATCTGTAGGGGGGAGCATACACCTTGCAAAGAAAGAACCATCATAGATCATACATCGTCCAAACACGGACTCCAAAGGAATGAGAATCGGTATTCGCATTAATCATAAAATTATGGGACTGGAGAACAGAGTTCATTCAAACCGATAACTGCCTTGAGAAACGACAACCATCGGCTCGAGGCAGATCAACACTTGTCAAGTCTGGCAAGACTCCACCCTGTGAGAGAATTAGGACTAGACGATAATCAATTCCCAAAGATAAAAAGACTGAAGAACAAATTCCAATCAAAATCAGTAAATTTCAGCCTGTCGCCCGTTCTAAGATGTGATGAAAGACTGTACCAATTTCATCATCTCAACCCAAAAAAAAGACGGGGAAAACGGATCATCAGTCCTCCGAAAAGCCCAAACATCTTAGCTTTATGAAACAAACTGACCCATGTCATCGTATTCATTGTCCTTGACATCCTCAGACAAACGGGTAAATAAGCCCCCGCGAATTCACAGCTCGTAAGCACAAGCAGATGGAAAAGATGGATCGCTCGACGGATCAATAAAGGAGCAGAGGAGGAGCTAAACCAAACCAAGAGGAAAGAAGCCACCGCCAATTTCACCGAAGAAGAAAGTTCGACCGATCGATGGGTCGACGAATCGCTAAAGCCATCCCAGGACGAGGCGTAAACCAGGTAATCCCGATACGTCTCGTCGTCCCAAGCGAAAACCCTCAAGAACCTCCGCAGCAAAGTGGTCGGGGGGTTCCTGCAACCGGACGCCTTCGAAGATGAAGACCGAGAAAGCAATCGGCCCCGCCAACGATCAAATCGAGAAACGGAAACAAAAAGGAAAGAAAGAAACAAGAAGAAGAAGGGGTCCCCCGTGAGCGAAGAACGCTTCCTCCTGATTGCAGAGACGCCATGGGGCGGGCGCGAGAGAAGACGGGAAACGCTAGCAGAACCAGAAACGCGTCCATAAGGAGGAGGAGCGGGAAGGGAAAGGGGAGGAGGGGGGGTTCGTATTTATAGGGGAAGGAAACGCCGACTTCGGATAGACGTGTTGTTGATTATAAAAAACTAAATAAATCCGAAGAAGTCACGCTCGTGATCCGATGGACGGTTGTGATCTGTTGTTGTTGACGGGTTAAATTAGGAAAGTCGGTGGGCTGCCAATTCCGACCGTTTTTGCTTGAGATGCACGCGGGAGACATCTCCTTCGGTTTCCTGCGTAAAGATTAGGATGGATGCTCGTCGTGACGAGTCATCTTCGACCACGTGTCCTGGGTTGCTGCTAGGGTCGCGGCATGGCTCTGACTTTAGAATGCTTCTAGCGTCTTCTGATCGCTTTCCCTCTGATTTTAAAAATTAAATAAAAAAATTATTGAAGTTAAAGAAATTAGGGGTAACACCAGTAGTACTAGTCCATGTATTTTTATTTGAAAAAATCAAATCTGCCCCTCTACTTTCTTCTAGTCCAAAAATGTTAACCATTTTTTTTGAAAATGCCACTTGTCATCTTTTTCTTTTTTTTCATGTCCTATCTCTCCTTTATTGGAGGCTATCAGAAAATTACATTAATTGGCTTTTTTCTTTTACGAAAAAAAAGAAAAATGGCATCTACGTATATCTCTCTCTCTACTCATCACCCAAGATTGAGCTCGCAGCATTCATGGCTGCTCGCTACTTAAGCTCGTGGCGGCCAAGCGGGTTTGCTCCCGCTCCTCCTGCAGAACCACAATGTGAGCTCTCTTACCTTGTTTTGACAAAAAATACTCTCATTCCTAATGACTTAACTACGATAGAGCTTTCTCAAGAGCAGCAAATTCTATATTACAGAGTATGCAGCCAACCTATCTGTCATAGCCGAACTAATTCAATGGCCGCCGCATTGCTGAGAATAGACATCCTCCCCGCAATTTTTTACCAATTTTGAGGATAGCACGAT
Source organism: Syzygium malaccense (assembly GCA_031216405.1). Lineage (NCBI taxonomy): Eukaryota > Viridiplantae > Streptophyta > Magnoliopsida > Myrtales > Myrtaceae > Syzygium > Syzygium malaccense. The sequence goes on from CM062258.1 coordinate 13,949,863, forward strand.
AGTTGCATAATCTGCACTAGTTTTCAAACTTTTGATGGAAATACCCGACTCTATTTACATGACAGCACGCGTTAACACTTTTCTTGTGCCGCAAAAGCTCCTTTCATATACGAATACAAACGTGACATTTAAAGAACAACCCAAAACAAGTATCATAGCACATAAGAACATGGGACATGCGTAGCTTTGACAATACCTTCTCACAATTAAGCCTGGCCCCGCCACCATACAACAAGTAAGAGTAAAATCACAATGCTCGAAAATTGTAATAGATGATGAACACGCAGGAGGTGAGGAACACATATCAATGGATAGGGGTGTCAAAACCAAACACGATACCCCGAACCGAAACACGAACCGACCCGACCCAAACACGAAATTTTTTTATTGGGTCGGGTTAGATCTCAACTTGTTTGGGTAGCAATAAAGATAATTGGGTATTGTTTGCATCTATTGGGCTTGGGTACCCAAACCCAACCCAAACAAGAAAACCCAAATAAGGAAACAATTTAGATCTCTCTTCCACGTCTCTCTCACTCTCTCGCTTCTTCTACGTTCTCTTCTGCGATTTCTGAGTCCTCCATCCAGGGCTTCCGCAGCCTCGCCGAAGGCAAGACCATCGAGTTCCAGATCGAGTCCGACGGCCACCGCACCGGCGACATGGCCAACGCCAATGCTGCGGGGGGCGCCCCCTCCCCCACGTGGAGCAAGCCGGCCGGCGGAGAGGCTGAGGGCGGCCTGCTCGGGTCGGGCGCGTGGCCCGCCCTCTCGGCGCCTGCTAGGGCTCCCGCTCCTTCCTCGTTGAGGTCGTCGCCGGAATCCCCTGCGCCGAGGACTTAGCTGATGGGTTGTCGGAGCTGTCCGTATCGGAGGTGATTTTTTTTTTTTGGGCTTTTCGATTTTCTTTTCGTTGCTCTATTTGGTTACCCAAGACGTGTCTTTTGTATCTAGACATGATGGCGATCTTCTTTCGCTACTGGATTATTACTGGAGAGTGTTAGGAGCGTGATGCGTTGTGTATTGAATTTCTGCTGTGTGTTCATTCAGATATGCCTTTGGAATTGTAGATCTTCTGCTTCTTAAAATAGAGCAAGAGTGAACATATAATTGAATGCATAGGAGCAAAATAATGGGGAGTTGGGATGGATGAGAAAAGGTTTGTTTGGCTGAGTTCGAAACACGGAACCCGACCCGATCACTTGGCTATATCTTGTTTGGGTCTTGTCTCGGGTCGGGCCGAGCACACCTGTCTAGTATTTTGGGTCGGGGTCGAGTATCATGTAAACCCGACCCGACCCGACCCGACCCATTGACACCCTTATCAATGGACCTAGGACATGTGTTGGCTTTGACAATACCTTCTCACAATCAAGCCTGGCCCCGCCACCATACATATAACTCAAGTAAGAGCAAAATCACAATACTCGAAAATTATAATAGATGATGAAGACACAAAGCCAAGGAAAACAGATCAATGGACTCGGGACGTGCGTTGGCTTTGACAATACCTTCTCATAATTAAGCCTGGGCCCGCCACCATATATATGACACAAGCAAGAGCAAAATCACAATGCTCGAAAATTGTAATAGATGATGAAGACGCATGGGCTTGGCTCTAGATAGATTTGAAATCAGCACAACGACTTGGAGTTAAGTCCCCAGCTTCTTCAAATAACAGATTCCAGAATTTGCAAGATAACCCTCTTCTCACACTTGTCACCGATTCTGAGGTTCTGTGAAATATCTCTGTCAGATGAAAAGAGGATGTCGGTAGGTTGCCAATTCCAACCCGTTTTGCTTGTGCACGCGTATCTTCCAGTCTATTGCGTAAAACTTAGGATGGGGCTCTGGACCACATGTCCTGAGTTACTACCACGGTCTTAAAAGAAGATACGTTCCAGGTCCCTGCTGCCTTCACGAAACGTTCGTATCTTACGCACAATTTGCTCAGCAAAGTGAGCAACTGACAAAAATACAAACTATAGAGCCAGTTCCTTGCATATTCCCGAGCTTTCCTTGCAGTTATAGTTTTGAAGGTACAAAAGCCAGCTTCCACAGAAAATGTGAATCCGTAGATGATCATCGTCGCCCAAATCAATTTGTCGGGCAATAATATAAGCAATTGTAGTTTGAAACAGGACTCAAATTGGACGACATCATCGAAGAGGCTAAAAAGTATCTAACCATTTACACCAAAAATACGCCCAGAAGAAGCTAAAAAGTAAAAGCCCCAACAAATAAGCGCTTTCACCACGTAATTGTAGTTTGTCCAGTGAAGAAGTTCGCAGACAAATAAGCGCACCACATCATCGAAGAGAGACTGAACTGGCACCCAAAATTAACCATTTTGGTATACACCCACCGGAGAAGCAAAAAGTAAAAGCTTGCTAAGTTAAAAAGTTAGTTAAAATGGCATAATTTGCAACCCAACAGGAAGAGAACATGATGATGTTCATCCCATCTCCTCTAATCCATAAAATTGAAAAAAATCATAAACCAGATCTCTGCAGAGGTCAAATATACCAAATTTAACATATTGTCACAAAACGTATGCATATGCGCATATGCAAGAAACGTGAAAGCGCGACAAAGTATGTTGAAAGGAAAAAGTTCATGATAAACAACATGCAAAGAAAAGTTTTCCATCCAATCACGTGGTGAAAGGATCTAATAAGAACCAGTATCGGCTATCATCTTACAATTCAGAAGACCATCCAAAATCAGTTACCAAAAGAAATAAAGTGCCAACTAAAGTTAGATTTGCCATGACGAATACATCCTGCATAATCTATTGCATGATTTCCGAAAGCAATTCAATTAGTGATTGCAGTTCACACATGAGGAAGCAAGCCAAAACCAATGTAGACCTCAAGCTTTCCAGCTTGTAAAACTCCTGCACAACAGAAAAAAGTCGACAAATATTGACCTTCTAAAAACAACTTAGTACTCAGATAAAAGTGCCAATTGTATTAAGGATCTTGTCCAATCAAACCACTCTAATATCCAACTATGAAGAACCATCATAGATTAAAGAACCGCTCCATATTTGAAGTAAGAGGTAAAAAGTTAACCAATTTCTGACCTACAAAAGAAACAGAACTGAATGGTCACCACAAAACCTGGTCACCACAATTCATCCTCTCAGCCTCGCAGAAAAGGCAGTGGATCAGAACTTCTCAAATTCAGGAAACCTTCAGCAAACCTTCAACCTTAAAGCAATTAGAACTAGGCCAATTATCATATCGATGCTTGCCACTACCCCCAAAGATAATTAATAAAAGAATGAATATTAAAAAGAAACATAAGTGTCCATGTAAAGGAATAGTCAGTTGCAAAAAAAGCTCAAATGCAAAAAAAGAATGAAGATAAAAGCAATTGACCAAACTCATACTTACTGTTCTTTACATATATCCTCGGAAGTAGAAATTGGTCCATCAGAGAAGAGGTACTTCCAATCCACTAGATGATAACACATCCAGAATCTGCTCGTAAAACAACAAAATAGAACGACGACCGACCAATCCAATTAATGAGGCAAAGTCCTAAAGAGGCAACGGGAAACAGATGAAAATAAGCTTCTGCAACAAGCCAGATCCTTATGCAGCAAGAAGGAACATCGCTGATCCCAGACACACCATATCGAACTTGGCCACGTAAAAAGTATCGCCTCAAACCAAACTTTGATCTGCGCAGCTAGATCTGATCTTCCAGATTAACTAGAAAATAACAGAACTTTCATTCAAACCAGTAACTGCCTAAGTTCCCACAAGCAGGATCTCGTCCAATCTCAAAATATATAAACTCAGCCCCACAGAAAACACAACAGATCACCAGCTGTCAAATCCAATATGACTTCCAACCTGTAAAAGAAGCCCAGAAGGCTGTCAAAATTTCAGTCCATCGTTTGTAACAACTGTCCTTCAAAAAGCCCAGATGTCTTAATCTATGTAACCAACTGCCAAGGTGCTTTGTATTCATTGAACTCAGACAAAATGATCGCTCCAAGAAGAAAGAAGCCACTGCCAATCCATGAAAATATTGAATACCAGAGAATCAGCTCATAATACAATTAAACTTGGAAAGATCAATACGTGATGAATCAATCAATGATCAGACAGACGAGCGCAAACCCAAGCGATGTCCACAACATGGCAGAGTCCCGGAGAGGCAGAATCAGACCGATCTAATAATCAATCAAGAAACAGAAAGAAAAGGCGAAGGATCAAGAGCACGTTTGGGTAACGATGCATCCTCTCCGAAGAGTAGCTGTCAACTGAGAGAGGAACGCACGTACAATCGGAAACGCACAATGAGACTGAAGGATGAAGACACGGAGGAGGGGGCTATATTTCTAGGAAGTAGACGGAGAAAGCGGATCTGGATTGGATAGTGATCTGTAGCGCAGCGCGTACACCTTGCAAAAGAAAGAACCATCACAGATCATACATCGACCATACCCGATAAAGCAGCAACCAATTTCAGACAATCATCGGCTCAGACAAAAAGTTGTGATCAAATCACATCTTAGTTTTACTGTTCATCTTCGTGGACAGGCCTCAGACAAAAAGTTCCGCTCCAAAGGGGAAGGAAAGAAGCCACTGTGAATTCACCAAATAACAAGATCCCAAAGCAGCTCTCAAAACAAGTAAAGCGGAAAGATTTGATCGGTCAACAGATCAATAAAGGATCAGAGGAGGAGCTATAAACCAAACACTTCGCATATCGATATCCTCAGATGAAAGAGATCCGATCCAAGAGGAAAGAAGCCACTCCCGATTACACAGAATAACAAGAATCCAAAATAATCTGGCAAAACAATGATGCAGAGTTCGATGGATCAAGGACGAGGCCTAAACCAAATAATTCCGAGACATCGTCGTCCCAAAGAAAGAACTGTCACAGATCATACCTTGACCAACCACTGACCTCCGAAGAGATGAAAATCGGTTTTCGCATTAATCGGAAAATTATGAGACTGGATATAACATATATCATTCAAACCGACAACCAACTCCAAGCCGTGAGAGAATTAGGACTAGACGATAATCAACTCCCAAAGATAAAAAGACCGAAGAACAAATTCCAATCAAAACCCAGCAAATCTCAGTCTGTCGCCCAGTCTAAGATGTGATCACTACTAATTTCATCATCTCAACCCAAAAAAAGGAAGGGCAAAAGGGATCATGAAACGAACTGACCAGTGTCACCGTCCATCCGCTCCAAGGGGGAAAGAAGCCACTGCGAATTCACCAAATAACAAAAACCCAGAAGCAGCTCGTAAACAAGTAAACAGAAACATCGATCGGTCAATGGATCAATAAAGGATCGGAGAGGAAAGAAGGCACTGCGGATTCCCATAACGACAATCCTCAGACGTCAAGATATATGATCCGACAGGAAAGAAGGCACTGCGGATTCACCAAAGAACAAAAATTCAGAATAAGCTGGTGAAACCAATAACGGAAGATCAATCCAAAGAGGCCGAGCTCGTAAAAGCAAGGGTGGTGGGATTTCTGCAACCAGACGTCTTCAAAAATCAAAACCGAGAAAAAGCAATTGGCCCACCAACGATCAGATCAAGAAACGGAAACAGGAAGAAGAAGAAGAAGAAGAAGAAGTGGTCCCCAACGATCAGAAACGGAAACGATTTGGGGGGTTTCCAAATCGCTACCGCTACTTCCTTCTTCTTCTTCTTCTCGCAGAGACGCCATGGGCGAGAGAGAAAAGAAGAAAAACGCGAGCAGAACCAGAAGAAGAAGGATACAAGAACAACGGTCATCCGACGGGTATTTTTAGGGTGGAGACACGCCGACAACGGTCATCCGAAGCAGAGAGTCAGGTTCGGAAATTAGGGTTGGGACGCGAAGCAGCAGTCAGGTCTCGTGATCTGTTTCGTTGACGGTTTAAATTAGGAAAGTCGGTTGGCTTGCCAAATTCCAACCGTTGCGCTTGACATGCAACGGTCGGAATTTGGCAGCAACGGTCAAATCGTCAACAAAGAGATGTGATGGTCGAGTGCAACGGTCGGTCTGTCAAATTCCATCGGTCAAAGTTTTAAGTCAACAAATAGTTGTGCTTGGCAAGCCGACCGTTGCGATGGTCGACCGTTGGAATTTGGCAGCAACGGTCAAATCGTCAACTAACAGATGTGATGGTCGAGTGCAACGGTCGGTCTGTCAAATTCCATTGGTCAAAGTTTTAAGGCAACAAACAGTTGTGCTTGGCAGGCCGACCGTCGTGATGGTCGACCGTTGGAATTTGTCAAAATTCCGACCGTTGCGCTTGATGATTTTTCTCTTTTGACCGTTGTGATGGTCATACTTTCTTTCAGTTGAAAATCATCATCTAATATTTTAAAAGTGCCACCCGCGGAGACGTTTTAACATGTTTCCATCGACTTGGTCATAACAGGATAGTTACACTTTATTGTCCGTGTCGACAATCCGACGGTCCATGTCTGTAAAAATAGGTCAATGAGAGAGGAAAATTTAATCGAAATAACATGAGCATTTTTACAAAATATAGAATCGATTTAAACAAATAACATGAGATGATTTAGATTCTCGTGCAATTGTACAGGAATTTTCGGTTGCATTTACTCTCAATAACTTGTGAAAAAAAATCATGTAAGATTCTACTTGAAAGTTTTAAGTATTTTGGGCTAGACAAAAGTAAAAAATGTTGGTTTTGCCAAATTTATCCAAATCAAAAGTCAAAAATAAAAGCTATTCTTTGAAACTCACCGCAACTCCGCTCTGTGGCGATTCCAAATGCTAGTGTTGACAATTTGGTAGCAGCAATCAGCAGTGCGAATGAAAGAGGTACCTTTTTCACTTAAGTTCAAATCTAGAACAGGCAATTGTCATTAAATTTATTTTTGATCAAGGGCTTCAACAATTTTATGTACTCACACGAAATGACATGGCAACCTCGCATGTCGCAAATTGCCTATTATTGGCTGCCACTCAGGATTTTTAACAACGATTCATCATGATTTATTTCAAATGCAGAACATAGTGCTTTATTTAAAAAGTTTGGAAGGTTGTGTTAAAGGTATCCTGAATGTCGAAGATTATGCTTTTTTTTTCTGTAGATGTTTGAAAGATGGTGTTTGATTTTCCTAAGTGCTAATCGTTGTACTCTTTATTAATATCCCATGGACTACTTTTTTTTTATCTGATAACTATTTAAAATCTGAAAACACTGCAATTTTGAAAATTGTGATGTTAGCATTGCAATTAAAACCATTTTCTAGAAGGCCCAGATTTTTCATTCTTCTTTCGTACAAAAAATTTCGAAGATATTTTTAATAAATAAAAATGGCCAATATGAAGCCGGATAAATATTCTCTTTCTATATATGTTAGATTTTAAGTATCCTCCCTTAAATATTCTCTTTCTATATATGTTAGATTTTAAGTATCCTCCCTTGGACAATAAAGCTTTCTTTTTTTTAGGTAAAGGACAATAAAGCTCTCTTTCTTTTAGGGTTAAATCAAAATTTGAGAAAGAAATCAAAGGAATATTTCCTCTCACAGGAGGTGTTACACTAAAATAAATTTGAAACAAATTTAAGGGTTGGATATTTCTATGATAGGATTAAAATGTCAGAATGAAATCGAGAACTCTTTTAAAGAGTGGGATTTATTGTCACTTGGCTTTTACTAGGTATAAATTTTTCAGGGTAATTCCATCACTCGAACAAATTGATGGCAAGTAAAGAAAAGGTGATGAACTTTGGATAGCTTTGTACCAGCACGGTTGTGTCCAGGATAGGCAGCTTTCCACCAACAAGTATCTCTTTTCTCCCCGGCCGGGGTCGTCGTCTTCAAATTCAAAGTCGATCAAAAGTTCTGGAGCCCATTTCTTGTCTTTGGATATGTTATCACACCATTCGGTTTATACAAAGGCCGTCAATCCATGACTCTGACTTAATGTATTTATAAACAAGTACCAAAACGTGAGTTTATTGTCCATCGAAGATTGCCACAATTTAATAAGTCTAGATTTTTTTTTTAATGTTTTGTCAATTTAAGATAATTTCACTTCTTGTTTCATGTTGCGATTCTACACATAACATTTTCAATTGCAGCTGAGATAGCACAAGGAAGCTTGTTATCCTTGATATTATAATAGAAATACTGATCTGAAATTACGATAAGATCCATTTACAATACAACTAAAATAATTCGACTCTTCTCAATTCATTCATCTCCTTCACCACCAAAGAATTATTTACAAGCAAAGTTCATATGAGCATTTGGGATTTCACCGAACAGTGATCTTGAATTGTCATCGTGAGAAGATTTTCATGCATTTAGCAATATACATAGATACCATGTTTAACGGTTGTGACTAAGGTCTCGTTATTTTTTTTATTTTTTTTATGTCATTTCATCTAAAACCTAAACTATCGACGCAGATAAAAAATAAATAAATCGCCAAAAGATACAACTGGAAATTTACGGGGTTTGCCAGCTTGACCTATATCCACGGATGAAAAGGAGCACATTAGACATCTCTTCAACGTTGCTTCTAATGGATCAATAATTCCCAATATGGGGTCCATTATCCATCTAGTTAGAAGTCGCAGGAGAAGTGCAGAAAAAGGACATACAGTGTTCCATTCGGGCGTGCATCAACTTAAGGTGCAAAGAATAACGACTGCTCGACAATGAAGATACCTATAGAAACAATAGGCAAAATTTTAACAAAAAGCAATAAGAAGGATTAGTGAATATAAGAAATAAAAGCAAAGTTCAGAGTATAAAAGAGGGTCACACTATTGTTGAAAATTAGTATAATCCATCATCTTAACCGAAAAACATACCAAACGATTTAACTGGCAAAACAAAGCATGGAAATCAGATAAAAGAGGACTTGGTAATGGAAAAAATACGCAATGCCCATGAGGCCAAATTTGCTGAGGTCCTCGTGCTTGCAACAATAAGCCAGCCACACCTAGCAAATCTACCATCGGAAACTACCACTATAGGGGAAAAGTGAAAGGGAAATTGATCTATACACAAAATGCTTGCAGAGGCATCCCTATTCATTAACTTGGAGGAAATTCCAAGGTGAAAAAAGTAATTAAATTAAATTTGGCCAAAAAAAAAAGATTTACATGAGGATCTCCTTCTCCTAGTGGGAGCACAAGGATCCTCCTTCCTGATTTCTGTCGCAAAGAAAGAGCCAGACTTGGACAGCATATCAATACGACGACTTAGTTTTACTAACAAGCACAATCTTCTAATCTTTTACATCATATATAAAAAAAAATGATCGAATTCCTTCATCCCTTTCTAAATACAGTATGAAAGGCAAATCATCAACTGGCAATAATGATGTGTACAATAATTAAATTTTCAACTGAGAACATAGTAACTAAGATTTATATTGAATTATATATATGCAACGACTATACATATTATTATAAACTAACAATCGAGTTTCTTCTCAAACAGATCAATTAATTTTTAGTTGAAGGCAGTGGAATGGAGCTTTGCTGCGGCATATCATAAAGCTCAATTTTATAGACTTTCCCAACTTTACATTATGGATCATAGATTAGTGCTAGAGTGAAGTCGATGTAAAAGGCAGTGTAGTGGAGCTTTGCTGTGGTATCAAAGTCAGAATAGTCAATGTCTGTGTCCGACTTAATCAAAGATTAACCAGCTGAAATTGAGAATGTGTCAACCATAGATGTATAGATGTCCAAGCAACAGGAGCATCGGCATCGACAGAGAGCATAATACTGCACTGGGAGGAGCTACGAAGATGCTATCCAGGTTAAAAGGGATAAGACCTCAAATCTGCGAGGAAACATCCCTGCTGCCACAGGAATCCTCGAATTTAATAAGGCTCCTACTGTCTTCCCGAAACATTGATGTAGGAAAAAGTAAAAAGACATTTACTTGCGAAAGTGCCCATGTCACCTGGATAGTTTGTAAAAGAAAATTTCTAAAAGAAATAGAAGAAATGCCAGTTCCATAATGTCCATGATAACTAGCTAGCAAAACACTCAAAATAACTCCAATTAGGAAACTCGACTGACAACACCCACAATTAGATGCCATAAATGAAAAGCCAAAACTAGTCACAAGAAAATCCCCGCCTCTCATTTGGCAAATTTCAAGAATTTTAAGTCTCCATAAAATACAGATCATGGGCCAAGGACATCACTTCCAACAGTTAGCACATCACACCCTGACCAAAATGATAACAAGTGCTATCTGAACAATTTATGCTTGATTTTTTGCCAACCACAACTGTCTTACTTGTGCTAAGATACAAAGTTGCACAATTTACTCAAAAAAGTGAGCAACTGACAATATATAGAAATATGTTGAAAAGTCCAAAAATACAAGCAGATTTATACAAGCTCCATACATCCCGCAAAAAGCGCAATTTCTGTTTTTCTTCTTGAGTTCGACATCAGGTATAGCTCATACAACACATGAACCCTACCTAAAGCAACATGTCCAGTGCACCATCTCATCCAAAGAGCGAGCTTATAAAACATAGCAAAAACATCCAAACATCCACTCCACACGTTCCCACGAGCATATTCCCGAGCATCGTTGCAGATATATGAAATAAATAATTTTAAATTGCCTCTATTTATTTGATAGGAAAAAATTTTTTTAAAATTTTCTTAAAATATCACTTGTATTGTTATAAAAATAAATTAACGAAAGTTATTTTCACCATCTAAATATTTAGACATAAATTGTTGTCAATAATTAAAATATCTTTTTTTAATTAATTATTTCAAGCGATCATTTTTAAATAAATATTGTTAAAATCATTCATTTTTCGGGAAGAAATGAAATCATAGTTAGTAAATAGTGATTGGATTGTTTATATAGCAAGTCCTACACATTTCATAAGTATATATATTCCATCGAAGGCAGTGGAACGGAACCACAACAATCCTACACACTTCTGATTTTTTATATTAGACATCCCTGGGAAACTTTTACTGCCGCCACACCAGAAGTTCAAAATATGCCCAACAGAAGACCAAAAAATGCAAGCTAGAGACTGCACCATTTTTTGTTTTTGGAAAAAGAAATGCTTCTTTTATTCAAAAACCAAACTAGAACCACGGAAGTTCGAAATCACAACATAAAAATGACCAAAGGGTAGCAAGGGGGTGTAGAGAGCCAATTCGGGCTGAGATACTCCGCACCATTCAATAACAAGAAATTGACGGCGAAAATCTGTAAGTTGGAAAAACTGTAATAATGCAAGTCATGTAACAGGACGAAGATGATAATAACAACGAAAATTGTTAAGGGAATGACAAACGGAATCATATGCTACCGCAACCTATGCATGTACCAAAAGTGGGAAAGGGCAACCACGGTCCACATACCAAAGCAAGAACAACGAACCAGTTGTGATGATCAGATGACACAGCTGCAGTCGCAGCCTCCTGACCAGATCCAAAGAGCAAAAAGGTTTAGGACTCTACATATGCTACGGCTTATCATAAAGCTCAATTTTATAGACTTTCCCAACTTTACATTAGAGATCATAGACTAGTGCTAGAGTGAAGTCAATGTAAAAGGCAGTGTAGTGGAGGTTTGCTGTGGTATCAAAGTCAGTTTACTTGGAGGAAAGAACAAACCGACCAGTGCTGCGAATAGTCAATGTCTGTGCCTGACTGAATCAAAGATCTACCGGCTGAAATTGAGAATGTGTCAACCATAGATGTATAGATGTTCAAAGCAACAGCAGCATTGGCATCGACGGAGAATGAGATCAATTCGTTTCTTCTGTTAATCCCCAACGCTTTGACTCGATTAAGAACATACTACTGCACTGGGTGGAGCTATGAAAATGCCGTTAAAGGGATAAGACCTCAAATCTGCCAGGAAACATCCATGCTGCCACAGGAATCCTCAAGTTTTATAAGGATCCAATTACCTTCCCGAAACATTCATATGGAAAAAGTGAAAAGATTTTACTTGCAAAAGTGCCAATGTCACCAGGATAGTTTGTAAAAGCAAATTTCCAAAAGAGATAAGAAGAGATGCCAATTCCATAATGCCCATGATTACTAGTTAGCAAAACACTCAAAATTCCAATTACGAAACTTGACTTAGAACACCCACGATTAGATGCCACAAATTAAAATCCAAGACTAGTTACAAGAAAATCCCCGCCTCTCATTTGGCAAATCTCAAGAACTTGAAGTCTCCATAAAATACAGATCATGAAAGGACACCACTTCCAAGAGTTAGCACATCACACCCTGACCAAAATGATTTCAAGTGCTATCTGCACAAATATGCTCGATTTTTTTGCCAACCACAACCGTCTCACTCGTAATAATACAAAGTTGCACAATCTGCTCAACAAAGTGAGCAACTGACAATAGACAGAAATATGTTGAAGATGCCAAAAATACAAGCAAAATTGTACAGGCTCCATACATCCTGCAGAAGGCGCAATTTCCTTGCAAGGTCTTCAAAACAGCTAGTTTTTTTTTTTTTAAAGGTCAAGTTCAACAACAGGTATAGCTCATACAACACACGAACCCTCCTTAAAGCAACATGTCCAGCGCACCATCCAATTCAAAGAGCGAGCTCATAAAAGATGGCAAAAACATCCAAACCATCCATTCCACACGTCCCCACAAGCATATATTCCCAGGCATCCTTGCAGATACACTTTAGAAGGCACAAACTAGACCCAACTTCCTCAGAAAACGATGATAATAGATTACGAGTTTCGGAGGGAGTGGGGGGTGAATCCATGTAGAGGGATTGAGCGAGCGAGCTCGTGGCCAAGTAACTCTCGATTTCAAAACACAAATAATATAAAACTAATTCGTCAGGACACACACACACACACAATTGGAGATTCAATATAAAGAGGATCCTGAAGAGAGAGCTTCTACAGACTGCACCAGACCAATTGAAAGTAGAAACGGATAATCTGCCATGATGTTACTGAATATCTGTAATCAGTTTCCTATCTCACAGTATAAGGTAGAAGCATCCGATAAGTCCTGCCATAGATGTGTGCCACCAAATGACCAAGCAAAGCAACAACTGGACTTAGCCTTGAAACAGGACTCACTTGTAGTTTTATCCGGTGAAGTTCAAAGAAAAAGATGAGATCAAAACATCATCAAAGAGTGACTTCAACTGGCGCCCAAAATTAACCATTATACCAAAAATACCTCCAGAAGTAGCAAAAAGTAAAAGCCCCAAATGACCAAGCTAAGCAACAACTAGACTTAGCCTCGGACACAAGATTCAATTCTAGTGATTGCAGTTTTATCCAGTGAAGTTCGCAGACGAAGATGAGAGCACGACATCATCGAAGAGAGAGACCTGAACTGGCACCAAAAATAAGCCATTCATACCATAAATACCCCATCAGAAGCAAACAGTAAAAGCTTGCTAAATCAAATCATTCCCCTAAAAGTATGTTAAAATGGGTCAATACACTACAACACAAACCATGTCGAATTCAGCATAATTGGCAACAAAAAGACTCCAACCTACAACAGGAAGAGATCACACACGAGATAAACATATAAAAAGCAATGGAATAGATCTTTATCGCATCTCCTCTAATCCTTGAAAATGAAAATATCATAAACCAGATATTTGCAGAGTTCATGCAGCTACAGAAAATCCTTGAACAAAGATCCAGACATCTCTCATCACCCCGATTCACAAAGAAAAATAACAATTCAGTAGCTCAACTACACATAATTCCGTTAGATAATAACCTCCTGTCCTTCCCAACTCAAGAACTTGGATTCTCTACCAGCTTTGATCAATTAGCAACCACACACGGTCCTTAGTGAGATCGCTCTAAAATGGAACAAGCACCTGACAACTGAATAAATCCGTATAGCATGGAAGCCACTAGTTAATATGATCAGTGGGAGACTTGAACCTCAATAACGTTGATATTTTCCACAAAATCAGAGCCTTCACCAACATTGTTTTGGAAATAGACCTAGCCAGATTCCTCAAAATTCATTCCTTCAAAGTAAATACCACAGCAAATGAAACTGATCATCATTTAATATCTCCAATTAGAAGGAAGATGACTCCGAACAACCCATGTGGAGCAGATGAGAAAGAGATACACTAAAACCATGAATTACAGTATCTGGATGACAGATCATCATTGGCAAAGGATCACACCGCAATTGTAGATTTATAATTCGTAGCCCTAAAGAGTTTCAACAGCCTAGAATCCACAAAGCCGCTGCTTGTCCAATTTCAAACAATCATCAACTCAGCCCCACAGAAGAACGCAATATATCTCCACTTCTCAACCCCGGGAAAACTTCAACCTGAAGAGGAACTAGAACTCAACAATAATTATCACACTGCTCCCCAAAGATAATCAACTGAAGACCAACTTAAATCAAAACTAAAAATGCCTCGAAATCTTCAAAATTTCAGTCTATCGCCCGTCCTGAAGATGTGATCAAAGACTACTTCAGAACTCAAGCAAACAAAGACGGCATAATAGATCACCACACCACCAAGAAGCCGAAGCCACCTCATTCTATGTTAACTGACAAGCTTCTATGTATCTAGCATCCTTAGACGACAAGCTCAGATGAAGAGATTGCTCCAAGAAGAAAGATGCAACTGCCAATCCACCGAAATCCAGAATCATCTTGTTAACAATTTAATGCAAAGATCAATCTATTGATGTACCATCCAACATCGCTTTATAAGTGAAAACACTACATACTATACATTTGGTGAAGTTTTTCCAAAAGGTAAATGTTACTGCAAAAAACAGTGTGAAAAACAAATAATTACTTTGGAAAAGAACCTATCCTGCAAGTTCCTAACAACATAGAGAGAAAAGGGACAAATAGGTCGCACCAAAATAACATCTCACCATAAGAAATTGCCATCTAAACAACATCATTCTCATCTAATACAAGCACAAAAGAATTCTGACAAAAAATTCTTCAAACAAACCAACTTTAACAAATTGACACGAAATTCAAGCAGACATACACACCAAGTCAAAACAAATGCATATGTTGAAAAGAAAAAGTCAGTGATAAATAACATGCAGGGTAGTTCCATCAAACAAAAAGGTAAGGCATACAAATCAAAAGTTTTCCATCCAATCAAGTGGAGAAAGGCTCTAATCTGCCAAAGAATAACTGGTATCGGCTATCATCTTACAATATTCAGAAGACCATCCAAAATCAGTTAACAAAAGAAATAAAATCGAAAGTCATAAGTGCCAACTAAAGTTAGATTTTGCCAAGAGTCTACTATATGCACCATGATGAATACATCCTGCATAAACTAGTTGCATGATTTCCAAGAAATAAAGAACAAGTTTCATTCAAACCAATAACTGCATAAATTCCACAAAGCAGGAGCGCATCCAATTTCAACCAATTATAAACTCAGCCCAAAGAAAACACAACAGATCACCAGCTGTCAAATCCAATAAGAATTCCAACCTGTAAAAGAAGCCTAGAAGGATGTCAAAATTTCAATCCATTGCTTGTCCTGAAGACAGAGACTTCTAGATCATCAGCTCAACCACAGAGTGCAAGATAGATCATTAGTCCTCCAAAAAGCCCAAACGTCCTATTCTATGTAACCAACTGACCAGTTGCATTGTATTCAATTTCCTCAAACAACATCCTCAGGCAAAATGATCGCTCCAAGAAGAAAGAAGCCATTAATGAATACCAGAATCAGCTCATAATACAATTAAACAGAAAGATCAATCAATGATGAATCAATCAATGATCAGAGGAGCACAAACCCTAACAATGCACACAACATGGCAGAGTCCCAGAAAGGTGAGGCGTAATCTTCGGAAAATAACATAGCATAAACAGAATCATACGGATTAAATAATCAATTCAGAAACAAAAATAAAAGAAGAAGGATCAAGAGGGTGTTTTGGGAACGACGTCTCCTCAGAAGAGTACTTCCCAGAGGCTGTCAACTGAAAGGAGAAACATATGCACAATCATAAACTCTCGCTGAGACTGAAGGATGAGGTCAAGAGGGACGGACCATTTCTAGGACAGAGACCCCGGCTAAGATGAAGCAGATCGGGATTGGATAGTGATCTGTTGGGGTGCGTGCACCTTGCAAAGAAACAACCATCTCAGATCATACATCAACTAAACACTGACCTCCAAAGGAATGAGACTCGATTTTCGCATTAATCGGAAAAGTATGGGACTGTTGAACAAATTTCATTCAAACCGATAACTGCCTCGAGAAACAATAGCTTATCCAATTTCAGAAAATCATCAGCTCATGGCAGATCACCACTTGTCAAGTTTGGCAAATTTCCAACCCGTGAGAGGATTAGGACTGGGCAATAATCAACTCCCAAAGATAAAAAACTGAAGAACAAAAGTCGATGAAAACCAGTAAATTTAAGTTTATCGCCCGGTCTAAGATGTGATCAAAGGCTACTTGTTTATCATCTCAACCCAAAAAAGAAAAAAAAGACAATAGACTATCAGTCCTCCAAAAAGCCCAAACTAACCAGCGTCATCATATTCATTTTTTCCTTGACATCCTCAGACAAATAGTTCGCTCCAAGGGGAAAGAAGACACTGCAAACCCACCAAATAACAAAATCCAGAAACAGCTCGAAAAACAAGTAAACGGAAAGATCGATCGGTTGATGAATCATCAGGAGGAGCTAAACCCTGCAATTCCCATAAAGACATCCACAGACAAAAGAGAATAACAAAAATCCAGAATAAGCTGGGAAAAGAGCAATGCAAAGACTGATCGGTCGATGAATCCCCAAGCTAAAACAAGATAATTCCGATAAACCATGGAAATTGTCCCAAAGAGGCCAAGCGAAACCCTCAAGAATTTCCGCAATAGGGGTTTCTGCAACCAGAAGCTATAAAAATCAGACTGACAAAGCAATGGGCCCATCAACAATCAATCAAGAAATGGAAACAAAAGGAGAAGGGTCAATGAAGAATGGTAAATCGTGACTGGTACTCATGTAGCAAGAAAGAACCATCACTGAACACACACTCCAAATCGAAATTGAATCAGTAAATATTGCCTCGACCAAAGTCAGGCCTGCAAAGGAAAGAGAACATCTGATCGGTCCCCCTTAACTATATGATAACAGAAGTGGAAGACAGATTAGGAATTGATGCATATGCAGCAAGAAAGAACATCACTGATCACAGACACTCGATATCTAACTTGGCCAAGTAAAATATTGCCCGACCAAACTCTGATCTGCGAAGGGAAGAGAACTAGATCTGATCTTCCGGATTAACTAGAAAATAACAGTAGTGAAGGACAAGTTTCATTCAAACCAATGAAGCAGGGGCTCATCCAAATTCAAACAATTATCAACTCAGCCCCACAAAAATGCAAAAGATCGCCAGCTCTCAAATCCAGTAAAACTTCCAACCTGTAAAAGAACCCTTTCAGTCTTGTCCTCATGACAAAGACTTCCAGATCATCAACTCAACCAAACAGCACAAGACAGATCATTAGTCTTTCAAAAAGCCCAAATGTGGTATTCTATGTAACCAACTGACCAGTTGCATTGTATTCATTGTCCTCAGACAAAATGATCCCTCCAAGAGGATAGAAGCCACTGCCAAATTAACGGAATAGTGAATACCTGAATCAGCTCATAATACAATTAAATTTGGAAAGATCAATCAATGATCAGATGAGCGCAAACCCTAACGATTCCCACAACGTGGCAGAGTCCCAGAGAGGTGGAAGTGCAACCTTGGGAAAATAACATCAGAATCAGACCGATTGAATAATCAATCAAGAAACAAAAAGAAAAGGAGAAGGATCAACAGTGCTTTCCTGGAAACGATGTCTCCTATGAAGAGTACTTCACAGAGGCTATCAACTGAGAGAAGCGTGCACAATCATAGACGGACGATGAGAAGGACGAAGACACGAGGGAGGGGCTATTTCTAGGAAGGAGACACCGGCTTTCAAACTTCAATAAAAATAAGACAAGGCGAATCTGGATTGGATAGTGATCTGTAGGGGAGTATACATTGACCAAACACCGACTCCAAAGGAATGAGAATCAGTATTTGCATTAATCGTAAAATTATGGGACTGGAGAACAGAGTTCATTCAAACCGATAACTGCCTCGAGAAACGACAATCATCGGCTTGAGGCAGATCAACACTTGTCAAGTCTGGCAAGACTAGAACCTGTGAGAGAATTAGGACTAGACGATAATCAATTCCCAAAGATAAAAAGACTGAAGAACAAATTCCAATCAAAATCAGTAAATTTCAGTCTGTCGCCCGTTCTAAGATGTGATGAAAGACTACTAATTTCATCATCTCAACCCAAAAAAAAGACGGGGAAAACGGATCATCAGTTCTCTGAAAAGCCCAAACATCTTAGCTTTATGAAACAAACTGACCAATGTCATCGTATTAACTGTCCTTGACCAGTTTCATCTTATTTATCGTCCTTAGACAGCATCCTCAAATGAAAAGATTGCCCCAAGAGGAAGGAAGCCACTTCCAATCGAACTGAATTGTGAAATCCAAAATCAGCTAGTGAAACAATTAAATGCATCAATTGATGAATCAATAAAGGATCAAAGGAGTGGAAACCCCAATAACGCCCACAACCGTGGCAAAGTCCAAGAGAAGTGATTTGAAGCCTTCGGAGAAATCTGTTCAGCATTCAGAAGAAATTAAGTTTCTGCAACCAGTCATACCCTTTTAAAAGTCAGACCATGAAAAAAACCAGCTAATCACTGAACAATCAAGAAGCATAAACGAAAAATGATCAAGAACACAATTTGACATTGATGTCTCCTCTGAAGTGGATTTTGCAAAGAAAAATCAAGAAATAGCTATGAGAGAGAGGAACAAGTGCATAACCAGAGAATCAGGACAACATTGAAAGATGAGGACATGAGGGAGGGACGATGATGGTTATCTGGAGGAAGGAGACACCGGCTCTAAATTTTCAATACTATCCGAAGCAGAGTCCGCATTGGATTGTGTGATCTGTCGATGCATACCCCCTTGTTCCACATCGGCCTTCACATAGTAAAGTATTGCATTGATTAAACTCTGACCTGCGAGGGAAAGAGAACTAGACACTGATCGTTTCACCTTAACCGGAAAATAACAGATTTCAATCAAGAAACGGCAACTTATCCGATTTCAAACAATCATCAACTCTGCCCCAGAGAAAAACCCAATAGATCAAGCTCTTCTCAAGCCCGGCTAAACTCCAATCTGTAAAAGAATTAGAGAACTAGTCTGTATGATGTCGTCACTCCCAAAGATTACATGAAGCTGAAGAACAAATTTAAATCAAAACCAGCAAGAGCCCAGAAGCTTATCAAATTTCAGTCCATCGATCATGTCACCCAAAAAGACTGCAAAAGGGATAGCCGGTCCTCCAAAAAGCCCAAAATTGCCTAAATTGAAGCAACAACCTGACCAGTGTCATCGTCCTTCAACGACATTAGCAAAGGAGGAGATTGATCAAAACAAGCCACTGCAAATTCACCGAGAATAACAAAATCCAGAGTAAGCTGGTAGAACAAGTAAACGCAAAAACCCGAACGGTGGATGAATCAATAAACATAATCGAAGGAGGAGCGTGAACCAAACGATTCCCATAAACCACGGCAAAGTCGAAACCTTCAGAAATCTCCACCCCAGGAGAAATTAGTTTCTGCAAAGCGAGATGCTTCAAAAAATCAGACCCAGAAAACACTCCCTCCATCAACAAAAACAACAAAAGAAAGGACAAGGGAGCGAATCGGGATTGATATCTCATCTTAAAGACGATCTCGCAGAGGCTGTTGTCATTCGAGAGAGAGAGAGAGCGAACAAAGAGATAAGCAGAACCAGAGAGATGTGAGACGGGAGCAAGAAGAGGACACAAAGGAGGGACGGCTATTAATAGGAAGGTGACACCGACTTCAGGACTGACGATGGTAATTCAAAGCGGAGTTAGGATTGGAAATTTGATGGCGTGATCATCATCTGTTTGACCCGTTTATACCGAAAGGCGGTGGGCTAGTAATAGGCCCGTGTTGGGCTTGCAATGCACGCGATGAAGGAAGTGGAATGGAACCACAACAATCCTACACACTTCTGATTTTTGATATTATAGACATCCCTGGGAAATTTTTACTGCCACCACACCGCAAGTTCAAAATATGCCCGACAAAAGACCAAAATATGGCTTGCTAGAGACTCTGCAGCATTCAATATAACAAGAAATTGACGACAAAAATCTGCAAGTTGAAAAAACCTCAGTAATGCAAGCCATTTAACAGCATGGAGATGATGATAACAACCGAGAAAATTGTTAAGGTAATGAGGAATGGAATCATATGCTACTACAACCTATGCCACTAGGTTGATTAGACAGAATGCTATAGCATTCACCTCAATGAAAGCTTAAAAAATCAGAAGGAAAAGTGGAAACTTACTGCTAGACTTCCACTTGCACCAAGTGTGATGTTCTTCATTGACAAAATAGAATACAAACGATGTAGAAGTTCGACATCCGATCAAAGGTATTATAAGAAACAAAAGGCGAAATGGGAATGCCTTTTTCCAGTTGAAGGACAATGAAAGCTTAAAAAAGAAGATACTAGAATTCCATGTTCACCAAATATGTGAAGAACTCGAACCAAATTTTATCCCCCTGCAGGAATAATACCTCTAATCCATTGCATCAGAAGGAACCATTGTAGATCTTTCTCCACATCCAAGTTAATGCGCTAAAGTTTTGGGAGGACCAATAATTTCTGCCTAAAAAGAAACCGAACCAGAAAGCCATAGTCTTGCCTTAACTGAAATACGGAAACTGGAGAATATATAACATTACAATCGAAAATGGCCCAGATTCCAACAAGCGGGAGCATATCCAATTTCATACAAAGTCCGGACTATGCAATTCATGAGCTCTTCCCCATAGAAAAGGCAAAAGATCATCACTCCTCAAATCCAGCAACTCCAACCAAAAGGAATTATAACTAGACCAGTTATATATACCCAAAAATAATTAACCAAAGAATAAATTTCAATCAAACCATTAAGTGCCTGTGGAACAGTAAGGGCATTGCTAGTCCACCAACCCAGCCAAAAATAACCGCCAAGAAATTGTCAATCCGCAAGTCAAGCTCAAATGTCTTATCATGTGTGGCAATTGAC
Organism: Syzygium malaccense; assembly: GCA_031216405.1. NCBI lineage: Eukaryota > Viridiplantae > Streptophyta > Magnoliopsida > Myrtales > Myrtaceae > Syzygium > Syzygium malaccense. Next base: position 13,971,050 of record CM062258.1, read on the forward strand.
CAACCTCATCATATATACCATTCCTCCAGGCAAAGAGATTGATCTAAGAGAAAAGAAGGTGCCGCCAATATGCTCATCAATAAAATCCAGAATTAGCTTGTACAATAACAATGATTGATTGATCGATCGATCGATCGATCAATCAATATATAATCAAAGGAGTGTAAACTGCAAACCCTAGCGAGGTACATGACCGCAAGAGAGTCCCAAAGATGCAATGCGAAACACGAGTTGAAGTATCTGCAACAAGCCACATGCTTCTAAAATTAGATGAGAAAGCAATCAACTCATCAACAACGAGGAAAGAGAAACAACAGAAGAAGGATTGAAGGAATGCTAATAGTGATTGATATCTCCATATCATCATTTCAAATTAAGATGCCACCAGCTTGCTCGAAATAAATCTTAGGTTCTGACAGCGGTAAGCCTTGATAGTCCCTATAACCAAACAAAAACCTATAATGTACATACATTAGGCCATTAAGGTGGCACTATGGTCCAACTTAAACAACCCATTACGCCTAAAGCATACGACATCACCTCATTACTGAAAATGTTCCCAGCAACGGTTCTGTACCAAAAGAAAACACAGTAATCGTATCAAACAAAAATCTAAGCGAACAAGAAATTGTGAGCAAGACCAATAAATCCTGCATACACTTGTCTCCATAATTCACCAGCATATCCAATTAGTGATTGCAGAACACAGATAAGAACGAAGAGATACAAACCCAGGACTGATGTGGACCCTCAAGAGCTTCCCAGAATCAAAAACAATAGCTATGGTGGAAGACAGCAACAATTATTGCTCGCTCAAAAACAACACGCCCCCATAGAAGTGTTCCAAAAAAAGAAAAGCTCGTCCAATGGAATCATGCTTATGCAGCTAGAAAGAACCATTACAATTCAAGAAACTCCACATCAAACATGATGAGGTAAAACTATTGCATCAAACAAACTTTCATGCGAAGGAAACAGAATGAGGCACTGATCATCTCACCTTAACTGGGAAATAACAAAACGGGAGAACAAATTTCACTCCAACTGATGACTGCCTAGAATCCAAGAGGCTGTAGCATCCAATTTCAAACAACTTAGCCCCACAGAAGAAAAGCAAACAGGTCACCACTTCTTAAATCCGGTAAAATGGACACGAAAATTATTAGAACTAGAGAATAAGCATCTCCCAACTATCCAAATATAGAAAAACCAGCGAGTGCCCACACAGTTTCAAAATATCAGTTTCATTGCCCCTCCTGAAGATGATCAGAGACTAGTTCATAAACTCAACCAAACAAGAAGCAAATTAGGCCATTAGTCGTCCAAGAAACACCTTATTTTATGCAACCAACTGACCACTCTCTATTCATCATCCTTAGACAGCATCCTTAGATGAAGATATCGATCCAAGAGGAAAGAAGCCACTGCCAAATCAATCGAATATCGAAATCCAGAATCAGCTAGTAAAACATTAAATCAATCAGTTGATGAATCAATAAACAATCCAACGAGTATAAACCCTAAGAATGCTCGTTAACATGGTAGAGCCCAATAGAGGCAATCAAAAACCATTGGAAAACTCTGTCCAGCAAATAGAAGAAATTGGATTTCTGCAACCAGAGATGCAAGACAAGACTGAAAGATGATGACACAAGGAGACAACATCTCTAGATTTTCAGTACTTATAATCCCAGGCAAAGTCGGGATTAGATTGTGTGATATGTTGACGCATACTTGTTCCATTGAAAGAACAATCACAAATCATAGACACTCCACATTGACCTTGACGAGGTAAGGTATTGAATCGACCAAACTCTGACCTGCGAGGGAACGAGAACTAGGCCTAGACCATTCAACCTTAATAGGAAAATAACAAAAATAGCGGACAAATTTCAATTATGGAGTGGCAGCTCATCTTATTTCCAGCAATCTTCAACCCAGCCCCTGAGAATATCATAATAGATCACGACTTCTCAAGTTTGCTGAAACTCCAATCTGTAAAAGAATCAGAACTAGACTGTAATAGCGTCGCCACTCCCGAAGACAAAAAAGACTGGAGAACAAATTTCAATTCAAACCAGTATATGCCCAGAAGATTACATTTCAGTCATCGTCCAGACCTGAAAATGTTTTTAAAGACTAGTAGCTCATCATCTGAAACAAAAAAAAACTGCAAGATGGATTGTCGAACCTCCAAAAAGCCATATTTTATGCAACAACTGACCAGTGTTATCGCACTTTTCTTCTTCAACGACATCCACAAACAAAAAGAATGATCCAAGAGGAAGGAAGCCACTACCAATTCACGGAAAAACAAACTCCAAAGTAAGCTGGTAGAACAAGTGAACACTGGTTGAGAAATCAATAAACGACCAAAGGAGGAGTGTAAACCAAACAAGTCCCCAACCACCATAGTCAAAAAGAAAACATACGAAACTTTCGGAATCTCCACAACAGAAGAAATTAGGTTTCTGCAACTAGCCAGATGCTTCAAAAATTATACCAAGAGAACAATAGTCTCATCAACAATCAGTTAAGAAATAGAAACAAAAGAAGGTTAAAAAACGCAACTCTCCTCTGAAGACATCCTTGCAGAGGCCGTCATGCAAAGAGAGAGCAAGTGAACAAACAGAATAGTGTGTGTGTGTGTGTGAGAGAGAGAGAGAGAGAGAGAGGAAGGAATGCAACCAATGATGACCAGCTCGCTAATCCACGCGACAGCACTGCAACCAGAGAAGCCTTGCTAAGAGCACGAAAATCAACACAGAAGAAAGGAGAAAAAGACAAAGGTAAGACAAGGACGATATTGAATAGGATAACAAGCAACTGATCTCTCTAACATTAATCTGATGCATTAAGACTATACGTTTGACTCAAAAAAAGAGTCTCCAAAAGCATGAATCCTCAGAAATGTCACAAAATCTTCCAAAACAGGCATCATAGAACACTAAATAGGTAACCAAAATTAATCCGAAAAAAATCCACAAACCAGAAACCAAAATAGACTTTCTAAATCTCCTTTTCGATAGTTCATCAAACCTGAACGGAATTTGACCACAAAAAAAAAAAAGCCTGAACGGAAAAAGAGAAAGACATAGCAGGGGCAAGCACAGGAAGACCTAATAGGATGACGGAAAAAAAAAGATCGAAGAATTTGATCATTCAGATAGAATTGATAGTTATGTCATAAACTGATTCATGCAAGCTTTACATAACCAAGTTGAAACTTAGAATAAGGCCTCGTCCGCTATTGTTGTTGCTGTAATCCGCTCTATGCTGAATCCTCGAATGGATGTCATCATAGTTATATCATAGATCTATTAACAACCCACCATTAGGACATAATGACAAACAAATCCTACATAAACTATCTGCGTGCTTTACATGCGATCATGTGGACACCAAGAGCTTGCCAGACTCATGAACAATACAACACCTACAATGGAAGGGAGCAACAATCATTTATCTTGCCAGACTCATGAACAATACAACACCGACAATGGAAGGGAGCAACAATCATTTATCTTCCAAAATACTCACATAGAAGTGCAAATGAAAAAAGCTGTTCGAATGAAATAATGCTTGTGCTGCTAGAAAGAACCGTCACAGGCCAGAGATAATCCACATCAAACTGGAGGAGGTAAGCACTGCATTAACTAACTCTAACCTGCGAAGGAAAGAAAACTCTCATATCTGGAAAACAACAGAACAAGAGGACAAACTTCATTCAGCCTAATAACTGTCTATAATCCAAGAAGCAGTAGCTTAACCAAATTTCAAATAACTCAGCCCCACAGAAAAAACACAATAGGTCACCACCTCATAAATCCGGCAACTCAACCTGCAGGAGATTAGAACTAGACGATAATCATCTGCCCACTCCCCAAAGGTGATGAACTGAAGAATAAATTTCAATCAAAACCAGTAAAAGGCTTCAGTCTCATCGCCCTCTTGAAAATGATCAAAGCCTAGTTCATCATCTCAACCAAACAAGAAGTGCAAAATAGGCCATTAGTCCTCCAACAAATGTCTTATTCCAAGTAACCAACTCACCAGTTTCATCTTATACATCATGTCCTTAGACAACATCCTCAGATGTAGAGATTGCTCCAAGAGGAAAGAAGCCACCACCAATTGAACTGAATTGCGAAATCCAAAATCAGCTAGTAAAACAATTAAATCCATCAATTGATGAATCAATAAAAGATCAAAGGAGCGTAAACCCTATCACTGCCCATAACCGTGGCAAATTCCAAGAGAGGCAATCCGAAACCTTTGGAAAACTCTCTTCAGCATTCAGAAGACTAAGTTTCTGCAACCAGACAGATCCATTCAAAAATCAGACCGGGAGAGCAATCGGCTAAATCAACAATAAATCAAGAAGCAGAAACAAAAGAAGGATAAAAAATGCGATTCGACATTAATGTCTCCTTTGAAGAAGAATGTTCAGAGAAAGCAATAGCCGTGAGAGAGAGGAACACGTGCACAGCCAGAGACGCAAGGCGACATTGAAGGAGGATGAGGACACAAGGAAGGGACGGCTATTTAGAGGAAGGAGACACTGGCACTAGATTTTCAACACTAATAATCGGAAGCAGATCTGGATTGGATTGTATGATCTGTTGACGGGGACCCCTTGCATAAAGTATTGCATCGACTAAACTCTGACCTGCAAGGGAAAGAGAGCTAGGCACTGATCGTTTCACTCTAACCGGAAAATAACAATACTGGAGAACAAATTTCAATCAAGAAACGGCAACTTATCCAATTTCAAACAATCATCAACTCAGCCCCAGAGAAAAACGCAATAGATCACCACTTCTCAAGTCCGCAAGAACTCCAATCTGTGAAAGAATTAGAGATCTAGTCTGTACAATGTTGTCACTCCTAAAGATTAAAAAAGTTGAAGAACAAAATTTCAATAAAAACCAGCAAGAGCCCGGAAGGTTATCAAATTTCAGTCCATCATGCAAAACCGGAGGATGTGATCAAAGAATACTAGTTCATCATGTCACCAAGAAAGATGGCAAAACAGATCATTGGTCCTCCAAATTTTGCCCAAATTGATGCAACAAACTGACCAGTGTCATCATAGTCATCCTACTTCGACGACATCAGCAAAGGAAGAGATCGATCAAAACAAGCCACTGCCAATTCACCGAACAATAAAATCCAGAGTAAGCTGGCAGAATAAGCCAATGCAAAAATGGAACGGTGGATGAATCAATAAATGATCAAAGGAGAAGAATAAACCAAACAATTCCCATAACCACCACAAAGTCGCAAAGAGTGTGAAGACACCACGCGAAACCTTCGAAAATCTCCACCATATGAGAAACAAGTTTCTGCAAATCCAGATGCTTCAAAAATCAGACCCAGAAAACAATCGTCCATCAACAATGACAAAAGAAAGGACAAAAACATGAATCGGGTTCCTTACCAAAAAAAAAAAACATGAATCGGGTTTAAGATCGCCTCTAAAGACGACCAAAAACACAAATCGGGGCGGATATCTCCTCTAAAGACGACCTCGCAGAGGCACTGATCAGCTCACCTTAACCGGAAAATAATAGAACAGGAGAACAAATCCCACTACAACTAATAACTGCCTAGAATCCAAGAGGCGGTAGCTAATCCAATTTCAAACAGCTTAGCCCCACAGAGAACAACGCAATAGGTCACCACTTCTTAACTCCAGCAAAATGGACACGTAAAAGAATTAGAACTAGACGATAAGCATGTCCCCACTAACCAAAGATAGAAATACCGGTGAGCGCCCAGAAGGTTTCAAAATGCCAGTTTCATTGCCCCTTCCGAAGATGACCAGAGACTACTTCATCAACTCAACCAAACAAGAAGCAACTGCCTGCCTTCTCTGACCTGCGAGGGACAGAGAACTAGGCACCGATCGTTTCACCTAAATCGGAAAATAACAGAACGGGAGAACGAATATTCAATCAAGAAATGGCAGCTTATCCGATTTCAAACAATCATCAACTCAGCTCCGGAGGAGAAAAACGCCATAGATCACCACTTCTCAATTCCGGCGAAACCCCAGTCTGTAAAAGAATTAGAGAACTAGTTTTGCATAACGTCGTCATTCCCAAAGGATGAATAAAGCCGAAGAACAAACTTTAGTCAAATCGCCCAGAAGATTATCAAATTTCAGTCCATCGCAAAGGAACCTGAGGATGTGATCGAAGAATGCTAGTTCCATCATGTAACCAAGAAAGACACTGCAAAACGGATCGTCCGTCCTCCAAAAAAAGCCCAAAATCCACTGCCAAATTCACCGAGAATAACAAAATCCAGAGCGAGCTGGCAGAACCAAGTAAAACACGCTAAGACCCCGAACGTTGGATGAATCGATAAACGATCGAAGGAAGTAGAGAAGCGTGAACCAAACGATTCCCCATAAAACCCCGGCAAAACCTTTGGAAATCTCCGCCACAGAAGAAACAAGTTTTCTGCAAAAGCGAGAAGCTTCGAAAGATCAGACCCCAGTAAACAACTCTCCCGTCAACAACAACAAGGGAAAGACAACAGAGCGAATCGGCATTGATATCTCCTCCTCTGAAGACGATCTCGCAGAGGAGGCCGTCACCTGAGAGGCAGAGCGAGCAAGCGAGCGGAAGAGGAAGAGGAAGAGGAAGAGGAAGAGCGAGAATTAGAATGACAAGGCGAAGGAGATACAGGTGTTCACAAGGAGAGACCGACTTAGGGACCGATAACGGTCATATCATTATCTGTTTGACGGGTTATACTGAAAGGCGGTGGGCTGGCAACGGGCCTTGGGCTTGTGATGCACACGATGATGGAAGCACCGCGAGTCAAAATTAGGACGGTTCGTGATGCACGCATCTTCGACCACGTAAGCATGGGGACATTCGAAAGATAGCTTCAAATAAATTTAGTCTCTATTAAATTAGAGACAGATTGTCTATCCAAATAATTTGACATAAATTGTTATCTCTTTTCTTCGTAAATTATTCCAAGCAATATAATTAATTTTCAAATGATTCATTCTTCGCGAACAAACCAAATCATGATTGGTGAAATTTCATACTTGGATGTTAAAGTAAGCATAGGGGCATTTGAGTTTTCACTCGAGGTTTGCAGCGAAATTACATGCAACCAAACATAGACCAATATGACAAAAGAGTCTAGCCAGAAATAATATGGACATTAAAAAAATAGAGAAACTCTTTCAATTAAAAAACCACAATCTTTTAAAGAGAGAGAATCCACAAAAATCGTTTTATGCACAATAATCGGAGTTCAATAAGAGACCCTAGTAAATAGTGATTGGATTGTCTATATAGTGAGTTCTACACATTCATAGGAAATGGAACCACAACAATCCTACACACTTCTGATTTTATATTATTATTAGACATCCCAAGGAAACTTTTACCGTTACCACACCATAAGTTCAAAATATGCCTGACCGAAGACCAAAATATGCCTGGCTAGAGACTATGCACCATTTTCTTTTTGGAAAAAGAAATGCTTATTTCATTAAAAAATCAAACTAGAGCCATGAAACTTCGAAATCACAATATAAAAACGACCAAAGGGTAGCAGGGGGTGTAGATAGCCAATTCGGGCTGAGAGACTCAGAACCATTCAATAAGAAGAAATTGATGATGAAAGTCTGTAAGTTGGAAAAACGGTAGTAATGCAAGCCGTTTAACAGGATGGAGATGATGATAACCACGTCAATTGTTAAGGGAATGAGAAACGGAATCATATGCTACAGCAATCTATGCACATACCAAAAGTAGCAAAGGGCAACCACTGTCCACATACCAAAACAAGAAAAAGGAGCCAAGAGAGGAGTGAAAATCATTAATTACCAGCTGTGATGATCAGCTCACACAGCTGCACTCAGCCTCCTGACCACATCCAAAAAGGGGAAAAGGTAACAAAACCACCCAGAAGAAAAAGTTTGCAACGCATGTAGACTTCTTGTTCAATGAATTGGCTTAGTATTACTCTAGAAAACTAGAATTTCATATGAAAAAATGAATAGCAGAAGATAATAAATGAACTAGAATCTCATTTATAAATAACTTCAATAGCTACGCTTATTGTATATAGTAGATTATTTATATATTTAAATTGCCATCCAGATGTTACAGTACGATAAAATATCAGAAGGAAAAGTGGAAACTGACTGCTAGACATCCACTTGCACTGAGTGTGATGTTCTTCATCAACAAAATAGAATAGAAATGATGTAGAAGTTCAACATCCGAACAAAAGATATTATATGAAACAAAGGCGAAATGGGAATGCCTTTCCCAGTTGAAGGACAATCAAAGCTTAAAAAAGAAGATAGTTGAATTCCATGCTCACCAAATACGTGAAGAACTCGAACCAAATTTTATCCCCAGCAAGAATAATACCTCTAATCCATCCCATTAAGAACGAACCATCGTAAAACTTTCTCCTCATCCAAGTTCACGAGCTAAAGTTTTAGGAGGACCAAATTCTGCCTAAAAAGAGAGAGAACTTGAAAGCTCTAGTCTTGCTGCCTTAACTGAAATACTGAACTGGAGAATAAATAATAACATTACAACCGAAAATGGCCCAGATTCCAACAAGCGGGAGCATATCCAATTTCAAACATAGCCCGGACTCTGCACTTCATGAACTCAAAAAGGAATTAGAACTAGACAATTACATACTACCCAAAAATAATTAACGGAAGAATAAATTTCAATCAAACCATCAAGTGCCTGCGGAGCAGTGAGGGCATTGCTAGTCCACCAACCCAGCAAAAAATAACCACCAAGAAATAATCCTCAAGTGAAGCTCAAATGTCTTATCATGTGGAACAATTGACCAACCTCATCATATATACGATTCCTCCAGAAACAGAGATGATGAGGTTGGTCAATTGTTCCACAACAAAACCTTTGGAAAACTCTGTCCAGCAAATAAAAGAAATTGGATTTCTGCAACCAGAGATGCATGCACAACCAGAGACGCAGGACAAGACTGAAAGATGAGGACACAAGGAGACCAGCTCTTGATTATCAGTACTTATAATCCGAGGCAAAGTCTGGATTAAATTGTGTGATCTGTTAATGCATACCCGTTTAGTCGAAAGAATTCCGCATTGACCTTGATAAGGTAAGGTATTGCATCGACCAAACTCTGACCTGTGAGGGAACGAGAACTAGGCATAGACCGTTCCACCTTAACAGGAAAATAACAGAAATAGAGAACAAATTTCAATCAAGGAGTGGCAGCTTATTATCATATTTCTGGCAATCTTCAACCCAGCCCCAGATAATAACACAATAGATCATGACTTCTCAAGTCTGCCGACTCTCCAATCTGTAAAAGAATCAGAACTAGACTGTAATCATGTCGCCACTCCCAAAGACCAAAAAGACTGAAGGACAATTCAATTCAAACCAGCATGTGCCCAGAAGATTATCACATTTCAGTCATCACCCAGACCCAAAAATGTTATTAAAGACTGGTAGTTCATCATCTGAACCAAAAAAAGACTGCAAAACGGATTGTCAATCCTCCAAAAAGCCTTATTTTATGCAACAACTGACCAGTATTATCGCCTTCTTCGTCCTTCGATGAGATCCAAGAGGAAAGATGGAATAACGAATTCTAGAGTAAGCTGGTAAGTGAAGGCAATTGGTTGAGGAATCAATAAATGATCAAAGGAGGAGCGTAAACCAAACAAGTCCCCAGCCATGACAGTAGAAAAGAGACATGCGAAACTTTTGGAATCTCTGCAATAGAAGAACTAGCCGGATGCTTCAAAAATCATACCGAGAGAAATATCTTATTTCATGTGACCAACTGACCACTTCCATCTTATTTACCGTCCTTAGACAGCATTCCTCAGATGAAGGGATCACTCCAAGAGGAAAAAAGCCAATGCCAATCAAACTGAATTGCGAGATCCAAAATCAGCTAGTAAAACAATTAAGTCCAACAATTGATGAGTCAATAAACGATCAAAGCAGCGTAAACTCTAATATTGCCCATAACAATGGCAAAGTCCAACAGAGGGATCCCAAACCTTCAGAAAACTCTATTCAGCAATTGGAAGAAATTAAGTTTCTGCAACCAGACAAATCCTTTTGAAAATCAGACAGTGAGCAATCGGCTAATCAACAATCAATCAAGAAGCAAAAACAAAAGAAGGATCAAAAGCACGATTTGACATTGATGTCTCCTCTGAAGTCGATTTTGCAGAGAAAAAAGTAAAGCAATAGCTATGAGAGAGAGGAACACGTGCACAACCAGAGACGAAAAAGACACTGAAGGATGAGGACGTGAGGGATGGATGGTTATCTGGAGGAAGGAGACACCAGCTCTAGATTTTCAATACTAATAATCTGAAGCAAAGTCCGAATTAGATTGTGTGATCTGCCGATGCGTACCCCTTGGTAGAAAGAACCATCACAGATCATAGACACTCCCCATCAGCCTTCACATCGTAAAATATTGTATCCACCAAACACTGACCTGCGAGGGAAAGAGAACTAGACACTGATCATTTCACCATAACCAGAAAATAACAGAACTGGAGAACAAATTGCAATCAAGAAACGGCAGCTTATACGAATACCAACAGTCGTCAACTCAGCCCCAAAGAAAAATGCAACAGATCACCACTTCTCAAGTCCCGTGAAACTCCAAAATGTGAAAGAATTAGAGAACTAGTCCGTATGATGTTGGCACTCCCAAAGATTAAGAACAGCTGAAGAACAAATTTCGATCAAAACCAGCAAGCGCCCAGATGGTTATCAAATTTCAGTCCATCACGTGGGACCCGAAAGATGTGATCAAAGAAGACTAGTTCATCATGTAACCAAGAAAAACTGCAAAATGGATCGTCGGTCCACCAAAATGCCCAAAATTGCCTAATTCGATGCAACAAACTGACCAGTGTCATCGTATTTATCCTCTTTCGACGACATCGGCAAAGTAAGAGATCAATCAGAACAAGCCATTGCCAACTCGCCAAATAACAAAATCCAGAGAAAGCCGGTGGATCAAATAAAGGCAAAGAAGGAAAAGCGGGAAACAAACCATTCCCATAAACCACGGCAAAGTCACGAAGAGACCGCATCTAACTTGATGAGGTAAAAGTATTGCATCAGACAAACTCTAATGCAAACGTAACAGAATGAGGCACTTAACTGGTAAATAACAGAACAGGAGAACAAATTTCACTCCAACTAATAATTGCCTAGAATCCAAGACGTGGTAGCTTATCCAATTTCAAACAACTTAGCCCCACAGAAGAAATGCAGATAGGTCACCACTTCTTAAATCCGGCAAAATGGACATGTAAAAGAATTAGAACTGGAGCATAAGCATCTCCCAACTAACCAAAGATAGAAATACCAGCGAGTGCCCAGAAGTTTTAAAATGTCAGTTTCATTGCCCCTCCTGAAGATGATCCAAGACTATCATCAACTCAACCAAACAAGAAGCGAAATAAGACCATTAGTCCTCCAAGCAACACCTTACTTTATGTAAGCAATTGACCAATTTCTATTCATCGTCCTTAGACAGCATCCTTAGATGAAGACATGCTCCAAGAGGAAAGAAGCCACTGCCAATTGAATCGAATAGCAAAATCCAGAATCAGTAAAACATTTAAATCAATCAATTGATGAATCAATAAACCGTATGAATGCTCATAAACATGGTAGAGTCCAAGAGAGGCGAACCAAAACCTTCGGAAAACTCTGTAAACAAACAGAAGAAATTGGATTTCTGCAACCAGACAAATTCTTTTAACAATCAGACCATGAAAGCGATCGGATAATCAACAATTAAGAAACAAAAGAACAATCCCAACGTGATCCCTAAAGTTGATATTGCAGAGTTCGTCAAGTGAAAGCTATGATAGAGAGAAAGACATGCACAACCAGAGATGCGGGACAAGACTGAAAGATGAGGACACAAGGAGACACCGGCTCTAGATTTTCAGTACATATAATCCGAAACAAAGTCTGGATTTGGATTGTTTGAGCTGGTGACGCATAACCATTACGTAGAAAGAACCATCACAAATCATAGACACTCCACATTGACCTTGATGGGGTAAAGTATTGCATCGCCCAATCTCGCCTGCGAGGGAAGGAGAACTAGGGATTTGATCATTCCACCTTAAAAAGAAAATAACAGAAACAGCAAACAAATTGCAATCAAGAAGTGGCCGCTTATCCTATTTCCAGCAATCTTCAACCTAGCCCCAGAGAATAACACAATAGATCACGACTTCTCAAGTCTAGCAAAACTCCAATCTGTAAAAAAATCAGAACTAGACTGTAATAAGGTCGCCATTCCCAAAGACAAAGAAGACTGGAGAACAAATTTCAATTCAAACCAGCATGTGCCTGGAAGATTGTCACATTTCAGTCATCACCCAGACCTGAAAATGTTATTAAAGACTATAGTTCATCATCTGAACTGAAAAAGACTGCAAAACAGATTGTCGATCCTCCAAAGCCACAACTGACCAGTGCCATTGCATTTTTTGTCCTTCATCCACAAACAAAAAGAAGATCCAAGAGGATAGAAGCCACTGCAATTCACCCAATAACAAATTCCAGAGTAAGCTGGTAGAGCAAGTGAATGCGATTGGTCGCTTGACCAATAAACGATAAAAGGGGAAGCATTAACCAAACAAGTCCCACAACCACGTAAAAGTCGCAAAGAGAACACGCGAAACGTTCGGAATCTCTGCAGCAGCAGAAAGTAGGCTTCTGCAACTAGCCGGATGCTTCAAAATCATACCGAGAGAGCAATTGGCTCATCAACAATCAATTAAGAAATAGGAACAAAAGAATGGTTAAGAATGCAAATTGTGATTGATATCTCCTCTGAAGAAATAGAAACAAAAGAAGGGTCAAGAATGCAAATTGTGATTAATGTCTCCTCTGAAGACAATCTCGCAGAAGCTGTCACGCAAGAGAGCGCAAAAGATCGGAATAGTGAGAGAGAGAGAGAGAGAGCAATGCAATCAATGATGATCAGCTCACTAATCCATAGCACAGCACAGCACTGCAACCAGAGAAGCCTCACTAAGAACACAAGAATCAACACAACAAACGATAAAACGACAAAGGTAAGACAAGGACGATATTGAATAGGATAACAAGCAACTGATGTCCCTTCTATTAGTCGTATGCGTTAAAAGACTCGTCACTGGACTTGAAAAGAAAAATCTCCAAAAACATAAATCATCAAAAAATCACAGGATCTTCAAAAAAAATATCCTAGAAGACCAAATAGGCAACCAAAACTAATCCGAAAAAAATCCATAAACCAGAAACCAGAAGAGACTTTCTAAATGTCCTTTCTATAGTTCATCAAACCTGAACGGAGAAAGAGAGACATAGCATGGGCACCGGAAGACATAAAAGTTGACTAAAGACACAGCAGAAAAAAAAAGACTTGGAGGATTTGATCATTACAGAAGGCTTAAGATAGAATTGATGTCATAAACGGATTCATGCAAGCTTACATCACCAAGCTGTAACTTTGAACAAGGCCTCGTCCGCTATTGTTGTAGCTGTGTTCCACTCTATGCTGAATCCTCAAATGGAAGTCATCATAGTTAGGTCACAGATCCATCAACAACCTACCATAAGAACATAATGACAAACAAATCCTACATAAACTATCAGCATGATTTACATACATGCAACAATCATTGATCTTCCAGAAACAACTAAATACTCACATAAAAGCAGCTAGAAAGAATCATCACAGGTCGAAGACACTCCACATCAAACTTAATGAGGTAAAAGTACTGCATTAACCAACTCTAACCTGCGAAAGAAAGAGAACTCTCCTACCTGGAAAACGACAGAACAGGAGAACAAACTTTATTCGAACTAATAACTGTCTAGAATCCAAGAAGCGGTAGCTTAACCAAATTTCAAATAACTCAGCCCCACATCATAAATCCGGTAAAACTTCAACCTGTAAAAAATTTTAATTGGACAATAATCATCTCCCCACTCCCAAAAGATGATAAACTGAAGAACAAATTGCAATCAAAACCAGTAAGTGCCCAGAAGGTTTCATTCTCATCACCCTCCTGAAGATGATCAAAGACTAGTTCATCAACCCAACCAAACAAGAACTGCAAAATAGGCCATTAGTCCTCCAAGAAATGTCTTATTTCATGTGACCATCTGACAAGTTTCATCTTATTTATCGTCCTTAAACAGAATCCTCATATGAAGAGATCGCTCCAAGACTGCCAATCAAACTGAATTGCAAAATCCAAAATCAACTAGTAAAACATTAAATTCATTAATTGATAAATCGATAAACGATCAAAAGGAGCGCAAATCCCAATGATGGCCATAACCATGGCAAAGTCATCCAAGAGAGGCGATCCGAAACCTTCGGAAAACTATGTTCAGCAGTCAGAAGAATTAAGTTTCTGCAACCAGACATATCCTTCCAAAAATCAGACCATGAAAACAACCAGCTAATCAACAATCAATCAAGAAGCCGAAAAAAAAGAAGGATCAAGAACACAATTTGACATTGATGTCTCCTCTGAAGAGGATTTTGCAGGGAAAATCAAGCAGTAGCTATGAGGGAGAGGAACACGTGCATGACCAGAGACGCCGGACGACATCAAAGGATGAGGACACGAGGGAGGGATGAATATCTGGAGGATGAGTCCGGATTCTGTAGACACAAACCCTCCTTGATTAGAAAGAACCATCACAGGTCATAGACACTTCACATCGGCCTTCGCATGGTGAAACTCAGCCCCAGAAAAAAAAACCCGATAGATCACCACTTCTCAAGTCCGGTGAAACTCCAGTCTGTAAAAGAATTAGAGAACTAGTCTGTATGATGTCGTCACTGCCAAAGATTAAGAATAGCTGAAGAACAAATTTCAATCAAGAAACGGCAGCTTATCCGATTTCAAACAATCATCAACTCAGCCCAGGAAAAACCCGACAGATCACCACCACTTCTCAAGTCCAGCAAAACTCCAATCTGAAAAAGAATTAGAGAACTAGTCTGTATAACGTCATCACTCCCAAAGATTAAATAAAGCTGAAGAACAAATTTCAATCAAAACAAGCAAGAGCCCAAAAGCGTATCAAATTTCAGTTCATCGCACAGGACCTGAGGATGTGATCAAAGAATACTAGTTCATCATGTCACCAAGAAAGACTGCAAAACAGATCGCCGGTCCTCCAAAATTGCCTAAATTGATGCAACAAACTGACCAATGTCATCGTATTTATCATCCTTCCATGACATCAGCAAAGGAAGAGATCGATCAAAACAAGCCACTGCCAATTCACCAAATATCAAAATCCATGGCAGAACAAGTAAACACAGAGATGGACGGTGGATGAATCAATAAACGACCAAAGGAGGAGCATAAACCAAACAATTCCCATAACCACCACAAAGTCCTGAAGAGCGCGAAGACACCACCACGCAAAACCTTCGGAAATCTCTGCCATAGAAGAAACTAGTTTCTGCAAAGCCAGATGCTTCAAAAATCAGACCCAGAAAACAATCGCCCCATCACCAATGGCAAAAGAAAGGACAACAACATGAATCGGGCTGGATATCTGCCCCAAAGACGACCAAAAACGCGAATCGGGCTGGATATCTGCCCCAAAGACAACCAAAAATGCAAGCGGGTTGATATCTCCCTAAAGACGACCACACAGAGGCAATGATCATCTCACCTTAACAGGAAAATAATCGAAAAACAGAACAAATTTCACTCCTAATAAGTGTCCAGAGTCCAAGAGGCGGTAGCTTATCCAATTTCAAACAACTTAGCCCCACAGAGAAAAACGCCATTAGGTCACCACTTGATAAATCCGGCAAAATGGACCCATAAAGAATTAGAAGTAGACGATAAGCATCTCCCACTAACCAAAGATAGAAATACCAATGAAAGCCCAGAAGGTTTAAAAATGCCAGTTTCATTGCCCCTTCCAAAGATGACCAGAGACTAGTTCATCAACTCAACCAAACAAGAAGCAAAATAGTGCATTAGTCCTCCAAGAGCTTGCCAAACTCACAAACAATACATACAATGGAAGGGAGCAACAATCATTGATCTTCCAAAAACAACAAAATACTCACATAAAAGTGCCAAAGAAAAAAGTTGTTCCAATGAAATAATGTTTATGCAGCTAGAAAGAATCATCACAGGTCGAAGAGACTCCACATCAAACTCGATGAGGTAAAAGTGCTGCATTAACTAACTCTAGCCTGAGAAGGAAAGAGAACTAATCATATTTGGAAAACAACAGAACAGAAGAGCATACTTCATTCAAACTAATAACTCCCTAGAATCCAAGAAGCGGTGGATTAACCAGATTTCAAAAACTCAGCCGCACAGGAAAAAAAAAAAACAGCAATAGGTCACCACCTCATAAATCCGGCAAAACTTCAACCTGTAAAAGATAAGAACTAGACAATAATCATCACCCTACTCCCAGAAGATGATAAACTGAAGAACAAATTTCAATCAAAACCAGTAAGTTCCCAGAAGGTTTCAGTCTCATCGCCCTCCTGAAGATGATCAAAGACTAGTTCATCAACTCGACCAAACAAGAACTGCAAAATAGGCCATTAGTCCTCCAAGAAATGTATCATTTCATGTAACAGACTCACCAGTTTCATGTTATTTATCATCCTTAGACAGCATCCTCAAATGAAATGATTGCTCCAAGAGGAAAGAAGCCACTGCCCATCAAACTGAATTGTGAAATCCAAAATCAGCTCGTAAAACAATTAAATGCATCAATTGATGAATCAATAAACGATCAAAGAAGCGTAAACCCCAATAATGCCCACAACTGTGGCAAAGTCCAAGAGAGGTTTCGAAGACTTCGGAAAACTCCGTTCAGCATTCAGAAGAAATTAAGTTTCTGCAACCAGACATAGTTTTAAAAATCAGACAGTGAAAACAACAGGCTAATCAACAATCAATCAAGAAGCAGAAACGAAAAAAGGATGAAGAACGCAATTTGAGATTTGATATCTCTTCTGAAGAGGATTTTGCAAAGGAAAATAAAGTAATAGCTATGAGAGAGAGGAACACATGCATACCAGAGATGCAGGATGACACTGAAGGATGAGGACACGAGGGAGGACGATGGTTATCTGGAGTAAGGAGACACCGGCTCCAGATTTTCAATACTAATAATCTGATGCAGAGTCCGCATTGGATTGTGTGACCTGTCGACGGGTACCCCCCTTCCATAGAAAGAACCATCATAGATCACAGACACTCCACGTCGGCCTTCACATAGTAAAGTATTGCATTGATTAAACTCTGACCCGCGAGGGAAAGAGAACTAGACACTGATCGTTTCACCTTAACCGGAAAATAACAAATTTCAATCAAGAAACGGCAACTTATCCGATTTCAAACAATCATCAACTCAGCCCCAGAGAAAAACGCAATGGATCACCACTTCTCAAGTCCGGCGAAACTCCAATCTGTAAAAGAATTAGAGAACTAGTCTGGACGATGTCGTCACTCTAAAAAATTACATGAAGCTGAAGAACAAATTTCAATCAAAACCAGTGAGAGCCTAGAAGCTTATCAAATTTCAGTCCATCAATCATGTCACCAAAAAAGACTGCAAAAGGGACTGTCGGTCCTCCAGAAAGCCCAATATTGCCTAAATTGAAGCAATAAATTGACGAGTGTCCTCGTATTCATCGTCCCTCAACGACATCAGCAAGGGAAGAGATCGATCAAAACAAGCCACTGCAAAATCACCAAGAATAACAAAATCCAGAGTAAGCTGGTAGAACAAGTAAACGCAAAGACCCGAATGGTGGATGAATCAATAAACACGATCAAAGGAGGAGCGTGAACCAAACAATTCCCATAAACCACGGCAAAGACGAAACCTTCAGAAATCTCTGCCGCAGAAGAAATTAGCTTCTGCAAAGCGAGACGCTTCAAAAAATCAGACCCAGAAAACAATCACTTCATCAACAACAACAACAAAAGAAAGGACGAGAGCAAATCGGGATCGATATCTCCTCTTAAAGTTGATATCGCAGAGGGCATAGTCATTCGAGAGAGAGTGAATGAAGAGATAAGCAGAACCAGAGAAATGCAAGACAGGACCAAGACGAGGACACGAAGGAGGGATGGATATTAATAGGAAGGTGACACCGACTTCGGCACCAACAATGGTAATTCAAAGCAGAGTCGGGATTGGGAATTTGATGGAATGATCATCATCTGTTTGACAAGTTTATACCGAAAGGCGGTGGGCTGGCAATAGGCCCATGTTGGGCTGCGATGCACGCGATGAAGGAAGTGGAATGGAACCACAACAATCCTACACACTTCTGATTTTTGATATTATAGACAATTCTGGGAAATTTTTACTGCCACCACACCATAAGTTCAAAATATACCTGACAGAAGACCAAATTATGCCTTACTAGAGACTCTGCACCATTCAATATAACAAGAAATTGATGACGAAAATCTGCAAGTTGGAAAAACCGTAGTAATGCAAGCCATTTAACAGCATGGAGATGATGATAACAACCAAGAAAATTGTTAAGGTAATGAGGAACGGAATCATATGCTACTGCAACCTATGCCACTAAGTTGACTAGACAGAATGCTATAGCATTCACCTCAATGAAAGCTTAAAAAATCAGAAGGAAAAGTGGAAACTTACTGCTAGACTTCCACTTGCAGCAAGTGAGATGTTCTTCATTGACAAAATAGAAAACAAACAATGTAGAAATTCGACAGACGATCAAAGATATTATAAGAAGCAAAAGGCGAAATGGGAATGCCTTTTTCCAGTTGAAGGACAATGAAAGCATAAAAAAGAAAATACTTGAATTCCATGTTCACCAAATACGTTAAGAACTCAAACCAAATTTTATCCCCCTGTAGGAATAATACCTCAAATCCATTGCGTCAGAAGGAACCATCGTAGATCTTTCTCCACATCCAAGTTAATGAGCTAAAGTTTTGGGAGGACCAATAATTTCTGCCTAAAAAGAAAGAACCTGAAAGCCATTGTCTTGCCTTAACTGAAATACAGGAACTGGGGAATATATAACATTACAATGGAAAATGGCCCAGATTCCAACAAGCGGGAGCATATCCAATTTCAAACAAAGCCCGGACTTTGCAATTCGTGAGCTCATCCACATAGAAAAGGCAAAAAGATCATCAATCCTCAAATCCAGCGACTACAACCGAAAGGAATTAGGACCAGACAATTATATATACCCAAAATAATTAACCGAAGAATAAACTTCAATCAAACCAATAAGTGCCTATGGAACAGTAAGGGCATTGCTAATCCACCATCCCAGCCAAAAAATAACTGCCAAGAAATCGTCAATCCGCAAGTGAAGCTCAAATGTCTTATCATGTGATCATATATACCAATCCTCCAGGCAAAGAGATTGATCCAAGAGAAAAGGAGGAGGCTGCCAATATGCTCATCAATAAAATCCAGAATCAGCTTGTACAATAACAATGATTGATCAATCAATCAATCAATATATAATCAAAGGAGGAGCGAAAAACTGCAAACCCTAGTGAGGTACATGACCGCAAGAGAGTCCCAAAGATGCAATGCGAAACAAAGCCACCAGCTTGCCCAAAATAAATCTTAGGTTCTGGCAACAGTAAGTCTTGATAGTCCCTATAACCAAATAAAAAACCATAATCTACATATATTAGGCCATTAAGGTGGCACTGTAGTCCAAATTAAACAACCCATTATGCCTAAAGCATAGGACATCACCTCATTAATGAAAATGTTCCCAGCAACGGTTCTGTACCAAAAGGAAACATAGTAATCGTATCAAACAAAAATCTAAGCGAACTACAAATTGTGAGAGAGACCAATAAATCCTGCACACACTTATCTCCATAAGTCACCAGCATATCCAATTAGCGATTGCAGCACACATATAAGAACGAAGAGAAACAAACCAAGAACAATGTGGACCCTCATGAGCTTCCCAAAATCAAAAACAATAGCTACAACGGAAGACAGCAACAATTATTGATCGCTCAAAAACAACAACACGCCCCCATAGAAGTGTTCCAAAGAAAGAAAAGCTCGTCCAAAGGAATCATGCTTATGCAGCTAGAAAGAACCATCGCGGATCAAGAACCCCCACATCAAACATGATAAGGTAAAACTATTGCATCAAACAAACTCTCATGCAAAGAAACAGAATGAGGCACTGATCATCTCAACTTAACCGGGAAATAACAGAACAGGAGAACAAAATTCACTCCAGCTGATAACTGCCTAGAATCAACGAGGTGGTAGCATCCAATTTCAAACAACTTAGCCCCACAGAAGAAAAGCAAATAGGACATCACTTCTTAAATCCGGCAAAATGGACACAAAAATTATTAGCACTAGAGAATAAGCATCTCCCCGCTATCCAAATATAGAAAAACCAGCGAGTGCCCACAAGGTTTCCAAATGTCAGTTTCATTGCCCCTCCTGAAGATGATCAGAGACTAGTTCTTCAACTCAACCAAACAAGAAGCAAATTAGGCCATTAGTCCTCCAAGAAACACCTTATTTTATGTAACCAACTGACCACTTTCTATCCATCATCCTTAGACAGCATCCTTAGATGAAGATATCGATCCATGAGGAAAGAAGCCACTGCCAATTGAATTGGATATCGAAATCCAGAACCAGCTAGTAAAACGTTGAAATCGATCAATTGATGAATCAATAAACAATCCAATGAGGGTAAACCCTAAGAATGCTCATTAACATGGTAGAGTCCAATAGAGGCGATGCAAAACCTTTGGAAAGCTCCGTCCAGCAAATAGAAGAGCATCCTTAGATGAAGATATTGATCCAAGAGGAAAGAAGCCACTGCCAATTGAATTGGATATCGAAATCCAGAATCAGCTAGTAAAACATTTAAATCGATCAATTGATGAATCAATAAACGATCCAATGAGGGTAAACCCTAAGAATGCTCATGAACATGGTAGAGTCCAATAGAGGCGATGCAAAATCTTTGGAAAGCTCTGTCCAGCAAATAGAAGAAATTGGATTTCTGCAACCAGCCGCAAAACAAGACTGAAAGATGACGACACAAGGAGACACCAGCTCTAGATTTTCAGTACTTATAATCCTAGGCAAAGTCTGGATTGGATTGTGTGATATGTCGACGCATACCTGTTCCATCAAAAGAATAATCACAAATCATAGACACTCCACATTGACCTTGATGAGCTAAGGTATTGAATTGACCAAACTCTGACCTGCAAGGGAACGAGAACTAGACATAGATCGTTCAACCTTAACAGGAAAATAACAGAAATAGCGGACAAATTTCAATCAACGAGTGGTAGCTTATCCTATTTCCAGCAATCTTCAACCCAACCTAGAGAATAACACGATAGATCACGACTTCTCAAGTCTGGCGAAACTTCAATCTGTAAAAGAATCAGAACTAGACTGTAATAACGTCGCCGCTCCCAAAGACAAAAAAGACGGGAGAAAAAAATTTCAATTCAAACCAGCATGTGCCCATAAGATTATCACATTTCAGTCATTGCCCAAACCTGAAAATGTTATTAAAGACTAGTAGTTCATCATCTGAACCGGAAAAGACTGCAAAACGGATTGTCGAACCTCCAAAAAGCCATATTTTATGCAACAACTGACCAGTGTTATCACATTTTTTTCTTCAACGACATTGCAAACAAAAAGAATGATCCAAGAGGAAAGAAGCCACTACCAATTCACAGAAAAACAAATTCCAGAGTAAGCTGGTAGAACAAGTGAACACTGGTTGAGGAATCAATAAATGACCAAAGGAGGAGTGTAAAACAAACAAGTCCCCAACCACCACAGACGAAAAAACAACAGGCGAAAGTTTTGGAATCTCCGCAACAGAAGAAATTAGGTTTCTGTGGCTAGCCAGACGCTTTAAAAGTCATACCGAGAGAAATAGCCTCATCAACAATTAATGAAGAAATAAAAACAAAAGAAGGGTAAAAAACGCAACTCTCTTCCAAAGACGATTTTGCAGAGGCCGTCATGCAAAGAGAGAGCGAGCAAATAAACGGAAAAGTGTGAGAGAGAGACGAAGGAATACAACCAATGATGACCAGCTCGCTAGTCCACAAGACAGCACACTGCAACCAGAGAAGCCTCACTAAGAGCACAAGAATCAACACAGAACAAAGGAGAAAAAGTGAGTGCCCATAAGGTTTCAAAATGCCAGCTTCATTGCCAACTGAACAATTTCTATTCACCATCCTTAGGCATCCTCATATGAAGATATTGCTCCAAGAGGAAAGAAGGCACTGCCAATTGAATCAAATAGTGAGATCCAGAATCAGCTAGTAAAACATTTAAATGGATCAATTGATTTCCAGCAAATAGAAGAAATTAGATTTCTGCAACCAGACAAAATCTTCAAAAAAAAGGTACATTTTAGAAAACCAAATAGGCAACCAAAATTCCTTCGAAAAAAAATCCATAAACGAGAAGAGATTTTCTAAATGTCCTTGTCTAGAGTTCATCGAACCTGAATGGAGAAAAACATAAAAGGAAACCAGGAAGACATAAAAGGATGATGGGACAGACAACAGGAAAAAAAAAAAGAAGATTTGAAGAATTTGACCATACAGAAGGGTTAAGATAGAATAGATAGTTTATTCTCATAAACGGATTCATACAAGCTTGCATCACCAAGTTGAAACTTTGAATAAGGCCTCATCTGCTGTTGTCGTAGCTATATTCCACTCTATAAACAACCTACCATAAGGACGTAATGACAAACAAATCCAACATAAACTATCTGCATAATTAAGTGCGATCAAGTGGACTCCAAGAATTTGCCAGACTCATAAACAATACCGACAATGGAAGGGAGCAACAATCATTGATCTTCCAAAAACAACACTTCACAACACTTCACATAGAAGTGCCAAAGAAAAAAGCTGTTCCAATGAAATAATGCTTATGCAGTTAGAAAGAACTATCAAAGGTCGAAGACACTCCACATCAAACTTGATGAGGTAAAAGTACTGCATTAACTAACTCTGACCTGTGAAGGAAAGAGAACTATTATATTTGGAAAACAACAGAACAGGATAACATACTTCATTCAAAATAATAAAAACTTATAAATACCTAGAGTTCAAGAGGCAGTAGCTTAACCAAATTTCAAATAACTCAGCCCCACAGGGAAAAAAAAAAAGCAATAGGTCAACACCTCATAAATCCGGCAACTTCAACCTGCAGGAGATTATAACTAGACAATAATCATCTCCCGACTCCCCAAAGATGATAAACTGAAGAACAAATTTCAATCAAAACCAGTAAGTGACCAGAAGGTTTCAGTCTCATCAAACTCCTGAAGAATATCAAAGACGATCAACTCAACCAAACAAGAACTGCAAAATAGGCCATTAGTCCTCCAAGAAATGTCCTATTTCAAATGACCAACTGACCAGTTTCATCTTATTTATCGTCCTCACACGGCATCCTTGGATGAACAGTTTGCTCCAAGAGCGAAAGAAGCCACTGCCAATCGAACAGAATTGCAAAATCCAAAATCAGCTAGTAAAACACTTAAATCCGCCAAGAATTGCAAAATCCAAAATCAGCTAGTAAAACACTTAAATCCGCCAATTGATGAATCAACAAACGATCAGAGGAGCATAAACCCCACTAATGTCCATAACCGCGGCAAAGTCCAAGAGAGGCGATCTGAAACCTTCGGATAAACTCTGTTCAGCATTCACAAGTGATTACGTTTCTGCATTTAGACAAATTCTTTCAAAAATCAGACCGTCAAAGCAATCGGCTAATCAACAATCAATCAAGAAGCAGAAACGAAAGAAAGATCAAGAACACGATTTGACATTGATGTCTCCTCTGAAGAGGAATTTGCAGAGAAAATCAAGCAATAGCTATGAGAGAGAGGAACACGTGCACGACCAGAGACGCCAGACAACATTGAAGGATAAGGACACGAGGGAGGGACGGTTATATGGAGGAAGGAGACACCGGCTCTAGATTTTCAATACTAATAATCCGAAGTAGAGTCTGGATTATATTGTTTGGTTTGTTGAAGTGTATAGAAAGAACCATCACAGATTCTAGACACTCCACATCCACCCTTCACATGGTAAAGTACCACCTCGACCAAACTCTGACCTGCGAGGGAAAGAGAACTACGCACTGATCGTTTCACCTTAACTGGAAAATAACAGAACTGGAGAACAAATTTCAATCAAGAAACGGCAACTTATCCTATTTCAAACAACCATCAACTCAGTCCCAGGAAAAACCCAATAGATCACCACTTCTCAATTCCGGCGAAACCCCAATCTGTAAAAGAATTAGAGAACTAGTCTTGTATAACGTCGCCATTCCCAAAGATTGAATAAAGGCGAAGAACAAATTTCAGTCAAGGTTATCAAATTTCAATTGTTGCGAAGTAACCTGAGGATGTGATCAAAGAATGCTGGTTCATCATGTAACCAAGAAAGACTGCAAAACGGATCGTCGGTCCTCCAAAAAAAGCCCAAAATTGCCTAAATCGATGCAACAAACTGACCACTGCCATCCTCTTCATCGACTTTTGACGAAATCACCAAAAAACTCCCAAATTCACCGAGAATAACAAAATCCAGAGCAAGCTGGCGGATCCAAGCAAACACGCAAAGGCCTGAACGATGGAGAAGCGTGAACCAAGCGTGAACCAAACAATTGAACCACGGCAAAGTCGCGAAGAGACCGTGCAAAGTAATCTCCGCCGCAGAAGAAACTAGTTTTCTGCAAAAGCCCAGATGCTTCAAGAGATCAGACCCCAGTAAACAATTCTGCCATCAACACCAACAAAAGGGAAGGACAAGAGAGTGAATCGGTATCGAGATCTCCTCCTCTGAAGACGATCTCGCAGAGGCCGTCGCCGGAGAGGGGAGAACGAGCGAACGAACGGAAGAGGAAGAGCTAGAGCCAAAATGAGAAAGGCGAAGGAGAGTCGGCTACTCATAGGAAGGGGAGACCGACTTCGGGAACCGACAATGGTCATCCGAGGCAGAGCATCGGATGGCGTGATCATCATCTTCTGTTTGACGGGTTATGCTGAAAGGCGGTGGGCTGGCAATGGGCCTTGGGCTTTGAGATGCACGCGAGGATTGTCTTGGGATGCGCCGCGAGTCCTGATCAATATAAATTTTATACAATTGGCCAACCTCGTGGAATGACACTGATTCTAATTTGAAAGATAGATGGCGTTAAATAAATTTAGTCGCTATAAAATTAACAACAAAATATTTTCACCGTCTAAATATTTAGATATAAATTATTATATCTTTTCTTAACTAATCATTTGGATGTTAAAGTAAGGGTGGCAGCGTTTGAGTTTTCACTCGTGGTTTGCAGAGAAAATATATGCAAGCAAACACAAACCAATAAGAGGAAAGAGTCTCGTAAATAGTGATTGGATTGTCTATATAGCGAGCTCTACACATTTAATAGGTATATATTCCATTTAAGGGAGTGGAATGGAACCACAACAATCCTACACACTTCTGATTTTATATTATAAACGTCCCTGGGAAACTTTTACTGCTGCCCCACCATAAGTTCGAAATATGCCTGACGGAAGACCAAAATTCTTAAGGGAATGAGAAACGGAATCATATGCCACGGCAACCTATGCACATACCAAAAGGGGGAAAGGGCAACAACCACTGTCCACATACCAAAACACGATAACGGAACCAAGAGGGGAGTGAAAATCATTAGTTCCCAGCTGTGATGATCAGCTCACACAGCTGCAGTCGCAGCCTCCTGACCCGATCCAAAAAGGGGAAAAGGTAACAAAACCACCCTGAAGAAAAAGTTTGCAACGCGTGTAGACTTCTCGTTCAATGAATTGGCAGAAGATACCACAACAACTCCGATCTCATTTATAAATAACTTCAATAGCTACACTTCATGTATATAATCAGAAGGAAAAGTGGAACTGCCTGCTAGACTTCCACTTGCACCAAGTGTGATGATCTTCATCAACAAAATAGAATAGAAATGACGTAGAAGTTCCACACATCCGAACAAAAGATATTATACGAAACAAAAAGCGAAATGGGAATGCCTTTTCCAGTTGAAGGCCAATGAAAAAATAAAAAGGACGATACTTGAATTCCATGCTCACCAAATACGTGAAGAACTCGAACCAAATTTTCTTGCCTGCAGGAATAATACCTCTAATCCATCCCATTAACAAGGAACCGTTGTTGATCTTTCCCCTCATCCAAGTTTTAGGAGGACCAAATTCTGCCTCAAAAGAAAGAGAACTCGAAAGCCATAGTCTTGCCTTAACTGAAGTACTGAGCTGGAGAATAAATAACATTACAACTGAAAATGGCCCACATTCCAACAAACGGGAGCAAATCCAATTTCAAACAAGGCCCGGACTCTGCAATTCATTAACTTATTGTCCCCATAACAAAGGCGATCATCACTCCTCAAATCCAGCAACTCCAACCAAAAGGAATTAGAACCTACCCAAAAATAATTAACAGAAGAATAAATTTCAATCAAACCGTTAAGTGCCTATGGAGCAGTAAGGGCATTGCTAGTCCACCAACCCAGCAAAAAATAACCGCTAAGAAATTGTCAATCTCAAGTGAAGCTCAAATGACTAATCATGTGGAACAATTGACCAACCTCATCATCTATACCATTCCTCCAAAATAAGAGATTGCTCCAAGAGAAAAGAACGTGCGGCCAATACAGTGAACAACAAAATCCAGAATCAGCTTGTACAATAACAATGATCGATCGATCAATCAATAGATAATCAAAGGAGGAGCGTAACACTGAAGACCCTCTGACCGCAGGAGAGTTCCAAAGATGTAATGAGAAACCAAAAGAGTTTAAGAATCTGCAACAACACACCTGCTTCCAAAATTAGATGACAGAGCAATCATCTCATCAACAAGAAAATAGAAACAACAGAAGAAGGATTGAAGGAATGCTAATAGTGATTGATATCTCCATATCATCATTTCAAAATAAGATGCCACCAGCTTGCCCGAAATAAATCTTAGGTTTTGGCAGCAGTAAGTCTTGATAGTCCCTATAACCAAAGATAAAACCCATAATGAACATATATTAGGCCATTAAGGTGGCACTACAGTCCAACTTAAACAACCCATTACGCCTATAGCATATGACATCACCTCCATAATAAAAATTCTGGCAACGGTTCTGTACCCAAAAAAAAACACAGTAATCATGCCAAACGAAAATCTCTGCGAACTAGAAATTGTGAGCAAGTAAATCCTGCATACACGTATCTCCATAATTTACCAGCATATCCACATAGTGATTGCAGCACACAGAAAAGAACGAAGAGAAACAACCCAGAACTGCTGCTGACCCCCAAGAGCTTCCCAGAATCATAAAAAATAGCTACAATGGAAGACAGCAACAGTTACTGATCTCTCAAAAACAACAACATGGCCCCACAGAAGTGTTCCAAAGAAAGAAAAGCTCGTCCAATGGAATAATGCTTAAGCAGCTAAGAAAGAACCATCATCGATTGAGAAACCTCCACATAAAAAATGATGAGGTAACAATATTGCATCAAACAAACTCTAATGCGAAGGAAACAGAACGAGGCACTGATCATCTCACCTTCACAGGGAAATAACAGAACAGGAGAACAAATTTCACTCCGACTAATAACTGCCTAGAATCCAAGAGGCGGTAGCTTATCCAATTTCAAACAACTTAGTCCCACAGAAGAAATGCAGATAGGTCACCACTTCTTAAATCCGACAAAATTGATACGTGAAGGAATTAAAACTAGAGAATAAGCATCTCCCAACTAACCAAAGATAGAAATACCAGCAAGTTCCCAGAAGGTTTCAAAGTGTCAGTTTCATTGCCCATCCTGAAGATGATCAGGGACTAGCTCTTCAACTCAACCAAACAAGAATCAAAATAGGCCATTAGTCCTCCAAGAAACCCCTTATTTTATGTAACCAACTGACCACTTTCTATTCATCATCCTTAGACAGCATCCTTAGATGAAGATATCGCTCCAAGAGGAAAGAAGCCACTGTCAATTGAATCGAATAGCTAAATCCAGAATCAGTTAATAAAACATTTAAATCAATCAATTGATGAATCAACAAACGATCAAACGATGGTAAACCCTAAGAATGCTCATAAGCATGGTAGAGTCCAGGAGAGGCGATCCAAAACCCTTGGAAAACTCTGTCCAGCAAATAAAAGAAATTGGATTTCTGCAACCAGAGATGCATGCACAACCAGAGTCGCAGGACAAGACTGAAAGATGAGGACACAAGGAGACACCAGCTCTAGAATTTCAGTACTTATAATCTGAAGCAAAGTCTGGATTAAATTGTGTGATCTGTTCATGCATACCCATTCTGTAGAAAGAATTCCGCATTGACCTTGACAAGGTACGGGATTGCATCGACCAAACTCTGACCTGCGAGAGAATGAGAACTAGGCATAGACTGTTCCACCTTAACAGGAAAATAACAGAAATAGGGTACAAATTTCAATCAAGGAGTGGCAGCTTATTATCATATTTCTGGCAATCTTCAACCCAGCCCCAGATAATAACACAATAGATCATGACTTCTCAAGTCTGCCGACTCTCCAATCTGTAGAGGAATCAGAACTAGACTGTAATCATGTTGCCACTCCCAAAGACAAAAAAGACTGGAGGACAATTTCAATTCAAACCAGCATGTGCCCAGAAGATTATCACATTTCAGTCATCGCCCGGACATGAAAATGTTATTAAAGACCGGTAGTTCATCATCTGAACCAAAAAAGACTGCAAAACGGACTGTCCATTGTTGACACCTAAATTTCGATCGAGGGGCCATGCCGCGGGGAGGCCACGACATCCATCCTCCCAAAAGCCTTATTTTATGCCACAACTGACCAGTCTTATCGCCTTTTTCATCCTTCGACATGAAAGAAGCCACTGCCAATTCATGCAATAATGAATTCCAGAGTAAGCTGGTAAGTGAACGCGATTGGTCAAGGAATCAATAAATGATCAAAGCAGGAGCATAAACAAAACAAGTCCCCAACCACGACAGTCGGAAAGAGACCTGCGAAACTTTTGGAATCTCCGCAACAGAAGAAATTAGGTTTCTGTAACAAGCCGGATGCTTCAAAAATCATACCGAGAAAAATGTCTTATTTCATGTGACCAGCTGACCATTCTCATCTTATTTATTGTCCTTGACAGCGTTCCTCAGATGAAGGGATCACTCCAAGAGGAAAAGAAGCCAATGCCAATCGAGCTGAAAAGAATCATCACAGGTCAAAGACACTCCACATCAAACTTGATAAGGTAAAAGTACCGCATTAACTCCCTCTAACCTGCAAAAGAAAGAGAACTCTCATATCTGGAAAACAACAAAACAGGAGAACAACCTTCATTCAAACTATTAACTGTCGAGAAACCAAGAAGTGGTAGCTTAACCAAATTTCAAATAACTCAGCCCCACAGAAATAAAAGCAACGGGTCACCACCTCATAATACGGCAAAACTTCAACCTGTAAAAATATTTTAATTGGACAATTATCATCTCCCCACTCCCAAAAGATGATAAACTGAAGAACAAATTGCAATCAAAACCAGTAAGTGCCCAGAAAGTTTCATTCTCATCGCCCTCCTGAAGATGATCAAAGACTAGTGGATCAACCCAACCAAACAAGAACTGCAAAATAGGCCATTAGTCCTCCAGGAAATGTCTTATTTCACGTGACCAACCAACCAGTTTCATCTTATTTATCGTCCTTAGATAGCATGCTCATATGAAGAGATCGCTCCAAGACTGCCAATCGAACTGAATTCCGAAATCCAAAATCAACTAGTAAAACAATTAAAATTCATTAATGGATAAATCGATAAATGATCAAAAAGGGAGCATAAAACCCAATGATGGCTATAACCGTGGCAAAGTCCAAGAGAGGCGATCCGAAACCTTGGGAAAACTCTGTTCAGCAATCAGAAGAAATTAAGTTTCTGCAACCGGACATATCCCTTAAAAATCAGACCATGAAAACAACCGGCTAATCAACAATCAATCGAGAAGCCGAAAGAAAAGAAGGATCAAGAACGAGATTTGACATGGATGGCTGCTCTGAAGAGGATTTTGCAGGGAAAATCAAGCAATAGCCAAAAGAGGGAGGAACTCGTGCACAACCAGAGATGCAGGACAACATCGAAGGATGAGGACACGAAGGACGGACGAATATCTGGAGGAAAGAGACACCTGCTCTAGATTTTCAATACTAATAATCCGAAGCAGAGTCCGGATTCTGTAGACGCGAACCCTCCTCACGTAGAAAGAACCATCACAGATCATAGACACTCCACATTGGCCTTCCCATGGTAAAGTATCGCATCGACCAAAGTCTAACCTGCGAGAAATAGAGAACTAGAAACTGATCACCACTTTGACCATAACCGGAAAACCGGAAAACGAGAACAATCAATCAAGAAGCAGCAGCTTATCCGATTTCAAACAATCATCAACTCAGCCCCAGGAAAAACTCCAATCTGTAAAAGAATTAGAGAACTAGTCTGTATAACGTCGTCACTCCCAAAGATTAAATAAAGCCGAAGAACAAATTTCAATCAAAACCAGCAAGAGCCCAGAAGGTTATCGAATTTCAGTCCATCGATCATGTCGCCAAGAAAGACTGCAAAACGGATCGTCGCTCCTCCAAAAAAGCCCAAAATGGCCCATTCGCCGTCCTTCGAACCGAAGGAAGGGATCGATCAAACACAAGCCACTGCCAAATTCACCGAGAACAACAAAATCCAGAGTAAGCTGGTGGAACCAAGCAAACACGCAAAGATCCGAACGGTGGATGCATCGATGATAAACGATTAAAGGTAGAGCGTGAACCAAACGATTCCCATGAAACCACGACAAAGTCGCGAAGAGGCCGCGCGAAACCTTCAGTAATCTCCGCCGCAGAAGAAACTAGTTTTCTGCAAAAGCCCAGATGCTTCAAGAGATCAGACCCCAGTAAACAATTCTTCCATCAACAACAACAAAAGGAAGGACAAGAGAGCGAATCGGTATCGATATCTCCTCCTCCGAAGGCGATCTCGCAGAGGCGGCCGTCGCCGGAGAGGAAGAAGCGACCGAGCGAACGGAAGAGGAAGAGGAAGAGCGAGAATAAAAACGCGAAGGAGAGACGCGTACTTAAAGGGAGGAGAGACGCCGACTTCGGGGACGGACAACGGCCATCCGAAGCAGAGTCAGGATTGGAAATAAGGATTGGACGGTCGCGATCGTCATCCTCTGTTGACGCGTTTATACCGAAAGGCGTTGGACTTGGGATGCACGCGATAATGGTCTTGGATGCGCCGCGTGGCACAATTAGGATTGGACGCCATCCATCTTTGACCACGTGTCCTGCTGCTGATAAGTATAATTGGTCATCCTCGTGGAATGACTGGTTCTGCTTCGAAAGATCGGGCTTTAAATATATTTTTTTTATGGTCAGATGGCTTTAAATACATTTAATTTCTATTTATTTAATAAAAATAAATAATTTAAAATTTTGTATTGTCTAACAAAAAAAATAAATTAACGAAATTTTTTAAAAAAAGTAAATTATTATAGATAAATAAAAAAATTCATTAACTAATTATTTCAAACGATATAAAAGATTAATTTTAACAAAATATTTTTTTAAATCATTCACTGTTCGCAAAACAAACGGAACCATTATCAATGAATTTTCATATTTGCAAGGGAAAATTATATGCGAACAAAAAAAAACCAATAAGAGAAAAAAGAGTCTAACAATGACTAATATGAACATTTAAGAAAATAGATAAACTCTTTCGACAAAATATCCACAAAATCCTTTTATGAGAGGAAGAATCCACAAAAATCTTTTTATGTGCACAATAACTGGAGTTCCACAAGAGAACCTAGTAAATAGTCTACACATTTCATAGGTATACATTCCATTGAAGCCAGCGGAATGGAACCACAACAGTCCTACACAGTTTCGATTTTTTATTTTATATACATCCTCGGGAAATTTTTACTGCCACCGCACCATAAGTTCAAAATATGCCTAACAGAAGGCCAAAATATGCCTTGCTAGAGACTCTGCACCATTCAATAACAGGAAATTGACGAAGAAAATCTGTAAGTTGGAAAAACCAGACTAATGCAAGCCATTTCAAGGGATGAAGATGGTAATAGGTAATGAGAAACGGAAATATATGCTACTGCAACCAATGCCACTAGGTTGACTAGAGAGAATGCTATAGCATTCACCAGAAGAAAAGTTTACAACGCAAGTAGACTTCGTTCAATGAATTGGCTTAGTATTACTCCAGAAAACTAGAATTTCATATGAAAAAAAAAAAATTGACAGTCGGGATTGGAAATTTGATTGAATGATCATCATCTGTTTGACGAGTTTATACCAAAAGGCGGTGGAATAGCAATAGGCCCATGTTGGGCTTGCGATGCACGCGATGAAGGCAGTGGAATGGAACCACAACAATCCTGCACACTTCTGATTTTTGATATTATAGACTATTCTGGGAAATTTTTACTGCAACCACACCATAAGTTCAAAATATGCCTTACTAGTGACTCTGCACCATTCAATACAACAAAAAAAAAAAGACGAAAATCTGCAAGTTGAAAAAACCGTAGTAATGCAAGCCATTTAACAGCATGGAGATGATGGTAACAACCAAGAAAATTGTTAAGGTAATGAGGAACGGAATCGTATGCTACTGCAACCTATGCCACCAGGTTGACTAGAGAGAATGCTATAGCATTCACCTCAATGAAAGCTTAAAAAATCAGAAGGAAAAGTGGAAACTTACTGCTAAGATTCCACTTGCACCAAGTGAGATGTTCTCCATTGACAAAATAGAATACAAACAACGTAGAAATTCGATAGATGATCAAAGCTATTATAAGAAACAAAAGGCGAAGTGGGAATGCCTTTTTCCAGTTCAAGGACAATGAAAGCTTAAAAAAGAAAATACTTGAATCCCATTCCATGTTCACCAAATACGTGAAGAACTCGAACCAAATTTTATCCCCCTGCAGGAATAACACACCTAATCCACTGCGTCAGAACGAACCATCATAGATCTTTCTCCACATCCAAGTTAATGAGCTAAAGTTTTGGGAGGACCAATAGTTTCTGCCTAAAAAGAAAGGGAACCAGAAAGCCATCGTCTTGCCTTTACTGAAATACAGGAACTGGGGAATATATAACATTGCAATCGAAAATGGCCCAGATTCCAACAAGCGGGAGCATATCCAATTTCAAACAAAGCCCGGACTCTGCAATTCATGAGCTCATCCCCATAGAAAAGGCAAAAGATCATCACTCCTCAAATCCAGCGACTCCAACCAAAGGGAATTAGAACCAGACAATTATATATACCCAAAATAATTAACCGAAGAATAAATTTCAATCAAACCAATAAGTGCCAATGGAACAGTAAGGGCATTGCTAGTCCACCATCCCAGCCAAAACATAACTGCCAAGAAATTGTCAATCTGCAAGTGAAGCTCAAATGCCTCATCATGTGTAGCAATTGACCAACCTCATCATATATACCAATCCTCCAGGCAAAGAGATTGATCCAAGAGAAAAGAAGGCGTCGCCAATATGCTCATCAATAAAATCCAGAATCAGCTTGTACAATAACAATGATTGCTCAATCGATCAATCAATATATCATCAAAGGAGGAGTGAAAAACTGCAAACCCTATCAAGGTACATTACCGCAAGAGAGTCCCAAAGATGCAATGCGAAACAAAGCCACCAGCTTGCCCAAAATAAAACTTAGGCTCTGGCAGCAGTAAGTCTTGATAGTCCCTATAACCAAGCACAAAACCATTAATCTACATATATTAGGCCATTAAGGTGGCACTGCGGTCCAAATTAAACAACCCATTACGCCTAAAGCATACGACATCACCTCATTAATGAAAAACAACAACACGCCCCCATAGAAGTGTTCAACAGAAAGAAAAGCTCGTCCAATGGAATCATGCTTATGCAGCTAGAAAGAACCATCGCGGATCGAGAACCTCCACATCAAACACGATATAGGTAAAACTATTGCATCAAACAAACTCTCATGCAAAGAAAAAGAATGAGGCACCGATCATCTCACCTTAACCGGAAAATAACAGAACAGGAGAACAACAAAATTCACTCCAGCTGATAACTGCCAAGAATCCAAGAGGTGGTAGCATCCAATTTCAAACAACTTAGCCCCACAGAAGAAAAGCAAATAGGACATCATTTCTTAAATCCGGCAAAATGGACACAAAAATTATTAGAACTAGAGAATAAGCATCTCCCCGCTATCCAAATATAGAAAAACCAACGAGTGCCCACAAGGTTTCCAAATGTCAGTTTAATTGCCCCTCCTGAAGATGATCACAGACTAGTTCTTCAACTCAACCAAACAAGAAGCAAATTAGGCCATTAGTCCTCCAAGAAACACCTTATTTTATGTAACCAACTGACCACTCTCTATCCATCATCCTGAGACAGCATCCTTAGATGAAGATATCGCTCCAAGAGGAAAGAAGCCACTGCCAATTGAATTGGATATCGAAATCCAGAATCAGCTAGTAAAACATTTAAATCAATCAACTGATGAATCAATAAACGATCCAATGAGGGTAAACCCTAAGAATGCTCATTAACATGGTAGAGTCCAATAGAGGCGATCCAAAACCTTTGGAAAGCTCTGTCCAGCAAATAGAAGAATTGGATTTCTGCAACCAGCCACAAAACAAGACTGAAAGATGACGACACAAGGAGACACCAGCTCTAGATTTTCAGTACTTATAATCCTAGGCAAAGTCTGGATTGGATTGTGCGATATGTTGATGCATACATGCTCCATCGAAAGAATAATCACAAATCATAGACACTCCACATTGACCTTGACGAGCTAAGGAATTGAATTGACCAAACTCTGACTTGCGAGGGAACGAGAACTAGAAATAGATCGTTCAACCTCAACAGGAAAATAACAGAAATAGCGGACAAATTTCAATCAACGAGTGGCAGCTTATCCTATTTCCAGCAATCTTCAACCCAACCCCAGAGAATAACACGATAGATCACGACTTCTCAAGTCTGGCGAAACTTCAATCTGTAAAAGAATCAGAACTAGACTGTAATAACATCGCCACTCCCAAAGACAAAAAAGACGGGAGAAAAAAATTTCAATTCAAACCAGCATGTGCCCATAAGATTATCACATTTCAGTCATCGCCCAGACCTGAAAATGTTATTAAAGACTAGTAGTTCATCATCTGAACCGGAAAAGACTGCAAAACGGATTGTCGAACCTCCAAAAAGCCATATTTTATGCAACAACTGACCAGTGTTATCACATTTTTTTTCTTCAACGACATTGCAAACAAAAAGAACGATCCAAGAGGAAAGAAGCCACTACCAATTCACAGAAAAACAAATTCCAGAGTAAGCTGGTAGAACAAGTGAACATTGGTTGAGGAATCAATAAATGACCAAAGGAGGAGTGTAAAACAAACAAGTCCCCAACCACCACAGTCGAAAAAACAACAGGCGAAAGTTTTGGAATCTCCGCAACAGAAGAAATTAGGTTTCTGCAGCTAGCCGGACGCTTTAAAAATCATACTGAGAGAAATAGCCTCATCAACAATTAATGAAGAAATAGAAACAAAAGAAGGGTAAAAAATGCAACTCTCCTTGGAAGACGATCTCGCAGAGGCTGTCATGCAAAGAGAGCAAGCAAACAAACGGAATAGTGTGTGAGAGAGAGGAAGGAATGCAACCAATGATGACCAGCTCGCTAATCCACAAGACAGCACACTGCAACCAGAGAAGCCTCACTAAGAGCACAAGAATCAACACAAAACGAAGGAGAAAAAGTGAGCGCCCAGAAGGTTTCAAAATGCCAGTTTCATTGCCCCTCCCAAAGATGACCAGAGACTAGTTCATCAACTCAACCAAACAAGAAGCAACTGTACACTTTCTATTCATCATCCTTAGGCATCCTAAGGATGAAGATATTGCTCCAAGAGGAAAGAAGGCTCCGCCAATTGAATCAAATAGTGAGATCCAGAATCAGCTAGTAAAACGTTTAAATGGATCGATGGATGTCCAGCAAATAGAAGAAATTGGATTTCCGCAACCAGACAGAATCTTCAAAAAAAAAAAAGGGTATATTTTAGAAAACCAAATAGGCAACCAAAATTCCTTCGGAAAAAAATCCACAAACCAGAAGAGATTTTCCAAATGTCCCTATCTATAGTTCATCGAACCTGAATGGAGAAAAACATAAAAGGAACCCAGGAAGACATAAAAGGATGACGGGAGAGACAACAGGAAAAGAAGAAGAAGATTTGAAGAATTTGACCATACAGAAGGGTTAAGATAGAATAGATAGTTTATTCTCATAAACGGATTCATACAAGCTTCCGTCACCAAGTTGAAACTTTGAATAAGGCCTCATCTGCCGTTGTCGTAGCTTTATTCCACTCTATGCTAAAACCTCAAATGGAAATCATCATTGGTATGTGATAGATCTATCAACAACCTACCATAACGACATAATGACAAACAAATCCTACATAAACTATCTGCATAATTAAGTGCGATCAAGTGGACTCCAAGAATTTGCCAGACTCATAAACAATACCAACAATGGAAGGGAGCAACAATCATTGATCTTCCAAAAACAACACTTCACATAGAAGTGCCAAAGAAAAAAGCTGTTCCAATGAAATAATGCTTATGCAGCTAGAAAGAACTATCACAAGTCGAAGACACTCCACATCAAACTTGATGAGGTAAAAGTACTGTATTAATTAACTCTGACCTGTGAAGGAAAGAGAACTATCATGTTTGGAAAACAACAGAACAGGATAACATACTTCATTCAAACTAATAAAAACCAATAACTACCTAGAGTCCAAGAGGCGGTTGCTTAACCAAATTTCAAATAACTCAGCCACACAGGAATTAAAAAAAAAAAAAAGAGCAATAGGTCACCACCTCATAAATCCAGCAACTTCAACCTGCAGGAGATTATAACTGGACAATAATCATCTCCCCACTCCCCAAAGATGATAAACTGAAAAGCAAATTTGAATCAAAACCAGTAAGTGACCAGAAGGTTTCAGTCTCATCAAACTGCTGAAGAAGATCAAAGACGATCAACTCAACCAAACAAGAACTGCAAAATAGGCCATTAGTCCTCCAAGCCATTAGTCCTCCAAGAAATGTCCTATTTCAAATGGCCAACTAACCGGTTTCATCTTATTTATCGTCCTCACACGGCATCCTTGGATGAAGAGTTTGCTCCAAGAGCGAAAGAAGCCACTGCCAATCGAACAGAATTGCAAAATCCAAAATCAGCTAGTAAAACACTTAAATCCGCCAATTGATGAATCAACAAACGATCAAAGGAGCATAAACCCCAGTAATGTCCATAACCGCGGCAAAGTCCAAGAGAGGCGATCTGAAACCTTCGGAAAAACTCTGTTCAGCATTCACAAGTGATTACGGTTCTGCATTTAGACAAATTCTTTCAAAAATCAGACCGTCAAAGCAATCGGCTAATCAACTATCAATCAAGAAGCAGAAACGAAAGAAAGATCAAGAACACGATTTGACATTGATGTCTCCTCTAAAGAGGAATTTGCAGAGAAAATAAAGCAATAGCTATGAGAGAGAGGAACACGTGCACGACCAGAGACGCAGGATGACATTGAAGGATGAGGACACGAGGGAGGGACGGTTATCTGGAGGAAGGAGACACCGGCTCTAGATTTTCAATACTAACAAGCCGAAGTAGAGTCTGGATTATATTGTGCGGTCTGTTGAAGCGTATAGAAAGAACCATCACAGATTATAGACACTCCACATCCACCCTTCACGTGGTAAAGTATCACCTCGACCAAACCGTGACCTGCAAGGGAAAGAGAACTAGGCACTGATCGTTTCACCTTAACCGGAAAATAACAGAACTGGAGAACAAATTTCAATCAAGCAAACGGCAACTTATCCTATTTCAAACAATCACCAACTCAGCCCCAGGAAAAACCCAATAGATCACCACTTCTCAATTCCGGCGAAATTAGAGCTCTAGTCTTGTATTACATCTGTCATTCCCTAAGATTGAATAAAGCCGAAGAACGAATTTCAGTCAAAGCGCCCAAAAGGTTATCAAATTTCAATTGTCGCGAAGGAACCTGAGGATGTGATCAAAGAATGCCGGTTCATCATGTAACCCAGAAAGACTACAAAATGGATCGTCGGTCCTCCAAAAAAAGCCCAAAATTGCCTAAATCGATGCAACAAACTGACCACTGCCATCCTCTTCATCGACCTTTGACAACATCATCAAAAAAAACTCCCAAATTCACCGAGAATAACAAAATCCAGAGCAAGCTGGCGGATCCAAGTAAACACGCAAAGACCCGAACGATGGAGAAGCGTGAACCAAGCGTGAACCAAACGATTACCATTGAACCACAGCAAAGTCGCGAAGAGACCGTGCAAAGTAATCTCCGCCTCAGAAGAAACTAGTTTTCTGCAAAGCCAGATGCTTCAAGAGATCAGAGCCCAGTCAACAATTCTGCCATCAACAACAACAAAAGGGAAGGACAAGAGAGCGAATCGGTATCGAGATCTCCTCCTCTGAAGACGATCTCACAGAGGCCGTCGCCAGAGAGGGGAGAGCGAGCGAACGAACGTAAGTGGAAGAGCTAGAGCCAGATTGAGAAGGCGAAGGAGAGACGGGTACTTATAGGAAGGATACACACCGACTTTGGCGACCGAGACAATGGTCATCCGAAGCAGAGTCAGGATCGGATGGCGTGATCATCATCATCCGTTTAACGGTTACACTGAAAGGCGGTGGGCTAGCAATGGACCTTGGGCCTTGAGATGCACGCGAGGATCGTCTTGGGATGCGCCGCGAGTCCTGATCAATATAAATTTTATACAATTGGCCAACCTCGTGGAACGACACTGATTCTAATTTGAAAGATAGATGGCGTTAAATAAATTTAGTCGCTATAAAATTAACAACAAAATATTTTCACCGTCTAAATATTTAGATATAAATTATTATATCTTTTCTTAACTAATCATTTGGATGTTAAAGTAAGGGTGGCAGCATTTGAGTTTTCACTCGTGGTTTGCAGAGAAAATATATGCAAGCAAACACAAACCAATAAGAGGAAAGAGTCGTAAATAGTGATTGGATTGTCTATATAGCGAGTTCTACACATTTCATAGGCATATACTCCATTTATGGGAGTGGAGTGGAACCACAACAATCCTACACACTTCTGATTTTATATTATAGACGTCCCTGGGAAGCTTTTACTGCTGCCCCACCATAAGTTTAAAATATGCCTGACGGAAGACCAAAATTCTTAAGGGAATGAGAAACGGAATCATATGCCAGTGCAACCTATGCACATACCAAAAGTGGGAAAGGGCAACCACTGTCCACATACCAAAACAAGAAAAAGGAACCAAGAGGGGAGTGAAAATCATTAGTTCCCAGCTGTGATGATCAGCTCACACAGCTGCAGTCGCA
Organism: Syzygium malaccense; assembly: GCA_031216405.1. Classification (NCBI taxonomy): domain Eukaryota; kingdom Viridiplantae; phylum Streptophyta; class Magnoliopsida; order Myrtales; family Myrtaceae; genus Syzygium; species Syzygium malaccense. The sequence goes on from CM062258.1 coordinate 14,010,740, forward strand.
GCCTCCTGACCAGATCCAAAAAGGGGAAAAGGTAACAAACCCACCCTGAAGAAAAAGTTTGCAACGCGTGCAGACTTCTCGTTCAATGAATTGGCAGAAGATACCAAAACAACTCCCATCTCATTTATAAATAACTTCAATAGCTACGCTTCATGTATATAACGAAAAGTGGAACTAATTGCTAGACGCGAAATGGGAATGCCTTTTCCAGTTGAAGGCCAATGAGAGCTTATAAAAAAGAAGATACTTGAATTCCATGCTGACCAAATTTTATCCCCTGCAGGAATAACACCTCTAATCCATCCCATTAAGAAGCAACCGTTGTAGATCTTTCTCCTCGTCCAAGTTAATGAGCTAAAGTTTTAGAAGGACCAAATTCTGCCTCAAAAGAAAGAGAACTCAAAAGCCATAGTCTTGCCTTAACAGAAGTTCTGAACTGGAGAATAAATAACATTACAACCGAAAATGGCCCAGATTCCAACAAATGGGAGCACATCCAATTTCAAACAAAGCCCGGACTCTGCAATTCATGATCTCATCGTCCCCATAATAAAGGCAGTAAGGAATTAGAACTTATCCAAAAATAATTAACAGAAGAATAAATTTCAATCAAACCATTAAGTGCCTATGGAGCAGTAAGGGCATTGCTAGTCCACCAACCCAGCAAAAAATAACCGCTAAGAAATTGTCAATCCTCATGTGGAACAATTGACCAACCTCATCATCTATACCATTCCTCCAAAATAAGAGATTGCTCCAAGAGAAAAGAAGGTGCTGCTAATACACTGAACAACAAAATCCAGAATCAGCTTGTACAATAACAATGATCGATCGATCAATCAATAGATAATCAAAGGAGGAGCGTAACACTGAAGACCCTATGACCGCAGGAGAGTTCCAAAGATGCAATGAGAAACCAAAAGAGTTTAAGAATCTGCAACAACACACCAGCTTCCAAAATTAGATGACAGAGCAATCATCTCATCAACAAGAAAATAGAAACAACAGAAGAAGGATTGAAGGAATGCTAATAGTGATTGATATCTCCATATCTTCATTTCAAAATAAGATGCCACCAGCTTGCCCGAAATAAATCTTAGGTTCTGGCAGCAGCAAGTCTTGATGGTCCCTACAACCAAATAAAAAACCCATAATGTACATATATTAGGCCATTAAGGTGGCACTACAGTCCAACTTAAACAACCCATTACGCCTAAAGCATATGACATCACCTCAATAATAAAAATTTTCCTGGCAACGATTCTGTACCCAAAAAAAAACACAGTAATCATGCCAAACGAAAATCTAAGCGAACTAGAAATTGTGAGCAAGACCAATAAATCCTGCATACACTTATCTCCATAATTTACCAGCATATCCACATAGTGATTGCAGCACACAGATAAGAACGAAGAGAAACAACCCAGAACTGATGCTGACCCTCAAGAGCTTCCCAGAATCATAAAAAAATAGCTACAATGGAAGACAGCAACAGTTACTGATCGCTCAAAAACAACATCATAGCCCCACAGAAGTGTTCCAAAGAAAGAAAAGCTCGTCCAATGGAATAATGCTTAAGCAGCTAAGAAAGAACCAACATCGATTGAGAAACCTCCACATAAAAAATGATGAGGTAACACTATTGCATCAAACAAACTCCAATGCGAAGGAAACAGAATGAGGCACTGATCATCTCACCTTCACAGGGAAATAACAGAACAGGAGAACAAATTTCACTCCGACTAATAACTGCCTAGAATCCAAGAGGCGGTAGCTTATCCAATTTCAAACAACTTAGTCCCACAGAAGAAACGCAGATAGGTCACCACTTCTTAAATCCGACAAAATTGATACGTGAAGGAATTAAAACTAGAGAATAAGCATCTCCCAACTAACCAGAGATAGAAATACCAGCAAGTTCCCAGAAGGTTTCAAAATGTCAGTTTCATTGCCCATCCTGAAGATGATCGGAGACTAGCTCTTCAACTCAACCAAACAAGAAGCAAAATAGGCCATTAGTCCTCCAAGAAACCCCTTATTTTATGTAACCAACTGACCACTTTCTATTCATCATCCTTAGACAGCATCCTTAGATGAAGATATCGCTCCAAGAGGAAAGAAGCCACTGTCAATTGAATCGAATAGCTAAATCCAGAATCAGTTAATAAAACATTTAAATCAATCAATTGATGAATCAACAAACGATCAAACGATGGTAAACCCTAAGAATGCTCATAAGCATGGTAGAGCCCAAGAGAGGCGATCCAAATCCTTTGGAAAACTCTGTCCAGCAAATAAAAGAAATTGGATTTCTGCAACCAGAGATGCATGCACAACCAGAGTCGCAGGACAAGACTGAAAGATGAGGACACAAGGAGACACCAGCTCTAGAATTTCAGTACTTATAATCTGAAGCAAAGTCTGGATTAAATTGTGTTATCCGTTAATGCATACCTGTTCCATCGAAAGAATTCCGCATTGCCTTGAGAAGGTAAGGTATTGCATCGACCAAACTCTGACCTGCGAGGGAGTGAGAACTAGGCATAGACTGTTCCACCTTAACAGAAATAGGGTACAAATTTCAATCAAGGAGTGGCAGCTTATTATCATATTTCTGGCAATCTTCAACCCAGCCCCAGATAATAACACAATAGATCATGACTTCTCAAGTCTGCCGACTCTCCAATCTATAGAAGAATCAGAACTAGACTGTAATCATGTTGCCACTCCCAAAGACAAAAAAGACTGGAGGACAATTTCAATTCAAACCAGCATGTGCCAAGAAGATTATCACATTTCAGTCATCGCCCAGACATGAAAATGTTATTAAAGACTGGTAGTTCATCATCTGAACCAAAAAAGACTGCAAAACGGATTGTCCATTGTTGACACCTAAATTTCGATCGAGGGGCCGTGCCGCGGGGAGGCCGCGACATCCATCCTCTCAAAAGCCTTATTTTATGCAATAACTGACCAGTATTATCGCCTCTTTCGTCCTTCGATAAGAAAGAAGCCACTGCCAATTCCCGCAATAATGAATTCCAAAGTAAGCTGGTAAGTGAACGCGATTGGTCAAGGAATCAATAAATGATCAGAGGAGGAGCATAAACAAAAGAAGTCCCCAACCACGAAAGTCGGAAAGAGACCTGCGAAACTTTTGGAATCTCAGCAACAGAAGAAATTAGGTTTCTGCAACTAGCCGGATGCTTCAAAAATCATACCGAGAAAAATGTCTTATTTCATATGACCAACTGACCAGTCTCATCTTATTTATCGTCCTTGACAGCGTTCCTCAGATGAAGGGATCACTCCAAGAGGAAAAGAAGCCAATGCCAATCGAGCTGAAAAGAGTCATCACAGGTCAAAGACACTCCACATCAAACTTGATAAGGTAAAAGTATGCATTAACTCACTCTAACCTGCGAAAGACAGAGAACTCTCATATCTGGAAAAAACAAAACAGGAGAACAACCTTCATTCAAACTATTAACTGTTGAGAAACCAAGAAGCGGTAGCTTAACCAAATTTCAAATAACTCAGCCCCACAGAAATAAAAGCAACGGGTCACCACCTCATAATACGGCAAAACTTCAACCTGTAAAAAAAATTTAATTGGACAATTATCATCTCCCCACTCCCAAAAGATGATAAACTGAAGAACAAATTGCAATCAGAACCAGTAAGTGCCCAGAAGGTTTCATTCTCATCGCCCTCCTGAAGATGATCAAAGACTTGTGCATCAACCCAACCAAACAAGAACTGCAAAATAGGCCATTAGTCCTCCAAGAAATGTCTTATTTCACGTGACCAACCAACCAGTTTCATCTTATTTATCGTCCTTAGATAGCATCCTCATATGAAGAGATCGCTCCAAGACTGCCAATCGAACTGAATTCCGAAATCCAAAATCAACTAGTAAAACAATTAAAATTCATTAATGGATAAATCGATAAATGATCAAAGGGAGCATAAAACCCAATGATGGCTATAACCGTGGCAAAGTCCAAGAGATGCGATCCGAAGCCTTCGGAAAACTCCGTTTAGCAATCAGAAGAAATTAAGTTTCTGCAACCAGACATATCCCTTAAAAAATCAGACCGTGAAAACAACCGGCTAATCAACAATCAATCGAGAAGCCGAAAGAAAAGAAGGATCAAGAACGAGATTTGGCATGGATGGCTGCTCTGAAGAGGATTTTGCAGGGAAAATCAAGCAATAGCTAAAAGAGGGAGGAACTCGTGCAAGACTAGAGATGCAGGACAAAATCGAAGGATGAGGACACGAAGGACGGACTTATATCTGGAGGAACACCTGCTCTAGATTTTCAATACTAATAATCCGAAGCAGAGTCCAGATTCTGTAGACGCAAACCCTCCTCACGTAGAAAGAACCATCACAGATCATAGACACTCCACATCGGCCTTCGCATGGTAAAGTATCGCATCGACCAAAGTCTGACCTGCAAGAAACAGAGAACTAGAAACTGATCACCACTTTCACCATAACCGGAAAACAACAGAACTGGAGAACAATCGATCAAGAAGCGGCTGCTTATCCGATTTCAAACATCATCAACTCAGCCCCAAGAAAAACCCGATGAATCACCGCTTCTCAAGTCCACAAAACTCCAATCTGTAAAAGAATTAGCGAACTAGTCTGTATGATGTCATCACTGCCAAAGATTAAGAATAGCTGAAGAACAAATTTCAATCAAGAAATGGCGGCTTATCCGATTTGAAACAATCATCAACTCAGCCCCAGGAAAAACCCGACAGATCACCACCACTTCTCAAGTCCAGCAAAACTCCAATCTGTAAAAGAAATAGAGAACTAGTCTGTATAACGTCGTCGCTCCCAAAGATTAAATAAAATCGAAGAACAAATTTCAATCAAAACCAGCAAGAGCCCAGAAGGTTATTGAATTTCAGTCCATCGATCATGTCCCCAAGAAAGACTGCAAAACGGATCGGCGGTCCTCCAGAAAGCCCAAAATCGCCCATTCACCGTCCTTCGAATCAAAGGAAGGGATCGATCAAACACAACCCACTGCCAAATTCACCGAGAATAACAAAATCCAGAGGAAGCCGGTAGAACCAAGTAAACACGCAAAGATCCGAGCGGTGGATGAATCGATAAACGATTAAAGGTAGAGCGTGAACCAAACGATTCCCATGAAACCACGACAAAGTCGCGAAGAGACCACGCGAAACCTTCCCTAATCTCCGCCGCAGAAGAATCTGGTTTCTGCAAAAGCCCAGATGCTTCAAGAGATCAGACCCCAGCAAACAATTCTTCCATCAACAACAACAAAAGGAAAGACAAGAGAGCGAATCGGTATCCCGAGAGGAAGAGCGATCTCCTCCTCCGAAGACGATCTCGCAGAGGCCGTCGCCCGAGAGGAAGAGCGAGCCAGCGATCGGAAGAGGCAGAGGAAGAGCGAGAATAAGAATGAAAAAGGCGAAGGATAGACGCGCACTTATATAGGGAGGAGAGGCACCGACTTCGGGGACGGACAACGGTCATCCGAAGCAGAGTCAGGATTGGAAATAAGGATTGGACGGTCGCGATCGTCATCCTCTGTTGACGCGTTTATACCGAGAAAGGCGTTGGGCTTGGGATGCACGCGATGATGGTCTTGGATGCGCCGCGTGGCCAAATTAGGATCGGACGCCATCCATCTTTGACCACGTGTCCTGCTCCTGATAAATATAATTGGTCATCCTCGTGAATGAGTGACTGGTTCTGCTTCGAAAGATCGGGCTTTAAATTTTTTTTTTTTATGATCAGATGGCTTTAAATACTTTTAATTTCCATTTATTTGATGAAAAATAAATAATTTGAAAATTTGTATTGTTTAACAAAAAAATAAATTAACGAAGTTTTTTAAAATGTAAATTATTGTCGATAAATAAAAAAATTCATTAAGTAATTATTTCAAACTATATAAGAGATTAATTTTAGCAAAATATTTTTTAAATCATTTATTTTCGCGAAACAAATGGAGCAATTATCAACAAATTTTCATATTTGCGAGAGAAAATTATATGCGAACAATATAAACCAATAAGAGAAAAAAGAGTCTAACGAGGACTAATATGAACATTTAAGAAAATAGATAAACTCTTTAAACAAAATATCCACCAATCTTTTTATGAGAGGAAGAATCCACAAAAATCTTTTTATGTGCACAATAACTGGAGTTCCATACGAGAACCTAGTAAATAGTCTAAACATTCCATAGGTATATATTCCATTGAAGCCAGTGGAATGGAACCACAGCAATCCTGCACACTTCTGATTTTTTATATTATATACATCCTCGGGAAATTTTTACTGCCACCACACCATAAGTTCAAAATATGCCTTGCTAGAGACTCTGCATCATTCAATAACACGAAACTGACGACGAAAATCTGTAAGTTGGAAAAACCATAGTAATGCAAGCCATTTCACGGGATGAAGATGGTAATAACCAAAGAGAATTGTTAAGGTAATGAGAAACGGAAACCTATGCCACAAGGTTGACTAGAGAGAATGCTATACCATTCACCAGAAGAAAAGTTTGCAACGCAAGTAGACTTCGATCAATGAATTGGCTTAGTATTACTCCAGAAAACTATAATTTCATATGAAAATAAAATGACAGAAGATAACGAAATAACTAGAATCTCATTTCATATGAATTGGCTTAGTATGAGCTTCCATAGCTACGCTTATTGTGATGTGGTGGCAGTAAAAATTTATTTTTATATACTACCCAAAAATAATTAACCGAAGAACAAATTTCAGTTAAACCATTAAGTGCCTACGGAGCAGGAAGGGCATTGCTAGTCCACCAACCCAGCCAAAAATAACCACCAAGAAATTGTCAATCCTCAATTGAAGCTCAAATGTCTTATCATGTGGAACAATTGACTAACCTCATCAGCTAGTACAATAACAAAGAAGATTGCTCCAAGAGAAAAGAAAGATGCTGCCAATACGCCGAACAATAAAATCCAGAATCAGCTTGTACAATAACAATGAACAATCATTCGATCAATATGTAATCAAAGGAGGAGCGTAAAACTGCAAACCCTAGCAAGGTACATGACCGCAAGAGAGTCCCAATGATGCAATGCGAAACAAAAGAGTTTATCTGCGACAAGCCACATGTTGCTAAAATTAGATGAGAAAGCAATCAACTCATCAACAACAAGGAAATAGAAAAAACAGAAAAAGGATTGAAGGATTGCTAATAGTGATTGATATCTCCATATCATCATTTCAAAACAAGATGCCATCAGCTTGCCCAAAATAAATCTTAGGTTCTGGCAGCGGTAAGTCTTGATAGTCCCTATAACCAAATATAAAGCCATAATGTACAGATATTAGGCCATTAAGGTGGTACTACAGTCCAACTAAAGAAATTACGCCTAGAGCATACGGCATCACCAGGTCCATCACAGGGGAATCGAAAACCAAGATTCTCCTTATATCCCACAAGTCATAATAAAAGACTTTAAGACAACACAGTAATCGTGTCAAACGAAAATCTAAGCGAACTAGAAATTGTGAACAAGACAAATAAATCCTGCATACACTTTATCTCCATAATTTACCAGCATATCCAATTAGTGGTTGCAGCACACAGATAAGAATGAAGAGAAACAAGCCAGAACTGATGTGGACCCTCAAGCGCTTCCCAGAATCATAAACAATAGCTACAGTGGAAGACAGCAAAGATTACTGATCTCTCAAAAACAACAAAATACCCCATAGAAGTGTTCCAAAGAAAGAAAAGCTCGTCCAATGGGATAATGCTTATGTAGCTAGAAAGAACCATAACGGATCGAGAAAACTCCACATCAAACATGATGAGGTAAAACTATTGAATCAAACAAACTCCAATGCGAAGGAAACAGAATGAGGCACTGATCATCTCACCTTACCCGGGAAATAATGAATGGGAGAACAAATTTCACTCCAACTAATAACTGCCTAGAATCCAATAGGCTGTAGCTTATCCAATTTCAAACAACTTAGCCCCACAGAAGGAATGCAAATAGGTGACCAATTCTTAAATCCGGCGATATGGACACGTAAAAGAATTATAAGCATCTCTCAACTAACCAAAGATAGAAATACCAATGAGTGCCCAGAAGGTTTCAAAATGTCAGATTCATTGCCCCTCCTGAAAATGTTCAGAGACTAGCTCATCAGCTCAACCAAACAAGAAGCAAAATAGGCCATTAGTCCTCCAAGAAATGCCTTATTTTATGTAACCAACTGACCACTTTCTATTCATCATCCTTAGACAGCATCCTTAGATGAAGATATCGCTCCAAGAGGGAAGAAGCCACTGCCAATTGAATCGAATACCAAAATCCAGAATCAGCTAGTAAAACATTCAAATCGATCAATTGATGAATCAATAAACGATCAAACAAGTGTAAGCCCTATGGATGCTCATAAACATGGTAGAGGCCAAAAGAGGAGATCCAAAACCTTCGGAAAACTCTGTCCGGCAAATAGAAGAATTGGATCTCTGCAAACAGAGATGCATGCACAACCAGAGACGCGGACAAGACTGAAAGATGAGGACACAAGGAGACACCAGCTCTAGATTTTCAGTACTTATAACCCGAAGCAAGGTCTGGATTGGAATGTGTGACTGTTGATGCATACCCGTTCCGTCGAAAGAGTAATCACAGATCATAGACATTCCACATTTACCTTGACCAGGTAAGGTATTGCATCGACCAAACTCTGACCTGCAAGGGAACGAGAACTAGGCATAGACCGTTCCACCTTCACAAGAAAATAACAGAAATAGCAAACAAATTTCGATCAAGGAGTGGCAGCTTATCCTATCTACAGCAATCTTCAACCCAGCCCTAGAAAATAACACAATAGATCACGACTTCTCAAGTCTGGCAAAACTCCAATCTGTAAAAGAATCAGAACTAGACTGTAATAATGTTGCCACTCCCAAAGACATAAAAGATCGGAGAACAAATTTCAATTCAAACCAGCATGCCCAGAAGATTATCACATTTCAGTCATCGCCGAGACCTGAAAATGTTAATAAAGACTAGTAGTTCATCATCTGAACCAAAAAGGACTGCAAAACGGATCGTCGATCCTCCAAAAAGCCCAAAAAACTTATTTTACAACAAAATATTCACATAGAAGTGCCAAAGAAAAAAGCTGCTCCATTGAAATAATGCATATGCTGCTAGAAAGAACCATCACAGGTCGAAGGTACTCCATCAAACTGGACGAGGTGAAAGTACTGCATTAACTAACTCAAACTTGCAAACATATCTGAAAAACAACAGAACAGGAGAACAAACTTCATTCAAACTAATAACTGTCTAGAATCCAAGAAGCTGTAGCTTAGCCAAATTTCAAATAACTCAGCCCCACAGAAAAAACGCAATAGATCACCACCTCATAAATCCTGCAAAACTTCAACCTGCAAAAGATTAAGACTAACTCATCTCCCCACACCCCAAAGATGATAAACTGAAGAATAAATTTCAATCAAAACCAGTAAGTGGCCCAGAACGTTTCAGTTTCATCGCCCTCCTGAAAATGATCAAAGCCGAGTTCATCAACTCAACCAAACAAGAACTTCAAAATAGGCTATTACTCCTCCTGAAAATGATCTAAGCCTAGTTCATCAACTCAACCAAAAAAGAACTGCAAAATAGGCCATTAGTCCTCCAAGAAATGTCTCATTTCATGTCACCAACTGACCAGTTTCATCTTATTTATCATGTCCTTAGAAAGCATCCTCAGATGTAGAGATCGCTCCAAGAGGAAAGAAGCCACCGCCAATGGAACTGAATTGCAAAATCCAAAATCAGCCAGTAAAACAATTAAATCCATTAATTGATGGATCAATAAATGATCAAAGGAGCTTAAACCCTAATAATTCCCATAACCGTGGCAAAGTCCAAGAGAGGTGATCCGAAACTGTCGAAAAAATCTCTTCAGCATTCATAAAATTAAGTTTCTGCAACCAGACAGATCCTTTCAAAAATCAGACCGTGAAAGTAATCAACTAATCAACAATCAATCAAGGAGCAGAAACAAAAGAGGGATCAAGAATGCGATTTGACATTGATGTCTCCTCTGAAGAGGAATTTCCAGAGAAAGCAATAGCTATGAGAGACAGGAATGTGCACAACCAGAGACGCAAGATGACATTGAAGGATGAGGACACGAGGGAGGGACGCTTATTTATAGGAAGGAGACACCGGCTCTAGATTTTCAACACTAATAATCTGAAGCAGAGTCTGGATTGGAGTGTGAAATCTGTTTACACGTACCCCTTGCATAGAAAGAACGATCACAGACCATAGACACTCCACATTGGCCGTCACATGGTAAAGTATTGCATTGACCAAACCTGCGAGGGGAAAAGAGCTAGGCACTGATTGTTTCACTCTAACTAGAAAATAACAGAACTGGAGAACAAATTCAATCAACAAACAGCAGCTTATCCAATTTAAAACAATCATCCACACAGCCCCAGGGAAAAACACAATAGACCACCACTTCTCAAGTCCGGCCAAACTCCAATCTGTGAAAGAATGAGAGATCTTAGTCTGTACAATGTCGTCAACTCCCAAAGACTAAAAAAGCTGAAGAATAAATTTCAATCAAAACCAGCAAGCTCCCAGAAGGTTATTGAATTTCAGTCCATCGCACAAAATCTGAGGACGTGATCAATGAATTTCATCACGTCACCAAGAAAGACTTCAAAACAGATCGCCGGTCCTCCAAAATTGCCGAAATTGATGCAACAAACTGACCAGTGTCATCATATTTATTGTCCTTCGACGACATCAACAAAGGAAGAGATCGATCAAAACAAGCCACTGCCAATTCACTAAATAACAAAATCCAGAGTAAGTTGGCAGAGCAAGTAAAGGCAAAGATGGAACGTTGGATGAATCAATAAATGATCAAAGGAGGAGCGTCAACCAAACAATTCCCATAACCACCACAAAGTCGCAAAGAGTGTGAAGACACCACGCGAAACCTTTGGAAATCTCCGCCATTAAAGAAACTAGTTTCTGCAAGGCCAGATGCTTCAAAAATCAGACCCAGAAAACTGTCGGCCCATCAACAATGACAAAAGAAAGGACAAAAACGCGAATTGAGATTGATATCTCCTCTAAAGACAGTCCTCGCAGAGGCACTGATCATCTCACCTTAACCGAAGGTTATAGAACAGGACTAAATTAGATCTGCCTAGAATCCAAGGGGCGGTACCTTATCCAATTTCGAACAACTTAGCCCCACAGAGAAAAACACAATTAGGTCGCCACTTCATAAATCTAGCAAAATGGACACGTAAACAATTAGAACTAGTTCATTCAAACTAATAACTACCTATAATCCAAGAAGAGGTAGCTTAACCAAATTTCAAACATGGTGAACTGAAGAACAAATTTCAATCAAAACCAGTAAGCGCCCAGAAGGTTTCAGTCTATGGCCCTCCTGAAAATGATCAAAGCCTAGTTCAACTCAACCAAACAAGAATTGCAAAATAAGCCATTAGTCCTCCTAGAAATGTCTTTATTTCATGTAACCAATTGACGAGTTCCATCTTATTTATCATCCCCTTAGACAGCACCCTCAGATGAAGAGATCCCTCCGAGAGGAAAGAAGCCACTGCTAATAGAACTGAATTGCGAAATCCAAATCAGATAGCAAAACAATTAAATCCATCAATTGACAAATCAATAAACGTTCAAAGAAGCGTAAACTCGAATAGTGCCCACAACCATGGCAAAGTCCAAGAGAGGAAATACGAAGTAAAGTCCAGATTGGATAGTGTGATCTGTCGACGCGTACCCCCCTTGGATAGAAAGAACCATCGCAGATCATAGACACCCCACATCCGCCTTCACATGATAAAGTATCGCATCGACCAAAGTCTGACCTGCGAGGGACAGAGAACTAGAAGCTGATCGTTTCACCTTAACCGGAAAATAACAGAAACTGGAGAACAAATATTCAATCGAGAAACGGCAGCTTATCCAATTTCAAACAATCGTCAACTCTAGATCGCCACTTCTCGAGTCCGGTAAAATTCCAATCCGTAAAAGAATTAGAGAGTCTGTCTGTATGATGTCGTCGCTCCCAAAGATTACATGAAGTTGAATAACAAATTTCAGTCAAGACCAGCCAGAGCCCAGAAGCTTATCAAATTTCAGTCCATCCCATCACGTCACCGAGAAAGACTGCAAAGCGGATCGTGGGTCCTCCAAAAAGAGCCCAAAATTGCCGAAATCGACGCACCAAACCGACCAGTGTGTCATCGTATTCATCGTCCTCCTTCGACGACATCAGCAAAGGAAGAGATCGATCAAAACAAGCCAACTGCCAAATTCACCGAGAATAACAAAATCCAGGGTAAGCTGGTAGAACAAGCAAACGGTCAAAGGAGGGGGGGGCGTCAACCAAACGATTCCCATATACCACGACAAAGTCGCGAAGAGACCGCACGCGAAACCTTCATTAATCTCCGCCGCAGAAGAAACTAGCTTTCTGCAAAAGCGAGACGCTTCAAAAAATCAGACCCAGGAAACAATTCTCCCATCAACAACAAAAGAAAGGACGAGAGCAAATCGGGATCATTGTCTCCTCTAAAAGACGATCTCCGGCGAGAGGGAGAGCGAGCGATCGAACGAACGGGAGAGGAAGAGCAAGAGCAAGAATGGGAAGGGCGAGGCGAAGGACGGAGTGCTATTTGTAGGACGGAGTGCTATTTGTAGGAAAGAGACACTGACTTTGCAACCGCCAACGGTAATTCGAAGCAAGGTCAGGATCGGATGGCGCGATCATAATCTGCGGGCTGGCAATAGGCCTTGGGCTTGCGATGCACGCGAAGTTGGTCTTGGATGTGCCTCGGGTCAAAATTAGGATTGGGACGCGATGAATGCATCTTTGACCACGAGTCATAATCAATATAATTGGTCATCCTCGTGGAACGACACTGGTTCTGATTCGAAAAATGGCTTTAGGTAATCTCCATTTATTTTATGGCAAATAAATATCACTTGCATTGTTTCACAAAAATAAATTAACTAAAAATATTTGCCGATACTTAAAATATGTTTTATTAATCAATTATTTCAACAATACAAGTGATTATTAAATATTTTTCTAATCATTCAATTTTATGCGAAACAAACGAAGCGGTGACTTTCGTATTTGGATCTTAAGATAGGGGGGCATTTGAGTTTTCAATCGTGGTCTGCGAGGGAAATTATAGACCAACAAGAGAAAAGAGTCTAAAACGAGGACCAACACGGACACTTAAGAAAATAGAGAAACACTTTAAACATAAAAAACATGAAATCTTTTTATGAGAGAGAATCCAGCACAATAATTAGAGTTCCATAGGACGGCCTAGTAAATAGTGATTGGATTGTTTATATAAGTCTATACATTTCAAGGTATATATTCCATTGAAGGCAGAGGGAATGGAACCACAACAACAATCTTACACACTTCTGAATTTATATTATAGACATTCGCGGGGAAAGTTTTACTGCCACCACACCATTAAGTACAAGATTTGCCTGACAGAAGGACCAAAATATGTCTTGCTAGAGACTCTGCACCATTCCATATAAAAATAAATGACAGAAGATACCGAAACAACTAAAACCTCATTTATAAATAACTTCAATAGCTATGCTTGATATATATAAAATTGCCATCGATAAAGAAATCAGAAGGAAAAGTGAAAACTTACTGCTCAACTTCCACTTGCATCAACAAAATTGGAAACAACTGACGTAGAAGTTCGACATCCAATAAAAAAAACTGTAAGAAACAAAAGGCTATTGGGAATGCCTTTTCCAGTTGAAGGTTCTCACATTTCAGTCATCGCGCAGAACTGAAAATGTTATTAAGGACCAGTAGTTCATCGTCTTAATGGAAAAAGACTAGAAAATGGACTGTTGATCCTCCAAAAAGCCTTATTTTATGAACAACTGACCAGTGTCATCGCAATTTTTGATGAGGTAAAAGTACTGCATTAACTAACTAACCTGCAAAAGAAAGAGAACTCTCATATCTGGAAAACAACAGAACAGGAGAACAAACTTCATTCAAACTAATAACTGCCTAGAATCCAAGAAGCATAGCTTAAACCAAATTTCAAATTAATCCAGCAAAACTTCAACCTGTAAAAGATTTGACCTGGACAAGAATCTTCTCCCCACTCCTAAAAGATGATAAATTGAAGGACAAATTTCAATCAAAACCAGTAAGTGCCCAGAAGGTTTCGGTCTCGTCGCCCTCCTAAAGATGATCAAAGCCTAGTTCATCAACTCAACCAAAAAAGAACTACTGCAAAATAGGCAATTAGTCCTCCAAAAAATGTCTTATTTCATGTGACCAACTGACCAGTTTCATCTTATTTCCCTAGACAGCATTCTCAGATGAAGAGATCGCTCCAAGAGGAAAGAAGCCACTGCGAATCAAACTGAATTGCGAAACCCAAAATCAGCTAGTAAAACAAATAAATTCATCAATTGATGAATCAATAACGATCAAAGGAGTGTGCAAACCCTAATAATGCCCGTAACCGTAGCGAAGTCCAAGAGAGGCCGTCTGAAACCTTCAGAAAACTCAGTTCAGCATTTAGAAGAAAATTAAGTTTCTCCAACCAAACAGATCTTTTCAAAATTCAGACTGTGAAAACAATTGGCTAATCAACAATCAATCGAGAAGCAAAAACAAAGGATCGATCAAGATCACCAGAGACGCAAGACGACATTGAAGGATGAGGACACGAGGGAGGAAAGGTTATATGGAGGAAGGAGACACCGGCTCTAGATTTTCAATACTAATAATCCAAAGGAGTAGAGTCCAGATTGGATTGTGTGATCCATCAACCTCATTCCCCTTGCGTAGAAAGAACCATCACAGATCATAGACACTCCACATTGGCCTTCATGTGGTAAAGTATCGCATCAACCAAACATTGACCTGCGAGGGACAGAGAACTAGGCACTGATCGTTTCACCTCAACCAGTAAATAACAGAACTGGAGAACAAATATTCCATCAAGAAACGGCAGCTTATCCGATTTCGAACAATCATCAACTCGGCCACAGAGAAAAACCCAATAGATCACCACTTAAGTCCGGTGAGACTCCAATCTGTTAAAGAATTAGAGAACTAGTCAGTACGATGCCATCACTCCCAAAGATTAATTAAAGCTGAAGAACAAATTTCAATCAAAACCAGCAAGAGACCAGAAGGTCATCAAATTTCAGTCCATCGATCATGTCACCAAGAAAAACTGCAAAACAGATCGTCGGTCCTCCAAAAAGCCGAAAATTGCCTATGTTGATGCAACAAACTGACCACATCGGCCTCATATTCATTGTCCTTTGACCACATCAGCAAATGAAGAGACCAATCAAAACAAGCCACTGCCAAATTCACCGAGAATAACAAAATCCAGAGTAAGCTGGAAGAACAAGTAAACGCAAAAGACCCAAACGGTGGATGAATCAATAAATGATCAAAGGAGGAGATAGAACCTAACAATTCCCATAAACCACGGCAAAGTCATGAAGAGACCGCGCAAAACCTTCAAAAATCTCCGCCTCGGAAGAAACTTAGTTTCTTGCGTAGAAAGAACCATCACAGATCTTAGACACTCCACATCGGCCTTCACATGGTAAAGTATTGCATCAACCAAACACTGACCTACGAGCGAAAGAGAACTGGAGAACAAATTTCAATCAAGAAATGGCAGCTTATCCAATTTCAAACAATCGTCAACTCAACCCCAGAGAAAAACGCAATAAATCACTTCTCAAGTCCGGCGAAACTCCAATCTGTAAAAGAATTAGAGTATAGTCCATATGATGTTGTCCCTTCCAAAGATTAAGAACAACTGAAGAACAGATTTCGATCAACACCAGCAAGCGCCAAGAAGGTTATCAAATTTCAGTCCATCACGCATGACCTGAAAAATGTGATCAAAAGAGTGCGAAATGGATTGTCGGTCCTCCAAAAAGCCCAAAATTGCCAAAATCGATGCAACAAACTGACCAGTGTCAACGTATTTATCCTCCTTTGACGACATCAGCAAAGGAAGAGATCGATCAGAACAAGCCACAGCCAATTCACCGAATAACAAAGCCCAGAGTAAGCTGGTGGATCAAATAAAGGCAAAGAAGGAAAAGCATGAACCAAACGATCCCCATAAACCATGGCAAAGTCACGAAGAGACTGTATCTACTGCATCAAACAAACTCAAACACGAAGGAAACAGATTGAGCACTGATCAACTATCTCGCCTTAACCACTAAATAACAGAACAGGAGAACAAATTTCACTCAGACTAAAAACTGCCTAGAATCCAAGAGGCGGTGCTTTTCCAATTTCAAACAACTTAGTCCCACAGAAAAAACGCAATAGGTCACCCTTCCTAACTCCAGCAAAATGGACCCGTAAAAGAATTAGGACGATAAGAATCTCCCCACTGATCAAGATAGAAATACCAGTGAGTGCCCAGAAGGTTTCAAAAAGTCAGTTTCATTGCCCCTCCTGAAGATGATCAGAGACTATCATCAACTCAACCAGACAAGAAGCAAAACAAGGCCATTAGTCCTCCAAGCAATGCCTTACTTTATGTAACCAACTGATCAATTTCTATTCATCACCCTGAGACAGCATCCTTAGATGAAGATATGCTCCAAGAGGAAAGAAGCCACTGCCAATTGAATTGAATAGTGAAATCCCGAATCAGTTAGTAAAATATTTAAATCGATCAATAACTGATCAAATGAGGGTAAAACCCTAAGAATGCTCATAAACATGGTAGAGTCCAAGAGAGGTGATCCAAAACCTTTGAAAATTCTGTCAGCAAACAGAAGAAATTAAATTTCTGCAACCAGATATTTCTTTTTAACAATCAGACCCTGAAAGCAATGGGCTGATCATCAATTAAGAAAGAAAAGAACAATCACGACGCGATCTCTGAAGATGATAGAGTTCATCAAGTGAAAGCCATTATAGAGAAGAAGACATGCACAACCAGAGACGTGGGACGAGACTGAAAGATGAGGACACAAGGACCATCACATATCATAGACACTCCACATTGACCTTGGCGAGAAGTATTGCATCGCCCAAACTTGCTTGCGAGGGAAGGATAACCAATTTCCACCTTAACAGGAAAATAACAGAAATGGCAAACAAATTGCAATCACGACGTGGCAGCTTATCCAATTTCCGGCAATCTTCAACCCAGCCCCAGAGAAGAACACAATAGATAACGACTTCTCAAGTTTGGTGAAACTCTAATCTGTAAAAGAATCAGAACTAGATGTAATACTGTTGGCACTCCAAAGGACAAAAATAGACTGCAGAACAAATTTTAATTCAAACCAGCATATGCCCAGAAGGTTATCACATTTCGGTCTGGCGAAACTCCAATTTGTAAAAGAATCAAAACTAGATGTAATAGCCTCATCACTCCCAAAGACAAAAATAGACTGCAGAACAAATTTTAATTCAAACCAGCGTGTGCCCAGAAGGTTATCACATTTCAGTCATCGCCTAGACCTGAAAATGTTATTAAAGACTAGATGTTCATCATCTGAACCAAAAAAGACTGCAAAACAGATTGTCGATCCTCCAAAAAGCCTTATTTTATGCAACAACTGCAACTCCAAGAGGAAAAGTGCCATCGGGTTTTTGTCCTTCATCCGCAAACAAGAAGAGCGATCCAAGAGGAAAGAAACCACTGCAACTCCCCAAAAAACAAATTCCAGAGTAAGCTGGTAGAGCAAGTGAACGAGATTGGTCGATGGACCAATAAATGATCAAAGGAGGACCACTTCTCAAGTCCCGCAAACCATCACAGATCATAGACACTCCACATCGGCCTTCACATGATAAAGTATTGCATCGACCAAACACTGACCTGCAAGTGAAAGGGAACTAGGGGCTGATAGTTTCAGCATTACCAGAAAATGAGAACAAATTTCAATCAACAAACAGCAGCTTATCCGATTTCAAGCAATTGTCAACTCAGCCCCAGAGAAAAACGCAATAGAGCACCACTTCTCAAGTCCCGCGAAACTCCAATCTGTAAAAGAATTAGAGAATAGTCCGTATGATGTCGTCACTCCCAAAGATTAAGAACAGCTGAAGAAAAAAATTCGATCAAAACCAGCAAGCGCTCAGAAGGTTATCAAATTTCAGTCCATCACGCAGGACCTGAAAGAGTGATCAAAGAATACTGGTTCATCATGTAACCGAGAAAGACTGCAAAATGGATCGTTGGTCTGCCAAAAAGCCCAAAATTGCCTAAATTGATGCAACAAACTGACAAGTGTCATCGTATTTATCCTCCTTCAAGGACATCAGCAAGTCGAAACTTTGGGTAAGGCTTAAGATGGAATTGATAGTTTATTGTCATTAACGAATTCATACAGAGCTTCCATCACCAAGTGGAAACTTCGGATGAAGCCTTGTCCGCTATTGTTGTAGCTGTGTTCCACTCTATGCTGAAACCTCAAATGGAAGTCGTCATAGTTATGTCAAAGATCTATCAACAACCTACCACAAGGACATAATGACAAACAAATCTGACATGAACTATCTGCATGATTTACAGGCGACGATCATGTGGACCCAAGAGCTTGCCATACTCATAAACAACGCCTACAATGGAAGGGAGCAACAATCATTGATCTTCCAAAACAACAAAATACTCACATAGAAGTGCCAAAGAAAAAAGCTGATAAACTGAAGAAAAAATTTCAATCAAAACCAGTAAGTGCCCAGAAGGTTTCAGTCTCATCGCCCTCCTGAAGATGATCGAAGACTAGTTCATCAACTCAACCAAACAAGAACTGCAACATAGGCCATTAGTCCTCCAAAAAATGTCTTGTTTCATGTAACCAACTGACCAGTTTTATCTTATTTATCTTGTCCTTAGATAGCATCCTCAGATGAAGAGATCGCTCCAAGAGGAAAGAAGCCATTGCCAATCAAACTTAACGGCAAAATCCAAAATCAGCTAGTAAATCAATTAAACCCATCAATTGACGGATCAATAAACGATCGAAGGAGCGTAAATCCCAATGTTGCCCATAACCATGGCAAAGTCCAAGAGAGGCGATCCGAAACCTTTGCAAAACTCTGTTCAGCATTCAGAATAGATTGAGTTTCTGCAACCACACATATCCATTCAAAGATCAGACCGTGAAAATAACCGGCTATTCAACAATCAATCAAGAAGCCGAAACGAAAGAAGGATCAAGAACGCGATTTGACATTGATGTCTTCTCTGAAGAAGATTTTTTAATACTAATAATCCGAAGCAGTGATCATAGACACTTCCCATCAGCCTTCACGTGGTAAAAGTATTGCATTGACCAAACCCCGACCTGCGAGGAACAGAGAACTAAGCACAGATCGTTTCACCTTAGCCGGAAAGTAACAGACCTGGAGAATAAATATTCAATCAAAGAAACGGCAGCTTATCCAATTTCAAAAAGTCGTCAACTCGGCCCCAGAGAAAAACCCAATAGATCAGCACTTCTCAAGCCCGGTATACCTCCAATCTGTAAAGGAACTACAGATTTAGTTTGTATGATGCCGTCACTCCCAAAGATTACGTAAAGCTGAAGAATAAATTTCAATCAGCACCAGCAAGCGGCCAGATGGTTATCGAATTTCAGTCCATCGATCATGTTAACCAAGAAGGACTGTGAAACGGATCGTGGGTCCTCCAAAAAGCCCAAAATCACCTATATCGATGCAACAGACCGACCGGCGGCATCATCGTATTCATCCTCCTTCAACGACATCAGCAAAGCAAGAGACCGATCAAAACAAGCCACTGCCAAATTCACCGAGAATAACAAAATCCAGAGTAAGCCAGTAGAACAAAGTAAGCACGCAAAGATCCGAACAGTGGATGAATCGATGAACCGATCAGAGGGGGAGCGTGAACCAAACGACTCCCATGAAACCACAGCAGAGTCGTGGAGAGACCGCGCGAAAACCTTCGGAAATCTCTGCCGCAGAAGAAACTGAGTTTCTGCAAACAATTCTCCCATCAACAACAACAACAACAAAAGGAAGGACCAGAGAGCGAATCGGGATCGACATCTCCTCTGAAGACGATCACGCAGAGAAGGCCGTCGCCCGAGAGGGAGAGCGAGCGAGCGAGCGGAAGAGGAAGAGCGAGAGCCAGATTGAGAAAGGCGAAGGAGAGACGGGCATTTGTAGGAAGGAGAGACACCGACCTCGGGGACCGATAACGGTCATCCGAAGCAGAGTCTCAGGTTCGGAAATTAGGGTCCGATGGCCTGATCATCATCATCTGTTGGACGCGTTCATACCGAAAAGCGGTGGGCTGGCAAAGACGGGCCGCGAGTCAAAATTACGATTGGGACGCGATGCATGCATCTTTGACCACGTGTCCTAATCAATATACAATTGGTC
Source organism: Syzygium malaccense (assembly GCA_031216405.1). Classification (NCBI taxonomy): domain Eukaryota; kingdom Viridiplantae; phylum Streptophyta; class Magnoliopsida; order Myrtales; family Myrtaceae; genus Syzygium; species Syzygium malaccense. Next base: position 14,031,230 of record CM062258.1, read on the forward strand.
ATCCCTGTGGAATGACTGGTTCCTTCTGCTTCGAAAGATTGGCTTTAAATAATTTAAGTCTCCATTTATTTGATAGAAAAATAAATAATTTAAAAAAATTCTTAAGAAAAATATCACTCACATTGTTTACAAAAGTAAATTAACGAAAAAACATTTTCACTATCCAAATATTTAAACATAAATTACTATCAATGATTAAAATACTTTTCATTAACTAATTATTTCAAACGATAATTAATTTTAGAAAAATATTTTTCAAATCATTTATTTTTCGCGAAACAAACGGGCCATAATTAATGAATTTTCATATTTGAATCTTAAGTAAGGTGCTTTGGGGGCATTTGAGTTTTTAATCATGATTTGCGAGAGAAAATATATGCTAGCAACAATAGACCAATAAGAGAAAAGAGTCTAACAGGACAAGCATGGACATTTGCAAAGAGAAGCTCTTTTAAAAACAATCCACAAAACCTTTTTATGTGCACAATAATTGAAGTTCCATAAGAGAACCTAGGAAAGTGATTGGATTTGTTTATATGGCGAGTCTACACATTTCATTGAAGACAGTGGTCTAACAGGACAAGCATGGACATTTGCAAAGAGAAGCTCTTTTAAAAACAATCCACAAAACCTTTTTATGTGCACAATAATTGAAGTTCCATAAGAGAACCTAGGAAAGTGATTGGATTTGTTTATATGGCGAGTCTACACATTTCATTGAAGGCAGTGGAATGGAACCACAACATTCCTACACACTTCTGATTTTAATAAAATGAGAAAAAAAGTGGGAAAGGGCGACCACTGTCCACATACCAAAACAAGGAAAACGAAACCAAGGGAGGAATGAAAATCATTAGTTACCAAGGGGTGATGATCAGCCACACAGCTGCAGTGGCAACCTCCTGACTAGATCCAAAAACGGGAAAAGGTAACAAAACCACCCAGAAAAAAAGTTCGCAACTCATGAAGACTTCGTTCAATGAATTGGCTTAGTATTACTCCAAAAAACAAAAATTTTATATGAAAAAATAAATGATAGAAAATACCAAAAGAACTAGAATCTCATTTATAAATAACTTTTTTTTTTATCGAAAATGCTGCGTTTGATGTATATATTAGATTATATATATAATAGAAATGCCATCCAAATATTACAGTAATGTAGAAAATCAAAAGGAAAAGTGGAAACTTACTGCTAGACTTCCACTTGCACCAAGTGTGATGCTTCTCATCAACAAAAGAGAATAAAAATGCGTAGAAGTTCGTCATCCGATCAAATATATTATAAGAAACATAAGGCGAAATGGGGAATTTCTTTTTCCAGTTGAAGGACAATGAAAGCTTAAAAAAGAAGAAAATTGAATTCCATGCTCACCAAAAAGGCGAAAAACTCAAACCAAGTTTGATCCCCCGCAGGAATAATACCTCTAATCCATCCCGTTAGAAGACCCATCGTAGATCTATCTCCGCATCCAAGTTAATTGAGCTAAACTTCTGGGAGGACCAAATTCTGCCAAAAAAGAAAGAGAACTAGAAAGCCATAGTCTTGATTGAACTAGAAAGCCCGGAGTCTGCAATGCGTGAACTCATCATCCCCATAGATAAGGCAATAGATCATCACTCCTCAAATCCAGCAACTCCAACCACAAGGAATTAGAACTAGACCATTATAAACTACCCAAAAATAATTAACCGAAGAATAAATTTCAATCAAACCATTGAGTGCCTCTGGAGCAGTAAGGGCATTGCTAGTCCACCAACCCAGCCAAAAATAACCGCCAAGAAATTGTCAATCCTCAAGTGAAGCTCAAATGTCTAATCATGTGGAACAATTGACCAACCTCATCGTATATACCATTCCTCCAGACAAAGAGATTGCTCCAAGAGAAAATAATGTGCTGTCAATACACTGAACAATAAAATCCAGAATCAGCTTGTACAATAACAATGATTGATTGATCAATCAATCGATAAATAAAGGAGGAGCGTAAAACTATAGACCCTCATCGTATATACAGTTCCTCCGGACAAAGAGATTGCTCCAAGAGAAAATAAGGTGCTGCCAATACGCTGAAAAATAAAATCCAGAATCAGCTTGTACAATAACAATGATTGATTGATCAATCAATAGATAAATAAAGGAGAAGCGTAAAACTGTAGACCCTAGCGAGGTACATGACCGTACGAGAGTCCCAAAGATGCAAAAGTATCTGCAGCAAGCCACCTGCTTCTAAAATTAGATGAGAAAGCAATCAACTCATCAACAACAAGAAAATAAAAACAACAAAAGGATCGAAGGAATGATAATAGTTATTGATATCTCCATATCATCATTCAGAATAAGATGCCACCAGCTTGCCCGAAACAAAACTTAGGTGCTGGCAGCGGTAAGTCTTGATAGTCCCTACAGCCAAATAAAAACCCATATAGTCCATATTTATATTAGGTCATTGAGGTGGCACTACAGTCCAACTTAAGCAACCCATTACGCCTAAAGCATACAACGTCATCTCATGCATGAAAATGTCCCCAGCAACGATTCTGCACCAAAAGAAAACACAGTAATCATATCAAACAAAAATCTAAGCGAACTAGAAACTGTGAGAAAGACCAATAAATCCTGCATAGTGCATTAACTTATCTCCATAATTTACCAGCATACCCAATTAGTGATTGCAGCATGCAGATAAGAACGAAGAGAAACAAAGCCAGAACTTATGCGGACCCTCAAAGCTTCCCAGAATCATAAACAATAGCTACAATGGAAGACGACAACAATTATTGATCTCTCGAAAACAACAAAATACCCCCATAGAAGTGTTCCAAAGAAAGAAAAGCTCATCCAATGGAATAATGTTTATGCAGCTAGAAAGAACCATCATAGATCGAGAAAACTCCACATCAAACATGATGAGGTAAACCTATTGCATCAAACAAACTCTAATGCAAAGGAAACAGAATGAGCCATTGGTCATCTCACCTTAACCAGGAAATAACAGAACAGGAGAACAAATTTCACTCCAACTAATAACTGCCTAGAATCCAAGAGGCAGTAGCATCCAATTTGAAACAACTTAGCCCCATAGAACAAACGCAAATTGGTCACCACTTCTTAAATCCGGTAAAATGGAAACCTAAAAAAATTAAAAGTGGAGAACAAGCAACTCCCAACTAACCAAAGATAGAAATACCAGCGAGTGCCCAAAAGGTTTCAAAATTTCAATTTCATTGCCTCCCATGAAGATGATCAGAGACTAGTTCATCAACTCAACTAAACAAGAGGCAATATAGGCCATTAGTCCTCCAAAAAATGCCTCATTTTTTGTAACCAACTGATCACTTTTTTATTCATCATCCTTAGACAGCATCCTTAGATGAAGATATCGCTCCAAGAGAAAAGAAGCCTTTGCCAATTGAATCGAATAGCGAAATCCAGAATCAGCTAGTGCAACATTTAAATCGATCAATTGATGAATCAATAAACGATCAAACGAGGAGATAAAACCTAAGAATGCTCATTAACATGGTAGAGTCCAAGAGAGGCGATCCAAAACCTTTGGAAAACTCAGTCAAGCAAATAGAAAAAATTAGATTTCTGCAACCAGAGACGCAAGACAAGACTTAAGGATGAGGACACAAGGAGACACCAGCTCTAGATTTTCAGTACTTATAATCCAAAGCAAAGTCTGGATTGGATTGTGTGATCTGTTGGCGCATACCCATTCTGTCAAAAGAATAATCACAGATCATAGACACTCCATATTGACCTTGACAAGGTAAGGTATTTTGCATCGGCCAAACTCTGACCTGCAAGGGAACAAGAACTAGGCATAGACTGTTTAGTTCCACCTTAACAGGAAAATAACAGAAATAGCGAACAAATTTCAATCAAGGAGTGGCAGCTTATCCTATTTCCAGAAATCTTCAACCTAGCCCCAGAGAATAACACAATAGATCACGACTTCTCAAGTCTGGCGAAACTCCAATCTGTAAAAGAATCAGAACTAAACTGTAATAAGGTTGCCATTCCCAAAGACAAAAAAGACTGGTGAACAAATTTCAATTCAAACCAGCATGTGCCCAGAAGATTGTCACATTTGTCATTGCCCAGACCTGAAAATGTTATTAAAGAATGGATTGACGATCGTCCAACAAGCCTTACTTTATGCAACAACTGACCAGTGTTATTGCATTTTTCGTCCTTCAACGACATCCACATACAAAAAAAAAGAACAATCCAAGAGGAAAGAAGCCACTGCCAATTCACGGAATAACAAATTCCAGAGTAAGCTGAGGAATCAATAAATGATCAAAGGAGGAGAGTAAACCAAACAAGTCCCCAACCACGACAGTCGAAAAGAGAACATGCGAAACTTTTGGAATTTCCGCAACAGAAGAAATTAGTTTTCTTCAACCAGCCAGAGGATCCAAGAATCATACCAAGAGAACAAAAGATGGGTCAAAAACGCAACTCCCCTCTAGAGACGATCTCACAGAGGCTATCATGTAAAGAGAGGGCGAGCGAACTAACAGAATAGTCTGTGAGAGGGAGAGGAATGCAACCAATGATGACCAGCTCGCTAATCCACAAGACAGCACTGCAACCAGAGAAGCCTCACTAAGATCACAAGAATCAACACACAACAAAGGAGAAAAAGACAAAGGTAAGACAAGGATGATAGCATAAATCCGATGCGTTAAGATTATACATTTGACTCAAAAAAAAAGTCTCCAAAAGCATAAATCCTCAAAAATATATCCAAAACAGGCATCCTAGAAACTAAATAGGCAACCAAAATTAATCCGAAAAAAATGCACAAACCAGAAACCAGAAGAGACTTTCTAAATGTCCTTTTCTATAGTTCATCAAACCTGAACGGAGAAAGAGAAAGACATAGCAGGGGCACAGGAAGACATAAAAGGATGACGAAAAAAAAAAAGATTCGAAGAATCTGATCATAAGAAAGGCTGAAGATAGAACAGGAGAACAAACTTCATTAAAACTAATAACTCGAAAAATAGAACAGGAGAACAAACTTCATTCAAACTAATAACTGCCTTGAATCCAAGAAGCAGTAGGCTTAACCAAATGAAAAAAACTCAGCCCCGCAGGGAAAAAAAAAAGCAATAGGTCACCACCTCATAAGTCCGGCAAACCATTTCTTCTCCCCACTCCCAAAAGAAGATAAACTGAAGAACAAAGTTCAATCAAAACCAATAAGTGCCCAAAAGGTTTCAGTCCCATTGCCCTCCTGAAGATGATCAAAGACTAGTGCATCAACTCAATCGAATAAAAACTGCAAAATAGGCCATTAGTCCTCCAAGAAATGTCTTATTTCAACTCACCAGTTTCATCTTATTTATCGTCCTTAAACAGCAGCCCCAATTGAAGAGATCACTCCAAGAGGAAAGAAGCCACTGCCAATTGAACTGAATTGCAAAATCCAAAATCAGCCAGTAAAACAATTAAATCCATCAATTGAAAAATCAATAAACAATCAAAGAAGTAAGTAAACTCTAATAATGCCCATAACCATGGCAAAGTCCAACAGAGGGATCCCAAACCTTTTGAAAAACTCTGTTCAGCATTCAGAAGAAATTAACTTTCTGCAACCAGACATATCCTTTTGAAAATCAGACTGTGAAAGCAATTGGCTAATCAACAATCAATCAAGAAGCAAAAACAAAAGAAGGATCAAGAACACGATTTGCCATCAATGTCTCCTCTGAAGTCAATTTTGCAGAGAAGTTAAAGCAATAGCTATGAGAGAGAGGTACACTTGCACAACCAGAGACACAGGACGATATTGAAGGGTGAGGACACAAAGGATGGACGGTTATTTGGAGAAAGGAGACACTGGCTCTGGATTTTCAATACTAATAATCCGAAGCAGAGTCCGCATTGGATTGTGTGATCTGCCAACGTGTACCCCTTGCGTAGAAAGAACCAGCACAGATCATAGACACTCCACATTGGCCTTCACATGGTAAGGTATTGCATTGACCAAACAGTGATTGTTTCACCATAACCGGAAAATAACAGAACTGGAGAACAACTTTCAGTCAAAAAACAGCAGCTTATCCGATTTCAAAAAATCGTCAACTCTGACCCAGAGAAAAACGCAATAGATCACCACTTCTCAAGTCTCGCGAAACTCCAATCTGTAAAAGAATTAGAGAATAGTCCGTATGATGTCGTCACTCCCAAAGATTAGCAACAGCTGAAGAACAAAGTTCGATCAAAACCAGCAAGCGCCAAGAAGGTTATCAAATGTCAGTCCATCTCGCGGGACTTGAAAAATGTGATCAAAGAATACTAGTTCATCATGTAACCAAGAAAGAGTGCAAAATGGCTCGTCCGTGCTCCAAAAAGCCCAAAATTGCCTAAATCCATGCAACAAACTGACCAGTGTCGTTCGTATTTATCCTCCTTTGACAACATCAGCAATCGAAGAGATTGAACAGAACAAGCCACTGCCAAGTCGCCGAATAACAAAATCCAAAGTAAGCTGGTGGATCAAATAAAGGCAAAGAAGGAAAAGTGTGAACCAAACGATTTCCATAAACCACGGCAAAGTCATGAAGAGACCACATCTAACTTGATGAGGTAAAAGTATTGCATCAAACAAACTCTAACGCGAAGGAAACAATATGAGGCGCTGATCATCTGACCTTAACCGGTAAATAACAGAAGTGCAGAACAAGTTTCACTCAAACTAATAAATGCCTAGAATCCAAGAGACGGTGCTTATCCAATTTCAAACAAATTAGCCCCACAGAAAAAACGCAATAGGTCACCACTTCTTAACTCCAGCAATATGGACCCGTAAAAGAATTAGAACTAGACGATAAGCATCTCCCACTGACCAAAAATAGAAATTGAGTGCCAAGAAGGTTTCAAAATGTCAGTTTCATTGCCCCTCCTGAAGATGATCAGAGACTATCATCAACTCAACCAAACAAGAAGCAAAATAAGGCCATTAGTTCTCCACCTTACTTTATGTAACGAACTGACCAATTTCCATTCATCATCCTTAGACAGCATCCTTAGATGAAGATATGCTCCAAGAGGAAAGAAGCCACTGCCAATTGAATCGCTAATAGCGAAATCCAGAATCTGTTAGTAAAACACTTAAATCGATCAATTGATGAATCAATAAATGATCAAACGAGGGTAAACCCTAATAATGCTCATAAACATGGTGGAGTCCAAGAGAGGCAATCGGACATCTTTTTAACAATCAGACCATGAAAGCAATCGGCTAATCATCAATTAAAAAAGAAAAGAAAAATCGCAACGCAATCTCTGAAGATGATATTGCAGAGTTCGTCAAGTGAAAGCTATGACAGGGAGGAAGACATGCACAACCAGAGACGCGAGACAAGACTGGAAGAAGAGGACACAAGGTACATCACAGATCATAGACACTCCACTTTGACCTTGACAAGAAGCATTGCATCGTCCAAACTCGCCTGCAAGGGAAGGATAAATAGGGATTTGATCATTCCACCTTAACAGGAAAATAACAGAAATGGCAAACAAATTGCAATCAAGAAGTGGCAGCTTATCCAATTTCCGGCAATCTTCAACCCAGCCCCAGAGAAAAACACAATCTATCACGACTTCTCAAGTCTGGCGAAACTCCAGTCAATAAAAGAATCAGAACTAGATGTAATAGTGTTGCCACTCCCAAAGACAAAAATAGACTGCAGAACAAATTTTAATTCAAACCAGCACCCAGAAGGTTATCTCATTTCAGTCATCGCCTAAACCTGAAAATGTTAGTTCATCATCTAAACCGAAAAAGACTGCAAAACAGATTGTTGATCCTCCAAAAAGCCTTATTTTATGCAACAACTGACCAGTGTCATCGCATTTTTTGTCCTTCATCCGCAAACAAAGAGAACGATCCAAGAGGAAAGAAGCCACTGCAATTCACCGAATAACAAATTCCAGAGTAAGCTGGTAGAGCAAGTGAACGAGAGGTCGATGGACCAATAAACAATCAAAGGAGGAGCATAAACCAAACAAGTCGCACAACCTCAACAAAGTCGCAAAGAAAACATGTGAAACATTCGGAATCTCTGCAGCAGCAGAAATTAGGCTTCTGTAACTAGCCAGATGCTTCAAAAATCACACCGAGAACAATCAGGCTCATCAACAATGAACTAAGAGATGGAAACAATTGAAGGGTCAAGAACACAAATCGTGATTGATAACTCCTCTGAAGACGATCTCACAGAGGCTGTCACGAAAGAGAGAGCAAACAAACGGAATAAGTGACAGAGAGAGGTATGCAATCAATGATAATCAGCTGGCTAATCCACAGCTCAGCACTGCAACCAGAGAAACCTCACTAAGAACCCAAAAATCAACACAGAACAAAGGAGAAAAAGACAAAGGTAAGACAAAGACGATATTGAATAGGATAACAAGCAACTGGTGTCTGTTCCATTAGTCTGATGTGTTAAAGGACTTGTCATTGGACTCGGAAAAAAAATCTTCAAAAGCATAAAACATCAAAAATATCACAGGATCTTCCAAAACAATCATCCTAGAAAACTAAATAGGCAACCAAATCTAATCTGAAAAAAATCCACAAACCAAGACCAGAAGAGACTTTCTAAATGCCCTTTTCTATAGTTCATCAAACCTGAATGGCAAAAGGGAAAGACATAGTAGGGGGCACAGGAAGACATAAAACTTGATGAAAGAGACAACACAAAAAAAAAGACTTGAAGAATCTGATCATTACAGAAGGCTTAAGACAGAATTGATGTCATAAATGGATTCAAACAAACTAACATCACCAAGTTGAAACTTTGATGTCAAAAAACAAATTAATCCATCAATTGATGAATCAATAAATGATCAAAGGAGCGTAAACTCTAATAATGTCCATAACCACGGTAAAGTTCACAACAGAGGGATCCCAAACCTTCGGAAAACTCTGTTAAGCATACAGAAGAAATAAGTTTCTGCATCCAGACATATCCTTTTGAAAATCAAACTGTGAAAGCAATTGGCTAATCAACAATCAATCAAGAAGCAAAAAAAAAAATGAAGGACACCAAGAACGCAATTTGACATTGATGTCTCCTCTGAAGTCAATTTTGCAGAGACAGTAAAGCAAGAGCTATGAGAGAGAGGGACACACGCACAACCAGAGACGCAGGACAACATTGAAGGATGAGGACACAAGGGATGGATGGTTATCTAGAGGAAGGAGACACCGGCTCTAGATTTTCAATACTAATAATCCGAAGCAGAGTCTGGATTGGATTGTTTGATCTTCCAACACATACCCCTTGCGTAGAAAGAACCATCACAAATCATAGACACTGATCGTTTCTCCATTACAGGAAAATAACAGGACTGGAGAACAAATTTCAATCAAGAAACGGTAGCTTATCCGATTTCAAGCAATCGTCAACTCAGCCCCAGAGAAAAATGCAATGGATCACCACTTCTCAACTCCCGTGAAACTCCAATCTGTAAAAGAATTAGAGAATAGTCCATATGATGTCGTCACTCCCAAAGATTAAGAACAGCTGAAGAAAAAATTTTGATCAAAACCAGCAAGCGCTCAGAAAGTTATCAAATTTCAGTCCAATACTCAGGACCTGAAAGATGTGATCAAAGAATACTGGTTCATCTTGTAACCGAGAAAGATTGCAAAATGGATCGTTGGTCCTCCAAAAAGCCCATGATTGCCTAAATCGATGCAACAAACTGACCAGTGTCATCGTATTTATCCTCCTTCGAGGACATCAGCAAGTCAAAACTTCGGATAAGGCTTAAGATAGAATTGATAGTTTATTGTCATAAATGGATTCAGACAAAGCTTCCATCACCAAGTGGAAACTTCGAATAAGGCCTCGTCCGCTGTTGCTGTAGCTGTATTCCACTCTATGCTGAAACCTCAAATGGAAGTCATCATAGTTATGTCAAAGATCTATCAACAACCTACCACAAGGACATAATGACAAACAAATCCAACATGAACTATCTGCATGATTTACAGGCGATCATGTGGACCCAAGAGCTTGCCATACTCATAAACAACGCCTACAATGGAAGGGAGCAACAATCATTGATCTTCCAAAAACAACAAAAATACTCACATAGAAGTGCCAAATAAAAAAGCTGATAAACTGAAGATAAATTTCAATCAAAGCCAGTAAGCACCCAGAAGGTTTCAATCTCATCGCCCTCCTGAAGATGATCGAAGATTAGTTCATCAACTCAACCAAACAAGAACTGCAACATAGGCCATTAGTCCTCCAAAAACTGTCTTATTTCATGTAACCAACTGACCAGTTTCATCTTATTTATCATGTCCTTAGACAGCATCCTCAAATGAAGAGATCGCTCCAAGAGGAAAGAAGCCACTGCCAATCGAACTGGATAGCGAAATCCAAAATCAGCTAGTAAATCAATTAAACCCATCAATTGATGAATCAATAAACGATCAAAGGAGTGTAAATCCCAATGGCAAAGTCCAAGAGAGGTAATCCGAAACCTTTGCAAAACTCTGTTCAGCATTCAGAATAGATTGAGTTTCTGCAACCAGACATATCCATTCAAAGATCAGACCGTGAAAACAACCGGCTATTCAACAATCAATCAAGAAGCCGAAACGAAAGAAGGATCAAGAACGCGATTTGACATTGATGTCTCCTCTGAAGAAGATTTTTTAATACTAATAATCCGAAGCAGTGATCATATAGACACTTCACATCGGCCTTCACGTGGTAAGTATCGCATTGACCAAACCCTGACCTGCGAGGAATAGAGAACTAAGCACGGATCGTTTCACCTTAACCGGAAAGTAACAGAACTGCAGAACAAAAATATAATCAAGAAATGGCAGCTTATCCGATTTCAAACAATCGTCAACTCGGCCCCAGAGAAAAACCCAATAGATCACCACTTCTCAAGCCCGCGTAAATCCAATCTGTAAAAGAATTAGAGAACTAGTCTGTATTATCATGTAACCAGCAAGCGCCCAGAAGGTTATCGAATTTCAGTCCATCGATCATGTAACCAAGAAGGACTGCAAAACGGACCGCGGGTCCTCCAAAAAGCCCAAAATCGCCTAAATCGATGCAACAAACCGACCGGCGGCGTATTCATCCTCCTTCGATGAAACCGGCAAGGGAAGAGACCCATCAAAACAAGCCACTGCCAAATTCACCGAGAATAACAAAATCCAGAGTAAGCTGGCGGATCCAAGTAAACACGCAAAGACCCGAACGGTGGGTGAATCGATGAACCGATCAAAGGAGGAGCGTGACCCAAACGACTCCCATGAAACCACGGCAAAGTCGCGAAGAGACCGCGCAAAAACCTTCGGAAATCTCCGCCGCAGAAGAAACTGAGTTTCCGCAAAAGCCCAGATGCTTCAATAAATCAGACACCAGGAAGCAATTCTCCCATCAACAAGAACAACAACAACAAAAGGAAGGACGAGAGAGCGAATCGGGATCGACATCTCCTCCTCTGAAAGACGATCTCGCAGAGGCCGTCGCCCGAGAGGGAGAGCGAGCGAGCGGAAGAGGAAGAGCGAGAATAAGAATGAGAAAGGCGCAGGAGAGACGGGTACTTATAGGACGGAGAGAAACCGACTTCGCGTACCATAACGGTCATCCGAAGCGGAGTCTCAGGTTCGGAAATTAGGGTCGGATGGCGTGATCATCATCATCTGTTGGACGCGTTTATACCGAAAGGCGGTGAGCTGGCAAAGATGGGCCGCGAGTCAAAAATTGCTAATTGTTATTTACGAAGTGTCACGGGTATATTACCTTTGATGAGGACAATTGCCAAGTATCGGTATTATCATTGATGACAGCTTGAGGCATTTTAAATCGTTATTAGTCGATTGATAAGCATTAACATTCTTATGTTACGAACTTTATAGTAAATTTATTATCCCTAAGGTAAATTAACAATCATAGGGGCAATGCTATCTTTCACGCGATTACATTTTTAATTGTACCACTCGCTTTCTTGATTGTGTTTCCTGTCCCCTTTCTTCTCGTATCTCATTCTTACACAAGAGAACCAAGTTTATTGCCGCTTTGCTCGACTAAGGACTCAAGGACCTCACGCGATCACCCGAGAGAATAGAGCTCCAAGGTGACTCTTGCACACAAGTTTGGGAGAAGGAAATACTTCGCTAATCAAAGAATTTAAGGATCCAAAGGATAATTAGAGATGACTCTCGTCACTTATACATATTATTGCTATTGTTCCAAGAAGATGAATGGGTAGAACTAGACACATACATGCTAGTTTTAGCAAAAAAAAAAGATACGTACATGCTAGATGCTTCCTAACACAAGGTATTGTAGTTGACAAGGTTCATCCTCCTCCTTTGAACATACTTTGGTTAATCGTAATTTTTTTGCATGCGCGGGCCGCGTGTAGCCATGTGCACTTTCATTTAAAAAAGAAGAGACCAAAGCATATGACCAGGTACCAGGATACAATGTCGACTGCATCGCCCAGCAACTGCAACTGTCGGTGGCCCTTTAGCATCAAATGAGATGCTGGGTAATTTGGAGCACTTGAAACATGAGCAAAGTATGGCGATATTGTCTGGCCATGTCGTGTAACATAGGAGAAATGGTCGCATTATCGCAGAACTTGGCCCATCGAAGAGTTTGTGATACTTGTGGTTCTTTCTGCTAAAGCATGGATTCTGCAGATTACTTCATTGTGAGGGGTACATGAGTTTATATCTTTTCGCAGATGATGAGCAAATGCATAATGCCTTCAAAACTTCCATAAGATTGCAAAAGAAATGGCCTTTTTTTGCCAGTGACACAAGACAGAACCATTAGAGAGGGCTAATTAGATTGGACCCGCACTTGCGAGTTTTGACCGCGAAACCAGGTCCGGTGTTTGAACCATCTGGCTAGAGCCTCAGGTTGAACATTGTGATGTATATTCAAACCACCGCAAAACAACTAAATTAATCATTGAGCATGTTTAAATACCGAAGATGCACTGTTGTTGCTGGAGCAGGGCCGACTTGATCAGGCGTCTTTTGAGAGAAACGACTCTGAATTGTATTAGCAAAAACTGAGTATCATGGTACTTTGGCGACAGCAAAGCAGCTTCCAAGGCATTGGGATCACGAGCTTCTGATGATGGCTCCGATATATCAATGCTCCGCAGCTGATCCTCCCCATTTCCTTACGCGACTCTCTGCTTCCTCGGCCTGAAATCCCATGAAGCATTGATCTCCGATGCAATATAATCGTGGATTGGTAAAGCTTGTAGAAGAAACTCGTGGTACAAACAGCAGAGATCGAAGGCAACATACGGATGAATTAATGGTGCTTAATGCTTTTGTCGAAAGGGAAGGAAACTTACTTCTCGGTTCCAGTTGGTTATGGAAGTGATAATCACCAGGATGATGGTTTGCAGACAGGTGCCTCCAATCATTCCGGACCAAATCCCCTGCAATCATGAAGGTCAATGCGGGTTTTGCAGGAAACAATCAAGATGGGATAAGTTGAAATGAGAGTAAGATTTCATTCGACTCTCTTCTTGCTATCCTTGAGGAGCTGTCATGTTACTAGCCACAGACCAAAGCCTGAACATTTTCGTCTTCTTGAATTAAAATCACAAAACAGAAACTTCGTAACTCAGATCTCGGACACTGGCTGCCCTGTAAAAATGTGGTAATTGTCTCTGGTCACCGAAAAAGTGGTTCTTAGGTGTCTTGCTTTGTAATATCTCAGATGACACGAAAGCTGATTTTGTTCCATCACATCCTAATAGTCCAATTTAATTGATCAATCACTCACCATCGCCCCAAAACCGAATGTGAAGCCGAGGAGGATGCCGGCTGGCAATCCAATGATATAATAGCACCCAATATTGATGTATGCAACGAGGGATTGCCATCCGGCGCCAATAGCAACACCTTAACAGCCCAAAAGAAGAAGTACGAGAAATTTAAAAAATGTCATTCAGAATAAATATGAAGCATGTGGATTATGCACATATGATCTGGATGGACATTTTCTTTTAAAAATGACAATTTTGGGCCTCTAATTTTCCCTCAATCCGATGATTGAATGTTCACACTTGCTTTGCCCTGTTATTGTAAAAAAGGTTGAAAATCGATGCATGATGTTCTCGTGTGCTTGTGCTTACCTGATAAGACTGGTTGGAGACTGTTTAGGAGTACTGTGAATCCCAGTAAGAAGGCGAGCTTCGTCGTTTCAGCGGCGACAGCCTCGCTGCTTGTGAAGAGATAAGGAAAGTAATCTCTAGTGGCAAACACAACGGCCATGGCAATAACTCCTATAGTCACTGATGTGACTGAAACAACCATCACTGCAAATTTTGCAGCTTGAGCATTGCCGGCTCCAAGCTCATTCGATACTCTCACACTGGTGAAGAAAATCATGGAATTCTGATGAAATATGTTTTCCAGTAACGATGAACTATTACATTGCATGCACAAGTACTTGGTACTCAATGATCAAGAAAACAAATTAGCTGAAATCTTGTTCGGGGGACAGAGGGAAGGAAGTATGAACCTCACCTTATCGCAGCATTGAACCCAACTGCGATCATGAAGTCCCATCCGTTTATGTTCATGCTGCTCACATCGAATTCTACTTTTATCCCAATTCGTCCAGATAGAATGTACTGCTGAAAGCATTACCAAAAAGGAGAAAATGTTGACCTACCATATAGAGAGGGCATCAACAGGTATCAGAGGGTTCAGCAGACGTCCCGCGATCACCAACAACACCATGAAGTACCACACCTCCAGGCTGCAATCCAACATTGAACACCATCAATTCCACACTTTTGACACAATTGGACATCCATTGACAAGCATATGTAGGAATCCGCGTACCATAGCATCACAGCAGAAGCCAAAGAAAGCTTCACAAATCCCCACAAGTCCTCAAACGTGAGCCAGGAGAACCCGCTCCAAGCGCCGTCCGACTTGGTGATGAAAATGTACAGAAGCTGGGCGACAATGATGAGCCACCACGATGTGTTGAGAGTGATTGCCGCTCCGACTAGGCCGCCACCAAGTTTCAAAATCACCAGCCAGCTATATATCACGTGTAGCACCAGGACAATCGCCGAGATCCAAGCCATCACCAAAACCTTTCTTTGTGCTTGCAGAAACTTTTGTATTGGGAAATTGAGAGCATAAGCGAACAGTTGTGGGAGCATCAACAACGCAAACCGACCTGCACCGTGGCAAGGACATCCGATTAATAAAGTAGGACGAATTTAAAAAAAAAATTAAGTAGTGTAATGCTGAACTCCAACTGCAACTTCTTGATGATGCACATACAAGAGAGCGCTGAGTACAGCCGTAGTTTAACTAAGGTCCAACGGGCCTGTCGCCCGTTTTAGTGAAGATTATCTACATACTATATATGATTCAACGCCACGAATTGCAAAATCTCCATGACTCGTGACGACTCTTCTCTAGCTCCTAGGGTCAAAAGGAGTTTCTATGGATATCTCTTTGTCGTAGGATTCAGGACGAGAAAGAAAATTATTCGAGGAGAGAAAAAAATGAATGTTGACGAAGAGACTAACCGGCAGCTTCGGAGATCTCGGCAGTTTCGCCCATGAACTCCAGAATGGGAGGAGCAAAGACGTAGACGGGGACCAGAATGCAAGCTGTGGTTAGCAAAATGACCCATGATCTCTGCATATACACCCCCAACATCCTGATCCGTCCCGCTCCAAATGCTTGCCCGCACAGCGTCTCCAAAGCACTCCCCATCCCCAACTTCATTCAACCATATTCAAAACATTAAAAAAGAAGAGTCGAACGAGTCATTATTCTCACACAATGATGCTGAGTAATCAAAACATGTACACACATATTGAACACAGTACAACTTGAAAAGAAATGTTGCACTTTTCGAGTGTAAACCTCGTATCAACAGTAAAGAATAAAGACAGGGATATCAACCATGACGCCAAACGCGAAGCCCCCAACGACGGACATCCCAACGGAGACAGCAGCGAGGTCGATCTCGCTGACCTGGCCAACGAAGGTTTGAGTAAGCGCGTTGAGCGAGAACTGCGTTATAGAGGTGAAGATGGCGGGGCCGGCGATCTTCCATAGCTTCCCGGACTCGCTCCCAAACTGTCTGAAGATGCTCACTCTATTCTCCCCTCGGACGCCATTGTCAAACCTGTTGCTGTCCTCTCCGAGAAGTGGCGTGTCTGTGGCCATCGCCTCTCGCCGCCCAGCGGGTTTGACTGGTTCTCGAGAGACGAGTGTCTGTGGAAGTTGTCCTTACCCTTTGGCTGCGTTTGGTCGTCCGGATTTCTAAACAGGATAGGACTGGATAGGATAGGATAAGAAATCCTGGGATTTCTTCATATCTTATCCACTGTTTGGTGGACTACGGATTTAAAGTCGGATAGGATAATTTTTATTTTTATTTTTTTGCTATTCACGGGTCCGGAGAAGTCGGTGAAGGAAAAAAAGTCGATAAATTGTTTTGGTGAAAGCGCACAAGGTGTGGAGATGAAGATCACGGCGAGTGGAGCGTAGAGTTTTTGGAAAAAATAGGCATTAGAAATCCTATCCGGGTCTATCCTACCTCCCCCCTCGGATTTTTTTATCCGGGCTATATCCGGTCTATATCCGACCTTATCCTATCCTGGACCACCACCAAACACAGGATAGGATAAAACATATCCTATCCTGACTTTTATCCGGTCGACGACTTTATATTCAGCCACAAGAGCGAGGAAGAACCGCGAGATACGAAAAGGGAAACGTTTAAAAGAATGATTATACCGTTCGGATTGGGATCCTCAAGAGGGAGATCATATCTTTGAAAAATGTTGCGAAGACAAATGAGTTTTTTTGTTCCAAGTACGGTAGGTTTTGCACTGGAGTCATGCGTTTGAGAGTAGGTTTTGGTCCGCCTCGTTCTGGTGTAAAGCGTGTATGAAAATTGAGGTCATGAATCTTAGAAAATGTGCGACGCATAGAAGAAGAACACGTGAAGTTATGTTTTTAAAATGAATCTGAGAAAATGTGCACTCTATGCCATAGTGCACTTGTCGGTAGGAGTGAATTGCCGCATATGCTGAACTTTAAAACTTTTGAATTCGTGGCACTTTGAAGGAAGGTGGGCGGTCGCCGGGGTCACACGACCCCTCGGGCAGCACGGTTGCCGGCCTCCATCCAGCTCCCAAACTACCTCCGGATCTCAGCTGCTTCAGATAATGGAGATCTTGTTAGGTCTACCGTGCTTGTAGGAATTGGTTTGCACGGGTCCCTTGTGTTATAGTCTCGTGTCACGCAATTAGGAGCATGCTTAAGCAAAATTTGTACTCACAACTGTCTTTCAGTATAATATAAGTTTTTTGGGAAAAGTGTTAGAAAAATCCTAAATCTATTCAATTTGTACTAATTTAGTCCTAAACTAATCTTTGGTACCAATTTAGTTTTAAACCTTTTGACATAATTCAATTCTTCCGACTAATTTTGATGGGATATTCTCGACGTGGACGTCAACTGGCCTATGTGGCACCGTAAGCACTAACGCAAATAATTTTTAATATTTTTTCGATTTTTTATGATTTTTTTCTTTTTTTTATTTTATCTTTCTTCCTCCTTTTATCAGTAACTAGCAACCAGTCGTGGTTCAGCAGGCTAGCCTCACCTAGGCGAGGGTTGCCGTCTACTGGCCAGGCGAGGGCTTCCCTCGATAGATCTGGCGAGGCAGCCGTGGCTTAGGTGAGGGCCGATCTCGCCAGATTTGGCGAGGAATGCCTTCATCGGGGCTCGTCCTTGCCCAAGTGAGGGTCGGCCTCCTTTATACGGGGAATCTGCCTTCTTTTTCTTTGAATGCATTTTTTCAGTTTTTTATGATTCAATATATGATCTAGAGACTTGGATATTGTCTAGTTCAATCAATTGAATTCGTAAAAGTGGGATATTTGATTATTATTTCTGGTCAAATATTCAATTATTCGGTAACTTTATATATAATTTTTCCTCCTCTTGTTATGTTCGGAAATTGGACTATATTTAGTATCGAACATTTAAAACCTCTCACAAAAACAATAAAACTAGAGTGCTTAGTTAGCGTTCTAAACTTTTTTTTTAAGGGTGAAAATTACAACCTATCGAATGCACAACCTGTTAAAAGTGTCTCAACGGAAAATTACGACCTCTCGCATGGTGGCGATGGACGGCAGGGGTTGAGTGGGCTGGGCTTAAAGGGATTTTTTGGCCCAGCCCAATAGACCGGGCCTGACTTCTTATATGGGCCCGTCTATAGGCCTGGTCAAAAAAGAGATCGAAAAAAGCCTGAACTAAAATTCCTCAGTTCGATCTGGGCCAATTCGAGCTTCAGCCCAAATTTATCTATTTTTTTTTACTTCTTTTCAAAAAGATTAGCCATAAGAGAATTTCAAAACATCAATGCATAATTATCTAATAGCTAACATGGATTTACTTGAAATTCATAAATTTCATCAGAAGAAATGGCAATCTCACATCTTAATATAGCACAACTTTTGATGGCTCATTTGGACTTTGATGTTTAATTGTAATTTTATGACTTTATTAAGGAGGGTAAATATTGAATCCTTTACCTTTAAACTTTCGATTTGAATGTACTTTTTTTTTTTGCAATTTATGCATGTAAATCTTAAGACCCGGCCAAAGGCTAGTTTTTGAGATTTCTAGGCAAGCGGCTACAACAACGGCATAGCCTGGAAATGGCGGCAGTGGAGCTGATTGTAGGGAGAGAAGGAGGCGTTCCCCGGCAGTCTTTGCGCGGTTGTTGGTCGCTTAAACTGAAAAAAGTTACCTCCGGCAACCGTAATGGGTGGAGGGCACAAGTTGTTAGTTGGAAATGAAGTGACGGACACATGTATGACATTTTCACTCCCCGCAATCATGTCCCAGCTATTTTCTGCTCCGTGTTTGCTGCCATCGCCCACGCCTTCATCGCGGCCACCGTTGCGACCTCCGCTTCACCTTCGCCATCACTCATCGGAAGATAAAAGAGGAACAAAGTTATTATAATTTTGCCTCTCTTCCCTCTCATGAAATTTGAAAATTTCCTTTTCCAATTTTTGTACCTACTTCCCATTTTCCCCTCCTCCTTTCCAAACGAATCCTTCGAAAGGAATTTGGCCAAAGAAATAAAGGGTTAATACATAAAAAAAAATTCCAAATTGACCGGTACAACATTTAACCCAAAATTAAATAAAGTCTCCTAAGAAATGGTCGGAAGTGAGAGACTAGCAGTTGCCCTAGGATTATTTGCGAGCTGTTCAATGGCAGTTGTATCGGCACTTGCTGTACTTTGGAAGTGGAGCAATGTTCGGCACAAGGCATCGCGACATCAACGTTTGGACGGGTTTGTCGGAGCACCGGGCCGACTCTTTGCTTGACAAAATGAGAGCAAGAGGACAAAAAATTCTCAGAAGCGGAGTGGCCCCAAGCGAGACAAATTGAAGAAGCCCAAAATTCATGAATCGAACAACTCCCGAAACTTGCCTAAAATCGGAATCAACCGTGGGTTCGCTAGTTGAGATAAATTTGGTCAAATTCAACAAGAAAAACGACATTCATTCAAATCTTGGAACCCTACATAAATCCATAAGAGAAAAGTCAATTGATCGTATCAAGAAAACCCAAGAAATTACTTGGAAAGATCTCTCCGATGGGGTGACCATCTTTCTCTTGGCCATGCAAAGGAACGGATTGCGAAATGGAACTTGCTTTTCAAGCGCTTTTCCCTACCAATCCCGCGGCTTCTCCGCTAACTTCTCCCACCGGCCACCACAGAACTCGAGCTACTTGAAAATGGTTAGCGCGTCCTGCATTCACCCACCTGACACGGGAGCTTTAAAAAATTCAGGAAAGGAAGACTCGCGGATGCTGCTACTGCGCTCTCTGTGAGGAGTCTTTTGACGCCGCTTGCTCTGGTCTGCCTTGCTTTTTTTTCTTGCGGGACCCCCACGGAGAGACCATTTTGTCAGTACCGTTTTCTTTTCTTTTTTCGAACCGCATTAACTATTCGTTTGGCACCTTTGCAGACTTTGGTGGAAATGATTTGAAAATACTCAACCGGGTGTTTGGTTTTTTTACCCGTACCATGAAAAGAAGAGAAGATCCGACAACGCATCGTCACCACCAACTGTCAATCAATCTCAGATCTTGGGGGGGGGCGGGGGGGAGTTTTGTACCTCTCGCGCCGTACCGTACGAGTACCGACACGGCAACACGGGACCTAACCTACGTAGTCTTTGCTTATTTCATTTTATTTTATTTTTTCAATTAATTATTTTGGGGGGGCGGGGGGGGGTGTGTTTGCCTGGGATTGGGTGGTGGCAAAAGGGCAAAGATCAGACAACCGTATCCACTTCGACAGTACCACTTGACTAATCCATGTTTGCTCGATGCTTCCACGAACTTGCTTTTGCACCGCCTCCCCCCTATTTGTTTCAAGTTTCTTTCTTCTCTTTTCTTTTTTCGTTTTTTCAAGCAGGAGTGTGCGAATCGGATAGCTCAAATCGGGAATTGCCCCGATTGGACTACATCGGTTAGTTGGGACCAGTTCTTGAGAGTGTAGGTTCAGTTTTCGATTTCAAGGGAGAATCGGACTAACTACGTGTGTGTGTATATATATTCCAAGGGGACTACGTACATATACACAAGACATCCTGTAATCGCGTATTTAAAAGATTTAAAATAAGTCTCAATGCTCCCTCTCGAACGTGTAATGGGCGCTCCTTTAACGAGATACCGCCGAGCGGTCCGAGCACATCAATTTCTCTAATTTAGTTATGCGTCGCCACGGGACCCGATTTTTTAACCAAAGCACGGAGATGAGTAGAGCGGGTTGGCACCGGAAAGACTTAAGGATGAGGACACAAGGAGACACCAGCTCTAGGTTTTCAGTACTTATAATCCAAAGCAAAGTCTGGATTGGATTGTGTGATCTGTTGGCGCATACCCGTTCTGTCAAAAGAATAATCACAGATCATAGACACTCCATATTGACCTTGACAAGGTAAGGTATTTTGCATCGGCCAAACTCTGACCTGCAAGGGAACAAGAACTAGGCATAGACTGTTTAGTTCCACCACCTTAACAGGAAAATAACAGAAATAGCGAACAAATTTCAATCAAGGAGTGGCAGCTTATCCTATTTCCAGCAATCTTCAACCTAGCCCCAGAGAATAACACAATAGATCACGACTTCTCAAGTCTAGCGAAACTCCAATCTGTAAAAGAATCAGAACTAAACTGTAATAAGGTTGCCATTCCCAACGACAAAAAAGACTGGTGAACAAATTTCAATTCAAACCAGCATGTGCCCAGAAGATTGTCACATTTGAGTCATTGCCCAGACCTGAAAATGTTATTAAAGACTAGTAGTTCATCATCTGAACCAAAAAAGACTGCAAAATGGATGGACGATCGTCCAACAAGCCTTACTTTATGCAACAACTGACCAGTGTTATTGCATATTTCGTCCTTCGACGACATCCACATACAAAAAAAAAAGAACAATCCAAGAGGAAAGAAGCCACTGCCAATTCACGGAATAACAAATTCCAGAGTAAGCTGAGGAATCAATAAATGATCAAAGGAGGAGAGTAAACCAAACAAGTCCCCAACCACGACAGTCGAAAAGAGAACATGCGAAACTTTTGGAATTTCCGCAACAGAAGAAATTAGTTTTCTTCAACCAGCCAGAGGATCCAAGAATCATACCAAGAAAACAAAAGATGGGTCAAAAACGCAACTCCCCTCTAGAGACGATCTCACAGAGGCTATCATGTAAAGAGAGGGCGAGCGAACTAACAGAATAGTCTGTGAGAGGGAGAGGAATGCAACCAATGATGACCAGCTCGCTAATCCACAAGACAGCACTGCAACCAGAGAAGCCTCACTAAGATCACAAGAATCAACACACAACAAAGGAGAAAAAGACAAAGGTGAGACAAGGATGATAGCATAAATCCGATGCGTTAAGATTATACATTTGACTCAAAAAAAAAGTCTCCAAAAGCATAAATCCTCAAAAATATATCCAAAACAGGCATCCTAGAAAACTAAATAGGCAACCAAATCTAATCTGAAAAAAATCCACAAACCAAGACCAGAAGAGACTTTCTAAATGCCCTTTTCTATAGTTCATCAAACCTGAATGGCAAAAGGGAAAGACATAGTAGGGGCACAGGAAGACATAAAACTTGATGAAAGAGACAACAAAAAAAAAAGACTTGAAGAATCTGATCATTACAGAAGGCTTAAGACAGAATTGATGTCATAAATGGATTCAAACAAACTTACATCACCAAGTTGAAACTTTGATGTCAAAAAACAATTAAATCCATCAATTGATGAATCAATAAACGATCAAAGGAGCGTAAACTCTAATAATGTCCATAACCATGGTAAAGTTTGCAACAGAGGGATCCCAAACCTTCGGAAAACTCTGTTAAGCATACAGAAGAAATAAGTTTCTGCATCCAGACATATC
Organism: Syzygium malaccense; assembly: GCA_031216405.1. Classification (NCBI taxonomy): domain Eukaryota; kingdom Viridiplantae; phylum Streptophyta; class Magnoliopsida; order Myrtales; family Myrtaceae; genus Syzygium; species Syzygium malaccense. Next base: position 14,053,763 of record CM062258.1, read on the forward strand.
CTTTTGAAAATCAAACTGTGAAAGCAATTGGCTAATCAACAATCAATCAAGAAGCAAAAAAAAAAAATGAAGGACACCAAGAACGCAATTTGACATTGATGTCTCCTCTGAAGTCAATTTTGCAGAGACAGTAAAGCAAGAGCTATGAGAGAGAGGGACACACGCACAACCAGAGACGCAGGACAACATTGAAGGATGAGGACACAAGGGATGGATGGTTATCTAGAGGAAGGAGACACCGGCTCTAGATTTTCAATATTAATAATCCGAAGCAGAGTCTGGATTGGATTGTTTGATCTTCCGACGCATACCCCTTGCGTAGAAAGAACCATCACAAATCATAGACACTGATCGTTTCTCCATTACAGGAAAATAACAGGACTGGAGAACAAATTTCAATCAAGAAACGGCAGCTTATCCGATTTCAGGCAATCGTCAACTCAGCCCCAGAGAAAAATGCAATGGATCACCACTTCTCAACTCCCGTGAAACTCCAATCTGTAAAAGAATTAGAGAATAGTCCATATGATGTCGTCACTCCCAAAGATTAAGAACAGCTGAAGAAAAAATTTTGATCAAAACCAGCAAGCGCTCAGAAAGTTATCAAATTTCAGTCCAATACTCAGGACCTGAAAGATGTGATCAAAGAATACTGGTTCATCATGTAACCGAGAAAGATTGCAAAATGGATCGTTGGTCCTCCAAAAAGCCCATGATTGCCTAAATCGATGCAACAAACTGACCAGTGTCATCGTATTTATCCTCCTTCGAGGACATCAGCAAGTCAAAACTTCGGATAAGGCTTAAGATAGAATTGATAGTTTATTGTCATAAACGGATTCAGACAAAGCTTCCATCACCAAGTGGAAACTTCGAATAAGGCCTCGTCCGCTGTTGCTGTAGCTGTATTCCACTCTATGCTGAAACCTCAAATGGAAGTCATCATAGTTATGTCAAAGATCTATCAACAACCTACCACAAGGACATAATGACAAACAAATCCAACATGAACTGTCTGCATGATTTACAGGCGATCATGTGGACCCAAGAGCTTGCCATACTCATAAACAACGCCTACAGTGGAAGGGAGCAACAATCATTGATCTTCCAAAAACAACAAAAATACTCCCATAGAAGTGCCAAATAAAAAAGCCGATAAACTGAAGATAAATTTCAATCAAAGCCAGTAAGTGCCCAGAAGGTTTCAATCTCATCGCCCTCCTGAAGATGATCGAAGATTAGTTCATCAACTCAACCAAACAAGAACTGCAACATAGGCCATTAGTCCTCCAAAAAATGTCTTATTTCATGTAACCAACTGACCAGTTTCATCTTATTTATCATGTCCTTAGACAGCATCCTCAGATGAAGAGATCGCTCCAAGAGGAAAGAAGCCACTGCCAATCGAACTGGATAGCGAAATCCAAAATCAGCTAGTAAATCAATTAAACCCATCAATTGATGAATCAATAAACGATCAAAGGAGTGTAAATCCCAATGGCAAAGTCCAAGAGAGGTAATCCGAAACCTTTGCAAAACTCTGTTCAGCATTCAGAATAGATTGAGTTTCTGCAACCAGACATATCCATTCAAAGATCAGACCGTGAAAACAACCGGCTATTCAACAATCAATCAAGAAGCCGAAACGAAAGAAGGATCAAGAACGCGATTTGACATTGATGTCTCCTCTGAAGAAGATTTTTTAATACTAATAATCCGAAGCAGTGATCATATAGACACTTCACATCGGCCTTCACGTGGTAAGTATCGCATTGACCAAACCCTGACCTGCGAGGAATAGAGAACTAAGCACGGATCGTTTCACCTTAACCGGAAAGTAACAGAACTGCAGAACAAAAATATAATCAAGAAATGGCAGCTTATCCGATTTCAAACAATCGTCAACTCGGCCCCAGAGAAAAACCCAATAGATCACCACTTCTCAAGCCCGCGTAAATCCAATCTGTAAAAGAATTAGAGAACTAGTCTGTATTATCATGTAACCAGCAAGCGCCCAGAAGGTTATCGAATTTCAGTCCATCGATCATGTAACCAAGAAGGACTGCAAAACGGACCGCGGGTCCTCCAAAAAGCCCAAAATCGCCTAAATCGATGCAACAAACCGACCGGCGGCGTATTCATCCTCCTTCGATGAAACCGGCAAGGGAAGAGACCCATCAAAACAAGCCACTGCCAAATTCACCGAGAATAACAAAATCCAGAGTAAGCTGGCGGATCCAAGTAAACACGCAAAGACCCGAACGGTGGGTGAATCGATGAACCGATCAAAGGAGGAGCGTGAACGAAACGACTCCCATGAAACCACGGCAAAGTCGCGAAGAGACCGTGCAAAAACCTTCGGAAATCTCCGCCGCAGAAGAAACTGAGTTTCTGCAAAAGCCCAGATGCTTCAATAAATCAGACCCCAGGAAGCAATTCTCCCATCAACAAGAACAACAACAACAAAAGGAAGGACGAGAGAGCGGATCGGGATCGACATCTCCTCCTCTGAAAGACGATCTCGCAGAGGCCGTCGCCCGAGAGGGAGAGCGAGCGAGCGGCAGAGGAAGAGCGAGAATAAGAATGAGAAAGGCGAAGGAGAGACGGGTACTTATAGGACGGAGAGAAACCGACTTCGCGTACCATAACGGTCATCCGAAGCAGAGTATCAGGTTCGGAAATTAGGGTCGGATGGCGTGATCGCCATCATCTGTTGGACGCGTTTTATACCGAAAGGCGGTGAGCTGGCAAAGATGGGCCGCGAGTCAAAAATTACTAATTGTTATTTACGAAGTGTCACGGGTATATTACTTTTTTTTTTTTGGTAAGAAATCACGGGTATATTACCTTTGATGAGGACAATTGCCAAGTATTGGTATTATCATTTTTTTTTTTTTGATAACCGAGGTGTCCGCGCGGCCGGCGAGCTTACGCTCAAACCAGCGGTGAAGCCCGACTAGTCCTCGGGGGGCTAGCGCAGCATCCCACCGCCACGACCCTCCACTTAAATCACCGGCACCTACGAGTTTTGAACCCAGGACCTCTCGTGAAAGGAACTGAGCGCAAATCATCGCGGCCACCGATGGGTGGGTGTTTTGGTATTATCATTGATGACAGCTTGAGGCAATTTAAATCGTTATTAGTCAATTGATAGGCGTTAACATTCTTATGTTACGAACTTTATAGAAAATTTATTATCCCTAAGGTAAATTAACAATCATAGGGGCAATGTTATCTTTCACGCGATTACACTTTTAATTGTACCGCACGCTTTCTTGATTGTGTTTCCTGTCCCCTTTCTTCTCGTATCTCATTCTTACACAAGAGAACCAAGTTGATTGCCGCTTTGCTCGGCTAAGTACTCAAGGACCTCACACGATCGCCCGAGAGAATAGAGCTCCAAGGTGACTCTTGCACACAAGTTTGGGAGAAAGAAATACTTCACTAATCAAAGAATTTAAGGATCCAAAGGATAATTAGAGATGACTCTCGTCACTTATACATATTATTGCTATTGTTCCAAGAAGATGAATGGGTAGAACTAGACACATACATGCTAGTTTTAGCAAAAAAAAGATACGTACATGCTAGATGCTTCCTAACACAAGGTATTGTAGTTGATAAGGTTCATCCTCCTCCTTTGAACATACTTTGGTTAATCGTATTTTTTTTGCATGCACGGGCCGCGTGTAGCCATGTGCACTTTCATTTAAAAAAGAAGAGACCAAAGCATATGACCAGGTACCGGGATACAATGTCGACTGCATCGTCCAGCAACTGCAACTGTCGGTGGCCCTTTAGCATCAAATGAGATGCTGGGTAATTTGGAGCACTTGAAACATGAGCAAAGTACGGCGATATTGTCTGGCCATGTCTTGTGTAACATAGGAGAAATGGTCGCATTATCGCAGAACTTGGCCCATCGAAGAGTTTGTGATACTTGTGGTTCTTTCTGGTAAAGCATGGATTCTGCAGATTACTTCATTGTGAGGGGCACATGAGTTTATATCTTTTCGCAGATGATGAGCAAATGCATAATGCCTTCAAAACTTCCATAAGATTGCAAAAGAAATGGCCTTTTTTTGCCAGTGACACAAGACAGAACCATTAGAGAGGGCTAATTAGATTGGACCCGCACTTGCGAGTTTTGACCGCGAAACCAGGTCCGGTGTTTGAACCATCTGGCTAGAGCCTCAGGTTGAACATTGTGATGTATATTCAAACCACCGCAAAACAACTAAATTAATCATTGAGCATGTTTAAATACCGAAGATGCACTGTTGTTGCTGGAGCAGGGCCGACTTGATCAGGCGTCTTTTGAGAGAAACGTCTCTGAATTGTATTAGCAAAAACTGAGTATCATGGTACTTTGGCGACCGCAAAGCAGCTTCCAAGGCATTGGGATCACGAGCTTCTGATGATGGCTCCGATATATCAATGCTCCGCAGCTGATCCTCCCCATTTCCTTACGCGACTCTCTGCTTCCTCGGCCTGAAATCCCATGAAGCATTGATCTCCGATGCAATATAATCGTGGATTGGTAAAGCTTGTAGAAGAGACTCGTGGTACAAACAGCAGAGATCGAAGGCAGCATACGGATGAATTAATGGTGCTTAATGCTTTTGTCGAAAGGGAAGGAAACTTACTTCTCGGTTCCAGTTGGTTATGGAAGTGATAATCACCAGGATGATGGTTTGCAGACAGGTGCCTCCAATCATTCCGGACCAAATCCCCTGCAATCATGAAGGTGAATGCGGGTTTTGCAGGAAACAATCAAGATGGGATAAGTTGAAATGAGAGTAAGATTTCATTCGACTCTCTTCTTGCTATCCTTGAGGAGCTGTCATGTTACTAGCCACAGACCAAAGCCTGAACATTTTCGTCTTCTTGAATTAAAATCACAAAACAGAAACTTCGTAACTCAGATCTCGGACACTGGCTGCCCTGTAAAAATGTGGTAATTGTCTCTGGTCACCGAAAAAGTGGTTCTTAGGTGTCTTGCTTTGTAATATCTCAGATGACATGAAAGCCGATTTTGTTCCATCACATCCTAATAGTCCAATTTAATTGATCAATCACTCACCATCGCCCCAAAACCGAGTGTGAAGCCGAGGAGGATGCCGGCTGGCAATCCAATGATATAATAGCACCCAATATTGATGTATGCAACGAGGGATTGCCATCCGGCGCCAATAGCAACACCTTAACAGCCCAAAAGAAGAAGTACGAGAAATTTAAAAAATGTCATTCAGAATAAATATGAAGCATGTGGATTATGCACATATGATCTGGATGGACATTTTCTTTTAAAAATGACAATTTTGGGCCTCTAATTTTCCCTCAATCCGATGATTGAATGTTCACACTTGCTTTGCCCTGTTATTGTAAAAAAGGTTGAAAATCGATGCATGATGTTCTCGTGTGCTTGTGCTTACCTGATAAGACTGGTTGGAGACTGTTTAGGAGTACTGTGAATCCCAGTAAGAAGGCGAGCTTTGTCGTTTCAGCGGCGACAGCCTCGCTGCTTGTGAAGAGATAAGGAAAGTAATCTCTAGTGGCAAACACAACGGCCATGGCAATAACTCCTATAGTCACTGATGTGACTGAAACAACCATCACTGCAAATTTTGCAGCTTGAGCATTGCCGGCTCCAAGCTCATTCGATACTCTCACACTGGTGAAGAAAATCATGGAATTCTAATGAAATATGTTTTCCAGTAACGATGAACTATTACATTGCATGCACAAGTACTTGGTACTCAATGATCAAGAAAACAAATTAGCTGAAATCTTGTTCGGGGGACAGAGGGAAGGAAGTATGAACCTCACCTTATCGCAGCATTGAACCCAACTGCGATCATGAAGTCCCATCCGTTTATGTTCATGCTGTTCACATCGAATTCTACTTTTATCCCAATTCGTCCAGATAGAATGTACTGCTGAAAGCATTACCAAAAAGGAGAAAATGTTGACCTACCATATAGAGAGGGCATCAACAGGTATCAGAGGGTTCAGCAGATGTCCCGCGATCACCAACAACACCATGAAGTACCACACCTCCAGGCTGCAATCCAACATTGAACACCATCAATTCCATACTTTTGACACAATTGGACATCCATTGACGAGCATATGTAGGAATCCGCGTACCATAGCATCACAGCAGAAGCCAAAGAAAGCTTCACAAATCCCCACAAGTCCTCAAACGTGAGCCAGGAGAACCCGCTCCAAGCGCCGTCCGACTTGGTGATGAAAATGTACAGCAGCTGGGCGACAATGATGAGCCACCACGATGTGTTGAGAGTGATTGCCGCTCCGACTAGGCCGCCACCAAGTTTCAAAATCACCAGCCAGCTATATATCACGTGTAGCACCAGGACAATTGCCGAGATCCAAGCCATCACCAAAACCTTTCTTTGTGCTTGCAGAAACTTTTGTATTGGGAAATTGAGAGCATAAGCGAACAGTTGTGGGAGCATCAACAACGCGAACCGACCTGCACCGTGGCAAGGACATCCGATTAATAAAGTAGGACGAATTTAAAAAAAAAATTAAGTAGTGTAATGCTGAACTCCAACTGCAACTTCTTGATGCACATACAAGAGAGCGCTGAGTACAGCCATAGTTTAACTAAGGTCCAACAGGCCTGTCGCCCGTTTTAGTGAAGATTATCTACATACTATATATGATTCAACGCCACGAATTGAAAAATCTCCATGACTCGTGACGACTCTTCTCTAGTTCCTAGGGTCAAAAGGAGTTTCTATGGATATCTCTTTGTCGTAGGATTCAGGACGAGAAAGAAAATTATTCGAGGAGGGAAAAAAATGAATGTTGACGAAGAGACTAACCGGCAGCTTCGGAGATCTCGGCAGTTTCGCCCATGAACTCCAGAATGGGAGGAGCAAAGACGTAGACGGGGACCAGAATACAAGCCGTGGTTAGCAAAATGACCCATGATCTCTGCATATACACCCCCAACATCCTGATCCGTCCCGCTCCAAATGCTTGCCCGCACAGCGTCTCCAAAGCACTCCCCATCCCCAACTACATTCAACCATATTCAAAACATTAAAAAAGAAGAGTCGAACAAGTCATTATTCTCACACAATGATGCTGAGTAATCAAAACATGTACACACACATTGAACACAGTACAACTTGAAAAGAAATGTTGCACTTTTCGAGTGTAAACCTCGTATCAACAGAAAAGAATAAAGACAGAGATATCAACCATGACGCCAAACGCGAAGCCACCAACGACGGACATCCCAACGGAGACAGCAGCGAGGTCGATCTCGCTGACCTGGCCAACGAAGGTTTGAGTAAGCGCGTTGAGCGAGAACTGCGTTATAGAGGTGAAGATGGCGGGGCCGGCGATCTTCCATAGCTTCCCGGACTCGCTCCCAAACTGTCTGAAGATGCTCACTCTATTCTCCCCTCGGATGCCATTGTCAAACCTGTTGCTGTCCTCTCCGAGAAGTGGCGTGTCTGTGGCCATCGCCTCTCGCCGCCCGCGGGTTTGACTCGTTCTTGAGAGACGAGTCTCTGTGGAAGTTGTCCTTACCCTTTGACTTTATATTCAGCCACAAGAGCGAGGAAGAACCGCGAGATACGAAAAGGGAAACGTTTAAAAGAATGATTATACCGTTCGGATTGGGATCCTCAAGAGGGAGATCATATCTTTGAAAAATGTTGCGAAGACAAATGAGTTTTTTTGTTCCAAGTACGGTAGGTTTTGCATTGGAGTCATGCGTTTGAGAGTAGGTTTTGGTCCGCCTCGTTCTGGTGTAAAGCGTGTATGAAAAATGAGGTCATGAATCTTAGAAAATGTGCGACGCATAGAAGAACACGTGAAGTTATGTTTTTAAAATGAATATGAGAAAATGTGCACTATATGCCATAGTGCACTTGTCGGTAGGAGTGAATTGCCGCATATGCTGAACTTTAGAACTTTTGAATTCGTGGCACTTTTGAAGGAAGGTGGGCGGTCGCCGGGGTCACACGACCCCTCGGACGGCACGGTTGCCGGCCTCCATCCAGCTCCCAAACTACCTCCGGATCTGTCTCGGGAGGCCTTTGGAAATGTAAAAGTTCTCCAAAAAATTTACCAAATGTCACTTGTATTTGCCTAAGGGAATTTAGGGCCTCCAAAACCCATTGGGAATGCTTAACCAAATACATCCATATTATTAGATGACGTTAATGCTTATGTTGTGTAAGACCACCATGCAGCTTTAAAGGCTAGAAGTTTGATATTGTGATTTCAGGCAACGAAGAGAGAAAGTGAGATAATAAAGCATTAATCAATTTGAAGCGCTAGTCATAAAAGAAAGAAGATAACTATGCTCGATTCGGTGGCTAGTCGCAGTTCCAAAGAGAAATCAATTTAAATATAACAGCTACTTCAGATATTGGAGATCTTGTTTGGTTTATTATGCTTGGAGGAATTGGTTTACATGGGCCCCTTGTGTTATAGTCTCCTGTCACGCAATTAGCAGCATGCTTAAGCAAAATTTGTACTCACAACTGTCTTTCGATATAATGTAAGTTTTTTGAGAAAAGTGTTAGAAAAGTAATAAGTCTGTTGCATTGATACTAATTTAGTCATAAACTAATTTTTGGTGCCAATTTAGTTTTAAACCCTTTGATATAGTGCCAATTTAATCTTTCCGACTAATTTTGGTGAGATATTGCTGACGTGGACGTCGACTGACCTATGTGGCACCGTATGCACTAAAAAGATAATTTTTAACAATATTTTTTTCAATTTTTTATGATTTTTTTCTTTTTTTTATTCTGTCTTTCTTTCTCTTTTTTATCGGTGACTAGGCATCGGTCATGGTTGAGTGGGCTAGCCTCGCCTGGGCGAGGGCCGCCATCAACTGGCCAGGCGAGGAGGGCTCCCCTTGGTAGATCTGGCAAGGCCACCGTAACTTGGGCGAGGGCTGGCCTTGCTAGATTTGGTAGGGGTGCCCTCGCCGGGGCTTGTTCTTGTCCAGGTGAGGGTTGGCCTCCTTTACATGGAGAATTTGCCTTCTTTTTCTTTGAATGCATTTTTTCAGTTTTTTGTGATTCAATATATGATCTAGAGACTCGGATCTTGTCTAGTTCAATCAATCGAATTCGTAAAAGTGGGATATTCGATTGTTTTCCTTGGTCGGATATTCGATTTTTTTTTTGTCGATCCTACTCTATCTCTCACTCACGATACACAGTCAGACTTGCGCCCCGCCTCTTGCAGGGTGTGGGCGTCGAAACCCACATCTTAAATTACGCGGCCCCACCCTTACCCCTGCGAAGGTGGGGATTCAAACTCCCCACCTACCCCTTCTCAAGTGAGAAGGGAGGCCATTGGGGGTTCCCCCAATGGTTGGATAAACTTTCTACATATTTTTTCCTCCTCTTGTTATGTTCGGAAACAGGACTATATTTAGTATGGAACATTTAAAACCTTTCACAAATCAATAAAAATAGAGTGCTTAGTTAGCGTTCTAAACTTTTTTTTAAAGGGTGAAAATTACAGCCTAATTGCTCCATTCGTTTGACGGAAAATATTCTTCCGGAAAACATTTTCCGGGTTTTCCGGTGTTCGGGGGGCGAAAAACGTTTTCTGTGGGAAAATATTTTCCTTCCCCCTCTCACAAAATAGCCTTAGTCTATGAAAAATGACTTCCACTTCTTCAAAAGCGGAAATTATTTTCCGGATCTTCTTCTTCTTCTTCTTCACTAAGGCCGCTGGCCCCCGCCACCTCCGCTGCCGCCGGTCGCCGACTGCCGCCCCCCCGGGATGCCCGCCTGGCCGCCGCCGCCGGACGCCAGCCCCCGCCGCCGGCAAAAAATATTTTCCGAAACTATTTCATATTGGTCACCGAACACCGGAAAATTATGTTTCGGGAAAACATTTTCCAGGAAAATGACTTCCGGGAAAATATTTTCCGCCAAACGAACGGAGCCTTAAATGCACTACCTTGTTAAAGGGATTTTGTGGCCCAGCCCAATAGACTGGGCGTGGCTTCTTATATGGGCCCGATCTGTAGGCCTGGTCAAAAAAGGGATAGAAAAAAGCCTGAACTAAAATTACTCAGTTCGATCTGGGCCAATTCGAGCTTTAGCCCGAATTTATCTATTCTTTTTACTTTCTTTTCAAAAATATTAGCCATGATAGAATTTCAAGACATCAATGCATAATTATCTAATAGCTAACATGGATTTACTTGAAATTCATAAAATTCATCAGAAGAAATGGAAACCTCACATCTTAACATGGCACAACTTTTGATGGCTTATTTGGAGTTTGATGATTAATCGTAATTTTATGAAAATATTGAGGAGGGTAAATATTGAATCCTTTACCTTTAAACTTTCAATTTGATTGAACTTTTTCTTTTTTTGCAATTTATGCATGTAAATCTTAAGACCCGCCCGAAGACCAGTTTTTGAGCTTTCCAGGCTTTTCTTCTTTTGGCTCCCCTAAAATGGTGGCTTCATTGAAGGTAATGACATCAAGCGGCTACGACAACGACATAGCCTGGAAATGGCGGCAGTGGAGCTGATTGTAGGGAGAGAAGGAGGCGTTCCTGGCGGTCTTTGCGCGGCTGTTGGTCGCTTAAACTGAAAAAAGTTACCTCCGGCAACCGTAATAGGTGGAGGGCACAAGTCGTTAGTTGGAAATGAAGTGACGGACACATGTATGACATTTTCACTCCCCACAATCATGTCCCAGCTATTTTCTGCTCCATGTTTGCTGCCATCGCCCACGCCTTCATCGCGGCCACCGTTGTGACCTCCGCTTCACCTTCGCCATCACTCATCGGAAGATAAAAGAGGAACAAAGTTATTATAATTTTGCCTCTCTTCCCTCTCATGAAATTTGAAAATTTTCCTTTTCCAATTTTTGTACCTACTTCCCATTTTCCCCTCCTCCTTTCCAAACGAATCCTTCCAAAGGAATTTGGCCAAAGAAATAAAGGGTTAATACAACAACAAAATTCCAAATTGACCGGTACAGCATTTAACCCAAAATTAAATAAAGTCTCCTAAGAAATGGTCGGAAGTGAAGAGACTAGCAGTTGCCCTAGGATTATTTGCGAGCTGTTCAATGGCAGTTGTATCGGCACTTGCTGTACTTTGGAAGTGGAGCAATGTTCGGAACAAGGCATCGCGACATCAACGTTTGGACGGGTTTGTCGGAGCACCGGGCCGACTCTTTGCTTGACAAAATGAGAGCAAGAGGACAAAAAATTCTCAGAAGCGGAGTGGCCCCAAACCGAGACAAATTGAAGAAGCCCAAAATTCATGAATCGAACAACTCCCGAAACTTGCCTAAAATCGGAATCAACCGTGGGTTCGCTAGTCGAGATAAATTTGGTCGAATTCAATAAGAAAAACGACATTCATTCAAATCTTGGGACCCTACATAAATCCATAAGAGAAAAGTCAATTGATCGTATCAAGAAAACCCAAGAAATTACTTGGAAAGATCTCTCCGATGGGGTGACCATCTTTCTCTTGGCCATGCAAAGGAACGGATTGCGAAATGGAACTTGCTTTTCAAGCGCTTTTCCCTACCAATCCCGCGGCTTCTCCGCTAGCTTCTCCCACCGGCCACCACAGAGCTTGAGCTACTTGAAAATGGTTAAGCCCGTCCTGCATCCACCCACCTGACACGGGAGCTTTAAAAAATTCAGGAAAGGGAGACTCGCGGATGCTGCTACTGCGCTCTCTGTGAGGAGTCTTTTGACGCCGCTTGCTCTGGTCTGCCTTGCTTTTTTTTCTTGCGGGACCCCCACGGAGAGACCATTTTGTCAGTACCGTTTTTCTTTTCTTTTTTCGAACCGCATTAACTATTTGTTTGGCACCTTTGCAGACTTTGGTGGAAATGATTTGAAAATACTCAACCGGGTGTTTGGTTTTTTTGATGCGTAATACTTTGTCAGATCTTTCTGGGTCGGGACAAAACCTGCAAAACGACTCGCGGTTTCTCCGAAATTTGACTTTTCGGCATTCTGGGTAATACTTCAATTTTCGTTTCCGTTTTCTTGCGGTTACGCGCATGATCTGAAGATGTTCCCGTTCCGCCTATTATTCAGGACTGCTTTCTCTGCTCTAATTTGTGATTGTTGAAAAATCGCAAGGAGCGCATCGCGTGTCTTCTCCATTTCTTTCTTGTAAAGGTTGTTGTTTGGGCGGAGAGACCGAAAGGGAAGAAAAGAGAAGTAGAAAGGGTGTTGTCTGTGCGAGGATCGCCGGTGCTTTTTCATAGAATTGTGATGTTATCTGATCTGGGTCTCGACCGCTTTGGCCATTTTTTGATGAAGGCTCTGCGATTTGTTTGAGGTGAGTCACTCCTCCACTACGTGTATTTTTTTTTAAATGTTGTTACTTTTATCAGAAGTTGAACGTTGTATTGTCATGATTTTAATTGGCATGTTGAGCTGGAAGAATCTTAGTTCCTGATCCATGTTTACATATATTTGACTTTGATGTGTCAACTTTTTAAGCACTTTCATTATCACTCTGGTTTTCAGCTCATAAGCTTACAAAATATGACGGGTGGGCTGATCACTTGCTTATCTTTTGTTTTTCTACACGCTCTTCCTTTTCTTGTTCAATTCGAGCATGTTTGCCAGAAATTGGTGAATAGTCAAAAGGTTGTGTGTTAGAACATACTGCTTCTTGAACAGGGTTTTGATCAATATCGTAGATTAGGAGTAGATGGTTTGCTTTCCACTTGTTGTACCTCCATTAGATTATTCAGCTTGGAGTTAGTTGCTAAACATATGTTGGCTGTTTGCTAAGGTATGGATTGCATTCATGGAACGATGGAGGAGAACTACATTGACGTTGATTGCATCTGTCTATAGCTGTTAAGCATGAGATTCTATGAGTACATTGAAAGTGATGGAATTAGACAAGACGGATGATGAGAGTATCTGGAGCATAGCTCTGCTGTAGACCTCACCTAAAAGAAAGTCACTGATGTCTTTGCAGGTAGAAGCTTTCCTGACTATGAGCAGATAACATTTAGCCTTATGGGTTGGTTCAACAAAATCTTTAAAGGCTCGAGTCACAAAATTTCGGAAGGGCATTACGAAGAAAATTACGGGAAGGATCCTTCTTATGATGCTTCATCCACTTCTGGGGTAATCTCATCTACACCTTTCGCTTTGTCTCTGGAGACTGAATCCCACTAAATTTTACGTTAGTAGCGGGAAGTTCCACAAGTAATATAGATGATGTCTCTGCTCTGAAATGCATGCTTATGGTGCCTGATGAATCTGCCTCGATCAAAGCTTTCTGGGTTATATGACCAAGTTCACTCACTTATCCTTCTGATAGATTTTCTTGTTGAATCAAATGTAGGATATCTTGTCGGACTGTGAGGATGAAGATATAGATCATGCCATTGCTCTATCCCTTTTTGAACAAAATCAGAGCAGAGCAAATTTTATTGGTGAGTGATAGCTAACTACTTCAATCACAATAATGCTTGTAATAGATGCTTTCGGGTTGTAGAATGTTCTAAAAATCGATGCCCTGATTATGTTGTGTTAAAATTACAGAATGAGCATGATGAGTTAATGTCGATGATATGAATGATGAGATTGTTTACTCCCCCATGGCTAACTATTACAGATGGCAGAACTATTTTAATTTATTATGGAAGTTTACTGAAGAAAAAATGGACAGGTTGACATGATATGTTTTATCTAAGGCTTTGGTTATGAAATGTTGCATTGAAGCAGTAAAACCTGCCTTAGCTTTAGGAGCAGGTATTGGGTGCTCATGGTGCATATGAGCCTCACTTACATGCACGGTTATATCATATGACATCCAACAGTAGTTGTGGGCTCGGGGCTCATATGCAGCTTGAGCACTGAAGTTTGTTTACCTTAGGACTGAGAGACCACATTGTAGACATCATTTTGAGAATTCTAGTCTGAGAGTTTCTGAATGATGAATTTCAGCTCAATTTTTATGGTGGAGGATTAAGCATCTGCATGTTGTCCAATGGGGCACTAAATAGCAAATATATATAATAGCCACTACAAAAAATGGCAACATACGTACATCTTATACTCTATTAACACACATAAAGTTCCTTATGTCATATGTGAGTTTGACGATACGGCATGCTCTTCCATGAAAGTTTTAAAATTTCTCAGCTAAATACCTTGGAAGTGTCCTATTTGATGTGTGCATTCTCAATTGTACCATGCTAGAATTCGACATAGTTTCTCAAATTGTTGGATAGATACTGAATCTCTGTTGAAAGAAGATGAACAACTTGCCAGAGCTATACAAGAAAGCTTGAACTTTGAAAGTTCACCTCAGCATGAAGACGAAAGTGCTCCTTCCCCATATGAAAATGGACATTCTTCTCCCTCATACGGAAATGGATATTCTCCTCCGCGATATGACAACGGACATGCATATCACCCTATGCCAATGTACTATCCGACAGGCTACAGGTATGTGGGAGACAATAAAACGTGGTGCGGTTGTTTATACTTTCTGTGGTTAGTGTAAGTACCGGATTCACTTCTTAAGAGCCTTTCTCGTAGGCTTACTGTAGTTGCATATTGTCATATTTGCATTTGACTGCATTTGTTGGATATGAAGCTAATAGAGCATTCTAAAGCAAACTAGCTCCTATTAGGAAATCATTTTGAGAATACTTTATGTTTAACTTGTTTAGTGATTCGTCAGATGCAAATTCAAAAAATGACTCAAGCTTAGACGACATGCTCATTTCTTTTTTAACAAAGGGAGATAGGATAAGTCCACAAACTGATTTTATCAAAGTATAATTTCTATTCAAATTGGTTTAGCGCAACCACTAGAAATGTGAACAATCGAGTGAAATTTCACCAGAAAGTGGACATCTATGTTGGTGAACTTACAGGGCTCTTCAGAACTTTGATTTGGCTTCAGAAGAAAAATTCCTGGAGTATTATCCTGCTTATTTGATTGACCAGCGCACTTAATTTGTCATGAAACTTCCAGCATTTTCAGCTGAAAGCAATGGTCTCGATTGCTCCAGGTTACAAAGTTTGTTTCCGCAATAAGCCAATATGATCCAATTAGTTTGCTCCAGTTTATCTGTATCTGCCTCCAGCCTAGAAGCTTATTATAACTTTAGCAATCGGATCTGGTGTGCATTCTTTTGATAATTGTTATGTAATCCCTTTGCCTCGCAACATTGCTCAGATGTTACTAATTTCCATCTCTTCAGCAGTGAAACTTCACCTCTCTCCAGAGTCGGTTACATGCTATAGCTTTGAAAGTTTTTTTTATCGATTAGCGATGGCATAAAGTGAGAATTGAGGATGTAATATCTTCTCCAATCTCTAAGTCGTACTCTAAAAACAGAAGAAACTTGGATTTTGTTGTGATTTCAGAACACATCCTTTGAAGCACTAAAACAGTTGTCATCTTCTAACTCAATAAAATCTTACAAACGCCTTGCATACTTGTGAACCCATCGGTGTCAGATCTCCTGGTTAATCTCTGTATGGGGTCCTTAGCTTTCTCTTTCTGATGGTTGTCTCCCTTCAAGCACCATGCATTCATCAAAAGTGTGATAGATATTTAATTTCTCTTCTACAGGATCTGTGCTGGATGCAATACGGAGATTGGTCATGGACGGTTTTTGAGTTGTATGAATGCTGTTTGGCATCCTGAATGTTTCCGCTGCCATGCTTGCACCCTACCAATTTCCGAATATGAGGTACTACGCATTTAAATTACTGCAGGAAATTGTTTGATAATTTCTAGCCTAGGAATCCATTCTCCGTTATTGGCAGTGTTACTTGAGTTGTGGACTGGCTAATTTAGCATTTTTATGCAGTTCTCTTTGTCGGGCAATTATCCTTACCATAAATCTTGTTACAAGGAGCACTACCACCCAAAGTGTGATGTCTGCAGCCATTTTGTAAGTCATGGGAGTTACTAGAACTAAAGCTCTTGATTGTTTACTCCATTTACTTTAGTGATGCAAGCTCAAGTGTGTTCTGCGGCAGTTACTCCATTGGGCTATTTTAGTTGTCTCAGTTTCCGAGGAAACTGCTTCAGAAATTCAGTTTGAACTGCTAACCTAGGATGTTCATGCCCAACATTTTCTGAGTACGAAATGTACGACAAATTATTAAGAATCTAGTCTGTGTTGATATATATATGGATTGTCCTAGCATGTAGTATAGTAAGTAATGAGATGTTCTCATGGAGTCTTGTGTTTTATAATTTGAATGTAAGACGATCAGTATCTGTTTTGCATTTGTCATTTATCTAGTTTTTGCACTTTTAATAGATAGAAAATGGAAATTTCTGCTCTTAGAAGTTTTGTGCCAGCCCGTCATGTTGCATTCATCAGAAATGTTTGTTACTAAATTCTTTTGCCCCCATATTATTTATTTGTCAATACTTTCGCCTTAAGCCTTTCATATGTTAATATATATACTTAACAATGGGCTATGATTGAGTGGATTCATTGTGGTCCTCCAATCCTGAAGCTCTAGTTTTGACTCTTCATGGTGCTTTGACATCTAACTTTTTATTCGTCAAAGAAAAGAAAAGAAGAGAAAAGAAATACTCATCAGATGATGCTTAGTAGAATTTTGTATTTTAACATTTGTAAGTGCCATTGATTGATATTTGGGGGGCGAAGTGCCCAGTTTTCAGTATGGAGAAGCAGAAAGCTATTGGCACTCCATCTGTTTCTTTGGTTTTTTTAGAAACTCCACTTTTTCACCGTGCTCATTTTGGAAATCTCTTGACAGATCCCTACAAACCTTGCCGGTCTTATTGAGTACAGGGCGCATCCCTTTTGGAGTCAGAAATACTGCCCATCTCACGAACATGATGGGACTCCACGATGCTGCAGTTGCGAGCGAATGGAGGTCAATATGATTAAATTACTTTTGTACGCTTAAACCAGTGATGAATTTGTTATAAACCAATTTCATAAGGATTAAGCATTTGCTTCTCATTCATGTGCAGCCACGAGAGACCAGATATGTTGCTCTTAAAGATGGTCGAAAGCTCTGTTTCGAGTGTTTTGACTCAGCAGTGATGGACACAAATGAATGTCAACCACTGTATGTTGGTATCCAAGAATTTTACAAGGGTCTAAACATGAAAGTGGAGCAGGAAGTTCCATTACTTTTGGTCGAGAGACAAGCACTAAATGAAGCAAGGGAGGGAGAGAAACACGTAAGTGAAACAGCTCTAATTAGAGCTGCTCTACTGGTGGAAAAATGTAGATAACTGTGACCTGAACTGCTGACAATCTTTCGAAATTTATTACATTCACGTATTTGTTGGAATTTTCATGCAACTCTCAATAATTAATTTGATTCATTATAGTGTTGATGTCAACGATTGAAGTAAATTACTTTGACTTCTGAGTTTTTGCTAGATCATGAATGTAACGTGGTTCTGAGAATTTGTCCTAGAATAATCTGTGCTCGACAGTTTTGTACGAGATTTAATTTTACATTGCTTGTTTGCATATCATCATTTATAAAAGTCGTGTCTTCTAAAGTTTAATAATATACTGGTTGCGATATTGTTCATTCTGGCTGACTCCGTCTGTGATCCATCCCCCATTGTCTACTCTGAACTATATTGTCAGTAGAGCTATCGATTAGCAAGTTAATCATTATTTATGTTGCTGCGAACAGAGATGACCTTAGATTATCATAAACTGAGTCGTATTGATCATGTTATTGCTTTTTGAAATGAAATTTTTTTCTTAATTCAGGGCCATCATCATATGCCTGAGACAAGAGGACTGTGCCTCTCTGAAGAACAAACAATCGGCACGGTAAAGACTTTTAGACTCTCTCTCTCTCTCTCTCTCTCTCTCTCTCTCTCTCTCTCTCTCTCTCTCTCTCTCTCTCTCTCCCTGTTTGTGTGTGTGTGTGGGTGAGTAGGTTTGGGCGCCATGCATGCGTGTGAGTGGTGCTTGTGCACCAGACACAGAGGCACAAGGCATCCCACATGCAAATGCGCATGCCCATCATAGTTTATGATTGATTGCGAGTTGAAGTCTACATTAGCCCTTCATGAACCAGATTTCAAGACAGCCAGGAGCCAGGGGACGTCGAAGAGCGGGCACAACAACGGAGCCTTATAAACTGACACGTCAATGTGAAGTGACTGCAGTTCTAGTCTTGTATGGCCTTCCAAGGTATGCCATCCATTTGATCTGATTCTATGATGAATTAAAATATGCCGAAAAGCTCTAAAAGAAGAGAAGACGGAATAAGTAGCACTAATGATTCAAATGAGATCTTAGATATTTCTTATGCAAATTATGAAAAGAGGGTTTTATCCAAAAAACGATCCTTGTGAGTTGGACTAAAATTTGGACGTCTCTTTCAGCTTGTACTACTTTCGCAGCTTTGATAGTGGTTAGTTTATGTGCTATTGAAATGTTGATTGGAACATTATGTGCAGGTTGCTGACTGGATCCATTCTGGCTCACGAAATGATGCATGCTTGGTTGCGACTAAAAGGTTCTTTTCCAATATATTTCTTTAGTTGAGTCTTTGGAAAATTAGATGGAAGTTTCATCATTGTGCTTTCTATATTCCTCAATTACTAAGATTATGCTGTTCCTTTGGATTTTTTTTCCCTAAAACTTTTGATGTCAAGAAGTGGCATCATGTGTTCGGAGAGGTTTCTCAATTCTCCTCGAGTTTTATCGATTCATTAGTGTTCTATCTGTGGTTGCTGCTGATATACCTGGATGGTTTTGAAGGTTACCCCACTCTTCGTCAAGATGTCGAAGAAGGGATTTGTCAAGTGCTAGCTCATATGTGGTTGCATACGCAACTGACATCCGGATCAAGCCACGACTTCGCGTCAACCTCGTCGATTTCATCTGCTTCCAGAGCAGCTAAGAAAGGTGCAAGATCTCAGATCGAGAGAAAGCTGGGGGAGTTCTTTAAACACCAGATAGAATGGGACACTTCCCCTGTGTACGGTGATGGACTTAGGGCTGGTCTACAGGCTGTGCATAAGTACGGTCTCCAAAGGACACTTGACCACATCCGAAAGAGAGGCAGCTTCCCATACTGATCAACCAAAAATTGCTCACATTCTTTTTCTGATTTCCTTCTTAAATGAAAAGGCCTGGCTGCCTTTCATGCTGATAATAATTTCGAAATCATGTAACAATCAGCTTTCTATGAGATCTGTAAATTTCCATTTGATTATTGGTGTTGTATGGCATAATGACATCTCGAATTGTAAGCGATATGATTTAATAAACACAGATACTTTCTTACGGTCGCGGTCTTGATCTGAAATGAGCTTCCTTTGTTTTTGGTCTTTCCCTGTCTTTCCTAAGACAAGGTTGAGCCATTTGCTTTGATAATATTTCTTGATAGTTCGAGTAAGGTGATTCAATCCAGTATACTATCAAGAGGGTCAAACATTTTCTCTTCAATATCTCGCAGTCACTCTTATGGTAATAGGATGCGGCATTAACTGGATACAAGAAGATCTATAGAAATGATCAAGAGGTTCTACTCTATAGAGCTAACTTCTCTGTACTGTGAATTACTTCTTTTTACCAAGCTTCGAGCGCGATGGTTGAATTTCCTGGGCCTTTAGATCTGCCTGGATTTTCAATAGAGTCGCTGCTATCTCCGCCATGCCTGGTCTCCTCGTTGGCTCATGCGCCAAGCAGATTAGACTTAATCTAACCATCCGCATAGCTAAAACTCTTCCGCTATGTTCAAGTCTAGGATCGATGAAGCTTCGAAGAATCTCGGTTTCTGCATTCTCTCTTTCCATCGCAGAAGCAATTGCGGCTGAAAGTAGAACTTCCCTTCCGTCTTGCAAAATGACCGCATCCTTCCCTGTGATCAGTTCCAAGAGCATCACTCCGAAGCTATAGACATCGGTCTTTGAACTGACCAGACCTCCCTCAATGCACTCTGGTGGCATATAACCTCGGGCCCCACCAGGGTGTATAGTTAGGGAAGCGCTCGACGTTTCCCTTCTTGCGACGCGTGCAAGACCGAAATTCGCGATCTTGGCCCTGAGATCGCCATTTAGCAGTATGTTGCTGCTGTTGATGTCCTTGTGCACGTAAGCGGGTTTGGTGAAGCTATGGAGATAGTGAAGTCCGTTGGCAACATCCAGGGCGATATTGATCCTGTAGCTCCAGGTCCGAGTTTTCCTGGAGCTTTTACTGGAGGAAAGCCACTCTCTCAGAGACCCGTTACTCATGTACTCGAAAACCAGGTAAAAGCAGCTGTCGAATTCGCAGAACCCCCGAAGCTGGATCAGATTGAAATGGTTGATCTTCTTCAATATGTTCACTTCGTTGGACACATCTCGACTCACCCTCTTGACTGCTAGGGTTTCCTGGCTGAAGGCACCACGGAAAACAGAACCTTGGATTCTGTTCCGAGAGCTGAAGTTCTGCGTGGCCTTCTTTATTTCCTCAAACACGAAGACTTTCAGTATTTCCTCCAAGCTGGCGATTTCAAACCGGAGATCGACTGGTGAGGCCAATTTCCTACTCGCCTGCCCTCGAAACTGGGGAACCACCGCCTTTCTCTTCTTATGCCGCAGAAAACATGCGAATGCGGTAAAAACGATCACAAGAAGACCACCTGCCGCGACTCCGACCCCCAAATACAGTTCTTTGTTGGGTTCCCTTCTCGAAGAGACATAAGTGGGTGGAGGCGAAGATGGCTGTTTCTGGTATATTACGGTGGTTTGCGAGCTCGAAGGCACCCTTATGTGAGGAACTAGAATCGTCGTGAAGGGGAAGATAGTGGGGTTCGCTTCTGAAAATCCGTTTTCCGTGAGTATGGCCTCAGTGCTAGCGTTGAACCTCTCACCAATACCCGTAAGAGTATCATTCCAGTTGATGGAGTAGGTCAGCAAGTACCTGACACCGTTTACAGTTTGATTCCTGGTAGGACAAGCGCACCGCAGCGGCACTTGCAACTCGCTCGCCCCCTCCAATTCGAACTCGCCGTGCAGATTTGCTCCCTTTAGAGAATTGCATGTGGAGAGCCCCTGGTAGGTGTCGTTGGCAACGGTGAAGTAGGTGTCCTTGCCGCCAGCTATGGGGAACACGGAGATAGCCCGGTAGTACTGCCCAGAGCAGGAGCAGTTCACGGGGACGATCACCTCCTTGTCCGTGGGGAACACAGTGAGCCTCGTGACGTTGTTGATCCTCGCGACATCCTCCTGGTCCGATGACAGGAGGGTCGAGATGGTCGGGACGGAATCGTAGGGAGGCCGAGATTTGAATATGAGGAATGCTCGGCAAGCCCGTCGGTTGCCGTTGCAGGTGTAGAGGAAGGCCGGTGACGGTCCGTCCCGGTCGTCCTGGTCGCAGTCGAGGACCGAATTCCCCGAGTACTTCTGCTGGCCATTGACAGAAGTGAAGAGACCGAGCATGAAGAAACTGAGGACAATCTGGTGATGCATGGTTGCCTGTTTGCACCAAAAAGAACGACTCAGGGTCACTGACAAGAGCTTCAAGATTCTGCAGAATGCTTTCGTGAAGCTTTGATGTTGCTCGCTTGCTAACATTGCACATAACCGCGTGAAGTTATATTATTAAAAACTTTAGTATATAAATATTGATTCTTAAATTGGGCATTGCTATCGGTTGGATTTGATCCACGAACGAATAAAAATCAGTGTGGCCCATATTATTTCATTTAATATAATCATGCAAATAAATCTCCGTTTGAATGGGTTAGATTACAGAAAAGTTAGTAGAGTAATCTTGACTGAGTTCGTGCATTAAACGGATTCTTTTAGCCATTTAGAAGATTCTTAAGACCCCACGTAAATATAATATCTTAATTTAACGTGGACCCGTAATTAATTTGCTGGTCCGTGAAAGAAACTTTGTTCCTTGCTATGCCACCGCCCCTACCTACACAAATTTTGATGACCTAAAGCAGAGCATCAGATTACTCAACATTAATAATAACTGCAATAAAAACCATGGACTAAACGGATCAAAATTTCAAGAAAAATGGATCGAAGAACGAATAGGTGAAGAACTTAAATCGACCCATAAAGATCTATTTGGATTGGCGGGGATTGGCGAGGTTGCAAGATTCCCATGCTTTGGACTCAGAGTCCGATGATCATGGGTTCCGTTTGTGCCCTTGGAAAAAACGAAATTCATGTTGGGGACCGTGGTTATCCATCAATTAACCTGCTCTTTATGGTCGTGACGCCAAATTATAAAGAAAATAGGAAATTTTAAAGTTGTTCAAGGCACGAAATATGTGATAATTTGCAGGCTACAATTTGAAGAATTGCGGTCAAAGATGGGGATGGTACAGGAATATCAAGTGGCCGTTTTGAATTATCATGAAAGATTGATTTTTGTCTCGTCTGGCATCGAGCACCCCGCAAAACCTGGAATTGGTGTCTGGGCTTCGCAGGACAGACGAGAGCAAAATCTGTAATTCTTGGAAACCGATGAAGCAGAACATACGACAACCACAGACCTGGTCAAACAATTCTAGCAGACCGAGACGAGTCAAGTGTCCTCCAGCCAGCAAGAAAAATCATAAATTTTTTAAGTTAAACGAGCGTGCATGTCTGAACGAGGTCGAGCTGACGATTTCGTTTCCTAACCCCTATTTTTCTTCCGAACGCTCACGATGATTAACACCGACACTGCAGTTCGTGTCGTGTTGTAGCATGGAACGTACCGGAACAGAATAGAGTAGGAGTGTCCAACCGGACCGGGTTTATCCGGAAACCAAACCGGCCCACCCGAAAAACAGGTCCGGGAACTGGTTCTAACAAAAACCGGTCCGGGAACTGATTCCATTTTTTGGGAACCAGTCCAGTTTCCGGTTTTAAGTAAAAACCGACCCAGACCGGTTTTAGAAACTGTTTTGAGATAATGTAAAAAAAAGTAAAAACCCTAGATCACGTTACCCTACCCGGCTACCCAGTCTGTCTCTCACGGTTTCTCTCTTCTCTCTTCTCAACTTCCTCTATCTCTCACGGTTTCTTTCTTTGCAAGTGCCTCCTCAGTCGCTGTAAGAACGCAACCCAGCTCATCGCCTGCCTGCATGTTGAAGAGGGCTAAGGTTCGATCATCTCGGCATTCATATCGTGCGTGTGTTTTTTCTGCCTTTTTGGCTTGCCGATCCAGTAGATCTTTTACTTTAAATTGTTTCATTACTACCTATATGATTTTGCTGGAAAAAAAATGAAACCAGAAAAATGAACAAAAAAAAATAGGTTCTCGGGTAAACCCTGAAACCGAACCGGAAAAATAGGGTCGGTTCCAAAACAGAGTCTGGGAAAAACAGAATAGGTTTCAGGTTCCAAAAATTGAGAATCGGTTATAACAGGGTTGGATTCAGGTTTCAGGTCTGGACCCAACTCACCCCGGAACCAATCGCCCCTAGAATAGAGGACGCGTGATACGCAGGGGAACATAGCCACAAGCGCAAGAAGACAGACACTTTGTATAGGCAAAGGGCTGTCATTTGTGCTGTTTTTCAGATGGCTTCGGGGTTGAAGATGAGAGATATGACTGTGCCCCGGTCGTTGCATCTCCTTCCGCGACCACGGTCAAGCCGCCCAACAAAAGAAAAGGCCATATGCGTGGTCGGGGCGAGGACAGTTCGGTTCGGCATCAGAGAGTTAAAACTTGGCCTTAGAACAGTGAGAACACATAATTTGATGGTAATTAACTTACCTAATTTCCGAGTTTACTCTTGACTCTCTCCATTTATTCATAAACAGATGCAATCCATGTCTTCTCAAACCCTCTTAACATGTTGAAGTTGGTGCGAGGTCACGATCCGATCGGCTGGATCTGAAAGATATGTCATACAATCTGTTGTTTATAGATTGTTTATAGATTGAGCTGGATGTTTAAGCTTGTTCACTGTACCAGCTCCATGAAAAGAACATATTTATAGTCAAAATCCTACTCTGGGTAAATGCTCATTCATCTCCTAAATTTAGAGGATGTATAATACATACCAATATTGATTATTGTAATCTTATTGAGCTCCGAGAGTGAAGCCCCGAAGATCTGAATGTTCACTCAAAGGTAACGTAGACTCAAGAAACTACGAACTTGAAGAGATTGAATTTGGTCAGCGTTTCTAGCGTCAGATGGCGAAATACCAAACCAAGCGCGAGCAATCATTGTGGCCACAGGCGAGGCCGTCGGGCCCTAGCCACATGAGGGCCATGACCATCACCTGTTGGCCGATGCAACCCTCCCCTGCTGGCCGATGAGGGCTACAACGTCCTCACCTATACCACGGAAGGGCTGGCCAACGCCGACTAGATTGCTACGCCGGCGATTTCCGGCCAAAATTGGCCGGAATGACTAAATTAACAAATCATCAAAAGGTTTAGGACTAAATTAACACAATCGAAATGTTCAAGACTAAATTAGCATAAATACAATAAGTTTAGAACTTTTTTAGTAATTTCTCCCCTAATCATGAGTCAGGCGGCCTAGCATAGGTTCGCCTGAGCTAATAAGGTTGAAAACACAATTTCGACGTGCCGGGTAAAACAACCTTCTTCGTGGGCAATTTTAAGCCCAGTGTAGACATGATCAGCTCATTGGTCAGGTCTAGCATGAGCGGAGCAATTTACGTGTCGAGTCGAAAGATTTCACATACCCGTTTTATCCAAATAACATAGAAAAACATGGACTCGATCGATCCATTGACTTGTCCGTGACGCTATTTTCACAAGAAAGCTCTCCGGCCCTACATCGCATCAACATCAGTTCGATGTCATCATGCGTCGGAATTCCTGGAAATCAACCACTCCATTCCCATCGAGATCGAAAGCACGTATCATGCTCACACACTCTTCGTACGAATGTTCTCTCTCCCCGATCCTCGACAACGCATGTTGCAGTCCTCGAGCCGTGATGCCCCCACAACCTTTGTCGGCTTCAAACATCTCGAACACCCTCTTGAGATCGTCGTCCGCCTCGCCGCCGTCCTGTTCCATCATGCTGACGAAGTCCTCGAACTTGAGCAAGCCGTCGCCATCCGAGTCGAAGTTAGCGATCACCTTCTGAGCTTCGTGGTGTGGCAAGGACTCGCCGATGGACTCGAAGAAAGCGCTGAGCTCCTCGCCCGACATCTTCCCGTCTCCATTGCGGTCGAATCGTTTGAAGGCATGCAAGTACTTGTTTTCGATGTCGCGGAACGTGCTCGCGGACGGCGACGGCAGAGACGGAGCCTCTGGAGATTTGGGTTTGGAGTGAAAGCTACGCGGGAGCTTCAGAAGCTTGAGGCTCCTGCTGACGAGCCACTTGGACGGCCTGAGCACCAAAGCGGCGGCCATGTGGCATGGACAGTGTTTGAGTTTGGCGAATTGGAGCGGGCATTGATGGAGCATTTTTATGCATGGAGAGCGAGGAGCGATGCGGTCGCGCGGATGTTTCGAGCGGATGACGATCGGAGACAGAGAGACTCTTGCGCAGAAATTGCGCCCTGAAGAGCCGTCGCTGTGCGTGAAGTTGCCGTGCATGTTCGTGGTGCCAGACTTTATAGAAAGACTTGATTTTTCAATGAAAAAAAGCCAGTGGACGCACTGTTGCTCGGTAGTTACCATGAAAGTGACCGGAAAATTCATCCTCTCGATTTGTTTGCCTTTATACTCTTGACTTCGCAAAAGGGAAATTGGCGGGTCCCGTCGCCCGCGGCATTTCCCATGATCAAATTACGATCGCAACACGTCGGGCTCACATGCCCGCCGTGTGCATAACAATGGCTCGTGGAACCATCGGTCGCATTTCAAAATGTGAAGCCGTTCGCGATAGATCCATGTAAAAAGTCCGTGTGCCACACCAGGTCTTTCGGAGCATATCCCACTTTATATGTATGCACATGCTCATTTCGTCTGATAATTAACTTAATCTTTTAAGCGAGTCGGATTCAAAATTATTTTTGCCCTGAATGTAATCTTACAGGTGATGCAAATTTAAATTACATGTATGACCTAGAATGTCGAAGAAACGGGCCCGTGCACCGCACGGGTGCGAAAGCTAGTTTCGGGTAAATTTGAGAGCTAGCCAGTGCCGGAAATTAGCTATAAAGCATCAGAGCACTACAAATTGAAAAATAGTGTAAAGCACATCGACAATGTCGGTGTTGAACTTGATAAGAAAGCAGTTTGCTTCGAAGAGAAGGTAAAGCCGACTAATTGGAGAAAGCGATCCACCCAAAAATCTCGAACGAGAACCAATTAAAAAACCAAAAGATTATAGTCATGTTAGCATTGCTAAGCTTTTAATTCAAAAGGCCCCCCTTGCTTCCCAGCATGACGCCTTTTTGCGCTCCTGAAGTACAAGGATTCTACCCATCGAGTCGATCATCACATGCGAAATGTTATCCTTGGAAGAGATTTCACGATACTGAGACGAGGCGATCGATTTAGGCGGGCGAGAATGCCGTGATCTAAAAGCAACCGATGTTTCTCCGTAGTTTTAACATGATCATGCTGCAAAATATTAACAGACACCTTTGTTGAATTATTGGTTTGCGACATTGTCACGTGCCTTGACCATCACGGTGCAGTCTCTTTGATCCTAAATTTTAGCATACTTAACCCTCGGGTAAATTTGGATAATGGCAGCAATCCAAAGACCAATTTAATCGTAAATTCTAGCTGGTTCTACCCAAAAAGCTTGTCGTGCACTCCGTTAATCAATTTTTAACCCGCGCTTTACATCTCCAGGATGACTCGATCAATCATAAACCGAGTTAATTCTAAACGGTATATTTTATATATGAAGAAACGAAATGGAATGAAATGGAGGGATGGAACGGGAATAAGCATATCGGATCGATTGAATACGAAATTCGCTTCCAATGTTCGGCTGACGCGGGAATGGAAAAGAAGTACGAAAGAGAAGAAGAAGTTTTTTTGAGCCCACGCACCTTTTGGTCTCCAAGTGCTCGCGAGAGACCCATTCCAAAAGAGCCCGCGACATTCATCCTGTGCCAACCACGTTTCGCGCGTGCCGCACGGGCTCGGATTGGTCAAGAACCGCGCACGGTGGCCCGTTTGTTCGAAAGAAAACTATTTTCTAACGAATTATTCTCCAACTTTCATGTGTTTGGATGACCGAAAAATTAATCAATCTTCGGAAAGTGTTTTTAATGGACCGAAAGTAACAAATTTATATCTTTCCCCCTCTGCAAAAAAGGAAATTGATTTTCTTAAAATACCAAGCAAATGAAAGCTAACCGTTTTTTCCTGAAAATAATTTTCGTGTATAATATTTTCCTTTACCATGAAATTTTCAATGAAACAGATGCACCCTAAAGTTTCATTTGCTTCGCAGAAAATGAATAATTTAGATAATATTTTCCTAAAAATGATCTTTTTGCTTATAATATTCTCTTCAAATTTGGAAATAATACATTATTTAATTTAAAATATATATAAAAACGCGACAACATTCGTTTTTACTTTTTACTCTATACAAATGTTTTTTTTTGCAAACGCAGTTCGACTTTTTACGATGCCATGTGCCGCGGAGTTATCACGATGCCTGCAGATGTTTGCTTGGCACCAGTTTATCCTTTTCCCAAGTGGAATTTGATCAACCAAGTACGTAAATGTTTGCTTGAGTAAGTCAATTGGAAGGGAGATATTTATTTTTCTTTACGTTAGTTTCCATGCCTACAAATACACATTATTTAAATTTTAAAAAGTATAAGGACGTGACAGGATTGATTTTTACTTTTTTAATGTTTGCTTAATATGAATCTTCTGCTGACGCGGTAGACTTTTTTCGGGAAAAAGCACTTGAAACTTTCACGACATTTAAATACCGGCACGTAGATTCGCGCATCAATTTTATTATGCTTTTTTGAAATTTACATATTGCTTTATACTATTTACGATAAAGGGAAAAAACGCGTTTTATTTTCGAAAAGGAAAAAGCAATCACGACCTATAATAATTATAGTCTCAAGTCTCTGTCACACGTCATATATTGAAAAGTTTCATGTCTTTCGTATTAAACGAAAGTGGAAATTTAAGTTTACAAATTTAAAAAACGAAAAAAAAAACAGAAGTATAATCACCCCCATCAAGCCCTTATTTCATTTTTTGGTTGACAAATAACTGTCACGGCACTTTTTTAAAGTTTATTCGAATTACACATTTCCTTTTAATCTTATAAAATCGAATACACTTACAAATAAAAAAAGAAGTCAATTAAGTTTGAGAGAACGACACAAATAATTCCTAAACTTTAGTTCAATGTTCAATGTAATCTTTAAATTATCAATTTATTCAATATGATTTCTGAACTTTCATATAATCAAGGGACTGATTTGCACATGTACCAAAAGTTCGTGAATTACATTGAACAAATCGAAAGTTCAGGAACCACATGCGCAATTTAGGAATAACATTGAACATTTTCATATAATTCGGAGACTAATTTGAACTTATACCAAAAGTTCAGGGATCACGTTAAATAAATTAAAAATTCATGGATCACATTGCGAATTTGACTAAAGTTTCACAGATCACACCGAACGAATTAGAAGTTCAAAAGCCACGTTATATATTAGGCAAAAGTTCACGGACCACTGGTGTCGTCATCCCGTTAATTTCGCATTCGAAATTGAAGCCAGCGGGCTCCCCTTTCAGATCTCTCGAGTCTTGACCTGCGTAATCTAGCAAAAGTCGCATGTACAAAAACGAAACAGAACAGTATTTAGGAAGTTGGAAAACGATTGGGGGGGGGGGGGGGTCCCACACGTGCGGAAGGCCACGTCCCATTTTATTAAATCAAATCAAATCCCGACCATGTGCCCGACCCCAGCCTGTGATCCACCGCCACGTGTCCCGAACCGGAAGCGATCAATCAATGGGGAGTAACATGGCGTCCTTTGCCTTTGCCTTCGCCTTCCCTTCTGCTTTGCCCTCTCCTCACTCTTCCACCGACACTCGAATTTCGAAAGCCCAGCCCCCCCGGGGACAGGCTGGCAATGTTGACCGGCCTTTGTTGACCCGATTAATTGGATCTTTTCCCTCCTTTTGTCAACCAGTCGGCAACCACGAGGACAACCTGCTCCATACGCACTTATGTCCTCATGAGTGTATGGCCATCCAATTATAACTACGAAATTAATGGAAAGGGATGTTAGGTGATCGATGATTTCGGGCAAGTATCGGGTCTCGAGAGTTACGTGTAGTGGAGTTTCGTGAGAAATTTCGGGGGCAAAATCAAGTAAGCTCTGTCGACACGGGATCCAACCGATGGACACGCGCACAAGGGCTGGGCATGATGAAGGGGGGACACGATTGTAGCTAATTCGAGGATGATTGTGAATGATGAAGGCAACATGGTCGTGACCATCCAATTAAGGATTGCCAACTTGGAAAGTACGTAGGGAACATAATTATGGTTAAATCGAGGACGGCTTTTTAGGAGAAACCTCGCCGATGGGAATTTCTCTTTACGAGTGCATCCTCGAGATGGCATCATACATATATATATGTATGTGCGCACTCGAAACGGTTTATTATAATGGCGATGTATGCGTATCGTGATCACATTGACAACCGCAAGAAAAGAATGTTGGATACCAATCTTTATACTAAAGTTTCTCCTTTGATTAATTCGCTCGGACACGACACGGTAAAGGCTCCGTCACCGGTCGGTGAACAGAGCAGTCTCCTCTCTTTTGATTGATCCCGACTCTTCGTCCTGTGTTTTTTTGATCGGGGCCCGATCTAAACAGCCTAACGACGACACCCTCCTCGAGGTTAAAAATGAATTTCGATAAGTCAGAAAATAGTCAGACAGCTCGATGTGGGCTTTTTGTTTTTGGGTCAAGACAGCACGATGTGGTTTGAAAGGTAAATTTATTGGACACGAGATGTCTTTTCAAGAAAAGGGGAGCTCCAAGCTACTGATTATTTGATAATAATTACGTAATTACACCTGCTTATCTTTTACTCTGCCTTGGAGCATCAACGAGGACAACCACCAGCCCTCGGAGATAATGTTGCCTAATGAATAACGAACATGAAATGGACTCTTGTGAAATTCGAAATGAATACCCATCTCACCGAATTTCCACGCGTCAATCACCATGCGATGACAGAAAAACCCTACTAGAAAAGGAAGCAACATTCAATGGACCGGCAAAGAACTTTGTATTAACCGATAGAAAAATCGAAGAGTGCTCATGAACCCACCTCAAAATAGCTCTAGAATTTTTGCTATACAGATAACATGTACATGATGATAATCTCTGCAAAAATTTTCCAAAAAAGAATATATATCAAAAGGATCCCAGAAATTTTCCTGGACCTCCCTCTTATTGTCGCAAGTGAAGTTTCATACCGTTCCAACATATTTAATCTCTAATCAAACTATAGGATGCCGATTAAGTGACACCGCCGTCGGTCCATCAGCCGGAAGTGTCCCAAAAGTTATAGAATTGCACACCCACCTGCATCTCCGAAGAGAGTGTGCATGCGTTATCTACACGAACTCCGGTGACCTCGGCGTCAACCGGGGCCCGAGCTCGCGGCGCTTCGGCGTCGGCCGGAAGTGGCGGTTTTTCTGCCTTGGATCAGCAGTCCAGCGCGAAGGGAGTGCGCAAGAGATCGTAAGGAGCCCACAAGGCATCCAACGGGCACGGCCGGTTGGCGTCGAGCCGCGCCCACGGCTTCCCTTTGCCGCTCCAATGCAGGAGGCTGACAGGGCCGGGGTGCAGGTCCCGGCACAGGCCACGGAAGTTGTCGCCACCGAGGCCGTGCTGGTTCCACCGGTGGTCCACCGGCGCGATCGCCCCGGCGAACACCAGCAGGAAGGGCGGGAGCGACCCGAGCTCGTAGATCCGCATCCGCTTCTGGAGCTCCATCCACTCCTCGATCTTGGCCGTGTACCCGCCGGCGCGCCACCGGTCGAGGTCGATGACCATGACGCCGGTGTTGAAGTAGCAGGGCGGGCCGCGGCGGCCCGCGAAGGTGAGGGGGAGAGAGGGGCTGGACCAGAAGGTGGGGGTGAAGTAGGAGGTGAAGTTGGCGTTGCAGTACTCCGGGGCGGCGAGGACCGCGGAGCCGGGGTCGAGCGGGGTGGCGGCGAGGGAGGCGATGTCGTCGACGAGGACGAGGTCGGAGTCGAGGTAGACGACGCGGCGGACGCAGAGGGGGAGGAGGTTGGCGAGGTAGGAGCGGGCGTAGTTGAGGGGGCAGTCGAGGGCGGAGCGGATGGAGGTGGAGATGAGCCCGGAGACGGCGGAGGCGTCGAAGGGGTGGAGCTGGAAGCGGAGGTAAGGGAAGGAGGAGGAGACGGTGGCGCGGAGGAGGGACGCGTCGGAGGTGGTGGCCGAGTAGACGAAGTGGAAGATCACGTTCTGGGGGCACGTGGAGTGCTGGAGGACGGAGAGGATGGCCGCCATGGAGCCCCGGATGTAGGCGGCGTCCAGGGTCATCGCCACGTGGACCGCCGTCTCCGAGCAGATCAAATCATCGTCGCCGCCGCCGCCGCCACGACCGCCGTCACCATCATCATCGCTGTAGCTGTCGCTGGAGGTGTTGAGGAGGGAAGGGCAGGCTGGGGAGTTGTAGAATTCCGGGGCCTCCTTGAATTGTCCCGGGTCGACCGCGGCCGTGGTGGCGCCGCCATTGGCGACGGCGGCGGAGGAGACGGAGACGGAGACGGAGAAGAGGAGGGAGAGGGAGAGGAGGAGGAGAGCTTTGTTACTAGGCAGAGACATAAGAGGAGTGGTGAGATGGTGGTGGGATTTGGGCAAAGATGAGGCTTTCGGGGGCGTCTTTGGTTTCTTGAACTCCTTTTTGTATCGAGTAAAAAGGAGAGAGAGAGAGAGAGAGAGATAGGCGTTTTGAATGATGTCTGAAGATTGAAACACGGTTTTGGCGTACCTTTTCTTTATTTATTTCGATTTTTTTGTATTTCTTTTAGAGTTCGAACCAAAAAAAAAATATTTCTTCTAGAGAAAAAGGAGGATTTAAATTAAAGAAAGAAGTCAAAGAAGAGAATTGGAATGGAATTGGGCTTGAGCTTAGCTGGATGGCTGGCCAGAGGAGCAGGGTCAAGAACTTTTCCAAGAAGGGACGTTTGTTGCGCTCAGATCTGTTGTTCTAATTCAATTTTTTTTAAAAAAATCAATTTTCAATTATAATTAATTATTAAAAGTAAAAATAGCATATGGGTATTTAATCTTCTTTATAAAAAAATATTTATAATTTTATTTCGTGTGGGGTCCTTCCGTGGGGGGGGTGGTGGAAAGGGCAGACTGACTTAGCTTTTAATCATTCGGAAACTTTGCAAAAAGCGTTTTCTTTTTGCAAGCAAACTTTAATGATCTAAGCAAAATTGCGTCTACCGAATCCAATTTGAGAATTCAAGGGACGTTGATATCTCGTCTCGTCTCTTTTCTCTCTCTACGCATCATCTCCTCATATGAGTTGAACCGTCGCCCTCGGGTCGGATAGGTTGGAGTTTGCCGATCGATCGAAGGCATCTGTCGAACCGAGCTGACTTTCATGTTTTCTAAACACCAGGGAGCTCAACCCCCCCTTGTGAAAACTAGCATGCCACCTTCCAGGGAAAACGACACTTGAGCATCGGATGTTTTTCAAGGTAGATGGCGTGAACCGCCCTTGAACTTTAGCCAGACATGCAGTACTATCCATAAACTTTAAATTTGTTCGATGTGGTCCCTGAATTTTGATCCAGTATGCAATGCCGTTCCGTAGCGGTGTATGAAACGTCGGATTTGCAAAGCTAGGTAGAGGAATAGAATGCGTGTCTCAATAATGACATTCTCGCTAATAGTCTTCATTGGACCACGAAGACGATTGGGGAAAAAAAGTTGAAAAGTAAAAACAAAAAGAGAAATTTGCAAAGAAGAATGGCAATCAAAGTGAATTTTTTCAACATTTTATAAATGCAATAGGCATGCGGCCCTACTGGTAAAAAAATTAAAAGGTTGGGGACGCTAGTATCACAGGAGCGATATTTGACTCTCGCATTCTACAAGAGGTATAAAAATCAGAGAATGAGGAGAGTTAGAGATAGGATAAACAAAAAAAAAATATTCTCTAAAGATTTAATTTTAAAAAAAGGAAACTATTGAATGTTAAAAAGTTCATTTTGAACGGCCGCCGCTTAAAAAAGTTCAACACCCATGCTCAAGATATCTACAAATAACACGTCGGTGAAATTTTGTGAGCGGGTCGGTCCAATAATCCGATTGCACCAAACTCAAAACGTTTACAACTTGATTGAACTTCTTTTAATGTTTAAGACTCGATTGCACAATGAACAGAACATTTAGCACCATCGGTGCAATCTTTCCAAGATTTATATGACGACTAGTAATATACAATTCTGGGTGACATACTTAAAAGGCAAAGATGAGAAGAGATCTTTTTATAACATCTTAATATAAATCCTGCATAAAGCATATGAAGAATGATACAGATGGGAGTTGCATGCGTCACCCCTTACAACATGGCCTCTGTTAAAAAACCCTAATTTTCACACGAGTGAACCTCCAAAAACGACAAGAGGCTTAGGTCAATATATCAACCCAACGCTTTGTCGGTACTCCTCCTCAGCGCTATTGCTTCCTCTCACATGCTTGCCTTTCCATAAATGTCGTCTGGCTTTCAAAGATACGACATCCGTCCGGAATCAAACTGCTTCACAAAATTAATCCCCATCACCTAACTTCTCTGTTCAATCATTCACCAAACAATCTAGACAGAGAACGATAGCCAAAGACTCTGTATACTACCATTGACTTTCGTAGCTCCTGACTTTTCCCTCAGCAACGAAGGTCATTTCACCGAAGCTTCTACTGTAATTTAATGCTCCTGATTAAAGAAACCCGTCAAAGTAAAAAGAACTCGGAAGGTATTGAAATATACGTGTGAATTGTACTAGAAAAATCAAAATTTCACTTTGGCCCATATTTCATTGAATTAAACTCCGTCTAACTAAATATATTGACGAGCTTAGCCTTGAGCTCCCTCTTAGTAATCTTCTCGGATGAAAGCATCGAACTTTTGCAACACGCTCCCAACAAATGGTATCAAAATTGATAGTAGATTGATGGGTCTCTTAATCTGTTTCAATGTTTGGTGAAGATATCAAGGAATGGTGACCAACGCAACCTTTATGGTTCAGTCCATAGAAAGAGATCAAGGATGAAGGATGAAGGTGAGCATAGGAGATTTGAGTTGAGATAAGATGAGCCTGCTCCCAACAAAAGGTTATTTTCAATCTTGCGACAGATGCTTTCATGCTGTCAAGCCATATACTAACTTGCATGGTTGGGCCTCTCTTTCGAAAGCAGCTCGATGTAAAGACGAGCTCCACATGAGGGCTGGTCCCCCGGAATGGGTCGCTGTTCAAGTGGGTCAAGAAAAGAATAGTTGCGCCAATCTCGGTTCCTTCATGAGAAATAGGGTGTGCATGAAAGAAATCAAAATAGTGC
Organism: Syzygium malaccense; assembly: GCA_031216405.1. Taxonomy (NCBI): domain Eukaryota; kingdom Viridiplantae; phylum Streptophyta; class Magnoliopsida; order Myrtales; family Myrtaceae; genus Syzygium; species Syzygium malaccense. The sequence goes on from CM062258.1 coordinate 14,088,264, forward strand.
TGCCTTTCGATTCAAAATAATGCTGCGTTTGTCTTGTGGTACACAGACATGTAAGGAAGGACTGAAGAACGAGGCTCGGAACCTTCTCTCAAACGGACAAACGCAGGGTCGATGTTGATGTGGAAACTACACCTTCAAAAGAGGGGAAAGAAGCAGAGTCGTCGCGAAAAATTATTATAAATGTGAAAAGCTGGAGTCCCGAGTATCGTATAGTTGTTGATCATGCACGTGAAACTTCATTTACAATACAAGTCTTAGACACCCAAAATTACCCGAAATATAATTCGAAGAAGGTACATGGTGCGTTGTCGACAAATCGGCTGCAGATTATTAATCGATGACAAAGGCAAGGCGACTACTATTGATAGCAATTTACTAGTTCTTTATCCACATTCTTCATTCATTATTGTTTATTTTTGGTTAGTAGGATTAAACATACCGATTGTTTATTGTTCGAATCGCCATAGAACCCGATTCATACAAAAAGGCAAAGATCCAACGTTCGGTGAAAGATATTTCGTCGACGACCATTTCTGACAAAATAATAAGAAAGAAAATATATTTCAAATTAATAAGATCGCGTCATATGTCCATCTAATCAATGACGGAGTTTAAAATTTTATGCATTTCGTTATCATTCATGTAAACAATGTCATCCAACTAGCATTTTATAATCCTGCAATTAGTTCGATAGGATAAAAGATGACACAGTTCTTGGTAGTATCTACTTAGAGTTCTCTGGATCTTGGGCAAGGTTATTGTAACTGCAACATGGATTCTATTTATCTAACAAGTTCGTGTAGGTATTTACTTTTCCTTTTGTATCAAGCTACTTGCCGAAGAAGAGGTTGGCAAACTCATGACTAGCGGCCAACTCAAGGGGAGAGAGAGAGAGATTCGATCAATTTACTTTGGAAATTACAAAAGTTCCGAGTACTCGATCGCTCACTTTCCTAATTTAATTAATCGACATGTGAGATGCCGGATTAGACGTATTTGATAGAAGTGAAAATGTGCTCGCGCATTTCAATATTGCATTGAGATTTGATAGCTCTTCTAGGCCTTGCATGTCTGAAAAGTCCATTCTAATTTCTTTTATCATAACGTGTCACGTCAAATGCATCTTATTGAATTTCTGCATTCAACCCTGTCGGCAGAACCACAAAAAAAAACATACAAAACTTTATCGACTAACAATCGCAATTTTTAGGCCTATAATTTCTCGAGAACCACAGCTGAACCGCTTGATAGCTGCATCCCTTTTGTTAAACTTATCTACATATCTAAGCTAAATCGATCTACAGGATGAACTAATAAATGTCGAAATCGATGGGAGATTTGACAGATCCCAAGGGTCACCGACATCTGACCCACACGAACCCTAATGCGTGGGGGACATGAAGGTGCCATTAAAGTCGAGATTCTAAATGAACTGCACGTTGTCCTTCTTTCGTGTCTCGGCGAGCAAGACAACAATGGCCATGTCTTCCTTCCTATTGAGGTTTAGCAGCAGAGGCTAAAACGAAAGTACATGCCGACGGAATTTGGTACCATACGGAAAACTCAGGAGTAGGGTCAAAGTTTCAACGCTGAGAAATAGATTTAAGAAAATTATTTTAAAGCATTAATTCGAGTCTCGAGGGTGGCTTTCCATTGGCTGTTCGTAATTTATTGAAGTTGGTCCTCGGAATTTATTTATTTTTTCCCTTTTTATGAGCCTAATTGTGTAGAAAGACGACTTTGAAGAACGCTCTCCAGGTTGTTGCCAAGAGACTCATAAATTGCATTCTTATACTTAAATTGCATTCTCTTTTTTTATTCATGTACATTCGTTTGTTCTAGCTCATAAAGTGCATTTTTTTTTATTACAACTTAGCTATCCTAGCATTTTAGAGGACTGGGCTAATATAGTCTAAATCCTATCGCAACGGAAAAATTATTGTGCCGAAATCCTCTAGATTTGTCTTAAGAAATGTTCTTTTCAATGGGGATTTAGATTGAGCGTGACTACTCTTTATGAAGCATGATTCGATATTAGTCTTAATCAACTCGACTAAGATGAATGAAGTGATGGTTATTAGAAGAGACTATTTTGAAGTGAGATGGAGAATCAGAAATAAGAAATTGGAAATTGTTGTCATCAGCCTAAGGCAATTTGCTCTCATTTTGCATGTTAGAGTTAGAGGTGGCAAATGGGTGGATTGAATCAGGTTTGAGTAGGTCATAAATGGGTTCGATTCATGTTCACTCATTTAACCTATATTGGCTCATTTATTTTCTGAACAATTTAGATGGAACATACCCAACCCAACCGAGAACTAACCCAAACCTATCCACATAACTCACATTGCATTTGGCAAGTTCAAAGTAAGGGTGATCAGTTCTCAGGCGGTCCAATTCCCAATTTCTGAAACCGAGAACCAAACCATATGATTTTGGAACCAATCCAATCCAGTTCCTAGGTGGGCTAATGAAATTGGTATTTTTCATTTTTTTTCCTCTGCGTTGAATTTGGGAGCTCACTCTTTCACCTTGTGACAGTGAAACTTTTTCTTCACAAGTATAAAATCCCTTGTTTGTGTTGGATGCCTCTTCAAAGTCTTATTCACCTTCATGTTCTAGTGATTCCATTACCGGAGTCACAGCACCGTAAGATTCATCCACTTCCATGAACATGTAAATAGATTGCCTGAATCAAGCAAAAGATAGATTGGAGCCAATACCAAAAATCAAAATGAGTGGAACATATGACAACAATCAATCCAAACAATAAGCATTTCATTCAGGCATTTTAATGAACACAAACAATGACCAGTTCAAAGACGATGAGATACTAAAATTACAAAAGTTTGAGTCCTCGATCAATCACTTTCCTAATTTATTTAATCAACACGTGAGATGTCGGATCGGAAGTGTGCGATGAAAGTAAAACTATGCCAATGCATTCTGATTCCGTGTTGAGATTTGACAATTCTTCTAATCGAAAGCCTGTTAACGCCAGGCCTTGTATGTCTCCAAAGACAATTCTAATTTCTTTTATTGTAATGCGTCCAATCAAATGCATCTCATCAAATTTCTGGATTAAACTCTGTCGGCTAAAAAAAAAACATGCGAAACATTATCAACCGACAATCGCAATTCATGTGCCTATGAGCTAACGACAACCACAGTTTCCTGAAAGATGGTTTCTCGAGAATCCCAGCTACCCATTTGACTCCTACATCCCTTTTGTCAAATATATCTACATATCTTAGCTAAATCGATCTACAGGATGAACTGAAATATCAAAATCGGTGGGAGATTTGACAGATTCCAAGAGTGCCACCGACATCTGACCCGCGAAGCCTAATGCGTGAGTCATGAAGGTGCCATTAAAGTCAGCTTAAATGAAGTGCACGTTGTCCTTCTTTCATGTCTCGGTGAACAAGACGACAATGGCCATCTCCTCCTACCCATTTGGGGCTAGGAGAGGCTAGAATGAAAGTACATGCCGACGGAGTTTTGGTACCATACGGAAAACTAAGGAGAAGGGTCAAAGTTTCAACGCTAAGAAATAGATTAAAAAGTTTGACCAAAACAAAAGAAATAGATTAAAGAATTATTTAAAGCATTAATTCGAGTCTCGAGGGTGACTTTCCTATTTGAGGAACGCCCTCCTCGTAGTTGCCAAGAAACTCCTAAATTGCATTGGATACTTCAAATTTTCACTTTAGCGTTATTTGGATTTGCCTTTTCTTATGCATGTACGTTCGTTTGTGATACCGAAGCGCGATAAAAATTAGACTAAACAGAAGAGTCGAAAAGATAACAAGGAACAAACTGTTCTCTCAATCGATTAACAATATATAAGTTTTCAAAACATCCAAAAACCTACTGCCTCTTAAAACCCTAAAAACGAGTTTATAAAGGGTGTTAACCCTAATGACAAAAAAAAATGCAAAAATACAAAAATACCCTTAATTCGAAAATTACTAAAATAATTAAAAAAATCATCTAAACGACCTCGAATCGCGAAAATCCATGTTAATCATAGCCAAAGGCTATGAGTATTGATCAGCACGCCGTTTCGCTTCAGCTGATCAAATTTGAGCTCAATCCGATATTATTGACTTCAAGCCCGCCTGTTTGTCCAATCGCATAACGGGTCTGCCAATCCCCTGGGTGCATCAACCTCCCCTGCTAGAGAAAGATTCGTCCTCGAATCTGCTTCGTCTTCATTGTCATCAATCTCTTAGGGTCTTCTTCCTCTTCAGTGTAGTAAGGTGACAAATCTGCTACATTAAAAGTTTCAGAAACATTGTGCTCACCCGGCAACCCAGGTGGCAACTCTTCTGGTACGACATCAGCAAACTCCTCAAGCAAGGGCAGAACTTAGGTAGGAATTTCGGGACTGTCAGAATTCCGCTCCATTACCACAATGGCAAAAAGCTCAGGCGCGTTCACTGCCTCTTCTAGAAATTCTGACCTGGACAGCAGATTATTTTTCACTTCCTTTCTCAAATCCGAAGGACCTAGGGTAATGGTTCGGCCATCCTTCTTGAAGGTATAAGTATTTCTAAAATCATCATGCTGTGCTTTTCTATCAAACTGCCACGCCCTCCCCAATAAAATATGGCAAGCATCTATTGGGACTACATCACACCACACCTCATCGATGTAATTTTTTCCAATCGAAAATTGCACAAGACACCTTTTGCTCACCTTCACTTCGTTCCCTTTTCTAAGCCACGACAGCTTGTATGGTTGAGGATGATCTTCTGTTTTTAAACCCAACTTTTCCACCATAGTCGTGGACACCATATTCTCGCAACTCCCACCATCTATTATCATGCTACATACTTTTCCTCTACTAGTGCACTTAGTATGAAAAATATTATGTCTAAGTCATGATTCATCATCCGCTACAGCAACATTTAATATTCTTTTAACGACTAGAGACTCACCAGAATCAGCATAGATAATCATTTCCTGTTCTGCATCCGCATCCTCTTCTTCGCCTTCAGATTCATCATAAACTGGACCTTCATAAAAAACTGGATTATCAACAAGCGTCATAATCTGTCGGTTCGGACAATTAGCAGCAAAATGCCTGAATCCCTAACATTTGAAACACTGCTTGGCTGCAATTTCTCCCCTGCTAGTTCCAGCACTACTCTGCCCCTCGTTGGATGCAGGTTTAGAACTCACATCCTTAATTATAACCGGTGTCGAATTTACTGCAGATGTTCCCGCTTTTTCTTGGGATTCTTTATCTGATCACTTGGAACTGCTGCCTGACCACTTAGAATTACTGCTCTTTCTTTTAAACTGCCCCTCCACCTTTAGGGCTAGTCTGCACACATCTTCATATGTCCAATACTGTTGTAATTAGACAACATCAGAGATCTCATATCGCAGCCCTGCCAGATATCGTGCAATCGTCTGCTCATCTTCCTCTACCACATCACAGCGCATCTGCAAGTGATCAAATTCTTCTGTAAATTCTTCGACTATTTTATCACCTTACTTGACGTTATGATACTCAATAAACGCCTCTTGCCTATAATGGGTAGGTAAAAAATTTTCTGCAATAACTTTTTCATCTTCTCCCAGCGATCCACCTTCGGCTTCCCTTCTCTAGCGCGTTGCCTTTTCACATGCTCCCACCATATCGAGACATGTTTTCGTAGCCTAATAGCCAATAATTTAACTTTCTGCTCTTCAGTCAGATCCTTAATATCAAAGATCCTCTCTACTATATATAACTAATCAATAAACTCATCAGGATGAGCCTTACCATTAAACTCAGGAATCTCGATCTTCATCCCGAAAATTTGCGAAGAGCGCTGATTTCCAGATCGTACTCCTTGATTCCGCCCCTGGTTCAGAACCCCGAATGGGTTTACGTCCTTCTCTTCATCATCAGATAGATCCTTAGATTCTGCTTCTTCTTCGAATTGAACACCCAACCTCGCCTCCACAATTGTCGCTCCAAATCCTGGATTCGCCTTCTCTGTTCTTCAATTTCTACGTCTCGTAGATCTCTTAGACGCGGTTGGTTGTTTGCTTTAGGAACCCCTCCACGCCCCCGGCCACCACGAGCCCGCCGTCCACGACCGCGATTCTGTTCAGCCATTAATTCAAGCAACCTGTACTCTGATACCAATTGATGCCGAAGCGCGATAGAAATTAGGTTAAATAGAAGAGTCGAAAAGATAACGAGGAACAAACTGTTCTCTCAATCGATTAACAATCGATAAGTTTTCAAAACATCCAAAAACCTACTACCTCTCAAAACCCTAAAAACGAGTTTATAAAAGGTGTTAACCCTAATGACAAAAAAAAACGCAAAAATACAAAAATACCCTTAATTCGAAAATTACTAAAATAATTAAAAAAAACCATCTAAACGACCCCAAATTGCGAAAATCCATGTTAATCATAGCCAAAGGCTATGAGTATTGATCAGCACGCCGTTTCGCTTCAGCCGATCAAATTTAAGCTCAATCCGACATTATTGACTTCAAGCCCGCCGATTCGTCCAATCGCATAACGGGTCCACCAGTCCCCTAGGTGCATCAGTTTGTTCTTGCACATGAAGTGCATTTTTTTTACAACTTAGCTGTCTAGCATTTTAGAGGACTCGGCTAATGTCCTCTACATCCTGTAGCTACGGAAAAATTATCGTGCGGAAACCCTCTAGATTTATCTCGAGAAATGGTTTTCTCGATGGGGATTTAGAGTGATCATGACCACTCTTTCCTAAGCACGATTAGATATTGGTCTTAATAAGCTCGACCGAGATGCATAAAGTGCTGGTTATTAGGAGAGACTATTTTGAAGTGAGACAGGAGGAATTGGAAATCAAAAATTGGAAATTGTCATCATCAATCTAAGGTGTAATTCACTCTCGTTTTGCATATTAGAGATGATAAATGGGTGGATCGGGTTGGCTTGGGTGGGTTATAAATGGATTCAACCCGAATTCACCCATTTAACCCATATTGGTTTGTTTTTTTTCCGAACAATTTAGATGGCTCGTACCAAATCCAACCCAACCCTGATTTAACACAAACCTACCCACATAACTCACTTTTTAACTTTACTAATTAAGCAATTAGAAATTTTAAAATATATTAAAATAAAGAAAAAAACATCTCGCCAGGCAGATTTTCATCGCGTCAAGTACAAAGTAAACATTGGCTTTGCCCCTTCCTCCGCCGCCGGCACCACCCTAAACCGCCGTAGCACCCCAAGGCACCACCCTCTTCATTTGTAGTAGTTTCATTTCCTTCCCCAGACAAACCCTCAACCCCGCCCAAAACACCGGGCACGTGATGCTGTCCCTCCCAACGAACCCCACTCCTTCACCGCTGTCCTTCGCAGCCCGTAGCCAACGCTCTGGCCTGGACTTCAGCCAGACATTTTAGTACCCATTTATTTGGGCTTTTCATTTTTAGAACTTATTATGATTAGTCCCTTAAAATTTGAAGTGGCTCATGCGTGACCCATTCTAATAAATTTAGGTTAATAAATAGATTTAAGACTCATTTTGACAGATTTAATTAGAGTGTCTCAATCAACCACAAGAAAGAATTGTTAAGTTATTGGTCCAATTGTAGAAATTATGTATCATCGGATGCTATACATTATTCTTATTTTGGAATGGTTTCGGGTTTTCAAATCGATGGATATGCTGAATACAAGGAGGCGCTCTTTTCTTGTTTCATAGGAAATAAAGAATGACGATGAAATATGAAAATGAAACCTTCGTTTAGTGAACTTCCGGGGCACAAAGCAAAGGCACCTTTTAAGAGTATGCTTCGAAGCCCACCAGACCGTTTAATAAGCAAAGGCAGATCACATCTACATCATTGTAGGCATATGAAATTTGTAATAAAATTGACGGAAAAAATGCTCAACAGATAGATAGTTAATCGGTACACCTCAATTGCAATATCGAGTCAACAAGTCGCTCAATGAAAGGGGCATTGGCAAATGACAACCGCAACCACAGCAGCATCGCACTTGACACAGCTTCTAAGTAGAAAATACGGTTTTCAAATGGACAGTCATCTTCCTGAAACAGACAAGAACTACGAATCGTCAAAGAGGGAAAGGGACGTGGCTCAGAAAAGGGGCAAAGTAGCGAGTATGTGACGAGAAAGATAGTGGGCTCGGACGTTACAGTTAGAAGCAAACTCCATGTGCTGGTGGAGGGGTATGGAATTCAGGGACCACTCAGGCCTATTACCATCTCCAAGAACGACTGTTTCCAGTGTAGAAAGCTAGGATTTGGACGGAGCATACCGAATGCCATGCCCCGCCGCTCAAGCAAAGACAGAAGAATTGCCAATCTGACAGAGAATACGAGGTTGGCCGCCACAAAAACATCAACACATGCTCTCAGGACCCAGAGGACACGAACAACAATTTGTCTGAAAGCGAAACCTCGATCGCCTGGGTGGCGTCCATGGCTACCCGTGCATGCGCGGATCCAGATAGGTAAACTAGGCTGTTCGACAAAATCGTTACGTTTAACCTAGAATTCACTGATGGTAAACCAAAGGTTGACCAGCGGGATAAGAGGCCTGAAACAAATTTTAAACCTCGCAAATTGGTTCCACTAGTCAAAATGAGTCTTTGTACACCAATATTGTCATTTTAATCTAAACAGTCGATATTTGACATCTTAGGATTGGGCGCTCATTTTTCGCAGTGTTGTAAAGTTTGTGATTTCCTGATATCGATTGCACATCCCTGAAAAGAGGAATCGTAACCATTCAAACCCAATAAAATTTGGTTAAATAGCTGTCGGATGAGAAAGTAATCGCCGGTTAAACTTCCTTTAAACATTTCGATACCCGAAAAAGAACTTGCTTAGCTCATCTTAGAAATTGGATTACTCAAGAAACGGAGTTTACAGCCAAAATTATTATGTCGGATTAAAAAAAACTTATCTTGAAATTGGATTCGTCCGACAGGAAAATTCTAGTGAAAGGATTCTTAATTTCTCGAAAACCCATCACAGAACATGTAGATATTAAACATATGCATCGATCCAAAGTCATCATGATAAGAGAAACATAGCATTCGAAAGTAAAAAAGACGGTCATCTGAGGGTAAGGAAGTGGACAAGTAGATGTAATTACGTGACCAATGTGGCAAGTCTTCTGACCAAAAAAACAAAAAATGTGGCAAGTATGACCTCGGGCTTTGTCGATGCTTGTAACGATTTCAATTCAAGAAAGGAAAATTCTAAAACATTTCATTGATGATTCCGATTCTTACTCCAATTTGTCCAACATTTCGAGATCAGCCACGCTTACCGAATTTTGGGCCATTAGGCCCAAAAGATTAAGAAAGGACTTAGCCAATTGGGCCGAAAGAAATTTCAGAAACAAATGGCCTGTTACCGCGCATAGCTGGCCCGGCCTGTCGCCACCGCTATGCGCCGGCGGCTCCGCCGCAGCACCATTGCCCTCTGTCTACCTTCTTCGGCGGTCCAGCTGAAGTTATTTTCAATTTTTTTGAGAACTTTCTTTCTGTACAGTGCTTTCCGTTTATTAAACTTTTGAGTTTTTAATTTGCAAGTACCCACATGAACAAAGTAAAACATAAATGTAAGGTTTTGAAAAGGTTTAAAGACCTTCGTCGGCGTAAAATTATTTTTGATAAAATCCTACCCAAACTCATGAGACAAATCATAGTCGTGTACCTGTCTATGTCTATCCCTAATTTTATGTAGCCACCAAATGTCAAATATTAAATCAGGTATTCTATATAAGTAAATCTTTTAAAGCCTAGAATCCTGGAGACGAAAAGATATCGCATTGTCCATTGGATTGATGGTTCAGTAATTCCCCCTACACAATAACTTACGAAAACGAATGATTTTGGAAGCGTTTTCCCGAAAAATATATGAAAATATACGAAAATATATAAGCAAATCCGTCGAAGATTATAAGTGTATTAAAGCAGCAAATTGCTTTTGAACCCTGTTAGCTATATCTTGGTTAAGGTTGGAGATAATATGTGGACTCTTGAAAATGAGGAACACTAATTGGAACACTGTATTTGTCAAACCTAAGAGTGCCTTGCACGACAAGACAAACCTAAGAATAAGCGTTGTAAGGTCTGAGGGATTTGTAGCGAAACAGATTATATTCGTTTCTAGAACAAATAAACCCTAGGAAAAAGCGAATGAGCTCTCCCTTGTTAGGGTTTCTAGAACCACGTGTGCTGCAAAATTATCCAAATGAGCTCTCCCTTGTTAGGGTTTCTAGAACCACGTGTGCTGCAAAATTATCCAAGATACGAATAAATTTACCATCCACAATTCATTATGGAATCTAAAAGAATAGTGTTTAGGGATTAAAACTACTTATAAGCAATACACGAACTTAAAAGAATTGAACGATGCTAGATATATATTAGTATCGGTTTACCCAATAATTTTATTAAATGATGTGGTAGAACTATGAGTGTTTCTTTCACTGAAACAAACACACCCTAAGGAAAAAGTTTTCTAGGAAAGTGTCTTTTCCTAATCATATTAGGGAATTCATTTTCCTAATTTTAAGCATATATATCTTTTTTTACCATAATTTTCCGTTGACTGATCACTTTCAGTAATTCAAACGAGTGAAAGTCTCAAAAAACCATTTCACGGAAAATTCTTTCACTCAAACAAACATGCTATATAGAAAAACAAAAGTAGTGACAATTTCTTGATTCCGTGGGAGGAGAACCTCATCTCTAACTATTCAATTTATACTATGCATGACATTGACAAAGAGTCTAGAATCCCTATGCTTTCCTATTTCCTCGTCAAGCAAGTCTTCTCTATTTGCGGCTATTTAAGCCCCACAAAATGAAAACACACAGGCATATTCTCTAGAAGTATTCCCCACCGAAACATTAACGTCAAACACACACGGCCTGAAGAATCTCCGAAGAGTTCTTGGGAAACAACCTCGGTGGTTCCCAAAAACACTTCCTTTCTCCAACCGATACGACGATTTGGTTCGTGGTGTGACTTGAACTTTGTAATGCTGTAAGGTAAATGATTAAGGAAAAGGTGCTAGACCCCAAGTGACATCCTCGGCTTTGATGTTAATCCATGATCTCGATATGCCTTCTAGAAAATTGACTCTAAGAAGAAGCTTGCCTACGTGATAGAACCTTGGAAAGTGTGAATGAAAGCGATATATCACTTCCCAGTAAGAGAAATGCTATGCATATTAAACTAGGTTCACAAGTTCACATGTGATATGTGATGTGAGGATCCATGATCCCCAAGTGACATCCTTGGCTTTGATGTGGATCCATGATCATGATCTGCTTTCTAGAGAATCAACTCTAAGGAAAAACTTGCCTAAGTGAGCCTCTCCCTAGCTGGGCAAGGGCCATCCTCGCTGATCTTTCGAGGATAGCCCTCATCGGGCCTCGCCCTCGCCTATGCGATGCCTGTCGAGGCTACCTTGGCCTGGGTGAGGGTTGGCCTCGCCAGATTTGGCGAGGTGGGCCGTCGCCCTCTTTGGCCACTGCCAAAAGCAAAAGGGAAAGAAATAAATTCAAAATTAAAAAATATTAAAAAAATATTCACGTCAGCACCGGTCGTGCCACGTAAGACCATTGTACCACGTAGGATCATCAGCATCCATGTCAGTAATTTTTGGACTGAATTGACCAGTATCAATGTGAAAAGGTTTTGGACTAAATTTAGTATAATTGAAAAGTTTATGATTGAATTGGTACCAATGTAATAGATTTATGACGTTTTTGGTACTCTTTCCTTTACACGAGTGGAATATCTTCAATACTAAATAGCAATCCGCTACCCATCGCATCTCACGCACCAATTTTGTGAACCTGCTTTAATATACGTAGCATTTTTTTTATAGAATTAGTTTAGAGGGAAGCGATATATCGCTTTCATTCACACTTCCTAAGGTTCTACCACGCAAGCAAACTTCTTCTTAGAGTTGATTCTCTAGAAGGTAGATCGAGATCATGGATCCATATCGAAGCCAAGGATGTCAATTGGGGTCTTGCGCCCAGTTTTAATAGATCGAGATCGAGATCATGGATCCACACATCACATATCGCATGTCAATTTTGTGAACCTAGTTTAATATGCGTAGCGTTTCTCTTAGAGGGGAGCGACATATCGCCTTCACACATAATTCCTAAGGTTCTACCACGTAGGCAAGTTTCTTCTTAGAGTCGATTTTCTAGAAGGCAGATCGAGATTGTGGATCAACATCAAAGCCGAGGGTGCCACTTGAGGTCCAGCCCCTTTTACTTAATGATATACCTAACTACATTTTTGACCCCCAAGGGACAAACTTCGAGTCACATCATGAGCCAAATCGTCGTTTATTGGTTGGAGAGAGGATGTGTTTATGGGAACCACCGAAGCTGTTTCCCAAGAACTCTCCAAAGATTCTTTGGGCCGCGTGTGGTTTGCCGTTAATGTTTCGGTGGGGGGAATACTTCTAGAAAATATGCCCGTCTACGAGGAGCCGCAATTGGAGGAGACTTGCTTGATGAGGAAGTAGGAAAGCATAGGGATTCTAGACTCTTTGTCAATGTCATGCATAGCATAAATTATAAGCAGAAAAATTAGAGAAGAGGTTCTCCTATCGCTGGATCTAGAAATTACCCCTACTTCTATTTTTCTATATTCAAATTAAAGGTGTATTTATTTGAGTGAAAGAATTTTCAGTAAAATAGTTTTATAGACTTTCAAGCGTTTAATTTGCTGAAAATAATCAATCAACGCAAAATCATTTATGATAAAAAAAATATACTTTCTTAAAATTAGAAAAATGAATTCCCTAATCTGAAAAGGGAAAAACACTTTCTTGAAAAATGATTTGCTAGAAAACTTTTTCCTTAAGGCTTGTTTGTTTCGGCGAAAGGATTTCCTGTGAATTAGCTTTTTGGACTTTTTTGAATTTTTTGCAGATTAGTTTTTTGGACTTAACTGCATCACAACAACCTACGGTCCTAAATACATCAATAGCTTTGTTCGAACGTATCGTATCGATTATCGATTATCATGTAACGTCAGAGTCACCGTTGCCCTTTTAAAGCATAACAAGTGGTTAACAAACCGAGATGCTAAAGTTACAACAAACCCTAGCCAAGTTGGTGTACATGAATATCGCATTCACGCGTCCGTGATCCTTTGCGTGATTCCCTTTTTTTTCCGTTTCATTAAAGTATAACACTGGCAGATGCTTGGGTCAAATTTGGAAGGGCCGGCCACCTAGTTTACCTGGTCCATCACCTTATACGATCATATATATATATTTTGCTCTCGACGATCATATCATATGTTAACCTACCAAATACATTTATGCTGCACGAGTCTCCATGTTCTTTTGGACATTTCTGCCATGCTCTGTTCGCGCCCCTTTCCAGATGCTTATCATATTCGCCCCAACCCTCCATTAAAATAATTTCTGAATGGTTGTTGACTTTTCTCCAACACGATATAAAATAATTTTACTTTATAGTCTTGCAAATTTTCATGGTCCAAAAGATGTCTCCTTTCTTTTTATCTTTTTCCTCCTCTTAAATCAGTGTATTTTCTAAAAAATTATCAGTGTATTTTCTCAGCCTGGCCTTTATGTACCGAGTCAAGTTCATCCTTCTTCGACCAAAAAAAAAAACAAGTTCATCCTTCGGGTCCGGTTAAGAAATGTGAATTATAAATGAATAAAAAAAATATCCACAATGGGGAAAAAGTGATGTTAAGGACATGGATACTTGATTTGCAATAGCAGTTTATAAAAGAGATGCAAATCATAAATAGATATATAAACAGGTTAATTATGTTAAAGAAGGATAAAATCATTCCAACCATTTTACTAACCGGTTTTTCTAGTTTAGATTACGCAATATCATGCAGAATTTCTAGAGTGTCTACGTTCGTTTAATGTATTTTGTTTGGAGCTTATTTATGAGTTCTGAAAGCCTTAGTCAGTGAGTACTTCAAAAATGGAAAGAAAAATCTTTTGAGATAAACAGCTAAAATTGGAATATGGTATATTGTAACATTTTTATCAAGTACAATTGTGGATACAAAGGATAGGTTTAGCAACATGATTGGTAACATCATAATTGCCATTAAATATCTTTCCATCCAATTACTCAATTAATTTTTCAACTGATCAAATCCTTTTCGAGTCGTCCTAATATTTTTTCCAAAGAAATTCCGATGGAGTTATAAGACAAACCCATCTTATTGTCGAACTTAATTTTCCGTATTAAGATCCTCGATAGACCAAAACAATTGCACAACATACCCAAAACTGATCCATCACGTATCGCGACATCTTTTATACTTAATCACGATGATGTAGTACGCCCGAGAACCCGTGGAAGAGCCCTTGTTCCCCAATTCTTTTGTCTGTCCTAATCCCTCCCTTTTTTTTAAAAAAAATTAGGAAAAACACATTTGGTTCCTTGCCCATCACATATTCAACAGGGCCAATAAGGATTTCTCGAGAATTTTTAAGTCCATGCAATAAAAAAAGAAAACCCAAAAAAAAAGAAGAAAAAACCCAAAAAAAAAAAAAAAAAAGAAGTGGGAAATGGGATGTGCATAGGAAAGGAAGACCAGACCGGAGCTGAATCTTCAGTCTTTGACTCTCTCTCCATCTCCACCGCGTTATAAAGAAGAAGGCGAAGTTTCTGTTTCTCCCTCTCCTTTATAAACTCCGCTGACCTTCCTCTGTTTCCATCCATCCCCACCTCAAAAGCTACAGCGATTTCTCAACTGCATTTCCATATCCAACACGCACCCATCTCTCTTCTCTTCTCTTCTCTTCTCTCTCTCTCTCTCTCTCTCCCTAGCTTCTCTGCCATTCCAATTCGATCTCTGTGGAATCTCAGATCCTTGGCAGATGAGAGAATGGGGGTAGAGCTGCCAATGTCGCGGGCCCTGAGGTACTACCTGTCCCAGCACCCGTCCATCGTCAACTTCCGGTGGAGCCACCACCTCTGGGGCTCCACCTGGTCCTTCCTCCTCGCCGCCGTCGCCGCCTACGTCGCCGCCGCCTCCGCCCTCCACCTCCTCCTCCTCCTCCTCCTCCGCCGCCGCCCCGTCCCCCTCGGCCCCCTCCCCGCCCTCCACAGCCTCGCCGTCGCCGCCGCCTCCGCCGCCGTCTTCGCCGGCATGCTCCTCTCCGCCTCCGCCGAGATCCGGGACACCCGGTGGCTGTGGCGGCGGTCCCGCACCACCCCCATCCAGTGGCTCCTCTGCTTCCCCCTCGGCACCCGACCCTCGGGGCGCGTCTTCTTCTGGTCCTACGCCTTCTACCTCTCCCGCTTCCTCCACCTCCTCCGCACCTTCCTCACCGTCCTCCGCCGCCGCCGGCTCACCTTCTTCCAGCTCTTCAACCAGTCCATCCTGCTCTGCATGTCCTTCCTCTGGCTCGAGTTCTCGCAGTCCTTCCAGGTCCTCGCCATCCTCTCCACCACCCTCCTCTACGCCGTCGTCTACGGCTACCGGTTCTGGACCGCGATCGGCCTCCCCGGCGCCAGGTTCCCCTTCGTCGCGAACTGCCAGGTGGTGCTGCTGGCCTGCAACCTGATTTGCCATTTCGGGGTCCTCTTCTTGCACTTCTTGAAAGGCGGGTGCAACGGGATCGGAGCCTGGGTGTTCAACTCGGTGTTCAATGGCGCGATCTTGTTCTTGGTGCTGAAGTTCTACGTCAAGGTGCAGCTCAAGTACCGGAAGGTCGGTGCGGTGGCGGAGCAGGAGCACGACGGGTCGACGGCGCCGGCGCCGGCGCAAGCGGGTTCTTCTGGCACGGAGACGAAGATCGCGAGAGAGAAACATCATTGATCGGTTCATGGTCCCTCTCTCTCTGTCTCTCTCTCTCTCTCTCTCTTGTTGGGATTGTGATTTCATCTTTCCGGCAAATCTGGTAACTGCGTTCGCCTTCTGGGTGTCCTGATTCTTGGTTTTTCGATCAGTTTTGGATCAGTTCTCGTAGGAATTTGTTTTGTTTCTCCAATTGTTATTTTGTGCAGGACAAACGGGGATTGCCCCCATTCTTTTCCTCCTTTTTTTCTGTATCTTCTTTTGTTCAGAGCGAGGAAGCTGTAAATTAACGACGATTTGACGAGGAATATGCAAATTTCTTAGCCTTCTCTTCTTTTGTCCCATTCCCATTCTTTGAATGTAGTTTAACAAATTGTAATGAGAAATCTATGGTCTATTTTAGTCGGTTTGATTTGTGGGGCAGTTTACGTGTCCAAAGGGGAGATTGGACAATAGGTATGGTCAACAACAGTATAACGTGAAAGCGTTGGACAGTCCTCTGAATTCTAAGCCCCGCTCTGTTTGAATCTCTCTTTTGGCGACTGATGTTCAAAAATTCCTTGGTCGTCATTTCGAAATGATAAGATCTGGATAGGCATTCATTAATTAGGAATGAAAGCTAGTAATGTTGTACGTTAATTTCACCGGCCACTCAAGCCATGGATTTTTTTTTGGAAGCACACCCCATAAAGGGTCGATCAACACATGTATCCTAAAAAATCTGATCTATTATGGAAGGAAATCACCAACACGGAGAAAAAGGAAAAGAATAGGGACAATGGCATAAATAGTTTCTAAAATTTGGCTCAATGTATATTATAGTCCCTGAACTTTTAATTTATTCAATGTGATTCATAAACTTTTTATACATATTCAATATAGTCCATAAATTATATGATAATGTTCAATGTTATCATTCCAATAAATTCAAGATCGTGGACAACATTGAACATTTTTCATATGAACATGTACTAAAAGTTTAGGGATTTCATTGAACAAATTAAAAGTTCATGAACTATATTAAACAAATTAAAAGTTCAATGGCCCCATTACACTTTAAGCCAAAATTCCAGGGCTATTTGTGTCATTTTCCCAAAAGAATATGCAAAGCAACAGTCGAAAACCTAGTGAATATGCGAGCGCCATTCTTCTTCTACAATCTAGCATTATCTCTTGAGCATGGACGCCGACACAAGGCTACATGTTCTTGAGCAAGGGCGAGCATGGTTCCAAGATAGAACCTGGAACTTGAGAACCTATAGGTTCTAGGTTCCGAGGTATGTAGGGTAGATTCCAATTTCTAAATATTGAGAAACCTGTTTCGACGGGTATATTCCAGATTCTAGGTAGGTGGCACCTAGAACCTGAAACCTTAAATAAGTTTTCTATGTTTTTTTTTTGTCTATATCTTCACGTGATCATGTGGCATTTCACGACGTTAGATAATAAGTGTATAATCTAGAACTACTAGTCTGAGTTTTCATTTTACGACTCGTTAATGCTCCGTATTCTTTGTATCTCTAGATATAAATTGTGATCAGTGGATTGTAACAACAAGTAGTGATTATTAAAGGTAATGATTCACTTTAATTGTTCAATTAATAATACAAGTAGAACCTATGTAGACCCTGGAATCGACCCTAGAACCTGTAACATGGTAGATTCCAGATTTCAAGGTACGTGGGATAGGTTTCACGTTTCAAAAATGAGGAATTCGTTATCACGTGTAGGTTACAAGTGGAACATGTACAAAACTTGGAACCGCTCACCCCTATTCTTGAGCATGGCCGTACCTCCAATGGAACATCTGACGTGCCTAGTCGTGGAGTTACTCGAGAATGGTTTGAGCTTCAATCGGCTAAACACGTTGAACCTGATAAAGGATATTGTAAGGCCAATAATTCCAGCACCTCTCTTGGCCTCAGCGCAAGAGCAAGTGAAGGGCCATGTAACCGAGCCTCATGGGGTCGCAAATGGAGGCGAAATGTTTTCAGGCCAGCCCGAGGGTAAGCGAAATGAGATTTATGGAGCAACTAGCATGACCCCAACAAATAAGATCTGGCCGAATCGCGCAATTGGTGCAAACGAACATAGCCCCCACCCACTGACGACCACCCATGGGCCTTTCACCCACTAGGACCACCAACCTCGTCGCAGCCTTGCCTTTCCTCTTTATTTTTCTCGAAATGTCGAGCGCATTTGTCCACCTTGTTCTGCTGAAGCTTGGGTCTTTTTGTTGGCTAAGATCAATTGAAGATACGGATTGCCATAGAACAAGCTTAATTATGGCGTGGAGACGTAGACGAGCTGTTAAAAGATGTTTTTCACCGAATGCGTGCTTCCGACTGTTTTGGCTTCGCCTCTTTGCCAGGTACTAAAAATGCAACGTGATTTTCCAATGAAAGCCGAGGAGGGTTTATGGTAATTTCCCTTTTTGTTTTTCTCATTGGCATTTGTTTACGAAACTACTACTATTTCTTTTGCTAAATCAACGTATAAACTAGACCCGTCAAACGGGCCAGGTCGAGTCGAAAATGGTCCGACCCAAATTAGCCCATTTAAATTGTTTTCCACGTTTATACAATACAAATCTAGTGAGTTATATCCAACCCTATGTACAACCCTACTCATATAGTTAAAAACTCTCATATATGACATAATTAAGGAAAACTTATACCCAAACTGAGATAAGAGCGCAGAGAGCGAGCGAGCGCGAGAGCGAGATCGAGTGAAAGCAAGAGAGAGTCAAGAGGTAAGTTGGGTATGAGTAAGTTGTAAACCCAGTTTGGGCTTTACCCTTCTAAACCATTGATGACCCATTTACTTGATATAAGTAATCATTATAATAACTTAATCCATCAAATATGAGTTAATAAATGAATTTATGATCCATTTTGATAGGTCTAGCACTGTAAATCGCATGGTGGGGGGGGCGAGCACTGTAAACGGGGAGGAAAAGGAAACAGAGGGAGCACAGCTGCATAAGGAGATACAACTGGGTTGTTCCAAAATCTGCTGCATTTCCCAAAGAATGTGCTACTACGCACGGTTCTGTCTGTCTCCATCCTCAGCTTAATCAACGGGAAGAAATAGGCCCTGTGCTACGCCCTAAGAAAGGAAGCACTTGTTCATAGAACAGTGGCCTAGCTCGGCCCAACTAAGTAACGTGGATTCGTGTTGGACCGGGATGAACTATATCAGAGGCCCACGTACCGACCATGTTGAACTCACCTTTGTAAACTTGATTCGATCTGTCTTTTTCCTCGGGCTACAACAAGTTGTTTCTTGTTTATGTTCTCCCGCAATAAGCACATATTCTGACTACCCTTTTCTTTTTATCTAGTGCTAAATGGCCGTGGACTCTGGCATGGTTGAATTTGGACATATTTGCAAAACCCACTTGCTCACAAATGTGACTCGTTGAGGAGAATGTTGATAAGTTGGTTCCACCAACTCTCTTCTATTTCTATTGGAGCAAAAAGAAGAACGTTTCCCCGTTATTAGTTTGTTAGATTTTCTTTGATGCTGGACAGCTAGTTCAGTTGAAGGGCGGGTCAAAAGACGGAAGGCTATAATGATTGATATAATTGTCAAGATCCGGTGAATCGCCCGCGCGAGCACGGGAGTTGCTACTGAGCAAGCGATGCCGCTTTACCTCGGTACCAAAGAGTTTCCAAACCATCGATTCGGTGAACATAGGACAATAATGGACCATTGCCTCGACTTCCATAGAAAGAATTGAAATTCTTTGAAAGTAGCTAAAAGTTAGGCTGATACAATTAAGTAAAGATTACGAGAGTCATCCCCGTCATAAAGGGGCAAATGCTACCTTTAGTTATGAACTCACTCATCTTCTTATTGTTATTCACGTTTTTTACATAAAGCTCTCTTTAGATGTATCTACTCCATCCGATGATCTGAGCACTTGGTTGTTTATGCTACCAAAAAATTGACTGGTTTAGAGGTTAGAATGATAACATGTAAGTTCAGACGACGTTGCACGTACAAGAAACTTCATTGGAGATTGATCGCTAGAAAGAAGGAAAGTGACTCGAAAACAACAAGGGGAAAAGCTTTCTTGTCATATCTGTTTGAACAGTCTCTTTATGTACAAAAGTGAAGAGAGACATTTCTACGATGCAAGAGCTCCTGCGGTAGAGTCACGTTCTTCTTCTAGGCGGACCCAATCGTTTCCTCTCTCAAACGCACTGCAATCAAATTCCCCAGGAAAAATTACTCAGGTTGCACTCGAAAAGTCGTGAAAACCGACATAAACTCCGTCGATCATTGGTAATGTTCCCTCTCAAACCTTCAATTAGATGAACTCCATGAAAAATAGATGAGTTCCTATGCACGACGACGGCTGAAAAAGCTAGTTACTCATGTCTTAACTCTCTCTCCCTTAACAATCATGGCGACCTTATCATTTAGCCACAAATGGTTAGTTCCCTTTTGTCTTTTGTCCCCTCTCACGGTCTTTCCCGCAAGGGCCGGGACTCGTCCGGGTAAAAAGCGCAGCAGAGCTCGCGATACCGGCCGGCGTCAAAGTTGTGGACCCTCATGAGCTTCTGCTGCTTGATCTTGAAGCGGTGCTGGAAGAACCCTTCGTAGGACGGCTCCGTGGAGGTCCGGAGGAAGAAGCCGTAGGCGAGGACGACGTGGAGGCTGGTGAGGAAGAAGCAGATGGGCTCCATGACGTCCCAGGACAGCTCCCAGAACGTGAGCCGCATGAGCACAAGCGTCTGGGCCACCAGGAAGCCCAGCCCGCAGTACAGCTCGCCATTAACCTGGGCCCGGGCCTTCTCGTCGATCTGGGCCTTGTGCTTCTCCATCTGCTCCAGCTCCCTCCTCCCGTTGGGCCCGGCCATAAATTGGTAGAGCTGCGACTCCACTGACTTAGCCACCTGCAAATTAGTGAATCGATTGCAACTCATTAGATTAGGTGCAAGAATGGAGATAATCTCAATCTCGGCTTCTTCTCGTCTTGTTAATGAATGTACCAATTAAGGACAAACTCCGGTCAAGTTAAGCCAGCTAAGGCGATAGGATATGACGAGCTTGGCTTGCCGCGCCCTGGGTCTTACTTCCTTAAATGCATGGGCAAGGATCCAAATTCAAACAAGGAAACTTTGCAAAGGTCAAAACTCTGCTGCCCAAATTGGCGCTAATGTATCTCATTGCATAAGCCCAAGATGGCAAAGTGATAATCATAATTGCATTAATCTCTTAATCCCTTTTGGCCATTGATGGTAATCGTCTTCATCAAAGCAGACCTTAACTAAAAATTTGACATTTAGGGGCATTGATCGTTAAGGCCTCTATCAGGGTTGCCTGAACGGGAACACTCCTCTGTTTTCTTCGTTGTTTCATGAAGTTTCGAGTCAATCCATGGAAATGAAAAGAAGGGAATGATGTACATACCTGCCCAGGCCTGAGAAACACGACATTGCCGTGAACGATGACGTTGCCGGACTCGTCCAACGCCTTCGCGAACTCGGCACCTTCCTCGCACCCACCGCAGGCCTGGTCGCAGATCCCCACGAACTCCTCGTACGAGATCGAGCTCGCGCCGATACCCCTCAGCTTCGCCTTGATCGTCTCCGCCCGCCACAGCCTCAGCAGCCTCCTCGCGTCCCCCACCGACACCCCGGCGAGCGGGTCCCCTGCCACCGGCGGCGAGAGCCCGCCGAGCAGGAGGCGCTCCCCCCCACCACCGCCGGCGGGGCCGTTGAGGCTCCGGAGCCTCTCGCGGAGCTTGTCCCCGACCGGGAGGGAGAGGAACTCCGGCAGCCTCTCCCCGGCGGCCTGGTTGATCGCGCGCCGCTGGAGGAAGCGACGGAGGAGGCCCTTCTCGGCGGCCGCCGGCGACGCGACGTACTCGCGGTGGAAGGAGGCGGCGGCGGCGGCCGCCGGAGGGGGAGGCACGGCCTGGAGCGAGGGCAGGGCCGCCGCTGCCGCCGGCGACGCCGATCTGGGAGAGTCGAAGAGTCGCTTGGCAAGAGCTTTTCGGAGCGCCATTGGAGCGACCGAGACAGGGGAAGAGACAGGGGAAGTGAGTGAGAGAGAGGTGCCCGGCGACAGAGGAATGCTAGTGGGGTTTGGACCTTGCGCAAAGGTTGGGGAAGTAAGGCTTGGTATTTATAGGGGTCCAAAGTCAGAGGAGAATTAATAATTATAAAATGTAAAAAAAAAAAAGAAATAAATGTATTGAAAGCCCTAAAACTTATCACGAAAATGCAATTGAGTCCTAAAACTTTCAAAAACTGCAATCAAGTCCCAAAATTTGTAACGAAAGTGCAATTGATTTCTAAAAATTTTCAAAAAGTGCGATTAAGCCAGAAAACTTATCAAGAAAGTGCAATTAAGTCTTGAAACTTTTAAAAAGTGCAATCAGCGGTAAGACTTGATTCAATCAATTTGCCAAGTTTTAAGACCCATTGATTGCACTTTTTAAAAGTTTTAGGACTCAAGTGCACTTTCGCAACAAGTTTTATGACTTAATTGCACTTTTAGAAAATCATAGGACTAAATTGCACTTTCATGACAAGTCTTAGGACTTGTAATGCACTTATCCCTAAAAAGGAAAAAAGAAAATAATTTGGCAATTTGGAGTTTGTATGGAATCTTTAAAATTTGAGGAAGGGAATCCTTACGAGAATCTTAGGTCTGAAATTGGGAGATTCTTTGGGTTAATTGCGGCAATGAACGAGAGATTTTTAGGAAACAAGAGTTAAGGCAAATACAACCCTCCTTCGATTTCCTTTACTGCAGTTAGCATCTCACTTTATTTTTGGTCACGTGTTCAGAAGAGAGAGGTCAAGATCTAAGAGGTAACGAAATTCAAGCTCACTTATAGTTCATATTGAGAAAGGGTGGCTTCACATTAATAGTCGGGGCGACGCGAGAAGGGTTGCTGGTATAGCAAAAGAGCAAGTGGCTCGTCGAGGGGCCGGTGTGGTGATTGGAGGATCGTAGGGTTTTAGCCGAAATGCTGGGCATGCCACCGGTGTTGATCGAGACCAAGTCGCGCGGGAGTTGCGAGATTACTTATAATTTGCCAAGAAGAAGGACAATGTACGTGTCTAGTATAGCTTCTCCGTAGTGGTTACGGTTGTAAAAAAGGGCGTTGCCACTTTTATAGTGTATTTATTCATTCTCATAATTGAAGCATTTTATAGCAGTTTGTAGGAATTATAGAACGAATCCTACTTTTACCACTAAATTATACTCGCTACAATGCTATTATTGTATATAAATGAAACTTTTGCCGAACAAAAAAGGGTAATCGGACGTAATTAAGATAGGATCCAAAACAAAAGTGATGATGAAAATTATAGCATTGGTGTGTTTGTTTTGATTTTGTCTTATCCAAATCTAAAGAGGTTCTACTAGGGGTGAGCAAAAAGGACCGACAACCCGAAAGTCCAAATAGGCTCGAACAGATTTTTAAAAACCCTAGTTGAAGTATGAAAATATAAATTATAGAAAATACATTACTTATGCTCGAAACACTTTAGTAAATTCATAAATAAGTTAAAAAGCATAGACATAAAAGAAAAAAGTGATTTTTGAGGTCGAAAAATACAATAACTAATCTATTCTTAATTTCTTTTAGAAGAATTTGGGTCAAGCCGGGACTGGCTAGTTCGATCGGGCACAAAATGTGCTCTGAGAAGCAGCCCGCCCGACCCATGCTCTCCTCTAGGTTCTGCAGCTTTAAAAGTTGTGATTTATAACTTCATAACACAAAGTCACGTTGCAGCTCGGTCACATTATATCCGACGCTATTCCAAATAGACACGTTTAAGTCCGATGCCGAGGCGGTCATCGTAACTCGTAAACTGGAATCAAGAATGTTCGTATTACACGAGAAAGATATCTACCTAAGAAATTTTGGCGGTTCGTTTCATTACAGACAAAGTGCACGACAAACGTTTCTCTTGAACGAGCATTTCTAGACGGAAAAGGGTGAGCGTATGCAACGATGTTTTCTTGCGTAGTTTCGGAATGGCAAGTATGCGAGGCAAGGTCTCTTCTTTCCTTTCGAGTCCCGATTTCTCGCGCTGCCCGTCTCTCTTCGCCTTGCTGAACTTGGGAACAAGCCAGTTCACAGTCGCTGCGAGAACAGAGCATCCTTCTTTTTCTCGGCATTAGAAAATCACCGGGTTTACGAAAAATGAATAATTTGAAAATGTTTTTTTTTAAATTGATCACTTGTATCGTTTACAAAAATGAATGGACGACAAATATTTTCTTCGTTCATAAAAATGTTTAAACACAAATTGATGTCGATAACGAAAACATTGCTCATTGACTAATCATCTCAAGCGATATAAGCGATCATTTTTAACAATATTTTTTTTAAATCACGCATTTTTCGCGAAACAAACGAAACCTCGATGATATGAAGTGAGGCTCTTTCCAAGACATTAAACGATTGATCGACAAAAAAAAATCATTTGGTGTTTTAAATGTATAAAATTGGCTGATGTGTTAGTCCTATGTATTTCGAAAAACATCCCAAAAAGGAAAAGGAAAAAGAAATTCTGTGCATTTATGACGTTTTATGGGCCTATGGTCAGAGTAACTCAATGTTCTCTATACACCAAAGTTAGGGGCATGCTCTCTATTTTGCTTTTCTCAAGTGATAAATTAACTCCAATGAAGATTAAATCACTGCTTACATCGCACTTCATACAAATTTAGGGCTGAAAACCAAACAAAAAGAAAATAATGGGATGAAATTAAAGCATTCGACACTTAATACGATTAACCCTCCTTTGGTAGTGCCATTTGTTTTGGCTTAAAAAGATTCATTTAGTAAAAAAAATCACTCAAATGGTTCCGTAAGAAGGGGTTAATTTCTTTCTCGCCATAATCTAGGGGACGGGCCTGGATACCGACTATGTGGAGGTCCAAGAAACACCTTGCAAGAACCATGAACATGTTAAGTCCACACCTTGGGCGATGTAAGTGGACCTGACTCAAAGTAATTTGCATTAGGGGTGTGTAAAAGAATCGGGAACCACCCGAAATCTGTGGTTCCTAAGGGAATCGATCCAGTTCCTGATTCCAATTTTTTGGAATCTGTGGGTACCAATCCGATTCCTAGTTTCAGGTGTGGAATCGCCCACTCGCCCATCCAGACCGAACCGGTAATATAATAATAATATAATATATTTATTTAATTTTTAAATTTAAAAAAAAATCATAAATCCCTAAACTATACCTGACTCGTTTGACGCTCATAGTCTCATACTAAGCCAATGTCATCCATAATCATATTACTTGTAAACACACAAATTATATTCCGGCCTTAAAAAAATTTCAGCTATTATCAAGTGGTCATTTCTTTCAATTTTCGGCACTTAAGATTAGCAGCACTTGTCTTCACAGTTCGAAGTACTTAAGTTTTCAGTTTTCATCAATCAAGTCTACGTGCATTCCACAAATTGATCCAACTTTTAAAAAACCAGTTTATATATCAAAGGAAGAGGTATTCATTTGCTCAATAAAAAAAATGTTTAATGGATAGAATCTTACCATTGTGTTGTTCAAAACCTACCGAACGTATTATGATTTCCTGTTTGGTAAGAAAAACTAGAGATATTTTTATTGGGATAATGACATAAATAGTCCATGAACTTTGGCTCAATGTGCAATATAATCCTTGAACTTTTAATTTGCGGTTCCGGAACTTTAACTCAATGTGAAGTGTGATTTCTGAACTTTTAGTTTATTTAATGTAATCCGTAAACTTTTGGTAGATGTTCAACTTAGTCTTTAAACTAGATGAAAATGTTCAATATTGTCCTTCCATTAATTCAAGTTCTAGGACAACATTGAATATATTCACATAGTCCCGCGACTAAACTGAATATGTAGCAAAAGTTCGGGGATCACATTGAAAAAACTGAAAATTCAAGGATCGCATTACACATTAGGTTACAATTCATGAACTATATTGAACAAATTGAAAGTTCATGGACCACATTACGCATTGGACCAAAATTGAAAGACCATATGTGTCATTTTTTTCATTTTTATTTGATTTTCAACTAAAACCCTTTTTTTCGTGCCCAAAGTTTACACAGACTTTTTTTTTTCAATTTCTAAGCTTACACAATTACTTATCCCAAGGTATACGCAAGCCAAAAGACCCGTCCACAAACGTTGCCGATGTCTTCCACTCCCACACTATACGCAAGCAAAGGCCATGCCAAAGCCGTGGCCTAACAAAGTGCCTAAGCTCACCGTCTCCTTTTTGAAAAAATCATGCGCATAATGCCATGAATGGGGATGACCAATCGGGCTGGTCCAACTCGAGAATCGAACCGAACCGGTCTAACAGGACCCGATCCGGGGCAAGTGTTCACATGGGGACAGGGTAGGTTCCTAGGTAAAAGATTGGGACCGCCCTTAATCGGTTCGATTCTCAGTTTTATACAATAAACTGATGGTTCTACTCGAGAACCACCGCTGCTTGAAAAGGGGGAAAAATGTCCAAAAAATCTTAAATTTATTGTATGAATGTCAATTCAGTATTAAACTTTTCAATTATACTAATTTATTCATAATCCTTTCAACGATTTGCCAATTTAATCCTAAG
Source organism: Syzygium malaccense (assembly GCA_031216405.1). Taxonomy (NCBI): domain Eukaryota; kingdom Viridiplantae; phylum Streptophyta; class Magnoliopsida; order Myrtales; family Myrtaceae; genus Syzygium; species Syzygium malaccense. The sequence continues at coordinate 14,114,693 of CM062258.1, forward strand.
TCTTTTGATAATTTACCAATTTAATCATAAACCTTTTGACGATTTGCCAATGCAGTCCTTTCGACCAAATATCCAAATAATAGGTTTGAGGCCGAATTAGCCGTCGTACAATAGGTTTATGACTTTTTGAATAATTATCCTCCTGAGAAGGTTATGAAATTCATGAACGCCTAAACCACTACACCACAAATTGTTCACATTGTATGCTTTCCTAGAATAATCGTCGTATTACTTATGGTTAGGCCTGTTTACCTGGTCAATTCTAGAACCGGCCAATTCCCTATTCCAAGAATCGGAAATCGACCCCAACAGAATAGGCTCTGCGTTTTTGGTCCGGAACCAATCATCCCCTAGCCAGGAATTCCGAATATCTGCTCGGATCATGGAAAAATATCCACATGTCGTGTCAAGATCTCAGAGTACGTGCAATCGATGATGAAGGAGCCTTTTGATTAACGGGACCATTTCTCTTTAGCTATATACCCGAAGCACTGGGGGGCTGTAGGTCGTGGGCTGACGAATAACGTGGTGATTCTTTCGATCGACTAAACTAAGATTTAATGGAATTGTACGCGTACGAATCAGCCTCCACCAGCATCACCATTAGCCGATGTCACCCGGAATTGATGGACGGCATCGGAGCTGAAAAGTAATTAAAGCGGATTGCACCCAAAGAAGAAGAAGAAGAAGAAGCTAATTGATGCGTCGCGTAAATTGCAAGTGGCAGAGGAGGGATCGGGCGAATCTCCGACCGCGATACGAAGCGAATCCAGTGCGGACACCGTCTCGTTTTGTATGGCAGGGACGCTCCTGATTTGTTGTTTCCCAAGTTGACATGTCTGATTGCACCAATAAGGAGGAAGGAAAGATGGGTAACAGCCTCTGTGGGTGCGTTTTGGTTCGGTTATTGGAAGAAGTCATGGGAAAATGCGAAAAACTTTAGATTAACGAGACGAGGTTTATTGAAATGCAAGTAATATTTGATAAATTACAATTTAAAAATGTATTGGGAAGCAATTTTGATTTAAATGATGTTTGGAAAAATCACAATTTGTAAATGACTTTTGGTATTATTTTTTTTTTAAAAGCAAATTCAAAATAGGCGATAGGCCTCGTTGTTGACGAGGCCAGATATGACTGCCGACAACCTCGCATAAGGTCGAGCGACCTAGGTGAGGCAACCTAAGATCTCGTGACCTCAGGCATTGCTAGGGGTCGTGCGAACCCATGCGGCCGTTGTCGCGTGAGTCGCTCGAAACTAGGCAACCATTGCATGGGTTCGTGTGGCCCAAGTGGCCGCCGCGGAACCTTAGGCCGCCTCGCCTGGGTCATACAACCTCAAGCGAGGTTGCCAACGGTCGGATCTGGCCTTGTGGGCTATGTCGCATGACATGAGGACATTTTTGCAATCATGAAAGATTAGCGAGAACAAAGTTGGAAGAAAAAAACGTATTTGCATTCCGGAAATGCTTAAAGTTCAAAACACCTTCGAACTTATATTGGAAGAAGTGCAATTGTATCTTTCCAAAACTCTCCAAAAAATTTGCCAAGCGGTAGTTGCATTTGGCCAAGGGGCTTTGGCAAAGTAGTACATTTGTGACAAATTTACCATCCGTTAGTTTCCGTTAAATTGGATTAATACCACAAAAAATCACAAAATGATACACATGTAACAAACAAAGGAGAAAACTCCAAACTGGTACACCTGACAAGTGTCACATATATTATCCAACCCAGCAATTTGACGGTAAAATTTAACGGAAACTAACAGAGGATAAATTTGTCACAAGTATACCAGTTTGAGGCTTTTTGTAGTCAAAAATTTAGTTTAGGATAAATTTATCACTGTACCAATTTGGGGTTTTTTATTGCATTAACCCTTTTAAAAGTGTCATACCACAAGTATACCGTAGCATAAACAAATATCATCCGGGAGTATCACCATAGGTCATGCATCATGTCGTTTATTTTGAAGTTTTATCCCGAGTATAAATGTAGTGGCCATAAGAAAATGCGCAAGTTCTTCCACAATGGAATCCAATAAGCGAGATTTCAACTAAGTGTTTTAACCAAAAAATACTTCTTGTGTCACTACGAATTCGACGAACCCATATATATATAGATATTATTATTATTATTATTGAATTTAAATTAGGCAGTGTAAGTTTTGAATCCTACAATGGAGCTCCTCATGAAATTTGTTCTTTAGTCTATCTTCTCATTCTTGGTGCAAGTGCAAACAGGGTGCTCCACCTAACTGAGCTATGGTCTTGTTTTTTGAGATAAATATTTTATCATGTCATGCAAATATTTTCTTGTTATGATGATATATTACATGATTCCACACACATCTCTCTTTTTCTTAAGAACGAAGCAAAGATTTTTTTCTTCTCATTTTCTTGGCCGGGGCTTTAAAACAGAAGTTTCATTCCCGGGTTTAAATCGCTACACTTGCTCGAGACCTAGGCTCGTATCACCATTGAAGTTGGATTCAGTCGATTAACACCTAACATGCAACGTCGTCTCATAAACAAGTGGAAGAAAAAGTAAAAAACGGGCGAGAAAATTCAATATGATAATTGAAACTAAAATTTAATTGCTAAAGATGAAAGCGAGGACCACATTGGACATTTGATCAAATTGTTTTTCTCTGATGCTGGAACAGTGGCCCAATCATTCGCGCGCACCCTGCTTGATTTTCAAGGCAAATATTTTAAACCTAACTTGGATATCTCCTTCCAGCCATAAAGTGAAAAAATGAATGATCATCATAGTGTCGGATTTGGGATTCTTAAATCAAAGTGGGGTTCTGATTCCTAGCTAGCTGCCTCTACGAGAAAGGAAGGGACTTCGACGTAAGCAAAGCCAAGCCCTACCATTTTCTTTCATTATTATCAGAAATTGGACTGTCACGTTGCTTGAATAAAAGATTTAACATTTTTAATCCGAATTTGCCTTAGCAATAATGTAGCCCCGTCACATACAAATTTTTCGTAATTGGCCCGAACTATTCGATATTCGAGCCACCACCCCATTTTTTAATCCAATCTTGTCGAATTTATGTGGAATTTTGAGGTGAGCAAAAGGAACCTCCCGATTCGAACAAGACCGATCGGTTCTGGATAGTTATCGGGGAAAACTGGTCTAGTTCCCTGTTCCATAAAATTGAAATCGGTGAATTTCGATCCTACCCACCTATACTGATTCTTTTAAAAAAATTTTATTTCTTAAAATTTGTATTAAAAAAAATCCTAATTTATCTTCCATTTCACAAAGAAAGGCCGTTCAAGGCTTGAGCGACTACGTTTACTTATGCACATAAGCAAGGCGACGAGAACAAATCAAAACATTGTAGTAGTTGTTTATTCCAACCAAATTTTGCCACATATTGAAAAAATCTCTATAAAGCCTACGTAATTCATCGATTGTAGAAATGTCTTGATTATCGAGAAAATATTCAATTTCATCTTGAACATTAACGACAAATCAAAAAAAGAAAAAAAAAACCGAGCATGCCACTTGTTTCATTGGCCTACTCAGGAACCGAATCGCCCAGGAACCGATCAACCCTAGCGAAATTTACTTATCTCAAACACAAATAATACAGGCCATCGGACAATAGAAGCTTCTTGACAATAATCCCACCCAAAAAACGGATCATGGATCATCCTGCGATTGCTGAGAATCGATCCGAGAATGAGAATGTTTCGCCAGAGATTCCTGCTCACGAGGCACAACATCGGACTTTTAAAGCAGGAATTTCCCCCCAGCAATTTGGGGAGGGGATGATGTGGGGGAATCAATTTGGATTGGTGGGTGGAATCCATTGGGGATTGTAAATCAAGAATCTCTCCTCGGTGGGTGGGCGTGGTGGGAAGTCTACTACCCCCATTTTCTCACGTGCGAGCATACGTGTGCAAGAACCTTCCCGCTCATAAAAATTTTACAAATAATCAACTAAAAAAAAAGAAAAAATCAAAATCAGTAATATATATATTGGTGGAGGTCCACATTGGAATCACCATGGCATCGAGCGGTTGCGTTCGTGCCTTGCAGATTTTGGACCAGACAGGAATCCATGAATGGATTGTAGGCTCTAGTGGCGTGCAAGCCCCGGCCAATCTTAGTCGTGTGATTAGACTAGTGTCGTAAGTTTCCATTGAGCTTTTCGAATAAGTAAGTCTCTCATGCGTTTCGATGGTTAGTCATTTTAATCCCCTTCGATCGATAGGGGGTCTAATCACGCGATCAATATCATTTGTGAAAGTAATAATTAGTGCTTAGTAAATCTGATCATGGATATGGTGGCCCATGGACTCGTCCAAGCTCAACGCAAGTCGAGTGCCCAGACCCATATTTGAACATACCTTGGCAAGAACCTAATATAGGGCACCACCCAGTTGGGCTCGAGCCGGACCTACATAGCCTGCAAAACAAAATTATTCATTTTTTTTGTTCGCGGGCAAGGCAAGGGTATATAAGTTTGGGTCAATACAATGACTGGCCATGATCACTTCTAGTGCGCATGGTTAGCTTTGAGTGGGATAGATTCTAGACCTCTAAGAGTCCGATGGAACAACGGTACAAGAGCGCTGACTTCATCGTCAACTTCAGATCTTCGAATAACGAGTGGTGCTAAGTAGTTATAGATAAAGCAGAGTAGTGTATGAGACCTTTGTGGTGACGTCAAGAAAAGATAGCAATGCTTGTATTCCCCCAAACACTCCTATTTCTTCCAAGAAATAATTGTTTGAGCACCAAAGGCAGTCTTAGAACAATGCTACATTTGCTAGTCTACTAAATGGGCTTGCCAAGTGATATGGTACTCCGTAAGTGATTATTTAAGCTAGCGATCACGTTTAGGCACCCAACAGAAAGATGATCGCACCACTTAGTAAATAAATCCAAATAGGCGAATATTAGCAAGCGGAGCATTACTCATAGTCTCATAATACTTTAGTAATCTAGTTAATCACACAACCGATTAAAAGGTACCATTTAACCACTCAGATATCTTAGGTTATCGAGATTATTAAAATTGTATGCTGTTAGAGGACGATATCGCCGGAAGGAAGGGACAAAAACACAAATCAAAAGTCCATCATGGCTCACGTTAACTGCCCATGGTTGGGGGTCTCTGTCAGTGGAAATTCGCCATGGCATGCACCATTTCACAGTTTCATTATTGAACGGATGGTATGACGACAGAAAATCAACGAAAAATTGTTTTTTTTAATCCGAATAGGTCTACCATCTAATAATGATTCATTAAAAAAACATCTCCAATTCCATATTTTTTTGCTTCAAAATCCTCTTTATCCAATATAGAGGTATATGGTTGGCCAAAACAAGGACTATCGACGTACAGTGGGAAAAGTGCCAAAAAAGTCCTAAACTTTTTGCATTGGTGCCAATTTAGTCCTAAACCTTTTTTTGGTGCCAATTAAATCCTAAACATTTTGTATTAGTGTCAATTAAGTCCCAAATCTTTTGTATTGGTGCTAATTTAGTCCTAAACCTTTTTTTAGTGTCAATTCAGTCCTAAACCTTTTAAATTGATGCAAATTCAGTCTAAACCTTTTGTTTTTGTGTCAATTTAGTCATTCCGGCAAATTTTAACTGGAATTTGCCGACGTGGACGCCTGCCGGCCGGCGACCGGTCACCGGCGCCGACGTGGCGCTAACATTGACAACTTTAACAATATTTTAATATTTTTTGAATTTTTATTTTTTTCTTTTTTTTATTTTTTTTCCACTTTTTTTTTCGGTGTTTCCCTCCTTCCTCTGGCCGGTTGCTGATCCGGCCAGAGACCAGCGAGCTCGACCTCGCCGGCCACTGGCAAGGCTCGCCCTCACCGGCCACTGGCGAGGGTGGCCTCGCCCGACCATGGCAAGGCTCGAGCCCTCGCCAGAGGCGGCGGCGAAGGCGAGCCTCGCCATGGTTGGGCGAGGCCCGACCTAGCTAGAGGCCGCGGCGAGGGCTCGAGCCTCGCCATGGTCGGGCAAGGCCCGACCTTGCAGAATCTGGCGAGGCCCGACCTTGCCGGATCTGGCGAGGTCGAGCCTCGCTCGACCAAGGCGAGGCTCGCCCTCGCTAGCCTCACCAGTGGCCAGCGAGGTCGAGCTCGCCAGCCTCTGGCCGGTCGCCAGTGGCCGGCGAGATCGAGCTCGCCAGCCTCTGGCTGGTCGCCGGACCGGCAAGAGGAAAGGGGAGAGACCAAAAAAAAGTGGAAAAAAATAAAAATTCAAAAAATTTTAAAATACTATTTAAGTTGTCCACATCAGCACCAGATTGGCGCCAATGACCGGCTATCGGTCGGCAGGCGTCTATGTCGGCAAATTCCGGTCAAAATTGGCCGGAAGGACTAAATTGGCACAAAACCAAAAGATTTAGGACTGAATTGGCACCAATTTAAAAGGTTTAGGACTTAATTGACACCAAAAAAAGGTTTAGGACTAAATTGGCATCAATGCAAAAGGTTTAGGACTGAATTGGCACCAAAAAAAGGTTTAAGACTAAATTGGCACTAATGCAAAAGGTTTAGGACTTTTTTGGCACTTTTCTCGACGTACAGAAGTTCCGGAGAAATGGCCAAATCAGTGAGGCTTTTTTTTCTTTTTAAAGATCAGTGGGGACGCAACAAGTTGTGGTTCATGCAATACCAAGTATGGGCATACACCGATTCTGATTCAACCCGGAAACCGGATTGAACTAGCCTGGACCGACCGATTCAAAGGAATTTGATTTCCGATTCCACAAATCTAAAACCGGTCAGTTTCTCGAGGTTGGAACCTTCGATTCCACTCTGGAACTGATTTCAAATCAGTTCAACTAGTTCGATTCTCGAGTTGAATCAATTTGAACTGATTCGAAACCTCTTTTAGAAAATAAAAAAAGTACTTTTGCACTCATCAAGAATCAAACAATGGTATTTAACATGGATAAATAACAACATAACCACTGGACCAACATTTGTTTAAATAGTTTTATATTTTATTTTAACAGTTTCATTTTTTTCACAAAATAAAAGGTGGGCCGGTTCCCGAACCAAAACCAACAGTTCCAAAACCGATCGATTTGGTTCTCAAGAGCCCCAGGTGGGTTCCTAGTTTTAAGCCGAAAACTGATCGCCCCAAATGTCGAACTAGACAATTTGCTGAGAGGGTTTCAACATATTTGAGGACAAAAGGTAATTCCAATGTGTATATTAGCTATGTATATTCAAGGAAAAAAAAACAAGATCATATGCGAAGTTTTTTAAGACACGAAAGCACACATCACACGTAGGCTCCGTTTGTTTTGCGGAAAATGAATGATTCAAAATATTTTTATAAAAATGATTTATTGTATCACTTACAAAAATGTATGAATGAAAAGTATTTTCATCATACACGAAAATTTTTAGACATAAATTGTTGCTAGTAATGAAAATATCTTCCATTGATTAATTATTTCAAGTAATACATACGATCAATATAGAAAAAATATTTTTCAAATAATTAATTTTTTAGCGAAACAAACGAAGCCTTAATTGTAGATCGCCTGTAGTTATTTGTCACTTCATTTATTTGTCCCTTCATTCCCTTTTATACCGACAAAATTTACGGTTGTTGCCTTTATGGCCTGTGCTTTTGGTAGATTTGGTTTCTATGTCATTACTATGTGATCATTGCGGGGATGAACTACATAAAGAGATGGGGAACGCCTAAATAATCTTTTTTTCACCTGTCATTTTAGTTGCCATTCATAATGTTCAAAACTCTTATGATTAAGTGAAATTGACCTCATCATGAATGTCCTTAGTAGATTTATCTTATGAAAGAAGAAAGTTCTTGACGGAACAATGTAATAAAGATCTTGCTTTGTCGAATATGAATCTACGTAAGCCCACTGAATTATAATTTAAGAATTTTATATATATTAGCCACGTCATCCACTAAGTCTTTGAAAAAGGTAGCACTTTGGCACAATAAAAGATTGACTTCATCCCAGACCGATACACTTATAATAAATTTACTCCAAATTAATTTTTGATCATAAAAAACCCCAAACCTATATATATGTGATAAATATACTCTCCGTTAATCTCTGCTAAATTAGATTAATATCACGAAAAATCACAAACTGGTACACTTATGACAAACAGAGGGTAAAATCTTAAACTAGTACACCCGTCAACTGTCATGTGTTATTCAACTTAGCAATTTGATAGCAAAATTTAACGGAAACTAACGGAGGATAAATTTATCACAGGTGTACCGGTTTAGGGTTTTTCGTGGTCAAAAATTAGTTAGAAATAAATTTATCACGGATGTACTAGTTTGGAGTTTTTCGTGATATTGACATTTTTATATATGGTTTCCCATTTCTATTTCTCAAGATGCCACCATCATCTTAGGTCCACATTCGGATTTACTTTGGGTTGATCCATCTTCCCAAGTTTTCAGTATAGACTAAAGCATGTTAATCAGGGTTTGTATGAAAACGTTTTTCTAATACGAAACGGAAACCCAAGAGAGAATGTTTATGGGTATGTTTATTTGCGTGTGAGAATTTCCCGTGAATTAATTTTCTGGACTTTTACATGTTTGATTTGCTGAAAATGACTAGTCAACGGAAAAGCATTTACCGATCAAAGAAATTAGACATTTTTAAAGTTAGGAAAATGAATTCCCTGACATGAAATAGCAAAGGCAATTTTAAATAGCACCATTATTTGTACCATCACTTGTGATTAGAATAATGCGCGGTGAAAGACGTGATGGTGGTGGTTTTACTTTTGAGTTAAAAAGGGACTACTAAAACATTGTTAATTGAGCAACTGGCTGTTTATTGGCGAACAAATGTGGGTTGACATAATCATCCATTGAGAGTAAAGCAAGTAATCCTCATAATTAAGGATTAATTAACATTAATCTTCCAAAACTTCTTTATCAGCCCGGTGATTAGAATGCACAACCAGGTTATTTCCAGGCTTACCTCGGAAAAACTTCGCCATTAAGTTACAAGCTCTTCACCTATAATTAAATGTCGTCGTGGAGATAGACCAATAAATTTATTAACAAGTGAAAGCTAACAAATCCACTAATGCTCACTTATTATATATAGAGCATCTCATTAATGCTATGTTGGCTGACACGGAAGCGAAAACGGCAGGCAATTGGGCATAGAATATCAGTTGTATTGCCATCAATCTTGATATGTATAGTCACTTTCTTTATAAATTATTTATTTGGATTTTTTTTAATATAATTAAAGTTGACAGTTGTCCCAAGTTGATGTGGGTTAATCGGGCATTCCTTCCTTTTTAATAAATAAAATGAACAACCTACTTAATATGACAAAAGAGAAATTTGCAAGAATGGATGGCAGCAAATAATGTGTTATCTTAGTATACAATTAAGTGTGTGATTTTGTAAGACGATTACCTTAAACTGTTAGATGAACGGATAATTTATTATTTAAATATTTTATCACTTTCCATGACGCTTAATCTGATTTTTTTGCTTAGTACTAAGCGTAGACATATTTAATTAGGGAGGCTAATGAGGTCCAAAAAGATTTGAATTCATGATCGTATACCATGTGAAATTTTGTGAAATCACTGCTAATTGTTCTAAAAACTTAAATTGTGAGATAAATCGGTGATTTAATATTTAAATATTTTATCATTAATGAGCAATTTGTCCATTAATCTCTGCGGATCTCATCTTTTTGGTTTATCTCCGATGTAAAAAACCCATCATACTTATGTAGGGAAAATTCCAATAAGGACCTAAAGTGCCTTCGTTTTCTCAACTAAAAGTCTGAAGTGGATATTATCTCAAACAAGAGCCTGAAGTGATATCCTTTTTTTTTTCAAATAAAGGTCTAAAGTGGACATTATCTCAAATAAGGGTATGGAGCGGTTTATTAGTCTCAAATAAGGGCCTCACCTTGCTAGTTGAAGGGCATTTTCGTCAATTACCCTTTTTAATTTTTTTCCCTTTTTCTGTTTTTTTCTTTTCCTTTTGTTTTCTTTTCTTTTTCTCGCCGGACTCAGGCAAGGACCGCCTGACTCCGGCGAGGGCGACCCTTGCTCGATGTCGACGAGGGCCGCCTTCACTTAAGCACCCTTGCTCGACGCTGGCAAGGACCACCCTCGCCTGACACCTAGCTCGCTAGCCCAAGCGAGGGCGAGGGTTGCCCAAGGAACGCCCTCGTCGAATTTGGCGAGGCTGAGGGCGGCTGTCGCCTGACGCCGGTAAGGGCGGCTGTCGCCTAAGGCTGGCAGAGGTCGCCGACGATGGCCACGAGAAGAAAGAGAAAAAAAGAAAAAAGAAAAAAAGAGAGAAAAATAAAAGGAAAAGGAAAAGGAAAAAGAAAAGAAAGTAAGAAAACATATTTAAATTCTTTTTGACTAAAATACCCATTTTCCGATGCTAGAATAGTCACTGGCCGGTTAAAAGTCCTTATTTGAGTTGACACAAACAGAAAAGGTTTAGTACTGAATTGATACAAAAAAAATTTTAAAATTAAACTGGCACAATTGTAATAAATAAAAGATTTTTTTGGTAATTTTCTCGTGCTCGGGAGAGAGGTGGAAACCGACTGTGTCTGGCCCGCCATGGATGTACAGCTTCCTTATTACCTCCTGATTCATGCAGGAACTGTGCTAAATGTCGATTGCCTCCACTTGAGTTTAATTATTTTGATGAGTGAAGAATCACCCACCTCTTTTCCGGCCACATATATAGCCACTAGCTCTCGACCAAGAAAAGCACGATTCTCGGAAGCTTTAAGCCGTGTCATGTGTGGGGACTGCATATCATAATGTGTTTTAATGGAATCCAAATCTGATACACTGAAACAGAATGTCCACCACGTCCCAAGAAATTGACAGGACTCATGGGGACAGTGCGATCCTTTTAGATACGGATAGCGAGGCTCTCCTGTTGCACTATGTTATAAAATCCAACCTATAAGCAACGGGACCGCACAAGCGAAATAAATTCAGGTCAAAACCTTAATTTGATACTGTGTTAAAAAAATTATTTTAAAAGCTTAAACTTATAAGAAGATGGAGATAATATAAATAACGAATATGTAGAGGTGTATTGGTTTGAGTGAAGTTTTTTTTTCGGGAATTGACTTTCAGGATTTTCACTCGGTTGGTTTGCTTAGTTTGCTAAAAGTGATTAGTTAGCAAAAAACCATTTAGTATCAAAAAATATCTATGCTTAAAATGGGAAAAAAGAATTCCCTAACTTAAAAGGGAAAATAGTTTCCTTGAAAATGATTTTCATGGAAAGCATTTTCCTTTATTTTGAAGTTTTCCTAGGAAACAAATGCACCCTAAATCATGCAGACCAGCGATGTGAGATGTTTAAGACATTAAACATACCATTTTGGTACTAAAATCTAATTGCATCAAGTTCCTTCAAGAATTAGGGTTTATTATATCATATATAGTCAGCATCTTCTCGTTTTCTAACAATTTGAACTCTTGAAATGTCGCACATGGAGCTTAGTAAAATACTGCACAAGCAACTAGTAGAAGTTGAAACAAGAAGCTGCTCCCCTGACCTTTTACTTATGTTTTTTGTTTTCAACCAAAAATGGATATGATCAAACCCCTAAAAACTATTAAGATGCGAGATGCGAGTAAGGTATACTTCAATTGTTCAAAAGTATATGCATATTATAGAGCAATATTATGAAAAATTACACATACGGAAGCATAAAACATAACTGAAGTCAATCTGAACACATTGTAGCTCTGTAGTTTAGCTACCACTTTGAAAAGGCAAAAGCAAAAGCAGAAGCAAAGCCGCCATTGGAACCGAGAATCCGCTTCCCGTTCGGATTCAACGGCAAGGCTGCGTCCCTACATGAAACCCAAAAATCTGAGGTTTCGATGCCATCATCAGATGATTCCAGTGTCTCTCCGACGAGGAGATTCTTCTACTCAACATCCACTGATTACGCAAAATGGTGATGATAGTGGGGACCCGCAATATCGAGAGAAGACGGCCCAAGATTTGCCACGCCATCGCACCCCTCCGATGAATCGAACTTGAAACATATTACTGACCAAGTGGAAATCAAGAGAAATCGGGAAGGAAGCAGCCATTATCAAAATCAAGATCGGATCGTAGTTTGACATTTGCTCTGCAAGGTGGGGGAAGAAGGCAGCCATTATGAAAAATAGAAGAAGTAGGGAGAGCATCAAGAATTGATACCCTCAACTATACTTAGCTTACAAATGATGCAATGCATGCCCACATTAGATTTGAAGTTATCTTTGTTTCTTTCTTTTTTTCCTTTTTCGATCCCATTTTTAGCAACAATGTCACGTATAGATTCAATCTGTAAGGATCCAAACTTCTATTCCCAATCTCTTTCGGTGCCACGAGAAGAGATACCCCATCAATTATTCATTTTGGAACTTCTTTGGCATTCCCTTAGCTATGCTTGGTCGAAATGCGTCATTATGTTCGCATCCCACGATGTGAACATAATGACCCAGGACACTGAACTTGTGCCGTGTACTTGATTTCCACGCAGAAGTTCCTCTCAGTTACTAAGCATTCCCTATGCGATTAAGGAATCATTTTATAGCCAAATCTAAACTACATGACATCTATTAGTATTATATTTTCCTTGAAAGAAACTCGCTGTTTGTGCGGAATTAATACAACTCCGTTTGTTTCGTGAAAAATATTTTTCTCATTTTCTGACATTTGGATAGCTTAGGAAAATAAGTCAATAAAAAATGTTTCCCTAGCAACTGAAAACCCGTACTTAAATTCAGAAAAGTGATTTTCACCTTAAAAAATCGGAAATCATTTTTCAAAATATGACTAGATATCGGCATTTTGGATCCAAAACTCATTGCTTTGGGCACGAAAACCGCAACGCTCTTTCCCAAGCCCTTCATAGCGGACCTAGGTCTAGAAGCTGGGGCTAGATCCATAGGGGTCCATCAAGGCCAAGCTCGAGTCCAAAGAGGCTGGGCCCGAAACCCAGGTGCCCAAGTGGGGTCAACAAAGGTGGAGTTTAGAACACCAATGCCCATGCTCGGGACCTTGGTGCCCGTGGCTGGGTACCTTACGCTCAAGCCTGGGTCCACAAAGGCCGAGCCTAGGACCCTAGGACCTTTGTGCGACTCCCCGGCACCTCGACCTGGGTCCACAAAGGCCAGGCCCAAAATCCCGATGCCGGTGCCCGAGTTCTCGGGGCATGCACCTTGATCCATGAAAGTCTGGCTCGATCCGCAAAAGCCTAACTCAGGACCCCAAAAACCATGCACAGATCCTCAACGCTCGAGCTCGAGTCCGAGTCCATCAAGGCCGAGTTTGGGACACTAGTGCCCGTGGCCGAATCTCCCATGCCAAGCCAGGGTCCATTGAGGCCGTGGCCAAGGATCCCGATGCCCAAGCTCGAGTCCCTAACACCCAGGCCCAGATCCACTGAAACCTAGACCACGTGCCCGGGTTCTCAACACTCGAGCTTGAGACCCCCATTGCTCATGCCCTGATCCTCTGCGCCCGAGCCAAGTCCATTAAGGCCGAGCCTGGGACCAGGTCTTTGGCATTTGAGCCCGAGTCTAGAGAGGCCGAGGTTGGGACCCCAGTGCTCATGTCTGGGGTCCCCAGCGCCCGAATCTGAGTCCATTGAGGCCTAACTCAGGACCCCAATGCCCGTGCCTGGTTCCCCGGCTACCCGTACGCAAGTCATTAGCGCCCAAACAGTATATGTTTAATTTGGAAAATCAAATCAAATTTTCCTTTCCAAACTACAAAAAATATTTTGCAATTATTTTTCAGATTTCAGTCAAACACCGGAAAATATTATTATTTTCCCGAAAAATGACTTCCTGAAAAATATTTTTCATAAATGTAATATTTTTCGCGAAATAAATGAAGCCTTAAATAAATCGTGGTGCTTGCACGATATATGGAATGTCACTCGACACATCAAATGTTATATTAGAGAAAGCTATGTATAGAGATGGAATGCATGTCTTTATAATAACTTTCTTATAATGGCCGTCAATGGATCTCGAAGATGGTTAGAAAAAATATACCGCCAAGTAAGAAAATTAAAAAAAATTAAGAACGAAAAGTAGCAGTTGAAGTGAACTTTTTAAATAGTTCCAGATTAAATTAGACTAAAAGAAAAAAGTCCATTTTAGCGCCGGCCATGCCACATAGGACAACCGGCATCCACGTCAACAATCTTCGGCCAATTTGGGTCGGAAGGACTACATTGACAAATGGTCAAAAGGTTTAAGAGTAAATTAGCCAAATTAAAAAGTTAAGAACTAAATTGGTCACCATATAATAGATTCAAGACTTTTTTGATAATTTTTCTTAAGTTGTTTTGAAATATACTTAATTAGTCCTTTAATGTGCCCAAGGAAGAACAAGTTTGGAGTTCCTCAACCACGTTGACTTAAGCCATAATTACTGAGATAGTTCTTAGTTATATGGAACAATATTTGTATTGCAACCATCACAGCGGGAAAAGTATCAAAAAAGTGTTAAACCTATTGCACAGGTATCGGTTTAGTCATAAACCTTTTAATTAGATTAATTTAGTCTTAAATATTAGTATCCATTCAATCTATCCGACCAATGTAAGCTAGAAAATGCTAACGTGGACGCCGGCTGTCCTACGTGACACGACTAATGTTGACGTAGGCATTTTTTAATAATATTTTAATACTTTTTTGAAGGGTCTTCACAGCCTTGCTCTCAGCCGGCAAGGCTGCAATGGCCCTAGCAAGAGCCACGATCCTCGCCATTCAAAATGAAGGGGAAGAAAAGAGAGAAAAAAATAATAAAAATAACAAAAAAATCATTGAAATATTATTTAAAAATGTCAATGTTAGCGCCATCTATTCCACGTAGGATAAATGGCATCCAGGTCAGCGATTTCCAAGCTGAATTGATTGGATAGACTGAATTGGTATCAATATGAAAAAGGATCAGTATTAAATTGGTCTAATTGAAAGGTTTAAGACTAGATTGGTAGAAATGCAATAAGCTTAGGATTTTTTAGGTACTTTTCCCCCAAAAGTGGCCCAAAAAATTTGGTTGAGTTAGTGCTATCTATTGTCTACGCTTATTTTTCCCACTAGGCCATTCCATGGGTCGAATAGTACAAATATGTACGAGCAACTTAAGAGATGAAGATGAAATTAAATTCGATTATTTTTTTCCAGTCTCAAAATTGTCCACAACATAAGATAAAAGATCAAACATTACGTTAAATATAAATAATTTTGTCCGATATCTAAATGGGAAATAATGTTCGTAGGTTAGCGACCCATTTGCGAAAGTTGAAGGAAAAGTGCGGCAGAGAAGTAGGCTAAAGTTATAATTTATCAATTATTACATTACAATGGTCCAAATATGGCCACTAGAGAAAAAGTATTTCTTTGATCATAGTACATTTCTATCGTCTAGCTATGACCACAACGACGACCTAATTAACAAGAGAGCTTTGGCCCAAAATAACATTAAATTATAACTAAAAAAATGGACTTTGAGATATAAAGATTGAACATTGATATGAGCACTAGCTAGATGTGATGTGAACAAGTTTCTAATTTATTTTTCCGAGCGGAAAATGTGTGACCGTTATGCTCATAATTCTGTAAAATCAATCCGCTCTTTCCCTCGTTGTCAATTCACTTTGAAGATCTTTATTCACCTGAGCTAAAAAAGGCCACCATCTTTTTTTTTTAGTCCCATTAACCAACTTTATTAACAATAAAGCCCCCCAAATAATGACAAATTACCCGAAAAAGGGAGATCTCTATCGATGGTTTTAAGACTTAAAACACTGGACGTAGTGGCTTCAGTTCAGCCTATCAATTCGCCAACAAATTTCTCTCATTGTGGGTTGAACTGATTACAAAGTAGGAAAATCAAAAAGTGCTAAAAAATTATAATGATCATGATAATAATACTAATAAAAAACTCCCAAGCTGGGGGAATCTTCCATGGATCTTTGACCAAGAAAAGGCTGAATGACATCACGAAATTCATGACATAGCAGCAATTTTGCAATGACAAAAGGGTAGTGCGTGTTGGAATTTAGCAAATTATAAGAGGTCAAAATAAACAGCACGCGACAAGGGGAGTGGTCGACAGTCGCGGAAGATTTTGGTCATTGAGATTGCTGGGAACTTTATTTAGGCTTTTATGAATTGCTTTAAGTAGTTCCATTCGAAAGAGATAGTAATGTCATTCAGTTGGTCTAACCATAAATTGGGGTTACCTCGTTTGATTCGACAAAACGAACGTGGCGATCCATCTATCTATTTAGGTCAAAAGTGAGTCTTATCTCCCAGCTCGCTTTTTGTTTCTCCATTTATCCCTTGTCTACATATTATTGTAGTATTGTAATGCGATTTAACTTCAAAGAGAAAATGTAAAATTGGCCGAAGAAAAAAGATATAAAGGTAAAGGAAAAAAAGTTAACTATAAACTCCGAGGGGGCAATATTTCAACTCCATGTCTTTGATTATTGAAATAACAGCGAAGTGGCCATTTAATGTTTGCCTTCTTGAAAAGAATCCGTATATTGGTAACAAAAGAAGACGATATTAAATGTTCAATCTTTCCATCTAATTAAAGTTACTCATCATATTAATTGATTCATCTTGACGTTGCACAAGAGTCAGTAAAAAAAAAACTAATGGGAAAGGGAAAATAAAATTTTGCATACTCAGATGCACACTGACCAGAATGGTGGTGGAATGTGGTAGTAGTGGCAAAAGGTGGAAATGGTCGTGCATTTTGAGAGCGGCGTGGAGGAATAGATGCAAGATCAATATTTTGGACACTCAAATATTTTTTGTATGGGAAGGCTTTCCCTTATGCGAACGACCTAGCTTGGCCGTGGCTAGGTCAGGGTTATAAATTAGGAGGTCGGGGTTCAAACCTTATGAGAAGATGAGAGGGGGAAAAAGGAAAAAGAAGCTTTGGATTTGAAGGAATAGTGGAAAACTTCGCTTGAATTGAATCCAACCGTGAAAGTAAAAGACCAACACATAAAAGACAAATTTCTCCGAAGACGTAGGCGAAATTGTAGTAACATCTCATGCTTCCCCTCACTAGAACCCTACCCTTTACATAAGCTTGGGCCCGATTATGCTATAAAACTGAATGGAGGCCCAGATTCTGGGCCTTTTATCCTACAGAAAGCCCAACAACCGAACTTGTAGCCAAGGCAACGACAAGCAGAAAGCGCCCAATCTTTGTTGAAATTTTTGGCTTGAATCTAGAGAGAGAGAGACAGACAGACAGAGAGAGAGAGATTGCCGTCCATACTATAGAAGCATTGCCATTTTACAATTGGCTGGTCATAGAGACTAGAGCAAATTCAACTTCTTTGCCTTATGCATCAGAAGCCAAGCCTCTGTGTTTCGTTTCGCTATTACACACGTCGAGAAAAAAAAACGCTTTACCCTCAAAACATATCACCGGAGCCGGATGCTTGCAGTGCAGATGGCTGAGTGCTGTGAGCTACAAGAGAGGTGGGCTAGGAGGCGGTGGGGAGTAGAAGTAGAACCCTGCCGGGGGAGGCGGCATTACTTGTGCACGAGAATGTGGAGGCGGCATTGACTTTGACGGAGATGAAGGGGTTGAGGGAATACGGCGGTGACGATGCTGGTGGCGGAGGGGATGGCATGGAGATTGGGCCAGGCAAAGGGGTTGTGAGTTGAGGAGCATGAAAAAACTAAGGAAGAGAAGGAGATAAATTGAGGCTAAAGGGTTCCTCATGAGATATGGGTACCCAAACCAGTAGTTAGGCAGACTCTTTTCAGCTATTTTGGCTCACACATTTGCCATTGGAGCGTTGGCAATAAATGACCCATTTATATAGGATATTGGAGATTAGGTGGTTGTCTCGAGTAATGCTAGGTAAAATTAAATCGGTATATTAAATTATGAAGAAAGCAAGTGATGTGGTAAAATTATAAATATGAGAATTTAAATAAGTAGATCGCATCGAACGACTAATAAGAATACAACCCATAATTTAATGAATTCAATTGTGTGATTTCTTATTATAGAGTTCATATGAAGGTTATAGGTGCACAGCACATGCATTAATGCACAGTCCACCTAATCGGCTGCCCTTTTTTCCATGAGCTTTGACTAGCAACTCCATTTTGCTCTTATTCTGTGAATAGTACTTTTGACTTTCAGTTGAGTGGGGATCCTTATCTTGGCCATTTTGGTCTACCCTCTTTTTTCTTTTTTCTTTTTTTTAAATAAAAAGGGTGAGGAGGAAGGATCAAAGCTCTTGATCCCTTGAAAGTTATCATAAATGTTCTATACCCGCAATTGAAATTTTGGATTTGAGCCGTAACTACTGCTCATTTTGTGCGAGTCCGTCGCCGCCACACTACCAAATGTAAGTTGAGATGGAGCCAGAGTTATTCGAAGTTTAGTGCGCAAGCAGAACCTATACCACAGACGAATCGGGAATTCCTGAGATGGAGGATTGACTGGGGGATTGGAACTCGTGACTTAATGGGGTCCAAATCACCTGGGGTAATGCTTTATCCAATTTGACGTGGTTTTTCGTCTAGCCATTTGGATTGCAATCTCTAAAAAATTGAAATTTTATAAGGACCAACGCACGCGATAGGGATAGGTTGCCAAATTGTACTCCACTAATCTCTTCTCGGGTCAATAAAAAAATAAAGAAAAAAGTCTCTGCTCCCTTGGATTGTCGACGGAGTTGACGGACAAGACAAGACAGGCCCGTTAAGAACCCGGACATCATGCCGATCATATCTTTCCAATACAAATTATCCCGTTTGTCCTAACATGAGACATGTACGACCCGTCTTGCATCTAGAAAGGAAATGCTTCTCAACGTTTCCTCAATTCCCTATTACTGCTGCCACCGTCAAAGCTGCTCTTCCTCCCCCAGAAATCAAACGAGTGACGTTGGAGGCATCAACCATCGTCACATGAAAATCACGCGACCTGCAACGAATCGACGAATTCGACAACCAGAAAAGGCCGATCGATGTAATCACCACAGTGGCATTTGAAGAGATTTGGAATTCGAAATAAGTAATTTGGCAGACGCCTGGTTAGCCAGTAGAAATCAAGAGAATTAAGACAAAATACAAGTCGCATATATACATTGCCAAAGATACCACCACTTCCCTTGCCAGCAATAGTTCTTCTAGTCGGACACATACAGTAAAAAAATCTAAGTTGTCTAGTTATTGTTCACCATATATCTACATCGCGGTCTCTATACTACCAAAAAGTACCCTCTATAACTTGGACATAGTCCATAACTAAGCAAGGCAGGGAAAGACGGTCCACGGACTGATACCATATATATATTACAGAATTTGCTACACAAAGGGAAGAGGAGTCCTGTAAATAGCTCTCGGTTAGCGTGAATACGTTAGACTAGGATCTTGCAAAATCCTCTCCCAGTCACTTGCAGACAGTCTTCAGTTTCTTCGCGGCCTGAACGAACCCCACAATAACCTGCAACTCGTCCATTTCCTGCGCACCATGGAAAAGACGCAAGAAAGAATCGTTAATTTGGAGAAAGGAAAATGGCATCATCAATCGGAGTCTTTCCGAGACCAGGGAAGTTGCGACTGAAGGCTCTGGAGATTTTTGGTGATCTATTTAATTCATTTATTTAGTCCCTTCGCGACGGCACACATAGAGCTTAGGGTTATGCCTGCAATTACATATACAGTCCGATGCGTGAATGAGTAAGTATACCTGAGACATGAAATGTCTTTGAACAACATCAATGAGTTGCTCTTTTGATGGGTTGGGTACAGCATCCACCTGGAAAAGGAGGACGGCATATGTTAGTTAGGGAGACAGTGAAAGTCAAACAATTACGCATTTTTCCACAATAAAAAGAATAAACATCCGATAAACAAAGGCAAAAAGGAAAGAATAGAAAAGTCTCACGAGATTGAAGTGGCGCCAATATCTCCATAAAGCAGCCATCTCCAATTTGCTGAGGTCAACTTTCTGGACAGTGGGTGAGAGGAACAGGAAAAGGAAACAATCATTAAACAACGACTAGTGGAGAACACCGAACGCAATATAAAGTAGTTTGCTTTCGGAGGCCGGACGATACAAACAAGAGACGATGTAGATGAGAGCATTGGAGAATGTACCGTGGACCCACGGGTAGAAATTGATCCCTTAGACTGTGAGTCACAAGAATGAGTCCTGCTCATGGTCTTGTGGTATGATCCAGATGATCTGTGCACTCGGTGCCTGGATCTGTGGGACTTTTGAGTGTCATCGGATGCTGGAACAAGGAGCAGCGCAAGCACAATCATAAAGGGTTGTGGGGCATATCAAAAAAATAAAGCTAAATGAGCGAGCTTTCAGCAATAGTAAAAGCAAAAGACAAAAGGTGAAAGGCAAAACGGATCCTATGTTCTCTGCTACTTTCCATATGAAAAATCGATATTTCAGACCCCAAACCAAAGAATATTTCATCATGGGTCTAATTGAACAGGACCAAATTGAGATAACCAAGAGTGATAGAATCGACATCTGGTGCTGCTAATTAAACAATTTCTCAGCTAAACAGCTAATGTCGCAGCAAATTGGAGTATCAGACATGTTCGGTTCTAATTCAAACTGCTTTAGAGGGATCTTCCTTGAAGCAGCAGATTATGCATTTCATTTTCATGGAAGGAAGCAGACTCCAATAGCACCAAAAAAAGCTAATCCCTGATTCGTTTCTTGGATTTGACAAGTTCCAGCGACAAGGAAAGCTCGAGAAACTCCTGTAACTCACTAGTTCATTTTAGGAATCTCCAGTGGCACAACAAAAAAATGCAGAAGTGGAAAAGGAAGCACAGGTCATGAAATAGGCTACTTTAGGAACTCACTCATATCCGATGCATTCCAATGCCCATTCTCATAGTCCAGGTCATCATCTTCCTCATTACCAGTAGGAGCTTCAATCACGCTGAGGGCATTCCTCTGTAGCTTGACTTCTATGCCATTCGTTAGAACCTGGAATTTATCGAGAAAGCGTAAGAGGAACTCTAAGCTGCACTATTGGCTGAGTAACCCAAAAACGTCAGAAGACAAGCTGTAGAACAACAGTAGAGGAAGCTCCATTATCTCTCGGAAGCATTAATTTAGTTATTTGAAATTCGACGAAGGCCCACACTTTTTCCTTCTGCCACCAGAATTAAAAAGCGAAGATCCTGCAGATCTTCTCCCTTAAGAAAACAAAAAACAAAGGAAGATCAAGACAAGAGGCTTTGATCATTTCCTCCGGAGCGATTTCTGAGTGTACAATTAGAAAGCACAAATATCTTACTCCACTGCCGACGCTACGCGAACTAAACCAAAAGAAACTTAGCATTAAGCAATCTATACCAATACCCACATGAAAAAAAAGAAGGAAGATTCAACGTTTAGATCAATACATTCTAGAATTCCCCCGAAGTAAATGAATTGAAAAAGGCCCCATTCACGATCCGAAATAAATAATAATTCCAAATAAGATTATACCCAGATATTCACATGCGAAATTCTCGCTCGCAACAGTGATGAACACTCCTTTTTTTTTCTTTTCCTTTTTGGCCAGAGAAGTAATGAACACTCAATGTCGAGAACTTCCGTCTGAAATCGGACACTGAAAAGCAATCCGGAAGTTCATCAATCACCAATGCGCAGGCATTGACGCAGACCGGCGCGTGCCATTCATGACCACGGCCCCCAAATCTGCTCCAACTTCAAATCAAGTCAACGCACATTCTCGAATCCCGACACACCAATGCGATACGCTACTGATCAACTAAAATTCGCCGACCCAGTAAAAAGCGAAACCTAAATTCAAGAACCGCTCAAACGCGAGACCCGCGCGCCACATTGTACCCAATCAACCTCGATCCCGGATCAATCCGCATTTCCCCAGGGAAAACAAAAAAAACCTAGGGCAAAAGCAGAGGGAGAATTCACCAGCCAATGCCAGCCCCCGAGGCCGACGGCCTTCTTGACCACGCCCTGGAGGCCGACGAGGACGGACTTGGTGCGGTTGTTCCCGGTGACGACGACCTTGGTGTGGCGCGGCAGCACGGAGAGCTCCTCCTCGCTGCTGTCGCCGTAGCTCTGCTGCAGGTGCGAGAACCCGCCATTGATCGAGCTCTCCATTGCCTCCATCATCTTTCGCCGCCGCCGCCGCTGCAAGCGCGCTCCCCCCTCGCGGCGATCCTCCGGACAAACGCCGAACCGGAGAGGGAGAAGGAAAAAAAATCGAAAGGCAGAAAGGAGAAGCGTCAGCCACTGAGATCGAGCATTGCTGAGCTCGAACTCGGAATGCGAGGAGAGAGAAGTAGAGAGAGAGAGAGGGGGGGGGAGGAATTCAGTGGGAAAGAGTGTGTTTCTTTTTCGAGAGAAAAGCACGGAGAGAGAGAGAGAGAGAGAGAGAGAGAGAGAGTGGTGTTGCTGTCAATCCCGAAGACCAGAAACGGACGAATGGAAGGATGCCACGTCGGAGCGGAGGTTGTCGTCCAATAATGCAAAACCCCCACCCCACCTCAACAAACAACTGTTGCTGTCGCGGCATTGCACGATTACCGCTAGCGGTTTTGGTCAGAGACGGGGGGAGGTGTGGGAGGGTTGACTGGTTGACTGGTGTCCGCGGGGGGATCGGGGAATGACGCGACTGCCCTTGTCGAGCGCGTATTCCTTTTCGCTGGAGCTCTCTTTTTTTTTTATCTGTACGTCACTTGTGCCCCGCTCTTGCTGATAAAAGGTGAGAGAAATGGTAATGAATGTAACCGAGGAGATGGACAATGGACATTCTTAATCCAGTTTAAGAATGTTCAGATATGTGTACTTGTGTTAACGGGACAAATTATTATACTCTTGGACTTCGTTTGTTCCGTAAAATTATTGATATTTCTGAATTTCTCGAGAAATGATCAAATGATCTGAAAATGGAAGCTTCCTTTTATTTTTCAAAGGAGACGGGCATTGCTCGTGTGATATAAAGGCTATATGTGTTGTGTCGTCAAATTTCAAATAAGATTGTATCGGATTAAATTTTCATAACATAAATACATTTGTGAATTGTAGACAGTTTGTTTATTTTTATCTTATGAAACCTGAGATCGATGCTTAGGTCCCAAGCGCAGCCTTGGGGTACTCGAGCCTGGGTGTTGGGTCCTGGACCTAGTTACAAGGCACCCGAGCTCGGTCGCCAAGGTCAATGTCACAAAATTCGGGGTTCCTCAGACCCAACTACTAAGAACCCGAGCATGAGCACTAGGATACCCATTCCCACGCTCTAGTAACTTGGGCATGGAACCGAGTACTCGGGCATAGCTGCTGGGGACCCATGCACGGGCACCAAGGGTCCTAGGCTCGACCTTGATGGACCTCAGGCCGACCTCTTTATGGACCTACCTAGGTTAGCATCTGAGGAAACGGGCTTGACCTCAATGAACCTGAGCCTAGGTGCCAGTGACTTGGATGCGGGAGTCAGGTATTTGGGCATGGCCATGGAAGATCCGTGCCCGTCCTCTGTGGACTCAAGCTCAACTTCAATGGGCCCAGGACAGAGTATTGGTGATTTGGATACAAGAGGCGGGAATTTGAGAATGGTTGATAGGAACCCAGGCACAAGCACCAAGGTCTTGGACTTGGCCTTGCTAAGGAATCGGGCTAGACCTCAATGGACTCGGCTTGGGCACCAGTTACCTCAGTGCACGAGCCGAGTAACTCGGCATGGCCGTTGGGAACTCGAGCACAAGCACGGGGTTTGGGCCTGACCTTGAGAGACTCGAGCCCTACCTTTGTGGACCCAAGCTCGACCTTGATGGATCCATGTCCAAGCATTGGTGACATGGGCGTAGGAGCTGGATACCGAGGCATGATGCTAGGGTTCTGGGCCCAACCTCAAGGGATCTTGACCTAGTTTTTGTGGACCTAGGCCCGAGCTTTTACGATATGGGCGCGGCAGCAAGATAACCTGGCATCGACATCGGTGTCCAACCCCAGACTCGAAAGACTCAGCCCAGGCTTTTGTGGACTAGGGCCTAACCTTTGGGACCCCAGCTTGGCTGCCGGTGACCCAGGCACAAGTGTCGGAATTTCCATGTGTAAGCACTAAGGTCTTTAGTTTAAGTGTCAATATATAATCATATTTTTTTATAATGATTTCTAATTTTTAAAAAAGGAAATCATTTACCTGAATTAAACATGGGGATTTCCGTTGACTATGCAAATATTTTCCATTGACTCACTTTTCTAAGCGATATAAATGCCAAAAAATTTAAAAATTATTTTTCGACATAAATTTTTCGCAAAAAAAACGAAACCTTATTTACTATGACTTGCTTTATTTGAGTAATTAACTTATCGGTGCAAGTTTGTGCAAGTTTCGGTGCACTTATCATTAGTAATTTCAGGGACTAGCTGAGTAGCCAAGTGTTAGTTTCAATGCTACAGAAGTCATGATTGATTTGTAATAACATCCATTCCTTTATTCATAATTATCAAATATGATGTGTTCGAGCCAAACGATCTTGCGATGTCTTAATATCATGCAAGTGATCTAGCTAGCTTTTAAACAAATGCATCGTGAATTCGTAAGGATAAATTTGCTCGGCGATAGCATATAGCCTAGCTTGTGAATATATGTTTTTATATAAATTATACGCACGGAATAAGTTCGATTTCAACGCCATTAAATGCCAATAATGCGAATGCGATGTTTTGAACCGTCTGTCCAAATGAGCATGTTTGTCGGGAAACAAAAAACGGAAGAAAAAGGAACACAAATATATATTATTTTCTGTCTATTTTTCGGGCAATAGCAAAGTCAAAAAAGTGAAGATAAGCTCGGAAATTAACATGGACCTACAACTTTGTCGGACACCTTACGGACATCCAATTGCTTGGTAGCGTCCAATCTGTCAGTTGGTGTGGTTTTTCCTGTAATTTCGTAACTAAAGCAGGTGAGGAAATTAAACAAGAGCGAAACTACATAGAATCACCCTGAACTTTAGGGGCGATATATATTGTTCTTGAATTATATACTAACCTTGGAAACTTTCATTTTGTTCCAATAACAAAGAGTCTTGGGGAGTAAAAGTGAATTTTCATATCATGTTTCGAAGGAAATCTCATTTTTTTTACCCTTAATCACCACCAAAAACCGAAGAAAACGGGAGAAAACTAAGGCTCCGTTTGTTTGGTGGAAAATATTCTTCCGGAAAATATTTTCCTGATTTTCCGGTGTTCGGAGGGCGGAAAACGTTTTCCGTGGGAAAATATTTTCCTTCCCCCTCTCACAAGATAACCTAAGTCTATGGAAAATGACTTCCACTTCTTCAAAAGCGGAAATCATTTTTCGAATCTTCTTCTTCTTCTTCTTCACTAAGGTCCCCGGCTGTTGCCGGCCGCCGCCTCCGCCGCCCGCCAGCCCGCCGGCCCCCGCCGCAGATCGCCGGTCACCCGCCGCCGCCGCCGCCGATCGCCGGCCGCCACCACCGCCGGCGAAAAATATTTTCTGAAACTTTTTCATATTGATCGTCGAACACCGGAAAATTATGTTCCGGGAAAACATTTTTCAGGAAAATGACTTTCAGGAAAATATTTTTCAAAAAGAGAATATTTTCTGCCAAACGAACGGAGCCTAAATTAATTGGACCACTAATGACGGGTTGGTTAAGCGATTTCAAAGTTCAGTGTATTGAAGTACGACAGTTGAAATTCCATTAACTATATTATTCAAAATCAGTTCCAAGCATAACATGCAAGACATTGTTGTGCTCTGTTTTACATAAAATAACGGAAGAGTGGATGGGAAACGAAAACAACATATCTTAGAGGAATCCACAAAGGCAAATTAAGATTAAGGCTTCGTTTCTTTCAAGGAAAATATATCATTTCTAAAAAATATTTTATAGAAAATCATTTTTCAGGAAAATGATAATTTTTTTCGGTGTTTAGTTAAAACTTAAAAATAAACTTGAAAACATTTTCCATCGTTTGGCATAGAAATCTAATTTGATTTTCCTAAATAAACATACGCTGCTCAAGTGCTAATGACTTGCGCATGGGCAGGTGGGGAATTGGATACAGGCACCAAGATCCTAGGCTTAGCCTCATTGGACCTTGATATGATCACTGGAGTCAAGACGCAAGCGCTTAGGTCTAGAGCACAAGCATGGGCACCGATCTTGGGTCCACAAAGCTGAGCTCGAGAGTTCGATGCCTATGCCTACCTCCTTGGCACCCCAGCTTGGGTTTACAAAGGCCAAGCCTGAGGATCCAATGTCCATGCTTGAATCCTTAAAACCCAAGCTTGAGTTCATCAAGGCTAGGCTTAGATCCACAAAGGGTGAGTGCGGGACCCCGCTGCCCATGCTTGGGTCCCCGCCGCTCGACCCCTTGTCCATGGAGGCTAGGCTCAAGCCTAACAATGAGATCTTAGCCTAACCTAAATAGACCTAGGCCCAGCCTCAATGGACTTGGCTACAAGCGTCGGAGTCTGGGGCCCAGCCTTGATGGGTCTGGTTGCGGGCGTCGAGCACGAGGTCCAAAGGGTCCATCCTCGATAGACACGTACTCTGGTGCTAGGGACCTGGGCACTAGATCAAGATCCCGAGCTCAGCTTTGTGGACTTGGGCATGGGCACTAGGGTCTTTAGGCATGGGCACTTGGGTCTCGGGCCTCGGCCTCGACAGACCTTAGCTTAGGCACCGAAGACCTAAGCCCGAGCATCGAGAACTCGGCATGGTCTTTGTGAACGCAGGCTAGGTAGGGTGTTGGGGATCTAAGCTAGGGTACCAAGATCCAGTTTTTGGCCTTTGTGGACTCGGACGAAGTGTTGGGGCATCGAGCAAGGGCACTGGGGCCTCGATGAACCCATTCGCGAGCGCTGGGAATTTAGGCATGGTCACTAGGGTTTTGGGCTCAGACTCGATGGAGCGCCGGAGAATCAGGCGCAAAACATTGATGTCCCAAGCTAGACCTGGATGGATTTGGGTATGAGCATGGGGGAACCAAGCAAGTTTGCCTGGCCTCACTGGACTAAAGCCTGGGCATGGGAGACCCGATCCTAGACATCGGGGACTTGGAAATCAGCGTTGGGGTTTCTATGCCAAGCGTAGAATTTTTGGTCCAAATATTAATTTTTAGTCATATTTTGGAAAATGATTTTCAATTTGTTAAGAATAAATCATTTTCCTAAATTTAAACATAAATTTTCCGTTGACTCAATTTTCAAAGTTATCTGAACACTGGAAAATGATTTTTCAAAAAATATTTTTGCAAAACAAATGAATTCTTAACCAATTTCATTTTCTTAACGTACTTGATTCTCGAATGAGATGGAGATGCTCTATGATAAAGCAAAATTCACTTAGGCTCCGTTCGTTTCCGGAAAAATGTTTTTCCGGAAAACATTTTCCACATTTTCCGGTGTTCGGGGGCGGAAAATATTTTCCGTGGGAAAATATTTTCCTTCCCCACCCCCAAATCCTTCATTGTTTTCAGGAAAATGATTTTCTCTTTTCACAAAGAGGAAATAATTTTCCCCCAAAGTGAAGGCAAAATTGCCCATAGGAGAGAAAATGTTTTCCGTGGGAGAGAAAGTTGATCGTCGGTCACCACCATCGGTCGCCGGCCTCCGCCGCCGCCGCCGGCCGCCGGCCCCGCCGCCGCCTGCCGCCGGCCCCCGCCGCCGCCGCCGATCTCCGGCCCCCGCCGCCGACCGCCGTCGATTGCCAATCGCCGCCGCCGGTCGCTACCACCGGTCACCGAACACCAAAAAATATTTTTCGAAACTTTTTCAAATTTTAGCCGAACACCAGAAAATTGTGTTCCAGGAAAACATTTTTCAGGAAAATGACTTCCGGAAAAATATTTTCCAAAAGGATAATATTTTTTGGCAAACGAACGGAGCCTTAAGATGCATTTATTTCGAAAAAAAAAATCACGATAAAAGAAAATATTTTTTGGGTGAATCATTTTCAGGAAAAAAATGTTTTCCTCTTTTCAGATGAGGAAATTCATTTTTTCTAACTTTAAGAATGCACATTTTCTTTGATCGCAAATTGTTTTCCATTAACTAATTATTTTCAGCAAACAAAACACGTGAAAGTCTAGAAAGCAAATTCGTGGAAACAATCTCATTCGGACAAACACAGTCCAAAAACATCACGATTTCGAATAGAAATCATTTTTCCAAAGAAAATAATCAGATTGCATTTGTTTGGTGATTGGGGGTTACGAAATCACTTTTTTCCCGACACAAAGCTCGTCGTCTTCGGTTCATAGAAAACGTTTTTTTTCACAAATCGACCAATTTTCCATAATCCAAATGCCGAAAAGCCATAAAACCAGCTCTCGGAAAACAATTTGCCTTCGAACGAATGGATCCTTGGTTTCAGATCACTTCGATCGATCGACCGATGGCCATATCAAGGGACGCACGCGCCACCACCGAGAGCTCCCGAATCTCCATATCTTGCGCAAACCAATCATTCGTCCTACACACCAGCGCCACGGGCGTGCGCGCAATCGGTCCTTTCCTCGAGCGCACCAAACTGTGCCCGCCTTTCGAAGGGCGGGAAAGAATTCTAGCGGGCAAAATTCCCCCACTCGCCCGATTTTCCCGCCATCCCGCTCGCGGTAGCCGAAAAGCGCGAGCCGTCGGGCGAGAGACCCCAACGCCCACAGTCAGATCTCGCGCGTCGTGGGACCCCGGCGCATGGGGGGCAGAGAGAACAATCCTTAAAAGAGTCGAAATCAAAATAATAAAAAAGAAGAAGAAGAAGAAAAGAACAATAACCCAGAAAAGAAATCTCTTCAGAGAAATCCTCCGAGACATGTTCGCGGAGCATGTGCAATGATCCGCAGCGTTGAAAAGAACATTTCGTAGGGGTAGGGTCGTCTTTGCGGACCCCGCCCCCGACTTTAGTGGGTGCCGGGGGTGTCGCCGTCGCCGTCGCGCCGGACGGGCTGCCGGATCGCGGCCGCCCGCCGCCCCGATTGGGGTGGGCCGGGGGGGGGGGGGGGGGGGGACGGAGCTCGGCGGGGGAGCAGAGCATGCGTGTCTCTGACTTTATCCCGAAATTATGAGTCATGTAGATAATGCTTAATAATGCATTGCAAATTGCAATATTTATTGTGTGCGGGCGCAGGAGCATCAGGTGAGGCAGAAGTTTGACTTTGGGGACCTTTCCAGCCGCTATTGCCGGGTACCTGTGCTCGCACCATCGCTGCTTCAATTATTGTGTTTCGATTGCTGCCGAGTCCCGTCCAGAATAATGATGATCCCATGAATCGAAAGGGTCTAAAGAAAGAAAAGGGTGAGAAAAGAATCGAATGAAGCTACAAAAAAAACCACAAGAGAAAACGGGTTGAAGGCGTATTTTATTATTTCGCGAGTGATATGGGGCATTAGACCAAGAGTTCGCTTGATATGGTTGTGGTAGTGGGTGCGGTTGCGAGCATAACCCATGCCATGCTCGTTTTTCAGGCTGCAACGCCTCGAAACTGCTAGTTGTGGAGGCGCCATCGGGGTTGCGAATTCGCCAAACGCCGCCTTGTAAAGACTATTCTGCGGCTGATGTTTCTGCCGAAAACCTGTAGAAAACTGTCGCTAAAGGCTACATGACAATGCCTCCTACCACCACAAGGCAGTGCTGCTGAGTGCAAAATGTTATTTCAGGATTCGGGTCCAAGAGATGAAGGGCCCAATCGGATGCATTTACTCAAGGTCCTGAGAGAGTTCAGTCGGGCCATCATAAGCCCGGAACTTATCACCAAATCTCCGTTGATGAGCCGAACCACAGATGCTTTGCTTAATGATCCAAAACATCCAACTGATGTTTTTATATGTACTAAAAAGCTCTCAAGCCGCAAACAAACAGAGAAACACTACTGTTAAATGAAACTTATGCAGATTAAACAAACCCAGATAGCATACCTTTGTCTTGCATGTTTATTTATTTCACATTTCACCTGCAAGTACTTGAAATCAAGCTAGGCTTGATACAAACAGACCTGTCTCCCCCATCGAATAAATAAAATCCATTCCCCCTAAGCCATAATCTAGTAAATCGCCTCGGGTGTGGATGCCACCTCAATGTACCTGCGATTATTCTATCAATAGCATAAAAAGCATGTACAAGAATCCAACCTAGAACAGGTAGAATGGATCCGAACAACATCAGTACAGGCAGCAGGATTGCTGGCCTACTTGATGAAAACTTTGCCTTTTGGCTGCATGCCCATCAGTGACTGTGAGTACTGACGAGATGAACTAGAATGGCATGAAGCACAGGCACTTCTTCTGGAGCTTCTTCAATGTTCCATCAGTCTTCGTTCTTCCACCAGGACTAGGAGAAGGCGCTCGGCTGCTGTTTGACCCATCACTACTCTGAGAACTCGAAGTTGGAAGGTACTTCCTCTTGAGCTTCTTCAGCCTCCCATCTGTCTTGTTTCTTCCATCAGCAGATGGTGTCTGGCTATTGTTCGACGGTTCACTGCTCTGAGAATCTGAAGTCAATGGCGGACTGCTGTCCCTGTTGACTGCTTTGCCAGCATCTCTGGCATTCTCTGAAGATCTCTCTTCGATAGGCAATCCTGTAAGTTAGCACCAGCTATTCAGGACCCTTCACTAAATGGTGATCTGAATGAAATATTGTACTGACTTGGCAAGGTTTAGGATGAACAAAACATTGGCTTAATAGGGGGGAAAAGTAGATTTTTTAATCAAATTAATTTCCTTGTGGTTACCAGTCTAAATGCATCGAAATTACAAAATCAAATATATAGGGATTCTAACATCATGGGACCATCAACCACACAATCACTGAAGTTTCTTGATCAGACAGGCAAATTTCACTGCAATGACTAGAACTTAGGGAATACTGATGTCAGTTAAGCTGGTCAATGATATTAATTACCAATTAGGCTACATTATTAGCTATAGCTAATCAATCACATATGTTCACATGAACTAAAAACCGTGTTCTCCTTTCTCATACGATGCAGACATAAAATGTGCAGGCCTTGAAGGTGATTGTCACCATAAAAATGAGCAGCATCAATGATTAGATAGTACGAACCAGCAGTAGCACCTCTTTATGGAAAACCAGATGCAAGGAGGCCAAAGAAGATACCTGAAATCGCTGCTTGGACAACAATGTCATCTGGTTTTGAAGAATCAGAGACAGTAAGATTGCAACCAGCGTCCTTATGCTCTAGATGATCTCCACTTTCAGCTTCTAAGTCCAGCATCGTGTCCGGATAATCAAAGCATTCATATGACAACATGGTCATACAGCTTGAATTATCCGAACCGCTGGAAGACGGCGATGGTGTAAAGAGAAGGTCCCGCAATTCTAAGTAGCCACCATGATCAATATGATCCAACTCAGGCAGATTTTCGACAGGTTGAATAGGAAGGATACTGGTTACACGTTGCATAATATTGCTGGAACTGGTGTCAACCTACAACAGATAAAAAGTCTTGATAAGCCAGGAGATAGCAAGATTCTGGTGGCAACAGCAGTGAATAGCGTCCATGTAACCAAGCACGAGGATGCAGATTATTACGATAAGCAAGAAATCCTTATTTTCATAATCCAGAAATCCAATCACGAGAAAGTTATGGAAAAGATCATTTACAAGCATATTTCAATAGTGAAGATCATTCTTTTACTATATTATGAGCCAACTGATCCAAGGCACGTCTTGGTAGTTACTGATAATCTCAACCACAACTTTCACGAGATCACTTGGCAACTGAAACACAACTATCGTTATCTCAGAACTTCTCTGTTCTTCTCAGACTAATGCGGTAAGTTTACATTTTCTGATCAATTGAACAAATATTCAGTTAGTGAACATAATACTCTTATTTTGATGCTTCAGCATCTTGAAAATTCACAACCGTAAGTCATTCAAAGTAGTAAATTTACATACTTTCCTACGTTAACGAGACGTTGCTAATCAATCTCATTTTATCCATGAACGTAGGAAGAAGCGAGCAACCGCAAAGAAGTCTGTAAGGTGCACCTGCATCTGGTTTGTTACGCATTGCCCGGTAGGTATGTTGAAATTACATGGACGCAGTGAGTAAACGTAGTTTTCACTGTCAGATAGTGGCGAGCTGCAACTGCGGAAGACCAGGCAGAGCGCATTAGCATCCTGCACAAAATCCAACCCAAACTGAACATTAACTGGCAGTATGATTAAGGAGGAGGAGAGGGGAAGGAAAACTGCATCAATGAATTAGCATAGACAACGTGGAATTCGGGTAATACCCTTGCCGGAACAGCTTCTCTCGACACATTCGGAGTTATATAGTACTCCAGCATCAACCAATTAGTTTTTTCAACATGCGGACCTTGTCCTTTATAGAATTCATGAGTTGCTTCCCAACCAGTGCTGGAAGCATCACCATATATCTCACGGGGTTGTCCTCTAGGCTTCCAGAATCCGCCTTCTGCCCCTCTGTTCTCCGTTGAGGTTATGTAGTACCACTTATTTTCTTCTAAGATCATTTATGGCAAGTAATGTTAGTCAACATGGGCAATCTTTTAGCAGCACACTGGCACGTAAAGCGAAGTTTGGGGAGCAGATCACCTGGCAAAGTTTCAGGCAGGCGGCTGAAAGGGTTCACATCTGTTATCACATCTGCCGGAACAGAGCGTCCTTCAGCCATGTACTTCATGTACCTGAAAATATCCCCATGTGTCCAGGATTCATCCAGAGCGGCGGCAGCTGGAGGACACATCTCGAGCAATATCGGAGAAAGGTGAAATTGCTCAGCGAACAAACTTCTTCCTGAACCGAGCACAAACAGAAAGTCAATGATGGTAACAAATTATGGTCAGCAAAACCACGGACGAGATGGCAGAGACTAATCCATCAGCCTGCAGAAATGTTATTCCACTTGGAGCCCTCGAAATCATTGCGATGCAAAGGACTAAGGAGTAAAGACAATGTAATGGATACCCAAAAAGCGGTAAATCCACACCAGTTTTCTTTGGTAACTCTCTCAAACCAGAACCGACACAACCCAAGTTTTCATTTCCAGCACCCTCTTGAACAAGAACTTCAGAACCAGAATCAGATGTGGTCGTCTCAACCGGCACACCCGGCAGAGATCGGACCAAAAATGATCCACAGGGCAATCGAACGCCATGGCCATGAAGCACAGGGGAGCTTCTACTGAAACTGAACTCGGAAACTATCCGCCATGTAATAACAGGCCAGAGACAACAGCAGAAACGCGAACTGATCGAGCTAAAGGGATGCGTCGAAGTCGAGATGAGAACTACGAAACAGCAGCGTTGAGGGAATTGAATCACACAGAATTCCTAACCTGGAGGAGATGATGACGAACAAGAACCAGAAGGAGAAGAAGAAGAACGAACGGGCCACGGCTCAATCTCCTCAGCAACCACTCAACAAAGAAATGGCGCGCGTATTTATAGGCTCCTGAAGTGCAGACACTTAACTCAACCAGGGTTTTTCTTTTTGCCTTGTTTTTTAAATCCAGGACTCAACCATGGTTAATTATGCCGCAAGAAGAAACCAATCGAGCCGATTTGACGCCGGAAGAAGAAATGAGCGGCCCTAATAAGAAAGCCATCGTAAATGGAAAACTCAAGTACGGAATACTTTTGCCTTTCGAGTGAAACACCGTGACATCTTTTGAATTTTCCAAAAAAGCACGGATAATATTTTGTAAGGAGAGCTGGTGTGCTTTTTTGGCATTTGGCCCATCTTTATATACATGTCGCACGACTGTCCAGACGAAATCATTCAATCATTTTATCACGTGGCGTAAATTTCAAGAATGTTTCCAAGTTCCAACCTATTATCAACCTAAGCCATCAAATTGGTTGTTGAATTTCAATGAAATAGCAATATTCGAATTTTACAAAACTATAAAAAAAAAAAGTCATATTGGGACTCGACTATTATGAAAATTCAAGTGCTTCTAATTTTAGAAAAGTCAGAGCGTGCGAATTGCAAGTTAAATATGAATTAAAAAGTAAAAGTAAATCCAAGCATGTTAAACAGTTGTGAATGAAACGTCGGTTTGTACAGGACTGAACAGAGCTTTTCTTGTTGAAATTTAAATTTTGATAAATAGGTCGTATGTAAATTTACATATGGGCATTTGATAAATTTCGAAAATTCCGAGTGTGTTGTCCTGAATTAGATTTACAGCATATATCTGTCCGAAAATTTAGCTTAAGTGAAAAAAACACAAAAGGTAAAAAGTTTATGAACCACGATTGGTCAAAGTCTCGACGAGGCGTCCCTCACAAGTCGTTCGTCCGTGCGCGCCCCTTCTCATTCCCCCGAGCTGTCTGGTGACCGATCGGCGATGGCGGAAAGTCGTCGTCACGGGTCAGAGACGTCAACGTATCCCGTCCAGTAAGACCTCAGACACGTCGGAGAGCCTAAGAGGTTTGTCCTTCGAGTGCTGATGTCATCTGGGGGGGGCCCAGCTTGTCGGTCGGTCGTTTCGCCGGAAGCTTCGCCGCCGCTAATTGGGCTGTACCCGAGCGGATGAGGTAGGATTCTTGTGTTTCAGGCTGGAAATTTAGGAGGAGGAAAATGGTGGAAGATGACTTTGGCCGCCTGCCTGGACTTTGACAATTTGAACCGACTCGTGTGAATTCAATTAGAAAACGAAGAAATTCGATGGGCTGGTGATAATGTGGTGACAGCGATTTATGTCCACGTTTTATTTAGTAGGCAACAATCACATCATATGTATTAATTTAGATTAATGTAACGTGATCGAAAAGTGACGGATAACTTAATTATGGATACTTTTGACTTTTGAGTGAAATATCGCGACATCTTCTGAGTTTTTCAAAAAAGCGCGGATAATATTTTGTAAGGAGAGCCGGTGCGCTTTTTGGGCATTTGGCCCATCTTCATATATCGGTCGCATGACTATTCAGACATAATCATTCAATCATTTTATCACGTGGAGTAAATTTCGGGAATGTTACCGAGTTTTGACCTATTATCGACCTAAGCCAACAAATTGGTTCTTGAATTTCAGTGAAATATCAATATTTGAATTTTACAAAACTATAGAAAAAAAAAAGTCATATGTGGACTCGAGTATCAATATTCGAGTACTATGAAAATTCAGGTGCTTCCAATTTTAGAAAAGTCAGAACGTGCGAATCGCAAGTTTCATATGAATTAAAAAGTAAAAGTAAATCAAAGTATGTTAAACAGTCATGAATGAAATGTCGATTTGTACAAGATTGAATAGGGCTTTTCTCGCAAAAATTTAAATTTTGATAAATAGATCGTATGTAAATTTACATATGGGCATTTTATAAATTGTGAAAATTCCGAGTGTGTTGTATTGAATTAGATCTAAAGCATATATCTGTCGGAAAATTTAGCTTAAGTGAAAAAAACACGAAAGGTGAAAAGTTTATATGAACGACGATTGGTCAAAGTCTTGGCAAAACCGTCGCTAACGTGTGGTTCGTCCATGCGCGCCTTCTCATTCGCCTCGCAACTGGCGACCGATCAGCGTGGCCCACCGTCTATACAGCATGGCTGGTGATAGTGGATGGTGACGTCACGGGTCAGAGACATCATCGTAATCTGTCCGGTAGGACCTCGACACGTTGGCGATCGTAGAGGTCTGTCCTTCTCGTGCTGATGTCATCTGGAGGAAATTCGCTGGTTGGTGATGATGTGACCCGTGTTATATCTCACATCATCAAAATATATATGTATTTATATATATATATATATATATATATCTAGATTAGGGTAACGTGTTCGAAAAGCGATTGATTTTGGTCATTTGATTAAATTAGTTTGACCACGACATTTTGACAATGTGACCGGGCGGATCTATCTTGATTCGGCACAAGATTTGTTCGCTCGGTAGTGTTGAGAAAATTTGATCGACGAAGATTTCTTAATTTAGTAATATATGTTATTTTCATCGGTAGAATAAACTTATTAATTTTTTCCGCGTAGAGTTACTGGCCTCGTGTTTATCCGCCGGCACCTACAGACATGCTTATTGGATAGGTTTGGACTAAATCCGCTCTGCTCGGGTCCGAATCTCTTGAATCCGTGAAATCAGATATTTAGTCTTTGACCTTGTGCGTTTTTTTTCGAATCAGAATCATTGAACTTTTGATTTGTTTAGCTAAGTTCCCGAACTTGTATAAGTATTCCAATGATGTCCTTCCGGCTCTAAATTTGACTAATTGGAGCACGAGGATTTGTCGGGGCCGAAAGAGAGTTTTGGCATTGAGATATAGAGTGTAGCATTCGTGTTGAGAAATACATGAAGTAAAGAGGGCATTGCCCACATGTAGACCCACTTTAATAAGTGCATTTCCTCCTAGATGGTTTGTTCCTTTTCGTCTTGATCTGGTTTGTTTCCAGGGGGATCACGTGCCGACACCAAAAGTCCTAGTCAAACAGAACGTTTGGCATATAGCCAAGAGGTGCGTGATCATGGCTCTAGATGACATTAAACGAGGTTACGACTTAGTTTCTTAATCCACAAAGTCGGGCCATCGATCAAAACCGAAACTTCCACCCAAAATCGATTCTGTCATGTCAATCGATCCAATCCACTTTCACTGTTATAATATTTAAATAATAAATCGCGCATTTATCTAATAACTTTATCTGTTAAGATAATTGACAGTGATGAGCAAGAAGATCTCGAAGTCGAATCTTTCTAGATTTCTATTTGCCCTCCTCAGTTGCGTATTTTCGCGCTTTAGGCTTAGCAAAAAATTCAACCTACGTGTGATAGGGAGCATTAGAATATTTAAAATAATATGCCCATTTCATTTGTATCTTTTCTAGGTAGTCCGTTTGAAGAGCTGTGTACTTTTTTTTGGGTCATAAAAGAGATATGTACTTTCCACGATGGGTTGAGTGTCAAAAGCTATTTGCCCTTGAAAAAATAAGGATGAATACTACGAAAAACCTTCAAATTGATATATTTGTGATAAATTTACCTCAAATTATTTTTTTTGATCACAAAAAATCCAAATTGTTATACCTGTGATAATTTTAACCAGAACTATTTTTTTGACAACTAAAAACTTCACATTAATTTTAACCCGAACTAATTTTTTGACCATAAAAAATAAAAAATTGGTACAACTGTAATAAATTTACCCTTCATTAGTTTCCGTTAAATTTTACTGTCAAATTGCTAAGTTTAATGACACGTGATAGTTGACAGGTGTACCGATTTGAGATTTTACCCCGTTGTTTGTCACAAGTCTACTAATTTGTGATTTTTCGTGATATTAATTCAATTTAACAGACATTAACGGAGGGTAAAGTTAATCACAAATGTACCAGTTTGAGATTTTTAGTGGTCAAAAAATTAGTTCGGGGTAAAATTATCACATGTGTATCAATTTGAGGTTTTTTGTGGTCAAAAAATTAGTTCGGAGTAAAATTGTCGCAAATTGTACCGGTTTTGGATTTTTTGTGATAAAAAAAATAGTTCAAGGTAAAATTGTCACAAGTGTACCAGTTTGAAATTTTTTGTGGTAAAAAATAGTTCGGGGTAAATTTATCACAGGTGTATTCATTTGGAATTTTTCGTTGTATCAATCCAAAAAAAGTCAATGCTCATTTAGAAATTAGTACGTGAGTGTAGAAGATTAGTTAAAAAAGTGACTGTGGGTGATCGTCGAAGAGAGACAAATTATTACACGAGTGACAACACATATACTAAATTGAATCTTAATCGTTAAAGATAGCGACTCCCCATGTGGGTCTCACATGGATCCGACCAAATTAGACGGTCCAAATTTGATTTAATATATGTTTCAAAATACTTGCTTATGCTCATCATGCCCAATATATACATGGAGCAGGGCATGAATCAACGACAACTCCAGTTACTAATGGTAGCCTAGGGGCGATTAAGCCTATTATATTTCACGAGTTCGCTAGTTCAATGATGCAGGAGCATCAAATTCCACTAAAAACAATTTGATTCTTTGCAAACAAAGGAGATTTTGGCCACATCAGGATCCAATCGGTCTAGTAAGGAGAAATTGTATGCTATGGAATTTCTATAAATTGAAGAATAAAGGCTATTTCAGCTTAATCAAAGGTTGGAGGGTTGTTTCCTAATTAAGTATGTTTACTAATACGAGTATGTGTTGCAGTTCAAGTTGGATTCCTAATTTGATACTCCCTACTTTAGTATTTCTCAGTGTATACTATGAAATATAGAGTGTAGTATTCGTGTTGAGAAATACATGAAATAAAAAAGGTATTGCTCACCTACAGACATACTTTAGTAGGATTACATGTGCATAATTTCGGCCAGGTTTAAACCTGGCCGAAATTATGAGTCGTGTGGATAATGCTTAATAATGCATTGCAAATTGCAATAGTTATTGTGTGCAGGCGCAGGAGCATTAGGTGAAGCAGAACTTCGACTTTGGGGGCCCTTTCGGCCGCTATTGCCGGGCACCTGTGTTCGGACCATCGCTGCTTCAATTATTGTGTTTCGATTGCCGCCAAGTCTCGTCCAGAACGATGATCCCATGAATCGAAAGGGTCTAAGAAAGAAAAGGGTGAGAAAAAAATCTAATGAAACTACCTAAAAAACCGCAAGAGGAAACGGGTCAAAGGTGTATTTTATTATTTCGCGAGTGACATGGGGCATTAGACCGAGGGTTCGCTCGATATGGTTGTGGGTGTGGTTGCGAGCATAACCTGTGCCATGCTCGTTTTTCAGGCTGCAACGCCTTGAAACTGCTAGTTGTGGAGGCGCCATCGGGGTTGCGAATTTGCCAAACGCCGCCTTGTAAAGTCTATTCTGCGGCTGCTGTTTCTGCCGAAAACCTGTGCAAAACTGTCGCTAAAGGCTACATGACAATGCCTCCTACCACAAGGCAGTGCTGCTGAGTGCAAAATGTTATTTCAGGATTTGGGTCCAAGAGCTGAAGGGCCCAATCGGATGCATTAACTCAAGGTCCTGAGAGAGTTCAGTCGGGCCATCATAAGCCCGGAACTTATCACCAAATCTCCGTTGATGAGCCGAACCGCAGATGCTTTGCTTAATGATCCAAAACATCCAACTGATGTTTTTATATGTACTAAAAAGCTCTCAAGCCGCAAACAAACAGAGAAACGCTACTGTTAAATGAAACTTATGCAGATTAAACAAACCCAGATAGCATACCTTTGTCTTGCATGTTTATTTATTTCACATTTCACCTGCAAGTACTTGAAATCAAGCTAGGCTTGATACAAACAGACCTGTCTCCCCCATCGAATAAATAAAATCCATTCCCCCTAAGCCATAATCTAGTAAATCGCCTCGGGTGTGGATGCCACCTCAATGTACCCGTGATTGTTCCATCAATAGCGTAAAAAGCATGTACAAGAATCCAACCTAGAACATGCGCCAGGATCGCTGGCCTACTTGATGAAAACTTTGCCTTTTGGCTGCGTGCCCATCAGTGCTGTGAGTACTGACGAGACGAACTAGAATGGCATGAAGCACAGGTACTTCTTCTGGAGCTTCTTCAATGTTCCATCAGTCTTCGTTCTTCCACCAGGACTAGGAGAAGGCGCTCGGCCGCTGTTTGACCCATCACTACTCTGAGAACTCGAAGTTGGAAGGTACTTCCTCTTGAGCTTCTTCAGCCTCCCATCTGTCTTGTTTCTACCATCAGCAGACGGTATCTGGCTATTGTTCGATGGTTCGCTGCTCTGAGAATCTGAAGTCAATGGTGGACTGCTGTCCCTGTTGACTGCTTTGCCAGCATCTCTGGCGTTCTCTGAAGATCTCTCTTCGATAGGCAATCCTGTAAGTTAGCACCAGCTATTCAGGACCCTTCACTAAATGGTGATCTGAATGAAATATTGTACTGACTTGGCAAGGTTTAGGATGAACAAAACAATGGATTAAAAGGGGGAAAAGTAGATTTTTTAATCAAATTAATTTCCTTGTAGTTAGCAGTCTAAATGCATCGAAATTACAAAATCATATATATAGGGATTCTAACATCATAGGACCTTAAACCACACAATCACTGAAGTTTCCTGATCCGACAGGCAAATTTCACCGCAATGACTAGAACTTAGGAAGTACTGATGTCAGTTAAGCTGGTCAATGATATTAATTACCAATTAGGCTACATTATTAGCTATAGCTAGTCAATCACATATGTTTTCATGAATTAAAAACCGTGTTCTCCTTTCTCATACGATGCAGACATAAAATGTGCAGGCCTTGAAGGTGATTGTCACCATAAAAACGAGCAGCATCAATGATCAGATAGTACGAACCAGCAGTAGCACCTCTTTATGGAAAACCAGATGCAAGGAGGCCAAAGAAGATACCTGAAATCGCTGCTTGGACAACAATGTCATCTGGTTTTGAAGAATCAGAGACACTAAGGTTGCAACCAGCGTCCTTATGCTCTAGATGATCTCCACTTTCAGCTTCTAAGTCCAGCATCGGGTCCGGATAATCAAAGCATTCATCTGACAACATGGTCATGCAGCTTGAATTATCCGAACCGCCGAAAGAAGGCGATGGTGTAAAGAGAAGGTCCAGCAATTCTAAGTAGCCACCAGAATCAGTATGATCCAACTCAGCTGGATTTTCAACAGGTTGATTAGGAAGGATACTGGTTGCACGTTGCATAATATTGCAGGAACCGGTGTCAACCTACGACATATAAAAAGTCTTGATAAGCCAGGAGATAGCAACATTCTGGAGGCAACAGCAGTGAATAGCGTCCATGTAACCAAGCACGAGGATGCAGATTATTACGATAAGCAAGAAATCCTTATTTTCATAATCCAGAAATCCAATCACGACAAAGTTATGGAAAAGATCATTTACAAGCATATTTCAATAGTGAAGATCATTCTTTTACTATATTATGAGCCAACTGATCCAAGGCACGTATTGGTAGTTACTGATAATCTCAACCACAACTTTCACGAGATCACTTGGCAACTGAAACACAACTATCGTTATCTCAGAACTTCTCTGTTCTTCTCAGACTAATGCGGTAAGTTTACATTTTCTGATCAATTGAACAAATATTCAGTTAGTGAACATAATACTCGTATTTTGATGCTTCAGCATCTTGAAAATTCACAACCGTAAGTCATTCAAAGTAGTAAATTTACATACTTTCCTACGTTAACGAGACGTTGCTAATCAATCTCATTTTATCCATGAACATAGGAAGAAGCGAGCAACCGCAAAGAAGTCTGTAAGGTGCACCTGCATCTGGTTTGTTACGCATTGCCCGGTAGGTATGTTGAAATTACATGGACGCAGTGAGTAAATGTAGTTTTCACTGTCAGATAGTGGCGAGCTGCAA
The DNA here is from genome assembly GCA_031216405.1 of Syzygium malaccense. Classification (NCBI taxonomy): domain Eukaryota; kingdom Viridiplantae; phylum Streptophyta; class Magnoliopsida; order Myrtales; family Myrtaceae; genus Syzygium; species Syzygium malaccense. The sequence continues at coordinate 14,156,089 of CM062258.1, forward strand.
CTGCGGAAGACCAGGCAGAGCGAATTAGCATCCTGCACAAAATCCAACCCAAACTGAACATTAACTGGCAGTATGATTAAGGAGGAGGAGAGGGGAACGAAAACTGCATCAATGAATTAGCATAGACAACGTGGAATTCGGGTAATACCCTTGCCGGAACAGCTTCTCTTGACACATTCGGAGTTGTGTAGTACTCCAGCATCAACCAATTAGTTTTTTCAACATGCGGACCTTGTCCTTCATAGAATTCATGAGTTACTTCCCAACCAGTGATGGAAGCATCACCATATATCTCACGGGGTTGTCCTCTAGGCTTCCAGAATCCGCCTTCTGCCCCTCTGTTCTCCGTTGAGGTTATGTAGTACCACTTATTTTCTCCTAAGATCATTTATGGCAAGTAATGTTAGCCAACATGGGCAATCTTTTAGCAGCACACTGGCACGTAAAGCGAAGTTTGGGGAGCAGATCACCTGGCAAAGTTTCAGGCAGGCGGCTGAAAGGGTTCACATCTGTTATCACATCTGCCGGAACAGAGCGTCCTTCAGCCATGTACTTCATGTACCTGAAAATATCCTCATGTGTCCAGGATTCATCCAGAGCGGCGGCAGCTGGAGGACACATCTCGAGCAATATCGGAGAAAGGTGAAATTGCTCAGCGAACAAACTTCTTCCTGAACCGAGCACAAACAGAAAGTCAATGATGGTAACAAATTATGGTCAGCAAAACCACGGACGAGATGGCAGAGACTAATCCATCAGCCTGCAGAAATGTTATCCCACTTGGAGCCCTCGAAATCATTGCGATGCAAAGGACTAAGGAGTAAAGACAATGTAATGGATACCCAAAAAGCGGTAAATCCACACCAGTTTTCATTGACAACTCTCTCAAACCAGACCCGACACAACCCAAGTTTTCATTTCCAGCACCCTCTTGAACAAGAACTTCAGAACCAGAATCAGATGCGGCCGTCTCAACCGGCACACCCGGCAGAGATCGGACCAAAAACGATCCACAAGGCAATCGAACGCCATGCCCATGAAGCACGGGGGAGCTTCTACTGAAACTAAACTCGGAAACTATCCGCCGTGTAATAACAGGCCAGAGACAACAGCGGAAACGCGAACCGATCGAGCTAAAGGGATGTGTCGAAGTCGAGATGAGAACTACGAAACAGCAGCGTTGAGGGAATTGAATCACACAGAATTCCTAACCTGGAGGAGATGCTGACGGAGAAGAACCAGAAGGAGGAGGAGAAGAACGAACGGGCCACGGCTCGAGTTCCTTAGCAACTACTCAACGGAGAAATGGGCGGGGAGTGTGTATTTATAGGCTGCTCCTCCAGTGCAGACGCTTAACTCAACCAAGGTTTTTCTTTTTGCCCTGTTTTTTTTTAAATCCAGGACTCAACCATGGTTAATTATGCCACAAGCGGAAACCAATCGAGCCGATTTCACGCCGGAAGAAGAAATGAGCGGCCCTAATAAGAAAGCCATCGTAGATGGAAAACTCAAGTACGGAATACTTTTGTCTTTCGAGCGAAACACCGCGACTATCTTTTGAATTTTCCAAAAAAGCGCGGACATTATTTTGTAAGGAGAGCTGGTGCGCTTTTTTGGCGTTTGGCCCATCTTCATATACCGATCGCGTGACTGTCCAGACGGAATCATTCAATCATCTTATCACGTGGCGTAAATTTCAAGAATGTTTCCATGTTCCAACCTATTATCGACCTAAGCCATCAAATTGGTTGCTGAATTTCAATGAAATAGCAATATTCGAATTTTACAAAACCATATAAAAAAAAGAGAGTCATTTGTGGACTCGAGTATCAATATTCGAGTATCATGAAAATTCAAGTGCTTCCAATTTTAGAAAAGCCAAAGTGTGGGAATTGCGAGTTAAATGTGAATTAAAAAGTAAAAGTAAATCCAAATATATTAAATAGTCACGAACGAAACGTCGGTTTGTATAAGACTGAACAGGGCTTTTCTCGCCAAAATTTAAATTTTGATAAATAGATCGTATGTAAATTTACGTACGGGCATTTTATAAATTCTGAAAATTCCGAGCGTGCTGTATTGAATTAGACCTAAAGCATATATCTGCCGGAAAATTTAGCTTAAGTGAAAAAAACACAGAAAGGTGAAAAGTTTATATTAAGTTATTAACCACGATTGGTCAAAGTCTCGGCAAAGCGTCCCTCGCAAGTCGTTCGTCCCCGCGCGCTCGCCATTCCTCGAGCTAACTGGTGACCGATCAGCGCGGGGCCCGCCGTCTCCACGGCATAGCTGGAGTGGCGGATGGCGATGGCCACCGGTCAGAGACGTCGTCGTATCCCGCCCAGTAAGACCTCGACACGTAGGAGAGCGAAAGAGGTTGTCCCTCCCCCGTGCTGATGTCATATCGGGTGGGTGGTGGGGCCCCCCAGCTTCTCGCTCGGTCGGTCGGTCGTTTCTCCGAAAGCTTCACTGGCGCTAATTGGACCGTACCCGGGGGGCGGATAAGGTCGGATTCATCTTGCTTAGGTTGGAAATTTAGGGGGACGGAAATGGGGGAAGATGCCTTTGGCGTGCTTGGACTTGGGCAAAATTTGAACTGACTCGTGTGAAATCAATGAGAAAACGAAGAAATTCGTTGGGTTGGTGATGATGTGGTCACAATGATTTCAGGCCTCCATGTTATTATCTTAGTCAAAAGTCACATTATCAATATATATATATATATTAATTTAGATTAGTGTAACGTGATCGAAAAGTGATTGATCAGAGACATTCGATTCAATTAGTTTGACCACAACATTTCGACGATGCGATCGGACGTGTCTATCTTGATTCGGCGCGAGATTTGTCCTCGACGAGTCGGTAACGAGCATCGCTCGGTGGCGCCGAGAAAATTTGATCGGCGAAGATTTCTTAATTTAGTAACATGTGTTATTTTCACCGGTAGAATAAACTGATTAATTTGTACCGCGCAGAGTTACCGGTCTCGTGTTTACTCGCCGGCACCTACGGACATGCTTATTGGATAGGTTTGGACTGAATCTGCTCTGCTCGGGCGCGAACCTCTTGAATCCGTGAAATTAGATATTTAGTCTTTGACATTGTGCGTTTTTTTTCTCAAATCAAAATCTTTGAACTTTTGATTTGTTTAGCTAAGTTCCCGAACTTGTATAAGTATTCCAATCATGTCCTTCCGGCTCTAAATTTGAGTAATTGGAGCACGCGGGTTTGTCGGGGCCTCAAAGAGTTTTGGCATTGAAATATAGAGTGTAGCATTCGTGTTGAGAAATACATGAAGCAAAGAAGGTATTGCCCACTTGCTTTATTAAAGTAGGACTGCAAGTGGGCAAGTACCTTCTTTAATTCCTCGGACATGGTTTGTTCCTTCTCTTGTCTTGATCTCGTTTGTCCCCAGGATGATCACGTGCTGACACCAAAAGTCGTAGGAAAACAGAATCTATTCCTGCGACTTTGGCTTTTGGCATAGCCAAGTGGTGCATGATGGTGGCTCTAGATGACTTTAAACGAGCTTACGACTTAGTTTCTTAATCCACAAGTAGGGCCATCGATCAAAACAAAAACTTCCACACAACATCGATTTTGTCATGTGGATCGATCCAATCCATCTTTACTGTTATAATATTTAAATAATAAATCGCGCATTTATTTAACAATTTAAGCTGTTATAATAATTGACAGTGAATGTCATAAATTTCGCGTGATATCAAAGTAAGAAAGTCTCGAAGTTAAATCTTTCAAGACCCTTATTTGCCCTCTTTAATTATATATTTTCATACTTTAGGCTCAGCAAAAAATCCAACTTACGTGTGATAGGGAGTAGTAGAATATTTAAAATAATATGCCCATTTCATTTGTGTCTTTTCTTGGTAGTCCGCTTTAAGAGCTGTGTACTTTTTTTTTGGACATAAAAGAGCTATGTACTTTCCATGATGTGTCGAGTGTCAAAAGCTATTCCCCCGAGAAAAAATAAGAGTTAATATCATAAAAAATTTTAAATTAATATACTTATAATAAATTTATTTAAAATTATTTTTTTATCATAAAAAATCCTAAATCGGTACACCTGTAATAATTTTATCCTGAACTATTTTTTTTACCATAAAAAACCTCACACTAATACACCTATGATAACTTTACCATAAACTGATTTTTTTACCATAAAAAATCTCAAATCGGTTTACCTGTGACAAATTTACCATTCGTTAGTTTACATTAAATTTTACTGTCAAATTGCTAAGTTTAATGACATGTGGTAGCTGACAGATGTACTGGTTTGGGGTTTTACCCCTCTGTTTGTCACAAGTTTATAGTTTTTCGTGATATTAATCCAATTTAACAAACACTAATGGGGGTAAATTTATCACAAATGTACCAGTTTAGGGGTTTTTAGTGGTCCAAAAATAAGTTCGGAGTAAAATTATTGCAGGTGTACTGGTTTGAGATTTTTGGTGGTAAAAAAATTAGTTCGGGGTAAAATTTTCATAAGTATACCAATTTGAGGTTTTTTATGGTTAAAAAAATAATTCGGGGTAAAATGATCACAAGTGTATCAGTTTGAGGTGTTTTATGATCAAAAAAATAGTTTTGGATTAAATTATCATGGCTGTATTAATTTCGAATTTTTCGTGGTATTAACCTAAAAAGTAACAATGAAAAAGCGAAAAGTCAATGCTCATCTAGAAATTAGTACGTGAGCATAGAAGATTAGTTAAAAAAGTGACTCTGGGTGATCGTCGAAGAGAGACAAATTATTACACGAGTGACAACACATATACTAAATTGAATCTTAATCGTTAAAGATAGTGACTCCCCATGTGGGTCTCACATGGATCCGACCAAATTAGACGGTTCAAATTTGATTTAATATATGTTTCAAAATACTTGCTTATGCTCATCATGCCCAATATATACATGGAGCAGGGCATGAATCAACGACAACTCCAGTTACTAATGGTAGCCTAGGGGCGAGTAAGCCTATTATATTTCACGAGTTCGCTAGTTCAATGATGCAGGAGCATCAAATTCCACTAAAAACAATTTGATTCTTTGCAAACAAAGGAGATTTTGGCCACATCAGGATCCAATCGGTCTAGTAAGGAGAAATTGTATGCTATGGAATTTCTATAAATTGAAGAATAAAGGCTATTTCAGCTTAATCAAAGGTTGGAGGGTTGTTTCCTAATTAAGTATGTTTACTAATACGAGTATGTGTTGCAGTTCAAGTTGGATTCCTAATTTGATACTTCCTACTTTAGTATTTCTTAGTTTGATGTTTCCTAATATAATGTTTCCCAGTTTAATGTTTCCTAATTTGATGCTTCCTAATTAACGTTTCCTAATTTAATATTTCCTAATTCGGCGCTTCCTAATTTGATGTTTCCTAGTTTAGTATATCCTAGTTTGATGTTTCCCAGTTTAACGTTTCCCAATTCAACGTTTCCTAGTTTAGTGCCGTGATTCATTTGGTTTTTAATTCAATTCGTTGGGGGTGAACCTTAAAATTCTTTATCTTAACTAGCGGAACGTACCTTTATGCCTTGCTGGTGAACCATTCTATCCTAATCTTATTTTCCCTCACTCATCAAACACTTTCATTGCATCAAACATATTTAACAATCTCGCCCAAACTCATTACCATCATGCAAAGTACAAGAAATTTATGCGGCCTAAATTATCGTGTCTCTTTTGAGGTGAACCTCCAATGGGAAGCTAACATATTACTAAAAAGGCATGAATAGTTCCTTTGACAAAGGTTGCTAAGCCGCTGCGCTCGTGTACTGAATTATAGTTAAAGAAAAAAAAAAAAGAAACGACGACCCCAATCAAGCATCTTGTAGCAAATGTGAGAATCATGGATAAGGTCTTTACAGTGCGAGTCGGGGCTCTCCCTATCGTTTGCTCCGTCCTCTCATCCGACATAAGAATTTCATCTCTCGCGCAACAACGTAAGATTGATGCGGTCCGATAATCCCTATGACTAATAGATTCCCATGTATCGCTTGCGTGCTGAGGTCGCTTCTCTCCAAAGACATTTGAAGTGTCAAAGTGCAGTGCGTTCCGTCAAACTTGCTGTTTTCTAAAGTTGACCATTGTTTCGGCTCCTACGCACGCAATGCGTCGTCCGGTGACGCAATGCGATGGACGGCGCATTGCGAACCGCGTATCGGACCTTCACGATCCGGACAACCCGGATCCACCGGGTGCGGGTTACCATCCGACCCGCCACGGTTTTCGGGCGTTTTTGTCCCCGCGAGTCCACCGCGACATCCTCGACTCTTTGCTTCACAGCACCGGCCCGGCGCGTTCTCCGGCGATGGACGACGGCGGTTCGGAGCGTCGCCGGAACCTCTCGCCGTTCCTGGAATCCGGCGTTTACCGACTCGAGGGCTCGGGCGCGGTCTTCGTCGACCCCGTTCGCGTTCTGAACCGCTCTCTCGCGCGGTTCGGCATCTCCCCTTCCGCGTACTACTCTCGTTTCTTCGAGCCCAAGCCCTCCGGCGTCGCCGACGGCGGTTCGGATGGGAGGAAGCGGAAGCGCAGGGCGAAGAAGAAGCCTCTCGTCCTCAACGAGCGCGAGCGAGTCGCCGCTCAGCGTCACCAGGCGAGTATTGGGCTCGATTTCGCATTCGGTTCCTCGGAAAGCAAGTGAAGCAAGATCTGGGCTTCTTGGTTTTTGTAGAATTTGGGAATTTTGGGAGGTTTTCGAATGAGGGGATTAAACTGTTGTTTGGGTCTTTTCTTCGTTTTCGTTCTTGTTGTGTTGATAGCAGGAGGCGAGGCCATTTTTGGTTAAGGCGCATGAATCTTTACTTGCGGCTACTGAGCTGAGGTCTTTCATGTTGAAGATGAAGGGTGAACTCGCCGCCGCCACGGAAGAACGGAAACCGGTGCCGCCTGGTGTTCCGCCGTCGTTTATCGAACTCGGGAGGCTCTGGCAAGCTCCTTTGTATGAGATAACACTCAACTTCTCGCAAGAAAAGCTGACCGGAGATGGAGGTCTGCTTCATGTTCCTAAATCCCCTGATCGCTGGTGTGGGTAGTTATGAAAGAATGATATGTTGTGGGAAATGCTAGCTAAGCTATATGCTTGTTTCTGAGGGACAGAAGTGAAGGACAACAGTCTTATAGGTTATATCGGCGAAGTCGAAGCTTTTTGCTCAAGCTATTGTTGAGATTCGTGAGCCATTTGGTGCCAAACTCAGAGGATTGAATTGAATTTAGTGAATGGTCCTGATTTTTTGACGGTTGTGCCTCAAATAATTTTCTGTATTGCCTGATTTCTGTTGACTGTTATATGTTTCTGCGGTCATTGAGAAGAGATTCCAAGATCGAGTGTCATGCTAATTACTTAAAGAGACCGCTGCTGATCCTTATCTCTGTCTCAACTTTTGCAATATTTAGATGCTTTTCAGTAATGCGGATTGATTATTACTTAGAATCATAGAGTATGCTTTATGTCAGTCACTACCTCCCCATTTGCTCTTCATTTAGTCATCCTTTTATACATCTGGAAAAGATGAAAGACCTTGGTCGATCCACTCTTATTTTAGAGATTTGGTTTGTTTGTTTCTTTGCTTCATAGTTAAACATGAACTGCTGTTAGCAAATGGAGATGACCATAAGAAGTGTGGTGTTTTCTCAGGTCCCTTGATCATACACAGCAAAGAGCAAAAAGGGCTTCCTATATTCGATAACTTAGTTCATAACGGAACAAAGGATGATTTGGAGGCTGAGTTCCTTGGCAGTCAATATGTCCTTCCTAGAGAAAGTTGCTTCTACATGGTATGTTGCCTCTCAAGTTCTTGCTCCACTTTGCGAAGTGCAATAACGTTTCCTTGAGAATTTCATATTTAAAAAATAGAACCTAGTTTCTCTGACAACCTGGCCCTTCCTTCTTTGTTTCGGCATGTCATAATTGAAGTCCGACCTGCAACAGATTCACAAAATGATTCCAGGTAATAGCATGCTTGCTTGTGCTATTTGTTGTTGTGCATTGAGCACGTTAAAATAAGCATAGAGATGCAATTGTCAAAATTATCAAGCACGAAGATGCAATGTAATGGGAACGTTGAACCTTGCCTGTGGAGCCTATTAGAAAGTGTGCTTGTTGTTTTATTTTATACTTCGATCTAACAGTGGCTGAATGTCTGCTAATTTGATGCAGTTGAGGGTGATGCTCGTTTCCATCTTATAGTGATAGATCCACCATGGGAAAATGGAAGTGCCCTGCAAAAGTTGAGGTGCTAATCACACTTTATGTGACTTGAAGCTTTCTGGGTTGAGACTTCGCAATATGCTGTTGATATTTGATGTTCAAAAATAAATTGTCAGGAAATTAATTTGTATTTCTAACTCCAACAGCCTAAATGCACCGTTATTGCTTAAATGCATAATGAACTTATCTTGGTGCAGGTGGTTGTGTTTTTTTCCTTTTTTTTTGGTCAGAGCATGATTCTGAGTTTAGTCCATGTAGATATTTATTAATTGGGTCACTGATTTTCTCTCTCTTGAATACAGATATCCAACTTTGCCTAATAAATATTTCTTATCGCTGCCTGTTCAGCAACTTGCTCATAGAGAAGGAGCTCTTGTTGCCTTGTGGATGACTAACAGGGAGAAGCTCCATAATTTCGTTGAGAAAGAGCTATTTCCTGCATGGGGAGTCAAATTTTTAGCAACTTTTTACTGGTTAAAGGTGAATGAGTATCTCTCTCTCTCTCGTAAGATCTGTCTATCGTTTCTTGATGCTGAGTTGGTGCTTAATCACCTCAGGTGAAATCAGATGGATCTTTGATTTGTGACTTGGACCTGTTCCATCACAGGCCATATGAATGCATTCTCTTGGGCTTCTGTGACAAGGAGGTAAGACTTGGCACCCAATTGCAGCTTATCATGTATAGATTGGATTATTTCTCTTGAATTATCTATTTACTTTGTTCTCTTGGTGCTTTCTAGGACATGGATCCTAGAGATCTGTCAAGATTAAGTAATATTCAAGATAAAAGAGTATTGATTAGTGTGCCTGGGGATTACTCAAGGAAGCCCCCACTTGAAGGTACCCCTTGCATATCTGTGTTTAATTGGCTATTGAGATCCATGTAGAAATACATCTTGTGGTTATTAATTTTCTTATTTAAGTACAACATATCTATTTCTATTTTAATATACTCGATAAGATCATTTCGTATCATGCAACTGATGTAATCATAACATTACTTTTTGCATCTTCTGTGCCAGAGCTAGTTCTCGAGTACATTCCAGGGACCAAGCCAGCACGATGTGTTGAATTATTTGCTAGAGACATGAGGCCTGGATGGTTTTCTTGGGGGAATGAGCCACTGCACTTTCAAGAGCTGAGATATTTTCAGAAGAGAGATGCAGATGATGTCTGATGTGGGCTTATATGCAACATTTAGCGACCACGGGGAACAAATCATCTCTCTTGCTTGCTGTAAGTTCTCTCAATGAAGTATGGTTGCACACGTAGTGACTGACATGTTGTAACCAAATGCTTACTTCAAGGGATTTTCGGTTAACTATGGATGGATTTTATCACTGCCTGAAATTCACCATTTCCCTGGTATTCGCCAGATAGAACTTAAGAGGAGTTGGATGGACCAGAGAGATGATAAGAAGCTGGAGGAGTTAGTGACAGTGGGGCTTCGGACCTGTCAACTGGTCCTGTGATGGCCGAGCACACATTGGCTGACATATCGACAAATTATGGGAATATGCGCAGGGGGTTTCTGCTCACTAGATCTTTTTGTTCAGTCACATTATTAACCCATCTGGAGCCAAGGTAGTTTTGACAAACGGCCACCAAGCTGAAGCGGCTCAATAACTTGTGTTCTATTACGGCCTGATTTTGTAATTATGACTGTTAAAAGCGGCAATTTTGTAGCTCGAGTAGGTTATGAATCTGTTTTCTTTTCCTATCTATTGAGTAGTTCGCTAGGGCCATTTAATGATCAATATTGCAAGAGAAACAGAGTAGACTAGTTGATGCTGATGCTATAGAGAGAAAGGGAGGAACTTTTCATTCCTCACGCTAGTAATGATCTGTCATTTTGGAATTTCTTCGTCCCGGCAGCATTATTCCGAAAGGAGAGTTAAAATCTGCTTTCTTTCAAGTTTGGCTTGGGACTTTGTGACATTCACCTTGCAGTGTTGATTCTGTGTCGAAGTTTTTTGCAATCTGTTCTGATTTTTTGCCCTCCGTCCTGTTTTTGTAATTTCCCAGATTGAGAATGAACATATATCGACAATCTGTGTTCTCAGAGAGCCCGCGTTCCCCATGGCTCTGTCGTATTAGCACTAATTAAATGCCCGCTTATAGATGAAACCTGCTAGCCTGTCTGAAAAGAGATGTAGCACCTGCTAACAAACCCCTTGGCTTATCTCAGATAGACGCTGCTGGATGAGCGTCTCATTAAGCAACCGGACAGGACAGGGCCGGTTCCCCATTTGTGAAATCGGGAACCGACCCTGTCCACCCAGGAACTGGACTGGACCGGACCGGTTGGGGCCGGTTCGGTTCCCGGGTTGGACTGGGACTGGCTCTAGACCTTTTTTTTTTTAGGTTTCTTCTAAAATAAATACCTGCACGTTGATTGGGAGGCTGAGCAGGTTTAAAACAAAGGGAGGTGAGCTAAGGGAGAACTGAACCACTGAAGACTCGAGCCCCAATTAGTGCTATAAGGTCTCCTCCGTCGACAACCTTGGACTTGTTTCCTAAATTGTGTTAGGGCCTCATGGCCTTTGTTTCCGTTCGCCTTTTTCTGGGGTCATTCTTGCCTTATGCATATGAGCCCTGGGCTTCTTTACCAGCACCCAATTTGTGTACTTATTTCTTTTTTGGGGCTGTCGGTTCTGCCGATCCGGGTCGGCTCGGTTCTCTGCTCATGGGCGAGACCAAAATCGCGGATGTTTCCCGGAATTCGCAAGGGTTGCCGGTCGTGGAGTAGAAAGGTATTAGTAAACCGAGCAAGGAGGCTCAGAGAACAATCGATACTTTGATTTCTCTAGTGTTCGGGAAGTGCCGTTTGTCAAGGAAAAGCGTGAAGGCTGCTGATAGAGCGCTTGTTTCTCATCTCCAAAGATTGTCTGACATCAAGCAATTTCACAGGGAATTACCAAAGGAACTCTGATTTGGTTGATCGTCAGCAGAACGTGTCGAGCTTGAAAGCTCAGGGTACAAGAGAACTAGAGCCAAGCTCAGGATTCTTGGGACGATTTCGAACAGGCAGCAATCGGAGATCGACCGGAAGCATAACGAAGAAGTGCGCAGGCCCGGCGAGTTTTTTCAGTAATTAGTACGCATGTTGAATGTCTTTTTTTTTTTATTTGTTCAAAATGCGCGTTGTATGTCAATGTCGTTGTAGTATAGTGGTGAGTATCCCCGCCTGTCACGCGGGAGACCCGGGTTCGATCCCCGGCAACGGCGAATTTTATTTTTCCTTTTCCTTTTACGGGTTGGTTTTTATAAAAAATTAGATATAATATTATTAAAAAAATTGCATAAACGAACGACTAAGTCGTTGTAGTATAGTGGTGAGTATCCCCGCCTGTCACGCGGGAGACCCGGGTTCGATCCCCGGCAACGGCGCCTCGTTTATTTTTTTTAACCTGTTTCGTTGCACTTTTCGTGGTTGCAGGTTGCTAGTTAAAAGATCTTGAGATTGGCCCGACATGAGAACTCGAGACAGTAGATGGACTTAGCAGCTGTTTGGCATTGGGCGAGTTACAAACCACTCCGAAGGAAGTTTTTGTTGCGAATGGGAATGAGGTTTTGTACTGGTGTGCCGTGATCAGAACGCGTGTCTTTATTTACCATAAGCACTGATTAAAGGTACTATGAGATTAGGGTCGGTGTCGGTCATGTTGTCGGATGGATCATCCGCGCCGAAAACTCGATGAGCACTTCTGTTGGTTCATCATGTCCGCAGCTCGGGCTTCAGGCCGCGGATCGATACGTGGTCCTGAAAACCCAAGTCGCGAAGATGCACACGGGTCAAGATTCGATGGTCCTTTCCTTTCTCTGCAGGAGTTGGCACGTATGCCTCGGTCTAATTTTTTCGATCTCCAATCCTGTCTGGTTGTCACGGCGCATCGAGGCATTGTCCTCCTTTTGTTTGTGGGCCTGTTTAGACCGTCCAAGGCACGCCTCTGACGTGGAGTTATTGGTTCGAAGTCCATTCTTTTTTACCTTGGAAGTCCATTCCCGGAGCAAATTTCATAATGAACAGCTTTGATATGGTTACATGTGGGTCATTGAAGTTATGACGCATTACATTTGGTTATAATTGGTCTACGAAATCGTTTACATTATGGGACGCAAAAGGGCCTAATTCTAAAAAAAAAAATATCAACTTTACCTTGAACGATAATTCCGACTTGAACTTTTTTTTGTCTAATAAAAAATTACCAATTTTCACTTGAATACCAAATCTGGCCCCATTGACTTGGAATCGTTAATTGTTCAATGTGACTATTCCACCTTAGTAATAAAATCACGTCGCTTGCTAGTTGGATTTAAAGCACTAGTCATTACCTTCTTTTCTGAGCTGCGACTTGAAGAAATGTGGATTTGTTCATGGTCTCCTCCGCTTCACCGGCAAAGCCAAAAAAATCTCCGGATCGAATCTCTCCGACCAGCCTCCACCGTTTCGTCGTAATACGAAGTTGTGGACCTTTTTTCCGAAACAAGTGCAAGCTCTCCCTCGAAACTTCGGAAATCTTCATCGAACGGACATTAATCAATTGATCTCATTTAATATATCAGGCTCTGCCAAAGTGTTTGTAACAATCTACAAGATCTCAATCTTCGATTGACAGGGGTCAGATTTGAGACTCGAGTAAAAATTAATAATTTTTATTGAGAAAAAAATTTAAATTAGAATTGCCACTCAAACTAAAAATAGTGCGTTTTTCTTTTGGAATTAGCCCCACGCAAAAGGCTGCGAACGGCCTTTAAAAAGCGGGGGCGTGCTCGACATCTGGTTCGTCGCGTCGTTGTTTAAAATACGAATTCAACAATTTGGTCTCGAGGTGTCTTTTTTTAGGGCTTCTTCACTGGCATGTTCTTCTCAAAGTACGAGACTTGCCGACCACATTCTAATCACCATTTGGACAGATTGTCTCCCGGAAAGTGCCGAACCTCGTCTTGGGTTTGCATCCAATTGGAATTCCCGGACGTACGAGTGGGAAAAGGGAAAAGGGCAAAGCGAGGAAGAGGTGGAATCGACTTTTCTCGCACATTGCATTGAACACGCTGTCGCAACTTTGACCATCGAAACGATTCAAAGGCAGATCAAAAAATTAGATGCGGACGTTGCATCGTCGCTGACCAAAGCGAAAAAAAACCGTGATTCACGGTCCTAGCTGGGTGCGTAGCTCCGTCTTCGAGAGATACGAGGAGACGATACATCCACCGCTATGTTTCATAAATTAATTTACTGTACTTTGGTTGTGTACATCATGTTCGTACAAAAAAAAAAGTGAAAAAAATCAGGTGCTTCAGTAGAATACGTAGCCTATACCTTACGGACATGGACTACACAGTCTAGACGATTGAAGCACGAGTCCATGACACGTTTATTAAAAGATAGAAGAAAAGGGGGCATGCCTCTGGCTTTTCTCCAGCTAAGAATGCGGGAAAACGTAACCTTATTGCTTTCTTTATTAATATGGTATCTGGTGTATAACTCAGTACTCTGCATTAGTTACAGGGTTGTCTTAACCAACCTTCTTCGAATTTGTTTTGTCTAAATCAAATTTGTTATTTGGCCAAAAAAAAATTCCCGCTTCTCATTTCCGACCAATCATATAAAGTCTGACTTACGACCGTGGTAATGGGGTCGTTATCACATGGAACTAATCGACGGGCAAAATAAAAAGCATCGTTTTGTAGTACGTATACCAAATTGAATTCGAATGTCATGTCTAATAATACTTATTCGAGATTCATAAGAGACCCACCATTTCTAGTAGCCAAATTCGATTTAAATATTTAGCAAGAAGAAAATTCATTTTAAATACCTAGATTATATTATGTAATAATTTCTCCAGAATTTTCCCGCTCGGATCAGGTGATGACGTGGATGGCTGCAAGAGCACCGTGGAAGAAAGGACTCGGGACCCACACTAAAGGTGCGTTTGTTTCAGGGAAAGTGTTTTCCGAAAATCTGTTTTCCAAACTTTCAACCGTTTGGTTCGCCGGAAATGATTAGTCAACCGAAAATACTTTTCGGTCAAGAAAAAACATTCATGTATAGAATTAGAAAAATGAATTCCCTAATCTAAGAAGGTGAAAACACTTTTCGAAATTGCTTCCATTTAATTTTTAAATATTTTATTCTTTTTATTTTAAAAATAAAAAATATTTAAAAATTCGAATATTTTGTTTTACTTGAGATGAAATCATGGGATTAAAATTATTTTCCAAATGAGATCCAAACATCAAAAAATATTTTCGATCACATATCACCAAATAAAGAAAAACTAACTATTTTTTTGAAAAATGATTTTTCGGAAAATATTTTTAAAAAAAGTTATATTTTCCGGGAAACAAATGCACTCTAAACATTTGTTATTTCGTTGCTGCATCAAGCTCATCCCGACCGTCCACGTGGCATTCCCCGCTCCGTTATCCTACGAACAGCTCCCCCCCCACGCGCCTCGCTTGCCGGCGCCCGCACTACAAAACGCTCGCCGGAGCCACTGAGCCACACGCGCCCCATTCCCGTTGACCTGGATTTTATCGAGCGAGGATTCGAGTCAATACGAGACCGTATTTAGGTCCTGCGGAGGAATAATCCATAAATGCTTGCCTACGAAAAATTTAACATGAAAATGATTGATTTTTCAATGCGTTGTCCTTCGCGAAAAACTTGATGTATTTTAAATAGCCACCATTTTTTTCCCATAATTACTCAACAGGTATTCAAAATAATTATCAACGGAATCCTTAAGATTAACATGATCAATTAGGATGTTGGGAGATTTCTCGTTTAAGAACTAAAATTCATGTGTTCGAATCCGATCGACTGCGTGTGCATTGCACTGAGTTAAGTTAGCTACACGGGTCAGAAGTCTGAATTTAACCTGCTCATGGAGTTTGCGGGGTGTTTCATAAATCAAAGTCCATGCTCAAACATCTCACCTTAAGCAACACTTCACGACAGTTTTAAGGGTACGTTTGTTTCACGGAAAATGTACTGTTTTTGGAAAATATTTTTCGGGAAATCATTTTTCAGGAAAATATTTTCCTGGAAAAATGAGTTCATTTTTCGGTATTTGGCTAAAACCTAAAAAAGACTTGGAAAGTTTTTTCAGTTGTTTGGTGAGGAAAATCTAATGGTGAAAATTATGAAAAAATTTTGTATTTTTAAATTATTTCAAATTCTTTGTTATTTTTAAATTATTTTTATTAAGAAAAGAAAATACATGAATGTTTTCCTTCTTAGAAAGAAAAGAAAAAGAAAAGAAAAAATTAGAGAAAAAAATAAAAAAATATTAACAAATTCAAGAGGGTAATTTCGGAAAGCGTTTTCACTTCCTTAGATAAGGGAATTCACTTTTCTAAAATTAAACATGATATTTGTGTTGTCCGAAAAATATTTTCCACCGACCAAATCATTTTCGAAGAACTAAACGGATGAAAGTTCAGAAAACACTTTTCAAAAAATTATTTTCACCAAAACAAACACACCCTAAGTATCCTGGAACAATATTTGAACTAAAAGGCAAAAAATCAATCCAAACACGCCTATTACTTTCCGAGGATAATTGAAACATGCATAATTTACCCTTTTCAAGTACATATGGTATTCCTTTTTTTAAAGTTTATACATGGATTGAAAATAATGATAATAATAATACAAATAGTCTCTGAACTTTGACCAAATATGTAATGTGATTCCTAAACTTTTAATTTGTTTAGTGTGGTCTCTGAACTTTGGCTTAATGTGCAATGTGGTGCTCGAACTTTTAATTTGTTCAATATGGTCCTTGAATTTTAGCCTAATGTGCAATGTGATTTTCGGGCTTTTAATTCGAGATCAGGAATAATATTGAACATTTGTATAGAGCCTGTAGACTAAATTGAACGTGCACCAAAAGTTCAATGACCGCATCGAACAAATTAAAAGTTCAGGGACTACATTGCGCACGTGTCAAAAAATTAATAAAAAGGACAGTATTGAACGGTTTTCATATATTTTAAGGACTACATTGAATATGTATAAAAAAAATTTAAAAATCATATTAAATAAATTAAAAATTTAAAGATGACCTCAGGTATCAAGTCAAAGCTCGAAAATCATTTACGCCATCGTCAAAAGAAAGAAAAGGCAAAAAAGAGCCAACCGTTTTGTTTGGAACATTAGCAAAGTTCAGTGTAACTATCGTCTCCCCCCATTTAATAGTCATCTCCCTCTCTCTCTTTCTTCCCCCCTTTCTCTCTCTCTCCTACGCACGCTCTCGCGCAGCAGAGAGAGAGAGAGAGAGATTCTTACACACACATACGCATTTTTCCAGCGAAGGCGAAGCGCGCACCTCGTGAGCAGTGCGATCGCTTTTCCCCTCTTACCGTCCCTTCCCTTCCTTGCTTCCTCGATCCGGCTATAAATCCCACTGCTTCGCGGACCGACAGCGACCTCCTCCTGTTCCCTGTAGCCGCCGGCAGCGACCGGAAACCACCGCCCCTTCACATAAGGCTAGACCCCTTTTTGGCCCGTGGGGGGGGGGGGGTGTTCCGAGCTGGGGATGACGTCGGACGGCGCGACGTCGTCGGCGACGTCCAGGAGGAAGCCGTCGTGGCGGGAGAGGGAGAACAACCGGAGGAGGGAGCGGCGGCGGAGGGCCGTCGCCGCCAAGATATACGCGGGCCTCCGGGCGCAGGGGAGCTACAACCTGCCCAAGCACTGCGACAACAACGAAGTGCTCAAGGCCCTGTGCGCCGAGGCCGGGTGGGTGGTCGAGGAG
Source organism: Syzygium malaccense (assembly GCA_031216405.1). NCBI lineage: Eukaryota > Viridiplantae > Streptophyta > Magnoliopsida > Myrtales > Myrtaceae > Syzygium > Syzygium malaccense. The sequence continues at coordinate 14,173,093 of CM062258.1, forward strand.
GACGGCACCACCTATCGCAAGGTAGCCGAAATTAGGAACCCAAAGAAAAAGATAAAAGAGTAAAAGAAGAAGGATCCCTTCCCCCCATTTTCTTCTTTCTTTCAAGCGTGTGTTTGGTGCTGGTGATATTAGATCTGTGGGGCGATTTGGTGTGTGAATTAGCTGTTTTTTGGTGGGACGGGTGCTGATAAGCTGTGCTAGTTCGAGTTTGACCTGATCTTTCTCTGAGGGTTTTCGTTTCACTTGTTTTGCGGTAAAGCTTTCTTGGTTTTCTGGGCTGTGAAGTTTGGAAGAAGCGTGCTTTTCGGATTTCCGTCTCTAGTTCCATTTGAGGAGATTGATGGATTTTTGGCCCTTTAGTTTCTTCCTATTGATCTGTCAAGTGAATTGATGATTATGTGAGCCGCTGGTTTCGATCTGACTTTCTGGCAATTTTTTCAGCGAGCGAGAGACAAGGGTTGAGAAAATCAGTAGTAATCATTGGAATTTCCGGAAGAAGAAATTTTTGAGGTTCAGCTTGGTCTGATGAGTCCTACTTCGATGTGTCATTTGCCTAGTATTAATTGAAGTCTTGCTCTACTTCTCTCTCTCTCTCTCTCTCTCTCTCTCTCTGTCATATGCCCCTTCTTCCTACATGACCAACAGATCTCATTTATGAACCTTACTCTGTAGCATTGGAACTTAGAAGTTGGAGACCTTGTTCTTTGATGTTTAGCTGGAGAAAACAATCTGGGCATAGAGAAGCTTTTAATTTTCTTCTCTGTTGCTCTTTATTGCTTCACTGTTGATTGTTGCAGCATTTTGGAGATATTAATTCGGTTAATTGTCGTCGCTAAGTTACAATCCGTGCTTCGGTTTGCAATGTTCTCCAGGGATGTAGGCCGGCCTCAATTGACATACAGGGAAGCTCGTACCGAGGCACACCATACTCTTCGCAAAACCCTAGTCCGCTTTCTTCTTCCTTCCCGAGCCCGATACCGTCCTATCAAGTCAGCCCCTCATCTTCGTCCTTTCCCAGCCCCACTCGAATCGAAAATAATGCCGCTTCCAACCTCCTTCCCTTTCTCTGTAATGCCATTCCTTCACCTCTCCCTCCCCTCCGCATCTCGAACAGCGCCCCTGTCACCCCTCCGCTCTCATCTCCAACATCTAGAAATCCGAAACCTATTCCTATCTGGGAGACCATTGCCAAGCAGTCAATGGCTGCTTTCAATTACCCTATATTCGCCGCCTCTGCCCCTGCAAGCCCAACCCGCAACCGTCGTGTACCTCCAGCTACTATACCGGAGTGCGACGAATCTGATACTTCGACCGTGGATTCTGGCCAATGGATCAACTTCCAGAGGTTTGCGCCGCCTCAAATTCCGACCTCTCCAACCTATAATCTCGTCAAACCCACTATGCCACAGAATTCCCTCAAAGATGCTGGTAAAGAGCAGGAAAGGGGGTCCGATTTCGAATTCATGAGAGGACAGGTGAAGCCATGGGAAGGGGAGAGGATTCATGAGGTGGGATTGGATGATCTTGAGCTCACTCTTGGGAGCACGAAGAATAGAAGTTGAAGCTCTAAGGCCAACCATATATGTGGAAAGACTACTGATGGAAGTGTGAGATCAAAGCTGCAAACGCAATAGATCCTTACTCTAGCTTGTAGTTCATTCAGCTCCATGTCATAGTTTACTTGTCATTTTGTAAACATGCCTCCGGTTGCCAAAATTTTCATTTTATCTGAAATATGTTCAGTTTCATTCTTTTCATACTCATCATGGATGTCCTATTTAGAGTTTTCCAGGCGCATAGAGTACATACGTCTACATCTTGTAGTTGGTAATGAAACTATCATTTGTGATCTGTGTTTTGGTCCAACTAAACCAGATCCAAATGGATCTGAGATAGCCCCTTTTCTTTTTTGACTTGATTGCTGAGGGATTTTCGATGCCTTGCACTGCTTCGCCTTCGTCTCCTCTTTAGGTGCATTGCCGAAACACTTGAAACGACCTTGTGATCAATGGACTGGCCTTATGCCACCATGAAGGATCACCATATTCACAAAGGCTAAGGAGAGCCAAGTATTTTCATAGAGTCTGAGGGTAAAGAAGTTGTGATAAAGATGGCAAAGCGGATAAATTTCTCACAACCTTACATCAACAAGGCAGCAGTCCTCATAACGTAATGCCAACAACTTCTTAATACACACAATATTATACAAGCGAATAGACAAGAATAGCTATACTAGAACATCGTTAAGTTGCAAATGCTCCACCGTATCGAGACCCTATCATTTTTCCCTCCTCTGAGTTATTGTCATGGGTTAGCAGGTAAGTTTTTGCTCTAAAGAGTTTCGGCTTTAAGGTGGGCGCGGGCTCCCGAACCTTCGTTTGTTACTTCTGTCTCCTCTGTCTTAGGTCTGGAGTCCCTCTCGACAGCTGCACTGCATTCTCTGTATCTGAAGCATGACAATAGATGATCATTGACCATTCCCGCGACTTGCATGAACGAGTAGATGACAGTCGGCCCAACGCAACAGAAGCCTCTTCGCATCATGTTCTTGCTAATGACCTCTGCTTTCGGCGTCTTTATGGGTACTTGACGAGCATAACGGAATCCATTTCTTATAGGCTTGTGATTAACGAAACTCCAGATGTAGTTACTGAAGGAACCAAACTCCTCCTGAATCTGCAGATTAGATGACAACATTCATTCAATGATCTTCTCCGTGGCATTGTACTTGGTATCTTAGCAATCGGATTGGATTGGTGGTTTCCCTTAATGTGACACTCATTCAATTACACATTCCGGAGCTGTAAGGCTATATTTGAAGAGCCTCTTCACTTTTAGTTTTCCAAGTGAGAATCAGAAAATAACAGTAATGGCGATTGTTTGTTCGAAAAATTGTGCCTTTATCAGATATTATTTCACGAGATATCATGAATGAAATTTCATATGATTCATACTAGGCGAGCGTATTTCTGAATGTTCAAGGATCATATGTTTAGAGAAGGTAATTACCTTGATGGTCTGTTTGGCGTTCTCAATGACTGCACGGAGCTTTGGTTCAGATAGCAATGGTTTGCCATTTACTTTCACACAGAGCATCTTCTTCTCATCAAAATGAGCAACGGATGATGGGTCAAAATTGTCAAAAGACTTCCTGCCAATGTTCCAAGGACAATCCTCAGGTGGGCATGAAAACTACTTGGACTAACTTAAAAGGAGTAGAAATCTAACAAGAAAGCAACCTGAATACATCTCTCAGCCGTAGAATCATGGGCCAGCTTAATTCTGCCAATGCCTGTGAAAAGACCAGCAGCTCAAAGAGCTTCCTATCATCATGAACAGGAACACCCCATTCTGCATCATGGAAGGAAGTATACAGAGGATCTGCGAAGGAAGCCGAAATCCCAAATTAACTGAAATAACCACCTCACCACCACCGAAACAATACAAAGATGCAAATACAAAGCTATACGCGTTCCCAAAACAATACAAAGATTACATTCGTGTTAGAGCAGAGAACTCTGCTATTCTGCCTCTTAAAGACCCTTAATCTGAAGATGCAAATATCAAAAAGACAAATTACTAAATTTAGTGTTTTCAAGTAAAATGGTATTCCCCGTTCTAGATTGGCTGTTTAATTATTCTTGAGAAGTGAAACAACTTGCATGAATTCCTTGATGAAGAACAGGAGAGAAGTATCCTTACTGCATTCTAACAAGCTCTTTGTATGAACTTTTTCTTTTTCAGTGCCAAAAACTTGAAAGCTCAAGCAGAGTGACAGAAACTCCTTCTCTCCAATATAATCACCGATGCACATACATCTTGGATTGCTTATTGAGCACACAGTAGATAAAAATTCTCAAAGACAGCCACTTCCATAAGCAGAATTGAGCTTTAAAATAAAATAACTAATGACATATAAAATGGTTAACCAAGATCCTCACCTGAATTCGCTGTGATCCAGTCGCACCGTTTGAACGGACCAGAAATGCCACCATCCTCAGCACCCGGGGACACTGGCCTCCCCGCCCTTGCTCTGACGCTCTTCGCAGTCCTCCTGCACTTTGCCATCTTCTTCACAGAGGAAGCGCTGCTCGAGTTCGAGTTCGAGTTCGAGTCCGAGGAGCACGTGCTGTCCACGGAGGCGCCGCTCCTCACAGCCAAAGCCGGCACCTCTGCAGCCGGCTTCCTCGGCTTCTGCGGCTCACCCTGGCGCTTCGGATCTTCGGCAATGGCCACTCTGTTTCCTCCGGGGCCGAGGACGGCTCGCGGCTCGGCCACGGGCTTAGCCACCAGCCGGGGCTTAGCGGGAACAGGCATCGCCGCAGACCTCCTTCGAGCTCTGGCTCGAGCACTACGCGATGGCCGAACTTAAAAAAATTTGAATTGGTGGGAAGCGGGTCACTTGTCAGTGCAGTGTTGTACAGCAAGGGAGGGAATTGAAGAGAGTTCAGGTTGAAATGAGAGGGAGAGAGAAGGAGAAGAAAGCGTGAAAGAGACAGAGCGAGAGACGAAGGAGACGGAGCAGCCGAAACAGCACAAAAACGACTAGGAAACGAACTGGCGTTTCTGGCGAGATTTAAAACGCGGAAGCTTAAGCTTTTTTCGGGTTGTCGTTGCGCTTGCTGGGGGTTCGGAGGCCGGCCACCGGTAGCAGCCGGTCGCCGTCGCTCGCGTGCCGGTCACCGTCGCTCGCGTGCCGGTCACCTTCCGTCTCCAAAGCTTCGGAAATGCATGGAGAAACGTCGTTTCGCAATTCCGATTTTGCCACCATTCGTTCGACAAAATTGCGGCTCTACCCCTCGTTCTCTTTTGCCTCTTTTCATTTTGGAAACAATTCCCAAAAAATCATGAACATTACATTTCTGAAAAATCAGGCCAAGCTCGTGATTTTCAAAATATTGACCGCACAGGTCATGAAAACCAGTCTATATCACTATTATGATATTTTGTAATTTCGATGTGTAACAACTATCTGAAACATTATTTGCCAAAAATTCTTTTTAATCAAATCTCGGAAGTACGGCTTTCTCTTATTTTAATTATACTTAGAGAAACAAACATGTGTGTATGTAAACAACCGGTTCTTTGGGAAGGGGGAGTGCATTCGCTGATATCGTTCATTACACACAAGATAATCAAAAACTGAATTTTCACATATTATGATTTTACTTGGAATGATTTCGAAGACGAAAACAAAAGACCTATATAGGTAAATAGCATTCACGAAATTGTACTAGCTGAGAATATTTTATTCACCTACATATGGCTGAAACACGAGGGCAATGCATGCTTTGAGAAAGTGATTTTTGAAATACGTTGGCGCAAAGTGCAAATCCAATAATGACCCGATCATGCTAATCTACTGATATGATGACGGCGATAATTGAAGTTTTTCTCCTTGGTTGAGGTCAAACCTAACATCGCATGATTGTTCTCCTTTCTTAGGCCAAGTTAGAATCCCTAGTTTCTATCACTTTCTAATTGAATAAAACGTGCAATTCGAAACACATTTGACACCCAAAATACAAGTTGTGTGAAGCATTCAATTAGATGGACATGAATGGCGTCTCTAATTGCGTATTTGTGAGAAAATATTTCTATATTTCCGCGTCTGAATCACACTTTCTAATTAACCACATAATTTTGTTTTATCTGATCGAATCTTTGAAATTTGCATAAATTTTGTAATGCAGATCCTCTGCACTAATTTCGATCAATTTGCACTAACGTGTGGCTATTGGACAGTGCCGGAGGATGGCGTGAAAAAAGATTGTGCCTCCGTAAAACCCATCCCCATCGGGCAAAACAATAGAAACTGTAGGCCTATGTGGATAAGCCACCGTGGAAAATTTTGCATCCGTGGACAAGACATCATGGCTAGAAAAGTTTGACGGCCGCATCAACTCGTATTGGCCGAAATTGGTGCCCGATGAATTTGAATAATATATTTATGCAAGTTTAAGGAGTTGTGGCTTTAAAATGTACTCCTTGCTAACACTGGGTGAAGCGATTGGTAACCACACCGAACTAGGGGTGGTTTTCCAATAAGGGCTGTGCACTTATCTTCTTTTGAGGCGGGCTATCATACTGCGTTCTTTATTTTAATGTGTCAGTGCTCGCACCCCCTGCTTTTTCTAATCCCCCAATAGAAAGGAATACCCTTTAGCTGTTTTACATCCAAGGATGTTGGGATCCATTTGAAGTTTTAGACGAAACAGTTTTACCTCTTGCTCAGGAGGGACATGCTACACTAATCAAGTGTCAAGTAGAAGTAGCTAGGCATTGGCAAGGGCGTGGAGAGGGAGGATGGGGGTCGGGGTGGGGTTGTGAATGAGGCGTTGACCGGAGGGCAGAAGAGGGAATTTGAGCTCCATGGGAACCGGGACCGGGAGTTGGCGGTCAAAAGAGAAAAAGGCAAATGGGAACGTTGTTTCTAGGCTGAGGGTCGCACTCAGTCGGGTGTGTTTTGGGGCTCGGTTGGCTTTGTGTGGAAGTCGCTCTTCCTTGCTTTAACGTTAACAAAAAGAATCCAAAGGAAGAAGGGGGGCAACGAACACCACCAACAAAAGCCACACTCAAAGGTCGGAAGATGCTGGGTGGGTAGCCAACGGCTACATAAGAGATAAAGACCTGGTCCATCTGGACACAAGCCATTGCTTTGTTGGCCCATTAGCTGTTTTCCGAGGTTTTGCTGGTCGTGTTTTTGCTCGGGACAGTTTTTGATGTGAAGCTCGATTGGTCGAGAGCGAGAGGCCAAGAACGAAGAAGCACCCCCGGCCTAATACGTTGCACAGCCTATCCGTGACCAAAAGAAGTTCAATTTTTACAAGCTAGCCGGATCGGGCAACCACGGGCTCAATGGAGGGGCGAGTGCACTGTCGGGTTTAACCGTGATAATTGGTAGACGTGTAATAAGGGAAGATGGCATGGTGAATGTAATGCATGGTTTTGATATATGATATGCGCGCGTGATAGAATTGTCTTTCGCGATATCACAAGTTCGAGTTAAATCGTAAGACATCCCTCGGTTGGCTTATGGCTTGGGTATCTTTTACCTCATGCATGGAGACATTCTAGCTTCTATCGTGTCGATGGAACTGTAATGACGGGTCCTTTAATAAGAGCCCTTTCATTTAAGTAGCTATGGTTTCAAATGAAACATTCTATAGCGAAGACATCCGTAATAACCCCGAGAGGGATAATTGACCGAGTCGCTTCTCTCTATCTTTTTTCCCTCTTTTAGGAAGGGTATAGACAGACAAGGGTCTGCTTAGAACCACAAAAATGGTCTGCCTAGCGTCTGAGTAGATTCTTCTCTTCGATTGTCATTAATTTTTTTTAATGAGTTTTCTCAACTTCGAGAGAAGTTATGATCTGTATACGAACCCATTAAATTCTGAGAAATTTCAGAATATTTTTCTGCATATATCATATTGGATCTCATGATTAGGACCTTCCGCCACTCTAAAAACTTTTCAATGTCGAATCGGTCCCCGGCAAAAATCGAAGTACTGAATCGAGCCCTCGAAATAAGATAAGATTATCGGACGGTAAGAGAGAAGAACAAGGGTGTTGGTTCTCTGCCACTTGCAGACAACTCGAGAAACCGGGAGATGAAAAGATGATTTATGTGTCTTAAAAGATGATTTTGAAGGGGAATTCTCTCAACCCTTCCAAGCACACAAAGAGAAAAAGGCCGATGCCCAATTTGCCCAGTGGTTTTGCTGGACAACCAGATTATTGGGGGCTAGTTAAGAGGACAAGACGACTATGGGAGAGTTGTAGAAGAAGGGTTTATGTTGTCGCAAGGTCTGATCCAAAAACTGAAGTTGTTGAGTGACGGGGGGCTACGTGTGTATTTGGTGGGAGAATTTGTTCAATTAGTTATAAATTTGTTGTATGGATATCGATTTAGTTATAAACTTTTTAATTTTGTCAATTTTGTCCTAAAACCTTTGCAGAAAATTCTAATATAGTGTTTTTGGCCAATTTTCGATGGAAATTGCTGGTGTGGCAATGTGTCATATAGGACGGCCGACGATGACCGGACCGCCATACGTTAGCGATTTCAAACGAAAATTAACCGGAAGGATTATATTGAAACTTCGTGCAAATATTTATGACTAAATTGACGAAATTGAAAAGTTTAGGATTGAATTAACATCCGTACAATAGAGTTAGGACTAATTGGGTAATTTTTCAGTATTTGGCGTAACTTTCCCGTGACAATTAAACTACAAAAACGGGATGCCACAAATTTCACAGGTGTTTAGTGGACCGTTCAAGCCGTTTTGTCTTGTACGTATGTATATATGTATGTACGTATGTCAACGCAAGCCAACCGCAGAGGAAAAGATAAGTGCGATTTCTTGTATTTTCTGGTAAGGTTGTTTTATTTTAGAGCGGCCGCCAATTTGTTTTAAGGTGCGTTTGGTCGTCATTTTTGATCACTGTTGATCGGCGTTTGTGTTCTCGGTTACGCATGGACAGGGTGCTAGCGCCCCCAAACGCCCGTTCATAATATGGTATCGCGAATACGTGTATACAATTATTTTTGTTATAAGCATAGAAGAAATCCGACTTACAAGTTGATGATTGAACTGTTGTTAGTCTAAGCACAGCAAGAAAGTCCAAATCGTCGGCTGCAAAGATCATGATGATTCCTAAGGTCCAGACTCCCCCGGACTCCTTCAGCGATGCGGCCCGATTCCAAGAAATTTGGGGACGGAACCAAGAACAGTCAAAGAGTGACCGGGGAAGGCAAGGTGCGCGTGGATAAAAATTTCCACCACTTTGACGGTTTAATGTCGGACCAACTACCAAGGCTGCTAAGGTTTGAAACTACTCACCAGGTAAAATAAATTTGAGAATAGCACAGCCTTTCAACAAATGGACCATATCATATCAAATAACGGCCCGCCACGTCATTTAATGTACCGAATTAGGTCTTCAACCTATCGATTTGATCAATTTAGTCCTAAATCTATTGCGTTTATGTAATAGCCCGAATTTCGATGTAATTTTCGGGATCAATAAAACTGATATTATTTCGCATTTCATTTTAGTAAGTCTCGCCCAGAGCTGATCACTCTCGGGATACTAACCATTAGGGTATGACTAACTAGAAAATGGTACGTGGATCATGGACCCTATCGCGAAAGGGATACCGATCACGAGAGACGCTGAGGAAATATTTTGGGCCAACGTGGGCCGATCTTAGGAAAGAGTAATGGATTGGGTTTGGCCAAGGCCAACGATGTACAATTGGGACGCAGGTGATTCTGCAAGACCAAAAGTGCACGTGGCCAACCAGTTCTGAACTTGAACCGAACGATCGTGACCTTTGAATCTAATGATAATTTCTCATTCTCTCAACGATCGAGACCATCACGATACGGATAGCCCTAGGTCGATACGCGTAACCTCTAAACAGCCGTCCGTTAGTGAGAGACCCTGAAATTGAAAGTTTAGCGAGTTTTGTTCACGGAATTGGGCCCGGATTTTGATGTCGATTTTCGAAGGCTTCAGAGATTATTTTTGGGAATCTGATGTCATATTACGCTGGCCACACATGTTTGGAGTTAGTATGAGTAAAAATTGGAATTTCTGTCCGGGGGTGAAAAATTATAATTTTGCCCTTCGGGACGCCAGCGTTGCTTTTCGAGGCCAAATGAGATTATTTTTCGAGGCCGATGTCATTTTTGAGTGGCCACGCATGCCAGGAGTCGTTGTGGCAAAAAATTGGAATTTCGACAAAAATTTGGAAAATAATATTATTTTATTCCTGAAACTTGGAAGTGGATTTTCGAGGGCTTGCGCGAGGAATTTCGTGATTCCGACACCGCATTATGTTGGCCACGCACATATGGAACACGTATGTGCGAAAATTGGAATTTCGCCCCGGGAACGGAAAAAAGACGGTTTTGCCCCTAAGCTATTTTTGGTTCCGAATTTTGGGAAATAATTAAGGAAATTAATTAAATTTGGACTTATCCTAATTATGACAGCTAAGGACCAAAATGCCCTTGAATTTTTGGATAAGATTCAATGTGAGCCCTTGGATGAGGGGCAAAATGGTCAACTAAGTTTGATTTTTGACACTTGGCACTCCTAGTCTAGATGGTTTGACCAAGATAAGGCCCTCTCTCTCTCTTCTCACCCTCATTCTGGCCAAAACAGTCCTCTCTCCCCCGTAGCTCACTCCCCCTCTTTTTTTTCTCTTTCATTTTCTCTCTTGTTTGGCTTGCTAGAGCTCGCCGCCGGCCACCGGAGCACCGCCGCCGGCCGCCGTGCCCCGCCGTGGACCACCTCGGTCCCTAGCCTCAGCCTCACCCGACCCCTTTTCTCTCTCTTTCTCTCTCTTTCTCCCTCTTTTTCTCTCTTTTCCGTCCGGCAAATAGGGCCGCCGGAGCTTTGCCGGAGCTCGGATCACTGTTCCGTCACCACCTAGCCGTCCAGCCATGCTGTACGATGCCGATCGTACCCGTTTGTACAGTGTTCGTACGGTCGGTACTGTAGCTATCCGTACGGTCGCCGTCCATACGGATCGTTGCGCCTACCGTCGGCACCTCGTCGGCCACCGTTTCCACCCTGTCCGTACAGTGTCTGTACAGGTCCGTACGCTGCCGTCCGTACACCCGCCGACCGCCGTCCGTACGCCGTCGCAGGGAATTCCGCCGTCGATTTCACTGTTCATCAGTGATCGGCCGCCGTTTCCCCGTCGTCGTGATCTTGGATTAAGTGAGTAAAATTCCTAAACCCGGACTAAGACTGATATTGCGTTTTTCTGGACTGGTTTAGGTATTATCGGTACATTTTGGACTGGCTTAGGTAGTATTAGTGTATATTTGAGACTGGGTTGAGGATGGATTGGTAGAAATTATTATCGGAAAAATTTAATGGATTATTGAGAGTTATTTGGGGAGATTAATTGGATTATATGACCAATTTAGAAGTCCATTGGAAAATTATCGGGTATGTCCGGGATGATTGGTTATACGTAATTTGTGCTTAATTGTGATTGATTTCGTACTACCATGTCGCATGTTGTGTGGCTGAATTATGTGGAGTACGATTGGCCAATGATGGGTTTAAAATTAATTGTTAATTTGAATCGCACATTAGGCCACACGGTATTAATTGGGCCAATTGAGCACGCGTTATGATATTGAGTGATTTAATTTCATTGGTGCTCATGGTGCATTGCATTCCATAATATGGACACGCATTATGTATGCCTAGAGTGAGGCATGTGGTGAAATTGTGTGAGAATGCGTGCCTGCCATGAGCATGTGATCACCTAAAATACCCTGAAGCGTTATACGCTAGGTTCAGATAATAATGAGTTGTGTGATCACCTAAGGACCTTCGGATCGTGACCTTCGGGTCGATACCGTCCTCATGCACTTTGAAGCGGGACGATGCTCGGTACGTCCGGAAGACGACCATCCTCATGCACTTTGAAGCAGGCTCTGGTTTGTAAGTAGATCAGTGTTGCGCCTCATGCACTTTGAAGTAGGCTAGAGACACTGGGCCAGATTGGTTGCTGCGCCTCATGCACTTTGAAGCAGGCTAGACGTACCGGGCCGTGAATTTTGTTGACTCGAGTCATAATAAATAATAAATTGGGCGATTGCTAGTGTGTCAGTGTGGGCCAGTGGGCCGGGAAGTACGCGTGACATGTCGATGATATTTACATGCATGAACATGCATGGATTGACATGCGAGTGTGTGAGACTCGGTGCATGAGCATGTGATTGGCGTACATGTGATAATGTGTGCCACGTATGTGCCGTGATTATTATTTATTGAACTGTCTAACCTGCAGGGTCAGAGAATAGTTTGATTATGGTTGCATTGTGGTTTTAAATATTTGTTTCCGGTCAGGAGATTGCATGCTAGCCTAGCCTAGGTTTAGGGGTTGAACTCATTGAGATTCGTCTCACGGTTGTGTAAACCGAAACTTTTCAAACTCTTGGCCGTGAGGATGGAGAGACCACCGCCACTTTTTGGGATCCCTATGCAAATCCGGCAGTATACCAGTACCTACCCCTCAGGAAATAGGGAGGTTTTTGTGAAGTATCTGTCAGAATTGATTGTGAATATAGACGAGTATTATTACCAGCATCAGGAGTATGTGGCATGGTGCCACCGGGATGCCAATGGGAATGAGGGAGAGCCTCTCAGGACTTTTGATATCCCAGTCGATAGTGTGGGGATGTTGCAGCCAGTTATAGCTGGTGGTGAAGTGATAAACCCTGAGGTCACGCCCGAGTGGATGAGGCAGGAGGAAGAGATGGATGAGGAGCCTGATGTACTAGTGGAAGACCCTGAGCCTATGGATGAGGAGGACGATGACGAACCCGAGGCGATGGAGCAAGATATAGAAGAGGACGGAGAGGTTGCAGAGCTGGGATCAGATGAGGAGGGGTTCGAGATTTACCTGGATCCGGAGTTGGAGATGGACTCCGAGGACGAGCGAGTACAGGCCATGGATTTGGAGGAGTCAGAGTCTAGTGAGGACGCCTCCGAGGAGTTGTCAGATGATCCCACTGAGTCGTCCGATCCAGACTGGGAGCCATAGGGTCGTCCAGTGTCCATAGCTAGCTGTGAGGGCCGTTACTTTTTGGACTGTAGCCCTCTTTCCTAGTTTTAGTCTGACCTCCCTAGCCGCTTATCACTTTTTGACCAAGTAGCTACTGACCATGTGTACCTCTTTGGTTATACTTGTAAATATTGTACATATGTTTTTTTTTAGTAATATAAATGTGTAAGTATTTTCTACAATGATGTTTGATGTATGGCTATCCTTGTCTCATAATTGTAGTTGTCTGGGTTTGTTTATTTTATGCTTCCGCTTGTGTTTGATCTCTGTATGGGTGTGGGTCGGCGACGCTTCCTGGGACGTCGCAGTCAAACGATCGGTGGTGGGATGCTCGCGCTTCGTGGGGTACGGGGCGTGACAGTTTATGTCAATTCAGTCCTAAATCTTTCAATTGTGCCAATTTGATCCTAAACCTTTGGACGACTTACCAATTAGTCATTCTGATCAATTTTGACAGTAAATTGCTGACGTGGCGGTCTAGTCAGCGTTGATCATCCCGCGTGGCATAGTCGGCACTGACGCGGATAACTTTTTAACTTTTTTAATTTTTTCTAACCCCGGCCTGCCCAATGTTAGATAAAAAAGGAAAGAAAACAGAAAAGAGGAAAAAGAAGAAATATTTAGAAATATTTAAAAAAATTTAAAAATTATCCACGTTAGCGCCGGTCATGCCACATAGGATGACATGCCTCAACGATTTCCTCTCGAAATTGGACGGAATGACTAAATTGATAAATCGTTAAAACGTTTATGACTGAATTGGCACAATTGAAATGTTTATAACTAAATTGGTACAATTGAAATGTTTATGACTAAATTAGCACAAACGCAAAGAGGTTTAAGACTAAATTAGCCAAATTAAAAGGTTTAAAACTGAATTAGCACAAGTGCAATAGGTTTATGACTTTTTTTGGACTTTTCTCTTACTAAGTAACGATACGGTAATTTGCTATTAGATTTAAAGAAGTCAGTAATTCAATGCATGCTTCCCACTTGTTTCGGTATCCATTAGAAATTGGCGACATCACCAAAATTAATAGATCTTAATAAGATTCCCGATAACATCTCGTGTTGTTTAATCTCTAGGTAAGTTTATGGAGGAGGAGGACTGTGGTACTCTCATAGGAACTATGGCCAATGACAGGTTTGCTACTCTACCCGCGTCATTACCCTTATGGTATTCAGTGATATGTTACCACGTAGATATTACTCTCGAGATTGATTTTATGACCCCAAGAGACGAGTGGTGCCCTTAAAATATTGTATAATTGGATCAAAATTCAATAGATTTCATCCGTTCAACCGATCTCAATGGCCCACGAGAGATCGCGTCTCCTTTTTTGTTTTGGTCGCTAAGATCGTGTCGCTTGAAAGCTGTAGAATCAAACGGTCAGGACATCCTCTGCTCTCTCGACCGTGCAACAGTTTTCTGTACATTCATTGGTTGCAGAATTACAGCAATCTATAAGAAGACACGCACCGCATCCGAAAAACCGACACCGCAACAAGCGGTTTTCATCTCCCCGCTCCCTCCTCGTTCAACCCCAAACCCACACACCACACCATGCCGGAAACTGCGTCCTCCGGCACCGATAGAGACGACAGACCCCACGTGGCGGTCCTAGCGAACTCCGGCCTCGGCCACGTCATCCCCCTCCTCGAGTTCTCGAAGCGCCTTGTCGTCGGCCACGGGGTTCCGCGTCACCTTCCTCGTCGTCACCACCGTCGACCCGACCCCGGCTCAAGACCAGCTGCTGAATGCGCGGGGCCTCCCGCATGACCTCCACATGCACGGCCTCCCGGCCGTCGACACCGCCTCCATCGTCCCGGAAGACTCCCGCATCCTCACCCGCATATGCCTCGGCGTCGAGGCGATCCTCAAGAGCCTCAAAGCCACGCTCATCGAGCTGAACTACCCCAGGGCGCTAGTCGTAGACGTGTTCTGCACTCAAGCCTTCGGCGTGGCAAGCGAGCTCGGCATCCCGACCTACTCGTTCTTCACGATGTCGGCCACGATGCTCGCGTTCTCGTTGTTCCTGCCGACGCTCGACCGCGAGGTGACGGGTGAACTGGTGGACCTTCCCGGGCCTGTCCGGGTCCCTGGATGTCCGCTGGTCCGACCGGAGGACCTGCTGGACCAGGCGAAGGACCGTAAAAACGAGGAGTACCGGTGGCTACTGTACCACTTCAGCCAGTTGCCGATGGCGGCCGGGATCTTCCTGAACACGTGGGAGGCCCTGGAGCCGGGTTCGCTCCGGACGCTGAGGGAGGACTCCTTCTATAGGAAGGTGCCGGCCCTGCCGGTCCACGCGATCGGGCCGCTCGTGCACAAGGACGGCGATTCGGAGGGGCTGCGCTCGACAGACGCCGAGTGTCTCGCGTGGCTGGACCGGCAGCCGGAAGAGTCGGTTGTGCTGGTGTCGCTGGGAAGCGGCGGGACGCTGACGAGGGAGCAGCAGGCGGGAGATGGCCTGGGACCTGGAGCTGAGCCAGCAGAGGTTCTTGTGGATCGTACGGAAGCCCACGGATGCCTCCGCCTCGGGTAAGACCAAGAAACTCCCTAGCCTTAGTGAGATCGTGCGTACGTTAGATTTTCTGTTGCTTCCCATTTTTTCTTTGTCCGCTTTTACAATTGCCGAAATTCATCGACTTGTTATTATTTGCTTCATCAATACGTTGCATAGAGGGGTAAATCTCGAACAGAAAAGAAAATAATGATGCGACAAGATGAAACCAGAAGGGATTTTTGTTCATGACTACCGACCATCTTTTTCCGAAAGTTAGATCGAATTAACATCATACATCTCAAGCTCTACGCATCAAGTAACGCACGAGTTGACGTCTAGATTTCTTGGAGTGGGAAAAGATTGTTTGACGAGGGTCGCCAGTGACTCTCGTAAGCACATAAAACAAAACACAAAGAAAGAAAACGAAAAGAAAAATATGAAATATAAAATATAAAAGAAAATTGTCAACGCCAGCGTCGACAGTACCACATAAGAGGACTATCGTCCATGTCAGCGATTTCCGATCAAAATTGGTTGGATGGACTGAACTGACAACTTATCAAAAAGTTTGTGCCTCAATTGGTAAAATCGAAAGGTTTAGAACTAAATTGGCTAAAATACAATAGGTCTGAGACTTTTTTGACAATTTTTCCTCACGTTATTTGTACTAGGTGATTGTTGAATCAAACTGGTACGGTGCCTATCATCTGCATTAAGATGAGGATCCTTTAATCTCAATTTGTGCGTCTATTGACTATTCTTTTCATCACGTCACGATGCACGTCCATCTTGATTTCACCACGAAAGAACCCAGGAATATGTGTGTGAGCGTGCGCGTGGAGCGCAAACCATTATACGAGTGGGTCTCAGAAGCGTACTGCTTTGAAACACTAGCACTTTGTCTCAGCTGCATTTTTCAACGTGGGGAGCGACGAGGAAGACGATCCGACCAAGTATCTACCGCAAGGTTTTCTGGAGAAGACTCGAGAGGTAGGCATGCTGGTGCCCTCTTGGGCTGCCCAGGTGGCCATACTGAGCCACCCCTCGATCGGAGCATTCCTATCGCATTGCGGCTGGAACTCATCCGTCGAGAGCTTGGCCAGAGGCGTGCCGATGATTGCCTGGCCACTCTATGCCGAGCAGAGAACGAACGCAGCGATGCTGGCGGAAGATGTTGATGTCGCCATCAGGCCGTCGGTCGAGGAGGGAAGGAAGGTGGTGGGAAGGAAGGAGATCGAGAGGGTGGTGAGGGCCGTGATGAGGGGAGAAGAAGGGAAGAGAATGAGACGTAGGGCTCGAGAGATTAGAGATAGCTCGGTCGAGAGCTTGAGTCATGGCGGTTCGTCTGATGCGTCGCTCGCTGTTGTGTGTGAAGATTGGAAGACGAAGTCTAGCTGATGCGAGGAAGAGCTCTATGTGGATCGTGCTTCATAGTTTGGATTTGTGTCCTTCTACATAACTTTGGATGTCATATCCTTTATGGACGTGAGACAATAAGATTTCGTGTTCGAGAGTGGTAATAATGAGATTTTATTCTTAATTGAAAAAACAAAAGGCCGTCTCTGCACCTATTACTTCGCCTTGCATCCTTTATTTTCTGAAAGTTCTCACTTTTACATCCAAATAATATTAAGCTCCAAATTGACCACAAAGTCTTAACACCTCAAATATTATAATCACTCGTCCACTGGGCACGCGGCCTAGGGGCAAGAGAATTGGATGATGGTGGAGACGTTTAATTTCAGGTATAGGGTTTGATTTTCATGCTCTGTAAAGTGCACATTGAAAGTTTGAGAGAGAGAGAGAGAGAGAGAGAGAGAGAGAGAGAGAGAGAGAGAGAGAGAGTAGGACATACAAAAAAAACACACTATAGTCACTCATCATCAACCACATATGGTTGCTGCTGGCCATTGCTATTTAACAATGAACTAAGGTGCGTTTGGGAACACATTCTCAAAGTTCTTTGGACTCTAGAAGCTTTAGGAAAGAGAGGTATTAGCCTTGCATTATATTCAAACAAACTGGTTTACTTCTAGGAGGCTCCCTTGCCTTTGAAGCGTTACAAACCGTGCCTTATAAAGGCATAAAGGAGAAGAACAAACAAACTTACATCAATAATGTGACATATGGCACAAAGCACCGATGATACAACATATGGCTGACAATCACCAATAATTTTATTCATCGCTGTCTGATGATGGAGTGGAGCAACCACCCTCATGCATCTTTTCGGTGCGTCTGATAATACCTTCCCATTCCATTTCTTTCCTTCGTTCTTCAAAGCTCTTTTGATCAGGTATGGTCCTTGAAATATGTTGGAGAATCTCAAACACTTTGTGAGAAACAAACAGCGGTAAACAACTGGTTCTTGGGAAGGGGGAGTGCATTCGCTATTATTGTTCATTACACACACGATAATCGACAACGAATTTTCGCAAATTATAATACCACTTAGAATAATTTCGAAGACGAAATAAAAAAAGCCTATATAGATAAATAGCATTCACCTAGTTGTACCAGCCGAGAATATTTGATTTACCTACATATGGCTAAAACATGAGGGCCATGCATGCTTTGAGAAAGTGATTTTTGAAATACGTTGGTGCAAAGTGCAAATCCAATAATGACCCAATCACGCTAATCTATTGTTATGATTACGGCGATAATTGAAGTTTTTCTCCTCGGTCGAGGTGAACTTAACATCGCATGATTGTTATCCTTTCTTGGGCTAAGTCAGAATCCCTAGTTCCTATCTCTTTCTAATTAAATAAAATATGCAATTTGAAAGACATTTAACACCCAAAATACAAGTTGTATGAAGCATTCAATTGCATGGACTTGAATGGCGTCTCTAATTGCATATTTGTGAGAAAATATTTGTGCTTTTCCGTCTCTGAATAACATTTTTCAATTAACCATAACTTTTGTTGTGTCTAATCAAATCTTTGAAATTTGCATAAATTTTCTAATCCGGACCCTCAGAGACTAATTTCGGTTAATTTGAGCTAATGTGTGGCTATTGGACCGTGCTGGAGGAAGGCGTGGAGAAAGATTGTGCCTCCGTAAAACCCATCACGAGAAATGATAGGAAATGTTGGCCTATTTGGATAAGCTACCGTGGAAAATTCTGCGTCCATGGAAAATTTTGCATCAAGAAAAGTTTAACGGCCACGTCAACTCGTATTGGCCGAAATTGGTGCCCAATAGATTTGAATAATCTATTTATGCAAGTTTAAGGAGTTGTGGCTTTGAAGTGTACTCCTTGCTAGCATTGGGTCAACCGATTGAATTGGATCTATTTTGACTCATCCTAATATATATCATCAGAGCACTTGAATGTTGAGCCACACTTTAGTCCGATACAAATCTGCAAATAAGTTAGTGTGGCGCCGGCATATCACATTTTGAAATAAATATGAGAAGTAGAGGACTGCGTCTATATATTTCGTTGACATTTCTAATCGTAACCAACATCCAAATTTTAGTTTACCGATGGATGTGCAGTATTAAGTGTCAAGGAAGATGGTGGGTAGCAAACGGCTACATAAGAG
Organism: Syzygium malaccense; assembly: GCA_031216405.1. Classification (NCBI taxonomy): domain Eukaryota; kingdom Viridiplantae; phylum Streptophyta; class Magnoliopsida; order Myrtales; family Myrtaceae; genus Syzygium; species Syzygium malaccense. Next base: position 14,191,755 of record CM062258.1, read on the forward strand.
ATAAGGACCTGGTCCATCTGGACACAAGCCATTGCTTTTCATGGGCTTTGTATCTCTTTCTCATGTGGGCTTTGATGGGATTTATCCGAAACAAAATTAGAATAATCACACAGATAATATAAAAATTGACACATTAGTTTACTCAGATTTACCCTAGAATAGGGTTATGTCCTGCAAAGGGATTCTACTATGATATTTAGGTTTACAACCACTACCACTCGTCATAATGATTTCTCATACGAGTATAATATAGGCTTAAAATGAGCCAAAAGCCTAAGACTATCCTAATCCCTTTGATCCCACAATTAACGGGTCAGTGGAACCCCCGACATTCGGTGCGTAGGGGTCACATATCATCGGTTCATACTTCGGTTTCCCTAAGCTCACGTGGGCATACCTGGTATGAGAAATAAGGGTCTCCGAAATATTCGCCAACTCTAATAGGCTCTTGCTTTGTTGGCCCATTAGTTGTTTCCGAGGTTTTGCTGGCTGTGTTTTTGCTTGGGACAGTTTTGATGCAAAGCTCGATTGGCCGAGAGCGAGAGGCCAAGTATGAAGACGCACGCCCGCCCGCCCGCCCGCCCGCCCGCTGGGGGAAATGCTGTAAAGTAGGTAAAACTTCAAGACTCTGGTGTCATGTAAAGTTGAAGATATGCTGTAAGACTAGCGTCTGACTCTTATACGGTAGAAATAAGGTCAAATCACTTTTACCTTTCTCGGGCTTAAAAGTAGAGTGTGATTTAGTTCGCGAGTTAAGATGCCCTCCTTATGTGCGTCTAAGCTTCTTTTTTCTCCACGCTAGTTTTCCCATCTTCCACATTGAACCTTCAGCTTACTTTGTGGCTAGTGCTTGAAAAATTTGACCAGTACGTCGGTGTTATGATTGTCCTTTTCTAAGTATATTTAAGCAGATACTGTGGTTGCACCTTTTCCTTTTCAACAGAAAGCTTCGAGAGGATCTGACGGATGAAATGGATTGCTTGGCAAGGCAAATGAAAGAGAGTAGCCTCGTGATGAGCCGGTCCCTGCAAAATACAGAAAAAGTAAATCTTGATACCGTGTGAGGTGTCTTTTAATTTTTCTTTATCTTAATTCCTTTCGTAATGGCAACCCCAGGATGTAACTTGAGCAATCTACTTCAATCTTGCCGAGTCTGTTGCAAAACAGCTCCTTTAATCATAACATTTCCCTGGGCAGTGGCTATTCCATCTGACTCAACAACGTACTCAGTCTGACAAGATCCTCATGGGTTGCATTGCAGATACTAGATTCTACGAGAAAGCTGTTGAGCACAGCTTGGCGAGCACAAATCGGGTTAGTGCTCGAGCAACGGAGATATATTCAGAAAGCTGCAAGACTACACATGCTTTACTTGGCTTCCGGTCTCCGTGATGACATGTATCTTTATTATGGTTGTGCTTTTGATTCGTGTCACTTGAGACGAACCTACTTCAAGTTTTGTCAGTTGAGCTGTAGGACTCCCATCCTGTGATGTTGTCGAAAACGTGACAGGGTAAATGTGTAGCTTAAACGTTCTTTGCTCATTGACTTGTGATTGAGCTCTTTTAAGGTTCTTTAGACGGAGATAAACAGTGCTTATGACACCCGCATTTCTTATGCGCTATCCATTGTAAACACATTTGACTTAAACTTTTTCTTGTGATATAAAAAATCTCAAACTTGTATCTGTACGACGCATTTAGCCTTTATAAAGATTCAGTCAGTTGGTTTTTCAGCAAAAACGACGTCTTTTTTGTTTCATTTAAGCCGTGTAGGCGCCATTGTCAACACAGTTTGCCTTCCACCGTGCGTGAAGATAGATTTTTAACGATGTTCATTCACAGAATATCGACATTGGGTAAATATGTCACACAGATACAAATTTGAGATTTTTGGTGTCACGAAAAAAAGTTTACGATAAATGTGTCACAATGGGCATAGTTCGGAGATTTGGAGCCTTTTTCCCTTCTTTTGAATTAGAGTAGGGATTGTACCTTCTCTGAGCACCTTGTTGGGGAACGTCTTGATTTTTTTTTTTTGTCGTACTCTAACTTTCGACTTACTCTCAGACTTTTGCTCTGTCTCTTTATACAGTTTAAGAGTCGAAACCCACGTCTAAAATTTAACGTCCTTACCTCTATAACCCTCTGTGTCCAAGGCACGCGAGCCCCCGTCACCTCAGCCCCCACCAAAGGCGTCGGAGGTGCAAAACTCCTCTCTACAAAAGCAAGAGACACGTACTGCTGTCGCAAGCGAGTTTGGACTCATGACATTCCATCTAAAAATACGAGCCCACACCACAAGGTCACCACCACCGTAAGAGATTCAATTCCCAAATGTACCTAGATGCAATGCAATCGGATCTCATTCTGTTCCCAAGAAATAAAATCAAATTAGCTCGGTTTAGGTACACCTTTGGTGTCCGAATCATACTAAATCGAATCGCGTTTAACTTCAACCATCCAACTTTGTGATTTCGACGAATCAATCTGTCTTAATGGCACATGCACTCTGTTCCGTAGCTCTTGGTCTATAGAAGGTATATGATGGGAGTTGTATCCGAAATTGAATCAGAACAATTTCACGGATAATAGAAAAAATTGACACACATGTTTACCTAGGTTCACCCCAGAATAGGGTTACGTTCGGCAAAGGGATTCCACTATAATATTTAAGTTTTAAACTACAGCCACTCGTTACAATTATCTCTCGTACGAGTATAATATATATAAGATTTAAAATGGGCCAAAAGCTCAAGCCTATCCAAATCCCTTTGATTTCACAACAAATGGACCAGCAAACCCTCGCCCATTGTCCGGTCAGCGGGACCCCCATGTCGGTGGTGCTGCCCCCGAACCCCCGCATTTCCTGCTCTTGGGTCACGTGTCGTCGGATCGTATTTCGGTTTCCCTAAGCTCACGTGAGTGTGCCTAGTATAGAAACAAGACTTCCCGAAGTATTCGCCAACTCTAACAGTATAGACCAATACCATCTCATCGTCTATAGGCTATACAATATTTACCCCCCTCCTCTTGGAAATGCCATGTTAAACCTCCCAACCATGTGTCCCGAGCCACATACACTGAAGGCTGATTCATGAGAAAATGACACAAATTCTCAGTCACATATCCAAACCATGCTTACGTCAATCCGCAACATTGCTCCTTTATGTTCAGTTTGTCTCGCGAAAAAATTGATGATTTGAAAAATATTTTTCTAAAAATGATTGCTTCTATCGCTTGAAATAATTAGTCAATTAATAAATGTTTCCATCATTGATAACAATATATGTCTAAATATTTTCAAGGATGATAAAAATATTTTTCATTTATTTAATTTTGTAAGCAATGGAAAAAATCATATTTATAAAAATATTTTTCAAATAATTCATTTTTCGGAAAACAAACACAACCTTAGAATCACTTTTTTTGCCCTCCTCATTTGGGAAGGGCGTAGATCGATAAGAGTCTGCTTGAAACCACCTAAATGATCTGCCTAGCATCTGTGCAGGTTCATCTTTTTCATTATTGTTTGTCCTTAATAAATTATCTCAACTTCGAGAGATGCTATGATTAGCATGCAAGCCTATTTGATTTCGAGAAATCTTAGCATCATTTTGTTTGTATAAATCATATTGGATCTTAGTGACTGGGATCTTTCGGCCCTGTAAACACTTTTTCAACGTCGAATACCTGAATGGACCCGTCGAAACCAGAATAAAATCAGATAATATTAGTGGACTCTAAGAAAGAAGAACGAGGTGCTTGGTTCTCTCCCACTTGCAGACAACTTGAGAATATGTCTTAAAGGATGATTTTGAAGGGGAATTCTCTCAACTCCTTCCAAGCACACGAAAAGAAAAGTGCCGATGCCCAAGTTGCCCAATGGTTTTCCCTGGACCATCAGATTATTCGGGGCTAGTTAAAGAGGACAAAAAGAGTATGGGAGAGTTGTGGAGGAAGGATTAATGCTGTCGCGAGGTCCGATCCAAAAATTGAAGTTGTTGAGTGGCGGGTGGCTACATGAGTTTTTGGTGGGGGAAATTGTTTACTCGGTCTTAAATCTATCATATGAATATCAATTCAGTTTTAAACTTTTCAATTTTGTCAATTTAGTCCTAAACCTTTGCGCGAAATTCTAACATAGTCATTCCGGCCAATTTTCGTCGGAAAATCGCTGACGTGGCAGCGTGTCATGTAGAATGGCCGGTAATGACTGGACCACCATGTCAGCATATTTTGGTGAAAATTGACAGGAATGAGTTCATTGGAATTTCGTGCAAAAGTTGAAGACTAAATTGATAAAATTGAAAAATTTATGATTGAATTGGCATTCGTACAATAAATTTATGATTGAATGGGCAAGTTTACCTTATTTGGTATAGCTTTCCCGTAATAATTAAACTACAAAAAAGGGATGCCACAGATTTTACAGGTGTTTAGTGGACTGTTCAAGTCATTCTGTCTTGATTGTATGTATGTTTGTATGTATGTATGTCAATGCAAGCCGACTGCAACGGACAAGATAAGTGCACTTTCTTGTATTTACTTGTAAGGTCGTTTTATTTTAGATTGGCCACCAATTTGTTGCAAGGTGCGTTTGGTCATCATTTTTTGTCGCTGTTGATCGGTGTCTGGGTTCGTGAGTCGGTTACGCATGAAAAAGGTGTTAGCGGCCCCAAACGCCTGTTCATAATATGGTAAGGTGAATGCATGTATATAATTATTTTTGTTATAAGCACAAAAGCAAACCCAACTTACAAGAGAATGGTAGAACTGTTAGTCTAGCTAAGCACATTAACACTTAGATAAAAAAAAAAATAGAAGACAATTACATCATTACAGGATTCTCAACGTTGAAGCTTGAAATGAAAAGGACCTAAGCAAAGTGAAAGTTGATCGTAGACTCACCTTTGATGAAGTCCTCCATGTCCAATTGGAGGTGACGATGCAAGTCCAAAATCCAAATCTTCTGCGTCAAGGTGATGAATTCAAGGTCCAGACTCTTTCAGCAATTCCACTTGGTGTGCCCTCTATCTGCTTCTTCCTGTTTTCGTTCTTGTTTCGTGTAAAACCCAGTTTATAAAATTGATACGTGAAGCGATGTCGGACCAACTACGAAGGCTGCTAAGGTTTGAAACTACTGACCAGGTGAACGATTTTGAGAATAACAGTCTTTGAGCAAATGGACCATGTAATATCAAATAATGGGCCGCCGCATCATTTAACGTATTGATTTCGAGAATCGTTCTTACTATGCTCAGGATTTCTCATTAAGTATAGAAGATGCAAAGTAGTGTTTTAGGGGAAGATAAACGTTATATCAATTGAGAAAAGGATTGTGTTGTTTCCACTTTTACTATGGCTAAAACACTCCTTGTTACGGTGCTTTGACAATATTAACTCTTGTGGGTTCTGTCTTTTTTAAGGGTCTTTTTTTGTTTGGTTGTGGTGTCTCATTTGTTTTCTTCTTTATTTTTTCTCGTGGGTCCCATTTTCCTCTTTCTTTACTTCTCTCCATTTTCCTCTTTGGTTACTTCTCTCCCTAAGTTCTTAAATTTAGTCATGGTTCAAGCATTGGTGGTATAAGTAAAAAAAAAAAACCCTTTTTTTGGTCAGTCTTTGTCACTTGTCGTCTATATCACGTCGCACTCATTGATTTTTCAATCGTTAATCGGAGTTTGATACCCTGGCTCCCGCATTAAACTTTACGCCTATCAGAATACGGGGATTCAAACAATTGACGGGCAATAGGGCCACCTCATCCAATAAGGGCTCGGACTTAAGAATTGAGTTTGCAATCACCTCTTCAGCCCTCTCAATCACCAGCGGCGGCAGCTTGGTAATTAAGATCGGCGCGGAAGTATGAGAGATCGCAAGCGCGAGGAGGGGCAAATCCTCGCCGATTGCATTTTTGGTTTGCGTAAACAACTTAGTGAGAGGGAGGAGATTTGAGCCATGTATTTGGAGGTGGGTAGTGGATGGTGAATCGGCAATAGCAGTGACAATTATGACCAAGAAGATAAAGACGAAGAAGCAGAGATTGCTTATGAGCTTGATGAGTTTTTGTGCGAGGGCTTCAGCTCTTGGATTTGAATCCTTAATGGGTTTTTTTCTTGTCTTTGTGATCGATCAATCGAAAAGTTTGATGCGAAATAGGATAATTTAGATTTGCCATGAGATGGAAGAGGACTAGTTGGGTGAAGAGGAGGTTTCTGCAAATTTGGGCTTCAACACAGATTATTGACATGAGAGGGATGTTTTAGAAAGAGAGAGCACATAGAGAAAAAAAATGAGAAGAAGGAAAGTGGCCATGCCAGAAAAGAGAAAGAAGAGAAGCATTTGAAGAATGTTTAAAAAAAGTGAAACCCACAAAGGTTAATATTGTCAAAACATTATAAGAGGGAGTGTTTTGGTCATAGTAGGAGTGAAAAATGCGTGATCCTTGAGAAAACTTATGAAATCTTTTTTACTAAGCGATGATACGGTAACTTTCCATTAGATTTAAAGAAGTCAATAATTCAAATGCATGCTTCCCACTTGTTTCGGTATCCAATTGAAACTGGCGACATCACTAAAATTAATTGATCTTAACAGGATTTCCGACGACATCTCGAATTCTTTACTCTCGGGGTAAGTTTATGGAGGAGGGTTGTGGTAATGTCATAGAAACCATCGCCGATAACCGGTTTTGCTACTCCACACATGTCAGTGCCCATGTTCCGTGGTATTCTGCGATATAGCACCAAATAGGCATTGCTCTCGAGGGTGGTTCTATGATTCCAAGACATGCCGTGCCCCTTAAAAATTGAAATATTGTATGATTGAATTGAAATGCAATAGATCTTGTAATTCAACCGATCTCGATGTAGACAATTGTGATTTTTTTTATTTTCCGGCCCTACCGGTGAAAGGCTCACGAGGGATCGTGTCACTTGAAAGCTATAGAATCACCCGCCGAGGACATCTTTTTCCTCTCGACTATGCAAGAGTTTCTATAGATTAATTGTCCGGCACAACCATTTTTGTCGGATGTAACGAGGTTGCAGCATTACACCAATCTATAAAAATACATGCACGCTTCCAAATACTAACACTACAATGAGCGCTTTCCCTCTCCCGCTTCCTCGTTCACCCCAAACTAACAGACACACCACGCGGGCAATTGCGGCGTATGTCCTGGATCAAGATGACAAGTCTCGCGTGGCGGTACTAGCGACATCATCGAATGGAAACTTGATAAAGACCAGATTTGGGACCGACTAAAATTCGGTGCTCTTTTATTAAATTAAAACAAAATTCAGGTCATAATTGGGTTACAACTTAAATTTGGTATTTTTTATGAGATAGAACAAGTTCGGGCCAAAATTGGGACTTAACCTAAAATCGGTGTTTCTCACGAGACAAAATAAAGTTCGGGCTAGAATGAGAACCCAACCTAGAGCTGATATATATATATTGGTAAACAAAGTGGAGCAATGAAAATTCTCTACATATCATCATTACGCTTTTACCCATTTATGTAAACCTTCAAAATAAATAAAAAAAAGAGCTTGTAAATCGATAAAAGATGAAGATGGGGGTGACTTTGGGAAATTCAGAATTTTTTTATTTCAATTACCCAAGATTTCCTTCCAAAATGGGAGTGAGAAAAGATGATGGCCCCATGGATCTGGAATTTTCATCAATTCTCTAATGATTTTTCCCCGCGTTTCCAAACGGGAGAAATCGTTCGGTGACGTACACATCGTTTAATAAGGAAATGTTAATAAGATTTCTTAAAACATCTAACATTTTTCTCGTCGAATTACCCATCCAATTCGTTTCTCTACCATTTCTTCACCAATGTTTCTTGCCTTTACAATTGCTCGTATCTAGGGCTGGATAATCGGTACGGTTCTATTTGGGAACCGGACCGAACTGCCCATAAAAATAGGTCCGGTTCACTGTTTTAAATTTTTTGGAATCGATATTGTGCTGCTAGGTTTTAGGTTTTGGATGCCGAACCCACTAACCCAAGAACCGGTTAGAACCTATTTTCTGAAGTTGGAAGAAAATGATTTATCTTTCTTAAATGAATTTAGCTTCCCTTGTGCTTTATATTGTTGTTTGTTTTGTATCGATAATTTACTTAGAGCCATTTATACTATTTTGTTGTAATTGCTATTTCTCTTAGATTTAAAGAAAAAAGAAATCGGTTCCGGAGTAGACCTAGACCGAATCGAACAAACAAGGTAGGTTTAAGGACAAAAAAGATAAGTTCCAGGTTCTAAAAATGGGGAACCGCTTCTAACATCGTAGGTTCCAAGTTTTTAGTTTGGAATATACCAATTTTAGAATCGATCACCCCAAATTGAATCAATAGTCATAGTCGCGGGATGTGTAGAAAATTGATTGCATGGCACTTTCGTTTACAATAAGATCTAGAACGATCGAATTGCAATTTGAAACACAAGAATTTAAGATTTCCATAGACTTTGGATTAATAACATTCCACTATTCTTTCTCGAAATGAAGTACTATCACTTGCCTTGCTTTTTATGTGTTAATGTACCCCTATTGAATATCTAATGGTACAAAACCCGACATCAATAACGTTCTGGCCCTCAAAACAGGAATTTTACAAGCGACGTACCGTTCGCTCGATCGTTATATAGATATTTTAAGCTCGTTCTAACCCTTTTACAGTTAAAATACATTTCATGAAAATGTTATGTGAAACTATGATTTGTTGTGCTATACTGACGTGATATTACTGTTCCTCTTTTTTTTTCCCGATGTAATACCATTTCAAACACACCTTAAATTTCTACGAAATCGGTTACGACATAGTACTGCATCGACATAATGCAGCCACTGTGATGAAAATAATATGTTAGTGTGATTCGTGATGTCACCGTATGAAACATATTATTGATAAAAGTTGCAGAACTACACCACTTTTCTCCCACGCAGGCTGATTCAATCCCTGTCTATAAGAAGACATGCCCGCTTCCAAAACACCATCACCACAACAAGCGCTTTCCATCTCCCCGCTTCCCCCGTTCCACCCCAAACCCGCACACTATGCCGGAAACAGTGTCGTACGTCGCCGATCGAGACGACAAACCCCACGTGGCGGTCCTAGCGAACTCGGGCCTTGGCCATGTCATCCCCCTCCTCGAGTTCTCGAAACGCCTCGTCGTCGGCCACGGGTTCCGCGTCACCTTCCTCGTCGTCACCACCGTCGACCCGACCCCAGCTCAGGACCAGCTACTAAATGCGCCGGGCCTCCCGCATGACCTGCACGTGCTCGGCCTCCCGGCCGTCGACACTGCCTCTGTCATCCCGGAAGACTCCCGCCTCCTCTCCCGCATATGCCTCATCGTCGAAGCGAGCCTCAAGAGCCTCAAAGCCACGCTCATCGAGCTGAGGTACCCGAGGGCGCTAGTCGTAGACTTGTTCTGCACCCAAGCCTTCGGCGTGGCAAGCGAGCTCGGCATCCCGACCTACTCATTCTGCACGATGTCGGCCGCGATGCTCGCGTTCTCGTTGTACCTGCCGACGCTCGACCGCGAGGTGACCGGTGAACTGGTGGACCTGCCCGGGCCGGTCCGGGTCCCTGGGTGCACGCCGGTCCGACTGGAGGACTTGCTGGACCAGGTGAAGGACCGAAAAAATGAGGAGTACCGGTGGTTACTGTACCACTTCAGCCGGTTGCCGATGGCGGCCGGGATCTTCCTGAACACGTGGGAGGGCCTCGAGCCGGGTTCGCTCCGGACGCTGAGGGAGGACTCCTTCTATAGGAAGGTGCCGGTCCCGCTGGTCCACGCGATCGGGCCGCTCGTGCACGAGGACGGCGATGTGGAGGGGCTGCGCTCGACAGACGCCGAGTGCCTCGCGTGGCTGGACCGGCAGCCGGAAGAGTCGGTTGTGCTGGTATCGCTGGGAAGCGGCGGGACGCTGACGACGGAGCAGCAGGCGGAGATGGCCTGGGGTCTGGAGCTGAGCCGGCAGAGGTTCTTGTGGATCGTACGGAAGCCCACAGATGCCTCCGCCTCGGGTAAGACCAAGAATCTCCTGAGTGAGAGCGCGTCCGTATGTTCGTATTTTGGCTACCGTGTCAATATCTCAATTTCCCGATAAATAAGAATTATCATTTTTATATCGAATTAAACAATAATTCGAGGTGATTTTCAATGTTAATAGAACAGCCAAGGCCGAAAAAACCCGTCGAATTTTTGAACAAATGATCCCGAGTGACCTACCGTTCATTTTGTATACGGTAGAAATCTAATTAGAATATAAGTGTTCCTCAAGACTGCTCTAAATAAATGACATGGTTTGCTCACATAATTTACTTCATCCAAACCAAGAGGTTGCTAATTTTTTTTATCCTACTAATTTTATGTTAGATTTTCTCTCAATTTCTCCTTTTCTTTTTCCCGCGTTTACAGTTGCGTGCTCGGCTGACTGGGAATATTTGTCGACTTGTTATTACTTGCTACATCGAAATGCTACATAAAGTGGCAAATCCCCACAGAAGATAATGAGGTGACAAAATGAAAACATAAAGGGGCTTTGTTAATGACTACCCACGTATCTTTCCTTCAGCATAAATCGAATAAATATCATACATCTCAAAATTTACCCATCAAATAGAGCGCAAATTGATGCCTAGGTTGTATTACACAGACGGCATTATTTGTACGAGGTGATTGTTGAATCAAACTGGTATGGTATGGTGCATATGATCTACGTCGTTAGTACTTTCACTAATCCATTAAGACAAGGACCCTTTTATCTCAATTTATGCATCAATTGACTATTTTTAACCTCTCTTCATACGTTTCTGGTATTATCCAATTAACTGAAACGCTAGCACTTTGTCTCAGCTGCGTTTTTCAATGTGGGGAGTGACGGGGAAGACGATCCGACCAAGTATCTACCACAAGGTTTCCTGGAGAAGACTCGAGAGGTAGGCATGGTGGTGCCCTCTTGGGCCGCCCAGGTGGCCATACTGAGCCACCCCTCGATCGGAGCATTCCTATCGCATTGCGGCTGGAACTCAACCGTCGAGAGCTTGGCCAAAGGCGTGCCGATGATAGCCTGGCCACTCTATGCCGAGCAGAGGATGAACGCAGCGATGCTGGCGGAAGATGTCGGCGTCGCCATTAGGCTGTCGGTCGAGGAGGGAAAGAAGGTGGTGGGAAGGAAGGAGATCGAGAGGGTAGTAAGGGCCGTGATGAGGGGAGAAGAAGGGAAGAGAATGAGACGCAGGGCTCGAGAGATTAGAGATAGCTCGCTCGAGAGCTTGAGTCATGGCGGATCGTCTGATGCATCGCTCGCTGTTGTGTGTGAAGATTGGAAGACGATCGAAGTCTAGAGGATGCTAGGAAGATCTCTGTGCGGATCATGCTTCGTAGTTTGCATTTGCGTTCTATGAGGATATCCAGCAAGAATGGAGCTCGTAACTTTGGATGGCGTGTTTAGCTTGGCAAGTAGATTGGCCGATTGGGCTGTTAAAGCCCGAAGGAGAAATATAGCCTATGTGAGTAACTTGGGTTCTTTATTCCTCGGGGTGTTTGGGATTTACTGTGTTCCGAAACCTATAAAGTGTATTCTCGGACATGTTCTGATTAAATAAAAGTGCTTTTTATGACCAAAAAAAAGAAAAACTTCGGATGGCATAACCTTTATGGACGTGAGAGAATAAGATTTCATGTTTGAGAGTTATAATAACGAGATTTTATTCTTAATTGAAAAAATAAAAAACCGTCTCTGCGCCTTTTACTTCGCAATTATTTTACATTCGCTATTTTCGAAAGATCCTCACTTTAAATAAAAAAAGAAAAATTACTTCTTCTTGAAAAATATCCGAACAATATTAAATCCCAAATTGACCACAAAGTCTTAACACCTCAAACATTATAGTCATCCACCCACTAGGCACTCGGTCCAATGGTAAGAGGACGTTTAATTTCATGTGTGGGATTTGACTCTCACGCTCTATAAAGAGGCAAAGAAAAACTCTAAAAAAGAGATGAAAGTTAGAGTAGGACAAAAAAAAGAAACATTATAGTCACTCATCATCAATCACATACGACTGCTGCCTTATATTCAAAAAGGTGTTTAAAGGGAAGGAAAGAGAGGTGTTAGCCTAGCATTATTTTCGAACACACTGGTTTATTTCTAGGATGCTCCCTTGCCTCTGAAGTGTTACAAACCATGCCTTATATAGGCATAAAGGGGAAGAACAAACAAGCTTACATCAATAATGTAACAAACGACCAACTAGCACCAATGATACGATATATGACTAACAAGCACCAATAATTCTAGTCATTGCCGTCTGATGATGGAGTGGAGCAACCGGTGTCGTGCGTCTTTTATGTGCGTATGATAATACCTTCTCATTCCATTTCTTTCCTTTGTTCTCAAAGCTCTTTCGTTTAGGTAGGGTCTTTGAAATGTTTTCGAGAACCTCGAGAAAAGCAGATCACATCTTTTTAGAGTTAGAGTAGGATAAAAAAAAACATTGTAGTCACTCATCATCAACCACATACGACTGTTGCCTTATATTCAAAAAGGTGTTTAAAGGGAAGGAAAGAGAGGTGTTAGCCTTGCATTATTGTCGAACACATTGGTTTATTTCTAAAATGCTCCCTTGCCTCTGAAGTGTTACAAACCATGCTTTATATAGGCATAAAGGAGAAGAACAAACAAGCTTACATCAATAATGTAACATACGACCAACTAGCACCAATGATACGACGTATGACTAACAAGCACCAATAATTCTAGTCATTGCTGTCTGATGATGGAGTGGAGCAACCGGTGTTGTACGTCTTTTTTGTGCGTATGATAATACTTTCCCATTCCATTTCTTTCCTTCGTTCTCAAGGCTCTTTCGTTTAGGTAGGGTCTTTGGAATGTTTTCGAGAACCTCGAGAAAAGCAGATCACATCTTTTTAGAGTTAGAGTAGGACAAAAAAAAAGAAACATTATAGTCACTCATCATCAACCACATACGACTGCTGCCTTATATTCAAAAAGGTATTTAAAGGGAAGGAAAGAGAGGTGTTAGCCTTGCATTATTGTTGAACACACTGGTTTATTTCTAGGATGCTCCCTTGCCTCTGAAGTGTTACAAACCATGCCTTATATAGGCATAAAGGAGAAGAACAAACAAGCTTACATCAATAATGTAACATACAACCAACGAGCACCAATGATACGACATATGACTAACAAGCACCAATAATTCTAGTCATTGCTGTCTGATGATGGAGTGGAGCAACCAGTGTCGTGTGTCTTTTATGTGCGTATGATAATTCCTTCCCATTCCATTTCTTTCCTTTGTTCTCAAGGCTCTTTCGTTTAGGTAGGGTCTTTGGAATGTTTTCGAGAACCTCGAGAAAAGCAGATCACATCTTTTTAGAGTTAGAGTAGGACAAAAAAAAAACATTATAGTCGCTCATCATCAACCACATACGACTGCTGCCTTATATTCAAAAAGGTATTTAAAGGGAAGGAAAGAGAGGTGTTAACCTAGCAATATATTCGAACACGCTGGTTTATTTCTAGGATGCTCCCTTGCCTCTGAAGTGTTACCAACCATGCCTTTTATAGGCATAAAGGAGAAGAACAACAAGCTTACATCAATAATGTAACATACGACCAACAAGCACCAATGATACGGCATATGAAGACATATGTACTTGGCTTCACAGGCCTATTCAATCCCTGTCTATAAGAAGACATGCCCGCTTCCAAAACACCATCACCACAACAAGCGCTTTCCATCTCCCCGCTTCCCCCGTTCCACCCCAAACCCGCACACTATGCCGGAAACAGTGTCGTACATCGCCGATCGAGACGACAAACGCCACGTGGCGGTCCTAGCGAACTCGGGCCTTGGCCATGTCATCCCCCTCCTTGAGTTCTCGAAACGCCTTGTCGTCAGCCACGGGTTCCGCGTCACCTTCCTCGTCGTCACCACTGTCGACCCGACCCCAGCTCAGGACCAGCTACTAAATGCGCCGGGCCTCCCGCATGACCTGCACGTGCTCGGCCTCCCGGCCGTCGACACTGCCTCTGTCATCCCGGAAGACTCCCGCCTCCTCTCCCGCATATGCCTCATCGTCGAAGCGAGCCTCAAGAGCCTCAAAGCCACGCTCATCGAGCTGAGGTACCCGAGGGCGCTAGTCGTAGACTTGTTCTGCACCCAAGCCTTCGGCGTGGCAAGCGAGCTTGGCATCCCGACCTACTCATTCTGCACGATGTCAGCCGCGATGCTCGCGTTCTCGTTGTACCTGCCGACGCTCGACCGCGAGGTGACTGGTGAACTGGTGGACCTGCCCGGGCCGGTCCGGGTCCCTGGGTGCACGCCGGTCCGACTGGAGGACTTGCTGGACCAGGTGAAGGACCGTAAAAATGAGGAGTACCGGTGGTTACTGTACCACTTCAGCCGGTTGCCCATGGCAGCCGGGATTTTCCTGAACACGTGGGAGGGCCTCGAGCCGGGTTCGCTCCGGACGCTGAGGGAGGACTCCTTCCATAGGAAGGTGCCGGTCCCGCTGGTCCACGCGATCGGGCCGCTCGTGCACGAGGACGGCGATGTGGAGGGGCTGCGCTCGACAGACGCCGAGTGCCTCGCGTGGCTGGACCGGCAGCCGGAAGAGTCGGTTGTGCTGGTATCGCTGGGAAGCGGCGGGACGCTGACGACGGAGCAGCAGGCGGAGATGGCCTGGGGTCTGGAGCTGAGCCGGCAGAGGTTCTTGTGGATCGTACGGAAGCCCACAGATGCCTCCGCCTCGGGTAAGACCAAGAAACTCCTGAGTGAGAGCGCGTCCGTACGTTCGTATTTTGGCTACCGTGTCAATATCTCAATTTCCCGATAAATAAGAATTATCATTTTTATATCGAATTAAACAATAATTCGAGGTGATTTTCAATGTTAATAGAACAGCCAAGGCCGAAAAAAACCGTCGAATTTTTGAACGAATGATCCCGAGTGACCTACCGTTCATTTTGTATACGGTAGAAATCCAATTAGAATATAAGTGTTCCTTAAGATTGCTCTAAATAAATGACGTGTTTTGCTCACATAATTTACTTCATCCAAACCAAGAGGTTGCTAATTTTTTTTATCCTACTAATTTTATGTTAGATTTTCTCTCAATTTCTCCTTTTCTTTTTCCCGCATTTACAGTTGCGTGCTCGGCTGACTGGGAATATTTGTCGACTTGTTATTACTTGCTCCATCGAAATGCTACATAAAGCGGCAAATCCCCACAGAAGATAATGAGGTGACAAAATGAAAACATAAAGGGGCTTTGTTAATGACTACCCACGTATCTTTCCTTCAGCATAAATCGAATAAATATCATACATCTCAAAATTTACCCATCAAATAGAGCGCAAATTGATGCCTAGGTTGTATTACACAGACGGCATTATTTGTACGAGGTGATTGTTGAATCAAACTGGTATGGTATGGTGCATATGATCTACGTCGTTAGTACTTTCACTAATCCATTAAGACAAGGACCCTTTTATCTCAATTTATGCATCAATTGACTATTTTTAACCTCTCTTCATACGTTTCTGGTATTATCCAATTAACTGAAACGCTAGCACTTTGTCTCAGCTGCGTTTTTCAATGTGGGGAGTGACGGGGAAGACGATCCGACCAAGTATCTACCACAAGGTTTCCTGGAGAAGACTCGAGAGGTAGGCATGGTGGTGCCCTCTTGGGCCGCCCAGGTGGCCATACTGAGCCACCCCTCGATCGGAGCATTCCTATCGCATTGCGGCTGGAACTCAACCGTCGAGAGCTTGGCCAAAGGCGTGCCGATGATAGCCTGGCCACTCTATGCCGAGCAGAGGATGAACGCAGCGATGCTGGCGGAAGATGTCGGCGTCGCCATTAGGCTGTCGGTCGAGGAGGGAAAGAAGGTGGTGGGAAGGAAGGAGATCGAGAGGGTAGTAAGGGCCGTGATGAGGGGAGAAGAAGGGAAGAGAATGAGACGCAGGGCTCGAGAGATTAGAGATAGCTCGCTCGAGAGCTTGAGTCATGGCGGATCGTCTGATGCATCGCTCGCTGTTGTGTGTGAAGATTGGAAGACGATCGAAGTCTAGAGGATGCTAGGAAGATCTCTGTGCGGATCATGCTTCGTAGTTTGCATTTGCGTTCTATGAGGATATCCAGCAAGAATGGAGCTCGTAACTTTGGATGGCGTGTTTAGCTTGGCAAGTAGATTGGCCGATTGGGCTGTTAAAGCCCGAAGGAGAAATATAGCCTATGTGAGTAACTTGGGTTCTTTATTCCTCGCGGTGTTTGGGATTTACTGTGTTCCGAAACCTATAAAGTGTATTCTCGGGCATGTTCTGATTAAATAAAAGTGCTTTTTATGACCAAAAAAAAGAAAAACTTCGGATGGCATAACCTTTATGGACGTGAGAGAGTAAGATTTCATGTTTGAGAGTTATAATAACGAGATTTTATTCTTAATTGAAAAAAATAAAAAACCGTCCCTGCGCCTTTTACTTCGCAATTTTTTACATTCGTTATTTTCGAAAGATCCTCACTTTAAATAAAAAAAGAAAAATTACTTCTTCTTGAAAAATATCCAAATAATATTATATCCCAAATTGATCACAAAGTCTTAACACCTCAAACATTATAGTCATCCACCCACTGGGCACTCGGTCTAGTGGTAAGGGAATTGGGTGGGGTGAGGACGTTTAATTTTATACGTGGGATTTGACTCTCACGCTCTATAAAGAGGCAAAGTAAAAATCTAAAAGAGAGATGAAAGTTAGAGTAGGACAAAAAAAAGAAACATTATAGTCACTCATCATCAACCACGTACGACTGTTGCCTTATATTCAAAAAGGTATTTAAAGGGAAGGAAAGAGAGGTGTTAGCCTAGCAATATATTCGAACACTATGAGTTTATTTTTAGGATGCTCCCTTGCCTCTGAAGTGTTACAAACCATGCCTTATATAGGCATAAAGGAGAAGAACAAACAAGCTTTACATCAATAATGTAACATACGACCAACTAGCACCAATGATACGACAAATGACTAAGAAGCACCAATAATTCTAGTCATTGCTGTCTGATGATAGAGTGGAGCAACTGGTGTCGTGCGTCTTTTTTGTGCGTATGATAATACCTTCCCATTCCATTTCTTTCCTTCGTTCTCAAGGCTCTTTCGTTTAGGTAGGGTCTTTGGAATGTTTTCGAGAACCTCGAGAAAAGCATATCACATCTTTTTAGAGTTAGAGTAGGACAAAAAAAAAACATTATAGTCACCCATCATCAACCACATACGACTGCTGCCTTATATTCAAAAAGGTATTCAAAGGGGAGGAAAGAGAGGTGTTAGCCTAGCAATATATTTGAACACACTGAGTTTATTTCTAGGATGCTCCCTTGCCTATGAAGTGTTACAAACCATGCCTTATATAGGCATAAAGGAGAAGAACAAACAAGCTTTACATCAATAATGTAACATACGACCAACTAGCACTAATGATACGACAAATGACTAAGAAGCACCAATAATTCTAGTCATTGCTGTCTGATGATGGAGTGAAGCAACCGGTGTCGTGCGTCTTTTATGTGCGTATGATAATACCTTCCCATTCCATTTCTTTCCTTCGTTCTCAAGGCTCTTTCGTTCAGGTATGGTCTTTAGAATGTTTTCGAGAATCTCGAGAAAAGCATATCACATCTTTTTAGAGTTAGAGTAGGACAAAAAAAAACATTATAGTCACCCATCATCAACCACATACGACTGCTGCCTTATATTCAGAAAGGTATTTAAAGGGGAGGAAAGAGAGGTGTTAGCCTAGCAATATATTCGAACACACTGAGTTTATTTCTAGGATGCTCCCTTGCCTCTGAAGTGTTACAAACCATGCCTTATATAGGCATAAAGGAGAAGAACAAACAAGCTTTACATCAATAATGTAACATACGACCAACTAGCACCAATGATACGACAAATGACTAAGAAGCACCAATAATTCTAGTCATTGCTGTCTGATGATGGAGTGGAGCAACCGGTGTCGTGCGTCTTTTATGTGCGTATGATAATACCTTCCCATTCCATTTCTTTCCTTCGTTTTCAAGGCTCTTTCGTTTAGGTAGGGTCTTTGGAATGTTTTCGAGAATCTCGAGAAAAGCATATCACATCTTTTTAGAGTTAGAGTAGGACAAAAAAAAACATTATAGTCACCCATCATCAACCACATACGACTGCTGCCTTATATTCAAAAAGGTATTTAAAGGGTAGGAAAGAGAGGTGTTAGCCTAGCAATATATTCGAACACTATGAGTTTATTTCTAGGATGCTCCCTTGCCTCTGAAGTGTTACAAACCATGCCTTATATAGGCATAAAGGAGAAGAACAAACAAGCTTTACATCAATAATGTAACATACGACCAACTAGCACCAATGATACGACAAATGACTAAGAAGCACCAATAATTCTAGTCATTGCTGTCTAATGATGGAGTGGAGCAACCGGTGTCGTGCGTCTTTTATGTGCGTATGATAATACTTTCCCATTCCATTTCTTTCCTTCGTTCTCAAGGCTCTTTCGTTTAGGTAGGGTCTTTGGAATGTTTTCGAGAATCTCGAGAAAAGCATATCACATCTTTTTAGGTGGGGATTGATAAAAACTTGAAGGAATATCATTAGAACCTGATGTGGTGTCACTTGGCATTGCTGGTTGTGCCCAGTTGCCTAAATTCATTGGGGATACAAGATCTCTTAGGCTTAGTGATAAGTGCTTCACTGGCTGGGGCCATTTTTCCATATTCATGGAGACTGAGATGTGTTTCCCCATGATTAAAAGGATTTTGAGAAGGTGGACCACCCACGGATCCTCGGGTGAATATGGCTGTTTTGGATTGTTTGGTCTGAATTCTGCTAGAGCAGCATCAATCAAGGGCCTTGTCTTGATGTAGTCCCATGAATAATCCCACGGTACATCCGAGTCATCTTTTGGCCACACTCCTGGTGGAATGGTTGGTTTCACATTGGACTCGCTGTATTTCGCGGTATTCTCGTGGTGAAGCTCTTATACAACATAGAAAGGTCTTGTACACTTTAGCTGGGGTAGACTGAGCTTTATATGTTGTGACGCCTACATCTGCAGGGTACTTGGAAAGAGTACCATTTGATTTTACGAACATCAATGGCTTACAAAAGAAAACAATTACGTGTAATTTTGGTTTGGTCTACATGTCCTCAATTATTCCGTGACTGTGAAGAAGGCTTTCCATGCTCCTAATGTCTTGAACCAATAAAGCATTTGCGACGCCCCAGAACGCTAAGCATGACACGTGTCCTTTCCAAATATACTCCGTAATTATATAACCATGCGGAAGCACAACAAAATAATCGCATCACCCCATACAAAAAAATCCAATCGGTTTAATATACATATGCTTCTTTATATAAACATAGTAGTTACTAACTTAATACAACATTCAAGCAAAATACAATTACATAAGTCCTAGGAAAAGTGAGGGTCACCTATCATCAACGCTCCACTCCCATGCCCCAAAACTCACCTGTACAAAAGTCATACTAAATTACGGACCGACAACCTTGCCCATTGACATGTCATTGTCACTATCGAAGCCCCTCAACAGTCCAACTAACTCATCGCCGATTTAGTTTTAAGCACATTTTGGTATTCCGATGGGGGATCCACTCTACATCTGAAAAATAAAAGAGTGAGCTGAACCCTAGTAAATGAAATTTCTAAGTGTAAGATATGAGGTCATCTTACCACTCAATCCGACACTAATAAACAACGTGAGTTTCAAGACAAGTACAATTTGAAGCCGCCAACTGAAGATGATTGGCTGCAGCGTTCGCTATATCTGGTGATGCTAGTTTAGAATGCAAAATCCCATTTTGTGGCGATTCTTTGGGTGGATGCCAAGTTGCCAAAATTCTGCCTTAAGATCAAATTTCAAATAGATCATTGTATTTAATAGGGACGCGAACAAAGCTTTTTTATTTTGCAATGGACACTTGTCGTGTTGCAGAAAATGATTAAGATGTTGGTAGTTTATCACCTATCTCTTTTTTCCTCAGTTCTGCTAAGCTCTTTTATTAACATAAAAAGCTTCACATGCCCATTGGGAATGAGAGGGCTCAATTAATCATTGGTGGACTTATTGCTATCATTATTGAAGAGCCAAAGTTTCACCTGAGGTAGGATCCCAAGCTTTTTTCTTTTTCCTCTTTGCTGAATACATGTGATACTTTGGTAAACTCAGGAATCGACCCTGAAACTTGTGACATAATAGATTCTATGTTCCAGAATATGCAGGATAGGGTTGATATTTCAAAAATTTGACAATCGATGCCGAAGAGTAGATTTCAGGTGAAGCGTAAATTGACCCTAGAATCGCTCGCCTCTACTTACATTCGCATCACGTGTGTAGACCCATTTTCTTTCCGTGTTGCATCATGCGGGACTCTAAGTGGGACCTACATCAACTAACGACTGAGATTAACCGAGCTCATCTGTTTCAGAAACATACGAGAACTGCTCTCCACGTCGTATTTTTTTTCCCGCCTTTCGGACAAAGAGGGAGAATTTTGTCCCATTGTCGGACAGTCGCTGCGTCGTATGCGTCACGTATCATTTCCGCGCGCAAGCCACGTCTCCTGCTCCCTTCCAGCTCGCAAGTCGCAGGCACTTCGCATGGATCGTATCGATAAGCAAACGCGCGAACTGTGAAGCGCTGAGAATTTCGTCAAACACTTTCACTCGCGAAACTCCCCAGACTCTCTCGCTCGCTCGCTCAGCTCTTCAACCTTACTGCTTCCACTGCAGCTTCCCTATCGCCCATCAATGGAGTCCGACCTCAAGCACCCGGCTATCAATACGAAGCTGCCTCGCGACGAGCTGGAGGAGAAGTTCGCTCCGTTGGTCCGCCGCGACGTGTACGGGCCCCCGGGGGCGAAGTGACCCGCCTCTGGCGGAGAAGGTGCTCCTAGGCCTCGCGCCGGTGACGATGGTGCCCGTGCGCGTCGTGGTCGCCGTGAACATGGCTCTGTTCTACTACTCCATCTGCAGGGTCTGCACTCTCGGCGTGGAGCCGCACCGGGAGGAAGACCAGGAGGACTACGCGCACGTCGGAGGGTGGCGGAGGGCGGTGATCGTGCACTCCGGGAGGTTCTTGTCCCGAGTCATGTTCTTCGTGCTCGGGTTTTACTGGATTTGCGAGAGGCGTTGCGGGCCGAGAATTCTCAATTCCGGTGATGATGAGGTAAGGGGGAGGAACATTTCACTTTTTGCTCGTGTTTTGAAGCTTTTGCGTGAATTTTATCCTGTGTGAAATTTGTTGCTTCTGGTTCAGATTTTGGAGAATCTTGCCCTGGCATTGCTATGGATTGAGGAGGAAATTCTGACTTACCTTTTTTTTTTTATAGCAATTTTAGTCTAAATTGTTGAAGCACCTGAGAGGAATATCGCGTGAGGAAGATGCTGTCACGTCGGTTTAAATGGGCATGAATACGTGTGGGTTTAACTGATATCAAGATATCAAACTAGATAGATTAAAAATTGCTAAAACTGAAGCACAGAAGTTACTTATCCTCCGGACATTTTCCGTTCAAATTTCCTGTCGAAGATTGAGGATGAAAAGGTAGAATTAGTATTCATATGCACGTGCAGCGTTTACGGGGGTTTATGGTGTAATACAGAGAGAGAGAGAGAGAGAGAGAGAGAGAGAGAGAGAGCACGTGGATGTCTGCTTATCAAGTAGTTTCTGCGGTGTTTTGTCCATAAGCTCATATGATTTTTGAATTTGACCATGCGATAGCAAAGTGTGGATCTGTTCCAACTGGATTCAAATTGAATTGGAAATCGAAAGCAACCACGAACTTCATACCATTCGCATTGTTTCTTGGGAATATGCTATGATGAATGACGAATGGACTGAAGTGGCTGTTCAGTAGTGTCCTCTGAAATTAAATCACGAAAAGATTTTAATTAAACCATTTATTATTCTCAGTTGTTTATGAAATTGAAACAATGTGTTGGGCAGCCGCAGATCTCAACTGTAGAAATCATTGATACTCGCACAGTGATCACTTTTCATCGTGCATGCTTGCTCTTCCGTGGGTTCTCCCAAAACTTTGCGAACACTTAGAGAGGTTCATAAGATACCGTTTCTAGATTCAAAAATTCACCTGCTCCCTCTCTTTAGAAGTGAATTAACGTCTATTTAGTGGTATAAATTTGGAAAACATTGATTTTACGGTATTTTAGCTGATATCGTTTTCTGGCTCTTGTAGTCTAATTTACATAAGAGTAACCAAGCCAATTGTGGTGCATTATGTTGAAGTATTCTCACATTTCGTACTACTATTGTATTAATAAGCTATTGGAATTGATTAAATAATGTTTCTTCCTTAGGCAATCAACTTTGCAGACTGACATTTATTGCTTTTACCTCTTTGGGTTCCTCCTCTTCCAATGGGTCAGAATTTTGGAGTGGAGCAGCGTGAGGAGAATGAGAGGCCGGGAGCAATCATATCTAACCACATATCTTATATAGACATCTTGTATCACATGTCCTCTTTTCCAAGCTTTGTTGCCAAGGTCTGTTAATGCATCACACTAAATTTGCTGCTGTGATAACTTTACTAACACTAGTGTCAACTTTTGTGAATTGCTGAAGAGATCAGTGGCTAAACTTCCCATTGTTGGCCTTGTCAGGTTGGTGCGCTTCAGGTTGTTAATGAACAACCGTTCTTTATTATCCACCTTCCTTGATTCCATGTTAAGCATTATCCTTTGGCAAGAAAATTTTCTGAAGCATCATATAGGTAGTATTAGTAAGCAATAGTTAAAGAATGCACGATATCTCGTGAGATGTGAACAAAGTTCAAATGTTTGCTGACTAAAAGTATCACAATTTTATTCTTAGAACATGTGCAAATTGGCTGTTTTAATACCCTTTGAGTTATAACATACATCACTTTACAGTTCTATGCAAAAATATCAGTTTCCTGCAACTTGTTTTGCAGCAAATGCCTTGGTTGTATCTATGTTCAGAGGGAGTCAAAAGCATTAGACTTCAGGGGTGTTGCAGGTGCCTATACTGCTTATGACTATGTTTACCATAAATTAAAACTTTGTTCTTTGCAAGAACTGTTTAATTGAATAATCACCATATAGCTTTTGCTGCTTGGATAACAATGGGTCATTGTGATGGAGGTTCACATCTTTCCTACAAAGAAATGCCTGATAACAAGGAGAGAGTGATTTAACTTGTTAAGAGATCAGAATATAAAATGGAGTCTGTCTAATTCAGCTATTTGTTTGATAATAACAGAAGGGTCGTAGGACAAGTCTTGCCTGCAAAAAAAGCTATAATAATATTTCTGTGTTTTAATTTCTCCTACTATAATGCTATCGTTGCTATGCAATATAAAGAGTAGATTTAAGAATTTTGATTATGTAGTGGTTGTCCATGTAAAGCAAAAAAGTATGCTGGATGCTATTCCTGACACAACCCAATGAAAACGTAAAGGAAAGGACTAGCTCAAAAGGATAGTAAGTTTCTGGGTAGCCAAACTGGCAGAGCTCCAACCTTCGACATCCATTCCTAGTTATATGGTGTAAGAGACTATAGCAGAGATGGTTTTTGCGATTCAATGTGAGAAAGATGATGAGACATTGAGAGAACTTTGATGATAATTAATGAGGCTCGTTGCTCTCCCTGTTTTAGATGGATGTGCTTCGAAAGTAATGTTAACTTGCCGGTATACATTCTTCTTTTGCAACTTGGACCAAGCTTTACATCTGAACACTTCTTCATCCGCTTACTCCCTTACCTGAATGGAAAGCCCTCTACTTCGATTGCAGCTTCGTGCCAAAGCTTCAATGCAATAAACTTCCAAAATCTCATGAGGGGCTCCATTGTTGTTCAAACCTAACTAATTGAGAAGCAACGAGAACATGGAGCCTTTGAATATGTAACAGTCTTTCGAACAAATCCTAATAATTCGTTGGGCGGATGGGGGCATTACCATGGACCAATTCATTTATTCCAAGAAGTCCCGCACTAATCTTACAACCAAATAGATATTGAAAGAGTAAATATTCTCATGCAAGAGCGCATCTGGTGGATCCTAATAACATACAAAAAAATTTAAATAATTAGTTTCTACTTTCTAGTTCAAAAGTCCTTTCACTTCCCACATCCTTTAGAACGAAAGCAACTTCTGTGAAAGGAATAGGAGCTGGGCTACTGGGAGAAGGGGCACCTGGGAACATCTCTACTGCTGCTGAACCATTTGAATTGTATGACAAGTTCTGCGTTGTCCTTATGGATACAAGTCCCCTTTATTTGAAGCTGTTTCACATGTTGTATTTGATCTCCTATGACCTTTCAGGAAAAGCGAAAATTTTTGTTTTAAGGATTTTCCTGTATTTTCGCCCTGAGATAGGATTTTCTAGATTTCCAAGCATGAACACCTTGTTTATTTTTTGGAGACATTGGTCCTTGAACTGTTTCCTTGATTAGTAAGGTCTATTGCTTAAAGGTGTTGTGGCTAAAAGAGTTCAAGAGGCTCATCTGAATAAAGATGCTCCGATAGTGATGCTTTTTCCAGGTTTGTACATCTGTCATGCAGAATCTTTTTTTTTCCTCCTTTGTCAAGTTTACTTGATTTTTCCCTCACATAGTCTTCCAACATCACATGTCAATTGAAGAGATGTTCGATCCTATGTACATACTTCAGTTCACCATTCGGAAGACTTTCTCGTTACTGTTCTACTGAGATTTTGTGATGTCACTTATCTTACACTGGCAGAATCTACTGGACCATGCTTTATCTCCAGCACATTACAATGCTTGGTCACTAGGTCTACTTTTTTTCTCTAGCCTGGTAACTTTGGTTATTGTTCCTGATGCTAAGTTTGAAATTTGTTAAATAAGAGGCGACGGGGACCTGGTAACTTGCTGATCACTAAGCATATGATTCGTCACTATATATTTTTGGTTTTGCAAAGTAGAAGTTTACTGCTATTCAATTGGTAATGGCTGCACCGCTTAGATGATTCATATCTTGCGATCTCCCTTATCTTCGACACTGGTTCGTCTGTTTAATACATCTCCTAATGTCCAGCAGAAGGCACAACCACAAATGGAGACTTTCTTCTTCCATTCAAGACAGGTGCATTTTTGTCAAATGCCCCTGTGCTGCCAGTGATTCTAAGATATCCTTATGAGAGGTTTAGTCCTGCCTGGGACTCAATATCTGGGGTCTGTGGGCATCTGATACAATTTTACTTTTTGGCTCAATAGATTTGAAATGTTACCAGATATGTATCTTGTAAACACCGTCACTTATTAGAAGAGCACACGAAATCTCTTCCTGGGGCAAATATAAAAACACTATTTTACAACTACTTCTCTGTTGATCTCTAAATTGACAGAATTGCAGGCATTTTCTTATAATAAATTCGTATATCATGTGGGACTTCTATGTATCTTGGAAGACATGCTCGAAACTTTCCCCCTCACCAATGAGATTATGTGTTTTGATTAAGTATGGTCCTCCAGCTTCCGTAGCGCAACTCAGGAAACAGTGGCCTTGACTCTCTAGAAATGACAGTTATTGGAACCACAGTGCTATTTATTTAGTATTCATGTTTTCATGGCTGTTATCACGCTGCTGAGTTGTTAGTTTTTCTAGCGCACCGAATGTATGTTTTTTTCATGTCTATAATCTAGAAAATAAATTGCAGGTGCACCATCTTATTTTTCTCCTCTGTCAATTCGTCAATCATTTGGAGGTCACATATCTACCTCTTTACTACCCTTCAAAGCTAGAAAAGGATGATCCAAAACTTTATGCAGATAATGTCAGAAGGTTAATGGCTACAATGGTATGGTCCCATTTCTTAATATTGTTTGACAAATTTAAATCCGCTCGTTGAAAAGTTGCTTTTCGACCTCCTGCCTGAGAGCTTTTAAGTCCTTGAATGTTGGCATTGGATATTGTTTAAGTGTTAATTCATGCTTAAGGAGTCTTAATCCACTAATTTGCTTACTAAAGTACTGGGAAAGAAATGCTACTTATCTTTGCTATTCAAATTTGCCAAAGTGGACTTGATTAAATCTTTGCAGGAGGACTATCTAATCCTCCCCCGTACAAGCTATTTTTGTTTTATTGGATTCTTACTTGAAGAGAAACTTAAGACTTGAGACTTGTGTATTGTGCCAAATTGGTAGCTGGGAGATACAAGTCGAGTTAATCTAGGATTATGTTTTCTGGATGACGGCATTCGTAGTAGGAATTGAAGCTCTGAACAGTCCATCAGTACTTCTCACGATGATGCTGACACTCGGCACCATTTGTATATGCTCCATCTTGCCACTTATATTTAAGGCCTCTCCTTTGTTTTTATCCTTCTGTTGGATGTTGAGAGGCTACAGAAGGGTGGAGCCGGCAGTTAATGGAGGATCCTCTTTCATGAATTCATTTTGTTCTCCACCTGTCAAGAGTCCACAACCTGCTGACGCTTTGCATCTGCTTAACAAAAGATACAGACCCTTCATGTTCTGTTCTTTGTAGTCTCTGTGCCTGGCTGCAGGTGTAATCAAGCTGAGTCGAGTCCATATGGTGCCAAGCTAGAGCTCGACTCGACATTCATATTGGGGACTTGAAACTCAACTTGAGCTAGATCGAGTATTAAAATTTAGGCTCGAGCTCAACTCAATTACATATAATTTCCCTGTATTTAGTGTATGGGGATAAAATATGTATTTTCACGACTTGTATGTCTTTTTTCCTTTGTTGTTATAGAATATTTTTTTTAAAAATAATAATAGAAGATCAATTAGACTCAATTAGGCTCATGAGCTTGTTGAGCAGAGTGTTGGCGAGCTCAAACTCACTTGACTAGATCTCCAGCAGCTCGAGCTCGAGCTACTCAGAGTTGCTTGACTCACTTTTCACCCCTATGCCTTTGATCGGGCAAAGAAGGAATTTTTTTGGGGGGAGAGGGATTTGGAGGAAGAAGGCCTCAGGCCTCAGTCCTCAAAGATGTATTACTTGTTTTGTCATAGAAGTATTTCAGTCATTATCTGTTTTAGTGTTACCCTTGCGCGCGCACTTGATATCCTGTGAATTTGGTTTTCTTTTTCCCATGGCACTTTCCCTCAGTTTGTGCTTGCGATATTCATTTATTTGGTTCAAGTTGCTCTCCCTCTTCGCCTGCAGGGAAATTTAATGCTGTCAGATAGTGGATTGGCTGAGAAGCGAATACACCACGCTGCTCTCTATGGTAACCGCATGCAGAAAGACGATTAAGTTATGCCATTGTCAATTATGTTATTCTCCTGGCACGGTAGCTAGTTTATTGGTCAAATACTTCTTGCTGTTGAAGCATTCCTTCTATGAGCTAACAATTTGCATGGTTACCCAACTGTGCATCAACAAGGCTGAAGCTATCTTGTGCCCCCTGCGGGTCTGAGGAGGCTGATCGATATGCACAATATTTTATACGCGTTCTCTTTTAATTCCGATGATGTGCAGAATCCTGTGCAAAGCTCCTGTTCTTAAGCTATATCTGTTTTTGGTGTTCTAGCTTTTTGATTCCAGAGCAGAGTTGAATTTGCCCCCACTTCTTCGTCTAGGCGAACGGGGTATCGCTAATCCACTCAAAACATAGGAGAGCAGAAAAAAGGAAGTGATCCCCTAGGTGGTGAGTTCAGGGCACTTGATCCTACAAGGCTTCCTACAATAATCAATGTTGACTTTTCCTCTAGAGGTACTATTCCGCAAATCCAGAGTGATGGGGGGTATGCCCATAAATAGGTGATCTCTGGATTTTCTTACTTTGGTCCCGTTCCATCTATGCATGAAACTCGTAATGCTTACGATTTGAAGATGTGTGCTGTCCATGATGATTCTTCTGATGCCCAATTGAAGGACAAGTTGGGCAAAACATAGTCGAGAGAGAGGGGTGGCTTCGGTTCCGTTGACCGTAAAAATACTCTCCTCGGTGCTCTATATAAGCAGTAGGAGTCTCATAGTATGAGAGGTAAGGGAAATGGAGTGTATTATTGACCGATACAGCTCTGAAAATCACTCGATGTTGCCTCACAACTGGTCTGATTGTGTGAACTGGTGCGGTATTTACTATAGTAAGCAATTCCAGATCCTGTGCAAGTAATTGCTGGGTGCGAAGTAAGCAAATTTTGACAGCTCATATAGATCCAATCCATGTCCTTCGCATGCAATTGCTGAGAACGAAGTAGGCAAGTTTTGATGGCTCATACAGATCCAAGCGAATTGAAGTGAGTCCATGATTCCTGCATCAAGACAGGACACCTCTCGCGTTATTCCAGTTCATCCTCAGTAAAAAGTTGACGAGTTCACATGGCATCAAGATCGTTTTCTAGGATTTACGTACTATAGCCAAACAAGTTTCAGGAGACAATGAACCTAGAAATGAAACAGCAACAACATGAAAGCTGGACAAGTTTTAGGAGACAATGAACCTATAAATGAAACAGCAACAACATGAAAGCTGGACAAAGACAAACAGCACCAACAACACAAAAGTGAAACAAAGACCTCAGTAGTAGAGAAATTCTTCGATCTATTGCAGTGAATGCATAGCGAAGCCTCCTCCCTTAGAATGACACTACAATACTAATCAGGTCACATGGTTTGCGCGAAGACCAGGCAAAGGAGTAAGGGCAGACAGTTACTCATCTTAACTGACCCTCTCGGTAATTAACAGCTTTAAATGGTATTCGCTCGTCAGATTTGCTGATGGTCAACTTGCAAGTTCAAAGTTCAGAAAGGAGTCGGTAGTCGCGCAACGAATTGGCTTGTCAACAAGATAGGTACTAAGAGACTCTTATGTAGCCTGGAAAATCGATTCGATAGTGCAGATGGTTGGTCTTTGCCCACTACAGTGATCTCGACATGCTCCACCTTTTTTTCATTTTTGAGAAGAAAGTATTCTGACTATCATAAAATTTTACAAACCGGCAGACGATACATCACCTGAGTAACGAAAAATCACCTGCAATATGTCGAAGACTTGTTCCGCTATGTACTTTTGATGTGAAGCAGCACCCTTCTGCTGCAATTTGTCTGGATGAAGGCAAAGCAAGGCTTTCTGATATGCTCTCTTCACTGCAGGCCCTTCAATTATGTCAACAAGAGGAACTGGCTTCCACCCACTCTTCGGCCAAAGAACCTGCAATGGAAATTTACCAAGTCCTTCAGCTGGTAACACAAAGGAAGAATGACCTAAAGTTTCAGCAAAAGTTTCTGGAGCATTCTTGCAGGTAATTGTCTTCCAATTTTTTTTCTTGAAACTGTTACGCTTTGAATCACGATAAGCGCGAAAGCATTTCAGGATCGGGATTAAATTCAGAGCCGAGAACCTATTAGATGTGCACTGAATTGGACATCAGTCAGCAACAAGATCTTTTACTTTTCTGACTCTAGAGTGTCATATTCCATGAACAATTTGTGTTTTTTAATAATCTCTTTTCAGTCATTATCCTGAAGTTCATATGGATACTAAAAGCATGTGAAATAATTTGTGTACGACCATAATCCCAAGAAGAATCAGCACAAAAGAGCTGAACCAGCCTCACACTTTTCCTTCTGGAACAAGAAATAGCTGGCAATCGATACTCACATACTGCAAAGTTGACAGAAGGGACCGTATATTTCCTTCCTTCCCACGAGACCACTGCCGTATTTTAGCATCAATAACCTGCATTATAAATTCCAAAATCAGAGCTTTTGTTTCAAAAGCAATCTACCTATATCAAACCATGCATGTGTATCAAGCATTACTATGATATCATCAAGTTCTTCACTTGGTTGTCTTTGCTTATCTTCATCTTGGGGCAATTCTTTTAGCTGCAGTAGAAAACTTCAGATCAAACTAACAGTCTACGATCAATTGACTTGCATTGAGCTGATTGAAGAAAGATTAACCAAATAAATCTGTTAACAGATGGGAGTTATTTGTCTGAATAAGTTAATGAAGTACCACAAAGTTCCCACTGAAGGACTCATCAATTTCAATATCCGTGGGTCTTGCATCCTCAGGAGCAGATTCTGGCATAATAAGAAGGATATTAGTATATAGCTTCAATCAATTCTTTTTTTTTTTGGTTAACTCTAAGCAGTCCTCGGGAAACAAGTAGACTGATCATAAGATGAAGAGGATGTGAGAAGTGAAATTACTTGTAGGTACAAGTTAATGTGTTGTTCTACATGGATAAATTTTTAAACTTTTGCAGAAAGCCTTTCTGAAAGTTTCATTATTAGAGATCGAGATGTTCATTTCATGCTGTTGCATGTGGTGATAGCAGTCCCTGTGCGTCACTTCAATAATTTACAGTTCCTAGACAAACTAATAGAAATTTAGTGCATCTCAATTTGTTTGAACATTTGATCACCTCCCACTGAACATGCTCGGGCAAAATCAATAGGGAGTAAAAGACTCTTCTTAGTTATAGCGAGTTAAGCTAAACCTTCATAAATAGAACTAACCAGTACTTGATGCTGAGCTATTCTTCTCCTCTGATGAACCATCGCTAAAGAGAAAGCTAGCGGTACTTCTGCCAGAGTGTTCTCTATCGGTCTGTTTATGAAACTGATTTACCTGAAAAATAAAACAAGATATTTTTGGTAATTTGTTTCAGATAGGATACATATGCACTGTAAAGATATTTGTGGAGTGGATCATTAATACATTATGATTGGAAGTTTCAGGTATTGTGTCGGTAGTTCCCACGTGGGACACTTTTACTTGTCGTTCTACTCCAATACTGGTATGATCTGCTAAATCGTCCACTTTTCCTCCTCTCTCGTTCCTTCTAAAGCTCCAACCTTGAGGTCGAACGTCAACTTTAGGTTTCAAAGGAGCTCCCTGATTGAAGATTTTAATGAACTCTTTAACTGTTCCTTTTGCTCTGCTTCTACCATTGCCATCTCGTTGATCCGTTGGCGATCCCTGCAATGCAACTTTTGTTACTTGTTTGGTGTTCGAACCGCGAGGACCATCTTGTTTCTTTACTCCTTTATCAGCATCATTCTGCCCAAGAGACTGTTCAATACTCCTCAAACTTCTAGATTCTGCTTCCTTCTTCCTGTCTATCTTGACCTCAGTCATATCTGCAACTGAAAAAAGTGATGCTGAATTCGAGATTGCATGGAAAGATATAAAAGCTTTAATTTTGAATGTAGACTACCTTGTTCATCTTTATCACTAAGCAAAGAACGAAGAGGTTTCAATTCGGGCTTGGATAGTTCTTCCTTTTTCTCCATACTCTGATGCAAATTGGTCTGAGGCGGTGCATGGGATTTTGTTTCTCCTCTTGTATTGCATGGCACAGCATCACTATGACCATCTGCACTGTTCCTTAAGCTGCTCAAAGTTTTTGGTCTACTAATATCGATGCCTACTTCTTCAGCAGTGTGGCGTGTTTCCGCTTTGACTTGCAAGCTTGATTGCTTCACCATCTCACTTTCCAATTTGCTGTTTTGAACTCCAGAGGATGCAGTGTTTGGCACTTTACTCTTCAAAGAGAAAGAATTGATCTTCTCAGCAGATGGTGACGCCAATTCCACTGTCCGATTCTGACTGTCTATCTTCTCATTTCCGTTCGAGCTTTCTGTTTTAACTCTCTCTTTTGATTTCGAACTGTTTGCTCTTCTAAGAGGCATCACCAGCGGTATTCCTTTGCTAGCCCATTTGTATATAGAGAAGTGAAATTGGGCACTGCTTGGCATATCTTGATCCGCACCCTTATTAGAATTGTGGACTTTGTCAGATTTGCTCGCATTCAGAATCTCGTCGCCGCTAAGGGAGAACTCATGGGACAGAGAGCTTGGACGATAGGACGATTGAATGACAACCTTGGACGCGTCCTGAACTTGTGTCATTCGGCTGGGATATCCCAATATAGAAACCTTGGGAGAGCGTGGGTGGAGTGCAGAGGAGTCCACTGGTTTGCTCATTGTCACAGGGAGGCTGGAAGATGAAGTCAATAGATGTTAAAACAAAGGCATTAATCGGAAATGTTTTATCTGACATCCTAAAGGGATTTCTATAGAGTTTACACGACATCTGGGTCATTTCAATTCCTTGTGCTGCCAAAAAGATGACGCGAAAACCATTTATTCTATATGCTCGAAATTGTCGAGACAAGTTTGCTCCTGCTGTAAATGGAAAGCAGATCAAGATAAGATCAGCACCCCGGAATCACTTTTGCATCTGCTAGTGACCGGGCAAGTGGCCCTCATTTCTTGACCAGTTGAACAATCTATGTCCAAGAATTTGACAGACAAACTACACAGCAGAAAGCCTGTTTAAAACAAAATTTGACCAGAACATTTCGGAATGTATCCCATCTTTCTAAACTATAGCAGATCAGTGAACAGTTTTTCATCGGTTTTATGGGTATATATAAATGCAGCAGCCATTGTAATAAAGCATATCCAATTACTGGAGTTTCATCTAGAAACAGTTTAAGACCTGAACTGTGACGGAACCGAGGAGCTCAGCAAGGGCTTGGCTCGCGGTGGCAGAGGCCTCACGGGGCTCATGACCCACGAACCTGGGGACGTTGAGAACACGTCTCGGTCATGCTTCCGCGGAGTGGAACTAGCCGATTCGCTGCCCCTAAATATATCATCAAAGAAGTCTTCACTCATGAATCTCCTCCTGCCCGTGTTTTCCTCTCCGAAAACCGGCTTCTCATTCTCGCCGGTCCACGGATTCCTGTGCGGGGGGATTTCGCCTCTTCTGCTATATCCATACGAATCCGCAGCTTCACTGAGACTGTACTTCATCTCATGGACCGATGACCTCCTTGGCGGACCGCCGAAAACATCGTTGAAATCAACGTCCGAGTTTCGGTACAAATTCTTCGGCAAAAAGCCATGGCCCAGTACTTCTCTTTGAGGACTTCTGTTGCTATAATCTACAAGAACATTGTCCCTCTGAGAGAATCTCTCCATTTCAATAAATGCCCATCAACCAAATTTAACTCACTGACAGGTTTTCGTTTCCACCCGGGACACACCGAAGCCCAAGGAAGTCTAGTATTTAAAAAGAAAACAGCGGGAAACTCTTCTCGCGGAACTTCAATGAGTTATATGGGCTATGACATATTTGCAGAGAGAACTGAAGAATGTGAAACAGAGCATATAGCATCAAGAAATCAGACATAGACAGTACATCATGGAGAAGGAAGACTTGAAAACGAAAACACGGAAGGAGAAGACGACAAAGATGGAGGTGGGCATCGAGAGGAACGCAAGAATTGAAGCCACACAAGCTGGGGACTACTGAATCTGTATGGATAAGGAGAAACTTGCAAGCTGACAAAGAGAAGGCATTTTAGGTGGTCACTTTTTTCTTTGGGTTTTGTTAATGTTCTTGGTCGTGAATTTACGTCGAATTCTCTTGGCGGACGTTATTCACTGGATTGTTTATGAAGGTGCATGAATTGAACTTCCTCTTCCAAGAAAACCCTCCATTTCTCTTTGTCAAATCATGATTGCACATGTGATTGGCACCCTGATTTTTGGTTGGTGGTCATATGGAAGAGAACATTTTGACTTGCTTGATGAGCTTTGTGCTCATTGGTCTACTCATCCAGCTAATCGGTTAGTCGGTAACGTGTGGTATTGAGATGCGAGTCGGTCAAATTGGCGGGAGGATGGATGACATCTGTACAGTAGGGTATCCATCAATTCATCACAATCTAAGAAATTGCGCTAAAGAAAAAATTCGCTAAGATTCAGTCATCTAGGAAAGGACAAGTTCTAGTTTACTGACTTAAAGAAACATAGCATGAATACAAAGTAACCATCTTAATTTAAACTCTTAGTTTGCGTTTATCATATCATGTGTTTGGTTGTTGTCCCAAGACAAAATAAAATCGAATATAAGGAGATATGGTATGAATAAAAAATTACCATGGAATGTGAGATAAAGGTCGATAGGAATTCTCTTATCCATAATTTAAAAGCTATTTTACAAAAAACCCTACCCTCTCTTTCTCTTATGTTCACATTGAAGCTTCACGTGTGACCCCTCTGAAACTCAGTCACATTGAAATTTCATGAAAACAGTTCAAGAAAGCAGCAAGAGTTGAAGCACCTTCTTCTCGGTAGCTCTTCAGTTCACATTGAAGCTTTACGAAAGCGGCGAGAGAGTTGACGCATCATATTTTTCTGATTTGTCAAGTTAAATAATCATGCTCTCTCTCTAGATTTGGTATTCTCTAGCTAATATCTCGTTAATGTCGTTGCAACTGATTTACATTTTTTGTCATAGTTAATTCGTCGTTAAAGCAAAGTACAATTGCATTGTCAATACTTGATACTTCTGTTGGTTGCGTTGAATAGTTTTTCTTATTTAATTCAACTCCAGTTGGTGGCTTCAAATTTTGCATCTCGGGAACTCCTTTCATAAACAGTGCTGCCCTATCAACTTGGGATATCAATGGATATAAATTGATATAACATCCAAGACAACAAGGCATAATCTCCTCTATTGACAAGAACACTATATATTTTTCTTTTGATTTTCTCTATCACCTTTCCCTTTTGATTTCGATACTTATTATCTTGTTTATCATCTTTCTTTTCCCTTGCAATTACCACGTCTTCCATTTCTCATAGAATAAAAGGCAATTTTGCAAAGTCATTACTTATGATATAACTTTTTATTAATCATTAGTCGTTTGAGATACAATCCATACTTAAGGTTTAGTCCATTAAATTGTTGACCGAGTTGGTATTAGGAGATCTTTTCTGTATGTATTGAGAGAGAGGTTAGACAGAGTAATTAATAATCATGAATCGACTTTAGTTCATTTACTTTGTGTTTGTGTATTTCTGGCTATAGTCATGGGCTGAGTTGGTGAGATTATGTGAGAATCTGTTGATTTGAAAAAGATATACTATTTTGGATGATTTTGCTAATATCTAACTGGTCAATTTGTACTTTCCTAATGCTATTGTTTTTTTCCCTCATTAGGATTGGATCACGATGATAGAGAAGAAATATTTAACACTCTAATATTAGATGATATGAATCTATATATATATATATATATATATATATATATATTGCTTTTGTATATGATGTATATGATTGTGGTGTCCATCACTGCTGAAAGGCACTACCATAAGCATATAATGAAGGATCGCACATTTGTTAGAAGCCAAGTTCGTTTACATCACCTTGACTGCCTCATTAACAGCAACGACTTCAATTGTGTGGGACAACTTATGATGGATAAACATACATTTGCTATACTATGCGAGTTGGCCCATACAATTGGTGAGTTAAAAAAAGATGGACTTGTAACTATAGAAGAACAAGTGGCAATGTTCCTACATATACTTGCCCATCATGTTAAAAATCGTGCCATCATGTTTAGATTTATGAGGTTGGAGGAGACAATAAGTTGATTTTAATTTAGTTTTAAGTGTGGCGATAAGAATGCATAGCGTTCTTCTTGTCTCACCTGAGCCGGTTCCTAAGGAATGTACTAACGAGAGATGGAAATGGTTTAAGGTATGTTTGTTATGCTATTACATGGATTAATTTAATACTTTAAAGATAAGGTTATTTTATTAATTTCATGTTTTAGGGTTTCTTAGGAGCATTAGATGGCACACACATTAAGGTATGTGTCCCAAAGGTTGATAAACCAAGGTACCAAATAGAAAGGGTGAGGTAGTGACCAATGTGTTAGGAGTTTGCTCACGTGATAGCAGTAAGCTGAGCCACCTCCGAAACACGTACCCTCATATCTATGGTCCTAAGCAACCCTAAACACACGAAATAAACTTATCTTAAAGTATTAAATTAATCCATGAAATAGCATAACAAACATACCTTAAACCATTTACATCTCTTGTTGATACATTCCTCAAGAACTGGTTCAGGTTAGACAAGAAGAACACTATGCATTCTTATCATTGCACTTACTAAATTAAAATTCCTACTTATTGTCTCCCATGACCTCATAAATCTAAACTTGATGACACGATTTTTCATATGATGGGCAACTGCATGTAGGAACATTGCCACTTGTTCTTCAATAGTAACAGGTTCATTTTCTTTTATCCCACTAATTGTACGTGCCAACTTGCATAGTAGAGTAAATGTACATCTATTTATGCTAAGTTGTTCTACAAAATTAAGGTCATTGCTATTGATAAGACGGTCAAGGTGATCTAAACAAGCTAGGCTTCTCACAAATGTGCGATCCTTCAATATATGCTTACAATAGTGCATTGCAGTAGCAGTGGACACCACAATCATATACATCATACACAAACGGAAAATCTGTAGGTTTATCTCCTCTATTGTCATAATGCTAAATATTTTTCTCTATCATCATGATCCATTTCTAATGAGGAGAAAAAATTGCATTAAGCAAGTACAAGCTAACAGCTTATAATAGCAAAATCATTCAAAATAATATAGTTTTTTCAAATCAACAAAATTTCACATAATCTCACCGAATCAATTTATGATTCTTGCCAGAAATATGCTAACACAAAGAAAACCAACTAAAGTTGATTCATATTATCAATGACTCTTTTTAACCTCTCTCAACACATAAAAGACGAACCCCTGCTACTAACTCATGCAACAATTTAATGGACTAAACGTATGAATCGTATCTCAAACAACAAATGTTTAATAAAAAGTAATGATTTTGCAAAATTGCCCTTTATTCTGTGAGGAATGGAAGACAGGGTAATTAGAAGGGAAAAGAAAAATCAGACAAACAAAGTAATGTAAACGATATAAACAGAAAATAAAAAGTAAAATATATTCTCGTCAACAGAGGAGATTAGACCTTGCTGTCTTGGATGTTTTATCAATTTATATTCATTGATATCCCAAGTCGATCGGTTAGAACGTTTACGAAAAGAGTTCTCGAGATGCAAAACTTGAAGCCACCAAATAGAAGTAGTAGTAGGTATTGACTATGCAATTATACTTGCTTTAACGACGAATTGACTACGAAAAAAACGTAAACCAGCAACAACGATATCAACGGGATAGTAGCCAGAGAATACCAGATTTAGTGAGAGAGGGCATGATTATTTACCTTTGCGAATCAAAAAAATATAATGCTTCAATTCTTTTTGCTACTTTCTGTAAAGCTTCGATGTGAACCGGAGAATTACGGAAAGAAGGCGCTTCGACTCCCACTGCTTTGATGAACTGTTTTCATGAAACATTGATGTGAACGAGTTAGAGAAGAGTCGAGTGGGAAGCTTCAATGTGAACGAAGGAGAAGGAGAGTGTAGGGTTTTCTCTGGAAAAATAGCTTTTATATTATATATAAGAAAAATCATATCCACCTTTATTCCATTCTCATAAAATTTTTTTATATCTGACTTTTCCTGTTATGAACAGCTATCAAACACATAATATGATAAAACATATCATATTCTGAATTTTATCTGGTCGATCAAACTCAACCTAATTCTTTTGTTCACTCTCAGAGTAGCCAAATCTATAATAATTCTGTAGAAACTAGACACTCTTAACCTGAATTGTTATATTTCTTGAGTTTCGATTGCAAACTTTTATTTCACTCATAACAAGATTCCCTTGCTTTGTCTATTTGAATAAAACTCACTCACCATTGAGTAGACTTATATAGAGAAGTACATCTTGTTGGAAATCCCAATAAATTATCCAGCTAATGATGAACAACGGGCCTTATTAATACATTGCTTCAACAATAAACACTAGGCTCTTTGATTAATTTTTTACACAAGTTTGAAAACAAATAAATTTACTGCTCTCGTAAACATGTCAACAAAAGAAAGTGCTGTTTTTTTTTATTTTTTGGCACAAAGAATAGTTTAAAGATATTGGTTTGCAATCCTTTTTTTTTAGCGCTGAGGTTTGTAAGTCTAATTAACTGTGCATGTTTTCAAGTATATTTGTGCATGAGAAAGATATATTTAGGATAAGAGCAATATTTTTTTCATGGGCTTTACGTAGGAGCATATATGTCCATTCTATTGATATGCACTTTCTACCAAACAATAGATTGGATAGGATATAAAACTATCCGACTTTAAAACTACGGTTCACCAAACAACAGATAGGATATGATAAAATTCATGGATTTCTTATCCTATCATATTCAGTCCCATCCTAACTAAAAATCTGAATGGCTAAACGCAGCCTTAATGAAGTTTCTGTTCTAGCTAGAAATGTTTGGCTTTTGCACTACCTTCATTGGTAGCCACCAATGGTGGCCAAAGAAAGAAATTATACTCGATCGTTTCTGATTTTTGGATAGAGAAGCTGAATTGAATGGAACTATCATCTATCTGATCTACTTGGTTGCTTAAATTTGAAGTGGCTGTGAACCGGAAA
Organism: Syzygium malaccense; assembly: GCA_031216405.1. Classification (NCBI taxonomy): domain Eukaryota; kingdom Viridiplantae; phylum Streptophyta; class Magnoliopsida; order Myrtales; family Myrtaceae; genus Syzygium; species Syzygium malaccense. The sequence continues at coordinate 14,230,209 of CM062258.1, forward strand.
GAACGTGCTTCTTTAAGTATGGGAGTGGACCATCTAGAGGGAGGACAACATGACCTTGTTTTAACGAAAATAAATAGAGTAGCAACCGACATGTTACAGGAGAACAATATATAACAGAAGGAAGTTAAAACTATCTCAAGTTGGTCCTCATTCCTGATACCGGTTTTGCGCTGAGATATATCGATCTGCATCACTTATGATACCAATGTGGCTTGAATTTAGGGATGCAAAGAGTATCTTCTGACCGTCGTCGAAAGAAATTTCCGATTGAAGAGTAGTTCAGGCCCATTTGTCTGCTTACCATTAGACCAGACATAAGTTCGGCTTGGGGCTTGACGGAAGATGCAAAAGACCCACCACCAGCACACAAACATGTACAATTCACCGGGTAACATTCGATGCACGAAGCATGAGTTCAGAAACTCTGAACAGTACCGACTAAAAAAGCAAAACGAAATGAATTGCAGGGAAAGAATTCTTGTAGGTACATTCACAAGTACAACCGACTTGATGCATGGCATGATCTACTGATGCTTGAAGCCTTGCATCTGGACAGGCAGAATCAGAGCTCAAAATAAATCGCCATTAACATTACAAATACAGAGGAGTGATGCAGGCATAGATAAGCCTTCTTGAGAGAGTGTCCGCATAGTCTTTTGAGCAGACACTGTAACTTAAATAAATTGAGAATAAAAGTTATACAGCTACTTCAAAACGAATACATTGAAACCAAATGGATAAAGTTACAGACACATTTCACATTGCTTTAGAAAAGGCATCGGATCAAAAGCCATATTTATCCAGTATATCAAAAGCTAGGAAAAAGAAAGCTGAGTCGAGTTTGGAGGTTAGATAAGGACCAGATCCCCTTGTCTTCCTACCATTCAGAACCATCAGGGAATGTTCGCAGAGCATCCTTCTTACCATTGATGTAAAACTCAACGATTGCTTTCATTCGAGGGAGTTTATCAGGGTGATAATTGACATGGACAATGACGGGCTTCAACTTACTTAGTTTGGCATCTTTCCTCACTGTCTTAAAGAGCACCTTACTGTTCATGAAAAGGTAGAAGTCCATCGTTCTCTTTGCAGCATGAAGACCATCATACCCAGGATGCGATGGGAAAAAGAGCTCCTCATTGAAAACTGCTTGGTCCCATGCATTCTCCCGGGAAAGCCGACCTGCCACGCGGTCCAAAAGCTCAATAGAAGGAATCGTGGGTCTCATGTAGAAGAAACCGGAGTTGTAAACCCATATTCTCATAGTATGTGCATATCGAGCCCAACCCATGGCAGGTTCATCGAAAACATCATTATATCCGTAAGCCGTATAGTTGCTGTGACCGTCACTCATGGATTCAACATCAGAATCCCGGTAAAGATAATCAAAAGGATTTTGTAAGTAGACAATATCGACATCTGAGAGCAGGACACTGTAACCCAGCTGCAGAAACTCCCTCAGAATGCGGAATTTCAATCCAGAGACAGCATGGTTGCCTCCACTCTTCCCAACTGCATCAATGTCTTGATCAGGGTCCCTCTTGTACACGGGAACATCATTTAACTTGCACAAATTTTCAATTTCATCGTCTAAGGCTACGACTAGGTAGTTAGGTATGCCAACTCTTTTAATGCTGGTGAACCAGACCTCCAACATTTCTTTCACATTGGAATTAGCAAGTGCCACTATAAGCTCTTTTCCTATGGCAACTTCATCCAACAGCTTGGCCAATCTCGGGCTGACCGTTTCATCAGGCATGACGGTTGGATTGGTCCTCAAGCCCTTGACCGTTCCAAATGGTCCAGCTTTGTGCTGAGCGCCCAATGCTGAGAACTGATTCTGTGCATGATCTTTTCCTTGTTCTGCTGACCTGAGTCTCTCATTCAATACCCTGATTTGGTTCTTGAGTGCCGTGTTCTTCTCAGATAACAATGCAATGTCAGATTTCAGCGAGTTGACCCTCTCCGACGATTCACATGAGGATGACCCAGACTGCCCAAAAGAACAATTTTCTGAACTGTGAGAGGGAAGCAAAAGAAGTCCCTATAATAACAGGACAGATGGTATACAATTAAAATCACGCACAAAGGCATCACCAAATCACTGAGCAGCAAGCACGTCGCACAATGCGATGCACTTGAATCCATTGAGCAATTTATATGACAGGGATTAAGGATGACCATCTAGAATGATGGGACAAATCACTCAGTAACGCATACATACATACAAAGGGAACTAGTTTACCAAAGCAGTGACCTCTCCCTCTCTCTCTCTCTGCCTGTATATATAATTGATGCTAGAGAATCAGTTACAAAATCAATTTCAGGGATGCTGTGGAACAAATGGGTGATATTAGCATTTGTCATTATGATTCTTCAGAAGGAAGAAAGTATGCAGAGCATTTGAACTTAAATAATCAAGCTTCGTTCTCACTCAATTCAAGTAATAACACTCCAGAGGATATCATGACAACAAAAACCAATCCTTTAATAAAAAGAAGGAACGCACTACGACTACCACACCAAGGACAGCAAGTCCCAAACCCAGAGTCAAACCACACGAAGCAAAGCAAGTCAACTCCGCGAAAGAAACTCACATACCCACGTTCCCAAATCCAAAAAGAATCGACGCTACAAGAGCGCGAACCACAACCCACGTTCACGCCGAAAATGAATCCGCACCTGGAGATCCGATGTCGAAGCGATCCGGGCGCCGGGAGCGGGGCCGAAGAGGCCGCGGGGGTACAGGAAAACGAGCGCGCAGCCGAGCAGGACCCCGACGGCCATGGCCGCGGCGATGCGAGATCCGCGGAACGGTTGATCCTTGTCCCGCATCAGCGACCCGTCCCTGCGGACCGCCATGGTTGACCTCGCTCGGGCTGTGGGGTGCGCGCGGTCGGGGGAAACGACGATCTGGGTTCTCTTCACAGCATGAGAATCTGCAGCTGCGGATCACGCGAAGCTCGAAATTGGATTCGTGCGGGGAGCGAAATCGGAAGCGCGGCGACTCGGTCTCGCGCTCCGAGACTTCGCCGCGAGCTTGAGGATGGGAGGGAGGGAGGGAGGATCTGGAGAAGAAGAAGAATAAGGTCGTTAACAGTCGGGGGTCAGCGTATAGTTCTTGAGCGGGGGAGGGGCCCACCACGGCCCAGAGGCTGATGACGTGGCTTGTTGACTTTTCACTTTCGAAACTTCGCCATTGATTGAAGTTAGGTACGTTCATGCTGAGATCTGCAGCATTAGTAGGTCAATTGTCAATTAATGTAATGCATTCCGATTAAATATTGGAGAGTGATCGAATGCCGACTTATTGTCCATCACAAATGGTTCTTAAATTTTGCCCGATATACAATATGATGTCTAAATTTTAAATTTATTCAATATGGTTCGTGAACTTTTGTTCAATTTAATTCCTGGACCGTATGAGAATGTTCAGTTTTGTTCTTCCATTAATTCAAATTTAGGGATAACATTGAATATTTTCACACAGTTTAGAAACTAAATTGAATGTGTATCAAGAATCACATTGAACAAATAAAAAGTTTAGAGACAATATTATCATTGAGCTAAAATTCAAGGACCGCATCGCACATCGAGTAAAAGTTTGGGATCATTGATGTCATTATCATTTTATACCATCTTTGCATACCGATTTTAGTACTTCGCAAAAATATTTATTATTGTTCAGTTATCGGCTCGAAAATGTTTTTCGCAGTATGATGGAGATAGATTCATGAGCAATCAAGTAGCAACATTTACCCGGCTTTCCCTGATATATGGTCATTGTTTAGCTGTTTTTAATCATCATATGTGTGAACTTTAACTTACTTTTTTATCCATGAGAACACAAGACGACAAAATCAGTGCACAGAATTAGAAAAGGCTGGAAAAAAACGTGCTGGACCTAATTAAGAACAGAGGAGTTTCAAAGCTCTTACCCAATTTCAGCACACTATTTCTATGATACAGACACAAAGTAAAGTGCCCTTGTTCCAAAAACCATAAAAAGTGGTCTGCCAAACGTGAGTATGTTACAAACAGAAGTCCACAAACAAAAGGAAGGGGAAAAAAAACAAGAATCTAAGTATGGGTCCTCCTGAAGATGATTTGTGCTCCATACTGTGGCTGCAAGGTCACAAAAAGCATGGGCGCGTGAACATAAGAAGGCGACACCTCGAGAACAAATTGCCTGACCACCATGGCCAGAACAACCTTGGCCTCGGCCATGGCCAAGGTCTGGCCCACACAGATTCTGGGGCCGAGCCCGAACGGGACGAACGAGGCCAGGTGCTTTCGGGGCTCTGTGAATCTTGCTGGGTTGAACTCATCCGCGTCTTCGCCCCATATCTCAGGGTCGTGATGTACAGCAGTTAAGGCCAAGTAGAGCTGTGTTTCTGCTGGAATTTGAAGGTCTCCTAACTTCACATCTCTGCAGGTTTGCCTCATCAACATCACAGCAGGAGGGTACAGTCTGAGTGTTTCGCTCAATACCATCGTTACCTGTTCAAATTTTTCTCGAAAAAAGGACAGAAGAACAATGTAACTTTGAGCGGACCAAAATGTTGATCTTTCAATCAGAGCAAACTTTGGTGACCAAAAAAAAATCATACTAGACTTTCATAGATTAGGCCAATTGAGTGGTGAAATAGGTTGTTAGGAATATTTAAGCGAGCCAATGTCAATGGATTGTAGTGAGACTGTTCATAAAGTGAATTTAAAGCATTAGATTGACCCCGCTTAAAGAATGAGCCCGCTACGCGATACCTATATAATTAATAATGACCGAGTTTCCATGTATAATATAACTTGTGGGCACAAATGCAGGAAGAAAAATTAGTCTCCATGTCATGTGCAATTTCCACTTATTGGTTAAGTAAGACAATTTAAACATCTAACTTGGATATCGACAGAAGTACTTCATCACACACATCAGACTATTAAGTTACCACCATCTCATCCTTGTGCTGGTCCTGGGGATTTGATGATGGAGTTTTAAATATTAAGTTCTTCCATTTTAGAAGCTAGTCCAAGCTCGACAAGTGATGATTTTTCTTCATTTGACAGTAAACAACCAATGAAGAAAACTAAACGGGTCTACTGGTAGTAATTTAACTTACAATCTTGAGCTCGTTCAGATTCTCCGCAGCCGGAAGCCCGGTGTTCCCGCAAATGCGGATCACTTCTTCCCGGGCCTTGTCCTGCCATTCCTGGTGCTTCGCCAGAAGGAGAAGCGCCCAAGTGAGGAGCGTGGCCACTGTTTCTTTTCCCGCAAAGTAAAAAGTCTTGCATTCGTCTATGACTTCCTCCACTCCTAATCTTTCTTCTTCATGCGACAATGTTAGGAGAGCAAGGAGATTGGACGAATTTTCTAGTGATCTTGAGTTTTTCTCGATCAGCTTCCGGATCAAGTCGCGGGTTTCCTTTTCCAGTCTCCATCTCTCCCTGTTCTTCTGAGTCGGTAGGAACCTGTGTATCGCATGAAACGTGTGATTGTCTGATCTTCCATGGATATGAAAGACTCCAAGCCAAGCTAGGGAGATCAACCACGGCATGCTTTAAAAGTAGAAAGGCGATGATTCGTGATTTGAGAAAAGACGCATCATTCAATCGTGTCTTTTTCCAGAAATAGAATCAAGAATTACCTATCGATTACCTATCCACCACAAGAGGAGATACTAGTTTCACTGCAAAGCCTACAAACTAATAGTATTGACGCGACATATGTTCTTCCCTTGGATACTACATGTACATGTATAAGAACTAAGACATGTGCAGAGTAATGTGGTAATCGATTGAAATGGAGCAACTTCAGTTAGACCTGAAGCCAGGAATATAGATACTTCGAATGGCTTGAGTGAAGAGGTGCATTTGCTGCTCCTGCAAGGCGAATATGCGCTTGCCCTCTTCGAAGCTGCTTCCGAAAGCAGTCCTCGAGATGATGTCAGCCGAGAGTTCGTTGAGCTCCTTTAGCACCTCCACCTCGAATTTCTCTCTTCCTCCTCTTATCTCCTCCCACGTGTCCAGCATCTTGGCCGTGCTCGCGACGATTTCTGGGATCCAGCCCTATTCCAAATGAAAGAAAAAAAGGCATCGTGTGACATCCGTTCAGCAATTGACGCGGTGAACAAAACCACTCACAGACACGATTTTGAATGAGAATTTGTGCCTTTTCTTTGTTATGGGAACCAGCAAGTCTTACAGATTTCATTGATAATACAACTGGTTACTGTTGGAATGCGCGGGGCCTCACACCGTGGATGCTCTCTTAGGCAATTTGAAGAACAGTTGATCTTCGCCAAATTGCCAAGAACGGTACGGCAATTTGAAGAGCATAAACGTAGCTTCTGCTTCTTTTACTTACTGCCATTTGCCATCGACTTATAGATTGCATTTGGATGATTACCTCTTTTACCACAAAAAGGCACGATCGCTCGCTCCAAAAGCTTCGACCATCAAAGTTGTTACAACGTTAGTTTTAAAGCTTTCATTTTTCATATTACTGTGCAGTGTGTTGGGTTGTGCAGGACTAAAACGTTATGTTCATATATCACGTCGTATGTTGACACGGTAAGATGCAATGACTATTCGATAATTTACACCGGCTCCATACTCACCTTGACTCTCTCCATAGTGAATGCCTGGTTGGCGATCCGCCGGTGAACGGCCCACTTCTCGCCCACCAGCCCGACAAGCCCTTGCCCGAACAGCAACCTGGCCTGCGGGTTGAACCGGACCCTTCCGTACGACCCGCCGCCCGTGTTCATCAGGACCTCCCTGATCATGTCCGGGTCCGAGATGGCCAACCTGGGCGTCGACCCGAACCAATAAACAAAAGTCTTACCATACCTGAGGCTCCAGTGGTAGTAGAAAGGAGCCACCCTGTGGAGGATCCTGTGGTCAAAGGGACCGGACTTCGACCGAGCCTCCGCGAACAGGCGCTTGACCTCCGCCGTGTTGCCGAGGATCGGACGGTAGCCGGGGCCCCGGATGCCTTGCTCCGCGAAGCGGCGCTGTAGGCTTAGCGGGATCCATAGATTGGAGTATGTGAATTTTGAGAGGAGGATGAGAATTAGCAAGAGGACTGGAACGAGAAGCAATACCATCGTTGAGAGAGAGAGAGAGAGACGGCGATGGAGACTGACGAAGTTCACAAGGAGGAGTTGAACAACATGGAGTTTAGACCATGATATTTTCGCGACCGTGATCTGGAGGAGCAGAGCAAGTCGCGCGTCATCATAGAGAGGAAAGGTCAAACTTGATGTCGCGCTTTTCCAAATAATTTCATGGTTTTGACACGAATATATATATATATATAGGGTCCGCCAGGCCACTTTTTAAACCTTACAAAAAAGAAAAATATTTGCGTTTGCATTGATTGTGCATTACAACAGGAATACATGCTTTGCAAAGGACAAAATGTCTTTGTTGGGTCACTTGTTAAACACTCGTTTAAAGAAAGTTCGAAATTTTCGATGCGGTGTCTTGATGCATAATGAATTGGAAATATGAGTATAATAGAGTCGATTTATTCGCAAATAGCTCAGGTTGGGCTCTATGATTACTCGAAATCGACTCGCCTGGTTTCGAGTAGAGCTCAAGTTAGTCGAGTATCTTATTAAGTCGAACTTGAGTTCGCTAATATTAAGCTCGACTCTATTATAGTTGAGTCAAGTTCGAGTAGTTTGAATTTCTATTTGAGTCTAGTTCGAGTCTAAATCGCGATACTCGATCGAGCTCAACTCGAGTTTCAGAGTATTGATATACAAGTTGAGCCGAGCCGAGCCGAGTCGAGCTTAGCATGTAATGACCCGAATCAACTCGATTACTCTGCTAATTGAAAATTAAAAACTTTCTTGACGGGATTTTTTACATTATCCATGAAAATAGTGAGGGTTGACCTAAGCATGATAATGACATGGGAACAGAGTGGTGCAGTAAGTCGAAAAAACACGCATGCTATCACACATTTTGCAAAACTAGGGGACTGGTTTGATTTTGTATTGAAGGAGCCACTAGAAATGGCGGAACCAACGCATTTATGCCGCTCATCTGTCCCATGTTTGAATGCCTCGTCTTGTATAGTCGCTCGCCTTGGACTATACCATTTCTGCCAACCTGCTGTAGAACTTCGAACATTTATCAATTTTTCAGATATCGACTCGGAAATGCTCGAGAAAGGTTCAGGTGCAATCGAGTAGCAACATTTACGCTACTTCCCTTTATGGAAGAAATCCTGTTTTCAATCATCAACTCGAGAGAGGTCATTATTTAGCTGTTTCTAATTATGATATGTGAACTTTACCTTACAAAATAGACATTATGGAAGAAACCCTACTTCGGCTCAACCTCCTTACATCGATGGGGAGAAGAATGGAGGAGCCATGATCATGGTCCAAATGGTGAGAGAGAGAGAGAGAGATTAGGATAAAGATGGGAGAGGATAGGGGTTTTGTCGGGAGCATTGGACCCACCTTTACTTAATCTGAGCTCAGGTTGGTCACGAGATTATGAGATTACCAAGAGAAAACTCAAGTCCTAGTTCGTTAATATATCCAGTTGGATCCACCTTCACTCAAATACTTATTAAGCCAATGAGTTACGAGTCAATTAAGATTATTAACTCTCCCGCACCACATTAATTATCCGACATGAGACTTACCCAACACAACTCATCCGTACATATCAACTATTTATTTCTTCACATGCAAGCCCACTATTAAGATATCATTCCAAGTCAACATGTGTCAACTTTGGTTTTTCTAAATAAAACAAAATTTTCTTATCCTAAGTGCACATGTAAGTGATTAAAGATTCTATGAATGCAGGACAAGTATTTAGACAGCATATAAGCGTTGATGCCTGGATGCAGCTAAACCTTGCTCCTAATTCTTTTGCGTCTTTATTACTTAAGGTTCCGACTCGAGATGACTAGATGATGAAACTCTATATTTTCCATCCAAGGCAAACATCTCATGTCGAAATTCATACTGATTGCTTACAACATCATGATTTTGTTGCACACAATTGTAAAACATAAAATGATTGATAATTGCACAATCAGTTATCAAGACTTACATTCAGTTCTAAACCTTTTAATTAAACCAATACAATTCTAAATCCTTGAGTGAAAATGAATAAAATCCTTAACAAAAAAGAAATACAATAAAATCCTCCCGGCCAAGTCTCGCATAAATTATCTAACGTGGCAGTCAAGTTATTAGCCAAAGTCCTACCATTTGAAGTGAACAATTTTAAACGATTGTTTCTGATTTTTATGATTTTTTTCCTTTCTTTTTTGCAGATCGTTTTCATCCTCTAGATCAGGGAAAATTACCAAAAAATTCTTAAACCTATTGAAGTTGTCAATTCAGTCATAAACCTTTCAATTTGGCCAATTTAGTTCTAAACCTTTTTAACGATTTGCCAATAAATCCTAAACCTTTTAATTATGTTAATTTAGTCCTAAAATTTTTTATGATTTGCCAATTATGTCCTTTCAATTGTATCAATTTAATCCTAAAAATTTTGATGATTTGCTAATTTAGTCATAAACCTTTTGACGATATGTCAATTTAGTCCTTCCGATTAATTTTGGTCAAAAATTGTTAGCATTGAGGTTTAGTTTGCACTGGTTGTTCCACGTGGCACAGTTGATGTTGACGTGAATGTTTTTTTTTTAAATTTAAGCATTTTTTATTCTTTTTTTCTCTAACCCTAGGCCGTTGACCCTTGCTTGGTCCAGGCAAGGACGTCGTGGCTCTCACTGGCCTCGGGTGAGGACCTCAGCATCATTGCCGGTCACAAGCGAGGACCACAGCCTCGCCCAAATCTAGGCGAGGGCTGCAACGCCCTCATTGGCCAACAGACGAGGGTCGCTGGCTCAAGGTTGGAAAAAAAAAGAAAATAAAAAAATTCATAAAAATTCGTAAAAATTTTGAAATTTGTTCACGTTAGCCTTGGCATGCCTCGTAGGATCGCCAGAGCTAATTAGACGCCACATCAGCAATTTTCGACCAAAATTTGTTGGAACAACTAAATTGGCAAATCGTTAAAAGTTCTAGGACTTAATTGAAACAATTATAAGGTTTAGGACCAAATTGACAAATCGTCAAAAGATTTATGATTAAATTGGCCAAATTAAAAAATACAGAACCGAATTGGTACAAATTCAATAGGTTTAGAATTTTTTGGTAATTTTTCTCCCTGGATCATCTTCAATCTCCGGATTGCCATGGCTTTTCACCTTCGTGCACTTGAAGCCACCATCGAACTCCACCCGCTACGGTCTCCAAGCATTTGATTGAGGGTCTGTGACCTCGGATCCCAACGTCTGTCACCTCAGAAAATTCTCAAATCTGATGTCGACGAAGGTCCAGATCTTAGAGAGAGAGAGAGAGAGAGAGGAACAGAGGTGAGGGGTGGCGAGGGTGCGGCGGTGCAGCGATTATCACCGATTCCAGCACATCCCATTGCGTAACTGGGCAACTAAACACGCCGTCATCATCGCCGCCGTCGCAGCAAGCAATTGCACGGTGAAGAAAGAACCAACCAATGGGGGAGCACCTAAAGCTTAGACTTGGCCATACTCGCGGTCAGCGGCATGCTTTTCCAATTAAGCTCAGGCCACGATGGGGATCCAAGCCATTCGAGATCTCCGAGTTGAGCTCGCTTTCGCTGTCGGCTTGCCGTCTAAGTCGCGGCGGCTTCTCCACAAAGCAAGAAACAAAGCGATCAGTAAGCACAAAAGATGGTGAGCAGTAATCAGAAAATAACGAAGGATGGAAAAAGAAAGAAAGAAAGATGAAAAATTTTCAAAAAATTTAGTAAAACAGCGTAGTTCCGTCTAAAAGGGTCCACCTCACGGGGCCATCCGTAACACGTAGGATGATTAGCGATAACTGTACTATTGCGACCAAAACTTCCAGACATAATAATGATTTTGCAAGCACACCCATTTGCTAATTACATGATCCTTACGTATCCAATTCTTTTAAGTCTTTTATACATGACAACACAAGACAACAACATATTAGTGCACAAACTAGAAAAACCTGAAAAAAAAAACGTGCTTGACTTGGAACGAAGGAGTTACAAAGCTCTACCAAATTTCAGCACGTTGTTTTGACGATACAGACACAGTATAAAGTTTCTACTATCCAAAAGCCATGAAATTGTCTTCCCTCACGCTATGCGACCATGTGACAAACAGAAGTCCACAAACAAAAGGAAGAAAAATGAACCAGAATCAAATATGAGTCCTCCTGAAGATGAGTGGCGCTCCATACTGAGGCTGCGTGGTCACAAGAAGCGTCGGAGCATGAACATAAGAAGGCGACACCTCGAAAGCAAATCGCCTGACCAGCATGGCCAGAACAACCTTGGCCTCGACCATGGCCAAGTTCTGGCCCGCGCAGATTTTGGGGCCGAGGCCGAACGAGAGGAATGAGGCCAGGTGCTTTCGGGGCCTCGTGAATCTCGCCGGGTTGAACTCATCCGCGTCTTCGCCCCATATCTCGGGGTCGTGATGCACAGCAGTGAAGGCCAAGTAGAGCTCTGTTTCTGCCGGAATTTGAAGGCCCCCTAGCTTCACATCTTTACAGGTTTGCCTGGTCACCGTTACAGCAGGAGGGTACAGTCTGAGCGTTTCATTCAATACCATCGTTACCTGTTTAAATTTTCTCAAAAAAAAACAAAGGACAGAAGAAAAATGGAAGTTTGAGTGGATTCAAAATGCTAATTTTTCAGTCAAACTAAACTGTCAAAAATTAGGCGGATGGAGTGGTGAAATAGGTCGTTAGGAAAATTTAGGCGAGCCGAATGCTAATCGATAGCAGTGAGCTTGTTCACATAGTGAATTTAAAGCATTACATTTGAAGGGATATATCGAGAACCGAAAACAGAACGATCACGTAGAAATCAGAAAAATAGACGATGCACGAGTTTACCCAGGTTCACCCTCGAATAGGGCTACGTCCTGCAAAGAGATTTCACTATATTTTCGGTTTACAGCCACTTGACTCGTTACAATGATCAGAAAAACGAGCAAAATATATATATGCCCCAAACGGGCCTAAAACCTAAACCTATATGAAATCTCTTAATTTCGCACCATACGGGCCAGCCCAAACCCGTTGAGGTTTCGGGGGCGCTGCCCCCGAGCCCCCGCCCGCTCACCGGCGAGCGGGGCAGCCGTCCGCTGACCGGGCAGCGGAACCCCCGTCGGGGGGCGCTGCCCCCGAACCCCCGCCCGCTGACCGGGCAGCGGGGCACCCGTGTCGGGGGCGCTGCCCCCGAACCCCCGCATTCCGCACGCATGGGTCACATGTCGTCGGACAACACTTCAGTTTCCCTAAGCTCACGTGGGCGTACCCGGTGTGAGAAACAAGGGTCCCCGAAGTATTCGCCAACTCCAACAACATTGACCCTGCTTAAAGAATGAGCCCTTTAGGCGGTACCTAGATAATTAATCGGGACTGAGTCTCCATGCATAACATAGACTGCGGACACAAAGAAATATTAGTCTCCATGTCATGTACAATATCTTGTTAACAGGTATGTGACACAATTTGAACTACTTACTTGAATGTGCACACAAGTTCTTCATCACACATCAGACTATTAAGTTACCACCATCTCATCCTTGGATTGGTCCTGGGGTTTTGATGATGGAGTTTCAAACCTTTTCTTCCATTTAAGAAGCTAGCCCAAGCTCGACAAACGATGATTTTTCTTTATTAGACGGTAAACAACCAATGAAGACAACTAAAGGGGTCTATTTGTAGTAAAGTGACTAGTGAGGAATAGTGATTAACTTACAATCTTGAGCTCGTTTAGATTTTCCGCAGCCGGAAGCCCGGTTTTTGCGCAGACGCGGATCACTTCTTCCCGGGCCTTGTCCTGCCATTCCTGGTGCTTCGCCAGAAGGAGAAGCGCCCAAATGAGGAGCATGGCCGTCGTTTCTTTTCCCGCAAAGTAAAAAGTCTTGCATTCGTCTATGACTTCCTCCACTCCTAATGTTTCTTCTCCGTAGGATGATGTTAGGAGAGCGAGAAAATTGGACAAATTCTCTCTCGATTTCAAGTTGTTCTCGATCAGCTTCCGGACCGAGTGGCGGATTTCCTTCTCTAGTCTCCACCTCTCCCTATTCTTCTGAGTCGGTATGAACCTGTGTATTGAATGAAACATGCGAATCGTCTAATCTTCCATGGATATGAAGACTCCAGGCAGAGCTAGAGAGATTAACCACGACTGCTCTAAAAGTAGAAAGGTAATGATTCATTATTAAACGAAAGACATATCATTGAATCGTGTCTTTGCCCAGAAATAATATCAAGAATTGCTAATCGACTAACTATCAACCAAGAGAGGAGATACTTGTTTCACTGCAAAGTGGACAAGCATATAGAAATGATGCAACATATGTTTCTATTCCTTAGATACTATTTGTACATATATGAGAACTAAGAATGTGAGTAGAGTAAAGTTGTTTATTGAATGAAATGGAGCAAGCTTAATTAGACCTGAAGCCAGGAATGTAAATGTTCTGGTGGGCTTGAGTGAAGAGGTGCATCTGCTGCTCCTGCAAGGCGAATATGCGCTTGCCCTCTTCGAAGCTGCTTCCGAAAGCAGTCCTCGAGATGATGTCAGCCGAGAGTCCGTGGAACTCCTTCAGCACCTCCACCTCGAATTCCTCTCTTCCTCCTCGTATCTCCTCCCACATGTCCAGCATCTTGGCCGTACTCGCCACGATCTCCGGGATCCACCCCTACTCAAAATGAAAGGAAACGCATTGTGTGAAATTTGTCCAGCGATAGACGTGATGAAGAAAACCACTCACAGTGCAAAGATTTTGAATAAGAATCTGTGCTTTTCCTTTTTTATGGGAACCGGCGAGTCTTCCAGATTGCTTGTAAACAAAACTGATTACTGCAAGAATGCGCTCAATTTGAAGAACAGTTGATCTTTGCCAAAATGCCAAGGACTGTACGGCAATTTACAGAACATAAAACTAGCTTCTGCTTGGTTAACTCGCTGCCATTTACCATCACTTTCAGATTGCATTTGCATCATCACCTCTTTTACCGCAGAATGCGCAATCTTTTGCCCCAAAGCTTCAACTGTCAGAGTTGCAATGCTAATATAAAGCTTTCATTTTTCTGATTGAAAGCATATCCCGAATTTGAACCGTAGAGGAAACCTGATCCAAGAAGTCCTAATTTGAGTAGGGTTTTTAAAGGGGTTCCAATTTTGGAATAAACTCTTTCCAATATGAGAAGTAGGTCTTCTTCGTGAATACCATCCAAGAGGAGCTTTTGGTGTTCAAGCTATTATATCATCTGATAAGATTTGTGAATTCCTTTGTATTCGTGAGGAATTATGAGGGCAAAATACTGTGTGAGTTATTAGTTGTAATTAGGGGTTGGAAAACACCGTGAGCATTTAAGTAACTCGAGTGTGGTTATAATTTTCATTGTATCGCTTGATCTATAATTGAATTATATGTTGCACTCCCGTAGATAGGTCCCACCAATCGAACCATCCCATAGTGGAATCATCTTCGCAGTTGTGTGTTCGATCTCCTCACTGATATGGATGCAACAAGAGTTCTGCTTTGTCTATTGTGCATGGGTTGTGTCTGCAAATCCTTATGGAGCAATTAAAGGTGCAAATAAAATTAGTGTCCTAGTGAGGTCCACCATTTATGGCAAAGTTCAAGCACAGCTTGTACTTGGAAGATCTTTTTGGCGGTTGAGCCCATCGGGGGTTGTGGCAAGAGTAGTGGCAAAGTTTAGATTTTAACAGAGCGATTGTAACTTGACTTAAACGTTGAGCCAACATGGAGATTGTTGAAAATATGTCTTACGTTTGAACCCTTAAAGGAAATTCAATTCAAGTAGGACTACTAATTTGAGTAGATTTCATTATTGAATTGTTTTCTAATTTGAGTGGTTTCCTAAAGGAGCTTCCCATGTTGGATCCCAAACTTTTCTATATAAGAAGTGGGTCTGCTTCGTGAATTGCATCCAAGAAGAGCTTTTGGTGTTCAAGTTAATGAATCTCCTAGCAAGATTGTAAATTTCTTTTTGAGATTATTAAAGGTAAACGCCATGTGAATTATTGGGTGTAATTGGGGGCTAGGAAATAGTGAGATTGTTCGTGTGGCTCGAATATGGTTGTACTCTCTATTGTGTTACTGGAGTTATAATGGAATGCGATGCTTTCCTTGTGGACTAGGTCCTACCAATCGAACAACATAAATCCGAAATCCAATTTATTTTATTGCTTGATTGTTTATTTTTCGCAACATTGCATATTACTGTGCATTGTGTTGGGCTGTGCAGAGGACTAAGATTTTATGTTCATAAATCACGTCAAACGATGGCATGGTACGCATGTGATGACAATTTTGATCATTTTTACTACCTCCAGAACTCACCCTGACTCTCTCCATAGTGAAGGCCTGGTTAGCGATCCGCCGGTGAATGGCCCACTTCTTGCCCACCAGCCCAACGAGGCCTTGCCCGAACAGCTCCCGGGCCTGCGGGTTCAACTCGATCTGGTCGTACGACCCACCCGTATTCATCAAGACCTCCTTGATCATGTCCGGATCGGAGATGGCCAACCTGGGCGTCGACCCGAACCAATAAAGAAAAGTCTTCCCATACTCGAGGGACCAGTGGTAGTAGAAAGGAACCACCCTGTGGAGGATCCTGTGGTCAAACGGCATGGACTTCGATTGAGCCTCCGCGAATAGGCGATTGATCTCCGCCGTGTTGCCGAGGATAGGACGGTAGCCGGGGCCCCGGACGCCTTGCTCCGTGAAGCGGCGCTGTAGCTTTAGCGGGATGCATAGATTGGAGTACGTGAATTTTGAGAGGAGGATGAGGATCAGCGAGAGGACTGGAACGAGAAGCGGTAGCATGGTAGGAGGGGAAAGGGGGTTGGAGAACGAGGAAGTTCCCGAGGAGTCAGAAATGTTTGGTCTGGAGGAGTTGAGCAAGCTGTGCACAATTAAGTAGAGGTTAGGTCACGCTTTGGTGTTATGCTTCTCCAAATAATTTCGTGGTTTTGCAATGAAAAATATATAATATATTGAGGTCATATCTAATAAAGAAATATTAGCATTTACAATGCATTGATTGTATATAAGATTAAAAAATTATGTTTTGTAAATGACAAAGGTTGTTTAACGGGGCACTTCTTAAACACCCTGTAACAAAAGCTTGTGGTTTTTTATACATTTTCTTGCTTGGGTTACGGGTGATCAATTGGAAATAGGGGTGTAACCAAGTCAAGCAACTTATGAATAGCTCGGACTTCACTCGATGAATGATGGTTTCTCGAGATCGGCTAGCCTAATTCCGAGTTGAGCTTGAGCTCGCTAATACGAAGCTCGACAACCTTCCCAACCTAATCAAAAGTATTCATTTTAACTTTCGAAAAATGCTTCATAATTACAAAAAGTGACTTGGAAGTAGTTAAAACTACATGGTGTACCCACACAAACAAACAGATAGACATATACATATATATATATATGTATGTATGTATGTATGTATGTATGTATGTATGTAGGAAGTTAACTAATTGAGCTTGATCTAAAGTTTATATATCACTCTATTAAACCAGGCAGAATGCGAGTATTTGCAACTTCTGTCTGAGTCATATTTGAGCCAATATTTTAGAGTCGAGGATCGAGCACCGATTTACGAATCGTGTGGAACTCAAACTTGGCATGGTATCGACTTGCTTCAAATCGGTTACACCCCTAGTTGGAATCTATATTATTCTACTATGAGTGAGAGTGATAACAAAAGAGGCAGTGAGATGGTTTTCCAAAACTCTTATCTTTCGGTATTAGGAAAATGGCACAAATGGTCTCTGAGCTATAACCTAATGTACAATATGATTCCAAAACTTTTAATTTATTCAATATGATCTCTGAGCTTTCGTCCAACGTGCAATGTAGTCCTTGAACTTTCGACTTATTCAGTATGGTCCCTAAAGTTTTGATACATGCTCAATTTAATTTCTAGACTATATGAAAGTGTTCGGTGTTGTTATTGATATTGAATTAACAAAAAAATAATATTAAACATTTTCATATACTTGACAGATTATCAAAAGCCCACAGACCATATTGAATAACTATCAAATGTCCACGGATCACGTTGAACAAATTAAAAATTCATAAATTATATTGAACATTGGGCTAAAAATTATGAACCACGTTAAATAAATTAAAAATCCAACAATCACATTACACAAAATCCAGAGACTACATGTGTCATTATTGCTTCTTAATTAAAGTCCCGAACCTCGCATTGCCAATGAAAGAGGGTTGAGTGCATGCGAGGCTGATAGTGATGGTTGATTTACGCATGATAATTACATGAGCACAGTACTTCTTATAAGGAGAATATATCTATATATATTTTATAGGATGAGTAAGAGCGATGACAATTGACAAAAGAGGTAGTAAGACAAAAAAAAAAAATTAATTGAGATGGGTTTTCAAGATCTCGTATCTTTCGGAATTGAAGTCTTGCAGCAGGATCGAGTGCATTACTGGGTTGATTGTGAGTGTTCACCTACGCTCGATAACCACATGGAAAAAGACAAGAAAAAATTGTAAAGAGATGATTCCTTTAGGGTTTCTACTTAAAAGGAAAATGAGAGGATGACAACGCAATTAGTCCCTCCTTAGAGATTTCTACCACAAATTTTCTTGAAAACACCGGACACATTGTTTGTCCGGTTTCCTGAGAAAATTGTGAATCCGCACGCCAGGGCGATTCTTTTAAATTAATAAAATCAAAAAATCGGAATTAAGAAATTAAGAAAATAGAATATATATATATATATTAGAAACATCTTTAATATAAAATATCTTTACGTAAGTGTAAAAAATAATAGTTTTAACATCTTTATTATAAGTTCCGTATGCAACCTTAATAAGTTCTACCTTTTATTCATTTTTTTGCCGTTCGGATCGCGTTTACGGACTAATCAACCTTAAACCTTCCCCATCCTAATGGATGATATTTATGACTCGAATCGATTGATGCGGGAGACTTCTGGTAGTCGCAACGTGAAGTATTTGCGCTAATCCATGTTCTCATCCTTTCATCCATAAAAAGAAAACAAATAAATATATTTTTATCGAGTAACGCGATATTTCTTTTGATACAGTCGGTTTATCTTGTCGGGATTAAATGAATTTACAATTTGGGCCGATTATGTAAGGTCTAAACAAAAGAAAAAGAATTAAAAAAAAAAAAAGAGGCAAATCAAAGATCGGCTTGTCTTTCGATTTGTTGCGATGCATAATTTTGTTTTTTTTTTTGGAATTTCCTCCGGCGACCTAAAACACACACCCGAAACAAACCGTGCGAAGCTGCCTTCAATAAGAGTGCATTAGATCTGTGTTAGTAAAGGACAGATAAGTCGCAGAGCTAAGAAATTTAGATGCTGGTGGAGGAGCGCTCAGGCTCATTGCGTACACATACAAAAGAACTAAATTGACACGATTAAAATATTTAAAACTGAATTGACATATCGTCAAAAATTTTAAAACTAAATTGACACGGTTGAAATGCTTAAAACCGAATTGGCAAATCGTCGAAAGTTTTAGAACTAAATTGGCACGATTAAAAAGGTTCGTGGCTTAATTGGCAAATCATCAAGGGTTTTAGAGCTAAATTGGCTAAATCGAAAGGTATATGATTGAATCGATAAGAGTTTACTAGGTTTAGGATCTTTTTTTTTTCTTTTTTGGCAATCTTCTCCTTCGGATCGCTTTCGATTTGTCATGGCTAAGTCACCTTCGCGCACTTGAATCCGCCACCGGCCTTCACAACGATCCCCACTTCGGTCTCCCGGCATCTGATTGAAGGTCTATGACCTCGGATTCAAGTTCCGTCACCTCAAGAAAATCTCAAATCCAATGTCGACGAAGGTAGATGACCTCGGACGCAAGTTGTCATCGCCGAACAAGCCGTCATCGCCGCCGCCGTTGTCGCGAACAATCGCACGGCGAAGAACCGATGGGGGAGCACCTAATGCTTAGGCTTGGCCACATTCGTACTCAGCAGCATGCTTGTCCAATTGAGCTCGGGCCATGACGGGGAGCCAAACCAATCGAGATCCCCAAGTTGGGCTCGCTCTTCACTATCAGCTTGCCGTCATTTCGCGGCGGCAACTACGCAAAGGGCATAATGACACAAGCGGTCTCTGAACTTTACCTCAATGTGCAATTTGATCTTTGAACTTTTAATTTGTTCAATATAGTCCATATACTTTAGCTTAATATTCGATTTAGTCCCTGAACTTTTAATCTGTTCAATGTGATCCCTCGACTTTTTGTATATGTTCAATTTAGTCCATGAACTATATGAAAATATTTAATATAATCCCTAAACTTGAATTAATGAAAAGACTACATTGAACTCGTACTCACCTAATTCCTAGTCGAGCTTGAGCTCGCTGATGCGAAGCTCGACAACCTTCTCAACCTAATCAAAAGTTTTCATTTTAACTTTTGAAAAATGCTTCATAATTACAAAAAAAAAAAAGACTTGGAAGTCCTTAAAATTACATGGTGTACCCACATCTATATATAGGAATTCAGTTGACTAATTGAGCTTGATAAGCTCGAGCTTAAGCTCAAGTTCATATATCACTCTATTATAATCAAGTAGAACGCAAGTATTTGCAATTTCTATCTGAGTCAAGTTCGGGCCGATACTTTAATGCTCGATCAAGCTCGAGCTCAGGATTGAGCACCGATTGACGAATCGAGCGAAGCTCAAACTTGGCACTGTTTCGATTTGATTCGAATCGATTATATTAAATTGTGTCTCGAGTTTGAGCCCGTATATAATATCGGATCTGCACTCGCGGGATTTGCTAATACACGGAAATGAGGAAGCACGTCCACGGATCATTTAACGAGAAATGGCGCGTGTTCTGACGACAGAATCATCCAGCTCTTTCCATGGCCAACGTGCAGCATCTAATGAAGGACCCACAAACTATTTTCTTCTTTGACCATACATTAAAGCTCCTTCAAAGTAGCCGCAAGAAGAATTGGCCAAAATAATAAGGGTTAATACCACGAAAAACTTTAAATCAGTACATTTATGATAAATTTAGCATAAATTAATTTTCTGATCACAAAAAATCCTAAACTAATACACATATGACAATTTTACCCTCTATTAATTTCCGATAAATTTTGCCGTCAATTTTTTTAGTTGTATGACATGTGGCAGTTGACGGATGTACCAGTTTAAGATTTTACGCTTCGTTTGTTATAGGTATACAAGTTTGTGATTTTTCGTGATATTAGTCTAATTTAATAGAGGGATAAATTTATCACAAATATATCAATTTGGGGTTTTTGACGGTCAAAAAATTAATTTTGGGTAAATTTGTTATAAATATTTCAATTTAGAGTTGGTAAATTTATTATAGATGTATTGATTTTGAGTTTTTCGTGGTATTAATCCAAGTAACAAGTTGTGGGCTTCGTTTGTCTTCATTCATTAACTTCTCCTGTCTATAAATGGAAAGAAGAGGAAATCAGAAGTTGCGCTCGTCTCTTTTCAGTGCATGATGTGCATGGTTGCCCATAAATTCTGGTAGGCATCGTTGGTGCTGGTTGGGGGCGCCCGTGCCACCATTTAATGATGGCCATTCTTTCTCATTGACCGCAAGCTCTTCTACATTAGGAGAGGAGCTCTCATAAAAAATAAGTAAGAAGCCGAGAGAGCTCCAGAGAGGAGGAAGAGAGGAGCTCGGAGAGATTTGCGCGGAGTCGAGCCAATCGAGTTGAGTTATTAAATATTGTGGGTATTGGATATAGACTAAGGATGGAAAATATTTGAGCGTGAGTGATTCTAACGCTGTAATTCTTCGATTTATTAGTGAATTATTTGCCGGTTCTCTCAATGAACGTAAGTTCCAACGGTAAGACCGAACTACATAAATTTCTCGTGTCCTTTTATTGTTTCTCGTTTTATTCCTCTGTCGAATTTCTATAGCTCCCGACTTAATTGCGAAATTACGATCCACTTCCGTTGCATCGCTGATTTACAACATATTACACCCCTAGTTGGAATCTATAATATTCTAATATGAGTGAGAGTGATGACAAAAGAGGTAGTTAGTCAAAAAATTGAAATGGTCTTCAAGAACTCTAATCTTTTGGAATTGGGAAAATGACACAAATAGTCCCTTAAATTTGACCCAATGTGGTCTATGAACTTTTAATTTATTCAGTATGGTCCTTAAACTATCGCTCAATATGCAATATAATCCTCGAACTTCTAATTTGTTCGATGTGATCTCTAAATTTTTGTACATTTTCAATCTAGTCTTTAGACTATATGTTGTCCCTGATCTTGAATGAATGGAATGATAATATTAAAAATTTTCATATAGTTCGGAAATCGCATTGAGCACGTTTCAAAAGTCCATTGATCACATTGAACAAATTAAAAGTTCGGAAACCATATTACATATTGAGCTAAAATTCGTGAACTATTTAGGTCGTTATCCCTTTTGAATTAAAGTCTCGAACCTCTCGTTGCCCGTGCATGCCAGGCTGATTGTGAGGGTTGACCTACGCATGATAATTACATGAGCAGATATAAGAGTGATGACAAATTGACAATTGACAAAAGAGGTAAAAAGATAAAAACAAATGAAATGGTTTTCAAGATCTCGTCTCTTTCGGAATTGAAGTCTTGAAAGAGGATTGAGTGCGTGCGAGGTTGATAGTGGGTGTTCGCCTACACATTATAATCACAGGGAAAAATAAAATAAATCAATCAATCAAAATAAAAAATTAAGAAAATAGAAAAGATATATATTAGAAACATATTCAATATTAAATAAAATAAAAAATTTAAACATCTTTATTACAAATTCTACCTCTATATACAATCTCAATAAGTTCTGGCTTTCATTCATTTTTTTGCCGTTCCAGTTCCATTTATAGGCTAGTCAACTTTAAACCTTCGCAATTCTAATGGATGATATTTATGACTCAAATCGATTGATGCGGGAGACTCGTGGTAGTCGCAATATGGAGTATTTGCGCCACTCCCTATTCTGATCCTTTTATCCATAAAGAGAAATCAAATAAATATATTTTTATCGAGAAGCGTGATAGATCTTTCAATACATATAAGTATATATTGTCAGGTTCAAATGAACTTTACAATTTGGGTCAATTATGTAAGGTCCAAACAAAAGAAAAAGAGGAAAAATGGGAAATCAAAGATCGGCTTGTATTTCGATTTGTTACAACCCGTAAATATCGATATGAATATCGAGATATAACTTTTCGGTAACCTTTTAAAATTTAAATAATGTTTTAGATTTGACGAGAAATTTTAATTTTGACTTCTGATCAATCTAGATGAACAACCACAATTTAAATTAACATATAAGTCAATCAACATAATTTTGAATTAATACAAGTTGCATCACCAAATCAAAGACGCCCATAGTAAAGCACTTCCTACGCCATCAACATATATTTCACGTTCAAAACGATCAAAACAAGGAGTGTATCCCATCAACATCAAGAGATCATGTGGATCACGCATTGTTTCTTGTATAGCTTCCATTATTGAATTAATTATCTACAAGTTCAACCGGTTGCCATGGGCTTGGGAAACGAATTTGTGGCCAACAGGTCTCCACCGTTCTGACAAATAATCGAGACCGTTAGGATGTCAGTGCCTTGTTTATAAGTTTATCGCTACTGAAAACGAGTCATTAAGACGAGGCTAGGGGCAGTAGGTCCAGCAAAAACTACAAACAAGGATGCTCGTCTAAAGCCGATCCTCTTACACGATCGTTAGTCCAGGTGGATCCCACGTAAACCCTACTCATTGGTGTATGTCGATTGCGGTCACACGCACAGGAGCATTCCAACTTTGTCTATCCTGGTTTGCCACGTTAAGATTTAGGTTGTTCATTGTGACTTTCGAGCTACTGAGAAGCTGAGACAAGCCCTATGATGGCCAAAAGGAGAATACGAACTGATCGGCTCGCCATCAAGCATAGCAAGTTTTCGGTACGTGATGACCGTCAGTTCACAATATCGGGACGACAAATCACAAGCTTCAAAAAAACGCTTATATCGAGTACTGTCGGCGGGGCAACAGACAATTTTCAGCAAGATCAATTTTTTTTCCACAACCCATTTGTTTTGCCTGAAGGGTTCCGGGAGTTTGTCTCGAGCCACTTTAGACTTCTTTTTGCCTAAGAGTGATTCATGTCATAGTAACTGCCCATTTAAGGAACTCATGAGGCCGATCTCCACCGGACGTTAGATGGACGCATCCGGTAATGCATCAAATCCCAAATGCAATCTCGAAAAGCATTAAAAGAACTATACAGTCTATTCATCGAAGTAAATATGATGCCTCAGCACTAGGACATAGATACAGCTAATATCACCTATGTGGACCCGGCCGCAAGCAAAATCTTATATGCGACCACTATGGACCCCATCATCCCTCAGAGAAACTGGATTGCCCCAGTGGAAAATCCACTGAGTTTTGCCATAAGCACATTGGGCTTTTACACAGGATTATCCAAGATTACAGTTACAGAGAATAAAACACAAATAGCACAAAAATTGACCGGGTAAAAACCGATCACGAGTGACAGGTGTTGAAGATCTCGCCTCGCATCATGTCAATGGGCATGTGTTCCAGAGTGTAACGCTCTGGACCTAAATAAAGACTTGTTTTCTCCAAGAGAGCCAGCCCTTCATCTCTGCCATATTTTGAACTATAGAGCTTCAAGTACTCGTAGTCCTAAAAAAGCACAAAGAGGTGTCTTTTAAAATATGCAGTTACAGATCATATTAAGAAGTTCAACACTAAGCCTATCAAAGATCCAAGTTTCATGCTAAAATATGGCACGCATCTTTCTGTATCATACTACAACCTCAGTCAAACACAACAACCATAGCAAACACAAAACAAATGTCTAAAGGGATTGGAAAGATGCAAATTTTCACCAGATAAGTTGAAGAGGCAAAAAAGTGCTTTCCATCAAACGATGGGTCAAACCAAGGGCACCTCTAAGAGCTTGTATTTTTGCCTCACCTGCAACCCACTGAGGATGCGCTCAAGTCTGATCGAAGCAACTGGTTCCTGAGAAGATGAAAAGACTTCGCCGGGGTAGAATAAAACACCATCACCAGGTGGAAGACCGCGTCTAAATCTTATCTGCTCAACGACAAAATAATGCAATTGCACTTAGGCGTGGAAAACATATTGCTGCCATTTTGAAGTTTGAACAACGAATTATCCACAGATCAAGCAACTACCTCAGCACTAGGAACTGTCGCCTTTTCGTAACAATTGGCACCCCAATAAAGAAATCCTGTACCACCTTCCTTCCATACTCGCCACATAACAGCACGATGTTGTGTCCCCCGCATCCCAAGGTGCCAGTTGGGATGGGGATCAGATGGTCCCATGCACACATATGTCCACCACTCCTGCAGAAAAGAAAAAACCATTTCTTAGCAATTAATATGATGACTAATTCACAAATAGAAGTTAACAGTACAACTCTACTAATAAACAAGAGTAGCGGTATCAATATTCCGTTGCAACAATCCAAAGGAAGTGAGGAAACAAAAAATTAATAAATAAAGTAAGAGAGGAGAGAGATAACTAGATCATCACTTTCTGTACTTCCTTTATTTTTCTTCAGACTTCTTATAGTTAGTTTCCCTAGAAATGAAACACGCTTCATTGCACGTCATCACACCAAAAGTCCATGAAAAAATCGACTAGATGAAATTAAAGGACGAATTAGTCATATTGTTCAAATGATAGGCTGAGTTTTCCTTCCATTTTCCAAAATCACAAGGTTTTGCATCTCTAATACTAGCAAGTAATAGGAATTAGTCTTATAAAACACCATGGTTTGCAAACTATCAAACAATCAGAGAGCATCTCCAACAATTGTGCACAGAATTTGATTCCTGTATATAATGGACAGATATTAAGAGTCCAAAACCTCAAATTGCTGCCACTGTTGAGGCGCCAGTTGGTTTATACTTAGTTAAATTCACCAGTCCACCAAATTATGGATGCAGTCTGTCATGATTCTTTTTTATTTCTTTATTTTCTTCCAACATTTGGGTGCCATATCTATTTTTTGGGAGAGTATGATTGTGTTATTTTCACCAATGACTCAATAGCATTATTGAGCTATGAGGGAGTAAACCAAAAAATAATCCAGTGAATAAGTGTAATGAATCCTATTGTTCACACAAAAATGACAGAACACCATACATTTCATGGCAAATGAGCCCTATCCTACCTTGGCAGGATCATCCAATTGACCTCTCACCAAAAAGTCACTTGAGACATGCTCCAGAAAATAACCAAGCCGTAGCTTGTACGTAAAACCACAAGGCTCCTAACAGTACACTGCCTGTATGCCTAGGGAACAATTATGTCAATTGCTACATGTTAGTTAACATAGTAGTTAGAAAATGATATAGATAGCTCGGAAAATATAAATCAAGGTCTTAAATTCTACTTCCTCTGCACTTTTAACAAACTGAACTGCCGGCATCTTCAGAGTGGCTGTATGTATATGCCTAACGAACAATTATATCAATGTCTATCTGTTAGTTAACATTTAGTCAAGGAAAGGGAAAAAGCCACCAAAAACCCCAAACTTTCTCACCTGTGACACATTTACCCCGAACTTTTTTTTGTGACACAAAAAATCCCAAACTTTGCTATTTGTGACACATTTACCCCAATGCATTTAGTCTATGGGCATTTTCGTCTTTTCTTTTTCTTTTTCCTTTTTTTTTCCTTTCCGGCGAGGGCCGCCCTCGCTCAGGCGAGGGCGATGCTCGCCCGACGCCGGCGAGGGCCCCCCTCACCGAGGACGCCGGCGAGGGTCGCCCTCGCTCGCCCAGGCGAGGGCGACCCTCGCCCGACGCCGGCGAGGGCCGCCCTCGCCGGCGTCGGGCGAGGGTCGCCTTCACCTGGGCGAGCGTCGCCCTCGCCTGGGTCGGGCGAGGGCCGCCCTCGCTCGCCCAGGCGAGGGCGACGCTCGCCCGACGCCGGCGAGGGCCCCCCTCGCCGGAAAGAAAAAAAAAGGAAAAGAAAAAGAAAATGTAAAAAAGACGAAAATGCCCATGGATTAAATGTATTGGGGTAAATGTGTCACAAATAGCAAAGTTTTGGGTTTTTGGTGTTACAAAAAAAAGTTCGGGGTAAATGTGTCACAGATGGAAAAGTTTGGGGTTTTTGGTGGCTTTTTCCCTCAAGGAAATGATAAGTTTTAAATTCTCTTCCAGTCTTCTACTTCTCCCGTTAAACTTATCAAACAGCGTATAAAAAGGCTGGAAAGACTTCGGTACCAGTTACCAAAATAGTCAGAGGACAAAGGTTTTCAGGCATCTTTGCCAAATAAAAGACAGATTATCAAGACATAGCTTCCAGAAACTTGTCAAATCATTTCAGTTGGATAAAGAGACAGAAACTTGTAGATAGTAATGACCTTTAATGAAAGCTTGAGGAATATGAGGGTAAGAGTTCAAATAGATTGATAACATAATGAACAGACAGATTAAAGTTTTTGGGAAGAGAGAGGTAAAAGAAGAGAAAATCATCAGCCCGACATAGTTTTTAGTAAAGTTACTTAAACCACATAGCAATATTATAAAACATCAAGTGAAATCGATCTTGTCCAAGTTGAACGTCATCGAATATAATATTTTCTGTCAAATTTAGAAATGATAATAAAGAACATGAAATATTGTAATTATATGATTGGAAAAGCAACATCCACGTCAAGAAGTCAAGACTATTACCTCACCATCTGCTGGCTCCAGCTCAGCAATGATATCCTTGACCAAATCCTCTCGATTGCCCAGCACCCACTCACTGCATATATGAGAAATTCTCGTTAGCTGTCGGATAACAAGATATGGTTCACATCAGATGGATACCATGTCAAACAAAGAGCTTTTCATTCAAACAGTATCAGCAGAAAGGCATAAATATTCCTCCTGAGGGTCACATCACATCCATGACTGAGCAAGACCGGTGTAAAAATTCAAGATTTGGAGATGAGAAAGCAAAGGTAAGATGGGTTTTAATATAAGAATGAGTAAAATTGACACCTGAGATAATCTTATTAAGTGCCAGCCATGCTAAATAATACCAAAACAGGCCCAGTGGTGAGATTCAAGTGATTGTCAAGGACTCAAAAGGCACTATGGAATCTAACTCCATAAACATGCTATGTTCTACCCCAAATGACAAGATGTGCATGCATTAATAATGGCTCACAAAACTTAATGTACATGAAGAAGCATTTGCGAAAGCCGGCCTTGCATCTTAGATGCAATATCTCTCACTTCATGTAGACAGGTATCATACCAAAATTTTCAAACAGGATACTCTGAAAACATATTCATGTTAATGTAAAAAAGCATCATATCACTAGAACATCAAGTCTAGAAAATGTAACTAAAGCTTCAGAGCTCCTATTAGAATCCAATATCATTTTCCCAACACTGTTCCTGAAATAGCTACCCAGACAGGACCCTCCCGGAAAACAGAACACAAGATAAGATGGCCCCAAAAAGTAGGAGTACCACTTATAATCAACAAGCCATCTATACTCTCCTACGTGGTGAAATTTAGAATGCCCATTAAAAACATACCTAGTACAATATATTTGAGTGTGAGGGCGGAGATACTTCGGAACCTTCAGAAAAGCCTCAAAGGCATTAGGAGCAAGAGGCATGTCGCTTGGTCCTAAGAAATATGGGGGAAGACAATAGCAATACACATTATAGTAGTTATAAAAGCAACTATAGCATCAAAAACTATTGCTGAAGTGATGCAGGAGCGTAATTGTAGTTTTATTATGTTCAAGTGTCTTCTCTTTTTTTAGTGTTTTATTATGCTACTAGGTTGATAAACAGTCATGTGCCAGTCATGTGACTGTTAATGAGCTCCAGTAGTTAGCAAGTTGAAGTCATTATGTCAGATCAACGGTTGAGATTGGCCAACCTCCGTAACGCTCCCCTAAGGCCTCATTAGTATCTTCTTCATTCAATAAACATTGTTGATTTCTATAAACCCTGGAATATCTTTTGTCTATTCCATTTTCAATTCAA
Source organism: Syzygium malaccense (assembly GCA_031216405.1). NCBI lineage: Eukaryota > Viridiplantae > Streptophyta > Magnoliopsida > Myrtales > Myrtaceae > Syzygium > Syzygium malaccense. Next base: position 14,258,401 of record CM062258.1, read on the forward strand.
CTCAACCGTCCATGTTTTATACTTTTTGCTATCTTTTACTGCTCCAACTACGTCAATTGGTATCGGAGCCCTTGTTGGATGTGGAAGAGGCAATCAAGCCAAACAAATAGAGATGGTTCAGATGAGACATATGATTGAGACTTGTCACAAGCTGTTCAAGCTTTGCAGCAATAAGATCCCGTGTAAACCCATATCGAGAATCCCGAAGGTGACCGTGATCCCCTTGGACATGTCGGAAGGTGGTCCCGAGGATGATAGTGACGATGGATACAATGAAAATCCCGGTCATGATGCCAGAGCCATAAATAATGTGGTGGGTTTGGGAGAGCAATTGTGTCATACTTAGATCTTGATGAAGAGATCAATCCTTCTCATAAAGATTTTGAACTTGAAGTGTCAGTTTAAGTGGGATGATGAGGAAGTCATGCAAATAGTTGTTTGGGATGACATTAATGATCAAGAAGAATTTGAAATATCTTACCTTGGAGAGGGTGATAAACTGCAATTGATTGAAGATTACTGTCGAAAATATAAATATACTTTTGAAGAGTTTCTTCAGGAGACATCAACATACGTCACAGAAGAGGATGGGCAAGTATGTGGAGGAGATGCTAGCCAGTTTAAAGTTAAAGAGCGAGTATTCTTCATGTGGAAGGTAGGTTTTGTTATTCCAGAATAATTTTAGGGTTCGATTCAAAAGATAAAAATCCTCGATTCTTTTGAAGATGTGATTCAATTTGGAAGAAATTTGCTTCATCTCATTAATCAACACTTAAAAACTCGAGGTCGAGTGTTCTTCAAAGGGAGAAGAAAGATGCCAACCAGGAACAATGATATGGTAGAAAGTTCTCAGTGAAACGGTGGATAAATTTTGCATTGAAGCTAAATGGTTTTTGGAATAGAGATGAAGAAGATTGATACAGAGAATCAGAGACCACACTAAAGAAGTCTTCACATACGAGCTTGATTCTCTCAAACCCAGGTAGAAGATGCAGGAGCATAAATCTAGTTTTACTATTTTTAAGTACTTCTTTTTTGTTCAGGATTTTATTATGTTATCAGGTTGATAACCAGCCATGTGCCAGTCATGTGACTTCTAATGAGCTACAATGGTTGAGATTAGAAGTCGTTATGTTAGAACAAGGGTTGAGATTGTGTAATGAATGTAAACATCGAATAAATAGGCCTTCATATCATTTTTCGTTAGTATTTCTTCATTCGATAAACATTATTGGTTCTTTAAACCCTAGAATATCTTTTCTCTCTTCCAGCTTCGATTTAACTCGATTCTACCCCTATTTTTGTTCTTTTTGCTGTCTTTTACTTCTTCAACTACATGATTTGATATTAGAGCCCTTGTTAGAGTTTTTCCTATATCATGAATGTTTCGATCTAATGAACTATGACAGCAAAGTAATTTGCCAAAATCAAAACGCCACTTATGCTTCTAGCATGTCCTCAGACTAAATTATGATAGCTCTCTAATGCTTTAGGATTAAAATTACTAATCAAATGATCTAACCAGTCTTTTATTGATGTCCAACTATTAGATAATGTTTGCACGTCATAAATGCATCATATGCAAACTAAGAAAATTCAAACCAATTTTTTATGTCAGTAACAACATGAGATTATTAAGTGACTAGTCCACCAAGTGCAGCATAGTGAAAAACATAAAAATAAAAAACGAAAGCAAGAAGAAACGTGATTATAATGGTTAAGAAAGAAAAAACACTTACCACAATAGTAAGTAGTTAATATACGAGCATCAGGAGCCTGAGCATGAATTTCACTGGCCATTCTGCGAATGGAATCATATTGTTCTGAATTCAGTGGCTGCAACCCAATTACACGATATGAAACATCAGTTATCATGACTGACATGAAGTTCCATTCTCTTTGATCATTTTTTGCATGGGACTTATTGTCAATTCTATCTCATTTCTCCTAATCTCCAAAATACGTACCTCATCCCATAGGTAAAAGTAGGCTTTCTTCCAGTGGGGCTTTGTCCTCAAGATCTCAATTTCCTTCTGCAAATAGTCCTCTGATGCAGTGCCGCTGTTGCATGTTAAAAAGGTGGTGTAAGCAATCAGCTTTATCTGAATGTCTTTGCAAATATACTTGATCACAGTGAAACATGTCAAGCAAGTAATAGGATACCGTGAAACTGCCTGACAGTATGGTACAGCATATGCTGCTAATCGTGGGTCTGAGAAGTATTCATCGGATTTTGGATGGTCAGCTGCAAAGGAACATAAACCACACATTCCGCATGTTAGTTCAAATTACAACCTTGCGATACACCAGCTTATAAATGACTAGTTGCAAAATTATATCGAAATTTCAGCTTGTTAAACGAATATACCAGGCCAAGGACTGGTATATGTCAAAACACGCATGCTATCACCCCATCTGCAAAAATATGGACTGATTTTGTATTGAAGGAGCCACTTGAAATGCCGATCCAACGCATTATACCACTCTTCTGTCCCATGTTGTACACCAAACCGATCCTCAATTACAGTATCAGATATCTTCAACACGGTTAAAAGGAAAGCTAATCGAATCAATCTCCAAGTAAATGAAATTGACAGGTCATTTTTCCTTGTTCTTCCACAAGAAATTCTTATCCTAGACGAGTTAAGACAGCACTGACGAGTTAATAGAGTTTAGAAAACATAATTGCATGCTAGCGCTCACAATTCAGCATCTCGACACATTCCCCAACTATTTACTACCTTTCCGGTCTCAATTAATTTATTCTTCACCAGCTACTGAAAATCTTCAACGAACTAAAAAATGCAAAGGGCCAGTTGCTGCATTTCTAAGAAAATCCAAATTGTTCTGCCAAAAGTAGTGACTGCCATTTGGCATGGGCTCCTCTGAGCACACAACTAGATTCTCATGCAGCCCCAGTCCTACACTTGATTTATCTATAATTCACTGCTATAGTTCGTACTTTAACTTGAAAGTTACTTCCGCAAACAGAAAGGATACACCAAAAACTGCAGGTAGTGAGGGAGTTGCAGGAAGAACAAAGTCCCACACTGTCAAATTTAACTTCACACGCACCGGAAGGTTTGAAACAGCATCTTCATCCATCAAATCATCTAATGCATCTTCAGAAACGAACTCAGAAAACGATGGGGATAATAGAACTCTTCTTAAAGACGTACTTGCTGATTTCACTCTTTGAACCTAAAAAAATAGGTGCGTAATAAGTCACAACAGCCAAATACAACCAAAATTTTTTAATCTCAGAGCTGATGTATGAGTATGATTAATCACCACTTCTTCCAGTGGTTTTTCATCTATTTGCTCCACAGAGTCTAGACAGCTTCTAAGTTCCCTGTACAGTTGATGCTTCTCCGCTCTGGTTAAGCCTTGACCTGCTGGTTTGATATACCTAAAACCATAAGTACAATTAATATTAAGCTGTCAATCATCATCAATTAAGCTTAACAAGGATAAAGTGGAGCTCCTACCAGAAATTTCTAAAGCATACGACAAAGCAATAAACGAAAAATGATGGGGAAAGGAGTAGGTTATTACTCTTTATCTAGCTTTGTTGCTGTAATTGTGATCTCCCCCTCATATTGCCCAGGAGGTTGCTCGCCGGGAACATCTATTGATACCCAAATTGCTGTAGTTTCACTGCCACGAGAGTAAATCAATCTCAGTATGGACGTGTGGAGTCAGTATTATTCACATCATAATAGGGAACCTCAATGTGGAGAGTACCCCGGAAATAAGCTCACTTGACTTGTTGGAAGATCAATCGGAACAAGAGCATCCGGGACACCTAATATGGGCACCACCCGCCGCAGCGTAACTGACTTTCCAAGAGCCAACCTGTTGATCACAATATCAACAAACATGAGTGGAAGACTGTCATGAAATGCATAAAAAAAACCTGATGTCACCAACTAACCGATCACCGGATTTGGAGCATAAGTCACTACCCTGAACTTGCACTACCCCTGCCAGGCCAGAGCCACCCCAAGTAAGTTTTGGGCGCATAGCAATTTGAACACTTTCTCTCTCATTCCTTGCTGCCAACAGATTTATCTACAAAATAAAGAGCGTTTATGAAGCTGGAAATACTTGTAATTTGAATGAAGATAAAATCTCTGCTTCTTGTTCACATTGATATATTTGAATTGTTGCTATGTCAACACTGCAAATGAATTTAACATAAACTTGGATGAAGGGTAGAAGCTTCTCCAGACTCCTTGAAGTGAATGCAGCAAGGGAGACCAAGGCAAAAATTCACAATTTTGGAGGGTACATACTCTCTTCCATTGTCAATACTTACTCAAAGAAACCGGACATCATTGGCAGAAGATATTGTCATACCTCTCATATTCTGGAAAAGGTAGACTTTTGCTGATGAAAAACAGCTTATACCCACCCTTCCACCCCACTACCTAAAGGAAAGTTACACTGAATTTCTTTAAGGACTTAATGTCCTCTTGGATTAAGGAAAAAACTAACCAGCAGATCGTCATCTCACCTCCAACTTCTTCTAGAACTAGTTCTCTGCTACAGTGACAATCATAACCAATTCCGGTTACACAAATTGATTTATGCCTATATCATAGACCAATTGCATCACAAATTCATAGAAATTGATTACCCAGAATCGAGCACCTAGCGAGCGTCAACAGGGACTCTCTACATTTACCTTATGCACCCAAACTCACAGAATGAAAAGGTTTAATTTGACATCTACAAAGATACACCCAGTATGGAAAGTTAAGACAAGCATAAGAATGTGGGTCCTGCGTAGAGGCATTATTTCCGTGAATGCTCAAGCAAAATGCTCATTCATAACGTGCATGCTTCTACATATTCATGTTTTACGCAGTAATAGAATATCCAATTTCCTACATAACACTAATGCCAGTAGTTGTGTACTAGTTGTGTAGGTGGCCCCACATCAACATCTCATTGCTCCAGTTTGCATGTCAAAGAACCACTATGGGCAGGCATGGTAAGTAAAAGTCTAGAAAATAAACGATATCTGTGTTCATAAACAACTGATTATGAAATAAGTATAGTGCATACCGGCTCCAAAGGTCGAGGCATTTCCTGATGCCCAACATTTGCTGTGCTTGGCATGCACCAGATATGCACAAAATCTGCTGTAGGAACCTCACTGGGGTTAATTGATTCCTTCAGTAGATTTGAAACGTGAAAGCCACCATCATTCCATCCATAAGCAGTTCCTCCTCCAGCAACACCTTCGACTGGCGGCACAATAATGTCTTCAGGATTGGCTCCTGTTAATTTTACGACCGCACAACATGGTGAGGTGTAGTTTGAGGAATAGATCTTCCTATTTGCTATGAGAATCTGAGATCCATGCATTGCATTTAAGAAAAATCAACATTTTTTTGCACGGGCAGAGTACATTCTTGAAATAATCGAGTTTGCGTGACTGGCAGATTTGACATGCACGCTTGCGTCAGCCTAACTGGCAAGCTGAAGCCCGAGATTTCTAGCGCTCAACAATGACGATCTCTTCTTGTGGCCCGACTTTTTGTTCGGACATCCAAGCGAAAATCCAAGTAGGCACGGCGAAAACCGGGGACTGACACCGAAAGAAAGCCATTCTAAAGCACTTGAATTGGCCTTGAATCAAATTCCAACTTCTGCCAAAAGTTTGTACAGTGTTAAATAACGAAATTTGCTTCCCTTGATCAGCCCGTCCAATTACACGGAGTGATTCGAACGCGCAGATTACCACAATCCCGAAGAAGACGATCAAAATTCCGGCTCAACCGTCCAGCTCCGCAGGAAGGAGATCCAAACGATTCGAGCTCGCGATACCTCCTCCTCGCCACTGATTCCCTCGGGCGAGAGAACAACAGACAGCTCGCGAGCAAAGCAAAAACGAGAAAGCGGGAGACAGAACTAAAGAAGGAGAGAGAAAAATCGGTTCGCGGCGCAGCGCAACATCAACAGGTCGGCTCGAAGCGAACCGCCGACACTCACCGGAGCTCTCCATGTCCTCGCGGGCGTCGAAACGGGCGGGTGGCACGAGCGTTGCAGGGCGACCCTGGAATCGGAGGAGATCGATCGACGCCGCTCAGCTGAGCGAGGCGGCGGGAGGGTGTACGCGCGAAGGTGCGGGGTTTAGGAATTGGGCGATCGGTGGAGGACGGTTCTGGAGGGAGGGAGGGAGGGAGGGAGGAGGAGGAAGACGAAACGGGGGGGATGGATGATGCAGGAACACAGCTTGATCGGTGCGCTCTGTTTGCGGTTCGCGGATTGATTTGCGCCTTCCAAAGCTTCCTGCGAGGGGTAGGAGCGTCAATGCATCGGGTCGGGCCGAGCCTTCATGATACCCGACCCGATCCACAACCCCGTAGTGACGCGGTTGACCCGACCCGACCCGACCCGGCCCGAGACCATTCATCGTATAACCACAGCAACGGGTCGGGTTTCGAGTTCTTCTCTTTTTTTCTTTTTTTTTTTTGCAAATAGATTGGAAATGTGTGTGAGCCCAAATAGCGAGTAGTTATGGAATAAGCATCCTCACCTTCACATTTCCCCATTTATTCTTATTACAAATAAATTGAAAATGAGTGCTTAAATTCATTTATTTGCGTGATTAACTGAAAGCACCAGCTAATCAACTGAACTCGCAAAGTTGAATGTGTCATGCGTCGTGTGGGCTAGGTGATGTTAAGTACTTGCAGGGCATATTGTTGCAGCAACACAATGATAAAGAAAACATTTAGGGTACCCGAACCGACCCGTAAACTTGTAACTAGTGACTACCATCGATGGTCGGTAACTTGGATAGGTAGATGTGCACTTGACCTATGTGCTAATGGTGGAAAAGATTGGAGTTGAACGTTAGCAAGGTAATCCTCCTACTAGCATTTTCAACAATTCCTCCACTAAAATGGACAATTACAAAGAAAAAGATACATTGTTGAAGTGCCACCAAGTTCTCTGTAACACTTCACCCTAGTATGTTCATTAACCCATTTAACAAAGATCGTGTCCCGTGGCTATCCATTCTCATAGCTCATAGTCTAAACCAGATCCGTGTCTCCAAGCCTCTAAATGCCGCTTCCACTCGTACTTCATCTTAGTAGGAAAAGTGTTGATCAAGGGCCTTCACAATCGCACAACTAGTTAATTCAAAACGTAAAATATGAAATCAAATGCAACTTCAGCTATTTCTAGGCTTCTAGCTAATAGACATACAAGGCAAGAGATATTTTTTTGCCAGGTAATCAATTATAGCTTTGGGTTCATTTTGAAGATGGAACTAAACCATGGTCTGGATAGAAAAGACCTACATAATTACAGGGTCAACAAATGTAGCTGAGGCGATGAGTCAATCAATCTGACCCCAGTGTTGTCACGACAACCACATCCTGCAAGTCTTGATGGTTGACATTTCTTCTGAATTTGACCATGAAATGTTAAGGAAGCTTCTCAAATTGCTCCCACGAATTGCAATAGGGATAATGTTTTCGAGTAAACTAAGAGAATCCCAAGATTTTCATTTTACCAAGAGCAGCAGATTGGGGTCACCTCCTTTTCTAACAAACACCCTGTTACTTCTTCTCCTCTGCCAGCATTTTGGTAATGCTGGGCCTATATATGATGATGGTCCTACTAATCTAACCAACAACAACTGATCCAGTGAGTCGGTGACCAACTCTAGTTGCTTCACAACCTCATCTAGGTCACCAGGATAAGTCTTGTGTAATTTGATCTAAGAAGCAAAACAAGTAATCTAAAGCACAAAACACAACTAATCTTCGCAAACACAAGCAGTGTCGCATCACACAACTCATCCTGCAGTTGCTTCACATTGAAAGACTACCATGTTTAGTTTGCAGCCATTAGTAGCATGAAGTAAGGCAAACCAGTGACCAGGAAGAAATGAGTTTAACCTCACTCAACATCCAATGAAACTCGTTCCTAGCTTCCGATATCCTCTCTCTGTCATTGCTATTGACCACAAAGATAAGTCCCTGTGTGCTCTGAAAATAGTGTTTCCACAGGGGTCGAATCTCCACTTAAGCCGATCCATATGAGGTAGCCAAATCTTGCATGAGGCATTAAACACTTAGCAAAGAACATCACGCTTTAAGACCAAGTAACCGTGGAGATGCATGAAATCACACTCGAACAATGCTTCCACTCTCAGACATAGAAATAAATCACAGTCGATAACACATATTAAACTAAACTAGGTAAAATAGCTGTCTAATTTTTGCATATGAAACTCTTCCCTAGAACTAAAAAAACCAAAACCCATCAACTATTGAAGATCTTACCCAACAATTAGCCCTCGAAAACCCACGATGCAAGCTCTTTCTTCTCCTTCACACTCAAATCAGGCACTTTCCCGGCCGTCCTTGGCTGTCGATAGACCGGTTCTGGCACTTCTTCTTTCTCTTCTTCTTCTAGAAGCTTGCTACCCACGTCTCCGTTGTGATTGTTGTGGCCGTCGTCTTCGCTAAAGATCTCCCCCTGAGGAACCACATCGGTTGAGGGCTCTGAATGCAAAGATGGTGTTTGAGTGAATGCTGCAATGGACGAGGAAGTGGAGAGAGGACTACAGCAAGCGAGGCGAGAAGGAACGGAAGAGAAGGAGGGTGAAATGGAAATTAGGGCTCGGAATGGGACAATGGTGTTTTTGGGTAGCGGTGTCAAAAGACCTACGCCGGCCCGACCCTAACAATACCCAATCCTAAAAGGCCCTACCCAAAGAAGACTAAGGCCCGATCCCAAAATACCCCAAATTTTTGGGAAAGGTCAGGCTGGACCGGGTCGGGTCAAGCTGACACAGGTTTTTTTGACACTCCTAGCGAGGGGTCGTTTGGCTTGGCTCGAGAGTTGTGTGTGCCGGGGGGGGGGGGGGAGCAACATTGGGAGGGCGGGATGTGAACGCAATGGAAGGTGTCCGGCATGTGACACTTTGCTACTTCAGACAGTCCACATTTGGCCATAAACTTTAACGGTAGTTAATCTTTTGTCCGTGGTCATAGGGATAAGGAAGTTTATGAACTTTGGCTAGCCGTATCACGTGATTTTTGAACTTTTAATTAGTTCAATATAACCTTTGAACTTTAGTTTGATATTCAATATGATTCCTAAAATTTTTAATTTGTTCAATGTGATCAATGAACTTTTGATACACATTCAATGTAGTCACAGGATTATATAAAAATGTTTAATATACTCTCTAATCTTGAATTAATGGAAAAACTATATTGAACATTTTCATATAGTTCATGAACTAAATTGAATATGTACCAAAATTTTAGGGACTATATTAAACAAATTAAAAGTTTAGAGACTACATTGCACATTGAGTTAAAATTCAAGGGTTACATTAAACATTATGCTTAAATCCATGAATTATCTGTGTCATTTTTCCAACATTCAACTATTACAGATTACACACTGAACTTTCTTTTTTATTAAATTCGTTCGCCCTCCATTATATTTTCCGTTAGCATGAACGATTTACATTACTTTCAAGGGGTAAATGGCTATTTTCATGTCATTTTTTAAATAAGATCTCTGTTTTACTCCTGAATTATGTTAAAAAAAATTAGAAATACAGTACACGAAGAGAAATAAATTAAGCAGAGAATTTATACCGGCAAAATTAAATATCAATAATGTCAAAAAAAATTATCGATGATTAATGTATACATTAGGGGTTTTGAGGAGGTATGTTAAGAAAAAGAAACACAATTTAAGTTTAAAAAAAAGAAAAATGTCTCAATAACCAAAAACAAAAAAAGGGAGTTCAAATGCAGGGGCAAAGGTAAGGCCAAGGCCAGCCCACATTTCCCCCCCTCTCTCTCTCTCTCTCCCTCTCCATAATCAGATTCCACCGTCCCGTCCCGCACAAACATAAACAAAAGCCTCCCGCTCCCGCCACTGCAAAATTGGCGCCTTCCTTCCCTTCACAGTTCACTCCCACCCTCTCTCTCTCTCTCTCTCTCTCTCCATTCCTCGAGGCGCGCGAGCTCGAGCTGCAGCTCTTCATCGCGCTCTCTCCGGCTCGCCGTTCCCCGCCGTTTCGAGGCTCGCGGAGTCGGCCTCGTTTCCTCTCCACGCTCCGGCGGAAGCCGTCGCCCCCCGCTCGGATCTGCGACGCCCGGTCCCGGCACGGTCTCGTCTCCAAACCCGGGCCCCGGCGCTCCGCCCGGTGGATCTCCGAATCCGTGCGTCGTTCTTCAACGCCGGTTGGTGGTAAGTAGCGGGAGTCGCTGTCCTGGCCGGTGTCTCAGTCGTTCACTGTTACCGGTCGAGTATTTAATCTGCGCGGTTTCAGGTTTGCTGTCGATTAGCGTCTGTCGTCTTGAGATCCGATGCTCGTGAATTAGCCGGCGCTTTTTTTCCTTTTTTTTATTCTTTAACGTGTCATGAGTTCCTCCGGCTGCTTGATGATTGAGTCGTCAGGTCAACAGCGATGCTTTCCTCTCGGGATCGTGTGTTATGCGCTTTTTTAGGTCTCTACTGTCCCACTCTGTGGAGAACGTCGATATCTTGTGGGAACTTGGTAGGATTTAAGATCTTTTATGAACTTCGATTCAGAGTCCAGATTATCGGACTCGAGGAAATGGGAATCCCGGTGAAACCAGTCGAGTAGCTCTAGTGCAATTATTGCTTTTCGCAGAGGTTGCAGCTTTTAGACATCATGGAAGGTTATGATGGTATGGATCTGTCATTCTTATATGTACGAATGGCTGGGGATCGGAATGATAAGAAAATGGCTTCCCGATAGCAGCTTGGACTTCCTCAACAAGTAATTGTAGAATCTGAGACGAGCTGATATATTGTAGCTTTCTACAGGTTGAAGTTGTCGTAGATTTTCCTTTTCAGAGTTAGGCTTTTTTGGCTTTTTTGACTCCATCTTTCACATAAGCACTAAAATCCGAAAGCTGTTGCTTGAGATCAGAGAATTTTAATACAATTTGGAAGATCTGGTTGAATGGTAGAAAAATCTGTGGGTTCATTAGGGACAGAGAAATGCTGAACCGATTTATAGTGGTTCGGTTCCAAATCGGTGCCCACTTCATTCCCCAATATCGTTCGGGAGTCATGCCCAATCCACTAAACTTGAAATCTCGTACAGAGGTTGGTTTACAATGGAGCTAACTCTCCTTTACAAATAGGGTGCACTCTTTTACAAAATATATCTCACACAGTTCAATCTCTCAAGAGTTTTGATTGCGAAGTATGTACGAGAGTTTTTAGCGAGTGTGTGTAGTGTTCTCTACATGCTTAAGGCAATGCGCAACCCTATTAATAGTAACAAGCTCAACTAGCCATTAGCACATTTCAAACGGCTAGAAATTCAATTGCTGAGGCTTCCAGGTGTGGGGCCAAAAAAGGCCTGGACACCCGCTGGATTGGGCAGACAAAAATTAACTTTGAACTTTGAACTGCAGCAGCCAAGTGTCTGAAGATAAACCTTCTGATACTTGGCTGGACATCTGGCCTTTCTCTTCAGAGTTGAGATAGTCTCTGTACCTGTTCGAAATCATGCAAAAGATACTTAAACAGTACAAATATAAATCCAAATAATCAACAAAAGTACCCCTTAACATCCTTGCACCGGACAGGCTGATAGGGTTGATGTACCTGCCAAGCTAGCTCAATGAATTACAACAAATATATTGACACCACTGCAGATTCCAGCATACTAGAGTCAGGTAGAAGTTTGATCTGACATCATTTGATTATTACGTTTTGGACTTAGACCTAGATCATGAAGAATTGTTCTGATAGAGAGCTTCTGACCGATTCCTCCTTCCATATCTCCTCTTTGCCACTATCTCTGTCTGGTTAAATGTGTTCTTTTCCTATTCAAAGTGATGCACTTAAATATGGAGTTGCTCAAGCATGCTTTTCTGCAGACCTTGTTTATTAGATAATGTGATCCAGCTCTAAATTTGATTGCATTTCATTTCGTTAATGCAATTTAAATTCTATTCCTCTTCTGGTTGTTATGTTAAGAGTAATGTTTAACAGCCATAGCATCGATGTGTCTTTTGATGATCAGTTGAGTTCCTAATGGCTGCTTGGCATGAATCACAGGATCTTGAAAGCTTTCTAGAATCTCAAAAGAGGATTAAGTCATTTTCAAGGCATGGAGTTAAGAAGTTGCATCCACTTGCATTCTATCCAGGCAATTAAAAATGGCCAAGTGACCAAAGTCCTAAATATAACGCGTGGAAGGCCAGCACTTTTATTCAAGAAAGTTGCTGATTTGTGTGGTTCAGGAGATGTCAAAGACCTCATTACCTTCCGAAAGTTTGAGCCAAAAGATGAACTTGATGTCTCAGATTTTGATGACGATGATGATGTCAGAGGTGGATTATATCCTGACACGGTGGGAAGAAAAACAACTCAATCCAACTTGAATTGTTCAAAGTTCAACCATGTTGATGAAAAGAACAGTCTTCTAGATGATTTTTGCCTGCAAAATATGACATTGAATCAAATTAAAGAGAGATGTAAAATGCAGAAACGGAAACGAATCTTGTGGGAAGATTCCAGTGCAATTGATGATGATTCTTGCTCTCCTAAAAAGGAGGTTCGTTCTTACTCTCTTCCTGAGGAAGATGAACTTGATCTCGAGGAGCCTCTGATTATTTGGAAAGCCAAAATGAAGAACTTCAAAGGAAAGAAGGTTTCCCTTAAAAAATGCGAAGATTCATCGTGTCAAAGTGTCAAAGTAGTTGTCAAAGCAGTACAGATCCCATCTCCTCAACCAACCCTGCAATCCGAAGGGAATTTATGTATGCCTATTTCTGTAAAAGTTGAGGATGAGGCCCATGACTGTGGTTCAAACTCACAAACTGGAGTTGGTGCTCCCAGAGATTCCTTAGGAGTTGTCAATGATGGACAAGCCACCTCCAATGTGACAGTTTCCAGTGAAGTGCCTAACCCGGCTAATGAATCTTATCAGGATAATCAGATTTCTGTCGGTGAAGAATCTGAGATTTGTGTTCTCAATAAAGTGCCATATGAAGACGTGGAGCATGCCACTTTGGCATCTGAATTGTCCAACCTTGACATGGCAATTTCAGTGGTCAGTAACTTGGAGGTACCAAAGTCGAATTATTGGGAATCTGATATACATATATCAGAGGCACAGGAAATAGCATGTCATACAAATTTCCTCAGCCTTGAAGCCCCTTCTCAAAGTTCTGTAAATGGCTTTTGTGGTAATCCCAACAACTGCGAAGATTATTTATCGACACATGCTGTGACATTACACCTAAGCAGTTCCAGTCAAGATCCAGATGGGTCCTCTTGCAGCAGTCAGCCCACAAAACAACCCTGTGGAGATGGCGTAGGCATGTCTCAGGATGATGCTGGAGAGAGTATGCTTTGTGATCATGAGAGAATTTCTACGAAAAGCATTGTTGGTGATTGTAACTCAGCTTGCAATGCAAATCTCAATCCAAGTTGTGGTGTCTGCTTGGACTCTCCTATTGAATTGGAGAAACAATCTCATTTATGTACTGGTGATGATGCGGAAATCAGCTGCACCGCAGATGTCCCTCCATGTGACGTTGCGGAGCCCACAAAACAACCCTGTGGAGATGGCGTAGGCATGTCTCATCATGAGAGAATTTCTAAGAAAAGCATTGTTGGTGATTGTAACTCAGCTGGCAATGCAAATCTGAATCCAAGTTGTGATGTCTGCTTGGATTCTCCTATCGAAGTGGAGAAACAATCTCATGCATGTACTGGTGATGATGTGGAAATCAGCTGCACCACAGATGTCCATCCATGTGATGTTGCTGATGATCCTACAACCTTGCAAATGTTTGAAAAGTTCGATCAGTTGAAGTTACATTGTGCACCCTGGAGGTTTTTTTCTGCAAGAAAGGTACTTGTTTGATATTGTCGTGCGACTAGAGTGAATCTCTTTGTGATTACTTCTCTAAATAGTTCTTGTATTGTCAGGTTATATCTCCAACTTCTCAGGAAAGACTGCGTAAATTGATGGGTGCAACAGAGTCAAATGATGATTGTTATGGTATGTGTGGTAATATTGGGTTTTTCATACGGACCTCCAAAAAAAAGCCTTGTTCATGGTCCATCTAGGCGATCTTTGAAACGGGGCTGTTGACAAGATAACCACAGTTATCATGACAAGTCCTATTATAAATCTTGTAGTTCTACCATGACTAAATATCTTCATCCCAAGAATAACAATTTTAAGCAAGGTTCCTTTTTGTATCTGGTCATCTGTTTCAAATGCCGGTACATGTTCGTTAGACTCTTTAAATGGGAAAATAAATGCCAAGCTTGGAATTGTTTCCTTTTATTGAGCTCCTTTTGAAACATGGCTGTGATAATTGCTTGTATTACTGGGTAGCTGTAGCATTTCACTGTTCTTTATTCTGTCACTTAGTATTTGTTATGGTTTTTTCAGGATCTAGGGGAAAAGTGTACTCACAGAAACAGATGGAGACGGAGTCTTTGGGAGTTGAAAGGTTCAAACTGATCAGAAGGGCTGAACTACCACCAAACCCCAAACGTAAGAAACTAAAAAGCAATAGAAAAGGATCACCACCTAAAGGCAATCACAAAGATTCTAATCTATCTGGCACTGTACCGCGTGTAAACTCCAGTCAGAGTTGTTCTCAGAGTGCGATTGCATTCTCTCAACGGCAGATGCAAGACTTTGACAATCTGGCAACAAAACTCATGACTGAGTTGAATGTTATGACGGATATTGTGGAAGGGAATTTGGGTGGTGATAGCTGTCTCACAGGAAATACAAAATATACAACAGATGAGGTATGCTGATGAGCAGATCAAGATTACAGTTTTAGTACCTTTAATGCACTCTTAGGATATTCTTTTGCTCTATATGTTTTTTTAACATGTGGATTAGGTCTATATTATCTTATTTTGTTTTGGGATTTTCTGTTGAGCAGAATTATGTTCATGCATTTGTTCTCTTAGGCTTATCTTGAGTTACCTGTTATGCTGTGGGAAGGGTACCAGATATGTTTTTCTATCTACAAAATTATTGTTATGATCCGTTATATCTGATTCTGTGCACTTACCTGTTACTGGTCTATAGCTTTCCTAGCTGGATTAGAGCGGCTGCAGATGAGAGACTGCGACTCAATCAGCTTGAGAGTTGATATGACATTGGTTACCCTATTTCTAAAGTTCAATTTGATGATGGTTTACCCCTTTGGTTTGTTTACTTCGTCCTTTTGGCAACCTTCATGATTTTTCAGTCCACGTGGACTTCTCTCTCTCCACTACTTAGGAAGACCTTAGTTACTCTAGTATTTGTACAGAAGCATTGTTTGTGAACCCATTGTTCTTTCTTAATTCATTTCTGTAGTGACATTTGTTTCGATTTGCTTGGCAATTCTTTCTCCATTCATTTCTTATCTGACTTGTTCAAGAAAAGAAAATGTATTATCATTGAATATATTAACTTCGGTCTCTCTGGCAGGTAAAGACTGCCATTGAAAATGCCAGTAAAGTGAAAGAAACTGCACGGAAGTGGCTTTCCATGATGGCGAGGGACTGCAACCGTTTTTGCAAAATAATGGTTTGATTCTGTCCTTTCTTTTATGGCTGCCGGATAATTGATGGCACTTTTGCATATGTTGACAATATCATTGTAAATTCCAGAGATTAACTGAGGACTGTCATCCGATGACGGAACATAAGGTTCACAAGGAAAGAAAGAAGATTACGTTTGCTGATGAAGCTGGTGGCGAGCTGTGTCATGTCAAGTACATTGAGGACAGCATGGCTTCCCTCCTGGCATCAAATAATGAAAATCAGGAAGCGACGGTGGAATAATTGCTTGTTCTCTTTTTTACCTTCTTCTGCAATTCAGGGGCAATAAGAGAATATTTACTGGTGGTTCTTAAGGAATTGGATACTCAAGGTGTAAAGCCCGAGTTGCCTCATTCTCGCGAAGAGGATAGAGAAGAGAGATGTGCACTTGGACGATGCTCATCGAATTGAGTAGATCTTGTCCAAACTGTACAGACTGATTTTTTTCGACTGTTCACATGGGAAATGCTTTCTGTTTGTACTATTTAGTCTCCCTCTGTCAAATCACTTAAACGAGAATGTGCTGTAACGTGTTTTAATGAAAAATGAGGATTATCCTATAAGGTATTTGGGAGGAATGATGCACATTCATACCGAGTGCGAAATCCTTTTGTTGCATCCATTTAGAGGTGGTAAACGGGTCGAGAATTCATTTGTTAACTCATGTTTTATGATTGTGGATTATAAATGGATTGGTTTTAATTTTAAAAGTAGACTTAAATGGGTCACAAATGGGTTACTTAATAAGCTTAAATGAATAATAAACACGTTATTTTCAATTTTTTTGATTTTCTGATTTTGATTTTTTTATATTTTATTATTATTTTTCTTTTTTTCTTCTTTCTCCATTGGTGGTCGGCCACGGTGATGGCCAGCCGATGGCCACAGGTGAGGGACGAGACATTCACATGGCCTTTATGGGCCACCGGTTGTTGAGCTATTCACATAGTGATTCAACCTTAACCCCTCCAATAAGATGAATTGTCAGTGGAGGCCTTGTCGTGATCTCCGGTCTGGGATGGATTAAAGGAACGTGTTTCCTTATAAAAGCCCATCGATTATAAACTATAACCGTCGGTGGAGCCTTTTCCGAAAGGAGCGTCGGTCCAGAAGCGACAGAAGACTTTGGACCCAGTTCAAAATTTGAAAACCGCTTCCCCCGTTTTCGAAAGAACAAGTTTCCAAGGTCTTCCTTGTTGATGCCCAATCGCTTAAAACATGTCCGTTTAGTTCTGTGGGATACAGGGGAAATGCCAAGAGCGACGGATCCATCGTGGGACCTCGTTGAGGTCCTGCCTAATAACAAGTGGAAGTGTAACTTCTGCCGGAACGAGTATGCCGGAGGCGCGACTAGGATCAAGGCCCACCTTGCTGGACTTCCTGGATATGGATTTCATGGCTGCAAGGTCGTCGATGGCCAAGTGAGATCAGAAGCGCTAGAAGCGCTGAAGGGCAAAAGAAAGGAGGAATCGCGAGGCCATGTTGAAGGGTCAGCCAACCTTACGCAGGGTCCGCATTGGCACATGACCGCGAGCAACGAAGGTGCGTGGAGAGAGACTCCATTCGCCACCATGCCGTACCTGAGCTCTGATGTCATCAGCACTGTAGGTGCAAGTTCATCGGACTTTCTTCCATTGCCTGAGACGAATTTGCTCCACCTGTCTCTCCCTGCTCAAAACATGATCCCACAGGGGGACACTTCATTCTGTGTAGTGAAAGAAACCACATGGAAGTGGCTTTCCATGGTGGCGAGGGACTGCAACCGTCTTTGCAAAATAATGGTTTGGTTCTGTCCTTTTTCCTATGGCTCGAAAATGCTGGATAACAGTTGGTATTTTTGCATTTGTTGACAAGATCATTGCAAATTTCGGAGATTAACCGAGGATGGTCATCCTACGTCGGAACATAAGGTTCCAAAGGAAGGAAAGAAAGAAGATTATGTTTGCTGATGAAGCTGGTGGCGAGCTGCGTCGTGTTAAGTACATCGAGGACAACATGGGTTTCCTCCTGGCATCAAATAATGAAAATCAGGAGGCGATGATGCAATATTCGTTATTTTCTTTTGCTCCTTTCATCTGCAGCTCAGGGACACTAAGAAAATGATGACCGGTGCTTCCGAGGAAATTGGATACTCAAGGTGTAGAGCCCAAGTTGCCTCATTTTAGCAAATTGGATCGAGAATACGAATGTGCACTTGGACAATGCTCATCGAGTTGAACTGTTCTTGTCCAAGCTGTACATACCCTGATTTTTTTTTTGAACTGCTCACATGGGAATGCTCCCTGTTTGTACTGTTTTCTCCCCATCATTCAATTAAACGAGATTGTGCAAAGGATAGATTAGTGATGGATGCACTTTGACGATTAGTGAGTTTTCTCCCCGTAAGGTGTTTTGGAGGAATGATGGATGCACTTTGACGATTAGTGAGTTTTGATATACTCACGTTGCTTCCATTGCTTCTAAGTTCTGATCCCTGGTGAAGCGACATCTATTGTAACTTTACATTTAAAAAAGTCAGTCATTGCCGGGACTAATAAAGTTGGAGGTTGCAGATACTGAGAGCGCCGATTTTGCAGTGTCCATTCACTGTGATTTGGGGTTGCATCCTCCATCCTTTGCAGTTGCCATGTTGCCGCTATTTAGCCGTGAATTTGGATATCACAACTTTTGAGCATATTTAGCCAAATTTGGCTAGATTATGCTCGATTTGGTTGTTGTTGACTAGATCGTTCATGAGTTTGTCATTCGTAACGTGCCACGATATGTTGAAAGGTAGACTGGGATTCAGTCATTAGCATGTGTCCCGAGTATGTGAGCTTCTTCTAGGAACTTGAATTCCATGTTGGCCAGGTTGGTGCTGTTGATGTACAATCGAGTCTTGAGAAATTTGTCGAAACTCCCGAGAAACGGATGAGTTCGTCCAGGTACTTGACCCAGATTGGCCGGGAGCTTAAGTTAGCAAGAGGAAAGTGTGTACAAGATTACAGAAAATTAGGAAAGAAACTTATCTAAATGGTAGTATCTTTATTTATAAATGGAAGTAATACATGTTGGGCATTTATCGATGAGTGGTGATCTTATCATGACACGTGGTTGTATGTCATGATTAATGGCAATGGTCGGCATATATGGTCAAACGGCCCTTATGGGCCAACGGCCGTTGAGCTTTTGGCATAGTGATACTACCACTGACCCTTCCAATAAGATGAACTTCGAGTGGAAGCCTTGCCGTGATCACACTCGTCGGAACGGATGACATGGAACATTTACCCAAAAATGTGTTTCCTTATAAAAATGCCCGTCGACTATAAACAATAACCATCAAGTATTGGTACAGCACGTCGCGTGTGCTCATTAGATTGTCGGATTCGTCATTTTCACTCGTCCCCTCGCTCTTGGGCTCGCTAGGTTCTGTCCCAAGGGGTCCCGGAATAGATGGGTCTCACATTAACAAAGAAATGAATAGCTTACGTTTGAAAATGTTTTCCAACACAAAATACATAGCATTAAAAGTACACCGCGTGAAATTAACTTGATTATTCTACATCGAAAATATTCGAAAGGCTCTTGTTTTTGTTAATATGAATGACTAGCATAAAACAAAATGAAAATGTATCTTTAACAGGTGAAAAAAAATCGCGAATTCGCTAATAAAAACAACACATCTAATGATGCCTTTCGAAAGCATTATCAGGTCCAGACACCATAAATATTAATAGATGGAGATCTCTTTCTTGATTTTATGGATGGTGGAGTATGGCTGTTCTCAGTTGGTGGAGACGATTTGTTCACTTAATTCCAATAACGAACGAGACCTCGGCCTACTAACTAACTATGATGTTGTCCAATGCTAATGTATAGAGAGTGCGGGCTCGCTTCGAGCCCTCAAACATTTTGGGTGGAGACATTTTTTCCGACCCGACTTGAAAAACGGTTCGGTTCGGCTCGGGTTTTGGGCCTCCCTCTTTGCCCTTTTCCTGCTCAAGCCGCTCGTTTTCTGTGTTCCCCCCAAAGCTCGAACGCCGAAACGCAAAACCCCTTGGATAGGAAAAACCCTAGAGCCGGCCCCCCGTCCCCTATAAATAAACCGATCTCCCCACTGCACATTTTAACCTCTTCGCGGTCGGTGCCGCCCCGCCCTTCGTTTCGCTCCTCCTCGCCACGCCCATGTCTACGTCTCTCTCCGATTGCATCCTTTCTGTCGCAACCCAAGCTCCCGTCCCCACGTCGAGATCTCCATTATAGCTCTCGTCTCGCCTCGTCCCGTCCCGAACCGAACGCAGAGCCGCCTCCGTTGACCCGCCCCTCCGGCGGCGGTTTCCGGCGCGCCCCGAAAGAATGGCGGAGGAGGGGGATGAAACGGAGCTGCGCAGAGCGAGAGACGGTTGGCTTACCAGCCCATCGCATGCTTGCTTTTTCTCCTTTTCTCCGGGGGGGGGGGTGCTTTTGCCTTGGTGTCAAATGGACCGACCGACACTCACTCGTTTCCCCCTTTTTACCGGTCCGCTGGGTCCAATATTGATTTCTGCTTCCTTCTTTTTTCTTTTCGAATCGTCGTTTCAGCCGAGATTTGTTGCCGTGAGCTTCTTGGGTTTTCGAGATTCGCTTTCTTGTTTTTGGGTTTCTCGCCCCGACCCGGTTCCGTTGGGTGTTCTCTCGTGGTGGCAAGTGATGATTTTTCGTGAATCTTATCCTACACACTGATGCGCAGTGCTGACTATATTACTCTGCTTATTGTCTGATGCCTCCTCGTGACGAAACCTGAGATGCCGGTGTTCGCTCTTTCTTGCTGTCCCTCGTGCGTTGTCGTGCGATTAGTGTTGTTGTGGAGTGAAATTTTTATGTCGTGCCATGACTATCTTTCAGACCTGTATTGGGTCATCAATGTCGGGTTTTTTTGTTCAGTTTGGGCAGAGGGAGCTGTTATACATTGGTGATGTGATATAGGAGCAATGTGCTTTTGCATCCATTGGTGTTCATGTGATCTTTCTCTTTTCTTGATTTTATTGAGGGGAAGGCAAATGATGGATAAAAAAGTTACATACACACTGAAATTTTCATGTGGGTTACTTTTCCGCTTATTGACTGATGCCTATCCTTTCTCAATTTTGCTATTTGCTGCCTGTTTTCATTAGCTTTGGTTGTGCACGGTGGTAAAATTTTTCCTTTCTTTAAGCCTTTTGTTTTCAGAGCAGTCGAAAAATAGTAGAGAAATTTACGACCGGAAATGAGATCTTTTTTTATCAGGCAGATCTGTTTTCATCATCTTATAATTTCAGCTATCTCTTTACTGGAAAATTGCATACCAAGCCTTTGTCTTTTGGCCTTTCCTAAATTTTTACACTCTGCTTAATGTTGTCAAATGGAAAAACACATGTAAATATGTGGACTTTCACATGGTACCGAGGATGACAAAAAGCAGACGGGCGGACTGAACTGATGCCGTGTTGATTGTCTGCAGCTTCCACTTGTGGAATATATCTGAGGTTGTGGAGTCTAATTTCAAAAAATCCTTGCAGCATTTACTCAGTTTCTTTGTTGTCTGTTCCCCGAGTCTCATTTTCATTTGGAGCTCTAGAATTTTATGATGTTGATGCATAAACAATTCCTTGAAAGCTTTTTCTCTGAAAAAGTGACAGTGAATTTAATCAGACACGACAGAACACGAGTGATTCATTAGTCCTTTCTTCTTGCAATGATGAAGTTGCTTTAATTATGTCTGGACATATGATTTTGTCCGTGATTTGATATGCATCTTTCTGAGCAGAAGAATGTCAGTCCTTGAATGTTCCTCGTCCTGCCTGCACGTGTGTGGAGTTATGAACAAGTCCACTTGTTAGTTCAGGTCTCTTGAATTGAAGTTTGAGGTTTCTTGAAAGATGATTTCTGACAATTTGTGGCAGATGATGTCTCTTGGGTTGGAGAGACAGGATGCAAGAATGAATAATTCTTTTCTAGCTATGTGGACTTAAGATTGGGGATTTTGAGTATTGGGGTGAAGTGTGAGGGATATAGAAGGGTAGATACATCAGGAATGGTCTTGGGATTTTCATGCTTGGAGTCTAGGGCGTGAGGCTTAATTTTGAAGTGATCACTATATGTGGGCCTAGCCACTTGTGCTCAAACTAGTTGAGAGTTGACACCGTTCTCCTGAAGATGGCCATGAAATGATCTATGTGTCTCGCTCGAGGGAATAGAAACCTAAACCAAATAGGGTTGTGGTGCGATTAGTTGGCTTGGGTTGCCACACTTGTTGGGGGAGTACAAGTGACTATAGATTTGCAAAGATCTTTGATTAGTCAGAGGCATTGTAATGCCCCTTCACATGAGGGCCTGGAAGCGGTGCTGATGGTGCGGAATGCAAGGAAAAGACATTAACAATCAACAATGAGCCTTGCGACAACCTTTGATTGATAGAAACGACGGAGCATGTGGTTCTGTTGGGCGGGTGCTGGCTATTCACATTCACATTCACATCTGGGAGTGGTGATGATGGTGCAACAAGCAAGGAAGCGATCGTAACAACCTGCAACGAGAGTGTTGCATACAGTTATTGTCAGTAGGGCCCTAGAAACTGGCGGATATGGTACAGGACACAAGGCAGCGACAGTAACAAACTCACAAAAGTCTTTCCTAGCGATGTGGGCTCAAGGATGGGGGCTTCTGGATATTGGGGTAAGCATGGAATGCAGGAGACAAGATACACTTTGAGTTCACTACAGCGGTGTCAATGCCAAACGACGCGGAGAGAAAAGAACAGATTAAGGCATAGAAAAGAAGCAGAGCAAAGCTGCGGATGAAGGATGGTTTTTTTGGGAAATGAGAGGGTTGCCGACAGAGAGTTTAGGGTTCTAGAAGAGTTTCAAATTTTGCATTATTATTTAACTAGAGTTTAGTGGGGACATGCATACCTTAGCTTAGTTTAGCTCATGCCTTATGGCCCCCCCAACTCAGAGGAGCAATAAAGATGCAAGATAAGAACACCGCCGGCCTAAGGAGGTGTACTTCATCGCACATGAGACGAGACTAGATGAGACCGGTTTCGTGGGCTTCATTACTAATTTCAACTCAAAAAAACTAAAAAATAGAAAAGTGAAATAAAATAAAATGGACACCCTGCACGAGATCAGAAGAGAAACTGACATTCAATGAAATTTAGGACAAATCATGGGTCATAGGACCCATTTTTTAACTCACGTTTGATACATTGAGTTGTTGTATTTATTAGTTATATTCGTTAAATGGATTATAAATGATTTTCGAATGATAAAGCCCGAAATATTAAGGTTACATCCAACACGCTTTTATAACTCTCTGTTCACTCACTCGATTGATCGATCTTGCGCACATTCATTTCTTGCTCTCACTTGGATATGAGTTTTTATAAAACGAATTATATATGGAAATATATTAGCTATATGGGTTGGGTCGGCTCTTGTCAAGTAAGGGTCATTAGATATGCATTGCACAAAAATGGGTTAAATGAATTAATTTGGATTGGACTATCGACCCGACACATCCATTTAACGGATAGAACATATTGCATTGGGTAGTCCGCTTTCTTCATCTACCAAGTTTATCGAGATCATTTGGTGTGTCAATGTTCGTAAGCCAATCTCACAACCACTTTTTATAGGCTAGTGGAATCTCTATATCCAAAATCCCGCTTCAAATAGTAATTTATTCGGCACCCCTCAAAGGATCAGGATCCGTGCCGTTCTTACCCCACGTTATTCAGCCTAACTCGCTCATGTTATTTCTTATCACTATTTTATGTTCATCTGCGGCGATTTTTCTTCATATTTTGATCGAATTCTTTTCATAGAACACGAAGATAAAATCGAATGGAAAGTTATGTAAAAAGAGAAGTACCTCGGTATCGTTCTTTCTGGAACGGATGCAAATACGTGAAATGCGACGGTTGGTCCTCTTTTGGAAACAAAAAAAAAAAGCCGCGTTTACCGTTGACCGTCCTCAGGAGGAGGGCCGATTGGAACGGGACGCGGAAATGAACAACTCGCCGTTGGAACATAATAATCACGGGGGCGCACCTCAATACCCCACGTTTAATTATTGATTAATTAATTAATTAGTATTAATTAAATTGAAAGCCTTAGCCCCCCACGGTCACCGACACGCGACCAATGTCCGTTCCTCGACATCTCAATTGTCAACCTCAGTCGACGTTGAACTCCGGCGTCGTCTTCCGAGCGGGACCCACCACCCCCCGCGTCCTTTCATGGTCAAAAATGGAAAATTATAGTAACTGTGATTTTATTTTGGTCGGAAATAGTAACAGTGATTAGAAAATATGAAATTTTTTTGAATTATTTTTTTTCCCTCGAGATATGCTCCTTGTTCAATTTTGAAAAGCGTATTGGTTTGGGTGACTTGTATTTTTAGCGGTTTTAACCGATACCGAATATGCCGAGCACGTGTTAACGAGACCATTCTTACATAGAAAGGGTCAAACATCCTTAGAAGTACTTAATTGATCTACTTAAGTCAGGAGATGTGCTGGTGAATACCTTAAACGCACTTATTAAAAGTATTTAACAAGAAACGATATGATTTCAAAGCATCAACCAAACATGACGAGAAAGCAAAGAAAAAAAAAACTGAAAACTACAATTTTTTTAAGTGATTACTTGATAAGTAATCTATAGTTGATATTATTAACTTATGCTCTCGGAACACTTGTTAACTATACCTATAATCATTTTAAATACGCCGTTCATGAGACAGGCGTTCTCCAGTTTGATAGCCAATAAAAGGAAGATGCCGAATTGATCGAGTCTTCATAGAACATGCATTGGAAATGTAGAATTATACACTCCAAGTAAATACCTTCCTTAAATTCCCACTTCTTCAATTTTTCAGGATATCGAGGAAACCGTTATTTCTAATATAAATTATTCTATTATAAAGATCCTTATCATTACCAAGATCCTTTAACAAAATCCTTTTCACAATACTAGTCTTTAGCTAACAACACCACTGGGCAGTGGGCACTAACCTTGGCTTTTACCTCGAACTGGGAAGAACCATCACGGTTGTCGGACCACCGCATGAGATGTTACCATCTCCTTAATTTGTACGAAAGCCCACACCCACCGCCTGACGATGATTTCTTGCAAAACCTCGCACGAACAAATCCAAAACTAACGAACTTTTGGCAAAGTTTCAAGATCGCTAAAGGAAAGAAGCACACCATTGTCAAAATCTTGACCATCTCTCTGTCCAATAATTGACAGGGCCACCCACCCGACAAGTCTACCATTTTATACGGCCCTTAGCTTCAACGGTGCTCAGAGTCTCTCTCTGTCTGTTTCTTGAGCTACTTCTGGTTCACCAAGAACGACCCATCATCCTCCTCTGCTCCTGCAATGGCCACCGACGGACATCAGTTGCCCACGGCGGCGGCGGCGGCGGCCTCGACCGGGTCGAAGAGGGAGAGGGCCGGGGAGAGCAGGCTGTTTGGCAAGAGCACGTACAAGTTCTGGGTGTTGGCGGCCATCCTGCTGCTCGCGTTCTGGTCGATGCTCACCGGCTCCGTCACTCTCAAGTGGTCGGCCGGCAACCTCGCCAGGTTCTCCGCCGACTTGCTGGATTCTCCTTCCTACGAAGATCTCGACATCTTGGTACTCTCTCTCTCTCTCTCTCTCTCTCTCGCTTTCTCTCTCTCTAACCTTCCTTTTCTTGTTTTCTGGGGGTGTGGTGTTGTTGTGGAAGTTGTCTCTCTCTCTCTCTCTCTCTCTCTCTCTCTCTCTCTAACCTTCCTTTTCTTGTTTTCTGGGGGTGCGGTGTTGTTGTGGAAGTTGATGTTTTTTATTCTCGTTTGTGTTTCGATAGGAAGTGGAGGAGAGAGAGAAGGTAGTGAAGCACATGTGGGATGTGTACACGCAGAGCAAGAGCGGTAGATTGCCCAAGTTCTGGCGGGACGCCTTTCAGGCTGGTTATGAGTTCTTGACGAGTGATGCACCGGGCGTTCGCGACGTCGCCGTTTCTGAGATCGCGAAGATGTCCCTCCGCTCCTTCACTTTCTCCGACCATCTCGCTGCTCATTCTCATTTTCATTCTGTGGTAACCCATCCGTGGCCTTCAAAACCCCCTTCGTCTCGGCTTTTTTATAATGCTTTCGTCGCCAGCTTCATTTGCTTGGAGAACTTTTAGTGCTGAGAAATTGGGCATTTTTTGTGAAATTTTGGGAGTTTGGTCGCTGACTTATCCTTTTAGAGATTGGATGGAAGTCGTGAGTTTATGAGGTCTTTGTTGTTGTCATCGAGTCCTCTCTGGACAGATGAATTGAGGGCTTGCTTTGATTGATACGGATTTGTGATGACTTAAGTTTTAAGCTGTGAAACCGCTGTTTTCATCACCTGGCAAATAGTTTGGAAACTGAGATGTATTGATGCTTGAATTTGGATGATTTTTGTCTGAATTCAGCAATTATTTCTCTACCTTCAAAGAAATAATACTCATGTCTCGTCCGTGTCAGATGGGAAATCTGAATCCTACCTAAGAAGTACACGGTCAATCTAATGATTTTCATTAGGTGCTCCAGGAGCGTATAAGAAATACTAATTCAAACTTTTTTTTTCTGTAGGTAGGTCAAACTCATTGTAAGTTCAGTGGATTCATGTGTTTGCAGGCATTGTAATTGTTATACCCTTCATGTGCCAACTGTCTTATCCTTTTTCTTATTCCTACTACTAGTCCATTGTTCTTTGACATTCTGTTGAGTATGCAAATTTTACGTCGCAATCTGATCTAGTTGATGCGTACAGGTTACGCTGTTAAATGGGCTTTCTATTTTGGCTTATTCTTTGGCTTTTGTATTTTGTATCATCCCGAGTGTGTAATTATATAAAACAATAAGTGGACTGGAAGATCTTGTTGTCCTTATTATCATCTGCTGGTGTTATAACTCCATATTTTTGTTAAACTTAAAGTTTTAATATGTAAGACTGCCAGCTATTTGTTTGTGAACTTAGAAGGAAGAGAACTTGATGCATGAGTTACCTGTGAAGCAAGATCTTCCGGCATCTGGACCTTGATAAAAGATCGAGCAAATTTTTGTTTTGGCGTGATGCAGGGAACTATGGCTCTGCTGCTGTTAGTATAAGATCAGTATATGTCCATAATATTGGGGCTACCATATGGTCAATGTGATTTCCATGTCTTTTTGACTGCTTGTATCGTTTTTCTGATCAAGTACTTTTTCTTGGAGATGCTATGGTGGGAACGTAGTGATTACTAGGGAGATTTAGGGCCTTAAACTGAAGAATCTGATCTTGGCTGCACATCTTCTATTTTTTTCCCCTCTGGGTAGCAACAAATGTTTTCTTGTTATTCTTTCTTAGACAATGAGGTTAATTGTGGATTATAGTTATGACCATTTGTAAAGTTACTCGATTACTGTTGAAACGATGCCTCATTATTCTTAAAACGTGAAGGACAGTTCCAAGAAGATGCATGTTTCTGATGATTTTGCTTCTGAATCAATTTGATTCATAAACTGAGTGAACTGATTCTCCATCTTGTCTTGTGCAGAATAACCACAACCAAAGAGAGACTTCTGCGATAACGGCTAAAACTGGCAAGGGTGCTTATGTTGCAAGGATCCTATAACTAGAATCTCTCTTCTGCACGATGCACCTCGCTGGAATGCCTGACTAGCTGCTTCTGGTTTTTACTGAAGATGCCAATATACCTGATCACACCCGTAAAATCCATCGTTTGGAGGTAAATAATCCACGTGGAATACACTACTACTATATCAGAATCCCGTGTTCTTGTACTGTACTTCCATTCTTTCAGTCGGAAGGCAATTACGTCGAGATTTGTATGAGCTTATGCTGAACTAGAAAGCCCATGAAGATATGGGTTTCAGTTTACATTACATGTATGTATGAGTGACTGTCTCCGGAGTTTCATCCGGAGATCAGATGCAATAGATACTTATGTTTAGTCCATGAGAATTTTGCGTGCATTGTTTTGTTTTGCCGTGAACGTTGAGTTGCCTTTCCCCCTGTTCTAAAAGCGACTTAAAGCTCCATGCAAAGATCACTGGAGTCATGAAAATTGGTTATTTATACTGAGTGCAGACTGGAACGCTTCAATCCACATATGCTCCTCGTAAAGCTAATCTTTTGACTAGAAAAAGAGGAAATATTAAGAATCGGGATTGGCACCAATGCTCATGAGTCGTCCCTTTTGCTTCATGCATTGCCATCACCGCTGGCAAAGCAACACGCAATCTCTTCCTTTTAAGCCACCCTCCATACTCCTTGATGATTGTAAACATAAGAGATAATGACACAAATGATTCATGAATTTTGACTCAATGTGTAATGTAGTCTGTCTTTAAATTTGTTCAATATTATTTATGAACTTTAACTCAATGTGCAATGCATTCTTTGTATTTTTTATTTGTTCAATATAGTCCTTAAGCTTTTGGTATATGTTCAATTTAGTTCCTAAATTATATAAAAATGTTCAAAAATGTCTCTGAACTTGAATCAATGTAAGAATAACATCGAAAATTTTCATACAGTCTAAAAACTAAATTAAACATGTACTAAAAATTCAAGAATCACATTAAACAAATTAAAAATTTAAGAATGATATTACACTTTGAGCTAAAGTTGAGATATTATATTAAACAAATTAAAGTTCAGAAATCACATTACATATTGGATCGAAACTTAGGGACCATTTGTGTCATTTACCCTAAACCTAATTAGGCAAAAATGTTGACGTCTCATTTGATTAACTATTCCCTGGGAAAGAGAAGTAGGTTTTATTTCAATCCGCATAGCAAAAATGAAAACAGAAAGATCAAAGTAACAAATTGCTCTTGAGGAAAGAGAAAATGGTGTGAAGAATTGAAAATGATTGGCATTAATCATACTGACAAAATTTTGTAAAGGAGCTGATACATGCATCCCCATGAAATGCCAACAAGCATCAAAACTCATGCCAACAACTTAGCAAGTTCATCAACCCTCAAGCTTCCATGGGGTAACACATTCAAGGGGTGTTCATCCAAATCTTTTTTCCTTCGAATTTTTGGATTTTTCTGCTTGTTTCCCCTCTCTGTAAATGTAGAAGAGGGTACGCTTTGGGTATCAACATTTCCATCTTCGACCTTCACAATCTTCTTGGACACAGCTCTCTTAGGTCGGTGCCTAAAAATTGGGCCAGGTGGAGCAATCTTTGCAAAAGCAACCGCCCTTTGGTAAGCAATGTCAGCATCAAATGAGTTAGTATCCAAGATAAGTGCACTGCCGTTCTCGACAGCCTGCCTTAACAGTAAAAGCACTTGTCCCGTGCAAGGTGACATTGACCTAGTTGGTTGAACTTGATCAGGCAAAGCTTCCGACACATTGTGCACTTTCTCTGTTTCCACCATAGTCTCAGATTCTTCCGCAACAACATCAGGCATAGCAGCAGCTGTATTGATGCTCTTTGAATCTTCTGATTCATCTGCTTCGCTGCTTTCGCTGCCTACAGTGATTTTATTTCCATCAACCTCCCTCAAAATTGAATCTACATCAGTAACTCCATATACCTCGTTTTCTTGAACAAAAGGAGGACTGGCTTTCCCAAGAACTTCCTGTTTTTCATCCTGTTCTGAGATTACTGGAAGAGGAGATTCTTCACATGCACGATCAGCACTAGATGCATTATCCTTGGAAGAACCTTCAGGAGTTGGAAAGGAAGACTTCCACTCTCTTCCTCTCCACATAAGTATGTGCTCATATTCAAATGAGATTAGCACACACGGGACTAGATCCTGGAAGTGAGGAACATTGAACAAACATTGAACAACACATCTTAAACATCAACACAATTATACATAAGTATACAGAATATATCCCACTAGAGATAACACAGACCTTGAGTTTCGCACCAATTTTCCTATAATCACTGCCATTCATCCCTTGGCAATTTATTCTGACCAATTCGCACTCTTCAAATGCCTCTCTAACATTTTGCACCAGGTCACAGTAGACACCATTTTTACCTGTAAAACATATGCATCAGCTTAATAGTTAGTCCGCTGGTGCATAAAATGATACTATTCAAGTCTTTTTTGGCGAGCGTCAACAGCCCAATGGTTTCCAAAGGTAATTCTTCTCCACCAATCCCAAAAAGGTTCAATTAAAGTCTTGGCCTAGCCCTTGTATTGCAAATAGAGACCTTTTTCTTTGACCTATCAGAAGCACAGCTATAATATATATATACCAAGTTTGCATATGGGTATCAGCATCCGTCCCTTCCTGCGCATCTCTGTAGCTTCTTCCAGTGTTAGACCTTCTGGAACCCTCTTAATTAACCTTGGATACACAGGAGTAACAGGTTTCCACAACATCAGTGGAAAGCGAGGACGAGTTTTGTAGTTATAGTTTCTGCCCCTGAAAAGGTATAGTACCCCTCCTTTACTGTAAATGATCTTCCCTCCAGTTCGCTCCTGTCCATTCATGAAATTGAGGAAAAAATATGTCAGAGTGCACATCAGACAAGTGCACTAAGAACCTCATGTCATACAATTCCGACCCGTGTCGTCAGTTAGACATATGGGTGCTCATCAGTGAGATGTATTGCCCTATGATAAAGATAGCAAAGAATGAGAAGAGCAAATAGAATGACTCCCAAAATTAATGCATATCTGATCACCAAAAACTTTTTAATGAAAGAAAAAACTTCAGCTATCGCAGTGACTAACAGCTTTGCATAAAACATTTACAAACAAACTCCAAAAACAAAAGCATGCAAGAAAACACATGAGCGAGGACTGAGATGACAGGTGATAGTGAGAGAAGAAGCAACCTCCAGCTGTTGTTTCACATTGTCCATGTCTACTGTACAAACTCCTTTGCATTTTATCTTGCACACTCGGCGCCGCTTCCAGTGAGCATGAATGTTATCCAGCATATTGTGAGTCAAACCATCCCTACCTAGAAACATGTCAAAAAGCAAACACATCCGTATATAACTACACCTTCAAAGAAAACAGAACATCTAACAAGGTTTGTCACAAACAAAATTCTCGAGTGTCCCACTTGCAGTTGCCTTTTCTAATCCACAAACTCTAAAGTTCAAAACACCAGGTTCCGATCTATTTGAGCACCATATGCATAAGACCATTTAGCATTCACATGGTCCCACTTCGAAGGAGAGAAGCACAGAAAATTTCTCTTCCTTAATGCTCCGATTCACCAGAGGCTTTTAAAGGGATAAGGTAACTTGGGAAAAACCGAAAGAAGAACCGTGATCTTAAATATACTGATGATCACAAACCAAACCACTACATAAAGTTTGCAAGAAAGGAAGAGGCAATATGCAAGCACTGTCAGGCACTGTCTACAAGCCCGTTATAAGACTGAAAGTCCGGCAAATATGCGCTACTGCCAGAAGCACAAGCGAGACCGCCATTAAATATAACTGTTGAACCAACCAATATCTTCAACAAGAATGAAAAATGCACCACACAAGCAAGACCAAAGAGCAAATCATATAGCAAAGCGTACCTATATTCAGTTGCCTCTGAGACTTTATACACCCATTTACCAAATCCCTCACCTCTTCCTCCGTCAATGGCTCCCCCAATATCTCCTCCCTCGTCTTCACATACCTGGGCCCCCTGCCCGGCAAGAACGGGCCAGGCGACTGAACCGGCTTCACCCCTTTCTTTCCAGGGGGCGGCAACCGAAAAGAATCGAATTCCTTCAGCTTCTTCTTGCTCGGCGGCAGCGGGGCGCGCCCCGTCCACGGCCTCGACATGGTAGTGGGCCCGAAAGGGGCATAAGGTGCTTCTCGTAGCTTCAATGGCTTCACCTTCGGCGTCTCCGTGTAACTATACTTAAACTCAAACGGAGCCCCGTCTATAACATAAGACAACCCATCCTCACTCAACACAACGTCAGCCTTCCTATCAACTGGGTCTTCACGAGCGTCAGCTTTCTTCTCTTGGGTTCTTCGGGTCTGTGAAATCCGCCTAAAAGCCGGGTGTTGATCCTTGGAGTACTTAGATTTCTTACCCGGAATCGAAGGGCTCGATGGAGAAGACGGCGTGCCTCTGGAGTGGAAGGTGTCCGGCGAGTTGGGAACGGTCGCGGCAGCGTCGCCGCCAGCGGCCGGATCGTCAACCTGGGCAATCCTGGTGGCGGAGTTGAAGCGACGCTCGCGGCGGATGTCGTCCTCGATCTCCTGCTGGGCCCTGCGCCGCTCGTTGAACCGCTCGGCGTTGGCGTTGTTCCACCGGGAGAAGCGGACCTCCGTCGGCGGCCGGTGCGACGCCGCGTTCGAATTGGGAGCGGAGCCGGGGTTCAGCGACGGCGGCGCGAAGATGGGGAACGGAAGGGCGAACTTCAGCGCCATTTATTTTCGGGGGGGTGGCGAAAGCTCAAGTGAACGGGAGCAGAGGCTCCTCGATATCGATTACGCCTGAACGGGATGGCGCATCGTGACTTCGTATGCGAATTGCAGCAACAATTCAGCTGGGCACCTCAGCAGGAGCTGCAGAGAGCCATGGTGCAGAGATGTGAGGCTGTCCCTGCGAAGAGGAGGAGGAAGAAGAAGATGGGTCGCTTGAAAGTTCAGAGCTTGTGGCTTCAGTAGCCATTAGAGAAACGTGTGGTGGGCTTAGCGTTCGAGCCTTCTCACGTTTCTCTTAACATATCTTTTAGGCCCAACACTATTCTCGTAGTCTTCTTCTTCTTCCTCGGTCCTTTTGCCTCTTTGCCAGGTTCTGAGCTTGGAGATGTTTTGGGCTTGAAAAGTTTTCGCTGCACCCAACCCAACCCAAACCAACTCCTCTTCCCCACGACGATGTGTGATGGCAGTCAAATCGGGGGCTCTCCGTGAAGGTCGCGTTCGCGCCATGCTCAGCACGAAAATTTGCGCGGGAGGTTTCGCGCCATCTTTCGGAGAGGTTCGTCCCCTCCATTTAAGCCGAGCGTTCGTCCCTACTTCTTCTTCAGCAGCGTCGTTCCTGAGCTCTTCACTGCGCAACTGCTTTCACACCCGTCGCCGTCTTCTTCAGCGACTGGAAATGGTTGAGAACGTGCCCGAGATCGAAGGGCCGTGCCCCAAGATCCCGAAGATCCACGAGAATGGGGCCGTGGGCGCCGCCGCCAAGGGGCCGGTGTCTCTGCTCAGGGTGAAGAAGCTCTCCGAGAAGGCCGTCTTGCCTTCGAGAGCGTCCCCTCTCTCCGCGGGCTACGATCTTTCGAGGTAAAAAAAAAGGGGATCCCAGATTTTAGTTTCCTTAGAGCGCTTCAAGTTCGGTCCTTGATGAGAAATCTCGATGGTTTCTGAACGTGGGTTTCTTCGTTTGTGGATGGGAAAACAGCGCGGCTGAGACGACAGTGCCGGCGAGAGGAAAAGCGCTCGTCCCTACAGATCTGAGCATTGCGATACCGGAAGGGACATATGCTAGAATAGGTAACGTGCACTAACTTCTTTCCTCGAAACACGCTCTCCATACCTTGTATCGGGTTGTCGACGAGGGCTGAACCGAATCGCTTGCGCATTTTTCGCCTTCAGCGCCGAGATCGGGTTTGACATGGAAGCATTCGATCGACGTTGGTGCGGGCGTGATCGATGCGGACTACAGAGGCCCGGTTGGGGTGATCCTGTTCAACCACGCCGACGTCGACTTCGAAGTGAAGGTGGGCGACAGGATCGCGCAGCTGATCATCGAGAAGATCATGACCCCCGACGTCATCGAGGTCGAGGACTTGGACTCAACTTTGAGGGGCGAGGGCGGATTCGGGTCGACGGGGGTGTGAAGCCTTGTGCTTGGTTTCGGCTGTTACGTTGTTCCCTATATGTTCGTCGTCAATGGGTTTTAGGACGTGTCTTGTCTAGGATGCACGCGGGTCTGGTAGGAAGATTTTATCTTTGGTTGAGGAATTTCGTCGAACAGTAGGTGGGTAAATATCCGCCAATGGCTATGTGCTCAGCTACGCTTTTGAAGTTACTCTCCTTGTGCTTCAACATATGACTGGACAACTGTGGTGGAGCGAATGCTGTGCACCTTTTCATCATTGTGCTTGCACGTTGATTTGGTTTGTGCGAATTACTTTTTTAGGTGTGTTTGTTTAATTGAAAACATAACGATTTTAAAAAATGTTTTTCGGAAAATTACTTTTCAGGAAAAGGTTAGTTTTTTTTTTATTTTGTGATATGTAATCGAAAACGATTTATGATTTTTTGAGTTTCATTTAGACAATAATTTCAATCTCATGATTAATTTTATACATGAATGTTTTCCTTGATCGGAAGGTGTTTTCTGTTGACTTATTATTTTCACCCACGAAACGAATTCTCGAAAAGCACTTTCTTCTAAACAAACACATCCTTAATGTGGATTGCGAAGTTGGAAATTGGGTTTTCTTTTGTTGGGCTACTGGCAATTGCTGGTGCCAGGATCCATCTCAGAAAGTACCATCCCAATGTGCATTTTCCTCTTGTAGATAGCGAGGCCTCTCTCTGTGTAGTAATTATCCATATCTAGTGACACGACCGATGCACGGTAATGGTACATCCACATGCCATTCCTTGAACTTGACAGCAAGTCACAGACCACAAGACTGACCACTGCATTCCATCTCAAAACACGAAATCTGTTGCTTGCCTGATTATTTGATCAATTTGTCAGATGGATGTCATTGGGCCACTCGAGATGTCAAATTATTTGCCTATGCTGGCAAAATTACTTGAAAGTTAAAATGTTTCAAGTACGAGGGTCTGTAACACGTGAACACATGATCCTCAAGTCCAGAGGATGAGATCATTCAGAAATACAGAAGCGAAATATCTCATTCGATTTTGATGGATTCCCGTCATATCTGAGGCAACAGAGTTGGGGGATCAGAGGGCACATCTGAACTTGCCTGCAACAAAGAAGCAACTGTTAGTGCTGCTGAAGTTCGAGCGATATCAGCCTCTGAACTCCTACATCTGCTAAAGTAGGCCGGAAGATGCGGACTTATCTTTGCGTAGATTTAGGAACTTTTGCAGGAAACAGATGAAATAGATCAATTACTGCTACGTTATACCTCCAGATATCTTGTCATCATTGTTGTAGTACTGCAGTTGAAGCCTTCAACTGGTTCTCCTTTCACACGAGTCGCATGAAGTTGCTTCCTCACTTGAGTTGCCAGGGACTACAAAGACAATGAAATTAGGCTCATGGAGGAACCTCTGGCAGTTCAACTTGCCAAGTGAAGAGACCGTAAATTACATGTAATTGGATCTTATTACAAATAAAATGATGGAAGGCTAGGCTTCTTTGACAGTAAGGAATAACAAGGACAATATTCTCTAGTTGGTGCATACCTTTCCTAACTCAACTCCCCACTGGTCGAAGGAATTGATGCCCCATATGAAACCTTGCACAGCTACTCTATGTTCATAGATCGCCAGTAACTGAGGAATATTATCGTTTTGTTGAAGGTTAGCCAAATAGTAAATAGCGCACACAATTCAGCAAGGATAAGAGAAGCAGGGAATGGAAATGTAAGAGAAAAATAGGGCACATCTTTGCAAAGAATGGAAAGACGCAGAACCTTCCATAGCCGAAATGTACACACAAGGTCATGGACAAGGGTCAGTTACTATACAATAAGGACTAGCGCAGTAAATCACATTTCTGTTTTGTGCGACTACTATGTCATGGACAAGGGTCAGTTGATCCCATACAATTTTTTTCTTGCTTTTGGGGACTTCGTTAATAATTGGTAGCATCTTGAGTTAGTGCTATATACACATCTGTTGAGATGCTTTCTCGTCATCAAAAAAGGAAAAAAAGCACTAAGTTATTATCTCACCTATGAGAAGATAAGAGTAAAAATTTTGAGAAATTCAAAGAAACGTCAGCAAGGAAGTAAATGTATGGAAGGACTTCTCTTCTCCATTTAACAAACTGGCAAAGGCAGTGGAAACAACTTGAGTACTTAGTAATGTGAAGTATCAAACTTTATATTGAGAAACAGACGATTTTGGTCAAGAAGTATTCTATTTCTAAATCCGGAGTCCTTAGAGAGATCAAAGCAATCAGATATCCGAGACTGCCATGTAAAGTGCAGGTCACAGATAGAAAGCCTCTAGGTTGGCTAGCAACAACCCTAAGTCATAGAAGTAAGCAAAATGGTAGTCCATATAGAATGCAAATACTGGAATCTTTCATCTGCAACTCATTGCGGCATATATAATGTTTACGTTGGACTTAACAGATAATAGTTACATGAGGGCATACATTCGAGAGAGAGAGAAGGATTAGTTTATGTTACTGGAAGTGTTAACCATTGCTCAAACAAAGCTTCAAACCAGCCAATGACGTCTCGAAAGCAGGGAATTACAAACCTGTCCAATGTTATAGGCAGTCAGGGATGGGAGCAGAAGACTCAGAGAAGGCCTATTACCCGTGAAAGTCTGCAGAAAAGAAAAGCAACAGTCAAGACAAGCCCTGGATTGCAAGAACAAGATTCAGCGAACTTACCTTATGAGGAATAAGATGATGAGGAACGTTCTCCCTTCGTAACTGTTCTGGGGTCTACGCCATACCAAGAAGTGGTTAGACTTCACTTTCGCTAGCAGACTCCAGAAAATGTTCAAAAAACTCTAGATATAACACACCTTCCCATATGCTAGGGCATCTGGTTGTGCAAAGAAGTTCGACATGAGCTCATCATGGTTATTCACCACTTCACCTAAACAATCGACCATTCCAGTTAGTGCAAACAAACGAATGGATATCAATTAAAGTAAAGGAAGCTTCATCTAGTATTGTCATTGTTACCTTTGAGGTAGACAGGTTGCTGACTCTTCACAACGCCGATAAAATCGCAAGGAATAACACGACCCTGAAAGTCAAGTATATTGCCGTACAGAGTGTTAACATAAGATTCCATATTTCACTTTTCCAGTAAGGTAACTGATACAAGAAAAAAGGGGTACCCTTTCACAAAAGTTCAAAAAAGGGAAGCTCTAATCAACTCTGTCCATGACAGAAATTTACAGAAAGAATGGTTTTGCCATTGACCAAAAATTACACTAATAAGGAGGGAAAATTTTTCCAATTGAAAATAAGCATCGAGATTACAATGGGAAGAAACTTCCTCTAACCGGTCTTTCGATTGGTGGATTACAAACATGAATATCACCCACATTTAA
This sequence comes from Syzygium malaccense, assembly GCA_031216405.1. Lineage (NCBI taxonomy): Eukaryota > Viridiplantae > Streptophyta > Magnoliopsida > Myrtales > Myrtaceae > Syzygium > Syzygium malaccense. The sequence continues at coordinate 14,295,190 of CM062258.1, forward strand.
TTTTATTAAATTTAACATCTACGTGATGGCCATAACTTGTAACCCTCAATTAGAGGCATAGAATGGAGGGAAATACGGCCCAAAACCAAAATTAACTAAAGAAACAACTCAAAAATTTAATTTCCTGTAAACACAATGCAGACATCGATCTAAATACATTGCGGTACTGCTTATGCCAATGAGATAATATTAACCATCGGTTACCTGGTGAATTAGTTGGTAAAAACTATGCTGCCCATTTGTTCCTGGTTCACCAAAGTCTATTTCACCGGCCTCACCTGGAAGTGGCACACCATCTATTGATACCCCCTTGCCATTGCTCTCCATGCTGACCTACATTATGATAGAAACATGCCATCTAAATAAGCAGAGATCAATCTCCAAGGGAAATATAACTGAGCAAAGGGCTTATTATTATGCCTGTTGTATGTGCGGGGCAAATTTCTCCAAGGCTTGAGAGTATGGTAAGATGGCCTGCACAGAAAATCAGAAATCAGAAAGTGAAATGTTTATAAATTTGACCAGAAAACAGTTAAGATCCTAGGCAGAGCAAAAGGACACTCACTCTTGCTGGGTATCCTAGAAACGAAACATTCCATACGCTCAACAAACCTAAAATCACCTGAATAACAGAAAGTCACCAGATTTTACCTCAAGATATCTGTAAGAGAGTATCAATGTGGACCTTGGAGGAAGGCCACTAAAAACTGGATATAAAGTTAGGCAATTGACAATTGTAATAAAATAAGTTCTATTGGAAAAATGAAGTCTATGTTGCTAGCAAACTAACAGGTATGTTCTTGTCGAATGGTGCTGAATAGAAATGCTGATCAATGCTTTGAGCTCCCTTCAAGAACCTTAAAGCAATGGCAGGATGTTAACCACATATTAAAGGACACATACAGAGATGTCAGTACTTGAGCAGATTTGTGAGAAGTTGAATCATCAAATTAGAGATATTAAAAGTAATAAGCATCACTGAAGTAGTTGACAGGAGAAAGTTTGACAATAGACCGTTCTGCTGTCGAACTCAAATAGGATACTTGATACTTTCAAACCTCAAGTTTCAACCTCTAAATTTAGGTGATCCACTAAGCTAAGATTGGAGAAGTGATACTAGTTGCTGTATTCAACAAAGAGAGATCCGCAATTCATGGAAACAGAATCTGATGGATAAAGAAGAGAAAGAACTGCAGGATTTCAAGACTAACTCAACCAACCAGAAAAATCTGCTGCAATCGCCCACAGAAATTACACAAAAGTCAAAACTCAACAGAATTAATCTTGTTGAAATGATAGCATTGATGATTCTTATCCTCTTCTTGGGGAAGACTTTTGGGGAAGGAGGGAGGTAAGGTCATTGTCTCTACAACTTACGTTTCAACATATCCTAAGATCAAGGGTGATATTTGGGTGTGGGGATCCAGACATTCATTACTGGCCTAAAAAAACTATAACATGAGCAGAAATCATCACTGACTCACTACAGAACTCTACATAATAAAAGTACTCGTCATACTTCTCAACAATTGGGAAGCCATATTGCAGCGATAAGGGCAATACTCCAACAGCACTGCAAACTACAGAGAGATGTCAAATATCAGTAAACATGAGCAATTCTAGCAGTAGCTAATGCAGCATATAAAGGCAATAATACTTACCACTGTAACGACCACCAACCCAGTCCCAGAATGCAAAAGCATTGTTAGGATTGATGCCAAACTTTTCAACAAGCTGCATATTAGATATTCATGAAATGCTTGTCATTTGGTCAAGAGATAGATGAGAAGCCACCACAATTAACAATGTATATATTAGAACTGCCATTGAAAACCATTTTCTAGTATGTATACAATTTATATAAAATAGTATTTGGAAATAGACTTGAAAGAGTAGAGATGATTTCAACATGCTCTAGGTCTCATTAATTCATCTTGATCTAGAAAAAGAGATCGAGGCAATCCATCGAACATAATTTAGGGAAACGTGAAGTCACCTAAAAAATGCAGGAAACGACCAGTCATTCCCTTGTGGAAGGTCAGGATTGTAACAAAGTATCAAGTTTTGGAAACGTAAAGGTTTTAGATCATGTAAAGTTCTTAGACCAAGAGAACCATGGGGTCCACTAAAGCAGGTAGCTACTTTAAAGACAACAAAAGAAAAATCACCACATGTTCGGATGCAAAAATAAGCATAACGGAAATGCACATAAAATGAGATGGAATATGTGAATAATGGGAAAAGAAGAGGAGCTCAGTTAGGCAAACATACAGATGTAACCTTATGAAAAATGAATATGAAGAGCAGAGAGAGAAAGCAATTTGCCGGTTAGACATGGCAAGCTATATGTCACCTATATGCAGGGGATGGTAGAGAATTGATACCGGGAGATTAGTACTGACAGCCACCATATGCTTCGCAACTGCAGAAGGCCTGTGAGAGCAAATCCAATTCAGTAAATACTCTGAGAGAGAGAGAGAGAGAGAGAGAGAGAGAGAGAGAGAGAGAGAGAGAGAGAGAGAGTCATTTTATTTACAATAGTTTTCGTTCATCAGTAAAAACGTGAAGACTAGAAAACAGAAAATTATTCAATCAGATGACAACCTAGAAGAGTTCCAAAAGAACTTAGTTCTTCAAAGAAGAAACCGGAGAGTTTCTCTTTCGCTCCGATTCCTGAATGTGAAAGACTCTTTACCGAGAAACTTCAAGAGTAGCAGAATTACTCCTGAAATTGCTTCCTTAGGAATGAGTAATAGTAGTGTATGGAACTTACCCTAAAGCAGCGGAAATCCACTCTCTCAAAGTCCGAGCATTTAGCATGGTTTCTGCTGTGGTAAAGGTCTTCGAAACCACGACAACTACCATCAAAAGACAAATGCTCAATGAAAAAGCAATCCTAATGGATAGAAAACCATAATGAAATGCACATGGATAGATTGTTTATTACCAAGTGTAGTTTCTGGATTTAAACCCGAGGTGTTTCTTGCTACATCAATAGGGTCAACATTGGCAAGACTGCCCAGAAAAGATAATTACATCAAATTTTCAACACATAGCATGTCCGATATACTGTAAATATGGTAAAATTCCACCTAGAAAGAGAGAGTACAATAAAATCTATACAGCAGGTAAAATGGCCTCAAAGTAGAAGCCACACTTGCTCAGCATATGTGCACAGTCATATAGTTGTGCATTGGCTAATGTCATCATATTGAGCTGATCCTGAGAGTGCTGTTAATGTGTCAAAACTATCTATGGCACATCCACACCATCGCCATAAACAGAGCATTTTCAAAGGAATGACTGGGGTAATCTGATTTCCATTTATTTTTAAAACAATAATCCTCCAACGTCGAAGCTGAAGGTGCAGGAGATACGGCCATAAACCAATGATATCAGCAACAAATTCTACACTGAAACAATGATTGCCTGCAAGAGACACCATTTTCTTTTCACGTGTAAGTGATTGGTACTTGAATGTATACATTTCGTATTACACCTGAAGGTGTAGTTAAAAGTGCGAACATTGAAAGAAGATTCGCAATCAGCTGCATGATCCATACACTCACAAGTACCAGAACGCCATGAAAGTGCAACACTATGCATGTTTCTGCATGCACACAACAGGAATACTTACAAGCGCAGCTGACGACCCCTTGCATGCTCACTGGCCTCAGGTTCTGCAAATTATTACAATACAGCATCAGCAGAATCTTTCGTTGGTGTCATAGAATGCTTAATATTGTCAAACGGCAACTGGAACCGATAGTAACCAATAGGGATAATGACAATAGCAGTCCTAAAACTTGTGTCGATCTGACACTTAAGTCCTAAAGCATTCTTTTTCGTGCATCTAATTCTAAAACTTTGCACACGAAATGCATTTCAGGACTTCCATTAAGTCCATCTGTTTTTTGTGGACGAAAAATCCTATGTGGCTTATCATTTTTTCAATCTTATGTGGCTGTTAGTCACAAAATGACGTTTCTTAGCGCTACATCAAGAATATTTTTTAAAAACCCAAAATAAAAATTTTAAAAGAACTTAAAACTTTTTCTAAAAAGAGATTGAATCATTGCAGGGGGAAGTGGACAGAGGGGCTGTGTGCTGGCCCCTCCTTCATTGGCAAGGGCCAAACCCCCTCACTGGGGTATCAGCCAGGGTCGCCTGCTTGTGGCAAGGGCGGCCAACCCTCACCTTTGGCCAAGGCCGGCCACCCTTTCTGACACTCGATGTCAGCAAGAGTGGCTGGCCCTCGCCAAAGTACAAGGCCCACCCTGCTGTAAACCCCTTCCTTTCTCTCTGTCTTCACTCTTTCTATTTTCTTTGCCTCCAGTCAGGCGAGGAGCAACAGTCCTTGCAGACACCCTGGTGAGGGTCGCCAGCCATCACCAGCAAAGGAGGGGGTGACGCCGCTGGTGTCTGCACAAAGCAAACCCATTGCACCCCCCCACCCCCCCTTCCGCCATGAGCTCCCTTCTCTCCCTTCCATTCTTTTCACTGTGGTCTTTCTTTTTTTTTCCCCTGATGTGGCACCAAATCCATCGGAAAGAAGAACAATTAATGAAATTGCCACGTGATTTTCCGTCCAAGGAATGTTAATGAAGGTCACTGAAGTCCTGAAATGCACTTCGTTTACAAATTCTAGGACTCAAGTGCCGACTCCGTACAAGTGTTAGGACTCCTACTGTCATTATCCTTAATCCATCATTAAACCAACCTGTCTGGAGAGCTGTATGCACAAACAAAGGACCAAGGAAGCTTCCACCAATACCAACAGATATTACATCTTTCAAAACTTTACCAGTGGCGCCAACCTATCATATAGTGTCATTTAGCTTAAGATCTAACAATGCTAAATAAAAGTCAAAATCCAGAGCTGTCCATTACCCAAGAACCACTGCGAACCCTTTCTGAAAATTCTTTGATCTTGTCCAGAACATTCCAAACATCAGGGACGACATTTTTGCCATCACTGCAAATAACTGCATCCCGTGGAGCTCTCAGAGCTACATGCAGTACTGATCTATTTTCTGTACTGTTTATCTGCAAAGGCCAAGAAAGAAAAACAGTTAGCAACTCCATGATTTACTAATTGTGATGTTATTTACCACAAACACAATGATTTAATAGTTGTGTCATAATTTATTTTGTTCTCCCTAGTACATGTGAAAACTGAAAATTAAATGCCAATTGCTCTTAACGAAATTCATTATTGACTAATCAAGTGCCTACTAAATGCCAAGCAGGCCATCTCCCAGAGAACCATATCGACTCATTCAAGTGAGTTTACCATAAGAAAAATAAAGCCAAAGCTCTCATTGCAGTTGCACCAATCAACTCAGAAATCCTATGATAATGAATTAAAGCGTTTCAATTTAGTTGTACATAGTAGCATCTAACAGACCACAAGTCATTTCACTAGTAAGTGGATTGCCAAAACTTACATGCTCTCCATTGTACATGCGTTCAATCTTCTGCTTGAGAGATGCTGCCTGCAGAAATCAAAGATGTCCAAACGACAATACCATAAATATCTTAGTTTCAGGAACATATAGTCCACATTTAATTTGAAATATACCCATCACCCCAACAGCTACGAACCTCTGCTAACGTGATGAGCTTGTCAACAGTGTCAAGAGTAGCACGCTGCCGTGAGTAGTCCAACAGTATATCATCAAACTCGCTGTAGAAAAGCTTCGATTACTTAAAAATAGTATCTTTTCACGATTGGTTCACAATACTTAATCACACGATAGCAGGACAGCATCTCGAGGAAGATTAAATAAAGAGCTTTAGGAAAAGGTCCGACAGAGGCGCATACACCATCATAGACTGGCACCGTTGGGCGTCGCTCATCAATTCTCGCAGATGGGTCCCCTTAATCTCCTCCACATGGCCCTGCACGACACCACATTTTTCACCGCGCGTCAAATACAGTTCCCGTCATATCAACAAACACCTTCAGGACACCCAAAGAAAGGCGAGCTAGGCCCACCTTCAAGTCGTTCCACGGCTGAGTCTCGCTGATCAGAGCAGGCGAACCCATTTCGAACGCGCTACACCGCTCGAAACCAAACCACTGCACCAGAAACCATCAACGGAAGTCGCGGTCATAAACCGTTCGAGATCTACCTTCGACGGCTTCATTAGCAAAAGAACGAAAAGAAAGAGAGGCTCGATTATAGCCATCATGCTATTCGGCAATCTTCAGGCGAACTAAAAAGAACGTCATCGTCCGGGCGGAACGAGACAGATAAGAGGCGATAATCCAATCGGACGAGGCGGCGCGAGAACGGGCAAATGGCGCCCGCGGAACGCGGGGAAGGCGGTCGCCGGAGATGCGAGACGGGAACGACGCGAAGACGGCGGCGGCGAGAGGGAGGAGAATCGCAGTCGCAGATACCTGGAAGGTGAAAGATGAACGCTGCCGACGGCGACGGCGACGGCGACGGCGACGGCGGTGATAAGAAGAACCAAAAATGCAAAGTGGAGGACGAACGAGAGATGCCGACGGAGCTGAGCGACAGAGAAGAGAGAGAGAAAAGTGGGAAGGTTCGCCAAAAAGGAAAAAGCCGCACAGCACAGCACAGCACAGCACAGCACGGACGGACGTCGCGTCGTCACGTGGCGCCGGCGTGCGGCATCTCTCGAGCATTATTAGATGCGGATCGCACCAGCAGCGGGGGGAGCTTTCTAACGACTCTCTGTGCGCGCACGCAGATTGCAAAAATTTCCGTTGGCCAGAAATTTATTAATAAAATAAATTGGACTCGTATGACTGCCGGTGCCATATGAAGAAAAAAAATGAGGATGTTGGTGTGAAAGTCACTTGATTTAAATGATAATATAAATACCATCAAAAGCACTAAATCATATCCACTGTAATATCAAAATTTCAAACTTTTTTCGTGTCGCTAAGAACTCGAATTTGTATTAGCGTGATAAAATACATTTTGTTTACCACCAGTAATCCTAAATTTTGCTCATTGTGACATTAATACCTCAAATTAGTTTTCTTGTCGGGCCTTCGATACACAGAACTTTTGTCGAGTATCGGTGTGACATGATTTTGGGGTTCTGGTGACGAAAAAAAATATTAGCATCACAATGCACATAGTTTACAATATCTGGAAACACAAAAAAAAGTTTGGGGGTATTGATGTCACAATGTAACTAGTTTAGGATTTTTGGTGATATTGATCTACTCAAAGTCATGCTCGACCTGTGCAGCACTAGAATTGGATTGGATTGGATTGGATTGGGTTCTTTGTTTTATCCAATGAGCTCTAAACTTGTGAATCGGTCTAGTTTGAGTTTGAACTCCGTCTAACGTGACCCGAATAATCTATGAGCTTATCCAACCGATTAGATTCAGAATTAGTCTCCTATAATCTTCACCCACAATAGAAATAACATGGTATGCAATCAACATTACAGAACGGTGTAGTCTTTGGACAACCACTTCCTGGCAAGCAGGTTATACAGACAGGAAAGATCAATCACACCTATTGTGACCTTAAATGGCCAGAAAGCCATGAACTCTAACAATTACGTCCGTACTTGTTTTGCTTTTCTTGTTTTTACTTCTTGTGATTTTATTTTACGATGCGTTCATCTGCAGATATATTTACTCAATATATGCGGGCGATTGAAATTCTGGACCTCTGTTCTTTGCACCTTCTTCATTGTCATAATACAGTTTGTGAACAGGACGGCTGCAGCATTAGTATACAGAAAAGATTCAAAACAAGGATCTGCAAAATTTTATCTCCTTGGTTGTATATTAACCATTTAGTCTGCGGGAGATGAATGTCGACAAGTCTTATCTCCCACGGAATCCGGAAAGAGAAAAGAGGAAAAGATAAAGAAAGGTAGAAAGGAAACCGAGCTTTATTCCTGTTTTTGGGGGTATATCGCCAAAAGGTATCGCCATCGCCGGTCGAACTCATTTCCAACTTTTCGCAACCAAATGCATTATTAATCCTGATTACCATGTTGTTGTTGTTTTCGCCAGAGCTTTGTTAAAGAAGGTTCAGAGCAGTCATCACTTTTCAGGACAATAAGAACTTTTTAAAATTGGCAACTAGCACAATGTGCTGCAATTCGACTAAAAATGGTCTCAGCTAGTGAGTTTTCTTCACTTGCACGATTCTTGTTCTCATCGGGTCGTGTCATCCTCACAAACTGACAGCTAGAACGTAAGATCTACCCTGTGGTAAGGTTGTTGCCAGTTAAAGCTGAATCGTAGTCTCTGCAGAAGTTTGTTAAATTCATCCGGCCAGGAAATGGGAAATGGATGCATATTTACAATAAGGCGACCCAAACGAGAACCAGTGCAGTGCTTATTCTGGCCAAATCGATGCTATAGATAGAAACCTGCTTCATACTTTCAATGCCGCCAAATTGCCGAATCTTGCTGCCGGAGTGACCTGTGCATCCACCGTCGTCAATATCTGAGGTATCGACATGCCTCCAGAGATGACAATTTCTGCATCACGCGCGCAAGAAGATTATAACCCAAACGACCATTCTAGATATTGATTAATAAAGATCACCAGCTTTGAATTTGAAGACCATACCGATCCCTTCCCGAACAGATAAGTTAGGCCTTATGATATCATTTGAACTTATCAGAAAGATGTCCCCCATGTAGAGGTGGTTAGAAGGCACATAAACGCAGGTCAATTCTTCTTCGCCGACATTTCTTTGGAGAATAACGGAAGACGTAATAAAACCAAATGCATATTCGCCAATACGTGGATGCCTTATTATAGCCACTTCTTTGAATGCATTGGTGCTTTGATCTGTAAGAAGATACAAAGAAACACATTTTAGAAATCAGTAGCTAAGTCGGCATGATGTATCCGGAGATATACCTGGTGATATTGCTGCACTAATTTGCTTTGACGCAGAATAAATATAGCTCACGAGTGGCATTTTCTTAATGAACCATTCACCAAGGGTGAGGACAGAGGTTCCTAACCATGAAGACATGAAAATCCCAACCAAGAAAATGAAAGTGATGGAGGTGACAAATCCAAGACCTGCAGATGACCAGATAGTCCCATAAAGGAGGTGGAATTATTAACGCATTCAAAATCAGTCTGTTGAATTCAGGTCAGACAAATTCTGGTTTGCTGAGCATAAGGTGACAGTATGTTGCCTTGAGACATGCACTAGTAGGCCTAGTACATGAACCACTCTTGTGTTTGTCACTTATAATGATTCATAAGTTTCAGCTAAACAGGATGCCCTTATTCAGGAAAGGGTAATTTAGGACATACAAATGCAAGATCAAAGGAAAACATAAACCCAATTTGCTTACAGACAGTCAGAGCCAGCAGATTCACCTCTAGTGCAAAGTTTCGTGAGTTCTCATACACAATTGAGGGACGAAAGACGAGTTTTATTTTGTATCAAACGGATGAAACACATCAGACCTATCTATAATGCTCATTGATTGGACCTATTTGCCTTTCAAGCACTTTACATGCAGGATGTTGCCTATGCGAAAAAGTTACTAGATGCAAAAAATGTCAGAAGTAGACTCCTCTCACCATTGTCAGGGTAACAATCTGTACTCATCCGACATGCATGACTTATTACTGTATAGAAATATAAGAATCTCCCAGAAAGAGCACTATACAGTAGTTTCCTCATTATGCGCCATAACGAGCATTATGAGGGGTCAAATGCTATTTAGAATGACACCAGTTTTACATTCACGCTTGAGAATTGAACCGTATTTGCTGCAGCTGCTAACAAATTGCATTAAACCTTAAGAGCAATTGCAGTGACAAATACTCAAGCAATACTCACCAAAGATGTTAATCCCTAGATGGTTATAGATTGGAGAGAAGAACCCATCCACGAAATGAACGAAACCCCACGTGACATAAAATGTAATGGCCATCGGAAGAAGAATGACACTGCAAACAATTACAAACTTTCTCACTTCGGTAAAAATTAGTCAAATAATCGTGCTAGAGACTCAAAAAATTGTATACAGCAACAATGAACCTTCAAAAGGTAGTGGTAACTTGACAAAATGATTTGACAAATCTAATAGGATGAAGATGAGAATTTCCCAATATATCATTGGGAGAAAAAGAAGGAAGATGGCATACCATCCCGTCATAAACTTTTTGGAAGCCCAGCTCTGGACAACTTTGGAAATTGCCTATGGAAAAGCAGAAACACAGTTACTATCCACTTATGGAGACCAAACCACATAAGATGGACGAATGCTACGATGTCTAACGATTCATTCTAGTCATAGTTTTCATCTCATAGGTGTGCTCGGTCATCGCAGTCACGGATATCCTACCTCTGCGTTGGAGGAAAATGTCAGAAAACCTCAGATTATCTCAAATTTAACCAGATTTTTCCAAGGAGCTGAACAGGAGGTAATCAATTTCTGTTTGGCCAAGTTTCATGTAAAGACAATCAGTATTGCCACAGCATATCCTTAGCAACCCCAACTTTAGCTGTGGATTTTTTAGATCATCGGTCTTCCGTCTAAGCTGACAACTTTTTCTTTCTACCACTTCGGCGAATACCTCAGCCGGAACTCCATAGGACAAGGCCAGCTCTTATCAATTCATTTGTTTTCCTAGCGCTCAATCTCCATAATGACAGCAAATTATAAGCCATCCTAATCCGGATAAAAATTGCGATCAGGGTTTATCCGAAGATCGCCGGCGCCCGAAGGAGAGATTAGCTAAACCGAATCAAGGAACCAACAAACCACGCATTTTCTCCACCGAACCAATCGGCAAACGCAGCTTAAAACTAGAGCAAACAGATCGAAGAAACCATCCACACGCGAGCGATCTAAACAGATAGAACAGAGCGATGATGATGATGCTGGTGGTGGTGTGCGGTGGTGGTGTGCGGTGGTGGTGGTGGAGGGAGAGGGAGAGGGAGAGGGAGGAACCTCTCGGCCGGAGTGATGATGCGAGGGCGCCGCGACAGCCGGCGAGGACGACGGAGACGAGGACTTGGAGCCGCCATTGTCGGGGAGGGCCGACACGGGAATCAGCAACTCGCGATCCCTATCCCTCTCTCTCGTCGCCATCGCTTTGCGTTTCTTCGTGCTCGAACTCAGATTTGTTTCGAGTTCATGGAATTCGTCGGCAGTTTAGTTGGTTAGGGATGTGCGGGGGTCCCTTATAACTGTCAATCTCAGTTCCCACCAATCACATCAAAATGGGCTTCCCGAGGCCCAAAAATCATAGATAAAAGGGATAATGACATAGTCCCTAATTTTGGCTCGAACTGTGGCCCACGTGAAATATAGCTTTTGAATTTTTAATTTGTTCAACGTGATTCTTGAACTTTCTGTACATATTTAATATAGTTCTTAAATTATATGAAAATGTTTAATGAATCCATGAACTTGAATTATTCGAAGAACTATATTGAACATTTTCATATAGGTTATGGATTAAATTGAATATGTACCATAAGTTCATGGACCATATTGAACAAATCAAAAGTTCGGAAACTACATTGAACATTAGGCTAAAGTTCAGGAACTACATTAAACAAATTAAAAGTTCAAGAATCAAATTGCACATTGAACTAAAATTCATGAACTGTTTGTGTCATTATCCCTTTGTTCAATTTAGTATTGTATTTTTTTTCTGCCAAAATAGTCTTTCTGTTAAAAAAACAGTGAATAAAAATGCCGACCTGACCAATAAATTTCTATTTAATGCTGACTTATTGTCCCTCCTGCGTTGCTTTTAAATTCGTTTGGAAATATAAACAAAATAAATATGGTTAGAAATCCAAAAAAAAATAAAATAAAAGTAAAGAAAGAAAAAGGTAAAATAATACTAAAATTTCTCGACAAGATATCTCTTATACCTTTCTACCACTTGTTCGACACCGCTAAGAGAAATGACATTGAAATTTGTTGTTATTGGTGTATAAACATACTAAAAACTCTATTTTCATCCAATGGCAGGATTAGGAGTGAGCGGTTCCAAATTCCTTATAGGTTCCATATAGAACCTATAACCTACCCTCGGGTATAGGTTTCCCATTTTTTAGAAACTAAAACCTACCTGTAAGAACCTGGAACCTACTTTGTCACAAGTTCCAAGGTCTAACGAATTCTTTTTTTTTATTGCATTTTTAGTTAAACAAAATAAAAATGAACGAACCAATATGGAAAAAGCTTATCATTCATCAAACATAATACAAAATACTGGTTTTCCTAGCATTACGGTTCAAATAAAAATAGCTCAAATGAGAAGTCATTACGTGAATCGATACTAGGGGTGAGCAGAGTCATGTTCCGTATAAATTTCACCCATGATAATAGATTTCTAATTTTTTAGAACTTAGAACCTATCCTATCACAGGTTTGAGGGTTGGTTCCAAAGCCTACTCAGGTTCCCCCTATATTATTAATTGAACAATTGTAGTGAATCATCACATTTAATAACCACTACTTACTGTTATGATCCACTAACCATAACTTATATTTAGACACATGAAAAATATGAAATATTAACAAATCATAAAATTAAAGCTCAGACTAGTAGTTCCAAATCATACACTCATTATTTAATGTCATGAAACAACGCAGGATCACAAAAAGACAGGTTCAAGTTCAAGTTCTAGATTCCAGGTTCTACCTGCCTAGAACCTGAAACCTACTCATCGAAATAAATTTCTCAATTTTTGGAACTTAGAACTTACCATGCATATCTTGAAACTTGGAACCTACAGGTTTTTATTGATCGGGTTCTGAGGTTTCAGGGTAGAACCTGGAACAATGCTCACCTCTAGGCAAGATAGAGGACAAAGCTCCAGTGGATTATTACAACACATCCAAGTGCTCCTCTAACCATTCCATGGTAGCTTCTTCTTTTATGTTTTTTTCTTGTTTTTCGAGTTCATACAGTGCCCCGAAACCGCAGCTGAATTTAGAAGCTAAATCTCATCATCCGTCGGAATCGCCTCCAAACTGGTGAATCATAGCTTGTATTGGGGGAACATGAGATTGCTGCCACTATAGGGCCGAAGAAATCTAGTGTGATGTGCGATCATCTGAGTGACAATTGCATCGAAATGTCGTAGCGAATCACCTTCCTTCGGCATATCAATTGTTGGCATCCCGGCTTTAATATCTCTTTGATGGAAGTCCAAAGTTTGCTGATATAGGGCATGCCACTTAACTCGAGATCATATGCTAACCTTATATAGTTACAGAGTAGAAGTTCTCAGATAAATATTTAAGACTGGTGTTTTGGAGATCAGCGAGTGTTTCGGCCGTAAGCTCAAGAGCCGATCTGTGACTATGAAATGAACGTCCGCAGTCAAATATAAATTCACTTTGAGAAGCCACTTGATTGCCGCAATACAATTCCCATACATGTAAGCCATCAAGTTTGAGTAATTACGACATTCCTACACCATGTAGGATTGAATTTCTGTCAATTTTGCGACGACAGTAAAGTACAACACCAATATAAGTACCTAAAGCATTCGCCACACTTCACACAACTTCTCGGTTTACTTGAAAGAATAGCGATCCTCCGCCTTCAGCTCGCTCCACTTGGGTAGACACAGCCATTGTAACCTACAAAACAAAGGGATCGATTGTGTAAGTCAGATTTGCCAACGATTTGAAAGCCGGTGGAGGTAAATGAAATCCTCCGTTTCATTACTACGTAATGGACTAGAAGGAGAAATGAGTGAACATCTGCCAGCAACGTAGTGAAGCATCAAACACCTTACACAGTCATATACAGCTAGGAGGAATATGCTGCTGCTTCTTCGTGGGATCTTCAAGTACAGAGGATTACAGAGAACAGAAAGGAAAAGAGTATCTGTTCGGGTCGTATCATTGATAGGACCCATGACGGGCCTGTGGATTTTAATGCCAATGGGAAAGACTCATTTTAGTTGGAAGGCAAATCAACAGAAACTGTCTAGAAGTAACGGTACTCACTTGGGTTGTCGGATGAGACTGTGGCAGTCTGCGAGAAGTCGCAGTTCAAAGGACTGCGGTCAGAGTTCTGGTAGAAAAGATTCATGGCATATGCAGCATGTGATGCCACGGTGTTAGGCTCGAAGCAAGCACCACCAGGTTGGATCGGCTTGCAATTAATTCCTTGCCCACAGGCGTAATCCAAGTTCGCCTGCAACTGGGCATCCGACACCCCATCCTTGGGTATGCACCAAGTTGCATTATCGGGCTTTGGTGTTGGGGCAACAGGTGTCTTTGGCGATGGCGCAACGGGTGTCTTCGGCGCTGCGGGAGTCTTCATCAAGAGATAGTATGTTAGTTAACCACCCAAAGTCGATGATCAGGAACAAGCAGCGCTGACAAAGTCGCTAATATTAGTCACTAGTCAGTATCAAGGAAAACCTTGGAGACTATAGCGGCAAAGATGGACAATTTGATTCTCACCTGGCTACTCTTGGAGAGGCCAACGTCATAGTTCATGGAAAGATCTGTCTTAAAAAGACCAAATGCACGCTCAGAAGCGGGTCCAGGTTTCAAATCCTCATCGTACAGGGCAAACAGATAAGTGTCTACTGATTTTCCAGGCATCAAGGGAGTTCCAACCATTGAGCGGAGGTGAGCTATCAGATTACCGTTATAGGCCTTCGCGTTCTCGATGCTAGGGCCAACCTCGTTGCTGTCTCCCTTGTATGGCCAACCGGTCTCAGCCACTACAATCTCCACATTTTTAAACCCAAACGAGTTTAATGCAGAGCGAACAGCATCCACCTGCAAACATAGTGTTTTCTGTCAGTCAGCCGCCCCTGTTCTGCAGCTATTGCTAAAAATTATGATTGAAAGAGAATAGGGGAATATAACTTGGGATCCAGCGAAAAGGATCAACAGGCCGTAGTTGCCTGTATCTGGTTTGATCTTTCAAGTGTAATAAATGACTGGTTGTACTGAGATAAACATTTTGTTGCTTCAGAGTCTAAAAGATTTAACTTTTGTCCTTACCACAAAATCATGGAGATTGTGACAATTCATCTACTTCTTGTTACAGATATCTTTGTTCTAAGATCACATACTCATGTAAAAACAAGTTGTAAGTCGTTGCGCATTCATTCGGGGAATCAAGTCTGCATCTTTGCATAGTTGGATGAGGCTTTCTTTTTTCTTGTTTCGTTAAGGAAGTGCTGAGACTCAATGGACTATGGCTTTGATGAAATTTGAACAGGTTAATAGAGAAACCGTCGCCAACTACTAAGATACCAAAATCGACTTGCCTAAACTCTACTGATTTCAAGTATTCATCTGTCATCAACTTGAGACAAACTTCTTGTTATCGGGAACTTTTCACCAACATAGTCCACTCAATTGGGGAAACATAGCCATTCTAGTACAAGTAGAGTGCAAGCATCCTTCAGCTGCAATTCAAATTAGCAACTGGACTAGGCCTTATCGCGGCAAATTGAAAAGCAAACAACTATAAATAAGAAGGTTGCATGAGTTGCTGACTCACCTGAGCATCAAACATATTGGTGTACTTGATGTTGGTGTTGGTATCGAGCCTCCCAGCATTTGGTTGGAACAAGCAGAAAGCCAATGTCTCGGGCCTAGGATCACTCCTGTATGCGAAATAGGGATATGGATTGATAGCAAATGGTGAACCGGTCACATCGTTAAACCCCAAGATTCCCTTCATCAAATCACCGAAGCTGGGGTCAAAACTACCAGAAGACGGCGGCTCAGAGGACTTAAGCACAGCCATGGAATGCACCGAGGACACCTTGATTTTCCCTCCCAGGGACATGGCATTAAGCGCATTCTGCATGTTCTGCATCGCCGGCAACAGCTGAGTCATCAAATTATGGTCTCCGGAGGTCATTACCTCATTGCCCACGGTGATGAGGATGATTTTACTCGAGGGATAGAAGGGAACCACGTTTGTGTTCACCCAATTCTTTGCGAAGTTAGGATCATTTGCCAGAGCAGGAATATCGCCATTCGCCGCGCCGATGACAATTCCAATACCCGTGTTTGCTAGAGCGCTGATTATGGCAGGGTCTGATCCATATAACCGGACCTTCTCGATCGACGTCGATTGAAGTAGCTTCGCGGTGGCCGACGGCGGCGGTAGGTTATCTGCGACCTGGCCATAGTTGACTCCAATGAATGACTGCGAATCTGCGTGCAAATATCGTGTTAGCTAATCATGGATTAGACACAATCACTCAAAATTTTTGGGATTCTGATCCTTTTAGCTTCTCAATTGCACACTGACTTCTTGACTAATTGTTCTTCACTGCACATGTTATTCCCTAAGGAAAGCTAAGATAGAATGTGAAAACTCACAATAACACCCCATCATACACGGACTAAATGACGGGACAGACTCTAATTGAGCACGCAAGGTGCTCCATCGCTCGGTATATTGATTTTCTGGACCAGTCTTCACATACCCAGCATGACTTGACGACGACTCAATGTTAAAAAAAAAGGATCATGCCGACGAGGGCGCCGAGCACCCCTTGACCATACTAAATAAATTTTCATATTCAATGCAGGCTTTATCTTGACATTTTTCATGTGCCTGGGCACCTGTTAACAAAATAAAAGAAAACAAAGCGGTTTGCAGCATCTCAAAAATCTTGTCTAAAAGAGCAGGAACTCCAGCAAATACTATGATCCTGCAAAAACCGGGTTGGAACTTTCGCGCAACTCAAAACAAGAAAGCTCCGCACGATTACCGCGTGTTGCGTGATTGAATTGGGATCAGAAAAACTTACCCGCGAAGCAAGACGCCCGCAAGAGGACGACGAGGAACAGGAGGGTGGTGAAGGGCGGAATCGCCATGATCGAAAGGAGCTTCATTCTCCGAGTTTCTTTGCCACTGCCCAAGAACACACACACAACACGACGCGTGGGCAGAGAAGCAAAGAGGACGAAGAGAATATAAAGGCGAAAGGTGAAGCTTTCGATGTACAAAAGTTTCAGGAAAAGAGAAGAAAGGACGGAGAAAACAAAAAGAAAGAAAGAAAAGCCAAAAAAGCGCGAGCTTGAGTGTGGAAAAGGGCGTTCGAGAGTGCCTTGTAGCTGGAAACTTTCCGTGTCCCAGCACCACGTTTCAGATAAAAGAGCCGCAGCAGCAGCACTGCTATGCTATGCCAGCACTTCGTGGAGACGCTGATGACGAGATGCAGAGGAGTGGGTGGGGTGGGGGGGGATCTAAACGCCGTGTCGTTTCTGCAGCGCCGTTTGAAGTGACGGGAACGCCCCCCGTTTCGACCGCTGCCTTGAATCCTCGTCGCGCTACGTAATCTTGGGCCAATGATTGCATGGTGGCACGTGCATGAAAGCGCCATCCAAATTGCATTTTTTTCAAATCGTAAGGGGGAGCAGAGGAGGGAGATGTATGATTGAGTGGACGACGAGGCTCATCATCATTTACTTCTCCTAGAAGGACCTTAACGTTACAAATCATCATCGTTTGGTACTTGCCTACTTGGAGATCTGTCTCCTTTGTCAAACTACAGACTGATATTTGACACAATTTCTGTATCAGGGGTATCGATGTTTCGGTCCGAATCGGGTTTTCATGATACCCAACTCGAACCGAATTACATAGGGTGTGTGCTCTTGTTTTGACCCGAACTGAGTCGAATAGGTAGAATTGTTTTTAAATGATGTGGAAGGAGCTCTTGTTAATTAGTCACTTCATTTCTCTCTATCTCGTCTCCACGCCCAAACAAGACGAAGGAAATTGCAATTTCAATTGCTTTTTTTCTCTCTCCATTTTCCTTTCTCTTCCATTCCCTCAATTTCATTCCTAACTTAGAGTTACCCGAAAAAAAAAAGTGTCGGATGGAATATAGATTTGCACACTTAATCATGGATATGCAAATTCTCTCAATTCATCATGTCAAAGTGACTCGGCTCAATCACCCAGCATCACAGTAGCTAGTCATAAAAAGAGGGCAGTAGTGTGAGATATTTAACACATGACATGTTAAGACCTTAGAGGGATCAGTTGAGCCCGGCGATGATAGGAGCATTCTTACCAATAATTCAAAAGTAAGGGCGGATCGAGCATAAAGATACCCACAAGTTTCATTTAATTAAGTTTAGCACGGGATTGTAGCCAAAAAGGGGAACCACCAAACCCTCATAAAGATTCGATGTCCTCCAATGGATTTTGCCTTCCCTGCTAAGGAACTGAACATTCCCTTTCGACGCATTTTCAGGATAAAGTAAGGAAGAAGAGTTGCAGCATTTCACGTGGGAGAGCCCACGGTAAGAGATCAGAAAGAGCTTCTCGTGTAATGAAAAATCGAAGGAACATCTTGTTTTGATCTAAAGGTGAGAAAAGGGTACAAAAGAACAAAAGGTGGACCGACTTTCAAGTAAGAAAAGGATAACTTGGGACAGAATTTATGCCCCTAGCAAGTATGGAGGGTAAGCAAGCTTTTTGAAATTTGACCTTGAGGCTTGCCGGCACAAACCTGGTGATGTACATTCATAGTTGAGAACGTGAACCTTCGTGGAGAAGACGGTCAAATTAAGGCTCCGTTTATTTCACGGCAAATGAATGATTTAGAAAATATTTTCTTAAAAAGAACTGCTTGTATTTTTTACAAAAATGAATGAATAGCAGGTATTTTGATCGTCCATGGAGATATTTAGATATAAATTATTGTCAATAATAAGAACTTTTTCCATTGAACGAAAAATATTTTCATTATCCACCAAGATATTTAGACATAAATTATTGTTGATAATGAGAATATTTGCTATTGACTAATTATTCCAAGCTATATAAGCGATTATTTTTTATGAAAATATTTTTCAAATTATTTATTTTCCGTAAAATAAACGAAGTCATTTACAGCGTCTTTAAGGAACATAAGAATCTTCATTTTTGCAAGCTATGTTCCTGTCCTAATCAATTTCTTCAAGGAAGATATGTTTTTAGCGCACGTTGGGACGATTCTATTATTCCGGTATTAAAAGAATGGATTGTAGATTTTTGAAAAAGCTAATAAGTGTCGAAAAATAATTATAAGAAAGGGATTATTACAGAAATGGTCTCTCAACTTTGGCATATTGTGCAATGTTGTCCTTGAATTTTTAATTTGTTCAATGTGGTCCATATATTTTAGCCCAAATGTGCAATGTCGTCCCTAAACTTTTAAATTGTTCAATGTAATCTCTGATCTCTATTGGTAAATGCTCAATCCAATCTCTTGACTATATGAAAATATTCAATGTTATCTTTATATTAATCAAAGTTAACAGAATTAACTGATTTGACTTCCAATCCGATAAGTTTGAATGGTGAACCAAAAAATAACGTTATATGTGGATTATCCACATAAGATATTCATTCTTATCGAGTTGAATATCATGTGGAGAATGCACGTATAACGTTTTTTTCACTATTAAAACGTATCGAATTGGAAGTCAAATAAGCAAATTCTGTTAACTTGAATAATATAAGGACAACATTGAACATTTTTATGTAATTTAGGGATTAAATTGATCACGAATCAAAAGTTCAATAATCACATTGAACACATTAAAAATTTAGAGATAATATTACACATTTGCTAATGTTCGTGAACCACATTAAATAAATTAAAAATTCAAGGATAATACACATTGAGTCAAAGTTGAGGAAACTTTTGTGTCATTTTCCTAGAAAAAAAATTATCGGCCACCTTGTTTCCCGATAATTTGTTAGTAATTTATTGACACTCTTATGCAAGTACTAAACTTTTTTTTAACATTTTGCCAATTACCAACTTATCTTATCTTTTACCAATTTTTATTTGTCTTCCTTACAAACATTTTAATTTATCAACTCTTCAGTGAATATACTAAACTTTATCTGAACGATTTGCCAACTCTTTTTACTATTTAATTACCAACTAATTTTAGGTCACCGATTCTCATTACGATATGTTTCTCTAGTTTAGGTTAGAAGTTTCACAGCCTAGTAAATAAATTCGAATCGAGAATTAATAATGCAAATAAAAGCCGGTACGTTAGTACAAAAATTGGTAATTCACAAATAATCAAAAAAAGATATCGGTAGTTTTATAAAAGTGCCGGTAAGTTACCGACAAATTGCTTTGAAAACAATCACCAATCAATTTCTTACCAATAATTATTTCACACTGGTCGACACTTAAAACCGAAATTTACCGGGATATAAAAAATACGCAATGCTCGGCACGGAAAAGATATAGTTCGGGAAAATTCCAAAACGCCCCCTAAGCCAGTAACCGCTTTCACAAGGTAACCTTTATAATGGACTTTTGTCTCAAATAACCCCCGGACTTAACAACTATGCATCAATTTACACCCTTCGCTCATCGGCGGCCAAATATTTGACGGAACGGCGAACATGTGCAAGTCACGTGCCCATTCAGGGACCCGTTGGTGCAGACATTGCGAGATCTGACCCGCATGCGCGAGCGAGTCACGCGTGTTTGAGTCGATATCTATTTATAACAGGTTATCAACAGAGGAAAAGAAGGAATTCTCACTGGGCTTTCTGCATTCGAAGAGGAAAACCAATGCGAGCTGTGGCGGGAGGGATGCATTGAGAACCGTACGGATTGAGTCAGTTTCGGGTCTCCAATTTTAGGATTTATCTAAGTGAAGAAAATTGAGAGAGGGTTGAAGCTAGCTTGTGGACGTTCTTTTTCAAATTTTAGACTCATCGAGCATTTGAAATCGGAATTAGGGATTTCAAATCGAATGCGCGCGCGCAATCGAGTCAAGTTTCGCATTTTTCAATCGAAATGAAGAGGCCCCTGGAATGGCCGTGAAACGGGCACGTATGATCCTGCACCGATAAAACGGGCGGGACCTGGTGAGCGGCAGCTAATTCTTGCCCTTTACCAAGTCTGTGGTTCCTAGGTAAGAACGGACGCGACATTCATGGAAATCATCCGCAGCTATTGATTTGTACGACTCTTCTTCACGCACCAGAGAACTGTACAAGCCGTTTGGATCACAAAAGATCACGAAAAGTTTCGATACACGGACGATTTCGACGAGGGTAATGAACACTAAAAATTCAAATGGTAATCGGCCAAAAAGAAAAGGCCAGCACGCGGGACCGCTCTTTAAAGATGTCACAAGTCAAAAAAACAAAACCCAAGCCCGATCAAGATGGTCCGCAACATTCTTCCGCGGGTTCCGTAGAGAACCTGATTGCGAAAAGATGGGAAATGGCGACCTCAAGAATCACCTTCTTGAGCGGCCCGGCGCGCGAAAATGGCTCAGGGATTTAAAAGATCTCTCGTCATCTCGTCGATGAGTCCATTGATCACCTGCTTCTCCACATCTCTCACCACGTCGTCCTTTTCCAGGAAGCCAAACATGGCATCTTTCCATCCGAAGTCCCACATGCAGTTTGTATCGGGATCGCCGACATTGACGTCGATCTCGAGCATATTAGGGAGGTAGTACTCCGGTTCGCATTCGGGATTCCCATTCCTTCCATGCAGTTTCAGCTCGTTGAAGTTTTGGTTCAACTGGTGGACGAGATCGTCGAACGTCCTCACCCTCACGAAAGCGATGGAGATTTTCATGAAGGGGTGGACGGCGAGCTCTTGCTTCCTCCCCTTCCTTTTCATTATCTCGTAGCCACAGTCCAATATGAGCTTGTCGTCGTCTCCAAGCGAGTTCTCGTCGCTGACGTGTAGGAAGGCCGCGGGGCTGTCGAGATTGAAAAGTGCCTCGGCCGTGTTTAGGAATAGTTGACTTTTGATCAGAATGCGCTTGAGGTGCTTTTCGCATTCCGTCATTTTTTCTTGAATTCCGGACTTCGAAATGTCCCCGTCTTGGGATTTGTCAAGATGATGTGTATAAGTTGTCACTCCTGCAGTTCCTGCAACATTAAGATGATTAGCTTGATCAGAAAGGCCGTTTAATTGCCAGAGTCATCCCACAGCATCAACATCATGGACAAATACTCAAAAATGAGTCTTGCCGGGAACGAGTACAATATGCAACTCAAAGGTTGTTCGTAGTTACCTTGCAGATCATACGTTTTATCAGCAATGCAATACAAAGTTTGGGAGAGGCAGTTTTCAGGAGTAGACTTGTCTTGAAGCAATTTTGCTGAGTTAAATTTCAACTACCCGTGAATGGGGGAGTTTTATTCTATCAAAGGCTTTAGTTTGTCAATCCTCTGTGTTTTTACTTTCTTTGTCGAGGAATGGAAAAGAGGAATGTTTTTCAAACTCACCATCCGCCAGTTCTGAAATAATTGTCGCAGACATCAGTTCTTCATCTCTGCCAAACTCTCCCGAGTTGACGTGTGGATCATTTAGGATTACAGAGGATACATTTTGATTCTGCAAGACAAATTAAAGGTGAGTATTGGCCAATAAATTGGCGATTAGCTTCTATGTAACACATTCTCATAACTCTTGGGAAAGCAACTATACTTACCTTGAAAACTAGCTTGTGAAAAATGGTGGTGCGAAATAGAGGAACTAAAGTCTTTTGACACGCCTATTAGATTTGGTAACTATATCCTCATATTGAATGTCAACATATAGCTTTTTTTGGTGTTAGCTTTTTTGGTGTCGCGACAAGATAGGCTTACCAAGTCATATGGGAAGTTTCGTGCTTCCTCGAGCTCTGGGGTTTCATCCACATTGCAAGCATAAGCAGGTGCTAGTTGTTCAGCTTCTTTCTGGTGTTCCGGTGCATTAGCCAGCCACTGGAGGCTTGCTTCGGCTGTTGAAGGCTTGACATTGTGCTCTCTGTGAGCAGACTTATCGGTTTTCGCTTGTTCAGTTTCAGCAGAACCATCCAGTCTTGCACGCCTTATCTGCTTTGCTCCTTCTCTATAGGAAGCTTGCGGGAGTGGCTTCACCAAGTTATTATGTAGGGCTCCACTTTTTTTCTTCATTTCATTCAGCTTCCGAGGCATCTTGTTTTTCAGTGGTTCCGTGGCCTTTCTTGCTCTTGGAGCTGGTTCGAGAATGCGTTTCTCCTCGACCACCGGCACGGCATTATTCCTCCCTTTTCCTGATTCAGATTTTAACCTTCTCGGGACACGTTTTTGTGGTCGACTTTGGTCTGGAAGGTTGTTGGCCTGCGCATCATAAATAGAATCTGCCGGAACAAACTTTTGAGGTTTTGATTGGTCCAGATGCGAATTCTTTTTTTGGAAGCTTAATACTTCCTCTTGCACAGGCTTTGGTGAAGCCTTGTGGATGATTTCACTTCCTTTAGATTGCACCTCCTGGCTCTTCATCTCTACTCTCATTCGCTTTTCTTCGGGAGGCTCTGGTCTCTGCAGCACAAAAGATTTCTCAAAACCATTATCTCTTTGAGACATTTGCGGATGAACTGGGAACAACACGTCAGCGTTTCTCTTTTCCATTTGTACTTTCCTTTCCTTGTACCCCAGCTTTTCTTGCAGGGTCGGTCCAAATTCGTTTTTTCTTGGAGTTCTTGGTGCCATATGATACAGCTCGTCATTATAGGTCTGTCCCCTGTTTTCTCGGATCTCTGCGCCTTTCTGTTCTCTCATCGTTTTGACATCTTTTTTCCTCTCTGCTTCCTGCTTACGCTTTTGGTCTCCGCTGTTTTGATTGAACGGGTCAGTGTTTGGTCGCTCCTTCTTTGTTTCACTATTGACCTTTTGAGTTTCCTTCCAGGCCAGTTTTTCAGTCGAGCTGACCAACTCTGATCTAACGCTGTTAGTGGCAAGTCTCTTTTCCGCTCCCAGAACTGTAGTGGTGATGTCCTGAGTCAATAGACTCTTTCCTGGCTGCGTCGTTCTGATGGATGAAACGGGAAGATTGGGAGCGTCTCTTATCTTTGGTTCGACATCCCCGGTGCTCCCTTGTGTTGACTTCTTTAGGAGCTTCCGGTCTGGCATCAGATTGGAGCTCTTATCTTTCTCTCGGGTATATCTCGAATCGTGATTTACTGGAAGTTCTTCAAGCCCCATAAGTTTAGCGATAACATTGGACATTCTTCCCTTTTCTGATTTTGTTTGCGGTGAATTGGAGAGGTTCGCCTGTTCCTGGAGCGGGGTGAGGTTTCGTGTATTGTTGCCAAAGCTAGTTGACCGCTTGTGAGAAGCTGTTTTGACGTGAGATTGAGTTTGCAGTTTGTAATGAAAACTTGTAGCTTCTGCAGGATAAGTCAAAGCTGGCAATCCAGGCTTTTGAATGGCGTTAACTTGTTGATTTCTGCGAGACCGTCTTGCCGGATCATCAAAGGAGAATTTTGGCGGCAGGACAAGCTGCTTCTGTTCAGTACTCTTTATTACGTCTCCTTCACCGTCATCATCATCATCGAGCAGAACTAGGCGGTTCTTCCTCTGCGGCTCAGTCATGAACTCTGAGGCACCCTCCAAGTCCACTAGCATCCGCAGCGACTCCTCCAAATCCATGGCCCCTTTCAACAGCTCTTTTCCGATTTCTATCGAATACCTATCCAAGTTTGCTCCGCTTGACCAAGCTCTTAGGATCTGATTCAATTTCTGCGCGCCCTTCGATATCTCTTTGATGTGGAATTGAGACAGGTTCGGGACTTGGATGGTCGACGAATGGCGCCGATCCATGCTGTTTGTCCTTTCCATCTGGTTGAGTTCCAAGGAGCCCCGGCCAATCTGATGCAGGAAAGTTAGCATCGAACTATTGCCCGACGAATCCATCCTTCGGAAATTTCCTCCGTTTTCGACGGCAAGAGCGAGAGCCATGGACAGATCTCCTATTTGCTGCGAACTCTGGCCTCTGTGGAACGCAACTATCTGGTTTGAAGCTTCTCCGCTGTAAAGTGCTTTCTGGCCTCCGCTAGACCTACTGTGAGTGTTTGCACTTCTTGGAGCGCCCTGCGAAATGTTGTACATTTAGTTTAACGGACTTTACGTTGGCCAATTTACTTCTATTATTCATGGGAGCTTACCGTCCTGTTTTGTGTTGATCCTCGGTGTGTTTGCCTCGAGTAGCCATATGCATCTGCAGTACATTATATCGATATAAGAACACAAAGTGAAATCTTTTTGCACGCCTAAGATCTGACCAACATCGTAACGTACATTAAAGACGGTGTACATCTTCTATATGCATGTAATGCGTTGAATATCCATCGTCTTGATGCAAAAGAAAAGATATATCCCTCGAATGATCGCGAAAATTCTTGACCCTTTCTTTAGCGACCTTTTCGTTTCCATATTCCATGCATCTGTATTGAACGTCAGGAAACGATGTTGTCCTAACTTTACTAACGTTTGAGAGACCTAATTTGTTTGGTTGATTCGTTATATAATTCAACTTCTGGATGACTTAGTTGCCTAATCTAGTTGAGAAGCCTGATGAACTGGAATTTCTCGTGCTTCCTCCTCGGAGTCCATGAGGCACGCGCGAGAATGAAGAGATTACTCATTTGCAGCCACCAGAATAGTCTCATCCTGGTCCCTCCTCCTATTACTGCAGAGCAGTTTCCAAAAGATCAAGCAAGATGATATAGCTTTTTCACAGCTTTCCACGTTAAGCGTGTTCGATTCATTGGAACAACGAGCATGCCAAGAATGCAAGACTTGATTTCAAGATGCACTGCCTCTTACCACTAGTAGCAAATTGCATGCGAACGTTCACCGACTCGAGGGCTATTAATCACTTAATGCAGAAACACAATCGAAAAACTTGCCTCCTCCTGTCTTGTAATGCGAATGGCTCGAGCTCTGAGATGTGGCCAGGCGTTCTTTCCGCAGCCTGAGATCGTCCAACAGCTTCTGAGCGAAATCCGACCGCTTTGCCATTCCGGGCTGTAATCTGCAATGACTTTCTGCGCACTTTCTTTCCTTTCTTTGGGGGTGAAAAACAGCAACTGCTATGTAATGTGATTTTGGTTGCAACGACTCCTTTTGGGTACAAAACAATGGAATGTCTCGGCCATTGTCGTCGCGACGAATAGGTTTCGTCCTTCAACACCGTCACAGAGTGAGTGGATAGAATTAGGGACAGCAAAACAATGCCTTAGATCGTTTCTGGTTGAGAGGGCTCTTTCATAGTTGGGTGCGGTGGGATGTCCAGCTCAGAGCAATCAAATGGGAGCATGAATTTTCTTTGGCCACAATGTTGACGTGAAAGCTAGCTCTCTCTCTCGCGGTTCAGTTCTTGAAGACCTTTTGAGTGTACTTTGATTCCAATCCAAGCAATGAGCACGGAGGATTCCCAAAGGGCTTCTCTTCAAAGCTTTCTTTTTCCACCACCAAACTCAGCTGTTTTTGTCCTCCAGTTCCCATGTTCATGAACCTCTGCTACTACTTTCAGCCACTGAAATGATGAAAAAACTGAGCGGATTGGTGAATGGGGATGGGGTTCAGATTCACGGCAGAATAACCTTTAACAACCGCTCTCGCGTGCAAACTTGCGAACCGAACAAGGAGCTAACCAACCACATGGGAAGTACAGACCGGCAGCATCAAGAACTGAACATCTTTCTCCGGTCTTGATGTCATATTAAAATTCCCGACCCGGAAAAGCTTCAGCAAATTACAAGCCTTATAGATCAAGACAAGCGATGCGGGGTATTTCAACGGGACGCAAAGGAGGCGAGGAAAGAAGCTGAGTGCTTAGTTGGTGTCTCTGTTCACACGTGGGTTGGGGAGGTGAAAGTAGCAAGAAAGAGATCTGGAGGCACCATCAGGAGGTCCCCACCGCCGGGCATCCGTGCCATGCACTCAATTCTCAATGGCTTTTCTCCGTGAAAACTCCAACAGATGCTGGCGATTTGATTCATTCGAAACTCTGAATGTTTGCCTACTCCCCGAAGGTGACCGGCTGCCTCAGTCTCTTCTCGGGTCAATATGTTTCCTGCTCGAGCCATTACAGAACGATGCGAGGTTATCGGATGATGATGCGTGAAGTCGGCGGTCCGACGCAGCGAATGACTTGCGCCCGGGTCTCTCCATGGCTGATTTCGCGCGTCGGCTCGATTCCTATGCAGCTCAACTGATTCAATGCGTCAAAGGATGGCTTACACAGGTCAACAATTTCGTGGGAATCACGTGTTCTCGTGCAAAGTAACGGGACGAGGGAAATAACCTTGCCGCAGGTATGACCCTAAACACGTGTGTCCAAGCACGAAAGACAAAACGCCCATGGAGACACGAGGAGAGTCTCGGTCCTCAGTCCGTACCTGCTCGCTTCGGTCGACGGAATCCGTTTAAAATCCAATTGGGGTCGATCAAAGTTGCGAAGGCTGTCGACCCAGGCGATAGAATTCCGGAATTGAAAGCCATGTTCCCCATTTTGCGCAGATGTATCCCCTCTATTTATGACATAAAATCACTAATGAACGATGAATTTAGATGCTAAGTTTGAGATGTTGGTATTTAGGGATAATGGCACAAGTGATATCTAAATTTTGACTCAATGTGTAATGTGATTTTCTAAATTTTTGGTACATATTTAACTTAGCCCTTCAATTATATAAAAAATGTTCAATATTGTCCTTTCATTGAACATTTTTTAATATAATTCATGGACTAAATTGAATACGCACTAAAAGTCCAGAGATCATATTGAACAAATTAAAAGCTGTGAGATCACATTGTACAATAAGCTACGGATCAAGAATCACTTTGAAAAAATTAAAATTTTAGAGACCGTACTGCACGTTGGCCCAAATTTAGGAATCATTCCGTGTCATTTCCCTTCTATTTAATGAGAATAAGATTGAGCGGGATGGGCTTGACGACCGACCCATTTACATCTTCGCGGGGCAAAATACCCGGCCCAAGGAGCTAGGCTAGGCGCGTGAGATGACGCCACGATAGTAGCGCGTGGCGGGAAAAATGTCTGCCGATCGAGAACCTTCCCGGCAAAACTATCCACCTAACCCGCACATCCCACCGTCCATCTGGCTGGCCACCGCTCACCTACAGCCGTCCGATCAGCGGAGGTCCCTGGTATAAGTCACGTCCACTCCTTTCAAAACCTGCCGCACATCTCTCTCAACTTCTTCTCCGTCGCTTCGCTGTTTTGTTCGCGTCCGTCTCTTTTCTCGATCCATCTTCTCCTCAGATCTGGAGCGCCATGAGCGTCCTCGTCGGCCGCTCGCGTCGGATCCCGGCAGATCGGGCGGCGATCTATCGTTCGAGTATGGCTTCGTCCGTCGCCGTCGACCGTTCGGTTTCGAGGCGCGGCTTGTCCATACTCGTCGCGTAGACGTCTTCGCCGTCCATCTGGTCCTCTGCGACGTGGTAGGATCGATGTTAACGGCTGGAGGTCGATTTCCTCGCTAATCGATGAGTTCTGAGTTGTTTTTCCGCCGGCGGAGTTTCCCATGGGATCGGCGTTGACCGGTGAACCTCGAG
Organism: Syzygium malaccense; assembly: GCA_031216405.1. NCBI lineage: Eukaryota > Viridiplantae > Streptophyta > Magnoliopsida > Myrtales > Myrtaceae > Syzygium > Syzygium malaccense. The sequence continues at coordinate 14,323,518 of CM062258.1, forward strand.
TCTTCTTGCGCCCCCTGAACGTGGAAGCGATGGCGCCGAAGGAGGTATGGCTTCTTGACCAGATTTCGCTGTGATTTCATCTTTCTCTCTCTTTGGTTTCTGGTGTGGATATTAATCGGAGGATTCGGTTTCTTTCTTGCAGTCTTTTGCTGTCTCGCTCTTGTGTGATGGAAGCGGCCGATCTGGTTGGGCCATCTCTCGATTCGCGAGTCAATTTCTCGGCAAAGAAGAAGGGCTGGATTGATGCCTATTGACAGCCAAAGGGGTTTGTTGAGTATGTTCTGCTGTTACTTAGTGAAGCTATGAAACATCGCTGTATATATCATGTTGTGCGGGCGCGTCTTGAAAGATAGAAATGGTGTTGTTGAGGGGAGAAAATTCGGGGGAGGTTACCGTGTTAGATGTGAGGGGGAGAAAAAAGAAGAGCGGATGTGTTCGACCTTTGCCATGACAGGTGCGCTTGCATGGCAGGTCACCGAAACCAAATAAAAGTGCTTCCTTTTTGGTGTTTGAAGGGGGAGATGGCACGGGGTTTTTTGGTGTCTTTTGCCCGGCTCTCCCCCTTCCCGCGCGTCTCGTGTCTTGGCTCCCTCTTTTTACTTTCTGTCTCCCTTTGCTCGATCTTCGTATACCTTGCATAAGGCTGTCGGAAATGATCCTATGCAAATTGCACCGAGTACGAACGCATCGGTAGAATGCAGGGAAATGAAATCGGTGATGCTAGCTTAGAGGAGGAGGTACGACTTAAACTAGTAATTCTAGTTGGTCGTGGTACCCCTTGTTCAATGATGATAGCTACCCCAATGCAGAAAAGTCCTGGACTGTATTCAAATTCCACCAGAAGGTATACCTCGAATTTGCGTCTTTCATTGTGCTAATCTTGTCCTTTGGCGGCAGCTTTTGCTACATGCGAATTCTAATGGCGTGCGAATTATTTACCTGGCTGATGAGTTGATTTTTTCCGAAGAAAAATCTACTCGCTTGCGGCCATTGGTCTTCTTAAGCATATTTCATGATGGCAGTATGGATTCTCAAGTAATTGATTAAATGCACTGATGACATATCAAGATATCATAGACCAAATGTTTATGCTTGGTTTGCATGTCTAGTGACCCTTACAAACATCATGTGTTATCTTCACTCCTCACTCATGCTCAAGAAGATAACGTAACAACGATACTCACACCTTCACGGTGGATGCTTCCCCAAGTAGTTGTAAGTCCATCTGATCAGATGTATAGGTTATAATTGGAAATTACTGACTTTATATAGAAGCAGCTCCTATGCGTTGTCTGTTCTTGGAACAAAAGTTGCAATTTTCTTTGTGTTTTATCGCTCATAGTGAAAATGCGCACGATTTTGTGTTCTATTCTCTCTTTCTTGTTAAGGACTGATAGTACATCAAGACAATTCCTGATTTGGAATGTCAAAGCATTTGGAAGTTGATGCCAGGTTAAAGATTTTGTGTATATGAGCTATATGTTGTAGAGATTATGTTCTGTTAAGAGTGGTCCGCTGTCCTACTGGTTGCCCAGCTGTTCGCTGTCCTTCCAGTTGCAAAGCTGTTTCAGACTCTTCAACTCACTGGATCGATGAAACCCTCAAAAGTCGCTTTCCAGATCGACCTGATTGTTTTGACTCGAGTGGTGTGGTGCTTTGGGATGTCAAATTGAAGGATGACTTTGAAGCGCGCTTGAATTTGTCTGATGGTAAGGTGCAAAACTACTTGTTCTATCTTTGTTTTTGTGTGATAGTTGTCAAATGTTTAGTGTGTCTAGTGTTCTGTTACATGGTTTGTCATGCACTGTAGTCTGTTATTGGTCATTCCTTCTGTTTCGAGTTTGCTTTGTTAGATTATTTCTTGTAATGAATGGGCCTTAGACGTGAAGATGTTTGTGGTCTAGTTTTGTTTTGGCGCGGAGATATTATGAAGTTGGAGTGACCATATTAATATGAAGGGTAATATATTTTTCTAGGGCTAATAAATGATTTCCAAAAAAAGCAGTTATACATAGATGTAAAACTGGCTACTGCCTGAGAATCTTCATCAGCCGATTGAGATGTGTAGGGTGTGATCCAGACTTGAATTTTGTGGTGGAAATTAACTCTTGAAACTAAAGCAAAGTTTGTGGGTTTGATATTTCTGGTTTGAGAATATAGTTTGTGTAGAGTCGTGACTTTTAACTGCTAGTTTAACTTATATACTCAATTCTGTTGATCGCATGGCGGGCAGAATTGTTCCATTAACTTGCTGGAAATATAATTTTAACAGTGGATGATTTCACTTGTAAGCTGCTGAAAGAGACATTTATTCAACAGCTTGCGGTTGTTAATAGTACTCTGGTTTAATGTGAAAATTTGTTTTTTCTCTTGGGACTAAACCTCTCCTTGTCTTTACTGGTTTACAGAGCATGAAAGTTGATTTTCCCCGTGTGCTGAGCCTCTGCCCTATCCATGAGGGGACCCCTTTAAAGTTGATCACTCCATGCCGATGCTTCCACGTGTGCTGAGCCTCTGCCCTATCCATGAGGGGACCCCATTGAAGTTGATCACTCCATGCCATTGTTGGAAGAATTCCTCCAGCTGTGGAGATGGTACTTTGCATGGCTGTCTAACGGAAACCACGATGGTGAAAATCTGTCTATATTGTCTTCTCTTTGGCCGCATGAACACTACCGGTTCATATGTTTGAGTGAAGCACCTGCATGATGGAGCGCACTGAGTGATGCATTATCTACTCATGAAAGCATTCTGTTTTGACGCCCGTCGATTTTCCTTTGCTTCAGTTGCATTTAATCTGAGTTCTAGGACCAAAATACAAAAATACAAGACCATTCAGATCTTGGGGAATTTTCCGCAGGATTACATTTTGGTGTACGAATTGCTGGTCAGTGTCATCTTGAATGTTCTCTGCCTGTGCTTTGTTGAAGTTGGCATTGTATGTTCTCTAAAGCCAAGATGTTATCTAATCGTCATCTTCACCCATTATTTTATGGGGTCGCTGAAGCTGCTTAAGGTAAGAAAGGTTCTGCTGAGGGTCGTTGGGTTGTTGATGACTGTTTCTCAAACTAATGAAATTCACTTGCCCAATTTTCCTTCAGTTTTTGCGATAAAGAAAAATAATTACCATTTACTATCTGCTTTAATAATTTTGTATTGCATCTTTCTGGTGATTTATTCTTCTGTGTAAACCATGAATTTGCCAGTTGGGAACGTTGGATTTTTAAACTTGGTCTTTCTTCAACCTTATTTTATCTTTTTAGATATATCATTCCTTGGAAGGGCTTGTTTTTCCTTTGTGAATCGAATTTTTGTAAGATGTGGGTTTTCCAGTAAAACACTTATCGCAGTGTTAAGTGCCTGTTTACCGTGCGGTTGGTCTTTGCAGTAATATTGTTGTGAAATGGAGGAACAGTTAGAAAGTGAAGATGACGTTACTCTATAGAACTATTAAACGGCCGACCCGATGCACAAGGTGCATCGATTCTCTCCAACGGGGCCTTAAGATATATGAAGAGAGATTATTTCATTTTCATTAGCAAATCCTGTAGGGTTGCAAAAAATTGGAATCGTGAGAAGATGCAGCTACCCGATCAGCAGATTATTGCACCTGATTGTTAATAAGTGAAAACTGCAAGATTTCTGTACTTCTTTGAAATGTCGTTGGTTTTCACTTGATTAATTATAACTCATTGTTGTGTAGGTTTAATACTACAAATGATTTTTGGATTTAACTGTGAGCTAATATTTCTAGTTTTGTTGTGTCAATTAGTTTTAATCTTTGCCTTTTGTAACCTAAAACCCCTAATGTACTTGGTCAAATTTTATGTAATATCCCAGGTTTTTTAAAACTAAATCCGTAATTTTTTTTTTGGTCAAGTTTTTTGTAATAGTACAAGTGATTTTTGGATTTAACTGTGTAGCTAATATTTCTAGTTTTGTTGTGTCAGTAAGTTTTAATCTTTGCCTTTTGTAACCTGAAACCCCTAATGTGCTTGGTCAAATTTTATGTAATATCCCAGGTTTTTTTAAACTAAATACGTAATATTTGTTTTGGCCATTTTATGTAATTCCAAATGTTGTTGTGTAGGCTTAATACGACAAATGATTTTTGGATTTTACCGTGTAGCTAATATTTCTAGTTTTGTTGTGTTAATGAGTTTTAATCTTTGCCTTTTGTAACCTAAAACCCCGAATGTGCGTGGTCAAATTTTATTTAATATCCCAGGTTTTTTTAAACTGACTCCGTAATATTTTATTTGGTCAAATTTTATGTAATATTCCAAGTATGCGATGTCCCGTGCACCAGATATTTTGCTAAGGTCATTTAAAGTATCCAAATTTGTACACATGTACGCTCTCCGTCTATGATCCTATTGGCCTCTAGTTTAATACTACAAACTCATTGTTGTATAGGTTTAATACTACAAATGATTTTTGGATTTTACTGTGTAGCTAATATTTCAAGTTTTGTTGTGTCAATAAATTTTAATCTATGGCTTTTGTAACCTAAAACCCATAATGTACCTGTTCAAATTTTATGTAATATCCCAGGTTTTTTAAAACTAAATCCGTAATAATTTTTTTGGTCAAATTTTATGTAATATTCCAAATATAATATGTCCCGTGCACCAGTTATTTTGCTAATGTCATTTGAAGTTTCCAAATTTGTACACGCACGCTCTCTGTCTATGATCCTATTGGCCTCTGAAAAATTTGTGGAAGATTCACATACAAGTTCCGTTTGGCTGTGTTTGGTGACATGAAAAGAAAATTTATATAGGAGTGTCGAGTAAAATTTAGGGGTTACGTTGACGGGTGGCCGGTAGAGTTTGAGAGCACAGGGTCGGGTTTTGGATGGTAGTTTTCCGTCTCAAAATATATTGAATAATATAAATAATTATATCTATGTTTAGAAATCATGTGAAGTGAAATTGTGTGATATTCCGTTTGGGTGACTGCTTATGGATCCAAATGCTCCGACTGGCGGAGCTCCCATGCCTCTTTAACTAGCGGGTATGGGCTGTTGGTGGTTCGACTCCACCTGGATTCCACCATTTCAATTTTTGTGCTGCCGTGACTCATGGTCTTGGCATTAAGGTTTCTATTTTTTTCACAAAAAATTTCAGAATATATTCTTCATCCTTTTCTTTTCATGTCAGAAGACGGACTTTCTTTTGTTTTTTGTTAAAGAAAATCGCTTTTTTATTATCCAAATACGATAAGGCGAAAAATATTTTTTTGAAAAATGAATAATTTGAAAATTTCTTTTTTATATTTGCTTGGATAAATAAATGAATGAAAAAATTACAAAAATATTTAGATATAAATTTTCTGTTAATTAGGAAAATATTTTTCATTTATAAAATGATACAAGCTATTTATTTTAAGAAAATATTTTAAATTTTTTTCGTGAAATAAATGGGTTAAGAAATATTCTATCTATGCAGTGAGTTCGTTTGCTGTTTTGTTTGGTTAAATTTGCTCAGAGGTATCGTCCGCAGATGATGGCTGAATCCTGTGCTCATATTATTATGAATTCCGACCGAAAGAACAAATTGACAATGTAGGAATTGTGAACATTGTATGGTGATGGTGCTGCGCACCTTTCGAGCTCCGGTAGTCTCCAACACAAACTCTTTTCCGTTTTCCAAAATTTACTGATTTTCGACCTTTGCTCGCACATTCGAATGGTGAAGTCCATGATTAATAGTGGAAAGTAAGTGGGGTAATGTAAAAGCTACTGTAGATTTTGTTGTAGTGATGAGGGTTACGGGTGGCTTTGTTACGTGACAATTTATGAGCGTAAAAATGTCATTAAAAACTCTAAATTTATATATCTGTGATAAATTTACTCAAAATTAATTTTTTGATCACAAAAAATCTCAAACCGATACACATGTGATAAATTTACCCTCTATTAATTTTCGTTAAATTTTACTATCAAATTATTGAGTTGGATGACACATGGCAGTTGACGGGTATACCGATTTAGGATTTTATCTCTCTGTTTGTCATTAATTTACTAATTTATGGTTTTTTGTGATATTAACCTAATTTAATAGAGGGTAAATTTCTTGGAGATGTACCAATTCGTGGGTTTTTTGTGATAAATAATTAGTTTTGTGTAAATTTGTCACAGGCGTACTGGATTAGGGTTTTTAGTGGTCAAAAAATTAGTTTTGGGTAAATTTATCACATGTGTACCAATTTGGAGTTTTCGTAGTAATAACTCTAAATTTATTATATTTTTTCCAATTCAGTTCATTTAGTCAATTTTGGCCAGAAATCGCTAACGAGGATGCTAGGTATCTTATGTGGCACGACGCGAACTATTTTTAATAATAATATAATATTTTTAATAATTTTTATATTTTTTTTCCTTTCTTTTCTTTTTTTACAACTCTAGCCACGCGACCTCGCTAGCCAGCCATCACTAGCCACAAGTGAGGGTTCGAGGGTTGGTTTTCTTGCTTTGAAATGATCTTGATTTCGCCAAACGCCCTCTTCTTCCTCGTAATTTCCGGCTCCAACATCGTCCTTAATTCTCGTTTGTACACTTCCCTTCATTCAGAGTACGAGCTAGCTTTGCTCTTGTTGTTGAGCCCTCACCCTTGCTGGATCCAAGCGAGGGCGTGGAGGCCCTCGCTAGTGGCCGACGAGGGGCGCAAAACCCTCGCCCAAACTAGGCAAGGGTCGCTAGGCCTCGTTGGCTAGAGTTGTTAAAAGAACAAAGAAAAAGGAAAAAAGAAAAGATAAAAAATTATTAAAAACTGTCACGTCAGTATTGGTCGTGCCACGTAGGATGACGGGCATCTACGTCCGCAATTTATGGTCGAAAATTGATCAGATGGACTTAATTGGCAGAATGTGAAGATGTTTACGACTCAATTAGCAAATAAAAAATGTTTAAGACTGAATTGGAAAATGTGCAATAAATTCATGATTTTTTGAACAATTTCTCAGCGCAAGGAATGGAGATTAAAATGAGTTTTTATTGGAGGATTACAACCTGTGGAGTCGGATTACCAAGAAAAAGAGAAATGGCGCAGCCAAGGCAATTTTCTAAAACCCATAATAAATTCATGCTAAGTGTTCCCGTCACCAAATGATAAAATAAATAATTCATCCTTTTTTGTTTTTCCAGATCACAAATATTCCTTTTCCATTTAATTTGCTGAAAAATTGCCATCCATAATTTTAAATGAAAATATCACCAAAAACCCTAAAATATGTTACTTGTGACAAATTTACCTTTAACTTTTTTTTTTGACACGAAAAATCCCAAACCATGCCAATTGTGATAAATTTATCCTGAATTTTTTTTTATAATACGAAAAACTCCAAACTATACTACTTGTGACACATTTACCCCACAATACTTTGGCCAATGGACATTTTCGTCTTTTTCCTTTTTTTTAATTTTTTTTCTTTTCTTCTCTCTCTTCCCTCCGCCGGCCATGGCGGAGGGAAGCCGGCGAGGGCAGCTCTTGCCTAAGTCAGGCGAAGTCACCCTCGTCAGATCCGGCGTCGGGCGAGGGCTGCCCGAATTTAATCCACTAAAGGTCTGGGCATCCAATTTACTTTACTTTTTGGCAAAAGTTAAAAGGAAAAAAGGAGAGGAAAGTATAGTAACTTCATTTTTTGAAACCCTACAAGATCGAGCATCATGTATAGGAATTATTCGGAATGTTTCGTACCTTAGACCAAATTTGATAAATTTCCAACGTTGATGCCGTGGGTCTAACACGAGTTGAATGTTTTGTTTGTTTAGCAGAAAATAATTAATTTGAAAAATATTTTTATAAAATGATCGCTTGACTTAATTAGCCAATAGAAAAAGTCTTCATCTAGGATCTCTCTCGGGTCGCCCGTTTCTTTTTACGGGTTCCGATCATCGCCGTATTTCTAGAAGAATTAATGTCCGGATTAGGTATCCACGCCCCGGACAATTGAATTCGATGGATCGCAAGCGAGGGAAAGACCGTAGCCGTACGATGCGATGACCTGCCCGTCCGAACGCACGCGAGCCGTCAATTTGGTGATGAGGCGGATGAGGACCTAGAAGATCGCATCTAAGTCAAATTGGGTTGGTTCTCTAGAAGTCCTCGAGCTTGAAACCCGAGTGGAAAGAAAGAACAAAACGGAAAGAAGACGAGGGCGGTAGCTGTCCGAAATTGACTAGCGAGGCGCGCCACGCCTCGTGTTAGGTCCATATTCCCTCGTTCGGGATTTTCGTGGGCGGCGGAAAATATATTAACAAATAAATATTTACCGATATTTCGGGAAATAATATAACACTACGTGCACGTCTGCCGACGACGACGACGACCACCTTCTCGCCTCCTCTCGTTTCAGAGTCGAGGGACCCTCCTTTTTTTTTTTTTCCCGCGAGAATTGCGCGGGGTACGGATCCTGCCGGGACAGTAATTTCGGGATCGTTCTTCGCGCGTGGATAATCTGCTCTCCGTGTCGCGTCCCGGCTCGCGGGGCGTCCCACGGTCCTCCGAGCGATCCGATCGTGCTTTCGGGATGTCGAGAGAAGAATCGATTCTGCTGCTGCAACTTCTTCGATTGGTAAATTTGGTAAAGGGGGAGATGCCGAGGAGGATATAGGCCTTTTTTCAAGTGTGGTGGGGGGGAACATATGCCTAACTCGGGCACTATGCGTCAACTAGCTCTATTTTTATATGGAGAATAAATTCACTTTTTTATAATATATTTTGTTTTTTTGGATTAACATTATGAAAAATCTTAAATTGGTATATCCGCGACATATTTAACCTCCGCTAGTCTCTGTCAAATTTTACCGTCAAATTGCTGAGTTGGATGACACGTGGCAATTGACAGGTGTATCGATTTGGGATTTTACCCTTCGATTGTCGCGGCCCATGGGTTTACGAATTTACGATTTTTCGTGGTATTAATCCAATTAACGAATGATAAAATTGTCATGGGTGTACTGGTTTGAAATTTTTTATGGTGAAAAAATTAGCTCGGGGTAAATTTTTCATAAATACACCGATTTTGAAATCTTTCGTGATATTGACCCTTTTTTATCTTTTTGGGTCAAAGAAATTATTTAGGTTTACATGGTCTGTCGTGGTCATACTGTTTGCTTTCCGTCGATTTCGTGTCTTTCTCCATGCCCTTATTCGTTCGTCGTCTTCCTTAACAAACCGAACGTCACTATAGTGGATGTGCGGCATGGACAGACAAGCAATTTTCGACAGAAGTATAAAAGGAAAAGGTGAGTAGATTCTCTTTTTTTTTTTTATCGAAATGCGACGTGGCGTGTCTCGAAGTGACGTCAGAAATATTAAAATTAATATTCTGAATTGAATTTCCAAGCGGTTCGATAATTTTAAGCGATTCTCTCGGATGACAGGAGCGCTCGTCGGGTCCGTTTTGTAATAATGTCAGATGCATTGGCATCTTATCTCCATGATGCTCGTGGCAACTATAGCCATATTGGCCGCGTTTCTCTGCTAGTCCATAGAGGAACACCGACACTAGACATAAAATAAATTTATGGTGAAAATAAATTTAGGGGCAGATTTTAAATTCGATTTAAAGTTTAGAGTTTTTTCCGAAGATAAAAAAAAATTCGGCATAGATTTGGAACTTGAGCTATGGGAGGTTACCATATTGTCCCCGGCCGTGCGACGCGGGTCGTTTGAGTTGGCCCCCACTTCCGACGACCTTCGAAAAAGGCAAAAGACCGATCAGCCCATCTAGAAACCCCACACGTGTTTCCCCTCTTTCTCTCCGGTCAACAAAATCGACGATGCTGTAATTGTAAAAAGGAAAAAAGATGTCAGACGACTTTTCGTTCTTTTTTTTTGGTCGAATAAAAATCAGACGACTTGACGCGTCCAATTCATATATCAATTCCGAGATGTAATTCCCGCACTTCGAATCGAAGTCCGCACGATTTCGCGTCCGGGTTCGCTCGACCGATTTGTGAGGTTAACGGGGATTTTTTTTTTTGGGGGGATTCCGCAATTTACTTACCGAAAACGAGGATTTTTCCATCGTTAAGGCTGCCAATGACAACCATTTCATTTTAGAAATTAATTTTTGATCGCAAATTGATTTTTTTATTTCCGTTCTCGAAAGAGTTTCTGAGTAAAAAAATACGTTTGATAATGACACAAAATTTCTATTCTAGAAAATAGAAATTTATTTGATAACGGTACAAAATTCCTTTCTCTCGAGTGGCGAGAGACAGTGTCCGATGGCCAGCGGCTAGCGGTGGCAGCGGGTGGCGGCGGCCGGCAAGTAAGCAGCGATAGGTGGCGGGTGAGAGATCGGTTAGTAGCGAGGACGAGTGATGAGAAGAATTTTAATTTCTCATTTCTGTTCTAGCAATAGAAAAAGTAAAAAAATTTTAACTTCTAATTTATGTTTCAAACCTTCTATTCTAGAAATAAAAGATGAAATTGCGTTATCAAATATATTTTTATTTCAAATTTATTTTTGAAATAAAAAAAATAGAATGGCTATCGAGCGTAAGGAACCGTTATTTCGATGATTTTGCGACTTCTGTCGTACTTAGATTTGTGGGACGAAGAACAAGTGTCGCGCGCGCTCTCCATACAAACACTCCGCCGTACGGACTGGACGAGAAGAAGGAAAGAAAATATCTCGCCCATTTTCCCGCGACTTTTTATTAATTTATTAATTTTGTTTAATTTATTCGGGGAATAAAAAAAGAAGGGGAAAAGAGAAAAGAAGGAGAAGAAAAAAGCAGCTCCGCGCACCAACACAGTACTAAATACAACGGAAACTCCAACGCCCCGTGTGGAAAAAGCGGAGGAACTCGCGTCGTGCCATTTCGCGTGAGTCGCGACGGCCGGAGGCATCCGTCCCTCCCCCACCTCCGCCGCCCCGCTCCGCCGCCTCCTCCTCCTCCTCCGCCGTCCCCCGTCCTCCCCGTACGGTTCCCGACTCCGAGTCTCTCTCTCTCTCTCTCTCACACGCTCGCGCACATGGATCGGGCCTCTTTGTTCCGGCTTTTCGCGCGGCTGTTTCTGGTGGCGCGCTCCGACGAGGGCTCGCTGCTGCTTGTTGGGTTTTCGGTCCTTCCCGTGTTTTCCCTTCGTCGCTGCTCTCTCTCTCTCTCTCTCTCTCCGTGCGTGCGTTTTCGTCGCGGAGCGGCGCTTTCGCGAGTGGGGGAGGAGGAGGGGGAGCGCGCGTCGTTGCCCTTTTCTTGGGTTCCTTTCGTTTTGCTCGTTCGGACGGCGAGACGGCCGGCGATAATGTGCCGAAGGAAGGAGGTTTCGGCTCGCGGGTCGACGATAGAACAGTGCTGATCGGGGTGGATCTGCTGATCCTAGTAGTACTGCGGAGTTTGCTCAATTACCGTCTCTTCTTCTTTTTTTTTTTCCTTATCGCGAGATCTCTACACCGTTTGTCTTCGCAAGCCTCAGGAAAAGAACTGTAGCGAGAGTTGACGAGAGTCAAGCTTTGACCTTTAGGAAATTTGCTTCCGTAGTTGTCTGTTGATGTTGCATGAGTTTGTGTTGTGGCCGCTTGCTGTGTATATGTCGGTCTATTTGTTATTGGTTTTTTTTTACTGTGCGGCTGTCGAGGCTTGTCGCCTCGCCTTCAGTTGTAAGCAAGTTGGGTTTGCGGTTAAATGGGTAGCAGTAGCAGATGGCTTCTTTGCCTTATCTTAACATAAAAAAAGGAGTCCTTTTCGGAAATTGCCGCTGTTTGGCTCTCCATTGTGCACTTTCTTCCGGAGGAAGAGTTTCTTTTCTATTTTCGGTTCCGTTTTCATTTGATTTTCTGGGAAGTTCTACCTAGCTAGTGCACTTTCAGTTTGTTATTAGGACATAGCTGACTAATTGAAGGCACTTGGCATTGAAGTGACTTGGCTCGTGGTTCAGTCCCACAATGTATTTATTTGTTTTGTCATTTGTTTTCTGGGGGGAACTGGATTTGTTTTACGTCTTCAGGCTCGGTGGTGCATTGTCGATGGGTCTGCATTTCTTCACACAATGTTTTTATTCATTTTGTTGTTTTCTTTCCTGGGGGGAGCTGGAATTTTTTTACAACTTCAGGCATGTAACGGTATGTCAATGGGTTTGGATTCTTTCGCGTGCTCGATGTTGCAGTGTCGCGTATGCTATATATGGGCTGTACATTTTATACTGTAGCATCGGTGTGGTTGAATTGCAATACATCCACATTACTCAATTATTCGATTGTTCTTTCATTGAACTTAAGGGCTTAGTTCTCTTGCCCTTCCGTTTTTATTCTGTTAAGAGACTAGAGAGTAAAGGCTCCAGTTTACGCTGTAATTTATCTGTTTTACTTATGGGAAATATGCTCTCATTCCTAGTCTTTTGAATGCTTGTCCATGTTCTCATGTGGTGTGAGTCGTCACTTTTATTGTAGCCAATCAATAGTTCTTTCAAGATATATTTTTGATTCCTTCGATTTTTGTGGCTTCAGTCACCATGTTTCGTTGGAGGAGTAACTCTCACCTGAGTGAGGAGGATGACTCGCTGCAGTCCGAGTCCAAGGTAATTAAGATTTCAAAATTACAGCATTTGTAAGGACTGGACATTTCTTAGAGTGTAACTCCTTGATCGATTGCTCATATTCATCTGATTTCCATGGTTGACCATGTGGTTGACCTAAGTCAATAGCTTTTCTGGCCAGGAGAAACCATGAAATTGCCCTTATTGCAGATAATACTTCAGTGCCCTTACCTCCTGTATCTGTACCCCTTTCCTTATCAAGGGCTCATCTATGTATTTGCTGTCTCATGATGCATAGATTTTCCGAAGTTGTAGAATAATAATCAATGTTCCTTCCCAGAATATAGGAGAAACGCAGTTACATTTTAAGTCCATTTGCATCCAGGTGGATGAGCTTAAGACTGCTATGGGACCCCTCTCTGGGCGAAGTTTGAAGTATTGTGATGATGCATGCTTGAGGAGATATTTGGCAGCTCGAAACGGGAACATGGACAAAGCAAAGAAAATGTTAGATGAGACGCTGAAATGGAGATCAGATTTTAAGCCCGAGGAAATCAGTTGGGTAAGATGGCTGAATATCCTGGTGAATGAATGCCTGCACAAGTATTGTGTTAGATAATGTATGCCAATGGCAGTTGCCTGTCAAACTTCTGTAGAAGTCTGATGCTGGTTACCCTAACTATTGTGTTGACCTTAAATTTATTTCGTAGACTTAGTTCCTAGTACAGTGAAGAACTGATTTTGTGAATGAATGCGTATGCAGGATTGGTTTAATCTATAATAGTTGAGTGGCAATCATTCTTTTATGTCTTCTATGAGACTGCTATGATGCAGTAATATAAAGCATTAGGTGTTGGAGAATTTATTATTCAATGGATAATAAGTGTACCGGTATATATTTGCATTCATGCCGTTACCAAAATCATCATTTAGATTGTTCTAGTTGACAATATGGCTAGTGAGCAGGTTGTGTTAGACATGAAATAGTACTTATTGGCATGCTGAATAATGCTTTCATTTGACAACGTGATGCTTGCTAAAACAGGAAGAAGTTGCTGTTGAAGGTGAAACTGGAAAAGTATACAGAGCAAGTTTTCACGATCGTCATGGAAGGACTGTTCTTATATTGAGACCTGGAATGCAGGTACTTATCCGACCTGTTGTTGCTAATTTCTGTAGCTTTTATTTGCTCTTACCTATTGACATGGCAATGAATCTCGCAGAATACACAATCGCTTGACAACCAGATGCGACATCTAGTCTACTTGATAGAAAATGCCATCCTTAATCTCCCAGAGGGTCAGGAACAGATGGCATGGTTGATAGACTTCACAGGGTGGTCCTTGAGTACCAATGTGCCCATCAAATCTGCAAGAGACACTATTAATATTCTGCAGAACCATTACCCTGAGAGGCTTGCTGTAGCATTTCTATACAACCCTCCTCGCATTTTTGAAGCATTCTGGAAGGTTTAAAATCCAAGACTACCATTTATTCTTGCTTATTATTTCCAGATGATTAGTTTAGTGTCATAAAAGCATCGCATTCAAGGTTTTGTCGAATTTACATCAAATTCTAGAGAGTTTCTGTATACACCCTTTGCAAGGTGCTGCTAGATTCTGTAGTGCCAAGTGTCAACAACTGAGCTGATATGGATTCGAGATTCTAACAAACACTTGAGGCAGTCATTAGGTGCTGCAATTCCTGATGGAGATACAATAGCATCCATTGCTTTTCTTGTGCACCGCCAGGAGGCCATATTCAACTCATACCGTAGTCCAGTGGCCAACAAGAGCAACATAGATTAGCCCCATCCTTACGTTTGCCTGCTCTCTCATGCCATTTCTATCTCTTTTCCTGTTGCTCTTGGCTCTTGTTTCATCTCTGGGTAGGTACATCATCCATCCGTGCATTAGATCCTAGATGCTGTTGCAGTTGTGAAAATGCTTTACATCCATCATTTTGAAGGCTAATATCCCGAGACCTCTTTTTTTTCTCTCACCTCGTTGTGCTGTTTAGACGAGTGGTCGTTTTTCCTCCCCTTATTAAATCCAAAACATTCTCCTGACCCAAAACTGACATGCTTCACATTTATTGGCGCAGGTCGTGAAGTACTTCTTGGATGCTAAGACTTTTCAAAAGGTTAAGTTTGTGTACCCGAAAAACAAAGAAAGTGTCGAGCTCATGAGATCATTCTTCGACGAGGAGAACCTTCCTACCGAGTTTGGAGGAAGAGCAAAACTGAAATACGACCATGAAGAGTTCTCTAGGCTAATGGCCCAGGATGATATTAAGGCAGCCAATTTGTGGGGATTTGATCGGCAACCTGAGAAGATCTTTCACCTTGGCAACAGGCATTCTGGAGCTGAGGTGGCTCCTGAGCCCGTCGCGGTTGCCCCACCAGCAAGCTGAGCATCTATACTGCATTCGGTAGGTAAATAAGCAGGCTAACGTGTGCGCCCGAATGAACGAACGTGATGGTCATGAACCTGGCTAGACAGTATGGGTAGCTGCTAACTGTCTACGTCTATTCTCATTATTATATATTTATACAGAGCACCTACAGTTGACATAACTAGCATTCTGTCGGGATAACGTCCCTCTTTGTCTCGGGGACCTCTGTCTCGATTTCCGTTTCGGAAAAAAATTTGCACCATTGGTCCATAAACTTATGTACTTACAACTTCAATGCGATATTTAAATTCGACCCTATATTTTCATTACGCTCATCTTCTCCCAATCATCCCTCTTTTTTACGTTCAATCTTGTCTTTCTATCAGAATTGCTGAGCCGGGTTAACAGGTCAAGTTCAATGTTACCCCGAACTTCTTTCCCGTGTCCGGTATGGGCTTATTATGTCTATCATTCACAGGCTTCGCCAAGTTGGACTTGACTGGATGCTGTCAGTCGAACCTTAGCAGCGGCTGTTTGCCATCTCTAGGGGATCACATTGAAAAGAAATGTGATAAAGACACTGGCATTGTCTAATCAAATTGAATGTTGTTCCAAATTTTAAGGATCGCTGATCTCATCATCATTCCTATCATCTCTTCTTAACAACAGTTTCCATTAGTCCCATTTCCAGGACTGTTTGAGGTATGAATAGTTGTTGTTGTAGAATAATTTACTGGTCGACACTTCTCTGAAGTTGGCTGAGGATCCCTAACGCTTTACCTTCTTCAGGTTTCTTTTCATGTGTTTTGTGAGACTAGGCAAAGTATCATGCCTGAGAGATGAGTCGCTTGTCCGCTAGGGATGAGTATAGGTCCAGAGTAGAACCCGAAATGGACCAAATCAACTGTATAAACCGGTTCGGCTTCAAAAAAAGTGAAATCGGTACTATGTAGCTCGGTTCCCGATTCTTCAATAAGAATCGAATCGGGAATCAGGAAATGAAGCACGGTGAATCGCGATTTCAGTTTTGAATTTTCTATTGTTTATTTTATTTTACGTGTTCAGCTTTTATAGATTGTTGTTGTTGATAAATGGGAATAATTAATAAAAAAGAAAGAAAAAAAGCCAGAAAAAAATGAAACAAAAAGAAAAAATTGGCCGGTTCTCGAAAAGACCCGAAACCGATTGACAGGGTATGTTTAAGGGTATGCAAGGTAGGTTATGGGTTTTAAAAACTAGAGAACTGGTCGACGGGGCAAGTTCTTGGTGGAATCTGAATCGACCGTGAAGCAATCTATAAGGAGCAATCTATACTCTTGGCAATGCACACAAAAAGTGATTTTTATCGCTGAACATTACCGAGTCCCAGGAAAGAAACCTTTTTACACGTTAACGAGCCACTCAAGTACATATGTATGTATCACCCCAGAGATCAACTCAAGTTAACTGCCTTCCCTCGGTTCACTGGATCTGCACAACCATTTCTCTCCCTCTAAACAGAGAAGATACCACAATAAAGCACACCAAAAATTGCTCACACTTGGCCGGGGAAACGAAACGCTTGGAGCCAAAATCTCCAGCGAGAGAAAGCACATTCGACTGGAAAGCCAGGAGGGCACAATTAGGAGGTCTCCGAAAATCGTGGATTGTAGTATGGAACTTAAAAGAGGCGATGACCTACAAGAGCCGCCTTTTGAAGTTCCCAGTAGTTGCTTGGTAAGTACGAACGAGCAACCCTACCCCTATGCCGACCCCAACGCAGATGCCGAGCCCAATTCCAACTCCAACTCTCACTCCGGCATTGAACCACGAGAGTTCGCCATCTTCGTATTCCATGAGTTCTGACCTCCGCCAGTACATGCTGTAGTCCTCGTCAATTTCTGGCTTGTAGTTTCTGTATCCTGCAATCTGCAATAATGAATCAGGGGTCATTTCGAGTGTGAATACTTAGCAACACCCAGATCAGGGATCATGTTGACGACAAATACTTTACTCCACCCAGACATGCTAGTAGCTTCATAAAGCTTATTCTTTAACAAAAATTGAACTGAAAGGTTAACACATGAGTGGCTGATTGGTTGATGCATCAGCATCTCCTGTGCACCTATTGACTATGTGCAAATATGTGAGCATAACCTTGCAAAGTTTCCCCTTTATGTATATATCCAATGTATTGGGATGTAACAGATAAGGAAAGAGGTCCAAGTTCAGGGTCCAGCTTCGACAAGCGAACATACTAACTAATCACTTGATACACCACCTAAAAGATGTTAGATTGCCTGTCTAAGACTTTCTCATATGTTCCATCATTTCTTAGATTTAGTAATGCTCTGGACACCTTCGTGTGCATAACCAAGAAATATATCGAGCACTCTCTACCAAGAAGATCATAACGGAACTTTTTCATAAATATATGACATGACATGACAAACTAAATTCACAGAACCACGGACGTATAGAAATTAACTCATACAAGAGTCAAGTGTCATCTGCATTTGCCGAAACTCATTAGAAGCAAAAGCAACTTGAAAGTGCACACGTCATTGGGCAACTTCGTTCAAATTGTAGGGGAAAATATTCACAACAAGCGAAACAAAGTATGAAGCAGCTCGAGACAGATATAAATATCCCTGATAGACTTACAAACAGCTCATTGTTCTTGAATGATGATACCAAGAACGAACAAGCCTTACAAAATAGGCATGCATTGACCAAAGTAAGAACATGGTACTACTAAGAAAGAGAAACAAAGATGCAAAGCAATTTTTTCAACCAATATATCATCCTTCGAGGAGACAAAGTACAAATTTGTGAACACCAGAAAAGTCTATTATCTGCACCTATCGCATTGCACGTGGATGCAGAGATATTTCTCTGTATTCTCAGAAGGTGAAGGCACCCTACATAACAACATATGACTTCACATCTATTAGGCAACCAAACACCAGAGAGATTTGAAAGTTGGATGCCAAACTGTGTGACACTGGAACTTAATTTTGATGACACACTAGCCTAGTAGTGCAGTTCAGACTGCTCATTAATCCAATTACAAATGTTACAAATTCTTTACAAACTCACTCCACACAGTTATATGATTCCATTGAACATTTGGGTACGAAAGTGTCCAATGTTAATGTAGCTTAATTACATTTCCTGAAAGCTTGTAGATTATCAACGACAATAACAATATATGCCAAGAAATCAGAGGAACTGTATGGGCAGTAACAGAGGATTCGAAAGCCACAACATCATGGCAGTGAGTGTAGGGCATTGGAATATTTGTTGTCGATTCTTATATTACATAGACATGGTCCCAGATGTGGATAAAGTTGGCCATGTTGTGGGTCAATCGAGGCCCGCATACGACATACTCCCTGGAGAGAAGGATATTAAAATAATGCGACAAACCAGAAAGGACACAATTTCCTTGAAACATATAGGATCATATTTCTTCCCACACCCCCATGATGCATATAGGATAAGATCCAATACTCTGTCAAGCGTCAGTGATCTAACAGACATGGGGCTTCTGCTAAAAGAAATGTCTAAGGATTGGAAGCATGTCGGCAGCTGTAACAGCATGAAACCTAGAGATGTTGTTCCTGTACCTCCACGATTCAAGGATAGAAACTGTAAAAAGGATAGCATCCATTCCCTTCCCCTCTCCCCCACCCCACCCCACCCCAACCCGCCAAAATAATGTAAATGAATAGATAATTAAAAAAAAACAATAATTAGGAAGGAAGTGAAGTGTTGTGCTATTTTCTAACTGCTGAAATTATAAGAGTCAATGGTTGTGCCTACTAAACTTTCCCGTTCATGTGCAAGCTGATAAGGCAAAGAAGGTCTGACACGTGTAAAGCACACAGTATGTGAGGGCAATGAGAATGACAAAAGCCCTCAGAAAAAATGAAGAATACAAATGGAGACATGACGAACTGAACATAGGACACATTTTACTCTAAAGTTGCGGAATGAAGTGTGCTCCAAAGACTTAAAACCAGTACAAAAAACGCTGGACTGCATTCATTTCTTGCTATGAAGAAACATTGAAAGGCACAATACATGTGGGAGTAGATTAACAGCATTTGGGAGCACGGTACATTCGGGTTATCACAGCTTACCTGTAAGTCCAGTCCTGGTGACTCATCTTTATGGAATTCATTAGTTTCGTCCTCAGGAATTGCATCCAGCATGCCTTTCCTAGCGTGCTTCTTCCGCAAGCTAATCTGCAATGTATTCGTCAAAATTATTGGATTTCCTGCAAAGCATCCAGTGACGTAAACCTCAATAGTTGGAGGCATCGACTCTGGTCCCATGTTATGTTCACCCTTCAAGAAGCCATTGCCGACCGCCATCTCGGATTGACATTTCATGCTCCATCTCTTTGTATTGCCTTTTGATTCCCCCGTGGAGCCATTACTAGAACACATCTCCAAAACCCCTGAGAGAATTCGATCATCTCTATCAAAAACCTCAAATTGTACACTCCCTGTCAACCTTATAGTATCAGTGCTCACAAACGTGGCCTCTTCTGATCTCTTATCGATCCTGTCCCTCCTGAGAAGGCACGAGACTCCATCCGAATATATGCTACTTCTAGTGCCATTCACTTCGAGTAAAGTCTCAGGATCTAAAGGCATGTGATTAAGAGTGAGCGATTCGGGGGTCAAGTCATTAACCTGAAAATTACTGATCCGAACATAGAACACTCTCAAGTCGAACCAAGCCGAAGACAACTTGGTGCAGGGTTGGTAAGCAGAGTATCGGATCAGCTGGAGGCCATTATTATTCGCTACTTCTCCATTCGGGGTTCCATAGAGACCCTCCATGCTTCAGGAGCCAAATCTCAACGAAACCCTTTGATGTCGATCAAGAGAGTGACATGCGGATGGAATGGATTATACAAGCTGGAATCACCTGGCCGATAAAACCTGTTCCAAAAGCAACACACCAATGAACATTCAGAAATACTGAAACCAGGGTGTCGCGAAAAAACCGCGCGTCGATAACTAAACAGAAAAGCGAAATTATCTCAAATGGTCAGAGGCACAGCTAGAAAAATCAGAGGAGAGACAGAAAGAGGTTTTGCCAGGTATAGATGTGCGAGAAGGAAAAAAACAGAACAAAAAAGAACCCTGTAATTAGCAACTAAAAGCCCTGATAACAAGGAACAGCAAAGAACAGATCGCGCATGCTATGAGCATCCTAGTATGCAGCCTCACTTGTAGGAAAATAAACCAAACAAGCCAGAGGACCAAAAAGATATGCATCCTTTTCCTCTTTCTTTTTTTCCATGCATATGAAACAGAAAAAAGAACAGAGAAGAAAACAACACAAAACCATTCACAACCGAGCTCGTAAACAAGATGACTGCGAGCGAGCGAGAGAGAGAGAGAGACAAGTAGTTCCCTCATTCAATTTACCGGAAATTGAGCTCAAGAACGACTACTCTGCACTCAGAAATGCAGAGAAAATGGGAGATCAGAGAGAAAATTAGAGGCTTACGATGACGAATGAATCAAGAACGAACAAGAAAGCGGCAGCATACAGGGGAAATCTAGAGGGAAGCAGACAATAATTCACTTGTCCATCTCAAACCAATCAGACAAGCATCTCATCAAGAAGCAATATTCATGTCACTCCAAAACTCTCTCTCTCTCTCTCTCTCTGGGTAAAATATGGGGAGGAATTAAATGAAAAAGAGAAAGAAAATAGAATGCCACATATATGCTTACAAAACTGCCGGGTCTTGACTAGATGCACCCACGTATACGCCATGCCAAGACGCTCTGACTCTGCTCTGTTTCGCTCTCTCTCTCTCTCTCTCTATGTCTCGCTTTCGCTTGATGCTGAATCGGAGACGCACGCGAGTCACATAAAATCCTTCTTTGCTTTTCTGGGTGCGCGTCAAAATCACGCATTGACAACGTCAATCACCTCACCGCATGAATCTTCTCTCTCTACGGTTAAACATCCAAAACCCGGCTGTCAATGCGACGGCAACTCGCTTTCGAACACCAAATTGGGACCCTTTGATTCCTCAGCGATAAATTGGGCGCCCCGAAGATTCCTCCTCTGTTTACCCACGCAAAAAAGTTAAAAAAAAAATCAACCTTTTTATTGTTAATTCATGAACCTCTAATAAGTACTTGGTGACAATTTGGTTCTAAATATTTTAATTTCGGTTTTCAACCTGTTTTGACGATTTATGAATGAAGTCCTTTAAGCCAATTTGGATAAAAAATTTGCCGACACAAAGGCTAACATGAATGATGACCATCGAATGGATGGATCGAGTCAGATCGGGTCCAAAATATTCCGACCCAAATAGATCTATTTAATTTGTTTTGATTAATTTTCATGCAATGCAAATCTAGTTATCCATATTCAACTCAACCTAATCCATATTGTTAAAACACTTCAATATTTAACTTAATTTAAGAAAATTCACACTCAAACTGTGACGAGAGTGCGGAGTGATTGAGTTTGCGAAGTGACTAAGCGTGAGACTGAACGATGGCGAGAGAGAATGAGGAGAAACTTGTAGAGGTGAGTCGGGTTTAAATAAGTTGTAAGTTCATTTATGACATATTTAATACTCATATTTTGTCTAAACTCATTTATGACCCATTTAGTAAATATATCTATCTCATATAACAACTCAGCTCATCATATATGGGTTAACAAATCAGTGTAGACTCATTTTGATAGGCCGAGAACGTGAACATTTCTTACGATTTTTTTTAAGGTTTTTATTTTTTCCTTACTTTTCTTTTCTTATTTTCCCAATGTGGGCCGAGGATCGTCTGACGAGGGCCGCGGATCTGGCAGGTGAAGTTTAACCAGTGCCCATAAAAATCTTTTACTTACAGAGTTCGCAAAATCTAACGATCCCCTCAACTTGTCTCGTCTCCAGACAACGACATTTGATATGTTCGTTAACGTTACGTACTATTATTATTATATTGAGAGGATGTAGCGTAACATGGGGCTTTGGATCTGACCATCACATGTTGTGTCCTCGTCGTCTTCTTGATCTTATCCAGAAGACTAGATTTCGCGTTCACGAGGATGGACGGTGTCTTTTGAGTCCTTTGCCCAATGTCTTGAAAGGGGCCGTCGAGTGCTTGGCCACCAACCAGACGTCTCTTCGCTCTAACGTTGAATTCGCTTCAACATGTTCGGTGGCGAATTGCGTGGAAGACAAGGAAAGCCCTCGCCTTTCCTTAATCTCCACACAATTGACTGGTTGCCCGAATGAATTAAGGGAACAAAAGAGAAATTTATCACGAAGTTCTGAAGTCTTCTTCTTAATGTATGCGTTCCATTCCAGACAAAAACTGAAGGGGCAAAGGAAGATTGCATAAAGAAGAGATGGAAGTGCTTTGACGGTAAGGTCGTGTCTTAGCCCCACAAACGAGGATGGCAAAGTGGTCGTATTGTTCTTGATGCTCAAACATCAAAAGGGACACGGAAATGGACGAAATAGATGAGCCGCAGAATGGACTTTTTTTTTGTGATTTTACTGCATCCAATTGAAAAACCACCATATTGATGAGTGTCAAATTACTATTTATATTATAATAACTACTGTCAGATTAAGACAGCTTAAAAGTAGTTTTGGAGGCTGACCGATTCGTCGGTTTAACGATCCAGAGTATGCGGTCTGCATGAAAATTTATATACCAGAGAGAGAGAGCAATGTTATGAAGCAGTCACTTTGCTTCAAGAGTCAACGAAGAACGTCGTTTAGAAGCAAAATGTGTCCAGATAAGATCATCTCATGAATTTTTTTAATGTACAGTTCAGTGGCAGTGAACTCAATCATCATTGCCATGAAAGCCCAGAAGAAGATGTGAGACCCCAGAAGGAAGAAAAAAAAAAAAGCGAACATATATGCATGAGATCGTGTTAAACAAGAACAAGCGATGCTACACCGCGACAAATCACGGGGGCATCGCTCCTCTTCTATACAGTGGGAGTAAAATTCGCCTTCGACATCGATTTCTAAGATGAAAAAAGTATGGTCAGGGATTTATGGTATGGTGCAATCTGTGTTTCTACAGTCCTAGAGTGAATGTTGATTATTTAATCGTGCCCTCATGGTCGCCATGTGGTTTTTTGCGCGCAGATGATACCCTCCTTATCCTTTGAAAAAGTCATCCGAATCTCCCAGTGCAGGCTTTTAAATATACCTTCCAGCGGATCAAGTATCTCGACCTTGTCGCGTATAATTGCCCAACCTCCAGGCCTCAAGACTCGATCCATTTCAACCACAATAGCCACCGGCTGCTTACACCTGTAAAGAACGAGAACCGAAAAGGAAAGCTAAATCACCACGCAGTTATTGAATTTAAAGGGTTCGACCTATAAAGAAGTAATACAAAGGAAAGCCAATCATCCACACATCAGGGTTCAGCAAAATGGATTCACAATAGCAGAAGAACTATTGCCCCCTCAAAATAACATGAAACAGGAGTCGATAAACATATGCATGTTACTCAGTGGGACAGAACCTGCTGCATAAATTAACATCTCAAACTGGCTAAGCAAAAAATCGCAAGTAATGGCATGACGATAATCCATGCTATAAAAGTATGAGACGAGAAGTACAGAATAGATTTCGACCAAAAAAATAAAAGTAAAAAATAGATAAAATTGCAATCTGTCATATGCCTAACATTATTCAAATTGGGTCC
The DNA here is from genome assembly GCA_031216405.1 of Syzygium malaccense. Lineage (NCBI taxonomy): Eukaryota > Viridiplantae > Streptophyta > Magnoliopsida > Myrtales > Myrtaceae > Syzygium > Syzygium malaccense. Next base: position 14,347,105 of record CM062258.1, read on the forward strand.
TCTATTACAATATTGCTTCCCATAAAATTGTATGGGCAGAAATGGTTCATGATGGTCTCAAATCACAAAACGTGGCATCAATGCACTTTAGCAGCAAGAAAAAAGAAACTGAACGTAACCCATAGATGCAAAATCATTTGTTCTCGCATAAAATTTGTCATGAGATTCACCTCTTGATTGAGCTCTACCTATATCTATCTCTATAAGCATACTATAATAGAGTGCTTCCAAAAAATCACCTCTCACAATGACATGTGGGATTCTAGCTAGCTAGAAAGGCCTTCTCCTTATTGGAAACATTTTATTTGCCGCATTCTCTACCAAAAAAACTCCACCTGAGCGCCATCTAAACATGTATTTACCACCCGCTATGGAACATTTGTTATGATCTCTTTACTTTAATGACTTGCCTATTAGCAGAGTTACATCTGACTACCTACTTAAGATTTTATGTTTGTGCCATAAGAATCATCTTTCTTTTGTAACTACCCTTATTAGCTTCTGACATAATAACGTAACACAAAGGACTTCTCGAATTAAACTATTAGTACATAAAAATTGTTATGACATATAAGTACGAAATATGATGGGTCATTCGAATAGATTTTTGTACTTTTCAGTTGCTCCAAAACTTAATAGTCTATGTATGTGTATACTTTAATCATCGAAAGATACATTTACATAATGTTTCATTCACGCTTAGATTTTTCATGCTTCATTTTAATTGATTTTTATATGATAAATCGAGTAAAGTGTGGGTTTATGCCTAGTAAATACATAACAATGACAGTGTCTTATCAAGAATTGCCTCTTAAAAGTGACACTATATGGCTAGAAAAGCTTCCTTATCATTGCAAGCATTGGTTTCCTTGCATTCTCCGTAAATAACGCTGCCACATCAGATTTAGAGGGATGGATTGCGAGTAAACCAAGGGATGATCAAAATGATAGAAGCACTCAATAAGGAAGATGATATGTTTACATACTGGCCTCTATGTTTTTTGTTAATTATGCTGTTAATTGCTTTCAACAGCTTATGTTCACGTTAGGAAGGTGTTGGCAATTGCTTGACGTTATAAAAAAAACATACATGATTGCTTTTCTTAAATTGGCAATTATTTCCTTTTTTTTGCTAGAAGGCAATTATATCCTAAATCAAAGGATTTGATTACTTCTTTACTTCGCAATCACCAACATTACAGATTCCACATTGTTCTCCAGAAACTTCTTCTCATCATTTCTTTGCGTCTATCTACATTTTCCTACAAACCCATAAAAGAATATGTCTTCTACCCCCTAAGTATTTTGCTCCATTTAGCAGGACTGCATCTTCTGTGGTTCACTATTTGGTGTTGAAATCTTCACAAGTTCCATTCTTCCAATTCTAATATTTTGATGGAAGCTCATACACAAGGAGGAATGATGTGAGTTAATTATCGATTTTGTTTCTATTTAGATTACATTTCTATGTGCTTTTACATAGAAAAAAGGTTCTCTAACACATTACTTAAGAGAGTTGAAAAACACATGGCTACTCTTAGCAAAGAGATCTAATAACGATAGATGGGCATGCAATGAGTCAATTTGGTCGATTCCTGTTATTCTTGATGATGAATAGAGACTCACGAGAGGGCAGCAAGAAAATCATGAGGCAAATGTAAAATGTGAAGAAGCCAAAACACCACTTAGAAGAGAGGGGTGGTCCTGTGCTAACAAGAAATTAAAAAAGAGTCAAGTAGTTTATTATAGGAGATTTTCATTACCTCAGATTTTAGGTATTCGGTTTCTCCATTTTCTCCATTACTTTCAAAACAAGCTACAATATAAGCGATTATTTTAATCAAATTACGAGTTTTTTTTTTATCGGTTGGTTATTTTTTAGTCTTGTGAATTATAGTTTTGGTCTCAAAATACCATAAGCTGCTCAACAAATTTAGGCAAGATATGGTTTTCTTCAATTACAGCTATTACAGTTCTGTCAAAAAGGAAGGTGTGCCATAAGAATGGATTAATTCAATTAAGTATTGTCAGATCAAGGCCAATCCATGTAGGAAAAGATGGCCAGCAAAGAAGCATTCGACTCTATTAAAGCACAAAGATCCTACCTCATAATTATTGCGTGAAATACTGTTGTAAGTTTTGTTTTTTTGTGAGAAAACACATCTTGTATCTATCAATTAATATTACTAAGAAATCCCATGCAAAGCACGGGCCATAGCCTATTAAGATAATAGTTTGGATTTTCAGAATCTGACTTCTAGTATAGTTAACCACATTTCGGAGAATTCTATTTTATCAAGGACCAATGCAGAATTCAGTGTGTACTGTTTGATAATTAATTTGAGAGAGAGAGAGAGAGAGAGAGAGACAGAGAGAGAGGTTAATTCTGACCTGTTTTTGAGCCTTGAGAAGAGATGATCAGCATGCAAAAGATCATATGATCTTGGATAAGTACCAAATGACTCACACCAATCATGATAAATACCAACAAGACCACGTTCATATATGAAAGGCAGTGTATCTGGAGCGTGCACGGGGACCACATTCATCACCCACACCTTTTGTTGGGAGAGAGCTGCTGCAAATCTGTCGATAATATTTTTGTAACGTCAAAATTATAAGTCACACATTAGAAATACATGCATGCATGTGCATTTTTGTGCAGAAAAAAGAAGCAGACTATAATGTGCATAAAAACCATCTACATCCTCTTTTGTCTCCTATGCACACAGATACACTATAAATGATAAGACTTGCATACCCTCCATAAATCGCTTTCATGTCCATTACATTCCGGACATTGGACCAGTCTACACCCATCCCAGTGAGATAAGACTTCTCGACAATAGCTTTCCAGTGGTTAGTGTCAGCAACCAGTTTATCCTTATTATTCATCCAGTCAGGAAAAGTTTCAAGCCTCTTGGGCCACTCTTCAGGCCACTCTGTTCCACGCTCTTCAATTGCAGCCGGAATGGTGTGCAAGCAAGTTTTTATGGGAACATACCTGTCAATTAATGTAAGAATTTACAATTCAGCAGCTGAAAACACTTGCAACAAAATGATGTGCAGATGAGCTACTAGATTGGAGAATAAAAGATGACATGAAGAAAAGAATTTTCAGATGGCATGAATACTTGCTCTCAAAATGATTGCTGTCTCCTTTCAATGGCAATTGGCGTCGGGATCACTCTCAACAAAAAAAACCAAAAACAACCAGGCCTCATCCCACTAAGTCGGGTCGGATATATGAATTCTATATCGCCATTGTGCTTGATCATTTGTTAGATTCTCTGTGAGCTCTAGATGTTGCATATCTTTGCTAATTGTGTCCTTCAACGTGCTTATAAGCCCTACCCCAACCCCTTTTAACCAATGTATCCAATCCTTGTTTACATCGCCCCGCAGAGGCACCTGAAGGCCTTCGTTCAACATGGCCAATCCATCTTGGACGGACTTCTCTTATTTTATCCTTAATTGGAGCAATGCTTACTTTTTCCCTAACAGCTTCATTTTTTATTTTATCTATTCTCGTGTGCTCACGCACTCAACAAAGCAATCCTCATGTCTGCTAAACTTCTTTTGTGCATATGTTGTCGCTTAACCGCCCAGTCCTCGGTGCCATAAAGCATTGCTGGCCTTAATGCCATCATATAGAATTTCCCCCTGAGCTTATGTGGCATTCGTTCGCACAAAATCCCATGTGCACTTCTCCACTCCATCTATCCCACCTGTACTCTATGGGTCAGATCTCCAGCTATTTCCTTGTCTTTTTCAGAATGGATCCACAATAGGAGAAACATTCACTCCTTTGGACTCGTCTTCATTTTACACCAAGGTGTTTTTTGGACTTCTGCCTTTACAAAAATTACACACCATAATAAGGGCAGAAGTTCAAAGGACCCCTTACTTTATGAAACTTGGATCATACAAATTCCACCATCACTGTAGGTGCAGGACCATCTTAAGCATACTATTTCATACTATTACCTCTTCCACAAGCTTTTCCCATCACATTTCTAGGCAGCATTATATTTTCCATCTGCTCCTTTGATTTGGCATGGGCATGTTGTTACTAGAATTGCTTGTTGCAGGCCACATGCATATGATTGCTAAGGTTATAGACATATAATAGGGTAAACACAACTTTGGGAAGTCACCACTGATGGAATCAATCTGTTGCCTCACAATAACGCTGCACTGTTTCGGCAATAAAATAAAGTTCCAAAAATCTTTGCCACTCAATCACGTGCACTCCATCTAATTTACACTAACTTAAAAATATGGAGCTCCCACAAAATTATATAGATCAATCCAATTTCAATTATGTGCCTTCTGGTCGCCACTTGCAAGCTTAAAGGACAAAAGATTCCTAAGTGATAGAGCTCAAATTGTTTGAGTTACCAGTGCATTGAGTCTCCGACAAAAGAGTGCTTAATTTCAACTGCACATGTATAAAGAAAAACCGGTATTTTCAGCTGCTTTTGAGTTATATTTACCCCTTATATCTTACTTTTCAGGGAATAAAGACTCAACAGTAAAGGAGTGAAATTAAATATATCAGTACCGTTAGCTACGTATACATCAACGGATCATCCCAGCTTACCAGGCAGCATCTGGATTTTCATTTTCTTTGCATAGAGGTGGATTTTTCTTCCTTCTCAAACCATATATATCATTTGACTCTGGCTTCTGATATATCTTGACACCCACTTCACTGTCTTCGTCAGTTTTATGGGCCAGTATATTCCAACAGATAGATGCAGTTAATGTGGACATGGCTGAAAGAAATTAATACATTAAAAAAGTAAAATGAGGATTTTCGTAATGTGTGATGCAGCACGACAAAAACTGGAACAGCTAGCCTGCAAAGGATAATGCCTTACTTCTAGTTGATAAGAAAGGCATGACAAACATTTCAGACAGCACAAATAGGGATTCAAATAGTGAGTTGAGCATTTACGCAGGGTGGGGGTGGGGGGAAGTCAGTCGTCTTCATCCTTACCAAAAAAATATTAATGGACACCCCTTCAAGTATCGAAAAATGGAAGAGGCAGAGCATGATAGATCTAGTGTATTACTTTTTTTTTTTGGTAAGGGATCTAGTGTATTACTTCAGCTATTAAGTATCCAAGAATGAATTGAACTCAGTGGACAGCAGTTGAAACAGCAGGTAGGACCACGAAACCTAAAGTTGACCTGCTCATATCACTAAAACAACGATGAAACCAACCTTCTACTTCTTCGACACTCTCATGCCGACTCGACAAAATAAAGTACCCATTGGGCCTCAAAATCCTGTTCATCTCCAGTAGAAGCTTGCCCCCTGCAGTCAGAACAAAAGAAAATTTACTTGATGACAAAAGTACAAATTGCATGTAACAGACAAAGAACCAACATAGAAAGAGAAACAGAGAAGCAAAACAAACCATTATGATGCCATGGTATATTGCAGCTTCCACAGTGTATAGCATCAAAAACCATACTCGGAAAGGGAAGCCTTCTAGCTGCAAAAGGGCTAACTACTACTGGAAAACCACGTTCCAGGGCAACTTGAGCTAAATCTACGAGGTCATCTTTCAAGCCTAGGGATAAAACCATCACGTCCTTGTCAAGTAGAGAAGCAACAAAGCTTGAATCGGTGCACCCGATGTCCAATACAACACGTATGTTCTTTCCCCATTCAATATCTGGTACCATCTATAAATGCCGATCAGATTCAATGGTGATTAAGAGCCTAGCATTATGGATAAATAGCAACAATAGCTTGCAAACATATGGCAAAGAAAGCATCATGGTTGCAAATCAGAACGTTGTAGCTAGATAAGTTTATGCATATTGGAATAACTAACTATTGCCAGGTTAGCAATTAAATTTGCATGAAAGCAGTATGGCTGCTCTTGCCTAAACAACAGACTTTTTCATATTGTGTTACGTGTATGAAGAACTTTAATACATCGACATTTGATTAGCCGGTCGACAAGATCATGGGGGACACTCTCAAGGAAATCCATCATGCTCGATGTAAAATGTCGAGGTAAGATCCTGAGTTTTCAATAAGGGGCAAAGGTGGAGGAGCCACAACAATAAAGTACTGGAGATGCAGATATTCAGCAGCGATGAGGTGGAGACCCCTTGCAAGGGCAACAGTGAACCACCATTTAGATGCTACTGCTGCTAACCATTAGAACAGAAAAAGTTAAACATAACTGGAGGAACAAATGAATAACAGCATCGCTATAGAAAGTCTTGTGGCCTTTCGTGCAATTACTATCGGGTGCCCTCATTCACATTTAAAAACTAGACTCAGTCCAACTTAAAGATAGTTCCCAACCACATTATTTTAGAAAAGGTGTATAAAAATGTGACAATTTGATATTCTGACCAATGTGTTTCAGAAGGCAGGGAAGCCTGTAGTTAGCAACTTAGCATGTGCATCCCAGAGATGCTTCCGTGCAAAATTACACGATCCACCGTAGTTTCAACACACACATTTCAACTAGGCCTTTTGGAGCTGGTGTTTGTGTCAGGAAACAAAAAATAAAAAGAAAAACACGCAGAATTAATAGCTACTTTATATAAGTGGAAAATGTGAGGCCTTGTCACGTACACCCAAGAAAAAAGGCAATGAAAGAAAAAATATGTACTACAAGATAACAGGAATGGAATCAAACATAAGAAAGGAAAATTTGCTTGCACAAGTTATGGCATTAACTATAGTTTGAAAACTAAGCTAAAAGCAGAAAACAAATTAAGCAGTCACACAATATAAGGAGAATTAAAGACCACATACTAACCTCTTCAATAAATTCAAGGTAGTGAAGAACACCCTTTCTATATTCGGACTGGTTTGTATGAAAGATAAGATACTCTCCTGATTCATTCACCCAATTGTGTTTCTTAATGAATTCAGCAAGTTTTGGATGTGCCACATTCTTATGGAATATCTGCATGAGATTGCACATTAGCACTAGAGCAGATCTTGGCTCGGAAGAACTGAAAAGCTCCATCAGATCGTGGTTCTCACCTTCAATGTGCTCTCTGGCCACCTGATTGGAGTCTCATAACCCCCATGAGGAAGAGGAACCAAACACACTGGAGGCGCTCTTGGGCAACTTCTCTCCGTATGCCGATAAATCTGGAGCCTTCCCGAACCACCCTCATTGTCGATACAAGGAAGGTAATTATGCTTGCTCCTCGTGCTACATAATTTCCAACTATAGTGTGCTTTTGGATCAAATACTGGACCCTTAATCTTCCTCTTCTGCCCCGTACTTTTTGACCCACCATTCTCTTCTTCCGCTTTCTCCGTAGCTTCCTGATCCGTTGATTCAACGACATCTGCACCTTCGTCTCTCTCTTCATTGGACTCTCCTTCTTGATTTACACCTTCTTGATCTTCCTTGCCATCCATCACTAGTTCTTCTTCTTCTTCTTCTTCTTCTTCTTCTTCATTCTGATCATCCTTCTCATTCTCTAACTCTCCATCCCCAGATACATCAACCGCCTTTTCCTCTTTCCTCTTTTTCTTGGGCGACTTCGAATCAGCCTTCTCCTTCCTCTTGTCAACCACCTGCTTTTCATTTCGCTCTTGCGATCCACGAACATCACTAGACAAAGAATTCTTACTGTCCACTGCCTTCTGGTCCTCGCTTTCCAAATTAGACGCCGATTTCACCTTACCATCCTCTTTACTCCCCTCCTTTTTCGCCGGTTCCATCTTCCCCGATTGAGTCCCGGACTTACTAACAACCCCCGCATCGGCCGATATCGGCTCGTTGATGTCGTCGAAGCTCTCCCTCCGGGTGGTCGCGGAAGAGGAAGACGACGAGAACATGGACCATATGAATACGAAACACAGCCCCAGAACGGCCACTGCCGTCATCTTCACGCACAGCCCGTGCGGCTTCTTCGCCTGGCGACCCAACCGAGCCAAAGCCATTTCTGCTCAATACCCAGATCAACGTTCTCCGAGAAAAACAACACAAAGAACACAGCTACAGAGACCGCATTATACAGAGAAGAGCCGGGAGTTGCCAAAAGAGGGAGAGGACTCGATCTAGAACCCGATCTTCTTCTTCTTCTTCTTCTTCAGAAGACGCGGCGAGGCGAAGCGAGATCCACCCGCTTCGTCTACCGAAGCAAAACGGAAGCAAAAGGGCACGGAGATCACGAAGCGGGAGAACAGGAGATCGACCCCACGAACGGAAACAAGCATCAGAAACATCAAACGACGGCGAGCGGCGGAAGTCGAGGGGGATCGCGAGGGACGCGAGAAGCGGGGAGCGAACTGGAATCGAGCCCGGCCGCGGGAGCTCTAGCGGCACGCCATTGTCGATCCGGTGCAGAATGAACGGAGGAGGAGCTCGTCGGACCAGAGCAATGGCGTGCAGGCTAGAGAGAGAGAGAAAGAGAGAGAGGGGACTGACTGAGGGAGTACGTTGAAGCAGCGTTGTCCGAGGAAGGAGAAGAGACCGCCCCCCTGCTCTGTTTCCGTCGTCTTTTTTTTTTGGATGGGATGGTAGGAATTTTACGAAGCGAAAAATCTGGTGTAGTATGTGGGATTTAATTATAATAATATCCGTTGGCTATTTCAAAATTTTACGTAATAATCGCGTAGGTCATTTTTTTGAAAAAATTCCAAATAAAGATCCAAAGTACTCTCATTTTGTCAAATAAAAGCCTGAAATGAACCATGTGTCAAATAAGAATCCGAAGTGCCATTATTTTCTCAAATAAGAGTCTAGTGAATCTTGTCTCAAATAAGTGTATGAAGTGGCTAACTCAGTCTAAAAAAATGTTTCACCTCACTGGAGTCAAAGGCATTTTCGTTTTTTAATTTTTTTGATATTTTTTCCTTTTTCAGTAAAAACCAAACTCAAAAATGAAAAAAAGCTAAAATTAAAATAAATAAAAAAAACAAGAGGGAGACCAGCCCTGCCTGTGACCGCTGCCCCATCGTCGATGGAGCGACGGCGATGGCCAGCACCTCAGCGAGAGTTGGCAACCCTTGCCCGCCAGAGCCGAGAGAGGGCGGCAACCCTCTCCCAGATCGGGCCGAGTGTTGCCGCTGGGAGAGGGTCGTCGCTATCTCTCGACTCTGGCGAGGGTCGCCGGCCCTCGCGCAAGTCTAGGGGAGGGCCATCAGCGCTATGCGAGGTCTGGCGGCCCTCGCCCAGACCAGGGTGAGGTCCGACGACCCTCGCCCAGATCTAGGAGAGGGTCATCGCCCTCTCCCAGCTCTGGCGAGGGCTAGCAGCCCTTGCCTCTCGTCGGCCCTTGCTGAGTCACCGGCGACCCTGCCAGCCATCGCCGCCACCTCACCGGCGATGGGGCGGTAGCCACAGGCAAGGAGGGCTGGCTACTAACCCTGCCTCCTATTTTTTTTAAATATAATTTAACTAAAATTATTTTTGGATGAAAATGTCCTTGGTCGGCTGGAAAATTTGGCTAGCCAGCTGGGTGAGGCCTTTATTTGAAATTGTTATAGTTATTTCGGGTCCTTATTTGAGAACATAAGTCCACTTCATGCCCTTATTTGACACAAAGTTCACTTTATACTCTTATTTGAGAAAATGAGAGTATTTCAGATTCTTATTTGAAATATTCCCTCTTTTTTTCTTGCAGAATTCGAGCGTTTTCGATTGGGCTCGATTTCTAGATCCCGTGCACGCAAGAGTCTTCTCATAAAATTCAGTGCTGACGCCGTGGAGGGGTTATTGGTTCTTGGTTCATAAGGAAGGATTCTCAGTTTTTGGAATCAGGCTGGTCCGGTTCGATTTTCGGATAGTCTAATGGAATTGGTCGCAACCTCACGAGTTTTCAAAACGAGGAAGACTTCCACCACTATGTACGAAAAACACTACTGGATATAACCTTGATGAGATGCAAAAAACAAAGCAAGAGAAGGAGGCAAGAGTCGAGATAGCAAGAGGGAGGCGTCGAGCTCAAGCGAGAGCAGCGTGACTTAGGCAAAAGAAGGTGGCGCCATCTAAGAGTCGAGCAAGAGAGTGACTAAGAGAGCTGTGAGTCATGAGCGATAATCGAGCGAGAGAGGCGTGAGAGCGAAAGAGCGAGCGTGAGAGTGAATCTGTGATTATAATTCTTTTTAAGATTTTTAAGAAATAAAAAAAAGAATCAGTTCGGTTTGGGTGACCAGTTCCACCCTTGGAACCATGAACCAAACTGAAAGTCACCGGTTTAAAATTGGACTGGTGATCCTGAAATTGCCTAAAACCGATTAGCTCAATCTAGTCCAGGTGGCTCCTCTTGCTCACCCCTAACGTCGTGTATCGAATCTCATTCTATAATATGCGACTTTTCTCCTTATAATCTCTTGTTTCTTCTTGTATTTCTAATTTCATCTCGCACGTCGAGACAAGTTGTGAATCGAGTTACGTTCCCTCACGATTAATTCAAGCCTATGGTTGAATTGATAAACATGTTTTATGGAGAGAAATGGACGAAGTAACCCAGAACGATAGGTTGTTGATTTTAATGGAGTAATCGAGCTTTCAAAAAGCAGATATTAATTAGGTAAGTTACAAGGATAGAGGAAATTTGAAAAGTTTGGCCGCCAAGGAGTCAGGCATGTGCGGCTCAGATGACCGCAACAAGGGGGAGAGAAAGAGAGAGAGGCGGCGCTATCTAACCTTTGCCTATGTGATTCGGTCACATGTCTCGGGGCCTGCTCGAAGGCGCGACGACAATGGGCCAGAAGGCAAAGGATATGTAAGTCTCTTGTTTTCTTCTTGTATTTCTAATTTCATCTCTTACGTCTAGATAAGTTGCAAATCGAGTTACGTTCTCTCGCGATTAATTCAAGCCTACGGTTGAATTGATAAACATGTTATACGGAGAGAAACGGACGGAGTAACCCAGAACGATAGATTGTTGATTTTAATGGAGTAATCGGGCTTTTGAAAAGCAGATATTAATTAGGTAAGTTAAAAGGATAGAGGAAATTGAAAAGTTCGGCCGCCAAGGAGTCAGGCACGTGCGGCTCAGATGACCGCAACAAGGGGGAGAGAGAGAGAGAGAGAGAGGCGGCGCTATCTAACCTTTGCCCATGTGATTCGGTCACATGTCTCGGGCCTGCTCGAAGGCGCGACGAAAATGGGCCGGAAGGCAAAGGATATGTAAATTAATGATTGGAAAAATAATTTTCTAAAAAAATATTCTTCATGCAGTGGAAATGTGTATACATAAATTGGTTATCGATAATGAAAGGATCTTCATTGATTGATTATTTTTAGCTATAGGAACGATTTTTTGGAGATTTTTAAATTATTCATTTTACGCGAAATAGGTTTCGAGTCACGAATGAAGCACCTTATTGACTACCAAAAGTCGGGCCAATGACCTTATACTATGGACCTAAGAAAAAAAAGAAGAAGAAAATTTGAGTGTGCGACGACTTAGAAATCAAATTGGAATATTTGATTTCTATTTCTTGCAGAGTTACATCAAAGCAATTCCCAGCATGTGCTTTCATATACGAACCCTCAAATATAGTTTGACTTTGATCTGTGCTCGATCGGTTTGTTCGGTTGGGCCTAGCATGGTTTTTTCGCAGAATCTTGCTGCTTCCGATTTTCAAAGCATCTTTCTGGATGCTACGTGATTCCTAAACTGGGAGTTCGAGGCAATTCCGCATCGAAAAGCAAGAGTCGCAACCATTTTGGAATTCCATCAAAGCGAGAATCGCGACCATATTGCAGAACCAGGTTGATCATGATGAATATGAAGTATCGCCGCTCCGTTGCCTCATTCGCAAGTCGGATATGGATCGAGTTACTTATGTTTTACCCTGTCATTCACGTACGGTGTCAGCAACATCTTCGGTTTCGAAATTTCCATGCCTATGACCGTATCGATAATGTGTGCAGCCTATCTGATTTGCAGGTCATCCTGTTCTATCGTATAAATTTTCAGAGTCAGCCAGCTTCTTCTGCACCATGGATAGCGTAGAAAAGGCCCGCTAACATTAGACTATTAGCCTGTAGTTTTGCTCATGGCTTCAAGGATATCTCATCAGCAACATAGTTCGCTAGTATCTATCAATGACCAAACTTCTACAGGAGTACCAATGTGCTTCATCAAAAATTTCAGTTGCGCATTGTCCGAGATCAACTGGATGAAGGAAAGACTGGTTCATGAAACTCCGACCCACTCATTGGGTCGGATCTGAATCCCCTATTCACAATTTCCACACCATCAAGCAGCAGTAGAAGAGCACAACCCAGAAATCCATTCCATGTGCAATACTTTACCTGCGTCTTTGTCTGATGCGGATCGAAAGGTTTGCATACCGCTACACCAGCCAAGTTTCCAACTCGAGGAGCCTGCATTCAACCGAAATAAACATAAATTGGGCCCTCAAAGAGGTTGGTGTGATAGCTTGTGAAGTTTACAAAGCAAAACACCTGGTAATCGACGATCGTTCATGGGAGGCTCGTATATTTTTCATCATCTGTTTGCTACTATTTCCATGATACAATCTTATACAGATGTCCTCACTAAACTAATCTCAAGCATCGACTTTTGTATTGTAACACTCTGTGGGCGATTGATAAATTTCAAAATGTCAATGGTAGGACAATATTATGAGCAAAACTCTAGCCATGAAACTATTGAGCACCGATACATGATGGGTTTAATGATCTCAAGTGTGATGGCGAATCAGTTGACACGAGACAGCTTGTATATTGATCCATTTCACAGCTTGAGCTACCCTTGAGATTCTTTGATATTGAACTACAGTTCCGATTAAAGAAAAGTATCTACAAGCATGCTCGAAGCTTTATATCAACAATAAACTATATATTTCTATGCCAACTAAACAACATTGACAAGTCGCTTTCCATTTAACAAGACCAACATACATCGCACGGCGCTCAATATTGTAAGAATGAGTTATTGGAAGTGCAAACGAAGGTATCGACTCGACAAGCAAGAATTGTCCCCATTTGGTCTAGCCTCTGCACATCGCTATGCAAGATCTTAAGTAACTAGTTTTTGATAAGTTAGCTAGTTCATCTCCAAGCATACAATGCACCGCCTAAACACCCATGTCCATCCAAAAGGCATAGAATGTCATAAGGAATAATATGGAGGCTAGTATCAAGTTACGAATTCAAAACCAGTAACAGCTTAATGCAGCCAGAAAAATTATTCTGTTCCATTTCCATGTCACCTGGCTCCTCGATTTTGCTCTTCTTGTTATCTTTCGCATGTAACAGTTCAATTCACTTGATCAGCAAAATATTAGGGAACAAAAAGATCATTGAAATGCGTAAAATACAATGCAGTTCTACTTATTGCAATCTCTCAGCTGATGACTTTCGATCCTTTGTAAATTTACCAATCTCACCATGCATTTCGATCGTGAACTTTCATGATTCCAGCACTAAAGTAGGAGGAAAGTTCTATCACTCCATCACTCAGCAAAGAAAAGACCTCTCATCCTGCATATTCCTTGAGATTTGGTATCATGAAAAGATACTTCGTTTCTATAAGTAGAATAGACATAACACTCACATTCTATTCATAGTTTCACCTTTTCTTTTGGCTATTATTCCAGCACAACTTTTGTTAAAGGCTGAAGGTACACTATAGGTCCATGTAAAGAACTTTACCATTAGCAAAGGTTGCGGCATCAGTTTCAAAGGCGTTAACTTAGCAGGAACTGTTGACTGACCCTTCCCTATCATGATAAGAATCTGAGCTGGCTCATCTACCTATCAGGAGCCAAAGATGGCTTGCTCCAACTTGTAGGGAAAGGACCACACAACCAAACAGCTATATCTCTCAAGCTCATGAAAGAGAAACAAAAAAATGCCAAAGCAACCACTTTATCCCTTACGCCTTTTCTAGGATGATAAGGATTCGAAATATCGGTAGCATGATGAATCTCAACCCCAGTAGATTTTATTAAGGTGATAGGTTATTTTGACCCAAAAAAAATCGTGGGTTGAATAGTTCCCTGATTAGCAATCACCATGCCCTTTGAAACTGATGCCTCAATGCTTTTACAATTGTTAACAGAATGTGACAAGCAATGAGAATTCGAAATTAGTACTAAAATTCTTGCATAGCTATCACTGAACTTAAGAAACTCTTTATCATAGACAAATTAACCTCATCAAGCAATGCAGAGGGAATTCAATGGAAGCTCACTTCAGAAGAAGATGCAGGAAGGGCCAAAAACTGGGTGCACAAAGCTGGATTAATAAAACACATAACACTCCTCTCTTTCCCTTGTAATTTACTTTCTAGTAGTCTTGGTGAAATTTTGAAAAGTAAAAAGCTGATTCACTCTATAGATGAGATGATAAAAAAATTCGAGATAAATTTATAAGTCCTGAAGTTGCCATAGCTCCTTCTGAGCTGCATTATTTTCTCATTATAAACACACAGGCATCATTTTGAACCACATTATATTGGACAAATTATGTGATGAAAGCCAAATACTTCTTTATTTATAAGATTTGACAAGAGGGTGCTTATGTTGCACCTTCCCTCCAGCCTTTTTTGATGTACCCCATTTCTAATTGTGAAGTGGATACTACCATCTCATAAGTACTCTCCCAATATAACTTTCTCCCAACATTTCCCTTTGTCAGCATCACCCCCCACCGCAATTAAGTTTTTTCATCTTCCATTCAAATATTGATGGATAACTAGCTTGCTTGATGCATTTACTTGCCCACACCAACATTTTACCAAAATTAATGATTCTCACTATGAACTTACACATGACACTACTCCGTCCATGTCAATTTTCATTCATGTCATTTCAGTGCATTTGCCAGGCGTTGTTACGCTACCTCTTCCCATTTATAAACAATCCCTTGTGAGACATCAATCAGACTATGAGTGCCACAGACAATTGGCTTTATCCTGGAAAGGTGAAGCACAAGAACAATGGACAGAATCCTTAAAGCTCAGCAGAGAGAAATGAAATGATTCTGTAATGATCAAGTTGTACACTTTCTTTGAATCATCGATAAGGATTTGAAATGCAGTATGATTTATCGAAAAGTATCGCCTTTCACAGGGGTCCTAATCATAATACAGAAGTCACTTTCATCAGAAAACCAACTTTGCCATGGCACAGAAGTCACTTTCATCGGAAAACCAACTTTGCCCTGGCCTGTGCCAGGATTCTCAACTGCTGAACATTTTACAAGAAAAATTCTTTACCCTTCCCTATTTGAATACACGAAAATAAGTACCATATGAAGGGTCTAAAAAGCTGGCCACTCAGTAATGTTGAACGGAACGATAAGCAGGTACTAAGTGTAAGAAGAGCATATGTCAAAACTCATAGGAGTACATGAAAAAATACCAGTTCATATATAGACAACAGTTGTGAAAAACCCTCTCTCCAAGTACTGTTGAACTAAAAGTGAGGAAACCCGTGCTGCAGTTCGATACTTGATCTTGGTGGCTAATGTATCAAAACTTTTATGATGTTGTGCAGAAAGAACCCTCTATTCAAATCTCTAAATCAATCATCTCCAGTTGAGCTAGCCACTTGGTTTGGTTATACCGCATCTGATAAGTGCAGGCCCAATCAATCTAAATCATTCTAGATGAAAAAGAAGGAAAAGGTATATGGATTCCATTCATTATAAAATGTTATTGAATGAATGCATTCAGAATCTAGTCTCAGTCACAAAGAACCCATGGCAATATAGAACATAGCTTTTAGACTAGCGAAATGGCGAACCAATCAGTCTCCAAGTGGCAATCTGATGGCCGCCCGCCACCGACAATGATAGGATGGCCTTAAAGTATTGGACGAGAAAGGAGGATGTCGAAGGATCTTTACCGGGCAACGGACGTGGATGATAAGCGTTCTAGCACAAGCATTTATCCAAAAGGCTTGCTCCTCTATCCTAAAAGTTGCAGGTGTTACTTTTGACAATGTCAACCTCTATCCTAAAAGTTGCAGGTGTTACTTTCAACACTGCCAAACACAGGAAGCGGTAGCAAGAAAGTTCATAGGCTCATGTAAATGATTGGCTATGACCGTTATCTCAGCGAAACTTGATTTCCAAGTGATAATATTTTCTTTTCAACGAATTCTCAATAACAACCAAGAACTGATTGAGGAACAACTCTCATCTCTTGTGAGAATCAAATCATCAAACTGTTTATATTAAATCCTTGCAAGAAAGCACACAAAATACGCGAAGATCAAAATTTTCTTACTCCAACTGTTAATATTGCATTTTTCCATGGCCTGGGGTTTACCTATGGCTTGGCCATCATAAAAAAAAAATATTGTAGTTCTTTTTTTCCAAGCGTTATTATTGATTTGTTTTTCCGTTTTCCTTGATCCTTCTTTGTTTCAGCTTGATCTCAATCGATCATTGCAATTAACACAGCAATAGACAATATTTTGGACATAGGAAGCGATTGCAGAGCTTGTGACTCGATTTCCTCGCAATCCTCATCCACAATCATACTAATGGAGAGCAGACTCAATCAAAACCTAATCGATGCTCATCGTTCACAAAATATGAACAGCAATGAATGCAATTCGATCTGCATAACCATGGAGCTAGCTAAACAGCGATGCTGGTAAAAATTGAGTCAAATTTCGAAAAAGATCGATCCAAAACAGCCCAGATAATACAAAGCAAAGATAGACCTTCTACTTTTAATAGATCTTAATTATCTTTTTCCGTCTTCAATCACTTTTTGTGACTTGTGTATTTTACCAAATATTAATCTTCAATCACTTTCTTCAATTTAAAGGTATATTATGTTAATCTGATCCAAGTGTTATACATATCTCCGTAAGGTAACTTAATGTGATCCACTTGTCACAACTCTAGTATTTTCTGGATACTATTTCAAGTTGGTGACATAAAGCAATGTGATGATTATTGGGGGAAGCCCTCATCCATCTAGATATAGATAGAATCTATGTATTTATATAATGCTCTCTTGATAGTAGAAAGCATTGATATGTATTGACGTGAATTTAGGAGATTGGGCCGATCCTAGACCTGTGATTCTCTATCAATCTAAGGTTTTTCTAAAGTTCCATAAGATATAGATTCGAATACCACATTAGGAGTTAATTATGTGCTCGCGCTTATCCAATTGAAGTATGTCACTCTTGGATCCTGTGGCTAAAGTATGTTTAGTCAGCCGCGTATTTATGAGTAATTTATACTTCGCTTAAACTGACTCAATTGCATCCTTATATCATCGATCCAATCAGCGACATCCCCGAATTTACGTACATGCAAGTATTCTAAATAAAACATGCGAGTATTTGGTTAAATTACAACTCATTTTACTCTTAGTTTACAACTTGTGATGTGTTGGAATTAGCAAAGAAGAAGACCTTGTCGAGGGGTCAAACCTCATGTGGCAGCGAAGCCCGATGTCAAGAAAACCCTATTCGAGCTATGTCCAAGTATGGAAACGCCATCAATCCTGGAAAAGTTCAATCAATGTAGTTCTGTGGCTTAGAATCGAAGATCACGCACAGCATGTTCTTACGTTTAAAAAAAAGAGGGCACAAGTTGCGGTTAAAAAAGAGTTGATAAGAACTAAAACGAATCCGCATTCACTTCGAGAATTCCGATAACAGACCCTTGATTAATGGTAACCGACGCGTTATTATATCTTAGCCCTAACTCCAGATCAGGAAGAGAGAGAGAGAGAGAGAGAGAGAGAGAGAGAGAGAGAGAGAGAGAGAGAGGGCCGAGACTGTGGTGAGCATGCATGCAAGAGATAATAATGAAAATTGGGCAACGTCAGAGAGTTTACTTCTTCTGAATAAAGCGAGAAAAAGAAATCGACAATAATATACTTTTGTCGGTTAACAAGGAGATTTTCTTGGAGTTCAAACCTAATCCTCAAAACCCAATGACGCAGAATTATTATTATCTGCAGGGCTAAGCGAAAACCACGTAGGTTTTGACGAGAAGAAGTCCCGCTGTTTTGCAATGAAGAAGGAAACTAACCTGATGAATGCATGAGCGTGTCATGTAGGGTGTTAACTCAGCTGTCACGTGGATTTGCTCGTGCTTAACAGGTCTGCTGGCGCTGTTGAATTTGAATTCTCTCGCTAAGCAGTCGTGAGAAAAAGGGAAAATTTTCATCAGAGTTGCTGTCAAGCGACATGTGTGGAGATCCAATGCAGATAATGACTAATTATTTCGACATTCATTGCTCATTTACTGTTTTTGATTTGGAATTTCCAGTGGATGTGATGTTTCTTGATTCCTCTATAACAAAGTTACCTTTTCAATAGAGGTGTTTTTTTGGAATTTTTCTTTTTTGTCCTTTTGAGCCTCTATCTTTCTCTCTCTAAACTAGTATATAAAGGCAAGCAACGCACCTGCAGTAGCAACACCATCTGTTCACTTCTACACATACCATTCCCATTCTGTCCATCCTTCGCTAGAGCTTCAACTCATAAACCTCTCTTTCCACACCCCCCCCCCCCCCCCCCCCCCAAAAAAAAAAAAAGAGAGATAAGAGATGACTTCAGGCTCGACATGGACGGCGAAGCAAAACAAGCTGTTCGAGAATGCGCTGGCGATGCAGGACAAGGACACGCCCGACCGTTGGCAAAATCTGGCGAGAGCAGTTGGTGGAAACAAGAGCGCGGAGGACGTGAAGAGGCACTACGAGATGCTCGTTGAAGATGTGAACCAGATCGAGTCCGGGCAGATCCCCTTGCCGAATTACCGAAAACTTGGAGGACCAAACAGCAAGGGGTGCAGTACCATCATGGAGGAAGAGCAAAGGTATATACACGAATACATATTTTAGGGTTATTCCGCAAATTAACAGTTTTTAATTTCTAATATCTGCAAAGCACACATGGTATCGTGAAGACGTTTTATATTGAATTTTATACTCTGTTCTTTTGGTTTTGGTCTTCTTCCTTTTCAATCCAATGATGTATGTATGCTTATGAAATTTAATTAGTGGATATTATTTTAGCCAGATATCTTCATGACTTGTGAAAGGTTTTATCTATTGGCAATTGAATGTAGTAGTAATCCACAGAGTGGATTAGAATCAGAGGACTGTGTTGTCTTCAAAGTTTTTTTTTTGGTTGTAAAGTTGGAATGTGCTCGAAAGTGGGTGCGTTTATTTCGGGAAAGATAAACTATTAAAAAATATATTCATTAAAATTATTACTGATACTACTTACAAATATGTATCTCAAATATTTTCATAATCAACGAAAATAGTCATGTGTAGATTTGTTGATAACGAAGAAAAAAATTGATTGGTCTTTTTGAAAGAAAGAACATACAATATTATTAGGAAAACTTCCTTACCAAAAAAAAAAATATTATTAGGAAAATATTATTTAAATTGATCATTCACTTTTCACGAAACAAAAAAAGTGGAGTTTAATTTTATTATATCTGGCAATATATTTTCTCACTATTCTATTATTCTCCAGGTTGAAGAGCCTGAGGATCCAGTGAAGTATTATGGAAAAGCCGGCTGATATTTTGGGATGGAATAAAGTTCAGATGATGATCCAGCAAAGAAAAGAAGTGCAGAATATTTTTTTTTTCCTTTTGTATTTTCATCTGTGTAATTCCCATTTATTAAAAGAAAAGACCTGGTACTGCTTTGAGTGTCATGTTGCAACTTATAATCAAGAAAAATGTCGTTAGTTACATCCGCAACTCATTTTGAGTTCTCACAGCCTATGAATACTATGTTAAAATATCAAAATGCCCCCTTTTATCGTTTAGAGAGAATTTGAAATTTGGATAAAAAGTGTGATTCAAAAGTGTGATTTAAAAAGTATTTAGGATCCATTTGTTTCACCGAATAATCTCATTGTTGCTAAAAATGTTTTTCCAGTAAATAATTTCCCGGAAAATGAATTATTTTCTTGCGTATGAATCTGTTGGCAGTTTGAGAAAATGTTTTGCGGTATTTATTGACGATCAAAATAGCTAGCGAAATAATATATAAAGTGAAGACAAACACTTTTATGGATCCTTATAGAAACCGCAAGCCAAAATGAGTCATATTTGTTCATAATATAAATCAATGAATTAACAACAAATTTATGAAAATAATTTAACTCGGATAGGAATTTGTTTTCTGTTTTGAAGATCAAAATAGAAAAAGCGAAAGAAAAGATAAAAAATTATGATAGTTATTTTGAATATCAAGAAATGATTTCAAAAGCAAAGATAGAAAATTATGGAATTATGATAACAGTTAGAGAAGATGGAGGCTACTTGTGCAGTTGTGCTGTATTGGTAGCATGATAATATTGAGGGTATCACTCACGAAAAATCATTACTTCTTTTCACCGAAGGGAAATCCACATTTTTAGATTTTAGCTCGAGAGTATCCCTCGACAAAAAAAGGTTTTCTATTGACCGATTCATTTCCCCGTGTTGAAACAAATACAATTCTGAAAGCGTTTTTCTAAAAATAGCTTTACCTGAAACGAACACATCCTGCTTGTTTCTTTTATTATCTTGAATTTTTGTTTTAAAAAAAGGACAGGATGGATCCCTAGCTTTTTTCTTTGTTTGGACAATAGATATTTATTGTGGGCTAGAACAACAAAATAGCATTTGCCGGATCAATGGTAACCTTTAAGGAAACTCGATTACAAATAACTGCAATGTCCGTGATTACATTATATTATCACTTAAATTTGGTCATGTTATTGCTACAATGATAGTAAACAAGAAGCACAACAAATCGTAAACCTTACATACAAAATGCAGTTGACTCCTAAAATTTTCATTTAGTTTAATCTCAAGTCCCAAATCTTTACTAAAAAATGCAATTTGTTTCAACTTAGAATGAGAAGTGCGCTCTAAGGATATCACATAGGTAATTTTTAAGTGACATTCGAAAACTTTAAGTACTGTTCATTAAAAAGACTTCATTGCACCTTTTAAAAAAGCTTTAGGATTTAATTGAACCAAACTAAAAGATTTAAGAATGACTTTCCATGAACTTTTCCCTACAATTATATGTAGCATTAAAATTTGCTAGTCCTATTTGTTATGTTCATAGTTGGAGAGTTAAAAGGAACTTAAGGGCATTTGGTGCGATGTATTGGAGAAAATATCTCTGAAAAAGCTGAGCAATTGCTCTCAATTATATCAAGATCAGTCAAGCAACTCTTGTACTCTTGGCAAGTGCAGCCAGAGTTTTCAAAGTTGACAAATTTATTTTATTCTTCTTTATAAAGAGGATTTTATCTTTCCATGTATAGTAATCGTAGCTCAAGTAAGTTATTTCAGTGTATTTATTTTAGCTACTGTCTTTTCATAAACCATTAAGTACCTTGTACTTTAAATACACGTGCGAAATAACAAGAAAGGACAAAAGTACACCAGAAGTGCCATAACTTGTGTACGGCGATCACTTTGGTACAATAACTTTTTTTTCGGATCACTTTGGTGTAAAGTCGGAGGAAAATAGATCACTTGAGTGCCAATTTGACCGGAAATCCTACGTGGCATTTTTTTATTAATTTTTTACGCCGATGTGGCTCGCTGGAGGCTGAGTCAGCGTGTACAGTCAGCATTTTTTATTTTAAATAATATTTTTCATCGTGTACAGTCAGCATTTTTAATTTTAAGTATTTTTTTCTTTTTTTTCCTTTTTCTTTTCTTTTCTTTTTTTTTTCTCCCCTCCTCGGCCGGTTGCCGGTGGCCGAATGGCCACCGGCGAAGCCCGAGAAGGGCTGGGCGAGGGCGGCCTTGCCCATGGCCAGCGAGGGGCGGCCTCGCCAAGATCTGGCGAGGGCTGCCCTCACCGGATCTTCAGGCGAGGGTGGCCCTTGCCGGCCCAGGCGAGGGCTTCCCTCGCCAGACGCTGGCGAGGGTCGCCCTCACCAGATTCGACGAGGGCAGCCCTCGCTTGGGCCGGCGAGGGGCGGCCTCGCTAGATCTTGGCGAGGCCACCCCTCGCCGGCCATGGGTAAGGCCTCCCTCGCCCAGCCCTTCCCGGGCTTTGCCGGTGGCCGGCCGGCCACTTGCAACCGACCGACGAGAGGAGTAAAAAAAAGAAAAGAAAAGAAAAGAAAAAGGAAAAAAATATTTAAAATTAAAAATGCTGACTGTACACGATGAAAAAAATTATTTAAAATAAAAAATACTGACTGTACACGCTGACTCAGCCTCCGGCGAGCCACATCGGCGTCAAAAATTAATAAAAAATGCCACGTAGGATTTCCAGCCAAATTGACACTAAAATGATCTCTTTTCCTCCGACTTGACACTAAAGTGATCCGAAAAAAAGTTATGGCACCAAAGTGATCGCCGTACACAAGTTATGGCACTTCTGGTGTACTTTTGTCAACAAGAAAGTGTATCTTGTCAAATTCCTGTGATATCAGAGCATACCGCTCAAGCATATTATTCAATTATTTTTCCAATGACAGATAAAACAAGTTAGAATTTTCTTTGGAAGCTTAAAGATATAAGAAGATCTTTTTATAGGCCAAGGGAAATGAACCTACAAACCAAGGTTAAAAGTAGGGCGGCGCTTTTTCCACTCCTCATTTAGCTTATGCATTCTCTTTTTTTGTGTTTTAACCATACTATTTCTTGTGAAGCCCACAACTTATGGTAAACTCTAGGGAAAAGTGTCAAAAAGTCCTAAACCTTTTGTATTAGTGCCAATTTAGTTCTAAACCTTTTTTTGGTATCAATTCAATCCAAAATCTTTTGCATTGATGCCCATTTAGTCCTAAACATTTTTTTGGTGCCAATTCAGCCATAAACCTTTTAAATTAGTGTCAATTCAGTCTTAAACCTTTTTGTTTTTGTGCCAATTTAGTCCTTTAGGCCAATTTTGATCAGAATTTGCCGACGTGGACGCCTGCTGGCCGGCGGCCGGTCACCGACGCCGACGTGGACAACGTTAGTAATATTTTAATATTTTTTTGAATTTTTATTTTTATTTATTTTTCTTTTTTTTTCCATTTTTTTTTTTGCTCTCCCTCCTTCCTTTGGCCGGTCGCTGGTCTGGCGATCGGCCAGAGGCTGGCGAGCTTAACCTCGCCGACCACTGGCCAGGGCGGCCTCGCCCTCGCTGCAACCTCCGGCGAGGGCTCGAGCCTTGCCCGACCAAGGTGAGGCTCACCCTAGCTAGTGGTCGGCGAGGTCGAGCTCGCCAACCTCTGGCCTCTGGCCGATCGCCGGACCGGCCAGAGGAAGGAGGGAGAGCAAAAAAAAAAAGTGGAAAAAAAAGAAAAAAAAGGAAAAAATAATAATTCAAAAAAATATTAAAATATTATTAAAGTTGTCCACGTCGTCACTAGTGACCGGCCATCGGCCGATAGGAGTCCACGTTGGCAAATTCCGATCAAAATTGATCGGAAGGACTAAATTAACACCAATTTAAAAGGTTTAAGACTGAATTGGCACCAAAAAAAGGTTTAGAACTAAATTGGCACCAATGCAAAAAGTTTAATACTGAATTGGTATCAAAAAAAGGTTTAGGACTAAATTGGCACTAATGCAAAAGGTTTAGGACTTTTTTGGCATTTTTCCCGTAAACTCTACAAAGTGATTCTTTTATTATTATTTGGTCAAACTCTTTTTATTTTGTTTCTTATTTTTTTCTTTGCAAGTCCCTATGTTTTCTCTCTTACATGTTATTATCTTCTTTCAATGCCTCACATTCTTTCTTCTTCTTCTACCACAAATCTCTTTTGCATCTACAATCCCCAAAAGAACTGTTTACTTTAACAATCCGCGCCCTTCTTGCCCTCCTCATTTGCTATTGAAGGTACACTTCTGGCCAAAGCGTGTTTTTATTCTAGTTTTATTGGTCTCGAATCATGCGCATTTTACTCGCTATTGAGTTTTTCATGATATATTTTGTTAAAAGTGAATTTGAGTTTTGGGTCATGTAAATACTTGATATTGTGGTTCAATCATGTTTTTAGAGTGTATCGTGCATCAAAATAGCGTTTGTGAATTAATTATGCAGTTGCTTTGTAGTTTGTAGCATATATAGACTTTTGCTCTCTTTGGGTTTAGTTTCTTACTATGGTTTCCATAAGTTGTTCATCATCCGTTTTGGGATGCTATTGTTGCTTCTCATTAATTGACTTGTCGAAAATGTTTAATCTAGTTGTTTGATCTCAAGGAGAATTGAGTAATCTATTTTCTTTGACACAATGGAGTCCAAATTCTTTCTTTCTTAAGATCGTAGGTGTTGGGTTTAAGTCTAGAGTGGAGGCTAAAAAATGCCTATTGTACCTAAAATTAGGCTACTGTGTCTTTTGCTTTAAGAACAAATGCGATCTGCTATATTGGAATCGACAACAATATGATCTACTGTTTCGGTGCTTGCGTGTAGTAGAGAAAAGGGCTCATTGGGAAGGTCACTAGTGAGCATTGGGGATTGGCATCATAAATAGAAAATAAAGGACGATGAGTTTGGGGAAGAAGAAGATGCAGAAGAAGAAGAAGAAAGAAAGAAAGAAAGAAAGAAAGAAAGAAGAGAATGACATGTAAGAGAGAAAATAAAGAGACCAATTTGCAAGAGTGGTGATAACTCTATAAAAATAGAGTTATTTTATCTACTTTAAGCAATAAATAATGTAATATTTGTTAGAATATATTTGGATTTCATTTTATTTACTTAATTTTTCCTTGTTTATGCAAAATATTGAGATGTGGAGAAAAAAAGGAAAATATGGTAAAAAGAAGGAAAGGAATATGCTACCCAGAGAACCACTCGCCTGGGCGGCGCTGCTAGAGAGGGCACTCTTTCTCTCGCAAAAGGTTGAGTGTTCGAATCCGGGGCGCCGCAGGGTGACTTAACCGGTGCACGTGTGTGGTGGCTAGCACGTGTCGCCCCCAGGGTTTACCTCCCGGTTGTCGGCCGTGCGGGGGTTCCCTGGGTTATCAAAAAAAAAAAGAATATGCTACCCAGAGAAGAGTTAGAAGGCAGCTATCATATCAGGAATTCTGCGATTTATTCCATAATATTTTGCGAAAAAAACAAGCAATTACCCTGTGAGAGGAGTTTTGGAATGACTTGGAGGACAGCTAGTATTCTGAGAGATCATAATTTTATTGTGTTGGGAGTTTTTCAAGTATTTTGAAGAGAAGACAAAAATGATGACAAAATTATTGTTATTTGATTTAAGATGTTTGGTTTAATTTATATTTTCGTTTCTTCTTCTATATATTCTAATTTTCTTTCTTAGAGTTACGATGTAGCCTAACCATGATGATATGAATTTCATACTTTTTATGTTTTGTAAGTGATTTCATTCATGTCAGTTATATATTATTGTGTTTAATGCCTTTAAGTGATTGGCCACCACTTGAATGATATGATGTGCATGTTTGAGACTAAGAAGTGATAATATGCAATTGCTCATTATAATATATAACCATGAATTAAATGTGGATAAAAATATATCATGTTATTTGTGTAGCTTTCGGTAATAAGGTGGTCCAAAAGATTCATCGTAAACCTGGAATATTCACGGATTTTAATGCACTTATGTTTATTTAAATTCACATATAGATATAATGAACTGATAAACTAAGTGGGTTTGTTATACCTAGAGATAGGATAGTAAATAGACTAGGAAATTCCGCTATCACATATTTGATATGTTTTTGTATGCATAATGATCTGACATTCATATCTAGTGGTTATGGTAAAATCAAATGCTCTAACATATTTTATCTGATTGATTATCTGCCTTTAGTTTCTCAAATTTCGTTTATAAAATTGTCAATTTTCTTATTTATTCTCAATTTTATTTTGATGTGTTAGATAAATTTTAGAATTATTCTATTTTTGATATTTAATTGGTTTATTAATCATCAATTTCTGTTGGACGATACTCTTCCCATCATTATATTACTTATTCAACACGTTCATTGACACGCGTAGAATTTTACGAACAAGCGGAGAACTCAAAAGTCAAAGGCGTGGAAAGAATGAAAGAAGGAAAATGGGACCCAAAGGAAAAAAAGAAGAAACAAAATAAAAAAAAAGTTGACCAAATAATATAAAAATAAATCACTTTTGCAGAGTTATATTAAAAGTGGTGGGCTCCACAAAGGATAGTATGGTAAAAACATAAGAAAAAGGAGTGTCTAAGTCAAAGGAGGAGTGTAAAAAGTACGACCCTAAAAAAATGATGGTTTTAGGTTAAACTCACTCTATGTAAAGAGTCGAATGGTACTTCAATCTAAAGAATACAAGTGACCTAATATGAGTAGCTAAATGAGAGATATTTTGAAAGAGATCTTCTTGGCCAAGTAAAATGAATGAGTTATCTAGACGTTAATTGGCTAAAGTTGAAATAGATGATGTAACGCATGATATTAAGGCTAAGCTAAGTTCAATGTCACTAAGGGCATGTGAATTAAAATAATTGGTGGAGAATGAAGAAGGGTGTTCAAATAGAAAAGCTACAAGTGGTATAATAATGTGGTTTCCAAAGTAGACACTTTGATAAGTTACAAAGATATCTTTAGTAAGTCAATACGTGAAAAAGGAAATCAGTGTCCATTCTAAACATTGATAAATCTGAAAAATATTTTGAACCCACTAAAATTATTAGTGAACAATATTGAAGACTAGAAAAATTTCAATTTATTAAATTTAAAACTTGAAAATCATTAAATAAGTAATTTGGAGCATATCGGTCTCTTTGTATAACTAATATGGTGGTAAATTAATTACCGTCACTCTACACTATCAACATACATGTCAATATCTATTAATTTAATCCCAAAGCATCGCACTCCAGATGACTACGGTCTTGAAAAATCATCCTAAATATTATTTTAGAAAATTTTGGATGTCACACTATCGCTTAAAGGGTCGTGGTGGCAATCAGGAGATTTCTGGAGGTGCTGAGAGGCCAGGTTTGGCTCGAATACAGACGCTGAGAGATCTCCATGATATCGAGCTTGCCAGCTGCATTCACCTTGCGAATGTACTTGCCCGTGCCCTCTCTTTTTGCCTACGACTCTAGCACAAATGCTCATGTGGAGAGATATGAAGAAGAAGTTTTTGATTTGCAGTTGAAAGTTAGAGAGTGGTGAAATGCGAGTGACTGCAACTTCCAAGAAGAAGCCTATTTGATAGTCACATGAAATGTTGGAAAATGATTTCGACTTGGAAGTTGTTTTTGAATTTGTTATTATAATCCCTAATCTAATGTCTTAAAAAAAGGAATCAAATCAATGAATTTGAATTTTTTTTGGTTTTTGGTACCTTTGATTTATTAAGAAAATTGCGATTAAGGAATCCCGAGTTTCGAGTTTTTTAAACTTATTGAACTTGTCGACGATAATTCGGGTGTTAACATGTCCGATTTGATCCATCCGTCTGGCAAGTCTATTATTTTTTGAGTATTTGTTTTCAATTTTGTGGGTTATGAGATGGAATTTAATTGAATAAATGCAATTGATTGGTATCTTGCTTAGAGATAATTCGGATTATTTGACTGATTTTATGCTCTCTTATCTTTTCATGCTTTGCTGCTTATCTGCACAATGATTATCTGATAACCTCTCCTATCATAAAGGAGCCACATGACATATTTCTTTCAAGGGTATTACTCTCAAAGTTAAAACTCGCAAATGTAGAACTCCTGAGAAGAGAACATAATTTTTAAATTTCAGCATTCTGAAATGGTTTTTCTAAATCAGTTGAGGATCCACACAACTCTTCAATATCAAGAAAGTGAAAAGATGAGCACCCGTTTTCCAAGATTGAAGGGATGATACAATTCCCAAGCACTTAACAATCAGGTCGCGGATTGATTTCGGCACCTGGATTAATAACCCTAAAGCTCAATGGGACGATGAACTTTAGTAGCCCTCACAGTTGACCCAACTTGTGGGCCGAGCCAAGGTGGTGGACAAGTTTATAGAGCAATTTAGTGGGAAAAATTACCAAATGAGTCCTAAACCTATTACAATTATGCCAATTCAATCTTAAACTTTTTGCATTTGTGCCAATTCAGTTTATCCAGCCTATTTTGCTAGGCAAGGTCGACCTTGCTAGCTGCCAGCAAGTTCGAGCCTCGAGAGCTTGTCCTTGCGTTGCCCACCCTTGGCGAGGCTCGTTCTCGCCGTTGCTAGGCGAAGTCAACCTCGCCAGTTGCCGGCAAGTTCGAGCCTCACCAGTTGCTGGCGAGTTCAAACCTCGTCAGATCTGGCGAGAGCTCGTCGCTCTTGAGGTCAAGCCTTGTCCATGGCAAGGTCGACAGGGCCGACAAGAAAAAAAAAAGAAAGGGAAAGAAAAATGAATAAAAAAATTCAAAAAAGCTTAAAATTTGCCATTTTAGTGTTGGCCAATGCTGCCTGTCGTCCACGTCAGCACTAGCCACTAAATTGGCACAATTACAATAGATTTAGAATTGTTTCGATAATTTATTCCAATATAGAGAGAATTAAGATAACTGAGAGGCATCAAGTCTGCCCGGTCAAACCGGGTCCTAGATCAACCCGAGTCAACCTGGTTTGACCTGACCCAATTTGGCCTATTATTGTCCAAAAAAGGCCAGATCTTTTTTGTTTTGTTTTGCTTTTGTACTCACATTGCACGAATAGGGAAAAGCTAGTCATAGATGTAACCAATCACCTCATGGGAAAAACTAGCCTTCATATGCTCATTCATTTGAAAAATTCACTTTTAAAATCCCAACCTGCCCACGTAAGTCCTTAGCTGCAGTACATGCAATTATATGGGCTTAATTAATATGCTCGTAACATTTATATGTAAGTCAATTAGTATTTTTGTTTAGGGATCCGAGTTGATTCCAAAATTTCTATGCAATAAATGGGTCGTCAATATTATGATCAGTTAAATGAACTAGTAAATAAATGATGGTTTATAGAGATGATATCACTAGTAGCACTATTCACCGGGAGATACAATAATATTTTGATGGCCGACACTTAGGTGAATGTGCCCACTCGAGTTCAACCAGAATATGCCTTCCGAAATGACACACACGCAGTCAAGAGAGGTTGAGTTGCGTGTATCATCCATTAATTCGAGAAAATCATGACAAAAGAACCTTCAATTGAGGACAAAGAACTGCGACTAGGGTTTTTACATTCTCAATTTGGAGAGAGGAGACAAAGAGAGGCGATTTTTTTCTTCGTGGTGTGAGCTCTGAGGCTAGTGGCATGGGTCTTTAATCTTTTACTTCACTTGCAACCAATGTGAGGTGCCGAATTTGATATGAATGTTAATTTTAATGTAATCTTGGGGCCTTAAGTTGATGTCTAGGGAATTAGGGAAATTTTTAAGCAATTATTTATCATGAAGAAAATATTTTCTGATAAAATGTTTTTCTCTAAATAAGTGATAGCTATGAACTGAAGATAAACATGATCTAGATTGATTCAATTTTCTTAAAGGACGCGTTTGAGTTGAGATCTCTGGAATAAGAGAGAGAGGATACAATCACCTTGAACTACAGGTACTTATAAAAGGATAGTAAAAGGATGGTCATTGCCCTTGGATGAGATTGTGCCATGTGTTCAATGATTAGTAAATGGCTTGTAGTTGGTTGCCATGTGTTCAATGATGAGATTGTGCCATGTGGTAAATGGCTTCTCATGACTTGGAAATGCATAATTAACAGTCGCTGTGAAGAGAGGAAATGAAGCAGAACATCATCTGAAGGACCATTGGATTTCTTCCAGGGTTCTTCCTTTTGTCTCAGGGACCCAGAAGCACACAAATGCCAGGGTGAAGGCGCTCACAAGGGCATAGATGGTGAAGGTACCTAAATACAAGTGAGGTTGCCATGAGAGATCAGTTAAAAATTTCAGGGAGGAAAAGTTTTAAAAGTATTTGCTCTGAGAGAGAGACCTCCGGCGCTCCAATGTAGGAGCAAGTTCGCTGTCATGGTGACAAGCCAGGCAACAAACCAGTTAGCAAGTGTGGCTGTGCTTCCACCAAGTCCCTTGATGTTCATTGGAAGGATCTACAAACAATCAAAACAGATGTTAAAAAGTAATCAGAGACAAACCCAATTCTTGATGTTGGAACACGAATCTTTATGCTCAGCTGAAACCCATCATACAAACGGTCACAACAAATTCAGCAGGTTTTATAGCAAGCGAATTGCTGGTGTTTGATGCTTGTGCAACATGGGACGAGCCTCACCTCAGACATTACAACCCACGGGATGGATCCAATGCCAAGCGAGAATGAAGCTCCAAAGCCCTGAAAAAGGTAGGCAAGCGTAAGATGGAGTGGACACGTAACTGAGTGTCACATGCCTAAGTTTCGAGATTTTGAGCATACCACGACTCCGATGACCGATACAATCCCAAGAATAGCATACACATCAGAGCCATCAGGTACAAAACCCTGAAACCGTTTAACAAGACGTGAAAAGTTGATTGAGAATTCTCAACCGTTACCCAACGTGTTTTAGGTTTTGGGGAGCATAATCTGAATTTAAGCTGGTCAAGAAAGTCCACTTCAATACCTTTAGATAGAATGCTGCCGCGACTGTGAAGAGGCTAGCGGTCATTCCGGAGCTAGAAACCTGCACGATGAATTATCTGTTTAAATTGTTTTCTTGAAAACTATACAATCACCAAGTCTAGAAATCATTCTCAAACTCACAATGAGGAGGACCCGGCGACCTGCTCGATCCGCCAACCAAGTACTAATTCCAGTGGCTACAACCTAAACAGCGCAGAGTCCACGCTATCACCATGCCCCGGGCATATATGACTCATTGACTGACATTTAAAACAGATACTATCCACTTCACAAGGAGTAATTTTGAGCTTTACCTGAATAGCACCAAGTCCGAATGTAGCCATACTGGTCGATGAAACCCCTGTTGATGATTACACCAAACCAAATAGTTCATGTCATGTCAGCAATTCAAAAAAAGAGAAACTGTTCAAGTGCAATTAGTTGCTTTCATGAATTAAGAAGATTGAACATAACATTACAAGAAATCTCAGTTAATTTTCCTTTAACATGATCCGGAATTAGAGTAACAACTACTTCGAGGAGCTCCTACCAGAGTCCGCTAATTTTGAGGAGTACCTGCATCTTGAAAAATGATACTCGAATAGAAGAGAACACCATTTATCCCACTAAGCTGTTGGAGACCTAGTAATCCTATTCCAATCTGCAAAGTTTAATTTTGCAGATAATTAGGTTGGCGATTAGCATTACCTGTCAAACAGGCAGGCCGACTGAGACAGAGAAAAAAAATGAAGTATCAAGAAAAGGAATAGTACCGTCAAAGGAAACCAGTATCTTTTCTGTTTAAGCTCTGCGAATCGAATTGCAGTTCTTTTGCTACTTGAGGCGACAGATCTCTGCAGAATGTACATGTTGAAGGAATTGCCGGATCCTAGAAAAATAAATTTGTAGCATGTCTACAGACCAATTGCTTGAAACTATTACCTTGATCTCTTTCAATTCGCTATTTATATCAGTCTCAAAACCTCGGAGTACTTGCAAGGAAGCCTCACAGTCATCGATCATGCCCATTTTCGCCTGAAAAATTAAGAGGAATATAGAATGAGGATGAATACGGTATTAGAATATTAGAATAAGAACATGAGGGGCCGTGCGCTATAAGAAATTTACCAGCCACCAAGGAGATTCCGGAATGAAAAACAGACCAGGTATCAGAAGAAGGCAAGGTACAATTCCTGGAAAATAGAAGAAAATGAAGTTTTCATCTCCTCGTGATGTTTGTTCTGAGATGTTTTTATAACCTCTCAACACCAATCTTAAGATACTATTGAAAATCACCATCCAAATCTGGCATCTGAACCGAAAAGAGAGAATTAGTGGAAAGGAAAAAAGAGACCTTGAAACACAAGCGAAGTGAATGAGATCAAGGAAATAGTCTAGCAATCTTTGCTAATATGAAGTTTGTTATTCCAGCAAAGAATCACATGCCAAGATTAAGCAAATGATCGGCTTTGCAATAAGAATCACCTCTTTGGATTGATCCCTGCAAGGAACAAGACCACCAAAAAGCAAGCAAGCAAACTAATATCGCGAGTTACATAAGAGTTAGAGTACCTATAACTGCGAGCGGCCTCCACTGAACGAATAGCCCCAGCAGATAAGCAAGCATTATTCCAATAGTCACAGAGAGCTGTATCGAATAACACATAAATTCATCACCAGTTCTCATTGTAAAGATTTTGAGGTTTGATTAAATAACAACATAACTTGAAAAGCATTTGCTGCCATAAAAAATTTACCTGATTCACTGATCCTAAGCTTCCCCTCATGTTCTGGGGCGCTATCTCGGATATGTATACGGGGACCTGAAAATCATTCGACGAGTTTAGCAGATGGCCGAGGAAAATGTATGAGCAAAGAAGGATTGGACGAGGTTCAGAAATTGTACCGTGTATGATATAACCCCCACACCAAAACCTTCCAGCAACCTTCCCAAATAGAGGAAAGAGTAATCCTAAACAGACAGACATGAGGTGTTTATCTTCCAGTGTATGTGCACAAGAGATGAGCTGATTCTGGAGGTCTTAGGATGATAAGGAAAACTCACTTTGGCAAAGGATATGGCCAGCCATCCGAGGATGTTGGGAATGGCAGCAATCATCAAAGACTGTATAATTGAAGCAAGAAATTACAGAAATATAGCCAATTCAACTTGAAAAGACAAACAAGAAAATCAAAAGAGCAATCATGATTATCCTTTGTAAGAGAAACAAACTGAATTTTTGCCTACCCCTTTTCTTCCAATGTATTCGGAAATCTGACCACTTGCTATAGCCCCAACCATCGCCCCAACATTGGATAAAGAGCCGAACACAGAGAACTATGAACCACAAAATTTACCAGCGAGGATGATGAGACTAAGGGCAGCAAGCAAAGGACAGAAGCAATCCTTAACAGAGATGTGAATGCAGTACCTCGGAGACAGAGAGCCCGAGATCCCGTGTGATTGCGATTTGGCAAGGTGAAGAATAACCAGACTGTCAGCAAGATAAAGGAATCAACAGCAGATCATGTTCCCAAGAAAAAGAAAAGTGGACTGACTTTTCCAAGTTTCCATCCTTGATTATGTATGCCAGTTGGGTTTGTTCTTCTCTGCTTTTATGTTAACTATCGAAAGACTAGTTTTTGTGGATTGGAAAGGGCACCGTGAGTGGCAGTGAAGGCAGAATTCATGTGGTACCCAACAATTCTTCACGGCAATCGCCAAGTGAAAAGAGAAAAAGGCCATGAATCAACCTATCTATTTCGCATACCTCACCGGGTCACACAAGGGTAATTCGACAGCTTTTTTTTCATTTTTCTGATGAATTTTCTGAGAAATCAAATAGACCACTAATGCACACATCATTTCCTAGCTCCTCTGTTCCACGCTGTAATCCTCTGGCTTATTTCATCTGAACATGTCATTTAAACGCGCACATAAGAAGAAAACGAGGAAAACTTCTGACGTATTCATAAGATTGGCTTTGCACTCTCGTAGTTGGAATGGCATATCCGTGCATCTCCACACCAAATGAATAAATGAACGAAAACCATGGACAAAAGGGGGCGAGGGTGGTGGTTACGGTGAATCCGAATTGGATGGGGCCGAGGGCGACGATGAGGACGCATGCCACGACCGAGATGGAGGAGTCACGGATGGACTGAGACGACGCCATGATGACCGACGGCCTTGAGCTGAGGCGGTACCAGCTGCCCGTGTGCAGGAAGGGCTTCTTGAGATCCCTCCCTTCCTCATTGTCCTCCCTGAAACTCATCCCTCCGCCTCTCTCTCTCTCTCTCCAAATTCTATCCTGAAAGAAGCCAAACCAAGATCGGAAAAACCAATCTGGGCGTGAATTCTCCGGCGTGCACGCACCGAGAGAGAGAGAGAGAATGAGGGGAGGTCAAAGTTGCATGACGGGGGAAAAGCCAATAATAGCTAAGGCCGAGAGATGGAATTGAGGCAGAGATACTAAGTCCCCGAGTTTGCGGCAGGATGGGGCTGTGAACGAGCTAAAGCTAGAAAAACGGGGGATGGTGCTGACGAAGACGACGCTGCATGCATGGTTTGCTTTTGCACTTGCGTACGTGAGAAGCAGCAGATGGATTAACCTATTCCACATCATTCGATCATTGAGACGGAGTGAGCTCGCATGTTTCGAAAGGCGACGAGAATTCTTCCGACGGAAAATCTTCATGGTTATTTCATGCGGAGCTCTCGTTGGTGCAAGAGATGGACAGGACCCAATGAACCCCATCGGGACGCTAATAGCCTGAGCCCGCGGTGCATAGCGCACGGGTTCGGCATGGCGCGAACGCGAGGGCGAAATTGCTTGCGAAAATAGAGAGCATGCCTGACTTTGTGCAAATCGGATTCTCAATCTTTAGCATTTCGTTAGGGATCACTCGGTTTATCGCTCTCGAAGATTTGGGCCGTGAATGATGCAGAGTAGGCATGACTTAAGTTGAGTTCCATCGTCAAATGACATTTGGGACTTGTAAAAAGGCCTAATTCCTTAACAAAAATTTCTCCAAGGTCCAATTTATTTAAAGAAAAAGCTCAACTTTAGATCCAATCCAAATCTGCCTCTAAACTTTATT
Organism: Syzygium malaccense; assembly: GCA_031216405.1. Classification (NCBI taxonomy): domain Eukaryota; kingdom Viridiplantae; phylum Streptophyta; class Magnoliopsida; order Myrtales; family Myrtaceae; genus Syzygium; species Syzygium malaccense. Next base: position 14,381,683 of record CM062258.1, read on the forward strand.
TTGTCTTAAAAAAAAATCTCAACTTTAGGTTTGGTTCCAAATTTGTATTGAGCATATTTTTGTTTAAAAAAAATCATCAACTTTAACTTTAATCCCAAATCTGCCTCCATTATTAGCCCTCCGCCCAAAAATCCTAATTAGTCGTCTCTAATTTTTTAAATTTTCATATCAAAAAACGGGGTTCGTTTCCAAGAAAATTTTCCACGCCATCTTGTTGATGTCGATTTGTTATCGACGTGGAAATGCCACGTCAAACAACTTATGGTGATTTTTGGACGGAAGATTAACGGAGGCAAATTTAAGACTAGATCGAAAGTTGGTGATTTTTTTAGACAAAAAAAAAAGTGGGGCAAATTTTAAACTAGACTTATTAGTGATTTTTTTAGATAAAAAGGCTCGTGACATAATTGGCCCAATTCAATTGGGATTGAATCCAAAATTTGGAAATTTTCTCTTAGACAAAAAAATTCGAGATGGAATTGGGATTGGACATAAAATTTAGAGTTTCAAAAATTCATCATTTGAAATCTAGTACATCTAAACTGTTAGAATTAATAAGTTTCAAGGATAAATTTAGTTGGTTCCGTAAAATTGAAAAGTTTATGCCTCCGATACATGCTAATAATATTTTTCGAGAGGAAAATATATTTTCATATATCGTATCGCGCGCAACGCAGGTGTTTGATATTATTTTTATGTGAATTGAATATATATATATATATATATATCGATCTTTGTAATTGATTTCCATCTAGTCTTTCCATGAAATCATACCGTAAGAAAGTGTACTGTTTTTAAGAGTAATCAAGTTTGAAAATTCAAATTCATCTTTGACGGTTGCTGCCAACGGAATATCGGGTCCTAAATAAATGGATGAATTCTCATGCGGCGGACCTCACAGGTAAGACAAGAACTTTTTGGTAACGTGAAGAAGATTCACGCAAGAAAAGTCATACTTTCTTCCCCGGAACTGGATGAATCACCCACCCTTGATTTCAAAAGTCTCGTAAAAGGCTCTTTTGTAACAAGTTAATGACACGCAGTCCTTGAATAACGTAGTTTATAAATTTTTAATTTTTTTTAATGTAATCATTAAAAATGAGCATACTGATTAATATGATTCGTGAACTTTTAATTTATTCGATATAACCTCCGAATTTTTTATATATATTTAATATAATCCCTGAACTTGAATTAATAGAAACATTACGTCGAACATTTTCGTGTAGCTTATAGAGTTAAAATTTAGGAATTACTTTGAATAAATACCTTTTATATATTGGTCTTATCCTGTGTAATTGGACCCCTGTTTGGATTATTAACGGTCCCGATTCACTCGGGTTCAGCGGGACCCAACGTTTCGACGGCTCGCGGGAAGGAGAAGGAGAGAGAGTGAAAGAGAGAGGGATCCACACGCGCCGTCGAGGAGCGTGAGGGACGGGGCTTCCCCCTGCTCGTTCATTTGTTTTTCTCCCGAACGACGCAGTAGGAAGAAGAAGAAGAAGAAGAAGCAAAGGTAGAACAAACCCAGACATGGCGGCTCGCGCAGTCTACCCCACGCACACTCGCCTCCTTCTCTGAGTCCACCGCCACCGCTCTCCGCCGCGGAAGAAGCCGCCGCCGCCGCAGCAGCCGCAGCCGCCGTAGCCGCCGTCGCTGGCGTCGCTCGTTCGCCGTTTGCGAGTTTCGCCTCGAGTCCCGAACTTATGAGCGACCGAGCCCAGACCCACACCGAACCCCAGCCGCTGCCCCAGCCAAGCCATGACCCAGCCTCCGCCCCCGCCTCCTCGTCCGCCGCCGCAGCAGCCGCCCCTGAGATAATCAACGGCCCCCCGCCGCCGCAGTCCGCTTCTCCCCCGTCCAAAATCCCCCTCCGCCCGCAGAAGATCCGGAAGCTCTCGCCCGAATCGTCCACGCCCGACCCGAAGCCGTCCGCCGCCGGGGCTAGCCCTAAATCGAAGGCCGTCAATGCCGCCTCCTCCTCGAAGCCCTCCAAGAACCGCATCGTCGCCTCGCGAGCCCCCGCGCTCCCCCGGATAGTCGCCCGCTCCCTCTCCTGCGACGGTGAGGTCGAGGCCGCCATCCGCCACCTCCGCGACGCGGATCCCCTGCTCGCTTCGCTCATCGACCTCCATCCTCCGCCTACGTTCGACATCTTCCTCTCTCCGTTCCTTGCCCTCACCAAAAGCATTCTCTACCAGCAATTAGCCTTCAAGGCCGGCAACTCGATCTACACGCGCTTCATTGCTCTCTGTGGCGGCGAGGCCGGGGTCCTTCCCGATACCGTGCTCGCGCTGGACCCTCACCAGCTTCGGCAAATCGGGGTTTCGGCACGCAAGGCAAGTTACCTTCATGATTTAGCTAGGAAGTACCAGAACGGGATATTATCCGACACGGCGATTGTAAATATGGATGATAAGTCGCTGTTTACGATGCTCACCATGGTCAACGGAATTGGGTCTTGGTCGGTCCACATGTTCATGATTTTCTCGTTGCATAGACCAGATGTTTTGCCGATTAATGACCTCGGAGTGCGGAAAGGAGTGCAGTTTCTTTATGGGCTCGACGATTTGCCCAGGCCATCACAGATGGATCAGATGTGTGAGAAATGGAGGCCGTATCGTTCAGTCGCGTCGTGGTACATATGGAGGTTTGTGGAGTCGAAGGGTGCACCTTCGAGTGCCGCAGCTGTTGCGGCCGGTGCTAGCCTGCAGCAGCAACAGCAGCAGCAGGTAGAAGAGCAGCAGCAACACCACCCGCAGCAGCCACAGTTGCTGGATCCTATAAATAGCATTCTTAATCTTGGGTACAATGCGTTTCACTTCAGTTCCTAGTGTAGCAAATGCTGCAACGCAAATGATTAGAATTCTCTCTTGTGTGCTTTACTGAAGTTATCCGGTTCTTGGTTAGAAACAGACTTGTTTCCTTCATTATAATTGTCATTTGTTATGCGCTGTCATCTATTGGTGCTGGTGGATTTCGAAAACTGAAATACTGGGGGCAGTGTGGGCTAGTTTGTTTGTGGAGGAGGTTTTGTACAATGCAATTGTATTGCGCTCCAGTATCAGTATGAAGGAAGACCTTTTATATTTCAAAAAGACAAGTGTGTTCTGTTGATTTGGATGATATCACTGTAAGATATTTTGAGTTTGTCGAGTACATACTGTAGCGACACCTGTCATAGTAGTATCTCTGTTGATGATGTTGGATTTGTAGCTAGATCTCTATGATCGTGCTCTTTGTACTGTTAAGCACAATGAACGCAGATTTGACATAGGACCCAATAGTTCCTGGGTTGCTTCCTATATCCCCCTAACCTACTTGCTTGTTGAAGGGTGAAACTGGAAAGCTTGTTGAATGCACTCCTTGTACATGATCATATACAATAGCATATAAATCATCTCAAATGCATTCTAAGCCCCTATGTCATCATCCAATCATTTTTTGTGTTCTTTGTTTCCCTTAGAGGTAATTATACTTGTATGAGTTGGCTATCACATTGGCTATATACACAATTGTCATCGGATGCTCTTGTGCCAAAGCATTAGATTGATGGATTCTGGTGGTGAAATTTTGGCTAGTTAAGAATATGCGGGTTCACAATCTGCTATTTTTGCACAGGAAGGGAATCAAACAAGTATTTCCACGTTCAGTGTTGAGTGTGTTAGATATATTCTATGACTACTTATGGATGCCCATTGCCATATCAAGTAGGCGAGAAATCTTGCTCTGGAACTAAGATAGGATATGTTGTCTTATGATTTTAAGAAGTGGAAACCGCAATGCACGGTAGATTTTTAAAGGTTCAGTATATACAGTTTAGGCTTTATCCTTTTCCAGTTGGTTATGACTATCACTGTCAGTTGTCAACTCTCGATATAAAAATGTACTTCAACGTGTTGTGTTTGATAAGAACAGTGCATTTGTTTCGAGTGTCGTAGAGCGGTATGGATGTTTTATGAGAATTATAATAGGAAATGATGTGTCTGTAAATTGCTCCGTGGTCATCCTGCATGGCTTTCAGATAGCATGGCTATGTGTGCCTTTGTGCTGCCTTTTGTGCTCATAGCCATGCTTTTGGTCTTTAATGGTTGCACATGAGGTTTATTTGAGTTCTATGTGCTTTTCATTAAGAGGTATGTGATTTTAATTGGTATTTGTCAACCATGCTTTCCAGCAAGCAATCCTGCTATAAGAGATACAGGTGCTTAATTTTTGGGATGTGTGCAAGTCTGTTGGAGAGAGCTTTTGTATAGAAAGTTTCAACTATTATGGAGTAGGATAAGACTGAATTGAGTTTGAGAAGTTGGATGTATACTATTGTTTTCCTTTTGATCAATGAAAAATTGAATTCTAAATAAATATACGATGATGTGCCTGTTTTTTTTTTTTAGAATGGAGAATGACCGCGTTCTAGTCTTATTGGACCATAGGTTGGCACTGAGTCAAGCTAAATTTGACCCAATACATATAAGTCAAAAACTCGAGTCAGACCAAGCATTTCTTGGTTTCTTTCAGAGTATCAACTGAGAGCTAATCATTTGGGATGGCATGTACATGGTTCGCCTGTATGAAATGGTCTCCTGATTATAAGATGCTTAGTGCAACCTTGTGGATGAGATTGACAAAGTGCAAAGTGGTTGAAGTGTCTTTTTTGCTCATCAAATGAACCCCTGAATGATAAATATTGGAGAAGATGATGCTCTTTGAGTTGAAAAGGAATCCTAGTTCCTTCCACCAGTAGAAGTAATTGTGACTCCTTGGCCATTTTGTTCATACATTTTTAAGTGTGCTCTTAGTTTTTCCTTGCTCATTCAATTCCATTATAGTATAACAATTTCGATTTGTGTCCTGTTGTCTCGTCCTTTGAACTTAAAGAAGCTTGCTTCCAAGGAGTTCAATTTTTTCGTATGCACAATGCCTTAGCAATCACCATTACGATATTTGTAGAACTTCTTAATCTGCCATTCTACTAGAGCTTGAGTTGCTTGCATAGAGATTATTTGATTTTTAAACCATTGTTGCAAATCTCATCTTCCATTTTAAAAGGCAGTGACAAAGCCAAATGAGGAGGTTTCCCCTTGCCCAGCATGGGATAACAGAGTCTTTAATTGATGCTACTGCATTTTCAGTGTGTTCTCTTTCCTTTATGAGGAGATAGGGTATATACTATATCTTGATTGGGGGTTTGTTAGCTTTTTAAGTGTTGGTGTTTGTTCCAGTTGGTCGGTGAGAGTCTGCGTCTTAATTTTTCCCTGTTCAGTTTGCACATGCATATATCCAATATATTGCTAGCTTTGTGTTTTCTTCATCTAGGAATTTATATTTCAGCTGCCTCATGTTGCTAAAGTTCAATGCTTTGGCATTATTCATAAATCCGTTGCTACATGAAATGAATTAGTGCACTGTTGATTATCGTGATCTCTAGTTATGACACATCTTCTTGGATTTAGGGCTTATGCTTGGGGACAATGACTGGGGAGGTTTCTTGGTGGAATATTGTCCATCAATTGATATGAGTTGAGATCCTTGAAAAGCAACTCGAAGGTACTCAACTCGGGTGCCAGAGGCTTGAATTTTTCTGAGTGTCGAAAGATGAGCTCTCTGTACCTTGTAAATTGTCAGGCAATGCAATGAGATCCAGCTCAAATTCGGTTGAATGTTGCATGATAGTGGTTCCTAGATATATTATTACCTAGAATTAGTCATAACTGGTGGAAGAAAGAAATGTGGTGATAAGTTGATGTCATAGTTCGACAATTTATCATGTGACAATTTCTTTGCTGCATCTTTTATCTGCATACTCCCCAACCCTTGGGGTGAACATTGAAAAACATGAGAAAGAATTGTCCTTTCTGTATGCATTTTTCTCCTTCTGCTGCATTCTGGTCCTGGGTGCTCATCCGCATAAATCATCGTCTACACATTTGTAGTAGTGTAGTGGTGTAGTGGTGAACTGTATACGTCACTCTTCTTTCTCCTGGACGTGTTGCAGTTAAGTTGAATCCAGAGTGAACTGTGCAAAATGCTCCAATTTGAGCTGAGCTTTTAGGGGTCCATGCCCAATCTAAGCACGCATTTAATTTCCATATCGAGTACCTTCCCGCACAAACCCCCCCACCCTCTCTCAATAGTGTGGTTTGTTTTGCCTTTATCTTGGGAAACTAGCTTCATCCTACCTGGTCCTGTCACTATTTGGCGAGATCTTCCTAGTTGCTTTGATGTTAGCGATCCTTTTTCATTACGACGAGGGGGAAACTGGAAAGCAGGGTTTGCTCCCCGTTGTCCTGGCCAATTCCAAAGCTAAAAGTCGTGCATCGCAACTCTTATAGTTTCCTTATGACATTCTGAAGTATTTCATAGTTAGCAAAGCTTTGCTGTTCGATGCTTTCGTTTGATAAATCTAGAGTTAAAATGTTACGGCACCGGGAATTAAATCCTGCTCAAAATTGAGACCATCTTCCGTGTGTGGCAGAGATGAGACAAGTGACAACCCAACAGCCGTTTGGCAATTGGTTGCCGTGTAAGAGGCAGTCAAGGTTACATTCCATGAACGCAACGAAACTTTAACTTATGTCGCGGCGGGTCAGTAAACACGAAGCTAAACCGAAGCACAGCCAAGATGCCCGAGGTGAAGTACGGACGCAGAGAGAGAAACGCCGCACGTTCTGTTTCTGGACAGTGACGTTTCGCTGCGTCCATGAAGAGCCAGCTTGCAAACGCCTCACGACAAGATCTTCAAATCCTGTGTCCTCATGGCTAACCTCATCCACTGCGGGTTAAAGCCTAGTGATAATCGACTTCCCGTTTTGTATTTTAGCGCACAGAGTGCCTGATTGATGAATATTCTAATCTTTATCATCCGGGTACAAACATCTTCTGACCCTTTTTTTTTTAATTTCACGAAGCAAAAATACCCAAAATAATTGAAAATTGTATTGGTCCCATCAATACTATTTCTAAGTCATCTCCTCTGCGAGACTTTACGTGAGTACTTTTTCATACATTGGAGTGGGTTGGGTTGGGGACGGGATGGATCCTGGATGAAGGCACCCTGGACTCGAATTAAGCAATGCATATGCTTCATTTGTTTGGAGGTAAGTACTTTTTCCGTGAAAATTGAATCTATTCTTTTAGTAATCTTCTCACTGTTAAACAAAGAGTAGACAGACCATTGGATTTCAAGAAAAAAAGGATTTGTTGAAAAGTACTTTTGGACATCCAATAAGCAACTACATAAGGTAAGGATTAATACTGCGGAAAAACCTCAAATTGGTATACATATGACGAATTTACTCCAAAAAAATCTCAAACTAGTATACATATGACAAGTTTATCCAAAACTGATAAGTATTTCCACGTGAACTTACCATGTTAATTGAGTTATTACCATGTGCTATCCAATTCAGCAATTTCACAGTAAAATTTGGTAAGTGTATTAATTTGGAGGTTTTGGTATCTCAAAAATTAGTTTTGGGTAAATTTACTGTATGGATTTTTGGTAACTCAAAAATCAATTTGAGATAAATTTGTCACGCACAAGTTTGTCACGTCACAGACACAAACTGATGCATGCACGATTGTGAAATAAGAATATGAACATCAACAATGTGACAGACAACCTTTACTAGAGGTGTGCTCCCTTGAACACATCAAAGCGAGTGGGATATTCTGGTCCCATCAAAGGTTTATTCCCTCCTCGGGTTTTGACAATCTACACTTAGAGACAATGTCACAGTGTTTTTGCATTGGAGGAATCGGCATCTTAACTAGATTATCCCCCTAAGGTACCTTCTTGCTCCTATAAGATGTCCTCAGCATGGTCTTGTCATTGCAGCCCTTGACACGAGCACAACGCACCCAAGCGTCACACCCACACACACACCATGAACTGCGAGAATTATGACCCTTCGTTCCCTGACCAACCTGTGGTCGACCTCTACCTCCCGGTGTGGGCCAAACTCCCGGCCTTCCGGTCCAAACCGGCCTTCGTTTGGTTCGATGACAACGGCGGTGAAGCGCCGACCCTGACCTACTCTCAGCTCAATGACTCCGTCCAGTCCATTTCTTCGCAATTGCTTGTGCCTTTGCAAAGAGGTGACACTGTGGTCATTTTATGCCCACCGGGCCTTGAGCTCATAGAGATCATCTTTGGATGCCAAAGAGCTGGACTTGTGAGCATACCCATGTTGCCACCTGATCCATCTTTTGCTCCAGAAAGCCACCACCACCTTGCTAGAGTCCTCTCTCAAACAAAGCCCAAGGCTGCCATAGCACCCCACGGTTACATCACAAGAGTCAACCACTACATCTCTTCCAATTCCGTAAACCATGACCAGAAGTTTGCGGGCATGTTGCAGAATCTCAGGTGGGTTTCAACTGAAGAGATTGGGATTAAAACTAGTGCAAAAATTGGGCCTTCTGTGCCTTCTTCTCCTCCTTGTTTGTACAATGGGTGCAAGCCAGAAGAAGTGTACTTGATTCAATACACTTCAGGAGCCACTGGGATTCCTAAGCCGGTGCTTGTGACTGCTGGCTCAGCTGCTCATAATGTCAGGGCAGCAAGAAAAGCATATGATCTTCACCCAAATAGCATCATCACCTCATGGTTGCCTCAGTACCATGATTGTGGCCTCATGTTCTTGTTGCTCACGATAGTGTCTGGTGCAACGTGTGTTCTCACATCTCCTACTTCATTCCTCAAAAGACCGAGGCTTTGGCTTGAGCTGATCACTAACTTCAGAGCAACTTGCACTCCAGTCCCATCTTTCACCTTCCCACTGGTGGTGAAGCGCGGCGGTGTCAAAAAGGGATCTTCACCCATAAATCTGACCTCAATGAAGAACCTAATCATGATCAACGAGCCCATTTACAGAGCCCCGGTAGAAGAATTTGTCAACGCGCTCATGCCTTTCGGCTTAAGCCCATCATCCATATCACCATCTTACGGACTAGCAGAGAACTGTACTTTTGTGTCGACGGCTTGGAGACCCGTCGGCGTCAATAACGATTCAGCCACTTTCCCAAACATCCCAACTCACAACAAGCTTTTGCCAAGTGCAAGACTCGCTTCAACAGATGATGATTCATCATTAGAAGAAGAAGACATCCAGATTGTAGTTGTAAATGAAGAAACATTAGCGCCTGTCCAGGATGGAACTGAAGGAGAGATCTGGGTCTCATCGCCAAGCAACGCTTCTGGTTATCTCGGCCACCCTTCATTAACAAGAGAAACTTTTCATGCAAGGCTCAGCAACAAGGTGAGCAGTTGCTTCCTTAGGACCGGAGACAGAGGAATAGTCAAAGGTGAAGAGAGGTTCCTTTACGTGACAGGTCGGTGTTCGGACATCATCACAATAACACCACCAAACGATATAGAGACATCATCGCATGCACATCATGCGCATTACTTGGAAACCGCAGCTTACGATGCTTTCCCGCAGTTTCTGAGAGGAGGCTGCATAGCTGCGTTTGAGCGCGACTCAAGAAAAGTGGCCCTCGTCGCGGAGTTGCAGAGGAGCAAAGGACTAAACCGCAACATCTTGAGGGGATTGTGTGAAGGCATAAGAGATGCGATCTTGAACCGAGAGAAGGTCGAAGTCGGGCTGGTGATTCTGGTGAAGAACGGGAGCATGCCCAAAACGACGTCCGGGAAGTTGCAGAGATGGCTGGCCAAGGCAAGGCTGGTTGGCGGCAAGATGAACGTGGTGATGGAGATGGAGTTTGGGCTCGATGACAATGGAGGGACTCGGTCAAGTTTTATGAAAAGTGGCGTTAATGGCAGTGAGTCCAGAGATCAAGGAAGAGGGATGAGATCATCATCATCATCATCATCATCCGCGATGGATGTGAGTGGGAACACGGGTGGGGAGAGAGTTGAGAGCGAGATCGCTTACTCGTTGACGAGCCGCGATGGCGATTCCACTAGTCCAAAGTTGCTCTCAATGTTGTGAGGATCTGTGAGAGATTGTCTGCTGTTTCTCTCTATCTCTCTCCCTCCCTCTCTTTTGTCTTTCATGCCCTACTGCCATGCATGCAATGCATCAGCGCTGATGTTTTCAGATGTTCCTTTTAGTAGACAATAAAGTATGAAGTTACAAGATACCTCAATCACTCCTCGGGATTTTCCGTTGAGCATCGAGAAATCGCTCCCCTCGTGACTTGTCATGTTCAAGTTCAATTTGTCGTGGCTTCTATACCAAGTATTGTGCCATTCACAAACACTTAAAAATTCCCAAGAGTGCCCGTCTGTATGGCGTGCCATATATGAAAATCGCCACGTGAACTCAGATACGATAAGTTTCGACGGGAGACTGATCCTTGCGAAACCGTAGAGATCCCTGCGACTCTGCGTAAAACTCTAAGCCCAGAGAATGGAATTGGTGTACAAATTGCCTTTGCCATTTGAGTGTACACCAAATATTCAAAAGGGGGTGCGAGGACGAGTGACATGTTCATCTGGGACTGTGAGGTAGGAGTTGCAGAGAGCGCAGAGCAATGCATTCAATGATCTTGTTGAGAAATATGCTACGGCAATGGCATGTTGTTTTGGAGAAAACCTTTTGTCTAACCCACATACAAATCCCAACACTCTTTCTTGTGGTTTATGCAGGTGTGAAAACCGATTTGCACAAGAGGAGTGTTAAGAAATATGTTACACGCTTTTTAGACTGTGACTTGCAGATTTTTTTGGTCTGCATTGTTAGTTCATTTTCTATCTACTTAAAAGTTTTTTGGAAAAAAAATTGTGTAAAAAGATCTTAGGAAGATACACTTGAAGTTGTGAATTACTTGAATTTTGCAACATGTTCATAATGTAAAATTGGATCTAACATTTATGTTGAGTAGATCTGATCGACGGACGGGTAGCCTCAAACTCGCCCATAAACGGGTGGGCTTAGTGAGGGGTGTGCGATTCTAGGATCGGTCCAGATTTGAGGTTTTGGAACCTATCCTGTCAATCGGTTTCAGGGTCTATCCGATAATCGACCAATTTCTTTTCTTTTTTTTGTTTCATTTTTTTTTGTCTCGTTTTTAGTTAAGCAAAATGAAAGTGAACGCAACAACAAAAGATCCCCATTTGTCAATAGCAACAATCCATAAAAGATGAACATGTAAAATAAAATAAATAATAAAAAGTTTGAAACACATAATATAAAAATGAAAAAAACCGGTACCGATGAGTAAGGAACTCTTTCGTGGCATGCTCACAGTGATTAGACGAGAGCTACGGTTCATGATGCAATAGTTATCCTACCGAGTGAAGGGTCGAACTTCCCTTTCCCCGAGCTAGATGGTGAAGACATCACCGTGCTCAGTATGTACTTATATTTGTTAAAAAATATACTAACTATAGTCCCATATTATTCTCTAATAGCCTAACGTTTTTGAAGAATTTTTACCCTGCACGCCAACTTCAAAAGCATTGAACTAGAGATGGGGATCTTCACGACCGATAGAAAATGCAATAGGTGAATGACATTGCGAGAAACCGGATATAGAGAAAAAGAAAACAATATCAAATGTTGAGTTAGTGGGTACTGGTTTGTTATCAGTACATGGCAGAATCAAAAGATGAGAGGCAGTGTTTGTTATTGTTAGCAAGAGTAAAATGAGAATTTAGGTTTAACTCAGTTCCAGTACATCGGTTGTTGGTTCCCAGTTCGGTTTTTTCAGTTACCAATTCAGCTCTTACCTGGAAGTCAAACCGCACACGATCGATTCCATTTTTTGGAATCAAGAACTAGACCGGTAACCGCAGGAACTTGAAACCGAAGCGATTTCTTTGGCCGATTCAATCTAATTCCTTGTTTTACCCTGAATCCATGCTCACCTCTAGTAGGGGTGATCGATTCTAGGGTCTGAGCCTACCATGTTAGAATCAGTTCATAGTTTTTAAAATCTAGAATGTACATGTTTTTCTAGTCCAATTTCAAGGTCTACCTAACACACACACACACACACACACACACACACACACACACACACACACACACACACACACACACACACACACACACACACACACACACACACACACACACACACACACACACACACACACACACACACACACACACACACACACACAGAATAGACAACGAGAGAGAGATTGGAGAGAATAGACAACAAGAGAGAGATAGGGAAAAAGATGTTAAGAGGAAAAATAAGGTTTTTAGATTTTATGAAATCGGTTCCAAATTCAGTCCGATCGGTTCGGTTCCTAAGTGCCTCTTCACTTGGAATTAAGAACTAGACCGATTCTATAAATTTGGAATTGGGAACCGGACTGGTTCCAACAGAAACTTGAAACCGGATTGATTTTCAGGGTAGTCCAGTCTTGTTCCCAGGTAGAACCGGTCCGGTTGCATAGCCCTAACCCCAAGGCTTAGCTAAAAATTATAGGCTCATTAGGCTGGGCCAAAATTTTCGACCTAATCTGCCCATATATTTATTTAGGAAATTTACAAATTCTGTTTTGTTAATAATTTTACCTTAATATTTAAAAAAGTAAAACGTTAATAGGATAAAATAAGCCCAAATTCTAATATAAGAGAAAAAAAAATAGCATAAATCTCACGGTTAGAGCAGTAAAATAAAATACAGATGGCCCTGAAATTATTTTTTCAATTTTTTTTAGTTGAAATTTTACAAAATAAAAATAAAAAAGGTGGCTCGGTGGGGCGGGCTTGGCCGGCCCATGTTTTTCCCTTGGGCAGTCTCTTGCTCATGTTAGGCCCAAATAAGCAAACAAGAGGTGGTAAATTGAGTTTTCAAGAAAACACAAACTAATTTTGTAAAACCAACCTCAATAAAAATTCTGTATGTACGCGCAAAGTGAACTGGTAATATAAACAACATAAGCTAACGAGTTTAGAGAAAGAGAAATTGCAAACGAGATTTATAGAGGTTTGGATTGGCTATGCACACTCCCTTCCAACTCTAGCAGCTCAATTAGGCCGGAGTCCATTAGTCATAAGAACACAAATATCATCTTGTTACAAGTGTAGAGCCTATGGTCATGCAACACTTGACTCCTTCTATAGCAACCGCTCTATAGTAATTCTCACGCATTGTACACATAGCATAGTAAATCTTTTTTACCCAAATTATAAATCACACCTCTAAGTACTTATGAAGAGTCTATCTCGCAATTTGTCTCTCATCTAGATAAAATTTTTTACTCTTAAGTACAATCACCACTTCTCTCTTGTATTACTAGATTTGTTACTATTGCAGCACTCCAGTAGATATTACAAGCTCACAAAAGAGACGGGCCGAAAAACCCCTCAATAATACTCCAACTTCGACCATAGCACTTGAATCATGTAACCATTATGTCCATCTAATTCTCTGTATAAAAAATCTCGGCAAAATTTCTTGAAATATAGGTTCATAACTCTTCTTCAATCTGGGCTGCCAATCCGATCTTCTGTCTATGGTAGGTTTTTTGATCACTTCATCTCACCAATCTCCTAAGCGAATTAGTTTGTGATTTTCGGCATAAATAATATTGGAATATGAGGTGGGTCTTTAATTTAAGAGATCCAACAGTCGTCAAATCTATATTTGGAAAGTCCCCCTTGACATAGTTTCACTGTTTTGCATAACCTAATTTGGATCTACACCGCTCCTTCCATAATTTTCTAGATTCGGTAAAATCTAACTCATATTCTCGTAAAATCCGAACCTAACTTCCATATGGTTTAAATATGAACCTCTATACACTTAAATGAACTCATTCAACGCATGGATGAAATTTTGATATCATAAAAAGTCCTTTAGGGATATTTTCCAACAGCTCAAACTTGTAAGTTGGACCGCCAGGCAGGACCTCTAGAGGATCAGTCTTGAGCTTGCCCAAACCCACCTAATGAGCATGTCTAATGAAGAGTAATCATCTGCCTTCTAAATAAACTCTCAAACATTGAATATAGTGGAATAAGAAATTTCAACTTATTAAGATGCTAATTATCAACTAATGATACTTACGATAAAATAACAACGAAATTTCACTATAAACCCCTTCAAATGTTGGTAAATAATTAATGGATTTGTCGGGTATGGACGGAGGTAAAGGATAGATTTCTACTAATTAGGTATGAACGAGTGGAGAATAGACTTCTATTGTACTCATTTCCCGTCCAATGGACACATGGTACTTAAGAATGGTTCTCTAGAACTGTTTTGGCCTTTTTAAAGTTGAGTTGGCTCTCCTAAAGTGCTTTAGCAAAACCTTTGAAACGCGACTCAAAAGCCACAACACTTCATCATCAGATTATTCAAACAAAAGTATTATAGTGGTGTCTCTAAGTGATAAGATGAAAACATCAAAAGTTCAACCAAACCATGCGTGAGTTGTCTGTAAACCCTCCAATCAAGGGATGTCCGGAGCAATGAGATTGACCGAATCCGTCTTTGGATCACCATGTGGAGACTCTGCTGTTGATCTTGGGGTGTGATTCATCCTCCAGTTTGGATGGCTCTGCACAGGAGGACATGGGGTCATCATCGAACGTTTTCCTTATTCTCTACAGGTTGCTGCAGTTCACATCAGAAATTCGAACTCGGACCAGGCTAAGGGGCAAGACCAGACAAGAGACGCTAGAGAACACTTGTCTTTGTTATGCGCGAGGAAAAGGTATGGGTGGTGTTTCGGTAAGGCTGATTTGTCCCTCGGCATGTTTTAATTTGGAAAGAAGTATGGACCAGATTTGTACTCTGTTCGGGCCCCCTCGAAAGATAGTGGGAAACTGCAGAGGCGAGACCCAAGGAGCAAAAAAAAGCCATGGACCACACGTTCTCTCTCTCTCTCTCTCTGGTCCCCATTTGTGCAGTAGGCAATTGACCCAGCACTTGCGGAAAAAAGAAGAGCAGGAGAAAGAAAGAGAGAAAGGCAAGGCCTGGTGCCGCAAATGCGACATCGAGGCATGCGAGCCATTTGGATCGCATGAAGAAGCTCGCTCGATTCGACGACGCCGGGGCCTTCTCCGGTCCACCGGCTAGCCGGTTTCCCGCCGTGACTCGTGTACATTTCGTCGCGGTTCCTAAATGAGAATTTCAAAAATTTTACGAGCAGCGTGGGGCGCGAGATCTGCTCTGCTTTTGATGAAACAGTGGCCCCAACATCCAACCATCCAAAGGAACCTCCTTTATGATTGGGGCTGACATGAGTCAGGTACGTGCCACGAACGAGAGGTGGACGAATGTGGGCACTGGGAGTGGGTGGGGACGTGAGGGTACGGAGGAGAGCATTCGATGCGAGTGTTGACTAGAAATGTGTCCGAGAGAAGAGACAAGATGGCTTTAGCTGGGCTGCATCCGTTTGTCATTGCCCTGGGTTTTTGTGGGATTCCTGCTCTCGAACGCATGGTGGAGAGGAAGACATGACTTTTTTTTACCATCACTTTTATCAGGGGGGGAAAGAAAGTGCCTCCCCTACCCCTCCATTCAACAGTTTAGTAATTAAATAAGGTTAACATTTAATGGTTAAGAGGTAACTTCACTAAAAGATGGAAGTTTTTCGGTTTCTACTAGCGCCTCCGCAGACTATCCCCATTTTGTGGAGCAGGCTCCACAAATACGTTTTTTTTATTTTAACATGTTGGTGCCTGCACGCCTTGCATTCCTCAATTTTTCATTATCTTTGTCTTTCACAAAAAAATGAATGCATTTTAAAAGTTTTACATTCAAGTGATCTCAAGGTCTATGAAGCCTTTAAAGGATTTGCTGAGGTCCAAAGGAGGTTAACATTTAATAGAGTCGAAAGATTAAAAAAGGACGTTGCTCGGTCTTCTTAATATGAAAAATAGATTGCACCATTCCATGATGGATCCAAATGATTGGGAACATAAGATCTAGCGAGGCCGGCCCGCACGGGGCAAGGATCATCCTTATCGGCTTAGCATACATGGACCAGATGCATGAGAGCCGCTCTTTTTCTCGATGCGGCCTCCATGGATGATTTGGACACGTGCACTTTAGAGCAGATCGATGGGCAGATTCATCTCCCTTGATTGATAAATCAGTGCCTTTAGGAACATGCGAGTCGAACCCGGTACTGAGCGTAAAACCTTCGGCATTAGCCCTGCGATTCACTAAAAAGGAAAAATACCAAAAGGATGCTCGAGTTTTCACCCTAATGTTCAAAAGCATGCCTCCCTCCAATAATAGCATCCATTTCTTGGTGATTTTTTTAACGTTACTGTTTTCCATAATTACCCCCACACCCTTTTGTCCCCGCGCACCAAACATACGAACCTGACCACAGGAACTCCTGAATCATCAAAAGTAGTAAAGCCTTGATCGACAGCATTAGAGGCAGAGGCATGGGCTGAAGAGCAGCGAAGACATGGAGAGGCCCTGGGACTGGCCCAAGTGCGCAAGGAGATTCTCGTTCCCGGTCTGGGACAAAAGGGAAGAACGAGACAGTCAGACCACCATACGGGAGAGAGACACGTTAACTCGAACATGATGGCAAACCCAGAACGACAGTTTTTTGCATGCAAACACGAGACCCAGAACGAAGAAACCCGGAAAAAAGCACAGCAAGGAAAGGAAAGGGAAATGACAGCTTGGCTCGCTGTACATTAACACGACGCGCACGCTGCAGCGGCGAGGGAAAACCGTAAGGTAACTCTGGCCACGGCCTCACGTGAATTCACAGCTCATGTTGCGTGAAATTAAGATGGACGGGAGCGTTCGAAAATAGCTCATGATGGGGGCACGGAGAGAGAGAGAGAGAGAGAGAGAGAGAGAGAGAGAGAGGGGACTGCACCAGATTCTTTGCTTTTGCATCAGAGGAAATGGAGAGGGTTGGGGCGAAGCTGTACTGCACCAGCAGGAGCAGAAGGCAGAGAGGAGAGAGAGAGAGAGAGAGAGAACAAGTACCAAAGCAAACACAAGAAAGCCGAGGATGGTCAGACAAAACCAAACCCCGCAGAGGCACAGCCCTTCTCCTGATGTTTACTTTGGTCCGGATCGTGAACGAGGGAAAAGCATACGACTTTCTGGAAAATAGCCGTTTGAATCACCAAAAAGAAAAATGAAAGATGAAACAATAACAATAGTAATAAGCTTTAATTTTTCTTTAAGGGAAAAAACCACAAAAAAAATCTCAAACTATGTTCACTGTGACACATTTATCTTGAACTTTTTTGTATGACACTAAATATCCCAAAATTATTCTCATGTGACACATTTACCTTGTAAAATGCACTTATATGGATACCGTAAAACAAACGGTGTCGACACGATATTTACGTGGCTTAAGTGAAATAAAAACGACGTTAATTTGACTGATAAATTTGACGGAAAATTGACAGAGGGCAAATGTGTCATATAGGTACAAGTTTTGGGTTTTTTTATGTCACGAGAAAAAGCTTATGATAAATGTGTTGCTGTGGGTATACTTTGAGGTTTTTTATGTTATAAAAAAAGTTTCGGATAAATGTATCATAATATGCACAATTTGAGGTTTTAGTGGCTTTTTTCTATTTATTTGAAGAAGAATTTATGAGTATATATACCACCCGCCTGGGTGGCGCTGCTGGAGAGGGCACTCTTCCTCTCGCAAAAGGTTGAGTGTTCGAATCCCGGGCGCCGCAGGGTGACTTAACCGGTGCACGTGTGTGGTGGCTAGCACGTGTCGCCCCCAGGGTTTACCTCCCGGCTGTCGGCCGTGCGGGAGTTCCCTGGGTTATCAAAAAAAAAAAATTGATGAGTATATACGGATTTTTGTGTCGGCATTACTTTAAGATTTATACACTTGGATACTACAATGTTACGACGGAATCAACGCTTGCAAAACGGTGATATCCCATGTCACTTTGATGTAATAAGATCCAACAAATTATGTTGCGATGTTCGAAATCGGGTGATTACTAGGAGAAAATCCTTTGATACAAGAAGCGGTAGCAAAATGTATCTGGCTGGTGAAAATGGTTTCCAAGTCAAACGTAATTAGTGTCATTTCCTCGAATTTCTTAAAAAATATCAACAAGTCTAACACAAACTCCTATGGTAAAAAAAAATTAATATAGATTCTCGTATATGGAGCAAAAAGTCTAGCTTCGAGGGCATATTCGAAATGAATGATCACGAGAGCTCTTCAAATCCTACTCAATCTAATTAAATATGTAACAAGGTAAGGACAACCTAGAGCAATTCAATGGCTAAATGAGACAATCGGTATACTTTTTGCATAGGGAATACTAGCGGTATCCAATGACAATACTTATGCAAAATTCACTTGATTCTGTTTCAGTTTACCTCCCCCAAAATTTTTTACTGTCCTTCTGGATTTCGTATTTTGCTTCAAGCGCTCGATTGAATTTTTAACAATTTCACGA
This sequence comes from Syzygium malaccense, assembly GCA_031216405.1. Lineage (NCBI taxonomy): Eukaryota > Viridiplantae > Streptophyta > Magnoliopsida > Myrtales > Myrtaceae > Syzygium > Syzygium malaccense. The sequence goes on from CM062258.1 coordinate 14,400,033, forward strand.
TTCAATCTCGAAACCCTAAGCAACACCGATAACGAGTTTTGGTCACAACACGTCCAGTTGCAATAATAGCTACTCCGTTACAGGCCGATCGCTCATTACACCACTCACTTGACTGCGATAACTATTCTGAAAACACCCGGCGTCTCTTTTCTCTCGCTTGCTCTGCCAATGATAGATTACTAATCGAGGCTATAATAATTGTGTTAATCTTGATAATACATCATTGTTTATTACATCATGTATTATCATCAATATAATATTAACCATAAAATTAGTTGATTGCTCTTAGGTACGATAGTCTAGATTTTCGTAATTAAATATTATATTAGGGTTAATACCACGAAAATTTCAAATTAGTATAGCCGTGATAAATTTACCCTAAACTAATTTTTTGACAACTAAAAATCCCAAACTTGTACACTTATGACAAATTTACAGTAAACTAGTTTTTTGACCACAAAAAATCTCAAACTGGTACATTTGTGATAAATTTACCATCCAGTAAATTAGATTAATGCCACGAAAAATCACGAACTAGTACACCTGTAATAAACGGAGAGGGTAAAACTCCACACTAGTATACCCATAAACTGTCACTTGTCATCTAACTCAGAAATTTAACGGTAAAATTTATCAGAAACTAGTGGAGGGTAAAATTATAACAGATGTATCAGTTTGAGATTTTTGGTGATAAAAAATTTAAGATAAATTTATCATAAATATATTAGTTTAGAAATTTTTGCCAGTATTAACCCATTATACTATGCATTGATATAATGGGCATTGATCAATGCTCAAAACACGACACGAACATTATCCCAATCGCACAAACTCATCATGTGAAGAATAATCATTTGAAATAAGTATCATCACGGACTGTTATTGTCGGGTTTCGGAATGGGGAAAGAAAATCAAAGCAGCTGGTCAAAATCAAAATGGGACAAGCTGATGTGATCGATCTTTGATTAAGTTTAGTGTTTTGATTAGTACCACGTTTAAGGGCAGACAAGGCAATGATTGAGCTTCATTACTTGGTTTTTATTATTATTTAATTTTTGTTAAAAAGGGCGACGAGAAGCAAAAAGCTGGAGATCGATGTGGTGGACCGGCGATTCTTGGAGTACCTGAAGATCTTTCGTCAACTTGTGTGGGGTCGAAATGGATGATCAGTTTGACATAGAAAAGCGCGCTCCGTTTCCTGTGAATCGCGTTAATGAATTGTTTTTCTTGTTTTTTTTACTTGACACACTCGATTCACATGCCTTAATAAGATCGATTTTTATGGTCCGCTTGTCGGGAGGAAAACTACTTTTTCTTTCCGGGGAATTGTTTTTCCGATGTTTGGATAATGGCAATTTTTCATAAATTGAAAATAGCAAGTTTAGATTGGAACAAAACGACTTCTTCTCTTGACCAAAAGGAATTCGCTTTCCATAAACCACCAAACAAATAAAAGTCGACCTTTTTCCTCGAAAATATTTTTCTTTATCATAAAATCTTCAGTGAATAATACTCACCCTTAATTTCAAAATGATGATTACCCAAACACATTAATATTCAAGAAATTTTGATTTTTCATAGATGGCTCGACAAGTGTCCTAAAAGCACTCGTCGATGAAATAATACTTGCATTGTGCGACGCATTAGCACAATGCTTTTTATTCAGTTTATTATTATTATTATTATTATTATTACCTGTTTCGAATTTCGGAAAATATATCGATAATGTTTGATAGGTTAATTTACCAGACAACAATATGGCGCCGTACCATTGCGACCGAAACATATCGTTCCCTAGGAATTTATCCGCAAAACATTCATTAAAGTACAGGGACCGGAAACGCAATTTTCCTTTAAGTACGTACCAATAAGAGTCGCATGCTGATATACTACTATTGCCAACTCGGCATATTTCGTCCGTCCGTATATCAAAGATAACTTTAAGGGACTAAAATGGGCATAAAATACAGCACATGGATCGGAACAGAATTGGAGCAATACTTTCGTGGACATCGTTTCGTAATTATCCCCCCCACAAGTACATACATAACTACGAGGAAACTAACAGTTCGGGACATAAAAACAGAACGGGGTTCTCCCAGATTAAGTGCGACGATCGATCGCGTTCCTCGCACAGATTTCAAATACCGTCCCGTCATACGGTATCAGTTGCAGGGTACCGATTTTCGCGCACGAGACCGGCCGGTTGATCTCATCAAATGGGACGGCGCGCGCAATTTCGCTCGCAACCGAGGCAGTGTCCGGATTGACTTTTAACCCTTGTTCAACTTCTTAACTCGAGACTTTTCCGGTGGAAATGGCTCGGCCCTTCATATTATTTTTTTTCCATATAAACAGCACTCGTGATTCTCTATAACATGTTAAGGATTTTTCCGGCGACATGCAAGGATTCGAATCGAATATTTGGCGATATTTTGTGGTGAGGACACGAGCTTGGGATTAGTATAGAGTACAGTATAGTATGGTCGAGTCGAGGGGGAGAGAGTGGGAGACACTGTGCGTCGATAAGGAACAGAAAGGGACAATTATTAAGGAGGAGGAGGAGGAGGGAAGGGAAGGGAGGGGAGGTGGGGCCCGTGTTGCAGGGCGTGGGAGAGGATGAACATGACTCTGTCGGCTCTTTTTCCTCCATTTCTTCTTCAGAGAAACCGAACCCCCACCACCACCACCCCACCACAAAAAAAAAATGAAAATATAGAAAGAAAGAAGAGAAATAAAATATAAAAGAAAGTGATATGGTTTTATTTTTATTTTAGAGGCGCGCGCGCGCACTCTCTCTCTCTTCTCTTCGACCTTTACAATAAGGAAGCGAAACTCGTAGTAGTAAAGGAGTTGTTGGGCTTTCTAGCCAAAAGGAGAGAGGAGGAGGAGGAGTTGTTGTTGTTGGGCTTCACCTCAGGCAACCGACCTGTCCCTTGTTGCTGCATCCGGGGGAGTCCCTGGCTTGCCTTGTTGGGAGCAACTGAAGCACGCCCCCGCAACACACGACCCGCTCTCTCTCTCTCTCTCTCTCTCTGCTCTAGCACCCCCATCATCAGTGATGGTCGAGCTCGTCGTGCCCCGGCAGCCATGATGAGGAAAAGCTGCTGCTGCTGCTGCTGCTCCTTGCTCCTCCTTTCGTGCTGCTCTCTGCTCTCCTAACCTCCTCCTCCTCCTCCTCCTCCTCCTCCGCCACCCCACCCCAGGTTCCGAGCACCCATCTGAGCGCCTGAGTCTTCTCCCCGACCCTTAGTTCCCCATATCAAACCCTTTCTTTCTTTCTTTCTCTCTCTCTCTCTCTCTCTCTCTGTCTCTTTCTTGGTCTCTCTCTGTGATGCAAATTACCAAGCTGGTTGTTGTCAGTCTCCCCGCACATCCCCACGACAAAGCTCGCCGACTCTCCATTCCCATTCCATTCACCAGCGAATTCTGTACTTTCTCGTGCTGAATTCTGCTCAGCAAGACGAGGCCTACTTAGCTTAACCACCCCTACTCTCCCTCTCTCCCTCTGACCTGAGAGAGAGCGAGAGAGAGAGAGAGAGAGAGCTGGAAATCGAGAAAGGAAAAGAGGGTTTTGGGGGGGGTGGGGGGAGATTTTGCGTGAAAACAAGGACTTTAAGATTGTGGGTGGGGATCGAAGACAAAGGAGAGAGAGAGAGAGAGAGAGACAGAAAGAAAGAGTGAGGAGTGAGGGGTGCAGTTTTCCATGAAAAGAGAGAAATGGAGCTCAAGCCCCAAGAAGATGACGTCACGGCTCCGGTCTCCTCTCTGGGCTTCGCTCACTTCGCCCGCGACTCCAGAAGGATGGAGGGGTTGCACAACGGTGGACCCATCCTCGCCGCTGATCCTCAAGCCCTAGACCACCACCACCACCACCACAACCACCCACCGCAGCAGCGCCCCAATTTGCACCAGCCCCACCCCCACCCCCACCCCCACCAAGACGATGAGGTCAAGCCCGAGCGCGAGGACTCGAACCCGGATCCCGTCTCCTTCGCCTTCTCCAGGTCCCCCGCCCTCCCGGCCCCCGCTGCAACGAAGCCGAAGCCCGCGCCGCCGCCGCCGCCGCCGCCCCCCCACGCCGCCGTCAGGTACCGGGAGTGCCTCCGGAACCACGCCGCGAGCGTCGGTGGGAGCGTCTACGACGGGTGCGGGGAATTCATGCCGGCCGGCGAGGACGGGACCGCGGGGGCCCTCAGGTGCGCCGCGTGCGAGTGCCACCGGAATTTCCACAGGAAGGAGGTCGACGGCGGGGGCGGCGAGGGGCTGCAGCTCTCCACCGGCTTCCGGCGGGGCCTGGTCGCCCCGCTCCAGCTGCCGCCACCGCCGCTGGCGTCCCCGTACCAGAGGTACTCGGTGGGCGTCGTCCACAGCCCGATGGTGACGCCGATGAGCGTGGCCTTCGGCGGCGGCGGGGGGAACGAGTCCTCGAGCGAGGATCTGAACCTGTTCGGCTCCGATCACCATCACCGCCACGCGGCGACGGCGCCCCCGTTCTCGAAGAAGAGGTTCCGGACGAAGTTCACGCCGGAGCAGAAGGAGAGGATGATGGAGTTCGCGGAGAGGGTGGGGTGGAGGATCCAGAAGCAGAACGAGGAGGAGGTGGAGAGGTTCTGCGGGGAGATCGGGGTGAAGAGGCAAGTGCTCAAGGTGTGGATGCACAACAACAAGAACAATGTCAAGAACAAGCAGCCATCCGACGAACCGGCGTGACCCATCTGCGCAAACTGGGGCTGAAGATGAAAGGTGCAAGCTCTTTTTTTTTTTTTTTGAGGTGAGACTACTCCAAACTGATCACTCCGCAGATGGGTCTTGCGTAGTTAGTAGATTTATCGATCTGATGATGGGTCATCCATGTTTTTAGCCAGCAATCTGATGAACCGGTGCAATCTGTAGTAGAGAACCCTGCGAAATTCTTTGCTTGTTGATGGGTTTAGTGCTTAGCTACTATTTCGGGTCTCGCGGGTGCGCTTGATGAGCTCGATCTTGAGTCTGCAACATCTCTCTCTCTCTCTCTCTCTCTTTCTTCTCTCTCTTCTCTCTCTCTCTCCTCCTGCATCCAGCTACTTAGCTTCGGGGAAGACGATGATTCCGACCATTCAGCGAAGTAGGGAACAGTTAGAGCTCTCTGATGATTCCATAAATCTTGTTCCTGTAGCTGTTGAGCGGCGGATAGATTCGTGGGTCGTGTTCAAACCGATTCAAGGTGTGTGTGTCGAAATGCATTAATTGGGTGAACATCGGATTTAGTAAATGCTGAGCATGATCATCTTTCGATATGGATTAGGTTAGGCTCTAGGATATCAGTAGTACCCTCCAGCTTGTACTCTGTCTTTTCTCAGTGCTACGAGCATCATCTCTCTCGTCTCGACGTCGGGAAATCTGGCTTGCACACGCACGCACGCACGAATTCACGGTTTCATCATTTGGGCTCGAGCCGTACCTGTGCAAGAGTCCTGAGATTGATCGGGAACAATGTCTCTTTCCCGCAAGCGGTTTTGGACAGAACACAAACCGAGCTTATGGCCCAAAAAAACATAAGAGTTGGCACCTTGCGCAATACATGTAAGCCGTGTTGTTGCAAAATATGGAAAAAAAATTCGAACTTTTCCTTAAGGAGGAGACGAGAACAATCGTATATCAAGGTATATTGGATCGCTTATCTATTAGGCTTATACGTTCTTTGTGTATACACGCGGCTTTTCTCGCTTATTAGTTTAAGTTTTTGGGTTGGGTTTTTCAATATTGTTTCGAAATGATGTCTTGTTATGTCGCTCCTAATCATCTTATTTAGTAGTTATTTTGGCCCTAGATGAAAAGTATATTAATCTGTCGAAAACGTATTGAACGATTATGAATTCTGTGGCATATGATTGGAAATCCGTGTGTAGCGACTCGGACGATACTGAATAAGTGAATGCAATAAATAGATAAATAAATTTATTTTATTCAGCTCGCCTGCAAAGAGGCCCTCGAGTACAAAAATTCAGAATCTACATAATTTCCTTTAGTATTCATTCTTAGCTACCTAAGGAGAATTTTAACTCCTTCCACAGGATGCTAGCTAAGTTCGCTAGAGACATCCCTCGGGAAAGCCTGGCAATAATTTGACCTATTAGCTACACAAGAACTGCAAAATTAGGCATGAAATTGCAGATTATTTTTGAGACATAAATGTGCTTGAAGTGATTGTCCACGTTCTTATGCCCATTAGGGTGCCGCCGCCGGCCCGTTCTCGTCGTTGTCCGGGTGATAGAGGCCAAAATTCCTGCATTCATCAGAAAGATCGACGCCGGTTCAACGTTAGGAACAGATAAAACCGTAGCGATAGCGATAATAAGTAGGGAGAGGAGTGATCAAATGTGTTGCCGATCAGGGGCTGATTCGGGATCGTACTCGAGCTTGCCGGTGAACCAGTGGGACCAGGAAGAGGCGGAGTCCCCAGCGGCCTCCGCCGCATCCACCGCGGAGTCGGCCATTCTCTCGGCCACGCCCTTCGCCGAATCGGCGGCCTGGCCCATTTGGTCCCCCGCCGGCGCGTACTGGTCCGCCCACACCGCTGACTGGATCGCCAGGACCAGGAGCAGCGAGAGCAAGAGCGCTGACGCGATCTTCGCCATCTTCCGCGACAGTTTTCGACCTCCGGAGAAGGGTGCGGGGAACTTGGTTGCAATCGACTGCGAGAGAGAGAGAGAGAGAGCAAAAGAAACAACGGCTCTTTCTATTCCTTTTCTGTCAATACAGTCTCTTGACGAGATGGAGGAAGTGGTGAGATTTTGGCTAAGTATTTATAGCGCGAAGGGGGAGCTATATTTAGGGGGCGAAATTGGACGTGTCCGGACGATGACGACCGCGAGAGACGAGAAGTGGGAATGGCTGGGAGCAAATTGTTGAATTCACGTGTCCCTTTTGCATGTCCTCTGTGGCCTTCCATGCACGAGGAGGGTGTTTTTGGGTGGGTCGCAACGCTCCATTTGGTGTCCCCCCCAATTTGAGAAATCCCATTTGTGTGGTGGCACAAGATCCTCGAGGGCGAAATGATCGATTCGTTCGTGTGCATGAGTATACGAACTTGAAGTGTCCAACTCTCTTCGACATGCTTATATATGCATGCATAATGGGAATTCCATCTCATTTTTCTAAAAGTTGAAGCTAATGGAAGTGGGTGCACAGCAAAACGAAGAGTCTGTGATGTCGATTTGGTCACGGCTCTCCTTAAACCTTCCAAGAATGATAATGTGCTGAATGATCCGTCTCTCGGGCTCTTCTCGTCATCCTCAGGGATGCACGGAAACGACCAAAAACGGAATTATAGGCAGCCAGGAAATTATATCGCAGGGGTCTCGACTCTTGACATGAAAAGGACGACAGAGAAAGACGGGTGCAATAGGTTGTTCTGTATCTTGAAACTTATTATATATGTATTATAAAAGCAGCGCTTCGTTTTATCCGCTGTTGCAGCTCAGATGGCATAGCTCTGGCTTTCCATGCGAGAGATCACCGGATCGATTCCTAGTACTTGAATGTTTTGATCTTTCCTTTTCTTTTTTGTTTTGTGTATTTGCCCTGGTTAAATCATTCAAGCAAAAGAAAGGGATGACGATTGGCATCACCAGGAGCAGCTGGTGATCAGCTCTGTTTCCCTTTCACCATGTACTCATCACTAACATGCGTTTCGATTCTCATAGACCGCCCGAACATTTGAGAGAGATCTTTGATCGTCGTTCGAGTTTGGTGCAATATATTCTAATGCGGATCGCTTTTATGTTTCCACGACACGGCGTTTGTGCAAGTCAACCACGGTTTCTAGACGCATGAGAAGATGGTACGAGACAGAGAGCACCTTTATATTCCTCTTTTTCACAAAAGGAGATGAAATTAAACGTTGCTTCATAGATACAGAGTTTGACAGACAAACAGTGAGCAGTCCATCGCATAATCACACGGGAAGGTGGCATTAGGGAAACTTTTAAAGAAAACGAGGAAGGAGAAGAGCAGAATCGCAGCCTTCACATCGCCGGCTGCTTAATTCTTTCGTTTCTTTACAATTTACAGATCTTCTTCGGGCGATTTCTTTCGCCATCATTAGAGCTTGAGGTTCTTCAGTATCCTGCACAAAAAACAAGGCAACAGGATGAATGAACTTGAGGATCTTTGAACTCCATGATTAGTAGACTGGGACACCACGTCACTGCACTTGTAATCCAACGGCAAGCTCACTAAAACGCCCGGTCTTTTTTTAGATTATCGCAGAAAGACAAATTCAATGCATGATCACGTCATCAGTTCAGATTGAGTTCCACACCTTAGTACAATTTTTTCATGCATCGAGACTCAAATTGCCCATCTGCACGAGTCTTTCATCCGCAGCAAGTAATTCTGAATTTATTAGCAAATGTTGCAGATATGTTTTCTTTTTTCTTTTTTCTTTTTTAAGGTACAAGGAACTACAATCCCCATGTCCCGAGGATCCTAGATGATTCAGAAAGAGTGTGATGGAATTTATAGGTAAAGATAAAGAAGAATAAGTGCTTTGGGATATCAGATCACCATCTTGAACCGTATAAAACAATATGGATTTCAGTTTGGCCAGAGAACAAGAATATGGAAGTATGTGCAAGAGATCTAAAAAGAGGCAAGATTAGGTTTCATGCGAGCTTTTCAACATGAACTGGAATAAGAAAATGGGCAGAAAGTGATGGAAATCTACATGAAATAATAGAAAATTCATCTTACTAGGTAAGCCGGCAAAGGCTTTGAGCCTGAGAATCTAGGCACCAAAAAAAGGGAAAGAAATGGAACTGGCAGCATCTTCAGGAAACGTGGACAACTTACAAGTCCACAAAAACAGTAAAATTAAAGAAGCTCATAGATTATTGTTGGTTCTTGCCCATTCCGATGCATCACACCTGTGTGCTTAAGCTTAAAAGATAAAAAGTTGTACTTATCTCATTGTCTGTCAAAGATAACAAAGACAATTTGATGCTGAGTCACTAGTCCTACTGTCCTAGTAAGTTGGCGAACCAAACCATTACAGAACAAGTTGCAAAGAACCTTCTGATCAGTTCTCGCAAGAAACTGTTCCTGATGGGTGAGCCTGTTCTATGGTTCATGGCGATGAATGACAATACATGTGCCAAAAGAGACCTGACCACGTTATATTTACTCAGAAATTTCTTCCACACCCTTTTTGTAGAAGCAGGGACATTCTTGATCTTGTGGGTGTTGCAGAAAAAGAGTTGGCCTACGGTCATTTACTTCAAAAGCTGATATACAGAGGGGAAAAAGACAAAAAGCTTAGCCCTTTTACAACCCAATTCATCTAAAACCGTTGGATCCTTTTGTGGACCTCACACTAGGACCCATATGATCTTACACTGGGGATGAATTGGGCGCTGCACCGGGATCACCCAAGAAAAACCATTGCTTTTACATTTGCAGATCACTTCAGTGAAAGATGAATTGTATCAAAGCACTTGCCAAATGGGCAAAAGCGTATGTCATCCATCCAACACGTCCGCAAAAGATTTCTTTTCCGACTGAGGAGAAGATGTACTAAAGACCCTTCGAACCTTAGTCATCATAAACATCTGTAGAGCTATTTGAGTGCGAAATGGCAAAGACACAGGAGTAATCGCTGATGAATGACGAATGCTAATAGTGTCAGTGTCGCATGTTACCTCTGCTCATCAGCAATGGCTCTGCTGGTGCTGAAGGGGGCAGAGGGTGCTCGGTACTTGGGCAAGGGGACTTGGCCGGACTCAATGTGCATGAGGTCCTGCACGAGGATGTCATAGTGCCTCTTCACTTCTTCCGCAGACTTGTTCCCGCCGACGGCCCGGGCCACGTTGTGCCACCGGTCGGGAGTGTCCTTGTCGTACAAGGCCAGCGCCCTCTCGAACATCTTGTTCTGCGTTGGCGTCCATGATGATGAGTTGTACGAGAGCGAACTTAATGCCATTTCTAGTCTTGGGTTTCAGGGCCGAAGAAACCGAGAGGAAGAGAGAGAGCGAGAGAGAGAGAGTATGTCTAGGAAAAGGACCTTTTCCTTTTTAAGTTGGGTGATTGCGTTGTGTGTTCTTCTTGGGGAAGAGATGGTCGCCCTTGCTCCTTTTTATACTGGAGAAGGATGAGAGAGCATGGTGGGATCTTGCAATTTGCAGGATCTCTTTCTCTTCCTTTTTTTCCCTGGAGAAAGATATAAAATGCAAAATGTGATTCCTTCCCATAAGAAGCCAGCGGGTCATTTCCAAAGTCCGATATAAATTCATCGATTCGCTTGATATATCTGTTCAATGAACCAATCTTAATATGCCCGACATTTTCCGATAACAAAATGTGTTTTTCCAAGTCCCTTTCCGCCCATTTTGTTTTAGCAAGTGGGTTTTTTTTCTTCTAAGCATTTTAGCAGATGGCGGGGATTAGATCCTGAATTCCCAGAATCCAGCACGCACACTCGCACACACACAGTGAGAGCCCCAAAAGATGTGCGCCTTTATTACCAAGAGAAAACATTGGTCCGATCAGATAGGGTGTGTATATATCCCTCACAATTTTTCCAATCGTCAAGATGTGGGTGGAGGATATTCTGCCTCAAACTTGTAAGCAACTTGACCCAAGTTCGTTTAACCCAGACAGTGAAATTGTTCTCTCCTGATGATATATATTATTATCATCTTGATTTTTGGGGAGGACATCTCTAGAGCAAGGATAAGGTTCAGCAGCAGCAGCAGCAGTAGATGGGGTTATCTTATCATATGACGTATTAGGCATATAATCTTTGCCCAAAAAGCTGTCACTTGGACCCGGGAAGATTTACTGGTATCAAAATTGTGTGGAGCAGAGAAGTCAAGATGACAAATGCATGATGTCAACGAGGAAAAAACCAGATTCTGCATTCCAGTAACTGGATCTCGATTCTCTTCTTTTCTCTCTCTCAATGATCGACAGAAATTTTCACGTCAAATCTCTACGTAGAGGCAAGCTCGAGGGCATTATCACAGTCAGGTCGTGTATCAAAAGGTAGATTGTGTTGGGATCACGTCTCTCGCTGTTTCTTTGAACAGATTACTGCTATCATTTTGTTTTTCTCTAATCTTTTGAATTAGAATGAACATGCATGAACCCTTTTGAACTGTGATGTTGTCTTCAAGTCACGTGTGACAGCTTTTATAGTTACCCATCACCACTGAAAGCAATCCCAAGAAGATCTTTCGGGCAGTGGCCAGCCAGGGGGACTTAGGGGAGGCGTGTGAATGAATACAGTCAGTTCTGTTTTTTGGGATTCGGTTCTTCTCCACCTGCGGAGTCAAACTGGCGTGCTTGCTTTTTTTTTAAGGAACAGCGTTGCATCACGTAACTCGTATTCTCATGCCTTTTTGTCACAGAGAAAGAATTCATATCTCTCCCTCTGTGTCTAGAAAAGTTCCTAGATACTCGTGGTGAACGTGAGCTCGACTTTTCTTATTTATCAAACGGGACCTTCGAATGAAGTAGATGGCAATGGGAGTCGCTTAATCTAAAGACATATGTAAAATTGGACTCATATGCATCGAGTGCATCCGATGCTAGCTCCTCGTGTGATGTACGCATTGTCCTATTTGATCAATGGGCGAGCCAAGTCATATGCTAAACTCAAAATTCTAATTATTTTCTTTGCAAAATGAATGGATTGTGGGCGGGCTCAAATATGCTCACTTGGGTGGCCTTAGGCTCAAGAAAGAAATGGCTTGCTCAGATTGCGCTTCAAGCCTTGTTGGCTCGGGAGTTTGAGTGGGCCCAATGAGTGATCAAGCGTATGATCAAGTTTATTTCTGGATTCACGTTGACACCACACCACGCTTATTCATGAGTTCGGTCTGAATATGGATATAGGAGTATAAGGTGCTATTTTGACAACTGAATAGCGAAAGGTTCCTTAAAAACACTTCTCTTTGAATAGTGAATCAAATCTAGAAGTCTTAAAATCAGTATCGAAGTGCAATCCAGTTCTCAAGTATATAAACAGAGCTGATAGAATTTTACGACTTGTAAAAAATAGATGCAATCAAAATCTTTTCGTTAGTTTCGTTGTTCAGTGTGAGGAAAAGAAATGTATACGGATTATTTTAATCATTTCTCTCCTAGGTTTAGAACTGAGTTTGGCATCCAAATACATATGGAAAAGATGCCATGTTGAAAACATAACTAGAACAAAAGACCATAAATCGTACACATTTCCAAAGACTTGAGTACTCTAGGCTCTAACGAGCCATAAACTTTTTTATCCAAGAGGAGTTATGAGACTCGTGGCGCCAATTCGAAAAGTTCTTCAAAGTGCTATGTTTCTGGCCAGATTAGGAATCAGTTCAAGGCTTTTGGGGTCATTTTCTATTTTGTTAGGGTCTTTTTCAGGACTACCTTTTACATTTGCATTCTTTCTGATGACTTATGTAACGACCTTGCTTCAGGGATTATTGGTGCGACGTCCCAGGCGCGTCGCGGACTCAGTTCTTTTATCTTGTTAACATGAGCATGCGTAAGCGTGTACAACAACAAACACCCAGACAATACAACAAACAAGCAGTCAGGAAAACACCATGTAGAATACACTACTTTTGTATTGCTTCAATAGATTTACAAGCCCTTTTTTTTCTACGGGCACTTCTTATTTACATTATCCTCCTATCCAAAAACGTAGGCCGGATGATTCCTATCTCCTCTAGCAATGCTGCAACTCCAAAATCAGTACACCATGATGAAGAGAAAGTGAGATGTCCATACCTACAAGTTTGAAAGACAACGGAGTGAGTCAAGAACTCAGTAAGTAAAATCACTAATCCTGAGTTAGGAAGACATCTCATTGTCGAACCCAGCATACGAACATTACTCGCATCACAACATCGATGGTATATCAATAGCAATACTATTGCTGTACCTCGATTATGTGCATGTGATCAATTCTGGTTTACCGTCAATGCACGATTTACCTTCAGCTTATCAATAAATTTAACAACAATAGACATCAACATGTATCAAAGGTTCATTAACTGTCTCACATGATTCTTCCCACACTTTCATGGGCTTCTAGCCTTAGGCTAGGTATTCGGAATCCACTGAGTATCTCATACTTTTAGGGGCTTCCAACTTCAAGCTGGTTAACCGAAATCCACCAGGCATCCCATACTTTCAGAGGCTTTTAGCTTCAAGTTGGCCATCTGAAATCCACTGGGCAACGTCCCCAAAATCCATTGGCGACGGCTATTTCCTTTATGTGACTACATAAAAAGCATTTACGCTAGCCAAATTCTTATCTTTGTTTCTTAGCCGATGCGAATAAAGCCTAAAGGCTGATCGATCAATGATCATTCATCGATCTGCGGTGGTATGTGACCGTCCTAAAACCAACCCTTATGGTCGAGCAGCCGATCCATGGCTGAGTAGCTCGGTTCACTTGCGTGCTCATTGGAGTGGTTCACGATCGATCCTTCTCTTAGGACATGGCTGATCCCTTGGTCACTATTCTGATCGAGTTGATCAGTCCATGACCGTTCCTTAGATTGGTCCATCGCCGATTTTCCCCATTTATCGGCATATCAGTTTCTTAGCCATTTATCATGGCCAAAATCGTAGATGTTACAACTTATGTTTGGGCTAGTCTTTCAAGGCTAATTTTTGAGTTCTTTAAGGTTTCAAGAAAATGCATTTGTTTTGTTAAGCGCAAGCAGTCGTTTGCATCTTTTTAGGAACACATTATGCCGAGAGTCTCTCTCTATCGCATGTCAAGCTTGTTGTGCCCATGAACATGTTCACGAGCTTTGTACATCTCATCCATTTATACTACATCAAATCATCCTCTCGCAACTCATATTTGGCCTAAACTGGAATTTGAAACCCCGAAATATAGGGTTTCTTCCTCAAATAAGGGAGACATTAAGCTACGATCCGGGATTTCTGATTCCGATTATCCCAGAGCTATTCGTTCTCCCCCTCGGTTGCCCTTTGTCGGCTATTGAAGCAAGCAAGAGAACCTATAGCGAATGATCAATAAGAACAGCAGATTTTGACCGAATTGTGCACCTTAGTGTCCATTACGTACATGGACGTGCCTAAAGAAGTTGCACTTACAAGTTGCACAATTAAGGGTTCTATGATTTCGAAACAAGTCATTTCTGACGTATTTTGGGATGATAAAGTCAATTCTAACAACTAGGAAGGAGATAGAAGCAATTGAAACAAGCCACTTAGGATTTCTTTTTTTCCAATCAACTAAGAGAAAAGAATCTCACGGAAGGATATGATTGCGCAACCTTTACAATTTTTGGGACTTTGAAACATTTAAGACTCGATCGCATATCGTCGAAAACTATTGAATGCTTGTTTTTGAACGATAGATTTATGCAAGGAACATGGGCGGACTTTATGTTTTCTTGTGAGACCGATATGAGACCTACATTATTCAACGACTTTTAATAATATGTGCATCCAAAGATACATGCCCTATCGATTTAACTTCTTGCAGTAAACCCTTATAAGCATAGTTCAAGAAATTATTGACATGAATCTGGAATCATGTGTACCATATCGTGAGTCTCAGTCTGATTAGCAAAGTTTTTGAAGATGGACCCATCAAGACAAGTTGCTTAGATCCTTAATGTTGAACTTCCACAAGCATATAGTATATAACATTCAGGAAAATCCACTAGGAATCTGCCCTAAGAAACAAAGAATCAAATCGGAGACACTTAAGGAGCATTTGGCAAGTTGCCAAATAGTAATAATTTCTGTTCTTTTGTTCGCAGAATCAGTTTTGAAATAGAAATCTGTTTGGTAATTTCTTGTTCCCAAGCACAAATTTGCAAAAATTTGCTTCGAGAATAACTTTTTGAACAGAATCAAGAAGAAAAAAAAGTAGCTTCTTGATTTTGGAAACAAAAAAAGAATCAAAACCAACAACAAAGCTTTCTTCTCCTGCTCATAGCTCATTCTACTTGCGGAGTTCACGACTGCTGCTCCTTCACCGACGAGGCTGCTCCTTCTCGTTCGAGATGAGTTCTTGCTGATGACTTGCAACTATGGAGGGACGTCGTCGCGGTGGCGCTCGCTCGAGCAGCCATTGCCAATATGGGCAAGGGCTCGCTCGAGCGAGCACCGCCATGTTCGCCGATATGGGCGATGGCAAGGCTCGAGTGAGTGTTGCCCTCGTCCAGATGGGTGAGGGCTCGCTTGAGTGAGCGCGGCCCTGGCCGATCAGGGCGAGGGCTCGCCAAATGAAACGATTCAATTGAAGAGATAATCCAGTAAGAGGCGATTTCTGATGATACTATCTGAAACAGAGAGAGTTGTTGGTGTTGCTCTTGCTCTTTCCGGAATTTTTCTTCTTTTCTTTTGTGTGCTTTGCTGTGTGAGAAGATTATGGGTTGATGTCAAACTTCTAGCGTGAATGTGTTAGCTAGTGTTGTTCGTTTTTGTGAAGTTTCTAGCTTCTTTTTTTTATGCGGTTGCCACTTGAGGTTTCGGTGAGGTGAATTCGCCGCGACATTGTTGAATTCGAGCTTACGGTAAATTTGCAGGTCGATTCTGGAATTGCTTGCTCACCAATCCTTTTGAAGGATCCTAAGGCAAATGGCCGGTCAAATATTACAGTGGCCGTTGATTGAGCTTCATGAATATCTACTAGTCTTTTTCCTTTTGGTAGAGAAGCTCGTTTTTGTTGTAATTTACAGTCAGTGACTTGGACTAGGGTGGGGTTGAGCGGTCCTGGAAGCTACTTTGTTATAGCATTTTTTGGCTTTTATGTTTAGTTTGATTGTGGATGTCAATGGTTCAGGTCATCTTGTTTTGGTTTTAAATATTATTGAATTGCTTGATAATTGACATGCACATTATCAATCTCTTCCACTAGATTTTAGGAGGTGGAAAATTTGCTTTATTGGAATATATGACGATGTAATAGCTTTCGCTTTAATTCTACATGCACTGCATACAATTTTTACATATTGGGAACTCTATTGCAAGGACCGCCACTTCTTAGAATCCTCAGTTTTTTTAAACGTCATCCTGTTCTCTCTGTTCATGGTGTGTGAGGAATCATTTTTGTTGACCATATTAACAGTGCTTAATTTACGGTGGTGATATTTCACATAGGTCATTATATCTTTCTTTAAGAAGGGAATTTTCAACTACTTCTCCACAAAATGCATCAACTGGGAAACCAGGAAAGCCACCTGAGTTAGCCGTTCATTACCAAAGTTCATTTTGGGAAGTGTTGCACAGCTTTCATGGTGGCTTATTAATTTGGCTACTTAGATCATATGCTCAGTAAAGAGAAGCATGATTCTCTGGAGACCTCTAAGATTGGTCTTGATCTGAAAAATCAGGATGCAATTTCTCAAGATGCAAAGTCCACCCATCATT
The DNA here is from genome assembly GCA_031216405.1 of Syzygium malaccense. Classification (NCBI taxonomy): domain Eukaryota; kingdom Viridiplantae; phylum Streptophyta; class Magnoliopsida; order Myrtales; family Myrtaceae; genus Syzygium; species Syzygium malaccense. The sequence continues at coordinate 14,416,428 of CM062258.1, forward strand.
TTGAAGGTGAAAAAGTTTTAACTGGTAGTGAAGTGTCCAAAGATTTGAGTGCTCAAAAGGGTGATGGCCGAAAGGATGAAATGCCATGACTGATCGATATAGATTTTGAAAGAGTAGATTTGGATTCCGATTATGGATATTCAGTTGACCATGATGTTGTAAATGCGGGGGCGAATGCTTCAAATGATAATGCATTTCCTTGACATGGCATATTTAGATGATGAAATAGCCATGAGTTTAAGAAATAGTTAAGGAGGATTGTAATATTTAAGGATAACTTGTTTCTTTCCTTGGGACATATGTGGTCATGTTCTCTTTTTTGTGACACCAAAAACTTCAAATTATGCTATTTGTGACACATTTACTTAAATGTACTTTAGTCCATGGGCATTTTTGTCTTTTTTACTTTTTCTTTTTTCTCCCTTTTTTTCCTTTTCGGCGAGGGGGTCCTCTCCGGCGTCAAGCAAGGGTCGCCCTCGCCTGCGTCGGGCGAGGGTCACCCTCGCCTGGGCGAGCAAGGGCGGCCCTCGCTCGACTCAGGCGAGGGCGACCCTTGCCTGGGTGAGCGAGGGCGGCCCTCGCCGGTGTTGGGTGAGGGTGGCCCTCGCCGGAGTCGGGCGAGGGTCGCCTCGCCTGGGCGAGCGAGGGTGGCCCTCGCTCGACTTCGGCGAGGGCGACCTCGCCCGATGCCGGCGAGGGTCGCCCTTGCCAGATCCGGTGAGGGCGACCCTTGCCAGCGTCTGGCAAGGGTCACCCTCGCCTGGGCGAGCGAGGGCAGCCCTCGCCCGACTCAGGCGAGGACGACCCTCGGTTCCTCGCTTAATGCCAGCGAGGGCGACCCTCGCCCGACGCCGGCGAGGGTCACCCTCACCTGAGTTGGGCAAGGGTTGCCTCGCCTAGGTGAGCGAGGGCAGCCCTCGCCAGTCTCCGGCGAGGGCGAGCCTCGCCCGACGCCGGCGAGGGCGACCCTCGCCCGCGGGCGAGGGTCGCCCTCACCTGAGTCGAGCGAGGGCCGCCCTTGCTCGCCCAGGCGAGGCGACCCTCGCCCGACGCTGGCAAGGGCCCCTCTCACCATAAAGGAAAAAAAAGGAAAAAAAAAAAGCAAAAAAGACGAAAATGCTCATTGACTAAAGTATATTGGGGTAAATATGTCACATATAGTATAGTTTGGGGTTTTTAGTGTCACAAAAAAAAGTTCAAAGTAAATGTGTCACAAGTGGTAAAGTTTGGAATTTTTTGTGGCTTTTTCCCTTTTTTATTTATAAAATTGTTAATACGTCTCTTTTACATTACTCTCAACGCGAAAATATATAAGTTATGGTCATTTTTTTCTTTTCAATTTTAAACAAATCAAGATTAAAAAACTTAAATTGGGACACCAAAGGACTTTTCAAATATATGCTTACCAAACAGCATTTCCCCCAAGTTGCATCCCAAGGCATTTTTTAATTACAATTTACCAAACGGTATTTGCATTTCACCAAACCCCTTTAGGCTAAAGGCCTTTGCATTTCCCTAAGGACATTCCCCTAAAGCCGAACCAAACAGGGCCAATGATGGGAGAGGATCCTTATGTGTCTTGAGTTTTTGTGTGCCTCTCTTGTTTAAGTACGACCTTTAGGCTGTACACTTATGCACGGAGTGATGAATTTCAATAGTGTTTCTTGTATTTATCCTCATTCTCCTTTGTTAGGTGATCGACTTTGGATTGAAGAACATTAGCCATCAACCGGATGCTCAACATTTTGAGCCTTATCGTTTCCCTCTCAATGGACATCTTATGAATCTCCTCTTGCAAACTGTGAACGAAGTCCAAGCATTAAGGAGGCATTGTTGCATTGAGATTGGCAGGGGCAAAAATCGAGAGAAGAATACGAGGTCCTTCTTTTATATCAAGTGATTCTATCAAAGAATACTCCGCCATTTATATATCAAGTATATATCATGTTTAAACATATCACGATGTATATATGAGAAACACTGCTAGGAGTGATAGAGGGAAGAATTTATACCAATCATATATCATGTTTATACATGTCACCATGCATATACCAAGTATATACATATCACCATGTTCACCATGTTTCATTCACTTACAAGAAAAAAATAAATTGATAAGTGCTCCATGAGAATTAAAAACCAAGTTTTAAAAAGCACTTAAAAAAAATTTGGAATAGTAATTTTCTGCAGTTACCATACGCATTTATGTTCTTTTTCTATTACAGGAATAGAATTTTTAGGTAGTTACCAAATGTCTTCAAATGCTCAGAAATTGTTCCCGGACACAAAATAAAAAGGAATTATATTTTAGCAGAATCAATTTCCGAGCACAGAATGGTTGTCAAATGCACCCTTAGAATCCTTCATCATTTCGTGTCATCGCTTGTATCGATCGATGTGGGGAGCAATGGGCACGAGTAACCAGCGCTCTCAATGCTTCACCCCTAGTTGAACAAGGGTGAGGGGCAGGGCAATTGGAGGGGTGAGTTTGGCATTAGAACCGGCTCTGTCTGTTTATGTTAAAATATATATTGGCTGCAAGAAATATCGTATAGTCTAGATTGTTATACCACGTAATCTTTCAAAATCCATTACCCGCGTAAGTCGATAAGTTATCTTGATAACGATAGCACATGAATAATTTTAAAGTAGAATAATTTATAATTATAAGGAAAAATTTCAAATCAGTACCCAAAGTAGAGTCATTTTCTTAAAAAGGGATCCAAAGTGAACATGTGCCAAATAAGGATATAAAGCGCCCAATCAGTCTCAAATAGGGGCCTGAAGTGCCCAATTAGTCTCAAGTAAGGGCTTGAGTTTGCCGGTCGATCAAATACTCACCGGTCGGTAAGCACGTCACTGTTCTCGTGACCAGAATAAGGGCAATTTCTTCTTTTTTTTTTTTAATTTTTTTGTTTCTTTTTTTTTCTTTTCCTTTTCCTTTTCTTTTTCTTCTTTTTTTTTTCCTCTTTTCCCTTCGCCAGCCATAGTCGGGGCCGACAAAGGTTGCCCTTGCTGGCGTCGGGCAAGAGCCGCCCTTGCCTGGGCTGGGCGGGCGAGGATGACCTAGGGTCGAGCGAGGACCGCCTTCGCCTGCCTTCGCCCATCGCCGAATTCGGAGAGCAAGGATTGTTATCGCCCTCACCAGCGAGGGCAGCCTTCGCTTGAGGCCGGCAACCTCCGCTGGCCCCAGCTATGGCTGGCGGAGGGAAAAGAGGAAAAAGAAAATGAAGAAAAGGAAAACAAAAAGACAAAGAAAAAAACAAAAAAAAAATTTAAAAAATGACGAAATTGTCGTTATTCCGATCGCCAGAATAGTGACGTGCTTGTCGGCCGGTGAGTATTTGAACGACTGACGAACTCAGACCCTTACTTAAAACTAATTGGGCACTTCATGCCCTTATTTGGTATTATGTCCATTTTGGACCCGAGAAAATAACCCCACTTTAGGTACTGATTTGAAATTTTCCCTAATTATAATGAAAACCTCATTGATTACGTATCTTTTAATATATAGTTTGAAAACATTAATGAAGAGTTTTTTTTACCATCCGAGGTTATAGTTTTGCCTTTTTACCTACGTGGTCTTTCCCTCTGACCGGAGCTGATTTTACCAAAGCCTTTTTAGCAAAGATTCAGAGGACCGAATTGACAAGGATTTGGATGCGAACCTGCAACATGAGACCAAAGGGAGAGGTGGAACAAGAAAAAAAAAAGAAAAAGAAGAAGGGGTTGGAATTATCTCACTTTTTTACCTTTCAAAATAAATATTTTAATCACAGTACACATATATGGAGTGACTACCCTTTTTTTTTTTAATACAAAACCACCCTTTTATCTCACTTCTCATTAGGGTTGTGCAATGAGAACCACTCGAACAGGAAACCGCTTGGTCCGGACCGGATTGGCTAGTTTTGGGAGGTTCCCAGAAGGTCCAATCCGGTTCTCGATTCCATAAAATTAGAACCGGTGATGGACAGTCCGAATCCCGATTCCAGAGTGAGAACCGGACCGCTATAATCGGGAATTGGACTGATTTTTTCATAGAAAAATTAAAATAAACATCTCTTTTTCATCTTCTTCATCTCCATGGAGTCTCCACTTTCACACTTAGTGCCATTCCCCTACCCTGCAAAATGAAAACTTATGGACAGTAACGTCATGTAAATTTCTAACATATGCTTTTAGATACAATGATACTTCCATCTCTTCTAGCTTATTGATGGACGGAAGAGACCCTCGACCATCGAACGGTAGTAGAAAAAGAAGTGGCGGAGGACGGATTCCTTCATCACGAGGTGACGAGTTTCAACTTTTCATACCTTATTCATCTCATTTTTTTTTGTAAGCAATTCTTTACAAGGAGAGGGGTAAATGTCGAACCAGTTTATCGAAAGGGAGAAATCTAATCGATGAAAGGGAATCACTAAAGGATTTACATAGCCTAATGATGAACTCATTTTTTACCTGTGTCCTTCTCTTTATAAATCACCCTCCATGATCTCATCGATCAGCACATTTGGTAGAGGATCTCATCTACGAATCTGTATAGATCAGGGTCAGAAAAGCAAAGTTCGATAAGTATACTATTTCTAGTCCAAAAGGCATTGGATCCAAAGGGCCACACAGTTCAACAGGAATCATGGAATAAAGGGAACTTTTGGAGAGAAAACAAATCTTCAAAAGGTTCATTCTACTGAAAAGCAATTACTAGGATCATTTTGATGATAATAGTGGAATATTCCCAGATATAAAGGAGTAGACGCATCAAGCATGAATTTTGATTGGCGTGCTAAGTCATACATGCAGACTCCGCTTGTTTCGCAAAAAATGAATGATTTGAAAAATATTTTTTCTAGAAGTGATTGCTCATGTCGCTTGCAATAATTAGCCAAAGAAAAAAATTTCATCGTCAATAGAAATTAGGTCTAAATATTTTCATAAATGATGAAAAGTATTTTATTCATTCATTTTTGTAAGCGATATTGAAAAAAAGTTTTCCAAATTATTAATAGGTCGCGCTTTTTCCACTCCCATTTTAGCTAAAACACTCCTCAATGTGATAATCTGACTATATTGCCCTTTGTGGTCTCACTTTTTAGCATTTCTCTTTTGCCAATGTTTTAAGAAAGTGTTGTAACATTTTTTCTCATCGTGTCCCTTTTCTTTTATTTATTTTCTTTTTTTTTTGTGGGTTCCACTTTCATTTTCCTTGTCTTCTTCCTTTTCTACATTTTCTCTCATGTAATCACTCAAAGCAATATAGTGGTAGAGAAATGGAGATTTCCATGCTTGTGTAGGCAGAGGCAACTAAACTAGTTTTCATGACTCATAACAATACCTTCATGAGCTATCCGAGTGAAAGCTTTGCGTTACATGTCTTATGACGGCAAGGGGATGGTGTTCGCGAAGAGTGGCGCATACTGGTGTGGCATGAGGAGGTTGTGCACTCTGCATTTGATGAGGTTGGTGAAGGTGGAGTAGTTCGCGCTGATGAGGAGGCCGAGCTGGGAAGGGTGATAGGGAGGTTGAGGGCATACTCTCTGCAATTTAAAACACTTCATCTAAAAACCCTTCTACGCACAAAAGCAGCGTTGCTCATAATCAATTTTCTCACTTTCTCCCCATCTAGCTATAAAAAATATCCATCGACCAATTTGCTAAATTTCCTTGTAAAGAGCATGAATTACATTAAGATTAAGCGAATAAAATCGGTAGCAGCTGAGACGGAGGTGGTAAAGGAGGAGGGCTTCGTCAACGTCTTATTGGCGAGTTGATGTGGCCCTGCCTAGGATATGCGAGAACAAGGATGTGACCTTCATAATTCTCCATTTCTTTGCCTCTTGAGAGAGAATATAGTTTGACAAAAAAAAAATAGAGAACATAGAGGAGGAAAAAATTGAGGAAAGTGAATGCGGAACCCACAATAAAGAAATAGGAAACCAATTAAAAAAGAGGGACAAATGGATGCTAAAAAGTGGGTCCCACAAATGCTAATATTGTCATAACATTATTTGAAGGAGTGTTTTAGCTATAGAGGAAGTAAAAAAAGTGTGAGCCTTATTAATTATCTGCAAAACAAACGAATCCGTAATTAATTCACCATTATTTTGTCAAAAGGATGATAAATATTTAAATGATTTTGTAGGAATCCTTAAAATTTTTAGATGGAGTTGTTTGAACTTGCACATACATACCATGAATTAACCTTTAAATTCCTCAATATATTAAGGAAGAAAGCCACAAAAAAATTTAAATAATGCTTATTGTGACACGTTTACCTTGTTGTGATGTCAAGAATCCCAAATTATGCCTATGTGATAGATTATTCTAAATTTTTTCTTGTGACATAAAAAACCAAAAACTTGTACCTATGTGGCATATTAACTCCTTGTCAAGATTTTCATTAGATGATTTTTCAACCAAAACAATGTTGTTTTTATTTCACTTAAACTACATGGATGCCATATCAATACCGTTTGTTTTTCGATACCTATATAGGTAGATTTTTAACGGTTCTCATAAACAGAATTTTGACAGAAAGTAAATATGTCACACAATTACGAGTTTGGGATTTTTTATGTCACAAAAAAATTAGAATAAATTTGTCACAGTGGACATAATTTGGAGTTTTTAGTGGTTTTTGCCCATATATTAAATAGCTCGGTGTTGGTATTAAGTTACCATCAAATTATTCCTATTTCTCTATTTCTAGAAAATATATTTTATTACAGTTAAATAGTTTTCTATAACCTTTCCATGACAAAAGCAAGAAGCATTTCGAGAAATGATAACGAAACGAAATTTGGCTTGATAAATCGAATTAATTAATTATGTCTGTTATGTCTATATTATATCGTAAGTTATAACTCTTATACCTGATTATGGGCCGGGCCATCCATGGGCCCATCCAAGGTTGTTCACGCCACGAAGGTTCTGATTGGGCCAAAGACAAGGTAGCCTAGCCCGAAAGAAGATATACATATATATATATATATATATATATATATATGTGATTTATCTTAATCTAAATGTCTACGTTAGTGATTATTAAAATAAGAGCGAAAGAGCTCGGTTGCTTCTATGTCTAAGAAATAATCAATGAAGTCTATGATTTCGTAAGCGGCTTCTGCCTGTGGTGATTAGTATTTTTTCAATTGATATGAAACTTATCGAGCGATTAACTAAAATGGAACTGAAATAATTCATAAACGCAAAAGTAAATTAGCCAGAAAGGAAATGAGGAAATATAAAATGATTAATCAGATGAGACGGAAATACGATGGAGTTCAAGTCCAAAAGGGAAGCTGCGGGAAACAGCAAGAATGGAGAGGAGTTTACTATCTACGCCATCAAGACAAGAGGGTGCTCAATGGAGAAAAGGTGAGGGAAAGTCTACGAGACTTCATAGATTCTTTGCTCGAGGAATGACAACTTTTTTTTCCATGTTAGATCTTGAGAAAAGATACGTTATTAGTGATCCGAATATTTGCGCTGAAATGGCCAAAGTCTGCATCTTCATCGCACAATTAAATTTGTCGAACGAGCTTGAATTTCTAAGACAAAATCGTTCCTAATAGCCATTTATGCTGGATTTCCACACCGACATTCACGTCGGGCGAGTCGCTTGCCTCGTGTGTTTCCCCGTCAGCAATCTAACGCGATATTGGATAGAAATTAATTAGGCGAAATAAGATTTTTTTCACGACACGAAAATTAATTTAGGATTGATGAGTCGTAGAAGTATCATTTTGGAATTTTCTATAACATTATTCTGGAGGAGCAAATATGTTGGAGGAGTACAAATTTAAGATTTTTGTCGATGTTTAAAATAAAATAAAATAAAAGAGAAAGAAAATGGGGGTTAAAAAAAAAAAAACAGCCGTGGCCCCTCCTCAGTCAAAGCCCTAGCTCAGTCCCAGAAGGAGCTCTCTCCCTCCAACTCCTCCTCCTCCTCCTCCTCCTCTTCTTCTTCTTCGTAGCGAAGCTCGCGTTCGTTAGAGTTCACGCCATCGACCGACGGTCAGTGCTCCAGCTTCAAGCTTCAATCTTTTCGCTCGTTTCGATTTCTCCGTTGAATGCGCGCGATACCCATTTCGTTGTTTCTCTCGCTATGTTAATTTTTTTTCTTTTTCTGTCATTTCTTGCAACCGTTCGATGAATCTTTGTTTCGAGAATGTTGGTCGATGGAACCTGTCGCCGTCGTAGTTACGGTCGCTTGTTTCTCCCTGTACAGATACTGTGGTCGTCCTCTCTCTTGTCTCCCACTCATCAGCAGGTCAGTTATCTGTCGCTGCTGCCAAAAATTTCAATCTTTTTCCGTTGTTGGGGATATGAATTTGAAGCATTTAGTGTCCAGACGAACGATCGATAGTTTGTCTAGACTGAATCATGCGAGAACACTGTCGCGAATTGCCTGTTCTCAAGGAAGCGTCTCTTGCGTCCATTCGCGGGTGTCTCCTCCTAGATGCGAACCGTGTGGTGGTGGGAAGAATGCTTCCTTCAATGACCCGAAACGCCCCGGTTTTAGCTTCACCTCTGGTAGGAGCATCCATTCTCTGCAAGAAGCTAATGTGATCGATTCTGAGGATGATGATGGGACCATGAATGAGTACTTGTCCCGTTTTGTCTGGATTATGCGCGGAAAGCTCGATGAAGCTTACCCAGATAGCGATAAGCAGACGGTCAATGGGATGCTATTGATCATTGTTGAGAACGTGGTGGCCGAGATGGAAAAAGGTGGCCTGCAGAGTAAGATCAGCGGCGATGCAACCCTTCCTTCCCAAGATTTCAGTGAGGATTTGTGGAAAACAGTGTGGGAGGTCAGTAATAAGGTTTTGGAGGATATGGAGAAAGAGAGGAAGAAGGAAAAGATGAAGGGGTTTATGCAAGATGAAGAAGTTAAGGAAATGTGTAGATTTGCGGCCGAGGTGGGGATTCGTGGGGATATGTTGAGAGAGCTGAGGTTCAAATGGGCACAAGAGAAGATGGAGGAGAAGGAATTTTACCGGAGTTTGGAGCGTTTAAGAGAAGAAGCACTGAAAGAGGAAAAAGAAGATGCAGGGGACAGTGACAAGGCTGAAGCTATTGGAGTGGATATTGCGGTTGGTGATGGTAAACCTAAGGTTGTTTCTCTTCCAAAAAGACGTGGAAAGTTCAATTACAAGATATATGGACTTGATCTTTCAGACCCAAAATGGGCCGAAGTGGCTGACAAGATCCATCAGTCTGAGGAGGTCACTTGGCCACGGGAAACTAAGCCAATTTCTGGTAAAAGCAAGCTCGTGACTGAAAAGATTCTTTCGATGAAAGAGGAGGATGACCCTTCCCCACTTTTGGCTGAATGGGTGGAGCTTATGCAACCTAATAGGGTTGATTGGACAGCTCTCCTCGATAGACTGAAAGAACAAAATCCGCGCATGTATTTAAAGGTCAGGATTCTTCATCTCGGAATTTTAGTTTGTAGTGATGGTATGCCAGTACCAATACTAGACCAAATATTCATGGCAGGATGGCTTGCAGATTGTTATTTGGATTACCTGTTTCCATGATCATTCTGGGAATTTTCTCTCTCTGCTGTCTGTGGATTGTGCATGCATATTATATTGTCTTATGGATCTTCTGCTTAAATTCCATATTGTCGTTGAACATGAATTACCAATCTGATGATTGGATAGGATATGTAAACAGAGAACTTGATTTTTATGGTCACTAGAGGACAGTAGAGGGCTGTTGTGACCAGACAACATGCAATCATATCTTTCGTTGAAATATTTGGCTTGATGCGTAGTTTTTTATTCTTATATACATTAAAGTGCATCAAGGGGTGCCTTCCATTTACAACCTAGACTTAAAAAAATATGTAAAAGATTCTGGGAAAGACTGAGTGTTCAAAGAGCTACCAACACAATGCAAAACAATAAGGTGGTAGGCAAATTGTTATTTACAACAATTATAGGACTTCCCTCAATTTTGAAAGCCCTCCCATATCTTTCCTCCCGTATGACCCGAAAATGTTCAGATTTACAACCTATTTCTTTCCACTGCTAGATGTACGTGAGTCCAAGTGTTCAGCTTTAGCGCATTTACCTCAAATCCTTATTTCTAGCAGCACTTTTGCTCTGGTTCTTAATAATTTATGAAAGGGCATCTCAAGCATCATTCAAGAGTAACATTTGGTTCTTGCTCTGAAGGCTAGGGCTGGTTCTTTTCTGAGACACGACTTGTGGTACTTTGTATTTTGTATGTTGAGAGCTGCACACTTTCTGCAGTGCTTGGTTCCTGCTGATTTCTTCTCCCTGTGCCAAGTAGAGTCAGTATGTATCACTCGAGATAGATGATAAGTACTCACTTATTCTAATAATAGCCAAGAAGTGAAAAATATGTATTAAGATCCATTGTTCTCTCGAACAGATAAACCTTTGTACAAATTCACCTTCTGATGTTTCATCAGCAGATTATACATCAGAGAGTATCTTCTTGAGGGATTTCATGACTGCCGTGGTCAGGTCACTGGTTGAGTCTTATCTTACTGAATATTTACTGTATGGGGAAAAGGTTTGGCCTTAGTGGTATCCACCTTCATAATTGTGATGATCCAAGAGATCTTGGGTTTGATTTCGATCTTCCCCCTCTCCCTACTGGCCTCTCAAACAATAATCAGGTAGAGAATGGTTCTTCCTTGAAGGAGTGACATATATTGAAGCGCATTTCACGTGGATATTACCACTAGCTTGCTTGCTCGATTCTATAACACTATCCATTCTATAAAGACATTAGAAGGGAAGAAAAGAGCATGTCAACAAGCATAGTCTAAATAAGATTGCCATTTTCCCCTACCAGTTATACTTCCATTTAGCGGTAACTTCACATGAAGATTATCTAAACTGGGTAGGTTGACTGATTGATGAATTAAAAGTCTAAATCTATATAATAAAGTGATATTGTAAGTTCATTCATTCAAGAATTGTGACATCTAACAAAAACTAAAACCTTTGTATTTTGACAATTAGGGAATCCCGTCTTTCTTTTTGGTTTTATCTTGTTCATCTTGCCATCGGTTAAAGGTTTTCTTCTTAACTGTTTCAGTTTTCTGAATGGTAATAACTAAAGGCTAATCAAAACTCCAGAAGAGTACCGACTTTAGTTTTCGAATTTATCTCTATATTTAAGCTTTAAAGAAACTCTTTTTTTTTTTTTGGGTAAGGAGCTTTAAAGAAACTCTTTTTGTATACTTTGAGGCTAACTCCAGAAGAAAGCATGCAGGGGGAAACTTATGTTTCCTTAAACATCTCCATAAGCCATAAAAAAAACTTTGTCCCTGACTTTGTTCCTAAACCTCAAGAACAGGAAGCGTGTTTGGCTATTTATGTTTATCTTTTGTTTTTCATTGATCGCTACATCTTTTAATCATTGTGAAAGGTGGGAGAGCTGTCACAAACTGGGAGGGTCACATGTCAACTCCTGAGTGGCTTTTCACTGTGCAGCAAAATACATATGCAGTATTACATTATATTAGATTAGTTGGATCAAAATTTTAGTAAGGAAAATACCTACTTTAGCAAGTGTTGATTTTCTATCTGACATCACTAATTCTTAAATGAATGAAATTCCAGAAGAAACACTCATCTGACCTTTACTGCATTAAGCTCATCCATTGTCACTTGTTTGCATCATATAAAGTTAGTCCTTGGTAGTTGAACGTTTAGAGCTTTACCAAGGGCAAGATTTTCCTTTTTAATTACAGTACTGCAGTGCGATGCCATCAGTGGACCTGCTTATTTAAAGTTCAAGATCTCAATTCGGTAATTTTTTAGTATTTTGGCATGTAGGTAGCAGAACATTTATTGAATGAAGAGTCTTTCCAAGCAAATGTTCGCGATTATTCGAAGCTTATTGATGCCTATGCTAAAGATACCAGCCTCGAAGATGCGGAGAGAATCCTCAAGAAGATGTCTGAAAATGGTATCCCACTAGATATTCTGACGGCTACCATTCTTGTTCAAATGCATTGTAAGGCAGGGAAACTTGACCGAGCTAAGGAAGCATTTGAAAGTTTAACGAAACAAGGCTTCCGACCAGATGTGAAGGTCTACAACTCGATGATCATGGCTTATGCAAATGCTGGCAAGCCAAAGATGGGTGAGGACTTAATGAGAGAGATGGAGGCGAGAGACATGAAACCCTCAGAGGAGACTTACATGGCATTGCTTAGGTCATTTGCCCGAGATGATAATGGTGCTGTTGCTGTTCATGGAGCCAACAGAATCACTACTGCCATGCAGTTTGCCGGGTTCCAGCCAAGTTTGGAGTCTTGCACATTGCTTGTTGAGGCATATGGGCAAGCAAAAGACCCAGATACGGCAAGAAGCAATTTCGATTACATGATAAAATTGGGACACAAGCCTGATGACAGGTGTACAGCTAGCATGATTGCGGCTTATATGAAGAAAAATTATCTGGATAAGGCCTTGACTCTTCTATTGCAACTGGAAAAGGATGGTTTTGAACCTGGAGTCCATACTTATGCCGTCCTTGTAGATTGGTTGGGGAAGCTACAATTGATTGATGAAGCAGAGCAAGTATTGGATAAAATAGCACTACAAGGCGAGGCTCCTCCTTTGAAGGTTCACATAAGCCTCTGTGACATGTACTCAAGGGCCGGCATGGAAAAGAAGGCTCTTCAAACTCTTGGTGCTATTGAGGCTAAGAAGGAGCAGTTGAATTCGCATGATTTTGAAAGAGTTGTGAATGGGCTTATAGCCGGTGGCTTCATTCAGGAAGCTCAGAGGGTGTGTGTATTGATGGAAACGCAGGGTTTTGCGCCACCAGAGCCGCTTCAGGTCGCTTTGTTGGCATCTCAAACTTTTGGCCGCAAGAGACCCAGTTTAAGATGAGAGCGGCTGGTGTCACTGGTGTATCTCAAGTGTTTGGCCAGACGACGAAGCACGCTCAAGACTCCTTATAATGGCTGGATTAGTTACCTGGGTTGAGTTGGACACTGATGTGGTGAAATGTAGCCAATCAAACTATGGAGTGTCCATGATATCAAGAGCTCTGCTTTGCTTGTAATCTTTGGAGGATTCACATTTTATTTTGCCTGTTTTGCTTCTTCCTTTCTGATGGTCCAGTGATTTAGTTGACAGGTTTTTGTGTTCGTAATTAGGGCAGGTTGCTTTGGCAACACTATCTTATGGGCCTCAAAGGAGCTCACATGTTGCGTCTCTTTATGGAACAGAAATAATCGGAGTGATACCTCTAGTCTCTATACAAATTCATGCTTCAGCTTTTCGTGAACTGTCTTTTGCTAATTTTTCCTCGTGACTGCTACAGATGGATATCTAGTTTAGCATGCAATCTTGTTGGATCTGATGCCACGCTGCTGTATGCATTCCCCATCCGTTGTGCCAAGCAGCCAAAGAGACATAGAAAAATCGCATAAACTCTACTTACTCAGAAAAGAATGAAGCTTTGTAACATACAGACCGCTTTCGCACGTTTATTGGGCAGATCGAAGCAAGTTCCTTTCTTGGATGACTGGATGGAGGGAAGGAATATTGCAAAGGCTGATTCCTAGTGACAAGAAGAAATGAAAAGTCGTATAAACTATACTTAAAAAAGAATGAAGCTTTAGGATACAGGACACGTTTGCAAACATATATTTTGCAGATGCGAGATATGAGAGCCGATCTACATTTTTGAGCAGTCCAACCAGACGATATCGATAATCGAAGCAAGTTCCTTTCTTGGACAACTGGATCGAGGGAAGGAATATTGCGAAGATGTCGAGCTGCTATTTGAATATGCCTTTTCTGTTCGCATGTAGCGGATGATTTTCCTAGTGACAAGAAATGTATATGATCGTATGGTGTCTAAAGCAAATAGGGGATTGAAAAGAAGGAACTTCTCCTATTCTTTTCAAATTTTCTTCACGGAAAAGGCAAATCCAAAGCAAAGCGGTTGATATACTAAACCTCCCAGAGAAGGTAACATATGGGCAAAGCATCCCATGTAACTCAAAAACCAAAAGAAAGCTTTTGCACATCTGAGAGGCAAAGAAGCTCAGAGAGAGTGTCTCCGAAGAAAATTGCACTACAAAAATCCCAAGAGTTTTCTCAAGTATCCTGAAGAAACCTGCGTATATATATAAGAGGAATACTCTCAAACCCATGTGCATCTAGTCTGCAGACCAAATATCATTCCCTTCTCATTCACCAGAGCTTGTTCACTTCTCTAGTCATACATGGCTGAACAACGGCAACCGTTGTTCCGCTTCCGCGTCCCGTGGCTTTCGGGGACTTCCGCTTCCCGTGCCAGGACCGGAACCCAACCTCCTCGCCCCACAAATGGAAGTACGGCCCCTTCCCAGCCCACGGCCCCCACTTCTGTTCCCCCTCCACCATTTAGACCTGCTGGAATAGCCCAACCGCCGCCGCCGCCGCCGTCACCCCCTTCCCCTCCAGCCCGAGTCCCAACGCCACCTAGGCCATTATCTCAACCACAATCTCCACCAATACCACGTGCAGCCCCAGATTCCACCATCGCTCCTAAACTCGAAGAGCCAACCCTAACGGCAGATCATCCACAAGCCGCATCCTCGCCACCGAGACAATCTTCGGCAGTGCCCCGAATTCCGCCTACCTCTCCCCAAGTCCAAAAGCCGCCCGAGGTAACATTGCAACCTCAATCACCGATTCCTGCGGCCCCCGTAGCCAGCGCTGCTTCTCAGCCGACAACACCAACGCTGGCAAGACCTCAACTGAAAGCCCCATCCTTGCCTCCGTCGCCTTCACCTAAACCTTCATCTCGTGGACCTTTCCTGCCCCGTTCAGGAGAGGAAACAGTGGCTGAACCTCAACCTTCTCTGTTGGCTCCCGAGCCGCCTAAAGAAACATTACCGCAACCCTCTTCTCCAGCTCAGAAGGCAATTCCGCCGCTCCCAGAATCGGCAGCATCTTTGCCTCCACCACCCACTGAAAAGAGCTTGTTGCAAACTCCCATTTCTCAACCGCCATTGGAACCTCCACCTAAAGCAGAAATCAAAGATGAAAGTATCTCCAGGCCAGGAAATGACTATACCATCGAGGCTCCAGCAAAGCGTGATGCAACAACGATGCAGGTATCCCCTCTCACCAGAAGCGCAACTGCTAATATAGCCAAGATTGAGCCACCACCCCAGTCGGAGAGACTCGATCCCATGAGTACGAGAGGTGTTCATCCCGGTCTGTCAGGTAAAGTATCAGAAGAAGCTAAGGAAACGAAGAATGACGAGGAACAATTCCCAAAACAAGAAAGGATTAGAAGCCAGGACAGCGAAGAAACGCTCCAGGGGACACTAACAGCAGGATCGAGGCTAGATACGCAAACCAAAGAGCCACCAACTGTTCCATCACCAGGAGAGCAGAAGCAGAAGCAGAAGCAGAAGCAAGAAACTCCCGAGGTGGCATCAGCGACTACCGCTTCCGGTTCTCGTGGAAAGCACACCAAAGCTCTTAAAAGTACACAATTTCCTAAACGAAGGCACATGGTTGGTGAGTCTCATGACAAACCTGTTGCATCAAGAGGGGATCAATCTTCCCTACCCAAAGAGATAAGGGAAGAGATATCGAAGCTAGTTCACAAGTTGACGACCGGGCAAACGCAAAGGACTCCGGATGATAAGCCAATCAGCACAACAACCATGGCGGGCGAGAACAGAGGAGCCTTGATGCAGTTAACTTTGGAGTCGGCCAAAAAGGAGGGGTCAATTCACATCCACCGCGGTTACAAGACCGACCCGGATGAGAGTCTCGAAGCCCCCACCGATACGGAGGGGTCATCAAAGCAAGAAAGGCACGAAGGCCCCAAAACTGAACAAGAACCTGGGACAGAGGCTTTTATTAACAGCAATGTCCAAACTGTAAACAACTCCATGGTGTTTGAGAGCTCGATTTCCGCGAGGAACCCCGGCGTTCAGATGGAGCTCTCTCCCGACATTGCAGAAGATGTCGAGCCAAGCAATCAGACTGAGACCCCAGAGATGCGCAAGGCTGAATTTAGTCTCACTCCAAGCGAGAAGCTTACCTATGAACCTACCATAAGGCGAAGGTGCCTGAGAGGCCTCTTCCTGGAATCAAGCGATTCAGACCCGGATAATCCCGCGAAGCCTCGGCGTCATGGCTGCCGCTACAGCTGCGGGGGGACAACCAAAGAGAAAGATGCCGACGTCCCTTGACTGAGCTCTACCTCTTGACTGAGACCGGCGCGCGCGCGAGCAAAATAGAAGTGACAATAAAAGTGATGTAAATGAATCATTGACAATAAGCATGCAGGATCTGCCACTGATTCATGCAATGTATCGGAATAGATCATAAGCCAAGTGACTTTGCGTATATTAATCATATCATAGCACCAACAACCAAGGATTTCAGGCTTCTTGTGTTGATGCTACATTGCAAAGTCCCAAGTTTGTGTATGCTGCAGCAGCCAATTGATAGAGACTTCTGCATTTGGGAATTTGAAATGTTAAGCTCGCTGTCAGCTGATGATTCTACTCATCAGAGATTATACTGGTAACCACAGAATTACGCAAAAACCAAGCATTTTCTAGTGGGAAATCGCCGAAAACGGCTAGCACACGCGGTCCTTAATCCATAATATGCTGCACATTAAAAGAGCAATCGATTCTTAGTTCAATGTCTGATGTACTGTTATGTCTTGATCATTTACAACTTAATTTCAGAGGGCCTTTCTCCTTTATGTGCCTCCCTGCGTGTCTTTTATGTTTGGTTTCAGGGTTAAGTACAGATTTAGTCCATCAACTTTCAGCGTTTGTGTGATTTGGTCCTCTAACTTTTGTTTTGTCCAATGAAGTCCTCTAACGTTTTAAATTTGTGCGATTTGGCCCTCTTAAGTTTTATTTTGCGCAATCAAGTCCTCCAACTTTCTCAATTCGTAAAATCAAATCCTTTGATGAACCACTCTAACTAAACTATCAAATTGATTACTAACGTGACACTGCTTATGTGATAGAAAATGACAGGTGATGCTAATTTGGCGCCAAATAAGCATAAAACAAATGTGAAAAAGCAAGAAAAAATTCCTAAATTGACACTTTGAGTTAATATGCGTTAATAAAGCACTTGATTGCATAAACTGAGAAAGTTAGATGATTAGATTGCAAAAAAACAAAACTTAGAGGATCGATAGCACAAATCCACAAAGTTAGAGGACTTAATTGCGCAAAACAAAATTTGGAGAACCGAATTGCACAAACGCTAAAACTCGGAGGACTAAAAGCTAGTTCACAAGTTGATCGCCGGCGGGCTGTTGGGTCCATCCGATCATCTGTTTCACTTTCGAAACTAAGATTTTGTTTCTGCTCCCGTTTGTCAACAAATTATCGAGTATCTCCCAAGTATTTGTTTGAATCCACGAATGTAATCTCGGTGTGGTGGGAACAATTTTCCGGACCGATTTCCGGGTCGATCTCGATCTTAGTTCTTAATCGTCCCCACAGGACATGGTCAATAAAACCCTAATCCAAGCCAACTTCCAAATCCTTACGATATCTTCACAAACCAGTCGCAAAAAAAGTAGGAACACCTGGGGACATTTCGAAGTCATGTATATATGTGAAGACTTTTGTCCAATAACATTGCACCTATCCATAACACTCGCGCTTGAAACATTGTCAAAGCACACGAACGCAGAACGATACAGCTTCCTGATGGAGATGATTTCTAACGTTTTACCTTAAGACTAGGGACATATTATATCGCAAGCCGCCTCCATAGGTCGTATACCTCAACTCCTCGAACTATTATTATTATTATAATTATAATAATAATTACCGTACTTATATGTAGACGTAACTTCAATTTGACATGAATTGGGAATGTATACAAAATCGGATTGGGTTCATTGACGGCGGCTTCTAGGCTTTAAGCCTAGAGCAACCGCTTAGTCCCTCTCGTACGTTTCCAATAATTGCTGATCGCCATCGTCGTTGTCAAGAAATCGGCCCCTCTCGTTCCGCAATTCCGTCCCGAAGATGATGATCCTTATAAATAGAATAGAATCACGGGTCACACCAATCTAATTTGCTCAGATTTTTCGTCATCTTCGCTTTTCACATCATATAACTTCGACACCAATAATATACATTAGTAGGTGCAAATCTTGAGTTGCATCATGAGGAATCCTGGGCAATTCATCCTCTACTTCCTCCTGCCTCTTTTACCTACTTGCACGAGCTTTTCCGAGGGGGGAAACGTGAGTCGAGCTCCTAGCGTCGCGCGCCTCGTCCTGGTCGACCCGTCCGGAGAGGGAGACTTCACGAAGATACAGGACGCCATTGACGCCGTGCCATCAAACAACTCGGAGCTCGTCTTCATACGGGTCGAGCCGGGGACGTATCAAGAGAAGATCGTGGTCCCGGCGGACAAGCCTTTCGTGACCCTGAGCGGGAGGAGCGTGTCCAACACGATCATCACGGGCGACGACAGCGGGGACATATTCGGGTCGCCCACCATTTCCGTCTTGGCTTCCGACTTCGTAGGCCGTTACCTCACGATTCAGGTTCACATGGACAGGCACTCTAAGAGCGACAACAGACTCTAAATTCGTCAAAGCGGTTATTAAGTATTGATTCATAACGCAGTTGCGAACGCAAGTGCATGTTGTAATGGAACAAGACATATAGCGTAGAACGATGTTTTCAAAGTAAACGTGATGTAATCGAGCAATCAGATTGTGCGTGTATCTCACCTTTGATCGGATCGATTTCGATGTTTTTGATGTTCAGAATACACACGGGCCGGGAGCGAAAGCGGTGGTGTTGAGGGTGTCGGGAGACAGGGCGGCATTCTTGGCATGCAGGATCACGTCTCACCAAGACACATTGCTCGACGACGCCGGAAGGCATTACTACAGCAACTGCAACATCGAAGGTGATGTCGACTTCATCTTCGGCGATGCTGCTTCTCTCTTTGAGGTATCATTTCATGCCAACATTGTTTGAACTCCGTGGGGGCGAGATAGTTTTCGGAAAATATGATGGAGGGTCGTCGGTTCATTTCTCTTTCGTTCTCTTTTATTTTGTAGAAATGCCGAGCGCATTCGGTGTCGCGAGGAGGAGGGACCATCACGGCCCAGCGCCGGGCGTCGCCATCGGAGAACACGGGCCTCGCCGACGATTTCCTGGGCTGCCCGTGGGGCCCGTATACACGAGGGTCGTCTTTGCCCTCTCTTACTTGTCCAGTGCCGTCCTCCCCCAGGGATGGGATGACTGGGGCGACCCATCCAACCAAAGGTAAAACAACAACGACAACAACAATAACAATAGCAATATCATGCAATTTAACTATTTCGAATAATGAATTTTCTCTATTTTTGTTCTAGGACGGCCTACTATGGGCAATACAAATGTTACGGACCGGGGGCTAACACGTCGAGAAGGGTTCCCTGGTCTCGCTTCCTAACCAGTGAGGAAGCGTCGCCCTTCTTGACGGCGGATATGGTCGACCGGAAAAGCTGGCTCAGAAATGCTCCATCTATATTCAACTGAGGCTAACATCGGTGGAAAGAACGCTGGTCGAAA
This sequence comes from Syzygium malaccense, assembly GCA_031216405.1. Taxonomy (NCBI): domain Eukaryota; kingdom Viridiplantae; phylum Streptophyta; class Magnoliopsida; order Myrtales; family Myrtaceae; genus Syzygium; species Syzygium malaccense. Next base: position 14,436,007 of record CM062258.1, read on the forward strand.
ATATTAAATGTGTGCATATGTAATTAAATGTAGTTTCATTTGCTGAATGTAAGTGTCACAGGTGTAGGTACATTGAAAATATGTGATGGTGAAAATCTTTTGCTTTGTGTAGTCTCGACCATGAGCTGAGTTTCCTTCTGCCATGCGCATTACTCAGATGAATCGCCGATAAAGATGTCTCATTGTAACTTTTCTAAGGATATTTGCGTTTTATATTGTAGATGGATGTCCGATTTACTTATGATTTTTTGCGTCAGCACATGAAATGGCCCAACGTCAAGTTGACTGAAAATGCAAGAAATCCTAGATGAAAATTTCCAGCCCGTCAGGATCCGTCCAAAATGTTTGATTGTGAAATTCGTGACGCGGGCAGCACAATTGGGATGGTCTAATTAAATCCCAATTTGCTATTGGATTTTTTCAATTAAGTATTCGGATGTAGAAAGAGTTCGTGATTGCTAGCGTCTTATTGGTGGCGGCGGTGACGGACTCGCCGATATCAAACTTTCAATCACGGTCGGTGTGAAGTAAGTATAGTTCAAACCGAATGTTTCAATCATGGTCGGTGTGAAGTAAGATTGCGAGCTTCTTCTTCTTCTTCGTTCTTCGGGTAGCTCAACGGCTCTCCGAATCGAAGCTGCGTAGCTTGCGAGAAGGGACGGGTTCTCCAGCAGTTTCCCGCGTAAGAATCCATTTTCGCTTCCTGTGTAGTGTTGTTCTCGCCGTCGCCCCGTCGTTGATTGTTCTCTGATGTGGAGAAATTAGCGGGTGCTCGCATTCGTCGAATGTTGGTCTGTACAGAAGCGAGCGAGGTGATAGTGCGAAGACCCTTTTGACTTGGCTGGATTTTATACCCACCTGGGGAAGGTTGGAGGGTAGATTGCGTAGTTAGCGTCGCTGAAGTGTGGGAGGTTTGTTCGCCTGATGTTGAAAAGGGTATTCTTTGAAATTGTTAGGGATGTGGTTGGTGGCATGTTCTTTGCTTCAGGTTGGGTGGGGCTTTGTGTATGTAGCAGAAGGAGGAAGAAGAACAAACAGTTGGAATTTTGGCTATGGTAGTTTGCTAATTTAGTTTTGGGGGTGGGGGGGTTTTTGAGGGCTTGTTGGTTGGTGGGTTCAATTTGATAGGGACCCAAAGAGGATTGTCGGGGGGGAGGTGGGTGTGGTCCAGTATGCAAGATCAAATTTTTTAATGCTTGAATTTTTTATGGAGCTTGGATTTAGCAGAAAGTAAAAGACAAAGACAGGTGAGGAGATTGAAGACAGAAAATTAGTGGTGCGAGGGTCGAGGATCTTTTAATCCATTGTTGCGAAGATGACGAAGCATCTTTTACTGCCTTTGGCAATAGGCGTTTAGGGAGGACACCACTTGTGAATTACCTGTCTATCTGTCCATTCTCTCCATTACATTGAGAGCGCATGGAGAAGCTCTGCGGTTGGTTGTGTTAATCCTTTTCTGGTCGCGCACTTGGGATCGTGAGGTGTTGTCGCCAGGCATAGCTCTTGGATGCTTGAGTTTGAGCATTTAGATTGGGAGTGTAGAAATGATGCGCATGAAAGTGTGATCTGTCTTTGGGATGGCCACTTCATCCTGCAATCCATCTTTTGGACATAGTACGATTAAATTGCAGTTTGAGTTGATATCTATCTTCGATTTAACTAGCATTTTTTAATGATTTTTTTCGATGTGGGTTCACGGAAGTGAGATGATTGGATATTGAATAGCTTTCTATCATTTCTTCAATGTTCAAGCATTTTTAGGGGCATATTTTGCTGTCTATGTGTGTCTACTGTACATGCATATGAATGGAGATTGGTGTGTTAGTATTGGCATTTGCTTTATAGAAGACAATCTTCTCATGGTCACATTTGTCATCAGGATGGAATGTTGAATCTTTGTGTTTTAGACTATCCATACACTATGAGTAGATAGAGGAAATCATTTGTTATTTTTACACAACAGGAATTACTGTACATAAATGACTTTAGGTGTTTGAGTATTGTTTTCAATAGTTGACTTGATTTTGCCACATTCTCTCTCAAATTGTGAACTTTGCCTTGTGGTATTCAGATTTTCTGAGAAACCATGTAGAGAACCGTGTCAGCTGCAATATAAAACAGGGTGCCGTGTATACATGTGTTCGTTCATGTTTGTTGAATTGGGTCATGTTTAATCTCATTTTTTTTTACTTTAGTTACTTTTTTTTAAAGTTCATCTTCTTCTATGATACAACTCACGAAAATGTTTTATTATAACAAACCAATCCTAAGCTTAGAATTTTTAGAGCGAAAGATCCAGATTTTGAAGTTCTGTTAGATAGAATGTCCAAACATATTGCTACCAGAGTATCACATGAAATCCTGCACAAGGTTTATATATTAAGGAGGATATTGAGGAGGTCACACAACTTGATGTTGGTGATGGTGCAAGATATAGTGATGATAGTTTTGAGTGTAACTTAGGTGAGAAGAAATCGACTGTAGCTGCGAAGCTGGCAATGCAACTTGACAGACTTTTATCAGCTATTGAAAGCAGGAGTGTTGCCGCAGAGTTTGATCTTTACAAGGAAATCATAAAGATGATGGATACCATACTTGAGATTGGGGAAAATTTCAATTAAGGGTCCCAAGTGGAGTCAAATTCTCAAAAGAGGACCCAAAGTGAACATAGTGTCAAATAAGGGCCTGAAGTACCTAATCAGTCTCAAATAATGACCCGGAGTGCCAAAAAAGTCTCAAATAAGGGCCTGGGTCGCCGGCCTGCCAAAATGCCCATCGACTGGTGAGAATGTTACTATTCCGGCACCGGAACAGTAACTTTTTTAATTTTTTTATTATTTTTTCCTTTGTATTTTTCCTTTTCTGTTTTTTTCTTTTTCTTTTCCTTTTCTTTTTTTTCCTCTTCCTCCGTCGGCCATAGCCGGGGCCGGCGGAGGTCGTCGGCCTCGGGCGAGGGCCGCCCTCGCCGGCGTCAAACGAGGCCAATCTTGCCTGCAACAACAAGGCCGGCCTTGCCGACGTCGGGCGAGGCCCGACCTCGCCGGCGTCGGGCGAGGCCAGTCTCACCTGCAACGGCAAGGCTGGCCTCACTCAACGCCGGTGAGGTCGAGCCCTCGCCGGCAACTGCCAAGGCCGACCTCGCCCAGCCCAGGTGAGGGCGGCCTCATCTGAGGCCGGCTTCCTCCGCCAGCCCCGGCTATGGCTAGCGGAGGAAGAGAAAAAAAAAAGAAAAGGAAAAGAAAAAAATAGAAAAGGAAAAAATAATAAAAAAAATTTAAAAGTTACTGTTCCGGTGCCGGAACAGTAACATTCTTGCCAGCCGGCAGGCATTTTGGCCGGCCGGCGACCCAGGCCCTTATTTGAGACTTTTTGGGCATTTCGGGTCATTATTTGAGACAGATTGAGCACTTCAGACCCTTATTTGACACTATGTTCACTTTAGGCTCTCTTTTGAGAATTTGACTCCACTTGGGGCCCTTAATTGAAATTTTCTTCTGAGATTGTGCAAGATCGAAAATTTTACTTTTTTGCACTCTCTCATTTTGCAGAAAAGAAAGATCATAGGTAGATCTTCATGAACTTGGATGGTGATGATGTAAAAGTCGAGTGGCTCAAGTATGAGTTCGAAAAGTGCAATCATCACTAGAGTGTTAGCGACTTATTTAGACTCTTTGGTATGCTACTATTTTAATGTAAGACCAATTTGCACTACGTATTTGTACTCCATTCGCACTACTTGTTAACTTTATTTTTATTTATGTTTTAATGGGAGTCTTGTTTTCAGGTGATGTTCTTTTATTGGGTGGAGTTTGCTTATATGTTATGGTTGATAATATTCTCTCGACAGATGATCAAGCTTATTAATTACTTTTTTTACTTATACTCTATATTTTATTGCTTTAAGTAGTTCCAAATGATTCTCCTGAGAAGGAAATTATGAAAAAGAGAAAGGAAAATTTTTGGCAACTTGTCTCAGTCGTTCAAATTGCAATTGGTTATCGGACAAATTACATTCACAAGGTTCCTTGTGAAGATGCTAATCAAATAAGGTGCTATTAAATGTTTTGAACGTATAGGATTGTATATAATAGGGTAATGCATGACTTAGTAACATACTATGGTCATGATGTTGCAAAAATGTTTGGCATGTTTCTTAACATTTTAATGGAACAAATAGTGATGCTGGATTCTTCCAACTTCAAGATTAGCAAGCGTTTTTTCAAGGTTTCTAATGGTAGTGCAATATGTTAGTACAAAAGTACTTTCAATGCTTTGGGAAAAAGCATGTTTTGGATAAATTACTTAGTTTAGTTTTCGCTAAAGTATGTGAAATGGAAAAAGATTTGATCCAATTATCTGATCGACAATTTAGGGAAGTTCTGGAGAAGATAAAAAATAATCGAAGATTTTATCCATATTTTAAGGTAAATTATGATTATACAATAAAACGGAAGGGCTACATATAAATCAAGTAATATTTGCATTTTTATTTTAGGATTGCATTGGAGTTTTAGATAGTACACTTATCCCAACGGTGGTACCTATGTACAATCAAATTCGTTTTATTGGTAAAAAAAGGAACATTGACTCAAAATGTATTGTTTGTGCGTAATTTTAAAATATAATTTATTTATGTTTGAGTCAGTTGGGAGGCAATAGCTCATAATATTCATTTCTTCTATGAAGCTTTTAAGAGACATGATGTACAATTTTCTCATCCTCTAACAGATTCATTAATTCATGGTTTATGTACATTAATATGTATACATATGATATATGATGATTAAATTTGCATTATATTTGTGTAGGTAAATATTACTTAGTTGATTCTAACTATCCAAATCCATAGGGCCATACAAAGAAGTTAGATTTCATTCGCCAAAGTTTTAATGAGATCCTAAAACTACAAGTGATCAAGAAGTGTTTAACTGTATCCATTCCTCGTGACATTAAAATTGAGCGAGTCGTTGGCGTAATAAAAATTAAGTGAAAGATTCTAAAGAATATGTCAAGTGTAAATTGTGACAGTGGCAATAACTTCGCACAATTATATACGAGGAAGCGATGATACCCATTCTATAAGAGCAAATTTGGATTTTAATTATGAATATATAGTTGACTGTGATGATGCAAATGAAGGGCTAGTGCCTCAAATGATAATGTACCTTCTGACATGGCATATTTACATGATTGAATAGCCAGAAGTAACGGAAATATCTATGGATGCTTGAAATTTTTAAGGATAATGTATTTCTTTCCTTGTGGCACATGTGATCATATACTCTCTTTTTATTTGAGAAAGAATCCACTTTGATATGATTTTTTTATCCATTCAAAAAGAAATGTGATTTTTTTATTTATAATTTTGTTAATGCATCTTTTTACATTGCACTCAACACAAACTAAATAAAAGTTGCGGTCATTATCTTTTTCAATTTTAAACAAATTAAAAATTGAAAAGCTTAAATTAGACACAATATAATACTTTTCGGATATGTTTTCGCTAAACCACATTTCTCTCAAAACTGCTTCCCAATACACTTTCCAATTTCAATTTACCAAACCATTTGAAAACCTTCAAGTTAAGTCTTTTGCATTTGCTTAGAGGTTTTTCCCGAATACCGAACCAAACGCAGTCTAAATCGTGTATGCCCTCTATTAATGCGCACCATGGAAGGTGGTGATGTACCTCATTTTGTATCCATAAGAAGAAGTTATAGGCTACATCCGATGCAATTGGCCCAATAATCTGATCCGTTGAATGATGCAAGAAACGCACATGATTCGACGAATCACATGCGCTGCTCTTATATTTTCTGGGAGTAAAAGTTACAAAAAAATCCTAAGTTATGTCTGCTGTGATACATTTACCTTAAATTTTTTTTGTAACATCAAAAATCTTAAACTTGTATCAGTGATACATTTACCTCCTGTCACTGAGAACCGTTAAAAATCTGCCTACAAAAATGTCCGAAAGCAAATAATATTGATATGGTGTCCACATAATTTAAATAAAATAAAAACGATGTTGTTCTAGTTGAAAAATCATTTGACAGAATTTTGAAAGATGTTATATGTATCACATAGGTATAAGTTTGAAATGTAAATATATTACAGTGAATATAGTTTGGGGTTTTTGATGTAAAAATAAAATTCAAGATAAACGTGCTATAATGAACCTAGTTTAAGGTTTTTTTTCCTCCTTTTTCCTTTTTTTAATTCCCTGCCTAAGGAATCTCGGAGAACACACGTCAGATGCATATCAAGCACAAACAAAATCCAGCGGCCAGATCACGTCGTCATCCTCGTCCAAATCTCCTTCCCTCGGCCTGTTCTTCAGTCATCCCCGTGCAAATCTGTGGGCCGACATGTGGCTCCGACATTTATGTGCAAAAAGTCAGTGGAATTACAACAGCTGCACCCAAAAAAAGAAAATAAAGGCTTTTTAAAATGCGTCTGAAATCATGAACTCCGGGATAAGAACAAAGTCGCGGATAAGAACCGACGATCCCACGTATAAAAACCCTTCACAGTCACCTGTTGATCGATCCAAGAATCGCAGACGAAAGCAGGAAGGTGATCATTGAGCAAGCCTCGTGAGCAGCAATGGGTTCTCTAATGGCGGGTTGGGACTCGCCGGTCCTTGATCCTAAGCATGGTAAGTCATCTTCCTCGTTGCTGCTACCGCTTTAGCCAACAGGGGTAAGGCTGAAACTTCGAATCTTGAATCTTTCCCAGTGGCTTACCAGAGGAACAGATCGTTCACCAGAGAAGAAATAGAAGCTTATCGGAGGTCGGAGAAGGTGAAAGCAGAGGAAGAACCGCGGAAAGCCCCGTCCGACGGCGCTCGGGTAAAATACTTTCATCTGATCGTTTCGATTTCTACCGTTGTGTGTGTAGATACGTGCGCGAGGAGTATGGAACTTATGAACTGGTGGTCAATAATGGTTTGTCTTCTTTTTGTGGTTGGCTTGTTGCGACAGGAGATGGTGTTGGAAGAGCGTGCAAGAAAGTACAAGAGATCGGACTCGCTGCCGGCGGAGCTGGAAGCCGGGACGTCCTGGGAGACACTCGTCAACAGCAAAGGCTGGTAAGTTGAGAATTGCATGATTCGAAGATCAACGGGTGTCTTCGAGAACTTGACTTTTTCACATCAAAAGTGGTATGATCTACTCAAAACTCTTGAGACTGATCGAGTGATTCAGCGTCTTGTTTGAACTATTGCGATTGCTGCCAGTGTCATTTCGCGGATGGACTTGTATATGGTGCACCGTCATGAGACAATTTACGCGTACCCTTTCGGATTAATTGCTTTAAGACCTAAACATCAATTCATCTTTCTTTTTTTCGATCATTTTCCCGTATTAAATTTTCTTTTTTTTATGAATCTGAGGCTGGTGAGCTTTATAGAATCTGAGCTACAATCAAATGATTGGCAGGTGGACCTGGAGCAATTGGGCATTTCTGAATGAACCGCCCGTCCATGACAGGAGCACCAACAGTTACGCCTCTCAGTTCCACGTTGCCAATCTCCACAAATCGAAAGCTTGAATCACGTAATGAGGAAGCTAATCTGGGCTCGTTTGCACAGAATGAGTTGCTTTGCAATCGTAGTTTGTAAACTCTATAGGTATTTGTATGTATACAAGTATGCGATGCGTATATTTTCGAAGTGATGTGTATAGTTATCGAAGGCGCTGTAAAATGTTGAGGACTTTCAAATGTCGAGGACTTTCAATGTGATCTTGTATGAGCTCTTGTTCAGCTTCTATTGGTAAGACTCTCGATTTGAAACGGCAAAAGGTTATGCGTTTCTTTGTCTTTAAACCGAGTGCACAATTGAAAATGCATTTGCTAGTATAAATTGTCTAACGTACTTTTATTCGATTCACAACAAATTACATTTGCATAGATGGGTGTTTTGTACATCATTCTTGTCTATTCAATATATGGAATGATACGAGTCTTCTGTAGCAAGTCCCACAAAAGCTGTTAAAATTAATTTCACTGATAAATTTTTGTTCCAACTCATCACATATTACCTTTCTTTTCTAATCTAAGAATAAAAGGTTGGGACTCGGTTGACGCCTGCCTCATCTACTGTTGGAATGTTCGGTTTATCCCGCTAATCAAAACCCCAACGCCCACCAGGCGGGCGCGTTATTGTAGTCTTACCAAGGCCGAGTGGAGAAGCCCAACTACAAGCTACACACACTTAAGCCCAAGCTTGTCTTTCGCAAACTAACCAAGGTTTCCTGAGACCGATGATATATCGGCGAATCGAACCAATAACCTTAAGCCTGCAAATCAAGTCTTGAATCACTCAACCAATCACCTCGATCTTAACAAAGCACAAACGGGTGTTTTTGTGCATCTTTTTTTGTCCATTCAATTAACGGAATGATAGATAAATATATTGACGACGCTAGGGCTCACATGAATACCAAAAGGAAAGGTATGCGAATTGCTACCTCCTTGACTAACGTGTAGATCTTTACCTCATCATCAATTGCCAGTAGAGGTGTCAAAATCAACCCTTTGAGAAATGTGGGCTTTTAGTCCTGGCCCATGGCATTGATCGAGTCCAGTTGCTAATAAGACGACGACGTAGATGTCAAGTCTAGTTCTTTTTCTATATTGATCATGGGAAGAATTATATCTTGCGGAAAATTCATCAATTTGGAAGGAACAAAAAGGTTCCGATGATAAGCGAATAGGTAGGTTGTCATTCACATCGAATGCATTTTGCACTAGAAAATTCTACTAATTTCCGAGGATCGCAAAAAAACAATAAGTAACTCGTTGGCTCCTAAAAGGAATAAATCTCAATCGTTCATAGAAAAGGGGGGCAATATGAGTGTTACGGATCAAGGCCCAACACGTCGAAGAGGGTTCCCTGGTCTCGCAACCGTACGAGCGAGGAGGCATCGCCCTTCTTGACGATGGATATGGTCGTCCAGAAAAGCTGGCTCAAAAATGCTCAATCTCGATCCAACGGAGGTTAACGTATGTTTTAAAGAACACTATCGGAAATACTAGACGTGTACATATGGAATTGAATTAATATGCTCAATGAAGTGTATCCGTTGTAAATCTATTGAAAATTATGTGACGGTAAAATTTTCTATCGTTTTTGTTTACGGTGATCTCAACCGTGCCACTTATATGTGCACTACTTAGATGAATAATAGCTGATAATAATAAAAATGTCTTATCAAAACTTCTATGACAAATAGTTAAATGTCAGCGTCGATAGATAATTTATTTATGATTTTGCGCGAACATCAAGCTGATTGGAAATCCAAGACACAAAAAAATGAAAAGCTCTTGATTCGTTAATTCGAGGGCTCCACAAATACCAACCTCAACGAAAAACCATGGGCGCTACAAACGGGCTGGTAATTAAATCCCAATTTGCTAATAATTTAATCAATTGAATATCGGATTACGTGGCATGGAAAGATCTTTTGATTCCTAGTATTTTGGTGGGACTGCACCGATAGATTTGCAAACCTGGAACCTTCAGTCACGACTGTGGTACGAAGTAAATATATCTCAAACTGAAATTTTTCGTATCGGGTATGAGACAGTCGGAGTCTTACCATAAGGGTAAGGCATAGAGATCGTGGTCACTAGTGTTGATTGCCTCTCCGACGTTTATAACTAATAAAAAAAATTGAATATACATCCTTATCGAAGTCCCAATCACTTGAACACTTACTATAGATAAAAAGAAATTACCTCGGCACTAATTCTATGGATGGAACAAACGAATCTCCCGATAAATATGACCTTTGCCTTTGGACGGTAAATCTGAGGATCTTTAATCCCGTTAAATTGCAAAATAGAAATATACAGTGAACTTTAATGATTTTCAGTGTACGCAAATTTGATCACATCGAAAATATCAGTTATATATTCAGAGTGATTGTGACAATTTCTTTTTCTAAGAAATTTGCAACTTGTGATCAACTTTAGACCCTTGAAAGCTACGCAGACAAAGTGGATGATTGCATAATTTTTCTCTCAACATTTCGTCTTGTCTTCTTTCGACACGGTTATTCCTTAGAGATGCACGAAAGTTTCTCCATCCATGTGTATCGGTTAGGATCCTGTGATTTAAACACGAGAACTGATACATCCAAAACAAAGCGCCCAATCTCTTGATCGACCGTTGAGGGTTAGATGTAGTTTTTCTTTCCTCGGTCGGAACTATGGAGTAGTCTTCAATCTCCATGTATAAGTATAATTTTACAGATTTAATCTTGTTGTATTGATAAAAAAATTGGAACATTGAGATTATGAATGCCCTGCTAATGTAAATTATGGAGGGTGATGGCGCATCCCATTTTGTATCCCTAAAGAGAAGTTATTAGCCCCATCCGATGTAATTGACCTAGCGTCCGTTGGATCATACGGATCTTACATGGGCACACACGATCTAAACAGATCACGATGCACTAAGCCTACGTACTACGGTCTAATTTGGTCCGGTCCGCATATTATAATTCTCCCTAGCTAAGGGAACCTCAGAAAACACTCGTCGGATGTACAACGAGCACAAACAAATCCAAGGGACAGATCACATCGGCGTCGTCCTAATCTCTTTCACCTTGGCCTCGTTCCTTCGTTCCTCCCCGTTGCCAATCCGTGGGCCGACAATAGCGCAAGCTCCGACATTCATGCGCAAAGAAGGTTAAAAAGCGGAACCAAAAACACTTGCACCCGCAAAAGTTGCTTTTATGAAAATCATAAAAACTTTGGGATAAGAACGAAGTCGCCGATAAGAACTGATCATCATCCCCGCCTATTAAAAGCCCTTTCGACAGTGTCGCGGACGAAGAGCGAAAAGGGTCGATCACTGAGCAAAGCGCTTTTGAGCAACGATGGGTTCTTTAATGGCGGGTTGGGACTCGCCGGTCCTTGATCCTAAGCATGGTAAGCCGTCGTCCTCGTTGCTGCCACCACTTCGGCCGACAGGGCGGGGCTGAAACTTTGAATGTTGAATCTTTCTCAGTGGCTTACCAGAGGAACAGATCGTTCACCAAGGGGGAAATAGAAGCTTATTGGAGGTCGAAGAAGGAGAAGGCAGGGGAAGAGCTGCGGAAAGCCCCATCCGACGGCACTCGGGTAATTGCTTTCGCTTATTTCTTTCGCTTTCTACCGTTTCGCGTGCAGATATGTGTGTGAGAATTGTCGAACTTATGAACTGGTAGTGAATAATGGTTTTTTTGTTTTATTTTTTTGTGGTTGGTTTTTTTTGCGACAGAAGATGGTGTTCGAAGAGCGTGCAAGAAAGTACGAGAGGTCGAACTCGCTGCCGGCGGAGCTGGAAGCGGAGATGATGACCCGGGAGAGACTCGTCAACAACAAAGGCTGGTAAGTTAAGTATTGCATGATTCTAGGATCACTTGGTGATTTAGGAACTCGACTTTTTCGGATCAAAAGTGGTACGATCTGCTAAACATTCCGAGATCGATCGAATGATTAAAGCGTCGTCTAATTCGAATGACAAGAACGCCTTGTTTGAACTTATTGTGATTGCTGCTAGTGTAATTTCAAGGATGGACATTTCTACGACGCACGCAATGAGACAATTTATGCGTACCCATTCGGATTAATTGCGTTAGGACCCGAACATTAACTTTTCTTTCTTTTCTTTTTTTGATCATTTTTCAATATATATTTTTTTTGGTTAATTTGAGGCTGTTAAGCTTGATCGAATTTGAGCTACAATCGAATGATTGGCAGGTGGACCTGGAGCAATTGGGCATTTCTGAATGAACCGCCGGTATATGAAGGGAACACCAACAGCTACGCCTCTCAGTTTCACGTTGCCAATCTCCACAAGTCGGAAGCTTGAGTCACTTGAATTAAAGCTAATCTGGGCCTCTGTTTGCACGGAATGAGTTGCTTAGCAATCGTCGTTAGTAACCCTGTAAATATGTATATCTATATGTATATACACGTATGTGATGAGTACATTCTCGGAGCGACGTCTGTAGTCTGTTCAAGGTGTAGTAAGGACTTTCGATGTGATCTTGCTTGAGCTCTTCTTGCGATCTTCTTGTGGTGAAAAAGTGAAAGGCTGTTGATTTGAATTGGCAATGGCTTATGCGTCTTTCTTCCCTGTAGGACAGAGACCATTTCGCTCGAGAACGAGAGGTCATTAGGTGCGTCCGGAGTTCTTGGCCATCTAAGACCCGCTCTAAGGATGCTGCGTTACATCGAGTGTGCAATAAAAAATGCACTAATAATTTGATTTTAGAGTATAGATTGTGCAATAGTTTTTTCGTCAATTCATTGCAAACTACCCATCTTTTCTTTCCAAAAAATAAAGGGGTTGGATAGGGTTGTGACCGACTTCATCCATTATTAGAATATGCTTGGTTTGAGCTACAATCAAATGATTGGCGGGTGGACCTGGAGCAATTGGGCATTTCTGAATGAACCACCGGTATATGAAGGGAACACCAACAGCTGCGCCTCTCAGTTTCACGTTGCCATTCTCCGCAAGTCGAAAGCTTGAGTCACTTGAATTAAAGCTAATCCGGGCTAGTTTGCACACAGTGAGTTGCTCTGCAATCGTCGTTACTCAGTCTATACGTATATGTGTGTATGTATATACGTGTATGTGATGTGTACATTCTCCAAGCAACGTCCGCAATGTGCTGAAGGTGTAGCAAGATTTTGAGGACTTTCGATGTTGATGCGTGATAAGAAATTCATTTTCCGGGCTAGTATCTAATTGATAAAGTGTATTAATAATTGTTTCCTAGGATGCATATGATGGAAATGTGTCGTTATTTTTTTTATTAAAATGGGAACTTGCTAGAATTGTGGAATTGGGGCTAAACGGAGTGTATTATGAATGAAAATGAAGCTGGGATAGATAGAGCTCACCACCAAGGTGTAAAGTAACAATTCGCCACCCAAGGATAAAGAACTTAAGCTCAACACCATGCAAATGGATAAAGAACCAAAATTCGAAGAAAATTACTCACTTCAAGAGTAAATCTCATGTATTACAAATCAAGTTTGCACTACATACGAGATTACATCTTCTATTTATAGCTAAACTAAGACATTGTACTAAGATTCATAATCAACGTGAGCACACTCCACATGTACCTTTTTCAACCTAGTAATGAAGACTGTCTCACACTCTTTCAAACTCGCAATGAAGATTCTTGACATTTTAACTTTGCATTAAAGAGTCTTTAATACAAAAAGATAAACTAAACACACTAAAGCATTAATGACACGAGAAGATAAACCGAGCACACTAAATAATGGAAACGCATTAATTGCCTTTTCAACCCTGTATTGAAGCCACCAACCATTAGCAAATACTATCTTGAGTGCTTCGAACCCATTGGACCATGTTGAGGATGAATTTGCTACATGCTTCTCTGATTGACAAATTGGCTTGATTGACCGATGAAGTTTGAGTTGGGATGGCAATGTAATCATTGGGAGAATTAAGTTCTTATGCTCCCACATCAGATGCGATCTTTGTATGAGCTCTTCTTGCTATCTTCTCGTGGTGAAGAAGTGAAAGACTCTTGATTTGAATTGGCGATGGCCTATGCAGTTTTCCCCCTCTAGGACAAAGACCATTTTGCTCGAGAAGGAGAGGTTATTAGGTGTGTCTGGAGTTCTTGGTCATTTAAGACCCACTCTAGGGACGCCGCGTTGAATCGAGTGTACAATTAGAAATGTGTTGATGAATTGATTTTACAGTATAAATTGTGTAATACATTTTGAGTCAATTCACCACAAATTACCTTTCTTTTCTTCTCTAAGAATAAATGGTTTTTTTTGGATAGGGTCGAGGCCCCCTTCACTTATTGCCGGAAGTTTTAGTTTAAGCCGTTAATGAAATGCTAACTTCCCACTAGGTGAGCGTGTCACCGTAGTGCCGCCAGGTGCAAGCGGGGAATCCAAAGACCGGCTATACATCTAAGCCCAAAGCCCGTCCTTCCCCAACTAATCAAGGCTTCCTGAGATAGGGGACGAAATCGGGGAATCGAACCCCGTGACCTTTGGCTTGCAAATCAAGTCTCGAATTACTCAACCGACCACTTAGATCGTAGCGAATTACGCTTCATGAGTGGGTGTTTCATACATCATAAAGGCTCACCTGAAAACAAGAAGGAAGGCACGTGAATCCTCCTTGACTGGCGGATCAATTTGCATCATCAATTGCTAATGAAAGGCGTCGCCGTGTTATCTTGTGAGCATTGCACTGGGCCCACTTAGGCCCGTCAGCCAGAAATGAACGGGTGAGTTGGGGCCCATCTCATTGATCATATCCGGTTGCTAATAAGAGGACGAGAAGCAGGTGTCGAGTCTGATTCTTTTCTATTTAGAAGTGGATTCAAGAGCTGCAGTCGCGAAATTTTTGGGTTTAGAGATAAGTATTGGGTAATAGTAGAAGCATATCTTGCAATATCTATATTGCTTTTTCGGATAGAATTAAAAAAAAGTTCAATTTATGAACGAATCAATTGGTTGGCGTTCGCACGAGATAAGGTTTTGCACCAGAGACTTCTACAGATCTCCGAAAATTACAAAAGAATTAACCTCGATCGTTCGTTGAGAATCTTTAAAGTGTTTGCAAGACACGATATGTATATATATATATAAGCATCTGATAAAATAAAGCTAGATGTAATGATTTTTGACCTATCGATCGATGTGGAAACCAACATGTTGCGTCATGATCATTGCTGGGGTCAAGAGCATTTTCTAGATCAACAGTACAACGCATTTTGATATGGCGTTTCATCAATCATTGTGTCCGGCCACGGGGGACGTTGCTTGAAAATGACTCTTTAACATTAGGCCCCAACACATAGTATCCTGTAATTACGCAAAATCAAGTTAGCTTGTAAGTTAGAAAATCTCACCTTAAAGTTTGGAAGAGCAAAATTGACGGTACCGTGTCGGTTCGCATCGCCGGATAAAGCGTTCGAGCTGTTGATAAGTCGAACTGGATGCGCGAGAGGGAGGGTTCGAGTTTTTTGTCCCGTCTCGGATCCCTCTAGGGAAGATCGTGGGTTCTCGATTCGCTTCCCCTAGTACTTCGAAAGTGGTAACCGCAGCTGACGTCAAATTTACTCAGATGACCAATGAAAAATGTCCAAGCTGATGTCAAATTTCCCCTAGTACTTCGAGAGGGACGATTCGAGTTGAGGTCTGAGCATATGACTTGTCACGTTCGAATCAAGCTCTTTATCACCTTATCTAACCCCTTTAACAATTGCGAAACTCTTACGAATGTTTTGTCGGACTCACCCTCTCTCATATCGAGCTTAACCTTTGTAACATTCCTGCAAAACTGTCCCGATTCAGGGTCACCAATCCCACCAACCGTGCTAATCCGGATTATAATTATCAAGCCATTTGACCTAAAGGGTGACCCCTCACCAACTCCCAAACCGACCCCTATCGTTGCTCCCAATCCAAGCTTTCCTCTAAAGTCTCTCGTTCACTCCTGCTCCACGTCACCCCTCTCCCTTTGAATTTCTTCATCCCTGCCCCCACCGCTCGCCAACTCCCCAATTGGCGTTTGCACTTCGGTCAATGCACTCTCACCAACCGTTTAGGGTCCCGTTAAGAAAGATAATGGTACCGTCGATCTCTAGAATCATCGAGAAAATAAAGACAAAATTAGGGCTGCATGGTGCGTATTTCTAAGACAATTAGGGTGCAAATAGAAACATACTTGGGTTAAATAAAGACATTTTTTGGGGAAATCTCAAGTTGAGAAAGGGACTCTGTATGATGTTAGACAACGTTATACCAAACACTTGACGGAGCGTTTTTGGTTCTAGATGCTATCATTTCACGGCTCCTGAAGTCAAGGAAAAGTAATTGGATCTTGCCAAAGGACTATGACGTCCGTCTACTTAATCAATTGTCAAGTGCGAAAAGTAGGGCAATTTCACAAATTTATTTTGGTAGAAAGTAGGGGTATCTAGTTCTAAAATTGGGTGGAATCTAGACCAAAAACCCAGGCCGTGTCAGAATCGGTTCCCAATGATTTTTGGAATAGAGAACCGGCCTAGGACCGAACCATTCCATGCAGTTCCACGATTGACCCAGGAACTAGGCCAAACATTAAGTACTATAAGATTGTTTTGGGGAAACAAATCATGTGAACAATCTACGATATAATGGTTAAGACATCGATAGATTGCCTAGGCATCTCCCGGGGTCGACCTTGGAATCGGTCCGATAAGGTCGGTTCGCCATTTGCATCCATACCAAAGAGCAAGACAACTTCATAATTGGAAGACGATGTTTATAGCCCAAGTCCCACCAGGAAAGGGCATCCTGGTAAATTCCAATTTCGCTGCCGGCCCCAGCTTCGTCTAATAAATAGAACTCCCAGCGCTTTCCCAAAGCAGCATCATCCAGCAGTTTGCATCGCCACAGACCATTTCCTCCTTTCCTCGTTTCGATATTGTGAAAGGAGTCCGTCGACGACAATGGCCGAGAAGAGCAGAGTCCTGATCATCGGAGGGACCGGCTACATCGGCAAGTTCGTCGTCGAAGCGAGCGCGAAAGCAGGGCATCCCACGTTCGCGTTGGTGAGACAGAGCACGGTCTCCGACCCCGTCAAGGGCAAGCTCGTCGAGAGCTTCAAGAACTTGGGCGTCACTCTGCTCTTCGTACGTAATAAACGAACGGAACTATCTCGCCTCCTTATGTTCCGAGGATCATTTGGCCGTGGAGAGTCTCGAGGATTAACGTGTGTTTGTGCGCGTGCGTGTGTGATTGGCACAGGGTGATCTGCACGATCACGAGAGCTTGGTGACGGCGATCAAGCAAGCTGACGTGGTGATATCGACGGTAGGGCACATGCAAATGCCGGATCAGACCAAGATCATCGACGCCATTAAAGAAGCTGGCAATGTTAAGGTTTGTTAGTTGGTTGGTTCATTTGATTCTGGTGGGGGGGTGCTCTGCTTTCGTTTCAATTTCTCTGCTTTCTCGGTTTCCTTTCAGAAGCTTTATTTTGATTGCTTTAGTTTTTACCAGGAAAAGAAGAAACTAGACCTATATTAAGTGGAGTAGGATTGACAGAATCTTATCAAATTCATTCAAATGCTCCTTTACAGTTTGCTACATGACTCAGTAGACTCTGCGTTCCAACTATAGACCTGGAGAAAATACACTGGCACGGTTTATCTGTACAAGAAAAGAATAGAATGAGTGTTACGTGAAAGCTGTTCTTGACTAATTACATGTCAAGAATGAAGCGATGACATGAGTGGATCTGAGAATTGAGATTCGATTTGGTTTATGTGACAGTGAAAAATCAAGAGAAGGCAATTTAGACTCTCTATATTGTAAGAGACGTATCTGATATCTTCGTATTAAGATCAGATTTCTTGGTAACTGGCAATGTCGTGATGGGATTGTTCACACATGAATGCAGAGATTCTTTCCTTCCGAATTCGGCAATGATGTGGACCGAGTGCATGCTGTGGAGCCAGCAAAGTCTTCTTTTGATGTCAAGGTCCAGATCCGCCGTGCCGTGGAGGCGGCAGGGATTCCTCACACCTACGTCTCATGCAGCTGCTTCGCTGCCTACTTCCTCCCAACACTGGTGCAGCCAGGACTCGCTGCTCCTCCGAGGGACAAAGTCATTATCATGGGTGACGGAAATGCAAAGGGTAAATGACTACTGCTACTATATCAGTTGTTTCTGCATCGAATCAAATAGATAAATATGCATATCAGGGATCATAGCAGATGGATGCTGTGACAGTTACACAGGAATAGGATCCATTGAATTTACTGACCTTAGCGAGAAATGTCCGCACTAACAGAGCATAATTTTGGCACGCTCGATTGATGGTATTCCACTTATCTACGAAGAGTTGTTGCGGGTGGTAGATTTTGAGAAAACGTCCTAAACACAAAAGCAGTGTAACTAAACCTTTTCTTTGTGCCTGCCCTATCTTGATTGATTATGCAATTAGTCTTCTAAATATGACTTAAGTAGAGAGAGTGGATCTTCCTCTAGGCCTTTTTGAATTTGCTACCGGACTGAACTTGGTTGTGCTATAGCAATAGCAAGCGTATGTTTTGTGGGAGTTGATCTCCGGTACTTCTGCAGCGATTTTCAACAAGGAAGAAGACATTGGGACCTACACCATCAAGGCGGTTGATGATCCAAGAACACTGAACAAGATCCTTTACCTCAGGCCTCCTAAGAACATTTACTCATTCAATGAGCTCGTTGCCTTGTGGGAGAAGAAAATTGGCAAGACCCTCGAAAAGATTTACCTTCCTGAAGAGCAAATCCTGAAACAAATCCAGGGTATGCTTCTTCTTGGAATCAAAGAATGCATTTAAGCCAATTCTTATATTCTTCTCATGATTGAAATTCCTGACATGGCTTATTTTCCCATTCTTTCGCAGAGTCCCCAATTCCCATCAATGTCATATTAGCAGTGAACCATTCAATCTTTGTTAAGGGCGATAATACCAATTTCGAGATCGAGGAGTCGTTTGGTGTCGAAGCTTCTGAGCTGTACCCAGATGTGAAGTACACTACAGTGGAAGAATACCTTGAAAATTTTGTCTAAATTAAGGGCATTCGTCTCCTGCCCTTGAAGGAGTTACTGTGACTCAGGTGAACAGCTGATATGTATTAAAAGGTTGTACACCTAAACAAAAAGTATCAAAGGTCTGGGTCTTCTTTAAAAGTGTCTCTGATGTCATATTCTTCTTGGTCTTCTAAGACATGTATTTGCTTGTCATTGCTGTGAGGTTGTTGAGACTAACTTTGCTTGTCAGAAATATTTCAGTTCTCATATATGGGGTCCATTGTGTATTAATAGTTGAGGGATCTTTAACTGGCAATGCCGCCTCAACGCTTTACAACTTCAATCTTCATTCTTCTGAAACTCCTTGAGAAACGAGTTGCCCACATATTTCTCAGGAAAAATTCGAAAGGTCAACTCAGAATCCCTCATAAATGCAATGGCCCCGTAAATTGTAAACCTAATCAAGCCCCTTATATCAAAGGAAGTAACTGGAGGAACAATCTTAGTTTCACTCTTATAGAAATTTGTAACTTCGTGTGTAACAAACATAGAAGCATTAACAATGCAAGTTCAATCCATCACAAATATGAATCCTGAAACCTACCTTATGCTTTTTCCTTAACAACCAACTCCCCTCTAAAGTTGAAAAAGATGAATCAATGTTTATCTATAGACTTCTTGCGCCATGTACTGTCATCTGCATTATTGCCGATTCTGTATCTTCTACTAAGAGTATGTATACAACCTGATTGCCATTTTTTTACTGCAGCAAATAGATACTAAGTATGGTTGAACACATACAAAGCGAGCACATTATGGACTAAAAACGCAAAAAATCCATAATGCTGACATTATCATCTTTGTCATTGCCAATTCTGCGTCTTGTGGAACCCAACACTTCATGTAATCAGCTAATCTCTAGAGCAAAACTGGCAAAAATCACATCTGATTCTGGTTTAGCTCCATATAGAGTCTCCTTTCAGCAAAAAATATATCTAAGCCGTGCCATCTATCGTGACATTCGACTTCGAGAGTGTGGCAAAACTAGGAATACTCAAGGCTGCCTCTAAGTTTTTTTTTTTGGTAAGTAGGGCTGCCTCTAAGTTTGGGTGTATAATATTGCAGTTCTTATTATTACAACGTTACATAAAAATACAAGTAAATATGTCAGAACCTTGTCAACAATGTAATCCCTCTGTCTATGTACAACAGTGACAGAATCGTATGAAGGGCCATGATGGAAAAATTAAATGTTAAAGATGAATGATTCCACTTGCGTCCTAATTCAATCAAGGAGTCATCCCCAAAACCACTGTTGAGGCTGTGATGATGCGTGGAACTTCCAGGTACACGAGTCACAAGCCATGACCACTTTGCTTCACCCTCCAGTCTCTGGCTGTTCAATCTGAATCCACGACCTGCTTACACGCAATTATATAGCTCAACATTGTCCAATGTGAGGCAGCTTCATAGCTGAGAGATTATGCATGACCAATTAAACTGACACTGAGTTGATTTCCTCATCCAAAATCTCATTGAGCTTGATTCCTGTTGACCCTCGAAGAAGCTGGCTGAGGTTCTGGCGACGGTGACGGCGACAGCGCTGGAACTGGTGCCATGGCGCGTGCGGTGTCCAACTGTTTACTTGCTAATGATTTCTTCAGGAACCCGAATGCTTTTCTGGCCCTCAAGGCTTCAGTATCGATATTTTCACCTGCAAAGAACACCATCAGAAATGGCCTCATTAAGATCAAAACTACGTGAACAGAACAACTCGCCCCTCATACAAAGAATCACACGTAACTCTTACCATTTAGACTCAGCTTGAGTTTGGCAGACTCAGACAGATGAACCAGTGTTGGTGTGATGATCGTCAGGAGAGCCCAGAAGAAGAATATCACCACAATGGTTCTCCTTCCACTCATCTGTCGAAAGGGAAAAAGACGGACTGCTGCAATTGAGAAATTCCTGGAAGGTTTTAATCATGAGGAAGGAGAGAGAGAACAGGGAGAGAGATCACCTCAGCGCCCTTAGCTGGCCATGTTTAAGGTGCGGAGTGATTACAATATTTATTCAGAACTCTGTTGGTTTGGGATTGTTTTATATTCCCACAAGGAAAGTCTCGAGTATTTTAAACTATGACATCCTCAGTTCCACTGGTTAGTAGTTGGAGAGTTGTTATACCAAGTTTAATAGTCTAATAGAGATCCCATCAATGAGGCTAAGCCAAAATTTCTGCACGTCGCTGTGTGTAATTGCTCATATTCCCCAGCTGAACCTTGATCCCATCAATTTGTACTTGGTGGGTAAGAAATAGAAACTGAGAGGATCGAATCGTCTGATTAGAGTTTGAAAAAAACGAGGGCTAACATGCTCTAGAGAAATACGTGTCTTGTGTTTTTTATCAGGGCAAAACTCTCCAGGCTAATGCACCGACAATTCGTGATTTACAGCCCCCATCGACGCAAAGTTGATGCTCTCAGTAAAATCAATGCCGAGATCACGTTTAAATGGATAGTCCGCTCTCAGAATGCTCCGACAGCTGTTTCTGCAATTTAAATAATGGCAATCCCATTGAAGCTTTGTGCCAAGAATGCAATGCCTTAACTCCTCGACATAATGCTGGAGGCCCGAAAATGTAAAACTGGACAGACCAGGTCTAAAGGGATCTAGAGTTGGTGTTTGAAAGACTCGGCGCAAATTATCGTGCAAGAATGTGTGCCTTGCACTACTGCTCCGTCCGCGTAGAACGTCAACGATCAAAAGCTGATTCAGCTTATACAACCTTTCTTCTGGCCTCCTGCTTTGCGAGCAGTCAATTAGCCGAAGCACCTAACGTTAATACCGCAGGTACTTGCCAACGGTCACGGAGTCTCCCACGTCCACACCACAATACCTGGTCCCTACAGCGTCTTTTGTTTTAAGAAGAGAAGTGTACCGACATCCCACCGTTTTTGGCTGGGGACAGATCTTCACATGCGGCGAATTATAACTCATAAGTATTCCCTTCCCCAAAGGACGAATGATCAATTCACGGTGGCATATCATTTTCAGCTATAGTACTCGCGAACTCGAAACAAATACGCAAAGAAATCCTCAGAAGGAGCAAGACTATCCTGTAGCTCGGAAAAGCGAATAAAATAGCACTGAGTCCAAAACCTAAAAATGAGAAAACTGCCACGAAAAATCAAATAGATTAGGTTTTAGGGAGGCCGGGTAATCCCTCTTCTTTACGCTGTCTGCCGACAAGTTTGGTCACAAATAGCGAAAATAACACTTCGAAGAAATCTTCCCATTTGCTAGAAAGGTTCCTAACGCCAAGGTGAGTGCTAAGGCTACTCATTGTGAACTAGCTAACAGTTCAAACTTATTCAAAAGATGAGGAAAGAACCAGTAGTCAATCATTATCAGCTACAGTTCCATGACAAAAGAACAAGTAGTCAATCATTATCACCCAGAAATCTGTCCAAGATACAAAGGTAGAAAAAGGTAGTTGGTAGTGCATTAAGACTATCTAAGGAAAAGAATACTAAGAGATGCAAGTTACAGCCGCCAATAACGAGAACAGGTGTAACATCAGAGCATAATATGAGAAGCCTTTAACTACGTTTGGACTGCGTTTGAGAAAAAGGAAAGAAGCATGAGAGTATCAATGCCATCAGTCTTTGATTATTTCCTCAGCTTCTCGCTTCCTAATTAACAGATTTGGCGAGAGCTTCAGTCCCTAATTGAGCTACTGCTACTTGCACCTGTCTTCTTTCCCCTATACGTCTGTTACAGCAAGACAAATGGAAATTAGTGCTTCATAAAAGAAGCGGGGTTGGGGAGAGAGAGAGAGAGAGAGAGAGAGGCAGGAAAGACTCCAGAGAAAAATAAAATTGGTTCATAAAGATAGCGGCACAAGGCGTAGTAGTTTTGCCAAGAATAACCGCACCACTAACCTGTTTTCCAAAGCTGAATGGCACATATTTGTACTTAATCATGTGCATAATTTGGCGCTTCATCGTGAGGACAAAAAGTACCAACCAGTAGCAGAGTAATATTGGCCAGAACACAGGGACGTCAAATACTGAAAGGAAGGTCATCAGAAAAGCCACACAGAAAGCTTTTGTGATTGCATACCTAAAATCACCAAAACAAAACCTTTCAGATCACATTAGGAGCCCGATAAACAGGATATGCGTGCATGTTCAAGAATAGCAAGTTATACGGTGAACAATCATTGATAAAGAAAATAAGCTATATGGTGAACCATGACACCCACCGAGAAGCTGCATTGAGGATAGCGATGAAGTTAAGACAAAGACATTGCCGTAAGTTTGCAGAAAAAAAATGTGCATCTCTCCCTTGAAAACAAGAAATTGTTGCATACTCCCTCTAGTAGTCCCAACCAATGTAAGGCCCACGAGCATGTGAGAGGGTGGGATGCGATTAAGGGTGCGTTTGTTTCACTGAAAATTTCATGATAAAGGAAAAATATAGTTTTCGTTTGTTTGATGACTTAGAGAAAGTGATTTCCATCTTGCTAGTAGGAGAAGTTATTTTCCCCCAATCCAAGATTGTTGTTCTCATTTCCGTAGATCAATTAGTTTTCCATTATCCAAACACCAAAAAGTCAGAAAACAATTTCCCAGAAACAGTTTTCCGTCAAACAAGTGCACCCTAAACTTCACCTGGTTTAACAAGAAAGTTCAAACAAAGTGATGAAATTGTGAATTGTGCTGACCCAAAATAAACTAATTGACATGCATTAAGCTTATTCTGAACAAGACAAATACCAAATCATGATTGTCCCTTCCATCACTTGCAGCTGTTATTCCATTACTTACATATGTTGTTCAATCTCCAGGCTTCTTCACAGTAAAGATAGCGCGACAATACAAGTAAACTAAAGATGCATACACCTAATCCATGCATATATCACTTATGATTTCAGTGTTCCACGTGATAGTGACATCATTCTAATAATCATCAATTGCTCATGTCAAAACTAGAGGTTATCATTGGCCCCCGGTAGGACCCTCTGGTCGGGCCTAACTTGTTGCTTTGGTGGGCCAGTCCATCAACAACAAATATATAGATTTTTTGGGCCTAGATCGGGCCCAATCCAACCGGACTGGGCTTTATAACTAAAGGCTGCCCAGGACCACCTAACAATTTGGCCTGGCAGACCTGAATGGGCCCCTAGGCCACCAAACCATGGCTGAGTTTAATCATGACACCATTTGATCGTCATTATTAGGGCTCCTATAGTAGAATCATTGATCTAAATTATATAGCACCAGCAAACAGGAGAGGCTTCTAATATCCAAAAAATGGAAATGAGATGCATTTATCCATCTAGGATTACTTGCATTATTCTCCATCGCTCATTTCATTGGTAATTGAGATTAGAACAAGTTGTGAGCCATTCTGGATGAACCATCTGTTAGAAAGTAAAATCTACAGGTGAAGGTGTTTCCCAAACAGCTTATTTTATCCTGCAAAAGATTAGCAATAAAGAAAATCCTCATAGCCTTGTTTTAGCATCAAGGCAAATCTGCCCTCTTTAATTAAAAAAATTTTGGAAGATCTCCACCACTTTCGAGCGGTTGATTTGGTTCAAGGGAGCTGGTCCCTAATGCAGCACAATTTAAAAACCTAAATCTTTTCATATTGTCTGACCGTGATAAGCAATGAGGTTTTATAACTATCTGCTGAAGGCAAAAGCCAATTTAATTGCCTAATAGTCACAGATATAAACTTTGATCTTGCTCCTTAATCACCAAATGATCACTGACAAAGGATGAGTACAAAAACAAGGTCACTCATACGTATGATGAACATGGTCAAAAGACGATCTATACACAAGTCATAACCTACAAAACTTCATCCAAAGAAGATGAAGTAGTAATGGTCCAGTTAGAGTCGTCAACAACTTCGAATCTTTGCAAGAATTTATCTCAACACGAATACTAAGATTACTCCCAGTACTAGTAAAGTCAGAAGAGAATTCAATATTTGAGAAGCAAATGATTTGTGTAAACCATAGCAGTGGAATTTCAGATTACCAGAACTTGAATTCAGGAAGGCGGCGAATGAAAGGCTTAAACTCATCCGATCCTTTCGTCGGCAACGAAGCCCCATCCGGGCCTTCTAACTCCGGATCAACCTTCGGCGAGAGGAACCCGATCAACAAGTTCAAGATATAGATTCCGAGTCCATACGAGACGATGTAAAACCCCTGAACATAGTAGACTCTCAACATGTAAATCAAAGCAGCAGCAAGAGTCCCCAGCCACCGCTGTACCGGGTGAGGGGTCGATCGATCCAGATAGTACTGGAACGCCCTCGAGAAATCGTTCCTCCACTTGGCCAGAGGCGCCACAGCCGCGCCACCGTCACCCCCACCTCCTTCCATAGAATTTCTAACTATTACCTTCCTGCAAGTCAGCAAAGAACACAACGTTAATCGCTTCTGCTCGATAATCATTTACCGATACTGAGACAGCTCTCTTTCCTTTTACCCCCCTTTTTAATTACTATTATTAAACCGTCAATTCGCAGTCGCAAAACCCAACTCATCCTCAACTCCCGAAAAGGGCTCAAGAAAACTAATCATCCGGCACTCAATTCGACGAAGCAACCGAGCAACACACCTAAGCTTCCACAATCACACCAAACGAGCGAAGAAGAATCGCTAGTCAATGGCGGAGCCTCCTCGTCGACACCGCCAGCAAAAACCTACCCAAAAACCCGCGCCACCGCAGTACCAAAGAAACACCCCACGCAAACATCCTCGGGCTAATCGAACACGGAGAAACGCTCCAAGAAGGGGGCCCCGCAACAGCACGCGACGCATTTCCGCTCGCCGGCCACGAGGAACCGCAACCAGGGCCAAATCGACGGGGAAAAACCGAAGGCGAGGAAATTTTTAAAGACCGGCGAGGTCGTACCTTGCAGGGAGCAAGCGGCAGGGAGCTTCGGGCTATGGCGAGGCGGCAGGCGGTTGCTGCCGCCGCGAGAGGAGGAGGACGGATACGACGGGAGAAGCGATCCGATGACTACTGATCGTCGCTCGTCGTTTCGATCTTTGGGCCAACGAGGAAGACGAAGATGCTCCCAAACAAGAAGCTAAAACTGAGAAGAAAGAAGCGAGAGTAAATTCTGCAGGCTCGCGAAGGGGCGACCAAAAACGCGTGCTGGTGACGTCGTTTTTTGGGGATGGGACGGATTTTACGAGATGGCCCTTTGATATCTACCGGATATTCGACCCTGCCACTGACCTCCCGGATTATTTTCATAGGAGGGAAATGGGAAAATGGCGCAAATTATTTCTACATTTTAGTTCAATACGCAACGTGATTTCTGAACTTTTTTAATTTGTTCAATGAAATCCCTAAACTTTAACTCAATATATACTGTAGTCTCCGAACTTTCAATTTATTCAATATGACTCATGAAATTATAATATATGTTCAATGTAGTTTTTAAATTATATGAAAAGTGTTTAATATTATCCCTGAACTTGAATTAATTGAAAGAATTAAATGAAGGACAATATTGAACACTCTTCATGGAGTGTCCTATCAAACGTTTTGCATATGCATATCAACTCGCATAAGTTTTAGAAATGGAAAAATTACCCAAAAAAATCCTAAACTTAGGCCTAAACCTTTTTTTTCCCCAATTAAATCATAAACCTTTTTTCCCAGTAGTCTGTGCGAAAGAAGCTAAGAATGACTCCAAACACAGATGCCTCCTCGCATCAAGGCAACTCTAACTCTGCAACAACTAGGATGAACAACTCAAAACTCAGTCAAACAAACTCCTGCAAACACAAGCACAGATCATCAATTCACAAGCTGGCACTGGATTTTCCAATTTCTGCGGAGATAAACAAACTCCAAAGGAATTGAACGAGAGCCGTTACGCAGTAGAGATTCAAATGATACTCTGCGTGACAACATGATACTCTGCGCGACAACACAACGCTAGAGATCACTTTCTGTATTTGAGGATCAAGCGCATCACGAAGAGCGTTGTTCCTTCCCTTCCATAGTAAATAAGTAGCTGAATTTAGGAGCACACCCAACTTTTACCTTTAAGAATATTCATATTCCAAGAAAACTCAAATCTCTCAGCCACCAAGGAGCCTCTAGATTCACCTCACAATAGAAGGATATAACCCCAAACCTGCCCAGAAGAGTTGCAATGCTAAAACAGATGCTTCTAGCCTCTGGCTGCAATTTGCAAAGCTGACAAAGATCGTTCACATCACACTATTTTTTTCATCCCATCAGAAGTGGGCAATCTATTTAGGATGATTAACCAGTTAATAAAGCCAAATTGTTGGGAATTTTCGACCTGAACCAAATCAACCTGTGCCACTTGACTTTAGCACCTAGATTCCTCGCCAAACTCCAGGCATCCTTTTGATTAAGCCCACCACTACTTGACGATTTTCTGGAATTTCGCCCCATTATACCGCAAATTTGGTTAAAAATAATTTGACAAATTGGGTTACGAGTGCATTGTAGACGCCAAATAGCAGTTCCAGAATGTAGCATTGTCCCGTTGAAGCAAACCTGCGGCAACCTCAAGCTAATGTCAAGCAAGAAGAGCGCTGCTTGTCATTGACATGCAAGGGGATTCAAGCAAAGGTTAGGAATGGAAGCCTTCACTCAATCTAACCAACCAAGTACTCGTCTTGACTGAAGACAGATGAAAATGCAATAACCAATTTGCATTTTCACAAATTTCAGCAGCTCCCACAGCATTTAACAAGCAAGGAGGGGGAACTTAATCCATCAAAGGCTTAAATATACGTTTCCAAGCTCTCACTACCAAGCTCAATGAATCCTTCAAAATATGAAAATGTAAAAATCGAGAATTCATACAGAGGAGGGCAACAAACATTAGCAGCTAAGGAAGGAGATGAATTGGATAACAGTCCAAAGACAGACAACCAAAAAGCATTGATCACAAGTTGCCATCCACATTTTCTTGTCTCATCTCCGAAAGACATGCGCAAGACCTCTAACATAAGACAAGCGATGTGCAGACTCTGGCATGTTTAGATATCCATGGGAGCAGCACCTTCCTCAGCGGGGGTGGCTTCTCCTGCAGCAGTTTCCTGATCACCAGTATCCCCCGCTTCTGCAGCAGGCGGTTCTTCCTCCCCTACAATCTCAAACTCATCAATTAGTTGCTGTACCGTGTTCTGGTCCAATATATGGAACGACTCGCCTACTCCAACCACAGCGACAGTGCATATGGTACTCGTCAACCTCTCTCCTTGCAAAGTTTCCCTTATAGCAATGAGGGCATCTTTGACCAGATCCTCGCACTTGGAGTCCATGAAGTTCTCAAACCTGCGTTCCAAGTATGTTTTTGCAGCTTGTGAGCGGGACCCGATGGCGAAAGCCTGATATTCAAAGTAGTTTCCACTCGGACAATTGTAATAGAGGTGAGCTCCAGATTCATCTAGTCCAGCTACCAAAAGACCAACACCATAAGGTCGTTTCCAGGAGCGTTGGGTGCAGACCTGCCAACATTTATTAGGTTATTACAGTCCAAGATATCTTTAGTCGCAAGAAATACTAAAACAAAAGTTAATAACCACAGCGAAACCCCCTACCCTCTAAGAAAGTGACTGTAGTACCACCCAAAATTTACAGGCCTCAATTGAATTAACTGAGGGATTAGATTTTGAGTATTATCACAACAATATCAGTTTCGATAGTTCTGATTGTCAAATAGCATCTCCAGCAGTTTGAACTTTGATTTAAAGTTGGTTGAGACTTGAGGCACAAACTACGCAGCTGGACTTCTTTTCCGTTATTTATCATGTCACTTTAGCATTTCTAGGAACATGAAACCCTGATAAGCATTCAAGTTGGTGCCATCTTCTCAAGGCATAGTCAGTACTGCACAGTTGATCATATCAACCCTAGTGTGCACTGCACAGCGGATTCTAAAACCATAGTCTGTACAGTCAGATTCTAAGCACAAAACTAAGGATTCTATGACAAAGCCACCTAGTGATACAATAAACTGCAGGCTATTGGCTCGCAATCTTAAAAAGCAACATATTCGCCCGGAAGTAGCAAGGCAGTCATGTGGATCATGCCCTTGAGATTGTTTTGGCATAAAATTCTGTGTGACAACATTAGTTAAATGATAACAATGCCTTGAAATAGAACCAATCACAATATGAATGTAGAAGCATTGCCCTCTAACAGTGTAATATTGACAACTTATTCTCAGTAGAAAGGGTAGTACATCAAAAGTGCACGCAAAAAAAATAAGAAAATTGGGACAATCCAGAAATGAGAGCAACAATCTTCTACTCAACTATATCTGGAGACAAAGCTTCCAGAAATGAAGTAGTCACCCAAATCTCTAGTAAAGGAGACAACGATGCATCCAAAAGTAGAAGGTACTAGAAAGTCTGGCATAAACCCTGTTTTTCGAATTCAGTTACTTTCTGATCCAATCAACAAATTCCAACAGATCCAGTACAGGCAATCAAAAGGGTAAAACTAAAGAAATGAAGGCAGAAGGGACCAGTGAAATAAGATGAATTAGTTTTATGGAAACCTAACGTTAGACATGAATTAGAAACTGCTTATAAGGCCTCCTGTGTAGCGGTCGAACATGTATGAAATCATAAAAGTAGCGAGGAAAAACTACTGGAACAGAATTTACTAATGTAAAGTGCACCTAACTGCTACAGTTTGTTAACAATGTCAAAAGCCTAGGAGGACTAGGGACAAATTTCAAAAGCACAGCTCAGTCATGTTTATAATGAAAGCATAGTTACATGTGTTGCAAGCATTGCAGACAGTTTAAAACACCAGCGCTCAGTT
Source organism: Syzygium malaccense (assembly GCA_031216405.1). Classification (NCBI taxonomy): domain Eukaryota; kingdom Viridiplantae; phylum Streptophyta; class Magnoliopsida; order Myrtales; family Myrtaceae; genus Syzygium; species Syzygium malaccense. Next base: position 14,465,423 of record CM062258.1, read on the forward strand.
CAATTTCCGGTTCCTTTTTCATTGAATTTTTATTTACTTATAGTCCCGCAATTTGGCCAGAAGATGAATGGATCATTTGTGAAAAAGTGAAGTCAAAACAAGAGAAGTCATGTCATTCAATGAGACTATGAAAGGATCATTTGTTTATGAAAATGTGAAGTCAAAACAAGCAAAACTCCCGTCATTGCGGCAACAAGAAGAAAATTATTGACATGTTACTGAGCTTTCTAATACAATCCAGGTGTGAGGCACAAACAGATAATAGGTCTTTTGACAGTCAATGAAGGAGTTATAAGTTATATTTCCATCAACGCGACAAAGTTCACCCAGAGCATCTGTCGGGCTGTTTAAATGTGTAGTGAACCTTCTCTTCTATACCTGTTTCAACCCATATTACTACAAGCCAATTCCCTCCCGATACATTTGAAATAAAATCACAGATAAATTAACAGGAAGCGCCTACATTAAGAAAAAGACTAAGAATTAAGCTTAAAAAGAACTGCCTTTTCCACATTAGGCAGGCTTCAGTCATCACAGTATAACACGGACTCCTAAAACTAAGCTCGTGCTCTTAAACCCCTTCAAAATCCCACCAAGTCCACACTCCATACTCCTGAACCCAGCAATCCCCAGTTCCCTAACAGCAGAACAAATTGCACACTCTTCACAGTTAATTCCAACCCACGCCGCCCTAAAACCCTAATGTCGTGAATCGCGGCGCAAATCACTAAACTGCAGAAACCATATACGAGAATTCCAATCCGCAACAAACAAACGAAATCAGGCCAATCCAATCCAATCCAAATTGAGACAAATCACCTGAGCCTTGTCGGCCAGCTGAACCACCAGCCTCCCCACCGGGAGCGGCGACTCGTAGGTGAAGGCGTGGCTGATGCACTCGGAGCGCATGTACCGCGAGAGGACGCGGCCGTCGGCGGTGAGGCCGGCGATGGCGACGCCGATGTGGTCGTCGACCTTGAAGATCTTCTTCTGGTGGGAGGAGAGCTCGTTGTTGGCCTTGTTGACGCAGGCCAGGACGACGTGGGTCTTGGATCGGAGGCCGATCGCGGCGGAGCCCTGCTTCACGGCCTCCATGGCGTACTCGACCTGGAAGAGGCGGCCGGCGGGGCTCCAGGTGGTCACGTCCGTGTCGTACTGGTTCCTGAACATGGTTCCGAAGAAGGGGGGGAGGAGGAGGAAGGCGGTGCCGCGTCGAAGGGGCGGGGAAGGAATGGGAGAGCTTCTGTTCTCTCGCTCGAGGCGTGAAAATGGTGCGCGTCGCTGGAGGGGAGAGCGAGGCTTTTTGTCTGTGAATTTTGTGGTTTTCTTTCTGAGCAAGGCAGGAGGAAGAAGAAGAAGGATGCGAACTAGGGGAGTGAGGTCCGAGCGAGAGGGTCGGGTCGGGTCGGGTCAGTGATGGGTCAGGTCGGGTCCGAAAATGGGCTTGAGGCACCCGGCTGTGATGGGCTTTGCCGAGTGACTCGGCCCATTTTATTGGGCCTTTGGACGGCCGGTCGGATTGGGCTTGATCGGGCCGGGCTATTTTCATTTTTGCTACCTTCCCCTTGGCATTCCAGGGCCTTTCTAGTTCTCAGAGTATTGAGCACACGGAACGCGAAAAAAGCAAGAGTGACGGCATAAATCGTCCATGAACTTTGGCCCAATACGCAATATAATCTCTGAACTTTTAATTTATTCGACGTGATATTTAAACTTTAGCCCAATGTACGAAATGATTCCTAAACTTTTAATTTGTTAAATGCAAAAAAATAATATGTTGAAAATCGCAAGGTTTCTTTATTTCGTGTCTTGAGAAATAGTATTTCAAGGTACTCATTAACAAAAATTCTAATAAGAAAATTGGGTTTCGTTTAGGACATGTGGCGTCGTTGATGTGTTTTAGCACTCGGATGCGATGGGCTCCAAAGCTCGTGACTTAGGTATTCTCGACGCATGCACGATGCACCTGATGAAATCATTGAGTTAATAGCAACTATTCAGATCAGCTTGGCGACTCTCTGAAAGGAAAAATCTTCGATTATCTTGATCTCTTGGCATGCCTGCGAATCTCTCGTGATCTCACGACACGTCTAGGCCTTTCATCGAGGAAAAAAGAACCGGGGCCTAAATATGTGCTCTACCTCATCATAATCCAACAACTCGCTTTGTTTGTTATACGCGGACATGTCCCGGGATTACTATAATTTAGATCACGCGTCGAGAAGATTAAAGTTATAGGGGGCCTAAATGATATATTCATAATCATGATAGCTTCTCTCTTAATGGGAAACAAAATATTTTACATATCAAGTTGTAGAATGGCTGTGGGAGAAATTATTATCGCGGCAAAAGAGAGAATTGCAGACATCGGAACGGGCAAAAATTATATTAATTATGAAAATATGGTCACCCTTTTTTAATTACCATGGAATTCTCTTTTGAATCTTTAATTACGAGTCAGCGAATGAGCCCGTCCACGCATGTTCCGGTGGTGGCTTCAACACGCTTTTAGGTATCGGGAAGTAAAAAGGATCGATCTGAAATGCTCCGTCGATCTCACAGCAAAAGACCCTTTGGGAAAATGTTAATTAAAAAGTAATTAAAAGAGGAAAGCTCTCCAAGGCCAAAAAGCAGCGTGGTTATAAAAGCCTCCTGCTCGCTGCTCTTTTTTTAAGCTTTTGAGATCCTGAGTTCTTCGTGCCATCATTTGATGGACCCGATGTTCAAAAGATTCTCCGATTAAAGAAAAAAAAGGCAAGTCGTTTGGTTAGAAAGTTTTGGTAATAATGATCGATCTCCGGCTCCTTTGCCCTCGGTACAACTAGGAGATGTTGCCGAGCGACCGCTTAATTAAAATCGGATTTTTCGAAACGGCTTTCGAATTTTTTTTTCCTGTGATTCGATTTATTTAGCGTAGAATTACTTTATGAAGATCTATGTGCAGAGTAACCATCGAACCTATTCTTAAGGACCTAAATAACATAGTTTCCATCTCGCCAGCACCGATGCAAGTCAGAGCACGCCGGATCCTGAAGCATCATCTGATGCGGTCGATAGATTTGTATAAAGTCAAGAAGTGACGTTGAATCGTAAAAGGTAAAAGTGCGGAAGTCAGTAGACTCATACAAAATGTGAAAAAAAAAAAAAAGAAGTCAAGACATATCCTAAATCAAGAAGGTTAATAAGTTCGAAATTACTCAAATTCACTTTTTTTTTTCTTTTTCTCTCTTTCTCTTTTGGCCCTCGGCATCATCATGTGCCTTGGGAAAGCTAAATAAGGGTCCCCAGATGCAGAGGAGATGGACGTGTCCTGTACCGAAATTATCTTAATATCCCCACCACCACCGGACAATTGAAGATGGTGCAGAGGATTTAAAAGCAGAGAGCCCAGCAGCGTTTTGCGAGGACAAAAGAGGCCCCCCCGCCTTTTCCTACTTCAATTTCTCATGAAAAAAGGCGAGAGCTGCTCATCATCGGGAGGGCCCGACCAATTTCATTGCTCGATAATGACATTATTGAGATCGAGGACAGATTTCATCCTATTTTTCATTCGATTAAAAGCCATCAAAAACTCTAAAATATACTTAGTATTTCGTGTATCAAATTTTACAAATTCGTGACACGTTTAACCTCCGCCGGAATTATGTTAATGAGAACTGTTAAAAATTTACCCGCATAGATGTCACAGAGCAAATGGTAATTCCTTCCATTCAATATCTCTAAGGAGAAAAGAATTAATACGATACCACGTAACTTAAGTGAGATAAAAATAATATTATTTTTGCCGAAAAATTATCTAATCATGGGTACAAATTGGGAACTTTTGCGCGTGAAAAGGTGCCGAAGGTCGTGGACGCTCATCATTATTTTCGAATTATCCAGCAAAAATAACTAAATAAATCAGGAGGGAGAAAGAGCATTTGCCTTTTGCCTGCAATTGACACGACTTTGCATAAGGACACTTCCGATTAAAAGAGGTTGGCTAACGTCTCGATTTCAAATTCCCCACGAAAGTAGAACGTCCACTTTTCACTCTTGATTCTTAATCGGCGAATTGCTCTTTTGCGAATCATTGCCAGCATCACCACTTCAATATGTTTGTCTCCTAATCACAACTTGATCATCTCTGATAAAATATTCAAATTAAACTTATAAAACAGTTTATGGTGGTATGTATCAAAACATGAGGTCCCGAGTTTTAATCTTTTCGGATTCCATTTATCTTTCCAATTAAATACGTCTATATTTAGTACAACGGAAAAAGATAAGATTAAGTGTGATGGGGAATTATAGAATATTTAAATTGGAAAACTGCACATTCATTTAACATCTTAAATTTTTAAAACAATGATTGCACAAAATCTCTCATGCTATCAAGAGATCATTTCATGCCCCATTTGTTTTCCTAATTAAATATGTCCATGAGGAAAAGCTATTGAATATTTAAATATTAACAATACATTTATCTAACAGCTTAAATTTTCTCATTTATTCGGCCGAAGTGAGCCCTTCTTCTATTTCCACATTCTTTTGGAGATTGAAAACTACCCACTAGATCACAAATAAAGAAATATCAAGGAATGGATTCATAGATCCAATGCATCGTAATTGAACTTAGGATCAACAGAAATCGTGATTCGACGAGGACCGCGGATCATTTCAAGACGGGCAATTGATCGGGCATTCGGCGTGTCCTAAACGGCGGAATCCGTTTTAGTCCAAGAGAGGGATAGAAAAACCATGAATGATCGACTATGGTGGCCCCAGAATCTGCTGGCAAATGACGCATCTCTCTCTCGTCGTCCATGTGAGAAACCCTCGTGGTCGTGGGAGATTTCATCAATTTCCTGGAAACCAACCGGCGTTTTCAATCTCGGTGTCCGTGGAAGCGACATCGACCAAACACTCATGCAAATTCAAAAACTGTCTTAGGAGTTGACCAAAAGAGAATACAGCGAGGCAAAGAACACGAGATCGAAGAACATCGTGTTTGAGAATCCCCTCCTCCGACATCCCTCGCTTGCATGTTTACCATTAGAAAAACGACCAAAGTTTTTTTTTTTAAAATTTTCACTCCATAATCTCCTGACTGACGATTTGAAAATTCAGAATTCCCTCCGGCATCCCTCGTTTGCATGCTACGTCCGTTTATTTTCTTTTCATTCGATTGCTTCCTAGTTGTCCTGAAAAAGCGAGAGGATATTTTATGTCCCGGTTAGATGGTGTGGCGGCACGCGTGACCTAACGAATCAATTACAATTTGAGCGATTCCAGAAACAAAGTGTAAGTGACATAGTGCTGAAAAATATCTTTCCTCCAAGGTCGATTAGAATGACGCGATTAGACCCCGGTCGCCGGCCCGGCTCGGTTAGGTCCACCCATTCGACCGGTCTCTCTCCCTCTCTATCCTTTCCTTGTCGGGTAATTCTACGTATATACGAGGGGTCGACGTAGACCGGTACACAGGATCGTCCGCATTGATCAGAAATCTACGCAAGGACAAACGTATAATCTTTCTCCCCTAAACGAAATCGCTATTTGCCCTCTTTACTTTGCCCCAAAATCAAAAAATCAAATGACGTGCCAACGGCAACTTCCACAAAGTGCCAAGACGAGCCCCTCCTCGACGATGGTAATCGACTGTTGTGACGGTGGGTCCTCGGCGACAAACCGACGACCGAGTAATTCCAAAAAATCGGCGATTTCCTCCGAAAGCCACACGGCCCAATCGATCCATGAGGCTGGTGACAGTTACACCGCACATTCTCCTGTTTTTCTCCTCATTTTCTCGCCATAGGATCCGCGAAACTCTCATTTTCTCGTCTCTCTCTCTCTGTCTCTGTCTCTGTCTCTGTCTCTGTGCAGTGCAGGGACAGGAGTGAGAGAGCAGAGGAGGAGGAGGAGAGGAAGAGGAAGGAGACGAAGACGAAGACGAAGTCGAGGCATCGTCATCGCATTGAGCCGCGCTCGCCGAGCCCTAGCGCCTCGGGGAGCTCGCCATGTCGACGGAGTACCAAGCTCCCGCCGCTCCGTTCGCGCGGAAGCTCGCCAGCGGGCGGAGCTTCGGCGGCACGAGCATCTACGACGGCGTCTTCGCCGCCGGCCCGGGCAAGTACGGGGCCGCCTCCGGCGGCGCCACTCATCCCCGGGCGGAGAACTACACCGAGATCTTCGGGGGCTCCAGGGACGCGCGCCGCTCGTCGATCCCCGTGCTCGACTTCCCCGGCCTCCACGAGAGGAAGGCCGCCGTCGATGTCCGGAGCTCGAAGCTCGATTACGCCAAAATCTTCGGCGGTCGCGGCGATTTCGGGGATGCGGCGTCGTACGAGGAGCTGGTGGATGAGCGCGCCGATAGGAGGAGCTTCGCTGACGACGCGAGGCGAGTTCGCATTCCCGTTTTCTTTTGCTTGCTTGCTTGCTTTGCATATGGTGGTGTTTCCGCTGAATGGGCGTTGAATGATGAGCACGTAGTGACTCCAGTTAGCTTTATCCAGTACTAAGTATGAGTGTGCTGCTGTGTTGTTGTGAGCGACTTTGAATAGCCTCTGTTTGCTGTAATAGTGCGCAAGTTCCGTGTTTTTTTTTTTATTTCCGTTAGCTTTATCCAGTACTAAGTATGGACTTTTAGTAAGTGAAAAAGCTGAAGAATGCGGTTTTTGCTGGCTAAAGAATGGCTGTGTTTGCACATTGTGACAGCTTTTCTTTAGTTAGTGGCAGATTTTAGAGTGGGCTATTTCGGACAGGGATGTGTTCGTTTCGTGGGTCGTCGTTTGAAATGGTATATGTGTGACAGAACCATTAGCTTTTGGATTTTTACAAAGTACGAGTTAAGGAGCAAGGACCGACCCATATCATCCAGTTTGTGAAACCGTGCAGACGTTCCAAGAGTTTTTGCAAGGTTTTAAGGTTATGAGGTATTGATTAAGCACAAGCACCCACCACATCAAGGTGCTTCTTTTGATCCCCTCCCCTACAATTTGGGCACTCTGCCGTAGAGGAAGTTCGAATTCTAAAGGAGGAGAAGAAAGAACTCTGGAGATAATGTACTCTGGCAAAGGATATTTCTTTTTTTAGGGCTTAATTCAATGCTTGTCAAAGGCAGCTTAATTAGTCTTTCTTTGATCAGAATCTGTGGAGAGATTATAAGGTTTCTCATAAAGCGAGCTGTTGTATTTAAGGGAGACGATTTTCATCATGTAAGAGGAGAAGAAAGAACTCTGGAGATAATTATTCTTTGTGACCCAGTTCACCCTTGACTGTATCTTTGTTTGCACTTGAGCTAAACTTGTGGCCATGTGATCTGACTGGATTTGTGTTTCTACTTGTCTAGGACACAAGATAGCATGAGGTCCTCTTCAAAGTTGTCTGTCAGTAGTTTGAATGAGACTCAGGTGTTGTCTCATGAAGCATCATACCATTCACGTGATAGGGAGAAGAAGTTCAATGTCTCTTATAGCAAAGTAAATTTGGAAACCAATGGCGAAACAAATAAGAGAGTGCACATTGCCCAGCTTGGAGATGTACCAGGATATGCCCATGTAATTGAAGAAACCGCTCCATCGGAACAGTCAAAAGCTAATAAGCCACAGTCTGTGGTTGAGAATGGTTATGCTAGTGGAGACGCTGGTGATGGAATGGGCAAAGCCAACAATTGCGAGAAAGCCATGTCAGGAGTCTCGGCTACTGGTTCTGACAAACCTTCTACTAAAGAAGGAATCTCCATTCAGAAATCTGATCGAAACAGATCCTTTTCAAACGATCTGTTATTTGACACATATGATTATGGGTTTAGAACAGAACCTTTTGGAGCTCAAGCTCCTATTGGCGTCTCATCTAACTCGAAAAAATTCGGGGTTTCTCCAGGCAGTGCTTTCGAAGATGTTGCCGGTGTTTATTCGCCACCTGACTTTGATGAGAATGTGGATGTAAATTCGGTTGCAGCTGTCTCTGCAGCTGCGGTGAAAAAAGCAATTGAGAAGGCTCAAGCCAAAATTAAAGTTGCAAGGGAACTAATGGAAAGACGGAAGGAAGGTCTTCAAGGCCATGTAAACTTTACGGAAAAGATCAGGGCCGAAGACAGGAGGGCACGCAAAATGGCTAAGAAAGCTAACAGATGCCGTGAGAAGGAACCTCACGAAATATGTGAAACCGATACTTCAGCACAGTTGACTGCAAGGGCTAGAGGGGCAAATAATGTAAAGCCAGGCTCTGTAAATGTAGAATCTGGTGATAAGGAGAACCTTTCCAGTTCAAAAGCATTCCCTGGAGGCATACTTCAGCAGGCAAACAAAGAAATTCGTGCAGATTTGAGGCTAGGAAAGGTAGGGGAAGAAGCAGAAAATTCTTATGAAGCTTCTGAAACAACGCAAAATGCATCAGTGCCAATAGAGCAGCAGAAGGAAGGGATTAGAGTGAGTGATCTGATGCCATCTTGTGATGAGAGTTCAAGCGAAACCCTGGCAAAGATAGATTTTGAGAAGGCAGCGGAAGTTGGTTATTCACTGACAACCGTTGAAGAGGCTCTGGATCAGGAGAAAATCGATGAAAAACTGCTTGGAGTAAGAGGGGTACAAGAAGGTGACAAGCAAGAAGTCGAGGTCCAGTCTTCTCAAGGATTGAATCATCCAGAAGAGAGTGAAATTAAGGGAGAAGTGACACTGGAGCAAGAAGGCAGTCTGTGGAAGTTTATGAAATTTTTTAATCCTTGGCAATATCAGGATAAACCAAAGGAATTGAACAAATCTGAGCTTGAGAAAATGCTTGAAGCTCAGGAGTTGGAGGAAAATAATTTACGGAGTCTTGGGGAGGAGTGTGATTGGGAAGGGAATGAGATGAAACAAATAGAAGCTCACGAGGGAGAACTGACTAATGCACATAATCATAAATGTGACGGTGAGATGAGCAATGGCACATTGGAAGAGATGAGTAGCCAAGAAGAAGATGAGGCACTGCAAGATTCTTGTGAGAGGTCGGTAGTTGAGAGAGAGCGAGAGGAGACTTGCAACCCTAAAGAAAATGATGATGAGCATGACAACTTTGGCATGGAATCGGATAGTGAAGAAAGGCTGGAGACACTCCATCAGCAGGAAAGATTGAAGGAGAGACCTAATGATTTTGTTGAATCCACGGAAGACAAAGGACTTGAAGAAGAAAACGAAGCGGGAGATATTCATGAGATTGCACGAGCAAACGTGAATGAAGAGATACACGAGGATACTAAGCAGATGAGTGCTGATGCTGGACAGCAAGAAGCTTTAAATAGCATAGAGACTGATAGAATCGAGGAAATCATTGGAATGGGAGTGGAAGATGAAGTAGAAGAAAGTCATGAAACTCAGATTAGTGATGATAATGCAATTTGTACGTGTGACAGGGAGGCATGTGAGGGGTTTACCGGGACTCAAGAAGGCGATGAACCCAATGAGTCCAATGAAAATATTGATGTACTAATGGATGAAAAGGAAAATGAAGGGGATGAAGAGATGGTGGAAACGAACTCTTCTGTTCGAGAGGAAGAAAATGACTGCAGCTCAGGAGCCTCTGCAGATGATTATGACTTGGAGAAAAGATGTAAAGTTGAAACAAGTGATATGACCTGCTTCATGTTGAAAGCCAATGAAATCAATCAGGAGGTAGGTGAAGCCACTGCGACCCTTGAATTTAGGGAGAATTACGTGAACTTGAGCGATACAGGGATTTGTAGTGGTGGGAAACAAAATGAACAAGACATACCAGAATCCGGTACGATTCCAAATTTGGAAATGCCTTTGCAAGGATTGGCTCCTGAATTGAACAACTACGGTGATGATCTGAATGAGGCTGAAATTTCCATGAACTGGAAAGAAGAGACCGAATCCTCTGAATCTGAAGAACTGAATAGTGATGTAGGATCTTCTGATGAAGGTGGAAGTTTTGATGATGAAATGACTCTGCAACCTGAGCAGATTGATGGTACCATCAAACGGAAAGAGAGAACTCAGGAAGCACATCAAAGCATTGAAACTAGTCAAAGTACAGAAAAAATCGAGGAGAATCATTACACAACCCTGACAATGGATGAGAGGATATCTGAAGATTGTCAACAAAAGGAAATAGGGGTGGACAAGGAATTCCTTAAGAAAATAGATGAAGCAAAAGAGAGGGAAAGGGCACGCGAAAAGGAAAGATTAGCAGTTGAAAGAGCAATCCGTGAAGCACGTGAAAGGGCTTATGCTGAGGCGCGGGAAAGGGCTGCTGTGGGAAAAGCAACCATTGAAGCCCGACAGCGAGTAATGGAACAAGCTCGGGAGAAGACAGCAGGGAAGGCTTCTTCAGAAACAAATAGTAAATTAACTGAAAAGAGTTCTGTAGAGGCCAGACTTAAAGCTGAACGTGCTGCAGTAGAAAGAGCAACTGCAGAAGCACGGGAGCGTGCCCTTGAAAAGGCATTGGCTGAAAAGTTGTCTGGTGCTGGCAAAGATCGCAAACTTGGACAGAGATCATCACATGTAAGTATTTTCCATTTATGATGCTCTATTCTCTTCTTTGTGGGATATGATACATGATGGAGGAGCTCATCTTACTATCATCGTAGGATCCACAGCATAGAGGCTCATGCCCTTCCAGTGATTCAAGACATCCAAAGTCTTCGGATACTAATGGTATGTCTTAAAGAATTTCACTACCTTTGATGACACCCACTCACGGGCATCTGCGCGTATGCGGGTTACCGTATGTTGTAAAATATGTGGCCAAGCAAAGGAAATGGGCGGACCATAGATGAAACTCCTAGTTGACATTTCACTAGAGGAAATGTATTAATGCTATTTCTTATGTTACCTTCCAAAAAGAGATGAGTCGTTCGAGTCCTGCTTAGTAACTCTTAGCACTTTCCCTTGTCTCATGAAGGTACTGGCTCAGGTGAGAAATCTGAAGGGACTAATAGCGAATCAGCTCAGAGGCGTAAAGCTAGATTGGAGAGGTATCAAAGGACATCAGAACGTGCGGTACGGCTCCTGCTTTTCTTTACGCTTTAAAATAAATAGATTTTCTGACATGTGATGAGCTTAATGTCGTGCTCTCTCCTCTCAGGCAAAGGCTCTTGCAGAGAAGAACAAGCGTGATCTTCTTGCTCAGAGAGAGCAAGCAGAGAGAAATGTAAGTCTTTTCGACTTAGTTTGATAATTTTTTGGTCCTTTAGCCAAGAAGACAGAGATATTCTTGGTGAAAAAAAAATTTGTCTTATTTTCTTTGGCTTCTACGGCAGAGGTTAGCAGAGTCTCTCGATGCTGATATTAAAAGGTGGTCAAGTGGAAAGCACGGAAACTTGCGTGCTCTGCTGTCAACGCTACAATATGTACGGGCTAATTTCTACTCTCTCTCTCTCTCTTTACACTTCATTTGATAGATAAACTTAATTGCCTAGCCTATTAAAAAATTTACTTGCTTAAATCGAAGGGTGTGCCTCGATACCCTCATTTGATGGCTTTGCTTTAGATCTGATATTACAGACCAGTGACTTCTCTTGAAAGTAAACTAGCAAAAGAAAAAAATTCCTAACAGGGTGTTGCCATGATTAAATAGCGCAACTTTGACTGTTACCCCTCGAGGTTCCACCCTATTTATGCCAGTACTCAAGATCCCTCTTTACCGCATTTTTCTTTACTATCCTCGAGAAGCCATTTGTGAGTTCACCTCTTATGCACTATGCACCTTTTGCTTCTTAGCCAGAAACAGATGGAGATGTTCAGTTTACAGTTCGGTTAATACAGCCACACATCTCAATGATCTTTTGTCCTCAATTGTAGATATTAGGGCCTGATAGCGGTTGGCAGCCTGTTCCCTTGACGGAAATCGTAACTACAGCTGCTGTAAAGAAAGCATACCGGAGAGCCACCCTTTGTGTCCATCCAGACAAACTGCAGCAACGAGGTGCTAGCTTGCAGCAGAAGTACATTTGCGAAAAAGTTTTCGATCTCTTAAAGGTCTGTTGCCGTTACAATCTTGAGCTTTCATCACTTCCATCACAATAGTCGAGATAAACTCTCACCTTTCATCGCGACAACTTAGCAACTTAACATAAAAGCAAAATCCCGGTTTTAGTTTTACACTTTGTGACGAGGATGTTTTCGTTGTCGATTATGTTATTCCAGGAAGCGTGGAACAAGTTCAGCAGTGCCGAAGAAAGATGAGATCTGTTTGAACCCCGAAAATGCTCTTCCTTGTTTTTTATTCTCTTGTGAGCAAACTAACCTGTAATTTATGCTCTGAAATAATACGAGTAGAAAATTTCTGAGCCATTCTTTTCGAATGTCTGGCTGTTTCTAAAGATTGAGGTGATGAACATTAAGTCTTTATAGTCACTAGTCCTAATTTTAAAAGTCAAAATTGACATTGAAATGTTGCAGTTAAAAATGTACAGCAACTTCAACATGACTCTACACATCATATATGGAGCTAAGGATTAATTTGATGGAATATTTCTCACTACGGACGTTGGCATGAACACGTCCTCAAAGACAAATCAATATAAACATGATAGCAAAATATATATCTATTGATATATATATGATAAAATAGTGAGTTGATTACATATCAGAATTCTAAAATTTACCGAAAGAATATATACATCACTACACTCAAGTACTAAACCCAACAAATTTCATCTCGGACATATATACAACTATTTAAACTCATACCAAAAAAATCTAAATATAAAAGATTTCCTGTCAATAGTGTTTTCGTCCTACTTACCGATAGCTGAAGAACTTGAAATTGATTTGAGACTAATGAAGTGAGCAATTATTGTTCAGTAAGTAAAGCATGTCTCTTTTAAGTAGATTGAACATTTACTATACATATTTATAAAACAATACCATAAACTCGTTTACCCAAATTCGGTATATTATATACGGACAATACCAAAATTGAGTTATATCATTTAAACAAACTTCTCTACATATCATAAATACTCATTCAATCAACAATATCAAATCAAAGATTAACGATCCATCCCATTGATCAACGTGGTGCTTAGTATCCAATTGTCACAAAAGCTACCGAGATCTTCCTTGGCTAGGATTTCACCTATACTAGCTGGTGACTTGGCCCACAAGAATATCCTAAAAATAATATACATTCTCACAACCTCTCAATGAATTCTAAACATAATGGCAATGACAATAAAATCATTAACTCATCCCCTAATAACCCACAAAATCAAATCCACAATTCATTTCATAAATCAAGTTCACTAACCAAAACATACAACCTTTCACAATTCAATTCATCAAGCATAATACATTTCATAAGTCAAATTCATGAATCAACGCATATAATCTTTCGCAATTCTATTCATAAAATATTCCTCAAACCATTCACAAAACAATAAACTCCAGCTCTTTGAAGATACTTTCCCATTTCAAAAAAGTAGTACATGTCCGATCTGACTTTACGCAATAAATATGCTCTAAACACCGCTTTTATCTTTTTAACAAAATCATATCGTGCAATGCTTTTCATTACTCATAATATATCTAATTCATATCAATCCCACGGCATGAGTTTACAAAATGAGATGAGCATTACTCACAACGAACCAAAAGTCAAGTCGAAAGTTACGTAGCTTGGAAAGCTACAAAATCTGAGTGCTCCGAAACGTTGTTAATCCGATTTGTCCAGACCTTCGGAACGTGCGTGACCCAAAACCCCTTCGTTCTCTCTCGGTTTCTTTCTTTCTCCTTACTTATTTTCCAAATTCGGCTAAAATTAGTCCACCGGTTCATGGCCCAAGCAAGCATAAAGTTCCATGTGGCCTCCTGCATTTCTTCCTTTCATGCAAAACCACGTAAAGCTTATTCAACAATTAAAGTCGGATTTCATTTCTCAACGTACAACCGCTCGCTAAGAATTTCTGTTGTCACGGTACCCATGAAGAAAAGAACCGTGGGCAAATCCAATCAAACAGGCCTTCATTCGTTATCACCGTGTTCTTGAAATCAGCAGTACTGCGTAACCCTTTGAATTTATGACAATTGAGTGAATGGCATGCGGAAATTAAAAGTAGGGATAAAGATCCAATTCATCAGATCGATTACGCATAACACGAGGACAGCGACAGAGAAAAAATACGAGTGCGGCGGCGGGGGCGCAGACAGGGATGCGTCTCAGCACGTGCCGTTCGCGTGCTTCTTCTCGTGCGCGAGAGGAAGCAGCCCTTTCTCTCGGCATGTCTCCACAGCTCCCACGAATATGTCCTCTAAGGTGTACTTGTACTTGAACCCCAAGTCCAACAGCTTCTTGGTGGAGAACGAAACCTTCTGCATCCCCTCATCCACTCCCTCGAACCTGCAAAACCATTTACCATCATCATCATTATCCGATGCCCGATTCCCTAGCCGGGACTAGTCCTATTCCCAGATGCGATTACGTACTCCGTGGGGATATTGTATTCCGGGTACTTCTTCCTGAGCAAATTCGCGATGTCGAGGATCGTGGCGTCGTGGGAGGAGCAGATGTACCGTCCCTTGGCTTCCGGGTGCTCGAATAGGAAGATGTGGGATTCGCAGAGATCGTCGGTGTGGACAAAGTGGCCTTGCTTCATGATGGAGTAATGAGCTTCATTTCCTGGGTCATGAGCGAAACATTGTTGCAAAATGATCACAAAAGTAAGAATGCGTCTGGCGTATAATGCCATGGTGATGATGTTTCGCACTACGAAAGCTTACATGGGTTTGAGGTAAATCTTGGGCTGTCACCCCATAAAAAGGTCTATTCTCACTTAGGCTGGGCTTGGCCCAAAAGTAAGACCAGAACACCCTATTGTATTGGGCCATTTTATATCCGGCAGGTCAAAGCTCCGCTTGTTTCGCGGGAAATGAATAATTTACATAATATTTTCCTAAAAATAATCGATTGTATCGCTCAAAATAATTAGTCAATGAAAGGCGTTTTCATTGTCGGCAACAATTTATATCTAAATATTTTCGCGAACGCTGAAAATAGGGCATTTCGTGAAATCTCGTGAATGTCTTTCTTTCACCTTAACTCACCTCAGAGAGTTGGGATTTGTAGGCTGATATCTTCCATTTTGTCTTATGAATTTACAAATTTTGTGTCCCGTCAGAGTGTTTGGGTAAGTCTTTGAGTTTTGATGCGGAGTTCCGATTAGTATTCAACTCCCAACGATCATATCGAAAGGAAAGAAGGGACCTTACTCGTGATTGGTGATAGGCCAGTGATAAGACTAGGCGGCATTGAAGGCATGATGAAGGGGCCCACAACGAGACTTGGGATGATGCTGATCAGGTCGATGTCGTTCTCTTCCGCAAATTTCCAAGCTGCTTTCTCTGCCAACGTCTTCGACACAAAGTACATCTGCGGGGCCAGCACGAAACAAGCCCTCGTGAGCCCCAATCAACTTAGGAAAACGATGGTAACAGGGAAGAGATCGGTGATCGGAAGGGGAAAGAACGGGGACGGCGCGGGTTTACCGACCCATCCGGTCATCTTCTTGGCGAGCACGAAGTCCATGTCGCTCCAGTCGTCGTCGTAGTAGACGGGCTTCCGGTGTTCCTGGACGTCGAGGGTCCCGGCCGAGGAGGTGAACACGAGCCGCCGGACGGTCTTCGCCTTGGCGCATGCTCTCATGATGCTCAGAACTCCCTCCACCGTCGGTTTTATCACCTCATTCTAGGGGGGGGGAAAGGAGAGAAATTAGGAGAGTCCCGAGCACAGCTCAGTTCTTTGATCACTTTGGGTAGATCTTTTCCGTGTTAGACTTTTACAATTCGGATTGGCCCCCCTTTCACTAGATTCCATATTAAATTGAATGTTGAAAATATGCGAAGGAAAAGTAAAGAAGACGCTTCAAACTCAAGCTGATTGGATGCACATGTTTCTGTTTATTTCCTAAATTTAATTGCATTGCATCATCCGACATTCATATAAGACGAGTCCATACGAATGAGACCTGCTTGACAAGAACTGCGTATAATACATTTAAAATCCACGATGAACACGAAGCAAGCAAGCAAGCAAACGAGACAATCGCTCTTCCTATTCTTGCCATTTTGACCCCTCCTTCCTCTGCCCTAACTTGCCCGCAGGCGGCTGCAGCTCGCAAGCTCCGGCCACCGGGAAAAAACAGGGGAACGGAAGCTCGAGCACTTGCGCGCATGGGTTTTCTAAGATGGAATATCCGGGAAGTAGGAGCGAAATTACGAACCTCGGGGTCCTTGGACTCGAAATCCATGGGCGTGGCCACATGGAACACGCCGGTGCAGCCATGGATGGGCTCGTCGAAGCTCCCCGCGTCGGCGAGGTCGGCCTTCCACAGCGTCAAGTGCGTCTTGGCCTGGGGCAGGTCCAGCAGGTGCTTCACCTTCTTCATGTTATCTGTGTCAACAGCACCACCGGAGGCACCCGAAAGTCAACATCATCGAACACGCAGTAGAAAACAGAACACCCTTTACCCCTCCACTCAAAAACATCATCGGCCCGTGCTAAATTCGGCGACGCTCAAAACTATCGGTCGAAGATACTCACCGGGGTCGCGGACGGTGGCACGGACGGTGTAGCCGCGCTCGAGCAGCCTCATGACGAGCCACGAGCCGATGAACCCGGAGGCGCCGGTGACGCACACGACTTGGGATTCCGGTCCCATAGCTAGTCTGCTGATCCTCCTCCTCCTTCTTCTCCTTCTTCTTTAACTGAAGGTGAAATTGGTTTTTCTTTTTGTTATCTTCTTTCTGATTTTGCTAGGTGATAATTTTCAGCTGATATATAAGGCAACTTGGACTAAAATTGAAGGGGGCCGAGCGAAGTGAACAGGACCTACCGCTCAAACAGACTCCCCTCGTCGCGTGACAACCCGACGGTTATGTCACGTGCGTGGTAGTTGGCGGCTCGGACCCCCACCCACTTCCGAAGCCTGGAATTTCCCATTTTGGGACCGTGAAATAGCTGTTCTAACATTGGACCGCCTCGTCAGCGAATCAGCGCTGTTTTGCAGATCGCGGTACTGGAATTCAGTTCGACAAAATTGACCAACTGAATGTCCGGATGGTCTCGGAGAGCGAAGATCAACCGATGATAATCCGCTTCGTTGTTGTTTGGATCGATTTCGTGAATCAATCTTAGTGATACTAGTGACACAGCCCAAGGGAGCGAAGAGCTACGAGACTGTCCATGAACGAGGTATAACCCTTTACGTGCATGGAACGTGACCCATCCGCGACTAGGCGCGAGCACTGTCCGCGACCTTTTAGTTGCCTTTGACACACGACCCTGCAACTTCCCTTACAGGCATTCCTTGAGCTTCCCACGCTCCTAAGGCCTCTGTAACTTCTTGAGTAGCTATGTAATGATTGTATCAGTTCAAATACCACTGTTGGATCATAAGGGATCAACGGATCAGATTAGACCCGCACTTGTATATATAGGGGATCCTCCCCCTTCATTTATACATACTCATTCTTGCAAGAAATATAACTACGTAGCTTTCTCTTCATTCTTGTGAGTTCGAATGTGTGCGTGCGAGGTTGACTTGGGAGTAATCCTAAGGCCGTACGGCTGTGGGATCGTCGTTAATCGACCGACCCGTGACACTAGCCTGACAGACTTTGGTTATTGAATTCAGAGATGTCTTGCGGAAGAACATGGACGATGCGGGGCCATATGGATGGGGCTATGCATGGACATATCAAGTCTCGTGTAATTTTAGTTGGATTTTGCTAAAGAGCATGCATAGAGCAGACTAAACAGCCAACGAAGATTTACCATTCGTGATGTGCAGATTTTACCGTCCTTGAGGCCCCTTCATCTGAATCCATAAAGGCTTTCAAGAGAAGAAATCATGCACGTACAAAGATATGGAGCAAATTAATCAGTAGATCAGGCACCAGTGGCAAAAGGGCTCGTGGTCTCGGGCTCTGCTAATATTATCGGGATTGGACGCTCATTAATCAACTGATTAAGAAAATTTCACCATTTTCAATACGCCGATTGTCCTCATGTTCTGCACGATCGATGTCTTAAAAGCTGAGTATACCCGACTGAATGCTGTTGGAACGGTCGTCAGCGACACCCACATTTCTAAGTTTCGTTCACTTTTGATCCGATGAACTTAAGAATAGCCCCCACAAATTTGGGACCCCAATAAGGGATGGTCCCCGGGAATTTCCATGGCTAAAACGCTTCAAAGGAAAGAAGGGAGGAAAGCCCTTAAAAAATAGAAATAATTTTCAAATGTTTTTTTGTCTCTTCTAAGTGTCGGGTTCGTAGATTTCTCACAGTGCAAGAGATTTACTATAAAATAGTATCTCAATATTGCCCAACGGGGTACGGTATTTGTCCCTTCCTTTCACGCCTTACACGAAACAGTTCAGATCCATACAAGGGCGCTCCCGAAAGTAAAGAACGAATCTCGTGATCTGAATGTAGGCCTCGAGCAACAGGCGAGGTAGCAATTATGAATATTAGGAGCGTATAAAGAAAGCTCTCACGAAACTATAGGTAGCTAATACTGAAGGCAAAAAACCCTCGCGACCCCCTTCAAAATTAGAAAGATTTTCACACAACCAGCCTGAGCTCCCCATCCTCTAGCGGAGCTCCTTGAAGATGGCAAAATGGAGTAAAAGAACGAAATATGCTGATTTGAATTTAGACCACAGGGGATGACGAAAGCAATTACGGTGCTTAGGGTTACAGTTCCCAGTGCAATAAGTGGTGGATAAACAATACAAAAAAAAAATCTGCAGAACCTAACAGCCAGCCCCGCTCAAGACAAGAAAATCTTCACCAACCAGCCTAAGTTTCTAACCTTCTCACCAAATCAAAGAACTTTCTTTCTCTCTCTCTCTCTCTCTCTCTCTCTCTCTCTCTCTCTCTCTATTGGGGCTGGATTTGGAGCAAAACGTGCCTACCAAATTTTGGGGTTTGGTCTCGGACTCTTTTTGGGGTGTCTGGTCTCCTTGGGGTTATGGAAATGGTTAGGTTTCTTCAAGGACATCACGCGATGGGCCAGACAAAGATCACCTACCCTCTCGTTCCCATCATCCCCACCTTGATAATCCAAGAAATTTCCTATTGCTGTTCGTGCCCGCACTTCACGTTGATTGATCGACAGAAGAGAGCTCTTATAGCAAATGTCCTAGGAGGTTATGAAAAGACATTTCTACGTGAGTTTTCGCGAAATCACTCTGTATAACGATTTCGGTAGTTAGGGATCTGTTTGTGTGCTTCGGTATATTCTTGGATGCAAATTGGAAGTCGGACGGGAAAGGTACCGAAAAAGTACTCATCTTATTGAATTGGTACCAAATCAGCTATAAACCTTTCAATTGAACCAATATACTACTCAATGTTTTCACATTTGTATCAATTGAAAAGTTTATGGCTAAATTGGTTTAATTGATAGATTCAGGACCAAATTGGTATCAATACAACAAGTTATTGATTTTTTTGGCACTTTTCCCAAATTTGGACAATTTTAATCTAAAGTCCTCCTTATTTGATAGGGGTAGGTGGAACGTCACGAGATTGAATATCCATCGCTAAATCAATACGGGATCTCTAATTTTTGTATAGAGGTATTTACTGTACCCATTTGTATCTTCAACAAGCAAGGGTCGGCGTCGCCGGGCCGAGCCTAAGCGAGAGTGATGCCGGCAAGGTCCCCCTCGCCAAATCTAGCAGGTTGACCCTGGCCCAGGCCAGGGCGACCTCGCCGGCGTTCACCAGATCTAGTGATTATTCGTCTATGCCTGTTTTTCAAGACATCAGGCGATGGCACTCAGATCACCTAACCCATCATCCCCCACCTGATAATCCAAGAAAATTCTTTTTGCTATTCAAGTCCTCTTCACATCTTGATTCTTGGTTTGTCTAGTCATGCATTCATAAGTTCGTTCTATTGAGGTTATCTGGATGCGGAAGGGACTAGTAGTTATTTTATAAGTGTGAGGGAAAATTCACCTATTAAGCTAGCTTTTGAGTTGAGATACGAGTAAGATCGTCCAACATTGGTATCACAGCTGAAATTACTAATAAATCTGGACCCAATAGTTACCCACCCTCACACGATTGATTCTAGAAATTGGACGCTTGTAGTCTACTCTAAACTTTGGAGTCTTCCTCATTAAATATGGGCAGTCCATTCTAAACTTAAAAGTCTTCCTCATTAAACATGGGCAGGTGGAATTTGGCGTCTAGGACCTGGGGATGAGCGAATACGTTGGCGGGCCAGGGAGCCAACGACCCACGTGGTCAACGATATCAGCCGTCAACTGGGAGCGCAACACCTCCCTGTGCTAAGCGAGTCGCCAAACGCGAAAATCTCCCAGCGACCTGACTAGCAGCTTTGGCAGATAGCTAGGACATCTCCCATGTCTCGAACTCTGGGCATTTAGTTCGTCCAATCTGCTTCGGCTTAAGCTGCAAAAAATGATTACATTGGCAATGACTGAGAAGATTCAATGGAGGGTGTTTTGTAGGCGGAGACCTAGGAGCAAGAAGGGACCCTGCAAATCTCCACGGTTCATCAGTCTCTTGTTTCTCTGTATTTTTGTAAAAGTTGGGCCTAATTCCCCGGAAAAACTCCCAACTTTAGTTCGAGCCCTAAATCTGTCCCAAACTTTTTTTTGTCCCGAAAAAAATCCCAAACTTTAAATCTAGTCTCAAATATACCCCCAATTTTGTTTGTGTAAAAAAATCACCAAAATTCAATTTATTTTTCAAAATATACCCCCGTGATCTAAGTCCAACTTGACGTGGCACTTCCACGTCAATAACAAATCCACATCAACAAAATAATGGGGCCTTTTTTTAGACAAAGAAAAGTTTGGAGCAAATTTGGACTAAACCTAAAAATTAGGGTTTTTTTTAGGTTAAAAAAATTTTCTGGGGTGAATTTGTTATCGTCCCTAACTTTCATATCCTAAAATGGTTTTATTTTGGAGAACTTCAACAATTTTTATTCGATTGGATTTGTTATCGAAGTGAAAATGCAACATCGGTATGTACCTATCCCCCCATTACTTTTCTAATGTGGATTTTTTATCAACGTGGAAGTGTCACGTCAAGTTGTGACTGGATCATGGGTTATATTTTTTAAAATAAATTGAAATTTGCTTATTTGTTTACACAAACAAAATCTAGGTAAATTTGGAACTGAACTTAAAATTCGAGGTTTTTTCTGAGACAAAAAATCGTTTGGGGCAAATTTGGGACTAAACCTAAAATTTGGGGTTTTTTCTAAGACAGAAAAAAATTCGGGGCAAATTAAAGACTCGACCAAAAGTTGGGGGGTTTTTAGGGAATTCACCCGTAAAATTTGTGATTTCCGCAGACAACAGAAGGCAGAACAAAGAGACTGAAATGAACAGCAAAACCAATTAATAAAGAATGGGACAGGGAACTGTCGTTTTATCTTGCCAAATCTGCTAATTTCGTCAGCTTAAATGGTGCGACGATCACCAGAATAGAAGGCCATGAGAAACGATAAGGACTGGGGGAGAGGGAGTTGCATTCATGCCGAGTGTTATAATGGTCTCATTTTCATGTGGTCCAAAGTCTCTCTACGTATAATATGTACATCCCAGGACACCCCATGCAGCATCTTCTCGTTCAGAATATGCATCCCACTAGCTACTCATGTTATATGCATCTCAACTGCTTAGTTACATAACTGACAACTACTTCGCAACCCAGTAGCGGAGGATCTAGTTTCTCTGGGCACGGAAAAGCCGCAAAAGCAGCAAAGTCGCGTACAGATTTAGCCAGCTTTGTTCTGAATCACACGTGCTATGACGTCTGAGACTCCGCCGGACTTCTTTGTTTTCTTCTCAAATGACGGTTCCATCTTTGATTGTCGCGTTTTTCAGTATGACGGTTATCCCCGACCTGATATAGAATCCTTCTTCTGGTCTATCTGCTTCTTGAACGCCCTGTAAATGGAAGGATCACATCTTTTCATAAATCTAGATGGAATTGAAGTATCAAAATTGCAAAGGGTGACACTTACATCGGTGTTGTGAATAACCACATTTTTTCCTATCCGGGCATTCTTGTCAATTATGCAGTTGCTTGAAAAAGGAGAAGAAAGGGAAATTGTCAGTGACAGGATTAAGAAGTATTCTATTAACAAGTTGTTGACTCAAAACTTCCTGTAGACATGCCTATTCAAATAATGAAACATTACCTGATTTTAGTATTTTTTCCGACCCCAATAGGAACCTTCCCTTGTACCAGAAGAGATGCGATTTCAGCTTCAGTCTGATAGTAATCTGCACCCATCATCATGGTATCCTGCGAATTCAAACGTATCTCAAAAACCAGCACCCACCATGTATGTTGCCATTGCTACAGAAATTGGCACATGAACTTACCCGAGTGTTATGAACTTATAGCAAATTTGGAATGTCTATACTGATGACTTGCTTATTGCATTACATTGACAAAGGAAATTAGTGTCCATAAAAAATGACACATAAAACGACCATCAAGTAATTGAAGGGCCCGTAGTGAAGGCATCCTGACTTGGTTCAAGTCAACTATACAACCAATGGATGAAGATACAGCAATTCAAAAATATCATACTGGACATCACAGTTATATGAACAAATTGAATGGCACCATTTGCCCCTGTTAAATATGGCCCACGACCTCAAAACGTCCTGTTGGGATCTATTAACCCAAAAAGTTGAAAGCTGAAAATGTCAACATTCCAACAGAATCATCCAAGAATCTGAAAACTAATTTTCTCAAGCAATCCCCATTATAATCTTCAAAACGTTGAAGAATGCATATGAAAGCAGCTCACCTTAAACTCAACACCATAGTCTAGACGCGAGCGCACGCCGACAATGGAGTGTTCAATGCTACATTCTTGCAAGAAGCAACCGTGAGAGATTATTGCATCTACAATCTGCAGAAACAGCTCAAATAAGAGACAGATGCAGATCAAAACAACAACAGAGACTTATTCTGTTGACAAGCTTACCCTGCATTTGTCAACTTTACTGGGGGCTAAGAATCTTGGAGAAGTGTAGAAAGGAGTTTGCGGATCATAAAATTCGAACTTCGGCGGCTGCATTACAGGAAATTAACCAGCTATTAGAAAAGCCACTGTCTCCTCAAAGGACAAAAGGTATCACTTTACGACTGCTAAAGTTTGAAACTTGAAACTTCTATGATGTTTATGAGAACTTGATTGAGATAAAGCCCCAGATTGACATAGAAATTGTAGCCAAGAAGATCTAAAGTGATTAAAGAGCATAAAAGGTGATTATTGAATTAGCTAGATGACACTGACATTGGCACCTTCGAGTTATCAGCCAGAAGAATAATAATTACAGACGCAATACCACGCACACACCTGCTCTGTTAGGGCCAAGTTAGCATCAAAGAATGACTTGATTGTTCCAATGTCCTCCCAGTAATCATTAAACAGATATGCCTGACAAATCAAACCATCCAGATAAGTCAGCAGTTCTGTTAAGGTAGCTTACAAGTACAAACTACATATAAATACACATCTCCAAGGAGAGAGAGAGAGACCGCAGCTTAGTCTATGTTAAAGAAAAGGTCCTGACCTGGACATTATGCTCTGTAACAGCTGTCGGAATTATTTCAGAGCCAAAATCATTGCATGAGGGGTAGCTCCATCTCAGAAGCTTTAGTAACACATCGGTTTTAAATACATAGACACCCATTGAGGCAATGTATGGCAAGTTCACTGCATCTTGCTTTGATAGCCCAAGAAGGGTAGTGTCGACTTGCTGTGGGCAGACGTTTGTGCAGGAGACAAGAACCCAAATAAGAATAGTAACTGGTTGATGCATTACATGATGTGCAGAGATGATGTCTGCTAAGGAAACAGTCAAAGCAGTCATGTCAAATGATAGGAAGATGTTTATTGCATTAATGATACCATTGCTTTCAGCTCCTTGCCCTTTGGTTTTTCGGCAAATTGGATGATCCGTCCAGTTCTGTCAATCTTCATCAGTCCATAATCTGATGCACGACTGCAGCAACAAAAACCAGAAAGGGTTAGTTGCAAAACTCATAAGTAGCACTAAATTTAGTACAACTGAAAACAGATCTAAGAAACAATATAATCAAGAAAATTTGGTTGTCCCAAAAATAATTGGAATGTCGAGGAGAACTGAGCTTAAAATGCTCTTAAATCTTCAAAGGCAATATATGTAACCACAAGAAGTACCTGTCATCCATCGGGACACATGAAACTGTGATATCGGCATTTGTATCAATATGCTTCTGCAATCAAGCAACAACAGGTCAGTTGAAACTTACAAACACATAAGATAAAAGCACCGTATGATGAAATCTTTGAAGTACCTGCACAAAATCCATGTAATTCATCCGGTACAGGTGGTCACCGGACAATATCAAGATATGCTCCACATTCTTGTTCTTGGCATCCTGCGGAAATAATTTGAAACCAACATTCAACTTCAAGAGGAACTTTAAAAAAAATGCACAGGTAATTGCCAAAACCCTAAGCATTCACCTCAAAGACCCATATGAATTGCCTAACAGCATCAGCAGTTCCCTGGAACCACCTCTTTCCAGCATCACCCGGAGTTTGAGTTGCCGCGAGGACCTGTTTCCGTCACCAAATTTTTTTCATATTAAATTAGATCTCTTCTTAAGTTAAGTCATCAGGAATCCAGGATAAATGAATAATAAAATCGGAGAAAGATTTATACCTCCACAAATCCATCACCAAAACTGACGCCATTATCAAAGTTGTACGTCCGGGAAAGGTGGCGATTGAGGGAAAAGGAATTAAACTGTGTTAAGATGAATATTTTTCTGATACCACTGTTAATGCAATTGCTCATTGGGATATCAATCAACCGGTAGCATCCTCCTATAGGAACCTGCAGATTCAACAAAATAACATAATTGATTATATAATGGAGAGAGTGCTATGCGGTTAAACAACGGGCATATATAGGAATAATCACTTACTGCTGGCTTGGCCCTTCTGCTAGTAAGCGGAAACAGTCGAGTTCCAGCACCTCCTCCCAGTATAATTGAAGCAACACTCTTCGGATCTGCTCTTGGAGTTTCCAACACTGGAGCTTGAAAACTCTGAAATCATAGTTCAAGGAAAGTAACAAGGAACCCACATGAGGAAAGTTTTTGGGATCAAAAGTAAATCTCAGATAAGAGGACAGAGAGGAGAGCATCATCAACTAAGAACTGCCCCTTTTTACACTTCCCATTCGTTGAAACATCAAGACTGAAATGTAAAACTAAACGGAGCCAGAAAAAAGAAAAGGGAGAGGCTGAGAAATGCAACATCCATCATACCATGGTCTCTTTGTCAATGTCTGAAGTAAGAACGGAGTAAGCAATCCCAGGTTTGACGCGTCCGATCCTTGTTTCACTTCTCAAGCTCTTACATAACTGAGCTCCAAACTGCTTATTAATAGGACCAACCCTTAAGTTTTCACCCCAGAACACACTACGATTGATAATGCCTCCTCCTGGCACGGGTCGTGCACTGACCTTCAAGCTCGCAAAGCAAGAATCCATCTCTGCAAAACAGACCCAGAGACGAAGACGCCAGAACCAGATAAGTTTCGAGCTCAAGATTCAAATGGGTATCCCAAATTTCGAACGAGCCGAAGAACCTACTAGATAAAGATCTCAACTTGTCACCAATCAGAACGATCCGAGAGGAACCCAAAAAAGAGGCAAGAAGCAAGAACACTTCCCAGAAAGACTTCAGAAAGAAAAGCAACAAAAGAATAGAACTTTGGCTACAAAAACATGTCAGAAGGTGCTGCGCATAAGGAAAGACAGATCACCGACCCGGACGATATCTGCTCCGAAAATGCGGATCGAAAAGTCCCCGACGAAGGTGGCGCAAACTCCAGTCCACCAAGATTTCAGGAAGGAGCGAGAGCGAGAGGCAGAAAGTGAGGAACGTGATCAAAGCGAGGACGCTTTAGACAAATGCTCAGGAGGCATGTGAAGCTGGTGCGAAAGCGTAAGAGCTGTCACTGGTTTTAGCGGCTGCACTGGCCGCTTCACGAGCGTGTTCTCGCCGCGAGCCGTCAAGAAACTTCAAACTTCGAGCCGCGATCACAGACTTGCTCTTGATACCAAAGCTCGAGAGAATCAAAACAGTGTTAAAGTAGAAAAATCACATCTCGGCTTTGATAGTTCAAAAAACTTTGGAGCGCGACTCACCACACAATTAGCCTGGAAAAAACCATGAAGATGTGGGTGACGCGATCATGAAACTTTCTACAGATGAAAAGGCACGATTGTGCACATAAATGTGGCGGCAGAAAAGTAAGCAGAGTTGAAAAGAAGCGGGACTTTGTTTAGTCTAGGCCTACCAATTATAACTCTACATATGAATCTATACACTCGTATGAATACGATGATTCAACTATTTTAGATCATTCTGCACTTACTTTATAAAATTTTTTGCATGATATCAAAATGGGGAGTCACAAAAATGTATGAGTGCCATGAAAAGATGTTTAGATTTTACAATTTTTGCGGACTTTTCAAGTTTTGTATCCAAACCCCCATAGAACAAAAATGTTAGTCTTCCTCCTATCCTTTCTTTTTTATTTTGTGTTGAAAACCATCAAATGTATCGTGTGTATGCCCTTTTTGTACTTCACAGCTCTAAATTCTTGTTGATTTATCGAGTTAAAAAAAAATAGATCAAGGAGATAATAGTTTTGCATCCCTAATTTCCAAATATACTAAAAAGATCGATACATTTATTTTTCTTTCGATATGCTTTCAAGTTTCGAACTTCCAACTCGAAAGGTGGGTTGGTGGCATTATAGTTCGAAGCCAAACCCGAACACGAACCCCATTACTTACCTAATAAAAACTCCAGACTGGAAGCTGAGAAATTGCCTCCTTCGGTTGAGATTAGAACTAAGAAGCGAGCATCGCCTCTTTTGTCGTTTCTTAAGATGACATAGATATCCCAACATTATTTTTTCACGAATTACGTACAAAAAATCATTCATTTAATGTGCATATGGCTCTTTTTAAAACATCTTGCAAATGAAATGAACGAATTATTCATAAAATTCATTTTTTTTTAAGGAAGTGATAAATTCGTGTAGAAGCTTTTTAATTAGATTTAATACCACGAAAAACTCCAAATTAGTATACATGTGATAAGACACAATAATCGAATCAACGATCGAAGAAAATCTCCACGACGGTGACGTCTGGAGCATTATCCACCAGACGCGTGGCCAAAATGTTTACCTTTTTAAAATGCAAAAAGCACATATCACTACTGACGTAATACTTTTACAAATATTATTTATATATCTTTAATCAAAATCTCACGTTGAGGAGAAGACTAAATTACCTTTGTAAACTCATTTTAACGTAGAGTGAAGACGATTTTGGGCGGGCGTGAGGATTTAGGATTTAACCGACAGTTTCTCGAAAGAGAATGGCATTTTTTTTCCGTAAAATTAGGGACACGAAGATTACTAATGTGAAGGTGCAAAATGGTCTCCAAAGGTAAAACTCGAGTATGTATACGACATTTCAAAAATATAGGTGTGTAAATGGTAGTTTAACAAAATGTGGCATACATAACGTGTAAGAATATACGCTTACTGTATATAAATCACACTTAATCAATATCTTCAAGCACTCATTAACACTAAAAAAATGATTTTTTTAATCATTGGAGTTGCTTATCATCGACGGCAGCTGCATGGATCAAGAGGAAAATGGAACCACCGTAACACAAAACAATGCTTTGCCATCATGTATTGTGGCGAAGTTTTTCTTGCTCATTTTGGCAAAAGGTATCGGCGGATCTTTTGTCGCATTATATGTGAACGTGGCAAGAACGGACTGTAATGATCGGACATAGAGAAAATGACAAAGCCCATTTTGCCGTGGCGGTCCTAAGTTCACAGGTCCAGTGGCGGGTCTGTCTGCCGCCAGAGACAGTGACTGGGACTTTTTTGGCAAGTTGGTGATGCATTGAATTGCAGGTGCTTGATTCTTCTTTTGATCCAACCGTTCTCGCACGTGGAAAGATCCGTGAGATTCGGCGTAGCCTTGTCTGGGTGAGGGCCGGTGACCCTTGCCGAGTCCCCGATGAGAGGGTCGATGGCCCTAATCGGCCAAGGCTAGGGCGGCAGCTGGGGCGGAGGCTCGCCTTTAAGGCCCTCCACCCTGATGCGCTGCCCCATTGAATAACCCCCCTTGAAAAATCTAGTAATTGTTTTTGTCCGCTTTTCTTTTTATCTTTTGATTTTTTTTTTGGTTTTTGTAATTCTTTTGGGTCTTTTCTAGACGTGGCACCCATTTGATGATGCCATGTTAGCACCACGTGGCCCCGAAAACATAAATGTAAAAAAAAAACACTTAATATTTCTCCGTAAGCCAAATTGGACAAAGTTAATGGAGATATTCAATACACAAATCGGACTTGTTTTTAGGACTTCTAGTAATGTATCCATCAGAATTAGAGGTATAAAAGCGATACCCGAGTGAAAACCGAGGCATGTATTTTTTATTTAATATTTTGCAAAATTAAAAAGAAAGCTTTATCAGAAATTTTCTTTCCAATCTAATCATCGCTCCACGGCTCATCGGCTTGTCCGAGCCGAATGTTCCCGAAGAGCATTTTTGGACCGGCCCGAGCTAGGCTAATTAGTAAACTTCTCGGCTAGACAAATTTATACGCGAAACATTATCGTGGTGGGCAATGCCCGGACAACGAGTTAAGCCCGACCTCTAGGCCCGTCGTCCCCGTCCAATGATCACCTCGACATCAACTGTAGCCTAACACCCATGGTCTTTTGGGATATGGACCATGTAACAAGGAGGCCCAAGATAGAAAAGCCCAACACCGCCGCGACAACCTTCAGGCCCAACTTGGCCGAGGGTGAAAGAGAACTCTTGAAGCCCATTGAGTCGCACCCAATCGGCCCAAAAGTCCATCTTTTTGTTTTTTTTGCAGTTAGAGCCCATAAAATTCCGTGCAATTGACATGCGTAGGTGGACATTAAATCTTCTTATTTCTTGTCACGTACAATAGACTATAGTTTGGATTAGAGGCGATAATAGGCGGACTTGGGTCGGTTGGGCCTAACCCGTTGCCCGAGCCGATCCATCGATAGAAAAAGTACAATGGTGCTTGGGACTAATTGGGCGTGATTTGAGCTTAATCCATATGACACGTGAATTTTATATTGAAATGCCCTTTTGCAAGCTTTTTGCCCCAGTTGGTCATCAAGTTCAATTGGTAAGGGAAGGGCTTGTTGCTGCCAAGCACATCGTCGAGTCCGATACATGTCCTCGAAAATCGTATTTGAGATTGAGATCTGAATCAGACGCATAATCCATACATGTCTGATCTGGGTTAAACAAGCCCAGATCCGATTGAATAGTCGATTCCAGTTTCGTCTTAGAAACTATGTGTAACTTATAGGAATGGCCCGGTGTACCATACCAATCACATTACGCAAGTGATATACATATCAATCCTGCATAGGAATATGCGATTTCTCATCTCTAATTGGCATGTTTCTCCAATGTGGGACGAATATCCCGCCTGTACGGTCCTCGCATGGTGAGAGCTATCACGGGAGTCGGGAGGGGAAATTTAAAATTAAAAATCCTTAAATACTTATGTTTAAGAACTAGATTGGCTTCCTGACATCCATAGTTAGCAAAAAAGAGAACTGAGAATCTCACATCTCTTACATGGAACTTGGGTCAATGAGAGGATGCCCTTGGTCCGTCCTAACATGTTTAGCCTCCTCACTTCAAGAACATAGATCGTGATTGAACGCAAGCCGTGCGAGCAAAAGTCAATGCATCTTAAATTGAAAATTCTCAGCATTTGATTATATAACATGTACCCCAAATATCATATTTTAATGAAATCTCATTAACAGATATATATTATTTTAGCGACCCGTACTCGAACCTACCTAGACCCAACCTCCACCCGTTTTGAATAATGGCCTCCTTCCTTTCTTTTCAGAATTTTCAATTCCGAGTTTCACTCTTTAGAACGAAATGGGTTATTCACATCCGCTTTAGCCCAAATCTAGGTGAACTTTAGTTTTTTAACCCATCCAAATCCACAATAAAAAAAATTCAAGAGATCCATACGCCACCCGACTCGTTGACAACGAAACGAATCTAAAAAAGGGGTTTACAACCTATATTGCCACCTATAGCTGAGGTGACAAAATTTGGACCTAACGCGACAAAATAATGCATCGATGCATCCCAAACTATTCTAAACTTCGCATGCCATGTATATAATGGAGTCATATCACTAGCACCGTCGTTTGATCAATCATGTCCAAGAAACATTCCCCTCACATGTTAGGCACACTGGACCTAACCAAGCCCTTAAAAAAGTTTCATCTCGGTCATCGTATTGATCTCGGAATCACCGGGACATAAAAATTTCTCAGGGTATTTCCTCTCTTTACGGGAGATAAAGATACGGGGGAAATTGGGAGGTGCAAAGACGAGCGAGTACCGACACGTTAAAATAAGGAACACGTCTTTAGAGCCCGCCATTCTTATATATCAAATGGGCACGACTCACCGTCACTCGATCAAATCATGTCAAAAAAAAAAAAAACATTCCCACCCGCATCTTAGGCACGCTATAACAATGATTAATGCTCGGTAATGGCGAGCAAAATGATTACGGGCGGGGAACACGATTGAGACGCAAATTCGCAGCAATGTCGCCTCGGATAAAAACGGAAGATACCGCGACCGCTCATGCGGCGTCTGCTTTCCCTTTTTTTTTTTCAATTTATTTTACTCTCTTTTTTTCTCCACGTCAATTGATTTATTTCTGGTGGGGGACCACCACGGAACATAAATATCGAAGGCCCAACATTATTATTGCCTTTTTGATTCCGCGGGGCCCGCTTGCTCGGGCGCTTTTTGCCTTTGCGCCTTCCTGTGTACCACGATCGTGGTTAGCGCTTATCCAATCACCTCCTTAATCATGAGACCCGGAAAGGGGGCGAGGGCATGCGACGTGAAAACATGCTTCGATTGCATAATTATGCTTTGCTCCGGAGAGAAAGACAAATGATTTGTAACATGTAAACACAAAACACATTTCCTAGTTTTCATGTTATGATGAATATAAAACATGAAAATGTAAATAGTATTAGTCTATTCTTAATTTTCATAAAAAAGAATTAGGTTAAGCACGAACAGGTTCGGCTAAGATGGGTTCAGTTCGGCCTAGGCCTGTAAATCGGCTTGGGAATTTCAAAGTCCTATTTTTTGAAATTCGCTTACGGGTTCCGCCATCAATAAAGGAGCCTAATCGAACTTAATCAGGTCCCAATTTTTTATATTGAGAACCTACCCCGTTCTCCCTTAAATTGGCGTTGGACCAATCCAGCGAAGCCAATTTTTCCGAATTGAATCCGGATGTTTTGCCCACCCCTAGTCACGCTCTCGCACTGCGCTAAACTTGGTTTGAGACTTCAGTTCAGCTAAATTATTACCTCAAATATGTCGTGACAAAACCCCAATAAAAATAAGCCAAAGGTAGATGAAGTTAATGACCGCAACTGCTCATCTACCAACTTACTATATTAACTTTTGCCTTCTCTTTTCGATCACCACCATCCAATGTTGCCCATGTCAAAAACATAGGCACCCCATTTTTCCTTTACACAGCATAAAATATAAGATTATGGAGCAAAACTTTACCTTACTTTATGCAAATCAATGGAGGACAGTCCACTTCCCGTGTCTGGCGCCTTCTTTTTCTCTAGCTCTTTTGTTCCTTTTCTCTTTTATCTTCTTTTTAACTCTCACTCTTTCTCCCTCTCTCTGCCATATGATCCTCCTGTTTGAAGGAGAAACTAAAAGTGGAATGTGTGGGATTCAATGGGGTCATCTTCCTCTTGAAATTACTGCCAGAAAGTTGCTGGCTTTAGGACAGTTGGTTTCAGAAGGGTCACGTGTTCCGGAGTTTCTTCGGTACAAAGACCAGTCCTACATATTTTGCTTCTTTGGCATCTTTCTTGTGGGAGAGATTGCTTTTGTTTGAGTGAACATATGAGGAATTGAAGCCATTAATGAAGGTTTCATTCGTTTCATCGGATCAAAGCCCAAGTGCTGATGAATCAATCGTGATTTTGTCTCCTTTTCCAACTTTCAACTTCTCGCGTCCTTTTTAGGGGACTTAGTCATGAGCCTCCCATGGAAACAAGGCCAATTTGCAGGGTTCACGTTGACGTTATTGGGAGCATCCACACCTTTTCCTGCTTCATTCCTTCACCTTTTGGCTCTTTCTCTTAAATGAGCAAATGGCCGATCGATCAGGAATAGTTCGGGTACATTTAATGACAATCCCATCACTCAAATTTCCGTGCTTGCCGACATCACACCCTGAAATCGTAGCATTAAGATTCTCATTCCATGAATAAATCAATTTCAATGGCGAGCCAACGAGGCCTTAGTTTGTTCATGAAGGAGAAGGCAGAGAGAAGTAACACAGGAACACTGAACACTTCTATTGTCATGGTCCAATTCACGTGTGCCCATGCTCGAGCAAAGCAGATCACGCTTGAGGGCGATTTTCGTTATCCAAGTTGAGTTTTCGTTTCGTATAGTGCTGATGAAAAGTAATATTTCCACGCATGCGTGAGAGAGAGAGAGAGAGAGAGAGAGAGAGAGAGAGAGAGAGAGTAATCTTTAGCTAGCATTCATGTGAACAAATTCTCACAAGGTTTCTAGGATCTGACCCGGCAATTGATGATTACCGATTTCTATAAGAGCATAGCTTCTTGACAATATAAGCGCATCAAACAGGGAGAACCAATATGTGAAATGCTAAAGGGAGTCGCGAGTGATGGATGATGTGTTTTGCTGTGTCAAGTACCTAGTGTCTATGCTCTCTGTCTCTGCCGTGTGCGTCCTGTGCGGTGCGTAGTACTGCAAGTCTAGAGAACAGCTCTAATTGGACTTACCCTCCAGTCTCCAATCCTGTCTAGAGCTAATGTTCTTTCTTTCATTTCTTCCTTGCGCTAGGATTTTGCAATTATGATGCCCCGCGATAAAGAATGAATAAACGAAAGCGAGCACTTTATTGTTCATGATTACAACCAGAATTCAGCCAACGATGCCAAAAAATAATAAAGAAAAAGTTGGGCTCCACGTTTCGCTCGAAACAACAGATCGCAAAAAGGGAAGCTCATCGTGAAAGCCAACAGAAATGAAGGAGACAGAGCGCATATGATTCGATTGTTGGAGACAGCGGCGTGAATCGTTTCCTACGATCCCTTCATGCAGTTCTTGGTCGCATCGCATGCTCGGTATGTAGACATGAAGACCCTTCACGATAAGGGCTCGTGATTTGAACATTACGGTACGAAATGTACGTGCTTTCGAAGGTCCAAAGAAGACCCAGTAAAAGACTGTTGCAACCACACCAGGAGGAGACGGTGATCTTGGAGCTAAAAGGCGCACGAGAGAGAGAGAGATGGTCAAAGAGGCGTAGCTGAGACTTGGTCAGGAGCGAACAGCAAGCTAGAGCGGGACGTGCCCGAGACGTCAATCCCCCGCACTGCACACCTACTTGACCCGTGCGGGGGGGTGGTCGTTCCAACGCAAAGATTCTATTGACCCGAGTCCCTTAAAGCGATAAAGAAAAGAGCCGATCATTGGAGTTTCTCGGATTCATCTTCAAGACCACACGAAGCCCAATTTGCATGATATAAGAGATTGCTGCAGTTGATGTCAGTAGGGTGTTGTTCATAGAATTCCTAACTTCCTGTTGCCACTGTCAAATAGAACGAGAAGACATATAGAATGGTCCGATGGCTAAAATCGATCGGCCAACATGCGAAGATTACCCGAAAGCTTGCTTTTTTTTTTTCCTTCTTGTTTTTGCATACCAAGTGCGCATCTTATTGGCTTCTTCACGTTCGATAGGTTTAGTCTACTAAACTAAGTCTCAAACGGATTCGAGAGCAAAAAAAGACCATCGAGAGATGCTGACTCTATGAAAACTGAAAACTGATTTATAGAGTGATATGACAAACCGTAATTGAACGTTGAATATGATCCATATATATTTAAATGCTTACTTTAGTTGGTCATATTGCTTCGAGAAAAGATTTGACATGTTAAATTTTAGCATACTTAGCGTCTTCCGAAGGTATAGAGGTTCATTTTAAATTCTGTTTGGGACAAATTGCGAGTCCTATCAATTGAGTACATTCTCTTCCCACATTAGAATGTAGCATCCCCCTCACCTAATATCTTCTTTATCCAAACCCTCCTATCAAAACACATAGGTACATAAAATAAAAGAAATAAAAGTTTTAGAACACCAACTTTATGAACCTTCTTCCCAAGTCCCTATTATATAAGCCCACCACCAGAACCACAGAAAACCCATCACTCTCTCTCTCTCTCTCTCTCTCTCTCTAAACCCACAGCAAGCAAGCACTGGAAATAGAAACTGCTGCTTGAGCACAGATGCTGTGTATCAGAGGAGAACCCCTTCTTCCTTCTTCGTACCATAAATGCACTGCTCTGATCCCACTCTCTGAGCCCCTTCCCTCGTAGAAGAAATCCTTCGTGTCTCACCCTTCATCTTTTCCTCGCTCTCTTCCTCGCTTTCTTGCGCTTTCTCGAGAAAAAGGACATGGACTCCCCATCGTCCCTCGAGTTCGACAGCGTCAAGGCCGAGAAAGCCAAGGCCATGCGCAGGTACCAGAGGAACCGGAAGCTCAAGACCCTCGCCCACGCCCTCGAGGTCCTCGCCGCCCTGCTCCTGCTCTCCTGGTACTCCTCCGGGCTCTCGGCCGCCGCGGGGGGCTTCCTCCGCCGCCTCGCCAGCCTCCTCGCGAAGCCCCTCGTCGTCTTCCTCATCAGCAACGGCATCATCGGGGTCATCCTCTTCTTGGCCGGGAAGAACGACGACCGCGGCCACCGCCACGAGCCGTCTCACATCTACGAAGAATACCTCTCCGCGCGAAGGGCCCCCGGCGAAGGATACCCGGGGACGATGGCGGCGCCGGACGAGACCCATGTGGACAAGCAGATCGTCCCGTACGAAGCCCCCCCGGCGCATGAGAAAATCATAAGGGAAGTGCCGCTTCCCGCGCCGGAGCCCGACCCCCTGCCGTCGACCGTCTTGCCAGCCGTCGAGAAGGGCGCGGCCGAGGGAGACGTCGGCCCGGGGGCGGCCCTTCCCGCCCTCCCCGCGGCGGCGGCGGAGAAGCGCTACCGGAGGTCGCGGTCGGAGGTGACCGGGGGGGAGGAGGAGGAGGAGGAGAAGCCGCGGGCGGAGCTGCGCCGGTCGGCGACGGACAACGGGCGGCCCAGGCCGCCGTCGGTGGAGGACCTGAGCAACGAGGAGTTCAACCTGACGGTGGAGAAATACATTGCGAAGACGAAGTGGTTCCATAGGGAGGAGATCATGGCGGAGGAGGACGCCGCCGTTCTCGGCTTCCGCTCGTTCGTGACGGCCCCAGAAAAACGAGAGTGAATTGTTAATATGTTGAATTTTAAGGGCCGCGAGTACATGAAAAGAAAAGAAGGAAAAAAGAAAATTTCGAGGAAGGAGGCTTATTTCGTAATTAAGTTAGCTTTATTTCTGGACAATTTTAGGTCGGTCGGTCGGTCGGTCGCTGCTGCTGCTACGAGACTTGTGTACTTTTTCTCTCTTGCACGGTCATATAATCATGGTGATTTTCATGCAGACCGGTGATGATCGCATAATTACGAGACAGAAATTAACAGCTCATAATCATCGACAAAGATAGGTATTACAATCAAAGGCTCATCGCATAATTGACACGACCAAATTACGGAATTGCCCTCCGGATGAGCTGTTGGGTCTAGGGTGCGCCTGATTTTTTTCCGACTTCTGCACGACCAGAGAGGCGCGCGCTCGCGAGCGATGCCTAGGGATAGAGACGCCAAACCATAGGGGGCTAGGGGCAAAGGGACAAAAAGTTGGCCATGGCGAGAAAGCGACCCTTTGAAGATCCGCCCACCCTCTTTTTCTTTTTTAACCAAATTATCTTCGCATTGATTAGTGTATTAATTAATTTGATTAATTGCCCACTTTAACTTTGGCTCCATGGTCATTGGTGAGTCTCCAATAGATTTTAAGAGACCTCATCCCCATTGTTTCATAATGTCTTAGTTGGACAACCCGCCCGAGTCGGTCGAAGATGAGGCTTTGGCCTTGATTAGGACTAAGCACCAACCGGTCTGGACCTGTTTGTGTCTGGACTAAATTACAAGCATGATTGATTGGCATGTGCAGGCAATAGGAATTCAAGCGTGAAGGCTCTTCTAGGGTGTGGCCAAATCAAATCGAGCGTTGATTTGTCCGTACGCAGATAGCTTCGAAAGGGTACGGCGCCGAGATATGTTCTTCGATTGGTTTTGTCCGCCGTATCATTTGGGCGATGAATCTATTATCTGTGCAGTATTTGTCGATCGAAAAGCGCGAAGTACATATGCTTGTAGTCTTGAACATGTGCCGAACGCATGCTTTTATTTCTCTGGACAATCCAGGGAGATGGGTACGGAACCAACTATGTAGAGGCTCACGAAACGCCTCGCAAATTCTATAATCTGGTTAGATCCAGGCATTTGTCCTATGTATGTAGCATGGACGTGGAGCAATTTGTATGTGACCGGTGGGATTTGAACACGTGACTTTGAATTCTCGAGCTAAAAATCTCCAAAAGCTCTAATTGAATTACGCCGACTTCGAGAGGTTTCGCGGAATGCCATGTTGGATGTCGAGATTTTCTTTTCCTTCTTATTGTCCAATTGTCAATGTAGTCTTTCTGGAAAATTTTTGTTGGAAAATTGTTGACGTGAATGCCAATCGTCTTGCGTGGCACGGTCAACGTTGACGTGGACAATTTTTGCAAATTTTCAACTTTTTTTAATATTTCTTTTATTTTCTTTGCTCCTTTTTTTTTCCTTTCCAATTTTAGGCCGGTCATTTGCCGACCCTTGCCTGCCGCAAACGAGGGCATCATGGCCGACCCTTATCGACCACAGATGAGGGCGTCGTGGCCTTCTCCTGGATTTGGGTTTGGGCCCGAAGTTAAAAAGAGAGAGAGAGAGAAAGGAAAAAGGAAAAGGAAAATAAATAATAAAAATTCAAAAAAAATTACAAAAATTGTTCACATCAGCGTCAACTGTGCCACGTAGGACAGCTGGTATCAATGTCAGTAATTTTCGGCCAAAATTAGCTGAAAGGATTGCATTGGCAAATCGTCAAAAAATATAAGATTAAATTGACAAAATTGAAAGGTTCGAAATTGAATTTACTGCCGAACACTAAATTTAAGACTTTTCTTTGGTAATTCTCCCTCAGAGTGACCTATACGTGTAGGCAAAATTTCCCAAAGCAGTGAGATTGGGTTGCATTACAAGATAGCAATAGACCACGACGGGCAGCTTCGTGTGGGAAACCAGCATCAAGAGTTACGCACATATTCCTCGAAATGGGTCGAGCATTCTGCATGCAAATAATCACTCAGCTGTTCCCAAAGGTCACTGTTCTTTCTTGCTTTAGCTATATCATGATTCATGACGTAGCTATCATGGAGTCTAAAAAGCTAGTAGCCTTCATCATTCCATTGATGATCGTGGAGCAACACTTGTGATCACGACTTTACTTGGCACTTGCTTGTACGAGAAATTTTTGTATCTCTCTCTTGTGTCTCATCAGACGAGTTAACCGATATTTGAACGGCCTAAGTTGGTTTGATGCGATTGTTTATGTGAGAAGTAGTCATCGTGTGACATGAGTTTGATTCCTTGCTTCATCCGGCAAGAAAAATCTCTCGTGTGTTTCATCCATCGAGATTTAGCATCTTATCTGGTCAACGAGGTTATTAACATCCGGCTAGAAAAATCTATTGTATGTTTCATCCATCGAGATTTTGACCACTATCTTATATGGTCAATGAGGTTATCAGCATTCTGATTTTAAAAAAAACGAGGTTATCGGCATACTCTATGGGCATGTCGAGAATACCTACCGGTTCCACAAAGGCTAAGTTCACAAGAGAAGTGCTTGAAGTAATTGCACGATATCGTAACTATTTGGAGATGGATCTTATGAATTACTTAAAAGGATCGTTCCTCATCTGACGCGTGACTTAAAATGTCACACCCGTAGTGTATTTGATAATCTAAACTCGGTCGTCATACACGTGTTCCTCGTGACGGACCCCCGACGAGGGGGTTTTAGCGATCGCACCGATTCCAACCAGCATGTTTAAGATCACGGCCCGAAAGTTAGGTCGAATTCAGCCGAGCATTTGAGCCGACTAAGAAGATAGTGAGGGGGAGACAAGACATGTCTAGCTCAAGCTCGAGCTGAAGCCTACTGACCAAAGGATAGAAAGAGGGGGCTTGAATGCGAAACGACAGTTGATGTAAGATGCACGAGGGCTTGAGTAATTACAAAGAATTTCCTCCAAAGCTTTTCATTTCGAAGCAATGTCTAGTCAAATTTGTAATTTATAATTTATAATTTGTGCTGTGAATATCGGTATATTATTCGTTTAAATGTTTCGAGACCCGAGCATGAAGTGTCCGTAGCTTTCATTCTGATCTCAACCCAGTGATGTTTATGTGCCCGTGATTTCGTTCCCAGTGTTTGGCATTTGATTTCCCCTTAATTCTTCATCTTCCCAATGATTTCATTGAGCTCGTACCATTCCTTGATTTCTCTAATTTCCAGTACGAGCACTTTACATGTCAAGTACCATCCCCACACTAGTCCGGCGCATTCGAAATCTCACTCTCAGGAATGTCGAGTGCAAAAACATAATAAGGCTTGTATCTCCAAACTTAACCTCGTCACAATAAAAAAATAATCGAAAGAATTCATAACACGATACAGAGATTTAGTCAAGAAGATAATGCAAGACCTTCCCTCCTAGCGAATGCATTAAATTAAGAATGAGAACTTTCCCCTTTCCCCCACACACGCCCTAATCTTTACTCATTCTTTCCAACTTTCGTTCTTTCCAAACTTTCCTGTCCACAATCCTCCCTTTTTCCCTCTCTCTCTCTCTCTCTCAGCTCTTTTCGCTCCAGCATGGACCACAAGTGGGATTTGGGGTTTGTGGATCTACAAAGACTTAATCAAGCACACAATTATAAAAGGCAACCTTCTTTATGAGTCAGCAAGCTTGCTCTTATCCACTTGAAATGTGAGCATTTAGGAACATAAGAAAGCCAAAATTTTCAAAGCTTTAATTATCCATTAAATGCAGAAGAAGAACCCAAAACCAAAAGGGGTTGTCCTTCTTCCTCGGCCCTTGTTTCTTTCTCTGCTGAGGACACTAGCACCACCAAACTCCTGCTTAATTCTTTATGATAAATTCCTCAATTATTTGCTTGGAGAAGTCTTGTCGCCCGGACAGGCCTGCCCCATAATGAAAAGATATAGGTTGGTGACGGTATTATATGTTGAAATATAATAAATGCGGACGAAGTATCTATATTTATATCATACTATTTGAATTTGACTTGGGATTTCCTCCCTTTAGTGTTTTTCCCTTAGATGTATTAGATGAAAATGATGTGGCAGTTTGTTGAAGATCTCATTTCTCCGGGTTCTTTTTCCTATGAGGTAACATTTCATCTGGCCCCCATCCACATTTTGTGTATTTTGTATGAAAAGACAACAGAAGTTTATTACCCGACATGACGAAAATGAAAAGAAGAAAGAGTCTGATCTGACGGGAAAATTGTCAAAAATATCCCGAACCTATTACATTTTCGCCAATTTTCAGTTCTAAATCTTTCAATTTTGTTGATTGAGTCCTAGATTTTTTCACTTCTTGCCAATTGAGACTATCCGACAATTTTGACTGGAAATTACTGA
Organism: Syzygium malaccense; assembly: GCA_031216405.1. Classification (NCBI taxonomy): domain Eukaryota; kingdom Viridiplantae; phylum Streptophyta; class Magnoliopsida; order Myrtales; family Myrtaceae; genus Syzygium; species Syzygium malaccense. Next base: position 14,505,324 of record CM062258.1, read on the forward strand.
CATGAATGTCGGCTGGCCTACGTGGTGCTGACGTGGACATTTTTAATAATTTTTTTTGAATTTGAATTTGAATTTGAAATTTTCTTTTCTATTCTTTTTCCTTTTTTTCTTTTTTTTCCTCCCCTTCTTCCTCCTCTAGCTGGTCGCCGAGCATAATGTGAGGTTCGGTCTCGCCATGGCTAGGTGAGTTTGGCCTCGCCAGGTTGAGCCTTGCACTCGTCCTCGCTAGGGGCCAACGGGGGAGAGGATTGCCCGAGGTTGGCGAGGTCGACCTCACCAACCGTCGCCTCTTATTGATTGCCAAGACTCGGCAATTGGCTGGAGAAGGAGAAGGAGAGCTAAAACAATAAAAAATAAAATAAAATTCAAAAAATATTAAAATATTATTAAAAAGTGTCCACGCCAACGCCATATATGCTGGTCGACGTCCACTTCAACAATTTCTGGCCAAAATTGATCAGATAGACTCAATTGGCAAGAAGTGAAAATGTTTAGGGCTCGATGGACAAAATTAAAATGTTTATGACTGAATTGGCAAAAATGCAATAAATTTATGACTTTTTGGACAAGTTTTCCCCAATCTGATCTATTATTATATTCAGTTGGACTAATCTCACTTGGAAATTTGAGTCGTTTCCATGAGTCCCTACATTAGCCTCGACGTATTATCTTCCTCGACCCAACAATTATTAGATGGAAGAGCCAATTTGTCCTCATTAATGCACCTAGCAATGTACATAAATATTGTCAATGGCCGTGGTGTTTGACTAAGCAAAAATTAGACAGTCTAATAGACAACAGCGGTCAAGAAATATGTATTGTCGAATCGTAGCTGTCTCCATTATCAAGCAATAATACCTGTGTCTATCTCTCTTTTCTCTCATAAATATGTAGGTACGCATGTATGTATGTCTACTAGGAGCAAGTTTCTATTATGAAGAAGCAAATCAAGGGAAAATCTCCGTTTGATCTTTACCAAAACAGAGGCACAGCGATGAATGATTGCCTGCAGTTTCTTTCTGCAACAAGTCAAGTTTGATAATTGGATATTCTCTTTACAACATAAGACAACAGCTCAATCTTTACCTTTCCATATCAGTCTTCATCTTGGGTAATTTATTTGGAATTATTTAGACCCAGTTTTAGTCCTACTTGGAAGGATAGAGAAAACGAGATGAGCACTCCATTAAGATCTTGCTGGTGATCATTAAAGATCATTATAAAAAGTCCATAAGAAGAAAAGTTTGCTCATTGTTGGATGGGTCAACATCATGACTTGCGTGTCAGTTGTAACTTGGGACATTGATTTTTGTGGAAGGGGAGATGAGTGCTTCATACTTCAATTAGGAGCTGGTGAAAATCATTTACATGTTGCTGTCCCCGCCACCTGCTTTTCCAGATCTCGAATTGCTCTTTCTTTCCTGCTCTCACAGATGTCTTGAAACATACTGATTTTATGTTTGGGTAGGCGATTTTATATTCACCATGAGAAGAAACAAACAATTGCCAAAGTCGTCGTTGTCAAACAAAAACATGCGTCCCTTTATTTCCTCGTTGTCATTCAGACCCCCTGCAACTTCTGAGAAAGACAAGAGAAAGGGTGATGGTAAAGGAGAGGATGAACTGATAGGAGGGTTTTCTTTTTTATTATCTTTTCATGTACCCAAAAGTGTTGTTCCCCTCCACTTTGATTGGATGTGCTTTTGAAGCTTCTTAGAAGACCGCAAGTTACTAGCAAGTGTCACATTTGTGTTGATTTGATTCATAGATTGTCATTGGGTGTAAATAATGAAATGATCTTCCTTTCACGCGAGCATTATTGTCGATCTCATGACGAAAAATTGACCAATTAACTCCTCAAGTTCTAAGCTTTGAGGTACCAAATGATGCTAATCATATACACAAAGTGAAAAGACATGAATATAGATCTTGTGGATCGAAATCAACCCTGTCAATTATTGTCTATCTTATAATAAATTAAACCAATCTCAGATATTTCATTATTGACATGAATGCTGTGATGGACTATGACAGCGGGGTCAATTTCCAGTGGAATAGGTAAAAAAGAAAACAAAAAAGCTCATGCTACTTTCTTCCAAAATGAGCCAATAATGAGCCACCTATGAGGCTATGACTTTCGTAGGTACCATCTGAACCTGCAGCCTACCCAGGATAAATGCAACAGTTCTCAAAACATGATATGGCTGAATTAGGGTTCTAATCCATTGTGCCAAATCCATTGGTTAGGAACTCGGCATCAGATTAAATTTATGACGAAGGCCTTGAAACAGTGCTCAATTTAACACTCCCTGTATTAAAAAGAAGAAGAAGAAGAAGGAAATTACAACGGGGTTCATGTCGCAACGTTCATACAAAAAAAAATCATCATCTATGTAGAAACAAAGTGAGATTTATACATATTAGCGAGCGCAGGCGAGATATGATATGTATTTGACATGGTCTTAATCTATGATAAGTTGAGTTTTTCTGAGTTTTTAAACTTGGTGGTGATTTCTCTATATGAAAAATACAGGTGCCCCACCCAATGTGAGAATTATTTTGAAGAACTAGGTTCGTCTTTTTCCTGCTATGCCAGTTCCATGTCTAGCTGTATGGTCTTAATTCCAAAAGGTCATATGAGAAATTTATGTGTATTTACGATTCTACCAATGCCAGTTCAGAGCACTGAGCGAGAAATGATTGGGTCAAATTGAGCGGTCTTTTCCTTTGCCCTAAATTTGGGGGTGTTCTCTGACTGTTTTGGTGGGAAGTGGCGGAGAGGAGTTGGTATCCATATGACAGTTCTGTCATGAAGATTTTATTTTATTTTTCCTTTTTAAATCTGAAGTAAAAGTAAAATAAATATAATAATAAGCATGAATTCCAGCAATTCTCTTTCTCTGGCTTGTAGTGTGTTCAGTGATGTTGTGTGCATCATGAGCTAGCTCTCGCAGAAATGCTGAACAGACAACCATGTCATCTCTGTAGTTCGAGATTCTGACCACAATTAGGCTAAGACTATGATGTTCCCATGAAGGATAGGACTAAATTTTTAACCTGAGACCCTTGTGATCTGCATCTGGTTGTCGTAGACGTCATTTCGAGTTCGACTGATTCGCTAAAAGTATGAGACAATGTTGAATGTATACTAATAAACTGATGACAAAAGATTGCTTCATTTCATGTTACATGAGCTTGAGGTACTTGCATCCATCAAAATGTTGAACCTAAACAAATTATTGGCATTCGGAGCTTGCATCAAACTTGGAATAGGAGCTTTTAACAGTACAGATAGCACTCATCCGTTTGACTAGGGGCTGTTCAATCTGCTAAGGGGTTGGTTGTCTCCTCTGTGAGGCGCGTCACAAGCACGGGACAACCGTTTTTCAATCGCGAAAAGAGCGCCCACTTCTCTAGAGTCGAGTCAGGGTCAAGGACTTTCCACCTGTACAAGATTCACTCATTAACCAATTAATTTTTGTGTAATCGCAGATACTGGGCCTGTTACGAGGGAGAACTCACTTGTAGGTGGTGACGAGCCGGTGGAGGAAGACCAGCATCATGGCCTTAGCCATGTTCATTCCCAGACAAGTCCTTCCCCCGGCGCCGAAACCTAAGAAGCTGTATGGTAATTTCGACTCATCCTATTGTGACACAAAGAAGGACCGAGTCATCAATTAGCATAAAAGCAGAAATTTAAGGATCGTAACCCCAAGGATCGTAACCCCTTTCTTCTGCATCTCTTATAACCAAAAATGAGGTAGAAACATAGAGAATTACATCGAATCTGGAAGGATTGAACTCAAAGGGGTTGTCATGAACCATAGGATCGAAATGTACAGATTTCGCATCAACATTGACATTCCATCCTCTCTTGATTCTATATCCTGCACGTTGGCAAAGAAATGTATGTGAGTACATTCTCAATTGAAAAATGTTTTGTTAAAATGACTCGAGCGAGTTTCGGGCTTTGATATATGGACAACCTTCGATATTGGAGTCCTGAAGCACCAGCCTTGGAAACCACGGCACCACAGATGCCATCCTCAAGGATTCCTTGACCACCTGCTTCGAACCACTAGTTAGAGCATTTATGGTGAATTACCGTGACTGCTCATGAGTGGGAACTCTTGGGAGGAAAGCCAGAAACATAATGCGCAGAACCTTCCACATGTACCTTGGAAGCATACGGCATCTCGCCAATGTCGTCTAGTTTCAGGAATGGCCTTCCCGACATTTTCTTTGCGAAGCATACTTGTTCAGCCTGCTCAACCAGAAAGCCCCTTGTAAGTTAATCCTCAATGCAATATTAATGTTGGTCGTCAATCAGAATTGATTAGGAACTGGAGAAGCATTCTAGTAATGCCGTTAAGTCACTTACTCTTAGCTTGTGTAGAACTGCTTCGTTCTCACCCAAGTACTTCACCATCCAAGTTATAGCACTCGCTGTCGTATCGTGGCCTGCAAGAAATTTCTCCTGAGCAGGTGAAGTAATATCTCTAACTCCAGAAGTGTCTTATAAACTTGAATCGATCATGACCAGCCGGTTAATGCAGCAAATTGATGTCTCAGGAAATTGGGAGCAGAGAAGGGCTTATTATGATGACTCAAAACAGGAAAATGCACCTTCCTCAAAAGAAATTCGTTCTTAAGTTCTGGACAAAAGTCTTGGGTCATCCTTTGATTTCCCTTTTACTGTCTTTAATCCTTTTTATTCAGCTAAGGGGAGGAGGCCGAGCAGTAATATAGAATTTTTGGTTATAGCAGGCTAGTCTCACCTGCAATTATCATTGTCAAGATGTTATCTTTTATCTCTCCAACGGTTAGCTTTGGACCTTTCTTGCACTCTGTTTCATCATCATTTGAGAGCAGGTGATCAAGACAATCCTCATGAGAAGTTCCTGCGAGTTTTTTTTGACTAATCAAAGTTTCCAATGCACTCATAATTCGCTCTCTGGCCTGCATTGTACTCACCATAATAAGCTCAAACTGCCAAAAAGTACTTCCAAATTCAAAGCATGGGATAGCGAGATGACTTGTTTTTCTTTGCCAAAGTAAATCTTAAGGTGTAATCGGAAAATGGGGATGCTGGCTCAATCAGTGGCGTCATATGACAACATCCTCCTACGAGTCATGTTCCGTCTGCAACAGAATCACATATGAAAAATAGAGGCTCTAGGGTATGGGGCTACCTGAATGCCTCTTTGGAATCTAGTCCCGGGTAACCTTAGAGGGAACGCGAGCATAGCTTTGCAGACTATACCGACGTCCTCCTGCAACATTTTCAGCTGTTGTCCGCTCTCTAGACTCAGCAGCATCCTGCACATTATTTTGAAAGTGATCTGCACCAAAAAATCAGCAAGAACATCAATTTGACTTGAATAGGTACAACAGTCCATGAGTTTGGCCAATCGTGTGCCAAGAAACGGCAATATCTCGGATCACAAGAGTCCCACCCCAGCTCATGCTCTTCTCAAGAGAATAATCAAAATTTCTCATGATATCCTCTGCAGACAATAAAATTACCTTAAGTGCTTCATCGAGAACGACCACGGTTCCTCTGTGTTCCCAGTCAAATAGAGACTTCACGATCAGCTCGTCAAATTGTTGGATGAATGCTGATAGAGAGCATGTGGAGAAAAAGTTGCTCAGATGTCCACGGATATGCCTGTGCTGTTGATGGGATGCGCACAGTAGGCTTTGATCACCCACTAACTGTGCTATTGATCTTATGTATCTCTTGATGAATTTCCCCGAATCATTATTTAGGATCACCTTAGCCGATGAGGCAGTCGAGACGAAAACATGGGTCTCTCCAAAGATGTTTGTCTTGAAGCACCTTCCATACCTGCAAATATTTCATCACAATCTTTGATTCCCCAAGAGAAGTCACGTTTCGAAGCTTGATTTAGTTTCCTATTATGATAGAATGAACTAAGCATACTATACAAAGTGGACAACACCGATTCACGCAAACCCATCCAACCTCCCATTAGTAGTCATTGTGATCTGGATTATTCCAATCTATCATATCTGATAGTATCATAAGGTCTATAAGCCATCAGAATGTCAAGGTTAATTGGAATCATGTCTAAAGCGCGCATTGATCCCAGAACCTCCCACATTGTGGTTGTACAACCAGAATACAAGTTACCGAGACTCATTTTATTAGGAAGCCATGCACCGGTAAGTTGTCAAAAGAGCTCCACAGAGAAACATCGACTCAAGCATGTGTCACTTGATTAAGTGTATGAGTACAAATAGATCAGATACGCAGCGTGTGAGCTCTTTTGAATTTTTCAGGAAAAGTAGATTGATTTACATGCATATACTCGACTAGCAGTAGCATCTCCATCTTTGCATCACATGTTCATCAGAATGTGCTCTACCTCAATCTCATGAACAGAAACTTCCTGTAAGATCTCACTGAAGTAGGGATTGAAAAAGGTATACGACCCTTAGTGCCGATTACTAAGTCAGCAGGAAGTAGTGGGATTCGAAGGGGTTTATCTTACTCTACTATATTAATATTGATCAAAGTCCAAGACTAGCATACCACATGAAAAACAACAAAATCCAATAGAGAGGTAGTATCATTTCAGGGATTATGATTGATTCCACCTACCAATCTACATACATAAACGAGTTAGTTCATTCATTCATTGGAAGAATAAAGAAGTGCATCACCTACCGAAGGCGACGGCTCTCGACAAAGTCGTAAAATCCTCTGCCACTGTTGATGGCAGCCATGAACTGAAGTGTCTCTCCAATCAGAGGTAGTCCTAGACTTCCGAAAGGAACATCAACCTTGGACTTCTTGTAATCTCTCCACCGCCTCACCTTACCTACTGACCCATACATCATCACAAGCACGAAGCCAAGAACAAGTGCGGCGCAGAAGCAAAGGCAAGCCCAGGCATGATACAGAGGAACAAGCATGTTTGCTCTTTCTTTCTTTCCTCTGCTGACACAATGCAATAAGGTTTTGAGTCTGTTCAGTCAACATTCTTTCCTCAACCTAAAGATCTCAACGTTCTAGTGCAGGAGGACGTGTCCGGTTGAGAGAGGGGTTGTGGTGGTTTCTCATGCAGTGCCTGACGTAATAAGTCCACTAAACTCCATTTCCACGGTGACCAAAAGCTCATCTTGGTCCCATCTGCAATGGAGGCGGTTTAGTGGGCGGCTTCTGAACCTTTTCTTTGCCAACTTGGGGAGATAATATTAGAGCAAACCATGATGAACGGGTGATAAAGATCAAAAGGGTCTTTGCTTGAATGAGTACATTTTAGAAGTGGAAGTAGAAGAAAGGCTTCAAGTCTGAGCTCCTCTCACAAGTCACAACCCTGTATCGTACGACCCAGCGGACCTTATCATGATTCATGACGTTTCCAATGAGAATGTACCTGTCTTGGACACTGTTCAGTCATGGATGTATTCGGTTTCTTGGTTACGTGACTTACCTTCTTAAGTCGTGAAATTCCCAGTTGCAAAGTGGCCCTCATGATTATGGAGGAAGATTTTAGAAGAGAAGCAGAAAACCATTTGAGCTCATTTGCCACTTGATCACTCACAGATATTTGCTTTCACTGCTCTTCGTTGTTCTTAGAGCTCTGAGGCAAAGTGCTGCGGGCTCCTTGGCCACGTAATAGCCCGTGCGGCGTTTAACGAGTCGAGAAGGCTTCTTATCAGCCTTCATTTTATAATTACTCCTAAGAATAGTAGTATTTTTTTTTATTCTGTTCAATACAATACAAGTGATCGGAAATTGCCAATACGATAATTTATTAATATATTGCGAGGGCACGTGACGTTGATATGGGTCAAAAGAAATAATTGGCAATTTATTGAAACTATTAGAAATTTTGTAAATAATCGAACATATATGGATAATTTAATGTGAAAATTACCGGTGTGTATAAAAAATGGGAAATTTTTAGTGGGGCCTATCCGGTTTTTGTGGGCTGAGCCTAGGGAAAAATTTGTTCCCAAATCAAGGAAAAGGTCGGTTTCGTCTTCTTCCTTCTTCTACAAGTTTACTGTAAACCCTCATAAACCCTAGCATGGCTTAAACCCTCCATTTCTATTACCATTCATCCCTGACATCCCCCAAGAAATTTCACAAACCTCGCTGGCAGAAGAGGCAAGATGTTCCGCTCACCGGAGACAAACGTGCCCTCCTCGAGAACCGTCCTCTCCGTGGCCGCCTCGGTCACTCTCTCGGCCCTCGCCCTCCGCCTGTTCGACAAAATTCCCGATGCCGTCGAGTGCTACCTCCTCTCGCGCCTCCGGGTCCTGTCCACGAGGCTGTCGTCTCGGCTCACCGCGGTCATCAAGGACTCCGACGGGCTCGCCCCGAACCGGATGTTCGAGGCCGCCCACCTTTACTTGGGCACCAAGTTATCCCCGTCCACCAAGAGGGTCGACGTGCACAAGCCGCTCCAAGAGGAAGAGCTGGTCGTAAGGATGGACACGGACCAGGAGTTGGTGGACTCGTTCATGGGCGCGGAGTTGAGGTGGGTCTTGATGTCCTCGACCCACGAGAACGCGGCGTCCGAGAGTAGAGTGTCGAGAGACCGGGGGGCGTCGAAGGCAGAAACGAAGTACTTCGAGCTCAGTTTTCACAAGAAGCACAGGGAGATGGTGCTGAAATCCTACTTGCCCTGGATTTTACGCACGGCAAAAGACATCAAGGAAGGGAGGAAGATGGTGAAGCTTCATACGGTGGATTACAAGGGACCGGACTATTGGGGGTCCATCAACCTCAATCATCCTGCGAACTTCGATACCATGGCAATGGACCCCGAGATGAAGGTGGCCTTGATGGAGGACCTCGATCAATTTGTTGCCGGGAGGGAGTACTATAAACGGGTGGGGAAGGCTTGGAAGCGAGGGTATTTGTTGTATGGGCCGCCCGGGACGGGGAAATCGAGCCTGGTCGCCGCCATGGCAAACTATCTTAAGTACGACGTGTATGATCTGGACTTGAGTGAAGTACAGTGCAATTCTGACTTGAGGAGGTTGCTGATTGGAACTGGTAACCGGTCAATTATAGTGATCGAGGATATCGATTGCTCGAAGGAGTCTAAAACCTTAGATGAGGAGAAGGTAAGATTTTGTTTTTATTTTGTTCTTTGGGACACACACTTGGGGTGCAGGTGTGGTTTGGTTTTTGTTTGTCATTTTGGAATGCTCGGTATATGTAGACTATCTCCCAATTTGTTCGGAAAAATTGTCAAAAAAGTCTTAAACCTATTATACGGCGGCCAATTTAGTCCTAAACCTTTTAAGTTTGTCAATTCAGTCCTAAACCTTTTTAATTCTTGCCAATTCAGTCCTTCCGATCAATTTTGATCTGCCGACGCTGACGTGGTCGCCTGCCGTCTGGCCAACGCTGACTTGGTAATTTTTTATTATTTTTAAAATTTTTAAATTTTTTTTTTATGATTTCTTCCTTTGGCTGGTTCGGCGACCAGCGGCCTGCCAGAAGGGAGGGCCGGCGAGGTCGACCTCATCAGCCTCGCCGCTGTTGAGGCGAGGTCGACCTCACCGTCGCCTGGGTTGACCTTGCCGTTGCGACCCAGGCGACGGCAAGGTCGGCCTCGCCGCTGATGGGCCTCGCCTCAACCAGCAGTGGCGAGGCCGACCTCGCCAACTCGTGGGTCGCAACGGCGAGGTCAGCCTCGCCGCTGCTGGGTGATCGCTCGGCCTTCCCGTCGCAACCCAGGCGACGGCGCGGTTGGCCTCGCCTTAGCAGCAGCGAGGCCAGCGAGGTCGACCTCGCCGGCGCTCCCCTCTGGCCGGCCGTCAGTCGCCGGACCGGCCAGAGGAAGAAATTAGAAAAAAAAAAGATTAAATAATAATAATAAATTGTCACGTCAGGGTTGGTCGGAAGGATTGAATTGGCAAAAATTAAAAAGGTTTAGGATAGAATTGACAAACTTAAAAAATTTAGGATTGAATTGACCGCCGTACAATCAGTTTAGGACTTTTTTGACAATTTTTCCCAATTTGTTCTGTTCGTTCATACAGGTGCAGAGAAGTTTAGTCTGTGTGCCTGTGCATAGGGATTGTGCTTTGGCGAAAAACTAGAAGGATTTGGATGAAATTTTCCTTTACATAATACTTGACAGGCGCGAAAATCCACACTCTTCCCAGACTCATGAGGTGTGATGGTAGAGTATTTTAGACACATGTACGTGAAGCTTAGAGTTCGATGCGTTTTTGCTTTTTGCAGATTACTCTGTCAGGGTTGCTCAATTTCATCGATGGCCTGTGGTCGTGCTGCGGAGACGAACGCATCATTGTGTTCACGACGAACCACAGGGACCGCCTTGATCCGGCGTTACTGAGACCCGGCCGTATGGACCTGCACATCCACATGTCTTACTGCTCCTTCAGCAGTTTCAAGACATTGGCATCTAACTACCTGGGGATTCAGGATCATCCACTGTTCAAAGAGGTCGAGGAGTTACTGAAGGTGGCTCAAGCAACACCCGCTGAAGTTGCAGGCGAGCTCATGAAGACTAAGTACCCGGACATTGCACTTCAAGGCCTAATCAAGTTTCTCCGTTACAAGAGAGACGAAATTCCATAGGACATGTTCAGTTATAGAAATGAACCATTATCGAAAAAGAAATGCAAGACAGAATGTCGAGCTTTAGTTATTTAGATAAGACAGCATTTGTGTCCATTTCCCAACAACAGATTGACTAGATTTAACTTTCTGCATTTTATGCACATGTATTCTCACAAAAATTGAGAGGGCACACAAAGCTGCTCCTCCTACCTAATCATGAGGACTTGTATAGAACAAGAGAACCGATAGCAACTTCATCAACAGTTGGTAGGAAAAAACAGACGAATAACTGTTCAAAGTATGTCCCTCGAGGTTATAAGAGAGACAACTTTACATTGCACTGGAGGAGATCGTGCTTCAAATTCTCTTCGTACCCTTCTTTTGGCTCTACATCACCATCTTCTCTATCGATCCGAGAGAGTGCTAGTTTGTGAGTTCAAAGTCCGCTTCAACAAATGACTCGATATCCTTCTTTCTAGGGTTGACCCTCAAAATCTGCAAGGCAGGAATTATGGATTGCATGAACAAGCATTTGTTGGGCTCAAGCAAGAAAGTAGATAAACTGGATATTTGGTGGTCGTAAGATGTATCATTCCTAAGGAATACTGCATATAGTGTAGCTCACACTTCGTCAGTGTACACATGACCCGGAATGAAGTGCAGATGGTTTACTTCTGAACGAGCATAATAAGATCATGTAACTTCCAGGAAACACTAGTAGTAAAAAATTTAGCCACCTGACTTGGCATTCCTTACAGGGAAAGGTTTAGGATATCTCCGAAGCTGCTCTTGGAGCGGCTTGATATGACCTTCACGAACATGAGCTTCCCCAAGTACAGCAGTTAGGTCACCAGGGAGAAAGCCTGTAACGTAAGAGATGTGGAGTTACAGAAGATCCTGGAAACAATATACGTCATTTTCTTCCATCCAGGTTGGGTTGGGAGGTTACCGAACATGGTGGAAATCATGAAATTTCAAGTGCAAGATTTTCAAAATTTCCATCAGAGAGACAGGAATGCATACTGCAGACATGAGCGATCAGGCAGGTCAAAAGAGCGTAAAATGCTATATAATAAGGAACGCCATGACCAACGTCGGCTGATGCCCAGCATATTCGACAGGAAAGTTCTCCTTTCTCTACATAAAACTGAACTTTGCCCAGGAGCTTGGATTAGATTATCGTGTACATGTAGCAAGGTACAGGATAAATGTCGAAGCACATTTGAAGTCTGACCTTTGCAAACGTGTAACCAGGTGGACATTCTCCGACTTTTGGATCTGAGGGATCACATACTGAGAGGATGACAAGTGCATTATTCAATCTTTTATTGATCTTATCGATAACCATAAGCAACTCATCATACCCTTGGCCCTTGTACTCAGCGTGCGCGCCTTCAAATCTGCACATCCAAAATAGGTCAGCATTTTCAGCTAAAAGAAAAACATTAAGTTAGCATTGGACGAAATGAAGCATCATTATGTTATCTTCAACCAGACACTAACTGACCTTGCACGTAATTGTCTATGCCGAAATTTGGACATTGCTTGCGAATTATCTCCTTCCCTGTATTTCAAACTGCTTCAGGGAATCGTCAAGAATGTTATTACATTGCATGGATTGACTCAATGATAGAGCCTTCTGGTGGCCATGCACTTGCCTTTTAAGGTGTTCTCTGCCACCCCAAGTATGACGAATCATCTCTGGTGGAACCTATGGGCGACAGTATCTCTCTATTACCAATGTTTACAGAAGCAGATATTAAATATTCCAACAAACAAAGGTCCAAGTAGCCAGAATGGAAATAATCCAATGGAGTGACTCATTAAAATCTTAAACTCTCATTTTTAACAACCTATTTGGGTGCAGAAATCTTAATTCAAACTTTACAAAGATTATGCTGACGGTCCCAAATGCCGTAACTCTTACCTTTGCACCAGCTGAGCCACTGACAAACCACAGGAGTTCTTCAACAATTTCACCCCACAACAGCCCCTGCAATTATAAGAGTTATAAGTTAAAGCCTGGCCTAGACTGAAGTTCACAATAATAAATGGCTAAAACATATTACAGATGCACACCCCAGATCAATCTGGAATACTTCTGATTGGGTATGCTTGGCTCAAACAGGAAATTTAAACAGCTAGGGTGATCAAAACATTATCAGAATCTTGTCGTCGGGAAAAAAAATTGTGAAAATGGTATTACAAAGTGGGTGCACAAACCACTAGAGAAGAGGGAATAGAACCTTTCTTGTAGTGAAGAGAGGAAAAGATTTCCTAAGATTGAACCTCATCTGCAAAGTGTAAAAGAAGCGCTCAGAAGTGCAATCCAAAAGAGCTAATATGGTATCTAAACAACACAAGGAAAGACGGAACCCTGGGGAATTGGAAAAAGGAGTACCTGACGGCTGAATTTTGATAGAATGTCAGTCCCTCTCCTGTCAATTTTATGTTCCCCACTTGATAAAATTTCTTGAATCAGATTCAAATACACATACTCCTCATGTCTCTCAAGAATCAGCTTTGGAAGGAAGTCAAAGCTTCTGAAATTTGAAGCATCACAAAAGTCCGCCGTTTTGCCTGATGCAGGGTGCTCCAACTGAGAATCCCTCATGCGAACATAGGTCACAAAGGAATGTCTAATACTGTTTTCCACCATTGGAGGAGATGCATACCACCGCCGAAACACAGACAAATCGATAGAGGGAATGAAGGTGTCACAGTCAACATGATCCTCAATCTCAGTAATATGTATAGCAACACAATCCGGAGCATTGAGCGCTTCCCTGTATCAAGATTCATCTATAAGTATGTCGCAATTGCAAAGTTCCTGTACCGGACACCAAGAAATACATCACCTCAGTAACTGGCCACCTCCTATGACAAAAACATTCTCTATTGCTGGACAATAGCGAGATGACGCAAGTAACTCAAGAGCTGATGTCCTGCTTCCACATAAAACAACATCCTCGGACAATTTAGTCTCCACCCTCCCGGAACGGGTCAATACGACATTCAACCGCCCAGGTAGAGGCCGAAACTGGAGAGGGATGCTCTCCCAAGTCTTCCTACCCATCAATACCGCATTCTTCTTTCTCGGATCCGAGGTTGCAGATGTGAGCTCCTTGAAGAACTTGAGATCCGAAGGCAACTTCCACGGCAACTTCCCATCCTTCCCGATGCCCATGTCGCGAGTCGCGGCCACCACAACTTGGTAGCTTCTCTTGCTCACGTCACGCGTGTTCGCATCTCCATCACCACCAATCTTACTAGCCATCACTGAATACTGCCGGCAGGAGGACTCGCGCCTGGCCACAACATTACGGAGTACGAACCAATCCGAGGATCTCGACACGAAATCGGTGATAAAGGAGCCAACTTTACGAGAAAATAGGAGAACCTGAAAGCGGAAGCGCACACTACGTGACCTTACAACTCCTTTACCAGACGAAAAGGGCCATTCTGATGGAAACATTCAATCCTACCGATAAATGGGTGGGCATTTTCATGCCCCTTTTCTTTGTCCCGCTACAATCTAAAATGGAGGGCATTTTCAAGCGCGAGTTCTTTACCATTTCACCACCACAACGTCGCACTAGTTCCAAGGAAACCGTAAGGGTCCCTCTTACGCTAGTTTACAAACATTGAGCATGAACGTGAAGACTCTGCTCACGTCCTCAGAAAGTGAACGCCAGCAACGGAAAAATCATCGACACTACGGATTTGTTGCCAAAACTCGCTACATGAAGGACACAACCCGCGAACCATTTTACACCCACAAAAAAAAGAAAAAGAGAGAAAGAAGAAATGGAATCGCACGCGAGCGTCTCGAACGAATGCTGATGAACCGAGGGGGGAGGGGGAATTAGAAGGGGAAAAGGAGCAGGAATTACCATGACAACGGAAGGGAAGCGGATGGGCACGAGGAGGGGAGGGATGAGCGATGAGTTAGCCGCGCGAGTCTTCGTGAAAGAGAAGCGCCAGGGCTCGAGATACGAATCGAATACTACCGTCTGGCTGCGTCGGGGAAGCGGACTCGAGCTTCAGTTGTGGGGAAATTCGTTTTCCCGGTGGACAGGGGCACGCATGTGGCCGCAGCAGCACGACACGCGTGTCTTCATTTCATCGAGGTTTTAGTTACAAAAGACACCCCCCGGCCCCTGTTCGCAAAGTTTCTTTTTTTTTTTTTATGATTCGGGTGGGTTTGAATTTTAATTGATTTTGAGTGGGGTGTGAGAATTTTAGGATTTGGAGATTGGGCCATTTTTGTAACGAAATTGACATTACCTTAAATAGAGGTATAATGATTAATTAATAGGAGGACATAAAGTGGTTTTCAAAGATAAAAACTCTTGAATGCATTTGATCTTGAGGTATGGAAGTGATTATTGAGTCAAAAGTGAGATATGTGTTGGTAATTCTCCGAATAAGTTTAACTATAGCCTACTCAATTTACGGACGTTCGATATATTTTTTTTTTTGGTGGTGACAAATTGTCTGAAATGTTTACTTCATACCTTCCTCAACAAAATTTTTTACTAACTCAACTAGTTGCTGTATATTCAGAAAGGAGACCGAGGGAACATGAAACTTGAGAGCAAAGTTCCTTGGAAGTCGAGGCAGCTCCATTCACCCTAGAAGGAATAATTTGTAAATCATCCTAAGGCCAAGAAGATAAATGGAAACTCTATACATCACCTCACCTGCAAACCGGAGGACGACGGGTGTAATTGACGAACACAGAACTTCGCAGGTGAAATAAACCTAAGGCAGAAACCTTACTGTAAATATAATGTTAAACATTTCACGAGACAACACCCGACTATTCTAAGAATTTTTTAATCGTTATGTAAATGGGATTATATGAATATAACGTCCATCTAGACCCGATTGACAATTCGCTCTTTGAACAGATCACACGTTTGGAAGTGGACTCAAAAGGAAGCTGAGTCGGTGATCGACATTGTGTTTACAGACGAGGAGTCCATGACTCGTTTTGATTTCACCCTCTAGCCATATGTCGTGTCGCGTGATGTCATCTACTTCTTCAATCCGCGACAGCACCTAGCTAATTCTTCTAATCCTTTGCAAAGGTGCCAACTCCGGGAACACAGATCATTGAATATGGCAAGCGTAAATAGTGGAGAACCAGAAACAATGTTTATGACGTTAACTTTCTATTGCAATAGGACAGGCAGGAGAAGTTGTGCTTTAGGTGAAACAGATGAAAGGTTGCTCTACAACATAGTGACAGTATGGGCAGCTTCCAATGCTAACGGAGCAGCACTTGCTAAAGGGCGATAAATGGAGCTCTTATTTACACATATATGTGACAGTAAAAAGAAAAGGAGTGCTGATAGTGGTATGAGCGTGAACAAACCTTCGCTGCAGTAGAGAATAGTGCGTATCTCGGTGAACTGTAACGGTAAGTGTTGAACCCGCTCACACTTGACTAGGATGCCATCCATGTTAGGAGCGATCTCTTCCCCAGCATGAATATTTCTGCATCACATACAGAAAATGTGGAAAACCGCAATTGGTTGCCTTGAATCCTTGACAGACTGCAAATCAGCATTTCCATATTACTGCATACAAGATTATTGTTCTAACCTGCGACTTTGCTGCTGATTGACTATCTATGTATGCGAGGAGTTCTTCTTGCCTCGCTAGTGCATCATACAAGGCCTGCCAAGCAAGAGGGGTTACAAAAATTGCGCTAAAATGTCATCGGCAATGACATGGACTTAGCTCTAAACCAAAAAAAAGACGTGTAGTTGTCCTGCTGATACAGAGGAACATTACTCTAAAGCACAAAATTCCAGGCTTTAGCTACAAAAAGTTTGGTTTTATCCCGATTAAAGATAATCTAAGATTGGTCGAAACAACTATTTTGCATTCACAATGGCTGTATGCTAGCAAATCTAAACCACATGTTATCACACATGAGCAAGCTGCGTACCAACCTTTTTCATGGTAATTAGTTCTGCTTCTAGAGCATCTACACGGCAAATGGCAGCATTCAGCAACTCCTCTTTCTCATGAGGCATTGCATGTGGCTTTGCCTGAAGTATGTCTACCCTCTGCTCAAGTCTGCCCAGCCTCTTCCAGACCAATGACAGAAGCTCTATGTTTGCATAGTTTAGTGCAGTAGAAGGGGGACGTGACACCTCACTGGGTTGAATGGTGGAGCTGAGAATATTGTGAGCATTACCCGACATGCCGCCAGGTAGTTTATTGATCACCCAGTATGAGACTGAACGGAAAAGAGCTAACAAGGCTAACAAGAAGGCCACAATCACAGCATAAACATGGGCATTAAACCCCTCCACAGTTCTATTTTCCGCTACCAGAGGATCCATCCCTGCAATATATTTCAAAGATTCTGATCAGATAGATTCAGCAGGTATTTACTTCGGGCAGTGAGTGACAGTGAGTTCACAAAATGATGAGTCTAGGTTGACAAGGAATTGCAAGAATGGTCCTTTACGACACTGGATAGAATATGCAGGGTTCTGATAAATTTTAAGGACCAGACAGATCTAATAGCATTTTTTCCTGTCATGGGCCTAGTGTTACTCGCATCTTTTTTTTAGCTACAAGTAAACATAAAATACAAAAATGTTGATGCTCCAAAGAAGGCAAATACCAAAAACTTTCCCTTTGCTCTAAAGATTTACTCTTTAGTACGCTTAATTCCACACCTCATAAGAAACCGAAATGGTAACGATTTTCATATTCTTAAATTAGACAATACAATGTAAGGAGGTTCTTTGATATCAGCTATTTTAGGAAAAGCAAAGGTCCAGGCATAACCGAGCAAACATGATGAAGTATAGTTGACCTGAAACGTGTGGTTCCTGAAGTGGCACTTGCTTTTCACAAGCCATATCCACAGCTTTGTCGATCATTGGCACATACTCATCATACACCACACTATGGCTAGCGTAGCTTGGCCTATTCATCGTCTTTGCCTACATAAATATCACAACAGATCATTTGTGAGCACATTTAATGAGGTGAACCTAAGCCCGCATATTTAAGTCCATGCCAAAATGTTTGTTAGGTGACACATCAACGGTCTGAGGAAATCAATTTGACTGTCCAATATTTCCTCTTGGCCTGCTATTCACTTTTTGTATTCTTCGAGAGATGACAGGCATAACAAGTGGCCATACTTTCTAGCCATGAAGGTTAACTAGCTGGAGATGACCAATCTAGTCTAGGATATGTATTATTTGATAAGTTCAACAAAGGCCTAAGAAATCGACGATTGCATCATGACAAGTTTTGGCTGTCAGAGTCCTCGAAAAAATTTAAATCAAGTGATAAGTTGCATACACATAACACAAGTGATAAATGAACCCTACAAGACATGCTATACAGAACATATGGTCCACATTGATGCTATCGATATCATGAAATATGTGTCTGTAACCATAACTGAGAGAGAGAGAGAGAGAGTGCCAGCCTCAGAAACTTACAAAATCGGCCGATGAAAGAAAAGTAATGTTTCATTTACACATTTCAACCAGCCCTATCTTGGTGCTGAACATTTAAGGTATTCTTATTTACACTTTGTACACAGAATGAAGTTGAGAACGAAGTTGAGAATGGTTTTAAACCCCCAAGCATTCTAGTGTTCTTCAACACAACCAATCACAGTGGTGTTTGACTCTGTAAAGTGTACACAACACAAAAACTACAAAACAAACTGAGTTTGTGTTCTTCCCTGCAAAGATACTGCCATTCATTGAAATCTCTAGCCTAAGAAAGAACAGAAAGGCTACAACAGAAATTTTCTGTTGCGTGATTCGCTAAGACTATTGACATGCAGTCCAAGAAGTGATGCATCCTCAGAGGAAAAATCATGAACGACCATAGGTCTCTCCCTTCTTTGTTTTACTCCATTTCAAAACTAATTGAAATCTGCAGGAAAAGACCAAGGCTATGTACATTTCTCCAGCAAAAGAGCTCATTTGACCAGTAATTCCTTTTATTCAAAGAAAAAATTAATTCAACAGTTATTTATTAACCTTAACTTTTCTGTAGCTTACAATTGCATTTTTGCAAACATTCATAGCTTTTTCTTAACAATTGCACAGTGGTAATACAGAAGATGCATAGTCAGTGTGCACATTATATGATACGAAGGATAAAGTTCGACAACACAGAATGCAGAGGATCATTATTACCGCACTGCAGGACAAGAAGAGGAGCTTTTATTCTAGTTAAACATGAGATTATGGTTGCTTTGATCTTTTATATTAAAATCAAGCGGTACAGGCAACAAATAAGACAAATTAAAACTCCCAAGTCAAAAATGGAAAGTCCTTCATTCTTCCACAATAAATTTATGTTCATTAACTCTTTTCTATTATTTCTTTTCTAAGCATTACTTGTTTAATACTTACTTCTTCACAGACTGGGGTCAATATTGGAAGTACATAGCTCCTGGTTGCTTTTGGAGAAGCAATTTCTTCCACTTCAGAGCCCGACTCGGCTGTAGATGTATCACTCATTTTAATCTGCATCCGAAGGTCATTCAAAATTGTTAAAATCAATATCGATACTTAATCCTGATCTTGCCGTGGAGAAACTAAACTTCTAGTTCAGAGGTGCATCATGATACAGTTTCAGTAAACCATACCATTGGACGAGTTGGTTTATGACAAGCAGCAATTCTTCCGTCACAGCTTGAAACAGTCACAATTTGTCTAGAACACTGTGCTTCACCTTTAAAAACCATCTACACATATATTGCAAATAAATTTCCCTGTTAAATCCATCAATCTGAAAAATTGACAAAAGAAAGGGAACTTTAAGTACAAGTCAAATTGCAGAAAATATCACTATATGACCTTAGAAATGCTGGGATCTTTCCAAGGGCCCTTGTCAGACCTTAGGCAGCCCCCCTCCCCAGCACAAGTACAGCTACCACCGAGAAATTCTGGTAGTTCACTGAAGAAATTCGCAAAGTTAAAAAAAACTCCAAGGTCTGGATGAATTATGTTACAGAAGTATGTTTTTTTTTTGGACGTAATGTTACAGAAGTATTAATAGTTGACATTATGTCAAAAATTGAATGGACACACCTATCGATAAAAAACACAAGAAGAAAATTGAAGGAAGCAGGAGAGTTTCAATTACCTTGCACCAATTATTTCCAATAATTTGGTTTGGTACTTGTTGCTTAGAACCTAAGGAGAAATTCCAAGTGAGTGCATCTGAAAATGACAATCACAAACCCTGCATAGTGGGTGTGAGGAAAAATTATCGACAAACAGAAATGTACATGTATCTTGGTAGTTGTTTTGGGATCAAGAAAAGTCTTCACTGTGTTCCAGAGAAGCTTGAAACCAGGACCAGCATTAATGATGAACATTCTGAAAAGTGTCTGAAATATGTAATATAATTGTGTAAGACAACATATAAAAAAATAAAGACAAAAGTTGAAATGTTAAATGAAGATGTGTTTTACTGTTGCCTAAAGACAAAAAAATGACAATTTCATTTCCTTGAAACATACTTCTGGGTAATTGTCACTATCAATCTTCTGCAGCCGCATGATAAGTTCTCGAGCAGGTTTGGTCAGATTCTTGAAGCCCTGTAATTGTCATTAGCAAAGAGAATTATGGTTTTGAACAAATCAAGATGGTTCACCACAACACTCTAACAGTACCCTATCCAGCAACATACCACTCCTTGCACATCCAATATTGTTGTATTTGAATCAATGTGTCTCTTAGCGGCAATCGAACAAGCCGGGAACTTGATTGCAAAGCTCTTTTCAAAGTCCTGAACATGGTATCTGATATATCTATCCATGGTGGTTACTTGCATTAGTTTGTTAGCATCAACTTTTCCCAGTCTTTCAATATAAACAGGTCTTCCTTCCTTATCAACTCCATGATAACCCTGTGGATAGTACTTTAGGACTTCATTCATCTCGGCGAAATCAAACTCCTGAAAAGATGCACAGACATTTTTAGCATCTTAAATTCGGTAGCAACAGCAAGCAAGAAAAAAAAAAAGCACACAAAACAGCAGCTTAGCCTTACAATTTTCCTCTTTTGGGGCACGGTTCAAAAAAATTAAAATTCACCAGAAATTCATTCTTGAAAAACAAGATATGCCATAAGAAACACAAGTCCATAGTACCTCGAGAATGGTGTCTGTGCCAAACTCTTTCCTCCATTTGATCATGTCTGCCCACATGCATTTTGCCTTCTCAACATCAAATTTCCTTGCTTTCAAGAATCTGAGAAACAAGACAGATGACTCAAGAAGTTCAAATGCGGGAACACCAACAGTACATCATCTATTCTTCGATCAAGAAATGAATGAACGGAGCTAATAATAGAAGATCGACAAGGATGTAACCAAGCAAAATACAATCTACTGTACACATAAAGAAATCTGAAGAAAATGTAGATGACAAAGAGAATGTGACCAAACTGTATAACCAATCATTTGAAAGCTAGTTCATGAGAAAGAGCCAAACTGAAGCAACAAATGTCGAGCATGCAAGTTGTGAAAGTGAAAACTCCACGTCTTACAGATTCCGCGAACATTAAAACATTCCAATTTAAAATCTTCAACATCAATAAAGAAACATGGAACTTTAACATGACAAGATTTCCACGAACTTCATGGGAAGAAAGAGTTCCCCTAAGTACAAATTCATAAGCAAAGGGCTGCAGGTAATAGTTCCGACAGCAGAGAAATGTCCTCCCAGCTTTCTAGATCATAAAGCAAAAAAGAACAGCCTGTGCAAAAAATCTTATATATGCTCTTCTTAGAAAACCATTATCTTTTTGACATTTTGCAGTCTCTGGAGAAGAAAAGGGAACTCCTTAGACTGATTGTATTGGCAATCTTATGTCTTCCATGTAAAAGACTGAGAGAAGGCTCTTCTCTAGAATTCCAACAATAAGAAAATGTTTTCTTGCATTGGGTACTTTGAACATATCAAAGCACAAACTTTTCAAGCATCAAATGTGGCAATGAAACTCATAATCGCTCATCTAATTAGCAGCATTAGCAGTTCAAAATTTTTAATCACTGCATAAAAAAAAAGAAACAGAAAAACAAAGTCATTCGTTCATTGATTCACTCCCATAACAGTAGTCAAGCATAAAGAAAGCACGATAGACAGCCAACAAAGTGCAGGGAGACCCAAAGCACTCAGTTTTCGTTCTTTTAAAAAATAAAGCTCATCAACAATCTTTAGCTGTAAACTCCGCTGAAATCTGAACAGGCTTCAAAAGGAAAAGCAGCAGGAACAAGGAGGAGGAGGAAGAACGATAGATGCTTCCACTTTGACATGCCCATGAAGAAATGCAATCCAATATATCAGTCCTCTTGAAGATTAGTGTGATGAAGCTCGTACATGCACAAAGTGAGGAAGATCACCTCAAGAGCATGTGATAATCGTCATGTCTTGAAGGTAGCAATTCATCAGAAATAAGTGACCTCCGAAATGCATCTACAGCCCTTAACTCCTCAACATCGCGAACATCCTCGATTGAAACAGAACTAAGGCGAGGATCACTTTTCCTCCGGCCTTTCTTTTTCAGAGAGCGTCTGATTTTACTAGATGCATTGATCGCTTTCTTCTTCAGAGTACCAATCTTCATCCTGTGGTCATCCTCTGAAGTCTCGAAATCAGACTTCCTTTCTCTTCTTTCATCATGACCAGAGAGACCCTCAGAGCCTTGAACATTTAAAAAGTTCGGTCAAGTTTAAACTCAGACCAATCAAGAAACGCACCGAAGAGAGTATATCAATTGCTTTCATATGTCAAGAGATGGTGATGCATCTAATCATCAAGACCCAGATTCATCTAATCACGAGATGGTCAAAGAAGAACAAGATATACTACACCGACGCAAAAGCATCATCTATGCTACCACTGCACCGGGAGAAAATGAGTGTATGCTATGTAAGGGTCCGATTATCTTGTACTTCATATCCATCAGAACTAAAGTTTCAAGCACCGGCAAAGAGACAGAGGAAACAGAGGAGACTGTGAATGAATTTACCAACCCACATAGAAAGATGATCCATGGAGAACCAAAAAGGACAATCTTACCATAGACAAAAGACATCCCGATCCGGATGGAGATTATATCAGTCGACTGATTCTACCTTCAATAAAAGAAAAAGTGGATTCAAACTCCACAAAGAAATGCCAAACACAGTGTATCGATACGAACAGTCGAAAAGAGGGAGAAAATCAGAACACCGCATTACGATGAGCAGACGATAAATTCGCGCGCCCCGACGGCACCTTCCCGAACCGATTCAATCGTTTCCAACACCAACGTGCACCAAAATTCTGCCGGATCATAAAGGCTGAGAGGCCGCATTCAACGTTCCACATGAAGAGTGAACACGTCACAATGCCGTCGAAACATGAAGAAAGAAACAGCAACGCCAAACGAAACGGTGGAGAGAGCGAAGAAGGAGACTCTGGATAAATCGCGAATCGAGCGGCGAAGAGACGCCGCCGGCGAGGCGAAACGATCAGCGGCGCCGCTCACATGTTCGGGCGACCACCCGGTCGACCGGACGAGACATGGGACAGCGCGGTCCCCCCCCCCCCCCGGAGCTCCGACGACCCGGGGACCGATCTCCGAGGCGCACGAGCGTCGGAAATTCCACCGGCGATTCCGCCGCCCCTCCCCTCGGAAGGCGGAACCGGCGGTTCTTCTTCTTACCGGCGACGCACTGGCGAGAGATTGCCGGAGTGTAACGCCAAAGCAAGAGACGCTTCAACCGACGACGGAGAGTGAGGGAGTGAGGGAGAAGAAGGAACGCGGAGGGGCGGGCGTAACGTCGGGGTTGGGTTTGACGTTGACGTTGAGAGCGAGGGAGAATGATGATGAATCGATGGCGATGATGATGATGGCGATGATGATGAATGTATGTGAATGAGGCCATCCCGGACGATTCGATTGGCTTCCGTTCGCGTGCTTTGGCGGGAGGAGTGGGAGTGTGCCACTCACTGGCTTTTGTCTACCCCCGCGCTGCTTCTTACTTGGTTTACCCCCCAAAAATAAATAAATTTAAAGGAATTGAAGAAAAAAGGGAGGTGAAAAAAAAAAAACGCCAACCAGTTGACTCACCTTGAGAAAAAAAAACAGGGACATTTTTGCACTAAAAACTCCAAATTATGTCCATTAAATCTCAAACTACATTTACCTTTTGTCAAGTTGCCCACGCGGCTTAAGTGAAATGAAAAATGATGTTATTTTGATTGGATCAATCTTAATCGAACCTGGACGGAGGAGGATAAATGTGTTGTATGGGTACAAGTCTGGCCTTTTTTTGTATCACAAGTAAAAGTTTAGAGTAAATGAGTCACGGTTGGCATAATTTGGAGTTTTTAATGTTACAAAAAAAATACGGTAGGTATAGTTTAGAGGTTTTTGCGACTTTTTCCCCTCAAATTTGATGGATCTACCTAGAAATCTCACATATCTTACATAAATTGTGATATCGGTCTTTATCAATTTTAGTGTGCTAAAAGAAGTGGATGATACAAAAGAATTTATGCTAAAAAATTTCCTTGAGAACACAATAGTCGAATTAAAGGACTTAATGTAGATATAGCAGGAAGTAGGGGTGTCAACGGGTCGGGTCGGGTTTTCATGATACCTAACTTGACCAGACCCGAAACAATGCATATGTTTGCTTGGCCCGACCCGAACATGATATAGTTGCGCGATCGGGTCGGGTTGGGTCAGGTCGTGTTCGGGTCGGGTTCATATTTTAGATTTTTGCTTGACCACCTACATCTTCTCTTAAGAAGGACACCCCAAAAACAGAACTTGGGTTGTCTTGTTCGCCTGTTCAAACAAAGAAGTACAGAAGTAGATGATGACGACACGAGAAATTCCTATTTACACAGATTAACAATCCATTTTAACACCAGCTTTCACCACAAAGAATATGAAATCCTGCTTTCTTTTCATACCATACATCATTTTGTCAAAAAAAATAAAGGTGGTACTTACTATTCACTTTAAAACCCAGTCAGTGTTTAGTCATGCTTGCAAGGTTTTTGTGGATCAATCTCCAACAACTTCCACCAAACTTCACTATAAAGAAAGACATATACAGAAAAGTATACATTAAAATATAACCGCTACAATCCCTGAGCGCCTACCTTTACCCAGTACTGAGCTTTTTGAAACAATTCTGGGCTTGTTCTATCATAAACCACTACTGCAACCGCAGCACCCCGATAGTAAAGTGGGGCCAAGGCAGCATACTTGTATAAGGAAAACTAGTAAATCCTTCTCTGTGTTTGTGATAGATAAAGGGTTGAAGGAAGTTTCCGTCATCCCATTTTTTAAAATATGAAAATATTAAAGAAAACAAATAGAGCACAATTTAATACCTCTCTTGACCAGCAGTGTCCCATATTTCAAACTTAACTGTTGTAGAATCTTGCAAAGCTCAAATCCCTGGCTCCTACCAGATTGGATAGAAAATGCTAAAATACGATGCAAATAAAATGAACACTAGACAAGATGTTCAGATGCCAAAGCTATATGAAGCAGCAATGACTATGAGTATGTTGCATGTCAAGACACCATCATCCTACTAAGTAGAAGATTTCTAAGCAATCAATGTCACCACCTTGATCACGGCAAGTGCCACCTAGATATAAGATTTCATACAAGCATAATGACTGAACAAAAAGAAAGAAACGATCGCATGTAGCAAGCGTACCTTAACACGCAGGTTCTTTGTATCATTCGCTGAACCGTTCTCTGCATTGAGCCAGCTCAATCTTCCAGAAGCCCTATCTGTAATAACCCGAATGTCGAGCCAATCAATCACAGAGCCGATTCACTAACCAGAGGCATTCATCAAACCGCGAATGATACTCAAAGTCCCTGGCAACTTCACAATCTCGCAGCCATTGGGCAAACAATTTCGCCCATCGAAATTTGCCAAGCCCTAGCCACGATCTACACACTCGACTACTTCCAAAATACAAAGCAGGACAGACGCGACTCCAAAAAACATGGGACAACCTCCCGGAGACAACCAACGGCATGCAGCACAACCGGAGGAATGCGTGGCGACCGGAGATCAGCTCGAGCTCAAATTCAGCTGAGCGGCAACGAAAAAAAGTCATGGACAACACAAACGGCGGATGGAGGGATTTACCCGGAAGTGAAGAGGAGCAGCCCATGGCGGCGGCGGCGTCGGCGAGGCGATTTCACCGGACGGCTCGGATCGACAGGTGCGCGGGAGCTCGAGAACTGCGCATTGGAATCGAAGGTCGGAGTGCAGAGGCGAGCGAGGGAGGAGGAGGACTAAGTTTGTTGGACTTGGACAGGCACGAATGAACGGTGGTTGCCTTTTCGGCGCGCTTGGAACAAGAAGAACAAATGGATCTTGTTTGTTTCGAGTGGGCTTGTTTCGGGCGGGTTCGGGTAGATCCAAAATAAGTTTAAGTCTTATTTTTACTGTTACCCAGATAAGTTAAGGCCAGCCCGACTCAATATGAAAATTTCCTATTTGGATCGGGTCGGTTCGGATCGGGTCATGTTTGAGCGGGTACTTTTGACACCCCTAGCAGGAAGGCATGCGCTGCTCGGTTTTATCAGCTTAGAAGACTCTTATGCAATTACTTGGATTTGAATACCATTACCATATTCAAAGCTTTTAACGCCTTTGAATAATAGCAGATCTATCGGTACCTAAATAAGCTATGAGAGAGTGAAACTTGTATGAGAAAGTGAAAATGATATGTACTTGTTGTTAGAAAGATTCGGCCAAAAAACTTAAATTAAGATAAAAGAGTGATTCAATTCAATCACCATCTTTGCAATTCTATGATTGTTTTCTCGGACACTAGATGGAAAAGAATCACCCCTTTGTTTTAATGCTAATACCACAAAAAATTAATTTTTTGATCATCAAAAATCTCAAATCGGTATATTTGTAACAAATTTACCAAAAACTAATTTTTGGACCACAAAAAATCCCAAACCAGTACACGTGTGACAAATTTACCATTCGTTAATTTTCGTTAATTTGGATAAATACCAAAAAAACCATAAATTGGTTAACCCTTGACAAATAAAGGGTAAAACTCCAAATTGATGCACCGGCCAACTGCCTTGTGTCATCCAACTCGGCAATTTGATGGTAAAATTTAACGGAAATTAACGGATGTAAATTTATCACATATATACCGGTTTAGGATTTTTTATGGTACTGGCCCTTTTTTTTTGCAGCCAGATTCTCCCACGCGTATCCAGTCCCAAATTTTTCGATCATACAAAAAAAAATTAAATCACGAACTCCTCTCACGTGCGGCCTAACACTACCGATCTTCACATTGACAAAGACTTGTTTAGTATCGGAATCCGAATATTTGGCAACGTGCGGCGCGAGAGCGACCGTGCACTTAAAGAAAATCGATCACTTCTTCTAATTAAGCTTTAATTAAGAAGCTCTCTTTTTTCTTAAATTTTCCTGGTTTATAAAGGAGCTATTTGAAAATTAATTTCTTATTTTCAAGAATTCGAGAATAGCATCGATGCCCTGACCCTCGCTCTTTTTCCAAGGCGCAGCCGGCGTCGTCTCCCTTGAGATGATTCTTCCTCTTCTTCTTCTTGCTCTCTCTGCTCGGTCTCTCTCTCTCCCGTGTCTCTCTCCGCAGATTCTTCCGACATGTTTTAACGACGAGCTGCCCCGCACTCTCCGCCATTGAAGCGGTTCTCTGTCTCTCTCTCTCTCTGTGTCTCTGTCTCTCTCATATGGTTGTCGGAGTGAGCAGACACTTCGATTTTTACGTGGATTACGTTGGTATTGCTTTCTTTCGACTTAATATTGCTTACTGGGTAGTGGGTACCGCCTTAATCTGGGAATGCCTTTCTGTTGCTGAGAAAGTTACGGCCTTCATTTGGGAGCGGCTGGAAAGTCTTCTCGATTATTTGAGTATTTTGTTTGACACAGCTGAGAGCAGATGAGTGTTAATCCTTGATTGAACTCGCCTCGCTTCGCCTGGACATTGGCAAAAATCTTCAGATGCTTTCAGCCATCTCATCCGGACTTCTTTGTTATGCGAATTGGAGCGAAATTACGGAGCACCCAGGAACAGAGAGGGACGCGTGAACCCGAAAGCTTGGGGTTTTCCCTGGAGTCTGATTTGATTTGACTGTCTTTGTTTTGTCTGATTCGAGTTCGATTGGTTCCGTTATTTTCGCAGCTTGGTATCTGTGATCATGTTAAAGTGCCACTCAGAAGGAATTTGTCAATGTGCTTCCTTCTTTTGATACAACTAGAAGCTATTTCGCTATTTGAGACCTTCGAGTTTGTGTAAAAGGAATTAGG
This sequence comes from Syzygium malaccense, assembly GCA_031216405.1. Classification (NCBI taxonomy): domain Eukaryota; kingdom Viridiplantae; phylum Streptophyta; class Magnoliopsida; order Myrtales; family Myrtaceae; genus Syzygium; species Syzygium malaccense. Next base: position 14,533,261 of record CM062258.1, read on the forward strand.
CAAATTTTAGGATGCATTCAAATTCATTATGATCTAAATGTTTTACTCCTGCCCTACCAGAGCTCTTGTTTTGGTTCGTCTAATGTGAAATATCTTATTTCCTCTGACTAATATTGTGATTCAATTTTTGTAGATTGCAATGGCTTCTTCTTCCTCGTTCTCTGCATACACGATACAAGGGCAAATATCCTGTCCTGAAGCTAGAAAGTCCCCCCAATGCCTGTTCAATATATCCACCTCTTTGTGCAAACAGCCGGTTCAACGCAATGCGGTTTCTTTTTGTGCTTATATGACAAAGATGAGGTTGTCATCCGGTGGAAATCCGTTCAAGTTGGCTCTGACTGAAAGATCTTCACAGAGAAAAGGAGTCCATTGCTCAGCCATGAATGTCGACAATTCAAGGGCTATGTTTTCGCCCGGGCAGAAGTTTCAACTTGACGATGTGATCGAAGCTCAGCAGTTTGACAGAGATACTCTTACTGCTATTTTCAAAGTTGCACGTGACATGGAGAAGGTAGAAAAGAATTCACCTGGAAGTCAAATTCTCAAGGGCTATCTGATGGCTACTCTGTTTTATGAGCCCTCTACCAGGACTAGGCTTTCATTCGAGTCTGCCATGAAAAGGTTAGGTGGTGAGGTCTTAACCACTGAAAATGCACGTGAGTTCTCATCAGCGGCAAAGGGCGAAACATTGGAAGGTGATTTTGACTTGTGTCTCTGCATGACTACTGAGGAAGTTGCAACGCAATTAAGCATCTATTTCATTGCTTGGTTTGCAGATACAATAAGAACCGTTGAGGGCTATTCGGATATTATTGTGATGCGGCATTTTGAAAGCGGCGCTGCGAGAAGAGCAGCAGCGACAGCTGGAATCCCGGTCATTAATGCAGGGGATGGTCCAGGACAGCATCCGACTCAGGCATGCTCCATATTTCTTTGTTATAAGTATCTAGATGATAATATAGTTAGCATTGACCTAGTTCTTGGTTACTTTGGCATCAATCAGGCGTATGTGAAAATCTCGGTACCAATGAATAAATGTCCTTTGAGTGCTCTACATATGGAGGGTTCATGAGCATTCTTAAAGTTTCATTGCTTGGTGATGATTAGCTTCATAATCCCCTTGTACATGTCGTTGATTATGACACCTGTATTTGTTGTTCGGATGAAAATTGTTATTAGGACACGCCTGATATGTCAATATTTTGGCTCTGGGTCAGGCTCTTTTAGATGTGTATACGATTGAAAGGGAGGTTGGGAAGCTGGATGGCATTAAAGTAGCACTTGTTGGAGACCTTGCTAATGGAAGGACGGTTCGTTCTCTTGCATATTTGCTCGCCAAGTACCAAGGCGTGAAGATTTATTTTGTATCTCCTGATGTTGTCAAGATGAAGGTAGGCACTAATCTTCTTTGCATACGTCTCTTCATTGGCCCTCCTGTTCTCTCTAAATCTATAGAAACCGACTGATAAGAAGTTTTGCCATGTGTTTTGACCCACTAAAATGAATTAGCACTTTTCTTTTTCTTTTTTAAGTATTTGGGAATATGGGGAGGAAAATGAAGGTGCTTTTCTCAATTCTCATTTGAGCTAAGTTTCCATAGCTCATGCGTTGTACTTGTTTCGTCAGGATGACATTAAAGAGTACTTGACATCAAAGGGGGTGGAATGGGAAGAGAGCGCTGATCTAATGGAAGTGGCTTCTAAGTGCGATGTGGTGTACCAAACACGCATCCAACGCGAGCGTTTTGGAGAGAGAATTGATCTCTATGAAGAAGCGCGAGGCAAGTACATTGTCGACAAAGATGTGATAAACACGATGCAGAAGCATGCTGTGGTGATGCACCCTCTTCCTAGGCTTGATGAGGTAAGTTCTCACCCCTTTCTATTCATGTACAAGGATATGGTGTTATTACAATCACCGTAAAGTCGAAGCTTCTGATATGCAGTAACTGATCTCTTGGTTCTTTTTCTCGTTTGCACGACACTGTGTAGATTACAGTGGATGTCGATGACGATCCTAGGGCCGCCTATTTTCGTCAAGCGAAGAACGGTCTGTACATCAGGATGTCTCTATTGAAGCTTTTGCTCGTCGGATGGTGAAGCGTGAATATTTGATCTTCCAACAGTTTTGTTATTGACGTGCGAACTTACGAGTTTTTCCCGTTTGTTTTCGGAAACAATTCTATCACCTGATTAAAGTCAAGTTTTGAGACTACTGATTGAGGAGAAAGTATAATCTGTCAAGCTTTTCTCGTTCAACTTATGAGTAAGTTCCATGGAACTCGAGCGAATGATTATGCAGCTCATACTTTAATTTGCTTAATTAGTGTTATAGGAGCATTTTTTAAGAAGATCCTCAAGAGAATGTTTTGGATTGTTTAGCTCAATGTCTCTGAGAAGGTGTCTTCAAGTCTAGATTAGGGGTGATCGGTTTCAGGATGAGCTGAGAACCGGAACTGTCCCACCCGCCAGATGCCGCATAACCTTTTTTTTTTCGAAAGGAGGTAATAGTGAATTTTTTTATTCTTAAGTAAAGTTTGTGCTTTTTTCTAACGTAAAAAGGTTTTTTTTATTTGTTTTTGTTGTCCGAAAAGTGAAGTTATTTTAATTCTAAAATATAAACTCATAAATATTTTTTTCTCTCTAGAAAAAAGAAAATGCATTTGTTTTTTTTTATTGTTCAAAAAGTGGGATTATTTTAATCCTGAAGGATTAAATTCGCGCTTTTTTTTTTAACAATTGGCCTAAAAATTTTATAGCTGGCCTCACTGAGTTACGTGCTCACCACAAATCTTTTTTTGAGAAACAAAGACGCATGTGGTACTCAAGTAAAGAGTGAAAAGTAGACCACCTAGATATCATGAGTTTTCTGACCAAAACAAAAAAGATATCATGAGTTAGCTCAAATTACTCATCTTCAGACAAGATCCACCAGACAACCACTTTTACCATAAGAAAAAATAATAGTCTGCCTAAGTTGAACTCATAAGTTCTTTTCTTATTGTTAGTCAATTTACCTAATGAATCGTAACTTTCCGTAAATGAGCGCTCTGACGAACAACAATTTATCTATTTGCATATCCTTTCATAACTTTTCTTTATAAAGCGTTTCGTAATATTCCACAAAATAATTTCTTATATACTACTGTCAATAAAATATCTGACTAACCCGTACAATTTCGTTTACACTTGCTAAAATTTTGAAACCCGTGTGCCGGAAATTTGGCAAAAATTCAATTCTTGAAAAGCAAATCTGATGGATCACATCTTTCTTCTCTTTTTATCCAACGGTCTGCATTGAACGCCGAACCGGACCCATAAAGACAGACCATATAATTTTCCCACCACTCTGGAGCTCGCAGCAAAGAGACAATCAATCAAGCCTCTAGGCCCTCCTGATCATGTCATGTGATTTTCAATGATGCTTGCTTCACCACCAACCAACATGCACCACAAACAAATCTTGCGATTCACGCACAATAAATACGGTCTAAATGTCGGACCGGTTCCAACCAACCCCGTCATTCAGACAGCAGTAACGTGTCAGCATTCTGCTATGAATGATGCCTCGTCTCAAAGCGTATCAGAAAATTTAAGTGCAGACATATACATGGATTATAAGCATAAATTATCGACTTCAATTGACCACTTTCGCATTTACCATATCACATTTACCGTAGCATTAACAGTTGGGAGTTCGTCTCTATACACATATATTCACAAACGTTGTTACATACGTATAGGAGGCAGGGGGAGCGGGCACGACGGATCACTCCAAATGGTGTCCTCATCGGATTCGAATAATGTTTATGTACAGTTTGGACCCGTGGTAACATCTGAAACGAGAAACAAACAGTTTCTCCGTTAGCATGAAAAGAGAAGAGGAGGGAGGCACTTGGGAGGGGTTTACGAGTAGTACGCTACAACAACCTTTACGTGTCATGTGAAGTTCCTTTTAGCTCGCAGCTGGCTTAGTTTGTCCCTCCATTGAGCTGCCACAGAACAAAGAATCACCTCAAAAGCCATTCACCATAGACTCGAGAGGAAAAAAAGGTGCAATTTTCCGAGTTCACTTCACAAGCAGTTGATTAGTAAACATCCATAGCACTTTTCTCCAATAAACATGTCATTTCCAGAAATTTAATAAGAAATTTTCCTAATCTTAGCTGAATTTGGAGGTGTATGCTAACCAAAACCAAAACGAGGAAGTCCAGGCAGGGACAACCCCACCATTAAATAAAAACTAGAATTTAAAGATTCAGGGCATTGAACGGAAAGGATTGGAGTTCACAAGTGAAAGTTTCCAACATAGGAATGCATGCATTAGGTAAACATAAATTTATAGACAAACAAACCACAGTAGCCAATTTATGTAGAGGAACAAGACTGATGCCCTCGTTCATTTAGATCCTGCTCCAAGACTTAAAGGGAAAAAAAAAAGAATAAATTAGAAAACGAGACGTACCAGCATCTCTGTAGCGCTCCTCTACAGCAGCTATGAGCATGTTGCGCACCAGATCAAACTCTTTTGTCTCAATGCATGGCTGACCACTGGGCCTGAAAGCAATGAAGTACTAATTTTGTCTTTCATTTATGTTCACTAAAACACAGCTTAGAGGACAACAATTTCAAACGAATTATGCACATAACAATGCTCCAAGAAAGGATATCAGATCTGTTTACATATCCAGCCCACAAAACATATGCACACTACTAAATGCCGTCAATTATGTGAGTACTGTCAATTGCAAACCAAACAAGCTTATTAGACAAACCTATCAAGCTCTGTGAACAACAACCCATCCGAACCAGGGGTCTGCGCTGAAAGCTTGCCAGACTCGATAACTTTCATACCATCACTGTAAGCCAAATATTTGTTCACTTGTATTGGCACCTGCCAACAAAAAAGCGCGACACCTTCGCTCAGGGAAACATGAAAAAGCAAAATGCTAGATACCTCCCATCTACTAGCCCCCTTCCATCCGCTTCACTATTCATCAACAACACTTCTTGGAATGTCAATCTCATAATGATAAAATCAGTTAACTTACTTCAAGATTAAGATGTAACGAAAGACCTAAAAAATACAGATTCTAATTTTCTTTTTATTGAATTGTATACTGGATTCACTACTAAGTTTTGGGCAAAGGAACAGAATACAGAAGATGAGATGCAATTAATTGATTTTTAGATCTTGCATTCAGTCCTTAAGTTGTGAAGTGGGCCATGTATTAAACAAAGGTCTTTCTAGTTACTTAAAACTTTAATTTCATCCTGTTATTCACCTTTCAAGCCAATACCTCAACTTCCGCATTACGCGCCCTTAAGAGATAATTCATAAATTGTCACTCTTGCGTACCTTGCATCTTACTGCAATGTTGATGGCATCTGAAGGTCGGAGATCAAAGCTGACAAATTCTGATTTGTTGCCCGTCTGTGATCAATAAAAGCTTAAGATCATTCATCAAGAAAAACTTTACTTCAAGATTACAATAAAAGTCTACTTAAATATCAGCCTCTTTTACAGGAGGCAAATCAATTTCTGATATCAATATAAATCACAAAGACTTTTGGTAATTTATGCTCCTCCTAACAAGCATATGTACGCTACCCATTTGAAAGACCAATATAAACAGCTTAAATATATTAAGACTACATTATGACGCCTGCATAAAATGCAAAAAATCCAGACTGTATATATCTTCAGAAAAAGAAAGATGAATTCAAGTAAAAGTATCCAACCTTTGTAAGATATAACTGAGCAAAATATGCCTCATGAACTCTCTTAGTGACTCTGACAAGTCTGACCTGCAGGAACCATGGTTATGACAATGAAAAGAGCATTATTCTGAACAAGAACCAGATAAAGCATAAACTTACTTCATATCCCATCTTGTCAATCATTTCCGTAACCACTTGATATAAAGTTGGTCTAGCCTGCAACAAAAAGGAAAGAGGATTGTTTATTTCTCAAACCAACAGATTCCATCATTCTACTACAAAGTGCAGAAAACGAACAATTGAAAGGGAAAAAAAAACATAATGACATACAATTTGAATGTTCCGCACAGCAGCCATGAGAAGGACACTTGGCATCTCCACTGCAGTCAAAGGGGAAAAAAGGTATTAAAGAAGAATGGAAACATTCCGCATGGCAGCCAGGGGCACTCCCAATGATACTCACACAACAATGAGATCACCTTAAAAAAATAAAGAAAGAAAGAAAATGCACGTACAAACGATTATAGGGAGGAGAAGACCGGTCCCATCTTCCATCTTTAGGACAATAGCCGGATGCGGAGCATAATCTGGCAGATGTCCCCCTTGAGGATTGTTATGGACACATCTTAAGTGCCTTCCATCCCTCATTTTAATCGTGAAACCTTCTGCCCCACTCTTCACCTCAACTGTCCACAACAAACGAGGTATACAAATATCAACAATCTAGACTATAAATAGCAAGTAATGTACTTCAACTAGGGTAGATAATTACTCGAGGAAAGAGCCTACAAATTCTTATAAAATCAGGAAACAATATTTTAGCAAAGAAGCTTACACTCCCCATGGAAACTGCTTGAAACTCAAAGCTTAAATCTTTTTCAGCAATCAATCCAAAATCAGTTCACATTATTCTTCCATCAGTGGTTCAAACCACATTCTCATAATTCTTTATTCCAGATATTAATATAACCATGCTACGTTTCAAAAGAGCATCAGCTATAAAAACGTTTTTGGACCTAGGGTGAATGTTTGATGTCTAAAGTGTAATGGGTGCTAATGTAAATTTCCTTATGAAATCTTTTATCGAAGGCTAGCTCAGTTGGAAAATACAGCACTGCCTCAAGCATTGCAGTAGACCTGGCTTTGAACGCACTAAACCCTCTACCCCTTTTACAAAAAGATGCGTATCTTCTATTTGCATATCGTCGCTAATATTAGCCACATGAATTGACTATGACCATTATGAAAGCAATAACATCTTAATATCAAAGAATTAACCAGACTGGCTGTGTCTGGCGTTCCAGAATAAAATTCAAAGTACCAAACTTTCGGTTTTTCATAGTACCTAAATTAGGTGAGAGCAATAAGGTAATATAGAAAGAATCTATTTCACGTATACAGATATAAGCTTTTAATTTGTAAGCATGCGATTTAATATTGTCGTCATTAAACATGTATAAACAAATTTAATCAACAGCCCAAGTGCAGGAACCTAAGCACAGACCATGGCCTCCCTTTTCAGCCAGGAATAAATGCCAAAGGTGAATGTCATTAAATTGACCGAAATCAACTGCAGGTTGATGTTCGAGATTGTTTTAGTTGTCTTTGAGGTTCTTTTGTTGTCCTGTCTTCCTTTGTTTTCAAAGTTCTGTAAGACAGTGTAGTGTGTTGTGATTTTCGCATGTAATAGGATTTTTCAACCCATGATTTACCCTGGTTGAGCAAATAAAGATTAACTTAGCAACCAAAAAAATAACTGCCAAGTGAAAAGCATAGATGAATTTTAAGAGGACAAAGAAGCAACCAAATCAACGATCAACATCTGGATTCCATACCAGCTTCAACTATACTGGAATTGACATAGTCCTCATCATTTTCATTGAAGTTCTCTGCAGTGCTTCCATTACCATCCGAGGACGAACTGAAGCTGCACCGTGGCACCCAGCATCTTCGAGCGATTGAGAGGCGGGTAACTGTAGCAACTTTAGTTTTAGCTCTAAGAGATCCCCTGCATCCCCAAAGTTCACTTCTAAGAAGCTTAGGCTTCATGAATGGGGCAGTCACGGGGACAGCGTAGGCACCGGCTTGCTTCGCATTAACGGTGGGACAAATGACCGGTCCTTGTAATGATCCCATGCCTCCTCTATCAAAGTCTACCGAGCGGAGACGTTGGTGGAGAAAGAGAATTACTATAAGCCCGAAAGAAGTACATAAAACAAGAAGAAGGGGAAAAAAGAAGTAAAATTTGGCACACACTAAAGAGCGTTCCGAACTGAACTCGACTACCGAGTGATCTTGACTTGCTACGACGAAAATGCTTCCACCGCAAGCATATTTAGACACAACCCAATTGAACGCGCGTAAAAATTACAAAGAAAGAAGAAGAAAGAAACAAAATTTCCAGTCGCCAAGACGTTTCGCCATTCACAACCCCAACCAAAACACCGACTCCTACTCGAACCGTAACACACATGAAACTCCAATCTCCACCTACAGTAACGCGGTTTACTACCAGCAAAACGAATCAAACAAAGCTCAAACACTTCAAGCTCGAGCCTCGAACAGCGCAAGCGCAGGAGACGACAAACACCGCGACGAAAGGAATCAATCGCCAAAGCCCTAGCCTCTCACCTACACCCAGCGTGCCGCGAAAGAGAAAAAAAACAGAAGAAAGGCCCGAAGCAACGCAACAGAGACCCATCGGGACGCACCTCGACCGAGAAGCCGATCGCCGACGCCGCCGCCGAATCCCGCCTCCGATCGCCGAACTGGAGCTTCGCCGCGCGAAAGCCCAAGGACCCCCGAGGAAACGCCCGCGGACGGCCGGCTGGGGCGCGCGCGCGCGCGCGGGATTCTTCAACAGCACACACCTGGAATTCGATCGAAAGCGAGGGGCGACTGCTGCAGCAGCGAGGAGGATCGAAGCAAAGAGAGGGAGGGAAGTGGAAGAAGCGAGCGAAGACGATGGAATCGGAGGACCGGCGAGCGGCAGGAAGGAAAGGAAGGCAGGAAGGATCAGATGAAAATGGCCGAAGGAGAGGGAGAGAGAGAGAGAGAGAAGGCGAGAGAGCTAGAGAGAGAAAGAGGGGATAAGAGATTCTCGCTTCTTCTGTCTGTAGAGAGAGGGAAGGAGGCGGGGAGGGAGGGTGGAGATATTATTAAATGCAAGGATTGTCTTTATCCAATAATATTTCACCCGAATTTACGATTATAACCTTGGTGCGGGGTCCTTATTACTGCTGTTCATGCGCGACGTTGTCGCCTACTTAATATACATGTGTATCGGTTTTATCGATGATTATAAGTTAATAATATTTACAAGGTTAACCATCGATTTCAAAATTGAATTTATCAATTTTTTTTAAGCTGGGTCGACAGAAAGGTATACTGGACCTCTGTATATCCTTTAAACCGCTCCGTCTGAGCTCTGGGACATAAAATTCGAGATGCATTCCTTTGGAAGATGGAAGAAAAATCTATCTCTTCAATTAGGAGATCGGGCATGTGTGCACCGGCACAGAAAAATATGGAACGCAGTTCTAACAGTCCGTCAGATAACACTGGACCGGCAGGGACAGCCCTCGATTGGAAGCTTATGCCTCTATTGCTTTGGTGAGGCATTCTCGATAATCATCACTAAGGATCCAAGAAGATTATCGATTTCAAAATTATTTCTTAATTTTTTGAAGCTGGATCGAGAGAAAGGTGCTCTCAATGGGACGATATAAAAGTAAGACATCATACCCTTTATTCTATGGGTTGAATAGACATTGTACCTTGCTCGACCTAACATTGACTTGAAAAATGCCCACGTTGAAAGTTTCTTCAGTGAGTGCCAAGTAATCTTGCCAATGGATTTTTAATAAATCACATGGGACTACAACAAGCGTGTATGTAAATAAAGCTCTCGATACGATTCGATCCACGTACCATTAAATGAATATACTTTCATATTCGAATCACTCATCTAGACCTCGACTTTATGTCGGAGTCACGTTTCATGAGGTCAGGAATTACCTGGTTTTCTCTCGTTATAAAAAAAGGAAAAAGATGTCAGTGGAATCTATCAAAGTGGGCACGTCGCGTAATAATAATGTTGAGAATACTTCCAACGTAGGAAAGAAAAAACGAAGCAAAGGCCGAATAAATAATTACGGACGAGGGAGGAGGGCAGTGCCGACATTATGCCCCTACAAATACGGCGTATTTGGACAATTTGAGCCCTTCCCTGGGATGACGCCATCATCGGATGCTGCTGCTTTGCCGGCGGCCGAAGACTTGAAGATTTCGTCGATGCGAGCCACGTGGCTCCTTGTTGCCAGTGTGATCTGGATAGGGATTCCTCAGGCCAAAAAAAATATCTTCTTTTCCTGCTTTTGTTTTTTGCTGTATTCTTCCTCCAAATATCGACCTGATTCCATTCAATTGAAAACATGGGAAAATTTATGTGAAAATTTAATAATAATTTATTGCTTTTTCCTCAATCACCCAGGACGATAAAATTTTCCTTGCCATATAATACTTAGAGGTGAGCAAGGCGGATCGATCAAATGGGGATTACTCAGATTGAATCGGTCCGATTCCCGGGGGCGTATGTCCGATTCTTGGCTCCTCAAAGTAGAACCGGTATCTGAGCGGTCTGGTTTCTGGTTTCAAGAGAGGAATCGGACCGTCTGAATCGATTATTATTTATTTATTTAAATATAAACATAATAATCTAAAATCCCTCATTTTATTTTTATTCATAAAATGCATGGCAAATGCGATCCCATTCGTGTAATTGGTCTTTCCATTAGGGGTGAACAAGATGGACCGCCCAAATCGGAACCGGAATGGATCGGATCAGATAAACCGATTCGGTCCGGTTCTCGGTTCCTAAAAGTGGAATCGATTTTCTGGCAATCCGGTTCTCGGTTCTAGGGTGAGAACCGGACCGGACCAATAAATATATACATTTTTCTAATTTTTTCATATATATTTATTTACTTTTTAAATATATATTTAAAAAATAAAAGAAGCATTTGATAGTTTATTTTTATTCGGTTCCAATGGGACCAACCCAAAAAATGCTCTCACATATTGATTCTGAAAATGCTTTTCGGTTCCCTCTTGCCTTTACCAATCGGTCCGGTTTCCGGTCCTAGAAACTGGGAACTGGTCCTCCCAGTTCGATTCCCAATTCTTGAGTTAGACTGGACCGGATCGGGAACCACTCACCCCTACTTTCCATAACCCCGTTCTCTGTCCATCGCGTTTGGTGCTTCCCTTTCCCTCTCCATCTCTTCTTTCGTTCCTGACCCTTGATCCCATTGGTGCCATGGATTCTTGCAACGACTCTTCCATTGATACGAAATTAGGCGATTGATTCTAAGGTCTTTGCCTTTTTCTTCTTTTTTTTCTTCCCTTTCTGGGTGTCTTTTGTCGGTAAAGTTTTGAACTTTTATTCTCTCTGTTTTAGGGGTGTAGGTGCTTCGGAAAATGGAAATGCAAGTGAATCCAAATTTCCTGTGCTCTCGTCATCGTATGAGGTAAAACCCATCATTGTATTTCCCTTGATCCTAGTTGTCAGCACATGATCTTCCCAGTTTCAGTAATACTCGACTGGTTCCGGAAACTGGAAACCAGTTCCTCTTGTCCGGTTCCCGGTTCTTAGGAGGGATCGGAATGGATTGGGAATCAATTACCCTTACTCGTGTCTTAATTTCTAGAAGGTAACTAGATTAAGTATCACAGTCACGCGATAACTTTTCAATAGTGCAAGTCAGAGCGAATCACGACGTACCACTCGACGGCTATGGCCAAGGACAATGCCATTCACGGCGAAAAACTCTGGACCCACGAGAGTCAATCTTGTAACGACTGTCCGTCGCTTTGTCTTCGATTTTCTTTTCGGTTCGTTCGCGGCGGGATCGAATTCGATACTTCAAATGTGCTTTCACTAATGTGCAAAAATTTTAATATAGCTCGACGATTTGGCTAAACCTCAAGCACCAAGACATCAGCCAAACAAATCGAGCAAAAGGCTCCATTTTCTTGTAAGTTCATCTTTCGCTTCAAAGGTCCAGAACAATTAGTAAAACGGTGGATTCGGCCTCTTTCATGTTTTGGGCCTAAACCCACCAAGCCAAGTGACAGGCTTTGTTGTTCGAGTTTAAGCACAAATGAACAAAAGGGTACGTTTTTGCTTCCTCACTAGAATGTAGAATATTAGCTAAATCCCCAAAAGATATGAATAGATATATGAAAACTCACGTGTTGACATTTGCATTTTTTTTTTTAAAAATTCCAAGCGTTCCGGCTTATAAAAAGGGGAAAGTGAGCGAGCTGCAATATTCTAGTCGAGCAGAAGATAAAATGTATAGTCAATCCAAATATGCCCGTGTTTATCCTCTACCTTTTGAGCCTTGACCTCGAAGAAAGACGAAAACATGTAAGGCCATAGCTTAAAGTACTCTCCGTACATTCGTTATGTCGAGCACAAGTATGGCCTTTTTCATAGCTCAACACACTTGTTTTCTCGGACACGAGAAAATATATTCCCGAATCTTGAAATTGCAAGTCTCATGATTTGCGTAGCATAAGCTATTCTCTTACGATGCGTGAGTAAATAAAGATATTATTCACACAATCAAGAGCAAGTACAATGAGGTATCGTGATCTTAACAAGGGTACTTTTTTTGCTGCCTCGCTAAAATGTAGAATATTAGTTAAATCCCAAAAAGATATGAATAGATATATGAAAACTTATGTGTCGATATTTGCATTTTTTTTAAATTTCAAGCGTTCCGGCTTATAAAAAGGGGAAATTGTGCGAGCCGCAATATTCTGGTGGAGCATAAGGTAAAATGTAAAGTCAATTCGAATATGTTCATGTTTATCCTCTACCTTTTGAGCCTCGACCTTGAAGAAAGAAGAAAAAAATCTAAGGCCATCACAGCTTAACATACTTTGAACATTCGTCGTGTCGAGCACGAGTGCAACGGTATTCATAGCTCAACACACTTGTGCTCTCGTACACGAGAAAATATACTCTCGATTCTTGAATTCTAAGTCTAGTGATTTGCGACGTGCGATTGCTCAGCATAAATTATTCTATGCGTAACTAACTAAAGATTATATTCACACAATCAAGAGCAAGTGCAATGAGGTATTGTGATCTGAAAAACATGGTCGGCATTCGATCCCAGGATAGATTCTAGAGCAGAAAAATCCACTACCGACATGTCAGTATCGATCACCATCGCATGCATGTGATTTTTGCTAAATTTGGGTCAGAAATACTACGGACAGCATAAGAGAACAAATAGCCAAAAAAAGAAAAAGAAAAATAAGATAGGATGATGAAATCGAGTGAAGGATGTTGATGCAGAAGAAAGCAAAGCAGCTCGGAGTCCCACATCATCTGATCTGATGGCAACATGCCTACTCTTAAATAGTGAGTAATGTCGTCGAATGTTTTAAATTTTTATTTACGAAATGCCGTCGGACCCTAAAATTTTCAATTGGTTCGACCAAATCGTGATTTATTTTCTTTCCAAAAGTGTAACGAAATCATTTCGATGAGCGGTACCTAAAATTGTATACAAAGCACTAAAAAATTGTCTACATAACGTCCTTGAATTGTACCTTTCGATACACAACTCAATTGCACTTGTCGGTAAAGGTTCGTGACTCGATAGAACGAATCGAGAGATTCAAAACCCGGTTGCATTCTGTACACGAGATTTACTATATTATTTGATACGTAGGTGCAAACTTGGGGAGGCTCTTCGCAAAAATTCCTGGAAACATTCATAGGAGGAGAGGATGCAATGATGAAGCACATTGAACAACTCAATTTAAACTTTGATTAATCGTCGGGTCCCATCAATGTGGAAGATCCTCGATCTGTCTTAGCAAATCCAGATCGGACAGCATATGACCTTATTTCTTTTCCCTATCGTAGATTAGCACCAACCACACTATCTCCATTATCATCACGAGATGATATCCTCATGTACCATTAAGATCCTAAAAGATGCTCGTCATCGACATTCCCTCGCGAGCTTTGGCTTCCTTTTCCATCGTGTGATTGGGCTATAATCCACGTTTCAACAGCGATCTTCTTCGACTTTGGCTTGCGGGATTTTCGTGAGGTCACATGCTCTATCGTTGCGTCTCAGTGATGATCGACTAGGCTCATCAGCTCATGCCATCTTTTTTGGCAACTGCTTTTTCATTACTTAAATCTTGTTGGACCGCAAGTCTCGTCGTGTCAAGGAAAGTGGCTATTGAAAATCAAAGTCTTTGCTGGATAGAACCGGAAATGACTTTTCTTAGGAGAGGAAGAAGAAAGAAGGGAACAGGCTATCGTCAAAGACGCGAAAGATTATGCCTTCGAAAGTCGACCGATGATGACGAGTGAGTACCGAATCCCTCAATATGGAGAAATACAATGTGGATGCGATGTCCTCAAACATATTGTCGCTTCTCTAAGTAGAAACGGAGAAATTGTTGAATTTCTCCGTAAATATCACGTTACACTTTGAGAGGTACCTAGGAAGAATTGCGCAGTGAGAAACGAAAAGGGTTAGCTGTCTTGGGAATCTTTTGAATGTTCTCAAGATGACATGTCTTTTTCATGCTGGTCTATGTAGCAGTCGAATAATGGTCTAGTGGGGTTTCATCGTAGAACATGAAAAATACTGTACCATGACGATAGAAGATTGACCGAATACATATATAACAGTCAAGCCATTATGGTGGGTTATAAACTTATAAATATGCTCACTACCTAACCACATGCAAATATAACACAAGAAATAAACGTGGTAATTTCCGTATCAGTCCTGATACTGTTAATTTCTTCCATATATGATCCTCCATTCTCAATCCTGATTTCACCATCCATCATTTCAAATTTTTTGATTGCCTTTTTCTTGACAAAACATGTGGCGGAGTGATAATGGGAAGGATTAGATGATACCTTTTCAAAAAGGGTTGAACCTGATTGTACCAATTAAATAGTTTATGAACGACTTCAATTTGGTACTTCAAAATTTAAGGCTTTCAGCTAATGATGTCCTGAAGTAATTGCCCCTCCTAGCGTGTGGATGCAAAGTTAATCTTGGCTCCTGCTCTTTCCAACAAAAATCATGTATTTGTCCACCTTCCATGTGAGCTAGAGTGTGCATAAACAGGTGGCAACGGGGTCCCTTGTTCTCGTGGAGTTGACATGAAGCGACATCTGGCCTTTCTCAAAAGCTGAGGACAAGTTCTACTATCAATTGATGCCGACGGATCCCTAAACTCTTCAAAGCCAAATTCTGATGAGCACGTAATGACGGGAAAAATTATTAAAAAAGTTCTAAATTTTTTGTAATTTTATCAATTCAGTTTTAAATCGTTTTTTGGTCAATTTAATCTTAAATTTTTTGTAAATCAGCCAATTCAGTCCTTTTGGTCGACCGGCGCTGACATGGCAGCCGGCCAGCGTCCACGTGGTAATATTTTAATATATATATATTTATTATTTTTGAATTTTTTTTCTTTTTTATTTTTTTCTTCTTTTCCTTCTCCCCCTGGCCTGTCCGGCCAAGGGGGAGGTTCGCTGGCGAGGACCCAACTCCAGCGAGCTGGGCCCTCGCCAGCTCGCCCAGCTCTGGCGAGGCGAGCCCGGATCTGGCAAGGCGGAGTTCGCCCTGCCATGGCGAGCTCCGCCTCGCCAGATCTGGGCGAGGGCAGAGCTCGCCCAACCATGGTGAGCTGGGCCCTCGCCGCTGCTGGGCGAGGCTCGCCCAGCTCCGGCAAGGCGGAGCTCGCCCAACCATGGTGAGCTGGGCCCTCGCCGTCGCTGGGCGAGGCAGAGCTGGGCGAGCTCACCATGGCTAGGCGAGGGCGGAGCTCGCCCTGCCATGGCGAGCTTGCCCTGCTCCGGCTCCACCTCGCCGGCGAGCCTCCCCCTGGTCGGACAGGCCAAGGGGGAGAAGGAAAAGAAAAAAAATAAAAAATAAAAAAAATTCGAAAATAATAAAAAATATTAAAATATTGCCATGTGGACGCCGGCCGGCGGTCACGTCAGCGCCGGCCGGCCAAAAGAATTGAATTGGCTGATTTGCAAAAAGTTTAAGACTGAATTGATAAAAAAAAAGTTTAGGACTGAATTGGAAAAATTGTAAAAAATATAAGATTTTTTTGATAATTTTCCCCGTAGCGACGGGAGGTTATCTTTCTCAACGTGCAATTTCAAGGAATGCACACTCAATCAGCCACACTTTCGGTTGATGTGGGGCTTTTTGCATGGGTCCACATAAGGCTATGCCTTTTCGATCGTGTTGCTGTCGAATGATGCGATGAGATATAGCGTTCCGAAGGTCGAGGAGACACGCTCCAGCGGTTATTAATCGGGGTCGGCCCGATTCTTGATCCGATTTTTTCACTCGGCTTTGGCCGGTTTGACCCGATTCGACCACATGCCATTCCGAACGCCCTGATTCGCTTTCTTCGGTCAAAAGCATGGTGGAGAGACATCGGGATGTACGCGAAAAAGAAGATTGCTCATGATGGCACCACAATCTTGTGCCTGCACTGTACATCAACATATTCCGCCGGCTACGCTCTTCTGCCCGTGATTCAAAGAGAAAAGAGGGGGTGTGAGGGGCACTTTGCACGATATGAGCACTCGGGTTCTATTTTATTCATCATGGGACAAGATCGATGCAGCCTTTTTCCAAACTCGATAAATTAATGAAGTTCTATCTTCAGTTGGGTCAGGCCGAGGTCGACTTTTCAAGCATTATTTAATCGTTTCCGGCCGATATTGGGAGGGTTGGTCGTGGCATGCTCCAATACAATATCGAAAGCACTATCTAAAGAAAGAGATACGCTTGTTGGGATCGATACGTCCTCGATGGCACAACATGATGCTGCGCGTGCAATTCGGCACCCATCGTTTCTTTCTTTTCCCCTCCTCCTTTTGGTCTGGCGTGGCGCTCATGGACAATATGCAGAGTTCGCCTTTTCGAGGTTTTTTTCAAATCCTGGATCGGTCACTGTGTTCACAGTCAGCTGTGATCCCTTTTTGCCACTTTGCTTTCTCAAATGACCATCGGCTGATGTTAGGCTCACTTAAGAAGCAGGGGGAGTTCGTTTCCCCCCTCGGCCTTTATGTGCACCGTGTAGTTTTTATCAAACTTTTCAAAAGGTAAAGGCGGGACTTTTGACCAAAAAAAGGACGGGACACGGCACGATCGAACATTCCGACTCGACTAATTTATCCTGTGTAAGGCTTCATTAATAATAAGACGACGGACGCGACTCCCGATGTTATCATGAGTGGAAGTGGTTGTGATTTGGACATGAATTCATGACCTCCGAATTAAGGTTTGACCACTTACCCAACTCTCAAAAGCTAGGTTTTAGTAAATTTACACCATAGGTTACGCAATATCACGTAAGAGTCAGAAATTTTTCAAACGATTCAAACTCTGTACATCTTCCTGTCATAACACTTAATCTCAGTTGATCGCCATCTGTAATCGTAATCCCAAATCTCATAATTTTAGGTATAGGATTCAATATGTTGTAGGGTTTATGGTGATTATCATTCTGTTAGAACATCTGTGTCGATCTGCTGTGGGCTTTTCATTAAGAAACTCGATCAACATCGTACGTATACGAGAGAGAGAGCTTTTCATTAAGAAACTCGATCAACATCGTACGTACACGAGAGAGAGAGAGAGAGAGAGAGAGAGAGAGAGAGAGAGAGAGAGAGAGAGAGAGAGAGAGAGAGAGAGAGAGAGAGAGAGAGCATGCATATGCATGAACATATTCACACGTCCTCACAACAAAATCCATCTCCTTCCACGCCATGCCCATTCCCATTCCCATTCCCATTCTTCTCCTCTCTCTCCACAAAACCCTTCATGTGAAATTCGAACTTCTCCGCCATGCACTCCGGCATCGACATCAGCACCCGCACCGCGTGAGGCTTCTCGGCGACCGGCAGGAACAGGCAGTACACGTCGCTGGTCAACGGCCCCATGAACGCCGCCTTGCCCTCCCCGAAGTCAACATCCTCGAGCCCCAGGTTCGACCACTGCGATATCACCAGGCTGGCGCTCAGGTCCGTCCTCGCCGCCTTGTCCTCCAGCGTCTCCACCGTCGACCTCGCGTAGTCCCCGTCGACGCGCGACTTGGCCGCCTGCACCAGCTTCACCGCACTGGCCAGGTTGCTCCCGACGAGGTCCCTCACGGTGGCCGGAGCGCACCCGAGCACGAACCCGTTCCCGTAGTAGCCGCGCGGCAGCTTCGGGTCGAGCCGGTCCCGGACGTTGACGGAGAACAGGAGCTTGACGGCGTGGAGCGGCGTCAAGGGGGAGGAGGAGGAGGAGGAGGAGGAGGGGTCGGCGAGGGACCTTGCCCAGGACCGCCACGTGTGGGCGGCGAGGGCCTCGAAGGTGGTGCACTTGAGGGACGGCACGCACCGCCGCTTGAGGCGGAGGATGAGGGACGTGGTGAAGGTGACGCTCACGGGTACCAGCGGCTGGGATTGGAGGTAGCGGTGGACGTCGGCGGGGAGGGCGGCGGCCTCGTCGTTCCGCGAGGGGGCGGATCGGGTGTACGCGGGGTGCGCGGGGTTCGCGCGGACCTGCGACTGAGGCCGCAACACGTGGCGGCCGTGGAAGGGCAGGACGGGGAGAGGGCCGCCGGGCTTGCCGCTGAGGTGGGCCCACGCGTGGAGGAACTGGGACGTGCCGATGCCGTCGCAGAGGCAGTGGCTGATCGCGGTGCACAGGATCATGCCTCCGCAGCGGAGATTGGTGACCTGAAGAAAAGGAGAAGAAGAATCGAAAGAAATCAAATAACACAATATCCTCAAAATATATATATAGATATATATACTATATCCATATTTGACTCTAAATATATCCATCATTCATATTTACATAGAGTTAAATTTACATGAGGACGGCAATTATAACTTGCAACCAACCGGGCCACGGAGAGGAAACTCCCTAAGGGCTTTCATATTTACTCAATTTCAGCGACCGCCACGTGTGGGCGGAGGACGTCAGAGTTTTCCGGGCGGCGGGCGGTGGAGATGAATCGACAACATATCTAAAACTACGACCGCGTTGTTGAAAAATCGCTAAAACAATCGACCCACGTCTCGAGAAAAGATTGTGTGCTGAAATCCTAAAGGATAAGACGCCGAAGCATCTATAGGAAGCAATTCAAGGGCAACATCCGATGAAGCAATGGCGGCTAAACCCTCTCTCTCTCTCCCCTTAAATTTGATTCTTCCGTACCCTCACATCGATCCCATTTATCCGTGGTATTCTCTGTAGCAGCCCTTTCCGAGTACGAAGTTGTTTTTGCCTTTCTTCAACTTCGGTGTTCGATACATGTGAAGGGGACGGTCGGTGGGCAATTGTAAGACTTAGTCCCATCGAAAGATCCAAGTACCTGACGTGGTGATGGAAAATACCTCGTGGGTTGCTGCTGCGATAAGGTCTAAACTGAGTGAAAATATCTATCCAAGGCAAAGGCATAGTCCAGCGGGAAACGAGGAGGAACTGGGACTCCACCATTCGCCACCAACCTCGAAGGAAAAGCAAAGCCACTGAGTGGAGAGAGAGGTAGAGAGAGAGAGAGAGAGAGAGAAGGTGGGGACGCATGGCGGAAGGAGGGTCGTTGTCTTGAAAGGAAGTGAGATTAGGGAGAGAATATTATAGCAGTCGCGCCACAGGACGCCACTGGAACCACTCCGAGGCCACTGTAGTTCTTTTTTTTTTTTCCCTTTTTCGTCTTCTTTTCTGGTCCACTTCACATCATGACGACGACGATCATCAGAGCGCACAGAGGAGGGACGAGCAAAGGGGGAAAATGAGTGGGGGAAAAGGAGGAGGAAACAGACCCGCCTGCGCCTGCTCCGCTGCTGCATTTTTGGCAGTTAAATTATTGAACCCGCGTTTTCCTTTTCATTAGGCTGCCAGGGAGTGCGCCAGATCAGGCGCTACCCCCCCTCCGTCATTCCATTCCGTTTGTTCTGTGTAGATCTTCTTGTTCTTTTTAGGAGTAGGATATTTTTTTCCCCCTTGGATTCTGATTCTCGATGGGTTGTCTGTGCTGTAGAAGATGGTGTGGTTCACATGCAAGTGGAGGAGGAGTAGTGGTACTAATTCCTAGTAAGAGTTGGTCCTTGTAGGCGGTAATTCCTAGGAATCTCGGAAAATACTAGAATTTGACAGGTGATGAGAACGAGAATAATAATATGTTTCTCTTTGTGTGGTTTGGTTCAATAGCATATCCTTAAAAATTTGGTGAATAATGTTATGTATACTAAGTAATGTGATAGACTTTGATTGAGCGTTGAATATGATGTTACTTGCTTGCAGATCTTTGATCATCTGCAACATCATTTACTGTGACGTTTCTGCAGATCGACGTTAGAACATGCTGGTGTTGCTCAAGAGTTTTGCCTACTCTTTGTGCGCCAGGAAAGCACGTGCAAATCGCAGAAAACACAGAACAAGTGACTGGACCCGACTTCATGAGAAAGAGAGACAGAAGAGAGAATCCTGAATAGCCTCACCTGAACTACGAGGGGAGGGACACCGAGGAAGCTGTGAGCCTCCACCTTGTACAGCAGCTTCCTCCAGGACCTGTTGGGCCAGCATGAGAGCCCAAGGAACTCCTCCACAGTGATGTCCATGGAAGCCTCGGCGAACACAGCACCTTCTCCGTTGCAATCCACCTCGAGCCTCTGATCATCATCGCCACCGCTGCAGCTGTCCGTATTCCCGGCGATCCTCAATCTCCCGGCCAATGGATAGTAATCCACCAGGGCCTTGGCAAGCGAAGCTTTCAGGGATTCCGAGGGCACGGATTTCCTGAAGAGGTAGAGATATTTGATGGAGAACCTGAGGAACTTCTGGTCATCAAGGTTGGACAGGGAGAGCGCGTGGTGGGGTGTTGGGCTGCTTGGGGTGATCAGTATGGGTGGTATCAGGAGGTGGCAATCTGGGAGCTCTCGGTTTGTTGGCATTTTGGGGGTGACTCTGGCTTGTTCTTCACAGAGAGAGAGAGAGAGAGAGAGAGAGAGAGAGAGAGAGAGAGAGAGAGAGTCGATGGGAAAACAAGGGAAGAAAACGGAGGGTGGTGGGGGGTTTTTGTAGAGGAAGGAATTCTTGTCCGGATCCTGTCCTAGTTCAAGATCTACGGTTTGCATAATCGGATAGTACATACCGAATTCTTGATTTCAGAATACGTGTTTCAAGATTGGTTTACTTAAATTGATACGTTTCAAGTGATATGGCGGGCTGCAAACAGACTTATGCACAAATGGGTCGTTGTTAATATTCAACCCGGTCCTCCGCTACACGTATCACACACGAATTTATTAAACCAATCTAAATATACCCAACACCGATTTTGTTCACATCTACGACGCTCTCCCCGGGTTCACGTCAAGCATGCTTGTACAAAAAGGAGATGCCCGTCGAAAAGGACGTTGGAGCTGCACATGCCAAGTACACCTTTTTGTAAAGAGCAACATGCGGTCTCCAGAAGTTATGGCACATCCCGTGACCATAGCGCTCTCACATGGTGATTGCCAGAGAAAGAGAAGAATGGAATCGTCCACGTATAACCATAGCTGAGCAGCAAATACTATCCATCACGAGTTGAATTCATCGTGTTTTTCGATCGGTCCAACTGTCCATTACTTGTCTGTGATAAGGCGACTATGTTCATGGTTTCTCGCAGTCGTATTCTATCGCAATGTCATCAAATGAACTTAAACATCAGATGACGCATAGAAGATGCACTATAAGGAGCGAGCTCTCAGAATATTCCCTCCTCCCTTCTAGTGAAAGCACAGTATTCGAATCGAATCCTGAAAAGGGTATCTCCTAATTACTGTCAGGTTGCTTTCATTTCACCACCATGCTCGCCGATGAATTTCACATACTCCATAAAGCAACGAATCATTACGTGAAGTCATTGACTCTCAGATGCTTCGAAAATTAAGTCATCTTCATGACATTTTCTCCTCATCTGGATTGAAATCCATACCGACCAAGCGATGATCGCAAGAAGGGAAAGAATCCAACGCTTTTATGCAGCATCTACATCCAAGTTAGTCCACAAACTCGAGATCTAGATTATTGGAAAGGCATTGCTCGATTCCCATTGTCGGCGCCAGATTGTCAAAGTAAAGCAACTCCAACAACACTTAAACTCATCGAAGAAATGACCGAGCCAAATCATATTCCAAAGGGAAGGCACTGAATCAGCATCCGATTCTTAATGCAGATTAGTGGTCAAGTTGGCTTGTTAAGAGAGCAGAGCACGTCAGGCTACACCCAACTTTCTCTGAGTTTTCATAAACCATGTCGGTTGAATATACATATTGCCATGCTTTCGGTCCTATTGGGTCAGCCTTTTGGAATCAACATGTTCACTATCACATCTGCTTCTTCATTTTTTCCTTCTTTTTCCTTTTAGCAGTTATGCCGAAACAATGGTCAGATTAATTCAGTTCTTTGCTCTTTTTTCACGGCCAAACAGGAGATAAGTGGGATCCGATTCCCACTTAACAACATCCTCAGTTGAACACAGTGAAGAAAAGTAGGAGTAGACAACGGAATCGTTATCTTAATATCGAATTCGCACTCATCCCAGTCCTGCACAGTATCAGCTAAGCATATAACAGTAGCACCGGCCACATGTATCGGAAGCGGGAGTTGGATTAACTCAGCTCTTCGTTCTCTTTCATTTCATGGGATGAATGGGAAATAAGACAGGATCGGATTCTGGCTGGTAACCATCTCAGCTCCAAGGCATATATTCCCTAACTAGAACAAGAATCTATTGAACAAACACAACACCAGCACGTGAAGTAGTGTTGAAGTGGTCAAATTTCAGTTTTACATGTCTTCAATAATGTAGTAGTGGAGTCCTAGTTTGTAGGGGTTTGTTTCTACATGTTTTAGTTAGTAGGATATGTTAGTGGGCCTTTGTTATTGTTATCTTGTTGTTATTTTCTTGCTGAGTAGTTTTTAATGTTATGCCTATTCAATAGGCTTGTGATCTGTTGAATTGAAGTACGTGAGTTTTTCAGCAGTAATTTTTTGTGTGTGTCCTATTCTACCCTTTGCTCTCTTTAGAGGTTATTGAACCATACTTGCCGCTTGTTCTTTTTCAACAATCTGGTATCAGAGACAGGTTCTGGGTATTTTGTGAGCATCACTATTGCTAAGATGGGTGATCTTCAAGTCGTTGGCGGAATCAAGAAGCTCAGCAACCAAAACTACAATTCTTGGTCTACCTGCATGATGTCTTATATGCAGGGCCAGGATTTGTGGGAGGTTGTCAATGGAAACGATGTGAGACAACCGGAGGCTGAAGATGCGAATGGGACATTGCGGAAGTGGAAGATTAAAGCAGGCAAAGCCATGTTCGTTTTGAAGACGACAGTTGAAGAGGACGTGCTGGAGCATATCCGAGATGCGGAAACTCCCAAAGAAGCTTGGGATACGTTCGCCAAGCTGTTCTCTAAGAAGAATGATACGAAGCTCCAACTCTTAGAAAGTGAGTTGTTGTCGATAGCGCAACGCGACATGACGGTCGCTCAGTACTTCCACAAAGTGAAGACGTTATGCCGAGAGATTACTGAATTGGATCCGGAGGCTCCGATTGGCGATACCAGGATGAAGCGGATCATTATCCAGTTTAAAGCCAGAATTCAGGAGTTTTGTTGCTGCCATACAAGGATGGCAAACTCAGCCGTCGCTTGTCGAATTCGAAAATTTGCTAGCTGGTCAAGAAGCATTAGCTAAGCAAATGGGAGGAGTCTCGTTGAAGAATGAAGAAGAGGCACTCTACGTCAACAAAGGCAAGTGGAATTCCAAGTGGCATGCCTACGGTGGATCCAAAAAGAACGATGACAAGGCGAGAAGTCATCAAGATGAAGGGAGCGTTCGTGCATGGAAAGGTTCTAAGAACCATGGCAATGGCCAAAAGTTTGAAGGGAAGTGCTATAACTGCAATAAGAAAGGTCACATGGCGAAAGATTGCTGGTCAAAAAAGAAGGCCATCGAGAGTAACGCTACTACTTCAAAAAACGAAGACGAATGGGATGCTGAGGCTTTCTTTGCTGTAGATAAGGAGGAGCTAGCCCTTACTGCAACAACATTCAATCAAATCGATTATGAGAATGATTGGATCGTTGACTCGGGCTGCTCAAATCATATGACCGGTGATAAAGAAAAGTTGCAGAACTTGTCGGAGTACAAAGGAAGTCGGGTGGTGGTGACGGCGAATAACTCAAAGTTACCGATAGCCCACATCGGTAATACGGCCGTTTCTCCCCAGTGTAGCGATGCCGAGGTGCCACTCCAAAACGTCTATCATGTTCCAGGTATGAGAAAAAATCTTCTCTCGGTAGCACAATTAACATCTTCTGGCCATTTTGTTCTATTTGATCCACAAGATGTGAAGATATATCGAGACCTTGAGATTACAGAAGAGCCGGTAATGAAGGGACGAAGAACGGAGTCTGTCTACGTAATGTCTGCAGAAATCGCATATGTAGACAAGACGAGAAGGAATGAGATGGCAAACTTATGGCACATGCGACTAAGTCATGTTAGCTATTCCAAGCTAGATGTGATGATGAAGAAGTCGATGTTGAAGGGACTTCCACAACTTGAAGTGAGAACAGACACTGTATGTGCAGGCTGTCAGTATGGAAAAGCGCACCAGTTGCCGTATGAAGAGTCCAAATTTAAAGCGAAGGAACCATTAGAGTTAATACACTCTGATGTGTTTGGACCAATTAAGCAAGCCTCCGTTGGTGGGATGAAGTATATGGTGACCTTCATTGACGACTTCTCGAGGTACGTGTGGGTTTACTTTATGAAGGAAAAATCTGAAACTCTTTCAAAATTCGTAGAGTTCAAGAAGGTAGCGGAAGCGGAGGTTGGTAAAAGAGTCCTTTGTCTACGCACCGACAATGGGGGAGAGTACATCTCAAATGAGTTCACAGATTTCCTTCAGGAGTGCAAAATACGCCATCAGTTCACATGTGCTAGCACTCCGCAACAAAACGGGGTGTCAGAAAGGAAAAACAGGCATCTGGCAGAAGTATGTCGAAGTATGCTTCATTCAAAGAATGTTCCGAGACGGTTTTGGGCGGAAGCGATGAAGACTGCAGCCTTCGTGACCAATAGGCTTCCTCAACAAAGGTTATGCTTTCGTTCACCTTTTGAGAAAATATGGAACATGAAGCCTGCTGTTGGTCATTTTCGAGTTTTTGGATGCGTGTGCTATGTATTTGTACCTGACCAGTTACGTAGCAAGATGGAGAAAAAGGCTGTTAGGTGTCTCTTTGTAGGATACGACAGTCAAAGAAAAGGGTGGCGATGTTGCGATCCAACAACCGGGAAATGCTACACATCTCGGAATGTGGTGTTTGATGAAGCTTCCTCATGGTGGTCCTCGAACAAGGACGTACTACCAGACTCGGATGTTTTTAAGGAAATGGTAGAAATTTCTCAATTCCAGTTGAGTTCAAGTGAAACAGAGGTTGCAGATGACGATGTAGATGTTGAAGAAGGCATAGCTCAAAATCCTTGGCAAACAGGTGTATACCAAAGGCCAAGCGAAGAAGATGAGCCAAGTGCAGCAAGTACACCAATTGCACTTAGAAGGTCAACAAGAGCCCAAAAGCCAAATCCTAAGTATGCTAATGCCGCCATAGTAGAAGAGGCAGATGCAAAAGAGCCTGAGACATTTGAGGAAGCGTCTCAGAGCTCGGAATGGATTAAGGCTATGGAAGAAGAAATTGTTGCATTAGAGCGAAATCAGACTTGGGAGCTCATACCAAAGCCAAGAGATGTGAGGCCTATTTCTTGCAAATGGGTGTACAAGATAAAGCGCCGCACAGATGGATCAGTAGAGATGCACAAAGCTCGTTTGGTAGCTCGAGGGTTCTCTCAACAATATGGACTAGACTATGATGAAACGTTTAGTCCAGTTGCGAAGTTTACAATTGTAAGAGTCCTACTGGCACTTGCAGCAAGAAAAAGTTGGAACTTGTGGCAAATGGACGTGAAAAATGCATTTTTGCATGGGGAGCTAGATCGGGATATCTACATGAGCCAACCAATGGGCTTTTAGAATCAAGATCATCCTGAGTATGTGTGTAAGCTCCGGAAGGCTCTCTATGGGTTAAAACAAGCACCGAGAGCTTGGTATGGTAAGATTGCTGAATTTCTTACTCATAGTGGTTATTTGGTGACATCTGCGGATTCTAGCTTGTTTGTCAAAGCTAAAGGAGGGAAGCTAGCTATTTTGCTAGTGTATGTGGATGATTTAATCATCACAGGAGATTGGGAAGAAGAAATTCTCCAAACCAAGGAGAATTTGTCAGTTCGCTTTCAGATGAAAGAACTTGGACAGTTCAAACACTTTCTTGGTTTAGAGGTCGACTACACTCACGAAGGAATATTTCTCCATCAGCAAAAGTATTCCAAAGATTTGTTGAAGAAATTTGCAATGTTTAGATGCAAGCCAATCTCTACACCGATGGAGCCAAACGTGAAAATGTGTGCTCATGAAGGGAAAGATTTAGAAGACGCTACCATGTATCGGCAGTTGGTGGGTAGTCTTATCTACTTAACTTTAACAAGACCGGATGTTTCTTTTGCAATTGGTGTGATGAGTCGCTACATGCAAAGTCCAAAGAAGGCTCATTTGGAATTAGTTCGTCGAATCTTGAGATATGTGAAGAGCACGCTTGGTTATGGTATTATGTACAAGAAAGGTAGAGATTGCAAACTAGTTGGCTATTGTGATGCCGACTATGCAGGTGACCATGATTCCCGGCGTTCAACTACTAGGTATGCCTTCATGCTTGGGTCTGGAGCAATTTCTTGGTGTAGTAAAAGACAACCAACAGTGTCTTTGTCAACCACAGAAGCAGAATACCGAGCAGCAGCGATGGCAGCTCAAGAAAGCACTTGGCTTATGCAATTATTGAAAGACTTGCATCAACCAATAGAGTATGGTGTCTCTTTGTACTGCGACAACTTGTCGGCAATACGTTTGGCGGAGAATCCAATTTTTCATGCAAGAACTAAGCATGTGGAGGTGCATCATCATTTTATCAGAGAGAAAGTCTTGCAAGAAGAAATTGAGTTGGAGCATGTCAAAACAGAAAATCAAGTTGCAGATTTGTTTACAAAAAGCTTGAGTAGCAACAAGTTCGAAAGTTTCTGTTATCAGCTCGGTATGGTGAAAAGAGTAGAAGCTGGTGTTGAAGGGGAGTATTGAACAAACACAACACCAGCACGTGAAGTAGTGTTGAAGTGGTCAAATTTCAGTTTTACATGTCTTCAATAATGTAGTAGTGGAGTCCTAGTTTGTAGGGGTTTGTTTCTACACGTTTTAGTTAGTGGGATATGTTAGTGGGCCTTTGTTATTGTTATCTTGTTGTTATTTTCTTGCTAAGTAGTTTTTAATGTTATGCCTATTCAATAGGCTTGTGATATGTTGAATTGAAGTACGTGAGTTTTTCAGCAGCAATTTTGTGTGTGTCCTATTCTACCCTTTGCTCTCTTTAGAGGTTATTGAACCATACTTGCCGCTTGTTCTTTTTCAACAGAATCATCTAAACCGAAAATGCAACCTGACATTTCGATGTGACGTTTTTTCTAGTCCCACGTCCACAATTACTTGAAGCAGCGATAGAGCTCACGAAACACAAGTGCAAGCAGCTGAGAAGTGGCATAGAATAGAGAGCTCGAAGAATTCATTCCTGCACGAGATCGAGTGGAGAAACTGAAATCTCGTACGCAGGGTTCGTATATGTGATATAACACACCTATTACGGTGTTATAGGTTGGTATTGCCTATCAAATTCTGCCTGCTAGTAACCATCTCAGCTCCAAGGCATATATTCCTTCACTAGAAGAAGAAACATCTCACCCAGAAATGCAGCCCGATATTTCGATGTCATGCTCTTTCTAGTGCCACGTCCACAATAACTTGAAGCAGCGATCTCCCAAAACTCAAGTGCAAGAGCAGCTTAGAAATTCCATTGTATACAGAGCTTGAAGAATTCATTCCTGTACGAGATCGAGTGGAGCAACCGAAATCTCGTATGCAGGGTTCATATACGTGATATATCTCACCTATTATGGTGTTATAGGTTGGTATTGCCTATCAAATTCTGCCTGGTCTGGGCCTACTTCGATGCATCCACTTGAGGCAAAAACTACTTGTAAAAGTCTATAAGAAGAAAGATCTAGTGGCACTGTGTCCTCTAGATCGTGCATCCTATCCCATGCAGCAAGTGACAATGCATAAGGAGATTTTTCAGGCATTTAGAGTTGATGCAGAGCAACGGCAGCAGTGAACATTGAATCCTTTTGTTGTACTCCCGTTCCTCTTAACGATTGTTCATGAGGCTTCCAAATCTTGCTTCAGGCCACCGATGCTCGTTATTGTTAACATAGAGACGCTAACGATTAAGTTTTCTTAGCTTGTGACTGCTTTACAGTCCTAATTCCTCGTACATAGAGACGGTTATCTATCTCTTGAGCTTAGGATGAAACGCAAGACCTTAGCTAACTTTAAGATATGATTCAATTGAATTGGACTACCTGCTTTTTTTTACAGATTAGAGATACGTGGCTTTGCCTAAGTTCTGTTCACTACGTCCTTTAGCCGAATCTTCCTTATTTTATGCTTGTGAAACTCAACAAAGTGACAACACCATTTGCCAAGTAAGACGTGCCTGCCGAATGATGGGTCATATTTATTTTTTTCCGAATGAAAGGTCTGTCGCAATTAAGCTCTCCAATTCACGACTTAGGAAAGGATCGCAGGTCTGCAAAACAGTATCTCGAGCGTTCATCTGATCTCTGATTGAAATAGGCATCTGCGACACTAGCCTCCGATGGACAACCTATTTTAAATTTCGTGAGAGTTATGCTCACCGTGAACAAGCATAGCTTAGCTTATCAGATGGATTCCTGTTTAACATTTCAAGTTTTAACAGATAGCAGACCTGTTTAAAAAAGCCGGAAAGAGCTAGTGATCACTCACTTGAAAAAGCGAAACGACGGAACAGAATGAATACAAGACCATTTTCAATACACACGCTAAGTTGTATGCTGTCGTGACTAGTACGAAAAACATGTACTGTGTCGAGCAGCTTGCAATCTAGATTAAGAATGCCAAGATAAGAGAGGTAGAGAACAATTAGAACGAATCTCAGTTGTTTGCTTTAAGAACGACAATGCCTCGCTGGTGCACAGAAATGTTGCAAGAATCGACATAACCCATCAGGCTTGGAGTTACCGATATTCATGACCCGGCATTTTGATTAGCGATTGCTCGAGCCGAAGATCAGGAATGCGAACTGTTTGACAAGAAAGAATAATCAGGATTGAGCATGAGAACAATCTGCATTTCCACATTCAGGACTTCAGTTGCAGAGATGCTCACGACCGCGAAAGCCACCATTGCTGCAGCCTTGGCACAAGCAGCAAGAGCTGTGCAAAGTCCATTAGCGTCTCCGACGCGGATTTCAGCGAAAGCATTGCAAATTGTGTTCCTACCGTACATTCCCAATTCAAGCCGCAAATAACGAGCCTCAACACTAGTTATTTCTTTAAAGAATACGAGAGAGAGTAATTACTTTTTTGCAAATAGTAAATTATTCTAGGGCTGCGCATGGCAATCATTCTGTGTCCGGGAATAGATTCTGGTCAGAAATGATTCTTTTTTATTCTGTGCTGATTCTGAGCATTTGAAGGAGTTTGGTAACGGCCCGAAATTTCTATTCCTGAAATAGTAAAAGAACAGAAATGCGTTTGGTAACTGCATAAAATTTCTTTTTATTAATAATATTTTAATAACATTTTAAATATTTTAATATTTCTTTCTTTTCTTTTTTTCTTCTCTTCCTTCTTGGCCATGGCCGGTAAAATATTTTTTAATTAATAATTCTTTTATTAAAAATAATTTTTTTGGCCATGGCCGGTAGAAAATTTTCTTATAAATAATTTTTTATTAATAATTTTTTAAAAAATATTTTACTAAAAAATATTTTTATTGAAAATAATTTTTTTATTTTTTTTCCATGGCCTAGTCGCTAGCCATGGCCGATAAAATATTTTTATTGAAATTATTTTTTTTATTTTTTTTTGCCATAGCCTGGTCACTGGCCATGGCCGGTAAAATATTTTTTTATAAATAATTTTTTTATTAATAATATTTTAATAATTATTGAAAATATTTTTTTTTTTTTTCGCCATGGCCGGTAAAATTTTTTTATTAATAATATTTTTTTATTTTTTCGCCATGGCCTGGTCGCTGGCCATGGCCGGTAAAATTTTTTTTATAAATAATTTTTTTATTAATAATATTTTAATAAAAATATTATTATTGAAAATATATTTTTTATTTTTTTCGCCATGGCCTGGTCGCTGGCCATGGCCGGTAAAATTTTTTTATTAATAATATTTTTTTATTTTTTTCGCAATGGCTTGGTCGCTGGCCATGGCCGGTAAAATTTTTTTATTAATAATATATTTTTATTTTTTTCGCAATGGCCTGGTCGCTGGCCATGGCCGGTAAAAATTTTTTTTATTAATAATTTTTTATATTTTTTTCGCCATGGCCTGATCGCTGGCCATGGCCGGTGAAATTTTTTTTATTAATAATTTTTTATATTTTTTTCACCATGGCCTGGTCACTGGCCATGGCCGATAAATTTTTTTATTAATTAAATTTTTTATTAATAATATTTTTTATTAAAATATTTTAATCTCGCCAGATACGATGAGGGTAGCCCACGCACCGGACATTAGAAGCTATATTAAAAACCAAGAAAAAGAAGAAAAAAAATTGATTCTCATTTTTGTTCCCAAAATTAAGAAGCTGCTTTTTTTTTTATTCTTGATTCTGTTACAAAACTGATTCTGGGCACAAAATCAAAAAATTATATAAACGAATTTCTATTCCCAAACTAATTCCGAGAACAAAAGAACAGAATCAAACACTATTTGACAAGTTGTCATGCGCAACCTAGATGTCAATTGTAAATAAAAATAAACTACCGATGGTAGAACTCAATAGAAAAGGCGCTACATTCTCTAAGCAAAATGGTAGTTTCATCTTGGAACTTTCGAATGAAAATTTCTTGATGTTCACAATCACAACCTAAATGAAAAAGAGATAGAATTGGGCAATCGCGATGAAATGGAAAAAGAAAAGATTATCTTGTAGTGAATGTTTTTATACTCCAAGAATAATTACACCGTTAATTTTAGAGACTGGTCATTATACCGGACTTGGTGGCTCGCCAGAGACACACATGCGCAATATTTGGGATAACCTAACGCGCGTAAAGAAATCAAACTTCAAGTTTCCATGACATGCAATCATATGAATCTTCGATAAGTAAAAAGACGGAGAGGAGCGACCGGCGGAGTGATCCTTATTAGCGCTATTAGAAGGATTCACGCTAGCTACAAATAAAAAAGTTCGATTTGAGTCGAAATTAATTTTGTATGAATTTGATCCAGTGAGAAAGGTCCTTTTGTTTGGGCTACACAGGGAGGTCATAAGTTTGACCACGCTAAGCATGACTGTTCAACGTGTTGGAACTTGAGTCAAGGCCGAAGACGACGGTCAAAATGATATCACATTATGTTTAAGCCTTTGACCTCTTGAGAGTTGAATAGATCAAGAAAAGTTGAATAAGCCAAGATCATTATTTCATTTCTTTAAAATGTGATTCAAGCTCAAGTTGCTCATGGGCCTAATTCACCCATTAACACGTTCGGACTTATTTAGCCGAAGATAAAAAGATCTTGCCAGCAAAGCATGGCATTTGGAGGGGAGCCGCCTTTCGGTTGGAAAATTCTTATCTAAACCATAGACGCACAAACACAATAATATAGAGAATAAATACGAGAAAGAGAAATTAGACGCAAGAAATATCCCAATTCACCATCGAACTAAGGCTACACCCACCAGAGGATTTCGGTGTAATTAACATTTTTCGCTTCTCTGTTACAATTCTCAATTATAAGAGAAAGAGATTAATATAGGCGGCAGTTATTCATAAGTCTGAACTCAAACTATCAATAAAATGCGAATCCAAATTATAAAAGCCCGCCTGCGGCTCTCGAATCCCTATTTGCTCATCGAAGCGCGGAATTCCTATGCTTTCCTGTCAATAGGAATTGTGCACCACATCTCAACTATTAGCAGTCGTCGTGATTAGCGATTGCATCGACTCCACGCACGTGTCCCGTGTAATGGACGGCTGTGACGACCTTCGGGTCCGTGAATTCGGTGTCGGAACAAGACCGTTTCTCCGTCTGTTTACGCCGGCCTCATCTGGGTCTTCTCAGCTCAATCCTTATCAACTGGCACGAGCGAAAGTTCCTTTTTTTTCTTACGGACAATGTCATGTCGACACGTAGTCCCATCCCATTCATCTTTTATCCCAGGGCTTTTGCGCCTCCTTTCTAACCTTAAAAAAACAAAAGGGGGGGTTAAAAACAAGACGAACGTGCTTCGTTCGATACAAGGAAAGTAGTGTCCCCGTCCCGTGAGAATCCAGCAGCTCAGAGAGGAGAGAATATGCTCCCCTTCTTATCCACGCAAACGCCGTTCAGGTGACGGCGACGCCGCCGCCGCCGTCTCGTCTCCTCCTCCTCCTCCTCCTCCGACGGCCGCCCTATCCAGCCCGAAAAAAAAAACAAAACAAGAGCCAACCTCCATGCCCGAAGCAGGACCCACAGGGAAGATAAAGAAAAGAAAATCGTGCTACAGTTGCATCGGCGAAGCCCGCGTGTCCGGCCCCGGCGGAGTAGAGCGTTTAATCGCAATAAAGAAAGCCGGGAATCACCCATTTCTTGATAAACAATAATTGCTCCTCCTTTCGTCACAGACCTTGCTTGCTGGGTCTAACCGCGACGAGATAACGAATCCCAGATTAAAAGGTCCCTTCTTTTTTGTTGTTTGGTTTAGAATAGATCCATACGGGTCGTCGCTTGACAAACATTACCCTCCAAAGCAACAGATCCCAATGCGCGTTCCCGGAATGATTGCGTGAAGTCGCGATCTGGGCATCTGTTTCTGTCGGAATTCGTGCAAGAACGAGAGCTCTTGAGGCTGCTGGGAGCAAGACTGAGCGGGATCCGATGATGGGTCGAAGCAAGATTGACTCCGTTCTTTGAACTTGCTGCGAAGATCGCATAAAAAGTAAGTCTTTCTTTCGTTCTTTCTTTCTTCCTGTTTGCTCTTCTTGCTATGACCTTCTGGATTCGCTTCTGAATTGGAGAATCCGCTCGTTAGACGTTAATTTTTGCTTTTAATTTTTCCGGAGAACTTTCTTTTTTTTTTTGCGGGGTCTGAAGCATGGGATTTAGAAGCGAAGCGCGGATTTATAAAGAACTAGTAGAAAGTTTAAGGGTTCAAGGTGATAGATTTCCTTTTTTAGTAGTTTCACGAAATAGTAATTTTCGAAATTCTTCACTAATCATGGTCTTTTGCTGTTTGCAACAACTGGGCTATTGCTAATTTGGTGCTCTAGTCTCACTGTTTCTGTGTTTCATGTGATCGCAAGTCTGCTGAGCATCAAGCATATTATCACTAATATTAATAAAATTAAAAAGGAAAAAAGATAAAATGAATTTCCTAGCTAGGTAGAAAAAACTGCAATTTTGTTCTTGAACCAAAAGGCTTCCATGTTTCGTTCTAGTGCTGGGTTAATGTGTTGTCGTCTTGATTTCACCTGCATTTAGATTTGCCTTAATGGACCCTGTGTTTTTGTTATTGAATTCGGTTCTCTCCTGGCTGAGTAGGAGATAGACTTGTGTGGTGCTATTACTCCCGAATTTATGATTATGAATGCTTCTTTACGAGTGGCTTGAACGTGAAGTTCTTTTAGCAGACTAGATTGGGGGGGTTGATTGAATATGATATAACTCACTGATGGGTGGTTTTTAAATGGGAATCAGACACTTTCAGTAGCTAAGCTAAAGATGTGCAATTTCACATAACGTAGTATTGCTCCTAGCTTCCAGCCTATATGGCTGAGCAGAGATGCATTTGTCTCCGGATTTTAAAGTGCTCCCTAGTTTATGACTTGCTTTACATGCTATTGTTCCTAGAGGTCATTTGCGCATGCCACTTTCTCAGGATTCCTTGTAAGTGAGAATTATCATGTTTTGACTCATCCATGCTTGGCTTGCAGGCAAATGGCAACACCAGTTGAGCCACCAAATGGGGTTTATTCCAAGGGAAAGCACTATTACTCGATGTGGCAGGCCTTGTTTGAGATTGACACAAAGTACGTGCCCATCAAGCCCATTGGCCGAGGAGCCTACGGCATTGTTTGCTCTTCTGTGAACAGGGAAACCAGTGAGAAGGTGGCGATAAAGAAGATACACAATGCCTTTGAGAATAGGGTCGATGCGCTGAGAACTTTGCGCGAGATAAAGCTTCTCAGGCATCTTCGGCATGAGAATGTCATCAGTTTGAAAGATGTCATGATGCCTATCCAAAGGAAAAGTTTCAAAGATGTTTATCTGGTGTATGAGCTCATGGACACAGATCTGCACCAGATTATCAAATCCTCTCAGACACTTACAAATGACCACTGCCAATATTTCCTCTTCCAGGTATCCTTTTGTAAAATGTTACTTTGTCACGGCATGAATTATTGAGGTGTTGAAAGTTTATGGGATAAACATAAAGTTTCGTTTTTGTTTGGATCTTCACTAAAAAACAAAGTTGTTGCCTTGGGCATCTTGAGATGGACATTTACCACCATTGTGATTTGCATATTGTCCAGTAAGTGGCTCCCCTAGGCTGCTTTTGTTGTTCATGTTGAATATGCAAATTCTTTTATACAGTAAATATGAAGTTGTGGAAGTTAACAGTGTCCTGCTTTTAATCTTCTTTCACCTTTCACATTATGAGAGTCATCCTTCTTGTTGGCTGGCTTTGTGGGCGTACTAAGTTTGACCTTGCAACGAGTTAGTTTGAAGAATGAGGAAGTGGTGACTGGATTTGGCGTCCAGACTTTTTCTTGCAATTACCGGATCACTCTTGTCTTGAATATCCACCTCAACACTATTTACTGCATAGTCTTAAGGTGCTTTTTAGCTGCAGTGATAACTTGCTTCGTCAAAACCCGAGAGTCCAATGCAGTCAACGAAAGCCATGTGCTCTTGATAACCACATATCTTTTAGTTTTGCCGCAATGACGCACGGATACTATTGCCCAGGGCCATTGGTTGTGTTAGTTAACTGCTTTATGGAAAATTATATTTTCATTTTGTAGTTGGTCGAAGCCCCATTTTAGGCTACTGGTTTTATCTACTTCTATCTGTAAGGTCAATGTCAGGCTTAGATGAGTTCACAAGCCAGGATGATTAAGTTGGGAGACTGGTTTTAGCCTCATGTCTCTGTGAGGTATGCTGGAGATACAAACCCAAGTATGACTTCTCTGGGACTGCTTTTCTATAGCGTTCTGGAGTTTTCTTCAACAGTGTGGGCTTAACTTTCCCTCCCTAGCACTTCTGCACCTACCGTGGTCACGCCTTAATGCCTCCTCAGTGCAGCAAAACATTGGAAAATTGTAAGAGATGAACTTAAGCCAAATGATCACTCTGACTTCTTGAGCTTGTGTACAAAATATTCGACAACTTATTTTGCTTCTCCGAATTGTATAAAAGAAATGGACAATCTTGGTGCTGAAAAATGCGCATGCATAGTTTGTGCAACCTGTTGATATCATGGCAAAATGACGGGAGGAAGAACCACTTAACTCCTAAATCTTATTGTTTAATTGAAGATTTGTCAATGTCATTATGATACTTGCTTTTCTTTTATCTAGTATGGATTTAATCACATAGGAAAATTAGCAATCCAAACATGTCTTTTGATTGTCTTATAATAGTCAGAATTTCGATGATATTGCTTTCCATCTGGAATTTCTATTGATGATTGTATGAAGCTAAACTGCCAATCCAATTATCTTTTCTTTCCCTCACGTAATTTGCACCCTTCTTCTTTCAAATTCACAGTTGCTCCGAGGCTTGAAGTATCTACATTCAGCGAACATTCTCCACCGAGACTTGAAGCCAGGGAACCTTCTCATCAATGCAAACTGTGACCTCAAGATCTGCGACTTCGGGCTGGCACGAACTAGCAATGGGAAGGGACAGTTCATGACCGAGTATGTGGTCACTCGCTGGTACCGGGCCCCAGAACTTCTTCTGTGCTGCGACAACTACGGGACATCCATCGATGTGTGGTCTGTCGGCTGTATCTTCGCCGAGCTTCTCGGTCGTAAGCCATTATTCCCTGGTACCGAGTGCCTTAACCAACTCAAACTGATCATCAATGTCCTCGGCAGCCAAAGAGAGGAGGATATCGAATTTATCGACAACCCAAAGGCGAGAAAGTTCATAAAGTCTCTCCCATATTCCCCCGGGACTGCATTATCCTGTCTTTACCCTAATGCGCATCCTCTGGCTATTGATCTCCTGCATAAGATGCTCATTTTCGACCCATCGAAGCGCATCGGTGTCACTGAGGCTCTCCAACACCCGTACATGTCACCGCTGTATGATCCAAACTGCAATCCT
The DNA here is from genome assembly GCA_031216405.1 of Syzygium malaccense. Classification (NCBI taxonomy): domain Eukaryota; kingdom Viridiplantae; phylum Streptophyta; class Magnoliopsida; order Myrtales; family Myrtaceae; genus Syzygium; species Syzygium malaccense. The sequence continues at coordinate 14,569,649 of CM062258.1, forward strand.
CCTGCGCAGGTTCCCATCGACTTAGATGTTGATGAAGATCTGGAGGAAGAGATGATAAGGGAGATGATGTGGAAGGAAATGCTCCATTACCATCCCGAAGTCACTGTTGGCAATCTGGAGGTGTACTCTTGAGCATTCTTCAGTTGTTTTGTCTCACCTGCTCTGTGTTAAGGTACTTCATCCCGATGCTGCTGTACTTCATTACGATGGTTCTGTAGTTTCTTTTAACATATAGGCTAGCTTTTCCTCTTTTTCCGGAGAGGGGTTAAAATAATTTGCCAGAATCATGCATAAGATTTGTTATCCTAAAAATGCATGATTGAGCAAGTGTTGTCTTTCTTCTTCACTATGTCGGGTTGAGATCCCTGTACTAGGTTTCCTATCTAACCTGTAAATAGCCTTATTTCTATGAGCCTTCAGACTTGTTGTAAAATTACATGAGACGCTTGAAGATGCTTTTTATAACATCCGGTTTAGACATAATAAGTATTACTTTTAAAGTTGTAATGACTGTGTGCTTATTGTGCTTCATTTGTCCACAGCGTTAGATCAGTGCACTGTTGACTATCTGATTATGTTATCTGATATATTGAATGCATTCTCTCTGTTTGGCCTATGATGTTAAATTTCCGAGTCTCAATGGACCCGCAACTGCATTGAAAGTGTTATCCATCTGTTCATGTAGCTAAATACGATTTACACAGCAACTTCTACGACATGTCCATTCAAGAGAGTCGTTGCTCCTGCCTTTCTTTCTTGGTGCCAGGAAAATACTTCTTCATATTCACGTATGCTCAATCCCGAGGGTTCTCTCTCCATGCATGCCCAATTGGGTTTGTGTAAAGCCCTCACATATAGCGAAGTAGCCACCCGCTACATGAAAATGAATAGCAACGATGCCAAACATTCACTCACTCTATCCACATCTATAGCTCATCAACTAGTAGGACCTTTCCTAGACACTTTCCTACATCCCTCTTACCTTTCCCCGAGTTTATCCGACCTTATCATGTCTATGAAGCGAAATCAGAGGTATCATTGTTACCATCGATGTCCCATTCGTGTCAAGAATATCCATATTCTCCATCACGCCTGGTGAAGTTGCTGACTTTTGCCTGATGTACCTGAAGCTTCCGGAGCAAAAAAGAATCCACTGAAAAGGCATTGGTAATTTGGTATAGTCAACGAGTTTTGATAAGGGTCGGTACCTAAATACAAACAAGTCTCTGCAGGACTTGGAAATTTTGGATCAAAGCACCTGCTAGTGGAGGATCTAGATTCAGAGATGCTCTGTTTGGTTCCTTTTTTATGACAGATTCGATGCAATGGGGAATGCACAAGCACTATTGAATATGTTTATCGATATATCTTTGGCTCTCCTTTGAATTCAACTCTTTCCTTTTCAGCTTTTAATCCCTGTGTTGTGAGTGGAACCTGAGTGTTTAATCCACCCCGTGTAGAAACAAGATTCTGTTTTATCATTCTTAATTAGCTGAAAAGCTTAGTGTTACGCCGGCCGTGTGAGATGCATCTCTAGCTACTCCTCGTCAGAGCCCGCCAGCGGGAATTGGACGCGATGTCTCGAGATATTCGGCATGTGTGTGGCAGAGGGATTTTCGTCGATGACATCACGTCGGCGATCGGCATGTTGTACGAATGTCGCGTGAAATACTCTTGCTTTATTTAGCCGGGGATTTTCGAGAGCGTTACCTTTATTTAGAAAGGATTCGATTCTAGCAATGGTCGGATTAATTGGGCGCCGGTTCCTAAATCCCCTGTTGCATAAACGCGTAACTGGAAGTTCCTCTTGTAGAATCAGCGAGATTCGCGTTTTCTTCTTAATGAACTTCATCGCTCGCTCATGCAATGTAAGGACACATGATCGGCGAGACTCGGCATGACGACAATGACTGAGATTCAAGTACTGGTTCCGATTGCGAGTTGCGCGAATTCCGGCGTTGTTTATGACTTCCGGTACGAGATTATTTACAAGCGTTGCTCATAACGCTCTCTACCTCTATTCTTTACAATCACAGAACACTCCTGGTTTGGTTGTCTTCCGACGAAGGCAAACTTGAGCCATCGGATGTACTCCTCTAAGAGAGACATGAACTTGGCACGACACGCGACATGACACATTTACGCTCTTCATAAGTAACTAGAGATGCCTGTAACTCTTCCAAGTCGCCTTTTTGAGATCACGGAAATATTCTTCGACGATTCGGCGAGTTAAAAAAAAGAAAGCGGGCTCGACGTATAAAGTTTCAATATGGATCAGCCACGAAAATGTTAGTATTTAGATCAATCCATCAATTTTATTATCCGATGGTTACGATGAATTGGAAGGAGTGTACATTAATTGAGGGATGTAAATCTTTCAATTTGGCGAATTTACGATTTGCCAATATATTTCTTCGGTCAATTTTGGCCGAAAATCTCTTTATTGTGGACACCGATCAGGTCACGTAGGACGACCGGCGTTGACATGGACAATTTTTACCTTTATTTTCTCTTTTTTTTCTTATTTCCCTCAACCGGTCCGCGTCGCCGGCCACAAGCAAGGGCCGGGACGCCCTCGCGTAGATCCGAGGAGGGCTACAATGCCCTCACCTACTCAAGATCTGGCGAGGACATCGGGGCCCTTGCCAGCCCTCAATTAAAGAAAAAAATAAATGGAAAAGGAAAAAAGATATTTAAAAATTACAAAAATTACGTGGCGGTACCACGTAGAATGGCTAACATCCACATCAATAATTTCCAGACAAAATTGATTGGAAGGATCATATTAGCAAATTATCAAAAGGTTTCAGACTAAATTGATCAAATTGAAAAGTTTAAGGCTAAATCGTTATCGTTACAATATGTTCATAACTTTATTCTTTTTTTTTTTGGGCAACTATCCCCGTTTATGGTTGGTGAGATTCTAATGAAATTAAGACTCAAGTAATGTAGGGGCTCAACAATTGTTGAGGAAGATAAAAAAGACAAGGCGTTTGAGGGTGGATGTGCTTTTTTTTTTTCTTTGCTAAAACAGGGTAGACGTGCTTTTGCTTTTGTTTTCCTGTTCTAAAAGCAAAGCACGCAATGGCATGCATGACGTGTCCGAGTGACCTTTGGCTTTGCCCCTCCTCTTTAAACCGCACCATCTCCTAATTGGGCGTAGCAGACCATACCAATCTCAAAAGCGCCCAACCATATGTGTACTGAAGATATGGAGAGAGATAGAGAGATGAGTTATAACATGGTACGTAGAGCACCGGACGATTCGGCCTGCAAAACATATTTGATTTAACGGGCAAAGCAACGACGGTTAGAAGAGAGTTTCGGCCTATGGCGAGGTTGGTCCGGAGCTCGCGCGACTTTCGGTTCCAGGAACCGAAGGCCCGTTCGAGTCCTCCCGGCAACTGCCCGCAAACCATTCGGGGTCGGTCGGGGCCGCCTGCGCGGGCTAACTTTAATCGGTCCACGAGACCCGCGTGGGTACTTGGTCGGTCTCTCTCGAAATGGTCGACATTCCTCACCTCCGTACCCCCGAATTATTGACAAGAAAAGGGAAGGGTGGAAGGAAGGAAGATGGCTGGAAGGAACCACGAAACAGGAAAAGCCGAGCCGCTCGGACCCCTCTTTTGTTCGGTAAAGAGAAGACGGCATTCCAAAGGACAAAAAACGAGTTCAAGTTTTCTTTTGTCAAGAACCGGGCTAAAGCGCGCGCGAGAAACGTGTTTTCAACTGGAAATTGATGCGGGTAATCCAAGGGGGAGAGGCAAGGCATGTGGGAGAGGACTTTTTGGGGCAACCCACCATAGGGAAAAAGCACACGAGATTTCAAAGTGGCACTCGAGAGAAAGCGATGTAGGCGGAGGAACAAGAGCATGTGACGGTGGACTCTTATGCAAAAGGGGCTGCCTCGCCGATATCGGGCATGTCTCCTATCTCGGCGAAGCCTCTCCCCCCCTCAGTTTTCGTTCTCTTTCCCGAAAAGCCGTAAAGTGGGTCCCGTTCTCCCGGCCCGACGAACCGACCGCCCTTTCTCTCTCTCTCTCTCGAGAAGAAAGTTACTCATGCGTACTCGGAACACGTGAACTCGATTTATCTCAACTCTTTGAATAACGTAAGCCCCACATGAGATTCACACGGTATGATAATTGAGACGGAGTGATCTCTCTCCCTCCCTCGTGTATTGTATGGCCGTTGCCAGTTGCCGTGGAAGACGTGGCAATGTAAGTTGCGAGGATGAGTTGAGAAGTTCCGCGAGATCTCAGCTCGCGAGGCTTAGAAAATTGATGGGGAATTTCCAAGGTAAGTTGCGAGGGCGAGTTAAGAGATTCCACGTAATCTTAACTTTGGGAGCGAGACGTAGGAATTCGACAAGAAAATTCCAGAAAAATAATATTGTATGGAGCCCCTAATGCTAGGGGCCGGCAATGATCGCTCGAGTACGCCCATGACCTCGAGTGTTGCTGGTGGCGGATCATTGTCGCCCCCGGCCTCTAGGTATATGCTCTATTGCCACGTGAAAGGTTTTTCCCATATCGAAATCGATAAGAAAATAGCGCAAGCCGCTTTCATCCGACCCACATCGACCATGGATTTCATCGCCACCTGCACCGTCGAATGGACTAATGTCCTCGTCGCACAATAAATCTAGATGGATACTTATCTACGCTTGGCCATGATGGATCGAATTGATCGCGCCCGTTGATTATACAGAGTCCACCCGAAATCTCGCGAAATTAAAGGGAAATTGACCCGATCAGTCCTTGAACTTTGGCCCGATATGCAATATCGTCCATAAACTGTAGTCTCATATGCAATATGATTCATCAATTTATGATTTGTTCGATATAGCCAGTAAACTTTTGATATATGCTCAGTTTAGTATTCGAACTATGTGAAAATGTTCAATTTTTTTTTTATTGAACATGAATTAATAGAAGGACTAAATGAAACATTTTCATATAGTTCAAAGACTAAGTTGGACATGTACTCGAATATCTTGAAGTCATATTGAATAAATTAAAAATTCATACATCATATTACATATTAAATCAAAGTTGATATACCATTTGTGTCGTTATCAGTTATCGCTAACCCTTTAGGATCCACGTAAGAAATTCTTTCAGAGCATAGGCGAAAGCACGATCGTGTTGATGCGAGGGACCAAATCTGGAAGATTCTTCTCCCCCAATCGCGTAAGGACTGCACGTACAAAGGGGCCGCACTCCAGCGACAGTGAACATGTTGAGGCCACATGCATCTTTCCTTTTCTCTTTTTTCCTTAGATAAAAGCTTGCGCCTATCACATGCCAAATACTTGTGTAGCAGATGGCGGCACGATGTGCATCGGCTACCGTGCCATCAATCTTTCGATTTTTTTGCATTTACGCCCTTCTTCTTGAATTGTTTACGAGAATTTTGCCCCCTCCTCGTTTACCTGTCTAGCTAATAGCTTAGGCACCGAGAATTAAGAGAAAACGACATAAATAGTCTCTAAATTTTGACTAAATATATAATTTAATCTCTAAACTTTTAATTTGTTTAATATATAGTCCATGAACTTTTAATTTGTTCAATGTGGTTCCCGAACTTTTGGTACATGTTCAATGTAGTCTCTGAACTTTATAAAACTAGCCAATGTAGTCCTTTTATTAATCCAATTTTAGAGATTATATTGTATATTTTCATATAGTACAGGGACTAAATTAAACATGTACCAAAAGTTTCGAGATTATATTGAACAAATTAAAAGTTCAGGAACCACAATGAATATTAGGCTAAAATTCATGGGCTACATTGAGCAAATTAAAAGTTCAGAGATGAGATTACATATTGAGCTGAAGTTCAGAGATCATTTGTGTCATTATCCCAAGAATTAAATAAAGGCTACGACCACGGTTTGATTATTGGTTTAATTAGATAATAAGATGTCCGGTAATCAAATAACTGATGTTGTCTTAATTTAGTCTTTTCCAAATCGTGTGAAATGGCCTTTTTCTTTTCTTTTCCTTTTATTATTATTTTATGTTGGGATGATAATAGTGAAGAACTTACAACTTGTGCGGACACGTCACTTTTATTTTAAGCGATTGCTTTTTTTAATCCTGTAAGTCCTAAAACTATCGCGTTCATTCTTATTAGTCCTTCCATTAACACTGACATTTTTTTTTCATTGAAGGGCATTTTTTTTATTAATTATTTTTTATAAAAGAATTGCAAGTGAGGAAAAAGACTAAAATTCAAAAGAAAAGAGGGGGATCGAGGTTGAGGCCGACAGGTTTTAAAATTCAAACGACAATAGAAAAACATTTCAAAGTTAAAGTAACCGATCGACACAAATTTTTGAATTTCCTCTGTAATTATCGTCATTATCCCCTTTTTTATAATTTAAATCTTGCAATCCACACACTTCGACTTTTTTTTTAAATCCAGCACTCCTATAATTTTTTACGGTATCCGAATATTAACACGTAAAATTCACATACTCTCTTTTGCAAAATGCCATTTTCGAGAACATATAGTGTCGATCCGATTGATTACAGGCGTGCTACTACTCTAGCTCTAGTTGAGGCACCATACTGCAATCCTCCTGCACAGGTTCCCATCGACTTAGATGTTGATGAAGATCTGGAGGAAGAGATGATAAGGGAGATGATGCGGAAGGAAATGCTCCATTACCATCCCGAAGCCGCTGTTGGCAATCTAGAGGTGTACTCTAAATTGAGCAAATTAAAAGTTCAAGGACTACATTGCATATTGAGCTAAAGTTCAGGGACCATTTGTGTCATTATCTCAAGAATTAAACAAAGGCTACGATCACGGTTTGATTATTGGTTTAATCAGATAATAAGATGTCCGGTAATCAGATAATTGATGCTGTTATCCCCTTTTTTATAATTTAAATCTTGCAATCCACACACTTTGACTTTTTTTTTTAAATCCAACACTCCTAAAATTTTTGACGGTATCCGAATATTAACATGTAAAATTCACATACTTTCTTTTGCAAAATGCCATTTTCGAGAACATATAGTGTCGATGCGATCGATAACAGGCGTGCTACTACTCTAGCTCTAGTTGAGGCACCATGCTTAATCCTCGGCCCAATCTCACTTTGGACAAATAATAATTTCACCTATGCGTAACGTGAGATAAATACCGCGCGCGCTTGATCGACAATTGCTTTTATATGCTAATAGATTAGAAATCCATAATTTAACTGCTAAATATTTGCAAAAAAAAATGCAATATATCCATCATTTTCCCCTTCTTTTTTTTTTTCAAATTGGAGCCAAGTGAAATTGGAAACTTTACTATGCAGTCTATTAAAGTATGAAACTATCAACTTTACCGACACACAAAATCTCAACTTTAAGGATACGGGATACATTTTTCATCTTTTGGAATTGGACCCCACATTTTTTTAAAAAAATTTTTCACATCATTTCAAATCACTATGGTTTAAACTCGAATCCCCCTCATAATTTACCATCAATAATGAAAAGGCGAAGCCGCCTAGGAAATTATTTGGTCGTCATTTCGCGCTGTGAAGATTTCTCTTCTTCCTCTTTCTTCTCTCTCTTTTATTTTCAATAACGCTAGAAAATTTCGTCTCTTTGATATAAGGGTAATTACATAAACAATCTTCGAACTTTGGCCCAATATATAATGCGGACCCTGAACTTTAATTAATTCAATCTAGTCTCTAAACTTTGGCCTAATATTCAATATGGTCCTTGAACTTTTAATTTGTTTAATGTGATCCCTGAATTTTTTGTACATGTTCAATGTAGTCCATGAACTATATAAAAATGTTCAATACAGTCCCTAAACTTAAATTAATCGAAGGATTATATTGAACATTTTAATATAGTTTAGGAACTAAATCGAACATGGACTAAAAGTTCATGGACGACATTAAACAAATTAAAAATTCAAGGACCACATTGCATATTGGGTTAAAGTTCAAGAACCACAACGAGCAAATTAAAAGTTTAGGAATCACGTTACACATTGAACCAAAGTTCAAAAACTATTTGTGTCATTTTTCCTTTGATATATATATATACTCTATAGTTCTAAAATTGACAAGTAGCAATTTAAATTGGATAGGAAGAAATGTGGTTTATATAAGCAACAACAAGAGTAAAATTTCGAAGCCATTTTCGGGTTTTCATCCCCATATCAATTTGTACCCTCACTTTTGAATATCAACAATTGGCATTCTCACTTTCATCAAGTTACGTCCAACACCTCGTTCTACTTACGGCTTGGCCATTTTCGTGCTGATTTTGGTCTGTTGTTTATTCTACATTTACCTAAGATAACGACAATGAAGAAATTCAATTATCCATAACCCTAACTTGCCACTCATTGTTCGGCCTCCCTCGTCTCCGGTGCGGCCGAAGCTTGCCTCTTCGTCGCCACCTGCCACTGCGAGCCGAGCCACCACCTCGTCGCCCATGGTCTCCACCGGCCAGAGCGGCATCGAGCTCGAGCCTGAGCCGAGAAGGGTGAACTTGAAATTATATATAGAAAAAGGATTATAGTTCCAAGAGTTTAATTTCAGCAAAGTCTTTACCTGTAATCCAGTCTACTGAATTGCGCTACAAGATATGCCACACGAGAGAGAGATCTAGAAGTCGAGCTACAGATTTACCTGTCATGCTTTTCATTGTACAGGAACTATGTCAAGAATCAAGAAAGGTTGTACGGAAGGTGGCAATAGCAATAATTTCCGAGACCTTTTCATTCTTTCAGTAACGGAGAGATTAAGGGTGCGCTTGATAATCATTTTATTTTTGAAAATAATTTTTATTTAGATATAATTTTTTTATTCTATTCTTGAAAATAATTTTTACGTATTTAAAAGCGTTCGGTAACTGTTCAAAAATTTTTATTTTTGAAATAGAAAAAGAACATAAATGCGTTTAGTAACGGCACAAATTTTTTTTATTAATAATATTTTAATATTTTTTTCCTTTTCTTTTTTTTTCTTCTTCTCCTTCCTTGGCCCATGGCTAAGTGGCTGACGTTAGTAACCGGCCACAGGCCAGGGACGGCAAGGGTGTCACAGCCCTCGCGGCTTGGGTGAGGACTGCCCTCACCGGGGCCGGCCCTCACCCAGGCTACGAGCCATCCTCGTCGGATCTGGCGAGGGTTCGGCGAGGGTGACCCTTGCCCAAGTCGCAAGGATCTAGCCCTCGCCTCTCGCAGCCTGGGTGAGGGCGGCTCGCAGCCTGGGCGAGCGAGGGTCACCCTCATCAGATCTAGCGAGGGCAACCCTCGCCCAAGCAGCGAGGGTCCAGCCCTCACCACGCTGGCCCTAGCCTATGGCCGATCACCGGCCACATGTCAGGAAAGAAGAAGAACAAAATAAAATATATTTATTTTTCATTTCTGATTCTTGTTCCTAGAATTAAGAATTAAATTTTTTTTATTATTGGTTCTGTTCCAAAACTGATTCTGGGAATAAATTTGTGCCCAGGAACAAAAAATTTTCCAAACGGATTCCTGTTCTTTTTATATTCCTAGAAATAAAAGAGTAGAATCAGGCACTGTTTGCCCCGTTACTAAACAGACATGAAACCCTCTTGCAATGAAAAAAAGCAGATATGTCCAAATGAGATTGAAAAAAACAGTGTGTTTTGTTAAATCTACAGATTAAAAGCGGGAAGGACCCATTTGCTTCTCTTTTTCGGTTACTATTTTCCCTCTCCTTTTGCGTCTTTAGGGCCCATTCAAACAATTTCCAACTATCTTGGAATAGATTTAAGCATATTCCCCTTGTTTTACAGATCCAAAAGACAAGATACACCATAAACCCTTTTTATTTTTTTTCATAATTTAGGGACGAGTGCGTAGAGATCCGATCGTGTGGAAATTCATGCGACGCCTTGCAAATGTAGAGTTTACCCTTCTAAGTAGGTTCCTCTTTGTAAGAGAGACGATGGATATTTAGAAATAATTCATGTAATTTGGAATGAATCTATGATTTAATTTTCTCAAAAATTATGAGCTCTTTTTCATTCTTACGTCCGCCCTTTGTGGTGCGGAACCAAAAAAAAAGAATCGTTTTCTATCGATGATGATGTGCTAGGTTTTTTTTTTTTTTGGGTCGAAGATGTACTAGGGTTTATATGAACACATTGTTGTCACACCCTGAGTATCACCTTAATTAATATCTGCTAATATGTTAATTTAATGACTTAAGGACAGCCTGGGCTTTGAAAATTGCTCATACACATCCTTCTTGGTTTGACCCAGCGAACCTTCCAACACATGAAAGCCTTAAGACGCTTGTTTATCGCGTTCATGCTCCATCATCAAGGGAGCTGACTTTCTTAAGTAGGTAACTTTTGTCCCTACGCTTAATTAATTCACAAACGAATTAAGCTCGAGTGTAATTGGGTCGCGTTTTAGTCGATGAGTGAGGCCGCGATGAGATTAATTAGAACCCATAAGACAAATAATGGGGATAATTGTCAAATCAATCCTAAAACTATTGTACGGCAGCCAATTCAGTCCTAAACCTTTTAATTTTGCCAATTCAGTCCTAAACCTTTTAAATTCTTGCCAATTGAGTCTTTCCGGCCAATTTTGGCCGGCCGGCGCCGGCCGTCCGGTCAACGCTGACGTGGCAATTTTTAATTATTTTTTTTCAATTTTTTGATCTTTTTTTTTCTTTTTTTTTTTTTTTCTGGTTTCTCCCCTTTGGCCGGTCCGGCGACCGGCGGCCGGCCAGAGGGAGGGCCGGCGAGGCCTTTGGCGAAGCTCGCCCCGCTGGCCACCGGCGAGGGCGAGGTCGGCCTCGCCTCGCCGTCGCGACCCAGGCGACGGCGAAGCCAGGCGAGGCGAGGTCGAGCCTCGCCGTCGCGACCCAGGCGACGGCGAGGCCAGGCGAGGCGAGGTCGAGCCTCGCCGTCGCCTGGGTCGCGACGGCGAGGCGAGGCCGACCTCGCCTCGCCCAGCCAGGGGCCGGCGAGGCTCGCCCTCGCAGGTGGCCGGCGGGGCGAGCTTCGCCAGAGGCCTCGTCGGCCCTCCCCTCTGGCCGGCCGCCGGTCGCCGGACCGGCCAGAGGGGAGAAATCAGAAAAAAAAAAGAAAAAGAAAAAAAAGATTAAATAATTAAAAATTGCCACGTCAGCGTTGACCGGACGGCCGGCGCCAGCCGGCGGCCACGTTAGTGCCGGCCGGCCAAAATTGGCCGGAAGGACTCAATTGGCAAGAATTTAAAAGGTTTAGGACTGAATTGGCAAAATTAAAAGGTTTAGGACTGAATTGACCGCCGTACAGTAGGTTTAGGACTAATTTGACAATTTTCCCCAAATAATGTGGCAGACCAACTTGATCACCAAATCCTAAATGCATTGGATTTCTCAGGATCGTTATCTAACTTAGTTTATCGCCCAGCATCCTACCCAATTAATATCACAAAAGGGGAAGGGGTAATAAATGGGAGTATTTTAGTCAATTTGGGGTGACCATATTCATTCCAGGAAGAATGACATAAATGGTTCCTGAATTTTGATCAAATGTGTAATGCGGTCCCTAAATTTTTAATTTATTCAATGTAGTCCCTGAACTTTAACTCAATGTATAACGTGGTCCCTGAACTTTTAAATTTTTCAATATGATCCCGAGACTTTTGGTACATTTTCAATATGAAAATGTGGTCCATGAACTTGAATAAATGAAATGAAAATATTGAATATTTTTATATAATTCATGAATCACGTTGCACATGTTCTAAATTGAACATGTACCAAAAATCTAGAAATCACATTAAATAAATTAAAAGTTCAGGAATCACTTTTCATATTGAGGTAAAATTTAAAAATTATATTAAATAAATTAAAAATTTAGAGATCCCATCCTAAATCATTTGTGTCCTTCATTCTACAAGATTGTGGCCGTAGTCCTTTGTCTCTATAATTGAAATTTACTCCGAAAAACTCACCCAAAATCGATGATCTTTTCCATGAGAATTGGCGATGCCCACCTAAAATTCCTTGACCATTTCGCTACAAGCCATCACAGTCAAAAACTTCAGGTGCCGGCCGTGACGGTGAGGTCTTTTCTTGTCTGTCCTTTTTTACTTAGTTTTATTTCTTACGTCAGAGAAATTGAGATTCAATTTCGAATGATGTTAGGGATACCAGTAAATTCAAACGTCCAATAGACCCGTCTTAGACGTGAAACAAACGTTACTTGCTTTGTTTAAAGATTTATTTACAGCATGTTGCGTCATTCATTAGGGCGCGTCTCTTCGTTCAAGGGACCGAGGCCGGAACCCCGTGCATCGGCATCTCCTTAACTTCCTCGTGCGAGGCGATGCTTCATCGGCGGGTGGCTCCGGTAATGCTATCCCGCGATCAAACGGTTATCGATCCCGAAAAGAAACGGGGTTCTTCTCGAGAGATCGCAGGAGGACCTCGTCTGGCATATCGATCGAGTGTGATCGGTCTTAAACATCGTGTAGCGGGGAGTCCTTACTTGGCGAGAGAGCAATCAATTGAGCGTGCGTGGGTCACCTTGGTGGGTTGTGGAAATTTCGCCTCCTTTTCCAGGTAATGTCCCAGTCGCCTATCTCCAGCAGCCCAAATTTCTTCCAGAGGAGATTTCCTGTGTCCACTACTTTATTCTCCCTTCCCTATAAGCTTTTGTTTGTTTCATCTTTTTATAAAATTAATTTCTTTAATCTTTCTTCTTCACATTTTTGGCTCTATAAATTGGCCCCTCGCTTCCATGAATAACCTCTTCACCCCCTCTCTCTCTCTCTCTCTCTCTCTCTCTTCTCGAGATCTTCTTGGAGCCTCTTGTATTATATTCATCTTCTCTTGGTCCTCGTCTCCATGCAAGCTCTTGGTTCTGCAGGAAACCCATGTCATAGATAGAAACCTTTTGTAATCGTTCTCTCCCTGTCTCCCAAGAAGATTCCATGCTTCTGGGGTTTTGTTTTTATGCTGAGAAGATGAACTTAGACACGTGATATCTTCTTCGTGTTGTTCTTGAACGGGTGGGAGCACCTTCATGTCTCTGGTTCTCAGTGAAATCCTTCGTTCGGGTTATATGATAAGTTCTTCCCTGAGGCGCAGGACCCACTTAGTTCAATCTTTCTCCGTTGCGTTCCTCTACTGGTTCTATGTTTTCTCATGATTCGTCTACCTTAAGTTCTTTAACGTAGTATGCATATACATATATAGCTTTCTAGATTAGCTAAAACATCGTTAGGATCTGGGTCTGGTGTGTTTTTCTCTGCTAGTTGACCCAGATCTTCAAATATTGTCATAAGTTTGATAGTATTAATTAGTATTCTTCCCTTTGTTTTGGGGGTTGTAATTTGGTGTTTTGCGAGTCGGGTGTAAATATACGGCTATTGCCATGGCTTCCTCGAGCCGGAATTCGAATTCCTCCTCGGGAACAACTGCTGCCGCCACCACCACTCAGATTCAAAACTCGAGCTCCGAAGACGAGTTGCTGCAGATCCAGAGGAAGAGGAAGAGGATGGAGTCGAACCGGGAGTCGGCGAGGCGGTCACGGATGCGGAAGCAGAAGCACTTGAGCGGGCTCACGGCCGAGGTGGATCGACTGAGGAAGGACAACAACCAGATCATCACCAACATCACCATCACCACCCACCACCTGCTGGGCCTCGAGGCCGAGAACTCGATCCTGAGGGCTCAGGCTCTTGAGCTGAACCAGAGACTCCAGTCCCTCAACGACATTCTCGGTTGCATCAACACGACCAATTTCTGGGCGTGCGACATCGACGATGTCGTGGGCGGCGTCCGGACAACGAGCCACGACCATTTCCTGAACCCACTCAACTCGCTGGGCCTTCATGTTAGCCAACCGATCATGGCTGCTTCGGACGTGTTTCTGTACTGAACGTGAAAACCTCGTCACAACCAAATCTCCATCCATGCGTTGGTGCTTTGTTCAAGCCTTCGAAGTGAAAGACTAGGGTTGCTTTGTTCCGTTTTGTCTATTACGATTTTGCAGGGTGATGAGGCCATGGAAAAAATGGCAAGAGCAATTATGAATTATTAAGGAGGGGGGTAGTGAGTGAGTGATGCAATGGATTGGATCAGCTTATCTGGGTGGTACTTGTGATGTGTACTTTTGACTATAGTTTTGTGTGGTTTATTTCGGTTTGTGGGTTGTTAATTATTATATTTGATATTGTATTTAAAAGCTTGGTTTATCAATGATTGTGGTTGTCGCAAAGGGATGGTCTCTCTACATATTTAAAAAAATACAGCATTTGGTTGGTAACTTGGCACATATAAGCTCTTTATTGAATTTAGTCCCACCATGCAACGCCACGTTAATTTCGATGATACATAAAAAAAGAAGCGCCATTGATCTCTGTACATTGGTGGCAAAGGAAGACAAAGAGCTATTTGAAAAGGGATTAAACAAATTGACCTGATTTGTCTCTCCAACCCCAAATTTTTCCTGTATTTTATTCCGGATTGCTGGCTAGAACTTCCAATACGTCGAGTGATTCTTTGCCTTCGTGACATTTTCCGCAATGAATATTGATTGAGCTTTTCTTGGAGTGCTGGTGGAGACAGACTGTGTCCATTAGTAAGCAGAAAGCACGCTGCCGAGGGCAATGTCGAACCATATTATATTTAACATCTATCATTTAGACCCAAAAAAAGAAGGCAGGATCAGTTCCATGCTCTCGAAACCAGTGCATTTGATGCAGTACACGTGATTCAGAAGAAAATCTCAATATATTGGATGTTCTGCCCCTGATGCTTGAACAGATAGGGTGTGAAAAGAACCCTGTTGATGCACAAGGTGAAGCAATATAATTGCAGAAATATTCCTCCAGCAAAGGAAGTGCGATCGTCCATACGCGAAAAGGGGAGGAAAGAAAAAAGATGCTGAGTGAAATCAACTAACAAGAACCCTAATAAAGAGCCAAGAAGTGGGTGAAATTAGGTATAATATGCCTCCAAAAGAACCAGACAACCTTCTTGCACTCTCTTGTCACGCCTTTCTGTGTAAGGGTTTTGATTGCACGCTACAGCAACAGGAGATGATGGAAGGATGCATCAAGGGAGAAAAGCTAAAATGTCATTTTCTTTGTATTTTCACCTATATATAATTTTTCTTGGGGGAGTGAGTGACCTTTAGGATTTTTTTTAGGGAGGAAGGAGAGATTTGGCTTGTTCCACAAATCGGTTTCACACCCCGAGAAAAGGAGGAGACAGCAACAAACAACAGTACCACCATGGTTGCTGTAAAATATGCAGGAATTTTATCAGGTCTATTGTCCTGGAAAAAGCTTGGCAGTAACAAAGAAACAACGTCAACCAACATCCTTAATCCGGAGTAGGGATAGTGTTAACGGAAAAATGAGCGATACCACAAGAACTTCAACAAGCATCGTTAATCAGTGAGCTAAGGTTTGTCTCGAGATTATTAACTTGGCCACTTCAGGGCCTTATTCGAGGCCAAGTCCATTTTGAAGACTCGCCGTATCGATAAAAACCAGTTCGGGATTGAATTTCAAGCCCCAACTTTGTCCCGCAAAAATAAATAAGCAAATTCCTTTTTCAATCTGTCTTAATGGTGAGGAATAAGAAAATTGAAACGATGGCATCAATGACGGCCCAAGCATCTCTCCCCTTTTTGTCGGCCGAGCATATTCAAATTTCCAGGCTTCCCAGGAGAGGGATAGATAAAGTGAGCATTTGCGATAATGGGTACAAGCGTCACCAAGCTCAACCCCACCCACGAAAAGATCCAACGAGCATTGAACCCAAACTTCATTGGCCCGACCGCAATTTAATTCGTGCAAAGGGGTCGTGGCGTCTCCTCGTTTTTGGATGTCTCTCATTGGTAATTTTTGGGGTTTGGGAGACACAAAATTTTGTTACCTTTAATGACCGGACCTTTAATGAAGTGCCCATCTCACGCAAATGAATGGAATGTCATCGCATCATCTCTCGAATCAATGGTATCGTATGTTGGTTCCCGAGAGGAAAACCGCCGCCCTAATTAAATGCAAAAATATAAGCACCGCAGAAAAAGGTGCCTACTAAATTTGTCAAAATGAGTTATAAACTTATTTCTTAACCTATATTTGATGTTTGATGAGCTGAATTATTATATGAATTAATTATATTCAATAAATAGATCTCCAATGGATTTAAAAATAGAATTGTAAAATTCATAATAATATAAATGTTCAATAAATTCACAACTTATTTAAATTTAACCCACGTCTATGACTTTTTCTTCACTTTCTCACTTTTACTTGATCTTCACTTTCTCACTTTTACTTGATTTTAGGCTTGCTCACTCTACGCTCTTAACTCAATTTGGGTTTGAATTTTCTTAGATTGGATTAAATTATAAATGTTTTAGCAATACGTGTCAAGTGCAAGTAACTAGATTTACATACATAAAAATGAGTCAAAACTAATTAAATCGATCAGTTTGGATCCGAATATTTTCGACCCGACCAGACCCGACCCACCACTTTGATGGGTCTACTGGCAACTCACGTCATCCCATTAAAAAACACACCCCTGTAAGCAAAGGAATGTATGATCACACCATTATACCAATAGCAAGTTAAACGAGACAGCAGCAACCAGCCTCCTGCGTCGGTCTCGACCAATTCAAAAGATTCATGAACGACCATTACAGTACCTACTGTTGTTCTGCAGCTGATAGATCCTTTTTCAAAATCAGCAGTCATGACCAAACAAAGTACCGCAAATATCGTCATTGAGTAAGGAAACTTCATCAATTAAATTTAATATCCCATCGCACATTACAACAGAATGAACAAGAAAACCTATCGCCAAAGCGTCCACAACAATGAAAGAGAGGTGTCATTACTACTCTTTTCCAAAATCAGCATTATAGTGCGCGCTAGACTCTAGTTTCTTTGCTTCACTAAGTTTCCGAACAGCCTGCAAAATGGATCAAGGTATTGAGATAGCATCCTCAATAGTTGCTAACAACAAAAATAATTCTAATTGCGATGATAATGTAACCAATTCTTGCTCAGACGAAAAGATGAATACTGAAATATAAAATTATGCAAGAGGAAGGCCTCTTACCTTCATGAAATCTTCATGAATGACATAATCACGTTCTGCACGTATGGCAGACATTCCAGCCTCAGTGCAAACATTACGCAGATCAGCGCCGTTGAAGCCCTAAAGCAATCAAAAATAAATCATGACAACAAATTTGCCAGGGATAAAAGTAACAACCACAAATCAGTTCACAACTCACCTCTGCGAGCTTCACAACAGCCTCATAGTCGATTTCTCCATGCTTGGCAATGCCAGCAGCATGAATCTTAAGGATCTCCATTCTTGACTGCTCATTTGGCAGTGGGATCTCTATTTTTCTGTCCAATCGACCTGGTCGCAGAAGTGCAGGGTCGAGCACATCTGGTCTGTTTGTCGCCATTATCATTTTTACCTGGAATGCCAGATTCCCAACTAGTTGTGACCATCTCGCTATGCAGGTACATAAAGACAAAATGAAGCAGAAACTAGAACAACTGAGAACCACAAGGACCTATTAAAGCTATTTCAGCTACCTAAAGAGGGCTCCATCCCATACTACATGACACGGAAGAAGAGAAAACGTAGTCAAAATAATTCCCAGACCCCTAACAATTCAATTCACATTCCAAACAACACATTGAAGCAACAACAATATATAACGATCTTCTCAAAGATTACATACTATTGAAGTGGTAGAAGTCTCTGACATGGAGAACAAAAGCACAATAGCACTCTTCTACTTAAGCACTAACAAACTCTTGTAGAATTGGTGATTAAGATGTTTTTTTAGCATAAAGAAGATTTTCCCGATCTATAACAAATAAAAAGCACATGGAAAATTTCCCCCCCAACCTTCTCTACACACAGTCTCCCCCCAGCCATATTCAAAAAAGACGAAATGACAATCATACTTAATATCAACCATTAATGAGAGCATTTCAACTGCAAAAGGCATAGAAAAGGTACCTTTCCCAACTGATCAAATCCATCAAGTTGATTAAGTAACTCCATCAAAGTTCTTTGAATTTCACGATCAGCACTTGTTCCCTCACTGAAACGCCGCCCACCAATGGCATCAATTTCATCCATAAAGATGATACAGGGCTTCACAAACAAAAGAAAAATCTCGTAATTGGTTTCTCAGGAAGAAATATAAAAGTAGGTAGCAAGTTGGGTTTCTTACTTGATGATCACGTGCATATCCAAACATCTCCCTTATCAACCTTGCACTCTCTCCAATATATTTATCGATAATGGCACTTGAGACAACCTACACTTGAACAAGAGTGAATATGAAACAGAAAAATTTTCACGAAAAAGATATTCAAGGAAGCAGCATCACAGCATATCAAGATATAATATCTTACCTTCAAAAAGTTTGCATCTATATTACTTGCAATTGCCCTGGCTAACAATGTCTTCCCAGTCCCAGGAGGGCCATATAAAAGAACACCCTAGAGAGAGAGAGAGAGAGAGAGAGAGAGAGAGTCAGACTTTGTCCATCTGAACGCTGCTGAGAATATCCCCTCCATGCACAGACAGGACAACGTATGATCCTCTTGAAGAGTACATAAAGCAACTACTCACCTTGGGAGGTTTTATTCCAACTCTAATGAAGAGTTCGGGATTCATCAGAGGCAGCTCAATAGATTCTCTCAGTTCCCTAATTTGATCTGATAAACCACCCACAGCAGAGTAGCTGACATTTCCAGGGTCTTCATGGAGCATGTTATAAACAACTGGATCAACCTGTTATTTCATAAAGCGCCATTGTAAAACAGTAGGATCACATTCAAAAATCATCAACTCTATTAAAACTTACAGACTATCAATCATATCCTTGGGGAAAACCAAAATACCTCACGAGGAAGTGCTCGCATTATTGTCAAAGTTGTCATATCAAGGACTACTCTAGTTCCTGCAGTCAACTTCTCCTTATCCACTTTGCTCCGGCAGCCAACCACATATCTGGGGCCACTACTTGCTTTGACAATCACTGCTCAAATATTAATCAGAGTTTCAGATACTTCTTTAGAGATAGAAAGTTCAATTTTGATCCTAAAAGCAGGAATAACAGTTAAAGAATTGATTATACATCAATCCTCATCCAAATAACCAACTGAATAAAGGCATGAATAAGGGAAATCCATTTCCACACCAAAGTTTTAACAAAATACATCTCCATGCCAAATGCTTGCTTGCTAAGTGAGAAGCTCAGCAATTTACTTACAGAATGGAAAAGACAGAGATAACATAGACCAAGCAGATTAGATTGTATCCTAAACAGCAGTACAGGTGACAACTAAAGAAGGGAAGTTACAGCGTTCATTGTCAAGAGGCCTGAGAACTTCTCCGATGATCTGCCCAACACTTTGAAGAGACTTCAAATCATCCTCTGTCTTGTTGAACTCCTTTTTGGCACCTCGCAAATTCTCTCTCACTGCATATTTTACACAATGCCAGTTAAACATCACAATCAAAGCATGATAGATTAGCACACCAGCATTTCTCTAAGCATGCAAGAAGCAGCTAAACCGGTGTGATAAGAAAGCACGCATTCTTCACAGAAAAAGATTCCTTGATTTCCAGGTGACAAATTCAAACGATGAAAAAGTTGCTAGTCCGACACCTTATGCATTTAACAGACTATGTGGAAAGTGGTCAATTAAATCTCTCCTCCAATACAGGATACAAGCGAATTTCAATTTCACCTCACAGAACACATCAAAACTTAAGCTTTTATCCACCAATTCCAGCAAATGAAGAAAAAGTTGCTAGTCAGACACCTTATGCATTTAACAGACTATATGAAAAGTAGTCAATTGAATCTCTCTTCCAATACAGGAGACAAGCGAAATTCAATTTCACCTCACAGGACACATCAAAACTCAAGCTTTTATCCACCAATTTCAGCAAATGAGCGAAAATGCCGCTCTAAATCAATCGGTCTCTCCGGAGAAACCCTAACGCACAGTCAACTCGAGTGAAGAACCGAAACTCCCCGCTCGTCCAACGCGAAAGCTCAAAATCACATCATCAGATTTATCTACGGAGTAGGAAATTGGGGAAAAAGTCCCAATCAGAGAGAGAGAGAGAGAGAGAGAGAGAGAGAGAGAGAGAGAGAAAGAGAGCTGCGACTATGGATCTGCATAAGCCTAGCACGAAGCCAACACGAGGCATACGCAGACGACGGAATCGGACCTCTCTAGTGGTTACTTCAGAGAAAGAGAAACAACGCAGATCCACGAACGAAAGAAGGAGCTAGGGTTCCGGCGGATAAACTGACCCGATCGGACTCTGGATTCGAGCTCCTTGTGCTGGAGGAGCTTCTTGCGGTACTCGGCGACGGCGCTGCGGCGCCGCGCGGCGTCGTCTCCGTCGTTCATCGTCGTCGGGCTCGGCGGAGGGGGAAATCTGTGCTTGCGGTAGAAAAGTAGCTTTCGCAGGTTCCGCTCGCACTCTGCTTCGTATCCCGTCTCGCCAGCGAGTGCTTTGGGCTTGAGCCTAATACCTCTCCCGACGCCGTGAGGAAAAACCTTTCTTTCTCCGAAAGAAACCTATTCAAAATTTAATATTTGTCTTTTATAAACTTTTCTTTTTCCTCTGGCCCAATTTTTTTTTTTAATCTTGCTGCTTAGTGCTTACACAAAATTCTTATCCATCACAAAATATTAACATATAGTTTACAAATGACAACTTACTGACACGTTAAATTCTAGATTTTTCCTCTGATTTTTTTTTGGATTTAGAAAAAAACGAATCTTTTTAAAAGCAAATCCAAACAATTTCAATAACATGACAGCACCGAAATAGTGCTCTTCTGTAATATTTTGCCACATACCATGATAGCACCGAAATAGTGCTGGCGGAAAAACATGAACGCAACATTACCATTCTTCCGTCCCTTCTCATTTCAGTGCGAGGTGAAAAGGTCACTGGTGCTCTTCGATTTGACGGTGCAGCTTAAGAATAGAACCATGGCTCCGTTCGAGTATCAAAAAACACAGGGCATGCGCAATCGCATGGCTACACGATCGATCAAAAGGGCATCAAACCACCGGTGAAATTAAGGTACTCATTCGACCAAAAAAAAAAATTAAGGTACTCAGAAGTTGGCCATCCCAGTCCCGAATCGAGAAGCTACAATCAGATATTTCCTATTGTAACATGAAGTTAAATGACATCTGCTACAGTATCGTAACCCCATCCATCAACCATTCATCAACCGAGGGAAGAATTGAGACCGGGACCGTTCCCATGACTTGCTTTTTATGTACAGCCTCACTATACACAGGAGCTTCCAGGAGCATGCCATTTCCGCATAATTTTAACCTTGAGGATGTTGCTGTTCCCGATGCTGTCTGCCAAGGATTTACCATGAACGCCAGGCATGAGCAAATCACGATCTTTTGGTTTATCGCCATTCGTGGATAATCATCATTGCTTCTGTCTTCTTGCATACTGCAGCACTTCTTCCAGAACCAAAGCGATTCTCTGCGCCATGTGGTGTTCCAAGAACTGCTCTTTCACCCTCCCGTGTCCCTTCTTTCCCATTGTTAGCCTCGTCTCTTTTTGGGTGGCCAATTTGATGATATTTTCTGCCAGAGGCGTCACGCCTTCTTTCCCAGCAGAATGCAACCATCCTGTTGACCCATCTACCACAATTTCCGTGGTTCCTCCAGCAGCCGTCCCCTGGATTAAAACGAGTTAAAACATTCTTCTGTTGGAAATAAGAAAGAAACCCACAAATAGAGATAGTACAGCCTCTCATAGAAGAACAAGCAAGCAAACAATTCAAAGACCACGCGCACACAGTTAAAAACGAATCAGCATTACAAAAACTTCACAAAGGGCATTAAATGATCCCACAACCACCATCACAATTAAGAGAGAGGGAACTCCACGCAGTAGTCTGTAGACATCCTAGTATTTAGGATAGATAAGGAACACAATTGATAAAAAAGAAGATTTCCACTAACATCATCATCATTGAGAAGCCAAAAAAAGTGAGGAATTCTACCCGTTTCTCCACAATGGAAAAAATGGAACGTACAATGAGAGCAAGAGCAGATAGATGACATAAAAAGTATCAAAATGGGTTGTCAATTGTCAGCCTGTTTGGTTGGGCTTAAAGCCCTTTCAAACAGACACATTTGAATGTCCCACCAAAACAAAAATGATGTTTTAATATGAAAAAAACAAAGGACAATTTTGGGGTGACTTTAATTGCTTCTATATTTTAAAAAGATTTCTGGTATTTCATGTGAAAACATGTCAACTTTTTAAGGTCAAGATCAAAAGTAAAAGGACAAAGCAAAAGCAAAAAAGTAAGAACCAAACACTTTCTAAACATTCATTATAGTTGTCACGAAATACGGTTAATATGCAACTTACCAAAAAAAAAAAATACGGTTAATATGCAGTGCCAAAGCTAAACGGTGTCCCAAGAGACAACCCTCAAAGGATGCAACAAATACCCCTACGATGGAAGCATCTTGTCAAAACCATGTATTTAACAAATTGCTGTTGATGAAGAAGAAATATGAAATGCATAAAATAGTGAACAAGGAAAAAGCGATAAGTAAATAAGGTTTACCAGTACAGGGAGTTGGAAGGCCATTGCTTCAATAGTTATTCTCCCAAAGCACTCTCCCCGCGCCTACACATGAATAAGAGTACAAGGTTTGAGTGAATCAGATCTACCGATTGGTCTGACACCAGATGAGCGGCCTCACTATGGTTCTCTCAGCATTTAGAATGAAGTAAAACTAAAGATTAAATAAACCTAAAATTCTATTGTTAAAACCCAAGGTCCATTGTAGAATAAAATTGGTGAAACAACTCTTCCAATCAATCCTGAACTCAGCATGCTGGAGACCCACTCCTACATTCATAGTGGTAATACAATTCCTTCTCTTTTTTATCGAATCTTTACATATCGCTATACAGAGCCTAGCCCCACTGTGAATTACTAAAAAATATTTTAATTGCACAGATCTTGAGGTACATAGAAGTCACAAGGTTGATGTGATAGCAATAATCCAATTAAAGAACATGAACGCATCTACTCAGGCAAATGAAGTAAAATATGAACAACATTATACCTGAGAGTTTTGGACGAGAACATCAATTGAAGCCAGATAAGGAGCAACTTGCAAGGTCTTATTGACAAAGTGTACGCGATCCTGAATTTTCTTTTCTGCTACAAAGTTACGAAGTTCTGTCTCAAACTTTGTTTGAGCATTCATATCACTTCCCACTATCACCGCATGCATAGCTGGCACCTGCAATTTCTTCTCTTGAATCAATTGCAGACTTTCATAAAAGGCCCTCAGAAATAGATCCTGCCCTTTCCCACGGGAAACACCTGCAATTAGATCAGACAACAGACTAGCAATGTTCAGGAGCAGAAGTTATACCGGTGGAGTACTATCTAGTAAACCAACAAATGGTACTCGGAGTGAATTAAAGAAGTTAAGTTGATTTCGACATAGCATTCAGAAAAATTCAAATGGAGATCTAAGACATGAAGAAGTGAGCTCCAAATGGAGGAACTCTATGTTGCCTCTTGCCTTTGGAAAGAGACACTTCATTTTTTTCAGTGCTTCAGATACCAAGGATGAACCAAGTGGCAGTTCCACAGAAGTAAAGGATGTTAAAAGTGCAAAGGGGGGATACAGAAGCAAAGAAGCACTCAAAAAATTCATGAACGCATAGCAGTGCTACAAAACTCATGAGGCTTACGTCAGCAATGAACAAAAATTTGTTCAAGTTCCTCATTATCCTCATCATAGGTCTAATCCAACCTTACGCACTAAAATGTCAAATAAAAGGACCCAAACCTTCCACTGGAAGGGATTCACTTAACAGAGGCATCATTTTAGAATATCACAAGTTGACATAATCAGTCGGCAAAATTAGAAATTCACTGTAGAAAGCATACTATTGATGATGGCAAAGAGTAGATCTTCATTCCGCACTCCAAAGGATTCACGGACATGCTGACGGAGAACCCTCTTGGCCACATTATCTTCTGCTACTTCCATTAATTCATTGCTATTTCCAAGGTGCACGACGTATGTCTTAGGCATCTTGATCCTGCCAATATAGTTATTAGATAGAGCATAGGGTGAAAACAATTGCAGAGTCCCACATAGTAGTAGAGAATGTCAGTAAACACAGCACTAGAAAACTGCAAAGCATCCATATAGAAACTATCCAAAATGCCAAGGTAAGAAGCAGATGAACTTGCTGAGTATCTGCTTCAAAAAAAAAAAACTTGCCGAGTATGCAAGGGGAAAAAGAGAAACAAGAATACTTGAACATGAAAAATCCTCCAGCACTGGTTAGTTCTTCACTGTGAAACTGGTGAGAAAAGCATCAACAGACTTAGAAGACCATGGCGAAACATGGCATATTTAATATGCGAGAAGAATACCCTAGACGTTCTTGAGTTCTGGTCTTCCAGTATTCAGCTGTTGTGTGAGAATCAATCATTGCCCCTGCCACATAAGGTAGGTGCTTGACGTACTCCAGTTTGAAATAATGTCCTCTCATTTCGTGAATCCACCACAAAATTTTTGGGAGAACACTAGAAACATTGTCCTTGAGAACAGCATCGAGCCACTTCCCAGCAACAGCAGTATTTAACACCACCAAATCAGCCTTAAGGGCTATATCAATGGCTTTCTGTCCTTTTGCAGAGAGAACCTACTTGTATGAACAGAACACATTCAGACGAAAGCAAAAAAATGCAATTTATTCATGTCATATGTATAATAAAACAAACCAAAATACACTCAATGAGCCTTTCTGGTGTGACTCTATATCAGCTAGGTTTGTAAAATGTCGGTGATGATGTCATGCCTTGTTGCTATTTCACTGAGGAAACCCATATTACTCTCACTTGAGAAGGTTTCTGCCTCCCTGACCCATGCAAGAAGGACCATCTACACTTCTCCAACAAAACCAGTGCCCCTCGGTGTCAGATTAGCGGTTAGCACCTGGGCCTATTTTCCCAGTGGAATTTCTTTCTCTTGTTTAATTTAGAGGCTTCTTAGCTAGAGTTACTTAAGAAGGTTGTTTTATGGCTTCAAGCTCACCAATCTAATTTAAACTAATGCAGGTGAACGTGGCCTGTCAAGCATCGCTTGTACGGGCCCCATCAAGGGTTTTACAGCCACTTCATGGATTCATTTGCAATCAATTGACGATTTTGTCTTCAATGACTAACATTCAAAGAAATTGCTGGTCCTGCAGCCCCACTGGAAAGGCTTATTTTTGCTGCAACCGACCAGACATACACTGCTTTGAATCAATTGACACTACTCATGGACCATACATACTTGTAGAATTCCAAACTAATCAGAGAATTGCACACCATTGTGCAAAACATTTCTCAAAATGCTACCAATTCCTCATCAAATTGAAGCTAGTGACCTCTACAATTTTTCCTATACCCCAAGCATATCAAATATTCTTCTGATGCTTTTACACAATCCTAGTCTAATGAGCAATGAATAATATTGAAACTGACTAAAGAACAAACTGCCAAGCAATAACATGAAGTTAAAATTTACCTGCACTCCATGGTCTAACATCTTATGCTCCAAGCTATAAGTGACATCGTCTGGCTCGGCTGGTTTCTGGTTAGTAATCCAGACAACTTCCGAGCCCACACCTCTCAACAGAAATGCCAGCTCCATGAGCAATAACGGCCCACCTTACACCACAGAAGCAAAAAAATTCAATTGATTATCGCAACCCTCAACAGGAAGAGTGAAAAACTACATCTACAGCCTGCTGGGAATGCCTGCCTCAAGGGAATACAATTCATTTGCAACTAACTCTGGTTGGATTGGAGTTGGCATGCAATCTGAGGTCGCCATTGACTTTGCTTATACTGGATTTTACACACTACAATGATGCCAAAAGTGGCATAATTTTCCCAGAAATCAATTCATTTGGAGCTTAATCTCAATAATTTGCCATGCCGCATCCCAACCAATATCGCTCATTCCAATACACTTCATCACGCCAGCAACCCGAAACAGCTTAAAAACTCCACAACCCGAAATCAGATGGATACGAACTACACTCCGGGGGAAGATTCAGAGTTTAGCCAGTAACTACCGGAAAGGGAGAGCTCGTGGGAGACGAGAAGGACGAGCTTCGACTTCATGAACCCGAGCGGGCTGGGCGGCGACCCTCGGGGAGGCGAGCGGACGGCGCCGCCGCCGCCGCCCCCCGGGACCGCCTCGCCGGCGAAGCGCGCGCCGCTGGTACTGGAGGGGACGGCGCTAGGGTTGCAGGAATCGGACGCGAACCTGGTGATCAGGACGAGCGCGGTGGAAAGGGAGAAGAGGAGCAGGATCGTCAGAGGCCATCGCTTCTTCTGCATTGCGATCCACGCGCCCGATTGCTTCGCCATTGAAGGTTACCGTTGAGTGACCTCGCGTGCTCGCGCGCATCAACGCAGCTCAGGAGGTTTCCAGCTTGAGGCAGTCTGCAACTTCCTCCATCTTTGGCCAGAAGAGAGAGAGCCAGGTGAAGATGATTCTGCACATCAAAGTTTCAGATCTATAATATAACCAGACGACGGCGTTTTCTCTGTTTTGGAAAAAAGCAAATTTTATGTTTTATTTTCTTTCACGTCTATAAATCCTAAAACTTACACACAAAAAAATAAACATTAAAGTGCCTGTTAAAGTGCCTAAGGCACTTACTAAATCTCGTTAATTGCGCTTTAAAAAGATAAATACTTTATTCCGAGCATCTGGCTTTTCTAAAAGTAATATTATTGCTCCATTTTCAAAACTGTGTTTTCTTTTTTAGTTTTCGATGATCTTAACTAGTACCTCCGAAGCACTTGTTAACAAAATTTATTTTAAAATGATGTTATTATTTCGAACTTACAAATTTAGTTTATGCGACCAAAGTTTCAAATTAATTGAAGGTATTTCAATAACATCGTCCTTATGCTTTATTTATTCTCTCTGGCTTTATTTTGTTTACAAAAATGGTTTGCTTC
This sequence comes from Syzygium malaccense, assembly GCA_031216405.1. Classification (NCBI taxonomy): domain Eukaryota; kingdom Viridiplantae; phylum Streptophyta; class Magnoliopsida; order Myrtales; family Myrtaceae; genus Syzygium; species Syzygium malaccense. Next base: position 14,596,723 of record CM062258.1, read on the forward strand.
GTTACGGACCTTAAGCCCAAAAAATTCAACCATGTTGATTAGTGAAGAGAATTGAAGCACAGTTCAAATCATTTGACTTTCTTATTTATTTAAACGTTTCTCGGTTAAAAAAAAGATTTGGTCACGCCAAATAATAACATTTATCTAATTCAATTTCATCAAGCATCGTTTGTCATGTCTAAACGTCAACCATACCTTTTGTTCATTTTATTACTCTCGTAATAACTTCATTAATAAGTTATATATAGCTAAAATAACTATCAATGAGTAAGAATTAACAAAACTAGCAATTTTATTTCCTTTCAACATTAAAAGAACCACTTTTGATTTAGAATATCTTCACCATTTTTATCAAGCGTAAGAATATTTTTATTATTACAAACAAGAATTATAAAGGCGATAATAGCTCTCATGAGTTATGACATATAAGAGAGGGTACAATTAATTATAATGATAATTTTTAATTTCATCCCTTACAATTTTAAAGGCTTTAAGGGCTTGCACCGGAATTTTGTGGCGAAGAGAGAAATGTAAGCTCTCACACGTAAGAGATCTGCAATCGTTTTCTTTCATCAATCTCAAATTTAATATAAAGATAATCAGAATCACTTTTCAGATTATGAATAAACAATTCATTAAAGATAATTGATTATATCAATTCCCGTTTTAAATATAAATTAATTTCGTCGACAGCCATCCAAATGGTATTTCACGTAGGATTATTTTGTTTTTAGAAATAGAAAAAATGGTTTTTGTAAATGTATCAAAACCGACTCTCATATGACACCCTACTAATAATTACGAGCGGGAAGATTAAAAAAAAACGATTAATAATCATCCAATATAAATTAGCTCCGGCCAAAAAACAAGAGCAAACTCCTCGCTCCTCCTCCTCACCTCGCCGACGGAATTCCCGGAGAGCGGCGGACATGCGGTTGCGGCAGCTTCCGCTTCCGTCTTCTGCAGCCTCCTCTCTCTGCGCCGCCGCCGCTCCTCCTCCTCATCGTCCATGGCGGCCGAGACAGTTCCGCTTCATCCGCACCGTAGCTTCGCCTCCCTCCCCATCCCGCTCGCCGCCCTCGCTGTGCTCCCGCTCTTTCTGTTCCGACTCGACCTCGCGGCCGTTCGCCGAGCCCTCCGCCGCAGCGCCCGAGGAATCCTCAAAACGCGTAATCATCGTTCTCGCCTCCGACTTCTTCTTTTGATCGTCCGCGGGCTCGTCGATTTGGAAACCTCTTTCGTTTGTGTATTCCCCGTTGTTGTGAAGCAAAGCGTAACGGAGATGGTTTACTGAATGCTTTGAGAAACCCTCTTGTCGTTCTTGGTACGATAGATTTCGCTGAGTAATAATCGGATTAGACAGCTCGGTTTATCGCCGGCGCATGATTTACCAAGCGCTTGAAGAGACTCTGCGCTCTGCCGCTGTAATGGATAAGTTTGGGATATCACGTTGCCGTGGTTTGTCATCAACACTCGAACTCTGTGAAGATAAGTTCTTAGATAGGTCTTGCGGTGTAACGATGCAGTCGGTAGAGTGTCGAGCTCGCTCAAAATGCTTAACTTTTTTTTTGAAGTTTTCATAGAAGGAAATGAGCCCCTGATGCTTGCTCTTGTTTCGAATTCTCTCGCACTTGGTTCGGTAACTGTTTCTCTGATGCCGTCTTGCAATGTTGCCTTAATTTGATTGCACAGGCTCCTCTGAAGCCTGGCCTCTATCTCGTAGGAACACCCATTGGCAATCTTGAGGATATCACTTTACGGTACTTGATTTTCAGATAATTGCTGTAACTAAAGCCTTTCTTCTTTCTGTGTCGATTTAGTATATCTTGGAAGTTGTGACCACTTTTCACCTGCACCTACTTACATCCAGTTGGAAGTCAAACTGATCTCTGTGTCTTAAAACGCCTTTTCCCGTCCTTCCACTGCACATGGTCCTATCTTGTGCATCGGATATTTAGTTTGATGTCCTAGCAAACTATTCAACATAGCACACGCATGATGATTCTGATGCTTGGTAATATTGGAACCATCAATGCAGTGCGCTTCGCGTGTTGAGGTCAGCCAATGTAATACTTTCAGAAGATACAAGGCACTCGGGGAAGTTGCTTCAGCATTATGAAATTAAGGCCCCTCTCGTAAGTACCTATAGAACTACTGTGCTCTGTTTTTTTATTGCTATACATTATTATGTGATTCTGATCGCGTGCTTTAGATTTTCAGCTAAGTTATCATAAATTCAATGAGCATCAAAGAGAGAAAACGGTGCTAAAAAGGTTGAAGCAGGGTGAAATAGTTGCGTTGATCAGTGATGCTGGAACACCAGGCATCAGTGATCCAGGCATGGAATTGGTAAGTTGATGCTCTTCATCAAGCTTCCGCATCTGTTTCGAATTTTTTGGTGGTAAAGGAGCTGGAACAGAAAGTCTTTATTTAAAACTTCTTATTCACTGCGCAACATTGGGTCCTTTATGCATAGATGTTTCTTGTAAGTTACTAATCTTCAATGAGATAATAACAGTCTTACTGGGACCGGGAAGCACTTCAATAACTAGCTCACTCTAATCTGAGATACACTGCTTCAAAGATAACGAACTACTATCGAAGTTAAAGGGCCAGTGGTGTTGTTGGGATAAAGCATCAATTTTCTCTCTTTCATTGATCTAGTCCCTCACATGCAAGTTTTCCCAGGCAAAATCATGCGTGGAAGAAAATATTCCTGTTATTCCTATCCCTGGGCCTTCTGCTTTCGTAGCTGCTCTTTCTGCCTCGGGATTGTCAACAGAAGAGTTTACATTTGGTAAGTTCAAAAGGAGATAGGGCCATTCAAGTATAAGTCAATGAGTACGCCTTTAGTTATTATCGATCTTAGAAGCTAACAATTCATTGCACTTCTTAAGTTGGATTTCTGCCGAAACACTCTGGAGCAAGGAGAGAGAGGCTATTGATTTCTGCAAATGAAGCAAAGACTCAAATATTCTATGTTCCTCCCCATAAGCTTCATCAATTTCTTGAGGAAGCCTCAACCATGTTCAGTGATTCAAGGTACAGAAGATAGAGCATGTGCATAAAATTTGTCTGTTTATCTTTACATCTTTATTTCTAAGTATTAATTTATTAATTTCCATGTAGTTTGACGGCAGTGAATAATGCTCTATGAAGTCTTGCATCCTTTCTAAATGAATGTCCAAGCTCCAACTGACAGACTCTTCTTAATAACTTAATCTTTTCATATGCACCTGATATGTGCTTCATTTCTGCGAGGGATGATGTACCTTGATGTCTCGCAGAAGATGCGTTGTAGCTCGGGAAATTACTAAGATTCACGAAGAGGTAGGATATTCTACAGAAGTTATCAACTTATCATTGCTATGTTTGCTAGCTGTCTCTCAGTTCATACTGAATTTTTTCTGATGCTATTAGTATGTCCGCTTGACTTATCTTGCAGTTCGAATATAAGCGAAAACGTGCTGTCGGTCAATTACACATGGGTCTCCCTACATTCCTGTTTTATGTTACATCTATGGCCTTCTTTTTCTCTCTCTATTCCCTCCACTAAATGGGCATATAGGCCCTTATACGAACTCGGCTCACTTACTACTTGAGATTCAAGTATTCTCGAATTCACATGCTAGTCAAAAGCTACAGGTACGATATCTGTAGACATATGCTCGTATATAATTTTAATACCATGGGGGTATCATATCGTAATGTACTGGAAAGACGGAGGTTGAGATTGGGTTACAATTCAACCTCAGATAATATTGTAAGGGCTACTTTTGGTAATTGAATTGAGGAGCTTATATAACTCAAGCTTGAATTACAAAGTGATGCTAGTAACATTTGGCAATTCAAGTAATTCAACTTAATCTCTAAGTACATCGATAGTTTCTCTTTCACTCTAGTCATCTTTGAGTGAGAAAAAATGCACATTCCTCCAAGTGATTGTATTTCGGGGGACTACAGAGTTATTAAGTAGTTTGCTGTCTCGATTTTATTTTATAGATCCGACCACAACCTTCGTTGACCTTTTTCATCTGAAGTGCCAGGTGATCTCTCTTTATATTTTCCTTGTAAAATTTTTAAAATGTTCTATGCCTCATCAGTTCTGGCGGGGTTCATTGGGGGAAGCTAAAGAAGCATTTTTGACACGTCAAGTGAAGGGAGAAATCACTCTGTTAATTGAAGGCAAGAAAGACCGTTCTGTTGAGATGCCGTCAGAGGACCAGCTTGAGAATGAATTAAGACACTTGATGTCCAGTGGGCATAGCCTTTCCGAGGTATTGATCTCATTTTGAACGTACTGGTTGCGCATTAGTTTCTAATGTTTCAAATGGCTCAATGCGGAGCTTACCACATGCCCGAGCCAATTAAACCTTGTATAGATGATTATGGACCTTATGGCGAGAATGTATCACTGTTCCACAATGCAAATGCATGTTAAAAGAGAGGAACAAAGTGTATTAAAACATGCTGTAAGTTTCCTTACAGCCTCATGCTGATGGAAATGCTCTGGTTGTTGTTTAGTCCGGCTGTCACTGTACTTTTTAAAAAACTCGTGTGTTTGGAAGAGCTTAGCCATTTAGGCCCCAGTTTCTAGATATAAACATCTATTTCAAATCATTGTAACATGAGGTTAGCATTCTTGATGTGTGATGTAGTTTGGTTCTATTCAGGCTGTCAAAGTGGTTGCTGAAGGAACATCTACTAGAAGGAAGGCAGTGTATACACTTGCATTGCAGAAATTTGGACAGCAGCGCGAGGGTGGAGATGACTGACTTAACATATTGCTGTGGCCTAAAACATATTATGCTGTTGTTTTCTGCTAAGGCTCTTTAGCCTATCTACTTCTAGCTGTCAGACTGTAAGTGCAAGTGAAAAGGCAAAAAGGACTTTGCAGCCAGTGGAGAGATCTCTAGCCAATTCATGCATCAACATTCTCAGGAGACAGAACTTTGACACTGAGGCAGAGTAATTCGCCATCCCTTACATATAGAAATTGAGTCCATGACTGACATGGCAGCCTTAGATTTCCTTTTGCCTTGTAGTGTCTCTACTTAAAGGAACTACTAGTTTTACTCTGTCCATTAGCGTTCCTGCAATTGCCATGGCTCTGTCGGCGATAATTATCTATGTTGAGCAGTTGATGCGTCCCTCGAAAGATTGATCATTTACATTATGAATTACGTCTGCATGTATTGGACCCATATCAGTAATTTCGGTTTATTAGTCTCTTTCTTTCTCTGTTTTGATTTTAAGTTGTGAGTCAACCGCTTTTCCCAAAAGTTTAAACTCTTAGAAGATGAACCCACAAGGAAAATTTCTTAGCGAATGTAAAATTAAGCTTCAGAGATGGATATCTAATTATGACTCCTTTTATAAAATTGATAGGAGGCCTCAGACAATACCTCAATCTTTTCATCTTCCTTTTGCTGTGTCAAAACCCCATGTAAAAAGGAAGATTCATTCCTTTCGAAATCCTTCATGTTTTGCCATTGAGAAGCCCGACTTCTAGAGCACTTACGTGATGTCATTCCCCATAGCAAGATGATGATATTCCAACGTGTGTTTTTATTCAACCAGGGATATGGATCATAAAGCGGCAATACATAATTATCTCCGGATTTGAAGGTAAGATACAGGATGTGGTTTAACTTTTTTTAAAAGATCATATCATGAACTAGATACAGTGGATCAATAGAACATTCTCATGAGGGAGGGCCTCGCTATCCTCTGGTGTCCTAACCAGTGCTGCATATGGACCCCGATGGCGTCCAAGTACAGGCTGCTCCTCCCATGAAATCCCACCACCTTTCCTTCTGTCGTAGTGGAAGTGAAAAAGGTACCCACTTCTTCTCCAAATGGACCAAATCTCCCTCGACTCGTGTGAAATGTCAGCGACCTTATGAACTGAGGCTGAGGCCGCTCATCTTTGCTGATGGGGCCATAATAACCAGAGATGCATATTAGGACTTCATTTGGATGCTCCAGCTTGATCTGAGGATAGAAAATTAGCTAAAGTTCAGTATCTCGTGGGAAATAGTAGATTAGCAGGAGTAATTTGTCTTCCAAAGTGAGATGTATATTTGGATTACCCGATGCGTGGTGAGTCCTCCGTTCCCTCCATGTTTGGCTGACCAAACAGATTGTCCATTTCTATCATACTCTATCTGTATGGAGCAGATAGCTTCTGTTCTGGTCAGAATTATCTGTCTGATCCCGGAAAAAACACCATCATCCCATGGTCGCCCGTATTCCCCTCCCCAGGGGCCCGGTCCGCATGGAGCTGGCTCTTTGATAATGCCGCAAGCAACCTGGGACGTCCAACAGACAGTAAACTTAATGATCCCTTGGGCTATTGGTGAGTTCCTTTCAGTAGGCTCAATGTTTGTCCCGATTCAATCGGAAGAAAAGATGATGCCATGCTATGTCAGGTGGGCTCGTCGGACATCCCCCTTAGTGTAGGCATGCGTCTGAGTGTTGCTACAGCTAAAGTATCTACAACTAAGGTCAGCAGCTTCACAGTCACCCATCTACCCGCCCAGCTCAGACTCGAACATTTTTAGGTTACCATGAACATTCTATTGACATATGTGCCTTAGGATTCGGCCAATTGGATGGATGCAATTATAAAGCAAAGAACAGTACCTCTTCTGCCGTCCTTTGCTTCACGTGAACCAATTTATTCGACCATTGAGGATACTCCACTTCAGCCAGATCCGCTTCGGTCTTGTAATTCTTGTTCGCCGGAGGAAGAGCGGCCACCGGTACTTTCCCTTCGATCATATGGATGCCGATAGCATCTATAAACAGGCCGCTTCTACCGTGAAAGCCCACGATCTTCCCTTCTTTTGACTTTGAAGTGAAAGAAGGTCCCTGCTCTTCTCCGAAAGGTCCGTGCTTTCCTCTGTTGGTGTGGAAGGTGATTGATCTAATGATACTTGGTCCCATGTACATTAGAGGCCCGCAGGTGCCCGTTATGTGTGTCAAAACTTCGTCCGGGTAGTCGAATACTATCTGTGAAAAGTACAGAGAACAAGAAAGGAAGGATGAAAAATGCATGTATAATCTCATTATTTTCTTGAAATGTAGCTTAGTACTGAACCGGACGTTGTCGTTTGACCTTATCGCTTCTGTATCCTCCTGTTCCGCCGCGCTTGCTTCCCCACAGCGCCTCCCCGTTCCAATCGTATAGAACCTTTATCGATACGATAGCGACATTCCGAGATAGATTGATCTGTCTGATGCCAGTGTAGATTCCATCATCGTATGCAGACCCGCCGGAACCTCCCCATGGTCCGACCGTCAATAGCCCTTCAATTATCCGGGGCACATTTTGTACCTCGGGCATCTGCAAAAGACTCCAAGTCTAGTGATTTGTCCCGCCACCTACTTTACCGGAAGGATGCACAGGCTAGATAAGTGAAAGAGCTTACCTTCTCCTTGGCCTCGTCGTCGCTGGACGACTCATGGGAACTAGAACTTTGTCTCGAGGATTTGGTCGGGAAACAATTGCCTTGAACTTCCTTCTGCCTCACGGCAAGCACTATGTCGAAATTCTGCCCGATGCTCCCTTGTACGACCGAGTAGCCAACCTTGTTGTTCCCATTACCGACACCGGTTTGAGCATGAACCAGAGTTCCAGAAGACTTTTCTTTCTGATACGGCTTCAGATAAACCCCAATTGCATCCAGGTACCAGCCGGCCTTGCCATGAAACCCAACGATCTTGCCGCTGGTCGCCGGGTAAGAGAAATAGGTCCCCTGTTCTACACCATATGGTCCGTAAGTCTTCCGATTGCTCACAAAGGTGAGCGAGCGAACAAGAACAGGTCCCCATTCATTGAGTTTCCCATAATGTCCATGAACAGAGGTTAGGAACTCATCCGGGTAATCAAGCTTGACCTGCGAGCAATTAGTAAGGCCACGCGGCTTAGTGAGTTAAACCGGGATGATCCGGTAAAGAATGATTTACATAGGAAAAAACACGGTGATGCCTCTGCTGTGGAACAGCAAAGTTTCATATTGCAACTGTCATAGCTACAAATAATCAGCACTAAAGTCCTTCATGATCAAGATTCAAATCAAGACAGTTAGAGATTACCGACCCTGTCCACTTTGCAACCTCCGTTTCCACCGTGTTTTTCTGTCCAAATAGAGTTCCCTTTCATGTCGTACTCGAACTGGATAGAGTCGATGCCGGACCCATGAGCTATCACCAGCTGCCTCACCGTTGAATAGACTCCATCGTCCCAGCGGAACCCATCTTGACCGCCCCACGGCCCGACTGATACAGTCTTCTTCCCGCTCCCCTCCATGCTCTATAGAGTGAGCAAAAAAATAAAAAACACACCGAGTCATGATTGCCAACGGTAGAATTTTGAATTATGTGGCTGTGAAATATCGATCTTTGCAAGTTCTTACCATTCTAAGTTGCGATGGGATCGGAGAGCCGAGGAAGGCGCTGGTGAACTGCAAAGATGGGAGTTCTCCGATGTTGCACGCAGTCGTGGTGATGTGCGGGTCTGAATTTCATGAGCTTAAAAAGACGATTTAGTCTGTGCCCTTCTGTTATAAAATGGTTTAAGAACCATGTAGAAGAAGCTTATTCGCTTGCCACTATGGAGGGAAAGGATTGAATAGGAAGAGAACCAGATGCTAGTTATTGCCAGGATGAAGGTTCTCCATTGAAGTTCTTTGCTTTTGGGAGGATAAAAGTTGCTTGAATCTCTTTACCAAAAAAAAAAAGTTGCTTGAATCTTTTCTCTCTTCACGGTCTTTGCTCATGGACCGCTCATTTTTTCGCCATCAGATTGGACCACACTCCCATCACTGAACGCAAGCACTTTGCTTTAGCGCCTCTTGTTTTCGAGTGCCGAGGCATCGTTCCATGGCAAATTACGACACATTGCGCGTCGCCTAGATACAAAAGCCATGACAGAAGACAAATCTATTCGCAACCAAAAACCATCATATGCCGATCAAATATTTGCCTCTTTCTTTTGTCGCAGAGTATCGATCTCACACAGCTTTCATCTGGAGATGGTGATATTGTGCTCTGACATCCCTTCTCCTTTGACTCAACTTTGCATACATGACTGTCGATGCACTTCGTTGTGCTCTGTTTGCATAAGCATATCAACCTTTAAATCAAGGACGAAAGATTTACCAATCTATTCCCACTCAAGAGATGGTATCCTGACTCGGGTTCGTTTAAAGTCGAACTTGTCGATTAAGTACTCATTCTCGATGCGAGCACTAAGCAAAACTTATCCTCGAACATCAAATGATTAGTAGAAGGAATCGACAACGAAGCACCGAGAAATAGAAGATAAGAGTAGCGAAAATCCGATCCGTAAGCTGCTCTCATCTTGCTGATGGTGGTGATCAGTGCTGTCTCTCGCCTTCTGATTATGATATATTGCAGATAGACCTGTACTTGGCCTTTCCTGGTTTGAGTTCACTTTCGCTTAAACATGGTAAGTTCCCAGAGAGAGCACCATCAAGCCTTCACTTAACCGGCGGACAATTTTAGATCAAGGCACGAAAGATGGAAAACTTTGACACATTTGATGCCGCGATTCCTTGATGATAAGGAGATCAACTTGTCTACGACAATTTTCTCCCCTGGTCATTTCCTTTCGTGCGCAATTTCGAATATCTCTGCCGGCTACAGAGCCACGGTGATGGTCCCAAACTGGGGCTGCAAGGGCTCCTTTAATTCAAGTCATGATCATCGACCCAAAGGTTCAAGCTAACCTTCATCGGACCTGTCGAATAGGTTGATTGTGTCGAGTTTTGACTGATCGAAAATGATTTCGAATTGACCCATAATGATCTATTTCTACAAAATACAATTGTAGCAATTCATACTCAATCTAAATCCGATCTTAACCCGATCCATAACCTGTCCAACCTGGGCTCTAATTCTTAGAAATTTTTCTTAACCATTAAAATTAGGCATTTTTTTGTCGGAACACATCTTAATCATTAACGTTGGATGATTGAGAGACGTTCTACTTTTTATTCATTTTTTATCATTGTTTTCTTTCCTTTATTTCCATGTTCGGTCTTCTTCTTGCCCATGACATCGAGGCTGAGGAAACGAGAGAACGAACGCAAATGCCGACAACGAAGGACTTTCGAACCAGATGCCATGATGCTGCCGAGCATCGCCGTCACGCCTCCAACAGTCGGCGACACCAACCCCCTTGCCCACTTAACTCACCTAACACCTCTTTATCTACCTCTCCACGCCGAAGTTGCGACTCGCCGCTATGGAGATCATGACCTCCAGATCTGGGGTCGCTCGCCAAGCGCAGCCCGAGATCTATGGTCGCTCGAAGCCAGGCCTCTATAGACGCGACTGGTGGGGCACAACGCCTTCTCATCCTACCATTTCAGAGCCACAAGGAGAAAGGACCCATTGACATGAACGTTTCAACGCCTGTTGGTACCCTCCAAAGATGGTCAGGTCTACGGTCACACAAGGTCAACCCCACCATGGCTGCGGCGGTGGGACTGTGGATTACAATTTGTGTGGCGACCCAAGTGAGTATGCGTGGTTCGATCCCGCTTTATCCAACCGAGAGTGCCGATAGGCAACTGCTAAAAAATGAGCCAAAATGGGTTCTCTAAAATATCCAAGAGGACCCAGTTTGATGACACTTTCATTTCTTAGAATCACCTTCACCTGAACCTTTAAATGTTTAAACACTCCGTGTACAATCTACTACTGAAAATGAGTCAAAAAAATGGATCCACGAAGCGCGTATGACACCTCTAGTCATATGTACATGAGAGAAACTCACTCTCACCTCTAATCAATCATGCCCAAGTCTGTGGCCACAGATTAAAACAGTCTAAGTTGCAGACACGCTTGATGGATACACATCAGACATTGGAAAACCTGCAATCGGAATGCGATGCTTCTGTGGCCAAGTCTTCCGGTGATGTTACCAACATCATCGGACGGGAAAAGAATGGGACCACTAATACAAACCAAGTGTTTTTTCCCTCAATTGGATCCGGCAACCAATACTTTGAACTCTGCACGAAAGATACTTCCAGCAACAACAATCAAGAAACCGCCTACTGAAACTTTGGCACAACAAAGCATGCGGCCAAACCTTAGCTCATTCCAAGAGAAAGCAACATCACAGGCGCCAACTGATGGCATTACATCAACCATATAACAAGCAAGTAGCTTTTTCTCCCACTAGTAACGCCAGAAGGCGACATCCAAGGGAGCTAGAAGCACACACCAAGCATAAAGATTGCAGAGTACCCAACAATTAAGCTGGTTATTTATTACAAAGGAGCACTAAATTCACAGTCAAGCGGCAGCTGCATCAGTTGTATGTTTGGTGATCATTGCCTGCAATTCCTCTTTGTTTGCACCCACAACCTTGTCCACGACCTGGCCTTCTTTAAAGAGTAAAAAAGTTGGCATTGCCTCCACTTCAAACTCCTCACTAACAGACTGCGGACAAAAAAATAGCGGCAATAATCCAAATATTCAGCCGAGTGAAGCCTAGCCAAAGCTGCTTGCAGTAAACCCTAAAGCCAGAAAAGATTTGGGCACACGCTTACCTGCAATTCATCCACATCCACCTTCAGGAACAGAACATTGGGCATCTTCCTGGCCAACTCAGCAAAGATTGGGGCCATGAGACGGCATGGCGGACACCATGAAGCAGTAAAATCCACCACCACCTAGCAAAGATCTTCTCTTTCAGCGAACACTGGCAACAGTCGCATAGGAATGCGAGGCGATGTGTAATGTCGCCCAGTTTGAAGACTCGGGTCTAGTAACCTCGAAACGTGAAAGTCGCGATAATTTGAAGAAGTTTTATAACAAACAGCCTTACAGGCGCACAGAAAAAACTCTTTGCAAGGTCACTGGCATGAAAAAGGCTGAGATCGACTTTAGCAAGAACAGAACAATCGGAAGGAATGCAATTCATCAAATGAGTTGTTTTGAGAGAAGAAGAGCATGGAACTAATTCTAGAGCTACGGATACAGATGGAACTCATCCGAATTTGGCTCCGGAATAGCAGAAACCTCTTCGCAACAAGTTGCGGAGAGGATTTTCGCTAAGGGCCTTGTCCGTCCTAGAGCACCAATTCTTTAACTACTCGAGGGAAACTGAAAGTCAATGCAAGCCAGGTACAGGTGTTCACATAGACCTCCTGCGCATATACTTAATCGAAACTGAAAGTCATTGCTTCCTACTTTGCAAATGCCTCCCGCGCATGTGCTAAGGCTGAGAGGCCCCCCCGAACAATCCTAATGAAAGCCGAAAAAACCCCTCATCTCCATACACTTCTGTCCAAACGAAGGGCAACCCACAACAAGAGAGATAACAACCGTCGGCAAGCCCGAGCTATCGCGCAGCAACCCACGTGCAAAAATCCGCGCTTGCGAAATAGAGACGGGGACAAGATATGGGTATCGTCTCGGCAAAAATCATCGCTTTTCGCCACCATCCACCCACCCACCCGAGAGTCTAAAGAGCTGCGCTAGCGTCAAACCCGCACCGCATTACCCGAAACCCATCAAACGCGAGACGTAACAGATCCACGAGCGGTCGAACGAGAACCAGATCCACGCACACGCAAACCCGGAGTTCCGAGTAAAAAGGGCGGAAAAAGAGAAAGAAGACGGGGAAAAACAAGGAGAGTCGCAGCGAGAGGGCGGCGGAGGGAATCGACAGCGATACCAGTTTCTTGGAGCCGGTCCCCTTCTGCAGCTGCTCCTGCCACTTCTCCACCGTGTGGCAGCCGACTACCTGCGCTTCCTCCGCCATTCTCTCTCTCTCTCTCTCTCAGGATAAAATGTGCCGTGCGCATAGCATGGTTCGGCGGATCCCGTGATTTTTAGCCGAACGAATTCGGCTCAATTACCAAAACGCACCTCCCTCGGCGCGTTATTTGCTCGTACGCCACCACACTCTGCGCTCGTTCGCGGGTCGGGCCGGGTCGAAAATGGTCCGGCCCGAATTGACCCGTCGAATCTGTATTAACACATTTTTATGTAATATAAATTTAGTAACTCGTGTCCGATCTATATTTGCTAAAACGCTTCCGTATTGAACTTAATCTAGGGAAATTTGTGGAGCGCGGATTGAACAAGGGCGCGGGAGAGAATGAAAAAAGAGTTGTAGAGATTAGTTGGATTTAAGTGAGTTGTCGACTCATTTGACATCGAAATTATTTCGGTTTTTACCGATCTAAACCCTTTTATGACTCATTTACCGAATATAATTAACACATATAACAACTTGATCCATCAAATATGGGTTCAGAAATGAATTTATGGCCTATTTTGACAGCTTTACTCTAAATCCAAAAACAGCACTCCGTCTTATAAAAGGTTCCCAGCTAATCCTTCTGCCGTATCTTTGCTCCTCCTGCTCGATTTTTACCCCAGATCTGCTCACACTTCATATTTTTGCTCCCAATTTACGAAAAGAAAATCGCTAAAATTGACCTAACATTAATCGAGACCTGACTAAGATTCGACCGATGATTTGTATAAACATCTAATTAAAACGGCGACAAAATTGATGTGACCAACATCTACCGAACAGCAGACCAAAAAAAACATCTACCAAACGGAGCTGAGAGCGACATGAAATGAGGACCAAAATCAAAATTCAGGGTGGAACCAAAAAAAATTGGAAGCTTAGAATGGAAATATTCCACTTGGCTTTTCGGGTAGTTTAGGATTGAAAATGCTTTCAACACGGCGAGTCCAAGTCAATTGCATCTATCTAATCTTATTAAACAGGATTTGGTTATGTGAAGTGGAAGTCTCCTCGGCTATAACATAACATGCCATGGGGGCGACCAAGACAATGTGTTGGATTTGAATGGTCGATTAGATTGCAAGAGGAAATTTATTTGTTGTCACATAGACTTAGGAATAAAGATATTCTTCCAGAAACATGTAGAGACAAAGTTGCACCCATTGATTAAAATTTTCAATTCCCATTTTGCTTGCATTCAGTGGGGTTTTTCTCACGTCTTGTTTAAATCATGAGATTTTTTTTTGGTCAGATTTTAAATCACGAGATTAATGAGGTACGTTATGGGCACGTGATTTACGCACTTCATAACATTTTAGGTTCCAATCTTTTTTTAAACGAAACATCCGTTTTTAGTATACCGAATCTGGCATTGAAAACGAGATCAATTTTACTCCTTCGTGGTGAGATGATGTATCATTGCCTATGAGGTTAAGATCCACATGCTTTACTAGATTGGAATACACAATAGGCACTATCGACTATATACGAGTAGAGCTGATCATTGAGCAAGTCTAGACCTGGTCAGACCGAACTAGGCCTCAATGATAGGACTCGGAAATGTTTACAAATCCGGTTGAATTGGGCTTGGCTCAGGCCTAATTGGGTCAAAACGAGCTTCTCGCTATTTTTCCTAGCAAAACTTATTTAAATTGTGTCTGATAAGGATGATCGGTTTCAAAGTAGGTTGGTTCTTACCTGGAAATTTGAGAACCGGGCTAGACATGACTAGTTACCGGGAACTAACGGTGTCAACCTAGGAACCGGTCGGTTAGACCAGGACAGGCTATACTTTGTTTTTTTATTTCTAATACATGCATTGATTCTTTTGACCATGGCAACACTTGGATGAAGAATTGCCGGCTTAGTTACATCTCTTTGCTCTCACTTCCTTCTCCTCCAAACCCAACAATCCTAACCCTCGCGAGCCCTTTGATCCAGACGACAATGCCAGCCCTAGCCCAAATACTCCTTCCAAGGTTAAATTCAACCCCTAGAAGAAGAGATTTGCCGGTGCAAGCAAAAACAAAAGGAAAGACAAATAAATTAAAAAAAAAACCAAGAAATTTACCTGATTTTTGTGTGCAAAGAAGAGGGGCTTCCTACGGCAACGAATGAGGGAGATGAGCGAGGGAGACGATTGCACGAACCGAGCATCGAGTGCGAAACTGAGCGTAAGCGGCGAGCGAGATGAAGAATTGATGAGAGAATTGAAAGCAGCCACCACTCTAAGAGTATGCCGAGGAAGATGAAGAAGTAAGGAGGAATCACTATCTACTCACTCGTATCCTAAATATTCTATCGGGGCAATTAGCTCTGTCGAAATTGCTCTGTTGGTCCAGTTTCGACCGCTTCCAAATTTTGGGAACTAAGAACCGGCCGATTCGGTCTGGTCCAATTTAGTTCCTAGGTTCGATCAGGACCGGTCCTCACCCCTAGTCTCCGATCCCTTGTTCCGTAGGGCTCTCGAACAGTTTTTTTTCTTTTGGGCCGAGCTCTCGAACAGGGTCCAAGTCTAGTTGAGAGCGGCGGTGGTGGACGACGAGGCAAGTTTCTCTCGAAAAGGCCTCGGTCGAGCCGATCCGCGGGCTCATGCTCCGTCGCGAAGTCCGGCTACATAGGCGGCACGGCGAGGTCTCCTCTCCTTAGCCAAGCGCACCAAGGATAGCGTAGCCAACCCCACGGTCCACACAAATCTCGTCCATGGCCCAATCGCAGTCCACACGACACACAGTTCTCGGCCACAACAGTCCCCGCCGTGAAGCTCAACAATGGCCGCTCTCTCTCTCTCTCTCTCCACAGCTAAATGCAGCTCTCTCTTTCTCTCTCTAAAGCAAAACCCATCAACAATGGCCTTCCCTCTTCACTGCCCTCCGCTCTCTCCTCCTCCCCCCAAGACCTCCTTCGCCGCCGCCGCCGCCGCCGTCGCCTTCTCCCCGAACCACCCCTGTCCCCGTCTCTCCTCCCTGGGTCCCCCTCCCCACCACCGGCGGCGCCGGCGGAAGCCGGGCTCCCTCCGGTGCAGGGCCTCCTCCTCCTCCTCCCCGGAGCACCGCCGCGCCGGGCCCGCGCCCTCCTCCGACGCCGCCGAGCTCCCGCTCTTCCCCCTCCCCCTCGTCCTCTTCCCCGGCGCCGTCCTCCCCCTCCAGATCTTCGAGTTCCGCTACCGGGTGATGATGCACACGCTCCTCCAGACCGACCTCCGCTTCGGGGTCGTGTACGCCGACGCCGCCTCCGGCACGGCGGGCGTCGGGTGCGTCGGCGAGGTCGTCAAGCACGAGCGCCTCGCCGACGACCGGTTCTTCCTCATCTGCAAGGGGCAGGAGCGGTTCCGGGTCACCGGCGTCGTCCGCACGAAGCCCTACCTGGTGGCGCGGGTCGATTGGCTCGAGGACAGGCCGTCCAGCGACGGAGGCGACGACGTCGAGTCGCTGGCGGGCGAAGTGGAGGCGTACATGAAGGACGTGATCAGGCTGTCGAATCGGTTGAATGGGAAAGGAGAGAAGGAAGCGCAGGACGTCAGGAAGAATCAGTTCCCAACGCCCTTCTCGTTCTTCGTCGGAAGCACGTTCGAGGGCGCGCCGCGGGAGCAGCAGGCGTTGCTCGAATTGGAGGACACGGCGGCGAGGCTGAGGAGGGAGAAGGAGACGCTGAGGAACACGCTCAACTACTTGACCGCCGCCTCTGCGGTGAAGGATGTGTTCCCTTCGTCGTGATCGTTTCCAGAGGTTGGTTCCGGTTTAGCTTTACAAGTGTCATACATTCTCTCTTTTGTTGGAAACTATTGGTAATTGTTCAATGCAATATGTTGATTGGGTAGCAATGGAATTTGCACTTGTTGCTCTGCTTGTAGAATTCGGATTGAATGCAGAATCGAAGCACAATCCTTGAATTGGAAGATATGTATAATCATATTGATGTCGGGCATGGTTTCAATTGGCATGTTGAATGTTTAGGAAAGAAGTGCAGTTTCATGCCTAGCAAAACATGGTTAACTCTTGCTATCCATTAGATTGGCGCACTAAAATTGGGATATTAGCAATGTCCCCGTCATGTAATTTTCGTCGAGCTAAAAAGGATTGGTTAGTTTGAATCGAAAATGTAATGCTTCTCGTGAAAAAAAATGTAAAGAAACAAATGAACCTTCTCAGTTGCTACTGGCTCATACTCATCTTCCATCTAGCCACGAAAGAAAAGAGGGACTTGGTCACTTGATCTTCCTCTTAGTCGTGCGAAATGAACTACATCTACTGCCTATCAACAATGAATGGGGTCTTTTTCGAATCTTATAACACAAGCTTATTCTGCTATGGCCCTCTGGGACTCTGCTTATTTGCCGTTTCCTGTCGCGAGCAAGCATATTTTGTGATCCACATGCATTACCCCGTCTTCTCTGATGTTTGAAATGCATTGTTAACTGTTTGTCAAAACTGATGGTTCAAAGCTAAACCTGTGAAGACAATGCTAGTTGCTATAGGTGGATGCTAGGTCTCGTGCTTGGCTTGCTTATCAAATGGCTCAGCAGATCAATTAGGGACCTAAGTTGGCTTTCTGAGCATATTTCATCCATAAGTAGGGGGTGATTTATGTGCTTTCCATCTACTGAAAAATTTGTTTGCAGAAGGACCTGTGAAATTGTCTTTTACTCTGGGTTAAATGATAGTGTAGACTATGAAAATGATTCATCATCTGAGGTTGGCAAAATGAAAATAGCCTGACTTAGGCGGTGCTAGTATTCAGAAGCACAGTTTATTCTATCGATCTTTGCTGACTTTTTCCAAACTTTTCAGCATAACTTCGCGAGGAGATTGTGGTGGGATTCTGGCAATGTTGTATCGATCATCGTTGTCTCCATCGGACAGTTTGTCTACGATCAAACTCCTTGTTCAAAGTAAGGGATGGGGATCCAAGAAAACGGACCGTCCTTTATTCGGTAGTCCTACTCTGGACCAACAAAATAAGCACAAGCGGAAGTTCAAGTTCAGAGAAGTGCAGGCCATTTAAGCAAATCATAGAGCTTCTCCGATCTCAAGCGGGTTCTTAAGTGGCGGCAGATCGCTGTTCTGAATCCGGATTATTGCTGCTAATGAGTAACGTTGTCAAACATGATCTGTGTATGGCGAGAGCTCCCCGTGCACATGTTTCTTTCTGCACCATAGTTGAATTCTTCCAAGAGCTGAACTTTGCCGTGTCGAGGTGATTAAATCTGTTTATCTTCGGTTGTCAGCACACACATTCATCGGCCACCCTGCGGATCCACTGTTTCTGCCGGTCATAATATGATCTCTTCATGGTTACTAGCCTCAAGTTCATTACATGATTAGGCGTTTTCTGGATTTTCTTAATTTGATTGAGTTACTTGTGCATCCCTTCGAAAGAACTGACAGCTTCTTGTTTTGGTAACCAAGTGAGAGAACAACAGCTACTTTTTAGGTACCCGTAAAAGTGAGTCCTAAGGATCACCAAAAAATAACCAAAAGGGCTGTTTGAATTTTTCACCATATATATATATATCTATATCTTTATTTATACATGTTACTATTTCTTAAACATTTAAAACAATTTTTATATTTCAATTGTGAAAAAAAAATGGGCTTTGCTTCCAAACTAAAGTATTCAAGAATTGTGAGAAGTATTATGGTCATTCCTAATGTTGAAAACTTAGATATGTTAAGAAAATTCGAGGGTGTTTGTCGCGAAAATAAAAACCTTTTTCATACTCCCAAAATCTAAATATAACATCAAATCTCTTTGGTCCGGCTTTGGTCCGGCTTAGTTTTAGTTACGAGTTGTTAACTTTCCCGTCGAAGATACGTTTTTCCAAGAATAAAAGACTATAAAAATAAGATTTTCAATAATTTCGAGAGATCCCAGTTTTTTTGATTTTAAGGTACCGCATGATAACCATTCTGTTCCGGAATGAGTTCCTGAACCAGAAATAGATTTTTCTATTTCTGGTTCCTGGATGAGTTTCTGAGAAAAAAAACCCGTTTGATAATGACAAAAAATTTCTATTTCTAGAACAGAAACCCGTTTGATAACAGCACAAAATTTCTATTTCCTGAAATAAAAACCCGTTTGATAAACAACAGAAAATTCTATTTCCAGGAACAAAAATCTATTTTTTTAGAAATGGAATAAAAATAATAAAAAATCCGAAAAATTCATAAAAATCTTTAAAAAATTCAGAAAATCCCAAAAAATGGAAAAATTCCAGAAAAAATCATCAAAATGTCGAGAAAATAAAAAAAAATTTAGATTTCGGGAAAATAGGAAATTTGTTGAATTTTTTCAAAAAAATCAAGAAATCAAAAATTTCAAAACTTCACAGAATTGCTTAGAATACTTGTGGCCACCCACTTTTAGTGAAATTTAAATTTTTTTAGGTGCCGAAAAAAATAAAAAAATAAAAAATTTCAAAATTTCACAGAATAGTTTAGAATACATGTGGCCACCCACTTTGAGTGAAATTTAAATTTTTTAAGGTGCCCAAAAAAATTCAAAAACTAAAAAATTTCAAAAATTTACAGAATGGCTTAGAATACCTGTGGCCACCCACTTTGAGTGAAATTTTAATTTTTGGAGGTAAAAAAAAGCAAAAAATCAAAAATTTCAAAACTTCACAGAATGACTTAGAATACATGTGGCCATCCACTTTGAGTGAAATTTAAATTTTTTAGGTGAAAAAAAACATAAAAAATCAAAAATTTCAAAACTTCACAGAATGACTTACAATACCTCTAGCCACCCACTTTGAATAAAATTTAATTTTTTTAGATGCCCAAATGGTATTTTTTATTATTTTTTATTTTTTTTGGTTCCTAAAGAAAATTAAATTTCACTAAAAGTGGATGACCACATGTATTCTAAGCCACTCTGTGAAGTTTTGAAAATTTTTCTTTTTTGCTTATTTTTATTTTTTTTTCGACACCCAAAAAAATTAAATTTCACTCAAAGTGAGTGGCTACAGGTATTCTAAGCAATTATGTGAAGTTTTTTTATTTTTTATTTTTTATTTTTTGGCACCTAAAAAAATTTAAATTTCGCTTAAAGTGGATGGCCACAGGTATTCTAAGCCATTTCGTGAAGTTTTGAAATTTTTTTTTATTTTTTTATTTTTTTATTTTTTTCGGCACCTAAAAAAATAAAATTTCGCTCAAAGTGGGTAGCCACATGTATTTTAAGCCATTCTGTAAAGTTTTGAAATTTTTACTTTTTTGCTTATTTTTATTTTTTTGGCATATAAAAAAATTAAAATTTCACTCAAAGTGAGTGGCCACAGGTATTTTAAGCTATTCTGTGAAGTTTTGAGATTTTTTATTTTTTTTTATTTTTTTCGGCACCTAAAAAAATTTAAATTTCACTCAAAGTGGGTGGCCACAGGTATTTTAAGCTATTCTGTGAAGTTTTGAAATTTTTTATTTTTTTATTTTTTTCGGCACCTAAAAAAATTTAAATTTCACTCAAAGTGGATGGCCACAAGTATTCTAAGCCATTCTGTGAAGTTTTGAAATTTTTAATTTTTTGCTTTTTTTTATTTTTTCAGCACCTAAAAAAATAAAATTTCGCTCAAATTGGGTGGCCACAGGTATTCTAAGATATTCTGTGAAGTTTTTAAATTTTAAAAATTATTATTATTTTTTATTTTTTTTGGCAACTAAAAAAATTAAATTTTGCTCAAAATGGGTGGCCATAGGTTTTCTAAGCCATTTTATGAAATTTTGAAATTTTTTATTTTTATTTTTATTTTTTTATTTTTTTCGGTACCTAAAAAAATTTAAATTTCACTGAAAGTGGGTAGCCACAGATTCTAAACCATTCTGTTAAGTTTTGAAATTTTTGATTTTTTGCTTTTTTCTCACTTCAAAGATCGTGACTTCCATAAGAATATGTGTGTTGAAGAAAATGAATTCCTCAAAAATGGTTCTCACTTTTGTTCCAGAAATGAAAAACCAACTTTTTTTGGTTCTCATTTCTGGTTTCAGAATCAGTTTTGGAAGCAAACTTGTCCCGGAAATAGAAAAATGAAATTACGTTACCAAACGGGTTTCTGGTCCAAAACTGATTTCGGGAGCAAAAAATCAGTTCTGGACAGAACCAGAATGGTTATCATGCAGTACCTAAGTGTATGGTATTAGGGCAAAATTAAACATCGAATGTAAAAGGGAAAAGAGCACTTCAAACGGAGAAAGGGATGAGAATAGGAAGAAAAGTGGGGTGGAGAAATTGAAACACCATGTTTGGAAGCGCTTAGAAATAAATTAGGTGAAGATTTGGAGGATGCAAAATGGGCACTTGGGTCCCCCCCCCCCCCCCCACATTTTTTGTTCACCCCATAATTAATATGATAAACAAAGTTTAGTCTCACTGATATCTTTGGGCCATTACCCAAAACATTTATCGTTGATTAAGAAACCAAGGAATTACTGGGCCAATTATTAATTTCCAAAAAATAACCTCTTGCTGCAACAAATTTTACACCTTCTTTCCTTGTCTTCTTCGTACGCACGGCAGTATATAGTCCGTAATAATTAAAGCAGATATTTCTAAAAATTCATTGAATGGTGCGAGATTATTCATTTAAAACAACTCTAATTCGCAGGCACAAAAAGGACATTTAACATATAAATATATTTTTTCCCCTCAATTTCTTTCTCTTTTCCGAACAAATCAATTTTACGGTTCATCGTCGATATTTGCTTTTCCAAACAACATCGAGGAGAGTTTTTCCTTCACATACATTTTCTTCGCCGCTTTTTGCTTTCGAATGAAATATAAAAGTTATACCAGTTAAGTGTAAAAATATTTGTTGGCTAAATCATTGCGCTGTTTATTCATGTTGAAGAGCATGATATAATTCTTCGATGGGTGCAAAATTATTTTTTTTTTAAAAGAGATTTCAGAACGAGATGAAAAGTTCCCTATAGGAACTGGCTGTTCCGGCTTTGATATCGGGAAGCCCAACAACCGGTTCTATCTAGAACCAAACTTGAACCGGTCGGTCCAAATCGATTTGATTCGGTTCCCGAATTGAACCGGACCGAATCGATCCCGGTGCTGACCCCCTACGGAAAACCCGCCTAAATCGCGAACCCCCCCGTCTCTCTCTCTCTCTCTCTCTCTATCTCTATCTCTCTGATCCTCCTCCACTCTGCTTCAGCCTTCTTCTTCAGATAATGGCGTCTCTGGTTCAGCCGCCGCCACCACCTTCCTTCCTCCGCCGCCGCCGCATCATCCCCTCTACCGCCGCCGCGTCGCTCTTCTTCGGCCACTCCCTTCCCCTCAGGTACTCCCTCTCTCATCTCCCCTCCGCTTCCCCCTTCGCTCCCCTTCCAACTCTCTCGCTCTTCCGTCGGGGGCAAAACGCCGTTCCCATGACTCGACCTTCGCGCCGCGCAGGTGCAGCGGGCGGTCGGAGGGGAGCGGGCGCGGTCTCTCACGTTCCGCCGGGTACTGCTCGATCGAGTGCAGCAGGGCCGCTCGGGCGAAGGAATCGCCGCCGTCCCCGACCCCGGCCTCGCTGGCGCGGGAGCCTCACAAGTACTTCGACCGGGCGGTCGTCACCGTGCGGTCCGGGGACGGGGGTCACGGCGCGGTCCTCGGCATGCCCGGCCAGGACATTGCCTCCGGCAAGCAGCGGGAGAAGGAGAGGACAACGAGGAGGCGCGGGTCGTTGAAGAGGGACTTCGATGGCTCGCTCGTGCTCCCCGTGGGCGGACACGGAGGCGACGTGGTGGTCTACGCGGACGAAGCCAGGGATTCGCTGCTGGATTTTCACGGGAGGAGCCGGTACAACGCGAAGCGCGGCGGGAATGTGGACGCGATGGGTGTTTTGACGTCTCAATTGCACAATGGATTCGCTGCTCCTGCTCTGCGCATTCCCGTGCCTGTAGGTTGGTGGAATTGTTGATTTAGTTTTAATGGAGGATTACGTCTGGTCTCTTGAAGCAGATATTACTACTGTACCATCTCGAACTAACAAGTTTCTTGTCCTTTTGGTCTACTCCTGCGATCGTTCGTACCCCAGGAACAGTTGTCAAACGTAAGCGAGGGAAGTTGTTGGCTGATTTGTCAAATCCAGGGGATGAAGTTCTTGTCGCAAGAGGCGGACAAGGAGGGGTGAGTCAATTCAGTTTAATAAAACTAGATATGTCAATTGGTGGTCAAAAGCATTTGTGCTTCTTTCTATAATGCTATGTCATGTTGCTGTTAAGTTATTGCTTTTTTCTCCATTCTTAACGTGGTTTACAATTGCATTTTCCCAAATGCAAAATGAATTGCGGGTGCCGACAGCTGTAAGATAGGAATCTACGCAATTCTAAAGGTCACAAAATGTTAGTGCGTTGTGAATTTACCTTGAGTTTTGTTAGTTGCATGCCCATAATATAAGCAGGAACTCTGTGGAGCTTTCTATAAAGCTGATATCTTTGTAAGTCGGCTTCTTACATAAGTTGGTGTTCTGGCAGATTAGCCTGTTAGAAATTCCTGAACATAGAAGGAAGAAATTGATGACGCTTACGACCAATGTCATGAGAGATGACAGTGATAAGGTATAAAAATGCCTCTCCATCCTCAAGATTGACTGCTGATAATCATCTTGCATTGATTATATTCGAGATTCACATGAACTTATTCCTGTCATTGATTCTGTCTGATATTTTCTGATGGAGGCTGGTCTTTGAGTAGCACCAGCTTTCATTTTTTCGTTTGAGTTGCTTTGACATAAGTTTATATATTATGGAATCTTTAGGCTGACTATGGCTTATCTCCATTAGCTGAACCCTTTATTACCCCGCCATTGAGTTGCATTTGGTTTGGTAGACAGGTGTCTTGACATGGAATTGCATGTACTTGGAGTTAATACTGGATTTCCATGACACTCCTTTAGTGTCTTGTGCATAATTAATCGTGAAATATTCATGCTACTGAAGCTTGAAGCACGCTGAAATTATATGAGCTTAGGCTTGCTACTATATGCCATAGATCTGTGTTAATGTCACTTGAAATTGTCAAGTGTTGACATCGTATCAGTTAATTAAATTTCTTCCAATAGATTTCACCTAATTATAGTCTTACTCCAATGCATCCGATGAACTTTTGCAGAAATTTGGTTTTGTTTTTTGACTTTCATGTGATTCTGCTGGCAAGTCATAGCATTTTCTTTGTCCACATTATTTGTTTCTTTATGTCCTACTTTATCATTTTTATCTAATTTCAGGTTCTAGTTCTTGGTCAGCCCGGGGAAGAGGTTAGTTTGGAGTTGATTCTACGTGTTGTAGCAGATGTTGGTTTGGTGGTGAGTTTTACTGTTCCATTAGGCAGAGCTTAACAAGAACAAATTAAACTAGTAGTGAAATCATGATTTCAGCTTTCATTTTGGTGTTAGCCTTTTAGTTGTACTCTGAAGCAGTTATTTGCATATTTTTTCTTCATGCAGCCCCACCTAGCCCAGGCTATGCATCCCCCCCGGACCTAGGCCTCCACATAATTTCCTTGGAATTGAGCCCTGCATCCATTATGGTCATTGTTCGAGATATGGGATTAAAAAATCCCACCTCCCGCATACCCTAAGGGATGTGCAAGATACCTGAGCTTGAGAACAATGATTTGAATGACTATGATCTGTAGACTAGTGGCTGCATCCGTTATGGTCATTGTACAAGCCTAGTGGCTGAAGCAATGATCTGTAGACTTGAACTTGAGAACCACAGTAATGGAAAACCCTTTTCACCTGCTGTTTCCACTTATTTATGTTTTCATCTGTAGTTCATATGGTTTGGTTGCTTTTACCCGGTTCAATTAGAGACTTCGGTGGAAATTGGTCTTATAGCTTTCAATCTTCAAATCATGGATTTGCAGTTGGTACAAGATACCTGAGCGACAATGTTGAATGTGTACCTTTGGATTATTACCTTCTTTTTTTTGCATGAATCTATTATAGAAGCATGGGTTTCTACTATACTTCAAGCAGCTACATTTGACTTAGTAATTGTGGGGATAAATAATTTGAATGACTATGAGTTGCAGCCATCAATGTGTATTTGATGAACTCGTGGTTGAGTTGACTCAAATATAAGATAAATAGAGAAGAATGAAGAAAGGATTTGAGTTTGACCTTTCTCCTAGGTTAAATAAGGTAGGGAGGGGTTGGTGAGGCTAGAACCCAGTGTTAGTGGCTTGGAAAGGGTCTTTGACAACTGGGCCAACCCTAGATCATGGGAAAGAGCCTTTTGGTACATGTTTACCAGCCTTTGATGTTGATGTAGCATTTATATGTTGTTTTGATTTTGTATAGGGTCTTCCGAATGCTGGCAAATCAACTCTCTTGGCAGCCATAACACATGCAAAACCTGATATTGCTGATTACCCATTCACAACTTTGATGCCAAACCTTGGGCGCCTCGATGGTGATCCCAATTTAGGGGCTGGGAAATATTCATCTGAAGCAACATTGGCAGATCTGCCTGGTCTGATAGAAGGGGCACACCTTGGGAAGGTAGTACTCTATCTTCTTCATATCATAATGCAGCTTACTCTGGCCATGAATTTGCTAAGTTTATCTTCTAAGTAGGGACTTGGTCGCAACTTCTTAAGGCATCTAAGGAGAACTCGGCTATTAGTCCATGTAGTTGATGCAGCAGCTGAGGACCCGGTGAATGACTACAGAACTGTGAAAGAGGTAGATCTGATTGAGCTTCTATTCCAATAAGACTTACCCATCCTGAAACTCATCAAGTCTTGTTTCTTTTAGCATCCATTCAAACTAAATTGAATGCGATGCACTGGGTTAGATTTTCATAGTTATTTACTCAAGATCAACTATCTTATTCGTTTTTCAGTGTAAGAGCTACTCTTTAGGTCACTTATGCTATTAATTACTCCTCAGTCTTTTTAATGCCTTTTCCATGACATGTACATAGAACAAGCAGATTTCTTAGGACCCACCAATTGCCTAAGTGAATAGTTGTTCGGGGTAACCAATTCATGGATCATTTATGCAATGCATTCTTTTGCCTTTTCAGATGGTTCTGTAAAGAACTTGGTTTACCTTTAGAGACTCGTGTTCAGAGAGAAACCTGAGGTTTAGATTCAAGAAGACAGTGTCTGTTGACAATGTTCACTCTTTTTGTTCATTATATGCTTCTTTACAGTTCATGCATCTTCCTTGTGTACTGTGTGAAGCATTTATTGTGACATCAATGTTTCTTTAAGCTGCTTTTCTTTATTGTGGCCTAAATTCTCCTAACGACGACTTTGCAGGAATTGCGGATGTACAATCCTGACTACCTGGAACGACCATATATTGTGGTTTTAAATAAAATTGACCTTCCCAAGGTATGAGGTTTTTAGTTTTATGTCCTCCCTCAAATAATGTCCTTTCTTCCTTGTTTTTGGGATCTGCAATCACTAGTTATACTTGGGTTTCTTATATTACAGGCTGGGGATAGAGTTTCACATTTGACTCAAAAGATACTAGAAATTGGATCTGAAAGGAAGCCACCTGAGTCAGGAATGAGGTCCAGCTCTTCCGACAGTGGAAACGAGGAAAGTCTTTCTTCACATGTTTCTGATGTCAGAAGGGATAGAGAAATCGAGGACTATCCGGGCCCACTTGCTGTTGTAGCCGTCAGTGTCCTGTAAGACCAGTTCTCATTCTCATTTCTCTTCATTGAATTTATATGGTTTTGGGGGTTGTGGCTTCTCTTTGAGTGAGTCCTAGATCGTTAACTTTCTTTATCCTTCTGCACCAATTTAGTAATTCCCTTGCTTTTTGTCCATAGTTTATTAGCATGTACAAGCATACATGCACTGTTCTAGATGGAGTCCTAAAATTTAACTAATGTAAACATGTGCATGTGTTCACATACGTGTTGTGTGCATGCATGTGCACACACGGAATTCTCAGTCTATTGAAGAAAGAAGCCTTGGTTGCAATGGAAATGCGGGTCATCATAGATTTCGTTTCATTGTAACTTGTTCAACGCAGACTGCAATAGAGTAGGCTGCAAATATTTAGTCAAATTTGGAACTTTTGCAATATTGTGGGTTGTTTCTTCACTTTAGCTTTTGGTCAACCCCCTTTTTAATGATAATCATTTCATCTTGAACTTCCTTTCAAGCTCCTATCTGAATAGTAACTTTTCGATTTTTTAATTCTGCGACGACTATACCAAAAGTAGTTAACCTTTTACCGGATATGAGGTGGAAATTCTTATTGGGTACTGTTGTTCAGCAACCTGGGCTGAAATGTCCCTTTTTTTTGGTTTGCTTGATTACCCTATCTCTCTTTGTGGATGTATTGTAAGTTTTTACCCCTTTCATATGAGTTATACAATGATTCTGTTATTCATATTCCCCTCCTGCTTCCCTTATATGATTATATTGAAGTAATGATTCACTGAATTTAGCAGTAGTCTACTGGTTCTCTACTGTATAAAAACTAAAAAACTCTGCTTGGAAAGCTAGAGAAAGGAAGGGATGAAAATTGGGGTGGAAAATGAGAGAGATTCTAAAACTTGTGTGAGGGAGAGAGGGAAATTTGAAATTTTCTCCTCAAATTTTCTTTCCCCGCCCTTTCTTTATGCTATGTATGGAAGCATGAGGGAAGGGCATATGCAAAAAACATTTTCACAATTGCAAATCTTATCTCCTTTTCATTCTCATGAAAAACTTTAAGGCTCCGTTTGTTTTATAGAAAATGAACGATTTGGAAAGCATTTTCCTAAAAATGATCGCTTGTGTCACTTGAAATAATTAGTGAATGAAAATCCACAACAATTTATGCCTAAACATTTTCATGGACGAGGATAATATTTTTTTATTCATTTATTTTTGTAAGCGATACAAACAATCATTTTTAGGAAAATATTTTCTAAATCGTTCATTTTTCGCAAAACAAATGGAACCTAAATGCTATAAAATTTTCCACCCGATTTTCCCCCACCTCAACTTCCCAAATAAAGCCTTAGCTTCTCAAAGATAGTGTCAATCTATGCAAGTGAATGGGCATAGACGGAGGTCTGTTTGTACATAATTAAAAATGAGATAACTGAAACAGAGACATCTTTAAACTCAAGAGTCGAGGCCCTTCTTGGATCGCAGATGTATTGTAGTCTCACAGCACCCATGCTTTAATGCAGACACGATTATAGTGCAACCAAAGTGTACTCAATTTTCTTTTAATGAAAACAATGGAGCTATGATTCAATATTATTCTCTCTGACAGACTTCTTCCTTCTCGGTCTCTCAGTTGGAGCATGTGTGACCGATTTTTTAGTACATTGATCAATTCGGATGCAGCTTCAGAATGTTTACCTGAGAAAAATGAAACTCTGCTTTATGTTTTCTTTAGAGGGGGATTTGCATTCTCATGTTGATGGTCACCACAAAATAAACTTACCTTATTTTCGTCTTTGCTTTTGATTTGGATTTTTTAATTTTATGACATTCCCATGCTCGTGTCCCAAAATTTAATTTGCAAGGTATCACCTTTTCAATTTGTTTGAAAATTTTCTTCCAACAACTAATATTATTGTCCTTCTGTTGGCTGATGCAGCAAAGGCATCAGAATAAATGAGATGTTGGATGAGATAAGAGCAGCTTTAAGGAAGTGCAAGGAGCTCAATGAACCCTTGGAACTAGCTTCGAGATCATAATGGTAATGGGGTTGCTAAATCCTGGAGGTGTTTCTTTAACCGTGTTTTGAGCTAGAATGCATTAAGGTGGTAGGCTTTTGTGGCCATCTGTACATGCAGACACGGGAAAATTGGGATAGCAACTACTGAGCCAGATACGGCTCGAAGAAAATCAGGTGCTTGCTGTCACCCTCTTGTGGTTCCTTGTATATATCTGCATATTTGTAAGTCAGAATGCGAGCTATCTCTCTAATCTTCTTGTAGGCAATGAAGATCTGATTTTGTTGTGACATTATTGCTGTAATATGTCTGGTCATGTCTTATCCCTTCTGTTGAGGTTAATAGCTGCATTTACCTAGATCATGATAAAGTTTTCAAAACAACAGACTGGCGTGTCTAGCTAAGCATGGCATTAGAGACATCCTTACCTAAATAAACTCAGAATTAGATTGTGAAATCTGGCACTTATGAGAGATCTCATGCATGGGGTTTGGCAAATGTCAATGCACGCAGGAAACGGTTTCGTCCGTTGTCTTTTTGCTCGAGACGTGTCATGGGACAAATGAGACCGGTCGCGATCTCGAGGAGTTTTTTGTCAATCAACAGCAGCAGATGGTGATTGAGTTATTTATTTCTCATCGCGTCGACAATGCCGTCACCCCGACACAAGAGGCGGTAACTTCAGTTTCGTCTTTTCTCTGACTTTTCTAGCGTCTAGTGTCCTCCTTCGATCGGATATTGGTTTTATCCCTGCCCAATTTATACACGTCTCACTCTATAGTATGTTCTTCCGTAACTTGAACTAGCTTTATCTTTATCTGGTGAGGCAAGTCGATTGTTGAGAAGGAGTGGGAGGGGAGATGTATCAAGTTCGGGTCTGCCTCTGCTTGTTTTTCTTTTTAATGCATTAATTACACATGAGCTGTGCAAAATAGGCAAATGCAATGAATCCGGCATTTGTGGAATATGTTATAATTAAACAATTATTATTCGATGTGGAAGGGATCTTCCTAGGAAGTCTCCCTCCATTGCGTGGGCCCCGCCTAGGAGGAACTGCGCGGACAGGACACCCCCCTTGAGGGAGGGGGCAAGAAACACTTGGGATTTCCAGAGGTTTGTTTTCACGCACTTCCATGTTCTTCAAGCTTCCTGCTGGTCCTAGTCCTCTTTACGAAATTTTATGTGCGGCCCCCACGTGAGAGTATGGGGGATCACTGCAAAAGTTTTGTCATAGGTATAATCTCTTCATTCTTTTTCTATTTTCTGGGAACTCCCGGACGGGCTTATCTTTTAACCGTCGTTTCTTCTGATCACTCCCGCCCCCCGCAGATGATTGACGATTATCCAATTCCCATCCCACGGGAAAAAAAAGGAAAAAGAAAGTGAAAATGAGCAAATTCGGAATTTTGCTTCTCTGTATTTGCCCACGCTCGCCAGGTGTGCCCAACCCACATGAACACAGGACCCTCCTCCTTGACACGACCAATCCGTTCCTCATGCCAAGTATCTTCTGCCGTGTCACTGCGCGGACACGTTACAGTTGGTGCTAATCTGCTCCTCCCCCTTTGGTCTTTGGTCTAACTCGGCGACAGTACATAAATAGCGCTCGCCCTTCGAGCCGTGAGCTTTACTGCTAAGTCCCCCTCCAGTCTTTGTACTCCTGTGCAGTCCTTTTTCTTGGGCGTAGTGGGGTCTGGGTGTTCTTTCTGTTTTTCGTTTTAGGGAGTGGGAGAGGATGTTGAAGGCTGGGGTGGGAGAGAAAAAGCAGGGCAGGAAGCCCGCCCAGGCAAGCTCGAGAAAGGGGTGCATGAGGGGCAAAGGTGGTCCCGAGAACGCTTCCTGCACCTACAAGGGGGTGCGGCAGAGGACGTGGGGCAAGTGGGTCGCCGAGATCCGGGAGCCCAACCATGGCGCCCGCCTCTGGCTCGGGACCTTCAACACGTCCTTCGACGCGGCGGTCACCTACGATGCAGCTGCCCGGAAGCTGTACGGGTCGGAGGTGAAGCTGAACTTGCCCGAGCTGTACGCTGCTGCACCCACCACCAATCTGCAACCTCCTGCCCTTGCTCCAGCTATTACTACCCAAGCTGTTCACCCTGTGGGAAACCAAGCTCAAATCTTTCATAACTTGGTACCTAATCCACCAATCGCACCCCCTGGTCCCGTGATCGCTCATGTGACGCCTAAACTTGAGAACACCCAAGCCACGCCCATCTCTAATGATGGCCTTCAGGCTCACGGTAACGATCCAGTCGATTGGGTCCACGACAGCCTCAAATTCGGACAGGACATCGAGGAAAACGACCTGTGGGGGAACCCGAACGTGAACTTGCCGTTCTTGGACGAGTCAATATGGCAAGAGGCTGCAATGTCAGTGGACTTCCCTGTTTTGGACGATCCCGTCAACTTTGCAGGGAATTTCGTGGATGGCAACGCCTGGGAGTCTTCTCTACCGTCTCCATGGCACGTGTGAAAAAAAAATGGCCTTTGGGTCGTCAACACATAGGTGTATAGTTATATATATGGGCATATACTATTATGTGAAAAGTCTCTATAAGAACTTATAGGAAACATATATAGATATATAGAAGCATGAATGGTGATGGCCACGAAAAGGTCCTGACATATCTGAGCTATTGGCCGTGGCCACTTTTACATGCAAATAAAAATCATTCGCGTGTCCCGGAGACGTTAAATTATGTATTTCCATGGGCACCTTATATTGCACATAATGAAGTCCGTATCGTATATTCCATCAGTATTAGTCTGCGTTTGCAGGTATTTTTACCGTAACTAAATAGCGTACCGCGTTACCCCGACAAATGCATACGTGTACATATGTATTTATACATGCATGTCGTATTCATATGTATACGTACAGGTATAGATGACGGAGATAATTAGTCGTTTCTCCATAGATGATTGCGGGACACCTTGCGTCTTGCGTCAGCTGCAAGATAATTTGGACAAGTTCCTCCTTTGCCATTTGCGGCAGGCTTTGATTTCTCTTTGATCTTTGTTTGAATCGTTGGACACGTGAAATTACACGGCTTCATAGATATCTGAATATGCAATGGCTAGAAATTGAGACGACACAGATTACAAACCCTGCGCGGCCAAAAAACTGGAGAGAAATCATGGAGTGGAAGAGTCAAAACACAGAAGACAAAAGCTTGCGCAACAATTTTTTAGCCCGTCCGGAGACTAGTAGACTTCTGTAGGCTCTTTAATGGTACTTCAGCTGGTTGGGTCTCTACGTTAGCATTTATGGATTAGAAAAATACGGGGAGGCTACGTAAGTTTTTCAAATCGTGACGTTCCTTCCTATCTCCTCCTTCCTTGACTTCTGGAAGGCATTTAATGAGGCCATTTGACTTCTTTTTGGTTTTTATTTTCGGGTCAAAACTGTAAAAAGCAATTGTCTTGATTAAAAAAGATAATAATAATAAGAATAATATAAGCGTACGTCTCAATACAGACAGACCTCTATATTCGTACGTCTTAAAAAAGCTCTAGAGTGTGTCGAATATAAAGTGTTATTATGTACTGTGAAATTCCCGAGCAGAGATGTAAGCTCGAAGGGAAGCTCTCCTTTCCCTCCACTACTCATTCTTTCGGGAGAGGAATTGGATGTCTCTGCTTCGATGGGTCTTCATGATGCTGTGATCATTTTTCGATGACTTGAGCTCCGCCGGTTTACGCATTTACCCTCAAAGTAATGGTTGCTCTAGCGTTTTCTATATACTCATCTGAAACTAGAACAAGGAATCACTGCCCAACACAGCTTGGGGGTCAAAGAATCGACGTGTCTATGTTCCTCGAACACCGATCTGCGTGACATTGGTCTGCAGAATCTTTGGCCAGTGTCCTCCTACTTACTTCCCCAACATCCTTGGCGATGGCTGTGGACATGAAGAACTGAACGAAAGTGTTGCACAAACCGCTCTTTATCTTAAGTTTAAATCTCAAGAGACTTGTCCACGATGTGTTTATAGCGTATTCCTCGACCGTCCCCGTTGCGTGTAACCCTGTCCCTCAAACGCGCAAGACAAGATGTGGACGAAATAAGTCGACAAGATAGCCGGAGGAGAACAGAAAACAGGTAGAACGATAGAAATAACAAATAAGAGAAAATTGAGCGGGTGTGTTAAAAGGGTTTGAACTCTTGACCCGTGCTCTGGTATAATCTTAGAAAATACTGTCCAAAAGTTTATATGCTGAGGATATGTGTCGGCAATGTATATAATATTTCTTAACCAAAAGAAACGTCGAGCCTCTTTCGGTTTTTGGGGGTTAATGTTGGTAATGGTAGCATCGTTTTCAGATCTAGAATCGAGAAAAAGCTATTTAGCCATTCGCCTCTCTGCCCTCTCGGAAACTTCAATATCTTTGTTGAGAATTGATCGGGTGATTGTCACGGGGGTTAATGGAGTCACCAGTCTATGCAAATTGCAACGGTGTGAATTCGTTCTGATTCAACTTGGGAACCAAACCGGCCTAGATTGAACAGTTCAAGGTCAGTCACCCAGGAATCGGATAGGTTCATGGGTAAGAAATCTGGGAACCGGTCAATCTGGGAAGTGGTCAAGACCGGTTCGACTCTTGGTTTAATGTGTTGGTTTCTATTTGGAACTGGTTTTGAAATGATGTGCATCTTGTAATAACAACATCCGTAACTTGCTAAGTAAGAAATTTGATCCAGGGCCGCTCGAGGAGACCTACAGGTACTTATTATGCCAAGCGTATTTACTATGTATATAATGTTGAAAATAACTATATTATATTCTAATTATTGTTTAATATTAAAAAAATTACAAAATAAAACAAACCCTAGCTAACACAAAGTAGTTTTAAACCTTACACCTCTTCACTTATTTAATCTCTCGACAAGATAGATTCAACCATCCGAACTGCAAAACGAAGAACGAAGAAAAAGAAAAAATAGGCTTCGATTTCGGGTATAACGAAAAACGAAGAAAAAGAAAAAATAGGTTTCAGTTTTGGGTCTGCCCCGGAACTGGCCAGACCAGTTTCCAAGGGTTCCAATTTGATGATCGATTTCGAAATCTTGGAATGCCCTGACCGACTAGGTTCTAGATTCGTGGTCGACAATCTGCACACTTTGAAACCAATCATCTCTAGCATGTATTCTGTAACATTGTAGAAAATTGTGCATTTGTCCCGATTGTGCCCCCGGTTCCAAAATCCCGAAACGCCTTGCCCGGCTAGGTTATATATACTTGGTCTAGAATCTACTCAACTCTAGAGCCAATTACCCTTATTTTGTATCTTGCGACATTACAGAATAAATTGCATCTATAATTTCTTTCTTGTCTTTACCCTTTTCGAATTGCTTGCACCTCATTATCCTTTTTAAATCTTACACCTAGAAAGAAAAAAGTCCCCAAGTTAGGAACATGTTCAGCAACCCAAGAGCTGTCAGCTCATTGAAAGCAAATTAGCAAAACTTTCAATCGGGCCGGGGTCATGTGGATCGGTCTCCGGCCCGAGCCCATCTGTTTCGGCCCTTTTCACTTTCATTTGTTCATAAAATGGTCCCAAAAAATAAAAAAAACTGTGTCCCTCCAAACAAAAACTTGGCATCATGCAGTCCTCTCCTCAGGCGATCCTGTTTCTGTTTTACTGCTGATGATGTATGTGTTTGGTCATCAGAAAAGAGTTTGAAAACTCGAGACCGCATCTTGTAAAACAAAACACGGATTGCCTTTTCGCTTCCGCGATCGAGCAAAGATATTCTTGCACATCCACCATCATCACTCATTATTGATCCATCCCATAGTCGGGAAGTCCTTGTGGGAGGGGGCCCAAAAGCTTAACGAGAAAGGTTAAAACCATGATGAACGTTCTAATCAGTGTTCTCACAAAGATCGGTGCGAGTGCGGTTGATATGATTGCAGGGGGAAAGCAAAAGCATCTGATCTTTGAGTACTAGATAACTTCGATCTTTTTAGGGTGAGTTACAAAAGGGAGGAATGTGATATCGATGGAGGTCAATGATTTAGGTCACTTTGTAATGATGAATCTCGGGATTCAAACAAAAACTTGACTAGTATTCTCTGTCATTTAATTGATACCAAGTATATCAAAATCGATCTTCTAAATTATTCGTGAGGTGACGTGATCAAGTTCTATCGAATATAAAACGTGACCGGCTGATTTAAACGGTCAATCCGCCGTATCATTTAGTGAACTAGCATGGTGAATCACTTTTGCATACCGAGCACCAGTCTTTTGACTTCTCTTAGCCTATGATTTGGGTCAGTGACCTGGAATTTATATCAGGAATAGTAAAGAAGCTATTTAATTACACCAACCCACTTTGTGACTCGACCAAAGTCGGCTAAACGAAAAGCATCTGCGTAATTTCTTGCTTTCTGATGCCAAGAGATTGGGTTGGCCAAAAGAAAGGTCAGGTTGAAACTTGCTTTTTAAACATTTGCGCTCGATGTTTCTTTTTAAACATTTCTTTTTCTCCAACAGTGCCATGTCTTTGATTGGGGCGGGTTACAAGTTACATATAATACTCATATGTAAACTTAACTAAAATTATAACGCGGGTGATATTTATACCAAAAAAATGGCAATGGATATTCGATGGAAGGGATTGGTTTAAATAGTGATTTTTAGGTTGGTCATGTGATATGTAAATATTGATTCACCTATGATTAGATGGCAGGATCTATTCTAAGTGCCCGAGCTCCCCACAGACCTTTGTGATATGCCTAGGTGTGAGTTACCTATTTGACACTTAAAATAATAGCCAATTAGTTTCGCCATTATTAGACTTGCACTCGAATGATTTGAAGTAATAGAGTAGCATGTATGAATAAGCTAGTTATATCGATGTCCGTATTTCGTGGTTGATTGCTGTTGTAGTGTACATTCGAAGGAGACTTAGATAAGGATTAGATTTGATCATGAGCCTAGCGGGTCAAGGGCTTACCCCCAAATTGGCGGGCTTGGCCAACGAAATAGGCTTGCTTGGGTAGGCCTGGCCACAAACTTTGGACCCATTCGGGCCGACCCATCTATCAGGTCTAATATTGATCGAATTGGTCATATGCCCTTAGTTTTTTTATTATAAAAATTAAACTTTCATATACAAAAAGTCAAAATAGTGAGAAAAGAAAGATTGAACGCATTAAAATTCCATAATAAGGTGCAACTTTCTTTAGTTGATTGACCAAGACCATGAACCAAGACATAAAACCTTACGCAACATTAAAATCAGTCCTTTCGGTACCCCCACATTCGGGTACCAATATGTCTGCTTTTTTCGCGCTTCCTACTAGCAACCCAAAAGTAACAAAAGATGAAAATATAAAATAAAAAAAAATACAGAAGAAAGATTAAAGGAAAAAAAGGGACAAGCGACTCCAATACATTACACAGCACAAGCACAACAAGCTTTATTAGCTCCTGTGGTTGGTCAAAGGGGTCAGCGCCACGGCGGTCAGACGTTCTCGGTGGACGGCGGGAGGAGGGGCTGAGCGAGGGATGACGGGGCCTTGATGTGGGCGGGCGGGCGGGCGTTGCCGTGCTCTGGGGCGGACAGGATCGCGGCCTTCTCCAGGGCGAACTTGCGCTCCTCGTTCTTCCCCCATAGGACCAAGTAGAGCCCGGCTATGATCAGGACCGCTCCTATGATCCTGCGTGCCGCGCCCCCGACCGGAGAAAAAAAACAACATTATTCAGGTCCCATTATCCAAGTTTTCCGATCCGACCAAAAAAACAGAGAGAGTAAACAACACATAAAGGAAAAAATCTTCTCTAACTCGGAAGTCATGACAAATCATGAGGGCATGGTCGGGCCCTATTTGACCGAAATCGACTGATTACATGACGTGCTCGATGCCTTCGATTTGGATGAATGGGGATGAGTATGTCGGGCCTAGCTGGTGATGATTGATGATGGTGGGAGGCAGTAAGAAGGGGTGGTGTCTAGAATGATGGTGTTGGTGCCTTTGGGGGTACCCTCGGGGATCGAGTGGACACAAAAGTAAGGTAATTTAGTGGAGCCCAAGAAGGCCCTAGGAGAAATTTTAGATACTTCATCTGGGTGTTTGTGGTTTCTGTTCACTCGAGTCGATCATCATGTTATGACGTGCTTCTTCTTCTTGCAAGGGGGCACAACAATCGGCGGCTCGGGTGAACTTCATGCCCGAGGGACGCCCAAAAATGTCTCTCAAATTGGTCGTTTTGATGTCTGTGGCTGTTTAGATTATCGGTTCTGATTATGGGAATCTGGGTATTCCTAAGAGATTTGAGGGATTGATTTACATGCGGGACGCGTGCATAAGGTCCACTTTGGATTCTATTAGTTCGGGTGGCTTAATCATGATGCACGTGTCGAGCCGATGTAATGAGATTTCGATAAGAGTGGAAATGCATCACGTACCCGCCCAAGTAGAACTGCTCGCCGAGGGCAATGGAGGCCATGATGGCGACGACGAGGGTCTGGACGGGCTGGTACACGGCCACGAACACCGGGCCGCCTCTGTCGATGCACCATATCTGCACGGCGAATGCGATCCCCGACGCGACCACTCCCTGCGCAGCATACATTCGCACAACAAAGCACACGTGTTATACAGATCATCAATCATGTCCATGGATCGAACTTTTTGCTAATCTTATTAGCTTCTTTTCTTAATTTGATTGAAGGCCTTTCTTTACTCAGCTGATAAACCTTTATGAACTTTGCCCCCGCCACCACCACCACCACCACCACCACCACCACCACCTCCCCACATTATTGTTACGTCCCAGCTAAAACAAAGCCACGAGGGAGGAAAAGGAAAGGCAACAAAGATGGGCGTGAAAGAAGGAAGGAAAGAGCTTTTTGCTTTAGTAGTCTTCTTCAACCGAAGCCAGCCCCCCTCAAAAAAGATAAGCAGCACTGAAGATCGGAATATCTCACCGCATAGAAGATGCTGAAGACCTCGGCCCCGGTGTGGACGAGCCAAGCGCTGGCGTTCCGCTCGATGAAGGCCGAGATGACGAGGAACTGGAGGAGGCCGAAGAAGCAGGTGTAGGACGTGACGGAGAGGCGGGCCGGGTACTTCTTCAGCACCGGCGCCTGCAGCACCAGCCACCCGGACCACGACAGGCAGTGGCCGATCAGGTACACGCACCCCAGCGTCCAGTTCTTGCCCTCCGCGTCCCCGAGCGCCAGCGTCGGCCGCCACACTGGGCCCGCCGCTGCGTGCAGCGGCGGCGCCGGGCTGTATATGGTGGGCCCCTTGTACAGCGTGATCACCGAGGCCCCCGCGACGCAGAGCGCGGTCCCCAGGACCTTGGCGATGCCGTCCTTCCTGTCCAACCGCACCTTCTCTATCCTGAAAATCAGAAGAGACTGAGATTTCAGAAGCCGCAACTAACTGACTAAATGCACACGATCATTCTCGGGAAACATGTTTGGTTTTCAATATTCATACTTGGCTGATAAGCTTTGAGACAAACATGGTTAAGTCATGAAATATGTTCGATGTTGTAAGTTTGAGCTTGCCTGAGTATGGCGGCCATGAGAAAAGTGATGGCGGGGACTGAGTTCTGAATCGCGGATGCGAATGTCGGCGAAGTGTTGTCAAGTCCCAACAAGTAGAATCCTTGGTTCGCTGTGATCCTGCCAATATTACGTAGATCGAAACCTTTTATCATCTTATAAGCACTAGCCAAGATAAACGCAAGACCTAAGATGCTGAACAAATCAACTTGTGGGGTGTCGTTAAATCATCCGATCAAATCATTACCCAACGAGCGCTAGAAGAAAGAACTGAACCAGGAAGTTCAAAGTGATCGCCGGCCTCTCTTTCCTGGACCAAGAAGAAAATAAGAGAAGAGAAGGAAATGTCATTGTTCATGTCATCGTTACGAGCTACGAAACAAGTAAGACGGCATTCAGCCATGTCGAGCAGCCGGGTAAACGCACTTCTCGAGAAAGTAAGCGAAGGGGGCGAGCAAGAGGAAGGCGATGACGTTCCGGTAGACGATGAACACTATCTTGCTGATGCCCATGTTGAGGGCGGCCCTCGAGACCACATGGAACCCGGCGTAGCCAAACTGCAAGGCCAGCATGGCCATGTGCAGCTGGAGCCGCTCCGGCACCGAGCACCACATCCTTCTGGCCGATCCCGCACCGGTGTCGGCCATAATTCGACCGGGACGAAAACAAGAAGAAGCAGGAGGAGGAGGAGGAGGAGGAGGAGGGTAAAATTCAAAGAAACGCTAGGAGGAAGGGAGGACGGGGAAAAGGTCGATGGAGTGGTAGGCTTAGGGTTGGGGGGATATAAATATTAGAAGGGAGGGAGAGGCAAATGGCTAATGAGTAGTGTGCTGTAGCAGTAGCAGTAGAGAGATAGAGTGTAGGGAGTAACCCCACATGGGACGTACAAAGGAGATGTTGTGTCAACTGTGCGGATGGGACCCCTCCAAATGTTTTTGGTTGTCTCCCACATTCTCTGCCTTTTCTCTAGTCTGACATGACAACCCCCCGATCGCACTCCACGTTATAAATTCAAAGATTCACTTGCCCCCGTACATTCATTTCATGTACAGTATCATAGAAAAAATCAATCTTAGTTATAAAAAAAAAATTCCGAAAGCCACAAAAAAAAAATCACAAAATACACCCGCCACCGTGACACGTAAACTCAAACTTGTACCTATGTATTACCCTTCGTCGAAGCTCTCTCAATGAGAACCGTTAAAAATCTATTTGCATTGACGGTAAAAAGCAAACTTTATTGACGTGGTGCTTACGTAGTTTAAATGAAATAAAATTGACATTTTAACCGAAAAATCATCTGACAGAATTTTGATAGAGAATAAATGTGTCACACATGCACAAATTTGAGATTTTTAAGTTCAGGTTAAATGTGTCACAGAGAGTAATTTGTGATTTTTGATGTCACAAACGTAACAGTAGACATAATTTGAGATTTTTAAAATCATAATTTTTTACGAGATTCAATTTAAATCTATGGATACTCAATAACGGGGCATTAATTGATGTGGTCTTGTGTAAACGAGTGTCGATAATATCACGGAATTAATTAAATCTAACAGCATCTTTATTGGACTTTAAGATATAAATGTTGTGACGAATTAAGAAAAGGGCAAAGGCTTCTGTTTTGGCAGCATGCTCTTAATGATGATAATGGTGGTGAGTGAAGCCGCCATCGATGGATAGCGCGCGCACGAGGGGGATGTGGGGAACCCCCGATGTCCCATGCCTTCACATCCTCCATACATATAAATTTATATGTGTATATAAATATATTTATATAATCACGATACATTGGACTTTTATTGTACACATGTATGATGGATTTTTCTTGTCCACATAATTTTATCATTTTGTCTCAATAATTAGAACCCCCGTTCGTCAAAAGAAGAAGAAGAAGAAGAAGAGGAGGATATTCTTCAAAATCAATAGTAGCCTTAAGATAGCACCCTCGTGGTTTAGCTTAAGCCACTAAACTTGTATTTGCAATAGATCCAAACCCATCACAAACATGTAAAACCGATGTGGGCTATGGTGTAAACTTCAGGTGAGTCATGACAATACCATCGATCTAATGTACCGACACGGAAAAATAGGCTCGTGAAAGTATAGCGAGGATCCCTTATTAGCTCCATACATTGCTTACGGTAGATGGTGTCGGCATCGGCAATAATGATCGACGGCATCAGGCGTCGGCCGATGCGGCGAGCGGTTACTATTACGGAGGAAGAGTAATTTGGTCTTCTCGACCATACATTTCCGTTTTACAATGCGATTTTGAGAGCTGTAAAAAGAGAAAATGCGAAATTGATAAGCTAGTGGAAAGGGCAGGAGTGATGTCTTTAAAAAAAAAAATTCCCTATTCTCCTTTCGCAATTGTAGGGTCCACCATGTATTGATCTAGTAGAAGACAACAAACTGTTTAATTCATAATTGTTGATCCCACCTTTTCTAATGGTGGAGATTATACAAGTAGGAGTGAGCACGGGCAATATCCTTCTTTCTAGGAAACTTTTCTACGGAATTCTCAACATAGACTAGGCCATGCTCGCTTTATGGAATTTCTTAATCAAACTCAATGGACACTAGATTCATTCATTCACGGCATGTTGATCCTCTTTCATATGCAAAAGGTTAACACTAATCAATAGCTAAATACCCACTGAGGTTTGCAAGGGGTTGGGTTCTGATATGCGCCCCTCCACTTGAAGGGACATGCTGTCCCCCCCCCCCCCCTCAATTGAGACCATCATCAGTCTAAAATTAAAGAAAATAAATCAAATAAAAAAAAGGAAAAATAATATAAATGATCCTTGAAATTTGACCCAAAGTGCAATGTAGTTTATGAACTTTTAATTTATTTAATACGATCCCTGAACTTTAACCCGATGTGTAATGCGATCCCTGAACTTTTAAATTATTCAATGTGGCTCATGAACTTTTGGTACATGTTCAATTTAGTCTAATATACAATATTGAGTATTTTCATATAGTTCAATGATTAAATCGAACATCTACTACAAGTTCAGGGATCATATTGAGCAAATTAAAAATTCAGGGATCACATTACATATCGGGACAAAGTTAATGGATCATATTGAATAAATTAAAAGTTCGGTAATCAAAATATATATTGAATCAAAATGAAGAGACCCGTGTCGTTATTCTTAAAAAGAGGTAAGAATGGAGAAGCTTTCTCTTTTTTGTCTTCTTTTTCCTTTATAGAAACATGCGAATTGTACAGAAAGTGGGTTTTGCATCTGACAGCAAATGCTTTTTGGGGTGGGAAGGGGATGCGGTGGAATGAGTGTGTGTGGCAAAGAGAGGGTGGCGAGACTGACCCGGCCTGCGCGGACCGGTCGGACAACGCCCTGACCAGCACAGTTGCGATCTCGATTGCGGTTTCGTGCCGTGCTGTGCCGTGCGCGCACTTTTGAGCTCTCGTGCTCCTCCTCTTCGTCGCTCGGTTGAGCATAACTACAGATACAGAAGGGTCTCTGACAGCTACGGTAGATCTTTGCGGTGCACGAGCGAATCTTTGAAAGAGCAGGCAAGTGTCGTCTCCGGTCGAGGTCCTGTCTGTTATTGCAAAAAGCAAGGGAAAGAAGAAAGTGAAAGTTTTCTGAATGGATTCCTTTGACCCATCGATTAAAACTCACAAGAAGTCTTTGTTTCTTTTTCTTTTTTTTTTTTAATTTATGTCCCTCGTGAACTTGGGGCAAATCCTGCCACGGCTCGACCCGTTTCATTTGAGCCGAGCTCGAGTGGTAATTATTGAGAGATGACCCACGCTGCTTATGTATCATACAACATTTTCCTATCGCGCTACACATGGAATTTTGGACGAAAAAACCCCCTCGTATAACGTAGGATGCAACTCCGATGAGGAGGCTATCTAAATTACATACTTCTCACGGGTTTACTCATATGGTATCGTCTGTGATAATCCAATTAGAGATAAACCTAGCGGGTAGGGCCAGTGGGTGCCGTCACCCTCAGGCGGTCGGGTGTTTGGTGCAATTTTAATCAATGGTGTATTATATTATTGAAATTTCTTGCAACCTGTTTTGATCTTGACCCTACGCTTTTACAACCTTAGATTATAAAGTTTGCATCCGCTTCTAGACCCGATCCAATTTACGGCAGTCAAACCCGATCCCTCCCTTTCAGAAAAAGCAATACTCAAATCAACGATTGATTGCGAAAAAGTCATTACTTTTGCAACACTGGGTTTCATTGCAATCTCACAGGACTTTGGGGATCATAAATACAGAGGTACAAATTCTCTGGTGCATCAAATCTGGTCACTTATCTTCACACATCTACACTAGATGAAATCGAGGATGGAGAGCGTCTGTGAGGATTTAGAACTTTTCCCATCGCATCGATCGAGAAGTTTTGACGTCTGTTGTTGCATCAATACTGCCTCTTTAGTCCCGATATTGTATCTTAGAATATTCAAGTCATGTTTACACTTCTTTTTAATGCTGAAAACATCAATCTATGATAAATTTAACTTATAAAGTGACATGGCATATTATTGTTGGGTATTGAATATAATTCACTTGTTTAGATGCTCATCTTGTAGCCTGACATAGCTCTTTCTGAATTAAATAAAAAATTCAGGACATGTTTGATAAAACTTTCGATACGCGAAAATACATCAGTGCGGTTGTCGAGACCTCATTGAGCCCTCATGTCCTCGGATCGAGGCCGCCTGAGGGTGTCGAAGAACTTAGAACTGATTTGGGGCATCGGAGATCTTGGATTGAGCTCGATCAAATCCATGGTCAAGCACCTCGGACGACCTGGAATCGAGGTCACCAAGGTCTGGGATCAAACCCGAAGGTGGCGAGAAGTGGGGATCGAGGGAAGAGGCGAAAATAGATAAACAAGGGGAGATGCTGTAGGATCTAATCATATAAATATACTTAGCGAATCCTAACGTTGATCTATTCTCGTAGAACTAGCTTCGCAAATTCTATCGCACGTTCCTACGATGCGCTGCTTTACAAGGCTTTTCATCCCGACCCAACATACAACAATTCTCAATACAGTCAATGGTGGCACGACCATAAAACACGTTGCCCCTCCCAGCACGTGGCGAATTGACATTGGGGAAGTGGTCCGGACTCGTACAACAACTGGCTGGACCTGTCTTCTCCACGCAACGTACAATGACACATACTACGAAACCATGCGGAATACGCCAATTCTCTCTACGCATCCGTATTTTATCGTGAGAGCGAACGTATACCATAATTACGAATTACAAAAGTCTCAGCGCCCATCGAAACAGTCTCTGTACTTCCATGCCATGCCCATCTGATGGCATGCATGCACGAGAAAGGAGCTCATCATCGCAATTTTCAACCTTGGCGATCATTGCGTCTTCACCAAATAATAATGTCCTCGTACCGTTTGACGATCGATTTGAATTCCTACATGACCAACGAGCCCCACCGATTCGCATGAGTTGACCCAGCCCAGTCCCTCTCGGCAGAACACACGATTAAGCTGATTAACGTTAATAATAAAGCCTCCTCTTTGATTAAAGGGCACCAGCTCATTAAGCTACTTTCCTCACGCCCCCACGGAATGCTTAACCCTTTTGAGACATCGTCGAGCCCCCGTGGGCTTCGGGTTGTCCCTTGTTTTTTCTCTTCAACGATTCCGAATTAGCGTGAGCTGTTTTCAGAAATCGAGTGCTCGTGTTAAGTCGCCTTCATTGTTCGGGGTCAATTAGACAGCACATGGAAAGACAAAACTAAAGGTTTTTTGTGGTGGATTATGGTCCAAGATTCTTATGATGAATCATGAGGACCGAGTGGAATAAGTCTAAATCGAGACTTGGAGGAGCACTGAGAATGGTTGTGTCTGTGTTTTTGTGAACAGCCATCACTATCTCAGCATGAGTTGAACGACCTAATGTAACGTTTCGAGGATCTCCACTCAACTGGAACTTTGGGTGGACCCATTAGGGTTTTGATTTTCCCTAGAATTTGAGCACTGTCAATGAAGATCTCGTTGTTCATTTCTGGTGAAGCTTCATCTGAT
Organism: Syzygium malaccense; assembly: GCA_031216405.1. NCBI lineage: Eukaryota > Viridiplantae > Streptophyta > Magnoliopsida > Myrtales > Myrtaceae > Syzygium > Syzygium malaccense. Next base: position 14,640,746 of record CM062258.1, read on the forward strand.
TTGAGCTCTAAGTACGTGCTAATAATTGAAATGATATTGTTCATCTATTACCTCGAAGAGCTTGATATGCAAGCTCAGGTCAGAATCATTTTTCTAGTAAGCTTTTGTGAGAAGCATGTAGGATAAGTACTTAATCTCTAATCAAGTATAAGAAAGTGTAATTTGAAAGCATTGGACGAGTGAAATGCAAATCCATGTATGGGTCCGGAGTGTCTAACAATTATATATCGTGCAAAGGAACAATTTTGTCAGCTAATTGATAAAGAGCGATGTAACGGGTCGGAATCAACCGGTTGCGTCTAGCTAATTTGCTGGTTATAGCATTACAAGTGGTTATTGGTCCAGTCTATCAAATCAAGCTGAGAGAACACCTTATCTGTAAGGCACTAATGCTACACTCTTAGAGGTTTGGGATTTTTCGCTAATTAAACTTCTCCTCGCATTATGTTCCCATCCTCGCCCCTTTTAACTATTAGGCCGATTGACCAGTAAGGTTTACTGCAAGTAGATTGTATACCGTATGCACGAGATCCTATACATTCGGGTGCTCCAAAACATACCGTTTTGCGAAGGGAAGAACACAGCGATGTGCTGACCAGATATTACATACATATTACGTCAACAGGCAGAGTCAATCAAAACCTAGACTCATCATTCACGCACAGCAGCGAGAACAGGAAAAAGAAGAAGAAGCGGAAACAAAAGGAAAAAGAAAAGGCCAGGTCCCCCTTCCTTTGGAAAGATCCTTGTAACTTTACGTGGTTTGCCTCCATTCAAGCTTTGGAAGGGTAGCAGCTGAACGGACTAAGGGGGGGCTGGCCTCATTTTTTACTGCTTTTTGCTTGGCTCTTTTGGCACTCAAAAAAGGACGATTCCATCCACATCGCCGTTTGCAAGAGGGTGAGCAAAAGCAGACGGAGAGATTTGGTGATCAACAACTTTCACATGCTTTTGCTAAGGTCCACACCCAACATGATGATAAGATCGGTTCCTGCAATTTTCTCAAATTGCGTCTGGACTAATCTAAATTAAAAGAGAAAGATACGATTTGGTGATCGATTGTCACCTCTTTGATGCCGATGGCTTCTCTTTGTCATTTGACTCGGGACATCAAGATTTTTTCCTAGCGATTACGTGATCGTTAGTTAGTCGTAAAGTCACGCTTTATCTTTGCACAAGGGTCTCCTTTGCCGTTTCCTTTATGATAATTTGGTGTGCGTGGGTCTACAATCACATGGGATTGTTTTTAGTTAATCCCCATGAACGCCTTTGCTCATTACCTCACGTACGGTATATGGAGATCCCTATCTTGGCTTAGATTTTGTGTAACGTAGTAATATCCTAGTTATAAGCGAAGATTGGAGCATGTGTGTATTTTCCAACATAGATTGCGCCGACATTAATGTGCATGAAGAATGGTAGTGAATTGAAAAAGGCCAAAAACCCATCTCTATCAATTAAGTTCTTGAGCTTTTTATGGTTATCTTAAGCATTTGGATTCTTTTGGTTTGCTTTAGCATGTCCATTCTTAGGTGTGATTCTTTGAATGTTATAGCTTTTTCAATTCATTTTTTCTCCGGTTTCTGCGGATGAAACTATAATTTGATAACATCCAACAGCTCGACATTTCACAGTTGGAAAGGGGTGATTCATTATTGAATTCAAAATTCAATAGCACGATGAATATCATGGGGAACAACCACTATTCGGCTGCTACATGTGGGATTTGAAAGAAAAGTAGTTTATGAGTCGGAACTGTTCGTTCTAGGAGGCATGTGAAATCATTTTCTTTTAAGCGATAATGGCCCCGCAAGACAACTTAGCCTCTCAAACTCTCTCGACATGAACATGCGAAAACTAGAATAGCATTTTTGAGCGAAGGACTATGTTCGTATGAGAACAACGAAGCAATGTTTCTCGTGAACAGACATAACCATTAGATCGGATAGAACGGTAAACTTTCAATAATCATATCTATACGAAAATTCGACATATCGGAAATTGTTTAATCACAACTTTTCATGAATTTGGGAGTTATGTAAAAATAAATGCAAGAAGCTTCATGGGACAATTCAAGCCCAAGAGGGCCCATGTGGAAGTGCCCAATCAAAATTAAATAAAATTAGGTCTATCCAATACGCAATGTCCGCTGAAAGAGCTCAGGGTTATGAACTTATAATCTATAATCAGATGATCGAGTCGATTCCATGATTATAAGTTCATTCCATACCGGACCGGCTCGGAATAGGGTTATATACATTCTCATTATGAGAAGGGGTCATTCGAGTGTATCGAAATAGATACTATGTTTCCATATGGATCCCTACGTCGTTTCATTCCATTTAGGATTAGGAATAGGCGTAATCGGACCCGCTTTTTAAATATCTCTCCTTATTTGGGATCCTATTCAATATGCCTCATTAGCCCATACTGCTCCCGAAAGAATACCTATGGTTAAAAAGATAAACCCGAGACTAATAATACGATAACTCCACTGATCTAATTGTTAAATCAGTTGAGCCGTGTAATAATTTCGAGAAGAAAAAAAAGAAGTGTTTAGTAAAACATTACTTCTTTCATTCATGTATTGGATCTCGACAAAGGAAAACGACTCATTTAAAAAATTATTTTTTTTACTAAAAATCCTTATGGCTTTTCGCAATGTAATGACTAAGAGAGCTACTGATAATAATGATCCCCATAAAAGAGTTGCGTAGCCCAATATCATCATACTTACATGCATCATTAACCATTGGGATTGGAGAGCAGGTGCTACTATTTCGGATTGATGCATTTCAGTTAAAAGACCTGAAGTAGCAAAGCCTTGGGTAAAAATAGTACTTGGCGCGGTTGTTGCGCTTAAATAATTTTTGTGTTTTTTAAAATACGGAACCATATGAATAATGGAGAAACTCCATGAAAGAAAAATTAATGATTCATATAAATCACTTTCACATTAGGAATGGGATTTCGATTGATTCTGATTTGATATATATAGCGAGTAGGATCAAAGTCCAGATGAAGTACAAAGTTTGGTGCCAACTCTTTTCATGAGTGGACACGTAGTACGTAGCTAATAGCTAGTCTTTGTCGATATGTACATACATACAACAGGTCTCCAACATAAACATAGCAGTGGTAGGTTCCTAGTGATTAGCTAGCATGGGATGAAAGTTCTTAAGTAATATCAAACTGAATTAGTTCAATCAATAAGAGTTCGCCAAGAAAAGGAATCGAACAAGTAGTCCATCCATGAGGGACTACCGATTTCGTGAATTTCATGAAGGTTTTATCAAACAAACTCATCAATTGTGGAAAAATTCTTTCAATTAAACACTATCATGTCTGTCTATTCAAGTAAGTCTCATACTTAACTCATCATGTCACTAGATAACTTTCTTACAAATGACGTGGCGGTCTCTTATTGGGTGCCGAAACAAGTGGAATCCTCACATTAAATGGTTGACAACCAACAAAGTATTGCCATATCGTTTTGTAAAAGAGTCTTTATAAGATTTCTCAATACAAATAGGGTTTTTCTGAATGAAAAACGTAAGACCGCCATGCATATAGATCCTACAAAATCGCCAATCATTATCTTCATGGACTTCACTTTCAATCTCCATTTATTGGCTCTAAACCACTTTTGACATCCACGTTCATGGGACTGACCAATGTCTCCATCACCAACTTGCTCTTTAAAACCAGGCATCTCCCACTGGGAAAGCAAAGGGGCCACCAAAAACTTCTGCTGAAAAAGCATCAACAAGCCCAGTTTGAACCGCATCTTTCATATCTCTGCTTTAGTCCAAGATAGTATTGGAATCTTTGAGCAGAAAAAAAAGGGGTGCTTGGAAATATCTCCTCCGGGCGGGGGGGAAAAAGGAGAAATTGAGAACAAATAATAATAAAAAAGAAGATTCCTAGTTGGTCGTTTTCAAGATCCTCATGATGTTCTGTTCTCGGCGATTCCTCAGGCAATGGTTGAAGGGGTTCAGTGGGCGGCACATTGATTGAGCATGGTGCCTCTTCGTGCTCGCGGAGAGAGAGTTTGTTCCAGGCAGGCATGCATGCTCTGCAATTTCTCTCTCTCTTGCAACGTCCACTCACTCGTTTGACGTTTGATGCATCATTTCCATCAGTGATTGTCGTGCATGCCGAGTCAGCTAGGGTTTCGCGAATGGTCTTGTCACCGGCAATTTTGCAAGATGCTTGGGTCGAGCATCTTTACGACGATGGTAATTTGAATCGTCTGTTTCAGACTAGGTACTCAGGACTTCGTTTACGCTGAATATATCCCTACAAGTGTCCTCTTTGTATGAGTTCTGCAATCAGGGAACACTCCAATGATGCCAAAGATCCACCCTAGCTTTGCTATATCGTTTTTTCTCGCCTGTGGTATAAACTGATCGACATGGATCTCACCTTGTTAAAAAGTCTAAAGCTAGGAAACAATCCCGGGCTATCTGGAAATCAACTTTGACACGGATATATGATGTGGGGTTGATAGCAGGATATGGCCGGAGGTATGAAGATGATAATGTCCATATATGCGCGATGTAAAGTTTGCACAATGTATGTCCAAGATGCGCGTAATGATGATATGCAAGAATAGAAATTTGGCGACGGCCCATCACTCGTTTGAGGAAAGGTTAGAGCACTTTCCACATCCGGTGGCCGGCCTTTTTTCGTTAAAATTAAACAACCAGCGAAATTCAATTAGATTCTCCTAGCCTTTTGTGTATAGATCGAGGCAGTCGATAGGATTCAGGACAATGCGAACTATTCTGAAATCTTGGCACCAATCATTCTGCAAACTTGTTTTAGCTGGAAACTTTTCTTACTAGCATAGTTCCTTGGCTAAGCATCCCATTCGACAAACATTCCCTTTCGCTCCGGCCTCTTTTGTTAGCAAACAGCTTACAGCTTTTCGTAATAGCTCCCGACTCTCAATAGCCATGAATGGCCGAAGATGCATGAACAGAACAAACAGCAGCAAACAGACATGGATCAATGTCAAGTTCTCTGGTGGGCCTAATGCATTGATGAACCCAGCTTCTGCTTCTTCTTTCTTTTTGAAGCCCATATACAAGAAGAATACAGGGGCTCTCCAGCTTCTATGCTTCTACATAGGCCCATGTTCGTGCCCGATCCATTCCTCCCTCCGTGGCTGCATGAGTGTGGAGATCTTAGTTGAAACCCCATGAAACATCCTGCAAGTCCCGTAAATCAGTTAAGTCGAGTTGCTCGTCCTGCATTGTCCAGCGCATGGGGACCTAAATTAAGAGTAGTTTGAACGCAACTTGTAGGATTTGAATGGATGGCTTTTGGTTCGTGAGTTGAAGATCGTGCAATGCCGTAACCGATCATGACAATCTTGGAGGGTTCAGGCAAGATATGATTTAGGATTACGGTACGGAAACTCATAGTTTAAATTTTTATTAAGAAAACAAGTATGGCAAAAGAATAGTACTCATCTATGGCTAGGGGCGATCGCTAGCCCTTTGGGTTGGGTGCCGTTGCTCTTTGGTTAAAACATGCAAGTATTTCAAGAGTTGGCGTCTCAGTTTTAACCCTCGTCCCAATTTTAATATTTTTTTTTCTTTAAAAAATGATCGCTTTTATCGCTTGAAATAATCAATCAACGAAAAATATTTTCATCATCGACCATAATTTATGCCCGAACACACTTTCGAGGACGGCGAAAACATGTTCCGTTCATTCATTTTCGCGAGCGATTGTTATTTTCTTGAAGAACATTTTCCGAGCTATTTATTTTCCGCGAAACAAAACGTGCCCTGAAAATCGGTTAATTCTGCGGTCTCGGCAAGTCGGGTTTGTCGACAAATTTATGAGCACCATTTCTCTCGCTCACCGCGACCATAATAATCTCAAAGCTTCAGTAGTAACGTTCATGAAGAAAGAGACTGTGTAACGATGAAAGAACCAAAAGAAATCCACGCACAGATCGAGAGGAAACGTGTGGCCATCAGGGGCCCCTTGACCTGAGGTCGCGTGGGGTCGGGAAGGGCTGCAATGCAAATGGTATACTTGCGTGCTCAATCCGAACACCTCGGCGATAATATCTTTTGACCTTTTGCTCATGAATGTCGCAAGATTCCCTTTGGAAAAGTAATCGCCAATCGGGACAAAGAGCCGCGATCAAGAGCGAAAGGGCACATCAGTCCACAGACGCTTGCATTAGCAGCTGCGTCGTCGATTTGTCCCTAATGCCCACATAAGAAAAAACAAGAAGATAACGACACAACAGTAGGTAAACTTTGGCTTAATTTATAATATGATTTTTAAAATTTTAATTTGTTCAATGTAGCTAATAGATGATATTATTATATTCGTAAACTTCAGCTTAATTTGCAATACGATTCCTAAACTTTAAATTTGTTCAATATGGTCCATGGACGACATTATCAGTTGATGGGTCATATTGTACATTGAGCCAAAGTTCAGGGACTGCTTGTGCCATTTTTCCTAAAAGAAAAGGCAAAATGAATCGAGATCGCGTCGAGATATTTTTGTTTAATTGAGGGAGCGGCGGCGGCGGCGACACATCGGCTCATGAATATTACATCGCGCGCGCTCTCGGATTTGCGTAGGGCGACGAGAGCTTCGACGAAGGCGGGTAGCCATCGGCCTTTGTCCGGATGGCCGTGCGGCCCTCCCTCCCTCGTAGTTACCGGTCGGGTACGACAAAGGAAGGTGAGATTGGTGCGTTTTCCTACTTTCGTTTTGAATTTTGGTCGGGGAAAAAGCGACTCTTTCGGCGTTGTCCTCCTCCCCCCATCACACTTCCCTCTTTTTTCTTTTCTTCTTTTTTATTTTTTTAATTTTTTTTTAATTTCCCAATGATGAATCGTGAATTTTTTTATTTGAACGATCGATGATCACGCTTTGCAGGTGGCGCGTGTAATGTGACACTGTGGGTCCACGAGTGCGGGACCGTGGAGCAAAGCTTCACTTTTTCTGGAGTGTACGGAAATCGAGTATTTCGGAGTAAATTGTTTTTTTTTGTAATTTGGGGAGTAATCATCATGATCAGTAATTTCCAAATATAAAAAGAAATGCTCATTATAGGTTTTAAACAATCGAGATTGTTATTGTTTACTCCATTAAAGATGTTAAAAAATTGAAATTGGGTACCAGAGGATTTTTTTTCCCCTTTTGTTCGGATTTTAAATCTCCGAGTGGCCTTACAAAAAGTCTTGTGCTCCAATATACTTATTAAGCTTAAAGATCATTTTAAGAGAAAATATAAAGAGCATACATCTCTTCCGCCTATATTGAGCATTTTGTTTATGGTTCGGGTGGTTTAGTTTTTCTTTTACTTTTAATATTTATTTTGTGTGAGTGGGAGAATTTAAAATTTGGAGATGATATTTCTAAGAAAAGAAAACGTTATTTCCTTAAAAAGGAACACGAGGGCAATTGATGTGACCGCGCAAAGTGGTGAGCGAAAATAAGATACGGGTATGGACTTTGTGTATTTTTCAATTAGATGTACATTTTGACCAAAAAAAAAAGTAGACGTACATAAGTAGTTCTTGGGCGAAACACGAGATACGTATGTGATGTTTCTGTTAATTTTTTATTTTCCAAATCAGTATTTCCTTCTTTTTTTTTTGGGTCGTATCCACATTACTATCGACGCGTATGAAAAGAAAGGCTAACACGAAATCAGAAGAAAAAAAAGTAAAACAGAGTCTCGAGAAGGCAAGACATTTCGCGTTTTACCAACCCCCGGATGACATTGAAAGCCACGTGGCGAGATCACAGTGGCGGACTCATCGAGCCTACCCTCATCTCGGAACCACTCGAGCACTCTCCTTCCGTTTATATATGAACGCGCCACTGTACTTCGCACGCCAGCAATTTCTTACTTTTCCCCTCCTCGCTCCCCCTCCTGTGCACTGCAGCCATGTGCCGTCTCCCTCTCCTCGTCCTCTTCTCCGTCGCCGTCGCCGCGGTGACGGTCGGGATCGCTCCGGCGGAGCCCGTCGGCGGGCGCGGCGATCCTCTGATCAGGCAGGTCGTGTCGTCCGGCGGCGAGGGCGGGGGCGAGGGCGGCGACGACCCGGTCCTCGGCGCGGAGCGCCACTTCTCCGACTTCAAGCTCCGGTTCGGCAAGGCCTACGCCACGCCGGAGGAGCACGACCGCCGGTTCGGCGTCTTCAAGGCCAACCTCCGCCGCGCGGCGCTCCACCAGAAGCTCGACCCCTCCGCGGCGCACGGCGTCACCAAGTTCTCCGACCTCACCCCGGGGGAGTTCCGCCGGAAGTTCCTCGGCCTGAAGCGGCTCCGCCTCCCGGCCGACGCCAACAAGGCGCCGGTTCTGCCGACCGACGATCTCCCGACGGAGTTCGACTGGCGCGATCGCGGTGCCGTCACCGGCGTCAAGGACCAGGTAAATCGTTCCCTACTCGTCAGGACTAAATTGCTTTTCTGTACGTTTATCTTTGCTTTTCAAGCATCCCGTCCTGTTACTGCGGCTATTCGTAACGCTTAGTCGGTAGTTTGACTTGATCGAAACCATTCTGAAAAATCGAAGTAAGGTACGAGTGTGACTTTCTGTGCGGTTTAGATTGTCGTAAGATATGTAAGCATGGCTTTGTTGATCATCGTCGCAGGGGGCGTGTGGATCGTGCTGGTCTTTTAGCACGACCGGGGCTCTGGAAGGAGCTCATTTTCTGGCTACTGGAGAGCTTGTGAGCTTGAGTGAGCAGCAACTTGTGGACTGTGACCACGAGGTTTGTGATCTTTGCTTTCTTCTGTCAATTTAAGTCCTCAACAGCCTTTGGTGGAGTTGAATAGTTTAGAGAAAGGGGGAGATGTTGAGTATATCTTGCGTAGACTTTTGAAGTACTGTCGTCACGAGAAATATGCAAAAACTTTGCCAATCGTTAGTGTTTTGATATAATTCTCTAGGAATCTGGTTCTACTGTCTCTTTTGTGAACTTATTTGCTTATATCCGGGATTCGTGATCTTTCTGTTGTTCTTTTATATGGGTAGTGCTAGCAATTGCTGGTTTTAAGAGATCTTAAAAGGAAAAACTTCACAGTTCATCATATAGTCTTGTCCGAAATCATTGGTATATATCTTTGCATAGTCAGTCTTATGTTTCTCTCTTGCTTGAGTTGCTAATTTATCAGTTTCTGTTTCAGATGATTGCCGTGAATTTTTATGCTTTTGACTTTCTACCTGTTTGCTTTAGCATCTGGTTTTAAGTCACTATCTTGTTTTATGTTCAGCAATCTCCATCAAGTGGAAATGATAGAATGATAGGCCTTCCTTTACACCTCAGATGAAGCATATTTTTGCTCTTAAACTATGATGTTCGAGATTATTTTGAATAGGAAAAAGTCAAGACTATGAATCTGCATTTGCAAGGGAGGGTTTTCTGTGATATCCGTCCATACTGCTGGCAGAGGTTAACCCTTGTATATTAGGTGACTCGATAGTAGAATATTGAGTGCATATTATTTAATATCTAAAAGTAAGATCTACTTGTGGATGTTAGCTGCTACTACCTGATTGCCTTACGGGGCCCAAGAGCTCTCTTTATTTTTGGTTAAGTTGAACAGGCAGACGAAATGATACGCAGGTAGTCAGCTTTTTCCTGTTTTCAAAAGTCAAAGTGGTAACCCAGATCAAACAATTATTCACCGAACATCCTTATCTACCATTTTGTGTCCATATTGGAGATGAGCTTGACTAACCATATTGAAGCACAATCTGCACGACCATTGTTATCTCAACTATCCCGAAGCACCATCATTTAGAGTTCTACAAATCCTTTGCCCTCTGTGCCGATAGAAATGCTAACAATCTCTGCTTTTATGTGGCAACTGAAGAAACAGAGTCCATTATGTTTGTGCCAAAGTTAGTTTCAATTTCCAAACCTCGGCTTCTGCACTATTCAGTTATGAAACCACCTCAACCTTAAATGTTCTCTACCTCAAGATGTTGGCACACAAATCTACCTTGATTGTTCCTTTAATTGCTATCTTATAAAATTGACAAGGTAGTTGTGAGAGGCTTTTGCGGCAGGAATCCCATTCTTGCTCTGTAATTCTCCTCTTAACCTTGTTTTACTACAACATACTATTTTTGTTTTTGTTTCATCTCTCGCTTCGTTCAATACTTTCAGTAACAACGAGGCTGCATTTTGAACTAGTAAATGAGATATTACGGAAAGCTAATTTAAAATATACCTACGTTATTTCATGCAAGTAAAGATTCATATAGGGTTTCGTGTAACTGGTCTAATCTCACGGGTGGACATGCAAGTGTGTACATGCAGATATGCCCAGGGGCCTTTTTATAGTTATATTTAAAAATCGCACATAACTTGTTTACAGGATTTACATAAACTTTATATATATGTAGACTGTACTCTTCCTTCATCTAGAAGCTTGAACTTTGGGGTTGATTTTTCTTATGTGATTGCTGAGCCCGTTTGTGCATAGGTTTATTTTGCGTCTGGCCAATTCCTCGGTTGCATTGGTTGTTCGCGGTCTGACTTTGTGCTTAAGAGGAGTTGCTAAAATATCTCATAACATTCTTTTACAGGTTTATATGGGTCTCAAATATATATGTATGGATGTATGTATGTATGTATGTATGTATGTATGTTATTTCCCTCCACTTGACAACTTCAAGTTTTTTTGGATTGAACTTTTTTACAGTTTGCACTTATAGTTACCTTTATGATTGTGATTTTGGGTGACATCCTGTATGAAGCTTTTTGACTTGCTGGTATTGTTATGGTTTACTTAATCATTTCACTTTGAACTTATGAGGCAAAAGACTGGATTGAGATTTTTTCTGGGTTTTCTTGATAGGATGGGTACATGGGTATAGCGCCTTGTTTTCAAGTTTTATCAGCTTGTATGCTATTGTATGGTTATCGAAAGCTGTGAGATTTGTGTTGCTTGTAGCTTGCTTTCCATTTATTTGCACAGCTTGTAACCAACCGGTTCTGTCATATTATGTTTCCAAGATAATATTCTTCTATACAAATAAACCTCGTTAAGTCTTTTGCTGACCCAAGCAAAATCTACTACATTCTACTCTTATTGGCTGATTAGACTGGAAAGCCACTTCATTTGAGTCAAGTTTCTGCAATCGTATTGTGTCGTGCAATGGTCTTGAAGTTTGACTTGAGTGAAACTACCAAATTAGCATCTAATTCTCCTGGCTAGAGAGTCCATGACCTTAACCAACTTGATTGCCAAAGGAAAGCGAATGGCTTGATTTGTTGGTGTAGTTTGGTTTGTTGATCCAGCCTTGCCTATCTTTTACTTGAAGCACTGGGATGGTGACCATAATTTTGAGCTGGCTCAAGAAGCTCTGCTGCACTACAAAGCAGATGCTTGAAGGTTTTGCATGTATGAGATAGCTTCAAAGACTAAATCACCTTGTATACCCTTTTTCGTTTTGTTTCCCATTTGGGTCAGTTAGTTATGATAGCAACTCTTCTTTGGCTTGTATTATTTTATTGGTCCCACACAATTTCACTCTTGCATGATAATTCTTGCTTTTATTAATCAGCTTGGTCAACAGTATGCCGAACTCTAGACCCCAATCCTGCATAGAATTCTTATGCATTCTAATCTAATAGTGGCTGTAACATGCATGGTGATGCTTCCATGAGTATGGTGTTTCCAATACTATTGAGTATTGAAATTTAACTTTCCTGCAGTGTGACCCTGAAGAATATGATGCATGTGACTCGGGATGCAGTGGTGGGCTGATGACAACTGCCTTCGAGTACACCCTTAAAGTTGGTGGGCTAGAGCGAGAGGAAGACTATCCTTACACTGGGACTGATCGGGGCTCTTGCAACTTTGACAAGAGCAAGATTGCCGCATCAGTTTCTAACTTTAGTGTTATTTCCCTGGACGAGGAACAGATTGCAGCAAATCTTGTCAAGAACGGTCCCCTGGCTGGTAATGGGCCACTCTTTTTTCGGACAAAATGCCACCTGTTTTATTGTTTGAATAGTTTTCAGCTTAATAGTCTTAATATAAATCGAAAGATTTAAGTCTTGTTGAATAGAATTAGCTATTTTCGGTTATGAAACTTCACTGATTGTGAATTTTTTTTGTGCCTTTGTGTTGTGCAGTCGGGATCAATGCGGTGTATATGCAGACATACATAGGAGGAGTGTCGTGCCCATATATTTGCGGGAAGCATCTCGATCATGGGGTGCTCTTGGTTGGGTATGGATCTGCCGGTTACGCTCCCATCCGGTTCAAAGAGAAGCCATACTGGATAATTAAGAACTCATGGGGAGAGAACTGGGGAGAGAATGGATACTACAAGATCTGCAGGGGCCGCAATATTTGCGGTGTCGACTCAATGGTGTCAACTGTGGCTGCTATTCACACCACAGCTCATTAGATCATGGAGTTACGAGAAATTCTGTGCCAGGCATATCACATAATTTCTCCTTCATGATCCTTGCCAGGTGAGCGTGTTATGGTATTGCTTTAGGTGTCGTAGCTTTTGAAGACATTGGACACAGTAGAAGAATATGAAATGCTACTGCTGCTGTATCTGTAAATTATAAGACGATACCGCAACCGCAACCGTGGTTACTGCTGGCTTCTGTATGCTAACTTCTTATGATTATATTCGTGGCCAAAAACTCAAATCATAATGTATCTCTGTGTGCTCCTAAATTCAGCTGGATTCTTATCATCGCACGTCAATCTTGGCGCTTTCCTCGCAGTGCGAGGAGCATGACCAATGGCAAGAGTAAATAACGCATTGCGGCACAGGACGTTTTGTCATTTCCTGTTCTTTTTTTTTTTTGGGGGTTCTCCACTGTCGGAATTTCCCATAGCGTACTTTCTGCTAGATAGTATCAAGTGACGATACATAATAGCACTCAGCTCTCACCTTACAAATAACATGCTATGAAAACATATAAAAATGAAAATACCGTGATTAGACCCAATTGGATAGACCTTGGTCGTATTATGTGGTTGTGTAACATCACAAAGCTAAAATACCTACGATGAATATTGAATGATTAGCCACAAACCTCAAGGACTTCGATAGCTGGATCAGCGATTCTGTTAGCGTGTATAACCACAATGAAGTGGAGAGCGAAGAGGTCAAGGTCTACCAAGTTTGCCGCATCGCGTTCTTTGTCCCCCGGCACTAGCTTTTCAAGCCTCTGGATGAACTTCATTAAAAGAATGGATCAATGGATATCTACAACATGAATACAATACAACAAAGTTTTGTCTCCTGTCCGCCAAAAGCCGTACTGGATGTGTCATTCATCCTCCTCACTTAGTAGTGCGAATGAAAAGGGTTGGAACTTATAACCATCTCCCTCGTAGAACTTGTTTTGGAACTCCACCCAGTGAAGTCGCAAAGCATGTAAGAATGCGCTTAAAGTTTCCATCACTAGTAGCACACCAACAGTGGCAGAGATAAAGACAATGATGCCAATAATGAGCACGAGGGTGTTATTGAACCTGTAGGAGTTGCAATGAATCACTATTTTTTTTTTTTTTTTTTGGTAAGAAATGAATCACTATTTTTTTCTATTGCCAGATCTCACAAAACCAATATGCATGAGATATCCCGGGAGCAAGAGAACTTACCCCCATGCAAGGAGTAAAACTTTGTCATAGAATACACTGGACAGCTCCGAATGGGCCAGACTGAACAAATTCAACAACCAGATGATCAGCAGTTGAAGAACAACATCTGGAAAATGTAGTTCTTTTCGAACGCAAGGAGATACTGACCTATTGTGTTTTGGAAAATCTTTATTGAGCTTAAGAGATTATAACGGAAATAAACAAGAGTGCCCCACATACATCAGTATACCTATATCAGCTGATATGCCTTGTGGAAAACCAATTGAAGATGTGCAATTCCTTACCTAAGAGCCCATAACCGTAGGTAAGAAGCCGTATTAGAAACTGCTCCGAGTACGAACTCAATGGTATGTATAAGTTGGTGGACAAAGACCTCACTGAACTCAAATTCCTCGTGCCCGTGGGAATCGGAATGGAGATCCATCTCAAGAGGATCATCGACACTCTGAAGGATTGCATATTGTTGCCCTTTGTGCCTCTGACAACAATTAAGCTATCAAGCGACAGATGATGAAAGGACCGCAACACAATTATGTGAGAGGTACACTGTAGGAAGAAAAAGGCATCAAACTTAAGCTTACTTCCTCATGTTGCTTCTTCAAGATAAAAGGCTTGGGGAACAACATCCATGGAACTGCAGCCAGGGCCAACAAAAGTAACATAACCTGGCAGCGACAAAGGATCATCACCGAGTGTTCATATTTTGCTCAAGGAAGTGAATTACAAGAAGTACACAAACCTGAAGAAATTTTTGGCCAACAAAGAGCTGGTTTTCACCTAGGTCCTCCATAGGACTCAAGAACATATATATCATTACATGGTACAGATCTGCTTGTGATCCAGTGCACCATTTGACTATTATAAGGAGTGACAGGTAGCCAAACAGGCTATTCAAGAAAATCATTTGGGGAACAAATTGGTACCTGAAGCAAGGCATTGCAAATGCAGTCATTTATCACTCACTTATGAGGCTGAAGTTCCACGTACATAACAAGCACACAACATCGAAAATCTAACAGAAAGGTTGATTGGATGTACAAGCCAAATTCCAGTAGGCACCAGGAGAAAGTTTGAATATCATCATCCCCCTCTCAAAGGGAGAAAGGACAGAGAAGATGCACCAAAAGAAAAAAGAGTTAGCTACCACTACAATATCTCACCGGATGTTCAGATCATTTGCAAAGAATCTAGCATTGAAGTAGCTCAGCACAATTCCCAGATTCATCTGGGCAACTCCCAGTAAAATAGACATCTTCATCTTCAGTGAGTTGAGAAAGGGTAACTCACTTCGACTACCATGCCACACTGGATCAACACCAAATGGATACGTAGCACGAACTTTTATTAATCCCTGGGTAGATGCATCCCTGAAAGTAAAACTATGAGTACTCATAACTTGCAAGGGAAAATGCAATGGTTCCTAATGCATATACCGTGTTTAAAACTTTATTACCTGCAAGAGAGATCTCGACAAGCATAGGCAGAGGGCCCAAATATGTCAAATGGGACAGAAAAGAATTCATTGTATATCAGTCCAGTATAGATCGAGAACAGGGCCATCATCAGGATGACATAACGACCACCAAATATCATCCCTGTTATGTCCCCAAGTTTCTGTTCAACAAGATCAACCAAACGAAAGTGATGACAACTTATGTAAGAAAATAGAACTGTCAGCTAATGACGGGGCACTTGAAAGTTACCTGATTAGAAAGCTTCTTTTCTCTGAAGATAAAGTACAAAGTTGCCATAAGCAAGCATATGCCATGGCCCCAATCACCGAACATTACAGCAAAAAGGAAAGGAAAGGTGATAATCGTGTAGACACCGGGATTTGCTTCCTGATATTTGGCTACTCTGCAATCAAGACAAACGTTCCTCAGGAGTTTTGCATGAAAATAAAGAACTTAGTGTGAGAGAGAGAGAGAGAGAGAGAGAGAGAGAGAGAGAGAGAGAGAGAGAGAGAATCAAATGAAACCAGAAAGTACACTTCAAATTTCAAGGTCAGAACTTAGAAGGTGATCAATCAGTGAGTTTCAGATATTGACCAAACAGAATCAAAATCACGAAAGAAACTGGAATAACAAAAACCATATCAACTTCTAATTAGGTTACATGTTCATATCTACATATCAAATGAAAGTTCACATACAGGTTCATTTGTTTTGGTGTACAGAGTATCTCACACTTGATGTCATGTATGTTTACTTAGGATTACGATAAAATTAGGTTTATAGAGAAAAGGAGGCTAACTTTCCATTCAGAACAGTTCGTGCTTGGACAGCGGAGACATGAACAAGTCATGAATCAAAGCTGAACAATCCAAACTGAACCAGCCAAAGTATTTGGCTCAGTAACACGAGTGTTGCTCCCTGGCCATATATTGCTTGCATTTTAGAGCTATTCTAAATCACTATAGTTACTTTGATTTGAAATTATACTCTGAACTGAGTCAAAACTAAACAACCTAACCACTGGAAGGCATATTTCACCAATAGGAGTGTTATTGTATATTCCTGTTACCATTTCTTTGACAATTCATGAATTCTCTGAAGTCATAATGGATGTAAGAAGATTCATGTGCTGGCAAATCTATGTAAAGAGTTCTGTCTTTGCATGGTCCCCATGTAAACGGAAACAGAATAATCTCTTTAACCTATATCTAAGATGATGTACCTTGGTGTACTATTTTTGCAGATGACACAATCATGGTAGATGGAAACCCAAGCAAGAGTAAACAAGAAACTTGAGCTTTGGAGGGAAACATTGGACGCTTCTAAGTTGGTCGAAGACAAAATATGCAGAATTTAAGCTCAGTATGAGCAGAAAGTTCCAATTACACATGAGTGAATTGGAAACCAGGAAATTCCATAGGAGTGAATGCTTCCTATCTCTTGGATCTATTCTGCAAAAGGACAGAGAATGATGGATACGCCACCCACAGAGTACATGCAAGATGTAGAGGGTAAATTAGTGCATCAATGTTTTATGCAATGGTCAAATACCACTAAAGCTTAAAGGGGAATTCTATATGAATAAGGCTAGTGATGCTTTATAGCACGGAATGCTAGGCAGTTAAGCATCAACATGTGCAAAAGGAGTGTTAAGGAGATGAAAATGCTATGTTAAAGTGCGGGCACATGAGAAAAGGATAGGATGAGAAATGGATCTACTCGACGGTTGAACTACCCGCAAGAATACGAGATAGAAAAAGATTTAAAGAGGTACAGAAAGAAATTTTAATTTGCTGATTGCTTTTTTCAAGCTTCAATGATTAGGTGACATGATAAAAGCTGGCATGGATATCAGGCCTGACAGTTTTTTATGAAGACTTGTCCTCCAATGAGGCTTCAAGAGGCTTCTGCATAATGAAGGGACTAACCCAGCTAGTTTCAAAGGGACCGCCCTACTTTCTGCTTTTCGTAGCAATACACGAACATCAAATCAGATTTCAGAACTTAAGAATAATAGAAGCATATATTTGAAACTCTGGAGCTGCTGATGTGACAATTTAAAGAGCTAGGCTTCAGACGGACTATGACAACATGACTAACCCGTATGCATCAACGATTTCTTGAAAAGCAGTAGTAAATTTATTTGTACAGAAGTAAGTAGGTGGTGATTCCTCGGTATGCAGAACACGAAATATTGCTCCCACTTGTGAGTTGCAGTCTAAGGTTGCCCTTTGCAGCGCATTTTGAATCTGCAAGGGTAAGCCTCAGTAAGTAAAGTAAGCCTTGAAATCATAGACCGGACCTACTTGTAGTCAGATAAGATTCAACAAAAAAGCTATGTAGAAAGCCAGAAAGGGGGATATGACGTGGTATGCAAACCTGAGTGGTTGCAGAAACTGGACACCAACCTTCTGCAACTAGACATTTCTTGGTCACATCGATGCTTAGCATATTTAGAGTATGATATATGGATTTTTCCTTTTTCACCTATGCAAGTTGTGAGAGTGCATGAGAAGCTTCATCATACAGTTCATTCAGCAATAAAAATTAAGCAACTCAAACACACCAGAAGGCTCCAGTGCTCAAATTGATGAGCAATGTCCTGAAGCAGACTTGCTTGGTGTAATAGCCCCACATCGATAGTTGTCTTCAACTCCGAGAGTCTTCCAGACACCTAAATAATTGAAAAATGGAAATTGCAAGAATCAGATTAAAAGAACCAGTTACTGGGCACCAAAGGGATCGAGCATGTACAAGTATCAGGTAAAAAAGAAACAGTTTTCAATCTGTACTTATGTTCCTCCTGATAAGAACACATGACATATTAAGTGCGCTGGAAAAGTCATCAAAATGAGTGTATAAGGACAGAAGCTTCACTGACTACTTAATGAAACATGCTTTCAGACCTAATGAAATGCGATAAATTCTTTATACCTTTGGAACAACGAAAACGAAATTATAGATTCTCTCAGTAGATTTATTAAAGATTCAAATATTCATCCAGCCTCATAGCTTTTATCACTTGCAAACAGTTTCCCCAGTCAAATACTGGCTATGCAACCTGTAAGTTTAGTTCATGTTATCTATCACTGTACTTGTCTGCATTCATAGGTCAAAGAATAAGAATAACTCTTGGGTAGTGGAACCAACAAAATTCAAATTCTGTCAAGTCATCGTAAATGGAAGCTTCTATTCACCGCAAATGTATGCAAATAAATGTCCCAAAGGATTAACATACCTCTGTTATCATTTGAAATCGCTTGCCTATATCATCTGCAAATGGATACCGATTTGCTGCAAATGCTTCACATATTTTCATGATTTTGTTCTTTGCTCTCTCTCCACTGTAGAAGATAACAAATACATTTTTCTCAACCTGTAATCAATAATCCATCAGTTCACAAGTAAAAGGAATCATAAAATTGATAATTGCAAAAAGGGGAAGCACCTCTATAATAAAAAGAAGGCACGAATATTATGGATTAGTAAATTAACGACAGGCAATAACTCTAACATGAAGGGAATGAGAACTTTATCCGATAACAAGCTGAAGTAATCACAGTTAGTGACCTTTTCTCCAGAGGCAGGATCTCTAATGGGCTCTTCAACAATGGCTTGCTTCAAAAACACATTTCCCCTTGTTGCACGGAACAAAATTCTTTCAAAAGCTGTTGATTTATCTCTCTGCACGAGGCCACTGACAAAACCCAACTTAACTTGCTTTGAAGGATCTGTCACCATTTCCTAGTCAAATCCAATCCGTAAGGACCTTTGAGCATAGAAATATGAGAGAGTTGATCATTTCAGAAAGAAAAATTGGAAAAAGTACGAGTCCTTACTTGCTCCAATAACAAGGGACTGTCAATGGATCCTTCACCAAGAGACTCTGCTTCGAGTTCTCGTTGTTGAACTGCAGCAATGCTTTTAGTTGAATGAAAAAACTCGCCAGCCTGCAGCCAGAAAGATGCACAGCAAAAAACGCCACAAGTTGTAAAGCACAGTCCATGAATCATCCCCCCCCCCCCAAAGAAAAATCCAGGACCAAAGGTGATGTGATCCCAGCTTCCAACTTACAAATCCTGCATGCTAATGTTCAGTGAAGACGTGTGCTTTCTATCTCTCCATCATTGCATGTGGGTGCGGGAGCAGGTATTGGGTTTTGGGTTTTGGTGGGGGATTGGGGGGTGGATGGGGGCCAAGAGCTGGGTGTGTACAACATAATGCACAACCATCAACTATACCCCAAGTTATGCATACCTTCTGAAGAACGAGCTTATATTCCGATAATTCAGCATAGGTGCGTTGTAACTGTTCATTGTTTGCATTCATTTCAATAATTTCTGCTTCAAGTTCTCCGAGTTTCACCTAACCATATCCGAGCAAGTTTGTTAATTTGCACAGAAAGAAATTCAATACCAAATCCAATTGTGGCATCCATCTAACCTCCAAGTTTTCCACATTTACATCAGTGCCTGCCGAAGGCCTTGTTGATGTCGACAAACCAGCCTTTATCATTTGCTCCCTTAGAAAACGTAGCTTGCGTGCCATCTCTCCACACCTTTTCATCTACTAATTCAGATAGAATTATGCTGAGAAAAAGATTAACAGTTACAGTAACAGTCCCTAGAAATTAATACTAAATAAATATTACCAAAAGGAAATATTGAGTAATTCATCTTAATTCATTAGAGCTATAATAATCTTGAGATTCTGATGATAGAGGTGTATTATAGATTAACTGTGTAGTCCATTTAAACTTAGGAAGCACATAAATGTTCACTCTGTGAATTAAAGAAGATGGAAAACACTTGATACAGAGAAACTGCTAAATCATCCCAATAGACAATAGTCAATCTTTCTGGCTATGAGAACATGGCTACTCTTGTTTAGCTTCTACCTCATAATCTATTCCGGTATCATCTCTCTCTAAGAGATTGGACGACTAAATACGTAATCCAGCTAAGCAACAAATTTTTTGCTTTCTAATGCTGACAGTGGTAAGTCTTAAGAGTCTGGTGTCTCTTTTCCTAGAGAACGTCCACAAGAATATCTGAGTTGCAAAGCCAGCATGTAGTCTGTCATAATTTTCTGTAACTAACAATGTGTCTGAGAAAATACCAAGGTCCGCTCTGTGTTTATGACTCCATTTTGTGGGACGTGTGGCCATATGGAGATGAGTCCCATTGACAGGATATCTTTCGACATTGATTGATGAATTGTGTACATTAACACTGGCAGATAATATCTCAATTCAAGACACTTCTAAGATGCCTGAAATTTCGCCCCTTGGATAGTATCAAAATCTTATAGCCACTTGCTCATTCAAAACGGGAGAAACTATTTTATGTGAAGATTATACCACGAGACAATGATGAAGTGGTGTAACCAACCCATCACCATTGCCCGCATCCTATGGATTTCATCCTACTTGGCGTAATGTGCGTTTTAACTTGTTACACCACGTGTTGCTGCAACATGGCGGTGCAGACCTCACATAAAAAAATATCTTCGCTCGAATGGAGATTCAAGAAGATATCCATGCATGATACTGCAATCACAGCACGGTGCTTTCAGGGAAAAACCATCCCCTTCCAAATTCAATGTGCAATTAACAAAGGGAACCCGGAAAATGTACTATTGTACTCTTTGCAAAGCACACAAAATTCATCAAGCAGTGTCGTGAATTTCGTATCGCAGGCGTAGCCGTGAAGAAGGCGGATAAAAAGAGAGAATCACACCTGGGCAGCATACGTCCTCTGGAAGGGGCTCTTGTCCGCATTAAGCTGGAGAGCAGATAAAGACAGAACAGCTCGAATCAATTGGAAAAAAAAAAAAAAAACAAGCTGATGGCTCAAAAACGCATGTCCCATCATATAATTCGAATGTCCAATGAGAAAACCGACAAAGGCCTAACATACATTACAAACTTAGAAGAGAAACACTTTCAAAACGGCGGATCACTTCCATATCCACGGCAGTCAAAATCCTTTGTCTCGAAGCCAACATCTAGGGACTTCAAAAAACACGAGTTTCTATTTTCCCAAACGTAAGCAGGACATTTGCTCAGCCGCGGCGGCGACCGAGAACCGACGTCGAACCAGAGAAACCAGAGAAATTCGACGGAACACAGCTCGAAAAACCATCACCGGATATCGCGTTCGCTTACGTCTTTGAATTGGAAGAGGCCGAGATCGCCGAGGTAGGAGACGGACCGACGAGCAGATTCGATGGGGATGATGAGCTGCGCCAACTGCATTGGCTCGGACCGGAGCAGATCCATCGTCGGCCAGCGATCTCCATTCCACCTCATCCTCTCTCTCCCTCTCTCTCTCAGATGTGATTCACGGAATGCGCTTGCGCGGCGATGATGAAGGAACACACCGCGGGGGGCATGCGCAGCAGGGCGGAGATCGGAGCAACGTCGCCGGCGGAAGAGATGGTCGGTCGGTGGCGGTGGTCGTCAACGGCTTCGCCCGAAATTCTTTTTATGGACGCTGGGACGTCGACCGTTCAACGCATGCGGGAATTTGTGTTTTATTTTTATTTTTTCTTTTCCCCGTAAATGTTAAAAGTTTACTATTTTAATCAAAAGTTTTTTTTTCTAAATGTTAAATAAGAGGTCCAAATACCAGAAAAATAAAAAAAAATAAGAGGGCTTGTTGGGCCGTCGAAGGCCCAACTTAAGCCCATCTGGTTTGGGCAAAAGGGTAAAAATTTGAGCTTTTCTTCTTTTTTTGTGCAGTTGAAACAAACGTAAGAAGGAAGGAAGAAAAGGAAGGGAGAGAAGAAAGGAGGAATCGATGGAGGCAATTGAAAAACTTTGAGTGATGCCGGAAGACGCTATTTGCACGTAATTGGTGAGAGTTTCCCGGTACTTTTCCCTCTTATGTTAGTTTTGCTGTTGGAGTATAAATCTGGAGCTTGAAGAAAAGTGTGTTCAACTTTACCGGTGACGCTCTAATCAAGTTCAAGCTATCCAATAGTGATTGTAAGAATTATACTCTAAGCTATCTAAGCTATCCAATAGTGATTGTAAGAATTATACTCTAAGCTATCTAAGCTATCCAATAGTGATTGTAAGAACTTTACCTCTAGGATAGCATTTGTATATATAGAGTTTGTCTTCTAACTGTCACAGTAATTACATGAGATAAGAATGGACTAATTCAATATATTTTGAATTTGAACGAGTCATGCATTGTTATCCTTAATAGACCCTCGCAAGTTGAAGGTGGTCTTTTGGATTATTTTCAACTTGGATCTGAGCATATCATGACGACACCTTGTAAGAGGCTTGGTGAAGATATCCACTATTTGGTCACATATGGATATGAAGCGAATCTCAAGTTTGCGTTGTGACACTAAATGGTGGACAAAGTGAAAGTCTACCTCCATATGCTTTGTTCTAGCATGAAAAAGTGGATTTACCGTAAGATACAGTGCCCCTATGTTGTCGCACCAAAGGATATGAGGTTTTGATTGAGAGATGCCCAATTCTTGGAACAGTGATTATAACCATACCACTTCTGCCGTGGCGTTTGTCAATGCCCGATACTCAGATTCGATTGAGGAACGTGCAATGGTATGCTGCTTTTTAGCTGACCAATAAATTAGATTTTGGCCCATATAAGTTGCATAACCTCCTGTTGAGTACCTACCAGTGGGCCAACCAGCCCGGTCCGCATCACTGTATGCGTGATGTTCTATGGAAGAGTGGGAATTGATGAATAATCCATACAAAACGGTTTCCTTTAAGTAGCGTAAGATCCGCTTTACCGCACTCTAGTGGTCTTCTGTTGGTTCTTTCAAGAACTGGCAGATTTTATTTACTGCATAAGAGATATTTGGCCGAGTCAGGGTGACATACTAAAGAGCTCCTACTGTACTCCTGTACAAAGTAGCATCTTCAAGTGGCTTACCCTGATTAATTAAATTGGTATTTGTAGTAATGGGCGTGTGAACCGGTTTGATACCGTCCATTCTAGTTTGGTGGAGGAGATCTATAACATACTTCTATTGTGATAGGAGGAGCCCTTATGAATGTTTGATCACTTCAATTCCTAGGAAATAATTAAGTTTGCCCAAACCACTTATAGAGAACTCCTTGTTTAAGCAGTTGATAGTGTCTTAAATAAATGCCGCATTGGATCCTGTAATAACAATGTCGTCAACATAGATGAGCATGTAAATGGAGAAATTGGGTCGATATAGTATAAAGAGGGAAGTATAGGTTTTTGATCCAATAAATCCCAGTGATTTTAAAAAGATGCTCAACCGATGGAATCAAGCTCTCGGTACTTATTTCAATCCGTATAAGGATTTTTGGAGCTTGCATATATGGTTTGGCCTTTCTTTATCAATGAAGCCCTGGGGCTGAGCCATGTAGACTTCTTCAGTCAAGTTACCATTTAAAAATGCGTTGCTAACATCCAACCGCCAGAGTTTCCAATTCTTTGTCATAACTAATGATATAATTATATGGACGGTGGTTGCCTTAATAACGGGAGTAAGCATTTCTGTGTAGTCGATACCCTCCTACTGATTATAGCCCTTGGCCACCAGGTGGGTTTGTATCAATCTATTGAACCATCTGCACGTGTCTTGACTCGTTAAACACATTTGGAGCCCATGACATTTGCTTTGAGATTCGGTGGAACCAAAATCCATGTTCCATTATGCAACAAAACATTAAATTCTTGAAACATCATGTCCCTTCATTTTTCAGCTTCATTAGCTTCGGTGAAACATCGTGGCTCTTCCTTAGAGCTTATTTTAGTCAAGTTCACATCTGGCAATGGATATTTAGTGCTAGGCCTCGGGTTTTTGACGTAACTGCATTGAATGGGTTCTTGATTTTTGATAAATCGGTTGTGGAGGTATCACAACAACTTGTTGTGGGGAGGCATCTGAAAGAGCCTCATTAGAACCTATATCAGCATTAGATGGACTAGAAACCAACGTGTTAGATGTTGAAGCAGTATTAATATTTGATAATGTCGGTGATAGTTCTTCAAAGGTGGGTGGAGAAGTGTTAGAGGGTGGGGTAGAAGGTAGAATATTACCATTAGCACCATCGTTTGCCTAGGAGGACATACCAGCTATGGAAATCGTCAATCAAGGATGTGATGGTGAGAGTATTTCAGAAGGGTGGGAACTAAGTGTGGCGAATGAAAAAATATTTTCAATAAAATGAGCAGTCTTGCAATATACATGCGTCCAGTTTTGTAATCTAAACAACGATAACCAACATGCAATGGACTGTAACCTAAGAACACACATTGAGTAGAACGGAGTGAAAATTTATGTGAATTGTATGGCCTTAATAAAGGGAAAACGGCACAACCAAATATTTTTAAAAACTTGTAGTCCGGTTCTTGATGAAAAAATGTTTGAAAATGTGAGATATTGTTTAAGAGTGGTGTAGGTAATCTGTTAATAAGGTAAATTGTAGTTTCAAAAATATAAGGCCAATACTTAAGTGGAAGAGATGTAAGTGCCAATAATGTAAGGTCGGTATCAACAATATGGCGAATTTTTCGCTCAACTACTCTGTTCTACTCGTGAGTGTGTGGACATGCTACACAATGGAGAATTGCATCATTTGAAAAAAAAATTATTCAGGGTTCTGTATTCCCCACCCCAATCAAGTTGGATGGCTTTGATGAATTTTTCAAATTATTTCTTAGCCATGATTTTGAACTTTTTGAAAATGAAAGGGACCATAGATCGATTTTGAATAGGATAATACTAGGTATATTTGGAAAAATCATCAACAAATAGAACAAAATACTTATAACCAGAAATAAAATTAATTAGAGCAGGTCCCCATACTTCAGTAAAAATTAAATCGAGAGGAGCTTTACTAATACTATGAGTGGGGGGTAGGGGTGTTATATGAGATTTTCCTAACAAACATGAAGTACATTTGTTGAAATCAAATGTAGAACATGGCAAATTATTTGAACGAATCAAAAAGCGAACTTTGCTTTGTTAAGGATGACCCATTCGAGCGTGCCAGGTAGTTGCAGTGGCGAAAGTATCAAGTGAAATTGTGTTGGTGGATGAAAATGTGGTATAAAAGACTCGGCAGTCGGTATAGTCCATCCTTAAGCGAACCTTGGAGTAGTGGTGTTTTGGTCTGCAAATCCTTCATAACAAAGTGAAATGGATGAAACTCAAAGAAGCAGTTGTTATCACATGTAAAATTATGTACAGAAAGCAAATTATGTGTAATGGTAGGGACATGAATGATATTTGAGAAATGGAAAGATTTGTTAATAGGGGTTTTGAGAGTGGAAGAACCGACATTAACAATGTCTAAACCTACTCCATTACCTACACGAAGAGATTCGTTACCGTTATGTGGTACAGAGATATGTAGATTTGCGATATCAGGTGCCACATGATGAGTAATTGCAATATTCAAAAACTAGTCTTGCAGCGATGGGGTAGGAAGAATCCCAGCCATATTAGCAGTAGGCTGAGGTGCACTGTTGTTAGACTGCGAATACCTGAAATAACATCTTGCAGCCATATGGTTATATTTCTGGCAAATTTTGGCATCAGTCTTTCCTGTTTTTAGATCAATTGCCCGAGTTTCCATAATTGCGCTGGTTGCCTTGCCAACGGTATTGAGGGTTTTTGGTAGTAGATAGTTGGAGATTGGAAATCGATTACGGTTGATTAGTAGGGGTAGATGATGGAGGGGTGTAAGTGGTAACATTTGCCTCTATAGGTATCGTAGCAGATTTTATTCGAAGCTCATGATTGAGGAGCAATCGATAGAGATCAAAAAAGGTTATCATATCAGGTTTTGTAGCCAAGGCAGCAATGATGTCAGAAAAATCAGAACCAATATTACGAAAGATAATGGCATTTAATTCTTCATTCCCTAAAGGACAATTGGCAATAGCCAATTAATCTGAAATGTACTTTACCTCGCAGAGATAAGTTGAGACAGACTTGTCACCTTTGGATGTATGTTGGAGTTGCATATGAAGCTAAAGAATGCTTGTATGTGATAGAGATCCAAAAGTAGTTTGTAGAGCCTTCCAAACATCGGCAGCAGTAGCTAATCCAACCACATAGGGTAGGACATCAGGTGAAAGAGAAGATATCATCTAACTAAGAACAAGTTAGTTTTTTCGAATCCATTCATCATATGCAGAGTTCAGTGCAGCAATAGTGGAGCCTGTGGAGATGATGGTTGGAGGAGGACATATAATGTTGCCATCAAGATATCCCATTAAGAACTGGCTATGACGTAACGGAAACAACTAGGATTTCCACAATACAAAGTTGTCACCGGAAAGTTTGAGACTAAGGTGGTGTTGCATAGCGGAAGTGGATGTGGGAGATGACATCGTGAACAGAAGAGGCCAAAAAAAAGGAAGAAAAAGAAGAAATAGCAAAGGTGTTTTCAAGGATCCTACTGGTCGTCTATACCATGTAAGAATTATACTCTAAATTTGAGCTTGAGTTTCACTTATCCTTTAACTCTAGGATAGCATTTGTATTTATAGAGTTTGTCTTCTAGCCGTTACATTAATTACATGAGATAAGAATTGACTAATTCAAAATATTTTGAATTTTGAATTAGTCCGTTACAGTAATAACTAGAGTAATAACTACATCCGTTATAGTAATAACTATAGTAATACCTAATTGAGATAAGAATGGACTAATTCAAAATATTTTGAATTTGAACGAGTCATGCATTGTTATCTTTAACAATGATGATCGGGTGAAATGACTAATGCAACAATTAAGAAGGGGTGAATTGATAATGTTAAGAAAATTATGACTTTTTCATGAAAGGAGTGAAAAAATGCTTTCGTAGAAGGAACATAATTTTGCTATGTTTTAGCAAACGGATAAAAATAGAGTTAATGAATAAAATATATTGCAAGATAGAATTAGGGTACATTTGTTTCACGGGAAACGTAACATTTTTAGAAAATATTTTTTGGAAAATCATTTTCTAGGAAAATAGTTAGTTTTACTTTGTTTGGTAATATGTAATCGAAAACGTTTTATGGTGTTTGGATCTTATTTAGAAAATAATTTCAATCCCGTGATTTTATCTTTGACAAAAAAATAATTCGAATTTTTTAATATTTTTTATTTAAAAAAAAAAGAAGAAAAGAAAGAAAAGACTAAAATATTTAAAAAGTTAAGGGAAGCAATTCCGAAAAGTGTTTTCACCTTCTTAGATTAGGGAATTTATTTTCTTAATTTTCTACATGAATATTTTCCTTGACCAGAAAGTATTTTCAGTTGATTAATCATTTTCGACGAACTAAACGGGTGAAAGTTCGGAAAACGGATTCCTGGAAAACACTTTTCCTAAAACAAACACACCCTTTAATGGTTCCACTTTCCACTTTGCTCATGTCTACTGTCCCAGAGCTAACAGTTTCCAACAAGGCCGGAATCTACTAGTAATTCTCGAGATGTTAAAATATGCGGATAGTCTCGATAGAAAACTCTACAAACACAAGCATGTTTTACAACATTATAATTCCCATATCTTCCTAGATTACAAAAAAAATACAACTCTTACGGAGAATTACAATCAGAAAATAAATAATTTTGCGCAAGTGAAAACTCAAGATTATGAACGATCAAGAGAGAATAGAAGTTTCGAATTTGCAGTAACTTCAATAGCCTCCCTTGATTTGTTTAAATAGCCCTCCAATGTTCAAAGAAACCGTTGGAAGCCATATCAAGGTCATAGGAGCCAATTTGACTCCCTTCGCTGGCCAACAAATCTACTTCCTGCGCGATTAGTATGCAGTTTATTGGCAAAGCAAAAGTTTTTTTTAGAAATAGAGCCTTCTGCTTCTACAGTTTTTCTGACTCTTTCTTTTGCTTTCAACAAAAATGGAAAGAATTTCTCCAGGCTTCTTTCTGTAAATTCTAGCATTTGAGTGTAGCAATTAGACACTAATTTGAATTCACATCAAATGGGAAAAAATGTCCGAGTCTTCTTATCTAGGAACATAGAAGCACGTATCACGTTCTCTCCTCCTTCTGCAACAGGAGTTGCATCTGCTTACGGTCCCTCTAGTATTTTCATGCTTTGCGCTGAATTGACTATATTTGCCTTCTACACACTAGTCCCTCTAAGCATATTGGCATCTTTTGGTTCTAAAAAGCTGTTCACCTTCTACTGGTCAATCAAAGCCCTAACGAACTATCATTCTACAATTCGTTAACCTTCAACAAAGGTCCATCCAGCCTCAGACACCTTTTACATCCAATATCTTGTTCACCGTCTGCAGAAGCAAAGCATTACCAACCTTCAGACATTCCAGTTCTAGACTTCATTTGCATATTTGTCTGTGAATAAACAAATTGGTTCTACAAAACCAATGCACATATTAGTAGCATTTGATTATTTTGTCAATTCAAAACATCATGAGGGACTTTCTCAATAACTTTCCCATTTTTTTATGATAACAAAAAAATATGTGAATTTAATAAGCACAGGTGTTTCCACGACAAATGATTTAGAGTTTCGAGTGTGTGTAAAGTAAAGGCGATTTACTATTATGCCTAAATATTCTGAGCATAGATCGGGGCATAATAAGTAAGCAACATAGTTTCCAAATTATAAGATATTCAGTGAATATAATAAGGAGACACGACGTAAAAGCAAGACGGACAAAGTGAGTATGAGCTTGTATCAGCTCTTCCTTCTATGAACATAACTTAGTTACATAAGATCCAAGTGAGCGATATATCATGATGTATGCTACATATATTTGAGCGTAAATAAGTTGAAAACTTCTTACCAGAGCTCAAATTTTTATGTGTTCTAGAGGTTGTCCCTAGAGGTTGTCCGCAAATATTCTACGTCTTCTGGATGTTGTCCGCCAATATTTCAGAACACACGTGAATTTATGAACTCATATGTCTAACGTGTGAAAACATGAAAATACGAACAATCTCATATGCAAACATATGGGGTGTCGTATGTTAAATTCGTGACCCCATACGTGTTTTATCACAAAAGACTTTGTCGCTTTAGGGTGTTTTTTTTTCTCTTGTAATACGATGGGCCAAGCATAACTGCAAGATTAACGGAATTACACTTGTCCTTCCTCATATCAAACGTGAGTGTCCCTTATCAAACCCTCAACAAAATTTCTACATTCATCTTAATGGCTGTTGACCAGCCTGCTGAGGAAGTTATGACCTGGCATATCGACAGATAATGATTGTTCTAGGTAGTCAGTCTCTTCATGTTTATTAAATTCTTTATGCATGAATGCCCCTATTCGGTGATTTGGGGAAAAGTTATTCTCTGTTAGTGAGTTCTTTGGTTGCTGTACTTTGATCATCATAGCTTTCTGTAAAGGAGTTGTATTCTGATCCCTGCCATACTCATCCTTTTCTCTTGTGAAAAAATTCTGTGGAAGCTTCTTTTTGGCTGGCAATGCTGATGCTCTTAAGATGTGAGACATCTTTTATGTTCATTGTTTGATTGAGGATGATGGATAGGCTTTACTTTTCAGATTCATGGGGAGACACCTTTCCCGTTGGTGAGCCACATTGGGACCTGGTCATTGCTAGTGACATTTTGTTATGTAAGTTTCTAAGCTGTCTTTCATTAGGTAGTGGCTCTGTGGTAGTCTCTTGGAACCAGTATCCATCTGCTCGTCATCTGTCTTGTGAAGAGCACTCGCGTGCTGATGTCGTGATCGACGCAGATGGATCCACGCGTTAGAAA
Source organism: Syzygium malaccense (assembly GCA_031216405.1). Lineage (NCBI taxonomy): Eukaryota > Viridiplantae > Streptophyta > Magnoliopsida > Myrtales > Myrtaceae > Syzygium > Syzygium malaccense. The sequence goes on from CM062258.1 coordinate 14,670,569, forward strand.
AAATCCAAAACCGAACCCACCAAATGAGAGCGGCGAGACACCAGCTCCGCCAAGCCGTTGACTCGCTGTACTCTCGCGGGCGCGCGACCCCTGAGTCCTACACTCGTCTGGTGCTCGAATGCGTTCGCGCCCACGATGTCGATCAAGCCAGGCGATTGCAATCTCACATGGAGCTACACTCCTTTCGACCTGACGACACCTACTTACACAATCGCCTCCTCCACTTGTACGCGAGGTCTGGCCAGCTCGACGATGCCCGGAAGCTGTTCGACGAAATGAAATGCCTAGGAGAGACGTTTTCTCGTGGAATGCTATGCTTTCGGTGCACGCTAAATGTGGGTCTGTTGGGGACATGTGGGCAACCTTCGATGAGATGCCTGTACGCGACGGTGTTTCCTATAACACAGTTATCGCGGGTTTCGCTGGAAATGGACAGCCTCAAAAGGCTCTGCAAGTGTTTGTGAATATGCACGAAAATGGGTTTGCGCCAACTGAATATACTCACGTGAGCGCATTGAATGCCTGTTCACAGTTGCAGGGTTTGAGGCTGGGAAAGAAGATTCATGGCAGGATAGTTGCTAGTAATTTTAGGGGCAGTGCGTTTGTTTGGAATGCGTTGACTGATATGTATGCTAGATGTGGTGAAATTCATTGGGCCAGGTGGTTGTTTGATCGCATGGTTGATAAGAATGTGGTTTCATGGAACACAATGATTTCTGGCTATGTGATTAATGGGAATCCGGATAAATGTGTTGATTTGTTCCGTGAGATGCAATTGACTGGTTGTAAGCCCGATCAGATTACGGTCTCCAATGTCCTCAGAGCCTACTTTCAATGTGGACATGTCGTTGAAGCAGGGAAATTGTTTGATGAGATCAGAGAGAGAGAGATAAAATTTGTTGGACGACAATGATAGTTGGCTACTCCCAAAGTTCAAGAGAAGAGGATGCATTGCTGCTTTTTTGTCGTATGCTGTCAACAAATGTGCAGCCCGATGGTTTTACCATCTCTAGTGTGGTGAGTTCCTGTGCCAAATTAGCATTTTTGTGTCTTGGTCAGGCTGTGCATGCGAAAGCTATTCTTGTGGGAGTTGATGATGATCTGCTTGTTTCCAGTGCTCTTGTTGACATGTACAGCAGCTGTGGAGTCGTTGCAGATGCTCGGTTCATTTTTAATAGGATGACTTCTAGGAATGTCGTCTCTTGGAATGCCATGATAGGTGGTTATGCACAAAATGGTCAAGATCTGGAGGCCTTGAGACTATATGAGGAGATGCTGCAAGGGAACATGAAACCCGATATTATCACTTTTATAGCTGTTCTTTCATCCTGTGTTCATGCCAATCTGATGGAACAGGGACAGAAGTATTTTGATTCAATCAGCAAAGTACATGGGATTACGCCAACTTTGGATCATTATGCATTCATGGTCAGCCTCCTTGTTCGATCAGGCCAGGGAGATAAAGCACTGAGTCTCATCAAGCAAATGCCCCATCAACCAAATAGCGTAATTTGATACTCTATTTTGTCTTCATGTGCAACAATGGGCGATATTCAACTTGGAAAGATAGCAGCAAGCCATTTATTTGATCTTGATCCATGTAATGCTGGACCATATATTACACTATCTAACATGTATGCAGCTAATACCAGATGGAAAGATGTTGCATCTGTGAGATCTCTGACGAAGAACAGAAATGTCAGGAAAGTCGCAGCTTACAGCTGGATTGAGTTCAATAGTAAGGTCCACAGATTTGTGTCAGAAGATCGTTCTCATCCAGAGACAGATCAAATTTATGAAGAACTGCACAGATTGATAAAGAAACTACAAGTGGCTGGCTTTATTCCTAATACAAAGTCAGCACTCCATGATGTAGCTGACGATGAGAAGCTTGCATCTATAAGCTACCACAGTGAGAAACTTGCTCTTGCATTCATCTTGCTCAAAAACCTTGATGGTGCAATTCCCATACGAATAATAAAGAATATTCGTGTGTGCGGTGACTGCCACATTTTTATGAAATATGCATCTGAACTTATTGGGCGCCATATAATCTTGAGAGATTATAACAGATATCATCATTTTATTGGAGGAAACTGCTCTTGCAATGATTGCTGGTAGTAAGAATTTCTGATTTTCAATTTTCTCAGACTGACGTCAGATGGTTAAGTTGCAGCTTTGTGGTGGATGGTCTGTTTGCAGCAGGAGCCCTTCAACTTGTTGAGATGAACTGAGCCAAGAGCTAGATTAAACTAGAGCTTGAAAATACGTGATGATAGAAAAATCAAAGATCTTTATCTATACGTTCATACAGGTAATGCGATGTATGATTAAACATAATAAATCAAATCACTGTTATGCTCTCGAGCTATTCGAGTCAAGTAAATTCAAGTTCGAGCTTGATTGGATTAAATACTTAACATACTCGAACTCGAAAAGCATTGAGCAAGATTCGAGCCTTAATACAGATCAGAAGAGCTGATATGGGAAATGAATCGTTTGGCCCTAATCTGCTAGTCGAATTTGAGTAGCTTGCGTGTATTTGCCTCGCTTACATCCCCAGTTTAATTCAATAATCAAGAACAGAAACCATATGACCTGTGCCATGGAAGCTATTGATTAGTGACGAATTGTCCAAATTTCAAACTGGATTGCAGGGTTTGTATGTGGAATGAACTTCTACAGTCTCTTGGAATCAAACGGTAGGAAATCTCAAGGAGAATGTTGACTAATGTATCCCTTCTTTCTTCTAATCTAGTTTCTGAGGTGAGGTGAGTTTTAACGACGAGGCTACCGAGTCAGTATCTTTCCACTATCATCCGAACTTATTCAACAGAGCATGCGCGGCACAAGGAAGCAGACGCGGAGCACTCTGGCCATTCACAAAAGCCAGTTCCTTTTCTTTCCGTTCCTCTAACGGCTCAATGATGACTAAACTGGGTAGCAATTCCGTTTAAACTAGAGCTATGCCTCATGTTTTACTTCTTTTTGCTTCCGTAGTCGATGGAAAATTTGCTCAAACAGAACGAACTTATTCATGATCATTGTATATGTCACAAAGTACAACATGCACCCACAAGCTCTTACATCATTACAATAACCATAGGTCAGTTTATATGTCGACTTTTTCTAGTTTTACGTCGTCGGCTTGAAGAGGAACGTACTCGGCCAAACACAGCGCCAACTTGTTGATGTTCTCCTGGTGGTACGACTTGCACACAAAGTAGATGACGGTTTGCGCGACGAGACCGAAGAGCCTCAACTGGAGGAGAAACAAGATACAAAGAACTGCAACCCCGGACCTTAAAAACCCGGATCCATATCCATTGACCATAAAGATGTTGAACACTGTATGGATTGCCATGGACCCAATTGTTAGCAAGAGTTTGATAGCTAATGAAATCCCCGTTTTACCCTTGATCAGGTTCTTGCTCTTGTACATGGCCTGAAGACCATAGATATCCTCTAGCACTGAAATCACACCTGCCAAGTCCAAAATGACACTGATATACACAAACCCAAAGAGGAATAAGATGAGGAGGACGAAACCAAGGGTTACACCAATGGCAAGAGAGTGGCTAAGATCAAACAAGAGAGAGCAGATTAGGATAGTCACGATGATGGAGACGATGTAGATGAAGACAGCGAGAAAACTCCACAAGTATGTGATCATGAGCCTCTTCCACACCTTTGGGATGACGCTCATCGCTCTCCCAAAACTGATGGATCTTGAGGTGTACACGCACGCAATAGTGTACGCGACTGTGGACGTGGAAAGAACAGAAAAGATTAGAACAAGGACGTGGTAGACAACCGTAGAGAGACGGAGCTCAATTATGTCTGAGGTCACGAGGTTGGCGAGCTTATTGTATTCGGGATTGTTGGCTTTGACGTGGTCGAGTGCATGTTGGTCGTGCTGGATCTTTCCCACGAGGAAGTAAAAAATCTGGCTGTATGCTAAGATGATGAAGGAAAGAGGGAGGACGAGGGCAAGCGTGATTTGGCTGAAGATCTTCCTCCATGTGAAGATGATCTTAGTGGATTCCTTGATGATACCAAAGAAACCAAGAAGTTGCATCTCCTCTTGCTCTCGTACCATCTTCTGATTTCTGAAATTTGGGGAGCTTCAAGACTGAGGGTGTTATAACTAGAACACAGTTTTAGGCATTGATCAATTGTCCAAAGGAACTTATATATACATGCGGGTACTGCATTCGTAAAGAGAAAGAATTGCAAAACAGACCAATCATACTTTAATAATATGTAATTATCATGCTGACGGCATTCTCTTTCTACTATGTATAACAATATTTATCAGGATATCTATATTAGTTTCCTCTCAATTTAATGAATAAATTAACTCAAATCTTCATACCCATATTTCATTTTGTGTCTCGTGCTACGATATGCAAAGAGATTAGCACTTTGAGTTTAACGTCAACTGGAATGTGTCTGGATCGTCTTCAAGTGTGCGACCTTGGGGGGAAAAACAAAGTAGGATATGCATTTCTATTTGGGAAGAGAAACGGCAAAATCTGCAAGCGATAAATACCAAAGTCAATCTAAAGAAACAAGAGTTCGTCTTTCTCGTTTATTTCTTAGGAAGCAAGTTTTTGTCTAGACTGAATCTCCGATCAAATTGCTCTTAAGTTTTTATCTAGACTGAATCTCCGGTCAAATTGCTCTTAAATTGACCTTGAGAAACAAGAAATAAGTTAATTGGAGGGATCATAACGTCAGCCACTGGATCATGAAAGATGCATTCACCAATCCCATGGATGCCTCCACTTTTAGGTAACCGTCAAAAAGAGGCGTTATTTAAAGTCAACCGATTGCTCAAAGCATGTACATGGATCTATGTGCATACATGTGTGTTCATGTATGAGGTCTATACAATTTCCATGTCATCCTTAAATCTTCAAAGGCACATACGCTCCTAGATACGCCTGGAGAAGCTCAGCCGAGAAAGATCTGTCAATATCCTCATGGAGGCCGACATCGAACTTGCAGACAAAGTACATCGCCGTCTCCGCAACTTATGCAAAGAGAATCACCATTGACATCAACAAGCTGGATGTCCGTCCAATTCCTATTCGAAGCACTCTTTCTCTCTCGCAACACCGAGCACAACGAAGAGTTGAATCGGTAGCTGCGGTGCCATATAGAAACAAACAAGGACTAAGAAGACCGTTACCTCGGTCGCGACGTTATGCTTAATCAAAGCATTACTCTTTGTTATCGCTTTAACCCCCGTGAACATCGTCTGGCACAGAAACAACAATGGCTTTGTTCCAAACCCTGATTTTGTACGCAAACCCTAGAATGTACGAGATCAATACAACAGCAAAAAGAAATGTTCTCTCAAGGATGGCCCGCATCAAAGGTCGAGCATGCTATAATGTGTAAGCTCACAGTATAGAGTTAGCCCAAATAAATGTGATTATTAATTTCTTCTGAAGTTTTTGGGACGACAGCCATGATTTCTTGAAGATGATCTCTTGGGACGACACCTTTTGATGATTTGATAATGTAGTCCTTTTTGACAATTTTGGTTGGGAATCATTGACGTGAACACCGACCGTCTTACATGGCACGGCCGACGCCGACATCAACAATCTTTTTTCGTTTTTTTTATTTTTTCGTATTTTTTTATAAATTTTTAACTTTTTTTTTTTTTTTTTTTCCTATGTCGATTGCCATGGCCAGTGACTGACTACAGGCGAGGGGCAGCGAGGCTAGCGAGGTTTGACCTTGTTGGGATCTAGTGAGGGTCGTCCGGTGAGGTCGAGCCTTGCTCATTGTTGCCTGTGGTCGATTGCTGATGCCTGGCGACTAAAGAAGGAAAAAGGAAAATAAAAATAAAAATTAAAAAATTTTATAAAAAAATTGACAAAAATGCAAAAAATGCAAAAAATTGTGTACGTTAGTGTTGGTTGTGCCACGTAGAACGACTAGCGTCTATTTTAGCGATTGCCAGCTAAAATTGACGGGAATGACTAAATTGGTAAATCATCAAAAGGTTTAAATCTAAATTAGATAAATTGAAAGGTTTATGACTGAATTGGCATCCGTACAACATGTTTAAACTTTTTAGGTAATTTTCTGACGAATCTGTTCTATGCCTATATAATAGGACTAAACTGCGGACGAAAATGTTTACTAAGCATCAGTCGTATAACGTGCCGTGGTTTGAATTGCTGGGACTATTGTTGTTTGGGGCCTGCATGGCCCTTAGCTTCTATTAGGTTGTGAATTTGGGTCTCTTAGGCTTTTACGTCATGTTGTTTCTGTTATGTTTCAAGACCCCTTCACTCCTGTATCTGTATTATTTGTGTACTTGTTCAATTACGGATATATCATTTGTTTGCCACGGAAAAAAAAAGAAATTTGATATATAATTTTCAACTAAATTGATTTCTTGAACGTTACTTTCTATATTTTTTTTTCAAAATGTCCCCTTTATAGATTTTATGAATTTAAACTGCATAAGAGATAAAATTTGCGTAACAACAAATTAGTGAATTAAAGTTCCACAGTTGATTCTAAAATGATAAAACTAGTGAAAAGCTTATAGTTGTTTCCATAATTTCACAACAGAGAAAATTATCAAAAAAGTCCTAAATTTATTGTACGACGACGAATTCGGTTCTAAACTTTTTAATTTGGCCAATTTAGTCATAAATCTTTGATGATGTGTCAATATAGTCCTTCCGGCCAATAATTATCCCGCTGTAAAAGTAATCAAGTCGGCAGAAGTAAATGTGAAAAGGTATATCTGAGAATTACTTTTCCATTGAACTATCTCAGATGGCTATGAATGAAAACTAACCAACAATGCACGATTTATATTAAGTGAAAGAGTGTAAAAAGCCAAAACAATCTGGCACATGGAAAATTATGTAAAGATTAGTAACAAGAAGAGAACTTGCCAGTTGCAATTAACCCAAGAAGGAAATAATCACTCTCATAGAAAACTAAGTGAACGAAATAGAAGACTAAACTAGGTAGCATACTAGCAATTTCGTTTGAACTAGAGCTGTCCATCTTGTTTTGCTTCTTTTGGTTTCCGTAATCGTATATATGGTCCTACAATACAAGATGCAGCCCCAAGCTCTTACATTATTAGAATATCCGAACGTCCTGTTATATGTCGACTTGTTCCAGTTATACGTTGTTGGCCCTAGGAGGAAGGTATTCGGCCAATAGATGGACCTCGAGATGCGACTTGTCGATGTTCTCGTGGCGGTATGACTTGCACAAGAAGTAGATCACCGTTTGCACGACGATGCTGAAAAGGAGCGGCTTGAACACAAACAAGAAACAGAGAATTGCAACCCCTAACCTTAGAAACACCGATCCATGTCTATAGGCCCCAAAGATGTAGAATACCGTCTGGATTGCCATGGACCCAATCGATAGCAAGAGGTTGATAGTGTTGAGAAACATTCTAATAGATTTTAAAGTTGACAAAACTATCCATGTGTTTCTTGTAAGTCTGATAAATGCCTTGAAGTATTTTGTTCAGAAAGTTATTTTTGGAAGAGAAGCATATGGCAATCTTAATCTTATTCAAGTTCAGATTGTAGAATTTACTTCAAATAAAAGAGTTTCAAACTTTATACAAGAGATGAAGAACTCTCTTGTATCCCTTCAAAGAACTACTTATGTTCAGACTCAAAGAACTACTTATGTTCCCATCCTAACACAAGTCCAGAACGCAACTCAAGTCCAGAACGGGACATAAGTTCAAAATATGACACAAGTTCAGAATGTGACACAAGATCAGAACATAAATAACGGTTAGTGATTTTGTTTGGATTTCATATCTATAAAGATTTGATTGACTCAATCTTGAAGATTGTTTTGCAATAGTTTAATATGCAAAACATCTTAAATGATTGGCAAATCGATCTCGAGACAAGTTACTTTCTAAACGGAGAAGCTCTACTTATGAAACCAAGACTTTGGTTGTATGGGTGACTAGAATCAACGGAGACTCAGATTTTGTCCTCGAACTGTTACTCAATCTTCTTGATATAGTTCTGTCCAATAGGTAGATTGGAAGATGATCCTCTAGAAACTGTTCAATAGCTAGATTGGAAGTGGATGAGTATAAAAGGAGACAAAGGTGCGAAGGAGCAAAAGCAAGAGAGACAAAGTCTAGAATTTAGAATTTCAAAGTCTGAGCAATTTTGATCTATATAGTTGTCTTTCATGAGCCGAAAGCTGTAATCAATTGAGAGGTTTAGACAGTGTCATGAATGTGTGCTTAGGTGTGAGATAGTGTGATCTATCAGCTTGGGTATAAACAGCACCAGTTTTGGGTAGAAGCACTTGGGTATAAGCGGCACAACTTGATTGTAATCTCTCATGAATCATCTACTAGAATCCAGCCATTAGGTTGTCAGAGTGGAAGAGTAGACGTAGACTTAATCTAAACCAAATCACTACGTTTTGTGAGTAGATTTTCTCTTCCCTTGGATTACCACTTTGAGTTTATCTTTCAATTGATCAAAAACCCTTCTTAGAAGAGATGATTTATCCTTTAATTATATATATCCAAAAATTGGAATATATTTGCATTGTCTTTTTTTTGGGGGTCAAAACAAGTGCCATTTCATTCATTCATTCAAAGCGGTACTAAACAAGTGTTGATAACAAGAGTCAAGGCATAACAAATCCCAAATGTATTAGGGTGGTTTAGACAGCCAATTACATGGGAGCTTCCCTTTCCGTTTGGCCTTAGCAGTCCAATCTGCAACTTGATTGGCTTCCTGTGAGCAGTGGCTTAAGGAAACGCTTTACAATCTTCAAAGAAACTCCTCCGGGTCCATGGGCTTTGGCTTGGTTTAGCTGAGAATCTAACAATAGATTCATTATCTGTCAGAACTTCCACGTGCAACACAACATTTTGCTTCAGTTCGGTAGTATCCACCAGCCACGCCAATGCTTCGATAGTATCTGCATCGTCTTCAAGGGTGTGAATTTTGGGGGAAAGACAAAGTACACAATGCGTCAAATCCGGCAAGCGAAAGTACCAAAGTCAATCTAAAGAAACAAGTGTTTATCTAGATTGAATCTCCAGTCAAATTCTTCTTAAAATGACATTGATAGTTTTTTAATTAGACATATCACAATGCGGCCGTATCATCATAAAAGATACATAGACCAATCCCATGGATGCCTATACTTTTAGGTAATTTTTTCCTAATATTATTGCAAAAATTATGATGATAATATGGCAAAAGAGACGTGATTTAATGTCAATTTATTCCTCAAAACTCTCCTCCAACATTCTCTCCAACAATAATCAATGCTCCGAAATAGAAGGGCTATTTTCAAGTCAATAATGGTCTATCCTCGTCTCTTTCCCGGTGAACAATTGTCCATCCCTGCCCTTGGAGAGAAATGCCCTTCTCTCATTATCGTTCTTACGAAGTACGGGATCAGATGGCGTAGGGGGGGATTGGAAAATTTGTGTGTCGCCACCTAATCTCGAATTCTCCGTCCGCCCCCGTCGACCGGAAAGCAAATGCAGCAAACCAACAGCGTACTAATTGCGTCTGCCTACTGCCTAGTTCTCTTCTTCTTTTGCAGCTCTCAATGTGATAGACTTCTAATGCTAAGTAGTCTCGAATCATATCATAGGGAGACATTATTATCAGAACTTGACTAACTTTTGCTTTCACTGACCAAATAATACCGCCTCTTTAACACTAAGTGAAGCGCATGATGCTCGTCTGAATCATCGGTTAAACTCGTTTCCTCTTTTCATTATTGTTGTGTAGAATGTAGAGATTGGTGGGGCTGGGCAAGGATAAAGAACTTTAATATTATTTCTCAAGAGAAGAAATTTTACAAATGAAAAGCAGTTGCCTCGGTCGTTATGTATAAAAACTCTTGCTAGTCATTCAAATCTAACTCACTCGTTCTCTTGCACACACTGCTGATATTAGCGCGTGCATGCACACATCTGCCTCTCTTGGAAATGAATGCGTCATCCTTTTGGGGAAGCTCCAAGCTAGAGGAGTCGCAAATACACATGGCTGAAAACATGTGTCTTTGCTTTTTCCATTGAAGGCCAACTTTATTGAGAGGTTTACTCCTGCTGGCGAACTTAGGGAGAAATTTGAGAACATGTAAAGTATCAAGTGTTCCTATCTCTTTGTGAAGTGTCTTACAACCCCTATAAGCCGGTTAAAGTCTAGCTTCCATGGAAGTCGTCTACGTCTGAGCGTTTAAAATATCTTGTTTTAGAAAAGTTCTCTCCAAATATCTTTCACCTCTTTTTACATCTTGAGAAAGTTGTCTTTATGTTCTTGTGAAGTGAGTCAATTAGCTTCCAACAATGCATTATGACTTAATGTTGATCAACATGCATTAACTTGCAATTGGGAATCTTAATGAAAACCATATTTTTTTATTGAACTGGTTTTGTCTTTTTCTCTATTTTACGGTCCATGGATATGAGCATGGAGATCCAATTACCTGGACACTGGTCTTGATCCAGAGCAGTTAGAACGCAACCGTAGAATTTAGAAGAGCGACTTCCAATTTCTATCTAGAAATCTTCCAACTCCGTAACCGAGTGTGCCAATCGTCAAGATTGAATTGAATTGATACTCTTCACCATATGGGAAACTTGCTCCGAATCCATTTTAAACTTATAAATGAGTTTATCTACCCTAAATCATGTAAGGGTTTATATAATAGATCTTGACAAAGACTCTTTGCATAAGCAATCTAGAGACCACAGGAAGAGAAAGGAGAGCAACTTGGCCGGCTACCACTTGCACTTCTTTTTTCTGGGACGAAGCTTGGAAGCTTGGGTGACTACCATCTCGAGGTTACTATATAAGAACTAAATAATAACATTCGTATACCTAATTTGGCCTATACTAATGTAGGACAGCTTTCCCTGCATATCTATGTTCCTGTTTCTAGGGGCCTGGGTCCATAATTTCGTAGAAGGAATCTTACCTTCCAGGGGAATAATTTAGTAAGCAGGTTGTAATTTCTATTTTTCCAACGATGATCAGGCCAATCTTAAGTAGGTTAAATCCCAAACTCATGAAATGCCCCACTAACACTACATCATTTGTAGGTTAAATGCAAAGCCTCAAGCACTCAAAGCTACCATGTTCTCACCATTTTCTACTTCACAAGCTAAGCTTACAAACCCAAATATGTCGAAGCCTCTAAAACATTATTCAACTTCGCGGTTGAGGCTGGACCTTCTCGTCGTTATAGCAATCGTCTAGCTAGCGATGAGGTACACTATCAAACAGGAAAAATCAACCGTACTCAACGAATTTAGAGTTTCGAAAGCCTTATTAGCGCTTTGGACAATATTTGAGAACGGGCATTAGCCCGTGTGCATTGCACGGACATGTTCGATAGTATTTGTTTTTCGTGCCAACTCTAATCAACGATGAATGAAGAAAATGAATAGATCTTAGTTTGATAATATAAAAAAAAATTGTGTATATAGATCTATCTCGTTGTTGTTGGCTGATAAATGGAAATCAGGACTACATGCAAAGATATACTCCATTGCCTTGCTCATCAGATTTGAAGTAAGAGAAGAAGTTTCATATTATTTAGTCACTGTACAGGTCAAACTTGTAGCTAAAAGTACAATTGGTTACCATACTATTTGTAGAAATCATTAACACATTTTGTTCGGTTGGGAACCGTATTGAATAAATTAAAAGTCCATAAATTACATTGCGTATTATACCAAAGTTCAAAAACCATTTATGTCATTTCCCCAAATAATAATTATCCTAACAAAGTTGCAGTGGGCAACGAGCTAGAATTGAAGCGTGTTTTCGCCCAATCGTGATTAGAAAATAATTTCTTCCTCACTCTTTAATCGGTGGATTACGTGCGTAAATACATACCACTGGTAAATTTAACATAAATAAAGTAAATAAAAAATGAAGTGCCAACCCTAACCCTCCAAAACACTAGGGCATAAATAAATGCAATCAAAAGACATCATAACCCAGAAGTCCTCTTCTATCTCATGTGTTAGTTGGGGCGTCGCAAACTCCTACACTTAAAGCACTGACTTCCGCATCGATGTCAGCCCTATAGTCCAAGAGTGCACCATGCTAGTAGAACTCTAGAGGGGACCGCTGCCGCCGTTCATCTCAAACGGGTTCCCGATATGGATCGCATGACGCAGCACTTTGTTTGGCACGATAGTCAGCTAATATCGACACTTATGTTGATGTATTGTTCTAATGCTATTTGTAACGAGTCCACCGATTTCTATTGACCAAGTTCCCCTAAAAGAAGTAATTAAATGGATTGTGATCCCTCCAGGTGGTCAAGGTTTAGGGCAGGTCAATGCATGGATCAAGCCGTCATTACTCCCTCCCATCAGATGTACGCCGTCGGGGTATTACACTTGCCTCCGGTGAACATCCCCACCAAACCTGGAGCTACAACTCTCTAAACCTTTCTCTCTTGGGTTTGTCCCAGGTCATCGATGATAAACGATGCAGTCTAGATCTAGCTTGAGAATTTTGGAGTTGCTCAAGTAGGCACAGCTTGTTGGCCCTTGTCGACCTGTTCTCTCTATGTGTCGACACTGAGGATGAGGCTAGCTATGAGCACACGCATGCAGGCACTCGCGCGCGCGCCTGCGCGCGCAGAGAGAGAGAGATGGGCAATGTTGTTGTTGGTATTTATGGCGTGTTTCCTAATTGTTTAAGTTTTTTTGGGAAAATGGTTTACCTAACATGGTATTGCAGTGCAACACGGTTTAAAAGGGTTCAGATCTTGACATGTCCTCTCATCTTTCTCGTCCATCATTCGCATTATTCAGCATAGTTAACTATATTCATTAATCTGTCTAACGTGATGACATCCACATCTTGTGTCGTGGAGGTGAGGAGGACCTGCGTTCGCACCGGAGGGAGTGCTACTAAAGAGACGTGGCATGAAAACATTAATGACACCTTCCCTAATAGCTTAAGGTTCTGGAAAAACCAACCGGTCGATAACGCACATGAAAACTTAACCTAAAGAAATTTACCATCCATAAAAACGACCTCAAATCCTAACTCCTTTGCTTTCTTCTCTCTTTGCCTTCTACTGCAATCCCCCACATCCGCACCGATCCATAGGCTGCCGCCGGCCATTCCCTGGTGCAGCGGCTAGGGCAAAGCTCTGACAAACGCACGCACAAAGGATAGACTCCCAAATATTTTCTCCCACAATCAAACAAGAAGAGCCAAAGAAAATCAAACAAACATCGAATATATATAACATCGGAAACAAAATCAGATTTTTCAGGAACGGCAAAAGGATGTCCGGCTTCCGATGTTAGCACAAGGGGAATAAGTACAAAGAAAGCGAGTTGGTTATACTAAAGCGCGATGTCTTCATCGGTTTGAGGTTCGAAAGTAAATGTGTTGACACAGACATTGCAGCGTTAAGGATCGATTTCCACAGCCTTCACGTATCTATCAGCGTTCTAAATGTGGCAATCTAGGAAGGAGCCATTAAGATCCCTACCCTTGTGGCTCTTCTCCTCTCTCTCTCAGCCCTATTCCTCTGATTCCAATTTAACATGCCAACATGCATCCAATTCACATTTGAGAGAGAGAGAGAGAGAGAGAGAGGTTAATGGTTGGACATATGATTTTTTAATTATCACCTAATTAACAAGGACTTTAATCGAAGAATGAGAGAAAGGATTTGAATTTATTGCGTACAAGACCTGACGCACATCTCAATCTCATCCGGCAAATGAACGGAGAAGCTGGGATAAAGTGGCTTCGAGTTCAACACCAACCAGAAAGCAAAAACTTAATTATCGATTACCCACGAAAGGAAAAATTGACCATAAAGATGCAATAATATATATCTAATGCACCGACGGCTTTCGATACCAATGGAACGAATTAGTGGTAAATTAAAGGCGCTTTAGGCAAAGAAAAATTGGATCATCATCCATATTTAAAACATGAAATGAGGACATTACACTACTAGAATGTCAAACTTGAAGCTGCTTAAACTAAGAAGGAAACAATGGAGTCCGGACAAAGACAAGTGCGTGATATAACAATCGGATTTCGAATATTATTCTTGAATTTTGAGAAGTTTTCCTCGTCTAATCAAGTTCAAACTCTTAGGTAACAGCTTCGATGCCGTGTCGAGTTCCGCAATTTTCGTCGTCAATGCATCTAAAATCTTGAAACTTTTGGATGGAAAAATGGTCGATAACACTGAGGGATGGAACCTTTTGATAATTACCTTGGGGGCGGGAAGAATTGCGTGCCGGCCATGAAAGCATTGAGCGGAGTTGCATACATCGAAGGGTCCAGCAATGCAGTGGCTAGGTTGCTGGTGGCAGCAGAGGCTGTGGCGGTAGCGGCGGTGGAGCCTGGTGCGGCGGTTATCAGATTGAGAGGTTGATGAGCTCCACCGCCACCACCGGAAGAACTCTCGCCCACCGAACCGAAGCGGCTCTCGGGCCCTTGATCATAGAGAACCCCCCTAAAAACATGCCCTCCAATATTGACGGCCGTTTGGTACGCGAACTCCTCGTCAGTGTCATCCATTGCGCTCACTCTTACGCATCGGAAAACAGCGGATGAATTGATTTCCGGAGGGAACGCCTGTTCCACTTCCAACCCTAATTATCACACACATACGAGCATAGTGTCATAGTTAGAAATTTGCCGGATCAATCATAATAAGAACAAGACTCGATCACTATGATCATTATTCGAACTTTTATCGTAAGTTTTACCAGCAAACAGTAGTAGAAGCTGAGAACAATGATTCCACAGGTTCACATGCAAGTAGGGTTATATGATGAACACAAAGTAAAGTTAAAAAGTCTCAAAATTCTTCGAACACCAAGAAACTTTTTATCACAGAACTGGAAGTTTAATTTCTTCATGGATCCTCCCAAGATCTAATCCCCAAAATCCTTAAATAAAGCATGGTGTAATATCTTCCTTGATCAGCAAATCTGAAATGAGCATTGAACATACTGCAAGATCAATACTTAAAGTTTTATTTCCCCGGTATCGGTTGCAATGCTTCCTGATGTGCATATTATCTAACAAGAACTCGGATAATGCTTGTGCAGAACTTGTATATGTCCACAGATCACAAATTGTTTCAAATCACAAAAAATAAAAGATAAAAAAATTCACGAGCTGTTGCTGGTGGAAAAGATCCCACAAAATCTCTGTTTCCACCTCGAGACTAATAGTATTACCCGAGGTAGCGGTGGGGAACGGCGGGGCGGCACCGACTTCGCCCTCTCTCTGCCTCATGGTATAATGGTCGAGCTGAAACGGCTGCTCTTGCCGCAACGGCTGCTGCTGGTGGTGCATGACGGCGGCGGTGGCGAGCTGCTGCTGCCGCTCGCGGCGCTTGGCCGCGGGGACCCACGTGCTCTTGACGTGGGTTGGACATTCGAACCCTCGGCTCTTGCAGCAAGTCCTGCACCTCAAGTGGGCACAGTCTTTCTTGGCTTGGTTCCCGCAGTCTTGGCAATTTATACCTCCTCCTCCTCCTCCTCCTCCGGGTCTCATCATCACCGTCAGTAGCTCCGGAGATCGCGAACTAGGGCCTGCTCCAAGCGAAAAGTAGCCGTCCGTGCTTTGATGACCCTGATGGTGGTGGTGGTGGTGGTGGGGATGATACCACTGGCTCTGCGGCCATAGCTGCAAGATCTCCTCCTCCTCCGCCTCCTGATGGTGGTTGGACGGTCTGTGCAAGAGGGTGTTCGTATCCTCCACCCGTTCTTGATCCTGGCCAGCTGATGGGTGGGCTAGCTGGCTTAAATAGAAAACCCCAGCCATTTCTTGCACGTATGGGCGACGACAGAAGCTGAGAGCGATGATGATGCCCTCAAAAGTGAGAGCTGATCCATGACATACACACTCACAGAGGGAGAGAGAGGGAGGGAGAGGGATGGAGAGAGAGAGAGAGGAAGGGTTATTAAATGGGTGTGCTTCAGTCCGTGAAGACTAGACAACAGTGATGATCTGATGAAGTATCTTAGGTTGTTGTTTAGCTTGGTCTAGGTTTCGCTTCGCTGGTTTGCTGTGGGATCGATCTTGTTGTGGTTGTTGGTGTTGTTGTTGGGGCTGTGGCTGGGAGCGCTTTTTGCTGTTGCAGCTTTTTGGGCGAGTGATGGCCCCTGTTGGGACATGGGAAGGGTTTTTTAAAGAATTTGACTTTAGAGAGAGAGAGAGAGCAGAAGAAGAAGGAAGAAGGAGAAGGAGAAGCAGGAGGGGAGGGGATCGATGCAATTATGGCACGGAATTACAGCCTGCAAACGCCGCCATGGCGACTCATCTCGCAGCCCCACTCTTCTTCGCTCTCCCTCTCTCTCCCATTTATTGCCCACTCCAGACTCTCTCTCTCTCTCTATCTCTCTCTCTCTCTCTGCGTTGAAAAAAGTTGCAGAAGGAGACAATCGGGAGCATGTGAGGGGAGGGGGGGCGAGAGAGAAAAGTGGGGGATGAACAGTGCAGTGCGCTGGATGGAGGAAAAATCCTCGGCCTGCCTCGGACCGTGCGAATTCAGCATTCTTATGAAACGGATGCTCAAATGTGGATAATACGCACATGAAATAGTCTGGCGGGCATCGTCGAGAATGGCCATGGACTTAGTATATCAATAGCGACGTTATTGGGGACTACTTGGCTCTCTTGGTATTCGGATTTCACAGGATGGTCCAACATACACCTAACATTGATACAAAGACACCTATAGGCATTTCGAAATTCGATTGGTCTGGATTCGCTTGTTTCGCTGGGAATCGTTTTCGTTGAAACATTCATATATTCGATCGTCATAAAAGATTTCAACAAAAAGCATATGATCTTCCCTTTCTCGGATCTATTCAGATGCAACTGCTCTCGCGGTGTTCACTTTGCCGAATACCTAACTATACTTCTATGGCCACCAATGCCTCGACCACCATCGCCGACCCAAGTCCCCCAGTGAGGCCTTTGACCTGATATGAGGTCAATGTACTTCTATCTATGATATCGCACTCATACGTTCCACAAATAAAGAGAAGGACGGTAGTAGAGACGGTAATGCTTCAAGTGTTATCAATAAAGGTTAAAGCAGCCCCATCATAATCGGCAGTGACATCTGAAGCTGCCTTGACATTAGAAATGGCGGTGATAGGTGGTGTCGATGGCGACAAGGAACAAATGATCACAAGGATAGACACCGATTAGTCGCTTACAATATTTGATCATTTCAAACTTTATTTGGTTTTCTGAGAGAGAAAAGAGAGGCTGTTCTAACTTTTTCCTATGTTTTTCATGATTTCCTTTCGGATTTGTTAAAGAAACTATATCGAAGGAATTTAGATGAAAAATCCAAAGACATAAAAAGTTTATTTTCTGGTCAATTAATAGTCACTACTAAATGAGGGAAAACCAACCATTTAATTAAAAAAAATTCGTGTATACATATCATTCAACATAAACTTTT
Organism: Syzygium malaccense; assembly: GCA_031216405.1. Taxonomy (NCBI): domain Eukaryota; kingdom Viridiplantae; phylum Streptophyta; class Magnoliopsida; order Myrtales; family Myrtaceae; genus Syzygium; species Syzygium malaccense. Next base: position 14,688,056 of record CM062258.1, read on the forward strand.
CTTGAAACAAACATATATGCATTTAAATTAGAATATATATATTATATATAGTAGCATATACTGAATATACAAAAGAGGAGAGTTCGACAAGGAATTTGTATAGGTGGTTGCCACTCGATTCTGACATAAACTCGACTAAATGATCTCTCACTTGAAGAGCTCATCCCATCAAACGTCGGCGGTCGGCGATGAGGCTACTTGTAAGCCAGAAGCGTTCCCATTATTATTGAGATGGGTACGAAAAGTATGAGCAAAAAATCAATGAACATGCTTGCTCTACAGAGGCATATCAGCGTTTTTTGAACCGGCTATCTCTTCTTTTGGCCGGAACTAAATCAGCTAGCTTCAATAATTGCAGCCAAAAAATGCCAGCATTCTCGGCTTCAAAGTCCTTTACCACCTAATGATACTTTACTATATACACCAGTCAGAAATTGTTGCGCATGCTTTTCAGGATAACTAGCATTGCACTACACAGAAAAGCCTCAAAGAACTCATTGCGAGACTGTTTATGTATTCGAGTGCACCTCAAAGAAAAAGTTTCCTTAGGGCAACTTAGCACAACTTAACTTTTTGCCCCCTAAACTGTGGCTATTCATTTTGCCATTGTTCTTACATTCTAGCCATGTAGTTAATTGATAGCGATGATGTGGGTCGTTGGTCGGTCGAGGAACCCTCGTGAATTCGATACATGTTAAATATGGACCGTATTAAGACCGCTTGAATTCAGTAAGTCTTGTTCACGAAGTGAGAGATTGATCCATTCAACAACTAGTCATCCTTGGTAGAGAAAAAAGTTATTAATATAATGAGCATATCCTCAATGAATGAAGAGGATGAAAAAAACCAAGACCTAACTACGAAATCGGCGTGGATGCAGTGTTATGGTTGTCTTTTTTCCCTGTGACATGTCTACGTTAAACCTAACCATAGTCTCGTCATCTTCAGAAGAGAAAAAAAATGCTTTTCGCAGTCGTTTTCCAGTTGAATGAAAGATAAGGCTCTTCTTTGTCAAACTGAGGTTTTTAGGTTTGTAGGTCATGTTTCCAGATCGGGGTGACGAACCCTAGTCCTTTAACCAAGAAGAAAATGAAAAATTCAAACACCGCGATAACAAGAAAACTTGTCTCATCACAAGAGAGAATCTTGTGGCCCAGTCGTGCGATTGAGATCGATTGAATAGTCATCGAAATAAGATATGGCAGAAGTTGATGATGATCATCGATGGACCTAGGCGTGTCCTACTAAATTGATGGTACTTTGCGTAGCGTGGTTGAATTTTCTTCTTGAGGTTCATTACCATCGATTCGCACCTTGTTCTAAATTGAGGCTAAATCCGAGATTGTTCCATTCGAAAGAGACGGTCCCATGACTTTCATTGTTTTTTTATTTCAAATTTTCTGTCCGTTTGAGTAAAGGATACCGAAAGTTAATTAGAGAAGCTTTAATTAAGATTTGTACATGGCCTGCATGATGTGCACTTTTTTAGAGTCATCGCATACGTATTCCTAGGTTTTGTTCTCGGGAGTAATTAAACTCACCTTCAAGTTTTCTCAACCGAAGAAAAAATTCCCCGATGTCACTATAAAATCATCTAGACAGGTGTGATCAGTTGGTAATAGAGTAATTAGTTACAATTTTGAATTGTAAGAGTGTCGAATTTGCCATAGTATTGCTAGAGCATATAAACATATAATCTATGCATTCATGTATAACAGCTAACATTTTTGGTAAGTTGGCGATGTGATTTCACAAACTCTACATGGTATCAAAGGCACGGCGTTCGGCATTAGAATTTCTTTGGACCCGTCAATCGCGTTCTCAAAATAATTTTCCATCGGTTTGTCTCAAATCAAATCTTAACTTACCTATATGAAGGAGTATTGTAGGATTTAAATGTTTGTTAACCTAAAATTTGATAGAGACAAGATGGCCGTGATTAAGCCCTAATGTTGTTGTGTATAGTCCATGTTGTTTTCGCTTCTCCAAAAATGACATATTTTACAAGGTTTGTACACAAAGACAAGTTTACCAATTAATATCTCAAATCGATATTGATTGTTGAATGTGGTTCACTAATTTAAAGGTCGAGCAGCACAGTGTTCGTCAACCCCGACATTGCTCATCTTTTTTGAAATGGGTTTTATTTTTTGGCCACATTTTGACTGCCGGTCAATGTGATAGAAACTCAGAGATAAAAAAGTGCTACAGGAGTGAAAAGGTGAGGCTCTCCATGCTGTCCGTGCATCAATTAGCAATGTTACTATGCTCACACTGCTCTTGATGGATGCACTTTATATCAAGTCCATTCAAGATTCCTTCTGGAAAAAACAAAAATGAAATAAATAAATAAAATTAAAGAGTTCCTATGATTTTTCCCTTCACGAAATGTGACTCCGGGAACATAATGATGATTATATACTTCCAATTCGAACGGTTCAAAACCTCCCCTTTAGTTATACATGATTAGCAATATATATTATAAAATTCACTTTTCTTTTTTCACCTCTTTCTGGGTAGGTTCCCCTCCTCATTTCAAGTGTGCAACTGTCTTCTTAAAACTTAATTTTCAACTATTTAAGTATGACGAGGAATATATTCATGGATTAAGGAGCCGTTTAATTCACGTAAAATAAATTTCAGGAAAAAGTTTTTCGAATTTTTTAACGTTTGGTTTACAGAAAATAAACTAGCCAAGAAAAATATTTTCAATTAATGAAAAGAGCATATTCAAAAGTGGGAAAATGATTTTTTTTTCGAAGAGAGGAAACCATTTTCCCTTCTCTTTCTTTTGCCCTCAACTCTCTCTCTCTTTCTCTCTCTCTCTACTTTCGCCCTTCCACGAAGCGAACCCATGAAGCTTCTTCATCACAAATCCATGACGACAACCCAACCAGCTCCATCCCTAAACTCACCAAGCAACACCGCGATAGCAACTTCGATTCTCTAAAAAGATGGCCGATCCTCCCCTCCTACCTCCCCTGGTCCCAAAACCCTAGCGTCTAGCCTCACTCCTGAGAGGCCTTCTTCGGCAACGGCTTCACTCGCCGCCTCAACCTCCTCTCTACCATCGACAATGAAGGGGAGGATGGATCTAGTGCTTCCATAGCGAGATACTCGCGAGCTCCATCTGCGAGGGAGGGCAGCTAAGGATGTCTGCGGAGAGGATTCGGATGGCGATGGGAGGGGAAAGGTTAGAGGATGTATTAGGGTGGAGCAAGGAGGAGATGCCGGTGTTCGAGGATGGCACATTCCAAATCGCTGAGGGAGGGGGTGGCGACGAGTTGGGGTTTAGGAGAGGGAAGAGTCTTGTGAGAGGTGATTTCCTCGCCAAAATCTGGTGAGGTCAAGCCTTGCCAGCTTGGGGCAAGCTCATCCCATGCCTGTGGCTGGCTGTCGCCATGGTCGACAATTGGTCGAGGAAGAAGGAAAAAAGAAAAAGAAAGAAAATAAATAAAAATTTGAGTTTTTTGGTAATTTCCCCTTGGAAAATCAAATCAAGTTTTACATACCAAACGGCGAAAAATATTTTCCTATTCATTTTCAGATTTTAGCCAGACACCGGAAAATATTGTCATTTTCTTGGAAAATGATTTTCAGAAAAATATTTTCAAGAATTGTCTTATTTTTCCCGAAATAAATGGAGCATGTTAGAATAATTAAATATTAAATCATACATTCATCTAATAGCTTAAACTTTTAGAACAGTTGGCAATGGTCCTACAAAATCTCATATGATATTAGAGCTGGAGGTCCTGAATCCAAATCTTTTCATGCCCCATTTGTCTTTCCAATTAAATATGTCCATACTTAATACTAGTCAAAAAGACTCGACTAAGCGTGAGGGGGAATGTTAGACTAATTAAATATTAAATCACGCCTTCATTTAAAAACTTAAAATTTTAAAACAATTGGCAATGGTCCTACAAAATCTCACAAAGCCTAAAATTGACAGGATGAGAACGCCCGAAGTAGGCAAACCCTATAGGGATGGCCTTTAAAGCTTATAAAGAAGGAAATATGTAGCAGGGTATAAAGGGATGTGAGAAAATTGAACTCAAGACGTATGGCCCTAACATTAATTTAATCCAAACATAGGGTTTTGGCCTACAATCGCAACGTGAACGGTTATATTGAGAGGTTGAATAAGAGGTCTGGAGAGATTCAAATGTATAATCTCCTACTATAGTACTATTTGAATTGAGGGAACCGTGTTTTGTCAAAAAATTTAAGTCACTGGAAAATATCATGCGAAGTATATTTTCATGCCTTAACATATCCTCGTGTACTAGACCTATAGCCAACATTTCATTAACTCTTTCTTCATTTTTGCTTCTAAATTTGAAAATATGTTTCTCTTGAGCAAAACAAAACAAAGGTATGAACTCACTTCTATAAATGGTTTGATAAATAGAGTTAATCACAATATATGAGTTTTGTTTATGAATTATAGGTGCGGATCTTACTATTTCTCAATACATGATCAACTTGATCTGGTTGGCTAAGTCAACCAGGTAACTTTTCTCATTTCCCTTACTTACTGTAACCTTCATTGAGGCCACATTTACAGAATCGTTAACATAGGGTTTTTAACCTAAAAAAAATGCACCAACTTTAATTCGGAAAAAAATTTGGACCCAACTTTTAAGTATAGCATAAGAAAGGCACTAAATTTGATGGGGAAATAACTTTGGCACAAACTTTCATGTGTCTCGTAAAGAGGCAAAAAAAGTTTTTCCCAAGGCCATTGTTAGAATTTTCGTCAAAATGTGGGTACATAGCACCTGAGGTGGCAAAGGAACGCTGACATGGCAAGGTGAATGCCATGTTAGCAAAAAAGTGACTTTCATAAATAATCAAAATGACGTAATCTCCACATAAAATGAAACCGTCGTTCGTCCAACTAAATTTAGGATAAACTAGGGTTGCATGAAACGACATTCTTCCAATCAAACAAGCAGAACGACCATTTCTAAGTGAGAAAATTCCAATTAAGGACCCCGAGTAGGGTCAAATTCTCAAAAAAGGGTCCAAAGTGAATATTGTGTCAAATAAGGGTCTAAAGTGCTCAATCAATCTTAAATAAGGACCCGAAGTGCCCAAAAAGTTTCAAATAAGGACCTAGGTCCCCAGCCGACCAAAATACATGTCGGTCAGCGAGAAAGTTATTGTTCCGGCACCGGAACAGTAACTTTTTAATTTTTTTTATTATTTTCTTTCTGTTTTCCTTTTTTGTTTTTTTTTCTTTTCCTTTTCTTTTTTTTTCTTCTCTTCCTCTGCCAGCCACCTCCGCCGGTCTCAGGCAAGGCCGTCCTTGCCGGCGTCGGGCGAGGGCCGTCCTCGCCTGGGCTGGGCGAGGCCAGCCTCGCCAGTTGCCAGCGAGGTCGAGCCTCGCTAGATCTGGCGAGGGCTCGACGACTTCGCCGGTGTCAAGCGAGGCCAGCCTTGCCAGTTGCAGGCGAGGTCGGCCTCGCCAGCGGCCGGCGGGGCCGAGCCCTCGCCAGATCTGGCGAGGGCTCGGCCCCGCCGGCCGCTGGCGAGGCTCGACCTCGCCGGCATCGGGCGAGGCCGACCTCGCTAGTTGCAGGCGAGGTCAAGCCTCGCCCGACGCCGGCGAGGCCGGCCTCGCCTAGCCCAGGCGAGGGCGGCCCTCGCCCGACGCCCGCGAGGGCGGCCTCGCTTGAGACCGGCGGAGGAAGAGAAGAAAAAAAAAGAAAAGGAAAATGAAAAGAAAAAAAACAAAAAAGGAAAAACAAAAAGAAAATAATAAAAAAAAATTAAAAAGTTACTGTTCCAGTGCCGGAACAGTAACTTTCTCGTCGCCCGGCAGGTATTTTGGTCAGCCGGAGACCCAAGTCCTTATTTGAGACTTTTTAGGCACTTCGCGTCCTTATTTGAGACTGATTGAGCACTTCAGACCCTTATTTGACACTATATTCACTTTGGACCCTTTTTTTTTAAGAATTTGACCCCATTTAAGGTCCTTAATTGAAATTTTCCCTTTTTAAGTAAATTAATGGGGCTTCGTGTGTTTGCGTGTGTGAGAGAGAGATACACGAATTGGGGCTTAGGGTTCTTTACAAGATTGGATTGAAGATGGGAAATTGGGGATATCTTTGTGAATGTGCTCTGATTTGTGAGGAACCCCAAGCCCGAATTTGTGCACGCCCTGTCTCTCAATTTGATTTAAAGTCCTAATATTTCGATCAAAAAAGAACATTATTTTCATGAAATATGAAAGACGATGTGGTTTTAACTATCAATGGAGGTCAGTTTTGCTGACATTGCATTCGCCATTTGCCATCTCAAATGCCACATACGCACATCTCAACTAAATTCCTATCTATGGTCAAAATTGGGGAAACTTATCCAAAAAGTCCTAAACCTTCCTAAACATTTTCATTTCTTGTCAATTGACTCCATTCGGTCAATTTTGACCGACCGACGCTGATGTGACCTCCGGCCAAAGCTGGTCATCCGGCCACTGCTGACATGGCCGCTCAACCAGTACTGACGTGGTAATTTTTAAATATTTTTTTCGATTTTTTTTTTGCCCTTCTTCCCTCTGGCCGGTCCGACGATCGGCCATAGGCGTGGGCTGGCGAGGTCAGCCTCGCCTTGGCTAGGTGAGGTCGGCCTGGCAGCAACGGGGGAGGCTCGCCCTCGCCAGTGGACCAAGGGGGCGAGCTTCGCTAGAGGCCGGCGAGGTTGACCTTGCCGGCCAGAGGGAAGAAGGGCAGAAAAAAATATTTAAAAATTGCCACGTCAACGTTGGCCGAATAGACTCAATTGGCAAAAAGTTTAAATGTCTAGGACTGAATTGGTAAAAGTACAATAAGATTTATGACTTTTTAGACAATTTTCCCATCAAAATTTCCTATTGGGTAAAAGTGAATGCCTTGTTATGACACTTGAAAGTTAGGGTTAAATTATCTCTTGATAAAAGTTAATGCCTTTTTTATGTGACTCTTGAAATTCGGGTGAAACTTGATCGTCGGTTAAAAGCTGGACTCTTTATTTATTTATTTATTTATTGAAAGGAATGACTAACCCGAGAGAGAAATTGAGAAGGCAAATTGTGTTGTTTATATTTTCATAATTAACAAGCGCTATCTCAAAGGATCGGCTAATTGGAAGTCCATGGAACATCTTGCAAATCTTATGAGCCAATTAAGTTCAAGTTTTTTGCCTATAAAGGTGGCCTTAATTGATAGTAGTTTGCACGCAATTAGTGAGATTTGAACAAGTGATCTTTAATTCCTGAATTGGGAATCCACCAATGCCCAAACCAACCCTACCAAGCTGGGATTTAAAGCAAATGTATTGTTTACGCATTAAGCAAAACACGCACAATTAATCAAAGTGTTACATGTCGCATAAAGAAAAACTACCTTTCTTGATTTTGGATATCAAAAGAAGCACCTCACATGTAAGTGTTGTCCGATGGGAGTGTAATAATAAGATAAGACACCTCCTCAAATAATGAATAAAGCCATTATTATCATCGCCGAATTTCATCCCAAAAGCAATCACGTGACAAGCTCTAACTATTATGGTCACAATAAAATATAACAGCGGTTTGTCATTACGTCTAAACATTTGTAGGGACTCCCAACTAAATCTAATAATTCCGCCGCACGAAGGCCTTGGAAATCTGAGATTAGATTAACCCGTGCCTAATGACAAATTAGTCTCGTAATTATGCATATACTAATGAAGTCTGGTCAAGCCAAAAGAGGGAATCATTCAAAACTTTACCTTATAATAAAGGGCAATATTAGGGGCCCGAGGCAAAAGCATAAAAGGTCCCTTGTTGACCATCCCACATAGTCTTATGTTCAATATAGAAAAATATATTTATGGACAGAGAAAACGAAATAACCATCTAAAAGAAGCGGCTCTTAGAGTACTTATCATTGTTGAATCTTATCTTACTCGATGATTCAGCAAATTTGTGTGATATATTTATCGTAGTTGATGTTCATCTAAGTTGCTTTTGAATGTTAAAGAAATATGTTTGTTTTCTGACGGTTTAAACTTTTTGGAACAACTATCTGTATAATATTGCTTTAAAATTTTAGGTTATGATCTCTCTTTTGTATCATTGTTTGTTGGATGTAGATATGTGAGGTTTGACTTACAAGTAAGTGAAAGCAATAAGTAAGGGTTTTTTTTTTTCGTCAGTGCAATAAGTAAGGTTAATTGCTCAAAATTCCCTTGATCGGCACGGTTTGAACCGATAGCCCCCAGATTTTGAGAAGTTACATATTATGCCCTTAAATTTTGATTTTTTTGTTGTTGAGGTGGCCAGTTGTTAATGTTCCCTGAAAAATGGACATATTAATCTTTTATGACCAAAATAACCTATACTGCTAAAGTCTTATAAAAAAAATAGAGAGGATGCATGATTGATGAAGTCGATTAGTAAAATTAATAATGCAGGTTATTTTGATCCAGAAAAATTGACGATTAGATAGAAAGAAAAAATAGTTACTGTAATAAAAACCAAAGTTCAGAGGTGTAATCTACAATATTTTTAAATTTTGAAGTACTAGTGTTGTTGCGTAGCCAAAGTTCAGGGAGATTTTGAGCAAATAACCCAATTGAGAAATATGCTTAATATATATCATGCTCCTATTTCGCCCAACTTAAATTTTGCCCTAAAAGCCTCACATGAATGTTACGTCTTTCGAATTCTCGATCTCAAATGACATTATGTTATTAATAATAAAGTGTCATTTCATAACATAATAATAATAATAATAATAATAATAATAATAATGTGTCTATGATCACAAGGTTTTCGTCCCAACATTTAAAGAAATTAGAAGAGAGGTAAATGTAAGACCAATAACGATTTCAAGAATAAGTTATATGCACGAAAACGTTTCGATATTTACTGCTTCGCAATGTCTATAGCATACAACAGGCAATGGTCAACAATCCTTTCCTCTTTTCCTCTATGAGGACAAAGAAAACCCTAATGGAGTTGCTTTAACCTTGTAATTGCATTATATTTGCCTTTGAGCCAACTATATCTGCAACCCATGACTTCTTTATGTCTATTCTCAATTTGCCACATACTAGTCATCTAACCATTATCAGTCATTCTAAAAGTTTAAATTATTAAATGAAAGCATGGTATAATATTTATCTATTCTACCATTCACCTTCATGCGCAAACTGAACTTTGGCCTAAAATTAAGCATTTGAAATATATATTAAGGGAAGCAAAATAAATGATCAGTAAAGATTTGAACTCGAGATCTCCTATTGTAATACAATAAAAGATTTTGTAGGATCGTTAAAGCCTGTTCAAAAAGATTTGCCACATCGCCCCACCCTTATCATTCCCCTCTATTTAAAGGCATATGCGGCTACACTCCACTAATAGTTTAAGCTTTCAGTGCAAGACCTCGTGTTGGCATTAGAGCCAGGTTATGATATTGGGGGGAGTATGTGAAAGAGAGTCCGACGTCACATCGTTGCTACCATTCCTTTCTAGTTAAGCCTAAGCTTTTATTCAACAAATAAAAAAAGGTTTAAGCTTTTAGTGCGAGAACCCGTGATTTCGATCTTATTGACTAGGCATTGACCACAAATCATACCCTCTTTTTTTTTTTCCTAGGAAACAAATCATGCTCCCAAATTGCTCTGGAATAAAAAGGATACTCCCTCATTCGTGCCATCCACCAGTCGACCCGAACTGCTTTTTAATAAATAAATAATTGACGAAACTATTCAACCTCTTTTTGCCGGTTTTGAATTTGACTTGATCTGGATGTTGACCCGGCCCAAGCAGGCCTGTTTAGTTTGGTCGTAGTACCAGAGAAAAGTCCCACTAGTACAAGAGAAAGTGCGTTGTCACTTTCTCACCGTCAGTGTCATGTCATGCGGTATAGGAAAATGATGCCAAATATATGAAAAAAAATTGATCCATCCAAAAACAATTTGTAAATTGACCTGACGGATTACTGTTATTATTATTGTTATTTATTTAATTTGTGAATCGATTATATAAATCGATTTTGATATAATGAGCTATCGCACAACACGAGACTTTCTATTCTTTAATGTCCTCGTAGGTTAGGAACTAAACAAATCTTTGAAAAATTTCATCTCGATCATCATCAGGATCTCGGAATTTTTTATGTAAAACTTTTAGAGGGTATTCCCTCTCTCTCTGGAAAAAACAAGATTACAAGGGGGATGATTAGCATTTCCTTTGTACAACACGAGATTTTTTAATCTTCATGTCCTCGTAGTTTTGATGGATCTTCTATACGAAGATGCCGGTGCAATGATCCTTCAATTAGATTCTTACCCTAAATGACCTTAGCTATAATTGATTGATCAACCTCATATTAATCTAAACATCGACTTATAGTCTTGAATGGGTTCCCTTAAAACCTCAAAGATCTAAGGGCAAAAGCCACAAAAAAAAACCCTAACTTATGTCTATCATGACACATTTACCTTAAAATTTTTTTTCTGTGACACAAAAAATCTCAAACTTGACACATTTACTCTCCGTCAAAGTTATGTCAATGAGAATCGTTAAAAATCTACCTACATGGACGCCAGAAAGTAAACAGCGTCGACATGGTCCCCATGTGGCTTAAGTAAAGTAAAGACGACGTTATTTTGGCTAAAAAATCATTTGATGAAAATATTGACGGACGGTAAATGTGTCACACATGCACAATTTTTGGATTTTTTATGTCATGAGAAAAAGTTTATGGTATATGTGTCCCCCGGTGGGCATAATCTAGAGTTTTTGATGTCATAAAAGAAAGTTCATAGTAAATGTATCACAGTTGTCATAATTTGAGGTTTTTTCGTGGCTCTTTCCCAAGATCTAATAAAACTAAAGCACTTAGAGAGATTACACCCGACCTTTCAACAACACGCACAGTAATAGCGGTTCATAAATTTGAATTTTACCGAACATTATTCGGATTCCACCCAACTGCCCAAAAACAAAGGTTCAAAAGCAAAGCGATTAGGTGCATCAATCCTGCATTCTTAAGGTTATGCGATACACGAGGTAAAAACAAAGTAGAAAAAGGACAGATCTCTCAAATTGAGTGAAAGTTAATTTTAATATGATTGGATTTACTTTCCCAATAATAAAGGGGCTAACATGTTGATTAAGCCGGTGCGGAAAGCTTTGAGAGGACATAAATTAAAGAGGACGAAAGTGCAAAAAATAAGAAAAAGAAGCAATTCATAGTGAAAATTTAAAAATAAAAGGGCCAAAAAACAATGTTCTGTGGCTCTTTTTAACTCTCGAGCCCTGCGCTCGCTTTCTAATCCGCCGAGAATCGGAGGGCCCAAAATTTCTTGTCGGAACTTTCTTATTAGTGTCATTAAATGGTGATTGTTTAGGTATGTTTGTTCACATTTTTAAATACAGAAGAAATTTGTTTATCTTTTTTTTTTTTACTTTCCCGTCAAAATTTAGATATCATTTGCATTTCAAAAATTATAAAAAAAAAAAGCATTTCGTGAACCTATGTGTGAACATTTAGATTAAACAAAAATTAGAAAAACGAAAATCAATCCAAACACGTGATTACGGGTAAAGAATTTTAATCTCGTTCCAAGCGAAAAGTTAAGCAATTTATACTTTGCATCTTGTAGATGCTATAGATCTAAAGATGCAAAGTTCAATTTTTTTTTTACTTTAACGGTCAAAACATAGCTTTAAAAAAAACGTGATACAAGAAAGCATGCGTCGCGCTCGCGATAAAGTTGAAGATGTCTGTTGTGGTTACCCTTTTAAATTACCTCTAAGATCTAGGCTAATCTATCATTACATGTATGACTAGCCCTATCTATGGACTCAAATGTTCTCATCCAGTAGATCGACTTTGAAATTTTTTATCGAGTCGATAGAACGTTATATTCTTTAAGAAGAAGTGCGAAGCTTTTCCATTTTAGAAAAGAAAATTGGAAAGTAATTCGTCCTTGATTGAGGAGGCCGACTTAGTTGATATACAACAAAAAAAAATTCTAACTAATTTGAGATATCATTAGACGAACAAATAAAAAATAAAAACATGATATTCGTCCTTCCAAAATTACAAAATGAAAAGCAATTTAGTGGTAAAGTCGTTCTCATTTCAGCAGTGTCAGACTTGATGGGTCAGTCGTGGCCCGGAACCCAACAGACCAAAATCTTCATATATCATTAGAAAAAAGAAAGATTTCGAGGTAATTATGTCGAGAATTTTTCTTTTGGTCGGAAAGAAATTCAAATTTAACAAAGTTTTCTCTCGCTTTCAAATCTCAAGTCCATGATCCGCGGGACGGCCGGCTGGTCGAGGGTCGCCTTGAAAAACTCGAAATAAAACAAAAACACACACCAAAAAAACTTTGACTTTGAGCTAATCCCACTTCGAAAGCGGGTAAGAGTCTGGTTTTGGCCTTTACTAGGGAGCAATTTTGTCCCTCGTCTCGAAAAAACAATGCAAATTCCAGACTTCATGTGTTGGGCTCTTTCCTTTGGTTTAGAGCCCACAATGATGTTTGATAAAATCATTTGAGCTTAGCCTAGAAATTTTGTAGCTCCAAGGAGGGCCTCTCATGATCAATTTTTGGTGCCGTTGGTCTCAAATAATCAACTAGGACCATGTGTATGTACTAAGTTTCGTGGCCCGCGTTCCGCACGGGCACTGACTTTACTATTTGTAATTAGTTAAAAGTACGATGGGTATAGTATTTTAATTTATGAAATGTCACGAAATTCCATAACATAGTATTTGTGTCAGCATTTGGAATTCCTAAACCGGCAATCTCAAGCGTCTCGCCGTACGTTTTCGTGACTCCGATTACAATGTCATTGAGATGTAGAGGACGGTTCTCTAATAGCGGGCACTCATGAGCCACGCATGTATCATGTATTGAGTCTACCTCATGATTATAAAGATTTGTGAGCTCTAATTTAACATCAATACGAGAAATTCCTTTTAAGGGAATTGCCAATTTGACGATAATAATATTTCGTGAATTTATATTATGCCAACGTCGATGGGTCGTTCATCCTAGAAATAGGGGATTGTGCCATAGCTTTTGTGTGCCACGTTTGCCACGGAACACTGATCGACAGTTGTGCCTGCTTAGTGACAGCCTTCTCGGCTATTCAAGTTGAAGCAACGGCAATTCTGGAAACCCTAAAATACTTTGTAAGCCTCGACAAAGTGAAGCTACATGAACTGAAGTTGAAACTCAAGATAGATCAGTATGATCCGATAGCTACAATAATCGCTACTTCAGATCAAGCAAGTTGGGAAGTAACTGCTCGTATCACCGAAGCCTAGGCACACATGAAGAAGTTCAATCACCTCCACATAGCCATCGCAAGAGAGAGAGTAATTAGATTGCGGACTTGGTTGTCAAAGCCTATCGTAACAAAATCTTGCTCTCGAATTTGGTCTCTTATCCCCGCTTAGCCTTTTGAATTTGCTGTGTTCTTAAGCAAAGTTTATGTATTCTCGAACATCTTTTTTATGAGAATTGTAAAGCTTTTCGGACAAAAAAAATTTAATGTGCTTTTTCGTAATTAAATTTACCTTTTTCGTCAATTCCTCGTCAGAGTGGTTGTGAAGTAAAATTTTGTTGTTTGAGTTTTCGATTTTTTTGGAACTGATGTTAAATTCTTGGAGTTGAATTCAATTTCGCATTGCTTTATTTTTTTTTTCTCTTGAAAGGGTGTTCGCTTGGAGTTGATTTGAAAGGGATTAGCTGTACATAAATGCCCTCCACCTATAAGGAGGAGTAGTAAATCGAGGTGAATGTCAAATTAAAACCCTCACAAAAGGCAGATATTAATTAATGCGCCTCCACATATGATCTTATTTGGTTCAGCATTTGAATACTGTTTTGGGGTTCTAAAGCCCTTGAGCAAATGAAAAATTGTTTGGCAAGCTATGAGGAGATACAATTGCATCTCTAAAGCTCTCCAAGGGCCTTTGGCTGAATGGAGGAGCCTTGGGGAAGTTGCATTTTCGGGATGCAACTTTACTGTTTATCGAGTGACTACTGTTCATATTCTTCAAGCTTTAGGTCCAGTGGTTGGCGACCGCCGCCTAAGGGTTAGCGCGACCCCCAGGCGACCGCCGGACCTCAGGCGTTGGCCTAGGTGGCACGACCTAGGCGACGCCTGAGATCCGGTGACCCCAGGCGGCGATTGCACAACCTAGGCGATGTGGTCTAAGGTCGTCGGACCTCAGGCGTCGCTTGGGTTGCGCCACCCAGGCAACTCTTGAGGTTGTGCGACCTCAGGCCACCTTGCCTGAGGTCAGGCGGTGGCGGTCGGTGACTAGATATGGCCGGCAGTGGTGATCGGTGGGCAAGCTCTATTGAGATTGCTTTTTTTTTTATATATTAGTAAAAGTATTTTACAAAATATAATTTTTACCAAACAGTATTTATGCCAAAATTGCTTTCAAACGTGATTTAAAAATACATATTACCAAATACTACTTGCATTTTAAAAAATCTTTTTAGCTGAAATGCCTGTCAAAGGCATTCCCCCATAACCGAACCAAATGAGCCCATAAAGACTCATGAGCGCATCTCTCACACATCAATAGGTGAAGTGACGCAAATATCCTTGGGTGTAAGAAACCTTGAATGAATAATTTGGAATTTTTTTTTATCGTTTTATTACTTAAAAAAATGAATAAACAAAAAATATTTCTATCGTTTACGAAAATATCTTACATGAATTATTATCGATAATGAAAATTAGCAATTATTTTCAAGAAAATATTATCCAAATAATTCATTTTTCTGCAAAATAAACGAAGCCTATATATGTTGTAGGTTTCTTTGCCCAACCCCATAGTAGTTAAGGAATGGAAATGTTTAGATCAATTAAGCGCACAGCACAGATTCGATACTCCATGTTGCCAAGCATAAAAAAAATTTGCCTTTACTTCATCTACATCTTGTATGGTTCGTAAGGTTGGCAGGGCATTTCATGTACTCGAATTCACCTTTTTATAAAAATATATCTTTACCCAACACCATCTCATAAATTTTTGTGAGAGAGACTTCCTATATTTCCAATAGGAAAATTAGATCCTCTCCGTACAACGCCAATGACATACAGTCCAAGATTGTGATGCCACTAGTCGGGTCTATGTAGGAGAAAACAAAAGCCCTATGCTCCAAGTGAAAATATATCATATGAATCTCACGTCCATCTAATAAAGTCTAACACGGTCGTTATTTTATCTTACCGACGGACCATAATTCAAGCAAGTATTTTTAGCCCTATTGAACACATGATGTCCTTGAGGAAAATGCCCCGGTTTATAATAGGAACATCTTCTGATAAAAACATAGTCACTGAATAAGATAACATAACAAAGTCCTAAACTTCATATACGGATAAAGTCTAGAATCCGGATAGAACCGGCCCTTAGACAATATGACTAGACAATATGAGGACATCCGAAGGGTTTTTTCGACACCTTCGTCTCACTCTAGCAAAGGGTAGGTCGTGATCTCCGACCCTCCTCCGCTGGCCAGATTGGGATGGACCGGTTGCAGGCGCAGAGCATACAGGCGAGCGGCGGCGGCGGTGTCCGAGTACCCGATCACAGCCTCGTAGTCCCTGCTGTCGTCAACCATTCCGAAATGCGGGTCATCCTCCTTCATATGCTTGATCAGATTAGTCTACACAAAAGAGAGCGAGAAATGAACTCGGACATCCTCCAACCATTTTTCCATCAATATAATCAGTAGATGAAGACAGCTGATTAATGTGAATTGGCAGCTTTTTCGGACATAACAGCAGATGTTTCTACAGACAACGAAGAAATAACGTCATTAATTTTAACGAGGTATCTATTAGCCATGAAGCTTTAATTACCCAGTCTTGCAGGAGACTTTTGTTTATTTCCTCAGCATTCTTTTTCTGCAATGAGCACCAATCAAGACAAGATCAGGCGAAATAATCACTTTTATATCAGAAATGAGTGGCCATCAATCATAGGAAATCGGAAACTGTACATTCTTAAATATGTGTTTCTTTGGAAACACATGATTGAATTGGAATGATAACGAGAAAATTAGCACAGCCCTTGAATTAGGAGGATGCGCAAACCGACAAATCATAGGGCTCACCTTCTTCCTGGCGGTGTCGATTTGATTGCTGAGCGTCTTGTACTGTTTTGGCACGAAACAAAAATATTTTAGACCTTTAAGCAATATAAATCCAAGAGAAGAGAAAGGCTAATAGATGCATCAAACAATACCTGAAATTGCCACTCTAATCCATCACAAGCAATTTCTAAAATTTTAACTAACGCACTAAATATAATTCCACAACTGGATTTTTGACTCGTTTTGCCACCGCTAAATTATAGTGATTTGTGATCTGACATCATCTTAGAACAAACATTTTTCCCACAAGCTTAAAGTTATCTGGAAATAGGTCCACAATGTACATGCTACATAAAACATATGTCGTGACACTAATTATTTACAAAAAAGAATGGTTTCGTAAATAACATGACAACAAATTTGACAATAATCGATTGGTTGCTTGAACTATCAGGTCCATGTCTGCATTGATTATGCAACGAGTGAAAGCCTAATACATCGTAAAGTAAGTGAATTTTAAAGTGAATTTTTCAATAATATGACTTGGCAATACATGAGGAAAAAATTGTTTGACGCATCTACTCTTACATAAACATAAGTAATCGCGGTTTCTCTTGTCAGCTACCAAAGGGTATGGCAACAAGAAATCCAAATCTCAATTCAAACATCGCAATGCAGGCCTTTGCTTACAATGCCGTGTGAGGATTAATTCTTGTTGAGAGAAATTATGCAAGCACACTAGAATATTGGCAAAGCACACCAGCTGACGACCATGTCAGTAAAGTGACCTGTCTGGAATTCTTTGAGCACCCGAGAGTCATTAAAAATCCAAAAGCCAAACGAGCGATTATTGGGTCAATCACGAACCTTTCGTTCGCGGATCAGACTAACGGCGTTGTCCATATCTTGCTCAAGACCGCACAGTTCATCAAAGCTCATACCATTCAATCCTTCCCCAAACCTCCTCCTGCGCAATCATTTTTACCCAACAAATACAAACCCAGCTCACAAACATAGTTAGTATGTCCATGACAAGCCCAACCTCAAACAGTGCTGAAGAAAAATTTGACCAAGATAAATGGAACAGGATCTTCTTTTACCTGACCTCTAGCTGAAGCTTCTTGTTCACCTCCTTCAGCTTCCTCAGGGTCTCTTGCATCTTCTGATGAAAGTGCAGAGAAGAATGTCATTTCAAAACAGACTTTCACAAACAAAAGAATCGAACTAACGCCAAGTAAACACATGCATGTGAAAATTTGTTTAGAATATTAAGATAGGGAAAATCAGCAAGATCTGACCTCATAGTGAGAGTTCCAGAGATCGACCTCAAGTGCCTGCTGATACTGATCGTACATCTTCTTAGTTCTAAAACATGAACAGCAGGAAAAAATAAAGAAAAAAACCAAAACCAAAAACAACGGGGCAGCATATGTGTCAAACAAATCTAGGGTTTTCTTTTTCACAGGACGAGATGAGAAAAAAAGGCTGAAGGAAAACGAATCAAGAAAACAAAAATAAGGTTTTATACGTGGTGGAGGGACTGATGTACTCGTGGAGCTTGCCGGTGCTGGAGATCATGATGATGGAGACCTTGGCGTCGCAGAGGACGGTGAGCTCGTTCGCCTTCTTGAACAGCCCGTTCCGCCGCTTCGAGTAGGTCACCTGCCGGTTCGTCGTGTTCTCTATCAGTTTGATCTGGATCTTCCCTCTCGCCATCTCTCTCTCTCTCTCTCTCTCTCTCTCTCTCTCTCTCTCTTCTGTGACCCAGAATGAAGAAGAACAAAAACCACCTAGCTAAAAAGAGAGAGGGCGAGTACAGAAGGAGGGGGGTCTTCCCTTTTTGCCGTAAATGGAAAGGGCATGCCAAATTGGTGAAAGGTAGTGTACGAAGTGACGAAACATAGTAAGTGCCATGTTAGCAGTTCTGGGGCTTCATTGATTTGAAACGCATTTCCCACGGTGGTGGTGGACCGCTGCCTTCCGTTCCGTCCGACCCGAGACCCAGCTGGCACATCCCACGGTTTGGCGGACCAGGTGGATCCACACCATTTTTACCGTCGATCCGGCCGGTCTTGCCTTAGGGATCGTGTGATCAACGGTAAGGGTGATCGGTTCCGGGTTCCGGAGCGGGTTGGTTCTCACCCCAAAATTTGACACCGAATCGGGTAAGGTCAGTTCTTAGTTTGTGGAATCGAAAGCCGGCTAACCTGGCCCTGGAACTAGTGATTTCTTCTCCTTTTCTTTTGGTTTCTTTTATTCTCTACAAGTGGAAGTTTCCCAATATTAAAAGAAAAAAAAATACTAATTACAATTTGCTTCAAAATAAAATATATAAAAAAAGAAATCATGGTCGGGTTCCTTAAGTTCCTCATGTGTAATCGGAAACTGGACCGGTCCCTCCAAGAACCACCCACAACTGGCCGGTCTGGTTCCAAATTGGACCGTAGATTGGACCGAGTCTAAAAATTCAATGCAATATTTTCTCTCGGCTATGTGTCTAGAAATAACAAAATCAGTATGTGAGCACCTCACTGAATAATATACGCGTTTTCACGTGCCTCTTCTAGTTTTTCTCGTAAGGCATACTGTTTGGATTAGAAATTGCAAAATGTCTTTACTTACTTATCATATCCTTGGTGGAGTAACTTGATGCAATTCAACTTTTGCCTCCTCCTTCTTGTACCTTAGACAAAAACCTGGATGTGATCGATGTTGTAGGGTTACTCCATTTGTCTGTGGGATTTTGATTTGATATAATGTCTTGTTTGGGGAGCTGACAGAAACGGCGGACCAGAACGGAGAAACGCGAACCCCAGTTACCAACGGAGGAACATCTTCCCGGTCATTTTTGTGATCGGTAGGACCTGATCCTTAGCCTTCTTCACCCGAACTTTCCATTAACCCTACTGCAACTGTAGTTGGTCCAGCTGTGTCTTGTTGTATTTCAATACGACTTCTATGTGAATCTTTCTTAAGGTACTGCATGATAATCATTCTGGTTCTGTCCAGAACTGGTTTTTTGCTCCCGAAATCAGTTTTGGACCAGAAACCCGTTTGGTAACGTAATTTCATTTTTCTATTTCCGGGACAAGTTTGCTTCCAAAACTGATTCTGAAACCAGAAATGAGAACCAAAAAAAGTTGGTTTTTCATTTCTGGAACAAAAGTGAGAACCATTTTTGAGGAATTCATTTTCTTCAACACACATATTCTTATGGAAGTCACGATCTTTGAGGTGAGAAAAAAAAAGCAAAAAATCAAAAATTTCAAAACTTAACAGAATGGTTTAGAATCTGTGGCTACCCACTTTCAGTGAAATTTAAATTTTTTAGGTACCGAAAAAAATAAAAAAATAAAAATAAAAATAAAAATAAAAAATTTCAAAATTTCATAAAATGGCTTAGAAAACCTATGGCCACCCATTTTGAGCAAAATTTAATTTTTTTAGTTGCCAAAAAAATAAAAAATAATAAAAATTTCTAAAATTTAAAAACTTCACAGAATATCTTAGAATACCTGTGGCCACCCAATTTGAGCGAAATTTTATTTTTTTAGATGCTGAAAAAAATAAAAAAAAACAAAAAAAATTAAAAATTTCAAAACTTCACAGAATGGCTTAGAATACTTGTGGCCATCCACTTTGAGTGAAATTTAAATTTTTTTAGGTGCCGAAAAAATAAAAAAAATAAAAAATTTCAAAACTTCACAGAATAGCTTAAAATACCTGTGGCCACCCACTTTGAGTGAAATTTAAATTTTTTTAGGTGCCGAAAAAAATAAAAAAAATAAAAAATTTCAAAACTTCACAGAATAGCTTAAAATACCTGTGGCCACTCACTTTGAGTGAAATTTTAATTTTTTTATATGCCAAAAAAATAAAAATAAGCAAAAAAGTAAAAATTTCAAAACTTTACAGAATGGCTTAAAATACATGTGGCTACCCACTTTGAGCGAAATTTTATTTTTTTAGGTGCCGAAAAAAATAAAAAAATAAAAAAATAAAAAAATTTCAAAACTTCACAAAATGGCTTAGAATACCTGTGGCCATCCACTTTAAGCGAAATTTAAATTTTTTTAGGTGCCGAAAAAAATAAAAAAATAAAAAATAAAAAACTTCACATAATTGCTTAGAATACATGTAGCCACTCACTTTGAGTGAAATTTAATTTTTTTTGGGTGTCGAAAAAAAATAAAAATAAGCAAAAAAGAAAAATTTTCAAAACTTCACAGAGTGGCTTAGAATACATGTGGCCATCCACTTTTAGTGAAATTTAATTTTCTTTAGGAACCAAAAAAAATAAAAAATAAATAAAAAATACCATTTGGGCATCTAAAAAAAATTAAATTTTACTCAAAGTGGGTGGCTAGAGGTATTGTAAGTCATTCTGTGAAGTTTTGAAATTTTTGATTTTTTATGTTTTTTTCACCTAAAAAAATTTAAATTTCACTCAAAGTGGATGGCCACATGTATTCTAAGTCATTCTGTGAAGTTTTGAAATTTTTGATTTTTTGCTTTTTTTTACCTCCAAAAATTAAAATTTCACTCAAAATGGGTGGCCACAGGTATTCTAAGCCATTCTGTAAAGTTTTGAAATTTTTTAGTTTTTGAATTTTTTTGGGCACCTTAAAAAATTTAAATTTCACTCAAAGTGGGTGGCCACATGTATTCTAAACTATTCTGTGAAGTTTTGAAATTTTTTATTTTTTGATTTTTTTGGGCACCTAAAAAAATTTAAATTTCACTAAAAGTGGGTGGCCACAAGTATTCTAAGCAATTCTGTGAAGTTTTGAAATTTTTGATTTCTTGATTTTTTTTGAAAAAATTCAACAAATTTCCTATTTTCCCGAAATCTAATTTTTTTTTATTTTCTCGACATTTTGATGACTTTTTCTGGAATATTTCCATTTTTTGGGATTTTCTGAATTTTTTTAAAGATTTTTATGAATTTTTCGGATTTTTTATTATTTTTATTCCATTTCTAAAAAAATGGATTTTTGTTCCTGGAAATAGAATTTTCTGTTGTTTATCAAACGGGTTTTTATTTCAGGAAATAGAAATTTTGTGCTGTTATCAAACGGGTTTCTGTTCTAGAAATAGAAATTTTTTGTCATTATCAAACGGGTTTTTTTTCTCAGAAACTCATCCAGGAACCAGAAATAGAAAAATCTATTTCTGGTTCAGGAACTCATTCCGGAACAGAATGGTTATCATGCGGTACCTAAGCTTCCCTAAGCTTGAACTTGGAGCTCCTTGAATCATTGATTGACTCGAGTGCAGAAATATCTAGAGACCAACGAATGGTATGGGGCTCATCGATGCGGGCGCGGCTGTCAGGGATCCATAATACCAATTTTTGTGGAAAGCTCGTCCCGAGCGCCATGCTAAAATTTAATAAATTCAAATTACAGTCGTTTTAGGCATTGAAATCTATCGATAGGCATCATAGGAGACAAAAGCAATGTTCTCAGGCACTATTGAAGTATACGTTGAATCACCAGACGTTGGGTGCTTCCGCTATGAGATATATTAACACGAGATATTTGACGTACAACGTTAAAATTTAATAAATACTGTAACAATAGAGGTTTTAGTTGTATATGTAGATATACAATCCAGGTTTTCATTCAATGTGGGACAAAGAAAACTCCCAACCGTGGTAGCTCGGTGATAAATAGGTCATACTATCTTCTCTGAGGTCACAAACTCAAGGCATCTAGTGAGTGAATCTCTAATTAGTTTGTGTGCTCAGGGCATTTGCTATCTCATGTCGAGACCCTTATAGACAAAGGAAGGCATACTTCATTCGATGTTGTAGGCTTACTCCATTTGTTCAATGGCAACAAATCGTGGATGACGATCAGAAAATAATACGCCAAAATCGGTAGCAGCGACACACAAAACACACCAGAATTATCAAGTACAACATAAACAGCGCTAAGGGAAATGTGTAAAACATGGGACACATTTAGTCACCATTTTGAACATCCGTAATTACCAATAGAAGGGAAGTGGCTTTTGCTAATCATCCAGCACCATCAATGCCAAAGGTCAGAAGCATGGGAAAACAGTCGCCAAAGGTCAGAAGCATGGGAAAACAGTCATGTCCTATAAATGCATCCGCATCGACAGTCGGTGACTATATTTACGAGAGGTAACAATGCTAAAGAGCACCGACCGATTAAAGGTTTGCTCACCCCACGTCTCTCGAACTTATGGTCTCGCGAGCAATAGCGTTCTGGGGACAAACGACGGTGTTCACCCATCTCTATCTCTGTATCTTTAAGCTGCATCTATTAGGCCTCCGCTGTTGTTCCCAAGTTTTTTTTTTTTTTTGGTCGGGATGTTGTTCCCAAGTTACGCAGCGTCATTCACATCTTCTTCCGGTGTAAAACGTCTGACTGCATGCCATCGGTCTCTGCATGTCCGAGGCACAGAGGTCCCTCGGGACTTGAAGGCTAAGCAAACAGCTAAAGCCTAAAATGTCATATGGCCGTAGGCTGAAGGAAGTAGCTGGAGTAACAATGCGTCGGTTTTGGCGCACCGTACGAACTCGCTTGTTTTTTGGACGATGTTAACGTTGTTTAGTCTCAAAATGTTGTCATTTCCCTCGGTGTGTCAAGTCTAATCGCATGCTTCTAAAGCTCTAATCACAAACGTTCACCCATCAAAAGCAGATGGGATGAAATGAAAGGTCCCATCACCGAACTTCGTCGAAGTCAGCTTCTCGCTTTTTCCACTCGAAATGGTCGGCCGAAAGTGAACCCTCTGCCGAAGCCCAAGTGAATTCATGCGTCGACGGTCAAAGCCCACTTCATCGTTCGAACGAATACTGGTGAAATCGGCCTCGAAAAGTTGAGCCCTGCGTTCCAAAATGAAGAGCTGCGACCCAAACGCTTAGCTGTTCATCAGGCCCATCGACCAAACTTAGAGAGGAGGCTACAGATCCACTGTAACCTCACGTTTTTCAGAAAGAATTCCCCCCACACTTTGCGTTAGGAGAGCGGACGAGAAGGAGACAGCGTTCGCTTTACGGTCAAAACTCTAAGATAAAAAAACTCAAATCGAAATCCGACTGAAAACCGAAACTTAACGGATCGTACGGAGCAGTCAACCAAGAATCAGGAATCTCACCGCCATCCTCTTTATACTCTCTTCCTCTTTGATCTGATCTAGCTCTCTTCTCAGATTGCATGCACCAGGGATGTCGCCGCTTTCGAGCTCGTTCTCTCTCTTCCTCTTCTTCCTTCTCGCGATCACGCCATTCTCGCAGCTCTTCGTTCCGGTCGATTCAAGAACTCATCCCGGAGACGTTCGAGTCCTCGAAGCTCTCAAGGCCTCCATCGAGCCGAAGTCCGTGCATCCCGGATCTTGCGTGAGCTCCTGGGACTTCTCCGTCGACCCTTGCGACCGCATCTTCAGCGACCGCTTCACGTGCGGCCTCCGCTGCGACCTCGCCGTCTCCAACTACTCCCGCGTCACCGAGATCGCCCTCGACTTCGCCGGCTACTCCGGCAACCTCTCCTCCGTCCCCTGGGACGACGATGTGCTTT
Organism: Syzygium malaccense; assembly: GCA_031216405.1. NCBI lineage: Eukaryota > Viridiplantae > Streptophyta > Magnoliopsida > Myrtales > Myrtaceae > Syzygium > Syzygium malaccense. The sequence goes on from CM062258.1 coordinate 14,711,722, forward strand.
ACCTCGAAACCCTCGACGTCTCCTACAACTCGTTCGCCGGCTCCGTCCCCGGCTCGCTCGCAGGCCTGACTAGCCTCCGCCGGCTCCGGCTTTCTCGGAACTCGCTCTCTGGCCAACTCCCTGCCTCGCTCGGCTCGCTCGCCGCCCTTGAGGAGCTCAGCCTCGACGGCAACAACTTCGACGGGGGCATACCGTCGAGCTTCAACCGTCTGGCGAGCTTGAAAAGGCTGGAGCTCCAAGGGAACAACCTATCCGGCGACCTGTTGTCCGATCTGGGCTCGCTCAAGAGCCTGTTTTTCCTCGACGCGAGTGACAACCAGTTCTCCGGTGGAGTCCCGGCGGCTCTCCCGCCGTCGCTGGTGGAGATTTCGCTCCGGAACAACCGCCTGCGAGGGGACCTCCCGGAAATCGACGGCGGAGCGACGAAGCTCCTGCAGGTCCTGGATCTGAGCCGGAACGAGCTGAGCGGCGCTGTGCCGTCGGCGCTCTTCGAGCACGCGTCCATCGAGCAGCTCACGCTCTCGCACAACAACTTCACGTCCTTGCACGCGCCGCCGTCGGGGGGTGTGAACAGCAGGTCTGCCAATTCGTGTTCCCGTATGGAAATTTAAATTTTCATCACGTCAAAATATTAAACTATGTTGCAATACGCCAATTAAGAAGATATTTAAGTTCTTCCTTTTATTTATCAATATTTGGGTCAAAATTCGACGTGCCTAGTGAATAGCAGGCTGGTGGCCGTCGACCTCAGCTACAACAATCTCCGAGGGCTATTGCCGGGGTTCATGGCGGCAATGCCGATGCTGTCGGCGCTGTCGCTGGAGCACAACCTGTTCACAGGGATGATACCGTCGCAGTATGCGCTGAGGGTGAGGGACGCCGCCCTCGGAGGGAGAGGCGGCGGGACGACTGCGATCGGGAGGCTGCTGCTGGGCGGGAACTACTTGTTCGGGCCGATACCGGGACCGCTGATGGGGCTCAGGCCCGGGTCGGCGAACGTGAGCCTGGTGGATAACTGCCTGTACCGGTGCCCCGACGAGTTCTTCTTCTGTCAGGGCGGCGATCAGAAGTCGCCGGCGGATTGTAAGAGCTTCAGCCCTACTATTCCATAGACAAAAATTGAAACTGAAAAAAGAAAAAACTGCATCATATACGGTGGATTCTTTATTGGTTTGTATTGAATTTTGGCAGATTTGGGTAACGTTAAAATTATTCCATATTAATCGGGGATAGTTCATAAGGCTTATATATTGCAATTTCCTGGTTGATGGTTGGTATGCAAATGGTCACCGACTTGTCAGACACGGCACGTGGGCCCGATCCGAAGTGACATGCATGTGCGTGCGTTTCTTGCTCGTAGATAAATATCATCTTCTCTAATGGATTTTTATAAAAGATATAAAGTGCATTCTTTAGGTCTTGAATCCGTTTTTTTTACCTCACTACCAAAAAACATCTTTTTTCCAACGAAATTTCTAACGAAAAATTGAAAAAAATTTGTTGGAAAACGAATTTCCAACGAATTTTTCACGGAAAAAAAATTCATCGGTAATTCTTCGCCGCAAATTTTTCCAACGAAAAATTTCAATTTTTGTTGGAAATTTGCGACGAAATTTTTTTCATTGGAAAATTCATGGCTAAATTCGTTGGAAACACTACAAAAAAATAACTTTTTTCCAAGAAAAAATTTGGAAATCCAACAAAATTTCCAACGAACAAAAATTCGTCGTCGTAAATTTTTCCGACAAAAAAATATAAATTTCGTTGGTAATTTCCGATGAAATTTTTTCGTCGCAAAATTCGTAACTAAATTCGTTGCAAAATTCGTCGCTAATTATTCGTTGCAAAAATGTGGCAAAAAAAAAAATTTCGGTCGAAAAACCATGGCAAAATTAGTTTCGTCGTGACAAAAATCGTGCGGGTGAGGGCCAGCCTCGCCGCCGGCGAGCTCACCGGCCATGGCGAGCTCGGCAGCCATGGCGAGCTCGGCCCTCGCCATGGCAAGCGAGGGCCAGCCTCGTCGCCGGTGAGCTCGAGGTCGCCTAGATCTGGGCGAGCTCGAGCTCGCCTAGATCTGGGCGAGTTTTGGGCAACCTCGAGCTTGTCGACCATGGCAAGCGTTCTGGGCGAGCTCGAGCTCGCCCAGATCTGGCCGAGTTCTGGGCGACCTCGAGCTCGCCGACCATGGCGAGCTCGCCCCTTGCCATGGCTAATGAGGCCCAGCCTCGTCGCTGGCCGGCGAGCTCGAGCTTGCCCAGAACTCGTCCAGATCAAGCTCGCCCGCCATGGCGAGGGCCTGGCTCAGCGCGATCGCACTCGGCCTCGTCGCCGCGAACGTGACGGACACCGCCCCCTTCATTGGCCAGATGCTCGGCAACGGCGGGGGGAGCTTGGGCCTGGCGGTGGAGCAGTGGCTCAGCGAGTGTTCCGACCAGTACGCGGACGCGGTGGAGGCGTCGATCGCAAAGAGAGAGAGAGAGAGAGAGAGAGAGAGAGAGAATGTGGAAATTGAGAAACGTTGCGGGAATAATGAGCACGAAAATGTTGAATAAGGAAGGAGTAGGGTTTTCGTTGCAAAATTCGTGAGAAATTTCCCACGAATTTTGCAATGAAAATTGTACACACTAAAATAATTGCCAAGAAAATTGAAATTCATGGGAAAATTCTTTGGAAATTTTCAAAAAAATTTCCCACGAATTTAAAAAATGGCGAACAATACCGGGTTTTTTTGAATTCGTTGGAAATTTCCAACCAAAAATTTTTCGTCGCAAAATTCGTTGGAAATTTCCAACGAATTTTTCCACAAATTTAAAAAATGCCGAACAATACCGGGTTTTTTTGAATTCGTCGCAAAATTTGTTGGAAATTTCCAACGAAAAATTTTTCGTCGCAAATCCAACGAATTTTCCCACAAATTTAAAAAATGCCGAACAATACCGGGTTTTTTTGAATTCGTCGCAAAATTCATTGGAAATTTCCAACGAAAAATTTTTCGTCGCAAAATTCATTGAAAATTTCCAACGAAAAAATTTTCGTCGCAAATCCAACAAATTTTCCCACGAATTTAAAAAATGCCGAACAATACCGGGTTTTTTTTAATTGGTCGCAAAATTCGTTGGAAATTTCCAATGAAAAATTTTTCGTCGCTAATTTCCAACGAATTTTGCGACGAAAAATATTTCGTTGGAAATTTCCAACGAATTTTGGAATGAAAAATTTTTCGTCGCTAATTTTCGACGAATTTTACTTTTCGTTGAAAAATTTGTTGCAAATTTACGACGAAAATTTTTTCGTCGTAAATTTTCGTGGCAAAAATCCAGTTTTTTTGTAGTGCCTGAAATTGGGGTAAAAGATTGCGAGGCTTCTCCTCCAATGAGGGAAAATTGCGTGTGTTAAGACGACGTCGTATCACCTCATGGAAACTAGAGAATGCATTCTTATTATAATAATTATTATTATTATGAAGTCCCATGTGGAGCGTAGTTGCATTGCCGGTGGACAACCCAACGCATTTAAGAACCATCACATGGGCCGTTGAAGTTCTCCAATCCAACGGTCAAGACAATCTTCCAGCTGCAAATATTGTCCGATTTAGTTTGTCCTATGTCGAATATAAATGTTTTATCCTTTGGCGCGTACATGTAAGCACTTTTCCAAAAAATTGCATATCTTGATAGTACCATCACCTGAGCACTCTTCGCATTGGAGTTCTAATGCTAAATAAGGTCGTTACATTTCAACGCACCAGTAAGCTTTCTTTATTTGATGTGCAATTCGATTCATTCCCTCCCCATATGCCAGTTTGGAAGCTTGTCAGCAGGCGCACACTATCCAGGCTTGCTAGTCTCGGTCGTTACACTCAATCTCTACTTGCTTGTGTCACTGCCGACATTGTCACTACCATTGTTGTCTTCGGCGGTGCCCCCACCAAACCACAACCTCCCTATGTTTGTGTGTGTGTGAACTACAACGGGCCGACCTGCCTCTAGCCAACTTCAAAGCAATTATGACCCATTTCCTTCCTCGTATTCTAGCATTCGGAGGTGATTTTACTACCAACTGTTCTAAAAATTTAAGTTATTAGATGAAGCTATAATTTAATATTTAATTACTCTAACATTCCCCCTTATTCTTAAGATTTGAACTCAGAATCTTCAGCGGGACCATAGCCAACTTTTTTAAAAGCTTAAACTGTTAGATGATAGCGTGGTTTAATATTTAATTACTCTATCGATACGGTATGTCTAACGGGTGACTAAGTTATGAGCATAATACATTATACATGTAAAACGGTACCCTCTCTCCATATAAAGGCTTCTCTTTAACTGAAACTAAAGTAAATGAAAGGGGTGGCGTCGGACAATCAACGCAGCAACTTGCCTTGACATAACAATTCGCATCCCACCTTCTTCGAAATGCTCGACCCCTGATCATGATTACCCGGTATCATCCGTGACCAGAGTTCGAAGTCGGTTAAACTTTTACAACCGCAAATGCACACCGGCTCACTAAAATGCCAGCAAACTCTCTTCGCCCCGAGGTTGGCACATCTCGTCACGAAATTCATCTCGCTCTTTCGAATTTGTGTCCTCGTTGAAGGCATACAAGTACGAGAGTCACAAAGCTAACCACGCTTGGCGGTAGCCGAGCCGAGATTGCTGGTGTGATTCGGACTTCGCTTCGAGGTCTCGCAGCAAAATTCATGCAATGCGAAGCGTTTTCTGAAGCCTGAGCAATTGCAAAACCTTGACAAATTGGGCCCAAATAGGCGAGAGGCCTTAAACTCAGAGCCCAGAAAGAAATCAAAAGCGTCTGGGCCCAGATTGAACTGACAGGGCCACGTCTCCCCAGATTTAGAACTTAGCAATCAATCCCTTAGGTTCCCATTTGGTATATAAGAATGAGATAGATCGGATTATAAAAGAAATCGGACCGAGAATTAATGTAGAAAGTATGGCATTTGGCAATGCATCGAAATTGGAACGTATCTTTCTGTGGAATGAGTCTTGATCTTTCAAATCGTAATATATTGGTGAAAAAAATTGGTTACCGTACCCCATTTTTCATTCAAAAGGTTACCAATTCCCGAGCTTAATAAATAACCCACTTGTATGCTTGCCTTTTTTACATTGATCACATTCCCCTCATTCTCACTCATTCCTGCCTCCCACGTGGTAATGAAAATGCATGAATGCACCGATGTTCATTCCCCAATTTCCATTTCCATTCCGCTTCATTTCAACTTGCCAAATGGTATCGAGAATGTGTCTGTTCCAGTTCCGATGGTTTCATTTCCGATATCCAGAGGAGTCAGGAACTTTCGACGGCTTTATTCCTTTTTCTTTCTTTTTTTTTGGGGGGGAGCAATTTTTAACTAACAATTCGCTAAGTTTTTCTTCTTTCTTAAGCAACAAAACTAGATTTGCAGCAGAGCATTCCCAAGTTGCTTCGCCAAGTTCAAGCAAGTATTAACCTAAATGCTGTTGGATTCACTGAATCTCATCTCAACAAGAGCTAACTTCATCTACCGGTCCAATCAAAGGTTCTTTCCCACCGCCATTAAATTAATCATTATCTAGGTCGAAAATGAGAGGGACCCACAAACCACAAGGAAGTACCATTCACAAAATTACTCGTGGAATACAATAATGTTTCCAAGGAATGGTTCTCCATGTTGCGTCCCCACGGAGATTGATGTGAAGACCATGTCCCGTATCAAAATGCCATCGATTTCTTGAAGCCCGTGCCCGTGCCCGTGCCCGTGCCCGTGCCCGTGCCCATCTCTCGATGGGGAGGTCGGTCAACTTTCTAGGAATTTCGTTTGGCATTTCCTATGGAAAATCAAAGTGTGCGTGAGTGGTCCCCGAAATGGGTCAGGTTGATCCGAAACCCAAAAGCCCTCCACGGGGCTTTCGCTGGCTCGAAGCTAGCGAAAAAGCAACCTTTTTAGGTGGTTTCGAAGCACGGCATGCCGTTAATATAAGCCGATCCCTACTATGCGTCGATACTATTGGTACTAGCCAATTGCAGATGAAGAATCTCGAAACCTAGTCATACAGATCTTTGCTTCTATTGCATGGTCAATGAAATCACATGATAAGCCCCTGAAGTTAAAACACAGGTGCTGCAAGCCTGCAACCAAGATGCTCAAGCAGCTGCAGTAGGTTTTAGTTGCGAACTGTTGGTTGATCAGACTATCTACTTTGAACTTTTCCAACACATTGGGAATGAGACATTCCCTTCTCACATATTCAAACTCCCCAAAGCCCTCACTTTAACCTTTTGGCACTTCTGGCCATCTTTTTACGCTTATTCCTGCGTGGGTTTCAATTGCTTCCTTCATGTTCTTTCAAGAACAGCACAAAAGATCTTCGCTTTAGTTAAGCTGGAGGACCGAACGTAGGGTTTCTGATCACGAAATTCACGTTCGCGGTGAAGTTACTAGCCGTGGCGGTACTGGGGATATCGATCACACGGGATAAATTGATTTGACAGACAAGAACGCCTGTACCATGCTTCCAGACTAACTAAAATTCCTTAGCCGTATGCAAATCGGGGGCTAATTTTCTGATACTGCTTTCTTGGATTTGCTATTTTTCTTGCATTTAATAGAGGATAATACCCACTGATGAGTATAATACACCGTGTAAGGTGAGGAGAAAGTGTTTGGTGCGTTGATTACACCATCGAATTAATACAATTGACTAATCACATCATCCCATAATAGGTGTCCAAGTTGATTATGTGTTCAAATTTTAGAAATTCTCAAATTTAATTGGGTTTGGTTTCTTTTTTCGCGTGTCGAAAAATTCGATAGAAGATATTAAGCCAAACTATTTTTCTTTGCCATCCGAGCTAAAAAATAGAGAAAGAAAAAAGAGGGAACAAGCACAATATGTACGGTTTCAATCTATCGCTAGTAGTCATCCATCACCACCTCCATTAAGAGTCGGCCATTCCCCAACTCGGAAAACCACTGATCAACTGACAATGCTTTCGCCAAACATAGTCTCTTAATCCAACTTGAAAATGAAACACAAAATCATCATGATTCTTAAGTTCTAACCTTTGAATAGGTAGGTGCTCCCTCATTGGGGTTCATAATGATTTGGTGCCTCATCTAACTACTTGATCTTCTCCCAACACATGAATGAATACTGTTCGAAATCAATAGAGAATAGCATAGTCACGATTACGTCAAAAAAAGCAATCAAGTCTAAAAATTTATCATAAAAGTGCAGTCGAGTCATGAAATTTTCAAAAAGTGCAATCAACGGAATGACTTGATCGTATCAACTTGACAAGTTTTAGGATTTGATTGTACTTTTTTTGAAAGTTTCAGGACTGGATTATACTTTCGCGATAAGTTTTGGGATTTTCAACGCACTTATCCCTTCTCCTTATCATACGGTTGAATATCACATCCGTACTAAGCGATATCAAGGCAGGATTAATGCAATCGACCTTGATAAGTTAAATACGAAAAAGGGTCACGTTGCATAAACCCATAGAGGAAAAGTTAAGTTCAATTTGGATCATCCCACATGGCAAATGGCAATGCCAAACACTCAACCTTTTTTGAAGCGGTGGGGAGGGGGACCTTCGTTGTCGCTAAAAAGGGGTTTCATCTCTCAATCCAACGCATCCTTAATCCACCATTTTTTTTTAATTGCTGAAGATAACGAGGTGCCCTTTGAGGTGGCTAAAGCCTGCTGGTTCTAATTATTTTATTCCTACTTAGACCATGATTAGTACTATATATATAATTATTATATTCCCTATGCTCTGTCTGTCCACTCCATAATGTAATTATTGGTCCGTTGTCGAGGATAGCCTAGCATCATAATCAATAAACCATTCAAATGAATGCCTAAGGTATTCTAATTCATGAAAAATTATTGAAATAAGTGCACTGGAAGTTTTTGGAACTTATCGCGAAAATACAATCGAATCCTTAAAACTTTTGAAAAGTGCAACCGAATCATAGAATTTGTTAACATTTTCAGGTCTGCTAGTTGGTTGATAGACTTGTGCGAATCATAAGCAGACCTACAGGAAGCCGAGACTTCCCCTCTTGTCATTCTAGGCGCGAGAGGCTATTAGACCTGCTTTCCCGGAGATAGCCCACCGAAGTTGACGTGATGTATACATTCACCACCTAAGAGACCCCAAGTTCCCTTCAAATCTTTTTCTTCCCTAAAAAGAGGGAATACGAAGAAAAACTTGGAGACGAGTCTTCATCATACCGAAGAGTCCCTTTCCCTTATTTTCTCATCGAGCCTTTTTAGGTCTTGCTCAGGACCACAACGCATCCTTAATCCACCAATTTTTTTTTATTGCTGAAGATAACGAGGTGCCCTTTGTGGTGGCTAACGCCTGCTGGCTCTAATTATTTTATTCCTACTTAGACCATGAGTAGTACTATATGTATAATTACCATATCCCCTATGCTGTGTCTGTCCCCTCCATAATGTAATTATTGGTCCCTTGTCGAGGATAGCCTGTCATCATAATCAATAAATCATTCAAATGAATGCCTAGGGTATTCTAATTCACAAAAGATTATTGGGATAAGTGCACTGAAAATTTCAAAACTTATCGTGAAAGTACAATCGAATTCTTAAAACTTTCGAAAGATGCAACCGAGTGCTAGAATTTGCTAGCATTTTCTGTTAGTCAAGCTAAACGAAGTTAATGGAAGGATTTGACTGTTACTTTTTGAAAATTTTAAGATTTGATTACACTTTCGTGACAAGTCTTAGAATTTCCATCACACTTATTCCTGAATTTTTTAATTGAATGTCTAGAATAGTCTTAGTTCATACGCTCTTTACTTGGGGGTTCATGCTAGGTTGTATAGTTGAAGAGGAAAGATATGGGCGCTTAGATGCAACAACCTATGAGTTTGATATCAAAGTTTGCAGAATTATAAGGGGCCATTTTAATTTCTTCATTTTATTTAACAATATGAATAGTCATGACTCCTGAACGTCCTTTTTGGATATTTATTTTGTGCAACTTGTTCAAGCATTTATGATTGGCATGGAATGCGGCGGACGATCTTGGTCAACAGATATCATAGGTATTAACCTTTTTAAAAATGGAAGCACTTGACAACTTTATGTCTTTTCCAAGCATCTTCATGAATGCATAATTAGCAGCTTATATAGACAAGTTTGCACTTATCTCCAACCATGTTGATTTTCCTTGGCCTTGTTGATTTTTTTAGGAAAAATTTTATCAATTGAAAAAATATATGTATGTCTATAAATATATATACACACACGTAAATAAAGGGAGGGACGAGAACGACAATAGAAAAATCGACTTTGGATGTGATAATAGTTGAATTAGTTACGTTGAAAATAATTAATATCCTACATGAGTTCATCGCTAAGTTCTTTTTGCTCGGGTAGAATCTGATGATCGTGGTATAGTAATCGAGTGGAGCATTGAGATCGTCGAATGTACCAGCGAGTCGAAGCAAAGAATGGACTAGCTCGGGCACTTTGATCTATATTTGCTTCGCATGTGCCCTTCTTTGCTTTCATTTCGACCGATTATTTTCTTGTCGAGTGGGACTCACATTGGAATCTTATCTTCTTTATCCATCGATACAACCAATGGCCATAAACATATGTTCACAGTCGAGCCGCATTTTTTAAAGGCTATTGATTACGATGTCGAAGAATAAATCGAGCCAATTCGGATTGTAACCTAGATCTATTTACAAGAAAGGTCCGTTTCATCAAGAAGCGAACGAGGCAGGACGTAGGATAACGCGACGACCACTCAAAACTGTACAAGAAACATGGGTTTGCTTGTGATTGTAGGCCGCAACATATTTTATACGAAGCAAATCTAAAAAAGAACAAAAAAAGAACAAAAGAATAGAAAATGAAAGGAATATAAAACAGTGTCCACTGAAGAAGGAAAAAATATATACATACACGAAGACGAACTTTTATTTTCTTTCTCCTTTTCCATGGAAAAGCTGGTCGCAGTGGAGCATAAGCGGGGCTAACCCAAACAATAATTGTTATTATTATTATGATAATAGTGATTTAATAATAAGATAATGCCTCCATTATTCAGTGGACAGTGCGATGCCGACTCCTCCTTTGACCCCACACGCCTTTTCTGATCGTTTTTGGTGGGTGGACATCGTGGGAGGAATAGGACGAATCAATCACGTTCACATCGATCCAAGGTCTCAAGTTCAGATTGTTCAAAAAAAGCGATTTTCGTCTCCTTGCGGGGGAGGGTGAGGGACCGCCACTTTGATTATTATCGAAGCGGGGATCAGTGGATTTGAAGCAGAGAGCTGCCGGCGAATGATGATATCTGATTAGTTTAATCGCCCCGCGGTGCAATTATCTCAGATTTTTTTGCTGTATATGTTATCGTGGGAGCAGCTTAACCAGGCGATTAATTGCGCTTAGAAGAGGGCAAATAATGGTGGGCATCCCTGCAAGTTGAAGCTTTTGGATCTGTGGGAGAGGGGAGGTCATGCCTTATCTCTGGCGAACCCAATAGTGCACGTGAAAGCGACCAATTGGTAGCTTGAGTTTGTAGCGAGAGAGATATATGATTGTTTGCGAAATGGGATCGGAATAGGGCGCGACGATGTCTCCATTTCTAAAACACGACGTATTATCGCTCCTTCGACATAATCACCACACGAGAATACGACGACATATATCTAGAGATGGAAGCACGAGTTGCGTTGTTGGTATAATGTGCATGAAGTTATCACGACATGTATTCACGTCTCTATGCATTTTGTATATGAGGGTTTATATCTTGAACAATTTTTATGTTGTGGAATCCATTCAATTAATTTGGTATGTTGGGATTTTAATGTCGTGACGCGATTATTAAACATTCCATGTTGGGTTTAAACCTAACTTCGATGCAACGAGATGGTGACATGAAAACGAGATAGTGACATGGGTATTTACCAAATCCTCACCTAAGCGATGCCCAAGTGATTTTCGTCACACGCACGCATGCGCATGGGTGCATATACAAAGCCACACATGCAAGGACCCAATCGAGCAAACAAACAAAATATATTTGGCAAAATAGTGCAAGAACAGCGATAAGTCACGAACTGGATGGAACATCTTGTCTATGTCGGTAAATCCCGTCAAATTATTTTAAACGAAAGGACCATATTAGAACAAATTTTAAAATTTCAGGGATTATACTGGAAAGTTCAACAACTAGTCAGCAAAAACAAAGCAAAGCTGCAACCATGGCAACTTAGGCAGTGGAGGACCCTGTCTTGGCCAATTTGCCTTTTGTTTATATTATACTTGTAATTCTCATCAAGAATTTGCTTGAATTGCAAAAGCAAATTGACTTAGTTTGTCTCCAGCATTAAGAGATAAGGAGCACCAAATGATCTTGACTAGTGCCTTCTTTTTGCCCTAATGTTAATTATCTCCTCAATAATGCCATTTAACTTTGGCTCCTATCTCCAGCATTTTAAAATAGTTTATATGCACCATTTAACAACCCCTGTACACCTAATTGCTCTACTTGGTCAAAGAAAAAGGACAATAAGTTAAAAGAAAGAATTTAACTAACGCACTAGATAAAATTCCTTAATTATCTTTTATAGTGAAATAATCAACCTCATCTTCCAATCTATGTACGGAAATTTAGAACACTTCTCTCATTTTCTTTTAGTTTTTGAATCGTGAATAAATGTCTATTTTAGATTCTCTGCAAAGTGCAAAATTAAACTTATGAGTTGTACCGTCGGCTCACAACGTTGCGTACGAAATGAACACTGTTCACCCACGCGCGAAGCACGTCAACGAAACGCAATGCCGATTATTGTAGGAATTCATAAACAAACAAAAAAAAATGCTGAGTGGCTCCTTGGGAATAATACATATGGAGAGATGGCAGAGACCCAAAGAACACAAAAATTTGGGCAGTTGGGTTCTTCGCGAAAGAAGGATTCGAGGTGGATGGAGCTCATGCTTCATGCCAGTGAATGGTCTGAAAGAAAAACAAGAGAAAACGTGCTTCGAAGCTAGAGAGGCCCCCCATGTGGTGTGGTTGGCGCTGCTGCTGCTGCTGCCATACTATAAAACTTGCACTGAATAAGTTCGAGGTTAAGAAGGACCACAAGGCAACCTTGCTTTGATGCAGAACTAAGGAGAGAGAGAGAGAGAGAGAGGAGATAGAATAGAGTTTTTACAGCAAAATCTGATGCAACACTGTCCTGTTTCTATGGATTTTAGCAGCAATCATGGATTTCAATGCAGGGGGAGAGATCTTGGGTTTGTGCAAAATGCTGAGGAGCTCGAGATGTGAATTGGCCAATAATGGAGGCAGCACCAGATGGTCCCCCCCGACAAAGAGCCTGGAAGTTGTACCTTAATAGGAGTGAAGGGGATTAAAAAAGATAATATGCTAATATCATTCTTTTTATTTTATGCACATTAGCTCAATGTAGGGTCGGTTCGGCTCGGCTCGGTTCGGGCTAGGTAGGGTAGGATAGGGTAGGGTAGGAGAGGGTATTTTTGACACCTCTAGCTACGGCAGGCAAGTGAATTTTACAATCCAATCATTGATGCCATTGCACAGTTGTGACTGTGTGTCTTGAGAGAGACCAGCCTTTTTTTTTGGTACACATAATTGAGAAGATTGCATTAAGTGCTCTCTCTTGTGCAACCAAACTAGGTATGGATTGGAGTCCTCTGAATTTAAGAGTAGATTTTCCATCATACATTGAGAAAAGTGACATTCCCTTACAAATGTCATTTGATTGTTGAGATTTCTTTCTAAGGATCCGTTTGTTGGAAGGAATGTTTCCGGGAAATTTTTTCTAATTTGGATGATGTTTGGAAAACGTTTTTTGTAGACCGAAAACAATGAGCTTAAATTGGAGGAAAACGACTTATTTTTCTGGCAATAAGAAAATCACTTTGCCTAAATTACCAAATAAATAAGAACTAACTATTTTCCTTGAATACGATTTTCATAGAAAATATTTTCCTGTATCATGAAATTTTCAGTGAACAACATGGAAAACTATTTTTGGGAAATTTTTTTTGACTTTACTGTGTATGGATGACAAACAATTAATTGATCTTGCCATGAACTGAAAACAAGTTTAGATTGAGAAAAAAACGGCTTCCCCTTTTGTTAATAAGGAAATTACTTTTCTTAAATCACCAAATAAATGAGAAGTAACCATTTTTCATGAAAAATATTTTCTTTATCATAAAATTTTGGGTAAAACAAAAGTACCCTTTTGCTTTTCATTTTCATTCTCTCCTTTTCCTCCTTTCCCTATTTCTTTGCTTGCCTTTAGCAATATCTCTCTCTCCTCTCTAATAACTCTCTCTCTCTCTATTCAGGGTCGTAAGTCACGAATAGACCAAGCCATGAAGGTTGAGGACCATCAACCAGGACCACGACCACCCACGCATGACAACTTGCTCACGATGAGTGTTCTCACTTCGTGTTGGGGATCAGATTGGGCTCGCCACGTTGAATCGACATTACTCAGCCAAGCTCGATCTCACAAACCGATTTGGCATCGCTTAGGGTTGGGTGGCAATGCCGGGTCACGACCCTTGAGCTCTACCCTTGCCCTCGATGAGGGCAAAGGCAGAAGAGACGATATTCGGTTTCAGGATTAAACTCCCTAAATCGTAAGGATCTTTTGATCCAAAGGAATTGGGAAAAATTATCTACCCAGATATAGAGAATTCCAATTCTGAGAGGGTTACAATTCATCTTGTCATTGTGCAGTAGTTTCTACTTTTCTTGAACTGTTTTTTTAGCCATCTGCTTTTAAGATTTTATGTCCTTCCCATCACTTCAACTCTTTTAATACATGTAATCATTGAGATTTGAAGTCATGATTCTCTCTCACAAGCTATCAAATTTCAAAGGAGGTTTCGTTTGGGGCAACTTGCAATAAACAACATGTTTGAAGTTGTCGCAAACATACACAGTTTTGTCTCGTGGAGTCGAGTACAATTAATGATGACTAGCAAAGTCTCTCACTCGATAAGCCTGGAGACGTAATTTCTTGTGAGCACTATTCCTCATGAATTTAGATTTCGTTTATTTTTAGAAAAATAAATAATTTAAAATATATTTTTCTTAAAATAATCGCTTATATCACTTAAAATATAAATTATTCATTTTTCGTAAAATAAATAAAACCTTAGAAAAATGACATTACGTGCATTAATTACACGGAAGTTGAGAAATAATCCGATCAAGGTCTCGTTTTCCTCATACAATAAATTAAGCCCTTAACAAAAAAGAAAGAAAAAGTAAAGACTTTCGAGTTTTGCCATTCATATTATAAAATAAATTTTTTTGAGTAACTTTATTGTTAACGTCAATGGGTAATTTAATTGCAAGCTCATGTCCACGACTTCCTCTTCCAAGCTCAAATGTATTTCTCCACCTTCAATTATAGCGGTGCACATTGTAGCGAATTTAGCTATTAGGTATGATATTTCTGCAAAACCTTGTGCTTTAAATAATCCTATTAAAAAAATGTAAGCATTTGTTGTTTAAAATACAATTGACGTAAAGTCATGGTAACATTTTTGTATGATTGCATTATAGCGTCGCATAAAATTTTCTCGACGTACTTACAAGGAAAATAATAGTATATACCTGTCCATATCCCGAACTTACAGTCACATGGTTATTCCAACATTATATTGTGGCATAGTCTTTTTTGGCATGTGTCGGTAAAAAAATAACCTTCTTGATTTTTCCATGATTTACCAAACACGACCGAATTTTATTTTTTTTTATTTGGGTTAATACCACGAAAAACCTCAAACCAGTACGTCTATGAAAAATTTACCCTAAACTAATTTTTTGACCACGAAAAACCCCAAACTGATACACATGTGACAAATTTATCTCAAACTAATTTTTTGACCACTAAAAACGCCAAACTGGTACATTTATGAAAAATTTTCCCTCTGTTAAATTGGATTAATATCATGAAAAATCACATACATGTATACCTTTGACAAACAAAGGATAAAAACGCAACCTGGTATACCAGTCAACTGCCACATGTCATCCAATTCAAAAATTTAACAAAAATTAATGAAAGGTAAAATTGTCATAGATGTACCGGTTTGGGATTTTTTATGATCAAAAAATTAATTTTGAGTAAATTTATTATATATGTATCCGTTCGGGATTTTTCGTAATAATTAACTTTAACCCTTTCTATTTTTAACATTAAATTAACAAGAAAAGTAAGGAAGAATCTTTTCCACTTTGCATATATAAACCAACTTGCAGCTCCATCGCCTGAATCTTGATCTATCTCTTTCTCTTACATCATCATCCCAAGTGTGTGTGTGTGTTCTTTTTTCTTTCCGATGTTGTTGAAAAAAGCCACTTCTTTTCTTGTTCAAACTTCTAGCCCACCCAAGACGTTGCGCACGCCTCTGTCTGTCCAAACCCATTTCCATCTTCTTGATCCTCCTCCTCCTCCAACATCCCAGTTTCAAGGCCTCTCTCTCTCTCTCTCTCTCTCTCTCTCTCTCTCTTTCTCTCTGTGTCAAATTCTTGGAAGCTTGAAGGAAGAAGGGGAAGAAAAGGGTTAGGAGGAGTAGGAGGAGGAGGAGGAGGAGGAGGACCAGATGAAGATCCAGTGCGACGTGTGCAACAAGGACGAGGCGTCCGTGTTCTGCACCGCCGACGAGGCGGCGCTCTGCGGGGGGTGCGACCACCGCGTCCACCACGCCAACAAGCTCGCCTCCAAGCACCAGCGGTTTTCCCTTCTCTGTCCTTCCCCTAAGGAATTCCCTCTCTGCGACGTCTGCCAGGTACTTGCCTCTCTTCGCCTCGCCTGCTACTGCCTTTTCTGTATGGCGACCGATGTTCCCCGGAACAAGTTATCCATTTTTTCTTTTTCTTTTTTGGGTTTGTTTCGTTGGTTTGCTGCTGATCGCGGCGAAAATGAAAACTGGGTTTGGTGTAGGAGAGGCGAGCGTTCTTGTTCTGTCAACAGGACCGGGCCATTCTCTGCAGGGAGTGCGATCTTCCGATACACACGGCCAACGAGCATACCAAGAAGCACAACAGGTTCTTGCTCACGGGAGTGAAGCTCTCCGCTACATCGGAAGTCTACGCATCTGCTGCCGGTAGCGCCTCCCCGTCCAACGGATGCGATGTCGTCCCCGACTTCAAGTCCGAGGCATCATCCTCAATCAAGAATCCGGTCTCTGTTTCTGCGACGCTCTCGGGCCCTCGAAAGGCAGCGGCGAGCGCGGCATCGGCAGCGGCCGCTGCATCCGCAGCGGTGGTGAACAACGAGGATGGGAACAACAACAGTATGTTGGGCGGCCAGGAAAGTGGTTCGAACGGGTCAACGAGTAGCATATCAGAGTACTTGATAGAGATGCTGCCAGGCTGGCACTTTGAGGACTTTCTTGATTCCTGCTCTGCTTCCTTTGGTTTCTGTAAGGTTTGCATTGACCCATCTCCTTCTTTGGTACTTCTGATTCATAGCCGAAACTTGTTATCCTTCCTTGCTGGCTTACCAAATCTAGGATAAGAAACAATAGTACTTCGGAGCTGATAATTGGTTTTTATGGTTATTGGTTGCAGAAAGACGATGGTTTATTGCCATTCACGGACAATGATCTTGAGAGTGAAATGAGTTCCTTCTCATCTGAAAATTTGGGAATTTGGGTCCCTCAAGCTCCAAACCCAGTGTGGTCTAGTCAGTTCTCTTACCAAAATGGTGGGATCACAGGAGGATTCAAGCAGACAAAAGAGCCTGCAACCATGAGACCCGGCAAGAGGTGGAATGATGATGTCTTTGCAGTTCCAGAAATCAGTCCTGCATCCGCTGGATTCAAGAGATCTAGACCCTCTTGATTGAATTAGGAAGTTGGTGCTATCCATTTTGTGAAAAAGAAGAAGAAGAAGAAGAAGAGGAAGATGAAAGCCTCAAGCTAATATTTTTCTAACATGGCTTTGAGTTTCCCTCTACTTTCTTAACCTTTACCTTCATGTTTGATCTGTTTTAAGTTTGATCTTCCCTTGGTTTCTCCTTGTGATTGACCCTCCCTGGGTTAGGTCTCATAATTTTGTCCCTTTTTTGCTCTGTACTGGCGCAAGTGCTTGTATATAGTTACTACTGAACTTTAACCGTGCTTTTCTGCCAACTAGTGGAAATCTCTCGTTTAGTTTAGCACGAAAATTGGGTTTGTCATCCGTCTTTCCTTTCTCCTACTTTTATCTGGGCCAAATGACCATTGTCTGACTCAAGTACATTCAAGAGAATTCAGGACAAGGAAAGGTAATCTGCAATCATGACTACAAAAAGAAGTTAAGAGGGACAACCCAATCTCTGTTTTTGGTAGGGTCCTGTTTGTATTATTAGGAATGTCACTGTTTGTAGTGGAAGAGGATGGGATACATTGAAAGTGGTGATCACGGTGGTGATGGTTATGATGTGGGGTTCAGACAGAAAAGATTGGAAGGGGGAGGGTTCAAAGTAGGGGTGACGAGCGGCTTTTGTCTGCATTTAGAAAAAATTCTTTCATAGCAAGTCCTAATTATCTTTGCACTGCCATGTAAAGCACACTGTATTAGAGGGATAAGCTCAACTGCTTTGTTCTCCCCTCTTCTTTTTGCCCTTTCATTGTCATGTACTGTGATGATAAATATGACATCGATCTTTGTGTCATTCCCTACTAATATAAGCTTTGAAAGAAAAACTGTTGTGCGCTTCGATTTTAATATGGTCGAAAAACTAGAGGCCTTGAGCTTTTTTACGCATTTAAAGATTTGTCTTCGAGATGTGACTAGCGTTTGAACTACTTTCGCCCACCACTTACTGAGTTCTCATATGCTTGAGGTCTTCGTTATGCTATCCATCCTCGATAGACTTTGCAAAGATTTATTGGTTTTCGTGTATAAATCAGATGGCAATATAATCTTCTTTACTTCCGTCTTAATGAATCGAAATCACACACTTGAAGTTCCTAGATCTTGTCTCCTATTTGTCCAGAAACTTAAAAAGGAGGAGCGAGCCTTCTCCTTGGTTCATCTAAAGCAGCGAAAGCGGATCCCTCGGCCTTAGCCATCTCGCTCATTAAGCTTATAATAACAGATTAACAACTGGCTTAAACATAATCATGGCTTATCATTAGCTGCGAAACCTTTGGAACGAAAGAAATGTTATCACATGGTGTTTCTTTTGTTATTGCACTTGGGCATCCTGAGTGGGCTACGTGTGCCAGTTATGTACGGCAAGGTTGACTTTTTTCACATCGTGATTCATGTGCCGCGTACTGTCGATGGAAAGAAAAAAAAGGGTGAGCGTGAGTTTGACAATCAGAACAATCGCGAAAATGGATATGAAGAAAATGAATATCATACACGTCGTGTTCCGCCGATTCCCAGAAAATGAATTCTACGGCTACCAATCTTTACGTCATTCTGCAACCCAAGATTGAAAAGAATTGTACCCAATCGCAGGTGAGAAGTCACTTTCCTCCTACCCCACAACCTCTCTCTCTGAAGATTGGGATTGAAGGATTTAACTAAGAAAGTTGTTCGGTCCTAATCATGATCCGAGATATTTAATAAGGTGGTGTGACGTCTGCTCATTGTCTCTAAAACAGAACATCTTCGGATCGCCAGCACTAGGGTGGCTGTCGCCTTTCAATTGGTTCTCATGGGCCTGTGGTTCTGTCCGCACCTACCCTCGGCGTGTGAGTCCACGTAATTCTTTCGATCGTGAGATCGACGGATCTATGTCCGCCCTAGTGCACGCAAATGGTCGACAGAGCCCAGCTCCCGCATGATCTACTGGCGATTTGCTATTCATCGCCGATTTTCATATAACGGGCTATGTTGGGGGGAAAACGAAGGATGTTGCTGGGATGAGTTAGCCGCAACTTTACTTGGGAAGAACACATCCGATTCGGCTTCATCTCGTGGTTGGCGCAACTGGGTCGTTAGATGAGTGCGGATGCCAAATTGCAACTTTGTATCTGTTGAGATTGGACATGTCGGTCACATATTCTTGGCCCACATCTCGTACTTGGCTAAGCAGAACTTATTCCCCCATCTTGCACATCTGCCACAGGGACGGCGAACGATCGTGGGGTATCATTCCTCCGGCATTACTCCAGTGTCCTCGTAATGTTTCAGACGATTCTTGGGGGTATGTTTGGTTCGCTGAAGTGGACGAAGCGAATCGAGTTGGTAATTTCGGGCAAGAAGTCGTTAAAAATCAAATTATGCAACAACGAATTAATCCACCTGTAATGGTCATTCCCTTGATCTGATCGTACGACTAGGATTTTACGCGACGCTGCTCCGGCATCGATGAAAGCCAACTTGACTCTTAAATTGTCTGGATCTGGCATTGATGAATCATGTAAGTTTCAGTTCGACCGTCTCAGCTGCACATTTGAGTGCAGATGGCAGATTGTTACCCAGAGTTCGGGTATGCAAAACGTGGCTGTTTGTTCTTCTTCTTCCTGTGTTTTTGGTTGGGTGAACCCTGCTATTATCAGATGCAAATAATAATGGTGAAAACAGCATATACTAAAGTGTTTTAACAGCTGACGGTACCAAAAAGAGATGAGCATCAAGCTTATCGGGGAGGCCTTATTCGGCGCTTCAAGCTTCCTGTAATATAACAAAACATCTCTCATGTCAGCACATTCCGATTGTTACCGTGAATCTATCTTATACCACCCATCCATTTTGTCTCGGATGAGCATTCCAACCTTCATCGTTGCATCCGAGACAAAATACGACCTGACCTACCAACTATGTGCCTGCGAAAACGCAGTTCAAGCTGTGCAATTCCTAAACAGACTTCCCCGTGGTGGCTCCAGTAACATGTTCTCATGATCAAAAGCTTGAAGCATGATGAGAGAGGAGCTGAAGCTGCGTAAATCCTAATAAACGAATATATATATATATATATATATATGAGCTACAACTTTTTTTTACACAGACAAATAAACAGCACCACACTGGAGCAAACACTACGGCATTCTTATTTTTTTTATAAATCTGTTACTGAGGTCAATGAGGGGAAACAAAAATAAGGACAAAATACAACTCACTCTCACCCAAGACACAAAGCAGTATCAGGTGACAATCCATTTCCCAATTACCCTCGCATACCACATGCAAACGCGATGAGAAGAATTCCGCCCGTACAATTTAGAATACATGTGTCATCTTGCTCGCCAGAACACGCTCCCTCCTCTCTACATAATCGAGTGGAAACCAACCGGCTTTTCCTTTGCATTCTCCCTCGGCCCAGCCACTGTTTGACACCTGCATTTGCATCGGAAAGAATTGAACTAACCCCCTGATTATATGAGAGGAAGAAAACAGAGTATTCTTTTTGTAAATGGAGCACGAGAAGTCGATATAGATACTGAAGGGAACTGATGCAAAATTCTCAATCCACTCAGCACAGTAACTCATCGGTGTCATTATTACTATCCAATTTACTTTCAAAGCTCACAGCCCCGTAGGTCATCAAGAAATTGATCGAGACTGAGAAGGCAACTAATTTCTTGCTGAACAAATCAATCTTTACTAAAAGTTTAGAAAACAGTGAAGTGGAGGATATATGTAGAGATTAGTGATGTAATGGAGCCAGTTGCAATAAATGATCAGTGAAGGAGGTGGTGGCAACGGCATGCAGTAGGTAATATCGTGTTGATATATTGGAAGAAGTGTTTCCACGGTAATGGTGGTGGTGATTTCAATCTATAGGATGCAGTCACCAAAATCCCTTTTCTATCATACACCTAAGTATACTATCAAGTTGATTGACATGTTTTTCAGATATTATTGCCTTATATCTTGATGGCAAAGCTCTAGCGTTCCATTGGCATAATCACGGACATTTTGTCTGTGGTTGGTAGAATGCAATACACATTAGTGAATTTAATATCCCGTAAAAAAAAATAGGTTACCGGCAAATTAGTTGTCCGTCACTTATTAATACTAAAATTTAACCGATAGAGTAATTGGAAGTTGCTCAAATCAAAGTCGGTCAAGAGTTGGTCCTTTAATACTAATTGGTAACATACCAATACGGAAGTTGGTAAGTTTTCCAAATTAAAGTCGTTAATTTGATGAGTTGTTAATTTCAAAACAGTTGGTACCTTAAATAAAAATGAGATAGTTATTCAGATAAGAATTGATAACCTAATACTAGTACTCGTTCAAGTTACGAATTAGTAAATAAAGATCAGTAAGTTATTCAGTAACATATTCATAAACTTTTAACGCTAGTCGGTAACATACTATCACTGTCCCAGCTAAACTATTTACCAGTCAGTTAACAATTACCAACACTTTCACAGATTTTTGGGACATGTGACAATATAATCATACATCTTGACAACCAAACAACTGACACATATTTTTCTCCATTCAATGTTTACTACATTTTGTCATCACACAAAGTATCACTAGTTTATCCTAGTTCCAAGTTTTGCATCGCCTCAACGTGCAATCTACAATTTACGGCAACCAGCAACGTTAAACTAAGTACTATCCCACTAAGTGGAGTCAGCTTAAAAAGACAAAAACAAGCATTAATTAGTCAGCATAAACCAAAAGAGAAGCTTCATAAAAGAGAAAATGAGAACTGAGTGACAACCTTACGGACAACCACATAGTCCCCTGCTGATAAATTTAACTCCCCATCAGATACTGCTCTATATGAGTGCATAACCTGATGATTCAGACAAAAGATGATTAGAAGCTAAATAGTTATATGGCATAAATAATGAAGTAAACCATCAAGCATAATACATCATCCAAACAAGTTCACCGAGATCTACCTCTCCCAAGAAATAGTCAACGGTATCTGCAGTTTCATCATATGTCTGAGAAGCAAAGGAACCATTGATCTCCTCATATGACGGGGGAGGAGGAACAGAGGTTTCGGCAGCTACACTTGAAGATGCTTCAATTCGTTGGCGATCTGACAACAACTGTAGAAAGGGAAGAAGATTTTCAATCAAAACCAGCAGTTAGCAAATGACTGGAAAAACTGACTATGATAGTGAAGGTGTATCTTAAGTTAATGCCAGAAAAGCCATGCAAAAAAAATTCAGACCTCGCCTTCAAGTTGATCAAGTATCTGTAAGACTCTTTGATGATAGCTTCTTTCTGATTCGACCTACAATTCAAAGAAAAGTATAGCTTCGATTATCCTTTAGGAACCATATAATTACAACCAACCTCATTTGGAAAAAAAAATGAAAGAAGGGTGGATCGCATTACCATAGCAACAAGCCGTTGAAGAGTCATTTTCTGTTGTTGGCCTTCTACAGCAGCCATTGCAGCAGTAGCCTCTTTACCTAATGTTGCCATGTTTGTCTTCAGCTCCTGAAGCTTGGCCTCAGCAGCTTCTAGTTTCATGAGAATATCAGGATTACCCATGGATTCCCTTACCCTAGCTTGGCGCCTAGAAACATCGATAGCCTGTCTTGGAGCATATAAGTATGTAAGGGCAACCTTGAAGAACTAATAACATCTCAAGCTTGAGAAATGATCATCTTCCGTTGCAAGAAATTCTAGCATGTTTTCTTTCAGGCCCCAAATATTCCAATTAAATGCTAATATTGTGAAAATTCTCAAAAATCACCCATCCTAGACACACCAAAAAGACTGGAATTAGAATGCAAATAAAGTTACAAGGGATTATCAAGGATGTCTTCGAACTATGCTGACAATGTTTCAGACCCCACAACCGAGAGCTGGATAGATAGAATCTTTATGATCTGAGTCTCTCAGTACACTAGCATGAAGGAAGACCTCAAACATATTATCAGGCATTTTGGTTCGCTCCCCATGTATAGTTGGCCCTCAGAGCAGTCTGCCTCCTTTCTCTTGATGGAATATCCACAAAATATCCGCTGCCATCTTCTTAGACTCTTTCTTAATGCATGTATTTAATTTATTCAGAGTTACATTAAGATTTCCAAGGTTTAGCTGAGGCTTAGCTATGAAGGCATGAATGCTCAAGTAAAAACTTTGAGCAACTGTGATCACATGCAAGCCAACTGCGCATGCGCGCGCAAGAGAGAATCATGAATCAGAATGCCAGAGATTTTAAGGGAAGAATAATCAGGGTATGAAGATCCTAAGTTGTCTTCTCATGAGTTTTTCTAAGAGAGCTGAGCTATGGATATCCTTTGCTAAAGAGAGAGTATATAAATGTAATGAGGTGCCCCAATCCTGCTCGCAGCACCTAAGCTGATGGAAGGACTAAGGTAACTACAGTAAAAGTATGTGGAAGAGCACTACTTTATCTTCTTGGTAAGTAATTTTGATACTCACCAAATAAATTATAGTTGTTTTACATTCGCAGACAAAACTATGGACACTAGGTCCCAAAGAAAGGCCCACGCTTAAGTAAAGACCTTAATGATTTTAGCCCGAAACAGGAAGAAATTTAATGAGCAAGTATTACTCAAGCTTCAGCTTACCCAGGATACAAAAGCACTTCAGCAATCAATGCAGGATCAACCACACAAGAATACAGGATTAATAGATGTGACTTATCATATGCCAGCCGAGTTGAGCTTTGACTTTCCTAAAATGGCCCAATGACAATTAAATTGCATATAGATAAAGTGAGCAAACTCAAATAGCGTCACCTGAGCCTCAGCTTCTTGACGCACTCTGTCATATCTTTGGGCAAGTTGCCTAGCATCCTCCAAGGGAGCACCCATCACCATTGCTCTTAAGGGCTCTGCCACCTGATGAAACCACTGGTTAATTCATAGTAATAATTTGAAACTACCATCCCTATAGGGGCATTGTTAAATAGAATAGGTTAGAGGCCGATCGAGTATGATTTTGCCTATATACAGTTTCTTGTCATTGGGGTGCTATGGATCAGTTCCACAACTTAAACTGTCAATAATTCAACCGAAAATACATCCGTTATTCACTACACCATATATGCAGAAGTATATGTTTGCATTTACACGTGTGTATGTGTGCGCTCCCATGTAGGTGTGTGGATATCCCATCAATGCAGGCAAACTCAAACCATCTCTTACAAAATACAATAACCCAAATAGAGGACATATGATGATGTTACACAGCAAATAAAGAACATTCATCGCTTTTTGAAGGGATTCTAATCAAAACCAAGAAACTGTACATTGAACTACCATTAATTATCCACATTCAGTCAGGGTCCCTGAAGGTCCAACAAGGTCGTTGGACATAGTTGCAGCACATGAAACCCCCATTTTCGTAAAAAATTTCTAAAAGCTGGGGAATCTTAATCCCCAACCCTCTGAACAATACTGGTAGACCAGGCAACATAGAAAAATTGAAGTTAAAGCACTTTTAAGTCAAAACTTTGTAAATAGTGTGGCAAGTTGCTTTCAACTGAAGCATATCAACTACTGGGGCATATAAAGATATTGAAGTGTAAGAACATGTGACAAGGCAATGTATTTGACTTAGGGAGATACAAGCACGTGGACTCAATGGTGCAAGACTTATGGAGATAAAGAGGAAGGCAGGGCGGGATAACCCAGCAAGCGCAAGCCAGCTTCTATACATTTAATGTGATGTTTTAGATGAGGCAAACTTTAAGAGAATAGGGGCTGAAAAGTGAAACAAATCGATACCTATCCAAAAAAAGGATCAGAATTCAGAATACAGTATGCTTGAGGTATTGCAAGTTGTTTCACTGGTATGATATTTCCCAATCTACCATAAATGAAATAGTAAAAAACGAAGATACACTTCTCACATAATAAGTTTGCACCTAGTGTTCATTTCATACGATCAAATCAAGCACTGAACAACTCACATATAATCTACTAGTCATATATGGAGTTAGGTTTACCTGGGTTCCAAGAGTTTTCAATAGATTTCCACGCTCTCTTTCCATTTGAGCACGAGCTCTTGAAAAATTTAAGGCGGCTTTAGACAAGGTAGTGCCACTGGTACATGTATTTTCAGCACCATATTTCCTACAGTCTTCTGACAACTTGGTACCTGTGAAGGAAAAACGTGAAGATTAATGAATGACAACGATAAACTCAGAACCCTGCCATAGCAGAACAACATTAGCCACAAACTCACCTATTTCAACTTGCTTGGACCCATGAACAATGTAACCTTCCACACCACGAACTATATCCCTTTGGAAATGCTGGTAATTTAGATTCTTAACGCTGGTTAATAAATAATAACCAACATAAGTATCAATCAACAAGGAGAAGAGGAGTAACCTTGCCGGCGCGAGTTGATATGTAGAGCTTCTCAAGTCTCTGATGATGCTGAAGTTCTGTCTCATCAGCTACAACATTATCTGAACCTCCGTATACACCAGCAAACTGCCTAAAGACAGCCTGTGACAAAATTAACCACAATCTGAGAAATCTAACTAGAAAGATCAATAAGCAAAATCAAATATCTTACACAACAACTTCTACTGCAAGGATGGAAACAACCTAAAACATTCCCAGTGATGGCTCCTAGAAACTCTCTTAGAACAGAGAATAATGTAACATAACCTCCAAAACGTATCTGGAGAAGGAAACTATCCTTGAAAAGCGTTGCCCTACCCGAACCTAACCAAATAATCACAGATGAAGTTGAACGATTGGCACATGGTAGTGCCACGAATGCCAGCAGTTGGCTTTGAAAATTTTGAAGCAGGTGGATCCTTCACCTCCCCAGTGTCCTCTTAACACAGTTCCCACCCCTACTACATCAATAAATAAAATTTACTGCAGAACGTCTTTTCGCATTGCATCCTGGAGCTGTATTCGCTTCGTCTCCGATTTTGTTTCCTCCGATTAATGCTGAAAGGAGATCACAGCGAGGAGCGCGTGCAAGGAGCCCTAACGTCCAAACTCCTCTAATCTCACCAATCTGCAAAGCCGTATCGATATGGGCCTCGCCACTCATTCCATAAGTGAAATCTAACAGCGGATGGCGAATTTAGGATATTCGACATACCCCAGAGCTGGGTCTGATGTTTCTCCGATCGTTGTTTCACTCATTACTTCCATTAAGTTCATCACAGGCGAGGCTCACCCATAAGAAATGCACAACCCGCGCCACACCAGAGACAAGGCCCCGCCCAAATCCAGAGGTTGTACCGACCCGTGCACTATGACTGCTGACCCGCAAATTAGCCAAAGACAGACAACGCCCATCACCTAGGATCGTAACCAGGAAACGGATCCCTCCCCTGCCGCCGCCACAATCAAATCCCAAACTGTTCATAATCACTTCGAACACACGATCGCCGCACAGAACACGGGATCGCCGCAGCCCTCATCCGCTAATCCGATCGATCAATATAATCAGATTCGACGAGCAGGAAACGACCCGAATCGGAGGCCCGATCGGCGCGGCCGCGAATTCGGCAAGCACGCGTCGGGGGTGGGGGGGGCGGCGGGAGACGGAGGCTCACGCGAATCGATCCGAATCCGGCCGTACGGTTCGAGGAGGAGAAGACACGAAGAGGGGGCCGGGGACGTTTACCTGCTGCTGCTTGGCGACCTGATCTCGGAGCTTCGTGGCTTGTTTCCGGATGGCCTCCATGGAAGCCGCAAGCTTCGTGCGGTCCGGCTGCGGATTTTTTTTGAAATCTCCGAACCTTCGATGATTTGTTCCGGGGAAAAAGTTCGCTCTGTTTGTGTCTCGAGGTCCCCCGTTCCCTAGCAGTTGAACTTTTAACAGAAAGCGGAAGCGAACCGGCGTTTGGACCGGGTTCGTGGTCCTTAGCTCCGGTCCTTCCGGATGTCCGGCCGAATTGGAGAGAGAGAGAGAGAGAGAGGGAGGGAGGGAGGGGGTCAAAGTTGAATGTTGGGTCAGTTTTTCGTTTTGATAATCCGCGTGAAATGAAATGTTCCTCACGTCCCTGTTCCAATGGAGGTCAACATGCTCCATTTTAAAGTTTATCTTGTTCTAACAAGTTCTAACACTTTTGCCTATTGAAACAAAATCGATAAGTTCACGGTGCTCAAATTTTCTTTCTTAACTCGAAGTTCAAACCGCTCTTGGCCCGTATCAATTAGGGATGAGCTCCGGATCCAGTTCAAGCCGAAAGCATGACCGGACTGACTTGGATCGACCCGGGAGGTTCCTGTTTCAAGGTCAGGACCGTCGGTTTTATTCGGGAACCGGTTAGACCGGCATGGTTCCTGGGTTGAATCGGTTTTGAAGATAAAATTTAGAAAATAAAAAATAATACTTTTGCACCCCACGAGAATCGAACACTGGTCTTCAACTTGAAGAAACAACGTAATCACTTTGACTAAATATATATTTTCTGTAATGAAATGATGCAACTTTTATATTTCACTATACGAATTTGACTTTTGATACAAAATAACAAAGTGGGCCGGCTCTCGATTCACCTGGAAACCGATTATCTCTAATATCAACAAAACTCTCGTCCAAGAAGTTGAATCATACGCCTGTTTCTTGCTAGTTTAAATTGAGTATGAAATAATAGCCCAAACTGCCCCAATCTTGGACTGAACTAGGAGGTAAATTCACGTATCAATTAAAAGCATTTACAGTTGGAGAATTCCCAAAATGTCAAAGTTTCGCCTCAACAATCTAAATTAGATCATTTGAGTTTCAACAGGGGACTGAGTTCCATCCCCTTGGAAGGTGAACAACTGTAGCTAATAATTTCTTGGAGACGGATGACGAGTGTCGTCAATCCGGTCTGGGTAAGGCTTCCTATGAACCGATTGAGTTCCCTAACACAGTTCCTTAACATCGCTTCATCATTAGAATTGTTTATTGACCGTGTGAAAAGTCTCCTCATTGAGCTCTTCGGAAATGGTGTAGTATAGGGGTGCTTGATTGCTCGAAGCATTAGGTAATCATGCCCTCTTCCTCGCCATCTGGAAAACCTCCAGAAGAAGTCTCATCGGACATGCGCCAAAAAAAAAAGGTGTCGGATTTAAATTGATTTAAGGCAAATCTGACAGATAAGCGATCGGAAGTACGAACCAACGGCTTGTTCTCTGGTTCCAACTAGACCACAAAGTGATCAAACTTCCACTGGGCAAGTTTTGCGAAGACGGTTGGAGTGTAGAGGTTGTAAAAATGGGCATGCCAGCTCTCGAGAGCAAGGAGACCTGCGAAAACAACTAACATTGATCTGAATGGCAAGGCTACTTAAAAGTGCTGGAAAAGTAAATTGCAAGGCCTATGATAATGTCGGAATTAAAGGACATTTAAAGAGAATTAAAGCAAATAATATCTAACTGGAAAGTAAACTAATTGCAAACTATGAAAAAAGAAATTAATGATGATCAAATCCACAGGCACTTGAAAGAACTAGAAAGTTAAAGGCCCATTGACACCCAAAATGGAAATCTTGACACACGAGCCACACTGGAATTTACAATGAACATTATGAAAAACAACATTGACCTCAAAACAGAAGCGTAAATTCAAAGACATTGCTTCGAAAGGGAAAATACATTCAAAGAAAAATTAGGTTAATGAGTGTGCTATACAGTTTGGTTGAAACACACATAGACCGAGGTACCATTTCCTTACGCCGATCGATATTAACTCTTATACACCTCAGGTTGAGATGAAGCAATGCGCGTCCTAGGTTAAAGTTAGGTTAGTTAAAACTCCAAATTGAGATTGAACTTGATATGACTTGACTCTCGTGTTTTTACTCTTTCTTCTCGACCTATCTTTACTTGAATTTGATTTTGAGCGTTTGGATTGTAAATTTACATACACCAACAATAGCATAAATGAAAAGCATGTATTCTAATTGTACGAAGCACTTGAAAATGTATGTACTAGTTCTGCCGCAATCATATATATATATTAAGCTACCGTCACTCGAACATTGAAAATCATTGGTATAAAACTGAAGCTATTTTTGCCACCTCGATCGTGATTGCCAAGAAACACATGCGCATTAAACATTCAGTTGCCTTTATTTCTAGGTTGATCACGTACTTGGAGGATTTCAGAACTGACTGTACTAAACATGTTCTGCAACATTTCTATATGTATACGAGGGACCGGGAATTGGCATTTCTCTAAGTGCAATCTCCTCAAATGTGTTGCGTAAGGTAAATGACAACTCAAGACAACTTCACATTGGTTGAGCATAAGGAGATTTCCAACTCAAGAGTATCCATCAACTGCATGCAAATTTCTCCATATTAAGACCACCTGCACAAACGAAGGATTAAACTTGCCTACATATAGCCGAATTTCAATTCCTACCCTTTCATTAGTAAGATATCTCTCTCTCAACAAATATAAATGATGCTATAATGAAATGGGTTTTGTTAACGAGTGTTTTGTGATCATTTGTCGAACATCATATTTAGGGAAAAATTTTAATTTCCAATGCAAATATTTTCTTGTTAAGTATACTTAACAACTGTCTTGAGGATATCCGTTAAATCACAGACTCTAATGAATATCTTGGCACATGAAAGCTAAAAACAGCTCCCAAACTGTTGATCACTGGATTATTGCATATTGGTGTCCCATCTACTTCCAGAGACGGACTTTTTCTTTGAAATAATTGCAATTGCTTCTCTTTGAATCTACCGCGGAAACTTTTCAGACACTCTTAGGTCAGAGGACGGTGGCACATGGCTTCTGATTCATGTTGTGGACCCAATACAGTATATAATTTACACATCATACAATGATTGTAATCTCACATGCTGACCAGTCAATACCCATCGCTGTAATATTTAATGTTTAAAACCGACAAATTAATGACGAGAAATAAATCCAGCGTAGCCCAGAATACGTGATCGGAATATTTGGCAATTTAGTCCTAAATGTATTATTTAGATATTTAGCTGAAATAATTATATTGGCAAATCGTCAAAAGATTTATGA
Source organism: Syzygium malaccense (assembly GCA_031216405.1). Taxonomy (NCBI): domain Eukaryota; kingdom Viridiplantae; phylum Streptophyta; class Magnoliopsida; order Myrtales; family Myrtaceae; genus Syzygium; species Syzygium malaccense. Next base: position 14,741,629 of record CM062258.1, read on the forward strand.
CTAAATTGACAAATCATCAAAAGATTTATGACTGAATTGGCATAATTGAAAGGTTTAAGATTGAATCTGCATCCGTATAATAGATTTAGGACTTTTTTGATAATATTGAAGAACAAATGATTGATTTCTCACCACCCGCCTGGGTGGCGCTGCTGGAGAGGGCACTCTTTCTCTCGCAAAAGGTTGAGTGTTCGAATCCCGGGCGCCGCAGGGTGACTTAACCGGTGCACGTGTGTGGTGGCTAGCACGTGTCGCCTCCAGGGTTTACCTCCCGGCTGTCGGCCGTGCGGGGGTTTCCTGGGTTATCAAAAAAAAAATGATTGATTTCTCTATCCAAAGCAATTTACGCTAAGCAGCCATTGATGAGCACAAATCCATCTTTCGAATCATAAATAACTGGAAGTGTCATCTGAGAAACTAGGCAAAATAATCAGGGAAAAGGTGTAGCCGGGAAATAGCAAGACATGACAAATTGCATGTTCAATCTACGATTAAACCGAAAAGCATCTTGCTATTCAGAATGCTTCGGCGCCTAGCATTAAGTCCAGAATGCTAACTATAGCTCCACCCAGGTCTCTTTGCATGTCCGAGCTAAAACAAAAAGATTAACTTACGAAGGACCGGAGGATGTTCACTATATTCTATAAAAGATGCCGGCATGGTTGTTGAATGATGTGCTGCAGACACCTGACCGAGGAAAGAGATCATTGGCTATTCATGTCCTGGAAGGTGAGTTGTCAAACTCGAAATAGGGGTAAAAATCGATAGAGGATGAAATGAAAAGCCAACCAGAAAATGAAGGTTGCTTAGAGAAGTCAGGCTAAGGTAAGAGAATTCTTCTCATCATGAATCTTCGTACTACTCAGTTCTAAAAACGGGGTAAGGACTGTCCAGTTCTTGCTGTTTCAAAATTTGTTTTGCCGTCCAAAGGTAGGATGAGTGACCATTTATCAACTCTGTTACATCGACCTGCAAGATACGTTGATCACAGGTTCAAAACAACGAAATATTCATGAATACCATGGGCAAATTAGCATAGGATTACTGCAAAGCAAGTGTGAAAGAGAGCTTACGTTCTCCACGCCAGGAACATTAACAGGTTGAATCCCAGCTAACCCCTGAGAGAACAAACTGAAGATGGTGAAGCGGTTAGTCCAGTGAGATACAAATAGAAGCAATACCGAAGAAACGAACACTGTTTGCAGAAGAGGAAAATAACTATGTTAGATATCCCGTAAACCTATTACCATTTTGGATCAAAACCTTTTACAGTTCAAAAACTAGGTTTAGAGCCTGAATGAGGCACCATGTGCCTTGACTAATGGAAGGTACAATTAATTACACAAGAACGGGTGGTGTTACAGAGGAAATTTTTCAAAAAGAAACATCAGTCACCACTGAATCATTTAGTTCTGTATAATCAGGAGCTGTAATTTTTCAGATTAATATAATTGCAGTTTCTGCTGAAACACCCATGATATTCTGTCTGAATTCTTTCTGAATTCAGCATTGACACTTCACCTTTTTTGCCCAAATGATATTCTGTCTGAATTCTTGCTTTTAGCTTTTTCATGGTTAACTATAATTTGCTTTCCCAAGTTTCTGCTTTACATCCCTCTTCCTTTCTTTCCCCTAAGTTCTGCTTCAAGTTACTTTACTAGCAATGCCGTGTTATGACTTAGCTCAATAAAATCAAAAAGAAGAAAGTGAGAGAGGCACTCTCTAATCACTAATAGTAGATGGAATGGAAAAAATCTAGAGAGCAAAATGACCCTTAACATAACCTCAGACAAAAGGCTGAAACTGTCTATTACTGTCTACTGCTCTCCTGTAAGTCAAGAGAATTTCATTTTGAGCGTTAGTATTCCATGTCTTCTAGGGAAAAGAACAGGCGGGTGACTCACATACCGCTGCATAGGGAGTAGAAAAAAACCACTCGTTCATCCTTTTTTGAGAAAACAAAAAAGGCGATTCGCACCTGGCACGGAAAGCAATACCAAGGGTCCAATCATTTGTTGAATATGCATTGACAAACCTTCCAGCCACCATCTGCAAAATCACGTCAGGGAATAGTAAGAACTAAAATGGACAATACTATATTTATGAAGGAAAGAATGAAAAATAGAGAGCTCAAATATACCTTTCTTGCTGTCTCCCAATTTTCATCCTTGATTGAAATTGGTGCTCCAAGAAGAACCACCCTTTCAACAAATCTAGCTGCAGACAGGAAAGGACAAATATAAGCATATCCCTGACCAACAGAGCTAATACCAAGTGAAACGTAAAATCAGGGCCATATGACATCTACCATTATCTTCACTCGATTCAGCCAAAAACTGTAGACATTTGAAAATTACTCGGGCACCCAAAGAGAAGCCTATGAGAGTGACGGGCCTACATGATGTTACAGAGGCAGTCAGACAATGCCATAGAAGGCAAAAAAGGAGCAGTCTTTGGTCCATGGAGTTATTTTGCAGACCGGCAGAAAGCAACAAGATTGAGCAAAATCAATGTAGAAATTTAGGAGAAACTGTTCTAAGTTTTTTTCTCCAGAAAGGGCTACGAATTTACATGAGGCCTCTGGCCTTTTATAGCTGCTCGTCCAACTAATTATTGTGTGCTAACTACCGAAGCAAAAAGCCAGATATACTAGCCATAAATCTGGTTAGTATCTGCTGGTTTAAAAAATTATCAGCACCCTAAAACTTAGGAAACAAATTCCTAAAAGCTAACAAACAAAATCCTGAAAATCTGGAAACAAAAATAATCGAACTTCTACTGCTAACTAAAATATCCAGATCTGGTTTTCAACACTCCCCCTCAAGCTGGGTTATGAATGTCTATCATACCCAGCTTGCACCTTAGAATCTCGAAACTATTTCTGGATAAAACCTTGGTCAGTATATCCGCTGTTTGATGATTGGTTGGAACATACAAGAGCTTCAATATTCCTTCATCGAGTTTTTCTTTGATGAAATGTCAATCGATCTCCACATGTTTTGTTCTATCATGATGAACCGGGTTCTTGGCAATCTCAATAGCAGCTTTGTTGTCACAGAATAATAACATAGGATTGGTATTAGTGAATCCTAGTTCATTTAACACTCTTCTCAGCCACATGCCTTCACATATTCCTTGACACATTGCTCTAAACTCCGCTTCAACGCTGCTCCTAGCAACAACAGGTTGCTTCTTGCTTCTCCAAGTAACCATGTTGCCCCATACGAAGGTACAATACCCTGTTGTCGACCTTCGGTCCGTGAGAGATCCAGCCCAATCTGCATCCGTGAAAATCTCCACGTTTCTCTCCTCTGTTTTCTTAAAGTAAAGCCCTCTTCCAGGACTTCTCTTCAGGTATTGTAAGATTCGAAAAACTGCCTGCAGGTGCTTCACTGTTGGTTGATTCATGTATCTACTAACCATACTTACTGCAAAACCAATGTCTGGCCGAGTATGTGAGAGATAGATTAGTTTGCCAACTAATCTTTGATATCTCCCTTTGTCCGTTAATGGTCCTTCTTCTTCCATCTCGGTTTTATAGGTAGAATCCATGGGGTTGTCAGCTGGTTTACACCCAAGCATACCGGTTTCCTTCAAGAGATCAAGAGTATACTTGCGTTGGGAAATTGCAATCCCTTTCCGTGACCGAGCTACCTCCATACCTAGGAAGTACTTGAGTTGACCAAGGTCTTTAACCTCAAATTCTTGTGCCAAGATATTCTTCAGTTTTCCAATCTCCTCCATATTGTCACCAGTTAGGATTATATCATCGACATATACAATCATTATCGCTATTCTACCTTCATCTGACTTCTTGACAAACATTGTATGATCTGTTTGACATTGAGTGAAATTCAGCTTCTCAACGACCCTTGTTAACCTCTCGAACCAAGCACGGGGTGATTGCTTTAGGCCGTATAGGGATTTCTTGAGTTTGCACACCTTGTTGAAGCTCTCTTTAGTGTCAATTCCAGGTGGGACCTCCATAAAGACTTCTTCCTCCAATTCCCCATTTAAGAAGGCATTCTTTATGTCTAATTGCTGTAGGGGCCAGTCCAAGTTAGCTGCAAAAGAGAGCAACACTCGGATGGAGTTTAGTTTGGCCACCGGAGCGAAGGTTTCTTCGTAGTCTATTCCATATGATTGTGTGAATCCCTTAGCGACCAGCCTTGCCTTGAAACGATCAACACTACCATCGGCGTTGTGCTTAACTGTAAAGACCCACTTGCATCCCACCAATTTCTTCCCAGCTGGCAATTCTGTATATTCCCAAGTCTTATTCTTCTCAAGTGCATGAATTTCCTCAAGAACCGCTCTTTTCCACTCAGATTGAGCAAGTGCCTCATGGATATTCTTGGGAATTTGAATGTCGCTCAACGTTGAAACGAATGCCTTGTATTTCGGAGACAACTTTTCGTAAGAGACAAAGTTGTTAATGGGATGTTGAGTGCACTGTCTCTTCCCCTTCCTAAGAGCAATAGGCTGATTAAGATCATCAAGTACAGCAGAATTTTCTGAGTTTGCAGAAGCATTACCTTCATCGACTGTGGGTCTTGAACTCGGATCTGTCTCTTGAGCCGGCCTTGATGTAGTACGGTCCTCCAACTCCTTTTGAGTCTTCCGCCTAGAATAGACAATTACCTCTTTATTTTTGTCTTGTGTAGCATCTTGAATGGGTAGACACGAAAGATTTTCGGATGTTGGATGACTCTCGGATGTTGGAATGGGTAGATACGGAAGATAAGGAGAATTTATTTGTTGTGACCCGAGTGACTGAGAAGTGTCCCAAAAATAATATTCCTCACAACTCTCCCCCTGAATGATATTTTTGGAGTGAAAGGGCTGGTGCTCAAAGAAGGTAACATCCATGGTGGTATAAAAACGCTTTGTTTGTGGGCAATAACACTTATATCCACTTTGATTTGGAGCGTATCCTAGAAACACACATTTGAGGGACTTAGGATCTAGCTTGCTGCGATGTTGCTGATTTATATGAACAAAGGTTGTGCAGCCGAATACTTTGAGTGGGATATGTGAGGCAAAACGAATATGTGGGTAGGTATGAAGTAGCTTTTGAAACGGTGTTCGGAAATCTAGAACACGGGAAGGCATACGATTGATGAGATATGTGGCTGTTAACACTGCTTCTCCCCAAAAATGTTTAGGAACATGAGTGGCTATCATAAGAGAACGGGTGACTTCCAAAAGATGCCTATTTTTTCTCTCCGCCACTCCATTTTATTGTGGAGTTTCTACACAAGAGCTAATATGTATGATACCTTGGCTATTTAGATATGACCCGAGCTGTGAGTGAAAGTATTCTCTCCCATTATCCGTTTTGAAAACTTGGATTTTTGTGCTGAATTGGGTTTGGATCATTTGGTTGAAGGTTTGAAAAATTCGGCCAATATCGGATTTTTCTTTCATCAGAAAAAGCCAAGTGAGTCTTGTGTGATCATCAATGAAGGTAACAAACCACCTAGAACCAGTAATATTATTGACACGAGAAGGTCCCCAAATATCACTATGAATCATGTGAAATGGATGAGAAGACTTATAAGGTTGCAAAGGGTATGAACTGCGAGTATGTTTGGATAATTGACACACCTCACATTGAAATTTTATTGAATCTTTATTGAACAAAGAAGGTAGCAACATTTTTAAGTACGAGAAATTTGGATGACCTAACCTATAGTGCCACAATCTTACTTCACTCTCTTCCTTAGCACGAGATGCTACACATGACATCTTCTTGTTTTTCCATTCTGAGGCATTAACTCGCAGAAGGTAGAGGCCCGCATCCATCTCAGCACTGCCAATCGTCATCCCCGAGTTCAAAACCTGAAATTCACATGAGTGTGGGAAAAATTTAGTAGTGCAGCCTAAATCTTTGGTTAACTTGCTGATGGAGAGAAGATTATAGCTGAGTTTGGGAATAAATAATACTGAATTCAGTGTTATATCTTTTGAAATAACCACTGATCCAACACCAGCCACCTTTGAGCAAGAACCATCAGCAATTCGAACGCTAGTGCCGTTTTGACATGGATTGTACTCGTTGAACACTGTGATATCTCCGGTCATATGGTCGGATGCTCCTGAGTCTACAACCCAAGAGGTGATTTTCTCCTGTTTAGCACTAAAGGCATTTAGAGAATTACCTTGTTGAGCTATTGTTGCTGTACTAACCCCTTCTGAACGGGTTACCTTCTGAACTGATTCCTGGAGCAGCTTTTTCAGCATCTCCAGTTGCTCTTTGTTGAAGGGACTCGAATCTACCGAAGCGTTTGTTTCGGTTTGGACTATGTTGCTTCTGCTCTCCCGGTCTTGACGTGAGGCTGATGGCTTCCAATCATCTGGCCGACCATGAAGTTTCCAGCATGTGTCTTTTGTGTGACCTGTCCGTTTGCAATGATCACACCACGGACGACCACTCTTTCGCTGGTTGTTGTTGTTTGACTGAGTACCTCGACTGTAGGATGGTTGAGATCCTCGGACTATTAAGGCAGAATTTTCTGGATTGGTCTGGTTTTTTGAACAACCAAGCATCACCTTTCGCCGAGTCTCTTCTCTCCTGACCTCCGCAAAAACTTCTCGTACATTAGGTAGGGGCTTTATGCTCAGAACTCGTCCACGTACCTCGTCAAGCTCTTGATTCAAGCCTAACAGAAATTTATAGATGCGTTCTTGATCTTGAATTTGCTTGTACCGCTTGCTATCTTCAGGACAACTCCACATCATATCTTCCAGCATGTCAAGTTGCTGCCAATGACGCATGAGTTGGTTAAAATAATCAGTGACTGAAGATTCCCCTTGCCTTAGATCATGAAGAATGCCCTTGATCTCGAAGATGGCTGAGGTGTTATCTTTGTTGGAATAAGTTTCATGAACAGCATCCCAAATCTCCTTCGCTGTCTGGTAATACATGAAATTCTCCCCTGTTTCATTCGTCATTGAATTCAGCAGCCAGGACATCACCATGTTATTTTCCACCTTCCATGTTCGATAGTTTGGGCTCGTCGCCTCAGGTTGTACGGCAGCTCCAGTTAGGTAATCTTCTTTACCTTTTCCGCAAACGAAAATCATGACAGAATAGGACCATTGATTGAAGTTGTGACCGGTAAGTTTATGACCGGTAATGAGAAGAGTTCCCCCTTCAGATACATTGATAGGTTGGGTAATCAAAGGAGAGTTCTGAGCTTTAGGGTCTGAGGTTTCACTCTCAACCTCGCTTGCCATGGTGGCTCTAGGGTATTTTGTCATGGTGGAAACACTCAGAGATGTGGTAGAAAAGAATGGTCCAGATCGAGCTCTGATACCATGTAGAAATTTAGGAGAAACTGTTCTAAGTTTTTTTCTCCAGAAAGGGCTACGAATTTACATGAGGCCTCTGGCCTTTTATAGCTGCTCGTCCAACTAATTATTGTGTGCTAACTACCGAAGCAAAAAGCCAGATATACTAGCCATAAATCTGGTTAGTATCTGCTGGTTTAAAAAATTATCAGCACCCTAAAACTTAGGAAACAAATTCCTAAAAGCTAACAAACAAAATCCTGAAAATCTGGAAACAAAAATAATCGAACTTCTACTGCTAACTAAAATATCCAGATCTGGTTTTCAACAATCAAGCATACAAGTTGACCAACCTGTTGCCTTGCAATCCTTTCAGTAACACTTCAGATAGCAGTTCTCCTGTTTTATCTGATCTGCAAATTATGATGATATCAACGGAGAACAAAAGGCACTAAGGTGACAAGAAACCACTGCAATTCCAGTCAGTTTTATTTAACTAAAGAAGGATGGGAAAAACATGGTAAGATTGCTAACTAGCTAATAAGCGAATACTGGAGATACAAGGTTTAAGAAAAGTTGTAAGCAACACGTGGGATAATAACTGGATCAAAGAGGGCATTGCTAAAGAGGAAGAAAATTGGAATAGCTCAGTAAACTGCATCCGTATAACAAGGAATCTTATGAAATAATCAGTACTAATAGATAGATTAACGATATCACCAAATTGAGATACTATATAGCAGCTTAGCCTCAGCATGGTAAACAGGAATATCTAAACACTCTATAAAGTATTAAACTCCTGGGAGAAATAGCCTCGATTTGGTTAAGAGGAACATCTATAATTTTCAAAACTCCAGAGAATTTCCATTAATGTTGTTACATATCGAGGAGCTTCCTAAGTCGTAGACAAGTCCAGGAAAAGGGAGAATCTCAAGAATGTCAGTGACTAATGAGACTACGCGGTGTCATAGAATGAATGTGAGGGACCAACATGTGAATCCCTAACTTGAAAGCAAGAAATTCAGAACTGACACCATGCCAGTTGGAGCCCTCGGGCTTCGATAAGTCGCAAGCTGTGCATGTTTGTCTTATGATTCAGAAGCTCTGGGTGTGAATTTTAATAATAGTTTTTCTAAAGAAGAAAAATACTAATTGACAATCTTAACCTGTCAATAGCAATGGCCCATTTACTGTCTATGATATCAGATGCAGTAACCAAAGTAGCTGGTAAAGCTAATGCAGCCACAAGCGTGCTCAGAACAGTCATCATTGCACCTCCTTTAACTAACTCCATAGCAAGTCCTGCCAGAGGAGGTACAATGGTCAACTAAAAAATTAAATTGTGTTCACTACACATGCTATGATGCCATAAGCATGTAAGGTTGTGAGAAATTACTTGAAGTAAGCCAGTCCTGTATGGCAGTGCTTAGAGCAATCAAATTCTTAGACTCCCATTGCAGTGCATACCTATATTTCGAAAACAATAATATCACCAGACCATCTGGATACATCAAAACAGAGCAGCTGCTATAAAATTTAAGCAGACAAGTCACCACACACTTTACATATGTTTAAGGGGAATTCAGCTAAGCTTCCACAAATAAGACTCAAGCAACCTCACAGTTTCCTTTATTGTTCCCCCCCCACACCCCCACACCCCCCCCCCCCCACCCCCTCCTCCCCCTTAACAATTGGTGTCTGTGATATTAAGAGCTCAACACACACAAGTTTGGCAAAAGAACTCTAGAAGGCAGTGACCTCCCCTCTAAAGCAAGCTTAAGTTCTTTCTTGAGAGTTAACCCAACTTATTTGGGGAAAAAGGTCCTTTCATCAAAGTGGCCAGGGTGGGAGAGAGAATTTTCCCCTTCATCTTAGATCATCTGAGCATGTGGGCCAAGAAAAATAACACTTCCATTGCATGAAATTCTTTGTTAAGAACTAGAATCCCTAAGTAGGCCATATTTCTAAGTTGAAGTGGTAGAGACGCTGAAAACCCGTAAGTGATTGTGTATTACTCATGGCTCCTACCACTGAATTTCTACAGTTGCCTACAAAGTGCATTATAACAAACAAAAACTTGGTAACATTTGTAACTAATAGTTAACTACAAAACCTCAAACATTTTGTCATATCAAGTAGAAATGGAAATAACAGGTCAGCACCCTAAAATATGCCATCTATCTACATGATACCCAATGAATGACATCAGTAACCGCTGTCAAGTCATGTTCTAGTACAAGAAGATAAGAGATACGGACACCAGGTCAGCATGCATCTTGTAGGAAGTGGAAGACATGTCATTTCCTCTACCTTTCCAAGTTACTGTCATAACCTTCCCATGGCCTTACAAAATCCTCGCTCTCGAAAGCAAGTCCAGAAACCAATATCTCAACTGCCAATTGCTGATAGAAAAAGATTTAGATGCAACATTGAGAGATCATGTTCATAAGTTTGAGGCGTTACATAGAGCAAGCCTTTCCATTTTTACGAGCACCTCCCCTTCAACACAAATGGTGAAGCAAAATGCAATATGCTATAACTCACGCCTTGGTTATGATTATCGCCTATCACTTTGAACTCGAATTCCTCAATGCCTCCAATTCTTCTGGCCATTTTACTTCCTGTAAGGCCAGCTCCAGCAACTGAAATGAATAGAGTCCTTAGAATCTTCTAAAAACTCGAGGGGTTAAAGAAGCACAGAGTTACAAAGAAAGCAAAAGATACACCATTACATCTCATGACAGAGTAGGAAAGCTAATAGCATTGTGCCTCCATTGAAGACATATACTCTCTGTACTTGTTTTTTATCCTCAATTTTGGCATAGAAGAGTATTAGTCCAGCCACTATTGCTTGACAGTATAGTAGCCTAAATTGAACACGAAATAGAAAAGGGGGAAAAGTCTATATCTAATGTTACATTGTGGTATTACTTGCTAAAAATCCAAAGAGAATGTCAATGAAACATCAACAAATAGTAAATCCAGAAAATTAATACCTCCAAATGATGCAGCAACCGCAGCAGAACCTGCAGCAGATCCTGTAGCAGTTGCTGCTGCCGCAAAACTGCCTGCTCCAACAGCAGGGATGACACTGCCTAGGGTTGGAGCCAGGGCTCCCATTCCCTCTGCAATAGCTGGGGCAGCTAGCCCTGTGAAAAAACTACGGTTGACAAGTCACTCAAAACAAGTCTCGCTTACTATACAAACTTGTTTCTGTGAACTACAATTTCCTCTATCAAAACAAATCAATTTTGTACCACCGGTGATGGCCATCAAGGCCCCTCCACCTAAAGCAGCGGCACCAATAATTCCTCCTCGCTTCCACTTAGCCCAACAGTTTTCTGTGACTTCAGTATCTTCTTCCTTTGCACCTTCCACTTTCAATGAAGACATCGCAGAGCAAGCAACAATCATCTCCAAAGCTTCCTAGAAGGTAGCAGTTAGAGCATCATGCAGAAGTTACTTTGTTTAAACCAGAAATACTTGATCTGCAGGCACACGCGTTGCAGTTTCTAGCATACTCAATGAAACTCCAGGTTAACGAAAATCGCATGGGACAAACCATTTCCAACCATCTAATTCCAAGCCACGTTGCCAGTAGCCTTAAACCAACGCGATGTCTAGCATCATAGCCCTTCCTCCCAGGTGACTTGCTCTCATCTTCGGAGCTGTCTGCTACACAAGCTGAAAGAAGCTCATAGAGAACTGCAAGTTTTCTCTGACGACTGATCATCCTGCCCTCTTCTATAAATTCCTCAGATGTTCCAAGCACTTTGTTCGGAACATCTTCTTCAGCAGTCATCTCCGAACCTGCCACCCCAGCTGTTCCATCGAGCTTCGCCACTTCCTCAGATGATACGTTGGTCTGGGAATCAGAACATTTCTCTCGACACTCCTTTTCATATTTACGACTCCTGTTATCCTCCTCTTCATAATCAGGAGAAGTTTCCACACTAAGCACCATGGCATCAACAGCCTTTGCCAAAGCAAGCTCCTTGTCTGACCTTTCTGGACAAGTTTCTTCCTTATCCTCTACGAGCAGTGTCAGGAACTGAAATAGGATCGACATCGACTCAATATACACGTAATTTGAAGGCATGAGATGGCGAGAACAGATTTGGGCAATGTGTACTACGAAGCTGGACGACCAAAAACTTATCCTCCTCGAGTACACTCAAAGAGCACACTAATCGTAGAATCGAATAGCACAGCAACGATAAAACCTCGAGCATTCATACTCAGAAAGATGCACGTAACAAGAATATTATCGCAATAACAGCACCAGTTACGCGATACACACCGCTCCGACATGATGCCTGACTTGTGATGAAGACCCTGCAGTCTCCTTCAGACCATCCCAGGATCGCTCGTCGATCTTCAAAAACCTGCCGACGCGCGAGCCCGATCACCTCCAATCTTTTCTTCATCCTCTAGGATAGAAATCTACAGCGAGGACGGACCGAAACCTCAAGAACTCGGAACACGCACCTGAAGACGGGCCGTAGAAGGCCCGAGCCTTCGTGGATCCAGAGCTCGGTATGCTCTGGCGCCGCCGAGGCGCCGGTGCCGCGATCGATCGACGCGCCCCGGCCGATTGGCTCTTCCTCGAGAGGGGCCAAGGCGTCCGAAGGCCGCGCCTGGCGCTTCTGGGAGCGGTGGAGAGCGAGGGCGAGGAGGCCGGCCGCTGCGTATCTCTGCGTCGCCGTGAGGATTGAGGTCTCCATGGAGGACGAGACGGCGGTCCGGATTCGAAAGCGACGGAAGTGATCGGAATCGGGTCCTTCAGGCCATGAACGCGGTCGCGAGAGCGTTCTTCTTCTTCGGGGCGACGCCGGAAACGAAGCGCGGAGAACTAGTTTGGTTCCGTTGAGAGGGGAGGGAAAAATATTCGGCGGTTAGAGACTACCGCCACGTCAGCTGCGGACGTGGCATGCGGGCGCGGCGGGGACCGCAGAGGTGGCCGTACGCGGGAGGCACGTGACGTCGCGTGATCCTCATTTGGCTGGGATCCGCCTCGTTTTTTTGTTTTTTCGCTTTTTTCCGTTTGTCTCCTCAAAATATGCACGGGAATTTGATTTCGAGCAGCGATCAATGCTAGACACCGACTACAGATCAAATTTAAGTGGTAACTGCTCTCCACCGTCTGCGACTTGAAAGTCCGAGATTTGGTGGGCCCATCACCGTAGCCTCACCAAGATACTCACAATTGAAAAGTCTTTCTACATGAAATATAATACAATTGGGCAACATAGCATAGGCCATTTCAAATGTTCCTTTACGATGTGAATCAAACTCAATGGATTGATCGGATGAGCCAGGTCGAGCCACAAGATATTTTTTTTGCCCAACCCGATCGAACAAGAAAAGGCTCGAACCAAACTAAACCGGTCCAGGCCGGGCTGATTCTGGCCTAATCCGAAATCTTTCTGTTTTATAAAATCAAATGGATTAGTTACTATATTTTAGGCCTAAAAATCACTTTTTTATATATATTTTCAGCCACTTTTTCGAATTCAACGCAAATTGCCACGTCAATTCTCATTTCTCCGATTATAATTAAGTTTTTTTGATTTATTTGTGACTTTATCAAAGTGTTTCGGCCATAAATAATGTATAGTTCGTTATTCATAGTTTCGTGTTTTATATTTCCAAGGGACAAGTGCACTATAAGTCCTAAAACTTGTCACAAAAATGCGTTTGAGTCCTAAAACTTGCAAAAAGTTCAATCGAGTCCTAAAACTTGTAACAAAAGTGCATTTGAGTCCTAAAGTTAACACCGTTAAATTTTTTAACGGAAAACGCTGATGTGGCACTGACGTGGCGCTTATTAATCATTTCTCTCTCCTACGTGGAAAATGGTTTAAGCAAAAATGTCCACGTACGCAAAACGACGTCGTTTTTGGTCGTCCCCCGTTCTTCTTGAACGTCTCTCTTTTTCCTTTCCCCTGCGTCGTCTCCTTCCTTCTTCCTTCTGAACGTCTCTCTGAAGTTCTGAACCGTATGCTCCGATTCAACCTCTGCCGGAACAACATCTCTTCTTCTTCTTCTTCTTCTCAAATCGATGTCCTTTGAACCCTAAGCCCAGACTCGTCGTCGTCCTTCTCTCCCTCTAAACTAAATTGACATTTGGTCTCCCTTTGAACCCTAAGCCCCAAATCAAGTTCGACGATCTTGAGTTCCCTCGTGATTTGGGTCTCCTCGCGAGTTGGAGTTCGACACCCATCGTCATTTGGAGTTTAATCGTGATCTAGAGTTCGTAGAGTTCGAGTTCGAGTTCTCTTCTTCGTCGATAGTAAGTTCGTGCGAAGACCTGTCCTGCGGCAATCTCGACAGCGGATCGAGCGGCTTCGACGACGGAGACGATGGCGACGACGGGGACTCGGACTCCTCCTCACGCAAGTATTGCTCTCTGCATTATAGCATTTGGGTATCGAGCGGCGTATGTTTCTATTGCAGTTTGGTTAGGACCTGTGTGTTCGGAGCGATTCGATTTGCGCTGCGATTTGCGATGAGGTAGGGTAGGGTAGGATTGTTGTTTGCCCGAAGGCGCTCTCAAGTTGATGCACAATCAACTATTAGTAGTCATCCTCCGTCCTCATTATAAGAAGTTTAGGTTACCTAAGATCAGTAGACATAAATTCAGCTTCAAAGTGTGCTGATGTACGCACCTTTCTCACAGTAAGATTCTTTGTGAAATTGAGATTGAACTTTGACTCCTGTTTTCAATACATGAAGTTCAAACAGATAAGAAGTCCACTATGCTTTGACCCTTAATTCGCGTTGTGATTTGCGATGAGGTAGGGTAGGATAGCTGCTTGGGTTTCTAATTTCAGTTCACGACCGCGTGAGAAATGGTTCTTGTCTCGAGTTCTTGATTGGTTTATGTGGAGCTGAGCCTTGACTCGTGATATTAGCTTCAAATGTTTCTCTTCTGGTCCTTATTAGTGAGTTGCTTTACCATATGGTGGAGATTTTGTGTGTCGAAAGATTGAGGAATTTTGATATACTTTTTGTGGTGTATACTGTCTGTCAATTTCTTCCTAATTATATATGAAATTTTCGACTTTGTTATCATTTTCTAGAGTTTCTTCTCAATTGACATATGATGCCAAGCATGAACCATTTTGAGAAAGATTGTGCTAATGTAGTTTGTTGTCTGAAGATACTGATAATATACTCATATTTGGAAAGAATCAAAATACAGGTAATATACTTCAATCAGGTTCTTATAATATGACGACTAGAAGAATGAGAGTGCCAACATCTGAATCAAGTGTCGTAACTCCTAATGAGGTCGAGTCGGAGCCAACATGCTATTGTGGTCTTCAATCACCAATTCTTACCGCAAAGACAAGAAAAAATGCAGGAAGAAGGTTTCATGGATGTGCTAAGTTTGATGGTCCGGGTTGCTATGATTTCTTCATGTGGGTTGACCCGAAGATACCAGATCGAGCAAGGGACATGATAGTCGACCTCCTTGAAAGAAATCAAGCACTATGTGAATCAAGCCAATCGAGGCGTGATGAGGCCGATGTGAGCTCATTGCTAACTAAAATGAAGACTCAAAGGGCGAAAAATAAACGTTTAAAGGAGGAGCTCGCACAAGTAAAGAAAGAAAAGATGCTATATCAATTGGCATTCATTCTATGCATGTGTTGTATGACTGCATTGGTTATATGTAATGTGAAAGTTGGTGGGAATTTTCTAAGTCTTCCATAGTACCTTGTTTCTAAGTTTGTAAGTTTGTAAGACTAGTTGTGGGTAATTGAGATGGGAATGAAATCTAATGTTATCGTGGATTATGTCCCTGTTGATCATATAACAATGTTCAAGATTACCCTATTTTTCGAATGTTATGTTCGATTAGTTTGTTCGCAATCTAAACTTCGATCTTGGATGACCAAAATAGGCAATCTGATCAACCAACCATGCACTCATGCAATTTAATAACATTGTCATTGGCCAAAGTTGGTGCTAACGTATTCTTAAACATAATGAGTATACATTTCTACAGCTAAACTACGCTTTCCCAAACATAGAAAACTATCATTTACATGCTGTTCTAACAAATCGGTGCATCGCATTCCGATTCCCACACCCTGACATGTATCTAAATTCTATCTAGATAACTCTTGTTTACATGCTGTTCTATACAACTGCTCGTACAAGCCCAAGTTGAGCATAAACACAAAAATCAGGCTATAGCAGACAAATAGCAACTCGAGCACTCTTTGATACTGCGCGTACTGATAACGATTGATGATGAATATTCTGTTCAACAAAATGTCTACACTTTCAGTGTACTAAAGGCAAGTAGCAACTCAATCACTATCTGATACTCAACATACTGATTAATGATCGAGAACAAAAACTTCTGTTCAACAAATGCCTGCATTAGCTTAGCGAAAATGACATAAATTCACCTAAAAAAATAGAAACTTGATTAGGCTTAGACCAAAAGCTGTCCAAAAGTTGTCTGCCAAGTTCCGAATAAACAAAGCTACATGTCTCATACAAAAAACCAGCTGATAATTGACATAAATTCACGTAAAAAAACCATTTTTAGCAAATATGTCAATCCAATTCTATGGTCTTTGGAGATGACTGAGGCTGGGAGCTGGCCTATGGTTCTGATAGTGGCTTTGGCTTCACCGCAATATGCTTTTGAGGAGCTGTTATAGCAAGAGATGACTGAGGCTGAGAACTCGCTTGGGGTTGTGACGGTGTCGTTCGCTTTACACCATGTTTTTGAGCTGTTGTAGCATGATATGACTGAGGTTGGGAACTCGCCTTGGGCTGTAATGGTGCTTTTCGCTTTACAGCAACATGCTTTCGAGGACAAGTTCTTAATTGCTGAGGTTGTGCACTGGCTTGGGGATGTGCCTTTGCCATTGAAGCAGCTCCTAAAACTACCCCTTTGTCTGGTAGGTTACATACTCTTACATCAGTTGTGCCAGGCTACAAAAGAATGAACATGTTTTTATCTCAAGGAGACATGCAATTGCTATTATAAATTGTTAAAATATCACTCACGTTGAGAATTTGAAGGTTTGTCCTACGATTTGTGTCAACACCCAACCCTACCATTTTCTTCTTCTTCGCCTGTGCTTGTCCTTGCATCATTTCATTTTCAATTGCAGGTCTTTTAAACTGAAAAATAAAATAAAATCATTTGACATGAGAATGTAATCACAATACATGTATGCATGGGGATTGACGTATTACTCGCTGGGATTTTTTGCGGTCTATCCTGAGCAATTACATTGGCTTGAGCACTATAAATACCTTCACCTTGATCAAAACAGACTTTAGCAAAAGCATTGGCCTCACCACTGCATCCTCTTATATCAGCGGTAGCTGTACATCCTATATGGGCTCTTGCAGTGGCATTGCATCCTCTTACATTTGCATTAGCCTGAGCAGAAGTATTGGCCTGCCCACTATTGTCTCGTATTGCACTGGCCTCTGCAGAAGCATTGGCTTGGCGTTTGCATCCTCCTTCACTTACGCTTGTCGTTGCTTTAGCTTTAGCCTGAATATATACTCATCATCATTAAATTGGAACCATGACATATAAAACATACAATAGATGGTTCTACCACAACTTACTTGTCTTTTGCTAGGCCTTGGTCCAATGGAATTGGCCTGAGATTGAGCATGAGCTTCAGCTGTACTCGCATTGGCATGAGCACCAGATGAACATACATTGGCTTGAGATTGAGCAGAAGCTTCAGCTGTACTTGCATTGGCATGAGCACTAGATGAACATACATCGGCCTGAGCATTGGCCTGAAAAGTACATAGCAAGCATTAATTGACAACATATTAAGATAACATGCTCGGCATCAACATGATCAATTAGTTGAGACAATACCTTTTTCAAAGGACATCCTTTTCTGTTATGTCCAACCACATTGCAGGTAGAACAAGTCATTCGTTTACCCTCTTTAGTCATTCTATTACCTTTTACAAGCTCAATTGGTTGCTTTCTTCTACTTCTTTTTGGCCTACCGGGCATCTTCTTCATCGGTGGGGGTTGAGGAGCCTCTTTCAGCGTTTTCTCCCAAAATTTCTGTCCTCTCACCGTAGGCATCATGAATTGATAAGCACTTAGATACTTTACCTTGTAGAAGCACTCAGCTAGGTAGTCGCTCGGATCATTTCTCTTGTGGTGTATCGCACAAATGGCATAACAACATGGAATTCCACTAAGTTCTCAAGCTCTACAAGAACAAGTCTTCAAATTTAAGTCAACAACATATTTGTCACCACCTTCCATAATCTCATATCCTTCATCTCCATTCCATATCAAATGACAATACTTACTAGCAGTTGTATTCTGATGTAACTTGTGTGCAATCCTTGGACCATAATTTCTAGTCCACCTAGCACATCCATCCCTTTGAGTGTGCATTCTATTCATAACCATGATTCTAATATCCTCCAGCATGCTCAAAATGGCCTTGCACCTAGCTTCCACGCACCTCCCGTTGAAAGCTTCACTGAGATTATTATCAATAACATCACATTTAATGTTGGTGTCAAAGAAGGCTTTGCACCAGTGTTTTGGCTCGGTACGGAATAGATCGTCATGACCTTGTTGAGTCATTTCCTTCAACCTCTGTCTATGAATCTCAAAATCTGACATATTAGTACTCTTAGCACATTTCCAAAATTGTCTCATCAATTGTTTTCCTTTGTATTTTTGTCCCCAATTGGAATATATGTGCCTTGCACACATCCTATGTTCTGCATTTGGCAAAAGTTCAGCTACGGAAGGGATGAGACCCTGACAAATATAAAAAAAAAAACTAAGCAAAAGCAAAACATTAATATTGATAAGCATTGCATACAATGTTGCAATCAATTTCCAAATGAGTCATAAAGAAGCATTACATACCTTTTGTTGGTCACTTATCAAAGTCCAACCATTGCCATTACACATATCAAGGTCTGATTTCAACAATTCGATAAACCAAGTCCACGTGTCCTTATTCTCGATTCTTATCACTGCCCATGCCACTGGATACATTTGGTTGTTGGCATCCCTCCCTACGGCACACAATAACTCACCCTTGATCAAACCCCTCAAGAAACATCCATCTAATCCAATTATCTTCCTACATCCAGCCAAAAAACCTTTCCTGCAGGCATCAAAGCAAAAGTAAGCCCTATCAAATAATGGTAGAGAATCTGGCAGTGGCCTTTCAACTTTCATCTTAAAATTGCTTGCAGGACTTGCGGTGTAAAGCTCCCCCAAGTAGTCATACATCTGTGCATACTCCTCCTTATAATTGCCTTGCAATTCCTTCAATACTTTTAGCTTTGTTCTCCTACACTGACTCAAAGTGACATTTACTCCCAGCTGTTCTCTAACTAATTTCTTCAACTCAGGTGCATTGATTTTAGGCATTGCAGAAATGAGAATCATGAAGTGTTTAGCTAAGTAAGCACTAGACACTCTCTTATTCTCGAAAGTGATATTGCATATATGCTCATCTATATATTTTTTCAAATGAAATGACCCTGTCTTGCTATCAAGAGCACCATAAATTATCCAATTACAATTTGTCTGGGCACACCTGGCTCTTACAAATTTTTTTGTGTTTTTGGTGTATTTGATTGCTCTTTGCTCAGCCACAGAGTACCTCAAAATTGCATCTTTAAATTCAGTTGCATCCTCGAATGTCATGCCGACAATAAATACCGGATTTATACCATTTTGTTCATATGATAGGAACCTACTTCTCCTTGAAATAACAACTTCAACCTCCGCATCGCCCTTATCATTCAAACCTGATTGAAGACTTTCATCATCATCTGAATAACGGTACTCTGTTTCGTACCCAGAAGCATCTACCAACTGAGCCTCATCCACAACCGGTGTTTGGGAAGTACCAGCTACCTCACTATAAGCGCCACTTTTTAGCCTATGTCTCGCTGAAAATTCCTTTAATTTTCTCCTTGCATCAACTAGTTCAAGATCATCACCGTCACTCGATTGTTCTACATCCACTAAATTACATGCATCATCATCCTCCCCCTCATCCAGATCCCTATTAGCAACCCCAAGCTGATTCCCGTCATCATCAATATTCCTAATCACATTATACAAACCTCCAATTTCCATCTCAGCTCCCGTCTCTTCATTATTAACATGCTCAACATATACGTCAATATTTTCAGAACGTAGATGATGATAAAATAGATCCATCACATCAGAGTTATCCCATAAATACCTAAGAGTTAGCCCGTCTTTAAGAGTCGTACTTCCAGGAACTTTGTAAAAGAGTTTCTCTATTTCACGCACACCTAAAGCCTCAATAGCTTCAATTATATTAGACAGTAAACCATTATTTAAGCCTATTTCGACAACATCAACCCTTCCACCTACGTATTCCAATGGCGGTCCAACTTGAAACTTACCTCCAAAGAAAACAGTGACATAAACTTTGTTCTCGGCCATTAGACCTACAAGGGAACAAAAACAAAGAGTAAACTTGACTGAGCAGAAGAAAAATATTGATGATTTAACCGTACAAATAAATGCTCTAACAGAGAAAAGAGCAGAAAAACAAATGAGAAAAAGGTGTGGCTGTGTGGAATGGAATGAAAAGATAGGCAATCTGTAGCTTTGATACATCTCATTAAAGGTTTTAAGCTATGATACAAAAATTTTCCAATCTAGGAATTCCTCCCATGAAATGGGAGCGACATAAATATCATCCTTCGATTCACAAAGTCATTTGGTAAAGGTTGTAAGAACATCATATTTGTGTTCAAACCATAATTGTGCTTGTTTATTTTTGTACTTTCCAGCTTGAAGAAGAACTTCATAGCAGAAAAGAATCTTGCAAAAATAATGAACATGTGAAAAGTAAAAAAAAAAAAGTAGTGCAGAGATCAAATATTTGGAGCAAGACTGATGATCGAATCAGATGATGAAGAACACATTCTGCTGCACAAAGTTTTCTAAACTTGCAATGACCAATGGAGAAGTAGCTGATTCACATTCCGAAATAGGATAGCATGATTTGGCTACTACGAGAAGGGTGCGTACATCAGCACACTCCGAAGCTAAATTTATGTCTACTCATCCCAGGTAACCTAAACTTCTACAATCAATGGAAAATCTAACCCATGTCTACTAAATCAATTATGAAGATATCGGAAGCAGCACTTTGAGTTTCCATCACTCTCAGTTGACTCATCATGCTCTTCGGTAGAGGTTTAAGCATTATAATGAGGACGGAGGATGACTACTAATAGTTGATTGTGCATCAACTTGAGAGCGCCTTCGGGCAAACAACAATCCTACCCTACCCTACCTCATCGCAAATCGCAGCGCAAATCGAATCGCTCCGAACACGCAGGTCCTAACCAAACTGCAATAGAAACATACGCCGCTCGATACCCAAATGCTATAATGCAGAGAGCAATACCTGCGTGAGGAGGAGTCCGAGTCCCCGTCGCCGCCATCGTCTCCGTCGTCGAAGCCGCTCGATCCGCTGTCGAGATTGCCGCAGGACAGGTCTTCGCACGAACTTACTATCGACGAAGAAGAGAACTCGAACTCGAACTCGAACTCGAACTCGAACTCTACGAACTCTAGATCACGATTAAACTCCAAATGACGATGGGTGTCGAACTCCAACTCGCGAGGAGACCCAAATCACGAGGGAACTCAAGATCGTCGAACTTGATTTGGGGCTTAGGGTTCAAAGGGAGACCAAATGTCAATTTAGTTTAGAGGGAGAGAAGGACGACGACGAGTCTGGGCTTAGGGTTCAAAGGACATCGATTTGAGAAGAAGAAGAAGAAGAGATGTTGTTCCGGCAGAGGTTGAATCGGAGCATACGGTTCAGAACTTCAGAGAGACGTTCAGAAGGAAGAAGGAAGGAGACGAAGGAGACAACGCAGGGGAAAGGAAAAAGAGAGACGTTCAAGAAGAACGGGGGACGACCAAAAACGACATCGTTTTGCGTACGTGGACATTTTTGCTTAAACCATTTTCCACGTAGGAGAGAGAAATGATTAATAAGCGCCACGTCAGTGCCACATCAGCGTTTTCCGTTAAAAAATTTAACGGTGTTAACTTTATGACTCAAATGCACTTTTGTTACAAGTTTTAGGACTCGATTGAACTTTTTGCAAATTTTAGGACTCAAACGCATTTTTGTAACAAGTTTTAGGACTTATAGTGCACTTGTCCCTATTTCCAATGTATCTTTTGTCCTTAAAAAGAAGTTCGGACCGGTTCACGCAATTTTGGGCCTAAGCATCTCGGGCCCAAATGCTTGGACCAACCCGAATGAAAAATAGGATAAGCCCAAAATCATGGCCCAAGACTATTCGGGTATGAAAAATCGGGTCGGTCCAGGCTCTTGGGCTCCTGGTCTGTTTTGTTCACTCTTACTTATGATCTCATCAAAGATAAGTGATCAATTTCCTCTTAGGACAACCATCTCGGTGGTCACATGAATTCACTTTATTTCATTCTAATTGCTCATCCAAACTAACGAAAAGAGACACTTGTAAAGTGCGCGGGATAAGGAGTACGCTCAATTTCTAAAGGACTAATCAAACAAAAGATGATAAAAGCGCATCGGTAACTCACAATCAATGACTGACGAGATAAATCATTTTGCAAAATTGCAACTCAATGTATAGGACAAAACTTGCATAAGGTTAAAAAAATCGCAAACCAATGTATAAAAGAATGGTGTACAAGTTTTTAATTTTATGCCAGGTTAAAAGTATCCCGTCCCTCGAAAGAAGAAGTGCACGCTTAGTTGTCAAAATCTACCCACCAACGCGCCAGTCTTGCTTTGATTCTACAACATATTCGTTTTCGTGGGATGAATGAGTCTATGCAAGTCGTAGCAAATTGATTCGTTTTTCAGATTTACTTATTGTGCGGGATTTGCATCGATCCGTAATTTCTCGAATTGGTTTTGTCTTGAAATTGCGTACATCCTTATCGTGTGGATTGAAGATTTTCTTGCCAACCGAAAAGAACGAAAAAAAAAACACCCTGCAATTATCCATTCATTAAGAACTAAAGAAGACTTTTAAATTTCAACATTACATCGATAGATAGGTAGATGGTTTTTTTTTTATCTATTCTATTTCTAACTCTCCTCGCTAATTGAAAGTTTCAAAAGACCCACCAATTTCAATTAGTCTCAAATAAGCAATTGCGGGTCGGTTTCCCATTTGGCTGGAGATTGCAAATCCAAATCAATCACGACGCATTCGGAAAACATGAACACTATCATTCATCAAGCATGAGGCCAACTAATTCCATCCTAGCACTCTCCGCTTTTGTGGCTATGGCAAAGTTATTAAACTATAAGCAAATGCTAATCATTTAAATTCGCGGCGCGTTATAGACATAAGCTTTGATAAATTAAGTCGCCATTTAAATGGAGACGGGTCGACCCTCCCCCAACTCGACTCCAACCGCGGAACAAATCACGCCGACGCCATTTCCAGGCACGACTTCACGGTTGGTTCTGGTCCTGTGCTTGGCGGCGACGATGGCCGCGGCGATAGGCGTCGCAACGGCGTGCGTGGAGATGGCGACTCGGCCCTCGCCCTTGCTTTTGCCGTCGCAATCCGACTCGCCGAGGCGAGAACTCGGCAACCGTGACAATGGCCCGACGAGATTGGTGGTCGCGGACGACTACGGCGGATGGGGGCCCGCGCCGGACACCGGAGGCGGTGGCGCAGCTCCAATCCCTCATCCGGCGGAAGCCGCCCTCTCCGGTGCTGCTAATTCGAGACCACATGACCGGCCAGAATCTACCGTTCGGAGCTCCGATGGATGAGCAAGCGTTTTACTGTATGATCAGTACCGGCTCTCAGTGCACAAGATTACGCGCCTTTTACTCGCTATCTGTCAAGAACATAACCAATAAAGTCACGGGGAATCTCTGTACACACGAAGCAATACCATCGTTCGTCGCACAAACTAGGAAAGGTCAGATGGTCACAAACGTTAGCCCATTGTATGCAGATTGCAGTATAGACTCGTATACGAAATTTATGTCATAACCACTTATATTTATACGGTTTTAATATCCCGCTTCCACGAGGAGAGGATATCGAAAAGCAAACCGCTCCGATATGCGCCATAACTTTTGCTCCTTGAAAATTTAGGAATCGATTAGTCACAATTTCCCTTGGAAGATCGGCGCCTAAAAGTGCAGAATTTGACGGCTTAAAAGAAAAAGGCAAGAACCGAAAAACGAAGAAGACGGTGAACAACTGAAGGACCCGGGTCTTCCGGGTGAGAGCCGAATATCCTGACCGTTGACGAATGATGTGATTTTTTTTTATTTATATTATGTAAATCTCATCCGGATGAACTCAGTATATCTGATGCTTCTTTAGACTCACTCATTCTACTGGAGTGAAAAAATTAGATGTGCGAGTTCCCAACGTACATCCTTTTTTCTAATCAAAAGTTTGTGAGAAGGAAGCTTGAACTAAAGAAACTACCACCCACAATGGCTCCGTTTGAGCATTTTGGCAACCTTTTTGCCCTTAAATTATCATCACTTATTCTGACTTATTTCAATTTTGCCCCTCTTATTACTGTTTATCTTTTGTGCAAGGGCGGCCAACACCGGATCGAGCCGGTGAGGTCGCGTGACCCAGGCGACGGCCGTCTGAAATCTCACGATAGCCCAGGCGCCACCGGCCTGGGTCGCGCGACCGCCCAGGCAATGGCTGCCTGGGTTGCGTGACCCTCGGCAAGGGTCGCCCGGCCTCTGGTGATGGCCTGGCTCTTCGGGGGTCACCCGACCTCGGGCCGCAGGCGCTAGATCTAGCTTGCCGGCGGCCGTAGGCCTTCGCCGGCTCCGACGAAGGGTATGGTAAGTTTTTTTTAATAAAAAGAAAATTTCCAAAGCCTTTCGCAAAAAAAAATTTGCCAAGCACTACCTTGGACCAAATTAGCTCTACATAAAATTTTTTACCAAAGGCTATTTGCATTTTCCCAGGAAACTTTAACCTAAAAATATTTACATTCCTCTAAGTCTCCTTTATAAAGTTAAATCAAACAGGTCCTATGTATGCTAGTTGCGTTGCATCATGACAATGGCAAAGTTCCAGCCTACAGGAATACTGGGCTTTGTCTCCTTTTCAAGTTTCAACGCCATTGACACTGTCGTTGATGGGAAGGGTAAATCACGCCTTGAAGAAAGGAGGTCACGGATGAGATCACGCATTCGATTCCCGCTCGAAGACGACACGCACGGGCATGTGCGCAAATCAAGCGGCTTTATTCCACCATGACGATGGAGATATTGATATCGAGATAGAGTTTGCCAACCAGGAATGAAGCGAAAGACAACTTCCGGAGGTTTCGGAGCTTGTCCGTCCTCGAGATCAGGACTCTCTTCTGCGTTTATTCCCATCCGTCGATGGCGGAAGAGGAAAGAAGTGATTCAAACGTACCCTCCATCGACCCATCTTGTAAGTCTCGAGTGTCCCCGTTTTAGATCTTTCATCCTCTCCCTTCCACTTCGTCCTCATCCTTGAAGTAGGAAGTAAGTAGAAGGGAGAAGAAGAATAGCCCCCAAGATAGAATGCACGGTATGTCCGTGTCAATTTTATTGCGCTACTTCAAAGAGCATGGCATCAGTTTTCAAAGTTATCTGCAACACATGCAGTTTCGATAACACGAGGCAGTATCCGACGAGATCGGGGAGCCACCACCGCAGAGTGACTGCAATTTAAGCCTTTAAGGCAGTCGGCAAAGGCGGCGCGCGAATAGCACACTAATCGTAGAATCGAATAGCACAGCAACAATAAAACCTCGAGCATTCATACTTAGGAAAATGCACGTAACAAGAACATTATCGCAATAACAGCACCGGTTACGGGATACACACCGCTCCGACATGGTGCCTTACTTGCGAGGAAGACCCTGCGGTCTCCTTCAGACCATCCCAGGATCGTTCGTCGACCTTCAAAAACCTGCCGACGCACGAGCCCGATCACCTCCAATCTTTTCTTCGGCCTCTAGAACAGAAATCGATAGCGAGGACGGACCGAAACCTCAAAAACTCGGAACACGCACCTGAAGACGGGCCGAAGAAGGCCCGAGCCTTCATGGATCTAGAGCTTGGGATGCTCCGACGCTGCCGAGGTGCCTGCGCCGCGATTGATCGACGCTCCTGAATGATCGGCTCTATCGTGATCCTGCGGTGTTTTATGGTGTTAGATGATGAGTATGTGAATTGGAACTTGTAAGGAACTTAGAACCGCTTGTCTCTAATTTCAATGCAAATTGCCACATCAATTCTTATTTCTCCCATTTTAATTAATTTTTTTAAATTTAGTTGTGACTTTATTAAACTGTTTCGAGGATAAAAAATATACTTTTTGTTATTGATAGTTTCATATTTTATATTTCCAATGTAATTTTTATCCTTAAAAGAGAGTTCGGACCGGTCCAGTCACTTTTGGGCCTAAACACAAATGCTCGTACCATCCCAAATAAAAAATAGGAGAAGCCCAAAAATCATGGCCCAAGACTATTTGGTTATGAAAAATCAGGTCGGTCCAAGCTTTTGGGTTCCCGGTTTGTTTTGCTCACTCTTACTTATGATCTCATCAAAGGCAGGTGATCAATTTACTTTTAGACCAACCATCTCGGTGGTCACATGAATTCACTTTATTTCATCCTAATTGCTCATCCAGACTAACGAAACGAAACACTTATTAAGTGCACGTGACCAGGAATATGCTCAATTTCTAAAGGACAAATCAAACAAATGGTGATAAAAAGCACGCACCGATAACTAGCAATCAATAATTTGACATAAAGATTGGGCGGGACGATTAGTACCGCTACCATCCAAACGTTACTATGAGATTAATCATTTTGTAAAGTTGCAATTCAATGTATAGGACAAAACTTGCATAAGATTAAAAACTGCAAACCAATGTATCATAAAATGGTGCATAAGTTTCTTGATTTTATGGTAGGCTAAAAGTATCTCATCTCTTGAAAGAAGTGCACGGTTAGTTCTCAAAATCTACTCATCAACATGTCGGCTATGCTTTAATCCTGTAACAGATCCATTCTTATGAGATGAGCGAGTTTCCACAAGTCGTATTGAGTTGATTCACTTATCAGATCTACTTGCTTTGTGGGAATTACGTCGGTCTGTAACTTTCTGGGATTGGTTTTGTCTTGAAGTTACGTACCTGTCTATCGTGTGAAATGAAAATTTTATTTCTAACCTAAATGGATAAAAATAAAGAAATCCGCAATTATCTATTCATTAAGAACTAAGAAGACTCTTAAATTTCAACATTGCAATTGGCAGATGGGTAGATAGTTGGATCGTATGAAAAAGTTTGAGAGAAAGTTTCTGTAGGGAAAACTCAATCCCCGATAAACATACTCGAAACATATTCGAAACGAATTCGATCAATGCAAAAAACGTGCCCAATAACCATTAACTTGTATCACCGATCGTACAGGCATATCACATAACAAACATACTCGGAATTATCACAGATTAAATGCCACTTTGCACTTGAGAGTGATCTCCGATCGTCTTTCATGCCCACTTGCGTTTCGAAGGAAACCAGAGAAGACGTTACTTTCGAAGGGATGTGTTCTTACGCATATGAAAAATCACGTTAGTTTTTCCAAATGGTGTCTACTATTTATAGTAAGAGGCAATTAACTACCTTATGGGCCTTTGTGGTTCATAGGCTGGGTTTGGCCCATCCATTATGCCTTTCATCTCCCACTCGTCCACGATGAGCTAAACACAACTCTTTTCTATGCGAAGTTCATATTGGCAAATAATCCGTGCGACCAGTATACTACGAGAGCTCGTTACAATACATCTATTAGGAATATATAACGGCTCAAATTAGGCATTATCCAAAGTAAAATTAGTACGCAATTCCCTATATCAATCAGTCACATTTGTATCTCTCTTGATTTCTTTTAGTGTCTCGTATATTGTATTCACAATTATGATTTACTCAAAATCATAATTGGTCGACCGGTAAATACAAATATAGAATGTGACATTCTAAAACAAATTAATCTTCTTATTTCTTAAAACTTCTCCATTTCAGTCCAACTCACTTTTATGGAAATGCCTCATTAAATCGAATTATCATGATCATCGACAACGTCCTAAGATAGCAAATACTAAATAGAAATTTTGAGAATAAGTAAGAGTCGTGATGGCACTTAAATTGAGGAACTATTTTCCTCAAGAGTCTCACATGGCTTGAAAGTTGAGATCAAAACTTTTGCCAATTCTTATCGGTCGTCCTATGCATACTTAATATGTAATACGTATTATAGTATTTTCTCCTTTCCCATAGAGCGTATGTCTTTACTCTCAATACCGTACAGATGATAGTTCAAGCATACTCAATGTCTAACTTGAGTTCACAAATTTACTCTATTCATAAGCATCTATCAGAACTCACATCTGGCATTAAAGACAGATAAAGTGAAATATGCGAGTCATTTCTCTTTCGGACATAATAATCTATATGTCCTCATCTTAACATTATGTTAAGGCGACGTCAATGCTTCAAGCTTGAGTTCTCAATTATTATCTAGATAACAAACTTGAAACTGTCTCATCCCTATTCATCACACAGTAAGTAAAGACGATTACCCGTGTGAGTAGGCTAATCTCTCATTTGTCCAACGTACCTTTTTAATATAATGCACTCAGTATTGACATTCACAAACGTCATACAAACTCATAGGTATTGATAGTAACAAACTTCATTAATAGTGAACATTTAGGAAAAATTACAATATTCAGTACATCATATTCTACACCGTCCTAGCGATCTCACATGACCATGGAAAACTTCTCTTGAAATCGACTTTGTCATGAGATTTGTTATCATCCTTTGCGTAGATATGTACTGCACATTCACTTCCTTTCGTGCAACCATGTCCTTGACATTATTATATTTGATATCTATATGTTTAGTCTTTTTATAGTACTTGAGATCCTTAATGTACGCTATTGCTGCTTGGCTTTCACAATAGACCAATACTAGGTTTGCAGCATTCTTAGTAATACCTAAGTGATCCAAAAATCTTCCAAGCCAAATGGCTTTTTGTGCCGCTGCTGATAGAGCCACGAACTCGGCTTCCATTGTGGATAAGGCAGCACACTGTTGCTTCTTACTGGTCCAAGAGGTAGATTTCATTTCCTTTAAATCTCTTCCCCAATCAGTATCAGTATAGCCTCCAAGATGTAGATCACTTCCTTGATAAGTCAGCGCATAGTCGGCACTTCCTTTTAGATATCTCGGGATTCTTTTGACAGCGATCCAATGTGCTTGACCTAGATTAGATTGGTGTCTACTTACCATTCAAACCGCATAACAAATATCAGGTCCCGTACACATTATAGCGTACATCAAGCTTCTAACAACACCAGCACATGAAACTTGTTCCGTTTGCTTCTTCTCTTGTGAAGTCTTACGACACATTCTGTTGCTCAATGCTTTGCCCTTTGCAATAGGAGTATTTATTGGTTTACAGTCTTACATATAAAATCGCTCAAGGATTTTATTCACGTGCGTCTGTTGTGAAAGAGATAGGGATTTCTTTGAGCGATATCTTAAAATCTCATCTCCAAGAATGTATGCAGCTTCGCCCATATCTTTTATCTCAAAATTGGAAAATAACCAACTCTTGACTATATTAACAAACTCCATACTGCTTCTGATAATTAGTATATCATCAACATATAATGATAAGATCACAAATTGATCTTTGGATCTTTTGATATATGCACAATTGTCTTCACTAATTATTACAAAATTATATGCTATTATGGCATTGTGAAAACATATATACCATTATCTCGAAGACTGCTTAAGACCATATATCGACCTTAATAGTCGACACACCTTGTGCTCTTGGCCTTTTACAATAAAACCAGCAGGTTATTTCATATAAATTTCTTCCTCTAATTCTCCATTAATGAATACAGTCTTTACATACATTCGATGTAATTCAAGACCCATACTAGCTATTATTGTTAGAATAAGACGAATAGAGGTAAATCTAATCACAGGAGAAAAAGTTTCTTCAAAGTCAACTCATTTTTGTTGATTAAATCATTTCGCCACAAGGCGAGCTTTATACCTTTCTACTAAGCCATCAGCCTTACGCTTTATTTTGAAAACCTACTTGTTCCCAATGGTTTTGTGTCTTTTTGGAAGGTCAGCCGATTCCCAAATTTGATTTGATCTTGATGACTCAATTTTTTTTCCATTGTATATATCCATTTTTCCTTATTATGGCACATTAGAGCCTTATTCACATTCTTCGGCTCATCTTCATCCTGTAGGGCGATCATGAAAGCTTCTCCCTCGATGTCAAAACGTTGACGGGAAATACTATTACAACTTGACTATCTTATGAAAGACTGTACTCCTGATGATTCATCATGTTCTATTGCGCCCTCACTCAGATTAGATAATAGTGGTGTCATTTTATTAAGTGGTTGCAATTGAGACTGGATTACACTCAACCCTCCACTTGTCATAATACTCCAACTGACTTCATTATCACGATCCACAAATTCGTATAGTGAGTAATCTCCACCTACTTCATCCTTTTTAGGAAATTTATTCTCTAAGAATGTAACATCCCGTAATTCAAATTCAGTTATACTTTCGCTTTCTTGCTTACCTTTAAATACATACCCTTTTGAGTGCTCTGAATATCTTATAAAAATACTCTTTTTGACTCTTGGACCTAATTTTCCATACTTGTAAGAAGACTCACGAGTATAAGCAGCACAACCCCAAGGTTTTAGAAAGCTTAAATCAGGCTTTTTGCCTATCCATAACTCATATGGAGTAAAAGTAACTGATTTTGAAGGCACACGGTTAAGTATGTAGGCAGAAGTTAACAAAGTATTACCCTAAAAAGTGATAGGTAAGTTAGCTTGAGCCATCATTGACCTAACCATTTCCGTTAAGGTTCTATTTCTTCTTTCCGCAACACCATTTTGTTGAGGAGTATGTGAAATAGTTAGTTGCTTTTCTATTCCCTTTTCATCACATAGATTTCTGAATTGATTAAATAGATATTCTCGTCCTCGATCGGATCTTAATGCTTTTATTTTTTTATCTAATTTATTTTTCACTAAGCTCATAAATCTTTTGAAGCAATTTAATGCCTCAGACTTATAAGAAATCAAATCGACATGTCCGATTGAGTATGATCATCAATAAATGTGACGAAATAAACAGCCTCGTGCCTTGCTCTTACATTCATTGGACCATAGATGTCATTATGGACTAATTGCAAAGGAAACTCAGCTCTTATCCCTTTTCCAAATGGTTTCCGCGTTATTTTTCCTTCTAGGCAATACTCGCATATGGGCAAATAAACATTTTTAATATTGCCCAATGAGCCATCTTTGGCCAATCTATTCATTCTTTGTTGGCCAATATGACAAAGTCTAGCATGTTACACATTCACATCATTCTCATAAGAGTCAAATAATGTAAATAAGGAATAACTAATATTAACTTCATAATAGTTAACATCTAATACAATGAAATCATCCAAAAAATATCTGGAACCATAATAACTTATACCTAAAGACAAGTCTACACCATTATTATGGAAGTTTACATTAAAACCAAGTTTTACTAAAACCAACACTGAAATTGAGTTTCGACGAATCTCTAGAGCAAATAACACTTCATGTAGGAACAATGTATGTCCACAACGCGTAAATAGTTGACAGGTGCAATGCCTCTGACCTCCACTCTGAAATTATTCCCTACATATTTGCTGACAAGTGCCAATGTCAATCTACTTCATTCTTTGTGGAACTCGTCGGAAC
The DNA here is from genome assembly GCA_031216405.1 of Syzygium malaccense. Lineage (NCBI taxonomy): Eukaryota > Viridiplantae > Streptophyta > Magnoliopsida > Myrtales > Myrtaceae > Syzygium > Syzygium malaccense. Next base: position 14,772,804 of record CM062258.1, read on the forward strand.
TCCAGGAAGGCTTCTCGTCCTTCACTACATGATCTGTGGTTCCCGAGTTTACAGTCCATAAAGGATTAGATTTAGTTAGAAATACTGAACTAGACACGTAAGTAGCATTTTCATGAATGCTAAGGGTTTTTACCTTCTTTGGCTCGCCACAATCGCGAGCAAAGTGACCCCTGTTGCCATAGTTGTAACATTTCACTCTTGAAATGTTCTTCCTGAAATAACGCTTTCCTTTCTCCCATTAGTTAAGCCTCGATTCCTTCCCTGTAGGATTTGTGTCCTTGCCTTTCCACTTTTTTGACCCAGCAGGGTGCTTCCGCTTGGAGCCCAAAACTCCATGCGAGCTAAAACCAGCAAAGTAAATATCAGTTTCTAGCTTAGCTGCCATGAGGCGGTCCTCTTCCAGGTCAAGATGTCACATATCATCCTCGAAGGTCTTAATACCCTTATTGTGGGTCAAGTGGATCTTCATGTGCTCCAATTTTGAGGTAAGGAGCGGATTACTACCTGCAACTGCTGTTCATTTGTGAGTATGTAGCCGACATCCTTCAGCTCACTTATCATATTCGACATCTGCAAAATTGTTGTTTCATGATCTTTCCATGAGACATCTTGTATAAGTCGAAACAAATAGTGAGTTGTCTCAATTTGATCACAGAAGTTCGACCAAATTTTATTGCTAGTGCGGCCCACATGTCTTTGGCGTTCTTAAAACGTCCGAACTCTCGCATGATATTATTGTCCATGCTACTTAGCAACGTAATGCGAGCAAGAGAGTTCTTCGTTTTTCGGACAGCAAAGACATCTTTATCCCTTTTGTGCTGGGCAGTAGTCCCATCCTCAGGTTCTTCCATAACCTAGTTAAGAGCTTCGAGTACTTCTTGCACATATTTAATTTTGAGATTTCAAATCTCATAATTATTGTCATTCAATTTCTCTCCCTTATTAAGTTAAGCCACTATGTTCTTAGTTGCTGAAGCCATCTTATTTTAACATTTCAGATACATATGTACGAATTATTAATGCATAACCATATATTTCATAGCATATTCACAAATATTCAAGAACATGTAAATATGAACTTGAAACATATACACAAGTAATTCCACAAACTAATCACATTAATGAATATTTTCACAAAAGGTCTTAGAGTCGATAGGTCACTAAGTTCCCAATCATCATCTAAGAATACTAATTTGAAATTTTCATTAACATAATTATTTATGTAAAGAAAAAATTTAGTTTTTCAAAAGTTATATAACATGCCATATAATATGGTATTATCAAATAAGAGGTCACAGATTTTTATAACCATATATTTCATAATATATTCACAAATATTCAAGAACATGTAAATATGAACTTGAAACATATGCTCAAGTACTTCCAAATCCTAAAGGACCAACATCAAGTTTACCAATCCAACACATACAAAAGAAAAGACTCATGAAATTCCTTAGGAAATTCCATTTTTTTTAACAAAAATAGAGGCTCCTGAAAAATCCTTAGATCCGGGCCATGATTTGCGTCGAGACCCATTCAATGTAAGGGTTGACGTTCTCCTAGCCCCGACCCTTATGTACTCTTATAGAAAATTCTCCACAAGTTTCTTATAACTTGAACCCTTTAAGGTTTCTTCAACCTTATCAAGCATTCTTCCCAACTTCTCAAGAATAGTGCATTTTAGGGCTCTGACCATCACATATTCCGGAATTACAAAACCATTCCGAATGATATCTTGTATCATTTTGTTAACCTTGATGATGTGTGTCTTCATGTCATCACCAGCATCCCATCGATAAAGAACTAACTTGATTCTAAGTTTCTTAAGCCTCTCCTTTTGAGCCGCCGTTCTTGGGATTATCGGAGCGCATCTCCAATGTACCATTGTTCCTGCAACGAATACAGAACAAAAGGATTGTTCATAATCCATGATACATTAAGATAAGGAATGCTTATTCATATATATGTGATCTAGCACTTGTATTTCGAAAACTATAGAGAAATACTAGAGAAAATGCCAAAGGATATAACCACAAAGTACGCATACATAGGTTTCATCATGTATTTTCATATTCATAAGTGTAGCATACATGTCATACCAATATACCATCACATAGAGCATTTCAATACGAACACGCTGATATCAAGAACGCCCAAATCGAAGTTCAAATGAGCTCATACAGGCCATAAAACCGCGCTAGGGTCATTCTAACCTGTTTGAACTGGTTCGGTTTGACCAATCCAACTGTTGATCGATCAATGGTCAACGATCAACCGAGTCATGTCAATTTGTCAAATGGGTCAAGTCAACAGCACGGTCAACGGGTCAATCGGTCAATCAACGGGTCAATCGAATCTTGTCGAGTTAGGATCCGGGTCGACTCGGATCCGCGTGTCGCTAACGTCACGATGATGTCATCGTCGACGGTTGGTGACAAGCGACGCGCGTGTCCTTCACGTGCTGTCGCACCCATGGCGTATGTCGACACGTGAGGGAGCGTGCGGTCTCCTCTGGTGACGCGCCTCCCCTCATTTTGCTCATCTCGACGGGCACTTTTCGTTTGTCTAATAAAAAATAAGTTTTGACGAAAGGCACAAATCGAAACATGCACGAACAGTGTGTTGATGCAAAGAAAACGGGCCAAAAACGAGATTGAAACAAAAAACAGTACACACTTTAATTTCAGAGGGTATTCGCATGCACGATCAAGAAACAAGTAAGCGAGCCTTGATACCAATATAGGGAAAACTCAATCCCTGATAAACATACTCGAAACATATTCGAAACGAACTTGATCAATATGGAAAACTTGCCCAATAACCATTAATTTGTATCATCGATCGTACAAGCATATCACATAACGAACATACCTGAAATTGTCACAGATTAAATGCCACTTTGTACTTGAGAGTAATCTTCGATCATCTTTCGTTGCCCACTTACGTTTTGAAGGAAACTAGAGAAGACATTACTTTCGAAGGGGTGTCTTCTTACGCATATGAAAAATCACGTTAGTTTTTCCAGCGGGTATCTACTATTTATAGTAAGAGACAATTAACCACCTTATGGGCCTTTGTGGTTCATGGGCCTAGTTTGACTCACCTTGAGCGGTCTACTCATTATGCCTTTTAGTTTCAAAAGCCCCATTAATTTCAATTAGTTTCAAATAAGTAGTTGCGGGTCGGCTTTCCATTTGGCTGGAGAGTGCAAATCCATATCAATCACGACTCATTCGAAAAACATGAACACTATCATTCATCAAGCACGAGGCCAACTAATTCCATCCTTGCACTCTCCGCTTTTGGGGCTATGGCAAAGTTGTTAAACAATAACCAAATGCTAATCATTTAAATTCACGGTGCGTGATAGACATAAGCTTGGATAATTTAAGTTGTCACTTAAATGATGGTGGGTCGACCCTCCTCCAAATCGACTCTATTGAGGCAACAAATCAGAAAGCAAAAAATCATAATGTTTATAGTGCAAAATCTTCAACAAATCAATACGAAAATAACATATCAAGGAAAGTATCCACGAGTTGATTTCAATTTCCTTATAAATCAAGTTGTATCTTTTATATTTAACTTCTACCATAATTATAGGTGATGATATCTCTATTTATACCGTACAACATATCAATGGAAAGCAACGCTTTATTAACTCAATTTTCTTTTTTCTTTATATTATCAAACTCGAACCGTGGAACAAATCGTGCTGATGCCATTTCCAAGCATGACTTCACGGTTGGTTCCGGTTCTGTGCTTGGCGGCGATGATGGCCTTAGCAATAGGTGTCGCGACGGCACGCGTGGAGATGGCGACGCGGCCCTCGCCCTTGCTTTCGCCACCGCGACCCGACTCGCTGAAGCAAGAACTCGGCGACCGTGACACCGGCCTGGCGGGATCGGTGATGACGGACGACTACGGCAAATGGGACCCCACGCCGGTCACCAGAGGCGGTGTCGCGGCTCCAATTCCTCCATTGGAGGCCGCCGTTTCCGACGCTGCTAATTCAAGACCACATGACCGGCCAGAATCATAAGCACTGGAAGCGCGGATGGATGAGCGAGCGTTACTGGATGCTGAGTACCGTCTCTTAGTGCACTAGATTACAGGGCTTTTACTCGCCATCTGTCGAAAGCATAACCAATAAAGTCACGGGGAATCTCTCTACGCCCCGAAGCAATACAGTTTTAAATCATGCCCATTAATATTTTATACAGTTTTAACATCCCGCTTCTACGAGGGGAGGAGATCGAAGAGCAAACGGCTCGGACATATGCACGAGCTTTCTTCTGTTCCCATGAAAATTTAGGAATCGATAGATCTCTCCCTTGAAGATTGGCGCTCAAAACTTCAGAATTTGACGGCGCAAAAGGGAAAGGCAAGAACCAAAAAACGAAAAAGATGGTGAAAAGCAGAGACGGCGAGTCGTTTAATAATGCAAAAGGGTTTTTCTGCTTCCGTTGCCGGGACTTGAACCCGGGTCTTTCGGGTGAGAGCCGAATATCCTGACCAACTAGACTACAACGGATCCTTGATTAATAACGTGATTTTTTTTATTTATATTATATAAATCTCATCCGGATGAACTCACCACGTCTGATGCTTCTATAAACTCACTCATTCTACCAGAGTGAAAAAAATTAGATATGTGAGTTCCTAAAGTACACCTTTTTTCTAAACAAAAGTTCGTGTGAAGGAAGCTCGAACGAAGGAAACGACGACCCACGATGTATGTGCACTCGCTGCATTGCACCATGACAATGGCAAAGTTCCTACCTAAAGGAATACAGGGCATTGTCTCCTTTTTCAAGTTTCAACTCCATTGACATTGACATTGATGGGAAAGGGTAAATCACGCCTTGAAGGAAGGAGGTTAGGGATGAGATCACGGATTCGATTCCCGATCTAAGACGACGCGCACGGGCATATGCGCAAATCAAGCGGCTTTATCCCACCACGACGATGGAGATTGATATCGAGATAGAGTTTGCCAACCAGGAATGAATCGAAAGACAACTTCCGGAGGTTTCGGAGCTCGTCGGTCATCGAGATCGGGACTTTCTTCTGCGTCCACTCTCAAGAAAATTTGGTGCCTTCGTCTTGTTAGTCCACTGGCGCTGTTTTCTCCAATCCGTCGATGGCGGAAGAGGAAAGAAGTGATGTAAACGCACCCTCCATCGCCCCATCTTGAAAGTCTCGAGTGTCCCCGCTTAAGCAAATCAAATCCTCTCCCTTCCACTTCATCCTCATCCCCGAGGCAGGAAGTAAGTAGAAAGGAGGAGGAGAATAGCCCCCAATACAGAATGCACAGTATGTCCGTGTCAACTTTTTCGTGTGCTACTTCAAAGAGAATGGCATCAGTTTCAAAGTTATCCACCCGCAACACATGTAGTTTCAATGATCCGAGGTGGTATTTGACGAGATCGGAGAACCACGGCAGAGTGGCTGCAATTTAAGCCTTACGGCAGTCGGCAAAGGCGGCGCGCGAATAAGATCTACCTGAAGAGACTTCCGCATAATTTATCTATTAAGGCATGAAGACTTGCTAGTAGTCAATCTTGTCTCCCAAACTCACACGGAAATATGTGAGAACTTAGATCCATACTTGATTCTGGTAAATACACGTACTGTGGTGGTCAACGTTCATGAACGCTAGTAAAAGATTAGACTTGTTTACTGGACGGATAGCACTAAAAAGTCATTTCGACTTTTATGGCCTGACTGGCAATTAAACTCGCCATGAGCGTAACTTCAAAGAGAAAAATAACTCTGCAGTTTCGTCCTAAAATTAGTCGATTGCACCAAGTTTCATGCACAAGTCTGTGATCTAACAGAACCAAAAGCTCGAGACAACAGACCACTAAGCGAAGCGTTATGAGATAGAATGTGGCTAGATGATGTGCAATAGAGGAAACGAGAGAGCTCTACAGCTATCATTTCAAAAAGATATGAAAAAGCAAGTAGAACCAACAGTGACTAATTACAAGGGCGTGACGCCGAACTAACACGATTAACTATATATTCCACACCAGTCAAACAGAAAGAACGACGCACGGTACATTATAAACAAACAAAAAAGTTGACGACCGCTACGCTAGGATTCCGTTTGGGATTGCAAATTAAAGCACATACACTTGTCTTTCATCGCCTCTGCCTCACTCCCATACTCTTTAAATCTGTACTCTTCCTGCTTATGCGCCGAGGGTACCTTTCCCTCGCTATAGCACTGATTACACAAACTAAAATGAGATTTTGTTTCCTTGAATCGAGATCCAATGATCGGATAGCGGCAAACAGAGCAAACGTGGTTACCATGTCTATTTCTATCCCCATTCTCAAGCTTTATCAAAGTAGAGATGATACCAAAACCCCAGTCTCGGTCATCGAACATTAGAAGGAAGTCTGATAAAGACACCATCGAAGAATCCATCTCTCCATGCACCTCGAGTATTTCACTAATCCCACTTGAAGGAATATAAATAGCCCTAAGCAATTTGATGTATGCAGTAGCATCAACTTTTCTTATCTGGGATGGAGAAGCGCCTTCACTTATGCATCGCCACAACAGCGCATCATAAGCAACCCGTTTTCGTTTTTCCGGCGAGCCACCACAAACGGGAGCGAGAATTGCATAAAACATGCCGAGATCAACCCTACCTGAGCCATTCTCATCTAAGACAGAGAGAATCCTCTCATTTATGGCTTTGACAGCTCCTTGAAAGGTTTCGGGCTTCAGAAAATTCAGTAGCCTCCGGAGGATTTCTTCCAAATTTGGTTTGCGTATCGATTTCTCCGGAACACCAGTTCCAGAATAGGAAACAGGCACGTCTTTTTCCGACATTTCTTTACTTAGAAGCTCAACATCGCAACGGCCTAACCTAGTAACCCTCTGAAAAGCTCTAATTTGCAGAGCATTAGCCAAATCCTGCCTCACTGTAGTTTTCTCACCTACAGTCTTAAACTTAGAAGCTTCGACAACCACAAAGGCTACTTCTCCATTGGCACCTCCATTACTCTTCACCTTCTTCTTCTGCAGCTGCTTCAGATGGGCAATCGCATCATGCAGTTCCACTCTGTTGGTCATCTTCAGTGCTTCCTTCAGCGCCTTCTTCGCTTCCTCAGTTTCACCGGCACCCAGCAAGGAGACAGCCTTATTCAATTGTGCACGCCAATGATTGGGCCACACAGCCAAAACCCTAGCATACATTTCCGAAGCCCTCTGGAACCTACCCAAGTCCATATAAAGGCCACCCAGATTATACAAAGCATCTACATGACCCGGTTTTAAATCGATAGCTTTCTGGAACACCTCAATCGCTCTCTCGTCCTCGCCCATTGAATGCAAAGCCGAGGCCAGATCACAATGTGCATCGGCATAGTCAGGTTTCATAAAAATAGCCTCTTCTAAAGCCTTCACGGCTGCCCTATACTCTCCTACCCCAAAAAGGGCACTCCCCAAAAGCTTAAGAGCCCTAAAATGAGTAGGACAAAGTATTGCAGCTTCCCTATAATACTCACAAGCACTTAGAACCATACCTTCACCTTCAAGTGCAATCCCCAGATTGACATAAATCTGAGGAAGTAGATAACCCCATTGATTCCCATCAGCCTCAGCCGCCTCGAGCTTCTTTGTACCTGCCAAGAACGTACAGGCAGTTTCCAGCCCTGAAATGGGGCCTAACATCCACCGGTTGCAACTCACAAGCTCTCTTAAAGCTCACCAAAGCCTCCTTAAACAGCTGGTGCTCATACAAAACCCTACCTATTGCCATGTGCCCATCGAAAGCCTCCTCTCTCGACCTCGCCCCGTCGGCCCGGCTCCTCAAAACCCCCAATTCCTTCACGAAGAGGGCGTAATCGTGCCCCGATTCCTCCCAAAACACCCTTTTCTCCGAAATGTCCGACGACGGCCCCAACTCCCTCGACCAACCGGCATCCGAAAACGCGTCCAAATTATCACCCTTCAGTTTCCCATCCTTGGCCTGCTTCGACTTCAATCTCTTCACCAGAATCTCCAAACCGTCCACAATCTTCCAAGTATCGTCGAACACTATCCCGTGATTAGGCGACACGGCCCAAGCCGCCGTCCTCTGCTTCTTCTGCGTCTCCATCGCCCTCTCGTCCGCGATCGACGACGACACCTCGTCCGACCCGGACCTCACCTCCTTGTTCTTGCCGTCGTCGGGGCCGAGCTCGAGCCCCAGCGCGTCGAAGTCGCGGTCCACGTCGCCGGCGCCGTCGTCGTAGGTCCGCAGCAGGCCCTCGTAGGTGAGCCCCTTCTCGCCGTCGATGTACTCCCCGTAGGTCTTGAACACCTCGTCCAGGATCGCGTTGATCTGCTCGTCGCTGAACTTGACCCTGGGGTTCACGGCGACCACGAGCGCGGCCATCTCCTCCCGGTTGAGCCCCCCGTCGCGGTTCCCGTCGAATTGCTGGAAGATCCGCTTCACCTTCTCCGATCTGCTGCCCCTGGACGACGCCATTCCGCGGCCCCGCACTAGGGTTTCGCCGGACGCGGGCAAAAAGGGGAGGGGGGGTAGAGAGATTCCGGCCAAATCGACCGCCGACGGCGAGGTCGCAATGCGGCGATTGAAGGGTCAGTCCATGTCGATTCTCCCGTGGAAAAAGGAGCGAACTTTGCAGGCGAAACGAGCTACGAGCTCTGGTTTTTTCTTGTCAATGGCGGTCGTGCCGGGTCGAGAAGATGTGGAACGAAGGCGATGATGATTGATTGATTCACAGGGAAGACCGTGCCATAAAGGAAGTCGCTTTTTCATTTTTCATTTTTTACTTTTTTTTTGCTTTATTTCATTCCATTTTGATTTAATTTAATTTTAATTCTTGTTAATTTTTGTTAATTTTTATTTTTTGCAAATTGGTTGGCGGTTGGGCAATGACAGTTGGCATGGTGGGTGTCATCATTTCTTTCCATTTTTCCCAACCGTCCTCTTTCCTTGACGGGCATTTCCTTAATGATCGTCGCTAATCATTAGGGATTTGGTGGAAATAATAAGGTAAATTTTTTTGCATGATTTTGCTGGTGCGATGTATACTTTAACCGTGTTCATCCGTATCGATTCTCACACGGTTATAGCTCATATCGAGATCATTGCACGTAGGTTATAACCGCGCTCACGTTAATGCATTCGATATGCTTTCAGAAGCTAGCTACATTGTCTTAAAAAATGAGATCGATTTCGACGGAAAAGTATTTAAAAGATGTTATGACAGTGGAACGTTTTGCAGGACACCTCATTAAAGTTCAAATCTCTCTCTTTGAAGATTTATAATTTCTATCCGGGGACTCCATCGACATAGAATATAATCCCAGCTCTCTTTTTTTTTAATGGGGGGAGGAGCAAAAATGTGACACACACTTGTTTGCAAAATGTCCTATGTAAGTCTCGAACATAGAGGGGTTTCCGGAATCGAGATACAGAGCGGTACACCCAACGAGAAAAGCGATCGTTTCACGTGAGAATCGACTCAACGAGGGATTGTTACGCGGTTTATGTTAGGCAGGCAAATATGAACGCCTTGCCTATTGATGAGCAGTTTGATTGAGGTCTAAATTTTTTTTTAAAGGTTGCTGTTTTTCGTTTTCTTTTGTTGGAAATTTGAATCGGCAGTAAAATTAAATTTTAATCGCGGTTTTTTTTTCAATTTAAATTCATTGACTTTTAAAATAATGGGCCTACTGCTTTTATAACGGCATGAATGACGATGGCTTTGGACAAATGGAAACTAAAAAAGAAGCCGATTTGATATCGCCGTGACCTTTCGCTTTCTCCTCCCTGTAGAGAGAATGGGTCCTCTCCTTTCCGTGCATTGCTAGGTGTGGACAGCCAGAGGAGAGATGGCTATGGCAATTTGGAATAGGCAAAATAACACAAGCACTCCTGAACTTTGGTCTAATATATAATTTGATCCCTAAACTTTTAATTTTTTCATTATAATCCCTAAACTTTAATCTAATGTACAATGTGATCTTTGAACTTTTAATTTATTTAGCGTCATTCCTGAACTTTTTATACGTGTTCAATTCAGTCCCTGAACCATATGAAAATGTTCAATACAGTCCTTTTTAATAATTCGAGTTCAGGGAGTACATTGACTATTTTCATATAGTTCAGGGACTGAATTGAATATGTACTAAAAGTTCAAGAAATACATTAAACAAAATAAATGTTCTGGGACCATATTAAACATTAACCTAAAGTTCAAGAACTATATTGAACAAATTTAAAGTTTAGGGATCAAATTGCACATTGGGTCAAAGTTCAGGGACTGCTTGTGTCATTATCCCTTTGGAATACTAATTATTGAAATTTGTAATTGTCATTTAAGAGGAATTAGTTATTTTATACCATCATCTACATGTGATTGTTCCGTCATACGATTGAGAATATATGAAATTTAACCAGTAATCTTTTTTTGTCGTTGTTTGCGAAAAGAAAAGATTACGAATTTCATCCGATTATTACTAAAACAAAAGAGGCTAAACCACGACTTTTTTTTTGTAGATTTTGCGACCTGAGCATGTGAATTTTTTTTTTAGCGCGAAACGTCTACATATGGATGCCGATCACTAGGTTGTGTATGTTCATTTTCATAGGTTTAGAGGCTTGAAATATCTTTTAAATTCAAATTTTGGCAGGGAGGGAGGTCACAATACAATGTAATTGCAATAAATGGCTTTTTGATGTGCTCAAAATATTTTTTTAAGCGATTTATGGAAAAAAATGTGAAGATGGATAGTTTTTTTTAGGGATAAGTGCACTGGAAGTCTTAAAACTTGTTAGGAAAACGCCAATTGAGTCCTAAAATTTTCAAAAAGTGCAATCAAGTTCTAAAAGTTATCAAATTGGTGCAGTCGTCTTAAAACTTGTTAGTACTTTTTGTCTGTCAAGTTGGACGAAATTAATGGAAAGACTTGATTACACGGACAAGTTTTAAGACTTTATTGTACTTTTTGACCTAATGATTTTCCAAAAATGACCTCTCAAGACATTTTTCAAAATTTTAAATAACAAAATTGGTCAATGAATTTTGATCCAATGAGCAACGTGGTTCATGAACTTTTGGTACATTTGTAACTTAGTCCTGGAACTATATGAAAAATTAAAAACTAAGTTGAACATAGATCAAAAGTTCATAAATCAAATCATGGACCATATTACACCTTGAGCTAAAGTTCATAGATCATATTACACATTGGGCTATAGTTGCAAGACCATCAGTGTCATTATCACTTTCAAAAATCTGATACATCTACATCCTATGTACTCTACGTTACAAAACAATCTACATAAGTACATGCCAGACATATGTCATCAACACTCAGCAGCAGCATTACATTCCATGACCGACCGACGGCCTCCGACCAGAACATCCCCTGCCTCTCTTGGCCGACCCCAAGTCGCTCGTTCTTCCCGACGCTCCTCGGACTCGTCTCGTCCAATGAGCGGCGCAAAACCATGACTCTTGACGACCCCAATGAACCCCAAGAGCGCGTCAGACGTCCGAGCCATCGTCGCCAATCGCTGCGCCGCTCAGCTCCGGCAATGCCGCCCCGGGGCACCCACTTCCCACTCGGTGGCCCGCGCCGTCCACGCCCACATGATCGCCTCCGGGCTGCAGCCCCGCGGCCACATCCTCAACCGCCTGATCGACGCGTACTGCAAGTCCTCGAACGTCGGCTACGCCCGCCACCTGTTCGACGGAATTCCCCAGCCGGACGTCGTCGCCAGGACGACGCTGATCGCGGCGTACGCTGGCGCGGGGGGTCTGAAGTTGGCGAGGGAGATGTTTGACGCGACCCCATTGGGCATGAGGGACACCGTTTGCTACAATGCCATGATCACCGGCTGTTGCCATAACAACGACGGCCATGCCGCGGTGGGGCTGTTCCTTGACATGAGGCGGCATGGCTTTATGCCTGATGACTATACATTCACGAGCGTGCTTGCTGCCGCGTCGCTGATCGCTGATGGTGAAAGGCACTGCCATCAAATGCATTGCGCGGTTGTGAAGTCCGGGACTGGATGCGTTACTTCCGTGGTGAATGCGCTCATTTCTGTTTACGTCAAGTGCGCGTCGTCTCCACTGGTTACGTCCCCGTCGTTGATGGGTGCAGCGAGAAGGTTGTTCAGTGAGATGCCCCAGAGAGACGATGTAACATGGACAACAATTATTGCGGGATATGTGAGGAACCATGACCTCGATGCAGGGCGTGAGTTTCTCGATGCCATGACAGAAAATTCGGGAGTTGCGTGCAATGCGATGATTTCGGGTTATGTGCATCACGGAAGGTTTGATGAAGCCCTGGACCTGTTCAGGAAGATGCATTTATTAGAAACTCACCTGGACGAGTTTACTTTCACAAGCATAATATGCGCCTGTGCTAATGCTGGACTATTGGGCCATGGGAAGCAAGTTCATACCTACATTCTGAAAACAGAATCCAACCCTACACAACATTTTTCTTTGTCAGTGAATAATTCATTGATCACTCTATATATGAAATTTGGGAAATTTGGTGAAGCACGGAAAGTTTTTAATGCTATGCCTGTTAGAGACATTGTTTCATGGAATGCGGTTGTATCCGGGTATGTGAATGAACGGCAACTCGACGAAGCAAGATCCCTTTTCAGTGAGATGCCGGAGAGGAATCTTTTGACATGGACGGTGATCATATCAGGATTAGCTCAGAATGGGTTCGGCGAAGAAGGTCTGAAGATGTTCAATCAAATGAAGCTGGAAGGTTTCGAACCATGTGATTATGCTTTTGCAGGAGCAATAACTTGTTGTGCCGTGCTTGGAGCTTTGGAGCATGGACGCCAGCTCCATGCTCAGGTCGTAAGTCTAGGACATGATTCAAGCCTCTCTGCAGGGAATGCTCTAATCACAATGTACGCACGAGGTGGCGTCGTGGAGGCGGCCCATCGTGTTTTCTTGACTATGCCATTTCTGGATTCGGTCTCTTGGAATGCGATGATTGCAGCGCTTGGGCAACATGGACACAGTTCTCGAGCTATTGAGCTATTTGATGAAATGCTGGAGGAAGATATAGTCCCTGATCGGATTAGTTTCCTCACAGTTCTCTCCGCTTGTAGCCACGGTGGTCTAGTAAATGAAGGCCGACGGTACTTTGACATGATGCCTAGTGTTTACGGCATCACGCCTGGTGAGGATCATTATGCCCGTTTGATCGACTTGTTGTGTCGAGCTGGGAGGTTTCGCGAAGCAAAGGAAGTAATCGAATCGATGCCATCCCCGGCTGGAGCACCAATTTGGGAGTCATTTCTTGCCGGCTGTAGAATCCATAATAACATGGATTTAGGGATTGAAGCCGCGGAAAAGCTTTTCAAATTGATTCCTCAACACGACGGAACCTATATACTTTTGTCCAACATGTACGCAAATGCGGGTCACTGGGATCAAGTGGCCGAAGTAAGGAAATTGATGAGGGAGAGAGGGGTGAAGAAGGAGCCCGGATGCAGTTGGGTCGAAGTTGAAAGCAAAGTCCATGTCTTCCTGGTGAACGACGCCATGCACCCCGAGGTACGGGAAATATACACTTACCTGGAGGAGTTGGGGCTCGAGATGAGAAAACTGGGATACGTCCCCGACACAAAGCATGTGTTGCACGATATGGAGGCCGAGTACAAAGAGCACGCGCTGGCTACCCACAGCGAGAAACTTGCGGTTGCGTACGGGCTCATGAGGCTTCCCCGGGGAGCCACGGTTAGGGTCTTCAAGAACCTCAGGATCTGTGGGGATTGTCACAGCGCGTTCAAGTTTATGAGCAGAGTGGTGGGGAGAGAGATTGTGGTGAGAGATGGAAAGAGGTTTCATCATTTCAAGGATGGTGAGTGTTCTTGCGGCAATTACTGGTGAAGAGAAGGTGATTGTATCGAACACTATTAGAAGCAGGTAGCTTGTTCAGATGCTCCAGAGAGATCCTCAAGTACAAGAATTGAAGTTCAGCATTCATTTCGTAATCTTTTTGTTGTTCGATATTAGCTTCTGAAATTATTTTTGTTGTTCATTTGATCGGGAGAGATCCTCGAGTATCGGACGGTCCAAGCTCCATCAAGCAACTCGGCGTGCCCGGTATATATCAAAGCACAGATACATGCACGCACGCACACGGCCATCGAATATCTTTCAAGCCTGTAATGGAAAAGGAAGATGAAAGAGAAGCAGTATTTGGAGCGAACTCTCGCCATCTATTATAAGCAGATGATGAAATGAACAAGATCTCAAAACTACAGTAAACATTTACAGCACAAACCACTCAAAATCATTTACGACTTAAGCACAGCGCCTTCAGTAATTTTCCAGTCTGAATCGGCATGGGACATTTCATATCTAGTGGTGTAGATCTTATCGTATGAGTCATTTCGCTCCGGATGATTAACATCGGTTAGGCGGGCCGACTCTTCGAGAGTAGCCTCCACAGTTGCACGCCTTCCATCCATGGACAGAGTCACACTGTCGATGGTCAGACTAATCAGAGAGTAATCCCAGGACCAACCATTATGAGCAATTTCAGCCGCACGATTCGTCCAGATTTTTAACATCTGACCATCCAACACCTGCCAGAAACGTCAAGTTAGTTACAAATTGCACATACTTTCTCGACATTGGGAAACACACTGCGAATGTCAAGTTACACACAAGAAGTTGAAACTTGGAACTTTCCATTATCTGATTATGCTTGAACCCTGTTCGGACAAATGATAACCACAAGGTTTGGGCATTCCCATGGCTCTATGGCAGAGGCAATCTATTCGTCCATACCGAATGGAATGCAAATCATATGGTGATCAAAGTAATGGAATATGAGGCATACAAAGAGCAACTTATGCAGATTGCAGTCTACACAATTCTACGTCCAAAAAAAAAGTCTATATAATTCCACAAGGAGAAAATGCTTCATATCTCCCATTTGGGAGACAGGAATACTGGAAATGTCCTGTAAAGGCTTTAATAGAAGGAAAATTGCATGCACACACAAGTCAAAATTTTTTAATTCCCTCTTCATGTGGATGTTGACCATCTGAATTCTGAACCTTAATGTTTCCTAATCTCCCATCTGAGAACGAGCATGACATCTCTTCACTAGATGCTCAGCAAAATATCATCAATCAATCAGGACATTAAGAATGTCTCCACCAGATTCTCATCAACCAATTAAATTTTTTATTATGTCTGCACCATTAATCAAGGCAAAATCTGACGTCAAATTATAAAATTCCTTGGCACATCGAGGGTCAAATGAAACCTTGCCTCTTGCCATCCTACCCTCATTAAGGCATACGATCTTCTTGGAAGCAGATAAAGATACTAACATATCTATTAAATACCACTTTGTAGTATGATTATTTCTTAGTCACCAACTTGTAGCCAGCATTTATCTATCAAAATGACACACATCAGAGAAAAGCATAAAAATGAGGCTTAAGACAATCACCCAGGCATGGACTTATTATCGTTGTAGCTGTCAAGGATAGGTGAGTCTTAAATGTTCATGTTGATGGAACAAATGTCCAAGATCAAGATTAAAGCATGTAAACAAGGAATTGCCTCACCTCAGGCAACTTTTCAAGGCTATGATCAGGTCCTAAGGCCTGTGACTTAATGAACTGCCACTTGCGAACAAGAGATTCTGCAAGCTTTGCATCCATTCTAGGTGAATCCTCAGACAGTTCATCCATTGAGGATCCTGCACAGTGATACAAGTATTAACTGCAGAACATGTTTACCCAACAGTGCAGGACGCTAGGGACATTGCAACTCGAGGGTCTAAAACTATGTCATAGAAGTTAGTAGTATGGGCTCTTCCATTAAAAGTACTAGAAAATGAAAAAAGCAATTTCCCAACTTTAAATAGGAACACCCAAATCAACTACATGAACTCTTCAAAAGGCTCAAAAGTACCAAAGGAAGTTCACGAGAAATTTCAGGAGAAAAGTGTCATATTTCAAGAAAAGTACCTTTAAGTTTACACACCTAATGATCAATTCATAAGATGTGACTCATTTTGAGCATCTTAGGACTGGTAAACAGCGAAAAATGACCAAGTACCGACAAGTAGACTTGATAAACAAAGTGACTTGTAAATGCCACAAAAGTAATAGGGTAAGACTGATAAATGGACAACAGTTTGCATTTTTATAAAGGTAATGAATATTAAGTTCGACCAGGAAAAATTAGCAGCAAATGTAGCAACATCATACCCCTACTAAAAACATCAGATGCCATTGCCGAGCCAACTTCTTTGCGAAGCAAGGATGAGCCACTCCTAGCTGGAATACATTTTAAGCCGACCAATGTCATTGCCCCAATTACCAATCCAGCACACATGATCTTAACACTGGCATCTTTGATTCTATCTGTAATTGAATATCCATCTTTTTCTGACACTGTATCATCTTTTCCGGAAGCCTCACTTATGTTGGCAAGATCGTCCCCATCAGGACTTTTGAGAGGCTCCGTAGATTCTGAAGAAGAAAACGAGTAATCTGGTCCCACATCTTCCTGAAGTCCAGTATCCTCTTTGCTATGACCCAGGGGAAACACCTTCCGCAGCGCCTGGATAGCGCTATCTTTAACATTATCAATAACTGCAGAAGCTTCAGCACCAATTTTCGCAATAGCTGCTGCTGCTGCTAAGGGAGAACTACCACCTCCTTCAAGCTTCTCCAAGTATCTGAGAACAGTAGGATCATCATAGTAATCACCCAGCCTGAACTGAATATCTTTGGTATCTCTAAATCTAGGAAAAACCACTTCCATCAACCATGTCTCCAACAATTTACAAAGGCCAGGAAGATCATTGTCTTCATCATCCTTTGAGTTTTCCAAGACAAAGTCTACGATAGATGGATCTCTGAAAGGTGAGTTCACATTGTCCAAGCCCAACCATGAGCGACAATCGTCAAGCTCCCCCACGAGGAGCGAACAGAGACCCCTCTCCAGTGCAAAGTCTATCTCCCGATTTTCTCTTGGAATGTAGACAGAGGCAGCATTCCCCAAGGCTACTTTAGTCTGCTGAAGTTGTTGGAACAGGTTATCGGCATCTTGGATGAGATGAGGTTTCTTACCAACAAATGCATTAGCCACAAGTGCAAGCGCCACGCCATACACTTCAAAACTTTCTGCTGGAATATTACCGGGTGTGGCGGCAAATAGATCCACCTTCAATTGGAGGTAAAAGATACAAGCACAGTTAAGATTATACCATAGACAGCAAAACTCAATGACACATGCAAGAAAATAACAACAGAAAAAAGATTGTTACCTGCTCAGTAGCTGTCATTCGCAGAAAGGCCTCATTCATAAAGTCTTCACGGGTGAATCCCCCAGCAATTGCCGCTGCTCCACCTCCCCCAACAGCCCACAATATGTTACGCACACCATGAAGTCCCTCTTCCCTCCTTGTCTTGTGCTCATCACCAAGAGGCAATCCTAGAAGTTCCAAAACACACCGCGGAGTAATCTCTTCCAGCGTCTCATCAATTTGTGCTCGTAAATCCGGCGCAAGGCTACTTGCGCCTTCCTCCTGTACACAATACATGTTACAATCACATCAAACGGCAAGTAAACCGCTCTCAAAACAATTCCACCATCAACTCCCTAGCATTAATACGATAAAATCTTCAATAAAATCCATCGCCTAGTACCTGCAAAAGCTTCAGAGCTCTCTCCAGCGCCTCGCAGCCACCGATGAAATCCGGAGGGTTCAATGCCATGGCGTCCCTCGACATATCGACATAAGCAAGCGCCATCGCCAACACGACGTCTTGCTTGAAACCCTTAGGCAACCTCTCCTTCAACAAATCCTCCCCAATCCGGAGCACCAACTCGGCCTCCCCTGACTCTTGCAACACACACAGAGCTCCCGGAACCTGACACAATCGCCGCCAAATTCCACGATTAGCCAAAGGAACGATGATTCACCTCCTCAAGCAAGCAAAACTGTAGTCACATTTCCCCGGATTCATCATCAAATTACGGTTACCTTATCCCAAGGGACCTGGGTGAGGACCGTCTCCTTCGCGTCCTCGGCGAGGCCATGGTTGTAGTCCCTCCGGGAGCTAGGTTTGGCGAGGGTCTCGCAGGCGGCTTGGAGGATCTGGCGGCGGCTGAAGAGAGCCTCCGAGCTGAAGCCGTACTGAGGCGGCTTCGAAGCCCTGGCCTCGTAGGCTCGCCGGATGCCGTCGCCGAGGAAGTGCGGCTCGGCGCCGAGGACCCGGTAGAAGTCGATGGGGACGGACACGTGGCGCTCGGGAGGGGCGAGCTGGGGAGGCGCGAGCGCGGGGGAGACGGTGGCGGCGGCGGCGGAGGACGAGGCGGCGGACGCGGAGGAGTAGTCGGGTGTGGTGAACTGGAAGTCGGCGAGGAGTCGGTCGGCCCATCTGCTGGCGGAGCAGGTGACGGCGGAGGGGGCGGGGGGGTGGCGGTGGCGCTTGGGGGGCGGCCTGGAGCGGCGGAGGAGCGGAGGAGAAGGCGGAGCGTGGAGGGCAATGCCGACGCCGGGGTGTCGGAGGGCGACCATTTGGAGGAGGCTCTGGCGCTGGGCTTAGACACTTTCGGCATCTGCGATCATCGCCAAAAGCTTTGTATAGCGAGCACTGAGCACTGATTTCTTGTTTTATCGTTTATTTCTTATCCAGAGATTAAAAAATCCGTTGTAGTCTAGTTGGTTAGGATATTCGGCTCTCACCCGAAAGACCCGGGTTCAAGTCCCGGCAACGGAATTATTATCCTTTTACTTTTTCATTTTTTTGCTA
Organism: Syzygium malaccense; assembly: GCA_031216405.1. Taxonomy (NCBI): domain Eukaryota; kingdom Viridiplantae; phylum Streptophyta; class Magnoliopsida; order Myrtales; family Myrtaceae; genus Syzygium; species Syzygium malaccense. Next base: position 14,791,610 of record CM062258.1, read on the forward strand.
TTTTCAGAGAAAATAATGTGTCTCCTAAATTATATTACATTCTGTCTGCAACTGCAAAGTAATCAAATGGAAGCAAATGGATCGAAGAGTAAGTTCAGATTACTTAAATGTGTAGCGAATACAAAACTTTATTAATATTGGGTCAAAGATACTTTTTCCCAATACTTTAAATTGTTTCGAAGCATCGTCTTATCTCAATTTAGCTCGAGTGCCTGTATTTTTCTATTTTCTCAATCAGGTATCCATTCCAATTCAAAACTTGAATTGGTTGTGAACTTAAGAAAATCAGATGAAAATCAGGATGCGTCGGTTGGTCCAAGTATTGTGCCAGAGCTAAGTACAACCAGTGAAATCATCTTAAATTCAAATTACCCTGGTCGAAAACCCAAGAACAAATCTTCCAATTTGAATTACAGAAAAAAAGTCAGCAGTCCCGAGCTGTCTCAAGTCCGTCTGTGATGTCTTCATGGACACTTTCTTCGGATAAATTTTGGAGTGGATTTCTCTAGTCACCGGAATTTTGACAGGTTAAATGTTGTCATGCTGAACGACATCAAGATGGGCATCAACGAAGTTGAGTTCGTAAATAGAGAAACCCATTGGCAATGATGTCCTAAAGCGGACATTCTTCTGCTAACGGAGATTTCTGCACAAGTTATATGTTGTCCCAAATGACTAGACTTGGCAATCAAGAACTAGACCAACAAACCAAAGTTCCATTCAGCTCGGCTCTCGCAATAGCATTGCTTGCAAAAATACTCTAGCGCAAAGGCCGCACGTTCTCGAATGCAAGAATCTCGTCTGCAGATTGTCAAGCTATCAGATGGAGCACATATTTAGGGAGGCAAACTCAGTGTGCCGATATATTGACAAACAAAGGTCAAGCGTGAAGGAGAAGCGTACAAGATTTTGAAGAACCAATGCCGGAAATTTTGCCAAACCTACTACTGGATTTCAGAAGCTGCTGTTTTCTCGGACATGTTAGGATAACTTGAGACTAGTTTTGTTCTTAGGACTTGGCCCTCTTCGTTGTACTGAAAAGAAAAAATAGTGCATCTGCTAGCCAAAAGAAAAGCAAGCCAAGGTGCAATGCAGTGCCCGATAAGCTGACCACAAAACCTCGGGATTATTGAACATCGTGTGCTGTAAATATATGGAGAACAACAGGTAGCAAATTCAACGGAAGGAAATGGAATTGATCAATATGTATAGGCTACACAGTTCAAGTAGACTGAAGCTGAAAGTTATCCAAGTAATACCTCGGTATGTAGTTGGACATATATAATCAACCAGAAGAAAACGAAATACTCAACCCCTAGAAACTTTATTATACAGGACTTCTGTACATCTTCTTCTTAACTTAATGTACAGATACTTACAGTTTCTAAGCAGGAAACCATACATTTGGATCATCGATATTATGCTCGAAAAGAATGTCACCACTTCCTCCACTACATATATCTAAGAAATGCTGTAATGTAACATCACAAGTTGGCGTTTAATGTAAACTCCAACTAAATGCTGAACAACACTCGTGACTTCTCTATGCAGAGGTCAAACCTTCGGGCAAAGAAACAGTGTCTGGGTCAGACGACAGAAATCTCCGGCAGGCATATAACACTGCAGAATGGAACCCTGTGGGATTATCAATGAAGACGAAGTGCCCGCCCTGCAAATAGACATCCCCAAAAATCTTAGCAAACTGTGAGATCTATACGAGCATATGAGAGAGAGAGAGAGAGAGAGAGAGAGAGACCTGGGGGACTCTGATGATTTCACAGGGGACCTCCATCTGCTTACGAGCTTCTTGGGCCCCTTGGTAGTTCATCCAATCTTGAACACCATATATGAACGTTGTTGGCACTTTCCACTCCGAAGCTCTGTAAAGTGAGACCACATATGACACCAATTCATGCTACCTGATGTAGCGACCATTCAACTAATTCGCAAATTACGGCATACGAAGAACACACTCATTATAGAACATGATTCATATTTTCCTGATTTTAGGGTATAAGATACTTCTGTTCTTAATGAACTGTGAGAACAGCAACAAACTGTGGTTTCATCCTAGCAAGCAGCAATAGAATGCCAATCTTATGCATAACACAACGAATATGCTGTGTCACATTAGCTGTCGGATCATAGAACAGATCAGAATGCCAACGAATTCTGTCAGGTGTACTAATGTTGCTACCAAGAAACAATTTAAAAGTGCACAAACGTTACCTGTGAAGAAGAGGAGACCTAGCAAATGCACCAAAGGCGAATATATACTTCAAGCAAAGTTCCCCACTAGCTTTGGCAGCCAAAGTATGGTATACATAGTCTTCACACCACAAAAACATTATTAGGAAATCCCAATCTTCTGATTTTACAGATCAACTATGCTATAGACTACCGTACCTGTCAGTAATTTGGATTCATCTTCTGTCAACACACTCCCATCTGAATAAGAACCAAATCTAGCACTAGTGTATCTGCGAACAAGATCTGGACCCCAAGGGCCAAGACCTCTGCAAAATGGTAAAACGTCAATTTTAACAACGATTTCAAAGCAACTAGATGCAATCGTATCTCTAGCTTATCACAAAGATTTATACACACATTAGAAAAAATCAAGGTAATGAATGTGAAAGTGCAAGCCACCAAGGGGAGACTGGAAAAAGCAGACTACATCGTGCAAATACACATCTAAAATTGTGAAAACCTAATTCTAGAACTGAATCAGTAAAGACTTGCATTAATTCTTCAAAGACAAACCATTTACCTCACAAGCTTTTGAGGAGTAAAATTAGACTCCCATAAATGGCTCATGATAGCTCCTTTCCATGTTCTTCTAAATTGCATAAGCCACTCAGCTTTAGGATCAGTTTCTGAAGAGAAACCAGCAGGTCCCACCAATATCAAGTGCTGAACATGCTCAGGATGCTGGTTGCATAAAAAGAAATGGAATGAGGTACATTCTCAATTAGTTTCATATAGAACAAGAATTGTATGGTGATAGGAGACCATTTATGATGTACCTTCAGAGAATATTTAGCTGCAACATATCCCCCAAAAGAATGTCCAAGCAATATAAAGTTGCTAATGTTCTTGGCTTTCCGCCATTCCTCAAAGGAGTCAATGAACCATGCCTCGGTCTCTGCAGCAGTATGTATTCAATAAATATTCAGCAAAAGTAGAGTGTACTTTTTTGCTTTCTTGCCAAAATTTAAAAAATTATCCAAATTTCAAAGAATTATGAAAATATCATATGCGACTCTACATGTCAAAATTCACATTTTGTGAAAGTTTTGGGTACTTTGCGTTAGAAAGATTTCTAAGTGCGTGCGACGCAAGATTTAGATTAAACGAAAAGGTAAAATGTCAAAGTCAAAATCTAGACGATCCCGCTAATAACCAACTGAATTATGCAAGCCATGTAACTCAACGAGAACAACCAAGCGTCGCCGTAAGATGAACATTAAAACCAACCTTCAGTACTTCGGCAAGTGAAATCAGGCCTGCTTGATCCTCCCCAACTGACAAAATGTAGAAGCTATTTATTAGGCTTTAAGTGGATATAAAAAAAGAAAATGCCTTCACAACAGCTGAAGGCATGATAAGTATCAGATGGAGAGTCCTAGGGTACGATTTAGTATAACGAGGCCCAAGCCCCAAAAGCTAATGTGAAAATTCCATACTCAATGTCCTCCATAAAAACAAAATCAAACAAATAGATGAGGGAAGTGAGATGGTACAAATGAAAATCATATAGCTAAAGATGTCAATGCATTGGACATTTTGATGTAAAACTTATTTTGCCATAAAACAGACATACATTGTCATCGAATATAACAGTCAATATGATACATATGCTCACACTGGTGACTAAAGTGAACAGAGGGTTCTCCTCATGTTGATTTCAGTTTCTTAGGTTTCCCACAGCTTGGAACGCGTGACAAACATACAAATCAGCTTCCAGCAAAACCCAATTCCTCTTAATTAAATTTCATTGTAAGAAGAACAAACTGTGCACCAGCACAGCAAGCCCCAGAAGAAGCACAAAGAAGACAAGAGCTTTTGCAAAGCTTGACTAGTTCCAATCGATGACAAGAAAACTCTCGCAGAATCTTGTCTTGGTTCATGTGGATTCTACTCTGTAAAATTAGCAGAAAAGGAAGCGGTGAACGTTCAAATGATTATTGATTGCTTGTTAAAGTACAATATCAATTGGAAATAGAAATGTGGGAAATGAAGGGACCTCCTGATTACAAATTGCCAAAGCCAATGAGATGGAAATTGGACAGAAATCAGCGTGAGGACTAAACAAACTCTGTCCAAAACACAAACAACTCCAGGCGATAGGAATTCATGCGTCAGGTGTTTGACATACCCGAGCTGATCGATGGCGATGACCCGGAAGCGACTCGCGAGAGCCTCGAAGTTGCGGAAGAAGAAGCCCTGCGAAGCACCGTACCCGTGAACCATGATCAGAGTGGGAGAATCCTCCTTGCTGTCGAACGTGATCGTGTTGATGAACCTCGGCTCATCGCTGGAAGATCGGAACCACCTAACCTTCGACCCCGGGGGACCCGAACCTATGTTGACCTTCTCCTGAACATACGGAGTCCTGGAAATCCACACGCAACCGCAATCGCAAATCATCACCGAAGGCCGAACAGCACGACGCAAGGCAGGCCACGGCGTGATCCCGCACTACGATGCACCGAAAACTCACAAAACGAGACCTAATCGCGATTGCATACGATGCTTGCTTGAAAGAGGGGAAGAGAGAGAGAGAGAGAGAGAGAGAGAGAGAGGAAGGGAGGGGGACGTACTTGACAAGGGAGAGGAGGCGCTTCTCGGCGGCGATGATGTGGTCGGTGGAAGTGGGGATCCAGCGGAGGACGGAGGGCCAGAACGACCGCGCCTTGGCCGGTTTCTCCGCCGCCGCCGCCCGGATCTCGGCGGCGGCATTCGCGACGTTCTCCGCCATTCTCTCGATCGAGCTCGACCAGCGCAGGCGAGGGGGGTGGTTCATGCAAAGATCGGAACAAGAATCGATGAACGAAGAAGAGCAGGGGCGCTCTGAGATTTTCCGGAGGAGTTCACGGGATTCGTCCCGACTACATATATATACATATATATATATATATATACATATATATATATATATGTCGAGCTCGCCCTCGCCATGAAAGTGCAAATGCAGATGCAAATGCTTACGTCACGAAAATGGCTGCCTTATGGTGTTGTGTTGTGTTGCCCACGTATTCTGGGGGAAGGGTGAAACCGACGGCCTCTGATTTTTCGAATAATTTAAGTAAATAAAATAAACGTACAATTTTAGTAGGGATGATGACCGTAACCCCCTATAATAGATAAATCGATATTTTAAAAAAAAATAAGTACTTCAAATAATTAAAAACTAGTGCCTTGATATTTTATAAAATTGCCTCTTCTAGTTTCGAGACTTTACACCTTTTAAAAACGTATGTTACGAAACATATTTTGGCCAGAAAATTTAAGAATGCATTTAACAGGATATTTCGACTAGAATTCGTGAATCGGAAGTACCATTTTTTTTAATATACAAAATGAAGAATACGCGGCGTGCCGCGATGACGTGAGCGCTGACGCTACTGCCCGAGTCCCAAAAATTGCAATTCTTCGGTTCGCGGAACTCGACGAACGGTCAACTCTTCTCCCGGGAGAGTTTTAAGACATTTCCACGACACACGCTGGCTGGCTTGGGGCTTCGGCCCGCTCCCTCGGCCCTTGGATCAAGCTCGTTTAAATCGAGACCCTTCATTTTGTTACTGCGTTCTCTGACCTGCTCAACCGGTTGGCTATGGCTATGACCTCCGTTTTCAAAGGAAAAAAAAATGGTCAATTCTCACGTTTTCATTTGTCCACGGGATCGACCCGGGAAAGTAGAAAGGTGCGTGTCGTTCTGTGTTCCTCTCCGATTAGCACCATTGATTGGACGAATACACAATCTAATTGGAAAAATTATTCAAAAAATCATAAAATTATTATACGATGGCCAATTCAATCCTAAACTTTTCAATGTTGTCAATTCAATCATAAACCTCTCAATCGTGCCAATTTAGTCCTAAACCTACTTACTATTTGCTAATTTAGTCCTAAACCTTTTAATGAATTGTCAATTTAATCATTTCGGCTAATTTTAGTTGAAAATTACTGACGTGGTGATCTAGTCTATGCCAGCCATCTTATGTGATGCCGACGTGGATAATTTTCCATTTTTAAAAAAAATTGAATTGTTTTATTGATTTTTATTAATTATTTTACTTTTATTCTTTTCTTTTCTTTCTTTTATTTTCCTTTCTTCTTCTTCGTTGAGCTGGCGAGTCGCTGGCTGAGGGGCCGCGATGCCATCGTGTCACGGCCCTCGCCGGATTTGGCGAGGGCTCGTGAGTCCTCACTGCAGCTGGCGAGGGTGTCGAGAGCCCTCGCTAGCCATAGCGAGGGCAAGTGAGGGCCGCGACGCCCTCGCCCATGGCTAGCAAGGGCTTCGCGGCCCTCACCCCCAAGCTGGCGAGGGTTGCGGGCCCTTGCCCTATGGCTGGCCACCTCCGTCGGCCCTCAACCGATGACTCGCCGGCTCAACGAAGAAGAAGAAAGGAAAAAAAAAAGAAAAGAATAAAAGTAAAATAATCAATAAAAATCAATTAAAAAATTCGAAATTTTTTTTAAAAAATGGAAAATTATCCACGTCAACGCCACATAAGATAGCCGGCGCTGACTAGACTGCCACGTCAGCGATTTCCAGCCAAAATTAACCAGAATGACTAAATTGGCAATTCGTTAAAAGGTTTATGACTAAATTGATAAATAGTCAATAGGTTTACGACTAAATTGTCACGATTGAAAAGTTTAAGACTGAGTTAACAACTTTTTTAAAGGTTTAGGTCTAAATTGGCTACCGTGCAATAGGTTTAAGACTTTTTGGACAATTTTCTCTAATCTTACCAAAAGAGTTATCAATAGTGAAATTCTTCAAAACAAAATATGGCTTTTTTTTTTTTTGCATTAGATGTTATTTCTTACGAAAATCTCAAATACAAGGAGACCAATATCTCCCCCTTTTTCTGCCAAAAAATAAAGAAAATGAAACATGGCTTATCTCCTAAGAAATTTCTTAAAAAAAAAGTCATATACTATGTGATTGAGAGACTCGGTGTCCCAGAGGAGGACATCGTACAAGAATGTGGAAAAGCATTATGTAAAAGGACTTGCTTTTACGGTGAATATGCTTCCATGCCGTAACTAATCTCATTTTTAGCGGTAGAGAAATATGTCAAGCACCGTAAAAGGATGAAGCCTCATATTGTTGTTAGCATACTCAAGTGTGATACAAAACAAAAATCTTCTTTCATGGTACGCGTGGCGAACGTAGTCAAATCCCTAATTTCGTGATACATTTAAATCAAATAGGATAAAAGCGTAAATGTGATCAAATACTCCTTAATACGTCACTTACAGTAAATAAATCTCAAATATGGTAAGAAGCTCACGTTATGGTAAGCATGTCACAAGCGCGGTATACAACATAAAAGTCATGGGACAAGGCCCCATTTTGTGGTAAATCACGATGAATATGTTGGGAGTATATGATGAGCGTGTCGAAAAGCGTGCGCTGGTTGTGTCTAATAGTATTAAATCAGGGGCAAAAGGCTATGTGCATGTGGATGCCTAAAAGTTTCATTTCATGATAAATGTTTCCCGCACTTTCTGCGTGAGATGAGCATGGTATAAAGCTTCATTTTATGCTAGATTCTTCTCTGTCTATATTGAGGTAAAATGAATCGTTTCGTGGTGAATTTATCCTAAATGTTGGTAAAGATGGGAAATGTATCTCGAAATTTAAAGTGGTAAAAAACATTTCGACATGGTAAATGACTGCAAAACACAAGAAATTATTTCATGGAACAAACCCCACCCAACAATGGATGTGTACCGAATGTGGTAAAAGTGTCTCGAATATGGTAAATAAGTCTCAATTTAAGTGTGATGATGAATGTATTATTGTGGTAAAAAAAATTTATGGACAGTGCCGCCCTGTGATCCCTAAACTTTTCCTCATAATTCATAGCCACTCCTAACCTTATTTTTGTTCAATATAGTCTCTGACCTTTAAAACAATTGGCTCAATATGGTCGTTACATTAACTAAAAGGCCATGTCACGTGCTTCTGGCTAACGTGGAGTGCCGGGTTCTTTTTCAATAATCCAAGAGCACAAGCATGAAGACCCAGCTAACCGAATATCAATGGGTGGAGTGCCAGTTATGCAATGACTAAACCACAATGATTTTTTGTCATCCAGTCGGGTACAATGCATGAAACGATTTCGGAACACTGCTTGTGAACATTAATCTCACATTCAACGATGAAGCCGTGACAAAAGTCTATTGACAAAGCAAAGTTTTATTTGCTGTAGCATACTGAAAAGGAAATTTTAAATAGGCTTGAATTAAGGTTCTCGCAAAGAAACAACCAATCTAAGATTTGAGACTTGATGCGATGTACACTCGAGCAAAAAGAAGACGAGATCACACTAGCAGAATAAAAAGGCAAGTACTTCGAGACAGATTTTTGATTAGTGTCCGCAGCATATGGCATGGCAAAGGAACAATAATTACTAGTTCACATGATGGAAGACGAGGTCCGATTGTCGTAAATCGAATATAAAGGTGTAATGACATCATATATCTGACCATAAAATAGACAAGCACGGCAAGAATCATACGGAGTTAACTTTCCACCTTAATCGAATAAAAATACCGATAAGCTTCCTGAAGCACTACACAAACCACACCATCAGAACTCACGGCTACCCCTCCTTTACTCAGCTCTTGATTGACCTGCTCGAGAAGATAGAATGATGCCAACAATAAGGCCGTAGAGGGCCAGCGCTTCAGCAAAGATAAGAATAAGGATCATTCCCACAAACAGCTTCGGTTGTTGTGCATTGGCTCTGCAGAATAGAATGTAGCATGTTAAGAATTGTTATCTAGAAGCTATGAAAGGTGATAGACAAACAAGAGATAATCCCAATAAAGTGGGTTATGAGCCCAAATCAAGAATTATTAGAATACAGAGCAAAATAAATAAAACCATATAAAGAGTGAGCTGGAATCCATCACGTCTTTCTGAACAAAGAGTCAAAGCAACTAAATTGCTGCAGCTTAACTTCTTATGACGTGGGCAAAGAAAGCATTGAATCACATCGTAAGTTGTAAACAGTAGAGCTCCGAATTCTTAGAGCCAGTAATACTAAACAGGGTGAAACCTGAACCAGCATCCATATTATTAAACTTCTATATCAATAACTTCTCAAACATTTCATACAACTTCAGGTTCGTGTACGACATAATTAGCTCTATACCTATGGCATGAGCAATTTAAAGAAAACAACGACCTCATAAATGTCTGTTCGAATTGCCAGTAAAATGAAAACAATGACCTTATAAATGTCTATTCGAAATGCCCCATAAATGCTAATCTGCCCTAAAAACCCAGAAGTCAAATCGGCACAGACTAGGAGTTCAGTTTAGCCAGAAACACAGATTAAGCTTAGCCACTCAATTGATTTTTGGACTAAAATAAGGCAAGAGCATGGAACAAAGTGGCAGCAGTGCTTCATATGAATGTTTTCAGGTCTTGCGGTCCATCCCTTAGTCTGTAAGAAGAGGCTTGGAACCAGCATACAATGAGATGCAAGTCTAGATAGCCGCTCTCACGGTAAGTGTCGACTTCGCTGCTCTTGTGCAATTGCGATCCGACCAAGAGCATAATGAGTCAGAATCAAACAATTACTGATATTTCCACATTCTTTCGGGAATCTTTACAATCTTAAAATCCCCAATCCAATCTTAAGATCTTTAAACGCTCCATTCAATCATGGTAGCAACCTAGACAAAGCATCAATCTGGAAGGAAATAGCCAATTAACCACGGCCAATCCCCCGTAACTTACCGCGACATCGCAAGCAAAGCCTCAACTAAAAACTCTAAAGGCCGAAGCATTTCCACAAACACCATTAACAAGGATTGGGCAAGTATTCACTCTCGCAGATTACAAAATCAAACTCGCCGAGTCATCAAACAGAGCACGTTGTTCACCGGACTGATCGATACAAGCAAATTAACATCTTCATTGCACATCAGAATTGCCAGTACTTCCAGGCGACAATCCAGCTAAAACTCTCAGATAGTAAGACAACCTAGAAAAATCCAGCAAGCCAGCAAGGGGAGCACACAAAAAAAAGAAAACTTTACCACTACAAAATCGGAGACACTCCATCCCGTCAATCCCGCAAAAAACCAACTAACTATCGAATCACCCAGCGCAAGCAAGCGATCGAGAGAGAGAGGGAAAAAATTTTTACCTGACGCCAGCGTCCCCGACGATGCCGATCGCCATGCCGGCGGAGAGGCCGGCGAGGCCGCAGGCGAGGCCGGAGGAGAGGTGGGCGTAGCCATCGAAGAGGTAATACGACTTGGCCTTGGGGTTGATCCCGGTGCTGATGATGACGGCGATGATGAGGCCGTAGATGCCGAGGACGCCGGCCATGACCACGGGCACGATCGACTTCATCACCAGCTCGGGCCTCATCACCCCCATCGACGCCACGCCGACGCCGCTCTTGGCGGTCCCGTAGGCGGCTCCCATGCCTGCGGAGGAGAAACGGAGGGAGGCACCACCGGCACCGCCCCCCCCGGCTCAGATCGTCAGATCAAAGAAACCGAGCAAAAGAGAGAGGAAGAGAAAGAGAAGATCCGGGGGTAGGGGGAGGGGGGAGGGGATTACAGGAGAAGACGAGGGCGGCGGCGGCGCCGAGGAATCCGAAGAAGGGGGCGGTCTCATCGCCACTGAAGGTCGAAGACATCCTCGCTCGCTCTCGATGGATGGGCCGATGGATCGACGACTACTGGAATTGAAGAAGGAAGAAGGAGGAGGAGAAGAAGGAGTTGATTTGGCGGGCGGAGGGAGGGAGATCTGAGAGGGCTCTCGCGACTCGTCTCTTTTCTGTTTTGTTTATTGGAGAGTCCTCTGGCGTCTCTCTGCAGGAACCTCCTCCTCCTCCGCTGCACCGTGTCTCTGAGATTTATCTCCGCCGGCTGAAAGCGACGGGAGGTGCGAAATCACGTCCATGCCCTCCCCGGCGGTGGGCGGGCGGGGACGCTTCTTCCGCAACAAGGTCATCACCGGCATTTCGCATCGACACATAATTGTCGCCTCTCCAATAGTCTCTCTATATACACAAATTAATCAGACGCGAATAATCTTTTCTGCGCTTCTAAAAACAGTCGAAAAGTTCTTGTATTACGCGGACCGTACAAACCAATCGGTGATGAACGTTGCTCAATCGATAGAGCTCTCGCGGATAGATCTTTTTGCGCGACTCGAATCAGAAGCGAAAAACCCAGTTCTGGTTTAATCATATTCAAGGAGTGCTTCAAAAATTTGACCGGTTCGATTCGTGCCAAATTACAGATTCGACTCGACTTACGAGCATTTGAAAAAGTTACCCAATCAGTTATAAACATATTGTACGGATGCCAATTCAGTATTGAATTTTTTAACTTTGCTAACTTAGTCCAGAATTATTGCACGAAATTCCGATATAATCTTTTGACATACGTGTCACGAGCTGAAATTCGCAGAACAACCAATTCTCCCTTCGATAATCATCCATCGTAACAAAAGAGAAAAGCGTGTTTGGGGGGAACAAAGGGCCAATAGCTCAAAGCAAAAACCGAATGCGAAATTCCTTTCGCTTCAAACTAGGAACGACCCGCTCTACAAGCGAACAGGGCAATGCGAGGGATAAGGAAAATTCGTAAGAACATCATTGGCATCCGTCCAAACATTCGAGACAATTACATCAATGAAAACGGTTGCTCGAACTAACGATTGCCGAAAGAAAGAAATTCATGTCAATCCACATGGAAAGGAGGAAGTCACAGTCAGTAAACACCCCTGAATCAAAGAACATAAGTTACATAACCACTATACATCTGTTGGCGAACGTAAGTTTTGCAACCTCGAGCAAATAGAGCCTTGACTCAACAGGTCAAGGAGCTTCTGTACGTTCTCTCTAAGCGCAAAAACACTAGGTCGATTTCCGAGAGTGTGGGCATGGAAGTAGCAGCCAGAAGTTTAAGGAGCTGGGCTAGTTCTTCTGGTTTTGAACATAATAACCTGAGAGTTTACACAAAGCTGATTCCTAGTTTTCACTGGAAAAAAGAATTTGCACTAGCAAGCAGTTAGCAGCTGGTCATTCAACTTACAAATGAAAGCCCGAGTTCTCCTTTGACTGGCTAGATTATATATATACTGCGGCACAATAGAGAATCCCTCCCTGGTACAAGGTAATCAAAGAGAGGTTAGAAACAGACATAACTAACCTTTGAAACAGCCGCATTCTGGGAACAACAATCGTCCATAGATGATCTCTCCTCTCACCTGCTTGCAGCGACCAATGGAGATCAGACAGGTCGCCTAAATTAGAGTCCCTTGATGATTTAACGAAGATGCTGCCCAATGTGCCAACCCTGCACCGTAACATAGTGCCTTCCACAAAGAGGAAATATATGCACCAATCCCGCAGAAAAGACACTCGCCTTGTCTGGTCTTATCTTTTTCGCTTGGACGAGTAATTCATACCAAAGCATTCTCGACTGATCGCAGCACAAAAACTGCAGGAAATTTTAATTGTTCAGATATGTGAATGACCCACACAAGCAAGATATTTTTGCGCTGATAAAAGGACAAATTTTAACACGATAGAAGAGCATAGCAGTTCGCGAATAGTGTGGCTGAGCAGGATAATTCATCAATATATACAGTGACACTCAGAAAACGAACACAGAGATACGTAAAATTATCTGGGTGAACATTGAAGACGCTCAAAATCATACCTTGCAGGGATAGAAGCAATGCAGGCTCGTCCATAAAACCTGGCAAAACGTATGGAATGGCAATGAGTACCGTGGAACAAAAATATATTCACAAAAAGGATGGCTTCATGATGTGAATCCATGGTTTCTTTCCAATTAGATACCAATGCTTAGACACTTTTCAAAGCCTATATTGCGTATCGCAACATTAAAACTCATTTCAAGTAACATCTGTGCTGTTTGGCAGCTAACCACTACAGTGATGCAGATAAAACAGGTTTACCTGCAGAAAATCTCGAGGAGACAATAGTAAAATAAAAACTCTAGCTAACGATGCTCATCCCAAATTTAAAAAACGTGAACATCCAATCTTTCCAGATGCTTCTGTCGACGGTAGCCTGATCTGTTCTGATAGATCGAAAGAGCTGAAGATAGATCTGCAATGTCAACAGCCGGACCAATGCTTCATCGGGAACCATTGAAACTCCAGATATAAAAACTGTGGTCCATGTTCTTTTCTTCAATTTTGGAAACAAGGAAGTCAAGAAAAATCAAAAGAAAGAAAAAAGACGTCCAATGGAACACAGCAGTGTGTAAACACTTCAACATGCTGAAATGGTAAAGGGTTCAACTTGCAGATAAGAACATTCAGCGCTTTGCGCACAGAATGTGATTCTTCTATAGGGTCAATTGCTGATAATATCCTACAATGTACAAATGTTATCAAATAAAACAAAAACATCTAACAAATAGTCTCTATTCTAGGTGTATCCCTTGCAAAAAAATGGGTTCCTCATATCCACCTTAAAAGTACAAGCTGGGTAAAGCTAAACCTATCACATCAAGAATTTTCCCAGCAAATCAAAGTCAGTCTAAAATGTCGCATCACAACGGTTTGATGATTGAGGACATTTGCAAGAAGCCACCAATTTCATCAAAGCACCACATGTCCGAGCCAAGATAAGTTGAACAACATTCACCACTCCATGGCAGATCCTCCACGACCTTGAGAATATAGAGCATGCAATCCTTTCAATGCCTCTATCATTGACCACCATCATCAAAGGAAGTCAACCAGTTTGGGTCAATATTCCAGGGAGACAGAGGCATAAAAAATAAAGGACCAGAAACTCCTACAGCCTATCATGGTCTCACAACTGGTTTAGCCGCCATATGCCTCTCGATCAATTTGTCCACAAAAGCACGGATCTGCATGTTGAATGCATCAAAGGAAAGTTTAGCATCAGCAGAGACTACCACCAAAGCTCAATCTTAAAATAATCAGACATCTCAACATAGTACGATGCAGTGTTTTGTAATGAACTGAAACATGTGTCTGCGTGTAATTTTCCACATATATACCAATAAAGGACCCTGGAGAGGATTGCAGAGATGCTGGCAACAGCCAATCATACATCAAAAGTAAGCTTTTTTGGCATGAAAGTAACACAAAAATAGTCCATACCTTATTCCGACGCTTAAAATCAAGAAACTCTGCAACTGACATTGCTTTCTCTGCATCTGTAGCTTGCTCCATGACCTGTCAACAGAATATAATCGATACATTCCAAATAAAGATAGTTGCTACACACAAAAAAATTCATGAAGATGCTGAGGGAGAGAATGCAAAAGACCTTTGTCGCGGTTTTCTTCATTATAGACTTGTATCCCTCCCTATCAATTTTTCTGGCTTTATAAAGGGGCATGAGCAAAGTCGCCACATAATCTACCACTGCCTGTTTAATTCGATCTGCTCCTCGATGCTGATTCTCATTTGAATCTTTGTTTACAGTAATCTGGGATAGAGAGCTCTCATTAGCAAGCCCGTCATGCTTACGGGCCGGTGGCCTAGGGAGAGAATTTGAGTCCTCCTCATCCTTTACATGCATATTTGGTAGGAAGGCATCAGACTCCGCTGCAGCTGCTTGAGATTGCCATCTTTCAATGGCGTGATAATCTTTACCCTCCACACTTCCAGATGCATTTACCCACGCTTGTGTATATATGCTACTATCTACTGCCACACTTTCTCCAGAGTTCTCTCTGAAGTTCAAATTGTTCGCAATATCATTTGAATGGCTCCGCTGCGATAAGTTTTCTACTGACATTCTTGAACTTTCAAGGTTAATAAAAGGAGGGAAATCAACAGACCAATCCCTAACTCTGCAATTCCTAGAGTCTATTTCAGATATGCAATCTTGTCTACCTAAAACACCACCAGGCCACTTCTTCTGGAGTTCAGATTCATCCATCTGAGCATACTGCTCCCTTCGAGCAAATCTGTTAAATGAGGGTATCTTGGGGAGCTGCAACATTGTCCCCCACTTTGCTCCTGAAGATGCATATGCCTGCAGCACCCAATAGACTGGTTATCCAATTTCTTCCAACTAGTGACAGTGATGGTGACACAAAGAAGTGGGACCGTGGCAGCACACAATTGATCGACAAGTATGAAATCCTAGAAACAATGTAATCCGACAACAAACAGCCAGATAATATGACAAACCAAGTTTGGTCGTATCAAATTATCTGGCAAAGAAGAAAAATGAACATGAGTGTACAGTTTAGTGCTTTTCATGATATTGATGGAACGCAACCAACA
The DNA here is from genome assembly GCA_031216405.1 of Syzygium malaccense. Taxonomy (NCBI): domain Eukaryota; kingdom Viridiplantae; phylum Streptophyta; class Magnoliopsida; order Myrtales; family Myrtaceae; genus Syzygium; species Syzygium malaccense. The sequence continues at coordinate 14,807,127 of CM062258.1, forward strand.
GGGAAAGTGGTGAAATAACAAAGTTCTGTAAGTGAGCTAACACATAAATGGAAATTGCTTGAGTTGCCAGTATATGAGGTCCGGCAGCTAGTTCAAGTAAAGGCAGAGGAAGGACAAGGTAGCAGAAACTTGTAGCATTCAGAATACACTGATAAGCAGCTTGAATAGGCCAACTACCACGGTTCATTGATATCTATTGAGATAGCTCCGGGGGTACCCCAATATCTCCTCAACAAACAATTTTGACAAGACAGACAACCTTCCAATAAAGAAAGCAGCCAGGCCCGTTAAAATAAATAAAAAGTTATATGGAAGAGCTTATGTGAGATGCCTGACCCTTATCATCTATTGTGAGTAAAGATCCAAGAAAAATATACCTCGGCAGCTGCCAGTGCCGCAGCACGGGCTGCTTCAGCAGCAGCTAAGGCAGCCTTTTCTTCCTCAGACATGACCATCTTTTCATTCCCGACCATAATTCTATCCCGTCTCTCCACTGACCCTCGCGACCTTGACGAATTGCTTTCCGATCTTGAGTCATTAGTGATATCTAACTTGGCTGGTTTGCTCTTCACTTTTTTAGTGTTTGTAATAGAAGGCAAAACGTGCGTGTTTCCTTTAGCATCATAACCACTGAGTTGCGTCCGCACAGGTAGCCTCCCAGCAGATTTACTCTTCAAAGAAGCTTTTTCCTTGCGAAAGACTTCAAGCCATACATTAACCAGTTGACTAGCTATAGCTCGTATATCACGGCTTGTATGCACGCAGACTTTCTCCTTCACAGTTTTTCCAATACCTACAACACAAAAAGATCAACCGAAACACATTAAAACATCCATAGAGAGAGAGAGAGAGAAACGAGTGACGAGTCCTGTGAACCTATAACTGGATATACTAAAGAAAACTATATATGCATTAGGTGCAGAATTTTCATTAGACATTGCCAGTAGGAAGAAACACCACCTAGAAGCATATGACTGCAAATCTAATGGCGTTGCAATGCAAGAGTAAAATGATAGCCCAAACAGTGAGGATCTCCGGGACACACAAGGCAGCCTTGCCGAATTTCCCATATAGCCACAGAAGATCTGAGTTACTTAAATAGATAGGAAGTCAATATAGCTAGTCTCGCCAATTATGAGACTCCCCTTGGGGGCACATCCCCAAATTTTGCACTGAACTTAGAATTGATGGTTGATGGCAAACGCAACGAGAAATCTGTGTAAGGTTCTAGCATTTTGACAGATATAAAGTCCATTTGTGTTGAAACAAAAGAATGTAGAAAAACTGTCCTTTTCTACAAGCAAAAAAATCCAAAGGCTCCATGCTTCAGACACATATATCCAATCAACATTCCAGCGTAAAACCTTTTGTGTGTAAGTTAACCTATATGTGTAGCATTTCTCCTACCTTCCGAAAAAGACCACCAGACTGCAGAAGTTGTATCGTAGGTAATTTAAGTTTTCTTGAGCTTGCTATGAATATCTTGAAACACAAAAGGGAACTCCATACCTGACAGACGCACTGCAAGAAGATCAGTGGAGACAAGAACCAGAAGGCGAACACAGTGACGCAGGAGTTGGGTCCCATCCTTTCCCATTGAATCCTACCACAGAATGCACGTAAATCATCATCAACAATTCATATCAACACATAATTTCAAGTTGTTCAAAAGAAATTTTGACCATAAAAATACCAGTATCCATGAGTTAAGCGTGCTAAGCCCTTCTTTGGTGCCAGCAAACGACTTCAAGGTTTCAACAGGAAGGCGCAGTAGTGCCTTTGCCACATGCAGTCTTCCAGCAGTGGCTTTAGTGTTGAAAAACAACTCCCGCAGCAAAGCTTCCCTGGAAAGGATATAGTCGCCTTCCAAGGAGTTCTTGTAACGGTAATTCGAAATTTCAACTGCCTCAAGCCTCTTGATTATGTCCCTGACTTCATCTCTTTCATTGTCAGATTGCCTTTGTGCAGCTTCCATTGCCTCCGCTTCTGCTCTGTTATCATTTCCAGTACTCAATATGTTCATGATTCGCACAGCCTCCCTAAGTCCACTCATCATTGCACCACCAACAGTGTCAGGATGCTCCTTACAGGTGGCTTCACCAGCAAAAAATAAGCAGTTATCCACAGGTTTACCCAGAATGTCATAATCTTCTCCAGATGCTCCGATCGCAACATAGGAGTAAGCACCATAACTAAAAGGATCCCTACCCCAGTCAGTGACAACAGATGCAACTGGCTCAGGAACCGATGCCTCTCCAAACAGTTTACGTAGAACCATAACAGCGTGACCTACATGGTCGGGTGAGGTCATACATTGACCATCACGTGCAGCCTTCCCAACCAATAGGGCTATAAGAACAGGAGCTCCAACAGTTTTCTTGACATTCCAGAACATGAAGCACTGCCCTCTGCAATCGGTTTCCTCCGCAGTTGCCCCAAAATAATCCACAGTATCATCCCAAAATACTTCCGTGAATTCTAAAACAATTTTATTGAGGACTCCAAAACCAAGATGCTTAATGGCAGACTGTTTCCATTGAGGTAATGGAGGGAGAAACTTAATGGTCTCAGCTTTTAAGCACCCAAGGGGTACTGTCACCAGAACAGCATCCCCTAAAAACTCGTGGCCATTTGAAGTGGAAACCTTAACTCTGTAAGCGTCTCCATCGATTGACCCACTCTCGTTGGTACCGTAGGAAATGTCCGTTACTATGTGATTTAGATGTATATTGAGGTCTTTCGCAAGAGACTCAATGACAGAACTATAACCACCTTTTATCATACAGTGAGCTCCCCCAAATCCTCCATATATGTCATCTTGATTCCAATGCGGAAGGGATACCTCCTTCAGCAATGCAGCACAACCATATTCCAAATGGGCAAAATGCCAATTCATCACCCTTCTTTCAAGGGGACTCAGTATGTCCTCCTTTAAAAAACTATCATCAGGAACTCCACTGTCAGTCCTAGTTTTTAAATTGATAAGTGAAGAGTTCTGCAGTTCACTTTCTCCAATATCCATTCCTACTTGTGCCATTCGGCGCCTCCTAAGTGCATGTTCTAAACCATCCTCAAGTGACATTTGCATAGCACGTTCCCCATTTTGTGCAACGACCAATACCATATCATCTAGAATGCTGTTGTATTCAACTTCCAAGGCTTCATCAAGATCAGCAGGAACCTTCTGACCCGTTACGACATCATAGAGAGGGCAATCACTGTTTAACACAGTCAATTCAAGGCCTAATTGCGAACAGATCAACGAGGAAGGATCTGGTCTTCTTTCAGTGTCCATATCAGCTTCAACACCGGTAATGATGCTAGCCCCAAGATCAACGGGAACAGAAAGAGATGAATGGTCAGTGTAAACTCGACCACCTAACCGACTCCTAGCCTCAAGCACAGTCACAGAAAAACCCTGGCGGTGCAAATGTCGTGCAGCTGTTAAGCCGGCAGGACCTGCTCCTATAACTATTATCCTCTTTCCAGCATCCATGCTGCCTTTCAAATGCCCTGCCTGAACATTTGAGACACATCTAACAAAATCAGGATACTCTGCTGATTCTGAAGCCATAGCAGGTTCCAAACTGAATTCCATAGCTTTGGAAGACTGATCAGCAAGTAAAACATCTATATCTGACTTCTTTGGCAAATCTGCATCAGTCAAATCATTTCTGGAGTGACGGTTGTCCAGGCAATCAATTTTTGTATCACAGGGTGACCGCAACATCCTTGAATTAAGGCTCTGGCACTCCAAGATTTCTGATTTGGAACTTCCGTCACTAATCATTACTACACTGTCATTTGCCTCCGTACAAGTTACTGATCTCTTGAACTGATCAAGTGCAGCAGGAATCTTGCCCCCCGTATCAGCAAAAGACACCCCACTGATCTTCTCAAGATTTTTTTCACCCGAAACCTCATCGTTTGGTTCAACACTTGATTTGGCTCTCTGCTTATCTGGAGCAATGGACACCCCACCGATCTTTTGAAAATCTTTTTCACCTATAACCTCATCATTTTGGCCCGCATTTGATGTGGCTCTCTGCTTAGCAGTAGAAACTCCAGTATTGATATAACCCTGGCAAATATACATAATCACATGATAATACTCTTTAACTAAAATACACAATTGATAGAACTCTCCAGCCAAAAAAATGCTCTTTAGTAGAAACAACAGAGTAAATTAGGACAAAGGTTTTTGTATGTAAAGCACACAGAATTTTACGTTAGGATGTGCATGGACCAAATCAGTAAAAATCTTTGTCATGTCTATAGAGTATTGAAGTTCAAGGGCCAAGGGTGAGCGAAATGTTACAATGCTATACTGTGGAGTGACTGCAATGTCTGTCTAAGGAGATGATCCAGCAGAAACTAAATGCATATTTACGTGTGGATGAATGGCCATGACATGAAAATCTACTGTAACTTCATTCTGATCATGAAAATGATGCCAACAGAAGCAGGATGAAGAGTTCATGAATGCTAAAAGTTTATTGTTGAGAATGAAATGACTTGACAGTCAATTACAACTTACACTCTGATCGAGAAAAGCATATATTTCTCTAATTAAAGAAGCTCGAGCTGGTTCATTGTCTGAGAGAGATTCTGTGACTCCACAGTCCACAAGAGACAATATATTGCTAGCATCTTTGCTCCAAAGACTCAAGATCCAATTCCTGTATTATAACAAGCGATAAGTTACATTGAGCCAGTTTAAAGCACGGAAAATAGAAGCCTGCATAATAGTAATGATAGACCAAATGCCCTAGCTTCAGTTTTCCAAGGTGAGGGGAAGCATTCAAACTTTGCACCTAGCAGTGAGTTGGGATGAAAAGTCCCGTTGGATATCATTAAGAACTTTCAATTTGGTTATACGAACAGCAGAATTTGATCAAATAACATTTGTTGTGGCCAGTAAGACAGCTTTTTTCACAGAACTAGATGCCGATGCAAATGAAGGTTTTGGGAGTAGGATAAACCTGCATTCTAGATATTCCTGAAGGCCGCCTTTTCGTTTCAAGAACTCCTTGAATTTAATCTTCTCGAACGGACCAGCTGCCCGAGCTCTTAGTCCGACTGACACTGCTACAGCACCACCATTTGAAGATAAATCAGGCTTCCCTCTGCTTCTATATGAACGGACAAGACCCCCAACCTGATTGTTTTCAAGAAAACCTTGCCCATTCATTAGAGTCTCCCATTCAGCATCTCCCTCGTAAGCCATGTCTCCATGCCTATGCTTTCTGGCCTTGCGTAGTTCACGCTGCATAGCTAAGAGCTTAGTGTCTTTGCTGCTCGAATCACGATTATCTTCGGGATCATTGTCCTTCTCGTACTGAAAAGTAGAGTCAAGAGATGCCCCGGTAGTTATTCCTTCAGTTGAAATATAGTCCTGACTAGGAGAGGGAGTTCCTTTAAAGGTGTCACGAGGTGATGAGTGAGGCTGAGTATGATCAGACATAGACTGACTAACATCTGAACTGATTTTTGACACAGCAGCTTCTTCAATCTCTATACGGCTCTCTGGTGGCTCTTGAGATATCGACTTCAAAACATATTCATGGTTACATTGTTGAGCATCTTTCAATGTACTAGGACATAAGACATTTGATACTCTGTCATCGATTGAAAGATCCACAATTTCTTCTCCAAGCCCCGAAATGGAAACGCCCACTCGGTCTCCACATGATACATCAGTGAATCCTTGAGTGGATTGAACCCGACCCATTTCATGAGTCACTTCCTTCGTTTCTGTGACAGACAGAGTTTTAGACAACCCATTGATATCCACCACCGAAGTGCATGTCTTCCCCATAGAACAGTGCTTTAGCCCATGCTTGATGGTTTCCATTTCCAACACAGCCCTTTCCATGGTAGCTGAACTGACGTCATCGACTTGAGCACTCGTCAAACATGCACCGGCCCCCTCGCCCAGTTTGCTTGAGCCACAAGCACCAGAGGAAGGTCCACCTTGGGCTGAAAAGAAACTACCAGCTAAGTTATTTCCCTCTTCTATGCAGCTAGAACCATGATTGACAATTTCACTAAAAGTCTCATCTTCTACAATGTCACATTTATCCGAAGCTGAACCAGAATTCAAACATGTTCTACCCGTGCGCTTCTGGTTCTTGGATAGAAGTTCCTTCGAGAAGTGAGCAGTTTGATGTTTTTCAACTTCTGCAGCATGAAAATCTCTGGGAACACCATCAGACTGGTGGTTGAGCCCATAATCTGCTGTATGTCTCCCCCTTTTCTGTTTAAAACCAAGATCACCAGATTGTGCCCCACTGAAAAATGATGATATTGAGTCTTCCAATGGACCATCGGCTAAATCGTCAGGACCTTTTCCTGGAACTGCTTGATGATTTTCTTCTTCTAATGAATCACGCTGAGGTTCCAAATCTTTAGAATCGTCATCATAGATCTGATTTTGGTCCTCAACCATTTTCACGGTTGGATCAAATTTGGTCCTCTTCACTCTTCCCTTCCTTTCTTTTCCAACCCTCTTAAGAGATCCATCACCGCCAGCCTCTTGACCCTTGTCCACAACCAATTCCATTGAAATTGTGTCTCCAATCCTATCATCCATATTTTCTTTTGTGGAATGTTCCAACAGCTCCACCGCATCTGAAGAAACGCTGCTTACCACCGAACTCCTGCGCTCTCTCTTCGGACCTTTTAACTTCCTCTTAAAGCTCGCCAATGTATCGTCCATCCCCCCCAAATCCTCCACAAGCAGGGGTTTCTCTTCAACAGCCCCATGTTTCTCACCTTCTTCACCGAGATCATCCAACCCCAACTTAACCCTCTTGCTCTTCCGCGACTTCTTCAATTTCAGAAGCGACCCGATGGGCTCATCGTCATCCGAATCGAAACAAATCTCAAACTTCTCCTTCTTCCTAGCACCCGAATTCCTCTCCTCCCTAGTCATCTTCCCCGCCGACCAATCGAAACCCCCAACACCAACCCTATCCCAATTTCAGCACCCAACCCAACAACAAGCCGCAACCCGCCACGCAAGGCATCACCTTCCACTTCTCGATCACCACGAAACCACCGCGCATGGCCGGCCAAACAATCCAACCAGCTATCCCCTCCCCACCCCACCCCCACAAGCCGTGACCCCAAAACTCCACAGCTAATCCTCGAACCCCCAACCGCCTCTCGGACACCAGATTACTCCCCCCCTCCGCCCCCCAGGGCGCGAATCAATCAGAATACCCAATGCCCAGCGCGAGCCAGCTCACTGCATTGCTCCCATCCGGTCCAATCCCAATTCGGAATTAACCTAAGAGATTGGGACACGGAGAGCTGCGGGGCGTGCTGCCTACCGCTGCGAAAAGAAAACGCCTTTCCCTAATCAGGCAATCAATCCGACAGAGAAGCGAGGAGATTGAGGAGGACGGAGGACGAGGAACACCAACCTGCGCGCGCGTACGAGGAGCGCTCGACGGGGCTCGGATTCGCAGAAGAGGAGGAGGAGGAGGAGGAGCAGAGTGAGAGGTGCGGACTGTCTGTTGTAACATAGCGTTGCGCGCAGGACGCGAGAGAACAAAAAAAAATGGGGTTTGTCTTTTTTTCTCCTCTCCTTCTTTTCGTAAGGTGGGCTTAATATACTGCGCACGTCGATGGGAAAGTGGAGCGAGGAAACTCACGAGGAATTTTTTACGAGAAATGGAAGAAAGTGGGGGGGTCAATCCGTGTACGAAATGAGGAGGGAAGGAGAGGAACGTACGACGGCGACGGCGACGGCGACGGCGACGGCGATGGCGACGCCCTTGAAACGACGGAGGGGGCACGGTGTTTCGTGTTCCCGGGCTTCGTTGGTCCGGGCATGGGAGAGCCCGTGCCAGAGTCCGAGGTCCGAGGGGCTACTATTTTTTGCTCGGCTCCGAAGCGACCCTCGTTATCCTTCGTTTTTTAGTACTATATTTAAAAATGACGCTGTTTGCGGGGTAGCGCGGCTTGAATAGGATGTGATCGAGTCCGTGCTCTGCGACTGGTCTTGAGCAGATCTAGCTAATTGTCGTTTAGCGCGCTTTTCCAGTTGTACGGTGAAATGACCGTTACAAGTGAAAACGTACGTGGCTGTTAAGTCAGTTGGAAGTTCGGATTCCACTTTTGGCGATACCGGTATCTCGGGATCTCAAAAAGGGAAAAATGTAACGCGCGAAGTTACGATTCTCTCGCGATTTACTGATAGATACTGAAATCTATACTGGCTTAGTTAAATACGATAGATCTTATGTAACAACCCTCAAAAATTGGTGACCATAGAATTCCAGGGCGAGTCGATTCACGCTCTGGAACCGGGAGCTGAGATTGGACAGGATCGGTTCCCGGTCTGTGGAACCAGGACTAACTCTGTCCATCTTGGAACCTAGCCTAGTTCTCCAGAACTGGCGAGGTTATAATTTTTTTTTATGATTTTTGCTATAAAAAATTTTAAAAAATATTCCGAGCTGATTTCGCCAATTCAATCCGTTCAATACAATTGCTTCTCAAGATTCGGACGGGTTATCCTCAATTCCAAAAATTGGAACTCCAAACCAAACCGTTTTCTGCTAGAATCACTCAGAATCGATCGATCCGATCCAATCTTTATGTTAGATCGGGATTGATGCACACCGCTAATTATCGGAATATCGAGCTTGATTGTCTGGTTATTGCTTTATGAGTGAGGGGGTCCATTGACATGCCTTGCTAGCATTTTTAGGGCTTTCAATTTTCGGTACTATCCGTTGAAAATCTAGAACACTTTGTGGCGTCCATTTTGTCCTAACGTTGTATCTTTTTATTTTATTTTGTAACAAAATCTTGTTGGTGTCATTCGTAGATGCGTCTTAAATGGACAATTGGTCTAAACTTTGTAACTAGTTCGAGTGAATCTTCATCATTATTGTCTTACCTTTTGAATCGATGAACACATATATCGAATAAATGAGTTGGATTTTAGTTTCCGCTTTGGACACGACATCTTATCTCACGAAAATATTCCATATGGGGATATAATTGTCTTGCAATTTACTCATAAAAGCCGAAATCTTTACAAACTTAGCTAAATGCAATAGACGATATTGACCGACGCTCAAAATGCATGATCACATAATTCGATCTTTATATAGGCTTTTCATTTGTATTTTTCTTAGCGTGAAGTTGGATTTCTTTTAATTGGCAAACAAGCGAGACAAACGACCAGCCTTGACCGTCTTCTCCTAGCATAATCATAGTTATGCATGTTATGACATTTTTGGTTGACACCATGACTACTCGAGATTACCCTAACCGTGAAAAGGTTAGAAGTTTGTCCTACCGACATGTCGGAGCTCTAACCACATGAGGTGGCAACTCTCGAGAGCACAAGTAGGTCTTCGCTCGCGACATTGCTCGAACTTCTAATCTCATGTACACGTGATCACTTAGCCTGGTGGCTTACTGGGCCCGGCCCCCCTATTGCTGTTGACTCACGTTGACCATTTTGCAGTCATGTCGACGACAATTGATGGGCCAATGGTGAGCCCATTTCTGATGGGCCATTTTGAAGCCCAGTTACTGTCTCTAGCCCAATCATCCGTGGCTCTTGCTTGATCGTAAAAGCAACTAGTCAACCGCAAGGGACATTTTCATTTATGGACCGAAGCCCACGCGCCTCGAGCACGTATAACTATAAAAGTAAGGCCCGCGATTCTCGACATGATTGGCTTCACGACACGACACGATACGATGTCAATCGCCTAATTAAACAAATTTGGATTTGGTGTAATGTGAATGGATTCGTGTTATAGACGGGACTTGCTTATGACGTGAAAAAAAAAAAAATCACGCCTGACGCTGGTTGACCCGCTTGATCTGTTCAGACAAGAATCTACGTGTCGCGTCGCGATTACATCGCAAGACTTTTTGTCCTTAAAAGTTAATAGAAATAACATTCATGTTAAAAAGAATGTTAACTAATACAATAACATTTTTAGGGATTCAAAAGTCATAAAACATAGAAATTACTCGATAATACAATTTAGATGTAATGTGAAATGAAGATCACGCTATTTAGAGAACAGTTGAAACGTGCTAGATGTGTTAACACGGGTTTTCGTGTATAAACGTGTTTGGCGTGTTTATCTTGTATAAATGTTGATGTACATTTGTAAATAGGTTAATGCATCGTGTCGTGTTGTGTTGAGTCGCCTTATTCATAGGCATGTCGAGACCGTGCAACATGTTTATTAAACGTTGCCGTGTCAAAGTTAGCCATAGTGCGCTTGAGACTCTCCAATGGGTCATTTTATGAAAGATGGGGCGGGGGTTACTAGCCAATACCCAAGATCCTCATGCAACCTCATTTTTCTTTTTTCCAACATAGAACCGATTTATCGTTTTAAAAACAATCAATAAAATGACTCATCGTACAAGAATATTCTCTCATCTTCAATTTCGGCATCCAAAGAGCCTCAGGTGTCGAGTCCCGACCGAAGCGATCCCGGCGAACACCTCCTAGGAATATAGTCGGCAAATCTCAATCGTCGTCGGACGACCACCGCAATGTCCAATCGAGGTTGCTGTCCACTGAGAATTTCCTAGCTTGTGGCTCGGGGTGCTCGAGTCCTTCTTCAATCCAAGGCCTACCCGCACGTTCTGGTTCCCTGCACGAGAATGCTAAAAGGGCCAAAGAGCCACATGATGGCGGCTGACGACGGTCGGTAATGTATTCGACAGCGCTATCTTGTCCCGTGGTTCTTGCTGACAGTTGTACTGCCTCGCGGTCAATGGGCACGAACAGGGGAATAATGCCCATCGTTCACGTGCGCTATGGGAACCCGAGCATCTCGTTCTCCTCCTCTTTTGGCCAAGACAAAAGCGCACATTCGACCTCTCCAAATCCGCGTCCCCCCCGAGTTTGCCGTGTTCTTTTCTGCAGAGGAGAGTACAGGAACAGTAGCAAGTCCTGCGCTTCCATGGGTCATACATGTCTGCGTTTATGCCTTGTGTATCGAAACCGATAACGCGAAAAGGGTGCAACAGAAGAAAAGAATGAGAGAGAGAGGGAGGGATGCTTTCGCCAAGGAATGAACAGAATCTGCCAATCTGGGGAGCGCGTTCTCTCTCCCTCTCTCTCTCTCTCTCTTTACGATTTGTCAGGAGAGAGAGGCACCGAAAGGAGGCGGAGCGAATTGAATGGAACCAGCCTTTGCTTTGCTCAACACAGCTCCAAAGAATATACTTCCCACCCACCCACCCCCATTTTTCTTCTTGGGCAAGTCTTCCAGCTCTGCTTTGGAAAAACGAGAGCGACTACTTTTTGTGATAATCGACAAGAAACGGTTGCTGTCGATAACAGCAGAGAGTTTGGCGAACAACAAAAGTCGTAGACATCTAATATCGACCTGTAATTCGTGGGTGTTGCTGGATAATAGGAGACCGCGAAGTTATTTTATTCGTGTGAATTTTGTAACCTCCGTTTGTAACCGTTGAGCCGCACCGTATTCTTTGTAAACTCCCGATCAATCGACGAAAAACCTTTTATCTTTTGATTCCCGTACTTTTGGTTGTAGTTTCGGATATTCAATCGTCGATTAAATTCTAGCAAGTATTTTAGTTGTAGTTTTCGGATTTTCATCGTGGATTAAGTTCGTATCTTCATGTCATCTCACTTAGGGGTGTGCAAAAGGAACCGCTCGAATCGGACTGGTCTGTTCTGGACGGTTCCTAGGCGCACTGGTCTGGTTCTCGATTCCCAAAAAATGAAATCAACGATTTTCAATCTGGTTCCACAGGTAGAACCGCCTACCCGAACTGAACCGATATATATTAATTTCTTACAAATTTGTTAAAATTGAGCCCTACCCTTCACATTGTTCACAATATAAAGTCGCAAACAGAGGTATTAAGGCAAAAATAGAGGTACTTGTCCTCGATGGAGTCGCTCTCTCACAAATCCTAATCTCAGTCGAGGGTGGCACAAAGGAGATTGTTAAAATGTTAAAATGGCGTTTCAGCCTTTGAGATTGTTAAAATGTTGTTTTAACCTTTGATTGTTGGCCGCCGGTTCCATTGGTCCACCCGGGAGCCCGACCAGCCGGTCTTGTCCAATCCAGTTTCCAATTCCACAGGTTCTCGGTTGTTGGGTGGGAATCAGATCACCCCGGAATCGATCACCTCTAATCGCACTTTACTATTGATTAAATTCCAGTAAACCTTTTTATGTCATTAGGTTTCATCATTGATTAAATTCCGTTGAAATATATTTCTTCCTTACATGATGTCGATACGACTCATGTCTGGAATCGTTACAGAATCTGCCTCCTCTTTAAAAAAATCCATAAAAGAATTTTGATAAAAGATATTTCGTCGTTGATTAAATTCCGGCAAAACAACTATCGTAGATGTCTAATGTGAGAAAAAAACTACATCGTAGGTGATATGCATTGTTGACCCTGGTGAGGGACTGGCGGTGGCCCCTTCCTGGTCCCCATTACATCCCCCTGATTAGAGAATGGATGCTCCATGAATTACGAGGGTTCGGCCCACAACTCATGATTAGAATTGGGGAAACGAAAGCCGGCCGAGCTGGGCGACCCGAGGCACACGTTAAAAGGTCCTGGAACTCACCCCTTTTACTTCCCCGGTGGCCTCGGCGATAAGCGTGCTCGCCTTCCTTTATCTGTCAAAAAACCCAAATCCATTCGAATTTTCCTCAACGCCGCTCCTTGTGTAATGACCCAATTTGAAGAGGGCAGGAAGTGATTGCCATGACCGGAGGGCTTAAATAAAGAGCGGCTCCTGGCAAGCTTCTAGGATGTCAACTAGGGCAGGAATGAACCAAATTGTATATCTAATAGGGAGAGAACGATTCTGAGATATATATGTGAAAATTGAAATTAAATCACTAAAGCGCCTTTTGACGTAATCACAATACTTAGCGTGCTCAGGTGGGAGCACTCTCAAGATGGGTGAAGGTGTCCAAACGGAGAAAACGATACAGTGAGGCTCGATATAAGACGGGTCAAAGCAGATAATGTCTCGGTGAGTTAATCCAGGCATCACACCTTGACAAATCGGAAATTTCACATAAATGACCAGAATCGTCGAAAAAAAAGAGATAGCTCCACCCAAGCTTGTCATCAGCACGATACGATTCTCTCTGGTCGTATGTCACGCGCACCACAGCTCTAAAGTAACCCCCCTCCTAATTCGACAATATACGAGACTTATTTACCGGAGCAACGTCCGGACATGGACGATGCGTGGTTGGAGATATATTAGATGCTAAAAACCATCCCACCGAAGCTTTGATGTCACCGCCGGTTGCCCCCCACTCGGCCTCCCACCGACACCATACTCATCCATGCCGGCACGACTTCCAATCTAGCTAATGTGGGATACGCGAGACTTATCAATCGACGCAACCGCTCGGACGCCATGTCTACGCCGGATGATGCGAAAGGGGTGCCGATGTGTTGGATAGCAGAAAAAAAAGAAGAAAGAAAACCCGTGTGGGCTCTCGCAGCACACGACGCGAATCAGGGTACAGCAAGACTAAAAGAAAAATGATTCACTTCGCCCAGCGGGGGGCAGGACAACATATGCTTTCCCACACGGCACAGACATCGAACCGGCGTAGTAGACAGAGCGACATTATTCTAATCCAAAGATCCGAAGGAAAGTGATGTCCCCCCCGTGGAAAGAAGGAGACCATCGTTTGATTTCGGCAGCCTACGAAGAACAGATTCTGAAGCCTAATTCCCAAAAAAAAAATATCAAACTTTAGATTGGGTTATAATTATGACTCTAATTTTTTTTTGTCTCGTAAAAAATTATCAACTTTCACTTAAATCTCAAATGCGGCACCTCTTGACTTAGAACCACTGATTATCCAATTTGACTATTTCATTTCAGCAATAAATCCACGTGACTTGCTGACTGGATTTAAAGTACAATTCATTGTCTTTTTCTCTGAGCCACAGCTCGAAGAATAAACGGCGAAATTGATCATCTCTTTACTTTACCGGCTAGTAAAAAAGATCTCAAAATCAAATTTCTCTAGTCAGACTTCTTCACTTTGTCATAATTTGAAGTTGTAGACCACCGCGCATCGACAGACGCCATGGACAAGATCCGCCAAGCTCATGATCATAACCTTTTTTTCTCGAGTAAGGGTGACCTCAGATAGAAAATCAACGGGGAGTCAAATTCGAGATAAGAGTGAAAATTTGTAATTTTTTACGAGATGAAAAAAATTGAGATCAGAATTGTCGCTCAACATAAAGGTCGTGTTTTTTAACGGGACAAAAAAAAAAGTTAGTTCCGACTGGGGGACGGCTGGCGACTACACGACAAGCAGAGAGCAGGCGGGACGAGATGGACGGACAGCATTTACTCCTTGACCGGTCTTCGCAGGACAACATTACCTCACCGACGTTCCAGAAAGATGTCAGTAGAGAGAAGAAAGAGGAGGAGGAGAAGAAGAAGAAAAGCCTAGGAAGAAAAGGGGGCCATGGATGGAGACACGATTCGAGATCGGCCATTGTTTCTTTGCTTAAAGCCCCTTTCGAGCTCGTGCCCTCACCTTGTAAAATGGCTTTTGACGCATTTTAATCTTACACGTGGGAATAGATTCGTTCCTCGCCCTCTCTTCCTTTCTTTTCTTTCTTTCCCCATCTTGATAATGGCGTTCTCGTCCAGAACTTTTCGACTGCCCGACTTGTCCCCGTCGCCCGACGCGATAGTTTTCCATTTCGAGCGATCAGATCGGCGGAGTTCTAATTCGTGACGGCACCGATCTTTCCTTGTGCTATTTGTCAATGGGTATCGCGAGACGTCGATGTCTATATGGGATGAGATCTTCTGCTCCGATGGGCCGTCTCCGTTCGGTTTCTTTCCGGTCCAAACCATTTATCCGTATATGTGAATGCGGTCTCGAAACTTATGACTCGCCTATCGGACAGTCGAGATCTGAAAAAGCCATCGACAGAGATAGCCGAGCGCGTAATCAGGGATCCTTTCCTGAACAAGCCCTTTTTCGAAAAATTCAAATTAGCCCCGAAAGTAATCGACGAGCTTCAATTAAACCTAACCAGCACGAAATTAGCCAGATGAATCATTCACATCAATTTATCCTAACGTGGGAATAGGAATTGCGTTTTGCACCAAATATGTCCAGCTCGAGATTGATTGCTCGAGACGCAGGAGGGAATTTGAGGGCATTAACTCTATGGGCGGTTGCGACTATTCAATTTCGAAGAAGTGGGATCCTCCCAAAGTTATTAATTTCTCGAACCACTTCCCTTATTTCTAATCATTCATGGCACCCAAAAAATTTAGTATCATGACCCACAACCAACCTTTGTCATACCATGTGCGTCAAAAAATCTGAAATCACCCACCAATATAAATAATTAGGTTCGATCGTACAGTTGTTCGATACTCCGGGGTACGTTAGCAGATAGCCTCATTACTCTACTTAGGATTAAATCGAGCATTTATCGGAGGATGCAGTAATTTTGTATTGTAATTTATCGAGAGAATTCGTATTTCAAATTCCGAAAAAATCGCAAAGTGGAGTAGCTGTCGAATAAAATTGCGTTAGGATCTAGGAAATTTTCTGGTGAGCGAAATCTATTTATTCTCCATCACTTTCTCCTACGCGTTCCACCTTTCGAAGTGACTTATATAACGACTCCTCAGCACGAGGCCTCCGAATCCCAAGACCAAACACCCCATGCAAGCCAAGATGACGTCGCTCTCTTCCCCTCGCGCTTCGAGCCTCCGCTTGATGTTGTGCTGCTTCTGCCTGTTCTTAGCCGCTCAGCCGCCGCCGCCGAGGGCCTTCGCCGCCGCGGCGCGGTGGCAGCTGCTGCAGAGCAACATCGGCATCGTGGCCATGCACATGCAGCTCCTCCACAACGACCGGGTGGTCATCTTCGACCGCACCGACTTCGGCAAGTCCAACCTCTCCCTCCCCGACGGCCGGTGCCGCCACGACCCCACGGAGACCGCCCTCGTCGACGACTGCACCGCGCACTCTGTCGAGTACGACGTCGCCTCCAACGCCTTCCGCCCCCTCATGGTCCAGACCGACGTCTGGTGCTCCTCCGGCGCCGCCACGGTCGACGGCAGCCTCGTCCAGACCGGCGGCTACGGCGACGGCCAGCGGCAGGTCCGGATCTTCGTCCCGTGCTCGGACGGCGGTTGCGACTGGCGGGAGATCGCGAACGGTCTGGCGGCGCGCCGCTGGTACGCGACCAACCAGATCCTCCCCGACGGCCGCCAGATCGTCATCGGCGGCCGGCGGCAGTTCAACTACGAGTTCTACCCGAAGAGCGCCGGAGCTCCGAACGTCTATAGCCTGCCGTTTCTGGTCGAGACCAACGACCGGGGCATCGAGAACAATCTCTACCCGTTCGTCCACCTCAACGTCGACGGCAACCTATTCATCTTCGCGAACAACCGCGCGATATTGTTTGATTACGTGAGCAACAAGGTGGTCCGGACGTACCCGACAATGCCCGGCGGCGACCCGAGATGTTATCCGAGCACGGGCTCCTCCGTGTTGCTTCCGCTGAAGACTACCGTGCGGTCCGCGAAAAATGTCGTAGCCGAAGTGCTGGTCTGCGGCGGAGCTCCGAAAGGAGCTTTCACGCAGGCGATGGGTGGGAAATTTCTGGGAGCGCTGAACACCTGCGGGCGGATCCGAATAACCGACCCGAACCCGCAATGGGCCATGGAGACGATGCCCCAGGCTCGGACCATGGGCGACATGGTAATGCTGCCCAACGGCGACGTCCTGATCATCAACGGCGTGGCGGCGGGGACTGCCGGGTGGGAGTACGGCCGCAACCCCGTCCTCAAACCGGTCATCTACCGGCCCGACGCACCAGCAGGCGGGCGCTTCGCGCTCCAGGACCCATCCGGGATCCCACGGGCGTACCACTCCACGGCGGTGCTGCTGCGCGATGGGCGGGTGCTCGTCGGCGGGAGCAACCCCCACATTTACTACAACTTCACCGGAGTGATCTTCCCAACCGAGCTCCGGCTCGAGGCCTTCCGGCCGCCGTACCTGGACCCAGAGCGTTCAGGCTCGCGCCCGCAGATAATCTTTCCGAGCTCTCAGGCCAAGATCAGGTACTCGCAGAGCTTCGTGGTCCGGTTCACGGTGGCGGGGAACGTCTCCACGGACGCGGTGTCGGTGACAATGGTGGCGCCGCCGTTCACCACGCACTCCTTCTCGATGAACCAGCGGTTGCTTGTGATCGGCGGCGGTAAGGTCGCCAATGTCGGGAATTCCACTTTCACGGCGGACGCGGTGGCCCCGGGTTCCCGCAATTTGGCTCCGGCGGGCTATTACATGCTGTTCGTGGTTCATCAGGGGGTTCCGAGCGAGGGCATTTGGGTCCAGATACAGTAATTACACGTGTGGGGATTGAATTTCCCTTGATTTAACACTTGGTGCGTAAATAATTCTATTTTTTTCGATATAATTTTTTCTTTCTCCCAAAGGAAAATGGATGGCGTCATAGAGCGAGTGGGAATTCTGGGGTTTCTCATGAAAGCTCATGGACAGATTGCTTCAGCAATTTTTTCTCTTTATTTTTTCGTGCGGTCATACTTATATAATTTTTCATACGGTCATATCATATTAATGTATTTAAAGGCTACTACAGTAAAGTTCTTATTATATTAATAAAGATCTTGTCATTGGTGTTGTCTTTTCGATATTGCATCTACCGCTAAAGAAATGAGCTCATCTTATTGATGGCTATTTTATTGACTGTACTCGTACATTTTAGCCATTTTGGTAACACAAAAAATTGTGTCGAAGACAGAAATTAGTGAAAGAAACGAGAAGAAAAGACGGGCATGTCTAAATATGCTGGAAAGAACTTTGAAGATCGAAATTTGATTTGAAAAATCGATCTAAATTGTTGTAGGATGAGGGGGGATTTAAATTTAAATTTAAATTGTTGACGAGTTGAGATGTAAATTTAAGTCCGAAATTTGTGGGGATTGAAGAGATTTCCTTATCGTTATTCGGATTTTCTTTTAACTTACTTTTGTAATGAAATTTCACAATTTTCTTTTTGACAAGATGAAATTTCATAATTCATTCGATAATAGTTAAAAATAAAACTTTTGATAAATGTTTAAGATTGCAAACTATCATCTTCTTGGTTTTTTCTTTTTGCTAATAAATTAAACTAGCTCAAAAGAGTAGGCACTACTGCTTGACACATATGCATTTTAGGAAAATGGTAAATGTATACACAACAAGAATAAAATAATAAGTAAGATAAACAAATTATTTTACCAAATGAATTCGATTTTAATACGGTAAATGATGAGGAAGGTTTGAATGTAAATTCCGATCGCATGTGAGAGTTAGGCCCGTTTGGTTCGACTTTGCAAATGAGGCTTTGGGGAATGCAAATACCTTCAGGTTAATGCCCCTGAAGAAATGCAAATGGGGTTTGGTAAAAAATGCTTTATGAAGCTACTTTAGCCCAGTAGTGTTTGGCAATTTTTTTTTTGCTAAGGGCTTTGGGAATTTTCTTTTTTATTAAAAAAAACTTACCCTACCCTTCGCCGGAGCCGACGAAGGCCTACAGCCCCCGGTGAGCTAGATTTGGCATCGTCGTTCAAGGTTGGGCAACCCTCGGCGAGCTAGATCTGCCATCGGTGACAGTCGCCCGAGGCCAGGCAACCCGCCTGGAGTCGCGCGACCTTGACGACCGTCGCATGAGGTCGCGCTACCTCACCGACCTGATCCGGTGTCAATCACCCTCGTCGACTACCCTCGCGCAAAAGACAAACAGTAATAAGAGGGGCAAAACCAAAATAAGCCAGAATAAGTTAGGGTAGTTTGGGGGCAAAAAAGTTAGTTTCAATATTTGCCAACTGCTAAAAGCCCAAAACTGGTCCGGACCAGCTTTAGGCTTCGAGCATTCCCAATGCTAGCTTTCGGCTGAAAGCCAGCATTGGGAATGCTTGCCAAACGATTCAGCATTTCCCCAAAGCTGAATCAAACACCCCCTTTAATGTTGCTTGAATCAACAAAAATGCTTTTTTTTCAAAATTTTCGGAAATAAAAATGATATCTTAAATTCGGCCTTTTTTTAAAAAAAATTTCGCTTACATTTCATCGTAAATTAATATGCATTTGAAAATACCTTACTACCTGGAAAGCACGTCTCCACGACATGATAATATTTACCAAAATTTTCAAACTAAACATATAACTCGGATAAAGTGTGAATGAGAGTGGCTTCATCGTCTTCATCCGACACCCTCCATATATTTTTTTTTATCATTTTTACCAGGAAAAATCACTTGATCAGGGAAAAAATGAAAAAAAAAACCTTCCTTAAATAGTAACAACACGTTTCGACCAAAAAAGACTACAGTAACAAAACGTAATCTACACTCCATTTCCGTAATTTCTACAATTCCTAAGAATTTAGCTAACCTTTGAAGATAAACTATGTTGGGCCACTAAATGGACGTATCTTGTTCTTTTTCAAGTAGAAATTTGCGTGTAACTTTAGTGTAATTACCACTCCTTCCTAAAGTGGGGCGACACACTTCGTCTTCACGTTAAGAGGTAGCCATTTCCCTCTCTATTAAGCTAGTCAGCTGTATTTCAAAAATGAAAGGATTAACGCCATTAAATATTCAAAATTTGCGCTCTCAAAACACATTTGCCTTAAATTAATTTTTCGTCCCACAAAAAATCCCCAACCGCTATCCTATAAGACATTTCCCCAAACATCGCATCGTGGGATACCGGGTTTGGATTTTTCGGCGGGACGAAAACTAGTTTGAGGTAAAATGCATCGTGGGGGTCATCAATTTAGGGATTGTTTGCAAGACGGAAATTAGTTTGGGATAAATGTGTAATAGGTAGACCTGTTAAATAGGTGAGTAAGGTCGGGTATGGCTCAGATCGAAAATGGTCCAACTCAAATAGACTCATTTAATCTGTTTTGACCCATTCCATGTAATGCAAATCTAATGATCCATGCAATGCAAATCTAATGATCCATGCACGGCTCAACTCGTATTGCTAAAACACTTACATATTTAACTCGATTTAGGAAAACTCATATCTAAACTAAGATGAGAGTGCAGAGTGAGCGAGCGCAAGAATGAGTAAAGGCAAGAGATATTAGTTGAGTTTAAATAAGTTGGAAACCGATTTATTACTCATTTACGACCCATTTACCACCCATATTATCATTAAACTCATCTAATGATATACAAGTTAATAAATTGATTTATGACTCATTTTGGCAGATATAATCATGGGATATCGACTTTGGATATCCTCACGGTATGAATCCGATAAGGATATGGGAGATATATGCGAAGGACGATAGATGTTTTACGACGCACGGCAAAGCTCGATCAATGAAGCAAGAGCGAGAGAGAGAGAGAGAGAGAGAGAGAGAGAGAGAGAGAGAGAGAGAGAGAGAGAGAGCGAGCGAGAATTGTAATGTCTTTTTGCGTTAACTTCGTTGCGTGGACAACTCGTGCAAGACTCGTTTCCAAACAGGTGTTTGCGTACGCACGTAATGGCTCGAATCGAGATTAGACGTGAAGTTTCCGCTGTCCATTCGATTTTTGGTTCTTTGTCCAAATTAAAAAAGCCGAAAAAAGACGAGCAAGAGTCAGTCTCCTAGCCAACTTCACCCTGAAAAATGCACAAAGGTCGTGATCAAGAATCCTTTACGCAACTTTCAAACTCCTCTTCTCATTTATTTATTTTTGCATGCTTTTTTCGACGCACGACCCGCACGACATCCACACGTAATCAACTAGTATGTCCAAAAATCACGTTCGTTTTCTAAGCCCATGCCCTTTTGTTTCCCTATTTCGATTGGTTGATTACGACATGATTAATCGCTTATTTATTGATTAGTCGTTTTGTATGGTCTCTACATTAATGTATTTTGTTCTTGCCAGTTCCCATTGGATCGACATGATTGATTTTCCATTCATTCACTTTCGGGATTTGGCTTTGCCTTGTAGTGGTGCGGGCTTTTCGTTGCTTCGATTTTTTTGCCATGAAAGTTTATGTAGTTCTTCGTATATCATTTTGAATAATGAATACTACTTTCTTTCGATGCAAAAGAAAAAAAAAACACACTCGCTTTCCTCGCCCAAATCCGAGACGAAAGCCATGACCAGAACCGTATACACAAGTTGCCATGACTCGAACTGGCGGAAATTCGATACAATCTCTCGTGGGTACCATGCGGTCCGTTCCGATCGTTCGGCCATGGAAGGAAACGGAACCAACGAAGCGGAGGATCGCCAGCTTCTGCGTCCGTCCATTTCGACTCTTCATCTATCGTTCGATCGGATCCCCTTTTAAATAAAAATACGTAACGCCGGAATGCATGGTTCTAGTATGTAACATGCGACGCCGGGACTGCTGCCATCGGTGCCACTCAATCAACAGAATCTCCTCTTTGAATGTGTTGTTAGATAATTGATCGATTACTCGTTTTCCATATCGGGAAATGTCGGGTTCAGGACGGTTTCGGATCTTTCTTCTTCTTCTTCTTCGTACATGAATGAGCAGGACTTCGCAATCTCCAAGCTGGAGGACCGATCACATCACGTGATGTCTATAAAGACGGGAAGGTGAACGAGTCCAAAAGAACTACACGGACAGGGAGAATCGGCCTAGAACGGGGAACAAAAGTACCGAGTTAAAAAAGCTCTAGCAGTAGGGGGATGTCTGCATATGCTGCTGCTGTTTGCTCTTTCATGTGAAGGACACGACATTCCCCTCCTGGTCCCACCAAGACAACGGCGCCATTAATCCTCGGCAATTACTTATTGTTAATGATAATTGGATTATGCACGACGAGCGAAGCTAAGCGCTTGCGTCGAGTAATCAAGGCTCCGTTTATTTTGCAGAAAATGACTTAAGAACAATCGCTTGTATGGCTTGAAATAATCGATTGATACGAAATGCTTGATTATCGACAGCAATTTTAGTCTAATTATTTTCGCGGACGGTCGAAATATTATTCGTTAATTCATAGCTATCATTTTCAGGAAAGTGTTTACTGAATTATTAATTTTCTGCTAAATTAACGCAACTCAAATCTTCGTGATAAAGAATATTTTCCATAGAAACCTGTTTCAAGGAAAATAGTTTGTTTTCATTTGTTTGGTAATATTTAGGGAAAATAATATCCTTATTGCCATAAAGGGAAGTTATCTTCCCTCAATCTAAGGTTGTTTCTTGTAATTTGCGGAAAACGTTTTCCGTCATCCGAGCACTTGAAAGTCAGAAAGCAGCATCCCGAAAATAGTTTTTCCTTCAAACAAACGGACTCTAAATGATTTTACGAGAATCAAAACATTCTCAGTATAGTATGCTCATCGAGACCCATTATTAACAAGAATTTTGTTAAAAGTATTTCGACCACACACACCGTTAAGCAACCAATCAAGAAAAGTTAACGGCGCTCGGTGCACTGTCTCTCTCATTGCATTACGTGCGATCGATGTCAAGAGAATCGAATCATTACCGTCGCTGCCGGTGGCAAGATAATGTGGAGTGGCTCTGCTTACAATGATGATTCAACGAAAAGTATTTTCGTCAAATATAAATTATTATCGATAATGAAAATATTTTTATTGACTAATTATTTCGAGCAACTACGATCGTTTTCTTATAATTGACACGAGATTTGGATCTGTGCGCATAGTGTGGGCGGAGGGGATGGCGTTTAGCGGTGGTCACGGGATGCTGTGTTGCACAGTTGCTATACAAAAGAGTTCACGGGCTTCAAGTTGGCGATTTGCCTCTCTCAAATCTTGCATTCTGGTCCCTCTTGGATGGCTGTTTGGATCTTTAGGGGATGTGAACGAGAGAGGTCTTCTGAGCAAAGCAAAATACGGTCCCCCCCCAAAACGAAGACCCGATGAACATCGTCGCGGTCTGAACCCAAATTCGGGTTGCCAAAAATGGACCACGAAATGGACGTCCGGAAGGTGGATCTCAATCGTGGCCGGAACGAATCCAATCGAACCCGATAACGACTCAGCCTCCACATTTGAACGTAGACACCGAGATAGTCCTACCCAATTGGACGCTCGAAAACGATCCACGATCGAAAGCCGACGCCCGTACTGAACCCGACCTCGGTTCCAAACACTAACCCACGAATCCCGAGCTCTTATAGGGTTCGATCGGGTCGAGAAATCGATGACACCGCCCCCATAATCAATCTTAACACTTCCAAACTGTTAAGCCACGGGAAGGGAACGAATGAGGAAGTGGAGACCGGCATGGTCAGGGGATATCTGGTGGGATTCGATGCTTTATCCAAAACAGAACTGGTGCCCGTGATCGGAATCATGGGGAAGGCAGGAGCCTAGGCACGGGGGCCTGTTCACGTTGCTAGACTGCCACTAGCCCCCTCAAATTTATGTACCCAGGCAATCAATGTTTGGACTCTTGTTGGGGAGGCCTGATCAGCTACTGAATCTTCTTCGGGGTCAAAAGGACAAGGGAGCAGCTAGTGAATGAACCAACACAAACAACACTAGTACGGTATGGATGCCAAAAGGAACGTCGTCGGGCCGGGTCGATGTCGTGTCGAACTTGAGCTCTACTGGCCTGCTCGGTGTTCGACTTGAGCTCGACTTGCATAGAAAGTCGAATGTAGTTTTTAAACATTCGTCTGCCTGTCCATGCAATAACTAAATATTTATGCAAAAAAAATAAAAATAGCAGAAGCTCGACTGGCTCGCGAGTTTGTCGAGTTGAGGATTACTATTTTAACAAGTTCAAGAAAAAGATTAAGCGAATCGATCTATATCTTGAGCTCGACTTGATAAGATACCGAGTAGCATGAATTCGAAATTAAACGAATTGATTTCCAGTAATCACCAAAATCATGTCCAACTACTCGCCGAGTATTTCTAGTTTGGACAGTGCTATCAATCTTTTGATTTGTATTATCCGCTGGACAAATCCAAATGCCTGGCGAGAAAGCATGTTTTGAACAACATCGTATTATGGATGTTGCCAAAGGAGAAATGACACTTTTTTTTTTAATTTGAGCTAAAAAAGGATGAGAATTCGGGATCGGTGTCAATGACTCCTGTTACCTTAGGAGTTCCATATCCGAAGAAAATGTTCAATTTAAATCAGAGCTTCTACTCATTTTGAGTGAGCTTGTTACCCTCCCCTATCATGGCGCTAGTGAGAGAAGAGTCGGGTTTATCCTATGATTTGCCGAGACTAAACCTATGCTGCAGACGAACCAAGAATTCCTGAGGCCGAGAAGCAAATGGTTTTAAGACGAGTAAACCATACATCCTTAGGCCAATCACCACGGTGATTACAGCAGAGAAACTGCTCCAACAGGGCAATACCAATAGCGAAAAGCATTTTCATTTGTACGGGAAGATAAAAGGATTGATAGAAATGTTCCATCCAAATCTTAGATAATCCTGCCTCCACCGTCACTAACTATATTTTTGTGGACATACGTATTTCAGCAGGAGAAAAGGGTAAGGTTGAGGAGGCCAACTAGAGTTTCTCCACATAATTTGGGCTATGGAACACTCAAAGAGAATGGGATGGAGGGATTCAAAAGAGTTGCGACGAACTAGGCGATTTGGGTTGAGGACAGAAACTCTAGTGGATGAGACTTTCCGATCCCGTGCTTTTCTCCAAAAGAGAAGTTTGTGTCCTGCTTGGATTTTTAGTTTCCGGATGATTTTCTTAAGTTCCAAAATGTGAGGAGAATGAGAAGGGAAACGGTGAGACTAATCTGGCAGATATCCAGATTGAATAAGAGCCTGATCTAGAGTTGACCCAAATAAGACAATCTGGCGAGGAGTCTGAGGGAAGAGGGATTGAGTGTGACCAGTTACAAGTGATCGGAAAGGAAGTCACTAACTATGAGTTTACCGGGAGAAACGGGCGAAGGAGATGCACAAATGGGTTTGTAGGATGGTAGAAAGAGAATCCATGGGTCGTGGCCAGATCCTTATGTTGCGGCCATCACCAACTTGGTAACAGACACCTTTGCGTAGGAGATGTCTAGAATCAACACTACCATTCCAAGCCCGAGATCCTCTCTTGAGAGAAGGGGAGGAAAGAAGGTCGAGACTCTTGAGGATATTTTGATTTGAAGATTGGGATCCCAATCTTGTCCTCATTTTGTGGAAGTGACCAGCCTAGTTCAACAACAAGAGCTCTATTGAAGTATCGGAATCTGCAAATTCCTAGCTCCACAAGGCTTTTAGGAGTACACATTGAACCCAAAATTTAAGACATAGACCTTTGCTGCCTGAATTAGTAACGACCCACCAGAATCCGAGAGCAATGGAATCTAGACTGGAAGTGACTGGCGTGGGAAGGACAGTGGAAGACATGGTGTAAGACGATGGAATTGAGCACAGGACAATATCATGTGGGTTTCCATCCGGCATAAGAAAGAGTGGTAGCTTTCCAAGAAGCAAGCTAGTTCATGATTTTTTCCGTGACTGAAGTAAGTACTTGGGATTCCTTTGATAATAGAATAGTGGATTACCTAGGTAGGTAGCTGTGGTGGGAAGATGAGCTTGTTGCGAAGTAGATTCACAAATTGATTAAGCTGTCAGCATAAAGAAGGTGAGAGATAGGAGGACAAGTTCTGGCAGGATTGATGCCCTGAATGTTTTTTGATTGTTCCTCACGGAAAAGCAACGAGACAGGACCTCCAAGCATAGGACAATTCGAAGGGGGACAACAGATCACCTTGCCTAAGGCGTCAGGAAGGCGCGAAGGAACTAGAGGGCCTGCCATTGATGAGCAAAGAGAAAGCAACAATGGAGATGCGCTGGCGATTGACGTTGCAAACTTCGGTGTTGAACACCAGAGAATGTCGAGCAGAAAGGGCCATCCAACTCAGTCAAAAGCTTTCTCCATTTCAAGTTTGATGGCCATAGAGTGGGGTTTTTTTCCTTTGGAACTTGCCATGTAGGAGGTGATTTCTTGGCCTAAGATGACATTATGCGTAATCTGTCTACCCTTGATGATAGCTAATTGCCAAGGAGAGATAAGTCTAGGGAGGAAGATTTTATCTGTCGGTAATAATCTTGTAGATGAGTGAGTTCACAAATGACACTGCAGAGGCCAATGGGGTGATGGTGGCTTAGGAGATGATGAGGGCAACGAAGGTGGAGTCCGCGTCTTTTCACATGTAACTTGTTCCGAAGAAATGCCGAGTAGCTTCAACTGCATCAGGGCCGCCGACTGTACTGCAAATTCTCCAAAGTGTAATCATAGATTTCCTCAGCGGATGGAATTGTTTCGCCGAAAATGAGTTTTACCCAAACAGTGAAAAATCTTTCACTAAAAGTTAGATCTTTGATTTATTTGATGAAGGGGATTCTATGGTGATCTTGGATAGGAACTCACTCGGCCTTACAGTGAAGATCAATAGCAAACTTAAAAATAAAAGGCTGAAAATGGTAAACGATCAAGGAAAATGAAAGAACGATAATATTTGATAAACTAACATCAGAGATGTGCGTTGGCGATAACCTTCCATGATTACACCCCACCACTTACATAACCCAATAATTACAACTGTACTCACTGAGATTTCAAGCATCCTATTCGCACGCCGATCTCATGCACAAATAGTTACGACTTCCACGGACATTGGGCTACTCAACCGTCACTTGATCCTTGCATTTGATTGATATGCTTACTCTCGTGTTCTCCTCTTGCTTCCAACACATCGCCAAAATTTAAGATGGCTAACCCTATTATTTACTCCGTCGACGAGTTTCATGACGCAGCGTTCCGCGAAAATTCAAGCAAAACCTTGCTTAGAGAGAAAAATCTCGAAATTCAATATTGATGATAATAATATTCTCCACCAAAACAAACCCTAAACACCCTTTTATAGGAGTAAAACCTAATTACAATAGGAAACCTAATTATAATAGGAAAGTTACCTAATCTGAATTGGAAACCTAATCATAATAGGAAATCCAATCATAATAGGAAAGTTACCTAATCTAAATTGGAAAGCATAAAATATCAAAATTAGGAAACTGCCTTTTTTAAATTAACTCATAAAAAAATATCCAATGTCGTTGATCGGGTCTACCGGTTCTAGTCACATCACCGTTTCGCCTTCCGTTTGGACTTCTGCTTATCCAATTGGTCCAGAAACGCACCGCTAATAGATTCCACGTCATTTCATTACACTCCTCTCAACCGCTTGTCAATGCCCACTCCACATAGCTGTTGATGACTATTTCATAGATATCAATATCCACGCTATGTAATTATCAATTGTTCATTGACTAGTCTTGCTTGCACGACTAACCCGAATTCTTTGGCGTATACAGAATACAAGACGCTCGCATTCTCAGCATCATAGAAAAGAGCTGCTACCTAGGGTGCGCATGGAATGCATTCCGGAATAAAAATTCTGTTTCGAAATACATTCCGAAACAGAATGGCGTTTGTTTAAAAAATTTCCGGAATGCATTCTGGAGCGATTTTTACATTCTAAAATAAAAATGTGTTTGTTAAAAATACTTGATTTTAGAATGCATTCTTGATTCCGGAATGTATTTTTTATTTCGAAATGAGTTTTTGGCAAGAAAAAGATAAGCTACTTTTTGTAGCTTCTTGATTTCGGAATGCATTCTCCCTATTTTCTCATAATTTGTTTTTAGAAAATGCATAAAAATTGAAAAATTCTAGAAAAATTCATAAAATTTCCAGAAAATAAAAAAAAGTCAGATTTCGGGAAAATATGAAATTTGGTGAATTTTTTTTAAAAAAAAATAAAAAATTTCAAAACTTCACAGAATAGCTTCAAATACATGTGGTCACCCACTTTGAGTGAAATTTAAATTTTTTGAGGTGCCATAAAAAATCAAAAATTTCAAAACTTCACAGAATGGCTTAAAATACATATGGCCACTTACTTTGAGTGAAATTTAAATTTTTGAGATGCCCAAAAAAATAAAAATAATAATAAAATAAAAATTTTCAAAACTTCACAAAATGGGTTAAAATACCTGTGGCCACCCACTTTGAGTGCAATTTAAATTTTTTAAGGTGCCAAAAAAAATTAAAAAAATAAAAAATTTCAAAACTTTACAAAATGGCTTAGAATACCTGTAGCCACCCACTTTAAGTAAAATTTAAATTTTTTGAGGTGCCCAAAAAAATAAAAATAAATTTAAAACTTCACAAAATGACTTAAAATACCCGTGGTCACCCACTTTAAGTGAAATTTAAATTTATTTAGGTTTCCAAAAAAATTTAAAAAAATCAAAAATTTCAAAATTTTACAGAATGGCTTATAATACCTGTGGCCACCCATTTTAAGCAAAATTTAAATTTTTTTAGGTGCAAAAAAATCAACAAATCAAAACAGATTTCTGTTCTAGAAATCAATTTCTAGAGCAAAATAAGTCATGTTTTACCATATAGATTTCTCCTCCAAAAATCAATTTCTGACAAGAATTTGATTTTTGGAGCAGAATGGTTACCATTCGCACCCCTAGTTGCTAGCATCGAAGCAGGAGCCTCCCCCGAGGCCCTATCGAACATCAATAGCATTGGACTTGAGAGTATTCAGACTATAATAATTCCGATAAGCAATCACTCACTCACTTTTGGCCAGGGGAGATCCAATATTATACCGGCATCTCTTTCGGTTCAATATATCACTTCGTTAATCGTATTGAGCTAATCAGAGCACCTAGACAACAGGAAATTCGTTTCGATCCAATCCATTATTGGAGTCAAACAGGAACCAAGGATATTTCAGTGACCTGGCATGACAAAGACTATCCGAGAGCATTAACAGAGGGCGCCGAGCTTTGAGTCAAATGTTCCGAACTTTGACCCTCGTTTCTTTCTTCATATTGTAAAGCGGACCAAAGCCCCCTTTTTTGCTTCTTCTATTGACAAATCAAAGGCGGAAGTCTTCAAAAATGGCACCGGGCCATAATCTTTTATTTATTCAAATGAAAGGTCAGGCTCAGCAGCGTTTTATAGATCCATTCCAAATTGAGTATAGCCTTCCTCTCCTTTCCTGCCTTGTCTGTCAGATAAGGAGTAAGCAGGTGCGGAGGCTCATAATCCTCTTAACTATTCCATGTCGCAAGCTGGGATAAGGCCCATCAAAATCAGATGGAGAGGAACGGTCACTATAGCGATAGGCATCACCTGATTTGGAAAGGAAAATTGGATCGACATGCCGCACTTACAATTCTTCGAAATTGCATTTCATCGCGTTGGAATATCATGTACAATGGAATCTGGTCCGATACATGCGTGTAATACCTTACCCGAAATGGAGGCTGAGCAATTCGAGGAGATTTCCACGAACCATACCGAAAAGGAACGACATCCCAGAAGCAAAGATTTCCTTCCCTAAATGAGCATAATTTTAATTGCTATCAACTTCATCCCCACGGAAGTATACATCCCTTAGAGAGGATGAAAGATTTATAACGGATGATACAGCAATCGCAATCGTAATCATTCTTAAAAATCTAATCTTTCGTTACTTGATTGATCGTCCCAAAAGTTAAAAATCACCGATGATGCGCTCGAGCAACTGGGTCGAAAGAATCCAGTCAATTCTTGATTGTACTGGTTCAAGAACGGATGGGATTTTTGCACCGTCACCAGAATAACACCAATCCCTCAGATCAACGCAAATCTCAGGCAAACAGGAAAAACCAAAGATCGCGATAAGAGAAAGAGCAACTGCAGAAATTTGATACTACTCAAACCATAACGTTGTTCAACAAATGGCGACGATTGCTTGTCCACTGGTTATAATAAGATTGTCAAAGACCACTACGGAAAAGACAAACCAGTAATGCTCGACATCTATGCACAGAAAAACAAAACGAATCACCAAAAGACCCTAGTCATTATACTGTTGTAACGAAGAGCGGCTCTAAGCACGTTCACCACGGATTCGCCTCGCGAGCTGGATATCCTTGGGCATGATGGTGACCCTCTTGGCATGGATGGCGCACAAGTTGGTGTCCTCGAACAGACCCACCAGGTACGCCTCCGCAGCTTCCTGGAGAGCGAGGACGGCATGGCTCTGGAACCTCAAGTCCGTCTGATCACGAACGAAAATTACGGAGGAGAAAAAAAAGGTCAGAACTTGAACACGGGAATACGAACAGAAACTTCAATTTCCATCGTCGTCATCATCATCACATACCTTGAAGTCCTGCGCGATTTCACGGACGAGGCGCTGGAAGGGCAGCTTGCGGATCAGGAGCTCGGTGCTCTTCTGGTACTTCCTGATTTCACGGAGGGCCACCGTCCCCGGGCGGTAACGGTGAGGCTTCTTCACTCCGCCGGTGGTCGGGGCCGATTTCCTCGCGGCCTGAGATATCCCAATTACGCAACCAAAATCAAAACGCGAACAACCAAACCCCCCCAATATTTTCACCACGAATCGAAACGCTTTCCAATCCGATAACGCCGAAAGGAAACGAAGGAATCCACCGCAATCGAACGGCTTTGCAGAAAACCCTAGAGGGAAGAGCACGATACCTTGGTGGCGAGCTGCTTCCTGGGAGCTTTCCCACCGGTGGACTTGCGAGCGGTCTGCTTCGTACGGGCCATGCTCGCTTCAGATCAGATCGAGCAAAAACGACGGAGCCTACCAAACCAACCAACACCATCAGATCCAGAAAAAAAAAAAACGACCGAAGCAAACGATTCGAAGATGAAGAAGAAGAAGAAGAAGCTCGAGAACTCCGACGAATCGAATCGAATCGATTCGATATCGAGAGAGCGAAACGAGGAGGGGATCGAATACCTCGGGAAGCAGGAACGAGAGGGAGAGATCGGAATCGGAGAGGAAGGGGGAGAAGCGCTCGCAGGAATTAGGGTTTCGAATCTGCCTCCCGCAAGACGGTGATGATGGTGATGACGATGGATGAACGAATGCAGGGAGACGGTTGAATCGGAGGGTATTTATGTAGAGAGAGAAGGTCGGCCGATCCGGGAACGCGGAGGAGAATAACGCCACCCCTGAAGGCAACCCGGGCAATCCGACGGCGCAAGACGCGGGGAGGCTCGCGGAGCCGTTGGATCGGCTGGGGACGGGGATCGAGGATCGCCAGCGTGGACGGTTTTGTGTTTCTTCTGTGCGGGTGCGGCGTGCGGCGGCGGCAGCGAGTTAAAAAAACCTAAGGAGCGTGTCATCGCAACCCGTTGACTATCGGATGTCCGCCGGTTCTGATGCGAGCACGCGTTGACATGTGCAGGGGGCGGGTCGGGCCGGGTCGTGCCGGGTCGGACCGGCCCGAGTCCCGTCATGCCGGGCCGGGCCTCTCGCTGTAGGGGTGAGCATTGGAACCCGATCGGTTCTCGGTTTCTAAAATTTGGACCCGGTGATTGTCGGTCCGGTTCCAGCCGTGGAATCGAACTATCGGATTAGACCGATACTTTTTTCTTATTAGCAAGTTAATGATACTCGATCATATTTTATTATGTTTTTGGCATCTTTCCATTGATATTTTCATTGATTAAATATCCAAAACACCGTAGAACGACAGTTCGGACCGTGTCACGATATTTGCAATTTTGCAGGGAATAGATAAAAAAAAAAAAAGGAAAGAGATCACTACCGATTTCCGGACCCACCCAATAACCGGATCGAGTCAATCCAATCCGATCGGTTCGGTCCAATTCCGGGACCAAACGAGCCGGTTCCCGATTTCACAAATTAAGAATTCTCAATTTCAAGGTGAAAATCGATCGCCCCTACGGAGAAGCACTACAGTTCCGTGCAATTCGCCGTCTTGCATGAAATTTTATCCCTAAGAATTAAGATCTGAATTTTTTGTAGTCTTAAAAAAAGCAGAAAACGGTTATGAATTCAAATTCGATGTCACATTCCAAATTCCCATCTCTATCTATTTTTGCATGGTCGAATCATCTCCATCTAATCAAATCGATAGACTTCGTTTCAATCCGAGGAAGCCACGGACTCCTACTCTAACTAGGACAAAGGATTCATCAATTTCATCGTCGATCTTTCGCTCTTCTTGGTCTCCCTTTAAAGAGCCCTAAGCATATCAAGAGACGATCAAATTTGAGGTCACGTATTGTATATCTCTCCTTAGAAACAAGCGTACGTCGCGATTGATTCCGACGCCAACATGGAAGATCACGTTCCTAATAGCGTGCAAGAAGAAGAAGAAGAAGAGCAAGAAAAGCCTCCATGGTGTGATCTCTTTCCCGAACTCCTCGATCTGGTGTCGCTGCGCCTCTCGGCCCCGGACTTTTCCTCCTTCCGGCGGGTGTGCGCCTCGTGGCGGTCCGTCACGAACCCCGTCCTCCGCCCCCTGCCCCCCTCGGCCGACTTCTTGAGCCGCGGCACGCCGATCCTGGCGACCGTGCACGACGACTTCTGCACTTTCTTCGACCCCATCCACAACGCGGCCCTCCGGGCCGACATCCCCGAGCTCGCCGGGTCGAGGCTACGCGCGGCGGGCGAGGGGGACTGGCTGCTCCTGACCCGGGCCAAGCGGGAGGTGTTCTTCTTCAACGTGTCTGCGCGGGTCACGGTGCGGCTCCCGGACCTCAACATAATCGGCATCGACGTGGCGTGCTTCTCGGGCCCGCCCGACGCGCCGGGATGCACTGTGCTCTTGGCAACGCAGGCCCTGCGCCAGATCTTCTTCCTCAAGCGAGGCGAGGCGGCATGGACGTTCCGCGACTTTGAACACAAACGGTCCTACGCCGCAAATTGCACGCCGGTGATGCTCGGCGACTGGTGCTACTTCCTGCGCAGCAAGGGCAATGCCGTCGGGTTCAACTACACGGAGTGGGCGGACATCGGGGATGATGGTTATTATTACCACGACATCTACGCGGACCGGCCGGAACCGCTTCGGAAGTGGCGGCGCGGGCGGATCGACCAGTGTTTCTTGACGGAGGACGAGGGCGAGCTGTTGGCGGTTTTCTTGGGCTACGGCGAGACCCGAGTGAGCGTTTTCGGTCTCGACCTCGGGTCGAGGACCTGGAGAAAAGTGGATAAGCTGGAGAACAAGATGATGTTCGTGAGCCAAGGGTCGTGCTTGGTGGTTAATGCCAGCGTCAGGGGGCCCGGCAACAAGATCTATCTCCCGAAATCGCGGGGCGGCCACGGCATGTTCTACTCGTTCGCGACGAACAAGTTCCACACTTTCCTCGACGACTTCCCGCGGAAACGGTCCGAGCTCATCAAGGAAGTGAAGCCGAGCTGCGCTTGGATTCGAGTCCCGGCCGGAGCTCGAAACATCAAACCGTTTACTTGGTGATCAAGAAATCCCAAGATAGTAATGGCAAATTTATTCGTGCGTTCAACTTCCGTTTTAGGATGCCTAAAAGATTATTTTGAGCGGGGAATCCTTTCTGGTGTACAGAGTGCTCGACATTTGACTCATGAATTTTGCTCAAAACTTTGTTGGCTTTGCAGTTATCTTTACTTGCTTTGCTTTTGTATAGTTCTTTTTTTTTTTTATAACCCAGAAAATCCCCGCACGATCGATAGTCGGGAGGTAAACCCTGAGGGCGACACGTGCTAGTCACCACACACGTGCACCGATTAAGTCACCCAGCGGCGCCCGGAATTCGAACACTCAACCTTTTGCGAGAAGAAGAGGCTTTTGTATGGTTCTATGTTAAGAAAAATCAAATTTTATTATTTCAACGTGTGTTACGATTTCTATTTCTATTTCTATTGGATTCTCGATTCACGATTCATGATTTTGAGATATCGATTTATTACTCGTAACTCGATCGAACAGCTACGATGTTAATGTTCAATTCCATCACGTGAAGTGGGTGGTGATCATAGGACGGGGCTAGGGCCAAGCATTAATCTAGACCTTAAATCGATACCCAAACTCGCCCAATCTTAAAAGTTTCGTCCAAAATTCTTCGGACAGGGGGCCAGTTTTGGATCGAGCCGATTTGGCTCGAGCGGGCACGTGGGCCGCCGGACCCACGATTACGATCCGAAATCGAGGCTTCCATGCTAAGGCCCATGGGCCACGGCCCAAGGTGACAGAAAAAGGGGACGACCCGACTCATGGCCAACCAGCACCTGAATTCGTAAAGACGGGTCGACCCGAATGGTCACTTACAGGGCACAGTTGCGCTCATTCTTTGTTGCTTCTGAAGTCAAGAATCAAAAGCTGAGCGCAAGGCATCATCAGTGACTTTATCACGTTAATGACTTCACCACCACTGAACTTTCCTTCTTTCACTCTTTCGGGTTATCGATACAAAGGTGGAAGGCCCGCTGCAAAAAGCTACCGTGGCCCGTTAATTCAGCAATCATCGGTCGTCGCGAAAACCAGTTCGCGAAGCGTTGGAGAAACTCCCGGTGCCCAAACGTTATATTTGAACTCGTCGAGGACAGATTTGAGCCCCTTTCTATCAAGTCAGATCGCATTAAGAACCAATAGAATCCAAGGCAAAACCCCTACGCGCTCGCATCCTCTTCAGATCTTCCCATTGATCTCAGCATACATGTGAACCGTGTCAGTTGCTTTGCACTTTACAATGGACCCGACCAGACTCTCGAGCAAAGAGAGCCCTGATCCGAGTTTTTGCCAAATCATTGTCCGAGTCTTAGAATAGGCTCGTGCTTAAATGGTCCTCAATTGTTGTTTTTCTTGATGACAGAATAAAGGTGGTAACTCCCACTTCTTTGGTCTCTAAACTTGCCCGTAATTTCTCCGATTAGAGATTCTTCAAACTTTCAATTCGTCTAACCAAAGTCCCTTAACCTCGCATAATCTCTCTAGACAAGCCCTCATAACCCCGCCAAACCGGATTCATCGGAGTTCACGTGTTGGCGGGAGCCAACAATAATTCAACATGAGAAATCTTTCTGACTACCGGGAACTGTTGAATAATGCACGGGACCGAGAAACGCCCGGCGATGGAGACCACGGACCGGACCTTTAAACAATGAGATTCCTTGGTATGAAAGCCGCGGATCGATTTTTTCCACGCCGTAATTCACGTCGGTTCTATCGGGACGTATCAGCTCCAACTAACCCGATCTGAGGCTGGATGTACAGAAGAGGAAAAAAGAACCTTAAAGCCCCTGATGATTGGGTGGGCAAACCGCTTCCCCGTATGGGTAGTCTACACACGCTGAAACCCTCTGTGCAAAAGGAGAGGCTCGTTGCTGCCACTCAATCATTTAGGGAAACTTCCCATGTGAGAAAGGTCCCACCAATCTCACTCCCCAAGCCCTAAAGCAATTGACCCGGAAAAAGGTTAGAGAGTCACATATGCCCATTCGCACCTAAAAGTAGAATTGCCAGATTGCCCAGATGATTCCCCACCCCGTCCAGCGCCAGCAGGGAGTGCAGGAAAAAGAGGAGTCGTCGCCACCACCAAATTAAGGGCCAATTCGATCGTGACCTCACGCTGTCCATGAGCTTTCGTGCCACAATTGATCCGCACAAGATGATTAAAGAGGGGGAAAACCCTTGGTTGCCTTCGTTGGTTAGGTGCAACATTCGGTGCCATCCCTCTGGTAAATGCGGGATGCCCCGGGGGCGAAAGCGGACCGCACAACCAGATCCACCTTTCTTCCAGCATGCTTAGGAGAGGGAGAAAAACACAGGGACACAAGAAAGGGATTCCCTTCTTTTTTTAAACTCGAACCGTAATCATTCAAATTCGGTTCGATTCGGTCTGTCGTTCCTGCCGTACAAAAGATATAATCGAGAAACAATTATACACGTCGAAGAAAATACCGTCTCTAGAGAAGTCTCTGAGCTCTGACGGCACTATGGAGTATTTTCCATCTTCCGGTTCCTCGATCTGATGGGTCATTCGGGGACGGATTCCCTTCGTTAGATGCGGTCGTTCAAAAATAATTACGAAATCGTAGCTGGGTGGATCCAATATTTTCCGATTAAAATATATTTAAGATAAGACGTCAAATACACATATCTAGTAACTGACCGACTAATATATCTTGACAATAGAAAACTCGCTGCAGAGGGATCGAATCACGGCGCACCCACCGCCTTGACCTCCTTCCCTCCCTCCCTCTCTCTCTCTATACCTCTCGTTAGGGGAATCAACAATGATTTTTGGAGTGATTGAGATTAAAATATGGCATAATGAATGACATCGACACCCCCCTCAAAAACGACGTTGTACCGATAAATAAGAAGTGGTCGGAACCTTGGAGCGGGTCCACTTGGTCCGACCCGGAGGCCCAAGCATCGATTTTTCCTTTCGCTGGGACCCCGCTCGATGGTCTCGTGGCCGTGGCCTCCCACATGCATCCACCCAACATGGCGCTGGCTCACGTCTCAGTGTATTATATCCACGACCCATCATTATTGAGGATCTACGAACACATACGAGAGAGAGAGAGAAGGAGAGTGACTTCTCACAAAAAATTGGCCGGCGAGGGCGACCCCAACCATCGCCTGGCGAAACGGAAAGAAAAACAAGAGGATGAGGAAAATTTATTTTTTTTAAAAAATGCCCGCATTAGCGCTGGCCATGCTACATAAGATGGTCGGCGATCATCAAAATTGGCCGGAAGCATTACATTAGCGGATCGTCGAAAGATTTAGAGCTGAATTGGCACAATTGAAAACTTTAAGGCTTTTGAGCCATTTGGATCTCTCGTGGGTCATGCTAAATCCATGGATTCGCTCTTTTAAGAGTACATTAACTCCACGCCACTAGGAGCGCGAACGATAACCATCTTGTTTCAGAAATTAATCTTTAGCCGGTTCCGTTTCTATTCCCTCGACAAGTTTCTAAGCAACAATACGCGTTTGATAACGACACAAAATTTCTGTTTCCGAACTTGAAATTCGTTTTGATAACGGCACGAAATTTCTCCCTTCCGGAAGGTCGATCCCGTGAGACGAGTGGCAGGTCGATGGTGGGCTGGCGGTGGGTGGCGGCCAGTGGCAAGAGTCGACCAACGGGTGGACAGCGTGAGCGGCATAGGACGGCGACTGAGGGCAGATGGTGACGGACAATGGCCGGCAAGCGGCGGAGGACGTCGGGTGGCGGCGATGGCAACGGCGAGAAGCGGCCGACAGATGGGCGGCCAATTAGTAATAAGGGTAAAAGACGAGAAGAGTTTTTCATTTTTCAATTCTCTTCTACAAAATTTCTATTGTTCAAAATCCGTTCTCGAAAATTGAAAAATAGGAACACAGAAAATCATAATAGTTATCACGCGCCCGCGCCCTTCCCGCGAAAAACACCCTCCAACGCTCGAGAGGTGGTTAAAACGGGACGATCGAGCTGCGTAATTCCCTCTGCCCAACGGATAATCGCGGGGCCAAGATAAACCGCCAGGGCCCTCCACGTGCCCTTACGTGTCGGCCCAGCGGAGCAGACACGTGGCGGGGGCAGCGACAAAGTAGGCGTCAAACGCCGGAGCAAGATGCTTCGTTTGGCCTGAAAGACAAAAAACGAAAAAGGGGCAAAAAATAAAAATAAAAAAAGGAAATGAGTTTGGTGCGCGCGCGGGTGTTAGAGAGATTCTCGACAGACGACACACCGTTTTCCGGGAGTCCTGTCGCGCGCCTCACGTGGGATGATGCCGCGGCAGCACTTCTCCTTTTTTCCCCTTTTTTTTTTTGGGCCTTCTTTATTTATATATCACATATTTCCAGTGTGACATCAATTTCTCCGCTTCTGATTGTTTGTTTCTTACGCCAGTTTCCATCCTATTAGAGGAAGAAAAAAAAAAGAGAGGGCAATATCCTCAAATTGAATTGGAAAAACGACACGAATAATCCCCGGACTTTGGTCGAATGCGCAATTTGATCTCTAAACTTTAAATTCGATTCTTAAACTGTAACTTAATGTGCAATGTGATCTTTGTACTTTCAATTTGTTCGACGTGGTCTCTAAACTTTTGAAACATGTTGAATTTGGTCCATGAACTATGAAAATGTTAGGTGTCGTTCTTCCATTAATTTAAGTTCGGGAACGACATTGAACGTTTTCATATAGTTCATGGATAATATTGAACATCTTCATATAATTCAAGGGACTGAGTTGAACATATACCAAAAGTCCAGAGACCATATCGAACAAATTGAAAGTTCAAGGACCACGGTGCACATTTAGCCAAAATTTATGGACCATTCGTGTCGTTATACCAATTCGATCCGAAAATTTAGTCTAGATTAGATATTTCAAATGATTTTATTTAGTAAGGTTAATTCGAGAGTTTCATTTGCCAGGGATTATTTACCTAGCACGAGCTTCTTTGTCATGAATTAAATTGATTTCCAAAATAAATCATCCAATCACCCGAACATCTAAGAGTCAGTTTAGAATGGTTTTTTGTTTTTGCTTTTGCTTTTTTTTTCTTTTCCAAATAATGCAGCTCTTTGTTTCGATTTCTATAACATGAAATGCCTTGTTAAGTATAACACTGCATTGCTTAAAAAAGTGATTATAGTGTGTTTTGTATGCACTTTTAGTGCCATGTTAACAAATGTGGCTTCCATAAACAATCAAAACATGTTTTCTCCCGCATACAGTGAAAACAGCATCCTTTCCAATTGAACTAATGATAATATTAAATCGCATGAAACCACATCAATTTCGCTTAATAAACGAAACCACGTCTTTCTAAGCCGATTGAAACGGATTCAATTGCGCGTACGTGAGAGAGAGAAATTGTGGCACGAATTAGGGTCGGGGGCTAGGATTCCTGACAAAATTAGATTGAAAGTGGAAAATTTGGTTGATATACCTTGATTTCATGAAGAACCCCAAGCCCCAAACTACGTCGTTTTCATTTAATGTGGAAGACGATGTTATTTTGATTATTTATGGAAGCCACGTCTGCCGACATGGCACTCATCTTTTCTCAGGTCATGTCCATTTGTTACCTCAGGCGTCGTATAAAAATCTTTAAGCTAAAATTGTCTTTCGGATAAAATTTGGTAATACGTAACTTGAAAGTCGGGGCAAAGTTATTCTCCAATTAAAAGGCAATACCTTTTTACGTGACACTTAGAAGGCGGGCCAAAATTCTAAGTAATGTTTGTAAGCATATCTACCACTATCGTCGCGTATTGACTTATAAAGGATTTGGCGCACAAATTCCTGCGATTTGCAATTGAATTTGTGATCGAAGGGAAGAAAAATGAGGAAACTCGAGCTCAATAATCAACGGAACTTAGCTAAGCATCCTTCGGACCTTTTTGTTCCGAGGACAATCATTGCCCCACGACTTACTAGATGAATCATATTGACAACTATTAAGCCCAGGGTATAAATTATTTCAAGGGAATTCTTTACAGAGGTTTAGTGGATTTCACAATCGAGTTACTGTATTCTGATCTTAATCATTCCATGTACGCACTAAATCTTATTAGGTAATTGATACATTATGACCGAAATCTAATCAGTTTTTCAATGAAGTACTGACATGACCAGCACGTGTCAGTGACGAGACATTTGTAAAGTTGGCCAAGTGTTCTTCAGCTGAGCGCTCGGTTGAAAATTTTGGTAGAATTCCAACCAAAACACATCGACTAAAGAAAGCTAGGGTGTCGATTTATTAAAATCAAAGTCTGGTGATCTGATTGCAAAGTTCACTTCAGCAACCACGATTGGAAAGCATTCCTTACATTATGGCCAAGAATAGTAGGAATTGGTGTTGTTAGGGTGTCGGCGGCTAGTTTGCAATCGATTTGATGGTCGGTGTTTGTGCTGTAATCTCCTGTGATTAGTCTTAACAAAATGTGCAAGTGCAACGATTCAAACCAAAAAACAATTAAATTACCATTCGAGCCATGCATTAGTTTTGCATGCTATCATGGTTAGAAAACCCAAAGAGAAAAAAATAAGGAAAAAAACGAAGACTTAATTGCAAAAAAGTTACCACCAAAACCAACAAAAAGAACAAAATACGAAGAGTTGCCATATCAAAAAAAAAATGTGATGCAATAAAGGTGTGCAAAAGAACTAAGAACCGTTCATAACGCTAAAAATCAGACTGAACTAGCCTAAAATCGATGGCTCCTAGGGGCTCCGATCTGGTTTGGTTCTCGGTTCTAGACGTGGACCCGCTAGACTGGTAATTAATTTTTCTCCATTCCATTACCATCTTAGGTAGAGTGTATGTAGATTTGAGGTTCAGATGATACTTTGCTACGTAAGCTTGTCATTTAGCAGTTCATTGAATTTCGATGCTATCAAGTATCAATTACATTTACAGAAATTTCCTAGATTGGCCTACATCGGAAAACTCGTTTGCATTAGATGGGATCATAGAAAATTTGTTAGAAAGTCAAATTATGGAGCTTTTTGGGTTCTAAATGATTTTATTAATTCGACACAAAGGGGAGATAAGGGTTTCGTAATTGAAGCCTTGACAACATTAACTTGAACATAACGAGTAAAAGTAGGTTTTTTTTCATCCCTTAGCAAACATAAAGGAGATCTATGTGGCATTGTAGTGATTGCAAATCGATTCTATGGACTCACTCAGGAATCGGACACTAACTAATGGGTAATTTTTTGTTCTAATTTAGTGGGTGATTTCTAGTTTCACTTGAAAGTTTTCACGGTTTCACTTGAAACTTCTTACCTTGAAACCGATCATCTTGCATAAAATTGAGTGGTACCCAAATGTAATTTCACCGATTTTGCGTTAGAAGAGTTTTCCGATTACCGATTTAGAATAGTCTTTGTAACATCTGTTCTTTTTGGCCTTCTGACCAACGGGTGGATAAGACAGTTGCGCCCGTACCCTTTCGATATTATTAAACATTCCTCGATCCGTAAAATACACCAAATACGGGGCAACAGACGGAAAAAGACAGGGACTTAAAAAAATGATATAAGATAAAATCCCGCAGCTTTTACGCAAACTGCACGAGATGGACCAAAAAAAAAAAAAGAAAATGTCTGTGTGCGACGTGGGGGCGGATTCCAACGTGAAAACTTAGCTCGATTTAAGGAGGCCGCGTTGAGGTCCGCGCTTTCTAACATCTCTCCTGGTCCCTCTGTCTCTCTCTCTCTCTCTCTTTCTCTCTCCTTGTTTCAATTTCCAACAAGCTCCTCCTCCCCTCACCTGCATTGGTGGTCTTGTCTCCGCTGGAGAGAGAGAGAGAGAGTGAGGTCGAGCGCGGCGGAGCGGCGGCGGCGGCGGCGGCGGCGGCGGCGGCGGATAAGAGGGAGGAGCGGGAGCGAAAATGGGAAGATCCGCGTCCTGTCTGAAAATCATTGCGTGCGGGAGCGATTCGGCTGACCAAGACGATCTCGAAGCTTCCGAGGTATCGGTCTCGGTCGATTCTTCTCGGCTCGTCTTTCGTTTTCCCTTTGGTTTCGACTTTCCGGCATTGGGATGGATTCAGCTCCTGGAGCTGGTGACTGCGTGTTTCGATGGGTCTGGGATGGGGATCGTTTCTCGTTGTTTTGGGTTTTCGCGAGGTGCGCTTGCATGCTCTGTTGAGTTGAGCGGAGTTATAGCTGCTTGTGCTTTACGCCCCCGGGTTGGTGGTTTTGCATCATGTTGGGACTTGCTGATTCAAGTCGCCGAGATCTGATTTGAAGTTGAAAATTTCTGATCGGTGGTCGGTGATGTCATCGGACGCGTGATATTTATGTCGGACTTCCGTTCTGAGAATAAAACGGGAAATGCGAGATCTGTCCGAGTTGTTTGCTTGTTTGGGGGGTTTTGTCTGTTTTCTAGGAATTAGTTAATCTGTTATCAGTGATGTAGAATGTGCGGTTACTTGTGCACTGACCGTTGCTGAAGTGTTGGCAATTCATGTCCACCGTGTCGTAATCGGGTTTGGTGAAAAGCACTATATTTTGTTAATTATGCTATAAAGTTCGTGTTAATTCGTGTTGATATGGATATTAAATTCTTGTTGATTTGTACCATTTACGGGTTTTCCATACAATGGTGTATAAACGTGTCAATTCTTGTTGGAAAATGCCGGCCCTTCAGGCTCTTGTCTTGGAGCCTCTTTAAGATTGCCGTGATTGATGTAGTGCACTCGACATCTGAGTTGGATTAGAATTTAGAAGTCAATACATATTCAGACAAATTTACGAATGCAAGGTTTAAAAGATAAATCGGTTGCGGTCCATCGAATGCTAGGATCATTGTCCGATCTGTTTTGACTTTTTCTCGGGGAAACATATCTCGCTTATTTCCTAGTTTACAATAATTTGTCTCACGTTAATGATGCTTTGTAATTGCATTTCAGATAAAGGGTGACAAAAAGGGATGGAGTTTCCGGAAAAGATCTGCCCGTCATAGAGTGCTTAGCAACAGTGCGATATCTGAAACTTCGGCTCCTGCAACTAAAGAGATCCCTGAATCTGCTGATGTTAACTTCAAAACAGCAACTGATTCCGATGTTCCCGAGAAACTCTCGGCGATTCGGTGCGCTGATGAGAAGCCACAGCTGTCAGCTCCTGTGGATGCAAAAGTATCCGAAGCTGTAGTTGCAACCAAGCCCGAAACTGTTGACGTATTCAATGTGGATGAAGCTACTGTTATTTTCATCCAAGCCA
Organism: Syzygium malaccense; assembly: GCA_031216405.1. NCBI lineage: Eukaryota > Viridiplantae > Streptophyta > Magnoliopsida > Myrtales > Myrtaceae > Syzygium > Syzygium malaccense. The sequence goes on from CM062258.1 coordinate 14,849,692, forward strand.
GTATAAGGGGTTTCCTGGTACCAATTTCTTTCCGTATGGTACGCTTATGCATAACAAAGAAATTAAGTAAAGTTTCTTCTAACTTCTGCTATTTTAATTTGCTTGGCAGGCTCACAAAGCACTCTTAAAGCTGAAGAGTGTCATCAAGTTGCAATCTGCTGTGCGTGGACACCTGGTCAGGAATCATGCTGTGGGAACTCTGCGATGCGTCCAGGCCATTGTCAAAATGCAAGCTCTGGTTCGTGCTCGCCGTGCACGGCAACTAACACAAGGGACAATTGCAGAACAGAATGCAGATGTGAAGCATAAGAGGGATGGCATCAATTTAAAGGCCATGGTAATGTTACTACTAACTCGGTTGTATCAATATATTTCTAGACATAATTTTCACCTTTGGTTATCTTGATTATGATATTTGTCCTCTTCTAGACACATGCATGCTGTATCTTGATTGCTGATTAGTTTATTGGTGCGCGAGCATGTATTGGCTTTCCAATTGTTATGGCAATATATTGGCATATTACAGTTGTAATTGTGAATTTTGGGATTTCTTTTTACCTTTTGGGATCAGGAATATAAATGTTGAAGATGAGCCTGGAAGACTGGAAGTACTATGTAATTGAACTGAAGATGTAGATGTTAAGTCTTTGCTTCCTGTTCTTTAAGGGGAAGATCCTCTAAAGCCATAATCGTTGACTGACTACTGAAAGTTCATTAAACTCATCTTCGTGCTTCGAATGTGAATCATCTACACAAACTCTGCATGTTTTAGGACACTAAAGAATTCTGTTAAGCCCAGTGCATTGCTGAAGATTTATATAATGGACTCAGAGATAACTCGATCTTATTTCTGATTATACGTTCCTTGCGGCATTCAATGATCCTCTAAAGGCATTATTGTCAACTGACTACTGAAAGTTCATCAAACTCATCTTCTAGCTTCGAATGTGAAACATCTACACAAAACTGTGTGTTTTAGGACACTAAAGACTCGGAGATAATCCCATTTCGTTTCTGATTATGAATTTCCTGCGGCATTCAGATGAATGACTACTACTACTAAAGTAGTACATTTCTGGACCCTTTTCCTGTTGTACATGCTGACTAGAGAAAATATTGAAAGAAGGTTGAGAAATCGGTTGTCAAACATAAAAATGCTAATTATCCCTGGATTGATGGTGAAGGACCAACTATTGATTCATGAGGATTAAGGATACACAAAAAGTTGAACTCTTATGATAGCATCCTAATATTAACTTCTCCTGCCATCAAATTTGCCGACTCCTATTGGCCATGTGATTTATCATCACTTCCATGCATTGTAAAGACAACTGATGCTCTGGTGCTTCATCTTATGGATGTTCTCTTGAGGATATTGTCTATGCTACGCCGAATTATTTCCTTCTTATTTTTGTTAAACATTTTCCTTGATTCAGGAGATGGAGAATGCACATAAACCAACTGTAGCTTACATTTCCATTGAGAAGCTGCTCTGCAATAAATTTGCCAGACAGGTGCTCTCTCTCTCTGTCTCTCTCTCTCTCCCAACCCCCCACCCCCCTTCCTTAACTAGTGTAGGATTTTTTATCCATCTCCCTTATGAATGCTCCAAAGATTCTGATGGTTTTACGTTAAATTGAAGCTCTTGGACTCGACACCGAAGGAGAAGCCTATCAATATCAAGTGTGACATTTCCAAATCTGATTCCACATGGCAATGGCTGGAGAGGTGGATGTCAGCTTCATCAGCTGAACCATCACCGATTGTTGGGTTGATGACTGAGCAGCAGGAAAGTAAGAAGAATGAACCATCACCGATTGTTGGGTTGATGGCTGAGCAGCAGGAAAGTAAGAAGAATGAACCATCACCGATTGTTGGGTTGATGACTGAGCAGCAGGAAAGTAAGAAGAATGAGAAACTGATACAGGCAAATTCGGAGGGCTCATCTGAAGTTCTTTGTAGATCAACAGATTCTGTATCGGCCTGTAAGGAAATATCAGCACCAGCTGAAAATGAAGATAATCTGGTCCTCCCTGACGAGGCCAAATCAAAAATTGAGGGATGCAACGTGATACCTTCTGCAGCGGAGGAGCACACGGAGCGGTCTGAGCCTGAGAAATTTGAAGCATTTGACGCAAGCGAGAGCTTAACAGAGAGAGAATCTACTCCGCCTCTGATATGTGATAGCTCTAAAACAGAGCCCGACTCTCTTTCCAATGAGATTGAAGTGGAAATCGAACAGCCAAAACATTCAGGGAAGAGGTTTGCCCCAGATCAGCTGGAGACTTTGGGGAAGAAACCTGCATTTGGATCCAGAAAGGCTAGTAATCCATCTTTTATTGCCGCTCAGTCCAAATTTGAAGAAATTACTTCAACTGTCAACTCGAATGGATCAATAAATACATCTAACCAAGATGTCGAAGCCGATTCAAATGGAGTGCCGGTTTCATCAGGAGACACTACCACTGGGGAGAAGGCATTTGGCCCGGAAGACAATGTGGCTCCAAATCATGCTAGAGTTCAGGTTGGTGGCTCTGAATGCGACACAGAGCTTTCAATTACTTCCACTCTCGATTCTCCAGACAGATACGATGATGGAAATGCGGACATAGTGAATCAAGCCAAAGTTACTGAGGAAAGATCCTGTGGTCCCGACAATGTGAAAAATGAACTATGTGAAGTTAAGGAATCAACTGCTGTCCAGCTGTCAACATTGTCTGATTCTGCTTCTGATCATCCAGAGAAGCGTGACGATGTCATCAGTGAACCTGTCACTTCAATTGTGGCCATAGAACCCCACCAGGATGAACTGAATCTTGATAGAAGCACATCGGATGTGCCGGGAGAAATTGATTCGAAAACAATTCAAAAAGCTTACAGGTCTTCACCAGAAGCGTCTCCCAGGAGCCATATAACCGTTCCCGAGTCACAAGGAACGCCAGCTAGTCAGGTCTCTGTGAACACTAAAGGGAGTAGAACAGATAAAACCAGGTCCTCAAACAAGCGCAAATCCTTGTCAGCAGGCAAGAGATCACTATCAAACACGTATCAGGACTCCAGTGCGGGCTCTCCAAAACAATTGCCTAAAGATCAGAAAAATGGGAAAAGGCGCAGTTCAATTGGATCGGCGAGACCAGATAATGAGCAAGAACCACGAGACAGTAGCAGCAGTAACTCTATCCCTCATTTCATGCAAGCCACAGAATCTGCTAGGGCTAAGGTGAATTCAAACAACTCTCCGAGATCGAGTCCTGATGTACATGATAGAGAGATCTACATTAAAAAGAGGCACTCTTTACCGGGCTCGAACGACAGGCAGGGATCCCCACGAATTCAGCGGTCAACATCTCAAGCGCAACAGGGTGCAAAAGCTAATGGGACTCAAACGCAAGGTACTATTTATATTCTCCTTTTAGATTCCTGGAAAGACTCTTCTTTGGTAACAGACTATGCACTGAAATTTCTGCATGAACTCTTCCTTTTTAACCTAGCATCAAGATGTTTCTTTTGCTAGAACAAGCATCATTTATTAGAGAGAAGCGAGTAGATTTACTTTTGATAATAAGCTGATGATTAACCCGAGGGCTTCTTGTTCATTGGTAAATTGTATCACTAGATATTCCAGCTTCATTCAGTACTTCTTTTAGCATCATATCATATTGAAGTATTTATCAAGATTTTACGTATTGTATTTGCCCTCTTTACAAACCTTTGGGGTAGTAACTCCATTTAGAACTTATCTAAATCTATAAGGATTTCTATCAGGATTTATGAAAATTAAGCTCTAAAGAGTAAAGACACATTATTGGTACCCAAAGAAAGCTTGATTCTTTTGAGTATCATTGGTTACTCATGACAAAACATCGCATGGGAATGGGTTGCCTGTCCACAACTGTAGAGCAAGCTGTATCCAATGTCTAGCTTCAGCTTGGCCTTTGGTTCATCAGTGAACTGGCCATAATATTTCAATATTTATACGTCCCTAATCCTGATAAAGCTTTTGATCTTCACATTTTTCTGCCCTTTTGCATTAGTTCTGTAATTAACTTGACATCTGGCCCGATTTCCTCCGCTCTTTAAGCATTTGCTTAGCAGCACAGGGGCTATTGGACATGCCTTGATTGTTTGCTACTTCGTAATATTTTGCAGAGAGAAAATGGCTCAGGTGAAGCTGAGCTCGCAGCTTATTGGCTTGCAGTGGCTAACCAGTCATAGATGCCGTCTGGAGAATAACACCTGTCAATCGCGTAGCTTCATGCTTGCTTCATATGCTTTCGATGTTTGGTTTCAAGGTTTGCCTGGAAGAGAATATATATAGAACTGGAGGGAATTTTTTTCGTTTTCCTTTGTACCATTCTGCTGATGTTTGTTAATTTTCTGCGACGGCTTCACCAGGGATGTGCGCTTGTATCTTAAACAATTAATTGTGTGCGATATGAAATCCAATGTTAAAAGTTTCATGTTCGTCTCCCGATCGAGTGCTGTTTGCAAAGTCGAGCTGACCAATTTTGCAGAGAGTTTAGCTATTACTTTTTAAAGCTGCTAATTTGATTGGGTTAGATCACATCAACTTGCGCAAAGTGACAAAGTTAAGGAGTCACTCTAGGCCAGTTGGGATGTAGTGCTGCCATGGAAGACAAATGTTGCTGCGGTTTCGATTTGTACTGTGATTCGACAGACAACCGCTTAGGATCATGGCATCTTTTTTTCTTACCGTATTATGACACGCGAAGATTCGTTTCCAAGTACGGCAAGGCAACTAACCCAATCGTTTGATTGTGAAGGACACGGTGAATCCGAAAAAGACGCGGTCAAAGGACAAAAGGTCCCGCACCTCAAAGCCGTACGAGGATTCTGTCTGGCAAAACAAAAGCCGTACTTGAAGGTTAAAAATTAATATTGAAAAAAAAAAACCCGGATGGGAATTGGGTTCAACTAATCCCTCCACGGAAGAAACACTTATCCAAACTCGAGTCCATTGATAATCGTCATGCTCTCGCAATTAGCGACGGTGATAGATCCGAGTCCGGTATGCCGAGACCCGAGTCCACTGGACTTTGATTTGAATCCGGCTGATATTTTTCGAGCTAATTCAAAGAAAAAGCACAAAATTTACCTTGAGCGAGGCTTCTAGTCGGAACTTTTTTTTTGTCTCAATAAAAAAGCACCAACCCGCCTGGGTGGCGCTGCTGGAAAGGGCACTCTTCCTCTCGCAAAAGGTTGAGTGTTCGAATCCCGGGCGCCGCAGGGTGACTTAACCGGTGCACGTGTGTGGTGGCTAGCACGTGTCGCCGCTAGGGTTTACCTCCCGGCTGTCAGCCGTGCGGGGATTCCCTGGGTTATCAAAAAAAAAAAAACTTTTATTCGAGTCCCAAATCCGGCCCCCGTAATATAAAATTTTCAAATTGTTCAAGTCAGATTTGAGATTTAAGTGAAAGTTTGTAATTTTTTATGAGATAAAGAAAAGTTCGGGCTATGATTATCATTCGATGTAAAGTTTGTGCTTTTTCTTTTTTTAATTAGGCCGATATTTTTCCTTCCACGATGAACTTCCCCTATGGATGGAAGAACATTTGAGGATTGATCGCAGGAGGTGAATGACAATTTCCACTGATTGGAATTAGAAGAGAGTGATCGAAAGCTAGAACAATGGCGTGACGACAAAATTGAAGTTTGGTGGGAGAGAAAACTCTTTTGGTAAATGCCATGCATGAAAAATATTTTTTTATTTAAAGTATGAGAAATTTTTTGACCTCTAGGTCAGCCACTGGCCAGATACCTAAAATCCATGTGGCTGGGTTAATCAGTGGGGACCAACGTGTTTCTGAGTTAGACACGTGCTATAATTTTTTTTTTAAGTTTTTATTTCTTTGTTCCTTTTTCTTTTTTCATTGTAGCCGGCGAGGGCCTCGCCAGCCGCGAAGGGGCAACAATGAAAAAAAGCAAAGAAAAATAAAATTTAAATTTGAAATTTTAAAAAAAATTGTAAAAATTATCCACATCAACGTTCACGTCAGCGATTTTCATTGAAAATTATCCGGGAATATTCAATTGGCAGATCGTCAAAAGGTTCAGAACTAAATTGATCAAATTAAAAGTTTCGGAATAGAATTGATACGGATATAACGAGGTCAAAACCTCTTTTTTAGTAATTTTCTCACCATCTCCTAAGCGAGCGTGCTTGGGGGCTGGGTCTGGTCTGGGTACGCACATCTTCGACCGTGAAGCACGTGGTAAGGGAAATGCAAGGGCGGTGGGTGGGCCTAAGGCCACGCACGAGGAAATGAGCTTGGGCCATTTTGGGGGTTTTTTTTTTTTATAGTTTCTCACAAAGATTTTGTCTTTGGGGAAAATACAAAAACATGTCCTAGTGTCTATCATCCACGACAAGAAAAAGAAAAAAAGACACACGTGTCTCGAAACTACAAATTACATTCCCTGTTCAAATAAAGCCGCCACCTCCGCCAAGTCCAATTGCCCGACCGACGCCGTTGCGACGGCCCCTCTTTTCTCTCTTCATACCCCTAGTGAGATTTCTATTTAAATTCCATCTACCGCCCTATTGCAGCCTAAGATCGAGGTCGCCATGGCCATTGGCAACCTCGTATTGAGGTCCGAACATACTGATGTTGTAGAATTGACGGATGAGTTGTGATTAGAAGTGAAATGCCACTCAAATTCATAGCTAATTGGTTCTCCCCAAAAAAAGCCGAGGCGCATCGATTGACTGGATATCTAGGGGTAAAGTATCGTTTCGGTGCAAGCCGAGAGAGCAGTACTAAATCAAGGCAAACTATAAATACTAGATATGACCTCCAAATAATATGGTCAAGTTCGCTAATGAGACGATGGGGGGTAAGCTATATCGTCAAGAGGGAAATGGCTCGAATCACCAGTTAAGGCCCCCAAATGACTGCTAGGTGATAAAGGACGTAGGAGTGTGAGACGGCCATGTGGTTTGCCAAGATCACCCAGTCTGGGTAAGGCCTCCGTGACCGGTGATGAGTGAATGGCCACGAGTGACCCTCGCCGACACAAGAAAAAAAAAGCAAAGAAAAAAATTCAAAAATAATTTTTAAAAATTTACAAAAGTTGTTCATGTCGGCGTCGGTCGTGCCACGTAAGACAGTTGAAGTGTACGTCAGTGATTTCCACATAAAATTGACTAGAATGATTCAATTGGCAAATTGTCAAACGGTTTAAAACTAAATGGCCAAAGATAAAAGTCGCACTGATTTGAGGAATGATTAGGCTTGAACTGATGACTTCCAACACGTCAAGGTTATGCTTTATGGCTAAGTTTTATCCTTTCCGTGTTCCTATCAAGAAATAGAATCGACTAATCCTAAGAGAGGGGGTTGAGAAACTCAATGCCGCTGTGCCACTATTCCACAATTTTTAAACAGCTTGGAGTCGAGCCTTCTTTTCACACTATTACAGTACAGAAAAAACGGAAAAAGCTGGATTCCATTTTCAATCGGTCCCATCGGAAATAGGATTGGATGTGGATTCGAGCCATAGCACACGGTTTCATGAAAATCGTACGATTTTCCCGATCTAAATCGAGCAGCTTTACATTAAGAAGAGCTGGCTCAGCACGCTCTATTTGAAACAGGTAGACCTGTCAAAATGGGTCATAAACCCATTTCTTAACCCATATATTAGTAAATGGGTCATAAATGGGTAGAAGTCTTATATTAATGTTAAATGGGTCATAAATGGATCACAAATGGGTCATAAATGAGTTTACAACTGATTTTAACTCAACGCATTTCTCTTACTCTCACTCAATCTTGCACTCGCTCATTCCACATTCTCATTTCAGCTTGGGTATGAATTTTCCTATATTTAATTAAATATGAAAGTATTTTAGCAATATGGGTCTAATCGGGTATGGGTTGGGTATGGGTCAGGTCGGGTATGAGTCAACAAAATTGCATTGCGCAAAAATGGGTCATAAACAGGTTAATGGGTCAATTTGGATCGGACCATTTATGACCCGACTCAAACCCAACTCGACTCACCCATTTAACAGGTCTAGATACGGGTAAGAAAATCGATATTATTAAAACAAATTGAGAAAATCGAAACCAAATCACGACGATACGGATAGAATTGAATCGGCGCGCAAGCGCGATAGGTTTAAGACTTTTTTGGTCATTTCGCCCGGGCAGCGCCGTGCCACGGTATATATTACAATGACAACATTGAGATTGAGAAGCATTACGAAATGAAAAACAGAGTCGGCTGCAGAAATATCACTTGCATAGGAGCGGCGAAGCAGAGGAGAAAGAACCAGAGGATCTAGGGTTTCCCCCGGGGATCCCTCTGGCATGTCACACGGACGTCGATCCATCGTCGATCACCATCAGCTTCCCGCTTCGCCGATTGCGCCGATGGTGTCGCCCCTTAGGGCTCCGATTTCGGAGGGAGGAAGAACGAGCCCGAATTCCGGAATCGTCTCCTATTGAGATCGGAGAAGGAAAAACCCCTAATCGATCGATTGGTAGATAATCACGTCGCGATTGCTTCGCTTTGATCGCGTGCTCGCGCCGAGAATCGGAGCAGGGGAAAAGGAGTTGTCTTTTTTTAAAGAGGAACTCGGTAACATGCGGGGATCGCTCAAATGGAAAAGGGTTTCTTGGGCTTCGGACGTTAATCTTTGTCAGGTAATAATGCGAGTTGTTGTTGGTGAAAGGTTCTTTATGGGGTTGTGGGCGGCGAAAACTTAGATGTAAGACTGAGGACTTCACGGGATTTGAGGCAATCTGAGTCAAGTTTTGGAACTTTTGCATTGTTGTGTGGTGCTTTTATCGTTACATTGCGCATGTCTTTTTAGGGGCTGTGTGGTGTCCGAAGTGTTTGTTCTTGAGTTTTGTCTGTGAGTGACCAGTTTCAGTTCTGATAGCAAAGGTTTTGCCTTTGGGTGTCGAGGCGGAAGCATTTAGATGGGTTTTGATGCTTGCATTCTCTCCTGGAAGTGTTGGAGAGGAGAACACTTTTGAGAGCACATAATTGAAGTCGCGGCGATGTATTTGGAAAGATGAGGCTTGCTTCAAGTGGAAGCATATATTGGGTTGAGCATTCGTGTTAGGAAACTTTAGTTAGTTCGGTGCTCTCTAGCATCTGAGCGTTGGTACAACTTGTTCACTCAGTTAAGATAATGAGAAACTTACTGGTAATTAATGAACTGAGGTTTATTGAATTCTTCCTTATGCTAAGCTGTAATGTTGACTAGAATAAGAACAAGTAGAATGACAAATAGTGGTTTCCCCAGTAACATGGATGCGTAATTCCTTTTGTGGAAGAAATTGCTTCGGTAGTTCTTAAAATCGATTTACAAATAGCTGACAATAGGTGATGTGAATTTGAACATCTTTTTTTATTGTAATGAGGCTCTAGTGCTGGCAATCAGACCATCGGAGAAGATTTATCTTAAATCATTGGCATTTTCTATTGCAAGCTCTCGAGGGAGTAAAAGATAGTATATCAAAATAGTTCCTGCTGAAACTGAATGGAAATTTATTAACAATGCTTAAGCATTCAAGTCTCAATTGTCACATTGTTCCTCCCAACCATTACTTCAAGCTGAAATGTGGACATTCAGCTAAAGAAACACACTGACTTTTTCATTGGAATCTGAGAACTGCACGACAGCAGAGCAAGGGACCTTTAATTGTAAATTGCAGACTTTGAATAACTCTATCCAAACGTTGTTGCTTCTGGCACAAGGAATGTTGATATATAATACAAGTGGAAGATTTCAAAATGCTGGTGAAGAATGCTGGTTAAAGGCAACTAAATACCATTATGGATCAAGATGATATGTTTTGGGTGGTATGTAAATATGCTCTACAATGCTATTTATTCGAATTAAAATTGCTCCCTACAAGAGTCAAGCAAACTTCCGTGCTCGCTGAGATTTTAAGTGGCTCCCCACTGTTTGACATGGCACCAAAATCCTTCGATGCCACAAACTGTTTCTGAGCAATGAGGTTGTTGTACATGGAACAATCATTGATTGGACAATGTGTACCTACGTGAGAAGTTTTAACTCGGGAAACTGTTTGAAATGCAAATGCCAATTACATCACACAAGAGATAGTTTGTCTCTACTGCATTCTGTGAATAGGCAAGTGTTGTGACTCACGAGAAATAGATGTTTTGGAGTATATTTACTCACATTTTTAGTTGCTACTAAGTTTTTGTGCAAAAATTGCTTGCCTTCTTCTTTTAAATTTAACTTTTATCTCACTCGTAAATGGCATGTAGAAACGCTCTGATGATTGTTCATATTATCCCTGTTTATGCAAAGCTTCTTTTCAATCCAGGCCCACTTTCCATGGTGCGTATTTAGCTCTTAATATGCAGTTTCAATTTGTATAAAAACTCAAAATTGTATTGACTGCTTAGTAGGTGATTTTTTCTTATCTAATATTCATAACTGGTTATATGCAAGTTTCTTAAACCATACTAAAGTTTTAGTTTCTTGAGATCAATTGAATGGATAGCTGTCTTTCAGTTCTTTGTTTTCGATTCCTTGATTGATTGCCAGGCACTCCATTCCTGTTGTGATGATTTAGCATTTGCCTTCCAACTGCATCAACAATTAATAACAAGTTTATGGCTGTTTTTACCCCAATAATCTCTATAACCTTGTTTTTGAATTTTTACAGAATGTCTGCTTGATTACAATGCACCTGTAGGCTTTTATTGATTTTTAAGGTCCTTTACAATGGAGTATTATCAAGTGGTTTGTGTTTTTTTCATGCTACTGTGCTTTCTTGAATATGACTGTAAAATTCATGTTAGGTGCTGAATACGAGTCATTTCTGATGAAATTACTTTTGTCTCTACCACCGGAAGATCTCTCTCTCTCTCTCTCTCTCTCTGTGCTTCTATGAAGGGGTACTCCAGTGTCACTAGTGATAGATTACTGAATTTCTCACGTGACTTTTTTTCTTTTCATTTCAAAAGCTATGGTGTATTACATCCTAATGAGTGCCTGTGGGGCACATGTGAACGAAATCCTCAACATTATGGTTCTGTGCAAACCAGAGAGCAATTATCTCTCAAGCATGCACAGCAATTCTTGAGATGGTTACATGAGATAGTTATCACAGTTGTTTCTGAGTTTTATCCGCCATTATATATTAGTGGTTACTGAGTTCTATTCCCCCTCATGTTTTAAGAGAAAAACCATTATTAATTAACTGATTCTAAAGATGAGCAAACCATTCTCAGTTTTTTATGCACGGTCTTTTTCAAAAGTAGAGGTCCTTGTTGTAGGGTTCAAGTATGTCTAACCTGGGTGTAATATAATGTTGATAGGTTGTCTAACTATGGTTACTATACTGTAATTGTTCCTTTTATGCTTTCTAGTCTTGCTTATTTGTCATATTGTGGACAATTGCTGCTACATTTACTCTGCTTGATGAGCCCAGTTACCAGCATCATGTACCTTCTGCTTGATTGGATAAAAGCTTTCCACACTCCATTGCGAGTTGATTGAGGAAAGTTAGATTAGCTGGCTTGGCAAGCAGCTTCATTATTTATTATGTGATTGTTCCATTACCTTGTTTATTAATGATGATATTGGTGCAGAAAAGCTTGAAAGTCCTTTTTATTGGTAGAAAAGCTTCAAACTCTAGTGATTCTAGGATACATCTTTCCACTGCTGTGCAGATTATTATGGCTTTGTATCTGTTGTTTTCGTTTGTGACTCGCCCTCATTGCAAGGACAAAATGATTGGACTAGATGGTTTATTTCATTTGTCCTTTTTCATGACTAAGACGATTTTAAGTTTACTTAAAGCTCCGTTTCTCTATGTTAAAGCTTAGTCACTGGTATTGGGAATCTGTAAGATTGTTGATGGCACTGGCAGAACTCTTGCAGAAAGGAAATTAGACACCTTTTAAGTTTTTTCTCCGCTAGTAGAGTGAGCGGTCTATTTACTCATTGCTGTAAATTTTCTTAGACAGTTATGGTCAGTAAAAACTACAGCATTTGATGGGCTTTTAGAGTTATATGCGATGAGCCACAGATAAATTTGCCGTAAAAAAAATAAAATAATTGAATTGACCGAGTGCAACACTTTTGAGTGATTTAAAATGCTATTATGCTCATGTTTCTACTGACGTGGGCTGTTTAGTGTGAAAAAAAGTTGCATGTTGATGTTATATATCTAAACCAAAAGCCAAAAATTAAATGCCAAACCAATTCTCACGTTGAATTTCTGCCTGTGGGCACAAACAATTTTCCTCCTGTATTTGGCACATCCTTCATAACTTCAATATGTACTATCGTGCTATTCTTGAATTCTATGTCCTTTCTAGATTAGTTGTTGTCTGTCTTATGTTCAATTTTTTTTTTGGTCGAAGTTTTATGTTCAATTTTGACAGGCATCTCCTAGCAAAATATCCATTGACCCTGTATGCATCCGAGTTGTAAAAATTTCTAGAAACATTCTTGTATTTACTGGAACATGTGTTATTGAGTATGAAAACTTTTCATTAACCGTGTCAAGTCTGGGTGTATTTACTATGAACAAAATATCCCACTTATGCTGATTAGAAATTGCTTGGTGAGATTCCTTTGTGCAGCTTGCCAGGGTGAAATTTGCTCCCAAACTGTGTGTGATAAGTAAAGTAATTGTGCTTCACTTCTGACTGCTTGTTCAAAGGAGTCCAAAAGTAGATTTAAAACTGTACTTGCTTAACCTTTTCTTGGTTACCTCAATGATCTTCATGCTCTGGGGCTGTTTTGTTTGCTTTGGGGGATGATACTGGTACCCTGTACTTAATTGGTCAACTTAGGTTCTACTTGCTTACATGATCTACCGAAACAGGTGAGGCTGTTCCTTTCAGATGAAGCTCCTGTCCAAGTTGGGGTTAGTGCTCAAGACCACCTTCAGGCCAAGACCTCGTGGCTTTTACATTCAACTGGAGTCGGCTCTGATGATGCTTTACCTCCTGGTTTTGAAGCAGCCCATCCTTCCAATAAGCTACAGATTAAGGTGTCTGAAATCCCTCTAAGCAAATGGAAGTGTCCTCCACGAGTAAGTTGCCCCGGGGTTATCTTGTAAACCTTGTTGTTCCATCCTTTTTTATTTAATGTCTGAACTTTTATTTGCTCTTTTTGATTGATGCAGTTCTTGCTTACTGCCGAATGGCAAGTAGTTGCTGGGGAGGAAAGCAAAGAGGTTGATGTTCAAAATCAGAGGGAGATGAGAGTGCTAGAAGCAGTTTATCCTCGTCCATCTGCCATTCCTCAAAAGTTGGAAACCTATCTTTTTATTTTCTTGGCTATATTTACCTGTAATGTTGCTCTTCCACAAACTTACTTTTTGCCCCTTGCAAGTGCAGTCCTGTTGCTTCATCAGACTTGCATGATTTTGATCAGAATGTTTCACGAATTCCGTTAGTGCCAATTACTCCCATTGAAGATGAAGAGATACCGGGAGATGCATCATCCGACGTTGTTCCCCAACTTGGCGTTCCCGTCACATCACATCCATCATTACTGGTTTCTGGAGTCAGTCATCCACTTCAGACCACAGGGCCTGTCGTTGCAAACACTGCCACCAATCAGAACCTTACCGCTAGTACATTGCATGGTGTAGAACCTGATGTGGCGGCAGCTGCATCAGCTGCCTTCACTGCACTAATGAAGAGCAACGAGCACGGGAACATGATTGACCAGGAGTTGCTGATTCAGATACTGAGTGACCCCAAAATGATCGAAAAGTTGGTCAAAGATTATGGGACCATCACCGAAGCACAGCTCCCAACAAACACGTGGGGAGGATCAGCAGTAGGTCTCTCAAATCCTCCTAGCTTTGTCAGTAGTGTAGAAACTGGAATGCCTTCGGTAGCTACTTCTTCGAGCGGGCTCTCATACTCTCACACAAGTGGGCCATCGTTGTACTCTCATCCTACTGGTGTCAGAATGGGACCGCCGCCGACTGCACCGCTTCCTCCCCAAACGGTCATGCCCGCTACTTCCTCCACCATCAGGTCAGCCACACCAGCAAAAGATCTCAATTATTACAAGAGCTTGATCCAGCAACATGGAGGAGAAAGACGAGAGACTCCCCAACAGTATGGTGGCCCTTACGGCCACCAACCGTTGACAATTCAGGAACCTGCCAGTAATCCTAAATTAAGAGAATCAAAAGGTAAAATAATGAAGCCTTGTATATATTTCAATAGTTCGAGGGGGTGTAGAAATGGTGCCAATTGTGCGTATCAGCACGATATACCACTCCAGCCACGCAGCAGCGGCATGGCGGAGGCGCAAAATGGGAAAAGAATGAAACTTGACAGGGAGATCACAGGTACCTAAGGGGAGATCATGCTTGTGCAGAAACGTTCCTGCATGTACATTTTTCCTGATGGGAGGGCCAATTGCGGCCCCATTTTTCTGCTTATGTTGCTTGCCTTGCAAGGCAAAATACTTTGTCTCCAGCAATTTTTGATAATTTTCAACACAATCGGGTTCAGCTTCGAAAAGCTTGTGTGGAAAGAAAATTCTCTCTGTTGTTTTTGCGTTTTCTTCCTCTCCTCTTCTTCTTCTCGAGAAATTTTCTTGCTTTTACTACCTTTTGGTGGAATTGACCGACTAGTATTTGGATATTTATAAATTAATGTAGTTGAAAGAAATTTCAAGTCAATTGTACATCGCTCACTTGTATTTTTTAATGCACAAGAACTTATTATAGTCCTAAGGATTGGATTGAAATCTTAATTTTTACGTAGTTTTATGATTCCATCGAGATCCCCCCTTCAACTAATCGGTATAGTTCCTTATGTTTTTACGAAAAGTATTATTTGATAAGTGTAATAGTGAGTAAAATTTGCGCTCCTCAATAATCATATTATCGTAACTATACATTGAATTCTCCAATTTTGGGTTTAAAAAGAAGTTGCAAAATAATAACTTCCCCAAGTATGTCTTTTCTCTTGTCAAGAAATTTTTTTAGCGGGCATAATGGAGTATAAACTTAGTAGAGACATGACCTATTTCAATTAACCAAGTGGTTGGAGCACAAAGCAATGAAAGCATCGAGCTAACCTTGGTCACGGATGCAGGAAGGGAGAGGACGATGCTGTTTCTAGCTCTTCTCAATATGAACTAATATGGTTCACATACGTTTCAAGAGATTCTTGCAGTCTACAACTGCTCTTGTCCTTACTGTTCTGGTTTTCTTCTGAAATGTGTCACCGGGTTGGGCCCAGAAAAGCCAAGAGTCTTTGGGACGGGCTACGACAACATTCGTGGTCCAACTTCTCCGATTTTTACTTCAGTCGCCGGAGCATCATCGATACGAAAGGAAGCCCCTCCGGTCTCTCTCTCTCTCTCTCTCTGCGTGCAGAAGAGCGCTTCCTCAGTGCGGTCCCGGGTCGCGCCTGACGGAAGATGCTGAAGTTTCTGTCGAAGGTGAGGATCGAGTTCAATGCGCTGGACCCGCGCATAGCCTCGTGCATGGAGTTCTTGGCGCAGTGCAACGCCCGCAAGGCCAAGGAGTCGAACCCGGCGTGCCAGGTGCTGGTCAGGCGGCGCACCGACGACCACCCGCCTCAGATCGCCGTCACCTTCGTCAACGGCGTCGAGGAGGTGTTCGACGGCACGACCACCACCGCCCAGAGCATAAGGAGCATGATCCTCGAGAAGGGTCAGATGCTGGAGACGGAGCAGATGTTCCGCGAGGCCGGCGAGGCTTGGCCCGTCGTTATCCCCGAAGAGGAGCTGCGCCAGCACGCGCCTGGCACTAAGGTCGGTGAAGAATCTCGTCTCTGCTTTGGTTTATGGGTGTCCTCTCGCTGTTGCATTGCGTCGAACATTTGGTGTGCGGGGGATCTGTGCTCAGTTGATTTTTGATTTCTGATGTCCTCGATTGCGGATGACTTGGCGGTATCCCAATAGTTCGAATGGCGTCTTTTTTTTTTGTCAAAGGCGAGAACTTTCGTGAGTCTCTGTGTAGGCGTTATGAGGGGAAAAATGATTGCATTCGCCATATTGTGGCCCATGTCTTTGGAAATGATGGTTGATTTCGTGAATTCGTTAATAGCTCATCTCCGGTTTAGAACGAGAACGTACTTTGGTTGATAGTTTTCACATCTCAAATCGTATGGACATACTGCATCCATGCTCTTTGATCTTCCTATCTGATACTTGGACGTGTTAATTAGTGCCTATTTCCTTTTGGGGCTCCACGAAACAGAGGGCTGAAAACTTGAGAGGGAACATAATAGTGAACAGTTTATGTTGTCAGAAATTGCATTCCAATTGATTCTGCAGCGAGTGGCGTATGGAAAAGAGCAGGGGAGAAAACTAGTTGGTAATTTCAGGAAGTCGAATGGAAAATAGGTGACTATCTTGAGGACATTATTGTTAACAATGTAGATTGTCAGCCAGTTCATAGATAATGCCGAAGTTGGGTGATTACTTATTCATTGAGTTTTGGCATGTCGGACGTTTGCGCTGGCCTAACATCATGTCTAGCACTGTCCGTTGGTTTGGCCTAGTAATTGGCACTCGAATATTTTGAGGATCTGAGAAGAATATGCAGGTGGCAGAGATGTGTTTCAATCGAACCTTTTCAGCGTCGTCCAGTGAGAGCAGGGTCGCATCTCATAATTGTAAAAAATGCACAGTTACTGTAAATTTTTGTTAAGCATGTTTGTGTGTGCGATTCTTGTCTTCAGGCCTTAGTTGATACCCCCTGCCTTAAAATGAAAATAGAAGGAAGTTGTAGGAAGTTTAACGTAGATACCATAGCACCTCGTAGCATATTCTATGTTGAACTTATCCGTGCATGTGTCTATAAGTTTCTTCAACCATTTTCATAGCTTTCGACTCTTGGTGTGAGTGTCGGCCAAGCAAAGTGCTTTTGCCATCGCTTTTTCCTTCCAATTTCTATGCAGTGGATCAATACCTGGCATGGAACCATACTGACTGTCTATCTTAATACACGTAAGCTGCGTCGAGCTCATGCATTCTTATGTCTCGTTCTACAGCCAAGGAAGGCAGAGTAGAAGCAGCAGATACGGCGGACTGTGAATGTGGATGAACAGTGAGAGCCATCATCAGCTGAAACGATGTGACTGGACCCGGTGTGCTGCCAAGATGGGGATGACTATGTAGAACATTACGTCAAAGATTGTTTCCTATGCTGGCTTGTGTCGTTCCTGCTCTTTCGGCAATCTTGCTTCATAAGGTTTCAGAAATTTGAGTACTCGTCTGAGATGCCAATAAAGAACAAAAAATTTCCATCTGCTTGTTTTGCTTTTATTTTTTCGTGGTGGTGAGAAAGTTGTCGAGCTTGGTGGCCATGGTTAGAAGTGAGTGCTTTTTTTTTTTGTGATAGCAATTTTCCCTCTCAAAGTTGAAAGAATTTGATGCTGGTATCGTCTGTCTGAATGGGCATCGCAGGACATGTTTGATGTCTTTCGACTCTAGTTCATCCTTTGTCGAGGGGATGAAGTTGGAGTGACTGTTTGGAGAATGTGTCGTGCGCATTAGCTTTTGTTGCCCCTCAGAATGTATAAATTGAGAATTAGACGCACTGTTATGTAAGAGCCTGAATCAGATCAGCGATCAGGACCACTAGCTGGCGGATCCATCATTTGTCCAATCCACCATGACAGAACTAATTGTCAACAAATTATACCCAAAGCCTTTTGTTTTTCTATAATTGATTTGAATAACGCCTGGAAAGAGTCTGTAAAACTGGGCATTTTAACTCCAAAAGACTACATTTATGAGACAGCTCCCACGAGTACCGTTGCTAATCCAGAAGCAAAAGAACCAAAGGAGAAGCCTTAAAAACCTGGACCTGCGCAAAAAGTGCCCTCTGCTCGAGTCAGCATAGTTCCAACAAGCAGAGATGCTAGAGGAAGTTTTTCATGGTCACTTACGGTCATCAAACATACAGAATCATACAAATGGGAAAACAAACACAACCGGGTGGTTATACACATGCAACTGGCTAACTGGGCAAAGATGTGTGCACAAGTATCCGGTATGTACATGCGCCTCAGCCGTCAGCACTGTCGTTGAAGGCCTAACTGATTCTGCTTTGACGTTTAGCCATGTCGAAAGGTTGGCATAGTCCCGACCGACCTTCAACCTCTAAACCAACGGCAAGCAACAAAAGTCAACTGGATGAACTTCATCTCTGAGATTCGTGTTACCGGTCTTCCCGCTGAACTCTGTTCGGATCGTTCATCATGTCCATCATCATCTTCTCAGGTGAATCTTCCCAGCTGGCAAATGTCTTTAAGTCCACCTGCGCAGGATGTATTATAGCGGTGAATCGTTAGTCTGTCACCTA
This sequence comes from Syzygium malaccense, assembly GCA_031216405.1. Classification (NCBI taxonomy): domain Eukaryota; kingdom Viridiplantae; phylum Streptophyta; class Magnoliopsida; order Myrtales; family Myrtaceae; genus Syzygium; species Syzygium malaccense. Next base: position 14,868,027 of record CM062258.1, read on the forward strand.
GCATGTGCAACTCTGGCATGCAAAACTCTTGCGACTTTAGATAAGGTTATTGTAGCCTTACCTTGCGCCTCTGCTCAGTGAAAAGTTGTTCCCTATTCTTAAATAGAACTTGCACCTCCTTGGCTTTTGTACCCCCTAATCCCCAAACTTCAACTTCTGATATAAAAGCATCAACAGGAAGATATCCCTACAACGTCACAGATCCACTTATGAGGGATGAAATTTCTTCACTTTCATTATGTCATAGTTAAAAGAGCCTCTCACTGTCACTCAGCAATTGTTCCGAACAAGTCAAGAGAGAAAACAATACATTGTTGAAAAGAGGAAACCAAAAAAAATAAAAAAGTTCAACATGCATAGGTATGTACCTTTTATCTACGTGAAGAGAATCACGTTAAGAAAAGGAATTAACAGAGTACGACGATCCTAAACTCATGCAAAACGACTTCAATGGAGAAGCCACCTCAATATGCATATGAGTCTTCTCAAACCATATTTAGAGTTATAGCTTGTGAAAATAAGTACCTACCTGATTTGGGAAGAGGGGACCCGATTGATAAGTTTTGTCCACAGCATGATGCCGAAGAGTAATTCTAGCAAAATCTTCATCAATAAATATTCTCTCATTGCCTATAATTCCTCCAAACCCAAGTCCCACAGGCTTTGGATGTGGCTCATATACTCTTGCAGAGGGATGCAAGTGGGAATATACGAAATTCTTCTCCTTACCTGATCATGATATCCAGGCAATCAATATTAGCTCCATCACCAGTAAAATTCAAGAAAAAATGTTATCAATTGTCAGTCCTTCTATCTCCTATACCAGAGGGTAAATATGCATTGAAAAGCGGATCGACAGCATAGAGATTTCCAGGGCTTCCATAGAAGTGATCCCTACTTTCAAAGCCCTGCTGTATCAGTACACCAATGACCCATTTCTTGTCTCTATTATTAGCCTCATGAGAATCTCCAGAATAACCAGAAACCATCATAAGCAGGGGACCAAGATAACCTTCAGAATTTGACCAGAATCTGTTTAAGCCTTTCCCATGACGAGATGACCTGCAAAGAGTCAATAAAGGATGTTAGAGTCATATGATACAGCGACCATCAAGGGGTATAAAGACTTCGGCAGTTTGGATTGTGAGAAGTGCAGGGATACTAAAGCCACAAACTTTATAGGAGCAACATTACTTAACAGATGAAGTTTCAGCCAGGCATATATATATGAAGGTAATGGAGATTTGAGCATCACTGGTTAAATAGAATAGATGCAAAATTTCCGTCTGCCCTCACAGACGGTAGACTCACAAAATTATGTCCCGGAACTTGTCCACTAAAAGCTTGCAGGTTTTTCTGATGCCGCAAGATGACAACATTCAAAGCCTTTAACCGCAACATAAAACCTTCCACTAAGTCTTTGTGAATGGTAAAATAAGATCAAAAGGAGAAATGGCCAACCTATATAAAAGGCTTTCTTCTATCTTGTCACGATTGCTGCAAAAGCAATGTTTTAATATCTCTTCCCTCAATGCATTTCTGACTGTGAGGGAAATAGCCCACGCCCTTCCCGGGGTAAGTAGATGTGCACCACATGCCTCTACTGAAGTGATGTCCCCCAATGATGAATTTGAAGGCTCCAGTTTGTCCTGCTATTTTTTAAAACGAGAGTAAACTACCCATCCCTCCAACAAGCACATAACGTATATAGATGGTGATTGCGTTAAAGCTCAAACCACTTTGATGAACAACAAATCATCAAGAATGCTTTGTGACATGGAAAACGATACCAAGAGTTAATGAGATTTGAGAGAGAACCATGGAAGAGTTAATGCTTTATCAATGAACTTGAATTATCCATGCCACATTGCTTGGTCCCTCATTGACAATGGCTCCACTTTTTAAACTCTACTAATTCACACAAAGCAGGAATCATAGGATACAGACACTTGAACCAATACGAAGGTCTACTGAAGTCATGGAAAGTGACATACTGGCGGGAAAATGTGGAGCAGATTTATAGACCAGATAATCAGATGGCATTTCGCATCGCCCTTAGGAAGTTTGAAGAAACATAAAAAAGGATTATTTGTTGCATAGTACAGCTGACATCCCTTAGCATCTGAGAATGTCTGGACATGAGGTCAAAACGTGACCTTATGAGGTAAGGATGTAAAGTGGATCTAACATATTGCACAAATAAAGGCCAAAAGCCAGAAGATATGATTCACTTCAATTTCCAAGCAAGATATTAGCATCTCCCCAACAACCAGCGAGAGAGATAGGAAGCAGAGAACGAGTAAATGAACAGGAATAAGTGAAAAAGAACAGACACTTTGTATTAACGTCCACCAGCATTTTAAATTAGCCTGCCTGTATCACTCGAATAATAATTCTACTCCTTTGTATGGACAAATTTTAGGAGAACAAATTTAGCTTTTTATAAGCAATCAATCTGTCATTCTCGGCCCAGTGATATGCAGGTTCCATTGCAACTAATGAACCTTAGAAACCGATACAGCCCCCTATTAAAATAAATAAATTACATGATCCAAAATGCCTGATGGTAATCGTTGACAGTTAAATGTAATAGACAGATTCACAGGTAGCAGATGAAAAGAAATTATGCAATATCCCGTAGTTCACAGAGCCCAACATAAATTATGTACATGAAATCTAAGTGCTACGTATCAAAGGTAACACCTTCCTCCTAAAAAATTTTGGGAACAACGAAACCGCCGAAAGATAAACCAAGTACCTGTGAAATGGTAGAGTTTCCAAGACGCTCATGAACAAACGATGAAAAGCAATCTGGGAGAGTTGGCACCGTCGCCAAAGCCCATGTAACAAACTTCCCAGCGGGAAGCTGAACTTCCGAGTCAAAAATGTCGAAATTCCACAAATCCAAACTACTGCCATTGTCAGCACATGACACCACCGCCAACAAAACCAGACAACCAATATCCGGCAGAAACAGGGCAGCCTTCTCTTTTGGCAACTCGCGAACCTTACTACTCCGCGACATAGTCCAGCACATCCAGAGGAGCATCAGCACGTCCGCAGGCATAAGATGTCCTCCTACTTTACAATAATCAGCTTCATCAGACTCAAACTGCAAATCCACCTGATGGCCCGCCTTATTCACTGCCAGCGCGAAAACTCTCAGCAGATTAGTAAGCGCCGTCGACGCGGCCATCCTCCCGCAGCACTTAACATAGCCTTTCACGAACTCCACCCAGCTCAATCCGCCCTTTTCAGCCACGAAGAACACGTCGACCACAGAAGCCCCGGTTTTCTCCAGCAACCCGGAAAACGAGCCCGGCACTCTAGGCGCCGAGCTAATCGGTTCATCAAAGCGTAAGCTCAAGCAGCGCTGAGCCAATTGAGCACACATAAGTTTTCGCCACCAAATTAGCAACCGGAATCAACTGCGAGCGCACCAAAAAGAAACGAAGGCATGCTTGGGGGGGCGGCGCGCAGATCGGAGTACCTGAAGAGAGGCAGCGGGAACCGTGCTCGCCCGGCGGCCGGCGAGGTCGGAGAAAGCCTTGCGGAGCATCGGGAGAGGAGCGCCGGCGGCGGCGGCGAGGGACTCGACCTCCCGCTGCTCCGACGAGACCTCCCGATCCGACGAAGACGACGCTCCCATTATCCAAGCTTTCTCAGAGAGAGAGAAGAGGGAGGGCTTCTTCGAAGGGAAACCGTGGGTACGCTTTGCTTCTCGTCGAAGATGCGCAGAGCAGCGGATGTCGCCGCCGTCTCTTCGCTGATCAAATCGAGCCGAGCCGACTTATATTAGATGGGAGCCGGACAACGCCGACACTGCGGAACAGCGTCGTTTCGTTCCGATTTTCGCGGGAGCGGTGAAAAGGGCAAAAAAGAAAAAAGCAGAGGCGATGACGCAAGGCTTTCCCGACCTCCCACCCTAAGAAAACGTACTTCCGGATCAGTCGACCCGATTTCAGAATTAATTTTCGTACGCCTTTCGGTTGTCACTGGTCGGCGAACGGCGAGCTTTGGCAACTATCGTAACTATCTCTATCTCCAATCACAATTCACATTTAGGTACATAAAAAAAATATAAAATATTAACATAGTAAAATTTTCAATCATTGATATCACTAGAAATAGAAACTTATAATAGTGGTTTCAAATTACACACTCGTCATCGGACGATATGGAATAACACAAGATTGCGAGAAGACACAGAACAGGGAAAATACAAAGATTCTTATTTCAGGTTTCGGGTGAAAAACTTACCCGTTAGAATCGGTTCATTAATTTTTCGAACCCGAAACCTGTCTGCATATCCTGTAACTTGAAACCAGATCGGGTCCAATTCCTGGTTTTACCTTGAATCCACGCACATCTTTATGTTTTCCCCAATAGATAAATGGGTTGGATCAGGCGAGCGTAATTCAATAACCGCTTTCCTCTTGCCTAATTGAGTTGATCTATTCATGCCACAGAAAAAGATTGAACAATGTTTGAAGCTGGTACGATCTAATGTGGTGATTTCTATAGGTACGAAAGCCCATCGTAGGTTATACCAATTTGCAGGTTTTAGTGCATTTAAAAAAAAAATTTGTGCTCAAAATTTAGCTTTTATTTATTGCTAAACACGTTGAACCCTTTCCGATATTTTTTCGATTATCAAAATTTTGAATGGAAAACAAAAACTACTTTTTTGTGAAGTCGCACCACGATATCATAATCGTGGAAATCTTACTTGGATTATACTTCATCGTGTTATTTCCTGTAAATTTATCCCCACCACTATCTCTCCGTGGATTCTCCAAACACTCTCAATCGAATATAAAGTTTTGGCAATAATAAAAGGAACTGCATTCATGGACTATCTTATAAATGTACATGGTGTAGCTACTATTGTACTATGGGAGAAGGACATTAGAAGTGCCAAAAGTTGTGTACGGCGCTCACTTTAGTGCTAAAAGTTTTCGCTGGCTCACTTAAATGTCGAATCGGAGAAAAAACAATCACTTAAGTGCTTCCGGCGAGAATTTCCTATCAAAAATATTACACCGCATTTATATTAAAAAAAAATTAATATGAGTTGGCAATTTTGATTGAAAAACCAGTCCATGTGGATTTCTTTGATGGATGTCCCACAAAGAAGAAGATAAAATATCAGCATTTTTCTTTCGCTTCATCTCTCTCCTCTGTAACCCTCTCTCCAAGCTCACTCTCTGCAACAATGGTGTCGGTCTGCTCCCTCGCCTCCGTGCCTCTAGTCCCTCTTGCTCGAAAAACCAATCTGGTCATCCCCTCCCTCCGAGTTCAACCTCCACCTCTCCTCATCGTTGCTACCAGCCGAGTTGCTGGCACTTATTGAGCCGCCTAGATCTGGTTGAACGACGCCAACGACGCTCATGGATGAGCATGCATCGCTCGCAAGCTGCCCATCCAGATTTGGGCTCAAACCCATCTCGGTCTCCAAATGCCGCTCGTCTAGATTTGGCTTCCCTTTTCCTCGCGTTCCTCTTTGCCAAAACGAACTTCCGATCTCGATTTCTATTCTTGGGAGAGCAATTAGTCATCGGATTGGGGTTCTTAGAGGCCGATTTCTACGATTTTGTGGACTTGGCTGCCGCAGCGGAATTGGCCACTGCGGGGAACTTGGAGATCTCCCTTTCTTCTCGGTGGAAATGACGCGCGTTATGAAGAAGGCAAAACAAAGCAAAATCTGTTGAGCGCACGTGGAAAGGAGGTCACTGGGTCGGCGCTAGAGGGGAATTTCTATCTCTCTAGTTGTCTCTCTCATGTAAAACGAAGCAAAATCGGAATTTTTTTGGGAAAATTTCAATTAAGGACCCCAAGTAGAATTTTTTTCTCAAAAGAGGACCCAAAGTGAATATGGTGTCAAATAAGGGCTTGAAGTGCCCAATCAGTTTTAAATAGGAGTCCGAAGTGCTCAATTCATCTCAAGTAAGGGCCTGGGTTCGCCGGCCGGTCAAATCTCTACGACCGGCGAGCACAATTAGTGTTTCGACAACCGAAACAATACATTTCATCTCTGTTTTTTTTTTCTTCTCTTCCCTCCGTTGACCACAGCTGGGGCTGGCGGAGGTCGCCGGCCTCAGGCGAAGGCCGCCCTCGCCGGCGTCGGACGAGGGCCGCCCTCGCCTGGGCTGGGCAGGCAAGGGTTGCCCTGGCCAGATCCGGCGAGGGCAACCCTCACCGGCGTCGGGCGAGGGCCCTCACCAGGTCTGGCGAGGGTCGCCCTCGCCCACCTGACGCCGGCATGGGCGGCCCTCGACTGGGCGGGCGAGGGTGACCCTCACCGGGGTCGGGCAAGGGCGGCATCTGCCTGAGGCCGGCGACCTCCGTCGGGCCTGGCTGTGGCTGGCGGAGGGAAGAGAAAAAAATAAAAAAAAAGGAAAAAAAAACCAGAGACAAAATTTACTGTTCCGATTGCCGGAACAGTAACTGTGCTCGCCGGCTGGCGAGATTTGACCGGCCGGCAAATCCAGGCCCTTATCTGAGACGAATTGAGCACTTCGGGCCCCTATTGGAAATTGATTAGGCACTTCAGGCCCTTATTTGACACTATATTTATTTTGGGTCCTCTTTTGAGAAAAGGTTAATTGGAATTTTCCCATTTTTTTTTGTAGGCATTGGAACAGAGGGCGACATATCACCAAGAGGGAGCAAAGTAAAAGTCTCCATCCATTCACAAATTACAGAGGCTTCTCTGTCAGTATTCATCATCCAACATCTTCGGTTAGCGTCAAGCCTCCTCACCAGCCGCCACCAGTCCTTCGGATTGATTTTCACAAGAACAGAGCACATTCGAGAGCGTGGTCAATCGTTTTAGGGTTCCAAACAAAAAAAAATTGGTTTAGGGATTATATTTAAGGGAAAAACGACGTCGTTTAGGGGTTACATGTTGATTGGACACGCCGGCAAGCCACATCAGACTGAGAAATTAATAAAAAATGATCACGTCGGATTTCTGGCGACCTTGATCGGAGTTGACACCTAAATAATCATTTTTTAAAAAAAATTGGCACTTGAGTAATCCAAAAAAAAATTTTGGTATTAAAATGAGCACCGTATATAACTTTTGACACTTTTAGTATTTTTCTCCTATTGTACTATGGAACTCTGTCTTAAAATGTATTGACATGTCTGGAAATCACAGCACCTTGAGGTCAGATAAGACCACAATTTGAAACCCTTTATAAAATGCTGCTGCGACCCATAACAGGGTACTGCAAAGTGCTTACGAAGCACCACAAAACATTATCGCAGCCAGGTCTTCCCCAAAATGAAGAGGAACAATATGGAACTGTGCGTAGGGTTAGATTTTTCAATTTCCTAACACCCCATCTTCACCATAGTTTTTACAGAAGTAGAGAAATAGTAAGTATCACCTAATTAAGTGCAGAGCATGTCAATTTGCCTAAAAAGTACATCTTTTTCTCTCAGATTTCTCCTCTGCCAAACAAAACAAGAAGTCATTTTTCTTCACCATCAAAATTTTACCAAACAATAAATGCTCATCAACTGGGTCAGGAGAGGAGCCAAAACTCCGACAATCACCTCCACGGCTTGTTCGTTTGATATATAATAACGACGGACTTCACGGATGCATTTCTTACTTCAACGTGCTGATACCCGCACATTTTGCCATCCAATTCCCTTCAAATCTTCGTCTTCCATGAAGAAGGGGAATGCCCTTTAAGTGTTTTACACATCTAGGATCCCGAAGTCCAGACAATATCCGAGATGAATCCTTTCAATATAGTCCATGAGGTTTAACTCAATGTACAATGTTATCTCTAAACTTTTGGTAGATGTTCGACTTAGTCCACGAATTAGATGAAAACGTTAAATGTTGGCCTTTCATCAATTCAAATTCAATAACAACATTGAATATTTTCACACGATTCAGGGACTCAAATTGAACGAATCAAAAGTTAAAGGACCACATTATATATTGAATTACAGTTCAGTGATCATATTAAATAAATTAAAATATCATGAATCACATTAAATATTATGTCAAATTTTATTAACCATTTACGTCATTATCTCGATATAAATGTTCGTCGACCGGGTGGATCTTACTGAGCACGGTAAATGCCCGTGAAATCTGACCCCCAAATCCAACCAATCCACTGTCCAAACCGGGCACCGACAGACAAGACAAACTCTGTTTCTTCACAAAAGTCTCGACGTCCTGAATTTCATACTAATCATTAATCGCCCGCTGAATCTGCGAGTCTCCATTTGCTCCTCTTCGCCTGTCCCCGCTCCCCCGATCGCTTCACTCCCCTCTAATCTCACTCCTTCCACGCTCCACAGCGGTCCGCATTCGCCTCTCTCTCCGATCGATCGCCGCCGGCGAGAGAGCTGTGATGGGGTCGGTGTCCCTGAAGATAGGCGACGGCACCGCCAGGTTCAGGCGGGCCACGATCTGCTCCTCCGCCGTCAACCTCCTCATGCTCATCTCCGTCGTCGCCACCAACATCTTCGCCCTCTACGCCTTCACCAACCCCAGCCCCGCCGACCAGCCGCCCCGCCACCTCCTCCACCACAAGAACATCTCCCTCATCTCCGAGCAGGTCACCCTCATCCTCCGCGAGATCGCCTCCTCCCAGAAGAAGCTTGCCAAGATGGAGAAGGAGCTCCTCGGCTACGAGAGCATCGATCTCTCCCGACCCAACATCGCGAGCGAGCTCAAGATGTTCCTCCAGCCGCACTCCCTCCCCCTGGGCAAAGATTCGAGGACCGGGATCACCGAGATGGTGGCCTCCGTCGGGCATTCTTGCGAGAAATCCGTCGACTTGTTGACCCAGTACATGAGCTACAAGGTGTCGGGGCCCTGTCCCGACGATTGGAGCCTTGCCCAGAAGCTGATTCTGCGTGGGTGCGAGCCTCTGCCTCGGAGGAGGTGCTTCGCCAAGTCTGTTCCCAAGGTGGGTCTTTACCCTTTCCCTGTCTCTCTCTGGAAGCCGATTAGTGACAAGGTCGTGAGTTGGAGCGGCCTTGGTTGCAAGAGCTTTGAGTGTGTGAATACTAAGAAGTCCACTAGGGAGTGTGCTGGTTGTCTTGATTTGGCTAGTGGGAATGAGAATCAGAAGTTTGTGAAGGCTAAAGGCAAGAATGATTTTGTCCTCGATGACGTGTTGGCCTTGGGTGGTGGGGGTATTAGGATCGGATTCGACATTGGAGGTGGGTCGGGTACGTTTGCTGCGAGGATGGCCGAGAAGAATGTGACTGTGATCACCAGCACATTAAACATCGACGCCCCGTTTAATGAGTTCATTGCGGCGAGGGGTCTATTCCCTTTGTTCTCGAGCTTGGATCACAGGTTCCCCTTCTATGACAATGTGTTCGACATAATTCGGGCATCGAGTGGATTGGATGTCGTGGGGAAGCCGGAGAAGTTGGAGTTCTTGATGTTTGATGTAGACCGGATCTTGAGAGCTGGAGGATTGCTGTGGGTGGACAATTTCTATTGTGCCACCGAGGAGAAGAAGAAGACTCTGACCCGATTGATCGAGCGGTTCGGGTACAAGAAGCTAAAATGGGTCGCGGGAGAGAAGCCGGATGCATCTGGGTCGGGCAAACCGGAGGTATACTTGTCTGCGGTTTTGCAGAAACCGTTGAGGGTATAGTCCCTAGGTGCTTTTATAAGTGTATTGCAAGAGGTAAGAAGACAACTGCTAGCTAGCTTAATTTATTCGTAGACGAATTCGTTACCCTTGATGTGCTATTGGAATCTGTTAAAACATGGAATAATATGCGTCGATTGTACCAGTGTACCACTGCAAATCAGTAGTGGACAGTTGTAACTCAGTTCTAGAACATATGTGTTGCTGTATTTGATTCTGTATTTCCTGAGAAGCATTAGGCTTGGTGAGCTACTAGATGACAAACATTAGTGCCTTCTTAATGCTGCAAGCAGGCAATTGTAATTTTTTGACTTTGTTTTGGCATGGAAATTAGATTTCTCTCGCTGTAGCCTGTCGTTGCTTATGAGCATATTTACATGACTCCCTCCTGCTGTGTGGACTTGCCAACAATGGATTACTTGAAACACAGATTGCTATCAGCTTCAGGCAAGATGTATCACATTGTTTGTGACCATCTGTACATATATTTCCTGGAAATATCATAAGCAATGTATCTCCCTATGAAATTCATGTAGCATAGAGCTTGGGTTAGATAAAGCTTTGCTTTGAGCCGACATTAAAAACTTACAGCGCACATTCTTTACAATGCCAGTTTCTTTCTGACCAATCCAGATACTTTACCAACTCCAGTTGACATACTGTTGCTGTTAAATTTGTCTTCATGCTGTGATTCATATTTCTCCTCAGAATGCTCTATGGTTTTCTTTTTTCCGTTTTGGGATGAGATTTCCTTTCCTCTGTGACTAAATTATGGTAACAACGCGCAATTTCAAGTCTATGATTTGCACGATCAACGTGCGGATAGGGAAAGTAGAATCAGGGCAAGCATGCACAATGTGGTCAGAGCTGTTCATTTAGGGGCTTCTGCAGAATCAGCAAGATAATCGGTGTCTTTCCTTTGCAGGGACAACGGTTGGGTGAGTGTTTCTCCGGCTCCCTTGGAAACTTTCTTTCGCGCTCACTGCAAGAGTCAAAGAAATCGATTTTCTTGCTAGCTCTCTTTGCATGTTCATTCCGAGGATCGGTGATTAGTTGATTATGTAAACAACTAGGAGTATGGGTGTCCTACAGAAAATTGGCAAAGCAAGCACTTTACATTGTAGGTAGGTATCTAAGTACCCGCGACTCCCTTTGGTAGGGGAAGACGAGGGAAGAAAAAGAGACGGCGATTGCGCAGGGCGCTCATCTCTCTGTATAAGAATACAAGTAGACCCCTCTACTTGAAAGTATTGAAGAATCTGACTCTGTGATTGAGTGCCCTGAAATTGTTTGTCTTTAGTTTGAATATTTGATTGAGTTTTCACTGGAAAACATGAAACTATACTGTTCTGGCTGGCACTTTGGAAAGGGTATTAAAGGCATTTGCGACGCAAATAATTAAAGAAACTTTACATTTTTCAATGCAGTGATTGTGCTCGTGTGATGTGCAATTATTGTCTTGGAAAATTGAGTTATTCCAAATAAATTATACCAAACTAGTGCTTCGGGAACATTCTCTAGCCATGCCATTCACTAAACAGGCGGATTACTCCATTTTATGCATAACATGTAGCATAATTGGCAGCGACCCCATTAATTCTCCGTGACATCATGATAAGAGATATCGAGTTGCAATCCACTAGCTGTGAGGGAGTAGGGTACTCGGAAAACCTGGAGCCCTGGCAAAGTATAAGCGGCTCGATACCTATTGGTCGAGGAACGTCCCGATAATGGTACACCTTCTCAACGTCGAATGAGGGACGGCACAGCACAGACCATCTCTTGAACATGCGCACGTACGATCACAGCGAGTTGTGCTTAATCCCTAACACGAAAACGTGTGTTGGGGGCGGGCTGACAAGTCTACGAGCTTCACAAATTGGGCTTGTTTGCTCGAGAAAGGAAGGGTACGATGGTGATGGTGTGCGGTCTTCTGATCATCGAAGTTAATCATGATTACTCGTCAAGGTTAAAAACCTATGCTATCAAAGGATAGCAGCTTCAACTAAAAGATGAACTTTTTACCACATGGAGGGCTCCATGACCTGTCGGGACCCTCGCCAATTAGAACGCCGCCTGGGAAATACTTGGAGAGGAATAAAAGCTGATCTGCAAAGGACACTCAAAGTTGCTTTTGGTGACATCTGAAATTACGAAAGGTCTTAAAGCGTTTCCAAACAGACGCAAAACTTTTGCCAAATATTCGATCGGGTCCTTTTAATTTCAGCAATTAAATATGAAGAAACGTGCGATGCCGGCAAATGTCGAGATACGTCGAAAATTTTACCCGAGGAACTTGAATAAATATTGACTGAACGTCATAGGACTTAATTGATCCAAGAGTCAACTTGCACTTTAGGGATGGATTTTAGGACTGTTGCTGTCATGATCCGAAGTTGTGTTTCTGCCTGATTTTCCTGGTACCTTACGTGAGCGTCTTGCAGAAGTCCAAATCCCATCCCATATAAAGCCCATATATTGGTGGGCCTAGTATGCATATTGTCTTCTCCAACTCTTTGCCATGGAATTGAATATGTGGACTCCCTTCTTTCTCTTTTCTTTTGATGCACCATCAACGCAGCGAGCGGATTTAGGTTCGAATCGTTGTGGTGTAGTTTTCTTTTGGGTTGATCCAAAGAGTAAGGACCCGTGCTTTGAGTCCCGTGCTCATTGAGATCGGGGAGTAGCTATATCCGGTTTCTTTGAGTTATTCAAGAGAACCGGATTAAATGGAGGATGTTAGGAAGAAAATTTCTTTGAGTTTTCAAGAGCATTAGAAATGAGACCGGTATATATATATATATATATATATAGATGGTTCATGATAAAATCGGAGTGACTTTTATAAGATTTAGAGAACGCTTTCCAAAAAGTCCAAATTGGTCCGTTCCTTCGAATTTCCTGTTCTCCCACGCGCAAATCTATCGGAAGGAAGTGGGGCGACTCTTGTTGAGAGGAAAGAGATCGTGAAAGTTATGGGAATTAATCGGGATACTCGAGCAACTTCGGCGATGCATGGAAACCCCAAAAGGGCATTTCGTTGACTGGAAACGGGGCTGATATTCGTGCCTCGATGCTCTGCTCCTCTCTTCAAGCTGAAGAGACAGTGAGTTTCCATCTCCATCGATTGATCACTGTGACATGGACAACCCTAACACATGCACACATAGATATATTGCTGGGACCAAGGTCAGTGCACCGGGTGATGGTATAAGGGAAAAAATCAATGGAAGCATTTCAGTTTTGCGAATCTTGTGAACCCCAGAAGAAAAGCAAGAACAAAAAGAAGTACTGGGAGTCGCATGAACAACGCACGTGCACCCGCATCTGCACGTGCCTCAAAGCGAAATGCTTGCAGAGAGACCATGAAAGGGCAATTCGAGTAGCACAGGCTTTGGTCACTCGTGTGTCCAAGATGGTGAAAGAATCCAGAAAAGCAAAAGAGTGAATGGGTGGTCGAAAAGTGTCGACGGAAAACCTTTCGAAATATGGATCGATGTGAAAGTTGATAAAGGATACGAAGGGTCCATTGAAGATTCCTGGACATGAAACGTAATTAGTGAGAAAATTAAAAGTACAAAGACCGGAAACAATCGTGTCCAGCCATATAAAAGGGTATTGAAATGTAAAGATATACCGGAAGTAAAATTGAATAACTAATATTCATTGATTGATCTGTGGTCATTTGCACAAATTACACTCCCAGTATTTGTTGCCATTACCAACAACGATCGTGAAGAAATGAAATACATTTTTATGCAACTCGGAATTCAGTAACTTGGATTTGCAAACGGTTAATCAACTCCTAGACACAACTCCGCTACCCGATGGTTGCTATTCCACTCTTCACATTCAACATCACCGGATACTTTGCATTTCCTCCAAAACTTTATCGGTTGCAATCACCCATTTTTCTTGGTCTCGATCAATAATGGCTTCCGAGATTCATGACATCCACTACTTGACGATAACGTTAGTTTCACTTTTCCATAGCTATGTCAATGTACCCAAGCAAATTGTGTTCGAGATTATCGGCCCCATCACCGGGATAGCTACTTTGCATCTAGCTCATCCCGAGTCACGTTAGATGTGGCCGTTTGTCGACTAAGTCAGGCTTTACTCACCGATGCTCGTGATTTGGGACTTAGTCTTTCCATGTTATATTCTTCGTCGGCTAGAACCGTCCACTTTGCTTTTCCCCACAGTATATATATAAAATTCTGTTGGATCAACTACGTATACTTACCGACTAAGAACCTTTGCCACTTAGCAAATTCTAACACGACCGTATTTTGCTTGGTCTTTCTTAGCCCAAGTCAACAGTCGAAGACTTGGGCATTTTTTGGTGTCAACAACAGTGCAAAAAAATTATGGCACTCGAGTACTGTACGAAAAAGAAGGTACCGTACAAAATTTATGTCGATTGAGCTGTCCTTATCCCGGATTTTAAGGTACCATTTTTGTCTTCCACATTTCTGAAGTAACCAATTACCTTAAACCATCTTTAGGGTTTGGTGCGAGGCGTAAAATGAAGTTCGAAGATGTGGACCTGCCAAAAGTAATCTCTAGATGGTGTGCTATCCAGACGGGTCAGGCCTCGCGGGGCTAGGCCCACAATAATCTCTAAATAGAAACTGTAATGAACTGTTGCCCACCAAATCATGACTTGGACACTCAAACTCCTATTCAGACTCTGCTTCCTTCGAACTCCATCACCTGCCATCATCATTTCCATTCTCTTTGCAGTCATTGTTGCATTAACTCAACTCGTTGTTGATCTCTAGGAGAAAGTATTTCATGCGACAACTTCATGTGGCAATGCTTGGATCCCGGGTTCCCGTTCTATGACGATGCATTCAACATAATTCGGGCATCGAGTGGATTGGATGTTGGGGGCGAAGCCGGAGAAGTTGGAGTTCTTGATGTTAGATGTAGACCGGATCTTGAGAGCTGGAGGATTGCTGTGGCTGCACAATTCCTATTACGCCAGCGAGGAGAAGAAGAATGCTCGAACCCGATTAATCGCGAGGGGTTCGGGTACAAGAAGCGAAAATGGGCCGTGGGAGAGAAGCCGGATGTGTCCGGGTCGGGCAAATCGGAATCACACTTGTCTGCGGTTTTGCAGAAACCGTCGAGGCTGTAGTCCCTAGGTGCTTCTACCAGTGGATCGCAAGAAGTAAGAAGACGATTGCTAGCTAGCTTAATTTATTCAAACACAAATTCGTTGCCCTCGATGTGTTATTGGATTCTGTTAAAACATGGAATAATACGCGTCGATTGTGTTGACACTGGGAGTTAGAGAAAATAATGATAAAGTATTTATGGTGACTCGACTCCAATTAGGGTTGCATGATATGTATTTATAAGAGCGATTAATTACAATTAGAGAATGGACAGAACATAATTATGTTAAGGCCCAATAATACATATAAATTAGGTGTTAATACCCCTCTCAATCTGAAGTAGATGTAACAACCGACAAATTGTATTTAATTAGATAGTCCCTTAGTAAAGATGTTTGCCGGCAGATCTGTTGTAGACACGTAGCGAACACGTGATTGCTAGAAGCAACACGAAGCATATGACAAATCAAAAAAGCCTCCAGCAACATAGTCAATTGCAGCACGATATTGAAAAAGTTGGTTAAGGAGCAATGAAGTGGGAGAACACCGCTCAATGAGCAATCTATGGGTGAATGTGCTAGCTAAATACCGGTAGATATGTTTAATGGAGTGGAGATGAGGAAATATGGATCGATGCATTAATTGACTAATTCACAGCAAAACTAATATCAGGTCTAGTCACTGACACATACCGTAGCGCATACAACATTGGAGAAGCGAGAAACTCACCATTATTAGCAGATAACAGAGTCTTCGAAGCCAGGAGTAGACACGGGCTTTACCTTAACGAAGTCAAACTCGTGCAAAAGATCCTCGATATACTTGGCTTGAAATAAAAGCGTACTGCTAGAGCGGTGATGAGCCTCAATGCAAAGGAAATAGTGAAGTGGTCCAAGATCTTTCATGACAAATTATTGTGAGAGTTGAGTAATCAAAGACCATAATAAATGAGGGGTATCGCCAATGCCAAGAATATTATTTACACACAACAGAAGATATAGACGGCCCAAGAAGAAACATAGACAAATAACGAAGGACTGGTCTTCCTCGCCACGAAATTTAAAGATAGTAAATAAGCTGTCGAAACGATGAAACTGTACACGTGAAAATTGTTTTAAACCACAAATAGATTTCTCGAGACAGCACACGTGATTTGGACACTCAAGTTGAGAGAAATCAGGACGTTGAGGCATATAAATTTCCTCTACAAGAAAGCGTTCTCAATACCGAGTTGACATATGGGCTCCATGACTTTTGGGAACCATTGGCAATTTGAACGCGGTTTGGCAAATACCAGGAGAGGAATAAAAGAAAATGCACAAGAGACGCTCAAAGTTGCTTTTCATTGCATCTGAAATTATGCAAGGCTTTAAACTGTTTCCAAACGGACAACAAACTTTTACAAAATATTCTATGGGGTTATTTTAATTTCATCAGTTAAAGTTTGAAGAAATGCGCAATGCTACCAAAATGTAGAGATCAAGGAGCAACTATATCCAATTTCTTTGAGTTTTCCAATAGGGCTGGATTATAGGGAGGATGTTGGGGAGGAAATACATTTGAGCTTTTCAAGAGAACTGGATTAAAGCGAGAATGTTAAGGGGGAAATCTCTCCAAGCTTTCCAAGAGACATTTTTGAGCTTCCAAAATGGCTTCTTTGAGCTTTCCAAGAGGATTGGATTAAAGGGAGGATGTTGGGAAGGAAATTTCTTTGAGCTTTTTAAGAAGAGAACTGGTAACGAGATTATTATATACATATGGATGATTCATCAATAGTTCAAATAAAATCCGAGTGACTTTATTAGGATGAGAGAACACTTTTCAAAAGGTCAAATCAATCCGTTCCTTTGAATTTTCGATTCTCCCACATGTAAATGTATAATAAGAAACCGGGACGACTCTTGTTGATGGGAAAGATATCGTGGAAATCATGTGAATTAATCGGATGTTCAAACAAAGTCGGATGTGCCGATGCGAAACGGGGCTGCTACTCGAGCCTCGATGCTCCTCTCTCTTTCAAGCCAAAAAAGACAGCGGGTTGCCATCTCCATCGATTTATCCCGAGGACGTGGACAAAACACCAACACATGCACAGATAGACAGTGCTAACACAATCAATGGGACTGGAAGCATTTCAGCTCGCGTGTCCTGTGAACTCCCCCCCGTAGAGAACAAGGACAAAAAAAGAAGCAGCGGGAGTCACGTGAACAGTGCACGGGCACCTGCAACTTCAAGCGCCTCGAAGCGAACTGCTTGCAGAGAGGCGACGAAAAGGGCCACTCGAGCAGGACAAGCTTCGGTTCGCTGTTGTGTTCGAGATGGTGAAAGAAAAGAATCCAGCAAAGAAAGCAAAAGACTGAAGACAATGGGTCTGCGCAGCGTCGTTGGACCACCACTCACTTCCTCGTTTGTCTGCATGCACGCATGCGATGCGCGCTAGGGTTTCGAGGTGCCCTTCTCTGTCTTCCCCGTGTGCGGAAGTAACCGATTACCTAAACAGCGAAGTTCCTTCGAGATGTGGACCTTGCAAGAAGCAAAAGCTCCTGCGTGGCGCGCTCTCCGGACGGGTCGGGCCAGACCGGGCTGGGCCCGCAATCGTCTCTAAAGTCATGCCTCGGATGCTCCAAACAAATCCCACCTCACGCCCCGTCGCGACCGACAAAGGATCAAAAGTGGGAAAATCGTCCAAAAAAATCCTACCTCACGCCTTGTCGCGACCGACAAAGGATCAAAGTGGGAAAATCGTCCAAAAAAAATCCTAAAGCTATTCAACTTTCGCTAAGTATTAAGCCTTTTAATTGTGTTGGTTAAGTCCTAAATATTTTCACGTTTTGCCAACTGATTCTATCCGGCAGTTTTGGCCAACGCCCTTGCCTGTCGCCCACGAGGGTCGCTGGCTTGCTGGCTCTCACCTGTGGCCAACGACCTCGATAGCCGGAGCTGTCAAAAACAAATCAAAAGAAAAGAACAAATAAAATAAAATAAACATTAAGTTATTATTAAAAATTATCCACGTTAATGTCAGCTGAATAGCTGGCGTCAACCTTAATATTTTCTGGTCAAAATTGACCGGATAGAGTCAATTAGCAAAATGTGAATTTTTAGAATTCAATTGGAATAATTATTTTAAAACCGAATTGGTAAAGGTGCAATAAGTTAAGAATTTTTTGGACAATTTTTCTCTATTAAAGTCCATCTGCTGGCGACATGTGTGTCCTTCGACGGTGGTAAACAATTGTGGTTGACCCGAAGCTGGATATGCCAACTCAGCTGCGACCTAGGGTTCATTAATATAACGTAAATTCTAGGGGTTCGGTGGGAGTCAACTGAGGTTAGGTTTTAGATTAGCACGCATTGAATTAGTAAAACTAAAACATCAGCTGGCTTAGCCCTGTTCTTACCCTCCAAAAGAAAAAAAAAAAGAGTAAAACTTCTTCCCCCATAAACTTTCACGATGATTCACCAAAACGAAAGCTCCATCGAAACGCAAAATCGATGCGCAATTAATGATCGTTCGTGTTTTGTCACTACATGACGCATCATTGGATTTGCCCTTTTGCCCCTTCCCGGTTTGTCGTTTCTCTTGGCTTCTTACCATACTGCCGAAGAAAGCTTTGGAAATTGTCAAACGAAAAAGAGAATCGAGATCATTGAAAGCAAAAGAAAGAAAGAAAGAAAGCAACGACTTAGCTGTGAGTAATGATGTCTTAACCCATCATGAACGAGATCGAGCAATGACAATCGTTGCCCGACGCAAGAGCAATCGACCCGTGACAACGATGAAGTCCAGTTTTGGAGTAACTCATTGTGAGATTTTTCGAGCGATGATTGTAGTGTTGATGGCACCATGCCATCCCGCTCGATGTGTATTGACTACGAAAAGGGATAGGCGGTATTTTAACGTATGATTTTTGGGGTAAAAAATACCCTAATTGGCACAAACCACTTGGAAAAATATAGGGTGTAGGTGTTGATTTTTCTAGCCGAAGAGAAAGGGACTCCAATAACATGATAGCTTCATCTTTGGGGTTCCTTCCAACCAAAGCAACCCCAACATACGCACATGAGTGCATCTTTCTTTTACCCAAGAGCCATCTTTTTTTTACGGGAGAATTCCATTTTGCCCCCCCTCGAGAGATTTCGAGATAGTGACAAGTCATTTCCCGATATCTCGGTATATGAAATTTATGGCGATGGGACCTCTAGCATTGACTCCAGTTGAATTTTTCACACAACCACGTTACTAGCTATGGAAGACAAACTTGTCGAGTGCCATCTATATATGTGAGGGAAAAATATAGGGATTGCTAAAAAAATATGCTTCAGAACTATATGCTAATGTGTATTTGACATATGACGACTCTGTTCCAATTCTCGTTAGAACTTAGGTCATATACTCTCAAATGCAATATATTTCAAAATTGTTCTTCTACTTATTTTCTGTATATGCTATCACGTGGTTGGAGCTCCAAGCAAAATTTGTTTAGAGTCAACGTCAAGAACACATTGTAACCGGTTCCCGAAAATGAAACGCGAGGAGGCAATTTGCGACAACCCCAAAAATATGGGGGCAATATGTAACTCGCCTCTTTTAGACCGGCTTTATTTCTCAGCCAAATTTTGCTCGGCCACTTTCTCCTTTCTATTACCGAAGAAGATACGAGAAAGGACTTAGTAACCAAAGACGGAAAATTGAAAAAAAAAAAAACAAAGCGAAACAAAAAATTCAGCAAGACGGCTCAAGAACACAACATTAGCTTAAGTCATTCAATTTTTCGTGAAACGAACGCACCCTAAAAGACTGGGAGAATTCCCTACCGTCCGATACCGAGGAAAAAGAAAATGAGGAACAAAAAAGAAGGGAAGGAAATATGACGTCATAAAAGGACGGGCCTGAAGCTGAACAGGGCCCCATGTTGCATAGAGTCCGGTTTGGGTCACATCGTGATGAAGAATGAAACGAAGGAATACTTCCTTTAATGGCTTATACAGTTATTATAGGCTAGCTCACCTCCATTCCGTATCAACCTTTTCGCTATTCTTTTTCTTTTTCTTTTTTTTTTGTGGGCGTTGAAAGCGGACACTACTTAATTTTTTTTTTGTTTTTAATTAATACCTTCTTTTGCAAAAGTCAGATCTTTGATCTGGCATTCTTCACTTTATGCATGTGTACTCCCCTACGGCGATTTTAATCTTTCTTTTACATTTTGTTTGTTTTGATTTTTCCCTTTTCCATTTCGCACGTCGATCTCCCTTGCAGCTTATTGGAATATGAATTGTTCGAATTTAATGACAACAATTGAAAAAAAAAAAAAGAGAACCATTTGAACCAAAATAGACCTCGTTGATTCGGCATGAGCCGTTTTTCTTTTTTCGTGTTCGATTATTTCCATTGGTAAAGAATGTAGGGCTTTTCTCCGCCTAATTGTTTGTGCACATGATTTTTCTCAATTTTTTTGGAGTAAATTTCAACTTTTGACCCTTCTTTTTTCTTGTTAACATCGGGGCTCTCGCGATTTCATTTTTTGGTTCACACTGAACATCTAAGATGTTTTTAATCCACAAAATATCGACGTGTAGGGTGATGAATTTTTCAATTTGTGCATAAACTATAATTTTTTTTTCTCTATTTTCAAGCCTCGTACCAATATGCTCATCCGATTGCCGACATGACTTACGGGGCTGATCGAAAAGGACGTGGTGAACCGCATCATTATCTTGATTAATTGCTCGATTAGCTCGCTAAGCATTTTTGGAAAATGTGGAAAATATCATGATTGAATCCGTATCAAAGAGAGAGACCAAGATAAAGCCAAAACCAAAAAAAAAACCCCAAAAGAAAACAAAAACCAAAAAGAAGATCGACCAGAATTATGACCATAATCACAATGGAAAGCAGCAGAAGACAGTTGGATCTAGATCCTAGAAAAATAAATAAATAAATGAAAATTGGCAATAAAAAAAACTAGAATCCAAGGAAAAAATTGCTCTCTTTTCTTTTTTATGTTTTTTTTTTTGGGGAGGAGTGGGGACCATCAATTAAATCCTTTCGTACCAACAAAGCAAAGGTTGAAAAAATTCCTCTTCTCGGCATCGACATGTTCCATATACTCGTGCAATCATTTTGGCTCGACCCGATCACTGCATCCAATCGGGCATTTGATGGAAAAAAATATAATAAATACCCTTTTCCCACAAGATGAACAAATTAGAAAATATACAAACGCAAATTTTTTTTTATCTGTGCATAACAATCGAGTGACTTGGGTCGGATCCAGATGCATGCATTCGACATGTAACCCCTACTTGATCGGTCCATGTTGCTTGTAGGGTTTGTTCCATGAGTTCCCAGATAGCCTGCTCGGCTCGGCTCCTCCCCATGCCCGTGCCTCTAAATTATCGGAAAGATAAAAAAGAAGGTGACGGTTTTCTCACGACGAGCTATATCCGAACTTGACATAATCAAGCGGTATCTCACACGGTCTCCTCAATTTAGAAGGAGTAATCTGTCACCGAGACGTAAATGAGAAGACGCCAATCATCGACACGAATACAATGATGCGAGATGAATCCGACAGCTCTACCATTCCTCCCATCCGCTGTAAAAGCAAGCAAGCGTTTTCACGAAAGTGCGTCAGCATCATGGCTTGGTGGTGGCTGTTTGCAGCTTTCACTTTGTTCCTTCTTTCTTTATTCAGTTTGTTGATGAAAATCATCCAAAGGAACGATACCCTCCCCAAAAAGAGGCACATTATCAATCCGTGAACTCGAAGGCCTTGACCTGGAAAAAGAAAAGAGAGAGGAGAAATTCCCTTATTCCCTTCACATGCTTTCACTTTGTTCGGCACCATTGTGTACACGCTATTACAGCTCAAAAAGCCAGGGCTCCATGCTAAACTTAAACCGGTAAAATTTTCTCGTGCGTCATTTGACCTTGGCGACACGACAATATGAACTCAAATTTCAGTCGCCGATCAGACTCGCTTCGTTTTCTTTGCAATAATCAGTATGATTTGATAGGATTTCGTTGAATTTTCTGGTCAGATCTAGCGTGATGGACGTGATTAGAAACTAGCTAAAATTAAACAATTGCTTGTCCAATTTGCCAACTTTAGTCAAATAATACGAAGGAAGAGGAGCTTAGCACTTTTGACAAATTATGCATATTCCGGCATTGACCATAAATCTTACCAAGGAAGAGGAGCTTAGCACTTGGGAAACTCATTATTCCATGTATTACCAGAAGGAAGTTTTTCTTGGAGGTTACAAACGTTTTTGTCGGCATTTGAACAATTTCATGTTCATTCAATCTAACCCCGGCGGTTGGCTATATGTTATCGACAGACGAAACACCAAGCACGTGTCATTAGTTCGCCTGACCACCTAATTAACCCGGGTGGATGGATGGTCTGGCCGTGGGCCGAGAAAATTACTAAAAAAATCTTAAACTTATTGTAATTGTATCAATTCAGTTCTAATTCTTTTTTTGGCCAGTTCAGCCATGAATCTTTTTTTTTTATAAATTTAGTCCTAAATCTTTTGCGTTTGTGCCAATTTTGTCTATTCGGTCAATTTTGACTTGACGCTGACATGGAAATTTTTTATATTTTTATCGAATTTTTTTAATTAATCTTTTCTTTTTCTTTTTCTTTTTCACTTTGTTCTTCTTTCTTTATTCAGTTTGTTGATAAAATCATCCAAAGAACGATACCCACTATGCTTGAAGGCCTTGACCTGGAAAGAAGAATAGAAATTCCGTTTTCCCTTCACATGCTTTCACTTTGCTCAACACTAGTGCGTACATGGTATTATTAGCTCGAAAAGCCATGGAGCCCTCTATGCTAAACTTAAGCTGGTAAATTTTCCCTTTCATCATTTGACTCTGGCGACACAATAGATTGAACTTAGATTTCAATCGCCGATCAAACTCGCTTCGTTTCCTTGCAATCGGTACGCTTTGATTGGATTTCGTTGAATTTTCTAGCCAGATCTGGCGTGATGGAAGTGATTGAAAACTCACTAAAATTTAATGATTGCTCGTCCAATTTGCCAACTTTAGTCAAATAATACAAACCGTGCATACTTCTAGATCATCCAGATTTGACAAATTATGCAGGTTCCAGCATATTGACCATAACACTCATGACCTTACAATTTCGTGTATAGACAGAAGGAAGTTGTTCTTGGAGGTTACAAACCTATTTGTCCACATTTGAACGATTTCATGTTCGATCTAATCCGTAAAGCTCGTTCATCTCGCCATCATGGTCATCATCTCATTAAAACTCTCATAATCTATTCTAAACGACGAAAACTGGCCAATTAGCGAAGACGAAACACCGGTCCCGCATCATTAATTCGCCTAATCACGCTGCTAACCCGCATGGATGGTCCGGTCTAGTCGCTGGCCTGGCCGATCAACATCGTACGTCGTCATTCATTGGTGTATTTTCCAGGTCCGAAGTGACATGCAAGCTGTCCGTATGGGGGACCAAAACATATACGCAGACAGGGGACGTTAGTTCGTCTAAACACGTCCCTTGGTCCTTTTCCGCTGATCGCATGGGAAGCATTGCTGCGTGTTCGAGCGACACCCTCTAATTATAAGAAACTAATCGATACTTGTCGTGGAGGGTCGGCTCCGGATATGTAATCGCGTGCCTAAGCACCGAACGAGCATAGATAATCTATTCGAGTGCACAGGACTCTCTACCTAAATCACTTGAAAAGTCGTTGTCAATAATAAGCACGTAATGATGCACCCTCCTTTTTTTTTCGTTTGACCAATGTGGGCTTAGTCAAATGATCCAGCATTCGCTACTACGACGAAATTGATGGGGAAAGTAAAAAAAAGCCCTAAACTTATTAAATTGATATCAATTTAATTTTAAATCTCGTAATTGGATTAATTCAGTCCTAAATCTTTTGCATTTGTACTAATTGAGTTGATCTTGCCAATTTTGGCCAGAAATAGCCGACATAACCAACGCTGATGTGGACAAATTTAACAATTTTTCAATATTTTTTTGAATTATTTATTTATTTTTCTTTATTTTTCTTTATTTCATTGTGGCCTACAAGGCCTACAAGCCTTGCTGGCTGCAGGCAAGGGCCGCGACCAGCGATGGTTTGAGTGAGGAACGCGGCCCTCGCTAGCCACAATGAAATAAAAAAATAAAAATAAAAAAACTTAAAATTTGCCAATCATTCCATGTAGGACGATTGGAGTTCACGTTAGCAATTTATGGTCAAAATTGGCAATAGGGACGTATGCTAAACATGATATAGGGTTTTGGTCTTCACAGGGATTCTATTTTTCACGTTGACCACAGGATATAGTCTAAACATAACGAGATTACTATATGGTAGAGAAATCTCCCCACTATGGAGCTTTAACGACAGTAAGAAGAATGCGTAAATGACAAAATCTCTTTGTAGAGCGTGAGAGTCAAAACTCACAAATGAAACTAAACATCCTTACATATAGCCTTCCCGAGAATGTGGGACATCGAACTCCCCCATCTCTCCTTTCTCAAGTAGGAAGAGCGGCCACTGGGACAAACTCCAGTGGTTGTTGATGACGAAGTTTAGGGGGGACAAGTGTTAATCAATTTATAATTGCATTCTCTCTCTCTCTTTGGCCAAACATGCATGCACTACCAAATTGTTATCATATCAAACCCACATAAGATTAATTTGAATTAATCAAATCGTCACAAATCGACACCTCCCCAGTTGCACCAAGTCGTGGTCGCTAAAAAGTGGGCATCATCTCTTAGCTGGCCATCGACATAAAGTTTTTGGCTTTACGCATGTTGCTTCTCATTCGTTACCCTCCTGCATTTTCCCCTTTATTTATTTATCCATTTTATTATTGTTTATTATTTTATTAATTTTCTCTTTAAGGCTTTGCGATAAAAGATCTAGATTAAGATAAGCAGTGGAACGACAGCAAACCTTGCTCCTAGTAAAATAATCAAATAAAATTTAATAAAAAAAATGTGGCAGTCAATTGCTCAATCCACGGAGCATAGTCTTTACCAAATCGATATGCGGGTTCTGTTCTTTTTTTTAATGCTATGGACAATTTGATTGATTGAATATTCTTCATCTACCTACTTATATTATCCTATTAGTTGGCTAAGATAAGATATTATCGCAATTTTTTGCTACTTTATATTGGTCTTGTGACATGCATGTGGTTGTGTTCTAGCCTTGATACCGACAAATTTCTCTTTGTATTCCTTAATCAGGAACATTATCTTCATGAAGCGCCCTAGCGGCAAGGTTCTATGGACCGCTAAAAGTAAGAATCTATCTTCAAATAATTAGTAACAATGTTGCCGATTGCTGGGTTTTTAACTAAAAAATCACGCGATCATTGGAAACTAAGCGTTCCGATAAGGTTCTATTTCATGTCTTGCATCCAATCCAAAATGGGAAAAGCGTGTGACAAATTATAAAACCATGCCTACGAAGTGCAATCCATACAACGATTGAATTATAAAAATTTTATCGGACTATAGTAAAGAGCATAACTTAATGCTGCCAAGTAACCGATTTGGGAACATTACATATATAACTGTTGGTGCCGTTCGTCGAAGGATACGATTCCGTCTTTAAAAAGCTTTTAAAAACAAGGGAGAGAGATAAATAGTAGTTAATAATTCATTATTACTATTTTAATTATTAATTAGAGGAAATACTTCAAATGGTGCACTGTCACGAGAAAACGACCCCCTGCCAAATCTAGGTCCCCTTTGGCACTTGGGGGCACGAGGTGACCGACTTATGTCTCGATGTTTGGAAAAAAAAAAAGTTCTGGGGATTTTCCCGTTTCTTCAATTTCAGATTTTTTGTAAAGTCCAATGACGTGACAAGTATAAAGCTTAAAAAAAAAATTTGGTGGGTCAAAAGTATAAAGCTGATTTTACACGCTCATCATCATCGTTTTCATTAATTTCTCCGTCTCTTGTTTATTCTATCTTCTTTTCAGGTTAGTTGTACTTTCCCTATTCAGCGGAGGTGTCGCGTCGCGGAGCTCTGAAAGCCCCGATCGTACCGGCCTGTCATTTTTTTTTTCTCTGACGGAGTCGTTCGATTTGGATCGGTTCCATCATCGAGGTCTCGCGTTAGCATCGAAGTTCCATCCGTGAAAATATATTGTTTCTACTGTAAATCCACGTCGAACGAGCGATGATGGAACGCACATGTGGCGATGTTTTATCGATCTTGTCTAACGTCTTGTCTCGCGCGACGTTTTATCGATCGAGGACGACTCACGACACTTTCCATGAGTTGAAGGAGAGCGCACACGTGGCGAGATTAGATTTGCCAAAGACCGTGCTTTAGCTACGATAAGACCCGGTAGATTGGCGCCAAATGAGATATAAGGACAGCCAAATTGGCCTTCTTTTGATCAATGTGGGCATGATTGATCAGCTAAAGCAATGCGACATGTCTTAAACAGTTTTACGAATTTACGGCGTGTAGTCATAATAATTATCTATACAAAATGTCGTTAAAAAAAATAAGGTGTGGGGTACAGCGATGAGCCTTCTAATTTTTCGTCCGTGCACGAGAGATTTTCTTTGTTTGATAAAAGCGCACGAGAAAAACATCGGCAGACAAATACCGTCATGACCTTAAATCTAGGTGTCAGAGGTTTTTTTCTTAGGGTATTAGGCCTTAGATTCACGCCACAATTTCTCAAATTAAAGATTGCTAACCCACCCCCGGGGGATCAAGCGCACGTGAGCGAGCAAAGCAATCAAAACGGCCCGTCGCTTAGCAAGAGGAGACGAGTTGAAAACCGAGGAGGACGGCTCGGGAAGCGCCCCGGGAACAGCGCGGAGAGCCCAATTTGGCCTCTCAAGGAGGACGAAATCGAAATGGAAAGGAAGGGAAAAAAAAAAACGATAGGACGCGAAACGGGGATCTCTACGGCACGCGTTTCGTACCGCGCTGCGGTGTTTTTTCTTGTAGCTGCGCTTCGAGAAGTCAATGACGTATCGCCCGATCTAATCGTGTCGCCCCCGAGATTAATGTTGTCCTGTCTGGTCCTCCCCGCTCCTCACGTTTCGAGGGTGGCGTGTGGGGCGCGTGGGGATCGAAACGACAGCGTTCCCCCCCCCCCTCCCCTCCCCTCCCCTGCCGACGCTTGCCTGCGTCGCACGGCCCGGGGGGGGACCCACGCGAGCGACGCGGGGGGGCCCTGTTCCACCGACACGTGTCGGTGGCGCGGTCCGGTCCCGCGCGCTCCACGAAAGCCTGGCCCCACTTACTTGGCCAGCATAGAATTCCGGATGTGTGCAGCGGGTGGGGGACCGACGGTTTTCCCGTTTTGTCCCTCGGCCGACGCCCAAAGCCCCCCGGGGTGGGGGTGGGGAAAGGGACCTGCGTGATCCGGTAATTTATCGGGTTTTCACCGTGCGAGCATCGCCCGTGTTCGACGGGCCATCGGCCGTTGGCCGGCGCCGGACACGCCCGACGACGTAAAGAGATGAAAAGGGTTGCGCTCAAAACACGTTTACATGCATAATTTCATCCTGACACTTGTAAATGGATTCGGGCGGCGATGAAACCTCCCTCCGATCGCGCGCTCCCCTGCATCCCGCTTCGCCGTCGTAATCCGCCCCTTTCCCTCGTGGACGGGTCCCCCTCTAGAGAGAGAAAGTATGTTGTATGAAGGTCACGGTCGCGCCATGTTAGAGACATTTAGAATAATTCCGATCGTTTTCTGTATCTCTCGAAGTTGTGCGAATTTCTCTTTTTAATAGTGCGTATCTTGACTGATATGTTATCTTATTTAGCCATTTTATAAAAATTATAGATAGACTGAAGTAATCTCATCATGATATATCGAAATATACAAAATTGTTGTTTTACGCATATCTTTTTAATTTCTCAACTCGCCACACAGCAGCAACAGCTGGAGAAGCAAATTAAAATTGATAAAGTGTCGGAGTTTCGAGCGCATCGGTGATTAAAATGGATATAAATACAACTATGCGATTAATCAGTTGCGTTACCTCCGTCGTGTGATCGATATTTAGAATAGTTTTCTCTCTCGAGACCACCCGTGTCACCAATGAGTTCGGGCCCACTTCCCTAGTTCGAGGACGGACGATGACTTCTCTTTCTAAGAAAATAACTTAAAAGGATAATGATCGTAGCAAAAATCTATTACCTGATTTCCTTACGTCACAAAGCGTTCGTTAATTCGACTTATAAATAAATTGAAATCATTATGAATATCTCGAATTATGATAGATTCGTGATTTAATATTTAAATATTTAATTATTCCTTCCCGTGCTTAGTATGGTATTTTTGCCTAGTACTAAGCGTGGATATATTTAACAGGGGAAGCGAATGGGTCCTAGAAAGATTTGAACTCAAGACCTCCAGCTCCGATACTGTGTGAGATTTTATGGAATCGCCGATAATTTTTCTAAAAGCTTAAGCTGTTAGATAAAAGAATGGTTTAATATTTAAATATTATATCGGACTCTTTGTTGAGAAACATCCTAATTGTTAGAATAATTTAATATTGAACCACACATTCATTTAAAAGTTTAAACTTTTAGAACAGTTACCAAATCTCACATGTTATCAAAACTGGAAGTTTTAAGTTTAAATCTTTTTAGGCCCTATTTGAATCCCCAATTAAATGTGTCCACGCTTAGTACTAGGCAAAAAAAAACGGGACTAAAAATGAGGCGGAGCGGTAGAATAATTAATTTATCTAATAACTTAAGATTTTAGAACAGTTGACAGTGGTCTCACCAAATCTCACACTAATTACTATCTCGTTTTGATTGAGGATACATGATTCGTAAGAACCGAAATACATGGTATTTAGAGTACAACGATCCATCTTAAAATGCGAATACAATGTAGACTTTGCTTCCTTAAGTGGAAGAACAATCACGACGATTATATAGATCGATCGGTCATGATATACCCCGATGACCACCAATCTCGTACACATCGCAACACAATGTCCGTATGAATTGCACTTCCATAATGTCGCGACGTGCATGAGATTGATCACCATCGACGGTACTCTCAATAAATTCACAAAAAAAAAAACAGCATTTTCTCCCCCGATTCGATGTTTGGACCTATTTACGGAAAATCAGACATGAAATTAATTCATCCCCCGTTCGCAACCCCACAAAGCGAAACCCTTTTCCAATAATTCCTTCTTCAAATTTTTTTTTCTAAATTATGAAAAAATAAAAGAAGTCTCTGTCGGTGGTACATGTCATCATATAACTTTGGACTTGCGCTTAGATTATCCCCATCAAGCTCATAGATTACCAAAACGTACCGGACCGGATTGAACCGAATCTCCAGTTTTTCCAATTAATCGAGAACTAATGCGCGTCATGATCGCGATCGCGATCGTGATCACGACCTTCTCTCTTAAAGCCTACCCCGATGTGATACCACTCTCTCCCTGAAAGAGAAGGCTAGATGGGATGTCCATTCATTAATTGAATGAATAATCACCACCACAGTACATTGTAACAATACTATAAGACCGGCCAAGTACCATATTATATTAGGGAAACTTCCGTATTTAGCATCGAATGTACCATATTATATACAAGCCTTCTTCTTCGGGCGGCATTTTATATTTTGACCCACCACAGTGTCAGGTGAAAGGTGGCTTCCATGGGAAATAGATGGCTTAAATGATGGGCGTTGGTTGAGCTCATAATTGTCGTGGTTAGCTCGAACTTAGGCAGCGAATGTAACGTGCCCTTTTCGACGCGACGATCAAAGGGTTCCGTGGGGATCGATCGGCTTCTCCATTAATCAGACACCGGAAGCACGCGATGACAAGCAGCAACTACGGATATGCTCGTACGTGACTCGGTGCATCACACGATGGACCGTAGCATTCGATAATAGCCGGCACCGTCTCGTTCCGGTGCGTTCGTTCATGCCCGACCGGAAGCGCCGATGGTCCCACTCCCCGTCGTTGCTGGAGAACCGTCGGCCTCGATCCGAATTTCTAAAGCGAGAAGGGAAGGATCAATGGGACTTCAGTGGACAGCGACCCCTCGTTTTCATTTGTTTTTTTTTTTTTTGGTAAGCCGGAGTTCGGTCGTCGTAAGTTTAGAAGGAGCTATCCTACGAACTAATTTTTGCCACTTAAATTATTTCGACCCGGTCATCAATATTTTATCAGGGGAAAATCAAGAACATTAAATTCAATACAACGATCCACCAAGAAATTTCAAATATATATATATATATATAAATAATAAAAAAAATACACACAAATAAATAATTTCTTCTTCAAAGGAGAGTCTTAATCGAGGCTGTCAGAGATCTGCTTTGCATGGCCCGTACAGCCAACTCGACGGCGGCTTCTCCAACACGCGAAAGGAAGAGAGCAACCCCACGCGACCACGTCATAACATTCGCTCCCACGGCCAGCCGCCGATTGCCCCCGGACCAAATCTCGGCCGTCCGATGTCAATCAAAAAAAAAAAATAGGACGAGCAACGTCGAAGTCAAGAAAACTGACAGGAAATCGGCGAATCGTACGGTGGCGAGAACTTCGATGATCGAGCCCACACACGGCAGGGTTTTGACTCTCTTTTTCCTCCTCCCTTTTCAGTGCAGCCGAGGAAAGAATCTTAGGAGCTGTACTGTGACGACGTAGCTTATGACAACTTTAATATTTATATAAAAATAATAATGATATAATCTATGTATAATATATATTCGTTTATACGTGTCATTCTCGTCAAAGCAGTGCCGTGTCTGGTTCTGCTGCGGTCTCTGCTGCGCCAGGGCCGCATGCATGCAGCGTCCTGGAAGTTTCAGAGCCAACGAGGAACGTACGTCCACCCGGCTGTGTGAACGCCCCGTTTGCGCTGGCAAGGGAGATTCATGCATGGTGGATTTGTCAGGCGGGCATCCCATGCGAACATCGTTTGAAATGTGACGAAACGTTCTCCATTGATTCGAGCAGCGTTGGGGGCGGGGTGGGGGGCGGATGTACAAGCATTTATTGTGTTGTTTTGAGCAGGTTTTCTTTATCGAACGGTACGATTTGATGCGGGTTCAATTGGACCGTGGAGCCGGAAATTAACCGGGCACGGAAGGTCCGATCCCCTACGCCGTTGTGGACCGAGCGCGCGATACGGGTTCGATTTTCCGCACCGTTAGGGACGAACGGTTCCGTGCTTGAGAGCCGGGGAAACCAGCATGAATTTTGGCTCGCCTTTGACCTGCGGCGTGGCTTGCTTCCGGTGGATCGCTCCGAAGATCGAAACCCCTTTTAACTCGATGCGACTTTCTTGTCTCGAATAAGTTACGGCAATCGTGCTGCACGGCTGTCGTTCAGTCCGGGGGCAACGGCATCGAGAAACCCCTCCTCCGTTTGTCGAAAACCATCGAACGACGGCGACGTGACGGAAGGCGAATGCTCCGGCGTGATCGCGCCACGTTCGGTAGAGGTTTCTGCATTACCAGGAAAGTATCGTGTCGCACGTCCGCGAACGGCTGGAATGCATGGGAGTCAGTTTTGCAGCCACGTGCCGTGCCCATATTTCCAAAGGCAAGCACGGTAAATACTTTCTTACATCAACACCGACATCAAAATCTACTGAATGTCCGAGCCAGAAAACGGAAGAAGAAAATTTTTCCGCCCGCTAGGCAATTAATTTGACTGTTTTGACTCGGAACAAAGGGCGAAAAAACCGGGCACGTCTTTTCGACCTCGGGATCTACTATGCTGTCCCCGAAATCAGGCGGCACCGTGCATGGCTTCGCGGATCACCGTTCATCTCCAACAGAGATCTTCTCCGGTGGGCCCCACCGCGACACCGCGACAATCTCCTCTTCTTCTTTTTGTTTTTTTCTTTTCTCTCTCTGGTTTTTTCTCTTTGGCGAAAGCGGATACCAAGACGACGCAAATCGCCACCGAGAAGGCACGGCTCATTTAGCCCTTAATTAAACCTGCGAAATCCCTCCCCCCCCTTTTCACTTCTCCAATCAGATCATATCATATAAATTATTGAATGCGGGATTAGAGAATTCGCGGGGAATTGCTCCGGTGCAAATTGGATCGAATAAAAAACCAACATAATCGAGCTGTAAAACCTCTCATGCAGTGCACCGGCAAATTTTGCGCGTTGCAACAAATTCATTTTTTTTTATCGGCGTTGGCTTGGGGAATATTAATTTTTACTTTCGCGCGAGATTCGACTAGATAGAAAAATTCCGAAATGATTACCGGGTTAATGAGCTGGTGGTGGTGGTGGTGGAGGTGGTGGTGGTGGCCATAGAGATAGTGACGGAGGTGGTCCAAGGTCGCGCCCTCGAAATCGGATCCAGCTCAGCCTTGCTGCCGTGCTCCCCCCGCGAGGGGCAAACACGTCATTCCGCCCCCCCGCGGATTACATGCTCCACCCTCCGGGATTCTGCTTCTGGATTAGATTAAAGCCACGCTTGATCACGACATTAATTAATCGAGGTTTAGAGATAATAAAACATAAGCATTTGTTTATTCCTTGTAATTCTTCTTGTATTATTTTATTTATTTATTTATTTCTTTTGCTTTAATGATGTCTTTTTGGAGCTTTTCCAACGTCTTGCCTTTTAAGTGACACTTCGAGTCCGAACTCCGAACCTCTCTGTCATCGCATTCCACCCCGCGCCACCGCCGGAACCGCCGCCGCCGTAACCACCGCCGCCGGCGTCAGTCCACCTCCGCCTCCGCCGCCGCGTCCTTCTCTCTCTCTCTCTCTCTCTCCCCGTCTAGGCTCGAGAAGAGCTGGACGGTGAATGCCGAGCCGGCGGACGACGCCCTGAGCTGGGAGATCTCTCCAGTTTGGCTCCCGCGAACTCGCTGCGTTCGAGCTCGAGCTCGAGCGCGCGCTCTCCTCTGGAGCTGCATTCACTCCGGTGAGTTCGATTCCTATTGCGAATCCGGCGGCTTTCGCTCTTACATTGGTTCTCTCCGCGTTCGTCTGCGCGCTGTCTAGGATAGGACTCGCCGGCGGAAACAGAACGGGAAGCTTTCCGATGATGATTCCGCGCTCCTCGATTATGACGTCGCCGATCATCCTAAGCGAGGAAGCTCCTTCGGTTTTTTGCTTTGGCGTGCTCGCGTTTGCTCTTTCCGTCGCTGTCGGTGACGGGCGTCCTGCGCTGGATTCATTCCGTCTCCGGGTCCGCTTCTGTAATCGTGCGAATGTTCCCCGGCGATGGCCGGATTTTGGCTGTAAATGCCCGATACGTCGCCGTCGGGTTCCGGTTCCCGATCACGAGCTCCTGGGAGCTTCGGTGCTCGTTCGCTAGTGTTCTGCTGCGATTTGTGCATGTGTTTGATCTGTCTCTCAGTTTTCGCCGCGGAGAATTGAGCCGTCTTTCTTTTTTTTTTTTCCTTTCGTTTTTCGAGTTCATCGTCTTTCGCTCTCATCTGAAATCGCGTTCTCATTCCCTGCTTCCATTTCCAGTTTTCCTTTTTTAGCAAGTGTGAGATCGTTACCGTTTAAAGTCTTCCGATCACTTTTTTTTTTGGTTGTGGGGGGAGCAGTTTTGTCTTTGCTCACATCAATCATCTGAGCGTGCTTGTTCTTCCAAGTTGAATTCTGCGTGAACAAGGTCGTGACGATGTTCTGGATGTGTTTTTGTCTCAGTAGCTGCATTGCGAATTTACGGTGTCCGTCTTCGTCCCTCGACGATGCATGTGGTGTTTACTCATTTGTGTATGCGTACTGCGAAATCGACATCCTGTCGTCCTCAATTCGGGGAAATGCAAGTGAGAGCAGGCATGATCTGTAGAGAAACTTGCGGGTCTTCTGTTCCCTTCATAGCTGGGGAACAAGCAATGGAGATTTTAGCATCACTAGTCATGGACTGCGTCACTTGAACAGAGTGATAATGTGTCTCGTTGTCTGATCTGAACTTTATTTGCATTTCGGTCGGGCTGGAACGCCGAACATAAGACTGCGAAATTGAGGTTCTTCTGATCTTTGTCCAGCTCGATGTTAAAAGATTAAGTAGGAGTCGCACTTGTGACGGGTTGAAGTCTCCTTCATCAGATAGTTCAATTGGCAGCCTATTGTTTCTCATGCCCTTGAAATTTCTTTCATCCAAGTTTTGATTTCTCATCCTTTGCTCATTATGAGAAACTTCTTTTGGTCCGTGGGATCGATTACGACAATATGCCTGCTGACAACATTTCTTCTATTCGTTCCCTTACTTTGAGTTCAGTTTTGGTTCTTTGTTAGAGCAATTCCTCGTCCTTTAGATTTTCGGTCCAATTGGAATGTTCTGCTCTGATATTGCTGTACACTCAAAAAGACATGAGTGATGTACGAGTTGAATTGAAGAGCCTGGTTTATATTTTTTTATATTCCCTTGAATACCAACTAGAATATTGTCTTAAAAAGAGAATACCAACCAGATTACAGTGCTCTACTCGAACGGATAAGAATCACTCCTGTTTGGATTATGTTGTTTCAGATTTCAACATGATTTTAGCTTGAATTACATTAAGAAGCTTTTTCGATCAGGGACGAAATTTAACTCGTATATGAAGGGGATTGCAGAGTTATAAACGACACAGTTGTATTTGGCTATTACTCATGAAGCTATCGTATAGAAGTTTGGTTTCAAAAGAATCTGAAGACTTGGAATACCTGTCGGATCCAATTGTTGCTTGAATTGCCAAATCTTTAGTGGGTGATGTTACCTGTTTTTCACTACCTATCGTATGTGTTAATATGCAATCAGTCCCACTCAAATGTCTCTCCTACCCTGGCGCTCTCTGATCAATCAAATGTTGTACAGGGATCTGCACCCGAAAGATATCACCAGGCTTGGAAGATATTATCACACAGGTATTGCTCTATTGTTGTTGGATTAATACTGGGAAGCGTGTACAACCACCTGTTCACTAATGTGTTACATTTCACTTCACTATAGGGCTAAGTAATTGACGGATATGGAGCGTCGGAGTTGGCCATGGAAGAGAAAATCGTCGGACAAGTCTTCTGCCGAGAAAGCAGCAGCTATATTGGACTCTGCCGGTGCTGCCTTTACACAGGCAAAGACCCAGGTTGATCAGGTTCGTTTGCTGATAGATATAGTAACTCAGCATTGGGTGGTGCCTTTTTCTTCTGAGTACCTGGAATTTCCTTTTTCAATCCGTCCTCGAAGTCTGCCAAACTGGTTGCATGTGTTGAATGTCTATCAGAATGTGTACTCCTGATACATTCTTGACCCAATTTCTGGGTGAACTTCCTGCTTCTACTTTGTTCTTGTTCTGTGTGGTGAAGTCCTCTTAATTGTTGGTTTAGATGGTTTGCCGAAACCATCAATATGCCATATACATGCGAACATTTGCAGATGCCCCAGATGCAATTTTACCTTCTCCCTTACCCTCCTTAGTAGATTGACTCCTGTACATACACTGATCTAAGTTAATTCTTCTTCAAGGTTCCTTTTTTTCCGTGTAATTTGCTCATCAAAATCAGTAGTGCTATCTTTCTAGGTGCAGCAAAATATCACATTCACTATTATTTCGCCTATATCAATTGTTCTCCTATTTAAAAGGTCCCATTTGAATTTATTCCCTCATGTATAGTTTTTCGTTTCTTCAGTAACCCCTTAGGCTAAACTTAGGTGAGTTTTGGTGTTTTTTTTTTTTTCTATGCAAGTTTGTTTTTTTTGTTTGTGTCCTTACACGGTGTTCTCCCTTTGCTGTTCACAGGATAACTACAAGAAACCGAATTATGTTCAACTTTCTGTGGAGTCCTATTCACATCTCACCAGTTTAGAGGATCAAGTAAAGACATATGAGGAGCAAGTTCAAACGCTTGAGGAACAGATTAATGAATTAAATGAAGAACTGTCTGCTGCCAATTCAGAGATAACAACAAAGGAGAACCTGGTGAAGCAGCACACGAAAGTTGCTGAAGAAGCTGTCTCAGGTATACTGCCAAGCTATTCAAGTCACATGAGAAATATTGGCAGAGCAGAAGCACTTGTTTTATTGACCTTTCTAGCTGAATCATTTGACAGGTTGGGAAAAGGCTGAGGCAGAAGCTTTGGCATTGAAAGGTCATCTAGAGTCGGTAACTCTCGAGAAGCTCACTGCTGAAGATCGTGCATCCCATCTGGATGGTGCTCTTAAGGAGTGCATGAGGCAGATACGGAATCTGAAGGAAGATCATGAAAAGAATTTACAAGAAGTTGTTCTTTCCAAAACCAAGCAGTGGGAAAAAATCAAGCATGAATTTGAAGCCAAGATCGTCAGTCTGGACCAAGAACTGCTTCGTTCTGCGGCCGACAATGCTGCACTTTCAAGGTCACTTCAAGAGCGTTCTAACATGCTAATTAAGATCAGTGAAGAAAAATCAAAGGCTGAGGCAGACATCGAGCTGTTAAAGAGCAATATTGAATCATGTGAAAAGGAGATTAATTCCCTTAAATATGAACTTCATGTTGCTTCTAAAGAACTTGAAATACGCAATGAAGAGAAGAACATGAGTGTGAGGTCTGCCGAAGCAGCCAACAAACAGCATATGGAGGGTGTCAAGAAAATAGCCAAGCTAGAGGCAGAATGCCAAAGACTACGTGGTTTAGTTCGAAAGAAATTGCCTGGTCCTGCAGCACTCGCCCAAATGAAGATGGAGGTCGAGAGTTTAGGTCGAGATTATGGAGATTCTCGCCTGAGGAAGTCTCCGGTCAGGCCTCCTAGCCCTTACCTTTCTCCTATGCCAGAATTTTCTCTTGAGAATGTGCAGAAATTCCACAAGGAAAATGAGTTCCTTACAGAACGTTTGTTGGCAACGGAAGAAGAGACAAAGATGCTGAAAGAAGCTTTAGCAAAACGCAATAGTGAATTGCAGGTGTCAAGGAACATGTGTGCCAAGACTGCTAGCAAACTTCAAATTCTAGAAGCGCAATTGCAGATCAGCAATCAAGACAGAAGCTCACTGAAACCGATCGTTCAAATTTCAGCTGATGCTTCTTTCAGTCATAATGCCAGCAACCCCCCTAGCTTGACCTCAATGTCTGAAGATGGAAACGAAGATGAAAGAAGTTGCGCCGAGTCCTGGGCAACAGCACTAATCTCTGAGCTCTCTCATTTTAAGAAGGGAGAGAACATTGAGAAACCAGTTAAAGCTGACAATGCGAATGACTTGGAGCTTATGGATGACTTCCTTGAAATGGAGAAGTTGGCAAATAATTCAAACCGATCCATTTCTGTTTCGGATGGTTCAGTTATCAAGGGACCCAACACTCCTTGCAACAGTGCCCCAGGAGAAACTACTAGGGGCAAAGATTCGGATTCATCTCCCACTGGGGCATGTTCTGATGTTGAAGCATTATCAGCAAGTCATGAATCTGCCACGAAGATGACATTGATGAAGCTGCAATCGCGAATCTCTTCAATTTTTGACACCAGATCAAATGGGGATGCCGTGGACAAAATTTGGAAGGATATCAAACAAGTTTTACAGGATGCACATGATACACTTCATCTACACCCCATGTCTTGCAATTCAGATGAGAAGCAGTGTTCTGATGTGTTATCCAACAGGAAAACTTGTGCTGAAGATGCTTCTGCCCCCGGTGGAAAAGATCTCGATTGGATGGGAGATGCCAAGCCAGCTAACGGAGCTGATCAGACATTAAGTAAAGAAATGGCAGCTTCTATTATCCAGATTCATGAATTTGTACTGCTTCTAGGCAAAGAGGCAATGGCGGTCCATGAAATATCTGTTGATGGTGATGGATTAGACAGGAAAATCGAGGAGTTTTCTGTTACCTTCCATAAAGTGCTAAATAACGACGCAAATTTGTTTAATTTTGTTCTTGACCTTTCTCTTGTTTTAGATAAGGCTAGAGCGCTTAAGTTTAATATCCTTGGATACAAGGGTGTTGAATCAGAAGTTAGCAGTCCTGATTGCATCGACAAGGTTGCACTGCCTGAGAATAAGGTTATTCAACGGGATGCTTCAAGAGAGAGTTATGAAAATGGCTGCAGAAACGGCAAGGGTCTCCCTCCGAATCCTGATGTTTCTGATGATAATGGAGGGTCAGACTATGAAATAAGTACTTCGCTGAAAATCTCTTTTGAGGATTATGAAAAATTAAGATCTGAGAAAGACAAAATGGCCATGGACTTGGCCAGCTCAACTGAGAACTTAGAGATAACGAAGACCCAGTTACAAGAATTGGAGCAGCTGCTAGGAGAAGTGAAGACACAGCTGGCCGCTTCTCAAAATTCTTACAGCTTGGCAGAGACTCAGCTGAAATGTATGGCAGAGTCATACAGATCTCTGGAAGCGCGTGCACAAGAATTGGAAGCTGAAATAAAAATTCTGCAGGCAAAAATAGAGAGCCAGGATAATGAATTTGAGGAGGAAAAGAGAGGTCATCAAGATGCTTTGACCAGATGCAAGGATCTTGAAGAACGT
Source organism: Syzygium malaccense (assembly GCA_031216405.1). Taxonomy (NCBI): domain Eukaryota; kingdom Viridiplantae; phylum Streptophyta; class Magnoliopsida; order Myrtales; family Myrtaceae; genus Syzygium; species Syzygium malaccense. The sequence goes on from CM062258.1 coordinate 14,906,251, forward strand.
TTGCTGAGGTTTTCACTTTGCATCACACTCTTTTCCTAACATTTTCGTTATACTTTCCTGGCATAATCTGCATGATATTGCTAATAGCTGTGACTGGTCAAGCAAAAGGTGGCTTGGAGTAAAATTCTTTTCCCCCATGTTTTACCGCTTGCTTATTTTCATGCTCACTTTCTCTTTTCCTTCACATCCCCCCTCCCCCAAACAAAGTTTACTTTTCTCTGTCCATAGCTTGATGCATGTGAACGCTGCTTGCAACTGGTGCATTCATTCAATCTTAGCAATTTCTTTTGACATCCTTGCTTTCATGTAAGTTGACTCTATTTTCTGATTCCTGGATTATCCACTTATGTGTAGGAATGAGAGCTGCTCATCACAGGGTGATGCTGACCAAAGCAAACAGGTCGGTCCTTATCCTTAATGTTGGTGGTCCATAGATGGATTGAGCGTTTTCTACAAAGACCAAATTTTCACCTTCACCTTAATTTAATCTGCTTGGGATGGCTTCTGTGTTTGTCCATTGCTGAATTTGATTTATCACTCATTGCTTTGCTCATTTCGTTTCTAGGTGGGTGCATGTGTGGGTTTTGTAGCTTTAAAGCAGTGCCACAAGTAATTGATTATGCGTTTTGGTCAAGCTGCTGAGCTTTCTCATAGATTCCCATGTTTACTTATAGGAACTAGAAGTAAATAAGTTGCATCTTACAGTTCATGGTTGATCGTAACAACATGAAGGATCCCTGCTTTAATTCCTGGCTCGACTACTGTTTACATTTTTTAGCACTGGAATTGATTTTGAATTCTCATATTTTGGGTAGTTAATATTGTGTACTGCAACCATGCGAGCTCTGATTTGGTTCGGTTTAGTTTCTCAACATGTAGTTTGTCCTCGCCACTTTGTGGAGAGAGAGTCACTGAACAATCTTTATATGTCAGACCTACTTCACAGTGTCTGCTGTTTACCCGTCTATGTTAATTAATCTACTTCTTAGAGTCCGGGAGAGCTGAAATTCCACCATTATGTTTCTTCTTTATTCCATGACAAGCAGTTTGTTTTTGGTTGCAGGAGAAGGAGCTTGCAGCTGCAGCAGAGAAGCTAGCAGAGTGTCAAGAAACAATTTTCCTACTGGGCAAACAATTAAAAGCATTACATCCAAATTCGGAGCTCACAAGTTCCCAGGAAAACGAGAGAACTCAAAAGGAGGACGAAACTACGGTTGGGGGCATGAACTTGCAAGACATGGATCAGGCCGAGATGGATGATGTCTCAATGACCAGTTTGCAACGAACGGGAGATGAATCGCCGCTGCATCCTCATAACTTCCCGTGCAGCCCCTCAGAAAGTGAAGCAAGCTTTCTGAGATCTCCTGTCAATTCCAAACGTCCAAAGCACAGACCCACCTTGTCGACCTCTTCGTCTTCCTCGTCAGGTCCTACTCCCGAGAAGCAACAGAGAGGATTCAGCAGATTCTTCTCCTCGAAAGGCAAGAACAGCCAATAGGGCTCGCGACGGGGACAACCAGCACCTTGTATAGGTCGGGTTCCAAACCTGCGCTAATAACATATCTCGGGTACAAAAGATGATGTAATATTACTAAGACCGGATGTTCATATTCATGTGGTAGTTTGCAAGTTGGGAGGTTCAACTGGTGAGGTTGAATCGGCCGGGTTTTCCAAGTGACAGGATTTTGCAACTAGCATCTGTACATGAGTTATGTTTCTGTTAATTCCATCTCTTTGCCAACTTGCTGTCTCTTACTGACCAAGATATTTTTTCGCTGCTCATTCCTCATATACAGCTAATACAAACCTAGTGTTTGTTGTGATGTTTTGTCCGAATAGTTCAGCAAGAAACGAGCACGAGAACGAGCATGTACTTGTACAAATTAAGTTCAGGAGCTCAATACTGTCTCATTCCTTGCGTATATAATATAACACGAGTTTTAGAATCCTCTGGCCCATGTTCAATAGGCTGAAGCCTGCAGGCCATTTGTTCATCCCTTTGTGGGCTTTTCAGAGTGGCTGCTGATAGGATTTCAGTGTGGTCAGTAGAACTTAGAATTGCTGTGTACATGCGCCGTCCCGGCACCGACCGACCCAACAACCTTAATTTTCCGAGTTTGAAATTTCCGTTGCGGATCTAGTTTTTTGTTTCATCGGATGCTTCGAGCTCTCACAAACATCTAGTACCATCGCCCCACCCTCGGCGCAGGTTTTTTTTTTTAACTCAGTCTTAGTAATAATACATCAGATGATAAATGGGGGAAAGAGAGAAATGGTACAGAGCCAATAGCTCGAGCAAAGCACAGTAGGTCCCTACAAAGAAGCTATCCGAAGTGTACGATTAGATAGGATCTTTTGTATTCGGTTTTAACACGAGGCGAACACGCCACATGACCACAAGGGGCCATGGCGTAGGACGTATGATACGATGCACATGGCTTTCCGCTGTGGGGGCAAACATCGCGTGCTCATCATCCCCCACAGGCACACGCCCAATTTAACGACAACAGCAGCTCTGAAGTTGTGAAACTTGTGCAGGGGGACCGGGGGCTGAAGTTCGTGTATTGTATGATTTTGCATTGCTAATATCTAGATGAAAGAACAGCTCACGCTCCCTGTTCGTGGCCATACACATTATCTATGTTAATCCAAAGCTAATTAAGAGAGAGAATAAGGTTAGGATGTTCAAACTTTCGGAACAGGGGACAACAGTCGCATTGAATTTCACACGTTATCATAGTAGGAGATCTCAATTGCCAATCTTCCCGGGCCCCTTATTTACATTTCCACGTTTATTGCCATGCCAAAGTCCGGCTTGTGGGTGTGTGGGAAAGTGTTAGAATACATAAAATATCAAGGCACGCTTAAATCAATGGTTGTCACTCCACGATTCACTCATCATGCTCTTCCTTTTTCTCTAGAACAAGGAGAACCCGGAATCCTCAACAAGACCAATTCTTTTATAGATGATTGTAAATCATTCGGTGTGCATGTGCATCGAGTAAGACTCCACTCATGAGGCGACAGGGCCTAACACTGAGATTATTATGAGTGGTAGATAGCACAAAGAAACGACCATAAATTCCTTGAAATGAAGATTTTCTTTTATTGAGCTCGAAGGACCGATTTTCATTCCGATCAGACTTAGGTATTGGACACCCAAAATCGCCAGCTCACGGCACAATATATGCAGAGACAATCCACCTCACCTTACCAGTACACGTGAATATAAAAAGTAACTAGAATACATAAGCTGGGTGCATGTTTCTTCTTTAAATGACTATTCTATTGCTCGAGAATTCAAAGACAAGCTCGTGTATACATATTTATTTCAAGTTGCCCAAGTTGGCGAGACAAAAAAGAAAGATACGTCCCGGCAATCCCGTTCACATACATTGAACCAGACAGCCTCGCATGATCTCGACGCTGTTTCGAATGTGAAGAAAGAGGAAGAAGTTCTCTCGGGAACGCGTGCAATGGCGTTGGCACCTTTGATTTCGATGTTGGGAAGCGTCGTTGATTTTGTACGTCAGATCTCACGAACTTTGTCTTCCACATGCAAATCTCGTAGGGCGCGGAGAGCATTTGTGTTCTGCGTGCATGCATGCAGCGACTAAAGTCGTTTTATAGAGCAAGATAAAGTGAAGCATCGTCGGTCCCTAAAAGGAGAGAGTTTTCGATTTCATCCGTTAATCTTTTCTTAGTTCGAACTAATTGGGTTTTGAAAAAAAGAAAGATAAAAATGAAAGGTAAAAATGAAAAAAATCTAGAAAATTCAAATATTAATTAAAAAATGGCGTCGTTTTATCTAGATTTGTCCACATCATATCACCGGCCGTGTCACGTATGAATCCTGGAGATAACCGGACGCCACGGTAACATTTTCAAGCAAAACTTGTCCGAACGACCGCATTGAAATTTCGAGCAAAAGTTTAGGACTATATTGGCAAAATTGAAGAGTTTAGGACTGAATTAACATCCGTACAATAGGTTTACGACTTTTAGGTTAATTGTCCCGGGCATATTCAATGTGATAATTTGGGGAAAAGTATCAAAAAAGTCCTAAACCTTTTACATTGATGTCAATTCAGTTATAAACATTTTTTTGTGCAAATTCAGTCTTAAACCTTTTGTTTTTATGTCAATTCAGTCCTCCCGATTAATTTTGGCCGGATATTGCTGATGTGGACACCAGCCGACTTACGTGACACCGCCTGCGATGACATAGACAACTTTTAATAATATTTTAATTTTTTTATTATTTTATTTAATTATTTAATTTCTTTTTCTTTCTTATCCTTTCTTCCTCCTCCAGCCGGTCGTCAGTTCGGCGACCGGCTGGAGGCCAGGGCCGGCGAGCCCCGCCTGCAACTGGCGAGGCACGACCTCGCCGAATCTGGGGAGGTCGGGCCTCCCCCACGGCCAGCGAGGCTCGATCCTCGCCAAATCCAGCGAGGGCGAACCTCGCTTAGCCCAACGCGAGGTTCAAGCCATCGCTAGATGGCAGCGAGGGCGGCCTCGAGCTGGGGTGGGCGAGGCACGACCTTACTGAATCTGGCGAGGTTGGGCCTTCCCCATGGTTGGTGAGGCTCGACCCTCGCTAGATCCAACGAGGGCAAGCCTCACCAAGCCCAGCGTGTGGCCACAAGGCGAGGGTCAAGCCTCACCAGTGGCTGGCGGGGCGAGGTAGGGCTTGCCAGAGGCCGGCGAGGTTCGCCGGCTGGAGGAAGAAGAAAGGGTAAGGAAAAAACATCGAAAAAAATTAAAATATTATTAAATTTCGTCCACGTCATCGCCGGTGGTACCACGTAGGCCGCCCGGTGTCCACGTCAGCAATATTCGGCCAAAATTAATCGGGAGGACTGAATTGACATAAAGACAAAAGATTTATAACTGAATTGGTACCAAAAAAAAGATTTATAATTAAATTGGCACCAATGCAAAAGATTTATGACTTTCTGATATTTTTCCCTGATAATTTGTGTAAAACAAAAGAGACTAAAACTTCTGGCCAGGCTTCAACGTGCCGACCATCATTGCTCTTTGTGGGCATAGCAAATCTGGCACTGGCTGCAGATATTTTTATCCTGAAGTTCCCCAAGGACCGGATATATTCTCGTTGCTGCGGGGACCAATTAAAAAAAAAAAAATTGGACGATATTCCAATGGAATTTAGCTCGACTGGACCTTCTTGTCTTCTTCTAATATTCTTAATTTTTCCTGCAAAAAGACACCTCAGAAACTCTGAATTCGAAAGCTACACCTTGACCACACGCAACAGAGGAAGAGGTCAATCGTTTTTGTCTGTCAATGGCATCCCAACAGGGTTTGCCCTACATCACACCCCCACCCCCCAACACGAGTGGCTTTCTATGTCCGAACATTAATTACCTAAGTTTTTATATTACAAGAAAAATCAGGAGAAAAAAAGAATGAAAAAGAATTTAGTACTAAAATATTGCAGCAACCCCACCTCAAATTGTGACGGGAGATCTATCTGTCTATACAGCATTCTTCCAAAATAACAAATGTTTTTTGGGACCACTTCTAATTGACAAATTTTCGATCGAAATGCATGGTTTAATAATTCGATGTACAGGAACTTTCGGTGTAAATTGGGTATTGGACCAATGACTCGAGAAAATTTGAATTAATTTACGGATCCGTTGTTCTAACACCATATAAAATTTTGTGAAATAGCTGCCAACATTTTTAAGGAATGCAAATTATGAGTAATGCTTGGTTTGATACCTGGGCATTTTAATATAGGGTAAATACCACCAAAAATCCTAAACTGGTACATGTGTGACAATTTTATCCCGAACATATTCCAAAAAATCTCAAACTGGTACACTTGTGACAATTTTACCCTGAACATACCACAAAAAATCCCCAAACTGGTACACATATGATAATTTTATCATGAACTAAATTTTTAATATTATTTTTTTATTTTTTCGAATTTTTATTAATTTTTTTGTTTTTCCTTTTTTTTTTCATCTTCAACCTTTGGCCAGTCGTCGGACCGGCGATGGGCCAAAGGTGGAAGCCGGCGAGGTCGGCCCCGTCGACTGCTGGCGAGGGCCACCCTCGCCGGCGTCCGCACAGGGCGACCCTCGCCGCCGTCAAGCGAGGGTTGCCCTCGCCGAATCTGGCGAGGTCGACCCTCGCCCGACGCCGGCGAGGGCCGACCTCGCCGACTTCAGCCTCTGGCCGATCGCCGGTCTGGCAACCGGCAAAAGGTTGAAGATGAAAAAAAAACAAAAGAAAAAATAAAAAAATTAATAAAAAATCGAAAAAATAAAAAATATATATTATTAAAATTTTAGTTTATGGTAAAATTATCATATGTGTACCAGTTTGGTGTTTTTTGTGATATGTTCAAGGTAAAATTGTCACAGGTGTACCAATTTGGGTTTTTCGGTGGTCAAGAAAAAAACTCGGGGTAAAATTGTTACACATGTACCAGTTTAGGGTTTTTGGTGGTATTAACCCTTTAATATAAGTTGCTCTCTTGTTTTTCCCTTCTTTTTTTTTCCTTTATGTATTTCTTTTGTTCCTTTTACTTTTTCTTGGGGAAAAAAATATAAAATCAGTCACAAACATAACATGTTGTACATATACTAATCTGGTCCTGATCCTTTCGAATTTTACCGAAGTAGCTCTTAACCTTTCAGTTCGGTCCATAGTTTGCAGAACCTCTAAAATATCGTGCGTTCTTCATCCATTTCCTCGATTTATTTACATAACTTGTTTTGTGTAGTGGTTGACAACAAATAATATACGATGACGAAATTCATAACCATGATTTAGTCATTAGCACATCGTGTTTCGAAAGTGAAAACTTTCTCTAGCAAATGTTCAAATTGAAGTAATGTAAATAGATTCCTCTCGTATGAACTAAACCAAAAATCTATAATGAAGCCGAAAGCATTGATTCAACATTGAAAAGCCCTTTAATTTGAACTCAGCCAATCTCCATATATACTTTAAAAATCGAAAATTATCAAGCAATTCCAAAAGGTCGAGAATCTTTAGGAGAGAATGCCATGTGAGCTACATTTTGTACTTTTTCCATACACAAACGTACGCATCGCCTTCAATCCTTTGAGAAGTTTCGTCCACCCGATGATCAGTCTGAAACAATGATTGCTCAACTACCAATTTGACATTTGGGAAAACTAAGATTAATTTAATTCTCTCGAATTAATTAATCAAATTTGAGAGGAACAAAAGCAGTTTCACTGCCGTCCAAGTTGGCATCGGCAACAGCATGACTTTCGAGCTACTTGATTAGATAACACCAACGTGATTGCCATTGGATCGATGATGTGGTACCTCCATTGTCAATCATAGTGTATTCTATACCCTAACGCATATACTAAAAACAAATACGTAATCATACCTTTTCATATATCTTAATTAGTGTCCTTACGACGTGCGTCTAACACAAGGATCTTTGTTCACCCCCTTTGTCTATATGGGTGTATGAATAGTACTTACCAATTACTAATTTCGAATTTTTAGCCACAAAATCCCTTTTCCAATTTCAGGGTCACAAGATGTGCCGTAGCAATATTCCTGCTTGTGTTCCTCTCTTGTTACAGATAGGCAATACCCCCCGCTTCATGTCAACGTAGATGACGACTAATACCGACGGGAGTAAAGCATCTCCGTCTCATTTCGATGCGATACCAAATGTCGGTCGGACGGAACATGTGTAGGACCCCGGTACGTGGATGGCACGTCGCCGGTTCGTACGTCGAAGGCGGAACTGTGTCTCGCCCAATGAATCGTCCCATCAGGGTCAGTGCGGTGCGCCATTGGCACGGCTTATCGATCGCCAGAGCTTTTAATGAAGGAGCTGGAAAAAGGTGGGGGAGGAATCGATGGAGAAGCAGAAAAGATGCAGGAATCATCCATCCAACTGGAAAAATTTGTCCCGGGGTCTCTCCAGATTTGGTTGGAGCCCAACAGAATCATGTGTGTCTTCGAGAGAGATGCGAGAGGCGTGGGGGGGTACAAATTTTCCTGATATACTATTCCACATGTGAGCCCTGTCTCCGCATTAAAACCGATGGCGGCCCCACTTTCTTGTCCTCTAATTTAGCACTCCTGATGCGCAATTATTTCCTCCGCTCTCCAATATCTAAGTCCAATCATGTGACTTAATTTTAACGTCATCGAGATTATAAAGTATAGTTTCCGTTTTATTAAAAGAGGGTTCGGTTGAAATTTCTAGGGCAGTTTGGGACTTTTGGAGGAACGTCACATGCTCGCGAGCCCAAGCCTAGGCTCCTGGAACTACAAAGTCCGAGGTCAAAATGGAACCGTGTCCCGTAAATAAAGTTCGAAAAAGCGCAAAGCTTTGCATTGCCTGGTGCAATGAATGAAACGGGGTCGTCAACAGTCTCCTGATTTGAAAATTCGTGGCTCGTAATTTTCTGGACACGAGAATAATTTCTCAGCATGAGTAAAGGAATGTCACCGAGATATCTGTTAAGGAGTCTCTAAATTCCTAGTCCCCACTCGGACCGAGGTATAACTTGTACTTGTTCAAATGACCGTCGAGGTAAAGCAGATAAACAGATCCATTACGCAAGTTCGTTATTATGAATAGTTCCTACAAAAGATCGGATTCATTACTTGCACAATACTGTAGATGCTACGCAGTTGGTTCTCATTTTTCGAAAACCACGAGTGTAAAAGGAGCATCTATCGACAGAACAACCACCTAAGATAATCATCTCATGACTATTGAGAACGAATCACATCCGATGGTTCTACTTTTCAATCTTTTCGGCCCTGGTTCCGTAACGACATCCTCCTTAGATCGAATGTAGGTTATTTTTGGGTCAATGCAATCTCGAGATCAGTCAACACCCGCGTTAGTCAAGGAAAACCTAATTAGCGTACGTTAGTAGGTTTGCTTTGATCGGAGAAAACAGCCCTAGCTGCACGTGAAAAGATGAGACTACCATGTTCTACCAGAGGTCCAGTCTTTTGCCTTGAAACTTACTGCACAAAGAAGAAAAGAGGGAAGTCTTCTTGATAAAGTCCTCGCTCAGGAAAAGAAAGAAAGAAAGAAAGAAAAGGACAAATCGCTCTCCTTTTTACCATTTTCTCCTGCCATATCCAATAAGCATACTCTAACCCGATACACAATCACCCACACGGCAGGGGACGTTCTTCCAAGTACCGGCGGCTATTAAACGGCGAAAATCACAAAAGAAAAAAAAACTTTAAATTATGCTCGTCGTCGCGTGACAAAAAAAAATCACCAATTTATACTTATACGATATATTTACCCTCATCGGTCAAAGTTTTATCAATGACAATCGTTAAAAACCTGTCCACATGTACCCTAGAAAGCAAATAGCGTTGACAATGGCGCCTACTTGGCTTAAGTAAAGTAACAACGGCGTTGTGCTTGGACTAAAAATCATCTAACGGAACCTCGACAGACAGAAGGCGGATGTGTCGCATGAGTACAAGTTTGGATTTTTTTTTGGAAGATTTTTTTGCCACCTTTTCTCCCCTTGCAAATGAACCGAGCCTTATAAAGATTTTACAGAACGTGCACCAGAGAGAAAGACAGAGACAGACAGACAGAGAGAGAGAGACTTCCTTCCATACTAGGCGGGACAAGTTTCTGAGCGTGAGCTGTGGGACTGAGACGGAATTGCGAGAGAGGACTTCCACAATCAGCGGGGACATGTTTCTGAGCGTGAGCTGTAAAAAGATCTGAAGAGACGACGAGGAGGGGGGGAGGAATCGCAAGCGCGCTGCGATGTCGAAGCGCTTGACTGTCGCAGAATGTCCGCAACGACCCGTCCCAAACACGGAAACCGTATTCATTACGTCCCGCGGCGCGTTTTTGACTTTCTTTGCACGTCCGGTCATTCACGGTGGCGTTGAATTGAACTTACGGGATGACCAAAATTAAATCCTTTGCAAATTAATAAATAATTTTAAAAAATATTTTCTCCTTTCACAAAAATATTTAGATCGGTGATGAATATATTCTTCGTCGAGTTGTTATTTCAAGTGATACGATAGATCATTTTTTTTTCTAGAGAACGTTTTCCAAAATACGTCGAACGCGAATGATGACCGTTTTATTTTCATTTTTTTTTATTTTTTTGTTCATGAGAATAGATTTAGAACAAAAATTCGTTTGGTGAAATAATTCCATTTTTTTTTATTTTCGAGACAAATTTAGGCTCGGAAATAGATTTTGAACAGAAATGAGGAGTTAAAATTTTTTACCTTTCTATTTCCGGAAGAAAAACAGAAATAACAATTCTCTTTTATTGCTCACCTTTACCGTTTATTGCCCGCCACCGCTTGCCCCTCGCACGCCACTCATTGACCATTTGTCACCGCCGCTCATCGGCCATTCGCTGTCGTCCGTTGCCGCCGCCGTTGCTACCCCCGCTCATCGGTTGGCGGGAATAGAATTTTGCGTCTTTATCCAACAAATTTCTATTTTAGGAATAAAAATTTTGTATTGTTATCAAATGCTACTTTTTGCTCAGAAACTCTTCTAGGAAAGGGAAATAGATTTTTTAATTTCTAGCCAAAAATATGCCAGGGAAGAGAAATATTATCATTCGCGCCCTAATTTTTCATGAAACAAACGAACCTAAATAGACTTAGATTATGAGCCCAATGGTCCACCGGCCTCTTGCCCAAGTGGCGAAGTGGAAGCGGGTGAAGGAATTGGGCAAGAATTTTTGCGCTAACAACCGAAAAATATAATAAAAAAATTAGGAATTTTCTCATGGGACGAGCTTGTTTGTTTTAAATAAATGGTTAATATCACCGAAAACCCTAAACTGGTACACTTGTGACAAATTTATCCTAAATTAATTTTTTTGACCACCAAAAATCTCAAACCGGTACACCTGTGACAATTTTAGCCTATGTTAGTTCCAATTCAAACCGGTACACCAAAAATTTCTTTCTGAGTTATATGACACGTGGCAGTTGACAGGTATATCAATTTGTGATTTTTCGCCATATTAATCCAATTCAATAGAGGAAAAATTTGTCACGGGCATATCAGTTTGAGATTTTTTATTGTCGAAAATTTTATTTTGGGTAAATTTGTCACGAGTGTACCAGTCGGATATACCGATTCAGGGTTTTTTTTACGGTATTAACTTTTAAATAAAAGAAAGAAAGAAATAAATCGTGCCCGTGGCCGTGTGGTTATATATTTCTTTGGAAAAATATCACAAAAAATCCCAAACCATACCACTTGCGACAAATTTACCCTAAACTTTTTTTTTTTGTGACACGAAAAACCCCAAATTATATCGCTTGTGACAAATTTACCATGAATTTTTTTTGTGATACGAAAAACCCAAAACTATGTCACATGTGACACATTTACCTCGCAATACTTTGGTCCATGGGAATTTTCATCTTTTTCTTCTCTCTTCCCTCCGCTAGCTATGGCGGAGGGAAGCTGAGGAGGGCAGCCCTCGCCGGCACTGGGGTTGGGCGAGGGATGCCTTTAGTATTTTTTATGTCACAAAAAAAAATTTAGGGTAAATTTATCATAAGTGGTATTATTTGAGATTTTTTGTGGTATTTTTCGTATTCCTTTTGTACCCACCGGTGCGCGGGAATTAGGGTGCGAATGATAACCATTCTGCTCCAGAAATCAAATTCTTGCCAGAAATTGATTTTTGGAGGAGAAATCTGTTTGGTAAAACATGACTAATTCTGCTCCAGAAATTGATTTCTGAAACAGAAATCTATTTTTATTTTTTTATTTTTTTGGGCACCTCAAAAAAAATAAATTCACTCAAAGTGGATGCCCAAAGGTATTCTAAACCATTTTGTGAAATTTTGAAATTTTTGATTTTTTGATTTTTTTGGACATTTCAAAAAAATTAAATTTCACTCAAAGTAGGTGCCCAAAGGTATTCTAAGCCATTTTGTGAAGTTTTGAAATTTCTGATTTTTTTTATTTTTTTGGGCACCTCAAAAAAAAAATTTCACTCAAAGTGGGTGGCCAAAGGTATTCTAAGCCATTTTGTGAAGTTTTGAAATTTTTGAAATTTTTTATTTTTTTTATTTTTTTGGGCACCTCAAAAAAATAAATTTCACTTAAAGTGGGTGGCCAAAGGTATTCTAAACCATTTTGTGAAGTTTTGAAATTTTTGAAATTTTTGATTTTTTTTATTTTTTGGGCACCTCAAAAAAATAAATTTCACTTAAAGTGGGTGCCCAAAGGTATTCTAACCTGTTTTGTGAAGTTTTGAAATTTTTTATTATTATTTTTTATTTTTTTGGGCACCTCAAAAAAATTAAATTTCACTCAAAGTAGGTACCCAAAGGTATTCTAAGTCATTCTGTGAAATTTTGAAAATTTTAATTTTTTTATATTTTTTTAAAAAAATTACCAAATTTCCTATTTTCTCGAAATCTTGACTTTTTTTTATTTTCTGGAAATTTTTATGAATTTTTCTGGAATTTTTCAATTTTTATGCATTTTCTGAAAAAAAAATTAGTGAGAAAAAGAGAGAAAATAGAGAGAATGCATTTTGGAAGAGAGAAGCTATAAAAAGTAGCTTCTCTTTTTCTTGCCCAAAACTCATTCTGGAATCAAAAATGCATTCTGGAATCAAGAATGCATTCTGGAATCAAGTATTTTTAACAAACGCATTTTTATTCCAGAATGTGAAAATTGCTCCAGAATGCATTCCGGAAATTTTTTAACAAACGCATTTCTATTCCGGAATCCATTCTGGAATAGAATTTCTATTCCAGAATGGATTCCATGCGCGCCCTAAATATCCAGAAGCCCAAAAGTTATAAAAAAAAAGAAAAAAAGAAATCGACAGAATTATCATTACAGGGCGCGATGCTCGGCGGTACAGTTGGGCGCGCGGCTCCCCGTACGGCTCCGGCAGTTACTCGTCCTATACGGAGCGTCGTTTCGCCGCCCCCACCCCCCCTCCCTCGTTTTGCGATGCGAGCGATGGCATGGCCATGGCCATCGCCATGGCATATGGCACGGGCATGGGGCCGTGATGTTTGCACATGCGGCACGTGCAAACCCGTCGTCAACTAACTCGAACCAACGACTTCCTTTCTCTCTCTACTTACGACCCCCCCCCCACAGTACTACTGCACTGTACGGTTGGACCACCTCGTAACAAAAAAAATTTAAGAAACGTATAAAAAAATACGGCCAGAAGTAAATAAATAGATATAAAAAAAATAAAAAAGGAAATCCCAAGAGAGGTGCCCAGGAATTTATTTTTTAGCGCCGTACTCTGAATTCTTCCGTCCGTCCGTCCTTCTCGGAACAAAGGCTTCATTTCGATGTCTCTCTCCTCCTCCCGAATCACAGAAAAAATATCTCCCCTGTTCTTTCGGGGACCGATGTTTCCTCTATTATTTTCGAAGGCTCGATGTCTAATCTTCGCCGGAAATCGAATCCCGGAACCTCTAAGTAGAAACCGAGGCGGGGCAGAGAGATTTCGAAAGGGGTGGCCGCCGCCCTTAAAGTTGGGGATTAACATGCGGGGCGCGAATTTCTGTTCGCCCCGTTTCGATTGGTGTCCCGAATAAAAGAGGAAGAATGTGGATAGCGTGCCGGAGAAAAATTAACTCGTCGTGCCTTGGGTTGGCTAATAATGACCACCTTGCTAAAATTCTAAAAGGGAAAACGATTGAAAAGTAACAATTTTCTTAGAGTTTAGCGCTAGCGACGGGAATATTTTTCTGAAAAAGAATTTCCCTTGAAATTTTATATGGAAGATATCGGATTTTATCTTTTGGCAGAGGAACGAGGGGGAACATGTGCAGGTGGGTCGTCGTTACGCCTTTTGAGGCGGGTTACACGATAGCCGCTGCTTGGACCACCCCAGGTTAATGGAATTTCCTTTTTTTTTAAATAAATATAAAAATTTCGATTGAGCTCAAAAAAATATTCATAAGAAAAAATATTTGATGTAAAAAAAAAAAAAGACCATAAGAATTTAATTTCCGGTACGAAAGGTAAATCTCTCCTTCATCACCGCCCCATGCCTTCCGGCATCGAAATCGACGTTGACCCGTCCGTCCCACGCCCCTCGTCCGATCACTTCAGCCCCATCTCTTGATAGGAGCAAATCGAAAATCCGATTGATTATCATTAATGATTCGATCGACTCTCGTGACGCATGCAGATCATCTCGTTCATTAAGCGGGCGGCGCGACCAAGTATAAATTTTTCGAGAAGAATGTTATGTAGTTCTTGTCGAGCAGCTGGAGTTGCATGTGAGTCCTCGTGCTGTTAGCTTTGAAAGTCTGAATTTTGGGCCGCCCTTATCTATAGCCATAGATAGCGGCTATAGATGTAATGCATTTTTGAAGTCTCTCCTTTTTTTTTTTTTTTTGTTGCTTTGGCCAGAAAGGAACGAGTTTTTCATTTCTGACTAAGATGGTCCCTTTTTTTTTTTGTACCTTCTTTTCGAGACTAAGATAGTCCTCTCGAGAGGTAACTTTTCTCAGGAAACCCGACACCCGACTTTGCTCGAGCTCAATTGGGTATTAACTAGTTCGACCTGAATAAGCTTTCCGATGAAGTTGAGCTCGGCTCGGCTCGTCTCGATTGATCGGCGAGTTCTGATCGTTGCATTCCGGAAGCAATAATAATGTCCATCCCGATTGTTTTGTGTTCACAAGTGAATATATGTGATTGGAATTAAATAAAACATGAAACTCGATCGGGCTCGGCAGTCGTGAGCTGCACGCGTCGAGTATTTTCAAACAACGAGTTATAATTCGGTCAAGTTTGAAATGAGCTTGAGCGCTTTAACTTTTCATCCGGTGTCTTCAAGTATACTTGCTAACAAAGACCCATGTTTTCGACAAAAAAGAAGAAGACCCAAGTTGCATCCATAGTAAGAAAAGATTTACTTTTCACCCTTTCTTAATCAAATATTTTAATTTATCTAATCGAGTCAGTCAACTCTCAGACGCTCACAAATTTTCTAACGGAATCTCTCCGAGCACCAAATTTTATGAAACAGATCAAATATGTCAGAATTTTAGCTAGTTGACGTGGATAAATTTTTTTCAATAATGCAAATGTTCGCACTTCACATCATATCGTCATCTGACGGCCAATTTCGCCGGGATTTGACAACGGAGAGACTCGGTAAGAAGATTCATGGATTCATGAAAGGAGAAGGATGAAAGTAGGAGGACTTGATTAAACATATCAAAAGCATAATGCTTTGCTAGAAAAGGTACAAAAGTAGGGATAAAAGTGCATAGACTTTTCACTCCAAAGGAGGACATGATTCCAAACTCCCTAGGCGTGCGAGGAGCGCCTTTAAACGAGGTTCAGGCAGCCAAGCAAAAGCAAAGAACGATAGACCAGACCAGACCAGACCAGACAAGACATAGACAAAAGTCCCTCCGGAATTTGAGACTCTCTGCTGCCATGCCATGGCTTTGCACTTTGCATGTCCATACAGAAAGAGAGAGAGAGAGAGAGAGAGAGAGAGAGAGGGGCAAGAAGAAACACCACCCGGCCATCATCATCATCATCATCATCAAGATTAATATTTGAATAATTTTCACATCAGTTCAATCCTCGCTTACAGGGTCAACCGGTGGTAAACCCACCGAACACGACCGTGAGGGGACAAAAATTACAGAACCTTGGAGAGAAACATTTACAGATCCGACCCCCAGATAATATTCCCGGGATCCCTTGGTAGTCAGAGTCACTGAAGTCCCAATTCCCAGAAGATAAAAGAAGGGCTAAGAAAAGAAAGACATAATAGAGAAGCAGTATGAAGCAGCTTCGTCTTCTTCAAACCTTCCGCCTACGCAAGAAAACTGAAAAGAAAAAAAACCTAACAAAGAAAATCCTCAGAAAGCTTTCCTCGAGTCTCTCCGACTTCTTCTTGTCTATCTGAGCGTCGACGTCAGGGACTGGAAGACGACCTCTTCGCAGGGGATGGTGAGGCCCATGTCGTGGTCGAACCCGAACTCCTCCTCCGCCTGCTGCAGCAGGCTCAGGAACTCGGGCCGGCTCAAGAACGAGATGGGCACGATGTACCGGGTCCGGTTCTCGCCCACGTAGACCACGAAGTGTCCCTTGGGCACGTCCAGGGGGAAGGCCCCTCCTCCTTGTTCTTCGTACCCTTGGGAGGACCTCTTCCCCAGGCTCGAGCACCGCCGCAGGATCTGCTTCAGGACTGCCGTCTGCGGGAGCTTGTTCGGCTTCTTGATCGCCATTTTCTTGCACAGAGAGAGAGAGAGAGAGAGAGAGAGACTTGTGTACTGTGAATAGGAAGTGAAAGGTTGGCCGAAACGAGAGAGAGAGAGACAGAGAAGGGGAGTGGTTTGAAAGGTTACGGGGGGCTGCTTCGTGGGGGTATATATGGGGAGACCGAGGATGAAGGAAAACAAGAATTTGACAGAAAGGGTTAAAAAAGGAAGACCCCTTTTTTTTTTATTGAAGTTGGTTTTTTTGATTTGATTTTTGGGGTAGGAGAGGAACAGTGAGCAAGAGCATGTGGGGTTGTAGGGGCAAAGGACAGACCAAAGGAGAGAGAGAGAAAGAGAGAGGTTGGTGGTAGAGAACCTGTGCCGTGCTGTGGTTGCCCTTCCAAAGGACAAGAAGGTCCCTCCCTTCCCCCCTTCCCAGTCATAGAAGTCCTGCAACGTAGGCTTTGGTTTCTGGCCCAACTCCGTAGTTTGTCTCTCTGACCGTGCGTGTGTTTGTAGATTCAATGGAAAGGCACAACCATTTCAAGCAAAAAAAAAAAGAAAAAAAGAAAAGATAATTAAGTAAATAGGTCGTGAACTTTGACCCAATATACAATATAGTCCGTCAACTTTTACTTCATTCAATATGATCCATGAACACTTTAGTCTAATGTACAATATGATTCATAAACTTTCGATTTTGTTCAATGTGGTCCATGAACTTTCGATTTATGTTCAATGTTGTTCCTGAACTACATAATAATATTCAATATGATCCTTCTATTAAAACAAGATCGGAGACAATATTAAACATTTTTCATATATTTCGGAGACTAAATTGAATATATATTAAAAATCCAAGGACCATATTGAACAAATCAATAGTTTAAGGACCACGTTGTGCATTTGGCTAAAGTCCATGAATCACGTTTAACAAATTAAAAATCCGGGGACGACGTTGCACGTTAGGTCAAAATTCAGAGATCATTCGTGTTGTTTTCTTCATAAAAAAATAAATGAAAAAGAGCATTTCTCCAATCCTCTAGCGATTCCTTAGACAATGCCCATGTTCTCTTATGCTGCGTTTGGTTGACCGGATAAAAGTCAGGATATGATATGTTTTATTCTATCTTGTGTTTGGTGGTGGTCCAGAATAGGATAAGGTCGAATATAGACCGGATAAAAAAATCCGAGAGGGGGGTTAGATAGACCTGAATAGGATTTCTAATGCCTATTTTTTCAAAAACCCTACGCTCCACTCGCCGTCATCTTCATCCCCACACCTTGTGCGCTTTCACCAAAAAAATTTCTTGGCTTTTTTTCCTTCACCGACTCCTCCGGACCAGTGAATAGCAATAAAAAAAAATTATCGTATCCGACTTTAAATCCGTAGTCCACCAAACAGTGGATAGGATATGAAGAAATCCCAGAATTTCTTATCATATCCTATCCGATCTTATCCTGTTTAGAAATCCGGATAATCAAACGCAGCCTTACAGTATATTCTCTCCTCGTGAGAGAGACCGAGAGTCATTCTCTTGCCAAGAAAAACAGGGGAAATTAGAGCTGGTGCCGGTGGGACCGTGGCTATGATGTAACTATGTCGTAATCTAACTTTAAAGGATGCTGTATCTTTTTTCTTTACGTATAGAGACATGTGATCTGAAAGTGCACTGACTTTAGAAAAATCGCAACAATTGGCTGCTGCTCGCGAGACGTTGCTTTTTATATTGTGCACTCCACCATGGACCACCCCCTTTTTGCTTTTCTCCATCTCCGTCTCGATTGCACGCGAGGACAGTCCCAGGTCCGGTCGAACAGCCTTCGACGACCTCCGCCGTGCTACGGCACGTCCGAATTCGACGTCCCGAGCATGGAAGAACAGAGACGTTCGCGTGTCGAGGGCGCGACGCACGACAATGGGCGGCGACCCGAGGACGTGTCGGCGAGGTACGGCGGCGGCGGCGACGCGCGGTTGAGTGGCGGCGGCGGCCTGCTGTGGCTGCAAGTGGGTGAGAGAGGTTGGGGGAAAATTAGGGTTTTGGGGTGTTTTTCGTAAAATTATTTTGCGTGTTTTGAAATTGAGCGAGACTACTGCTTAAAGTGTTGCAATTTGTGAAGGGATTGTAATTGTAAGGCACTTGTCAAATATTTTATAAAAGTTACAGCACCAATTACACGGTCGAAACTGCTGATAAGATGGAATTAAATAATTCAAAAAGAAATAAAGGGAAGTGTGGAATGAAATAAGTATGTCGAGAAAGGATATTAGCAAGAAAAGATGAATTTTTTTTTTGTATCGAGTATGTTCTCCAAAATATAAATCCGCCCTTTGCTGGACTTCTAACTTTAGGTTTCGAGCTTTTTTTTTTTTGCAAAAAAATATTGCCAGGCTCACATTTTGATATTTCTTTCATGTCACAATTAGATTTTACTTCTCTCAAATCTTGGAGGCTCGCACGACTTTGATTATAATTTTACGCGGATTATTTAAACTTTCGCAATATATAAATATTAACGTGTTTAATTAAAACGAACTGAAAATTCAATTATTCCTTCCGGTTAAGTTTTGAGTCTACATTCCCCCCCCATTTTTTTTCCCTAGAGGATGATGTATATAAAGAAATTTGCGTCGGATGCTGATCGACATAGTCTCATTGCTTGAAGGCTATTAATTTGCAGTATGGCACTTCGCTAGAAGTTCGGTTTCAGTATATCGATCTTGTGCTCTGAGCACTCGGGAATTTTTTTTTTGGTGAGCGCGGGGCACTGTACGGTGTAGATGATCCAACAAATTAATGCCACGTCGGCCTCGGCCGGCCCTCGAACTACTTTCGAGTACTCCCGGGTCCTCTTCTTCCGGACGATACGGTCCTGATTGCCGGGTTTTTTGATTGATGATGCCGCGCGCGGGTCACGTCAAACGTATACTGCAGTGAGCGACCAAAGTTGCTCGGCTTGCTCCTTTTGCATATCCTCCCACCATGTATGCTTTTCTGCTCGACTTGAATGCCAGATAGCATTTGGACAAATGCTTTTCTCGAAACAGGTCGGACAATGTCGACACCGCTAGACTCGTAGGCAAATACCAAAAAGAGCGATGCTAGAGATACCAAGGCTCGTTTTAGTTTTACTAAATCGGCTCAACATTTGTGAACGATCGAGTTCGCGTATTCCACGGAGTATATATGCCGCATATCACACGGTGAAGACTTTTTAATAGACGGGGTCTTAGTATGTCTAGTATTGTTAAATGTTAATGCTTCTGATGAGAGTTCCGGTGTGAATCCGATCCCATGCTTAAAATGTGAGATAGAGTAGATGGAGAATCGCGTCGCTTTCGGCGACGAGCTAGCTAGCTTTATCCGAACGCCCTTTGATCAAGATCATTCCGCCGAGGATTAAACCGGCAGAGCATCGTACCTAGGAACTCCAATTGACTTAGGCAGAACGAGGAAGATACTCGTATGGGTAGCTTAGGCACATAGCACGCCTCGCAACCTTCACGGCCGGTCGCATATGTACATCTTGGATCCGAGCATCATCATCTTGATGTCGAGCGGCGAAACCGCCGACTCGACGTTCGGGAATTCTTGGCCGTCCGCCATGAGCGGGCGCCCCCTCCCCAACCCAACTGATTGAACTGAACAGTTTGGTCAGGCAAAAAACCAAACGAGAAGCTCTTGCTCGACAGCTACCTGAAATTGCAGAGCGAGGAGCCCCCTCATTAGAAGGTAGCAACAAGGTCCCAATTGGGGCCAAACCACAAATTACACAGTATCTCAATGTCTACATTATCAAATCGCCAGGACGTTGACACTTCGTCCACGAATCACTCACATGCATGCAAAAAGCCATCTTAGCCCTGTCTCTCCGCCTTTTTCCCCATCTTTCTGTACTTGCAGAAGCTTTTGGCTCCAACCCCTCTTTCGAGGCGTGATTTAAAAATTCTCTCAAATGACCGTTCCCCGAGGAGTTGTCGCTGTACTTTATGTATGGATTTTGCGATCAAATGCGCGCGATAATGGCGGGTTACAATAGTGAAATCGGTGTCTCGAGGGACCTTAAAGATGCCCGCCTCTTCGCATGGTCTAGCACCGCAGCTAATCGTTACAGTTGTTTCGAGAAATGTAGAGATTATGCTGTACACAGGCCGTGTAGAAGATCCTTTCACTCGAGTCGGTTGAATCGCGACTGAACCAGAACCTGTTTTCCGTCATAACACTTTGATTATCGTCTTCTGCATCATGATGAAAGCGGAGTCAAGCGAGGGTGTAAGCAAAAAGTTGGCAAAAAAGCAACCTCCGTAACTCGACTGGGGCCATGGCGCGCTGTCCGTGTCCGAAAGGGAAGTGAAAACCGAAACTCCCCCCCCATGTTCTGTGACTGAGATTGGCTGCTGTTGAGTCGGAGAAGAGAAGCATCAGAAGAAAAACAAAAAAACTGAGAGGAAAATACTGGTCCACACAGCACCTCAGTCACCGAAAAGCAGTGACTTTGACGGGTGACCTCCGTGGGTAATAGTCCGCCGTAATAATTACAACCGACGCACGCAGGACGCAGCCATTTCATTTTCATCCGAGCATTCATCATACAAGGATAGTAGATAAATCGATTCGATCCATCCTCTCAATATGAACATCATGACTGTAACTGGAAGAATGGCTCACATGGAAGCTGTTTATAGTGACTTGCATCCCGATGAACTCGATTATGGGATCAGTGTGGACGGACGTCTCGGGCAATTCGTTTTCCTTTTGGGTGTCGGTGGATGATCTTAGCAATGTGTGAAGGGTAATGTCGCGTGCGCGATGACCAGGGCGTGATGCAGAGGGAAGCAAGCCGATTTCTCGCCATGTGAGCCGTGTACAAGCACACGAGAATAATTCGTGATGTCATTTTTTCGAATTGATATCGTTCAATAGCTAGAATCATTCAGGTACGAATGTCGAACCACAGGTGTTCATAGGTGATGCAACTGAAGGGACCCATCAAAGCCAAGAGGGCCATGTTACTCTGTGCCTCTTTTTTTCCCGAGTGAAGACATGATAATGCAGGACCAACGTCAAAACCCTGACGGCCCCTCACCTCCTCAACCGCAACTGCCACCACCATCAATGGCCTTTGTTCCCCTCTTGGTTGCTGTTGCATGAACCTTCGTTGAAGATTCTTAGCTGGACTCATTCGGTCAGGAAATTGCACGAGACATTGAGAGCATGTGCGAAAGGTGTGTGGCTCATCCAGAGAGTCCAAAAATGCCATTGAATAACTGTGCTTGCTTTAAGTGGCGGTACCGTCTCAAGTCTGTCCTCAGAGCAGAAGTTGCCTCTTAGCTAACCCTGCTTTCATTGCACCGCCAGATAAAAAAGAACGAGTCTCGCCCGTCGATCATAAAACCTTCTAAAATTTTGCGTTGCGACGTTTTTTTCACAAGAATTACGAAAGTTTTACAAGGAGCTATGACCTTCAGGAATCCGGTCTTCGGGAGGCCATAGAACTGCCGGTGCGCCCTGGCCATGGGACCCCGAGAACAGAGGCTCGTGTCCCCTGCGAGCGGGTGCAAAATAAAGAAAGACAATACAGTTGTTTCGTGGACAAGAACTCTCAAAAAAGTTTCAATAGATTGTCAATCAATTCAAGCTCGGAGACCATGTGCTCGCTTTGTCAGTGTTTATTTCGATTTCGCTCTTTTGTATCTCCTTCCTTCTTCTGGATAGGAGAAAGGAAAACTTGTGGGCAGTGATCTGAAGTAGTCCCCGTAAGAACTCGGCTCTCCGGCTGCCCGGGGATGAACTGGAACTCGGTTCCATTCGCTTTTCCCATTTTTCTTGATTTTATCTTTGGGGCCACTATCTCTGAATCGCCATTTGATCATGAGTGGATGAACGCTCTTCTGTCACGAGAGTGAATGTTATCAAATGACACAAGGATAATGACATAAAGTGTCTCTGAACTTTTGGCCGGATATATAATTTGGTTTCCGTACTTTTAATTTGTTCAATGTAGTTCTTGTTCCTTAGACTTTTGGTATATATTTAATGTAGTCCTTGAACTATATGATATTATTCAATATAGTTCCTAAACTTAAATTAATGGGATGACTACATTGAATATTTTCACATAGTCGAAGGATTAAATTGAACATGTATTACAAGTTTAGGCACCACATTACACATTGGGTTAAAGTTCAGAGACCACGTTCAACAAATTAATAGTTTATGGACCATATTACATATTGGGCTAAAGTTTATGGACTTTTCGTGTCATTTTTCCAATGACATAGTGTCATTGTCTTGCGTTGTTATTATTACCAATCCTTTACCTATCTATCTGTCACTTCAGCATCATTCAATTCGTCATTATTGAGTACCTAACATATGGGAAAAGTGTCAAAAAAAATTCTAAATCTTTTATCTTTGTGCCAATTCAGTCATTACGGTCAATTTTGGTCGGATTTTGCTGATATAGACACCGACCAGTTACCGACGTTGACGTGGATAACTTTTTGTAATATTTTTTCAATATTTATTTATTTATTTTCTTTTTTTTTCCTTCCCTCCCTTTTTCCTCCAATCGGTTGCTGAACTGAGGATTAGCTAGAGGCCAAAGGCCGACGAGGCTCGCCCTTGCCGGATGGCTGCGAGGATAGCCTTGCCTGGCGAGGGCGAGCCTCACCATGGCTGGGCGAGGCTGGACCTTGCCAGATCTAGCTAGGTCAAGCCTTGCCAGCGGCTGGGCGAGGCTCGCCAGTGGCCATCGAGATCGTCCTCGCCGACCTTTGGCCTCTGGCAAGTCGCTGGTCTAGCGATCGGCTAAAGGAAGGGTGGAGGAGAGGAAAAAAAAAGAAAAGAAAATTTAAAAAATATTAAAATATTATTAAAAGTTATCCACGTCAGCGCTGGTGATTGGCTGCCAGTGTCCATGTTAGCAAAATCCGGCCAAAATTGTCTGAAAAAACTGAATTGGTATAAAAACAAAAGGTTTAGGACTGAATTGGCACAAAAAAAAAGGTTTAGGACTGAATTGGTACCAAAAAAAGGTTTAGGATTAAATTGGTATCAATGTCAAAAGTTTATAACTTTTTTTGACACTTTTTCCCCCTAACATACTATGTTTATGATTTCTGCGTCTGAGTTACTGAGGCTTTTGCATGAGTTAAAATGCACTTTGAAGTCCGAAACGAGACTGCGTTATCTCGCTCCTAGCTGAGTTACATGGACATCCACCTCCCCTTATAAGCTCCCACAGCCCATTAGAGTTCGCCGCGGAATATAGAGGATTGTCCTGCTACTGTACAAGTTCATCACCTACCCAGTTCATGCCCCGTGCCACACCAATGTGCCACCACCGAATCAATTGATATGTTGCAGATTGATCATCACTTGGTGTACATTAGACGAGGACAAGCCGTTCGTTCATAATACTACATCGATTACTCCAAACCAAAGGGAGAATAAACCAACAGCTCGGGGTGACGGAATTGTTAATCAGTTGATGAGACACAAGTGACAATAAAGAATTTGGTCGATTATAGGAGAGGCCCATGCTACTTACAGCAATGCGGTCTCACAGCTTATAAAGCCAGACGCTTGCTGAGAAGGCCGTCAATACAGGCCCTGCAATCTTCATATCGCTGAATCCTTTTTCTAACAACTTCTAAGTACCCTGCATCTGGCCACCAGCAGCTAAACCCCTCGTCTTACCATTAGATGAGATTTGAGTGATGGCATTGCCAGGAACAAAAGAGATCGAATGACGTGTAATCTATAAATCTCGAAGCATGGCAGATTTTTTTTTTTATATCAATTCTCTTTAAAAAAGTTGATAACTTGTCCAACATCGTCATGCCTACCAAAGGGTGGGAAAGAAAATAAAGAATATGAAGATAGCATCTACCCAATTTCAGACAATTGCATGCAGCGATTGCATTTTTTTCCCCGGTGTGAAGTCAACTTGCTAGAAAACCGCCATGTCTAGTTACAGGTCTATGTGGATAAAACAGTAGCTTGCTGTTTAGTCTCCTCCGCTTGCAAACTCTCGTAATACTTGACCAGTACCTCCCATCCTCCGGGGCACATAAATCCATCAGGAGGGTTCTCGCCAGTTCTTGCATAAGTCCTCATCTGCAGAAACAAATATGGTAAAAAAATTTACGATTTCTAAGCATGTAAAATCCGGAAAACTATTAGTTAGGACATAGTTTGCACATGATCTTTCATTATGCAAGGACATGTCTACAGCTCCAAGGTGAATTTTGCAATGTGTACATATTGACAAGCATACTAGAAAAAGCTTCTGAAGGTCTTCAAGAAGTTCCTAACAGCAATTTCTGCCAGCTAAAACAACTACAAAGGGGTCTCGCACACTATCTATCACTATCAGGTATCTCTGCGCCATTTCAGTGGTTTTGAACTTTTGCCTTCCTTTTTTTTAATCTTAATCTGGTTTAAAGTAAGAAGGTTCATTTTATTAATCTCTAACCCAAAATCAATTGCCTCAAGGCGACACAAGATTTCGCCCCACTGACCTGATAGATCTTAGCCCATATTGATGCAAAACGAGTAGGGTTTTCAGACATGTGCAGCGTTTTCAGACATGAGCTATTTGTAGTTCTAATTTAAGTGTTTGCTTTTGGTGCATATTTTCCAATATAGGTCACACACTTGCAAATGACAATGTCAAATTCTGCTTTGTCATCTTCAAACTCACAAACTGCTTCTAATTGACCGAGTCTAAATGCTCAACTGCGCATCATTAAACTTGTCAATATAAACCCAGCAACAGAGAGAGGAGATTCACTTTTTCACCACGAAAGAGCACAGTCATTGGGAGAACATGTTCTGCAGATTCCGGCTGCTATAGGGAGACATTATTATTTTCTATAATATACATTCAAAAGCCCCAGCAAGTAAAATCCCTACCTTGGTCCCGGATATAAAAAGAAAATCCTTAGCACGCGAAGGGTCAAAAAATGCCATTTTCTTCTCCACCATGTCATATGCAGCCACCTGCAGAACATGAAGTAGAAAAGTTGAGGAAATTTTACAGAGCAAGAACATCGAGTGCGAGATCCATTGGACATGCCACAAAGCCTGTGATGTAACAAAAATTAAATGATACCGGGAAAACATTATCAAGGTATAAAAAATGGGTGTATGGGCTTTAAAGAAGAGCAAGTTGCCCAAATATCATATGGCAGAGAAAACGAGTAAAAAGCTCCAGAATAACAGAAGATACACTTCGGGGAGGGGAGGGGGGGGGGGAAGATACTCACTCTGAATGGCAATATGTTGAGTTTCTCAAGGCCCAAGGCCATGCTCAACACCTTTTTCCCATGATCAGGGTCATACAGATCCCTCTTCTCCGTTGGGTGCCCCATACCAGCCGGATCTCGACCAACTATATAGAAATTGGCACCGGCATTTATCCGTGCCTTTGCATGCCACTGTACCTCAGTTGGACCAGCATAATGCATCGGAGATGGAAATATGGACACAACAGTGGTCTCAGGATCAAGAACACCGTCTTCAAGGACCTGGAAGAGCAACCACTCATTAAATAATCTATAACATCTGAACAAAAGAGTATTGTATAATTGGAAGGCCAATCTTTCTGATATTGAACTGATATTCTGGTAAAACCAAATTCACCAACAATGACAGTAAAGTTGTACGAGAAAAGAAATTGCTTACTAATGTCCTCCTCTTAACTTAAAGTCAGGAAAACAAGATCGACCATCGTGTTTCGGTGTGCATGGTCAATACACTTCAACCAGCAGAACAGAGGCATGGAAGGCATGTTCCATTTAGACTCAATATGCTAGATAATTCCTACTAGGCTACGGTGCAGGATTATGCAAAGGAATTGCAAACGATCAAAATAACCTTGCTATGTTGCTCCATCCGAACATTCAAAGGAACGTCGTCAGCTTTTGTATAACCTCCAAGAGGATGAAGCAACAGGATTGGATTCTTGAAGCCCATTTCCAGCAAACGCCTCCTCGTATCATTCATCAACAACGCGTGCCCATTATGCACGGGGTTTCTTAACTGAAAAGCGAAGACGGCATCAGCCTGACGCTGGTTGAACTCTTTGCGCAATTGTTTAGGCGAAAGCCTGTAGTGATCGAGCCCGTCATTGTATTTAATCGGTTTCAATACTTCCAAATCTCCACCAATGAGCCAGTTCCCAGCCGGAGTTATCGCCTCCTCAACATATGGCAATCCAGGAGCAGTTGTTCCCCAAGTCCTCGCTATTCTTTCTTCTTTGTTGTGTTTGTAGATTTCAATACTACAAAGGGTTAATATGAATGGTTCTCAGTAAGAACAACCTATTAAGTGTAGTCGCATGGAAGCTATTTATTTTTCAGATACAGTACAACAGGATACTCCGGCATATGTAAATAAAAATGATATAATGACAGAGACAAAATAAAGATTTTATGAAGTATAACTGGTAACCACAGTTCTCACAAGAAGCCAGATAGTCAAGCGCTATGGCTATTGGTTATCGCAAGCGCACGCCAATGATGCTGCACCAAAAATAACGCACTATCGACTTATGAGCGGGATTTCCGAATACACAAACACTACCATAGTTGTTCCAGATAAAGATATAATTGATGCCACAATTCAAATGCAGGTGATTTCACTCGATCGTCGGACATATATTCTATTGAAACAATTCCTTCTGCAAAGTCATTGACCACAAAATAATCGATGCCGACATTCACATGCAGGTGATTCCACTCAAATATACGAGATATTCTTTATCGAAACAATTCCTTCCACAAGTTATTATCAAAAACCCCTACATAGATTGATGTTGAAATCATGCTATTAAAAAAATCACTCCTTCTCGTTCAAGTGGGAATTAACAAAGCGTCCCGCAACACCTCAATGTGGAAAGGAGACCAAGATACTGACTCAGGCTCGCGAATTAACAAACAATTAGCGAGAAGATCAGCTGGTCCCCAACGAAATAGACAATTCTTTTCTTTTCGAACATCGAAACAGCATTTACCTCCGAAGAACCGCGACCAAATCCCCGTCGGGACCGACCAGCCCGACATTCCGGGACGACCCGATCGCGTCCTTGGTCCCGTCGTCGATGGCCAGGACGATCGGAAGCGACATGTTCACGACCGATCCGTCCCCCATCCTCAGGCAATTGAAATGCAGGCTCTGCAGGTACTGCTCCTCCCTCATGAAACCCTTCAAAGGGCTCGCCCATCCTTCGCTGATCACGTGCACCCACTCAAGATCGATCCTCGTCAGCCCCACCCGGGGCAACCCCTCGGCCTCCTTCGCCATCAAGGCCCGATCTTTCTCCGGCACGACGAGGTCGACCAGGACCCCGCCGTCGGGGTCGATGAGGGAGCTCCTGATGGAGGCCCTGGCGGCATCGCGACCGTGACCCAGCATCTCGGCTCGGCGCGCGAGGCTCGACAATGCGTTGGCGTGGTAAATCGCTCCGAGCCTGACGTTCTTGAGCTTCGCTCCGCCGGTTTCTTGGCGGCGAGAACACGGGCGAGGGGCTGCGGCGACGTGGAGCTTGATGGTCAGGGACATGCTGGAACGAAAGAGGGTCGAGGCGGGCGCGCTGGGGAGGGGCGGCTAATGCGGGGAGGTGCAGCGGGGCGGCTATATTGGGCAAGCATTTTTGTGGGGTCGGAGGAGGAAGAAGATGCAGGAGGAGGGGAGGAGCGGGCAGTGTCGCGGAAAGTGAAAGAGATCCACACGTTCTTCGCAAGATGCTCCGCCTTTTCTCTCCTGTGGAGGGGAAGCCTCGTGGGCCGGTCAACATGTGCTCGACAGCGGCGGCTGGTGGTGGGGAGGGGACCGTGGGGAAAACTCGAAAGGGAGGCTCGTGTGCTTTTTCATCGCGAGCATCGCGTCGCTCCCAATGGCGTTGTAAAGGCCATTTTGCGAGGACGGGATGGATCGCGTGCCGTGCATAGGCTGCTTCTATTGTAACGAAAGATTCACGTTTTATCATGGGTTCGGCGGCTCGCGAGCCTATCTCTAGGTCGGTCCCGAGCTGCAAGGGTCCGGAGGCACTCTGGGTCGTGTCTGATTCGACCCTTGCAGGGTACGTTATAAGGTCTGATTCGACCCTCTCGACCCCACGCGGTTCTCGTATATCCTTTTCTTGCCAGGGGAGCTGGACAATGTTTCGGACCGGTCCAAGAACCCTGGCCCGAGCCCCATTCATGGATCGCTCTATCATGTATCGGCGATAAATGGAGAAACGAGCTAGTATTGATGAAAATTTGTTCTTATAAAAAACAAAAATCAAAACGGGTTTGTTCTTTGGCAAAAGCTGGACAAAACTGAAAAAGTTTCTTTGGTGATATTCCGGGCCCACCCAAACCAATAGGCCCGAGCACAAAATGGGTAGGCCCAGGCAAGCCATTTCATTCTTGGGCCCGAGCCCACCTACATTCACTTTTTGGGCCAAACCACTTTGTGGTTTTGTTCAGACCGTGGGCCTTGTACCTGGGCCGCCCGCTCGTTCGTCACCTCTGTCGTTGTTTCGTCTCTTGCATCTCTCTTTTTGTTTAGATTATCCGAACAAATGGAATGATTCTTCCATCCCCGCCTCCTTCCAATTCCTTCCAGCCCCAATTAGGGCCACGTTGCTTGTCTTGTCCAAATTGTAAATCTCTTGCGTAGGAAACTCCCCAAAACTCGATCCGCAAAGGCAAAAAACAACTTCAAAATACGAAAATTCAAAGAATATCCATCGTATGCACCATTAATATAAGAAACGACCTGCATATTCACCGTCAGATGGTTAACACGCGCAATAGCTCGATTGCAAAAATAAGCTAGAAAGAAGCCACGCATTACTCATCCAACGGTAAATATTCCACGGTGGTGACGGCGGACCCTAATAGGAGCCGAAATCAAACTTATGTGGCAAGAAATTGTAGTGAAGTCCAGGTGGCATTTTGCAATTTAGCCCTTCTACTTATCGGAAATCGAGAGACCAGGGGCATAATCGCCCACCAAAAGCCAAATCTTGCTCGCCTCTGCCCTAATTGGCAACGGCAAGACGCAGCACCGCGTCCCGCTCAAACGTCTCCTTCCAGCCCCTCGAGCTCCAAGCCCCAACCTCCAAGCTCTCTTCAATCTCTCCTCGATTTCTCTCTCCTAGCGCTAGGGTTTCTGTTCGTTCTCGCTCTCTCTCGCTCGCTGTCGCTTCCCGCTTCTTCCTCCTCCCACCCTCCCCTCCCTCCCTCCCTCCCTCCCTCTCTGCGTCGTCGGATCCGTTCGCGATTCGCGAGCGGCGGCTCTGCTCGGGGTTTCCGAGATGGGAGTGCCCGCGTTCTACCGATGGCTGGCCGAGAAGTACCCGATGGTCGTGGTCGACGTCGTGGAGGAGGAGGCCGTCGTCATCGACGGGGTCTCGATCCCCGTCGACACCAGCAAGCCCAATCCCAACGCCATCGAGTTCGACAACCTCTACCTCGACATGAATGGGATTATCCATCCCTGCTTCCACCCGGAAGACAGGGTACGTTGTTTTCTAACGATTCCTTTCCTTCCTCCGTCGTTTCCTCGGTGAATTGTCGATTTTTCGGTGCCCATGTGTTGTTCTCGATGCCTCGGCCTCTCGACCAGTCTTGTATATAGCCGGGAGTCTGCGCAATTGGTCAAGCAGATGGGACGGGTTTGTTATCATCAGTACCGGGGTGTTAGGAGGGAAAAGAATTGGAAGGACTGAAATTGTTGTCCCCAACTCGACTTTGAGAAGGTTATGCTTATCTAGAAGTTGAAGTCTCTGTCTTTTTGGAAATTCTACAATGACGACTGAAACTGTGCTGGGCATCCTGAAGATCAATGGGTTTGGCAACCTAATAGCACAAAGCGGCTGGATATTCGTCTGTGATATTTATTTGATCACGAATCCAGCTCAACTTACTCTCATCTATATACCCAGTATACTCTTACAGCATGAATAGTAAACACTAAACCAACTATTCTCTAGGTTAAGTAGAATTTTATGCATATCTGAAGTTTGCACGATCCAAACTCGGGTTGGAATTAATATAGAAAGAGCCACGCCGAAAATTGCGAATGCGTCGTTTCCTTGTTGGCTAGTGCAATTGCTTGTAATCTACAGTTAGAACTAGACTAAGGTTATTTTTACTTCTTAGTGAGGGCAACTTGGCCTGTTTTCCTGGTACCATTAAGAAATTCAAAGTAACTTATAAAGTTATTGATTTATACTGTGTAATTTGTGGGGGATTAAGTCTGCATTTTTGTTCGATTTGTATCTCGTTCAAGCAAACATTATGACTTTGTTTTTTCACCTGTTGCAGCCAGCTCCAACGACGTTCAATGAGGTGTTTCAGTGCATGTTTGACTATATCGACAGACTTTTTGTGATGGTGCGACCGCGAAAATTGTTATATATGGCTATAGGTAAGTATAGACCCTTAATTTTTCTGTCCGCGTGCTATGTCAAAATCATAATTGTGATAAACTGTATGTGAATGACAAATAGATGGTGTCGCACCAAGAGCAAAAATGAATCAGCAGCGGTCGAGGCGTTTTAGAGCAGCTAAAGATGCAGCGGATGCAGTATGTGTTTACTTTTATGCTAACACTCCCCACAATTCATAGTAGTCCCCTTTTGTATCTTAAGATGATTTATGTCATGCTCTGAATGGAATTAATTAAAATGAAAATTAACCTGATTAATTCTTATAATAGTTTGCTTTTGTTACACTTATCCAAGTCCTTTACTTCTTCGGATGCTAGTGCAGATATTGGCACACGATGCATCGGTTCCTTTCATTTGCATGTTTATATGTTTCTTCGTTGTATTGATGCAGTTATCATGATGCATTACAAGTTTAACCTTTCAGTATGCAGTCTGTAAATGATTGTATATAAATCTCCCGGTTTTCTCAGATAGTTCTTTCTCTGTTGTGTATAGCATGGGTGAGCCAGCAATCCCGTGAGGCATATATTTGTGGTTTGTACTTAACTTTCAGCTAGTGATCTTTGTGATTTTTCTCCTGTAGGCAGCTGAAGAAGAGCGGCTGAGACAGGAATTTGAAAGCGAAGGCCGGAAACTACCTCCCAGGAATGAGTCTCAAGTTTTCGATTCAAATGTCATCACTCCTGGAACAGAATTCATGGCTGTTTTGTCAGTGGCACTGCAGTATTATATCCATCTTAGGCTAAATAATGACCCTGGATGGAGATCTATTAAGGTACCTTTTATACGTAGGCCATCTTTTCTCGCTTAAGGTGTCAAGGTTTGCCCTGTATATGTTGATGCTGTACTGACTTAATGCCAAAATATACAGTTGAGTGATTTTACTACCGACTATTCCAGGGTTTCAGTTGTTCAAGAAATGATTCACATGGGACACAGATACTTTTATTTTTACTTTTAGTGGAGTACAATCGAAGGGGTGATATTATGTCGGTAGTAAATGTTGTAGCTTCTGCTTATTGATTCATTTTTTGAAGGTTATCCTTTCTGATGCAAATGTTCCTGGTGAAGGGGAACACAAGATCATGTCATATATTCGTCTCCAAAGAAATCTTCCTGGATACGATCCAAATACACGGCATTGCCTGTATGGTTTGGTATATCTCTTCCTTCAACAGGATCTTCATCCCTGCAGGATATTCCTGCTGATTATAGACCCCTGTTTGACTAATTTATACTCTGCATTTTATTGCTTAATGCAGGACGCTGATTTAATTATGTTAGCTTTGGCCACACATGAAATTCATTTTTCGATTCTTCGAGAGGTTTGTGAACAAATTTTGCCTAACATTATCTTTTGAAACATGCCTTGTCTACTTTGAAGAAAAAATTATCTTTGGAAACAATAAATAAAATTGGATGGAGGAACATCTTCGGAGGTTGGATTCATCTTCCTGTAGAAGTTCTTTTGCTTAGTGTCGATGATTTTCCAGGTATTTCATTTTACACACTCACACACACACACACACATACCTGAGAGATATGTACACTATATGCGAGACTATTTGTTCTAAGAGGTCATTCAGATATGGTTATATCAGACTCATGACTTTTCCGAAACCACAAAGCAAGAGGTTGTATCGCCAGTTACTAATCGCATTGTCCTTGCATTTCAGATTGTTTTCACTCCTGGTCAACAGGACAAGTGCTTCTTGTGTGGCCAAATGGGTCATTTGGCAGCAGATTGTGAGGGAAAGGCAAAGAAGAAGTCAGGAGAATTTGATGAAAAAGGTGATGATGCAGGCATTGTTAAAAAGCCGTACCAGGTTAGTTGTAAACGTATTCTTTGATTATATGTGATTGAGTAGAGGACAAGTTTTGATGACCAGAGCTATCAACATATTCTGAACCTTCATTATTTTTTTTTGGTATACAGTTTTTGAACATTTGGACTCTCAGGGAGTATTTGGAGTATGAGTTCAGGATTCCAAATATTCCTTTTGAAATAGATTTTGAGCGCATAGTGGATGACTTCATCTTCATGTGCTTCTTCGTTGGCAATGATTTTTTACCTCACATGCCAACCTTGGAAATTCGTGAGGTATGCAAAAGTTCTCTCTCAGGCAAGAATCTGGACAAAGAGATAAGCTGCTACAAAACTTTGCATGTCAGATTTTTGAAAGATGACGTACTTTAATAGAGCCAAGAGTGCTGGATTTTTCATATGCATTTTAAGGTTCCTTGCAGCGCTATATGCTTCAGAATTGGTTGATGTTTTAAGGTCAAATAACAAGCATGTTGATGTGCTCTTTGGATCTTTGGGTTACATTTGAGTGGAAAGCTGGATTGTTAAAACATCTTATGCCTCTTTACTGGTTTTGAGATTCTATATAGAACTGAGACCTCTATAGCCTATGTTGAGGTAATGTAATTGCAAGGCAAGGTACGAGTAACTGTACTTGTGTGCACTTTACCATGTGTAACTACTTCCTTGTAGGTTGACATTTAGCATTTGATATTTTTGGCTTTTGGCTTTTGGTTGAAGATACAGGCTGTTTATCCCCCTGATGATTGTTTGAATCTTTCTATCCGGCCTCTCATCTATTTTCTATTGAACACTTGGTGTATTTGGATGGTTGAAGTAATGCTTAGTATTGGTTTTTTGTGAACATGCATTTCCTTTCGCCTATACTTGATAATTGAATTAAAAGCCAACTGCAATGTTTTAAAAATGGGAGATTAGTGATTTGTTAGCGATATAGCTTATAATGGCACAAACTTCTTCTGTTCCTTGTTTCAGGGTGCGATCAACTTGCTGATGGCAGTCTATAAGAAGGAATTTAGAGCATTGGGTGGATATTTGACTGATGGAAGCAAGGTATTCAGTTGAATTTTTTTTAGTGGTTGATTTTTTTATAGTCACTTGCTTACCCTTTTGCCCCACTGTTGTTTCTGTTTGTCAGCCGAATCTAAGCAGGGTTGAGCATTTCATTCAGGCTGTAGGGTCATTTGAAGATAAAATTTTTCAGAAAAGAGCGAGATTGCATCAGGTTTGTATATCTATTTCTTGCATCAACATGTAGTCTAGCCTAGACGATGCTTTATTTTCTTTCCAGCCACTTCCCTTTGTCCAAAAATTCAAAGAAAATTCACAGTATCATTCTCATTATTTTTATCTTTTCAAATGCACTGCTTTTACCTGGTCCTGTTTAACTTTTTGCCAAACATAGTTATTAGGAAACGCTGGTAGATGTTTTTTTAAGTAGAGGACAGGAATGCCATAATCAGAGGAAAGGCAATCTTTCATTTAGTCATTCTCAGCTGTTTCTTAGCGGCTCTTGTAGTTCATAGTCGTCCTGCTACTTGTCAAATGAATTATGTACGCCAGATGCTGTATTATCCTTTGATTGAATTGAACCCTTGCTTTCCTCCTTGATGACCTTTTTCTCAGCGGCAATCAGAAAGAATAAAGCGTGATAAGGCTCAAAGGAGAAGAGGCGATGATGCAGCACCTCAAGCTGAACCTGAGACTTTGGTTCCAGTTTCTCGATTTCAGGGCTCCCGTCTTGCTTCAGGTCCTTCACCCTCTCCCTACGAGCAACAAGGATCTGCTCACAGTTCAGAAATTACATTTCATGCCAAAAAGGTGCAGCAAAGTGAAAAAGGAACCGAGTCTTGGAGCCAAGTTGACACTAGAAACAAAAGGAAGTGGACTTCAGATGGCGATACAACATCTTTACGGGCACATAAGGTTGCACGTTTGTCTTCAGGGGCAACAATAGGTGCAGCCATTGTCGAAGCAGAAAACAGTCTTGAAATAGAGGTAGCTTTCTTCTTTTCGAGAAGCACTCTAATGTTAATTAGTACTAACCACTTCTCTTTTTTTTTTTTATAAAAAAAGCAGTTTAAAATTTAAGTTTCCATAAATGGCTCTCGCTAAATTGTTTGGGCACACCTGTCTTATGTTCTGGCCTGGGTGTAGTCAAGACATTTTTGTCATAGTTTTGTCTCACAACCTTTTTTTACTTTCAGGTGCATGAGAATAAGGAAGATTTGAAGGCAAAGCTTAAGGAATTACTTCGTGAGAAGTCTGATATTTTTAATTCCGCAAACCCGGAAGAAGACAAGGTGCCTATATACTTGTTGACATCATAGTATGCTGTTAGTGTCCTAGCAAACCATGTATACAGCCAAAATGTGTAGCAGAAGCCGTTTGGTTTATGAGGCATTTGAATGTAATAAAACTTCTCTAGATATGAATCCCTATCAAAAAACTTTTCTTGATTTAAGTCTGCTCAAAGCAGAAGTGGCAAATTAAGAATCCTCAAATGACTCCTTTGGTTCTGTGTAGTCAACATACGACTAGCAAACTTGGATATATGCATTGGAGCTTGATATGTACTATGTACATCGTCTTTTACGCATAAAGGTTTTGCTTGAAGCATGTTTATGACAGCAATCAAAATATCTAAATTATTGTCAATGTTGTGATTTCAATTTACTATAGAAACTTGGACATGGATTAGAAGCCAGATACAATATTTTCTTAATGTGTTCTACTATTTTCAATCTACTTTTGTTTTTCTGCAGTTTCTTACAGTTGTTTTTCTTGATCATCAGATCAAATTGGGAACACCTGGGTGGAAAGAAAGGTATTATGAAGAAAAATTTTCTGCAAAGACTCCAGAAGAACTTGAAGCAATCAGGAGAGATGTTGTGAGTAAATGAGTATTGTAGTGGTTTTATGTTCTGTATACTTTGTATTTGACTGTTAGTGTTCATTTTTGCTCTTTTGTATTGTCTGGTTAGGTTTTGAAGTACACAGAAGGCTTATGTTGGGTAATGCATTATTATTACGAGGGAGTTTGTTCTTGGCAGTGGTAAGTTTCATCCTTAAAATATGATATTCATCATTCTTTTATTGCTTCAATAGCTTTTTAGTGGCTTGTGGTTGTTTTTATTTTTACCCCTTGAGTGTCGCTTTTGTGTGTGATTTTTTTTTGTCCAATAAGCTTATACGCCGGTTAGTATGCATCAACTGTATAATTGGCTGAGGAAGTCTATCAGATGATTTTATTTCATATAATAAAGTCTTTGATTATTAAATCACGGCGAGTGATTTTGAAGGATCTTATCACTTGATATATTGAGAAACTGTTCTTGAATAGTCATGTTAAAGTCACCTCATTTGATGTTTGTCTTGTCAGGGATTGGCTACCTTTCCTTTTTGACTACTATGATTTTATCAAAACATTCACATGCTATGGTATATGTCATTTGTTTTTGAGGGCTCACTGCTATAGAGTAGATTCATATAATAGATACCTTTGGTATTTTGAAGTTAAAAT
Source organism: Syzygium malaccense (assembly GCA_031216405.1). NCBI lineage: Eukaryota > Viridiplantae > Streptophyta > Magnoliopsida > Myrtales > Myrtaceae > Syzygium > Syzygium malaccense. The sequence goes on from CM062258.1 coordinate 14,942,277, forward strand.
AATAATCAGGACTTCTTTGAGGGCCTCTTTAGGCGCTGTTGTAATGTCTACGAGAGGGAAAATCGTTTTTGGAAAATTACTGGTCCAATCAATTTATCAGAAAAGATTACCGGACTGTTGTGAAATTTGTTTCTATGAACGGTTTAAATATTATATGGAGAGCTAATCGACGTCTGAATGATTATTTGTTCCTCTGATGATTCTTCATTTTAGGTTCTATCCATATCATTATGCGCCCTTTGCTTCTGATTTAAAGGAGCTTGGTCAGCTGGATATAAACTTTGAGCTAGGTTCTCCTTTCAAACCTTTCAATCAGCTACTCGGTGTTTTCCCAGCTGCAAGGTATGGCAGTACTTATTTATTCTTCTTTTTATTTGTAAACAGAATGAATATTCAGCTGTACTTATTGGGAATACAATTGTTGCAGTTCCCATGCCCTTCCAGAGCAGTACAGGAAGTTGATGACCGATCCATATTCACCCATCAGCGATTTCTATCCTACCGGTAGTTGTTCTTCTGCTCGTGTAGGAAGACATTAGACTATGTTTTAGTTTTGGCTTGGTGTATTTATCTTCTATAGCTTGTGCTTTATGCTACAGATTTTGAAGTTGATATGAATGGAAAACGCTACTCTTGGCAGGTTCTCCCCTTTTCCATTGCAATTTCTAACTCCCATAAGTGAACTCTTTAAATTTCATAGATGATTGTTAAGTCAAGCGAGCAGATTTTGATCATTTAACTTCATGTTGCTCTGAAGGGTATTGCCAAATTGCCTTTTATAGATGAAGTTCGACTTCTTGCAGAGGTTGAGAAAGTTGAACATACTTTAACGGTATGTAACGCAATTCAAAATTGTTCCAAGTATTATATCTGTAGTTAATTCTGGGCTGATCATCTGCTGAGAGATGACGAGCTAACAATATTTTGCAGGATGAGGAAGCACGGAGAAATAGTGTGATGTTTGACATGCTTTTTGTTTCATCATCTCATCCTCTGTCGGTGTGCATATACTCTTTGGACAACCGCTGTAAACAGTTGATGGACAAAGACCGGGCTGAAATCAAGGAGCAACTTAAACCTGAGTTGAGGTTTGTGTTATCAATTTAACTCATGAAATTGCCAGGCCACTTGATTGCGAGTATGCTTAGATTTTGCCGGTGATGAATTCCACTTGTTAAGAGTTGAGGGTAAGGACATATACAGAGTGGATGCCTTATCTTGGGAGGGCGTGTTAGCGGTTTTATTTACATGTGGCAAACGTGTTGAAGAACAATTCTGGATATTCATCACAAAAATTTTCCTAGCCTCCCTCCATCTCTGATTATAGGGTTGCCACCAACTTTTTCTCATCTCATCTTTCTTATTTATTTAAGTTGCTTTTTAGATCATGGAATATTTAGAGTAGTCTAGGGATAATTTCAGCGATGCATTGATTGTAACGGGTTAGATACTTAAACCTCTATATTGGAGTCTAAAATCCAAAATTTCTCTCTCTGTTCTTGTGCATTTGTTGTGTACTAGAGTATTCTTTCTAATAAAATGGATTTTTATTTGTCACAAAAGTAATCTTTCTTCATCGTAGTTCATTTTCTTCAGAAATGTTAGTATTTCAGACTTCCATGACTTTGGGCAGTTGCACAAGTATACCATGTTATAATTAGCCTGAACATGTAGCTTGATGACATCAAATCACATTGGAAGTGAAATTTGAGGATGTAGATCTGTCTCAGCAAAGAATCTTGCTTGTGCCTATTGCAAGATAACAATCTACAATGACATCAACGTGCTGACCGTATAGAGTTCACGGACTTCCTAAATGATTAGCAAATATAAGTACCTTGATGGGGAAAAAAAGAAACTACTAATGACTTAACAGTTTTCATTGCTAAGGTTTGTTTAAGGTTATTATTTCTTTTTTCAAATGTCGCTGTTCTTGCAATATGATTTGTATTTGACGCAAAATATTTAAAACCTTTCCATTTACCCAAATAAGGACATTTAGTATTACATTAATTTTTGTAGTATTTTAGAAAATAATTTTTTTTCCATTTTCAATTTTTTGAAGGGACAGTGAAGAGTAGGATAAAGTACTTTAGTGTAGGCAACGGCCCTAAATAAGTGGAAAAGGAAGATGGTAGAATGATACTTGGGTAAACATTTGTGTAGCAATGTTCCACACCCGTGCATAAACAGTGTTCTGCTCATGTCCGGTACTTTTTTTTTTGTCATAATTGAATGAAATAGTACTGTCCACTGTCAACTTCAAAGGTAAATATTATGCCTGTGTGATGATTGCCTGGAATTTTATACTGGTAAGAAGATTGTCTGATTCTAAGGTGTCAAGCAATTAATCTGGGTTGTTGATATTAGTTCTGCCTGTTCTTGGATTCTATTGAATTTTTGGATGACTGTTAGTCATGTGCTTGGATGATCTTTCTCATTTTATATAATTGTAAGATTTGTCTTTATTCATTAGTCTGAATTTTTTAGAGCTACATGCAGTGGTGGGATGAACGGCTACATTTCACCTTGCGCTGGAGATCCGTGTCCTCCTTTTTTCAGATCTCCTGTGGCCGGCATGGAAGATATCATGAACAATGAAGTCCTGTAAGCTATAGAGAACTTAGTACAATCTGAGGTGAACCTTACCTAGGCATAGATGAGCAAATTATTAATTTTGTCGTGTATCTTGTTATTTCAGATGCGTCATATACAGACTCCCAGATGCCCACAAACATATAACAAGACCACCTGCTGGCGTTGTGTTTCCCAAGAAGGTACAGTCACAGAGTTTCAGCTTGTGAAAGTTGACGAGATCTTGGCAATGTTCAAAAGACTTGCTTAATTTCAATCCTTTATAAGTACATTCTCGGTCATTGTACATCATATTTTGGGGATGTTACATTGACAACTGTTGACCTTTATGCTCTTTTGGAGGCTGCTTGCACAGGCAGGCATACAGTGTATATGCGCAAAGAATATTTGGTCAAGTAGTGAAAAGTTAGAAGGCGTATTGACAATTTTGTCTTTTGGTCATAGTATCTTATAGGAGAGATATGTAGTCGAATTTAGTAACCAGTCATGACAATGCTTAGTGTTGTTTTTTTTTCAACAAATGGTGCTATCGTGATGCAAAATTATTTAATGTAAATATGCTTAGGATTATGCAACAATCAGGGTAGCTTGCTTGCTTCAGGTTTGTCATTCAGTGTTGTGATTGAATTCTCGATTCAGTTCATACTCTTTCTTGCTGCTTTGGTGTGGCAAGTTTCTGTGGAAGCACTATAGGGAACACTTCACATTTTTGTGTAAATTGACTAAATGATCATGGACATATTTTTGTAAACAAGCTCATAACCCGAACTGACATTAATCTACCTGCTGGTAATGCAATTTTAGTTCTGATATAATTTTGCTTTCCTTTCAGATTGTGCAATTAGAGGATGTCAAACCTGCACCTGCTCTGTGGCACGAGGATTCTGGAAGGAAGCCATGGGAGAATGGAAGGTATTTAGTGATTTCTGATGCATTTCATACGAACAAGCTATTGAGCTTTTATTTTTTGGCGCCATTAACTTTGGTGGCCTTCTTTGGCCGTCTGTGATGCACCACATAATAGTACTTCTAGATTAGCTGCCAGAAAAAGAAAGATACTTGTATAATATTTATACCTTGTAATGATTATTCTCGACTTTGGCAGCAACTCAAACGCAGCTTACCATAGGCAAAATCCCCCTGGCACAATCTCTGGGCATCAGCTAGGAGACGCAGCGCATCGGCTTGTTGTCAACAGTTTACAGTCTAAAGCAGTGGATACTAATGGTTATGCCAATTATGGGCATGCTCCACCTCCACGTTACCCTGTGGGCCCACCTTCATGGCACCAAGAACAGTATGTAGCGGCTTCGCCTTGGAGTGCACTACCGCCCCAGGGCTTCCATCAGCACCCAAATGTGATAAGTTCAAGAGATTCCCGTGATTATGCTCACGGTCGACCCTACTCTCGACCAACATCTCATCCTCGGGGTCATGAAAGAAACAGCTCGTCAGCATCTCCGGGCAATGGGTCCCATTCCAGGCATGGAAACTATCCACATGGACAGTATAATGGTCCATCCAGGTACTCCCCTGGACCTATTCAGCGGCCTCCCAATGTAAGTGGTTCTTATCAATATCAAGAGCCCTATAATAGTCACCACAGTTCCTATGTACAAGGAGGTCCTGCTCAAGCCCAACGGCATGGAGGCTGGACTCCTCGAGGAAATTATAACCATCCCAGAGGCTATATGGGCCCGCAACAATCAAGCAACCCTTACTCTGCGCTAGACAGAAGAGGTGATCGGCAGCCCCCTCCACCAGGATATGGCCGTCGGTAGAAACTTTTCCTGTGATTTGTGATGTTAGCTTTATTGCTTTAGGTGAGAGAATGCTGTACAATAGTCTGTTTTTTAGTGTTTAATAGCTGTATCAATTTTTCCTTCTGCAGTACCTAGTGGGTTTAGGTATGGGTGCTTTTCTGCCCAATTATCTCCCAATTAAGAGAGAACATTTTTATTTTTCTGTTTTTTTAAAGTGGCAGCTGCCATTATGCCAATAAAAATCAAGCATTCAATGGCATTTGGTAGCCTTGATTCATGTTTTTCTTCACGTCTTCGCGTCACATTCTCTCAAGTTGCAATAGTCCCGGAAATATGATGAGGAGGTTTTTTGGTGAAAGTGAGGTTGTAATTTGGATTTTTCATGGTCTGAGCGAACAAACAATGAACAAGGAGTTTACGAGGATGGCGCACCGAGTTCTAATGATTTGGGGAAGCTGATCTTCAATTCCTGTGATAAGGAGTATCAAGTACCTGGATTTTGCCCCTGCGTGAGCTTTACTTGTTAGGGCTGAAGTTATTCCTGTGGGTAGACAGCATCTTCTCCCTCTACTTACAGTTTTATTTGTCTGGTTGCAACTATTTTATTCGTGCTGTTCTTTTATCGTGCTTAGCTTTTGGCCCTGGATGGGTGGTCGTGTATCATAACTAGATCTATACTTTCCAGTCTGCGGGTGCTTATGCACATCTTGTGACGGTCAGCTGGTTGGATTCTGTATTTGAAGCATGATCTCCCTGGTTGTTTCTTTATTTTCCCTCTGCAGGGTGTGTATGGATGGTTGAGGTCAATGGTACGAGGCTCCGTTTACAAATGAGCCAGTTATATGCAGGATGCACTGAAATTTCTTCTATTGTTAGAAATGGGCGTTTGGAGCTCTTTTCAAGCATCCAATTCGACCCTTGCTCGGGGTGGTAGTGTCCGGTTTCATGCACAAGCTTATAATGACCTGAATACACAGATTCGTGTCCTTGAGATGACATACGAATACGCTGGTCATTGTTTCTGAGCATGATTTAAGCAGGTCAGCGAGAACTAAATCTCTTTCTGAAGTTTCTTGAAGTAAATCTCTCTGTAATGGTCAGGCTCTCGACCTCAGACAGTTATACAGACAGCCACTTCTACAGCGTAAGTACTCCTTAATATATACAGAAGTCTGGTTGTCCGAATAATTCAAGTATAATTTGAAATAAAACTCAGATTTTATGTCGGGAGACATCACTACTGGAATCAGATGCACACCAGTCCGAGAGTGAGTTAAAAGTTAGAGTAAGACAGACTAAAAAAAAAAGAATAAGAAGCCGATTGCAAGATATTCGGTAATCGTAAATAGTATTATAGCCGAATATAAAATCCTGTGGGAAAGTCATACTTTGTTCTTTTGTAGAAATCCTAGACAGATATCATGGACGTGTTGAAACTAACGATACAAACAAGCCTCTCTCGTCCTTCTATGCACACACCACAGCGTCTACAGGGCTAATCTTGAATTTGGGCTGAGGTTTTCTTTCAGTGGCGAATTGTTTTTGAGCCTTGCCTTTTGAACCGTGAATGACGTTATGGATTTATTTAAGTTACACCGCTGATATAAAGTGCTATCGACACAAGCAATCATGAAATGGGAACTCTCAGATACCAAATGAATTAGTTTACTGAAATTAAAAACCGTATATTTGTGTGCGCCCAAATCTTGTTTGTGTAACTACTTTTTGATACGGTCAGTGTATAATTCATGATAGAAGTCCCCTACATGATTAGTATTAGTTATGAGTACTTATAACTAAGCTTGTCAAATGGGTGGATCGGGTTGAAAATGGTCCGATCCAGATAGACCTATTTAACCCATTTTGATCTATTTTCATGTAATACAAATATAATGACCCCGACCCATATTGTTAAAATACTTCAATATTTAACTCAATCTAAGAAAAATTATACTTAAATTGAGATGAGAGTGTGGAGTGAGTGAGGGCGAGAGAGATGAGTTGGGTTTAAATAAGTTGTAAACTAATTTATGACTAATTTACAACCTATTTAACACTTATGTTTAAACCCATTTATAACCTATTTAGAAAATATAACTAATCCATTTATAACATATTTATTGATATACAGGTTAAAAAATGGGTTTATGAACCATTTTGACAGATCTACTTATAACATGCACTGGTTTTTTAAATCAAGGGTGCATAAGACCACTTATGTTAAAAAAAATCTACATTGGCTCTATTACCATCAATGTTCAGGGCAATATAAGTTTTAGATCCGTAGTACATTGGGTGATCTTGCTTTGCTAGTCTGGGCAATATTGCAAATTAATAGATCGCTGCCTGCAATTCCCTATGGAAAGGCGAAGGTGTATCTTGACCTACACAAAAATAATGAATTTCCAGCTATGGCTACATATTTATCCTGTTAAAAATAATGGATTTCCTATATTATGCATAGGGGTGTCACCGTTAGGGTGTACGACTTGAACCGAATCGAACCTCAATCCGAACCGAATATGACCTGAATCGAAAATCCAATTTGATTTGGGTTTTCATTTTTCTTTTTCCTTTTATTTCAACACAGAATTGTTAACACCTAAATTTCGACCGATCATTTAGTGATTAATTACATAGAAAATTAGGGATTAAATTTTAACCCCTAAACAAAAATATTAAAATTGCATAGCATATAGTTTAGGTTCATCTAGGTTAATTGCATTCCGCATGGGACTGGTGGCGGCAAGTAAGCTAAAAATTTATTGCATAAACCGAGGTCAGGTGCCGAGCGAAATTCGACTCGTTCAGAGAATGGGGTTAAATTAGAGTAATGTCCAAATTAATTCAACCCATTCGGAATTAAAATAAAATAAAATGATAAAACTTAAGTCAAAGCCTACTAGGATTAGAAAGCCCAGCCAATTAACCTATGTACAATTCCTAGAACACAATTCCTGTGAGCACGAGAGAAGAAAATGAGCGAGAGCAAGACTAAGAGAGAGAGAGAGTTGGTCGCGCCGCCTCGTGACCGCACCACCCGGACCGCTGCTGCTGCTGTTCCGCGACGCCGCCACCCCACCGCTGGTCTGCTCCGACGCCGGTTGCCGCTGCACCATCCCGGGGATTCCACCACCGCTGCTCATCGCCGTTGCCTGGTGTTCCGAGACGACTCTCGGCTGGTTGAGCTGCTCCCATCCGCGAGTTGCTTGACCTACCACGAGAAGCCATTGCGCCCTTCGCCGTCGACTGCACTTGCTGTCCCATGACCGAGAGGCTCCTGCACCTGCACCGGCGCTGCTGATCCCTACACCGTCATCAACAATCATTGCAATTCTTTCTGTTCTTGTAGGTGTCCCGAAGCATTCCACTGAACTTGTGCAAGGCCAGCCCTTACGCGCGCTCATCCGACGCCCCAGCAGCAGCCCAGCGAAGTTCCAGCCGCTTGACGAGTCTTCTACGGTCTCGATTTAATCACAACAGCGAGTTCTAGTTGCTGGCAAGCTATTCTAGCGAGATCCCAACGTGCCCAATAGTCCTTGTCACGCTCGGAGTTCCTTCAGCAGTCAGTGATCATCGAGCACCAGTCTGAGCCGTCTATTCGTGAAGTCCCACCTTGCCGTGAATTGCTGGTCCGCATCGTCGCCGTCCACCGCTGTTGTCCCCACCATCAGCCACCCATTGCCGCTCATCCCGGTCCACAATCTTGATCCACCGCGAATTCAAATTTGGAAATACCTGCAAAAATTAGATAAGATCATTATCCGGTGTGATTAGCAAGATGCCTTAGGATAATGCGTGCTATATCCGCGATACTCTAAAATACCCAAATTGAGACTTTTGCCTAATTTAGCAATGTACCTGGATGATTATCCGACCTTAACCCTAAGGTACGATACGCGGCGGTACGAAAATATCATTATCTTATCCATAACTACTTGAATATGATAATGGATCTCATCTGCTTTTCAAATTCAAATAATCGATTTTTCGTCGATATCTATAATCCTATAAATATGACCATTAGTTCGATTCCCTTTTCTAATTTAAATAAGATAAGAATAATTTTGCAGATTGTGCGAATTTATTGACGCATGATTATTATCTTTCGTGTGATTTATTTTCCTTTTAAAAAGAAAATCCAAAAATATGTTAGATAGGATTTAAATTAGAAGTTTTGCATGTTTAAGGAATCCTAAATGTATCTAGAAGATAGGATAATTATTTAGTTTAAAGTGCGACTTAAGATAATTTATCTCCTAGTTTAAATTAGGTGTTATTCTAATCCTAATAGATTATTTAGGGTATTTTAAGATTTCGAATTTCCATGAAAATCCCAAAAAATGAGTCACTTAAGGATAGATTAGGATAGATTGCATGTTAATTTAAGTAATTTTTAATTTGGAATTTTAATTAAAAAAATACCAAAAAAAGAAGTTATTCTAGAATAAATAAAATTGCTTTGTTAGGGTAGATCGCATGTTAACTTAGGCATTTTCTTTATTCCGAATTTAAATGAAAAATACGAAAAATACAAAAAAATACATCATACCTGTCATTACAGTTAGGTATGCATGTTAGGTTTAATTAATTGCATGTCATACTTTGGACGTCATGTCACTTAGGCTAGTTTCATTTAATCAAGAGAAAACCCAACAAAAAATATACATTGAATGGATTGTTTTGTTAATTAGAAATCATATTAGGACTGTCTACATGATTTTTTAGCTAATAATACAGATGCTTTCATTGCTCTAAGATATGTTATTCTCTTAATCTAGCAATTTATTTATCGCTTTTCTTATTGGGTGTTAAATTGGTGAATTGCGCACTTGCATGGTTACCCCCGCACGTTAGTATCTAGGTAATAAAATGGATCAAAACTGCTTGCCAAAACATATTTTTTGAAAAGAAAAGGTACCAAAAGAGTATTATACTAGATCTACCGTAACCAAGTTCCCGAACTTAAAATCTTTGGTTCATAAAAACAAAACATATCTCTCTATATTTTATTTAGGTTTCTAATCGATTTACTGCAAACAGATTAATGATGACTCCATCATGAAAACTTTTGCACGTTAAGAATTTAAATCCTAAGTTGCGAATTGGTAGGGCTTGGGAGGGCTCAAGTTAATCTTAGTCTTAATAATTCATTAGCCGAGGTTAGGTCGCGACAAGAATTTTTGAAAACAATATGGGTTTTGCCTTCATTCCCTTCACTCCCCAATTCACATAACCATTACCTTTGGGTTTCTTTTTTTAAAAAGCACCAAACAACCATCACTAATTAAGATTGACATAGATGCATTAACCAGATATTATCTAACATAAGCACATGGTGCACAAAGGGTCGTGCTTGAGGCAAGCAATTAATTTTAGGTATAAATCTTTTTAATTCAATGAAATTTCAAATCCCGATTCCTAATCTACACTTTGAGCAGTCTCACAGGCAAGTCTTGTTACGCCATCGAAGTAACGATGTTCCATGGCCACCTTCGCGGGAATCCTCCTTTAGGGCTCATAATAAAGCATTTGTAGCAGAAGATATCAAATTTCAATTATCAGTGAACTGACATTAATTATTTCACCAGTTGAACTCATAAGTAGTTTCAACTTACAGAAAGCAAATCCAACCTATTTTAGCCAAACGGGATATCAAAATCCTCACATTCCACGTGTGAACAAAAGTGACCAGCAAACGCCCTCATTATGTTCAAAGCTGGAAAGATGACAATTTGATGAGAAATAAATATCCATGTGCCATTATACATGTCCATTTCACTACATTTTCCAAATAAATAGCGGACATCAAACAAAAGCACACGACCAGCATTTGACATCTCACATAAATAGTGAGCAACACAGCATGCCTATACATTTAAATCTGTTCACATTTCAATCAATTTTATATTTTATTGGACAAAAATGTAAACATCTTTCTAAGTGAAAACAAGCATATAAAAAAGTCAAAAGCAGAATAAGCAATCAGACAGAGATACAGGACACTAAAGTTGAAAACCAAACATGTTGATAGAAGAACCAATATACACGCACAACAATACTGAAGACTAGCAATAGTGCATTATCCATCCCCTCTCACTATAAAAAAAATCGACCATCATAGTAGCAAGCAGACAAAAGAGAGGACTAATATGCTCCGCATTAACAGAAGTTGAAAACATGAAAGATAACTAGGTAACGACATAACTACGGTCATTCTTGAAATTCCCTCTTATAATCTCAATAAGAAAATGGTTTAACAGGTACCAATCTTCAAGTTCGTAAATCATCGAGAAAAATTTATATTGAGTTCAACTCCATAGTTGACAACTCTACATTAAATTCACAATGAAAATGAGAATTGAAGTATTTATTGTAATATTAAAGGGTATAAAATATTTCACGATAATGTTTTCTCACATGACTCAAAATTTAGGAGTTCTTCTAAGTCCTCATCGATCGATTGTGAGAGTGGTGCTGATTGTAACCAATCTTGAGAACATAGAAGAGCCTCCATTATGGTTGGGGTCAAGAAAACATGTCAAGTACATGACCGCCTATGCTAAATGCAGCCTTCGATTCTAGAGTTGAGATGAACACAACCAAAATATCTTAAGCAATGCAAGAGAGGATAGGATGTCTCGAAGAATTGACTTTCCACCAATTTAAGATATTAAAGTTGGAGCTTTAGCGTTCACATCCTTCTTCCAAATACTTGTCTAATTCAATTTTTTTTTCTAAATATTGTTGTCCCGTTTGGCTAAGACATATTGCAGTTATAATGTTGGCACCAACCGTAGGAGACTTTGATATGCTCATTGTCCTTATACTCTTTAACCTTGAGTTGTTCAGGGGGCATATACTGGTGTGATATTGCTAGAAAATTAACGCCAGAGATGTTACTTTATCTCGTATAGTTTCCACCCGCTTGCTTTCATAAACTTCATTAATCATCCATTTTACATACTCCCACTTACGTCGAGGGTCAAGTATGCATGCAATGAACAAATTTCGTGCACTTTTAGTTTTAATACACACACTTTGCAAGTTAAGATTTCAAAACCGTCTTTTGAATTGGATCATCTTGTACTTAATTTTAGGTTACTCTGTAAGTTAACTACATTCGCTTTACACCTTCAAAAATATTTTAAGATGTCTATGCTTCACATCTTTGAATTTAAGGAAATATAGTATATAGGAGGTGCAAAGTGTGGCTTTTTCTAAATCTGAGGGTATAAAGTGTAAGATCGCTTGTATAGGTCTTCAAATCAGAGGATACAAAATGAAATCCAACAGGATGATTTTCATGTCTCTTAAGTTTATCTCTCTATGTTAATTTATTAGACTCAAGAGAGAATAGAGGGAAATTCTAATGCAATTAGCAAGGGGCACAATTGGAACGAAATCTAAACTTTCAGTTTGACTAGAATGTGAGTTTGATGCAAAGGGTGTTGGAATAAGACAGCACGATATTGTTTGTTGTAATTAGAAAAATTCAACAGAAACAATAACTTTGAAAAAGCAATAACAAATTAATTCTGACAAATGCAGCCACTGGACGAAGTAACAGGTTATTTGCCTAACCTTGTGCCTGGCATTAACTCAGGAAAGTCTTCGAGCCATTACCTTAAAGAGATGCGATCTCAGAAACGAGGAAAGGCTTTGAGCGCAAGAGTTCCTTTGCCCGGTGTGATGAGCTAAAGACACGTGCAAAGACTCCATGGACTCTTGGCTGAAGTTTCATTGATTTGGCCACCACTCATTCAACTTTGCCCTGTATCATGTGGGAAAAACCGAATGGACTGTAACAAAATTAAATGGAGGTAAAGTATAGATTACTGAATCTTCTTAAGGCGATTAGTTCCTGCTCATAGTGCTTTGGAGATTTGTGAACTATGCCTTCCAAGATACAAGACCTTGAACCTGTTTGTATTAGCACTATGCAAATAATAATCAGTCTAACTATTCTCAAAACCGGCACACTTAGAGAAAATTTAAGTGCAGAGATGCGTTGTTTTTCTTCTTTTTCTAAATGAAGAAAATCAATATATAGAGTTTGATAAGTCATGTACAAAAGAGAAACGTGAACTAAAGTGGTACATTAATTATGAGATACATGAATTCCTTAGACTTGTGATTATGAACTTAATAGATATATAAACTGAAGATATGTGTGCTAAAAAGACATATCTCATTTTGCTCATATTTTTTTTATCCATTAACTCATAATTACAACAGTCCCCCACAATAAAGAATCAACAAAACATTTTTTACTCGAAGAATTTTAAGAGTGCCTATGGAAGTACACAACATCAAGATTGGTTACTTTCGCTTTGAACCTTCTTTAGTAAAAGTCTATCGGACTTACTTAACTAGTCGATGGACTAAGCTTTGAATAGCCAGTTGTTTGTGTAAGCCTAGACAATGGACTACACACAAAGTATCTTTGATTGAAGATTGGTTCTCAATTATGTTCGTTCTTTCGACCCTGAACCTCTCGGGATTCATGATTTACTTTAGAAAATCTAGCCTTTAAGGATTTTCATACAGTCGGCTAGCTCCACACATATAGATGCAATCCTATCAAAGGTATCCTACTATACCTTACTAGGATGTTGTATTTTAAGTTATAGAAATCATTAAATCCATAGTGAGCCCAAAACATTGTAGGAAGCACTGTTGCGTGATAGGAATGGGAGACGATGCTCACACTAGAGCTTACAAAATTTGCATTGTCCTATTGAACCTAGTCAATGGAATCTCTAATTGCTAGGTTAGGTTTCCGCCTTAGAACCTCTTTTGAATTAAGGCTTTTAACCACATTCCCCTAGATTTGCAGTTTACTACAATGTTTTCCTTTGACTTCACAAAGTCTAAAAAAATTATTTCATTTGGGAGCAACTGCCCTACGATATTATGTCTATGATTAATATGTTTAGACTTACTGTTATATATCACATTCTATGTCCTTACAATCGTTGCATGATTATTACAGTGAATGCATATCGTAGGCACAGGTTTTGACCACAACTAAACATTCTCTAAAAGGTGTCGAAGTCACTTTACTCCTTTAGTAGCTTTTATCCAAAGTAATAAACTCATATTCCATTGTGGAGCACACTGTTAAAGTTTGCTTCAAGGATTTTCATGATACTACAACTCCTCTTAGTGTGAACACATATCCGCTAGTCAAATGTTGCTGATTATTTGAGAGTACTCCAACTACTTCATACTATTTTAAGTATTATTTCTTAAAGTTATGTGTGGAAGAAAAGGATTATTCGCATCTTTAATGCCAAACCGTTTAAACCTCTTAATTACCTTTTCAATGTAATAAGATTGTGTTAAAACTAGACCAATGCCGAGTATAACATCCACAACACCTAATTCTTTTATCTCGAAGTTCTACTTGAGAACATTTTTGGTGATTCTGATAACCTCAGCATTATTTCCAAGAATCAGCAAGTCATCGACATATAGATAATTAAGTGCACATTCATTTCACGTAGATTTAGTGTATACACATTTGTCACACTCATTGATTTTATATCCATTTTGGATCATCACATGGTAAACTTCTCATGCCATTGTTTAGAAGCTTGTTTAAGCCCATACAATAATTTGACAAATCTACACATTCTATATTCTTGTCCTTTGACCTTGAATCTTTCATATTGTTCCATATAAATCTCCTCGTCAAGATCACCATTTAAGAATGCAGTTTTCACATCCATCTAATGTATCTACAAATTGTATATCAAAGCTATAGCCATAAACATCCTAACTGATGTTATTCTTGTTACGGGTGAGTAAGTTCCACATTTGCAGATTGTGAACCAAAAATCTGTATGCACTACTATATGAGCATAACCGATAAATACATAATCCACCGTTTTAGGTCCCAATCGAGTTTGTTTAGGAGGAGGAATTGCCACCTTAACTAGGCACCCCACAATTTCAAAATTTTGTAGGATGGTAACTTTCTATTCCCTAATTCATATGGAATCTTAATTGTCTTCATGTGGGGTACTTTATTAAGAATATAGTTTGCAGTTAAAACTACCTCCCCCATAAGTTCAAAGGTAAACCCGAATATAAGAGCATGACGTTAACCATCTTCTTTAAAGTTCTGTTTTTCCATTCATTAACTCCATTTTGCTGCGAAATGTAACCATTGTTCTAGAAATGTAACCGTATGCCATTTGGCCTGTATTGTTTTGAAAACCAGTCCAGGGTATATCGGCCATGCGACTTGTACTCGTACCACCATAGATGGTGTTGCCGCGAAGGCTTGCGGCATTTGTTGCCACAAAACTAGGCTCCGAGGTCTGAACCTCTCCAACAGCAAAGGTTGAATTGATCATAGGAACGTCCTCATAAATATTCTGAACATTAATGGGAACTTGATTGTTATTAGTTAGCTTGATTTTTTGATAAACCCAACACACAGTAAGAAAAGCTAATCACCTTAAGATTGTTGGATTAAGACATAGCATGCTACCGTTTGTTGTAATTAAAAAATTTCAAAAGAAATAATAACTATGAGAAAACGATAACAAATTAACGCTGACAAACACGGCCATTGGATGGAGTGAACGAGTTATTGCCTAACTTTGTGCTAGGCATCAACTCAGGAAAGTCCCTGAGCCATCACCTTGAAGAGATGCAGTCTCAAAAATGAGGAAAGCCTTTGAGCGTAAGAGTTCCTTCGCCTGGTGCGATGAGGCACAGATGTATGCGAAGCCTCCATGGACTCTCTACTGAAGTTGCATTGGCTATCCCCACAATCATTCGACTTTGCCTTGCATCATGTGGGAAAACCCAAACATATTGTAACAAAATTAAACAGGAGGTGAGGTACGGATTACCAAATTTTCTTAAGGTGATGAGTTCCTGCTCACGGTGCTTTAATTTGTAGATTTATTAACTATGTCTCTAAAGATACAGCACCTTGAATCCGTTTGTATTAGTACTAAACAAGATTCAATTAACTTCTTGAAACCTGCACACTTAGAGAATTTTGAAGTGAGGAGATGCGTTGTATTTCTTCTTCTTCAAAATGAAGAATAATTCAAATCAATTTATTGAGTTTGAGAAGTAATGTATAGAAAAGATAGATGAACTAAAGAGATGCATAAATTCAAGAGACTTGTGCACTTAAGAGTCATGAGCTTAATAGATATATGAACTGAAGAGACATGTCTGGTTTTCCTTACTTTTGTGGATCAAGTAACCCACAATTACAACAAAGTCATGATATGTCGATTGCGAAGACAGACGGGTTCAAGAAAGGAAAATTTACTATCAAATATAATGCAAATAGTGTCTTTTTTTTTTTTGGTTTCCGACCGTAAATTTTACTAAACCTTTTAGATGAGCCTACGGCAATTTATTTTTTTCCCATCATGAATACGATTTAGATACTATACTTAACATAGATATTACTCCGAGAGTTGTGTGTCAGATGAGCCTAGGGCAATTTATTTTTCCCATCGTGAATGCGATTTATTAATTGATCCTAAAAACATCCATCATATTTTGACTTGCCGCTCGTCGAGATGTCATTGCTTACGCAAACACAATGATGAATTATTTATTAATTTTTTTAATGATGATGTTGAGGGTTTCCGGCATTTGAAGCTAAAAAGAAAAAGTACGGAGATTCCACCTCCAATATCAAGCGAAAAATAAATTGTTTAAAAAATATTTTTTAAAAAATTATCACTTGAAATCATTAGTAGATAAGAAAATATTTTTTGTTCTTTTATTTTTGTGAGCAATATGAGTGACTATTTTTAAGAAAATATATTTTAAATTATTTATTTTTCGCGAAATAAACATCGTTCAAAATACGGTGCTCACTGACTTAGGAGAAAGGTCGTGTCCAACAAACGTGTTTACCGCTCGAGCAGTTTCCATGATACTGCGAAAGTTAAACTTAATAGCATCGTGTTACACGATGCGCAATAAAAAAATAAATTACAGATGATAAAACAAAGGAGAGAAGATGGTGATGGGTGTCGGGGCATCTAAACTCTGCAAAGACTAAAGGCAAAACACCAAATTTCACCATCTTCCTCTCGTTCCTTCACTTTGCGTTGACGCACCCCTCTCTGCTTCTCTCTTTTCCTCTTCTTCTTCTTCTTCAGATGATAACTGGAAGCTTGGGAATAAGAAAAGAAATGGAGAATGATGAGAGGAAACATGGTGGTGGGGTGAAACCATCGAGGTTCAAGCGCGTGTGCGTCTTCTGCGGAAGCAGTCCCGGCAAGAACCCGAGTTACCAGCTCGCTGCTATTCAGCTCGGCCACCAACTCGTGAGTCCCAAGTTTTTTTCTTCCCTTTTCCGGTGTCGGCTCTGTTTGCCCTCAACTTCTTGCTCTTCTTCTCGTTCTCAGTTCCTCGATGCATGTCTCCAATCCACATTTAGAACATGCTTACAGTTCTCATGATGCACGTGCTTGTTTCAACGACAACGGGTTTTTATCAACCGCCGGTAGACGTTTTCACCTACTACTACGTTGCCCATTGATCCTCTTTGGGTTTTAAGTCGTGTTATTGATGGGATACTCCCCTTACACACAGCGAGACATTAACCCTTGCCATTGCCAAAAGTTGACTATGATAGTGATAGGCTGTTGGGGGCAGAGTTACATTATTGAAGAGGTTATAGAGAAATGATTAAGCAGGTGTTGCAAGACGACGCGGTTTGAATTGGACACGTCGCTCTAACATTAAAAGAATTGCAGGTGGAGAAGAGCATTGACTTGGTTTATGGCGGAGGGAGCATTGGCTTGATGGGTCTGGTTTCTCAGGTCGTCTTCGATGGTGGTCGCCACGTGTTAGGGTAATAATACTGCTATTATACGAATCTCTTTCTCTGTTTTCATATATAAATACAAAGTATGTACGCATCATTTTATTGCCTAATGCTTCCTTCTAATTTTTCTGGCAGAGTGATTCCCAAGACTCTGATGCCACGGGAGGTGATCGATCGTACATGAACCTCATTCGATCTTGTTGCTGTTGCATGATTTTTCGGTTTAAGTACAGATCAAGAAAATGAGTGCAGCTTGATTTTGTTTGAATGCAGATAACAGGGGAGTCGATTGGAGAAGTGAGAGCAGTGTGTGGAATGCACCAAAGAAAGGCAGAGATGGCACGCCAAGCCGATGCATTCATCGCCTTGCCAGGCACCCCTTTTCATCACTTCAATTACATATTTTCAAGAAAAGATGATGGTAAAGTGAATCTGAGAAGAGACTGTAACATGATGCAGGTGGATATGGCACTTTGGAGGAGCTCTTGGAGGTCATCACATGGGCTCAATTGGGCATTCATGATAAGCCGGTAACGAGGAGGGCTCGACTGTAAATTTTTTTCCCATTATTTCTTTTATTACCCTTGATAAGTTAAAATGAAAATACTAATAATAATTTGAATGAAAATGCAGGTGGGATTGTTAAATGTGGAAGGGTATTACAACTCGCTGCTGTCATTCATAGACAAGGCTGTGGATGAAGGCTTCGTTTCTCCTTCAGCTCGCCACATTATAGTCTCTGCCCCGACTCCACAAGAACTCATGTCCAAGCTGGAAGTACGTCCATGAACTTCTGTCATTTTTGTTAAGGAACAATGACTCGATCTCGGATCCACCTAATCTTAACCGTGCACTCGCTGTTTAAGAACTAGCAAACATGATCAATGGACCCAAATAGCACCTCGTCAATGTAAGAGTGGCTACTGAGTTCTTCTCTTGTGAGGTCACGATGTAAAAGTCAAGTGGATGTGAAGGATTGGATAGTGAGATTAGATCTAATAAACCCAAGATTACTTACTTTCAATTTCCATTTGATTGGATTCACTTTGATTGATTATTTACAGGAGTACGTGCCCGAGCATACTGAAGTGGCCTCCAAACTTTGTTGGGAGAAGGAGCAACAAGTGGGATACTATTGCACCAAGTCTGATATTGCTCGTTGACCCAAATCTAATAAACTCCAGAAACATATATATTAGTGGATATGATAGAGAAAGCATAGAGATCTTAGTAAATTTTATTCCAGTGGTAGATACAACAGCTAAGCACCTTTGGTTCAAGAATGGCGAAACCAATATATAAAGCAAGGATATGTGAGCTCAATTGGGATGTAGTCCCACTCTTCTTTTGTACTTTGTCCAGTCTTATTTAGTGTTCATTTGGTGCATATCTCTGGTGAGATCCCTATCTTACTATAAACTGAGTCGATACTTGATTATAAATGGCAAAATGCATCTTCATAAGCAACGTTGTCGAGCTTGAATATCTGGTTGTCTTAAGAAGAAACAGAGAGATTGGGCAACCAAGAAGAGCAAGGAAACCAGACCTTTTATGCACATACAATGGTTTAATGCATATGCAGATATGTGCCATTGCATGGTCCATAAGTTCACATCTGGTGTCAAAGCAGCAGGGTTAATGCACCTTTTCCATGCTAATGAGTTAAACAAGTCGTGACTGCAGCACAGCACAAAGAGTAAACAAGGAGGAGGTCGAAATAGGGACGTTGCAGTGTCCACTGCATCTCTCTCTTTTACCATGGAATCTCTTTCAATTCGTCAAAGTGGGATGAACTTACTAGGGTTGTGGTGCAATACATTGGGCAGATTTGAGTGATTTAGGCTTCTGAACTTGAAAAAAGATAGAAGAAAAGGACCAACTTGAACTTTTCCAATTGCATTATTGGAGCCTCCCAGGCTACAAGAACACGTCTGTGCCTTTTGACTGTACCATGAGCATAAGCCCAAAATGCCTCTAATGGTGGGAATTTTTTGTGACCCCCCTTCTCTCACTCTGGTAAGATCGGGGGTACCTGCTGTTGTCAGAGAGATAAGGCCCCCCAAAAACATTGTACTTGGTTGGGAAGTGATCCGTGCACTAAACTGTCGTAGCGAAAGTGACATGTGTCGCGAGATTAAGAAGATGGGCAAAGTGATCCAGGAACATTTGCTTGTGTGCATCCGGACGTGTGAACCCACTTCGGCTCGGAAGGGTGGCGAAAATTACCAAAATAATTATAAACTTATTACATTTTCGTCAATTCAATTTTAAACCTTTTAATTATGTCAATTGAGCTCTAAATATTTTCATATTTTGTCAATTAAGTTTACTAGATCAATTTTGGACGGAAATCATTGACTTGGACATCGGCTGGACTAAGTGGTAAGGTTGGTGCTGAAATTGATAATTTTTTATATATTTTTTCTTCCATTTTCCTTCTTTTCTTTTCTTTTTTCACTATAATTGGCGAGGGTCGTTGGGCCTTTATCGGCCATTAGGCAAGGGTAACGTAACCCTCGTCGGACACGGGTGAGGGTCGCGCAGCCTCACCCAGATCTAAGTGAGGCCAAGTGGCCTCCCTTGTGGTTGGTGAGGCTAGCTAGACCGTTATGGTCACGGGTGAGGCTGGGCAAGGGTCGCAACCCTCGCTTGCAACTAGCGAGGCCCTGACGACCCTCATAGGCCTCAGTGAAACAAAGTGCAGAAGGAAAAGAGAAGAAAATAACAAAAAGGAAAAAGAAAAGAAAAATAAATAAATAAATAATTCGAAGAAAATATTAAAATATTATAAAAAATTATCTACGTTAGCTCGAGTCATGCCTTAAAGAATTTTTAATATGGCTAGCCGGTATCCATATTAGTAATTTCTGATTAAAATTGACAGAATGAACTCCACTAGCAAAACGTGAAAATGTTTATGTTCAGTTGGCACAATTGAAATATTTAAGACTAAATAGTTTTAAGACTTTTTTGATAATTTTTTTTTCTATCGAATGGTATTCGTCTCATCTGGGTAGAATTACATGATCTAACGATTCAGACGGAGTGAGCTCACATGCATTGAATGAAAGCAAGAATCCATCGTGATTGACGAGTACAAAGAACATCCATCTGAATTTTCAATGCTATGCTTGACCACTTTTGAGGGTCATTTCCATTTATAGATAAGCATTAACTTGGTCTCGTGACGTGGGGGCGTCACCAACTAGTTTGTGCTAAAAAGGAAAAGAAATTGCTCAGTTCAGCTCTTATCAACTTCTTCATCTAGCTGTAGTGTTAGACAGACCCCACAACATCGTTAGGGCCCTAGGTTCATGTTTTCTCTCAGCAGTTGCCGGGATTACTTACATACTTCCTTTCTCTGAAGTTGTCTGTGCTACATTCTCATATTGATACGCGGTTCATTTTCATTAGCTGCTCTCTTCATGTGCTAATGTCCACGTAATAATCATTTTCCCTTTTGGATACCATGCTTAACCTAGAAGATCGTAGAAGTATTCTGATGCATCATGTAAAAAGTGCAATGATGTACTCGAATCGCAAAATTTGGACAATGTGCTGGATAAAATTCACTAAACCAGCAGTTCCGCTTATACTTTCGGCAAAGTTCGCCTGAGAACTGAAATACACAGAAAGATTCAACTTCATTGCTTAAACACTTGGATCAACAAACTTAAAGCGTCTTCATTGGACAAATGGAAAGTCAGAATAGGTTTAGACTCATACTCATCAGCTCTATTCACTCAAAAAGGATCTGGTGCTGTAATCAGTTATATGAAATAGATCATACAAAGATACCGCACATTCATTATGTGCAGATGGTCACAATATGATTGAAATACATTATAACAAGTGTTGCTACCCATTAATCATAGCAAGCCTAAGAGAACAAAAAGCTCCAGCTCTCGAATAATTTAAATGATGCTAAGTAACTGCAGAAAAACAAATGAATTCTCATTCACAATATCTGTTGGCTAGGCACCAGCAGTTGAATGCACAATAATCACGCTTGCTTTGCCTCTTCTGTGACAAAGTCTACAACATAGGCAGAGTACATTTCTGTTCTGGCTTTTTTTCTTTCTTTCCTTTTGGCCAGACTCTGCTGATAAAGCTCATGGCATTATATTTGAAAATGACTACAAATAACGCATATGAATGCTTACTGTAGTAGAGCCAAGAACCGATGATGAGGTAAACCTAGTAACAAGAAACAACTAATAGTACTAGACCTACTAAAAAATAGGGTACCCCATAAGGCTACATATAATACAAGATTGTAATTAGTTATTTACTCAGAGCTCCTCAGGTGAAGGATTGGACAACTGACGATGTGGTGACCAGACCTGAGAGCAAGCCCACAATAAGAGCACTGTTATAAGTGCTCGGTTCCCCTTGCATGGAATTGTTCCTGGAATCAATGTACGTCTCATTCAGGAAAGGCCCGCCGACAAGTCCTCCCATGGCCACATTGGGATTAGGATCGGTCGCGTTCAGCCACTTGAAACCGTCACTGCACCCCGTTGTGGCATCAGCAGGGATAGAAGCTCCCCTGTGGTGCACATATTGCGGGTACTTGTCACCGTAACCCACCAGATAGCTCATTTTGGTGGGATTGTTACCTAAGACATAATCAGCCTGGATAACGTCCAGAATTACAGTAGTTAGAGGGCATAAACCAACAAGGGCTGAAGGGATGTTCATTTCATCGTGTTAAGATTCTAGATTAGCAATCCAAGTACCTGAGATTGGGCAAATTTCCGAAGATCTGAAGGCCCGAAGGTTTCTCCACTGCATGAGATTTTTGCAGTTCGGGATGTGAGCATGTAATCACTGTATATAGTTGCTAAGAAGGCAGAAGCGACAGGGTGTTGCAAAGAGTTCCATTCACTGACCCATATAAGACCACCTGCAAGAAGGTAAATCATTATAAAACAGGACTACATGGTTCACATAATAAGTGGCACTAATGTTTTTCCATCTGAAGTCAGATGAAGCAATTCTAAAAAAAGCCCAAGTACCCACAGTGGTGTAAGTATTCACTATCAAGGTCAGGAGGGGGCAAAAGCTAGATAGAGGATTTTCAAAGACATATGAGAATCGCCAAAACTATTTTAACATAATCCTTTTCCTTTATTAATTATCGTTTGAGCCACCTATCAATCAATGGATGTGCCAACTATTTGTCCTCTTATACATCGAAAAATGAGGTCAGTACTCGTTTCACCTTCTCAGCACAAAACGTGCGACTCTTAAGTTCCATGGCATAGAAAAATCCACTTCTTTCTTAGAGCTAGGCTTAGATGAACAATGCATGTGCCCAGTAGAAGGGTTTACTTTTGAATGACAATAACTTTGTCGGATTCAAATAAATTTGAGAAAAGGAAAATTAGTGGCATGAGATGATTGCATCTAAGCAGCAGATGAGCACAAGTGCAGCATATTACTAGCTGTCCTGCTGGTTGTAGCTGTAGGAGAATTTGGAAAGAGACCGCACATAACAGCCTCCGCTGTTTTTCTGTAACTCTGAAGGCCACTCTTTATGGAACTTGACAGATCATTAGCACCAAAAAAGCTCAACCTGGACAACAGAACCTGCCATAAGGCAAAGAAATTAATCAAGCTGGACTGTAGCTCACTTTGATCTTGAAAGTTACGATTCAAGTCAAAGTGCATTATTTATCTTTTACAAACAAGTGTCCTTTTAAAGTAGCCGCATGAGTGGTTTTGCTGGTGTATATTGTATGTGCCTGTGCCAACATGGTGGCCATAGGAAGAGAGAGAGAGAGAGAGAGAGAGAGAGAACCACTAAACAACAGACTAAAGAAGGACGACTGAAAATTTGAACAAAGAGATAGCTACCGTTTAGTAAGTCTAGGCTCTACATCATTGATCATTCCAGCTCTATACAAAGAGATTGTCCCATAACTTTAGGGTTGAGTTCATAATGCATGCACAGTAACTTTTGCAAGTTCATAACGCACAAGCGTTTGGTTGGATAACTTTAATAATCCAATTTTACAAGCTTGCAATAACGGGATAACAGATATATAGAAGTATCAAAGGTTGTACTCCAATTCTCTAAAAAGCAACAAAAAACAATACCTAGATAGTGAGCCAAGATATATAACTAATTTGCCGATTGAAGAGAATCGGAAAGTTACCTGGGTTCCAGCAAGCTTGTTATCCCAAGAAAACCAAGTTGGACTTCCAAAGTTTGCGTATTTATTTCCATTTTGCACAACATAATCCAGGTGTGACTGATCCCCGGTTGCATGATAAAGCCAGCTAGCAGCCCATAAGAGCTCATCTCCGTAGCCAGTCGAATTATAGAATGTCTGCACTTCTGGGATGCTGAGACTGTATAAAGCTCGATATTTATCAGCAAAAGTGAACAACTGTTCAGCATGCTTTAAGAGCGTGCTTGAATACGTGGAGTTGACTGTTTTGAAAACAAGAGATGCCGAAGCCATAGCTGCGGCAGTTTCAGCTGCAACGTCCGTTCCTGGAGCAGAGGTGTTCACCTGAGTGAGAGGCCTTTTCTCAGTCATAGTTTCAGGCCTGTCCCAACATTTGTGGTCTAAATCAGGATCACCGACCTGGAACAAAATTTGAAACACAACTCTAGTTTTTAGAGCCGTCTTTTTGTAAACACAAATGATGCATATTCTGTAATTGGGATCAAATACTTTCCTACTCCGAGAGATGAAAAGGAAGTTAATGATTTTTGGAGGAGAAAGAATATAAGTGTTGCCTCTAATACAGACCCGTGATGGTGAAGTGAGGACAAATCAGTGTGTTTCTCCCCCCATTCACAGAAGGTAGAGACTGAAGCTAGACTATAGTCTCTTCAGAAAGTCGTATCATAGAATAACAGAGAAAGACAGTGGTAAGCTGTAGAGGAGGAGCTAGTCAAGACAACTACCTGAATATAGAGCACATTGTCCGAAGCGTGAGCATTGATAAGGTAGTCCGTAATCCACTTGAGCGAGCCCCTGGCAGTATCCAGCTGATTTACGGCATTCATCTGATCCCCGTATTCAAGAATCGCCCATGACAACACCGTGGCAGTAAAAGCCATCGGGAAACCAAACTTCATATGATCACCGGCATCGAACATTCCTTCAGAAAGATTTATGTCGGCTTCGGTCCCATCATCAAGAGCCGAATTGCCTCTCCAGGATATAGCGTTATCTCCCAGTTTACCAGCTACACAGACAAAGCAGCACAACCCACATAGATTACGTCCAAAAGCGGTAAAGCGTCACATCGTAGCGCAAAATGCTCTTCCAAAGCCAGGCCTTTCTTTTGACGGATCGAACCAGCATTACAGAACCGAGACATAAATTCACCGGCCAAACACAAATTATAACGCCACTCAGTGGGAGAAGTCAGTTCTAAAACAGAATGATCCACAAGTATCACCACACATGCACCACATCAGAGCGCGAAACCGACGTTGCTCGGTAAAAAAAGGGGAAATTCACGCAAAGGACAAAAGCATTACTATCCAGCAACTAATGGTTAATCACGCCATTCCAGATTCGACGGAAAAACAGCAACTAATCCCACCCGAAAACACGACATTGCGCGTGGGCATGCAAATCGACAGCAGAACGAGACGGTGGAGAGAGAGAGAGAGAGAGAGAGAGAGAGAGAGAGAGGAGTCCATTGTCGACATTACATTTCTGGATGTCGAAGAACTGCGTAGCCATCTTGAGAGCGCCGGCGTACTTCTTCTGGATGGCGCCGGGCGGCCCGGGGACGGGAGCCGCCTCGCCGCCGCCGCCGTGATGGTCGGATCTCTTCCTGACGGTGATGACGATGGCGGCCGCCACCACCGCGAGGATGACGAGCACGAGGAACCAGCCGAAACAGCCGCCTTTGGAGCGCTTCTCGGCCCCCATTGTCTGTACGCAATGCGAGGATGGCGAGATCTCGTTCCGGGGGAAGAAATGCAGGCGGAGGGAGAGGGGGAGAGAGAGAGAGAGAGAGATTTGGAGAGCGAGCGGACGTACTAAACAGCGACGGATCAACCGATCGCGGTCGGACCGGATCTGGACCGGGTCGGACCGGGCGGAGGACCTCGGGGGGGGAGGCTATATTCGGGCACCGACGGTTGAATCGGTGGCGACCGAGAGAAACCAGCGAGGCGGGATCGGAATCGGTTTTTTCCGTTGCGTCGGGAGGCGCTGCCCGAAATGACGAAAAGGTCCCCCCTCCTTCGGCTGCTGTCGTCTTGTCTTGGGGCGCGGGATTATTGCCGGGACGGACGGTGAGAGCCGTCCACGGTTTGTGGGGTCCGCCTTGGGAGGGCTTCCGTGCGGTTTTGGGCCGTTGAGATGGTCACCGACACCTAACGGCGGAAGGTAGTGGGGGGTAACGGGGACGGTCGGACACGTGGGGCGCCTCTTTTCGTCTCTTTATGTCAGTGAGCGAGTGAGTGGTCGGGATCGGGACGGTGAAGTAAGGTCCAAGCAATGCCTCGGTGTTTGCCTTAAGGAACACGGTTAAGGTTCAATGCTGATTAACGGGTGTTGAGATCGGGGCACGACATTTGGATTTAGTGGAGCGACACTAATTGAATTGACCGTCTTGCTGAAGCGTAGACACGTCAGGCGGGTGGGTCGGGATGGAAATGCTCCGATCCGATCGTCCATTTAACCCGTTTTGGCTAATTTTCATGCAATGCAAATATAGTGATTCATACCTG
The DNA here is from genome assembly GCA_031216405.1 of Syzygium malaccense. Taxonomy (NCBI): domain Eukaryota; kingdom Viridiplantae; phylum Streptophyta; class Magnoliopsida; order Myrtales; family Myrtaceae; genus Syzygium; species Syzygium malaccense. Next base: position 14,968,165 of record CM062258.1, read on the forward strand.
ATCTATAATACTAAATACTTCCATATTTTACCCAATTTAGAAAAATTCATATACAAATTGAGGTGAAAGAGCGGAGGGAGTGAGCGTGAGATCAAGTGAGGGTCTAAGTAAGTTATAAACTCACTTAACACTCATATTATTTTGAGTTTTATCATTCTAAACTCATTTATGATCTATTTACTAAATATAATAAACTCATATAATACTCATGAGCATCTTATGGCTAGAGAACTACGTCATTGGTATCACTGCCTGGATGTGCTCTAGAGCTGCATGTACTGATCGATTCCGTGCTTGTATATGACCTCTAGTCCCACCAAAATCGACACCAACCCCAATCAAAGGCGTTCCCCAATATTTTAGGACAAGTTTTTTCGTCAACGCTGCATGGCATGTCACGATGTTCGCTCTTTTTCTCAGATAAATAAGCGATCGTGGTGAGTTAACCGGGGGATAAAGACTTCCCGAATGTGGCTTATGCATAAAGGGATGACCGGCACTATGTTTCGGGCGTGGTTTGGTCATTCGGTCGTGAGTCGCAGACATAGCAGCTGCTTCGTCAAAATAAAAGATTTAAGGGGGGGACAGCTAATGACATCTCTCCCACTCATCTGCTCTTTGGCGGAGGACTGCAATCAGGACAGTGACATTTTCACTATAATGTTGGGCTATTCAGCACCGTCCCCTCTGTTCCGAAACTTCAACAACACAAACCCGAGGTACAACTAAAGATGGAGCAACTTCTTCAAGCAAAAGAAAATAGAAAAAGGGAGTAGACTCGTCTCCCAGGATTCAATTCTATAATACATAAAAGAGACCTGATGGGAACGGGCAAGAGAAATTCGGCGCCACGTGCAGGAGTTTTCTAGGGTATACTCTTACCCAGAGTGGGTTCTTGCAAGAAACAAACAGAATTTGCTCGTCTACAAGAGGCTACGACTGTCAACTGCTTCAATCGCTTCCTGGAGCGCACGATCGCACCAGTTTCCACTAGAACAAGTTCGCTAATCTGCAGTCAACGACCAGAACATCCAAATAGCATCACAATGACATGAGAGATGCTGATGTGCAGTCCCATTTTCTTTAGGTATCTGATGTCTTCCCTGTGAGTTTGTAAAACTCCAGCATCTCTTCTTCCAAAGGATGTGTATCCCCAACAATGACAAGGCAATGTAGAGGTGCTCCGAAATCAACCGTTTGTAATTGTCTCATGGATCCTGCTAATATCATCTGATCCTCACTTCCCAACCGCGCGAGCCCCACACAATGGGTATCCTCATTATAAACTGCGAGAGAACACGATACAACGGATAAGATTGAAAGCACCAAACTCCAATAACTTGAGAAAGGAAGGAACTATGGCTCTGTCTGTAATATTTTACTGGAAAAGGTTTTTTCATTTTCCAGTGTTCGATGTATGAAAATAAATTGGTAAAAGGTAAATAACTTCAGTCAACCGGAACTAAGTTTAAAAATAAGGAAAACAACTTCCTAATTTATGCTCCGTTTGTTTCACGAAAAATTTAACATTTTTAAAAAATGTTTTGCAATAAGTCATTTTCCAGGATAATGGCAATATTTTCTGGTATTTGGTTAAAATTTGAAAATAAATTGAAAAATATTTTTCGTTGATTGGAATGGACAACTTACTTTTATTTTCCTAAAATGACACTATTCATGCAATTTCATCAAATTTTAAACAAAGGTTAACATAAATAATTCTATAGACTGTGAACAATTTATGTTTTTCCCATGTTTTTTATCGGCGTTTCTTTTTTTTATGGTTGAAATAAGCACCCTAATAAAAAAAAAGAAATTAGTTTACTTTTTGAATGTTGTGCAACAATTGCCACCCGAACCGCTAATGATAACTGCTATATGTTTAAGTAAACTTGTTGTTACAAGACCTGTTCTCTTTTGCTTGGTATTACAAAGCATGCAATTATAAGTCCAATAAATAAAATAACACTACCAGACGTCAAGTATCATGTATTAACAATGTATGATATCGTTTGAATCATCAATTTTTTTTAAAAAGTGATTCACAGAATCTATTATAGTTGATGAATAAAATCCTGCTATACTTGTAACTCATATGAAGATGACACATATCACAACTAACACAATAACATCCACGCTATAAAAGAGGTCTCATAATTCAAACAATAATAAAATAGAAAGAGAGCACATACAAATCCAATATACTCATGATTATACTCTCCTTTATTTAGGAATTTCTCAACCCATACACTTTGGAGATTTGCACTACACAATGAATTCTCATTTTCTCATTCTCCACTAGATAGTCAAAGACCGATCAAGGATAACTTCATCAAATCCAGCAACTTTCATCACTTCATTGTAGAGTAATCGATCTTATCTTGGATGATGCCATTTCTCCAAGTTTTCTAAAATGTTTAATTAATATCACGATTTTTGGTACAACTTCATCTTTTGTGAGACTCATATAAGAAGGCGTAGTAGATGAGGATGTTTTCGATCCCTTCATCAACTCATCAAAGGCGTAACGTAAATCAATAGCTGAAGAGTCAACTTTACTTGTTGCGCATCGATATCTCCAACTGCTTAGAAAAGCTTTCGATGGACATATCTTTCCCAACTATTAAAGCCCACTCATCATACATATTATCTTGTTCAAATACTTCTAAGGGGAATGATGGACTGGTCAATGCAGATAATCCATAAGAAATCAAATGAGATAATTTGGGCAAGATAATTAATATGTATGATGACATGGCTCTAGCGGTTAGGAAAGATATGGCCACCGGAAGTTTTGCTAAGCAGCTTAGAAATATCAGTGTGCAACGAGTTATGGAAGTTGACCCATCACCAATTAATTTAAGCAAAGACTTTGATGTGCTAATGAAGGGGGATCAAAAACATCGTCCAATGTGCCTTCTGAGAAGAGCTCTCATAAAAGATGAAAATGTACCAAACAAGATGATAAGTATGGAACACTTTCATAAAAACTTGGAGAGATGGCATGGGCGATTAAGTCGTTGGGTCAAGATAGAATCAATAACTCTAAACTCTACTCTGAGGTGATGAAAGTTTATGGATTTCATGAAGTTATCCTTGATTTAGTGGAGAGTGAGAAAATGGGAAACGCATTCATTGTGAAGCGTGCGAATCTCCAAAAACTCTAGGTTGAGAAATTCCTAAACAAAGGAGAACACAATAATTGATGCATTTTATTTAGCTTTGTTGCCAAATGACTTATATGTGTTCTCTTTTTCTATTAGTATTGCTTAAATTATGATACTTTTTCTTTTACGTGGATGATGTTGCGTCAATTCTGATGTGTCGTCTTCATGAGTTAGAAGTTATAGTAGGATTTTATTCATTAACAATAATTGATCTATGGATCACTTTTTTTACAAATTGACGATTCAAACAATGTCATGCATTGTTAATATATGACACTTTGAGATCTGGTAGCACTATTTTACATATTGGACTTACAATTACATGCTTTCAATTCTTTTTCATAGTATGCAAAAAACAAAAAGATCTTGCAACAACGACTAAAAGAACAGTGTAGTTAAATAGTTAGCATCTATCATATAGGGAAAAAAGAAGAAGCTAAAACTTCTATTACTCAACATATAAAAAGTAAACTAATTTCTCTTTTCTATTAGGGCGCTTATTTCAACCATAAGGAAAAACAAATGCTGATAAAAAACCATAGAAAAAGAATTGCTTATAATCTAAATGTATTTATGCTATGAAAACTTATTTTGACAAAATTTTAATTGAAATCTGATGATATAGCATGTGCAGCGCTTATATAACGCTAATAGTGCATGTCTCTTTAGCAAAACAAAAACAAGTTTTTTCTTTTCAAACCACTGAAAATAATTTCGAGTTCATTTTCATATTTCAGCCAAGCACCAGAAAATATTTTCTAGAAAATGCCTTCTTGAAAAACATTTTCTAGAAATGTCATATATTCCACGAACCAAACGGTTCATATATTATTTCATATTTTGGCCCAGCCAGTAGTCTCACATTTAGTAGAATTTTAATCCACCTAAGGTTATTAAAGGTTATACAGTGTAAATTTCTTCTTTTTATTTTTGGTATGATACAAGTGTAGTCTGATTTAATTTAACAGAAAAGTCACAACTACAAGTTTCTCTTGGCTTTATAGTGAGATTACATCTCCAAAATCTCTTTCCCCGCTTTTGTCCATATGAACTAGAAGTGCAGACGTTCAGACCATTGTCCAAATAAACTACCAGGGAAGTCTCCCCAACCCCAACCCCAACCCCAAACCCCCTTCTCTTTTTCCTTTAGCACTTGCACAAAAGAGGGGCTATGAGAGGGCAAGCATAATCAAGACTTCTAGTAAATCTATGTGGAAAACAAACTAACTAACAGCTCAATCTAATTTGTAAGCTATCCCAGAAACCTGTAACATAGCTTACATACTTTTCAAAGAGAAAATCTTCTCTAAGGAAAATAAGCAACTAGCTCAATGTAATGTAAATCGATCCCCAGAACACAAACTAGGAACACATGTAATGTGTTTTTTGCCATGTTCAAAGTTTAGTGCTTGTTCACTCTGCTGATAGCATAAACAAATGAATCATCTTCCAGTTTCAAACTCATATTCCATCAATAATGTGCCAGGCTACGACTAATTTAGAGAGTACTTTCTGCAAGACTATCAGAAAATGTGATTGCTAGATAAGCAATAAGAAGAGTAGCAATGGATCAAAGGTATTAAAACAATTTTGTGAAACGGAATGTGCTTGGCAATTGACTGACTCAACAAGTGAATCTAGTCCAATTATGCATTTTGAGGATTAGTTGCAAAAAGTTCTGACATATATCAACCGGACTAAAAGAGAAGAATAGGCTTACTTGCAAAATTTGTACATACAGTTTGAGGAAAATAAGAACTTCAGACTTACCACCTTGCCCTTGCTGGCTTTCAACCTCCAAGAGTTGTTCAATCGCTGTGTTTATCGTCATATATCTGGGTGGTTCATACACCTTTTTTCCTCTGACCGAAAAAGAAGGGGCACACAATTCATCTTTAGAACAGTCAATTTACACTATAACAATAACAATTAAAAATGTGCTAGATCAATTTGCCCACTACCTGCACAAAGATTCCAGAGATGGCTCCTTCACACGTATGTCTGAGCCAATAAGAAACTAGACGTCACTGAGTGTATCAATCAGTAAACTCTGAATTAGAGCTCCAAAAGATAATAGGGATGATCATTAATATGGCATTTGAACAAAACAGAATTGGAGTGGTAACCAGTTTGCAAACTTTTAACCTGTGGAATTATGGCCTCACCTAACAAGCAGAGTGTATGCAAACCAAGCATACGATTCTTTTGAATCTTTTCATAAAAGCTATCAGGTTTCCATGTTTCAGTAAAGAATGGTATCGAAATTGTTTCCCCATAGCGGTAAAGTTGCAAACCGCATACTCCCACGGCATTCATCACTGAAGCATTGTGAACAACCTTGACATCTATCCCCAATGTCTTTGCACGAACAACAAGATCAGTGTGCGTCGTGGCTCTGTAGTTCAAGTAACACATAAATAAGAGGACAATGTTGCATTGATTGCTCTGGAATATTACTATGAAATTAGGTTACAGAGGTTGCAATACAAATACACTATGTGTGTCTATTAGGTCCCCATCAAGCTCAAGAACTCAATATTTCAGCTTAAAACACATTCGTTATTAATAATGAAGGAAGGGCCCATTATGAAAAGTTCTGCATTCTTGATGCACTGACGTTTCTCCCGACACTTGTTATCAATGCTTCGAAATTAGAAATTGAGAATTTCTTTATTAAGTATACTTAACAAGTACCCTTAGGGAGCTCGTCAGTGTGACCCGTGATAGAAAAGCAATGCGCAAAAATTCCCAAGGTATATTAAGAGGAGAAGAACATCAATTCGAGCACTTACTATCATACTAATACATACACCATGGTACGTACAATAGCGTCGAACTAGCAGTTACTCCAATCACTGTTGATGCAAGAAAAAACACTCAAACGACGCTCATTACATCTAATAACATGAAATAATAGTGACCTTAATCAGCTCATTGGCACTTAAAACTCAACTCAAGCGACAAAAATTTAACTCCTCGACGCTACCATCTACAATTCGGATAAAAGCAAGCTAAGATAGCACCATCACGCAAATAACCAAGCGAGGTGTGCACTCTACAGAATGCACAAAAACAACCAAAATTTGAAATTTTTCGAACAAGGGCAGCTGCGAAAATCGAGACAGCGGGGACCCAGAATCTCCGTACCCGAAAGGATCGCCGACGACGAGAAACGCCACGTCGCTGGAACGAGCTTCCGCCAATATCCCGTCGGCCTTCTCCTCCACCATCTCCCTGTCCGCAACGGTCACCGGCTTCCCGTACAGCTCCTCCTGAGCGCATGAACATGGTCGCGCACGCCCGATTGGGTCGTCACCGGAGGGAAGACAGAGCGAACCGAATCCGGAGCCGGAAAGAGTACGAGGAAGGTTTTTGAGCAGTTACCAGATTGGAGAGGCCGTGGGAGGAGAGGCCGAAGGAGAGGAGGGAAGTGTAGGCCTCCATGTAGACCTTGCCGCATCTCCTGATTGCTTCCAGGCCTTTGATGGTGATGTCCTTCTCGTCGCCCAGTCCCAGGCCTACGATGTACAACATCTCTCTCTTTCTCTCTGTGTTTCTGCCGGCGCTAAAACCCTAAACCCGGGGAAGAAGGAGGAGGAGGAGGAGGAGGAGAAGCAGCGGCAGCACGTGCGGTATTGGACAGTAGACACTAGATTCTATTTGTTTCTTGCACAAATGTTTCTCCTTTTTGTTTGCCCATACGACATTCACGTAATTAGAGTTGATAAACACGTGACAATTCAATAGTTATAAGTAGAGAGAGAGATCGATGTGTCAATTATGATTAAGGAGGGACTATTTTCACTGGCTATATAATTAAATTCACCCAATTTTTATCGGAAAAGATAAAATTATCCTTAGTCATTCAATTACAATTTAAGTGATGGTTATGAATTTATTAACTTTCGTCTTTATGATTCTATTTGACGAGGTTGAAGTGAACACGCAAAGACATATGTCAATGACGGATCCCATTTTTACTGTCAATTGGCTTCTGTCAATAAGATTAATCTTACCTTCTTAATCTAGTTAAAATCAGATCATTCATACGGCAAATGTCGAATTCGCATTTTCCTAAAGAATCTCCTAAAGGCCTTAGGTTATAACGGACGCTTTCTCTTGTTTTTTTTTTTTTTTTGCCTATACGAGGTTAGAATGAATAAGTACGTGACAATTCAATAATTAATGGGAGAGGTGGTACCGCTTGTCTTTGGAATGACCGTTTGAAATGATACGAAGATACAGAACATTTTCGTAGCAATCACGTTGCATCCCGAGCAGGTTTTCGGACATCGGTTTAGGTTCGTCTCCTCGATTCAGCAAAAGACAAATTATCCATATACCGAATAAAAACAAACAGTAGAGTCTAGCAAGAATCAAATCAAGATTGCTTAATGTTACGTTATTTGAAATCTGCAGATTTTACCTCCTAGTCTGAGAGAGGAATGCTGCGACGGCTTACATGTGCTCTATCGTGTCATTATTTGGACTGCAAATTTCAGGTCGCATTAAAAAAAATGAACAAGATTGCAGGAAGCCCGCATTGGTTGTGTATGTTCGTGAGCGAAATAATACAAGATTTCATGAAAGTAAATTGATGCACTTTCATTCATAGAAAAAGAAAAATATAGAACCAGACCTAAGGCAACCACAGAATTTGCTTCCCAGAAAATAACACCTCTACATAACCAGATTCCATGATCCAAACACAACACAAAAGAATGGAAAAACCACGTCATCCAATTTAAGGGTCACAGGCCGACACATCTTATGAACTCGGGTTAAGTAAGAATGCACAATACAAATTGATGGCATGACTTCTGTAGAGAAATTTCACGATCGCTAGCTGATACATCTTATGAAGTCGAGTTAATAAGAATACTGAACACAGATGGATGACAAAACTTATGTCAAGAAATTTTGCGGCTGTTGGCCACGTGTTATGAACTTAAATAAGAACACAAAACACAAACGGATGGACTGGTGTTTCACGGTCACAGGCTGACACCTCTTATGAACTCGAGTTGACAAAGAATATGGAAGCTCGCGAGGATGTAAAGCGACCAAGTTCTATTCCTTCTATGTGCTTTCCGGATTACAAATCTTAACCCCACTTAAGATGTAGCCACCACATGCACTCATCTGCATGCATGGATGAGTTCTCGACGGAAGAACCTGCATATCACAAAGAAACAAACGGAAATGAAAAGGGGAAGTCAAAATCTTATCAGAAGTCAGATTGAGCATTCGAAGAAGCATCATATACCCTACGGAAGAACATAATTTTAAGTAGTCTCTCTGCAAATGAGCTGCCACATCTAGTGAAGACAAAGATTGTTCGTTTAAGATTTGGAGGAACCTGATATTCACGCAGCCAAGGTTCTGATATTTGCAAACCGACTGCCATCTTTTCAATCTGCAAATTGTGCATGCAAGTTGCCAGAGGCTGCACATGGACAAATGAAGCAAGAAGTTACTAAAATTATCACACCCTGAATGTATTGATTCGCCAGAAAGAGGTGGAAAGAAGCTTGATGTGCGAAAATGAAAGAGCTTATTGACAATGGATGCTGACAATACGCATCTTCATTAAGAAACTGCACAAAATCACAAAATCATTCCAGCTCAACTTGATTATCTAGGGAATCTTATTCCCTCTACGTAGCTTGCATAACAGCTTCTACTCAAATATGCTTAACTAAAGACTGCATATAAGTGCATTAACCACAATACTCGCCTATTATACAGAAACCAAACTAATCGATATGATGAAATGCAAGCCCACACACCAGTAGAATGCCACAAACAAAGGATTAAAAATTTCAGCAGAAAAAAGTCGAGAAAAAAATTAACGAGTTATTATGCCTAATAAATCATCACAATTATCAGCAAGAAAATTGGAAACACAAACCTGGAGATATTGGTGATAAATTGCAAAGGGAGCTGAATGTGATAGATGGGGCATGAGATCTTTCACTGTGTTCCAAGTATCCAGTTCAGGAGCTGCAACAATTAGACTGCAGATTGGATTTAGAATAATAATTCCCATCATCATTTGTCTTTGATAAAAGAGCACGTATCAAGAGTCATACTACCTCGAAAAACCATTTGCTTTCCACAAGTCAATGGTTTCTTGGGATGCTTTATCTCCAGCTTTTGGGATTTTGCATTTGCTGACTTCATTTTCAGATGGCGGGGCAATTTCTTCCATAACAGTTGGTTCTGTAAGTGTCTCATGCGAACACATTTGCTCCTGAACAGATGGAATCCTGATCAATAGGAGACTGACGACAGAGCAAAATTTCGTAAGAAACACAGATACCTACATTTGACGAATTTGCAGTGACGGAGACATCGAGACCCATTAGCTCAGATGGATCATTTTGAACAGAACATAAATCACTGAGAGAGGTCCTCACAATTCTGATAAAATAAATAAACGAATAAGCAGTGAGTGCACAGAAACACTATAAGGTAGGATATACACTAGCAACTGGCATTCATATATTCCAAGAGTGAAGAGGAGAGCTGCTTAGTTTCATTGATTAGGCTATATGAATTCTGCAAAACATGTCCCGATCAAGAAAAGTAACACAGCTTTCTTGACAAGTGCAAAAATGCCATCGCTAAAAAATGGTCCAAGTCAAGATGTAGCGAATAAGGCCCATCATGCACTTGTTTAAAGTAGATGACTTCAGTTATAAGAGGTCCTCGACATATTAAAGAAAAACTGCAGGTTAGTTTCACCCCAGCGAACAATAACACAACCTCTAAAACAGAGCAGAGTTTGTTAACAATGCCTCCCTCCCTCCCTCCCTCCGGGAAAAAAGAGATAAAATATACAATTTAAGCAACCTATCACCGCCCCAAAAAAAGTTCTTAAGCCTCCAAGTATAGTCTGTGCCGTAGGGTGCATTCAGATAAAGGGTCTAGTATTAAGTACAATCATGAGGATACTTCTTCATAGAAGAACATAGCTGAATCTGGTACCACACATCAAACCAAGTTATCATACAAATGGTACCTTCCTTTCATGCACACTGAATTTTTCGAAATTGTCTTGTTCAATCACTCTTAATATAATTTAGAAAATTTTCAAGAGATAGTCTTATCAATTCATTGCGAGTGATATCATCTTTCCTTCCCTACACTACTTGACAGATTGAAAGACATAACAAGTCAACAGGGAATTCACAAAAATAAAATTTAGGTGTCGCAACAGCAATGAAATAATTCTTTACATTTTCCAAGTTCACTTCAATATTTAAAAGCTGCAACCGAAGCACCTGTAGTGCATGAGCTCCAAATGCATACCTGTTACAAATTTCATCACTGAAATTGAACATCCTCACTATGTCCATGGGATATGGGCTACTTTCGAGATACATATTGCACACATAACCTGAACCTGTTGAAAACATGATACCGGTAAAAAATCAAGATTTTTGCACGCAATGATCTTGCTTAAGTGACTAAAACAGTCGTAAAATTACTAAAGAAAATAGCAAAGTGCCTAATCTTCATTTGGGCAGATGATGATCCATCTTCGTGACTGTTCAAACATATTATTGACGTTGGAACTTTTTTCATCAGAAATGAAAAGTAACTAACAACAAAGTACATACTAAGTGTTTGTCTAGAGTGACTTTTGACTACTCAAATCTTGGGGCTCACTCAAATTGACCTTTTTTTCATCTTAAGCACATGACATTTTTACTATATATATATATATATATATATATATATATATATTTTTTTTTTTTTAAGCGTAGATTCACATAAGTTCTCTCATAACTTTAAAAATTTGAAATTTTAGCAGTAAAGTAAAAATGGTGCCTTTTGCTTTTCATAAGTTCAAACAAAAAAACTATTCTTTTACTCTTAAATAGTAGTTGAACAAAGCATTGTCTCTAGTTACTTTAACAACTACATGCAACAATCAGTGGTTAAGATGAAATGGACTAACCACCCATGCGCTCTGCTACAGCACCAGTGAGAAGACCACCAACCATATCCACCACAAGAATGTCAGAATTTGCAGCAACATTAGCCATGGAAAGCAGCAGAGACAATGTGTCCACTCGCATGAACCTAAAGGCAGGAAGAAATCATCACAAACGCTCTGGTTATCATTCCCAGCAGTGATTACATGGGAACTGTTCAACTTTATTCTTAGTGGTTATTTGTCCATCACTTCATAGCGACTAAACTAAATCCAGCTACATGTTGTTGTGTCTGAAGCACAATATGTTCTAATTTTACAGAAAAAACCCCCATCTGATTATTCGCCCTCATAGCTTTTTTTAACATCCTAAAGCTATTCTGGTTTTGGACCTTCCTCTCGACCTGGAATTGAAAATGCCTTCATATGGGCGGGAAGCTTCCCATTTATACTCCCTAACAAGGGTACTTTATTCACCAATTCATAGCTTACTGTGCACTTCATAGCTAGATGAACACTCACAGTACTCAATGAAATGACAATCAACATAAGCCTGCAGTGATGAAAGATTGCTGCTATTACCCTATTCTGGCTGGATACTTTGTGAAGTATGTCTCGCATATACTGAAAGGAATGAAGAGAAACACAAGTTAGTGCGGAGTCAAATTAAGGAAACAAGTAATCACTATGCAAGGGAAAAGAAGAGCGGATAAACTCTTTCCAATACACAAACATAGAGATGCCTTCTAACAGTCTTTTCGAAATACATCTAAGACCCATTGAAGCGATTATATCATGATATGAAGAATGAATTCCCAGAGAGCACTAATTCTGGAAAAGTCTTATATATAGAAACTTCTACTATATGGAGAACCATGAATTTGTGTATGGAGCCCATGGTTCCTTTTTTTCTATCATTGCACGCTCTATCTATTAAGCACAACAATTGAATACTTGATAGCATTCCAGCCAGCTCATCTAGAATGTTCCTGAAAGTAGCACCATGCATCTAATTGGTTTGACGATCGAAATACAAAGCTTTTATGAACAAAAAAAAATTCTAATTTTATCATGCAGGACTTCTACTTCTCATGTTTTGAACTTTTTAATCTGATAGGCCATCAACTTTCATAAAGCTACCATTTAATGAGGGAACTTCATAAAGCTTCCCCTTCCAACCAAGAAACCAAATAAACCAACATGTTAGCCACACCACACACACATGCCTTAAAGCAACTTCTGAATTTTTGACAGATCTGTAAGAAGAGAGGAAAGAGAAAATGCCAACTGCTGCCAACTCAGATGAATAAACTGTGATAGAAGATAAACAGGATCAATAAGCAACAAGTTCAAGAAGTAACCTCCGTGCCACAGGTCGCCTTAACAGTACTCTAGGAGCATATTTCTTTTGCTTCTTCAATTTGTATTTTGCCTGAAGACAGAATGCGAACCAGCTTATCATTCAAGTTTGACATTTGATATTTTGCATGTCATGAGGAAAATAACCGCCTCGAGAGTGAGCAATAACCTGTGAAAATGCTGTCTTCTTCTCAAATGTAGCACTATTTGCAATTAGAGCTTCGATAATTTCATCACCAGTCGCACCCTGTCTGCATCAGACTGATAAGCTTTGGCAACATTTACATGAATATCGTATCAGAGAGACTGATAGTTTTTTTTTGTGGAAAATTCTCATCTCTCAAATCATCTTACTACTGAATGAAAGACCACCATATATTAGTCTTTCACCTCGCAGTGGTGCGCTCCACTGGAATGATGGGTTTTTAAGAAACACATTACAGAGATAAATGAAGAACACTAACTGATAACGAGCACACTGGCCACACGTATATAATATACAAGACTTAGTGCCCATCCTCTGCAACTTCTCATGTACTGAAAGGTTTCCAGCTTAATTACACGTATATGTTATTAGACACATATCAGTCATTAACAGAGGCGAGCTGATTGATGATATACTAAGTTTTTTTCAGACATGGTAATTGTATGTCTATTTGGAAAAGGCTGTCAAATATAACCTCCAGCTAACAAAAGTAGTTTGATGTCTCACCTCCGCAATTCCTCTATATCTTCACCAGAAAGACTCTGAGCTTTGTTGTTGTCGACAAGTTCTCTATTATCCCTGTGCTCCTCTGCTGGCTGATAATCACCATTTTCTTGGATGTTACTGACTAGACAAGTAACAAAGACGTCTTAACAAGAAGGACCAAAGTGAAAGCTCAGGGAGGAATACGTCAGCAATGAAAACCCCAGTATTAATAGATACTTAATGTCAAAGCATGCAACAAGCAGATAACAAGTATTTCTTTGTGTGCTGTTCGATCTGAACTGATGCTGCTATTACCCTCATAATTGCACTCTAAATTGAAAACATTGTAACACCTTGAATGAAGAATCTTGTTCTGTTCGTCCTCCCTCCACAGTTGGTGCATTTTTCTTTTGTTTTGGCCTTGTAGCCTGAATTTTAGTATGACATGCTGATGGAATATATTGATTCAATGGTATAATACTATAGGCCCCCTTACATTGCCAGAATCCAGGAAAATATCGCATGCATCACCGAGCTGAATTGGAAACTCATATTACAATTCAGAAAATGATTCTCAATAACACCTGAACATCAACACTTCCGGTCTCCATTACTACCTTACACACATTATCATTTAGTTTCTTCCAACATGCCTCAATCCTTACGTGACTTCCAATATAAGGACTTCATTGCCCGTGCCACGGCTCGAATTGAATGCGTTCACCAATGTACACCTTTAAATTATAAAGGAGGATTTTTTTTTATTCTTGAAAAAAAGGCGTTAGCACATCTAATGGTCGAAAGGAAGATGGAAGCAAGAAAAACCTTCAGCTGACTGAAGAATGCGAGACAAATTCGACCCTTCAGCTCCATATTCGACTTGGAACAAAGAACCGAACGGACAACCGATGAGCGGCCGCAAAGAATAGTTCTTTTTCCCGATCTTCAAAGTCCTGGCAAAAACCCAAAAGACCCAACATCAACAACAAACACCACTAACCATATCGACCTGGCTCCCAAGACTTCACATCAGGAAAAAAAAAAACAAACTAGAAGCCGTCAAAATTTCTGAGACACCCACGAGTTCTCTGTGAGCCGAGAGAAGACCAGGCGGTCGCCGTCGTTGATGTCGAGCAAGACGCTGCACCCTTCCCAGGTGACCCTACGGTTCTGGACCGGATCGACGCCGGATTGATCCCGGGACATGTTCTGCACGGTTCTTGAAGCTGAAACTCCGGGCGACGGAGGAGGAATTCTGCGGTCGGGGCTCGGAAGGCGAAAGCTTTCTGCGGCTCGCGGGGTCGGGACGAAGAGGGTCTGACGGCATTAAACCCCTGAACTCTTCGCTCTCGGGGGGTTTAAGGGGGGTTCGATGGGCCTGCTAAGTTCGTGAGATCTTCGTGGAGAAACGCACCAGTTCAAGCTCGGGAGTTTTGCTGAGCTCGGGGCCGTACAGCCATGGAAAAACGGGTTCTTTTTTCCCGTTTCTTAGGCCCAGAGGGAAACGAGTCCTCGAATGTGGACCGAACTCGACGGGCGACTCTGCCGGTTCGACCGGTCGAACCGGAAACCGAGCTAGCTAAACCGCCTATACCCGTTTCGGTCGGATCGGATCGGACCTGTATTTCTCGCCCTTCTCGGTGGTTAGTTGTCGAGTAAATTAGACGAGATTCGGGGCTCCGATCGGATGGTTGTTATTGTCCAAACTTACATGGTGGCCTTCTTTTTCTTAGCTAAAGTAAGCCATGACGAAAAATATATATATTGGACTTAAAACCATTCTTTGTTGTGTAGCCCATTTCTTGTCTAAATGGGTTTCATAGTGTGGTAGGGCTATTTTCACATCATTTTGACTAAAGTAAATATTTTTCAGTAAATTGACCTAGTTACTTTAAGGGTTAACACTAAACAAAAAAATTTCAAAATGGCATATTTATGATAAATTAACTACAAATAATTTTTTGGATCACCAGAAACTCCAGATCTGCACACATGTGACAAATTCACTTAAAATTAATTTTTGGGTCACAAAAAATTTCAAATTAGTACACGTGTGACACATTTATTTTTCGTTAACTTCTGTCAAATTTAATCGTGAAATTGCTAAACTGGATGACATATGATAATAACTCGATTGACATGGCAAGTTCATGTCGAAATTCATAACTTTCTCTCTTTTTGTTTCTTCAATTAGCCTTAATTTGAAAACAAATCAGGCTTTCTCTCTCCATACATTTCATTATCTCCCCTTTGCATACTACGTTTAAGTAAAGTTTCCAAAAAAATTAATTGCCTGATATCCGATTTTCTTTGGAATCACGTGGTAGTAGAATACTTTTAATAATTGTTCACGAAATCGACATGTGAATTAGAATTGATAAGAAAATATTTTTTTTTATGACAGAACCATGTTTCAAAGTTATGTTTTTATCTGAGCTTTACATGATTTTGATGGATGGCCAAACCTTTATGCTCTCTTTATAATCAAATTCATATTTCTTAATAAACAAAAACTTGCTTACTCTCTTCGTATATGTAATCATTCGAAATTATTAGATCGTGACGATATTAATATTTTTTTTATGGCAGAATGATAGAAAAGTTTAGTCTCCATATTTTCCTTTACTTTTTCTTTTTATCTTTGTTTAGTCTTATGGTTTTAAGATTGGAAGGAACAAATAAACTAAAGGGAAAATTTCAATTAAGGACCCCAAGTGGGGTCAAATTCTCAAAAAAGGGCTCAAAGTGAACATTGTGTCAAATAAGGGCCTGAAGTGCTCAATCAGTCTCAAATAAGGACCCGAAGTGCCCAAAACGTCTCAAAAAAGGACCTGGGTCCCTCGCCGGCCAAAATACCCACCAGCCGGCAAGAAAGTTACTGTTCCGGCACCGGAACAGTAACTTTTTTTAATTTTTTTATTATTTTTTTGTTTTTCCTTTTCTGTTTTTTTATTTTCCTTTTTCTTTTCTTTTCTTTTCTTTTCTTTTTTTTTTCTTCCTCCGCCGGCTATAGCCGAGGCCGGCGTCGGGTGAGGCCGGCCTCGCCAGTTGCAGGCGAGGGCTCGACCTCGCTGGCGTCGGGCGAGGCCGGCCTCGCCAGTTGCAGGCGAGGCTCGCCCTCGCCAGCGGCCGGCGAGGCCGAGCCCTCGCCTGCAACTGGCGAGGCCGGCCTCGCCCAGCCCAGGCGAGGGCGGCCCTCGCCCGACGCCGGCGAGGGCGGCCTCGCCTGAGGCCGACGACCTCCGCCGGCCCCGGCTATGGCCGGCGGAGGAAGAAAAAAAAAAGGAAAAGGAAAATAAAAAAACAGAAAAGGAAAAACAAAAAAAAATTAAAAAAGTTACTGTTCCGGTGCCGGAACAGTAACTTTCTCGCCGGCCGGCGGGTATTTTGGCCGGCGAGGGACCCAGGTCCTTTTTTGAGACTTTTTGGGCACTTCGAGTCCTTATTTGAGACTAATTGAGCACTTCAGGCCCTTATTTGACACAATATTCACTTTGAGTCATTTTTTGAGAATTTGACCCCACTTGGGGTCCTTAATTGGAATTTTCCCTAAACTAAATCCCAAATTCAGTTTCTAACTAAATTTTCTTTCTATAGGCGAGTTTTTTGCCTTTCTGAAGGAAGAAGTAAGTTACCAAAGGTAATCGGTTTTAGGATAAGTAGGTTTCAGACTTGGAACCTAAAATCTACCCTGTTGACCTTGGAATTGGCTTGAAACTGAATTGGCCATCTCTTTTATGTTGTTTCGTTTTATTATTAAACAATATGCAAATGTTAAACATAAATATAATTATTTTTGCCTAAGGATAATATGTCAAATATATTTGAGGGTTAATACCACGAAAAACTCAAAACTTGTACTCTTGACAATTTTATCCCGAACTAATTTTTTAACCACAAAAAACCTCAAACTGTTACACTTGTAATAAATTTACCTCAAATTATTTTGTTGACCACCAAAAACCCCACACTAATACACTCGTGACAATTCTACCCCAAATTAATTTTTTGATCACCAAAAATCTAAAACTGGTATACTTGTGACAAATTTACCTCAAACTAATTTTTTGACCATAAAAAATCTCAAACTGGTACACTTGTGATAATTTTACCCCAAACTAATTTTTTGATCACTAAAAACCCAAAATTGGTACATTTGTGATAAATTTACCCTCCGTTAGTATTCGTTAAATTAGATTAATATCACGAAAAATCATAAATTGATAAACTTGTGGCAAACAGAGGGGTAAAACCCCAAATTGGTACACATGTCAACTATCACGTGTCATCACACTTAGCAACTTGACAGTAAAATTTAACGGAAACTAATGGAGAGTAAATTTGTCATAAGTGTACCAGTTTGGGGATTTTTTGTGGTCAAAAAATTAATTCGGAGTAAAATTATCACAGGTGTACCAGTGTGAGATTTTTTGTGATAAAAAAATAGTTCGGGGTAAAATTATCACAGTTGTACCAATCAGGGTAAAATTATCACAAGTGTACAAGTTTGAGGTTTTTCATGGTATTAACCATATATTTAATTACAACAAGTATTTTCAATCTTAAAAAAAAAGAGTGACAGTATTTTTTTAGGGTTAGGGGTAAACCGGCTCAAAATCAATTCAGTTCCAAGTTTCCTGGTACAACTAGCCGATTCAAGGTATAAAATTGAGAACCAAACCCATCAAGATCGGTTTCCTGGTTGAATCGGCTTGGTTGCTCACCCTTATAAATTACTCTCTTCAAAAGGAAATTTTTTGAAATAAATCAATATAAGTAAGTAGTAATTCATAAATTATAATTGCCTAAAAAATGTGTCATTAAGTATCAATACATACTATCGAAAGCTAATTTGGGCAATTAACTTAAGAAGGGTTTGTTTTAACAAAAAAGGTTTGCCAATAGTCTCCCTTATAATATAATATGCAGATCATTGTTTTATGTGTGTGTATATGTAGAGTGTTCTATCTGTTGAAAGGGAGTCGATCTTTTGTGCATTTATCATTGCATAAATTCTTTCGGGGGTTAATAACACAAATGGTTCATAAATTTTGATCCAATATGCAATGTGGTCCCAAAACCTTTAAATTATGCAATGTGATTTGAACTTTGGCCCAACAAGTTAATAATGTCCCTAGAATTTAATTTGTTCAGTGTGGTCCATGAACTATTGGTAATTGTTTAAAGTAGTCCCTAAATTATATGGAAAATGTTTAAAAGTTCATCGACCACATTAAACATATGACCAAAGTTCATGGGTCGTACTGAATAAATTAAAAGTTCATGAACGATATTGCTTATTGAACCAAAGTTCAAGTATCACATTAAACAAATTAAAAGTCAAGGGCCGACATTGACACATTGGTCCAAAGTTAAGGAATGTCGCCCTTGAGCTTTTAATTTATTTAATATGGTCCATGAACTATTAGCGAGTGTTCAATGTAGTCCTTAGAAAGTATGAAAATGTTTTAAAATTCAGAGACAAAATTTCATTGGACCAAAGTCTAGGATCAAGTTCGAGAATGACATGGCACATTGAACCAAACTTTAGGGTTTACATTGAACAACTTAAAAGTATATAGATGATATTGTACATTAAACCAAAGTTCAAGAATCATTTGTGTCATTTTCCTCTTTTTCAAAAATAACTTTTGATATCTGTGGCACTGCGATGGAATTAGCACATTAGACCGATTTGGTTTTACCGGTTAAGCCGAGGAGTATAGACGCAATTTTGTTTTGCGCTCAAATCACAACAGTGAGAATTTTCTTGAAAGTAACGGATAAAGTAAGCACAATTCCCTTTTTGGGCTAAAAAACATATCAAAGCCTTCATTTTCTACTAAGGCAATTCATTTGAATTGGGGCTAGCGTCTTATCGGATACATCAATTTAGCTTTACAACTTAATGTATTTGGCATTGATCCACCTAAGTTCGAATTCCATGACATCAACGGAAAAACATTGTCACTCGAAATCATATCCACTCTCCTTGAGTTTGAAATAGCTTATAAATGTGGTCCGAGGATGGCCCAGAAGAGCAAAAGAACAAACATAGTTGAAAGGAAGAGCGTTTCGATATCTTCAAAAAGGGCTCAGAGACCATTTTAATCCCCAAAAAGATTTCGATCTTTCAAAATGTTGTTCATCAAAGTTAGGGCAAGCGCATCTCCTCGATGTATTCTGGACCCAAAACCGGTTCCCCATTTATTTTGAAAAATCAAATGTACACGTATCCCCAGTTGCTAACATCGTGAAAAAGTACCTTCACTTCTAAAAATATAAAACAGGGTCCACCTTAATTTATATCTCTCGACGTCAATATGACCCTGCGACGTCAATATGACCCTGCAACATCTATTTAATGTGGAGATATCATTCTTTTTCCATCCACCAAGACACCGAGACGTTCAAATTTTGAATAAAAATTTCGTCTCTTTTCCCCCCTTTTTTCTCACCGTTCGGGTCATGCCAAACTTACTTAGGTGTAAACTAGGTATGAAGTGCGTAATTTGATCGAAACTTGTCTTGCCTTCGGCTGAGTTCCCCGCGATTATGTGGCGTACCTTCGTTTGGTCCGCTCGAGGCTCATGTCAAGTGCTTGTAGAAGTAAATTAATGCTGCCAGGTCGAGTGCCTCGAAATCAACCAAAGAAGTGAAGGGCAAGCCTATCTTTCCGTGCACATGATTAATGAGGAGGACACATGAAAACCCTAACTCACATGGCCTCCCCCTCGAACGTAGCCGATTCTTTCTCTGGCTTATTTAAGTGGAGATCAACTATTAATTAATAATTTGTCTCGTTAGAATACTTAGTTCTCAGTGAAATTTATGTTAGGCTAGTTAGATATTTTGAATGCGATCGTTAGTGTCACGCATTATCGTTTTCCATTTGCTTATTAAGCATGCAACCTTGGGCTAGAAAAAAAAAGGACCCTTATTATGATTTGGTTCATTTTGTGCTAGGTCTCCATAAATTGATTACTCTATGTTTAATTTAATATGGCATTGAAAATGAGTGGTCACGGGGCATTTGTTAAGCGTGCTTTAAAAGGTGATTACATCATAACACGAGCAAAATAGAGCATTGAAAGCTGCTCTGTGTAATTGGTTGCTTGTTAACATAACCGCTCTGACAACGTGAGTAAAAAAGCTTAAATTTCTTGGGTTTCAAACGCTCAAGCTTGGCGCGCCTTAGCCACGTCATTACTAAAGAGAAAAAAATGAGCCAAAAGAGGCTTAAACAGGATTATGTAGTTGAGATTAGCAGCGTCGTTAGGAGCAGAAAGGTTATCAAACATTTGTCGTTGTCGTCAAATACACATTACATGATGAAACAACATAAGAAGTTTGGAAAGCGGTGGGCAGAAGACACTAGACAGCACTTCGTGTCCAGAAATCATCGGGCAACTAATCTAATCAAGATCGTACTTCACTACAGACCCCATCTTTTTAATTTAAGGTTTTAGCAGCAGCAGCAGCACAGTATGTTAGCTGTGTGATTTGTTAATGAGTGTTTGCCCATCATGGATCAGACAGAGAGCGATGGCTTGGGAGGACATGGAGTCATTGCTTTTCTGTATTATATTGAAACAAATTTTTAGCCAAATCTCCAACCACTCTCCCTCTCTAAAAAAGAAGATGCCATGCCATCAGAAAATTGCAGACTGAATAATCAATGCCGTTAACTCAATGGAAAGGAAAAAACAGAAAGATAAGAGGAGTTGCTGAACTGCGGGTCAGAAGGGGTGTTGCAAGATTCTTATCTGATCATTCGCCAAGCAAAGCGACATCGATGGTGTTTTGTTCGTTCTCGTTGTCTTTTCATTTTGGTGCTCTATATGGTGCTGGTCTGCTTCCGCACTACGCAATTCACATTCATAGGATAAGATGAATAACGTGGGTGTGCAGATTGACATTTGGTATGATGCACCGGACGAAGCCCCACTGACTTTCGGCCTGAATGAATGGCTGACATCAACCGGCACGTGTAGCCGTTATTCGCGTTAACGCGACATGTTCATTTTTACTTAGACCCACTTTCATATACATTCATAGAAAGAGTTTGCATATCACTTGCAAACTATAGCGAGTTGACTCTTATGGGAATCACAAACATCTTGCACGATGGTCGAGCTTGTTTGTTTGATTTTCGGTAATGATCTATCTATATAAATGAAAACAGAAATATTTGAGGCATTCCAGCAATTCTAAGCAATCTTAGCTTGATCATGCTTTTGCCAAGTCAGCTTTTGGAGTCTTATTGTTGAGCTCAAGTATTCTGACAGTGCATTAACCTAATCTACGACAACATTGTTACTATAATCGTATTTACTGTCTTCGACATTTACTTTCCATAAACATAAAGAAGTGCATATAGAACCCGTTCAAAGAATGACACGAAAATGCATTGTAATTTGAAAGGCTCTGAACATGTTCATACCATTTTCCCTCTCCATTTCCTTCTTTTTCCCTTCCTTCTTTCTCTCGCTTCTTCTTCCTTCATGGTTCATCGGCAGTGGTCGCGCGCGGTGGTCACGGCTGAGAGCGAGATGAACATGACTTGAGGTATGTTTGACTAGACGAGAGAGATCAATGATGTACAGTCAAGGTTCTTAATCCGGACCTCACATTCTGAGGCCATCTCATGCAGTTCGTTTAGAAAGTTTAATCTAGATCAAACTACCGTCAATTTGTATATTTTAAAAAAATTTAGCATGTATACTCCGCTCATGTAATAATTTCTCAGGGAGGGCTGTCACCTCTCTTTTGATTTGTAATTTGGAGATGTTTCGAGGGCCATTAGAGAAAATATTATGGAGAAAGAGGGGCAGATTCGGCAATGCAAACAGTGAGATGGAAGTGGGCAGACGGTACGAGTTTTTGATTCTTTCCGTGCGTCGTGTGTCGTCTGCCCTCGGCACATTCGCTTCTCATCTTTCTCACCCTCCGAATCTGGGCCCACACCTCCTCTATAGTTGATTTTCGAAATGACCCGAATGCCCCTCATTCTCTTGGTAACCTTTTTCCAAAGATATAGTTGTACAAATAGTCCTTAAATTTTGACCCAATATGTAATGCGGTCCCTAAACTTTTAATTTATTCAATGTGATCCCTGAATATTTTGTAATTATTTAATCTAGTTCCTCAACAATATAAAAATATCCAATGTCATTCTTCCATTCAGTTGAGTTCAAGGGCAGCATTTAATATTTACATATAGTGTAGGAACTAAATTGAATAATTTTCTAAAAGTTCATGGATCATATTGAACAAATTAAAAGTTCAAGAATGATATTATATATAAGACTAAAGTTTAAAGACTATATTGAATAAATTAAAAGTTCATGGCCGAGTTCAAGTATCTTTTGTGTCATTTTTCTTTTTTCCAAACCCCGAGCAACATGGCCCCACTCAATAGCACTTAATGTCGGAGAGACCTGAGGACTGGAAACTGATTAAACTCGCATATTCCCTTACCAAATCAGGCCAAAAAAGTGAGTTGACTCAACCGAGTCATAAGGGCGATTCCATATTGGTCAAGTTCTCAGCACCTGAATAAACAAGAACGCCATCAACTTGTAGCTTTGTTTTATGCGGGGGAGTGGGGTTTGTGGGAGAGGCCGATGAGAAGTACAAGGAGAATAGCTCCAACCAGGAACAGCATTAAACCCAACATGTTCTACCACCTAAAACTCAGATGTCCAAAGCACACCACATGATCTCTCTCTCTCTCTCTCCATCCTTTCTTCATTATTAGAATAGAGGGGGAGTGGGGGTCCAAGTCCAAACCCTAGTCTTCAGATATAACGTAAACCCGCACTTAGCCATATATAGGAATGGTAGGCTCATCTAGAAACTACTTCCACCAGAAACATTTGCACTAGACCCCATCTCGTCAAGAGCTTTAATAGGTGATTGAGAGATGAGAGAGAGTGAAAATCGTATGGTTCTGATTGAAAGTCCTTCGCGGACGACGGACCCAATCCGCAGGTGTTAATCAGCTTCCATCGCGAGGAAGTACTCGCGAGCTGCAGCCTCAAAGGAGGAGGAATCTGCATTTGAGCGGATCGGTGGACGGAGTCGTCAAATCATCGATTCTGGTCGCGAAGAGCGCACTTGCCATCTACAAGACAAGGACGCAAGTGAATCCAAAACCAAAAGCGAGCGAGAGAGGGAGAGAGAGAGAGACAGAGACAGAGACAGAGAGAGGAGTTAAAAAATAGGAAAAGAACAATAAACAAAGGTAGACCCACCACACCACCCACTTTTCTCTCCCTTAAGACCCTCTCTTGGATCTCTCCCCCTCTCTCTCATATGATCGCACAGAGAGCTGTTGGAACTCCCAGCTGCTTCTTCTTCCTCTTCTTCTTCTTCCTCAGTCTTTCTCTTCATGGCTCTCCTCACTTTCCTACCGGACAGCTCCTCCAGCCACAAGCAAAAACCACCCCCTCCTTCCAAACGCAAGCGAACCAAGCAGCAGCACCACTACCACCAGAAGCAGCACCAGCACCAGCACGAGCAGGATCCGAACCTGAAGCTGAAGCAAAAGCAGAAGCAGCCCGCGCCGCCGCCATCGCAGTCGTCGTGGGACCAATTCAAGAGCCTCCTCACGTGCAAGCAGGTTGAGGGTTCCGCCGTCCACGACCCCTCCAAGAGCAACAAGCTCGTCGCCGGCGGCTCCTCATGCAGCTCCATATGCAGCTTCCGGGACGTCGTCCATGGCAACACCCGCGTGGTCCACCGGGCTGACAACTCCCCCGAGAGCAGCTCCGTCGGCCAGGAGACCGGCCTCCTGAGCCGGAAAGGCGGGAGTGGGTCCTCTTCCTCCCGGTCGCTGGCTGGGTCGGCAAGATCCCACGGCGGCGGCGGAGGGTCGTCGAGAGGCATGCAATTCAGGAAGCTCTCCGGGTGTTACGAGTGCCACATGATCGTTGACCCCAGCAGGTAAATCGCTTGGGTGCACGCCAACATGCTGAATCTTTGGACACTTGATGCAAGAGAATCGACCCACCACCATTCTATCTCGCCTATCTTACGTTAATTTTCAACCCCATATCGCGAGTGACGAACATGGTTTTGATTTGACCATCATCAGGTATCCATACACGCCCAGGTCAACCATATGCGCATGCTCTCAGTGCGGCGAAGTCTTCCCTAAGCTTGAGAGCCTCGAGCTTCATCAAGCAGTTCGTCATGCCGGTATTTTTTTAATCTTGTTCTATATAATATTACTTAAGTTTCGTTTTTCATTTACATGCCCTAAATTATCTTTCGCACGAAAGCAAAAAGAGCACAAAGGAATAATACTTGCCCGTTACTAAAGGATATTTTTGCTTTGCCCTGCCATTGCCTTGCTTCCATGGGTGTTGTGTACCGAAATGGCCTTTTTGTCACCTTGTTACATGATGCCGTGACATCACATCACGGAAAAAGCGTTTTACTACAGTCGTTTATCCTTTGCCCCGAGCAAGAGAGATTATTATTATTAGTATTGATTAGGGTTGGACCGCCTTTTAATGGAAACGCTTGGCCCCCTTCCCCCAATTGATTACCACTTTATAGATCACATTCCACCGCGAATCTTGCATTTTTGCCACGGTGCAAGGGCATCAAATCGCCAAATTGCCAAATCTTTAATCTAATTAGTAATTACCCTTTTGATCAATGAGCACAGCGGTCGATTCGGGCAAGTTGGAGTTAGGGGGACCATTGACTAGTTTTTTACTTACTCGTTAGTCCACCGTCACAGCTGTCCCGATGAGGACCGAAGGGATGACGCCCCCGTTTCCTTACGTGGCGGAGCTCCAGTGGTTGACAGCCACTTTATTCGTTTCGTGCACACATCAGACTTTAATATTACTGCACTAATCGTGACCCCGCCGACAAGTCGGAGTATCGTTCGTATTACTCCGCAACCACTTTTTATTTTTGGTCAAATTTCCTCCTCACATTAATTGCGCATTTAATATATATATTTATATTTATATTTACATTTACATATTTTTCTTTGTAGTGTCGGAGCTGGCGCCGGAAGATTCGGGCCGCCACATCGTGGAGATCATCTTCAAGTCGAGCTGGCTGAAGAAGGACAACCCCATCTGCCAGATCGAGCGGATCCTGAAGGTCCACAACACCCAGCGCACCATCCAGCGCTTCGAGGACTGCCGGGACGCCGTCAAGACCCGCGCCCTCGCCAGCGCCCGCAAGAACCCGCGCTGCGCCGCCGACGGCAACGAGCTCCTCCGCTTCCACTGCACCACCCTCGCCTGCGCCCTCGGCTCCGGCGGCTCCGCCAGCCTCTGCGGCTCCGTGCCCGGCTGCGGCGTCTGCACCGTCATCCGCCACGGCTTCCACGCCAGGGGCGGCCAGGGCGGGGGCGTCTGCACCACGGCCAGCAGCGGCCGGGCCCACGACTCGCTCCGGTGCGCCGACGGCCGGCGGGCCATGCTCGTGTGCCGCGTCATCGCGGGCCGGGTCCGCCGCGTGGCCGAGGACGCCACGGCCACGCAGCAGCCGCCGCAGCCGGGGGAGGAGGATGGCGGCGCCGCGGCTATGGTGGCCGGCTCGTACGACTCCGTGGCGGGCCACGCCGGGGTGTACTCGAATCTGGAGGAGCTGTTCGTGTTCAATCCCAAGGCCATCCTGCCTTGTTTCGTGGTGATTTACAAGGCCCTCGAGTCTTGAAAAAGATTAGTGGACAATCTTTAATGGAGCATGAAACTTCATTTTGGCTTTTGTCATAAGGTTTTCATTCGATCAAGTGTTAGCACCAAACCAAGTCTGAGGTAGGCGTAGCTGATGGACACGGTTGACTTTCGATCATCGATTCACGAATTTTGTATATATTAATGTGCTCTTTCGTTCGACATATATAATGTCGAATTATCAGGAACTTCATCTTTCCGATTGTCTATTTAGGATTTTGTGTTTACGAGTTTTTCAATGTGCCATTTTGATTAGCGAAAACAGAGTGATTATTATGGTTAATCGAAGTCTCCTTGCTGTGGATGCCTCTACCTTTTGATGGTTTTGCATGGAGTGACGCCTTGGCTTTGGTTTTGTTTAGTGACTGCAGCTCAAACACCCTACAAAACGACGTGCGCGATGAATAGATTAAGGGGTTATGCCCATTTCTTGAAGAAAACTAATGAAGGAATTAGAATGATTGGACAGGGTTAAGATCATTTAATCATTTCGTGGTACGAATGACGGAAGTAGACAGCATGTAATGCAGATAGGGCAACCGCCGCTCTCGGCGAGGCGGTCGCTAGTGCGTGCTCGCTCGAATAGTCGTCTTCGAGCGACCCATCCGCATGCGTCGGAACCCTACCTTCGATTTCGATTCGATTCCAACGTTTAGCAGACACACAGCAGTGAATGGCCACGTGAGATTCGTCTTAAAAAAAAAACTTGTCTCGAAAGGAGGGCATGAAGAAGAAGAAGAAAAGAAGCGCCATAAAGGGAGCGAGATCCGTCGGCCCGCATCATCGAAGACTTTTGACCGAGCCAAAAAAAATCAAATTGCTGGCAATTTGCGGTGTTGCACGATGTCGAAAGTGCATGATAAATGCCCATTAGGCTACACATGCGCCTCCCCAGCGGGGTGTTTGTCATTTCTTCATTTGTTTGGACCTTCGAGACGCATATATTCGACACTTATATATGACGTCACTGTTTCTTTTGATTATTGC
The DNA here is from genome assembly GCA_031216405.1 of Syzygium malaccense. Taxonomy (NCBI): domain Eukaryota; kingdom Viridiplantae; phylum Streptophyta; class Magnoliopsida; order Myrtales; family Myrtaceae; genus Syzygium; species Syzygium malaccense. The sequence continues at coordinate 14,995,018 of CM062258.1, forward strand.
TGTGGAATCTATTGAGATCGTCGCAAATCCTAGTGCACGTAAAATTAGGGTACTTTCCACTACACAGTAAAGTCCATTTGTTATTTTTCATGTAGGTGTTCTGTTTTGGTCAGATTTTTACATAGGAGTTGAAGCGTAGTATATGGTCTCGTCTTTTATGAGGTGCTTCAATTAAGGTCAGGGTCGGCCCCCGACTAAATCTCTTAATTAATGGCCAAATCGATGAACCAATGTTCATTGATATTTTGAATCCTCCCCTTGACGTTGCGTTTTGACTGGTTGATGATGATATGGAGATTAGGTCTGTACTTAACGTCAGTCCAACTCACGTGGGAAGTGAAAAGCTTCATCCCACGGCTGAAGTCTTGATTTCTGCTCATCGTTTTGGAATAAAGTCGGTCATGACTGAATTTGATCATCAGGCTGAACCCTTTCATCAATCTGTTGAGTATGTCTTAAATTCTTTATGGGTTTGGGCCAACTTTAAGGCTTGGGGGCAATATAAACATTGCTTTTCTCAAGTTATTATGTTAAGAAGCTGAAACAGAAAATCTTTAACTTTTGAGCCACCCTTTGTAATCCTCAATATTCTATAGTGGATTTTGCTTCTCCCCTCCCCGTGGTTTTTCCCTCAAAGGTCTCGGTTTTATTTTTGTTATTGTTTCTGCATCAGTCATAACAATTTAGTATCAGAGCCCCGGGGTTTTTCGATCTTTTGGTTATGGCTTCAAGTTCAATAATGAAATTTGATATTGAGAAGTTTGATGAGAGCAACAGTTTCAACCTATGGCAGGTTTGTATGTTGGCTCTTCTTACGCAGTAGGGTTTGAAGAAAACTCTGTTTGGGAAAGGGAAGAAACCGCAAAACACGTCAGATGAAACTTGGGAAGAGTTTGATGAAAAAGCTCTATTTGCTATTTAGTTTTGTCTAAAAAATAAAGTTTTGCAGGAGGTACTAGATCAAAAAGCAGCTTCAAGTTTAAGGATGAAATTGGAGAGTATTTTTTTGATAAAATTTCTCACCAATCGGTTTAGACTTAAGCAATGACTATTCACTCTTCGTATGGCAGAAGGTGCTTCTCTCGAGTCTTATATATTTTATTTCAATGCTATTATCTTTGAATTAAGAAGTATCGTTGTTAAGATTGAATATGAGAATTAAGCTCTTTTTCTGTTAGTTTTACTACCTCCCTCTTATAAGAATTTTGGAAAGACTATGATTATTAGTAGAGAAATTATCGATCTTGAAGATGTCTAAACTAGTCTTCTAAATAAGCAGAAACTAGATACATAATTGACTTTTGAAGGCAGTAACGATCATGGGGTTGGTTTAGTCGCTAGAGGAAAATCTGTTGAGAGAAGCAATAGTAGCAAGAGCTGATCAAAATCAAAACATAGGGATCTGATTTGTAGCTATTGTAAGTCTAAGGGGCATGTCAAGATAAATTGTCTGAAACTAAAGGCAAAGCAATAAAGAGAAAATAATCTAAATTAGCAAAATCAAAAGAATGCAAATCAACATAATGATCAAAACTACCATAATAGACATAATTAGGGAAATGAAAATCCCACTCAAGCTGGTGTTGCTGAAGAAGAAAACGAAGATTGTTTATTGGCTGCATATGATAAAGACAAATTCAGTAATAGCTGGATTCTTGATTCAGGCTGTTCGTACCACATGTGTCCTAATCGTGATTGGTTCTCCATGTACAAGGAATATAATGGTGGAGTTATTCTATTGGGAAATAATGCTAAATGCAAAGCAGTTGAGATTGGGACTGTCGGTATTAACATGCACGACGGCATGATCAGAACCTTGGAGAATGTCGGACATTCATGATTTGAAGAAGAACCTTATCTTGTTGGGTACATTTGATGCAAATGGTTGTAAGTTTATAGCTGAAGGTGGAGTTATGAAAATTATTAGAGGTTCACTTTTGTTGATGAAAGGTCTAAAAATTGGAACTTTGTATCAACTACAAGGTATTACAGTTACTGGTTCAACTGCAGCTTCATCCTTTATGTCAGAATCAAATAATACTAAATTATGACATATGAGACTAGGCCATATGAGTATTAGAGGGATGGAAGAGCTGAGTAAGAGAGGTCTTTTGTGTGGTTAGAAAATTGAAAAACTAGATTTCTGTGAGTATTGTGTCTTTGGAAAACAGAAAAGGGTCAGTTTTAATTTGTCAAATAAAGTTGGGTCCATTATCTTATCTTAACATGCAAGTGTATGGAGAATTAGTGCTCCTTCGTATCGACGTCAATAGAGATAGGAGATTACGATGCTAAATCACGGAATATGTTATCCTTGAACTTAAAAAAAGAGAAAGAAAGAACCTTATCGTTTATTGTTCCGAGCAATAATATTTACTCGGTATATCGAAAAATTAAGTACGAAAGAACCTAAGATTATTGGCCTGGAGACATGTGCTTTTATAATTCGTTTTTAGGTCATCTACCCTCTCTAAATGATCATTTTTAAAAGTACGTTTTGAATAGTAATCGATCGAACTTGAGAAGACTTTTTTTATTCATTGGAATGAAGATAATGGAGACACTACCATCTTCGCGTGAGAATTATATCTTGCCAAACTCGAGCTTTTTTGTTTGTTTGATGAGTTGAAAACAAGTGCTAGAGAATCGGTGAGGCTAGCTAATAAGCCTGAGGGACAATAGTCTGCGTTTAATTAAGAGAACCTTTCTTCCCCCTTCCCCCGAAAAAACATAGGCGAGAAGTTGGATCGACTCTTGTTTCCATCTTCGCTTTCTTCGACTCTACTAGGAATAAATTTTAACGTGATCTAGAAAATCTTATTCTCATCCATCCAAGTTAGTCATTATGCATCGAGTGGTGTGACTATTCATTTTTCGTTTTTCTTCTTTTGGATTTTGTGTTGATGAGTTTTCAATGTGCCATTTTGGTTGTCATATCGAAGTTTTTGCGACCATGTACGCTCCACAAGATTCAAATGATTAGCGAAAAACAGAGTGATTATGGTTAATTTATATCTCCTTGTTGTGGATGTTACTACCTTGATGATGGTTTTGCATGGAGTGACGCCTTGGCTTTGGTTTGTTTAGTGACTGCAGCTCAACCACCCTACAAAACGACGTGCGCGATGAATAGATTAAGGGGTTATGCCCATTTCTTGAAGAAAACTAATGAGGGAATTAGAATAATTTGATGGGGTTAAGATCATTTAATCATTTCGTACGACGAACAATGGAAGAAGACAGCATGTAATGTAGACAGGGCAACCGTCGCTCGCTTGCCCGAACAGTCATTTTCGAGCGACACATCCACGCTCGTCGAAACCCGACCTTCAATTCGATTCCAACGTTTAGCAGACACAGAGCAATGAATGGCCACGTGAGATTCGTCTTAAAAAAAACATGTCTCGAAAGGAGGGCATGAAGAAGAAGAAGAGAAGCAAGACGAAGGGAGCGAGATCCGTCGGCCCGCATCATCCAAGACTTTGACCGAGCCAACAAAAACCACGTTGCTGGCAATTTGCGGTGTTGCACGATGTCGAAAGTGCATGATAAATGCCCACTAGGCTACACATGCGCCTCCCCACCGGGGTGTTTGTCATTAATTTCTTCATTTGTTTGGACCTTCGAGACGCATATATTCGACACTTGTATTGTATATTACGCCGCTGTTTCTTTTGATTATTGCTGTAGAATCTATTGAGATCGCCGCAAATCCTAGTGCACGTAAAATTAGGGTACTTTCCACTCCACAGCAAAGTCCATTTGTTATTTTTTATATAGGAGTTCTTTTTTTGGTCAGATTTTTATATAGGAGTTGAAGCGTAGTATATGGTCTCGTCTTTTATGAGGTGCTTCAATTAAGGTCGGGGTCGGCCCCCAACTAAATCTCATAATTAATGGCCAAATCGATGATATGGAGATTAGGTCTGTACTTAACATCAGTTCAACTCACGTGGGAAGTGACAAGCCTCCATCCCACAGCTGAAGTTTCGATTTTTGCTCATCATGTTTAGAATAGAGTCGGTCATGAATGAATATGATCATCAGGCTGAACCCTTTCATCAATCTCCTCCTAAAAGGAATAATTAGAAGAGACCTCACGAAATTGGCTGGATCCAAATTAGAACCTCCGTGCTTCTTTTGCATCCCGTGCGGAAGAAAAATCTAGAGATAATGACACAAATGATCCTTAAAATTTGGCACAATGCGTGTTGTAGTCCCTAAACTTTTAATATGTTCAATGCGGTCCTGAATTTTCCCACAATGTACAATATGGTTATTTAACATATTTGTTTAATATAATCGTGTTTAATTCAATCCATGAATTATATGAAAATATCCAATATTATCCTTCTATTAATTCAAATTCAGGGATAATGCCGAACAATTTCCTAAAGTGTAGGAACTAAATTAAACATGTCATAAAAATCAATCCGAGGATCATATCGAGTAACTTAAAAGTTCAAAGGCTATTCAAAGTAATATGTAAAGGGACCGAACAAATCGAAAATTCATAGATCAGAGATCATATTACACATTTAGAGGCCAAAAATTTATGAACATCCTTCAAACGTCCATTCTTATTCTCTCTATTCTGGGCCACATTTGAAGCTGCCAATTTTGTTACAACCTACCCCCACTCCGTTTCTATTGCCCACTCCATTTCGTTTTACCCTAAATCTTTATAGCCCGCATATATATTCAAGAGAATTTGGTACAATCACGTTCTTGAAGGCTACCTTTGTTTTAGTGAATTAGAGATGAGACGACTAAAATAGTCCAATGAGAACACTCTTGAAGGTACCTCTGACATGTTAACTAATTAGAGATAAGATTAGTTCAATCCATTCCCATATTGTCGAGGCCCAATCCCATTGTTGCGCCCACAAAGCTAGTGTAAGAAGCAAAAGCCAGATTGCCCCAAGTCAAAGTGATGATAATATTACAGCAAACGGTGCATACCCACGTAAGGTCTTTGCGTTCCTAGGATTTCTTGTTCAAAACAACCGCGGCAATTCTCAACGTGAAAAGAGAAAGAGCCCGGAACATAGGCTATATACAACACAAACTACCGCGATCGATTGCAAAGACTCTCAGACGGACGCAGACACCCGGCGGGCTTGAGTTCCTCCTCCCTCAGCTCCGTCTCCAGCCCCTTCCCGGCTGCATTCGCGAGCAGGTGTATCCCGTGCTCCGGCCCCTTGATGTGCCCCCGATTTGCCCTCTCCTTCTCGAACGACACCCCAAATCGCTTCTCGACGTCTGCACGTGCGCCTACAAAAGCACCCCACATCAGGAACTCACTCACGGCGTCGCCAACGGTTGGGCGAAATGCGCGAGACAACCGGCTTACCTTGGGCAAGGTCCTCCTTGAGCTGCCCCTCCCTGGTCAGGCCCATCATGATCTGGGGCAGGCCCAGCGGGAGGCTGTCCCCGCGGTCGACCTGCCAGAAGTGGATGGTCTTGCCGTACGTCTTGCACACCTTGTCCAGGTCCTGCCGCTCTATCAGGCCCGGGACGCCCGGCATGACGGCATGAAGAGGTCCGCGCCCTTCACCTCATACTCGCGGCTGTGCCGCAGCGGCTTCTCCTCGTTGCGCAGAGTGAGGAAGAGGTTCTCGGAGATGATATACTCGAGTCCGATGAGCCGGACGTCGGTGCCGGGGCCGTCGTAGTATGGCACTGCCGCATCTCCTCGTTCTGGTGGCCGCAGTGGTGGTGGGCCTCCACCTGCCGCGACATGTCGTGCGCGTAGAAATGGAACCTGAGAATTCAACAAGGCAACAGAGAAGAAAGTACAAGACGATGACGATGATGATAAAACTCTCGGTTCACTGCTTAAAAGAGAAGTAGCGAGTAAAACTTGTTGGAGTTGGCGAATACTTCGGGGACCCTTGTTTCTCACACTGGGTACGCCCACGTGAGCTTAGGGAAACTGAAGTGTTGTCCGACGACATGTGATCCATGCGTGCGGAATGCGGGGGTTCGGGAGCAGCGCCCCCGACACGGGTGCCCCGCTGCCCGGTCAGCGGGCGGGGGTTCGGGGGCAGCGCCCCCCGACGGGGGTTCCGCTGCCCGGTCAGCGGACGGCTGCCCCGCTCGCCGGTGAGCGGGCGGGGGCTCGGGGGCAGCGCCCCCGAAACCTCAACGGGTTTGGGCTGGCCCGTATGGTGCAAAATTAAGAGATTTCATATAGGTTTAGGTTTTAGGCCCGTTTGGGGCATATATATATTTTGCTCGTTTTTCTGATCATTGTAACGAGTCAAGTGGCTGTAAACCGAAAATATAGTGAAATATCTTTGCAGGACGTAGCCCTATTCGAGGGTGAACCTGGGTAAACTCGTGCATCGTCTATTTTTCTGATTTCTACGTGATCGTTCTGTTTTCGGTTCTCGATATATCCCTTCAAAACTGAAGCATTGATTGTTACGCGAAGAGGTGTTGGTGGATCTTGTTGACGGGGCCGAAGCCTTGGATGGCGGAGGTGGCGGTTTCGAGCAGCGTGGTGCCGGTCTGGGTGGGCTCGCCGGGGATGTCCGGATGAGTCGTCGCCATACTTCCACCTTCCTGGCCGATCTCTCGCAACCACTTTGAATTCTTCTTCTTCTTCTTCTTCGTCTTCTTCTTCTCGCAGAGCCGCGAAGTTCCCTTTTATCGCTTTCCTCGTGCGCGGGATCATGCGCCACTACGCTTGGCGGTGGCGGGACAAATGGCCGTCGTGGGGGAAGTGGCGCGGTGTCAACGTGGAGGAACTGGGAGGTGCATGACGGAGCAGCAGCTATCATCATGTGTGTTTGAACAACTTCGAGTTTTTATTCATACTTTTCCGGCATGTCTTGCCCGAATTTATCTTTAACTGGTGTTTGAGGACAAGTTACGCACCGGCGGACGAAAAATGACACATCGAACTCGGTAGTTAATTGTAACGATAACTAAATTACTATTTATCTTGTAAAAAATGATTGATTTGAAAAATATTTTTTTAAAAATAATCATTTATATTATTTTTTGTGAATCAATTAGTTTTCTTTCGTCCAAACACCGGAAAATTAAAAAAAAATTCTATCTAGGGCTTTGTCCAGTTCTTGGGCTTTGTTAAGTTGGGGCTCCATGACGAATTTTGATAAAAATTGTTTTCAAAAGGACTTATCTTCCAAAAAATTGAAATCATTTTTCTATAATTGGCCGTGTTATGTCCATTTTTTTTTATATTTGTTATAAGAAATTTATGAAACAAACATTTAAGAAAAAGGTTTCCAATACAACGTCAGGTCCAGGGATAGGGCACCGGAGACCTAGGCACGGTCGAAACTCGGGGCACCAAGTCCATCCTTAGGGTACCCAAGCCTGGCTACCAAGAACCGGGGCATAGCCGTTGGGGTCTGGGGCCTGGACTCGAGGGACTTGAGCCTAACGTCAGGGTCTCGGGCTTGGCTATCAACGAATCAAGCATGAGTGATGAGATCTCGACCTCAAGGGACTTGGACCTAGCCGCTAGAGACCTGGGCTAGAGCGCCAAGGACACTGTCCTAGCCTCAGGAGACTCGGGCCAGTCTCGGAGGACCGTGCTCAAGCGCCGAGGTCTAATCGCGTTTTGGAATATGATTGTTTATCTCAGGAAATCATGGCATTTGACTACAGTGTCGAAGCTCACAACTTTGAAGACCCAACCAGTGAGGACAAGGATAAATCTTCTCCTCGTGATGAGACATAATCGGTCTGTTTAATTTCTGTCGAATTGATGAAACCAAGAAATATGGAGATTGAGGATTCTTCAAAGAATTGAAGAAACCAACAAAGAAAGGGCATCCTCAGAAAAATAAAATCGCGCCAAAAAAATGTGGTGATGAACATTACCATATGGTAGGTATGCAATCCAGATAAGAGCCCAAACTATCAAGCAATACAAGTTGGGGTTATGATACTATATTAAAAGTTTAACCCAAAATCTCAAACCGATGAGTGGAAGGAGATTACATAAACCTCATAGTCAAACAATGCGGGATGTTTCATTAAAAGTTAATATCCGTGACATAAGTCTAAACTATTTGCGAGAAAGTTCATTGGAACGAAACTTTAAAGGCTTCAAGATCAAAACAAATTGTCAAAAGAATTCCTCGGCACGAATTCAAAAGGCCTAGAGTTCAAAGTTAAAAGGCGAGGGCAGAACTTTCAAGTTGGAAGACTCCTGGGCACACCAGTATCAGAGGTAGATGGTACAGGAAGAATTTCAAGTTACGCCTCTTCATGCACTGCAGCATACACTTGATGCATGCATCGAAGTTCGGGGAATTTGTAGACATGGAAATTGTTCAAAAAAATTTAAAAGGCCTCATATAACAAAATTTATTGGGAGAAGATATTGATATGACAATATTTTTCTAGATATATATATTATATGGCGATCTTTTAAATATTTCGATTTCTTTCAAGAAACATACACATTCAGAACAGAAAAGCAGAGATATCAAGAAATCTCTACAAATATCGAAGATCTCAAGTTGCAAGAAGCTTTTCAAGTTTCCCAGACCCATCGTCTTCGTCAACATACATTAAAGTTTTGCCAGATCAAGCTTTTATAGCCGCATCATCTTCCTCAACAGAAACTGAAGGTTCCTACCGTCTGCATCAAATGTACAATGAAGTCATCCTGGATCTCAATTAAAAAGAAGGGGATAAGCATACTAAAAATTTTAAAATTTATCACGAAAGTGCAATTGAATATTTAAAAAGTGCAATCAAATCCTAAACTTGTCGAGTTGACGTAATTGATGAAAGAACTTGATTGCGCAAAATTGACAAGTTTTAAAACTTCATTACATTACTTAAAGTTTTATTATTTTAGGACTTAATTGCATTTTTGAAAGTTTTAGAATTCAATTGCACTTTCGTAATAATTTTTAGAATTTTTAATATATTTATAAAAAAAAAATTTTGATGTCGTCTCTGTAAGCATTCATCGATTTTCTACCTGCTAAGCTTTTCATCATTTGGCTTGATATCAACTGAATATTTGTACGAGGGAAAGAGTCAGAGGTACTTGTGGAATCAACCATCGAATTTAGAGATTGTACCCGCTTCGAGTAGATAACTAGTTTTTCATAACTTTGTCGCCAACTTTACATTTTATTGTCTGCAGAAGTGTGGCCTCATCATCGTCCAAAATGCTTTGGCGGTAAGTACAAGGCGTAATCATATTGTCCCCATAGAATCAATGATCTCCCAATTGCCCGAGGAAATCTCCTGATTAAGCCATTCTTTCGTTAATATTCAAACGAAAACAGATGTGACCATCAACCCGACCTTTATCTCTGAAAGTTTTACATCTCTATATTCTCGAGGTCCGAACGAAAATCGAGATAAAAATTTTTAAGAACTTATTCAGATCCTATTTACTTGTGCTATTATGAACTTTCACTAAAGATCCAACTGAACTTTTACTAAAGATTCTATCTCGAGGGATAGGGCAAGCTCTCACCAATCGTGAATGCATACGAATCACTTTACTTTTACTCAGGCCCTTCTAAGTTTTGTATTACTAGTGCTTATATTGAATCATGTAACGTTAGAGAAAGAATATGGTGCGACGTATCGTAGCCCTAAATATTCGAGCCTCAAGGGGTGCAAATGAACTAGCTTTTTCGACATCATGGAAGAGTTATTCTTCATCAACTGTTGTATTACATAACTATCTTGTGTATATAGGAGAAAGGCACCTAAAAACTATCGAACTATCTCTAATCTCACAAAAGAGAAGACTTTATTGGATGTACACATCCGATGGAGGATCAACAAAATCATGACGGCACGTACTAGGGCATCGATGCCGATGCATTGAACCCTTACATTTCTGGTTTATCTTAGTGTGGCCCCTGTCTCCTAATGTCACCTTTTAATGAAACGAGAATTAAAGAAATATATGCATTCTGACACATTGAATTGGTTGGAACTTTGTAAAGTTTGTCTTAGCATATATCCTTCAAACCTCGAAAGCAAACAAGGACACGACGAGTTATGATGTGGTCATAGTCTATGTGCCGTTGAAACATCTAATAGATTAAGTCTTTCTCAGGACCCATTGATGGGAAAAGGGGGGTCACTCACTATTAAAGGATTGCTGGCTCATCATATATTTTTTACATACAAACATATATTATGTGTGACAAAATATGTTTGTGTACTTGAGACTGTGAAGAGAAATTACCTCATCAACGTTTTTCTTGATCGGAATGTCAACTTTTGTATAGCTCTTGGTAGGTCGATCTGGTAGAAGTCCGGTACATTCATACGTAGAAACACCAAAAAAGAGACCAAGCTTAAGCCAATCAACATATTCCAGTTGACTCATCTTCAATCAAAAACTTAAATCAACGGATTATGGACTAATCATGATAATAATTGCTCCACATTATATCACATTCTCGATATAGGATTTCTTTCGTCTAATATTCTCATATGTGTATCTCAACAAATCTCCTCTTACATGCGAGTCTTCAGCATTAAGATTGCTTTCCCTTAGTCCAAGTTTTCTTCCACGCTAATATTATCTAAAGCTCGAATCTCCACCTTGGCCAGGTCAAGTTGAGTAGATGTTGGACCAAGAAGCAACATCGGCTCTTCAGCCTCTACCTCAGTTGCCTTGGCCCAGCCAAGTTCAATGGAGACCGGGGGAGAGAGATTTTCTTTCATTGAGATTTTTACTAGATCCTGATCCACATATATTGGGTCTTGCCCATCCAAATTATCATTTCTGATATCACTGGTTAGGTCGATGGAGCGGAAACCTGATATTTTTACATCACATTCCTGTTGTGAGATTTTCTTTGCCTAACACCCTTGTTCGTATACCTCGACAACCGCTATAACCAATCATGAGATGGCCGCATACATAAATTTGGGCAGTGAATGATTATGGGCTTTGTAAGGACCCAAAAGGGTGAAAGTGCAAGACAGTCTCTGTTTACTTTTACAAAGTGATCCAACCAATCAAATTCTATGTGAGGTGCCCTTTCAAAGGACAAAGTAAGCATTATTTCAACCTAAGTAGACAATACAAAGTCACTTGGATTTTTGGAGAAACATTTATATAAGTCCTAAAACTCCTGAAGTTTATCAATGTTTACCAGCAATAATGATTAGTTTGCTTGGAAGATGATAGAACATCAGGAACCGCTGGACTCTGACAAGAGGGTGCAATCATTCCGTTGGACATGATCAAGAAAGAAAATCTTGAGTATGCACTAATTAATTCGACAATACCAAACAAACCCAGTTAGCAAACTATGCTTTGTTAGGACAAGCAAAGCCCATGCAAATGATTTGGGCACATGGGCTCTAGATCTTTTCTTCCAAATATTCTCTCTAATTTAGTTTTTCCAAATAAAGAACAACCAAATAAAATTAATCATTGATCTGAGCACCCTCCATTTCTGTATATAAGTACCAAGGTGACTCATATGATAGCATTTTACACTTCCCATACTAGCATATTTCCCAAGAACAAGTAAACTAGAGAGAAAAACCGCTGAACTACAGTAATACTATGCATAACAAGCCTCGGGTCAGAGAGAGCTTTGTGATACAAGTTCGAGGAGAAGAATCATCGCTCGGAAGACTCCCTCCTAATCATTCTCGAGCATCATCATCTATCACTGCTCCGAAGCTGAACCTCTCTTCCATGAAGCTCTTCAACCGGTTCCGGAAGATCATCATGCGCCTCGTCTTCCCGGGTTTCCCTCCCCGCAGCTCGTCTGCCTCGCCGGCGGTTGGGGCTTCGCGTCACCGGAACAGCTGCGATAAGCCCGACCCGCCAAAGAGCTCGTTCAGCTCATATTACTCGTCTCAATCCCACTACAACGAGGCGATTGCTGACTGCATCGAGTTCTTCAACAAGTCGTCTTCATCTCAGGAAGGGTTTTCGGACGGGAGAAGAAGATCTGATGTTATGGTTTGATAAGAGCTGTTAAAAACGATGCCTGTCCAGATATATGCTGAGTTTCATTGCCTTTGATATGGTTGAATTTTTTCTTTTTTGGGTTGCTTTTGTCACGAGCTCAACGTTGAACAAGATTATACACACTTGGTTTTATCAGCTCTGATTGCGGTTCCTATTCCATGTGATTACCGGAGGCACGAGTTAGTCCACACCTGGAACCCAAGGACTTGGTAATGGTAATGCGCGTGAGAATGTGTATTGCATATTCGATTGAGTTACTATAAGTTAAATCATTATGGACGTGACAGTTCACATGCCTGCCTCGGCCGGCTAGGGCGAAATGGACGAGCAGATAAATTTGCGTAGACCTAGAAAAGGGCATTTATCTATAAGTCCGGCTGGCCTGGCCATGTTTTGGCTTTGCCAAGCCCCTCCTAACCCAAAAAATGTTATGCGTTAGACGGGCCGTAGCAACAAGTTAGGCTCGAAGTTAGGCTCGACGAGAGGGTCTGGAGACCCTAGCATGCATTAATTAGGACTCTTCGAGGGGCTTTTGCCCTCAATTGCTGCTTCTCGACTCTAAAATGCATAAAATCAATTAGCTATTTAACGTCAAATTGATTTAGCAGAAATTTCATTAATGCCAAGACTTTTTTGTTGTCGATAATGTCAAGATTTCATAAGTAAAAACTTGCCAGTATTTTGGATGTTGAGCAACGAAAATACATGTGAAAAGTTGTGAATTGTAAAAGTAAGGTATCGGAAGATATTGTCCAGATTTGCCTCACCAAATTAGGTGAATCATACATTCTAGAAATAGTGAGATTGCACCGGATAGTAGACGCCGCAAACAGGCACAAAGTGTCGATAGAGTTATTGCACAGTGCTTGGTTCTGTCGATTGCATCATCCATCAAATCGCAATTTGCGAGCTTATAAAGTAGCAAATTGCTCACAGCCTGAATTCACGATCATTGGCAATGGAAAAATATGCTCTAGCTATGCACCTATTCCAAATGGAAAATCAAACAGCTTTCCAGGAGGCTTTTTGTGCCTTCATGAGATCTCCTCTCCTATGAAAGAGAAGTGGTGAGTGTGAATGGATCGTTGAAGATGGGAACTCCGGCTTCTTATTGGTTTCCACTTGTGCCTTTTCCTTTTGCGGAAGGACTACTTCTGTTTTCTCTTTTTTATTCTGCAAAATGCTTGTCACTTAAAAAAATCGTTACAACTTTAGGGTGCGATATTCTTTAAGCCATCAATATCAAAATCTCTTTTTTATTGTTTCTTTCGAAACGAGGAATCGATCTTAAACAGGTAAAATCTAGGCCGTGAAATACCCCATTAATCTAAGAATCAAGTGAGAAGTGTCGAAACTCAGATAATTAATCGTAATATGAAAATATTTGTGCTTGGTGGTCAATTTTTAATTTCATCACCCATCTTAAGTAGGCAAAACCCTACATCTATAAAATACCCTATTATTATCTTTGACAAGGTAAGACTTACACTAAAATGATTTAAAAGTTTGTTATGTAAGGCTAGATAAATTGGTAAGCCAATAAAACTTGACAAATTTAAGGAAAAAACAGTGGTAAACAACTCACATGATTGAGAAAGTTAATCCAAAATCAGTTGGTTTTTATTTAAACGAATATTGGTAATTTCAAATAAAAGTTTGTAAATTCAAGGCATTGGTAACGATAGACTTGCTTAAAATAAGCAGCAGCTATGACTCAAAGATCTTATATGTACATGGAGATGCCCATGGTCACCGACGTTAGTTGTCACTTCCTATCCTTTTCATCGAAAAAAAAGTGTAAAAGGTTTGATTTTTTTAAAATGCCGAAAAGTGTTAGTAAAAAAAGTATTTGTAAGTTATCAACAAATCAGGTAACTGCTAAATTCTTGTACCTGCAATTTTTTGACAATAACTCATTCTTCATAAAATCTTTTAGTTTGGAAAAAAAAAACCTGTTTCTTGAAACGGAAAACTAGAGTCGTCCAGTGAAAATTAGTATGATACAGACGATGTCTTCTTCGATTTTGCAGACAAGTATACTGAAGAAAAAGAACAGGTAATGAAAACAAGACAAGATCGATGTTCGATCGATCGACCGTTGTTCGACCAAACTCTGCAACTAAAATTGAGCTACTTATTCACCGCTCGAAGGCCAAGTTTGCTTCAGCGTGTTCGAGTGCTTCTTGTGTTGCGTAGTCATGCATGTTGCGCCGACGTCGTAGCTTCAGCTCTGTTCCCTCTCTTCCTCGAGAAGATCCCCCCGATGATCTGGCCGAGCGGGATCAGCGCCTTCTTCTTCTTCTTCCTCAGCGAGGGATGCCTCTGCAGCACCGCCTCGTCGACCGCCGCCAGCGGTGCCGCCACGTGATGAGCCACCGACACGGGGTTCGTGAACGTCACGTACCGCTTCTTCTGGAACTCCGTGGTCGTTTTCTCCACGAACTTCACGTCTTCTTTGTCGTCGTCACCGTCGCCGCCACCGCCGCCAACGACCTTGGTGGGGTGCTTCTGTTTCGAGCTCGAGCCGGAATCCCAGTGGCGCTCCAGCTTCTTGAGGTGGTGGAGCTCGCGCTTGGTCCGAGCGAGCTCTTCCTGGAGGGAAGAGAGGCACTTGGCCATGGACAGGCCTTCCTCTCTCGCCATTTGGAGGCTCTGCTTCGTCTCTCTCAGCTCCACCGTGAGGCTCTCGTCATCGCTGTCGCCATTTGCATGCCGGTTGACTCTGACTCCATTTCGTTGCATCTAGCAAAACTCTGGTGTCTCAGTATATGTATATATATATACACACACACATACACACACACACATAGGAATACTCTCCCGTTTTACTATATGGAAAAATTCTATTTTTAGTCTTAATTAAAGTCCTGTATTGTAAATTTGAATAATAAATTTTTTAATGAAGTTCCTCCAGCACTAAATGCGGCTAAATCCAGCCGACATGGATGTCGAATAATGTTGAAGCGTGACACAGAGAAAATTCTACTAAAGTGCATTTTACCAAGGATAATGAATGTACTATGCCTATACTTTCACACTTCATTTTTTTTATTGTGCTCTTCTTTTACTTTTTGACCCATCTCCTTATTCACGATGGATGTTCACATTGGCAAAATATCATATTTCGACGTCGCTTGATGGTCTTGCTAACTGAATTTGGCCAGATCTGGTGTAAGAGAAATTTGCGTAGAAAATTTGTGCAAATATAGGGGCTTGATTAGGAAAAGCGTGTGAATATGAAAACGGAAAGTAGAATTTTTTTTTTGGTAAGGGAAAGTAGAATATTTTTTTTCTACTATATAAGCTAAACTAAGAGACAAAAAGCAAATTCTTCCTTATTTAATTAATCCTTTTTGGTCCTTGTAAAATATGTTAGCAAATTGCAAAAAAATATATGAATTAGCAAATGGTTTATTGTACAGAGCAGATGCAACTGAAATGAAACACCTTTATTCCTTCACATGTGATGATCGAGAATCATCGTTAAGAGAAGACTTGATCTACCCGCAAGCTTAGCTTCTACAAGAATGCTTTTCGTTGGAGGAAAAAAGAATTTAATAATAGAACAATGACACTAGAGAGATACAAAAAATAATTATTAATAGAATTAACTTACAAAGTCTCTTGTTTCTCCTTAAATTTTTTTTAATAATGTACTAATTGATTGTCATCGACATATTAATTATATAGATCTCAAAAAATGACATTCTCTATTCGCAATACATAGAGTCAGGCTTCACCACAGAGCTGGAAGTTCATAAGCTAAAGTTTAGAATGCTTGATTTTCTTCCCTGTAATCCTCCTCTACTTCTAGTAACTATACTTTCACAGGCTTGAGACTAAACCAAAATAATCTAGTAAAGCAAGGTCTTGAATCCTTGAAATTAGTGATGGCAACACTGTCGAGGGTACTAGTTGAGGTGATATGAATCATACGCCGATCGCCGATACTATGTGTAGACCAAGGCTACGTGAACTAAAGTTGACTTACAAAATCGGTTTGCTAGGTGATGTGTAAGACCGCCAAATGAAGAATTTATTGGGTCTCATTCAAAGATCTATGACGGTTTGCCACGTCGCTTAATATGTAAATTATAGAAACCAATCTCCATGTACTTGCTACTTCTATGCAAATGATTGCACTGTTTTCAAGTTGAAATCTTTACATATGTTGCACTAATCATTGCATTGTTTTGAAGTACGCACGAATGTAACGGAGATCTCTTTTGTGAAGTCTTATTCTACAGTATATGCGTAAATTCTTGCGTATACTTTGATGAAATTGAACCACATGTCCCCAGATGATCACAACGAAGTAATCAAAAAGGAATCGGAGTGGCTGTATGAAGAGGAACACTCGCAGAATGGAACAGCGAGTGAGATGATAAAAGCAGATAAATAATTAAGGTTAAACATGTGTATATTTGAGCTGAAGTAAGCAAAAGGATTAGAACTAGAGAACAATAACATACTCTCGCTTACCTCTTCGAGCTTGCCAGTATAAACCAGCTCTCCGGCGAGCACTTTCTCGCCGAACAGCGAGACGGCCTCTTTGACGGACTTGAACGGCGCTCTCCGATCAATCTCGACCCTCCTCGCCATCACATTCAACCCGTCCATGATCTCCTGATCGAGAGAACTATCAGAGGAACTTGGATTTGGAAGGAAGAAAAAGGATGCTGAAAGGAGATTGGAAGGACCAGTATGGTTTTGCTTTGAGGAGGGTGGTGATGGTTACAAGTAGGAAGCTTGTGAAGAGGAGGGAAGGAAAGATATCAAAGTATAACGCGGCTTTAGCTTCCTTTCTTCGCGTCCACTTCAGTGGGAGTTTGAAGTGGAAGCTCGAATATTAGATCTCACTCCGACTAAAATATGTTTATTTGGGAAAAGAGAGGGGGATTCTGCACCTACACCCAACTTAAGATTCTACGAAATTCTTGCTTGTTGCTATTGAATTTCTTATGGTTATTACCTTATTTATGTTTCAATTTATGAAAAGAACATGTGGCTGTGCCAACAAACGTTCAATGGGCTTCGTGCCTACGAAGGTTGTGCGCGCTGCTCTGAGCTAAGTACGTCCGACAGGTTATGTCCGGTGGCCACTAGCATGGTTATTGAGCATTTTCCTGAACGTTGGGCAAGAGTACTAGCTTCCGTTGGTTTCGTAAAAAATATAATACTTTTGAAAATATTTTTTAAGAAGTTATTTTCTAGAAAAATGATAATATTTTTGGTATTTGATTGAAACTTGAAAGCAAGCTAAAATGTATTTTCCGCCGTTTGACATGAAAAATCTGATTTGATTTTCTTGAGAAAAAGTATCAAAAAATTCAAAATTTTTAGTTTTTTTCTTTTTCCTTCTATCTTTGTCGGTCATCGACCACGGCAATGGCAATCGAG
Source organism: Syzygium malaccense (assembly GCA_031216405.1). NCBI lineage: Eukaryota > Viridiplantae > Streptophyta > Magnoliopsida > Myrtales > Myrtaceae > Syzygium > Syzygium malaccense. The sequence continues at coordinate 15,012,374 of CM062258.1, forward strand.
CTCAAGACTCGTCCGATTCCAACATGTCTCGAGCTCGCTTGAGCCTCGCGTGTAGCCAATCGCTAGCCGTGGCCATGGCTGGCCAAAGAAGAAGTAAAAAGACAAAAAAGAAAAGAAAAAAGAAAAAAAAATTAATATTTCAAATTATTAAAAATTGATTTTTGTAAAAATATTTTCATAAGAACAAACGTCTCATTAATCAAGGGCTCGAACCTGAGCGTGAAGAACTCGTGCACGACCTTTGTGGACTCGAACTTGAGTGCAGCGGACTAGAGCTTAAGCATCGGGGACCTGAGCCTGGCCTTTTTGGACGCATGCTAGGGCGTCGGAGGCATAAGGCACGAGCACCAGGGGTTAGGGCCCAACCTTGATGGACCTGGGCATGAGCGCGGGGGGCCCGAGCCTAGGCACCGAGGTCTTGAGCCTAGCCTCTATGGACCCATGTCCAGCCTCGATGGATTTATGCCCAAGTGTCAGAGACCTAGTCCTGGCCTCGATGAACCTAGGCCCGACCTTGTTGATGGACCTAACCTGGGCATTGGAGACTTGGGAACTAGCATTAGGGTTCCCATGATCAAATGTAGAGTTTCGGATTCAAGCATCAATACTTAGACATATTTTGAAAAATGTTTTTCGACTTTTTTAAAAAGGAAATTATTTTCCTGAATTTTAGAAAATGTTTGCCTTTCCAAGAAAATATTTTTGTTGATTCATTTTTCTAAGTAAACCGAATGTCGAAAAATATTTTTCACAAAACGAATGGAACCTTGATAAATCTTTAGGAGAGAGAGACCATTGATGTTTTGATGACTGCTAGTTGCCATAAAAGATGATGAGAGAGAGAGAGAGAGAAATATGGGCGAGGCTATCCTAGTTAAGCCACTATCTTGAATTGCGCAATTGTCTCACACAAAATAGATCTCACTTAAGTGCGGCAACCTAAGCGTGATTCGTATTACCGAGGTCACATGACCTCAATGATGAGTTCTTTAGAGTTGTGTGACTCCAAAGTTGACAGGCCTTTTATGTAGCGTCACTTGGTATTAACGTGATTTTGATCATGTTGCCTTGATGTCAATCACATCTACTTTAAATAGATCTCGATCGGGTCACATGACCCCGATGATGATTTCTTTAGAGTCGTGCGACTCCAAAGTTGACATGCCTTTTACATAGTGTCACTCGGCATCAACACGATTTTGATAGTGTCGCCTCAACGTCGGTCACATCGACTTGCGCTAGATCTCGATCTAGCGCGTACATTGCTGAGGTTTTCACATGAATCACAACCAAGGCCGAAGTGGATTTCTGCTTCACTCAAATATGAGATTGGCCCCAAACTCCTTTACTGAGGGATAGGAAAGAAAAAAAATGAAGGGATAAGTGCATTCAAAGTCCTAAAACTTATCACGAAAGTGTAATTGAGTCCTAAAACTTTCAAAAAGTGCAAATAAGTCCTAAAACTTATCACGAAAGTGCATTTGAGTCCTAAAACTTTAAAAAAGTACAAACAAGTTCTAAAATTTGTCACGAAAATGAAAACAAGTTCTAAAAATTGTCAAATTGGTTCAATTAAGTTCTTTTATTGATTGTACTTTTTGAAATTTTTAGATCTTGTTTGCACTTTCGTGACAAGTTTTAAGACTTGTTTACATTTTCGTGATAAGTTTTAGGACTTATTTGCACTTTTTGAAAGTTTTAAGACTCAAATACACTTTCGTGATAATTTTTAATACTTATTTATATTTTTTAAAAATTTTAAGACTCAATTATATTTTTATAATAAATTTTAGGACTTTTAGTACTCTTATCCCAAAAATGAAAGAGGAAATGGTAGAAAGAAAGAGCCTCCGGCATAGCGCTCGATAGAACCAGAGCGCACCTAACCGTGCACGAGACCGCACCTCAGCAGATCCCCTCGGCTGGGTGAAGCGACTTTGACCAAACAAGAAACAAAGCAGGAGATCGCCGTGTCCGCATCCGGACATCATCGTCTCCTCCGTCCCCACCCGTCCCTCTCCCCGCAAACCTTGTCCTGATCCCAAACCCCCCCTCCTCCCTAAATTCTCAAGAAATAAGAAAGCCCAGTTTATTTATTTCAGCGGAGGGCTCACCTGAAACTGTCAGGTGACGAACGACCGGTTTGGCTGTTAGCTACTCAAACACGGGCTGTAAGAAAAATTCAACCTTTGTCCCACCCTCCCTTGTAAGCAACAAGATCATGCAGTAGTTTAGTGCAATGGTCGAATTCTTATTTTTGGGCAGTTAATTTCGCGACCCAATTCCCACCAAGAAGAAACAAAGGAGACGGAGCTCATGCTGACACACACCAGCACGTCCTCCTCCTCTGTCCCTTTCTCTCTCTCTCTATAACTTAACATCAGCAGTTCGGGGTCGCTTCTTTTGTTCTTTTTCCCCGGCTCTTTCTCCTTCTCCTTTCTTTGCATAGATCTTGCGCGGGCAATGTTGGCGGCATCAGCGTCGCCGGCCGTCGGATCGCCGTTCCTCCGCCGGTCCCCCGGGAGCGGCCGCGGCCGCGGCGGGGGGGCCCGGTTTGGGATGACCGCCGCCCGATCCGCCCTCGTGTCCGTGGCGCCCATCTTGAAGAAGCTGCAGAGGGATTGCGCCACCCCTCTGCCGGTCCTGCGCCACGTGGCGGGAGCCATGGCCGCCGATATGCGCGCGGGGCTCGCCGCCGACGGCGGGAGCGATCTCAAGATGATACTCAGTTACGTTGACAGCTTGCCCAGCGGGTATGTATGTATGGGTGTGTGGTTTCTATGTATGTATGGGTGTATGTTTGAATAGTTTGACTTGTGGGTCTCTTCTTGTATTGTAGCTGTCTCTCTGTGGTGTTTAAGGTGTCGTTTCTGGGTCTGTGACGGGTCGCCTATGTAGAGTCAGTCTGGAGTTTTGAGTGGGGAAGTCACGGGGGTTCGTTCTGTTCCTGTGTTTGAAGATCTCTTCGTGTGTAAATGTTCTTTCACTTGTTTTTCTCCTGCTGAGAGTACCATGAACAGGGTGGCAGTTTCTAGTGCTCTTTAGAAAAATGTTGAGCTTTTAATTTTGGCTACTCTTAAATTTTAGTGTTTTTCATCTAATATACATTATATTTTTGTTTCCTTTTCTGGGTTTTAGATGGTTTCAATTATGCATCATTGGATATAATAAGCAATTTGTCTGCTGTGTACTCTATTTATGCCCTGATGAAAAAAATGCACTATGAAGGAATGAGAAGGGGTTGTTTTATGCTCTGGATCTTGGAGGGACGAACTTCCGAGTGTTGAGAGTTCAGTTAGGTGGGAAGGAAGACCGCGTACTTGCCACTGAATTCGACCAAGTGACCATCCCTCGAGAGCTCATGTTTGGCACCTCGGAGGTTTGCTTTACAAATCTGTGCCGGAGGAGTTAATTTTGGTTGTGGATATGCACCCCCCCGTTTTTAATCCTCAGCAGTCACTGCTTCGCAGGAACTCTTCGACTTCATTGCTTCCGGTCTTGCGAAGTTCGCAGACAAGGAGGGTGGAAGATTTCACTTGCTGCCTGGGAGAAAGAGGGAGATAGGGTTCACATTTTCATTCCCTGTGCGGCAGCTTTCAATAGACTCCGGCATACTAATCAAATGGACGAAGGGGTTTGCAGTCTCGGGCACGGTTTGTCTAATGCTCATAAATTTTCAGTTCTTAGCCATTTACCATTTGCAGTTTCAGAGGCTTTTATTAACATTATATATACAAGAAATGAAGTGAATTTTATGATCCTATTGTGGAAGTCATTTTGAGTTTAAATTTTAGCCCCTCGAATGACATTCTCCTGTCTTGAGATTAATTTGCCAATATGGCAGTGTCTCAACAATATCTGATGCAGAAAGTACAGCTGGCAACTTAACTGAAAATGTGCATGTCAGCAAATGCTGCTATACAAGAGTGATAGAAACATGTTGATGTTGCCCTCCAAATCATAATGTGCATGGAGGAAGTTTGGATTAAGCGCTCGTGAATAGGGAAAAACTGAGAATATACATTTGAGGTCCATTTCATTAAAATCTTCAATATAACCGCAAACTTTAGAGGAGGGAGGAAGCAACGTACTTAGTATACACAGTAAACAAGCTTCATTGACCGTAGCTTCGTTGTATGAGTCAAGCAGCCACACTTTAATGAGACCTATGGTTATCATGGCTCTCCCAATCAGGCATTTCCTATTATATCAATAAGTCAAAAATTGCAAAGCTGAAAAAGTACCTACAATTGCCCATCAGGTGCAGCATAAATTGTTGAGTGCGTTTGTTCTACATATTTTCAGCTATTTCCCCTGATCTTTACGCGTCACTTGTTGCTTATTTGTTGCCATTTTGATTTGGACAATCTGACCTTTTCTAGGCTGGGAAAGATGTGGTCGCGTGCTTGAATGAAGCGATGGAGAGACGAGGGTTAGATATGCGGGTCTCTGCCCTGGTATGTGATTTCTCTCTCTCCTTCTCACGTCATCTCTCAAATTGTGTTTAATTAGAGAACGATTGCCAACAACTGAAGACTATCAGGTGAATGATACGGTTGCGACATTAGCTGGAGCCAGGTATTGGGACAATGATGTTATGGTTGCTGTCATTTTGGGTACCGGTACCAATGCTTGCTATGTGGAAAGGACGGATGCTATTCCCAAGCTAGACGGCCATGTTTCTACTTCTGGGCGAACGGTATGAACGACACTCCTTTACTCTGTACACAAGTAACGGGTTAATGATGCTTAGTGTCCCCTTTGATAATTATATTTGTGATTTAGATTATCAACACTGAATGGGGGGCATTCTCAAATGGCCTTCCTTTGACCGAGTTCGATAGAGAAATGGATGCAGCGAGTATTAACCCCGGTGAGCAGGTAAGAGATTTCATAGTCGATTGTGTTTTCACATTTAGCAATTTGTTAATGTGTGGAATGTAAGCGCCTGGATTCCAATCTCATGACAGATTTATGAGAAGACGATATCTGGGATGTATCTCGGTGAAATTGTGAGGCGAGCTCTGGTGAAGATGGCTGAAGAAGGTGCTCTGTTTGGAAAATCTATACCGGATAAACTATTGACTCCTTTTCTTCTTAGGTAAGTTCACATGTTCATTGTGTAAAAGTGACAAGCTAACTGCTGCTATCAGCATTTACAAATATTCCTCGAGTCATAACAAGAAAATTATGTTCCTATGCCCTGTTGGTACTTTGCTTACAAGATGAACAGTTTTAAATTCCATTGCCGTGATTGCTCATCATTCTTAACGGGACCATGATTACAAAATCATAATTGCAAACAGATAATTGGTACATCATTATTATCTATAAACTTATGCTGATGTCCCACTGCGCCATATTGAGAAAAGCTGCAACTTACAATTGTATATAGCTGAGAACCTATTGTCCTCGGAGAATTGTTCATGCAAACTCTGTTACATGGAGTGAACTTCACGGGACTCTCTTCTGCAGTGGATTAATTGATGCACCATTACTGAAGTGTGTTCCAAACTTCTCAGGACACCGGATCTATGCGCAATGCAGAAAGACGAGTCCGATGATCTGCAGAAAGTGGGGTCGGTCCTATATGATGTAGCCGCAGTAGGTCCCTCTTATCCTTCCTCACTTTAATTTACTTGGTAGATGTATGGATTTCCGATGTAGAACCCATGGTATTGTGCGTGTGATTGACTCAGTTTGGTTACCGGCGCTTGGTTCTTTTGTACCACGAACTGCGGGCTTGGGAGACGTATGACTAACTGAGCTTTGGTAACTTCTGTCCATAAGTCGTGATTACAATAAATACGGCTCTATTTTCCTTTCTGAAACTTAGTGATTTATCTTTGTTGCTATGCTATATGTACTTCACAAAGTTGATGCTTCATATAGTCTTAAAATTGCTTGCTCGCAATCTGGAAATCAGGTGGAGTCCAACCTTGGTGCGAGGAAAGTTGTCGTGGAAGTCTGCGACACCATCGCCAAGCGAGGCGGCCGGTTAGCTGGCGCAGGAATTGTGGGTATCCTGCAGAAGATGGAAGAGGACTCGAAGGGCCTCATATTCGGAAAGAGGACGGTTGTGGCCATGGACGGAGGGTTGTATGAGAACTATTCCCAATACAGAGGATATATGCACTGTGCCGTCACAGAACTTCTGGGGACCGAGCTATCGAGAAACGTGGTGATAGAACATTCAAAGGACGGGTCGGGTATCGGAGCTGCTCTCTTGGCTGCTGCAAACTCAAATTACGAGCACGACTGCTAGAGTTGGACGGCCCGATGGCTTCGACATGTCATTGCAGCATTTGTTCATTCATAGTTGATTGAAAATTGGTACAGGGATTTTTTTGTAGGTGGGATGCCTGGATGGAGATTGAAGAATAATTACAATGGATCGAACGAGAGAAACTGAACTTAGAAAGAGACTCTGTTTCAGCAGAGAATTGTGTACTATAATGCAGAGGCAAGAAAGCTGCTTTGGAGATTTAATAAGACAAGAGTTTGCCAATTTATTAAGGCTCGTATTGTTTTCGGAAAAATTGAATGATATAATAAATATTTTTAAAAAAAAAATTCTTGCATAGTTTGAAATAGTTAGATGATTAAAAATGTTTTCATTGATATCTAAATTTTTTCGTGAACAATAAAAATATTTTTGCTTCATTTATTTTTGTAAGCGTCGCAAGCGATCATTTTTAGAATGATGTTGTCAAACTCATTCATTTTTCGCAAAATAAATGCATTCTGAATGCCACTCATGTTTTACCTTAAATATCTCTCGATATAATTTTTGGTAAAAATGGGTACTGACAAATTGCGTAATGATTTAATTTAGATTCAAAATTCGTAAGAAAAACCCTTTTGCAATTAAAAAAAATGCATCGATAAGGAATTTCGTGAGAAAGGCGGTACGGTAAAAAACACATTTTGACAAAAAAGGTCCTTTATGGAACTAATTTAAGCCATTGACTAAGAATTTAGTTAAAATTGGTAAAAACGATCATCGCGACTTTTTACAATTTGGACCGTATACCAAATTCGAAATCGGGTAATTTTTCCATTATATAACTGAGGAAATCAAAGGGGCAAATTTTCGACGTTCAAAATCAAGCTCCCCGGTCCAAATCATCGAGGAAAATCCCTAGCTTGCCGAAGCTCCTCCTGCTGCTGCTGCTGCTTCCCGCTCCCGAATCTCCTCCTCCTCCTCCTCCTCCGACGACCCTCGTCAAAAAATGGTGAATTCACTCTGCTGATCTTTTTCGGGAAGTTTTCAATGGCGCTCGTTTCGTTTGGTTTTGGTGGCCCCGATCGCGTCCGTTCCCTGATTGGCTCTTTTTCTCCCGAATTCGCCCCAGATCCGATTCATACTGCTGCAGAACCGGCAGGGCAAGACTCGCCTCGCCAAGTACTACGTCCCCCTCGAGGACTCCGAGAAGCACAAGGTCGAGTACGAGGTATCCGCCATTACCCCTCCCCCTTTTCCTTCCCCTCCTCCTCGCGATCGATATGCTCGTCCCTCGTTCCTGGGGCCGAATTGGGTTGTTTTTGCTGACCAAATCTTGTCCTCTCTTTTTGCGTGGGGGGGTTGGGCTGGGTTTCCAGGTTCATCGGTTGGTGGTCAATAGGGATCCCAAGTTCACCAATTTCGTCGAGGTCAGAATCTTCCATCTTTTTCCCCTGCGGTTGCTTTCTTTTGCCTTCGCCGATCCTTGGATATTGTCGGCTCTTTCGTGCGATTGCGCGCCCGTGAGCACGCGTTATATGGGTCATTTCCCCATTGATTGCTGCAGTCACGGCGATTGACTGGCGAAGAGAATTGAGGGGTTCAAGGAGGATCATAGGGAAGTAGAAAAGAAACAGAGCAAGACCCAAGGGAAAGATGAGCTCTGAACTTCTAGTGACCCGGGGTTTTCTCCGCTCGTCAGTGAATTTGCTTGTGCACCTGAAACCGTCATGGTCAATATGGGGTCCTTATAGAATGAGCACGCCCGATCGCTGATTGGTTTATGAAAATGCAACCGAAGTGATCCATCGCGTGAAAGAGTGGTTCGCAAGAAAGAGTGCTTCTTCGCTCGGCCACTCTAGTTCTAATCATCCCTGCTTGTTTATTCTTTCTCAAGTCATCAGAAATGTTATTTTTTTTTCCTGGCTGCATCTCTTCTATGTGTGAGTTTCTTCGTGGCATTGTTGAATCAATGACAAATCCAGATGGGACAGGCTTACTTTGGATTATCCTCGGAGAGGTTTGCGATACATGTTCCTGTGCAGTAAGCTTTAGGAAATACCTCTATTCTCTTTTAGGATGTACGAGGAGGAATTCGTTCACCATTTGATAGCCATATATCCAACCACTATTGTACAGTGAACTACGTTTCTGATTCCATTGTCTTGATTTTAAAGTGTCACTTCAAGTGTCTTTTCGGGTGCTCAAAAGTTCCACGTTTGCTGGCTGCACACGAAGGTCTAATTGAGATTTTCAATTGCAGTTTCGGACGCACAAGGTTATTTACAGGCGATATGCTGGACTGTTTTTCTCGCTCTGTGTTGACATAACGGATAATGAGCTTGCATACTTGGAGTGCATTCACTTATTTGTAGAGATTTTGGATCACTTCTTCAGCAATGTCTGTGAACTAGACTTGGTATTCAATTTTCATAAGGTTTGTCCATAACCATGAGCTCTACATATGTCTGAACCTGCTTCTTTATCACATCTTGCAATTGTATGCTACATTTTTATATGAAATTAGTTGTCAGATCTTGTCTGGCTGTCTATTTCTATTGGTGCTGCTGTCTGAATATGTGAGTAGAGCTGGACACTAGAAATATGCTCTCCCGTGTAGATTTTACGTACATCTTTCTTCTAAGATTGTTGGTAGACTGGGTTTCTGGATTTTCTGGAAAACCTCCATTGGACGAGCTATTTTTTCTTTGTTTTCTTTAGTTTTAAATGGTCCTCTCATGTTTGACTTTACACCGAAAGTCTCATTTGTTGTTGCATCCGCTCACTGTCTTAATGCTGCATTGGTTGTTTAAATTGACTAATTTTTCTCGTTTCATTTGGGTGTGAGCCATGAAATGGTATTTGCTATGTATTTCGAGCTACTTTAGGGAGCGGGCTGACAGAATCAGTGCTTGTTGCTTTCTTGTTAGTTTGAATGGGTTCTAGACTCTAGAATATATCTTGAAGCTCGAGAAGCTTCATTCCATTGAGGGTAAAATCTATCCCATTGTGTTGTGCCCAACCAAATTTTCTCTGTTCCTCTGTCTCAGTTGGGGATTTATGCTTTGCTTTTACCAGAAGTTTCTATTCATTTGGGACAGTGAAGGCTGAGCAAGTCCAGCTGTTGTCCCTCTCTGTTTTTGGCGAAGTTCAAGTTATTGCTTTGAGAATGGGTAGCTATGAAAAGATGGTGGGTTTGAGCATAATGGTTTTAGGTTTTAGCTTGAAAGAAGCACACATAAGGTCTCAAAAGCACAAGTTGATCAGAAATGGAAGTTCAACAGATAGTTTAGAAGTCTCTTATTCCCAATTATAAGTGAAATGGTCGGTAGTCTGCCAAACTTCCTGGATATCGCAGCAGACTAAGCAAAGCTAAGGAATCATGATGCTGCTCATCTTCTCTATCTTTTGTGTAGTGTCAACTTGTGGTTCATGATACTAAGGAATCACGATGCTACTCATCTTGTGCATTATTGTGTTTGTATATATAGTTCAACTATCCAAACAGTGTTATTTGTCATCATTCTTGATACTCCTCTTTGATGTTCCCTCCATTTTGTTGGGGACACCAGTATGTTTATCATGGTTATAGAAAGTCAACTCATCTTTTCCCTCCTTGTGAAGGTTTATCTGATACTTGATGAATTCATCCTTGCCGGCGAAATCCAAGAAACAAGCAAGAGGGTAAACATCTTACGTAGATTTTTTTTTAACAGCTAGTTGTTGGATTGATTTCCCGCTTCAGCGTGTAGCAAGATATGTTCCTTTTTTGAGATTTCTCCAATCAGCTCTCTTTTTCAATTGTTTTTCTCTTTTCTTTTTGGTTTTCGGGGGAGGAAGGGAATGGTTGCAGTTAAGGGTTCTAGGAGTTGAATGTTGGATGACTCCAACACTACCTTAAGGGACAGAAATACATAAGAGAAGGCAAACTGTCAACCCATAACAAAAAAGGCAGGAAAAAAAAAGAATCTCTTCCGGGTCCATGCAGCTGTGGAAAAGCTCACACATGCACATGCATACACTATGGACCTAGAGATCACGCAGGGAAATAGAATCACGGACCCTGAACAAGGTCCATTTAGCTTTTTATGCAAAGCATATGCATTTCCATTCAGTTCCTGCAATTATAAGTAACGGTCACTGAAGCAATTGTTCTTTGAGTCGCAGGCAATTATAGAGAGATTGGGGGAACTTGAGAAGCTAGAGTGATGCTCCTTTTACACTAAAGAAATCTTCAAGTGGGATATTCGATATTCTGCCTCCCTACCCCCCTTATGGTTGAACTGCGGTTCGGTGTAGCTTTTTTTTTAGAGATGTTCTCTTGTATTGCGATGGTTTTGTCCACATTGCTTGTGGGGATGTGCTACTGAAAATTTACTCTGCATACCATTCATGATTGTTTCGGTTATTGTGCTTTGTGGAAGTCTATCCTTGTCATTCAATGAATTATCCATGTTCAATTCCAAACTTTACGGGATAGAGGCCCACCTTTTATATGTAATTCACCTTTTATCCTCGCAAGTGCAAGACTGTGATCATGGTTAACATTTGCTTGTTCGATATACTTGAATCGCTGTTTATTTCCGTGGCATGCCGTGCAGTAGAGCAGCTTGCCAAAGTGCCTTCTGCTTTAGGTACTATATGATCTGACAGGCTCAACGAGGATAGATGCTTTTTCAAATGAAATCAGTCATGCATCCTTTGAAATGTCGAAACGCGATTAAATCAGTTTGAGAGGAAGTAAAATCATATAAGTTCTGTAGATATTATATTCTCCTGAGGGAAGAACTAAATACACTTAAAAGTCTAAAATGCCTGCTTCTCATTATTCCTATTGGCCCAATTCCCTAAAAAATCCCCAACTTTACCCTTTGTCCCAATTATATTCCAAATTTTTTTTTGTCTCAAAAAAAACCCCAAACTTTTACTTTTGTCCCAAATCTACCCCGTTTATTATTTATTCAATTTTTTAATATTATTTTATATTATTTCGAATTTTTTTCTTTTTTCTTTTCTTTTTTTTTTATTTCATCTTCAACCTCCGACCGATCGCCGGTCCGGCGACCGGCCAGAGGCGGGGGCCGGCGAGGTCGGCCCCGCCGGCTGCTGGCGAGGCTCGGCCTCGCCGTTGCTAGGCGAGGCCGACCTCGCCGGCGGCCGGCGGGGCCGAGCCTCGCCAGATCTGGCGAGGCTCGGCCCCACCGGCAGCCGGCGAGGTCGGCCTCGCCGTTGCCGGGCGAGGCCGAGCCTCGCCGTTGCAGGGCGAGGCCGACCTCGCCCGCTGCCGGCGGGGCCGAGCCTCGCTAGATCTGGCGAGGCTCGGCCCCGCCGGCAGCTGGCGAGGTCTGCCTCGCCGTTGCAGGGCGAGGCTGACCTCGCCCGCTACGGGCGGGGCCGAGCCTCGCCAGATCTGGCGAGGCCGAGCCTCGCCGTTGTAGGGCGAGGCCGACCTCGCCGACTGTCGGCGGGGCCGACCTCGCCGGCCCCCGCCTCTGGCCAGTCGCCGGACCGGCGACCGGCCGGAGGTTGAAGGTGAAAAAAAAAAAAAGAAAAGAAAAGAAAAAAGAAAAAAGAAAAAAATTCGAAATAATATAAAATAATATTTAAAAATTGGATAAATAATAAATGGGGTAGATTTGGGACAAAAGTAAAAGTTTGGGGTTTTTTTTTAGACAAAAAAAGTTTAGGATATAATTGGGACAAAGAGTAAAGTTAGGAATTTTTTAGGGAATTGAGCCTATTCCTATTATCAGTTTTTTCACACGGTTGACAGTCCTTTGGAAAAGCTTAAGGACATTTATGGCGGCCTCCATGGGTGGTCATGTTGGCATAGCAAAGGCAGACTTCATAGTGGCCATATGTTCCGGGAGGCACGCACCCGCAACGAGCACAACATGTCCCGCAAGCTCTTTCACAAAAATGCTGCCGTGACGCTAGGGAACAACGAACAGAGCACGCCTGATTGCAATCTGCAATTCGCATCGTTTCATTCCATATAAGATCAATTAGTTTACCCGTAGTGAATGATACCGATCGCATCGATAGATGGACAAGAAGATGTTGCCTATAAGTTCGTGATATGGTATTGGAACTGATGCATCGCTCGTATCCGATTCAGTCACCCGAGAAAATTTAAAAACCCGAGTCTGAATTAGAGAGGGATAAAATACCCAAGTAAGAACTGTAGGTCCTGCAACATTCGACCGACCCAAAAAAGAAACCCGGATTAAGTTTTCATTTTGGGGGCAAAAGAACATGACTCTTACCGAGAGGTCGGCCTGAGTATGGTGCATAGTAACTGTTAAGAAATAATAATAAGGGTAAAATAGTCGAAAGTTATTTTATATCGAGAGGGTTACACATATATATTACATTTATTCTTGTAATCCTTTGATTGAGATAATACAATACGTATATTTCTCTCTCTCTCAACATGGTATCAAAGCACACCGTATTCTTTCTTCAACCACCGTAGTCTTCAACCCCACCACCACCATAGCCCACCGTATTCTTTCTTCAGCCACCGTTGTCTTCAACCCCACCACCACCATAGCCCACTGTTGCCGTTCACCATCACCGTCGTGGACCCACCAAACCCTCACCGTGACCACCAAATTCAGATCTGTCCACCACCGTTGTCGTCCACTCACCAGATCCAGATTTGCTCAGATCTGGCCAGAAGCACCGATCGCCCCTCACCGGCACCTGTTCTCGTCGTCGCCAACCCTCATCATCGCCTCTCATCGGCGTCGACTCTCATTGGCGTCTGCTCTCTAGACCTGACCGGATGCATCGCTCGCTGAAGCCCATCTAGCGACTGCTTCTCACGGGCGCAACAGAATTGGTATTTACTCAACCCTTTCCCATGTTTGAAGTGATTCACATCCCATTGTTCGGTTCTACTTGGGTTTCGTATGTCTTGAGGAGTCGGAGGTGACCTCAGTTCATTCGGTTCTACTAGGGTTTCTCTCGAAAAAAAAAATCGAACTGAGGTCATCAGAGGATGTTGTCTAATGCACTTATGTGGCTTCTCATTGCCGTATATTGATACTTGAAGTGCTAGTCGGTGTATGCCTGGAAGGTTGGATGGTTTTCCATGATTCTTTGATACCGAATATACGATTTTATGGCCTCTCAGTATAGCTTCTTGACTCCGTGGTAAACCGATTGAACCCTCATTTGTGTTTGTTATTTTGTGGCTGATTGCACAACTAAAGTTAAGTGCTTGATTATTGTGACATTACTACTGGGTCAATCATATCTTGTGTTCAATTTGTTCGGCTAATTGCATTATTGGAGTTCAGTGGAGTTAATACTGATGGCTTCGGCTTCTAGATGATCTACTGGTCTTACACATTTTCAATTGACATCTATCAAGCTGGATGGAACTAATTATCCATCGTGGTCTAAAGCTGTAGAAGTTTATCTTATTGCCACTAAACATAATGATTATCTTACATCTACAATCCCCTTGGATAAGAGTAAGATAGATGATTGGGCTACAGGAGATGTGATGATCCGTACACTGTTATGGAATAGTATGGATCCTAAGATAAGCCCTCACTTCATTCAGTGTACTTCTGCTAAGGAAGTTTGGGCGAAATGTGCTTTACTTTATTTTGGCCAGAACAATATGATACGAGTGTGTGACACATGTGCCATCGCTCTATAATACTTCTGTCAAAACTCTACGGTCTGATAATGCAAAAGAGTATCTTGTTGTTGCCTTTGGTTTTCAACCTTTTCTTGATTCTCATGGCATTATTCATCAAACTTTCTGTTCATATACACCACAACAAAATGGTGTTGCTGAACGTAAAAATCATCATCTTCTTGATGTTGCTCGTTACCTTATGTTTCACATGTATCTATCGAAAACCTTTTGGGGTCATGCTGTCCTTACAGCCTGCTTCTTAATTAATCGACTTCCAACTTCTATTCTTCAGGGGGAGACACCTTTTTCTATTTTACATCCAAATCGTCATCCCTTTGCATTACCTCTACGTGTCTTTGGTTGTGTTTGTTTCATCCATTCTTTGACTCCGAGTCTTGATAAGTTGAACCCTTGTGCTAAAAAATGTGTCTTTGTTGGGTATTCTTTAACTCAGAAGGGTTATAAATGTTACAATCCTACTAGTCGTGGTGTGATTGTATCAGCAGATGTGATATTTTTTGAAGACCGACCATACTTTACTACTCAAACGGTCCCTACAGTGCTCCCTGACGATGTCGAGTGTGTCTTACCGACTCTTCCACTTATCTCACTTCCTTCAGTATCGTCAATAGGATTTCAGTTTGCCAATCGCACTTACCATAGACGAGGAACATCTCCCACTACAGTAGTACAACCATCACTTGATTAATCTGTTCCCTCATCGGTTGCTGTGCCATCCTCTGATCCTGATCCTGATCCACCCATTCCTACCCGAAAAGGTATGCGTTCTTGTGTTGGACATCTTGTGGATTGTTATACACTCTACTCTGGTTTGTCTAATTGTCTTCGTACTCGTCATCCTATTACTAATTTTATGTCATATGATCTTTTATCTCCCACCTTCTCTACCTTTGTCTCGTCCTTATCCTCTATTTCTGTGCCTAGTAGTGTTACTGAAGCTCTAACTCATCCTGGTTGGCGACAAGCCATGGAGGATGAAATGAAAGCACTCATTGAGAATCACACTTGGGAGCTCACCGCCTTACCCGCGGGGAAACAACCTGTTGGTTGCCATTGGGTTTTCACTGTTAAGGTCCACCCTAATGGCACCATGGATCGATTGAAGGCTCGGTTGGTCGCCAAAGGATATACTCAAACATATGGTGTTGATTATGATGACACCTTTTCCCCTGTAGCCAAAATTCCATCTGTTCGTGTCTTTATTTCTCTAGCAGTGCGTTTTGGATGATTTCTTCATCAATTAGATATTAAAAATGCGTTCTTACATGGTGATTTGGCTGAAGAGGTGTATATGGAGCAACCACCGGGATTTGTTGCTTAGGGGGAGAATCTGGTATGTCACTTGCATAAGGCTTTGTATGGACTCAAGTAATCTCCTCGTGCTTGGCTTGGTAAGTTCAGTGATGCTATTATCAAGTTTGGATTAAAGCGGTGTCAAGTAGATCATTCGGTCTTCAGTTCTGTCTCATCAGCCGATTGTATTCTTTTGGTGGTATATGTGGATGATATTATCATTACTGGTAGTGATTCAAATGGTATTCAATGACTCAAACAGTTTCTGCATACACAGTTCAGTATTAAGGATATGGGACGTTTGTGGTATTTCCTGGGTATCGAGGTTGCCTACTCACATACAAGTACCAACTTAACTCAGCAAAATTATGTTCTTGACATTCTTAACGAGGTTGGACTTATTGGAGCAAAATCGGTTGATACTTCTATGGAACCCAATGTGAAACTTGATGCAAAACATGGAGAACTGTTACATGACCCATTGAAATATTGGAGAGTAGTTGGTAAGTTGAATTATCTTACTGTCACGAGACCTGACATATCTTTTGCTGATAGTGTTGTTAGCCAATTCATGAGTTCTCCTTGGATTACTCACTGGGATGTTGTGCTTTGAATTATCAAATACTTGAAAGGAGAGCCGGGTAAAGGACTAATTTTCATGAATTATGGCCATCTGAATACCACAGGTTTTTCTGATGCAGATTGGGCTGGATGCCCTACTAGTAGAAGATCTACATTAGGTTATTGTGTTTTTCTTAGAGGTAATTTAATTGCATGGAAGAGCAAGAAATAACATGTGGTTTCTTGACCAAGTGTTGAAGCAGAATATAGAGCGATGGCACATGTGACAGGTGAATTGCTCAGGTTAAGGATGTTATTGTCAGAAATTGGGTTGTCAACATTAGAACCATCGATATTATATTGTGACAATCAATCAGCTATTCATATTGCAAATAATCCTGTCTTCCATGAACGAATCAAGCACATTGAGGTTGATTGTCATTTTATATGAGAAAAAGTTCATAAAGGAGAAATCACTCTTCAACATACAAGGACATAGGATCAGCTTGCAGATATTTTTACCAAGTCTTTACGAGGGAATAGAGTGAATTTTTTATGTAACAAGTTGGGATTGTTTGATATTTACGTCCCAACTTGAGGGGGAGTGTTAAGAAATAATAATAAGGGCAAAACAATCAAAAGTTATTTTATATCGAGAGGGTTACACATATATATTACATGTATTCTTATAATCCTTTGATTGAGATAATACAATACGTATATTTCTCTCTCTCTCAACCGTAACGATGGCAGAAAATAGAACGAGCGTTATGCAGGATCCAAAGATCTTCATATCTCGAAACCTTCGTGATAAAGATGCTTAGGCACACACACCTTGACTGTTGTGTTTTGGAATTCACAGAAGTCTGAAGGAGTTTGTATTGGATGTAAGAAGAGAGATGAGCCAAGTCTAACGGTGACAGCTGAATGAATTTCTCGCGTTAGCTGTTCAACCTGACACCCTCATATTTATATTGATCAAGAGACAAATCAGGATGCATCCATTCTTGTAATGTAATATAAGAGCAGTATGCTTTAGAGCGATTGCAGCACCTCCTGTATACGGACAATTATTTATTTCTCATAAGGAGAAGACGTGCTGTTTCCAATTTTGAAAATTGGAAGTGGGTCTCTCATTTACCATACATCATTAGCAGTAGAAGATATTGCAACACCATAATTAGAAGGAACTCCTAGAAGCACGATTTATGTTATGATAAATCGACGGGTAGTGAACAAACCAATCACGGAGAGACGCCTCACATATTTTGCGGATGGCTTGACGTTAAAGCTTGGCTAGTTTGTTAAGTTTGAATCGAATGGAATTTGACACTAAAGCTTCGGTCGGGACGTAGGAGAAATATTCAATGAACCTATTACACATGTTAACTGAAGTTTACGGCCATACCATGTTTATCGTGTAGAAAAAATGATAAGAATGTTCTGAATATTCGTGTACAGTCGAGACCAAAAGCGAATGGCACGCACGAGAAAGAATTGATGATGGGGGGCATCTTGCATATCGTTCACAACAGTTCTTACTGACTCCATTGGAAAGTGAAATAGAGAAAGGAAATTTTTACTCTTCTGATCACACAACATGCTCATAGGGAAGTCAACAATAACTTAACGTAATAACTAAGGTAAAATTTTGTGTTTTATTAGCGACGACACAACCTTCACTGGGAAAATATACATACACATACACACACACACACAGCACCGGGACCAAAGCGACTTGCAGCTTCTAAGGGCACTTGCGCTTGTTGTGGCGGGTGGTGAGGCTGGCGTAGCAAGGGCAAGAGTCGAGGTTGCCCGAGGTGCCCGGCGGGACGCAGCTGCACCGGGCACAGCACGTGCCGCACGCCCTCTGACACAGCCTTGGCCTCGACGATAGTTTGCACCTCGGGGTGCACGCTCCACCGCAATACGCAAGATTTTTCAAATTCATCACATTAGATTTCAGGAACGACATCGTCAGTTCAAATCCGCTTTCCAGCTTACAAACATTGTTGCGATGGACAAGCAAAAGATGATAACATGCGTATGTCGGAATGATCGGCGATTGATAGATAGATGGGATAAAATCTTGCTTCGACCGTCGGATCATAAAACGATAGTGAAGTAAATAATACTAAAAGATCAGCAAGCGAGACTCGTGAGAGTTTCTTACGTACCCATCCTTTTGAGAAGCTTTTTCTCCTCTACATCTCTTTTTGCCTGCTGTATTCCCACGACGAAATCAAAGAACAATCAATTCCATTTGGTCAGTCTATAAAAAGCAAGATACGAAGAACTTCATCAAAGAAAACAATCTATGTGGCAGTGGACTGAAAACGAGCAGGGGTTTGCTGTATTACCGAGTCCTGAACATCAGCTGCAGCGACTTGGAGGAGAAGAAGGGAGGCAACAACGAGCAAGGAAGCAATCAAAAGCTTGGAGTTGGCCATGAACGAAAGGTGGCTCGAAGTGGAGATGACGATATTTTTCACTGTTTCACATATAATATGGTATTGGTGCAAGGAATAAGAGAAAGGGTTGGTCGTATTTATAAGGGTGAGATTGAGATTGAGATTGAGATTGAGAGAGCAAAGGAAGCAAAAGGTAGTAGGTGCACAGCAAAGGCTGGATGGGGTATGACATGCATTTTGATAATCCATAAAAAAAAAAGGGTGACATGCATGCTCGTAAAAAGGTGTGTGAAACCAAAGAAAAAAGGGGAGAATAGGAGGCAGTGATCAGGAATATTTGGTAGTGGAAAGGGCTAAAGAATCATCTGGAAGTTGTACTTACCATATCATTGTGGGAATAATGCAAAAGAATATACAAAAAAAGTTTCACGAGTTGGCTAATGAAATGATTCGACAAATTCTGATATGATGCTTGAATATGGTCCACTTAGAATTAACTTATTTGTAAATTAGTTTTATGCACCAAATTTTATTGCTATCCAATAATTCTTCTCCAGCACACATTAACTTTTACTTTATCACTACAAAAAAACAGTAGGTTTTAGCGACGAATTTCGCTACGAAAAATTTGGCAAAATTCGTCGCTAAACGAATTTGCTACGAAAAAAATTTCGTCGCCAATTCGGCGTCGCAAAATTTAGCGACGAAATATATTCGTGGCAAAATTTGTCGCTAATTAATTGTGGCAAAATTCGTCGCTAATTATTCGTGACAAAATTTGTCGCTAATTTTTTTTTATTTTTTTTGAATTTTATTTTTATATTTTTCTTTTTTCTTTTTTTTCTCTATATTCTTTGCCGGTCGCCGAATCGGTGACAGGGTAAGGCCGGCGAGTTCAACTTTGCTGGCCATGGGCGAGGCTGGCCTTTGTCGGCATTGTTGAGGCCGCTTGACCTCGCCCAGATCTGGGGGAGGCCAAGCGGCCTCACCATGGTTGCCACTTGACCTCGCCATTACCCAAATATGTGGCAATAGCGAGGTCGAGCGGCGGCCATGGCGAGGCCACTCGGCCTCCCCCAGATCTGGGCGAGGTCGAGTGGTGGCCTCGGCATGGCCGCTGCTCGACCTCGCTGTCGCCCAAATCTGTGGTGAAGAGCAGTGGCACAAAAGAGAGAGAAAGTGCTGTGGCTCGCCCTCGCAATCTCCGATTGATCCATCATCTATCGAGGTACGCAACACTAGTAGCTTGACTCCAACCCTAGAATCTTGCTCAGTTCCTCCCCCTTTCGGCACCGAGCGCCGTCGTGTTCTTCGCGACGAGCTCGGGTTTTCATTCAGAGGCGTCGGGTTGAATCGCCGTTTGTTGTTCCCTCGTGCTCGGGTTTTTGTTTGTGATGGTTCTGCGCATTGTGTTGTTTTTGATGTGTTGAGGCAATGGGGGGTGTTTTTTCTTTTCTGGGTTATGCAGAATGATGCGTGTGGCCTTTCCCCAACTCTTGATTTGGTGGAAATTTGAGTAATTTTCTTTACGTCGCAAATTAGCAACAAATTCAGTTTTCGTCGCTAATTTGTGACGAATTTAATTTTCGTCGCAAAGTCCATCGCAAATTAGTGACAAATTTAGTTTTCGTCGCAAATTCCGTTGCTAATTTGCGACAAATTTTTTTTTCGTCTCAAATTAGCGATGAATTTAATTTTCGTCGCAAATTCCATTGCAAATTAACGACGAATACTTTTTCGTCACAAATTAGCAACTAATAATTTTTCGTCACTAATTTTCCGTGGCTAAATCCTTGTTTTTTTGTAGTGTATCTTCATAATTTTTCTATTTTTGATACTTTGTTTATCTTCATTAAGTTTCGATACATCATTTTATTCTAGTCCTCAAAATCCTAGAGATTCTCTCTCTTAAGCTTTGTTTGTCTCGATAAAAAAATGATCGTCCATATCGCTTATAAAAATGAATGAGCAAAAAGTATTTTCATGGTTTACGAAAATATTTAAACATAAATTGTAATTGATAATGAAAACATTTTTCATTGAATAATAATTTCAAGCGATATAAGTAATCATTTTTAGGAAAATATTTTTCAAATCATTCATTTTCAGCGAACAAACGCTACCTTAGTTATCGCTGCTCACAATTGTCCATGTTTTCTTGTTTTTTTTTAATTTTTGCTTAGCACTCAATGATGTCGATTTCATCTAGTCCATCGCCACAGTTAAGGACGAGCCATCACCACGGGGCCATTGGTTTGAACACAGATAAACTTTCAAACCAATTATTAGTAATCCCACAAAATTTTACATAATATATCCTCGATATGTACAATAACTACTCTTTACAATCAATGTTATCATGAAACTTGTTAACTAATATGAACAAACTTCCCAAGCTTCTCACAGGTCATGTTTTCTTCCATCTCTAGTTGGAGCAAGTTTTCTCCAATCATGCCTTTTATGGTGGGTTAGGACATCACACTTTTAATTTTATAACTTAAGTTTGCATGTGGATGGTGTCATTAACTCATAATCCATCATTCCCTTCAAATGAAGGACAGAGAAAAATATAGCATTTCTCCAAATCGTCTCGGATCAGTATATTCCACAATGATGTGTTAAAGTGGAAAAATAGGCAAGAGGAACAGGTCAAAATTTGCTCCTCTTGCTCTCCAAAGCATAGTGATTATAAGATTAATTGCCAGATATCTATTGTCTCTTCATCCATTGCCTTCCCTTTACACTTGTCAAAGGCTTGATCTTTTACTTTTCCTGTCATAACCTTGCTCGACCAAAACTCAAGATTCTCAAGGGAACCCTACGTTGTTGATAGGCACTTAAACAAACAGCTGGTCCCAAACCATGAGTGGCATGAGAAAACCATTAGTCGCTGGGAGATGAATTATTTGCACATAATCGAATAAAGTATTGCTGCCTAAGCAAGTAGACCTCCAATATGTCAACATAAGTCGGTGTTGAAGGTCTTGATAAGGATGAACCCGATTATTCGATTTAATTTGACCCCACTTATACTATATTGTTTAATCATAGTGCATGGCAAATATATAAGTAGGTGCGGTGTACTAGCTTAAATTATCAAGCAAACTTCTGGGGTTTTAAGAATTGGCAGAAAAGCAGCTTTTTATATCTCCTGAAAAAATTAGATGAAGATCTTAAAATCCAATTATGTTTAATATTTTCCTTCTTATCTCTGCTGCTTGTCTACTACTATAGTTAAAAAGAGAATTGAAAGGGATTCTTGTTTATCAATTTTGCTGGTGAAATTTCACGCAAATTCCCTTTAAAGAACATTCAATTCTTGAAGAAATTCAACTGTTCTTGAAGAAATTCAACTGAAGTCTATTATAAAAACTGAATATAAACGATTACTGTAATTAGGTCATTTCTATTCTAACCACCAACACTTCCTTTTCTTTGCAGCATGCGCGTATTCTCCAAGTTTTTGTTTGAAAAACCTCTCGTTATAAAGCAAATTCAAAAGTAGCGTTGTTAAGTTTAAATCCATGTAAGGTAATTCTGACGGACAGGCGATTTGGAAAATAAATACAGCACTATTGGCTAATTCAATCTTGATCACAAAGTGGTTAAACTTCTAAAAAAGCAAAATCTTTCAGAGATGGACGGGCGTGAATACGTGAGAAAGGTACGCCAGCTCTTGAGAGCAAAAGCGATACATAAACTGCTTCTTTGATCTAAATAACCATAAGATTATATTTAAAAAACTATTTTCAAAATAAACTATACAATTGAAAAGTGTACATGAAGATACACTTTATCCATATTTTAAAATTCAAATTTACTAAGAGATTGAAATTTAGGTACGACGAATAAAGAAGCTAACGTTTATTGACTGAACATGGCCACGTGATAATATTATGGCACGGAGCAATCACAAAAGGTAAAGTAAAGTGTGACGCTACCAGTTTTTAATCTCAATATGACAAATCCAGCATTAACTCTCTCTCTCTCTCCCTCTCTGTAGAAGGATAGAATAGGTAGGAAGAAATATACAAAATCATATCCCAATCTAATAATCATCAAGATAACAAACCTTCAACACTTGCAAATTTTTAAATGTTTATCCAAGCAACTTTTATATTTTCTGACATACATATGTTTAATTCATTTCTATTATCCTTTCATCCGCCATTCATCTATATATATATATATATATATATATATATATATATGTTACGCATATGGATTTGGTGAGACTGCAACTCGCAAGTCAAACTGGCTGATGACACCACCGTCATGCATTGCTTGCACGATCTTGTCGTTTGCATGAGAATCATAAACAAAGTTTTTTGGGGAATTGGCTTACAAGTTCAGTTGATATTCCTGTACTTTCGTGAAATTTCACGGCCTACATTCCTTCTAGGATCGGTCGAATTCATAACCACCACACAAGCAAAGGTTTATGGCAGCTGAATAAGAGTTGCAGAACAGCTGTCATATGGTCAACCACTGCCATCAAAAAGGACTTCAAAGAATCGCCACCTAGGGTATGAACGATCTGGAACCGAGTTCATGCAAAATCATTTAATAAGTGGTGGTCCAACTAGGGTTAAAAGAGAGATGCTAGGCCTAATTATTGGTGGATTGACCGGTGGATTGACTAAGATTATCCACTAACAATTTCGTCATCTTTTTAAGAAACTTGACCGAGTTCTTGATTCTTAGCCAAGTAATTTGTGTTTAAAATTTTTAAGTATCCGACTAGTCCACCTTGGATAAAATAATTGGTTATCTAACGGTTTACCCATCTCATATGCGTTGAATTATGATGATTTGAACTCGTGAATTAGTAAGAAGCTGTACAGCAATTGAACATGGTCAGAGAGAGAGAGAAGCACACGGGAAGCATAAAACTTTTTATTGTTGTTTCTTTATACAGAAACTTTGATATAATATTAGGGTTTACAAATGAAACATTCTCATTATTTTACTGTAGATCACACTGATCAATTAAATTCTTTATTCTTGGCAACATATATCCATCAAGATGATACGAAATCCACAGGGATGCTTAACTAAATTAAGGGCACTTGAGTTTGCCTCCATGAGTAGTCATGGTGGTATAGCAATGGCACACATCCCGGTTGCCGGCGGTCCCCGGTGGCACACAATTGCAACGGGCACAGCAGGTTCCGCATGCCCTCTTGCACATCTTCTACCTCGATGCCAACTGGCACCTGGCGGCGCAAGCCACTCCACAATCTGAAAAAGAAGAACTCATGGTTGATACATGGACTAATGATACAGAAGAAAATACCATACTGAATATAAAGAAATGTGTTGTATATATGCCATTGGTCAATAATTTGACAATTTCAACTCTTGGGAAAGTAATTTATCGAATATGATATCAGAGCTCTAGTTTATTCTTGATTCTCAAACATCATATCTAATCAATCTCCATAGTAGCTATGCAAAACCATCACATCTAAAAGCATTTAAATTGAGATTTCACCTATCTTTTTGGCGGCAAAACTTTCCACTGAATCCTTGGTCACCTCCTGCAACACAACATATGCGGGTTGAGATTAACTGGAGGTATAAGAGACTAAAAGAACATCAACATGAACACGCGGTGAGAGAGTGACAGAGAAGAGATTTTAATTACCGTAGCATCAGCTGCTTCAACCAGCAGATGGAGAACGAGGAGGGAAAGGAGCAAACAAGCCAAAACCTTGGAGAGAGACATGACTGCTTCAATGACTGTGATTAATGGAGGTGTCGCGGATGTTTTCTTGTCTCTTGTGGAATGGTGCAACACGTTGAGAGCAAAAGAGTCTCTTATATAGGGAGTCCAAAATCCAGTTTTATGCGAGGATTGTAATTCTTGGTGGGTTTCATGCGAGGACGGGGACATTTGGTGCATAGGCAACGAAGCAAGAGAACGAACACTTTGCGATGCATCAGACGCGTGCAGGTACAGATAGTGGAGAGAAAAAGATAAAAGAGAAGTGCTCTGGAATCATCCGGAGGTGCCAAAACTCCTTTTGACTATCGCATTGCCTTTATTGCTAAGCTAGTGGATAGATAGATATGGATATATCGTGGTGCTAAAGCACAAGCAGCTCATGGTTTTGAAGGTACGTGTTGGCAGCGTCCATTTCATAAGAGAATTAGAGATTGAACAATTAAGAAAGGTGTGAGAAAGATGCGGTAGTTGTGAGATATCAATACTTGGTATGTCATACAGCAAAAGGTGCATGAAAGTCTTCTGCGTAGTCGTTTACCTGAGTTAGCTTTTGGATTGACATTTCAGATTTAAGTTTCTAACCCAATCAAAGACGGTTCTTATACTCCTGGACATATGATTTAGAGGTAATTATTATTGACACTTAAATTTTGGCGATCCATTGAGTTATTT
Organism: Syzygium malaccense; assembly: GCA_031216405.1. Classification (NCBI taxonomy): domain Eukaryota; kingdom Viridiplantae; phylum Streptophyta; class Magnoliopsida; order Myrtales; family Myrtaceae; genus Syzygium; species Syzygium malaccense. The sequence goes on from CM062258.1 coordinate 15,036,937, forward strand.
ATTGCATAGAAAATTATGAATCGACTCTGACCCTAAACAACAAAATATTAGTTAAATTGCATATAGATATTAGGTGCATTTGCATTAATGGTTAATTAAGCACATATAATTGTAATCTAATCGGACTGGAAAAGGGGGAGTTATGAGTTTAATTAAAATATCTGGACTAAGCTCACAAGAGGATATTTCGGCCAGCTTGCACTTCATTTTTTATTTTGGTCAACATAAATACCATTTTATTCATTCTAAAAGAAAGCTAAACAAGCATTGTTGACAAGAGTCAATACATAAGAAATATCAAAGGGGTTGGGGAGGTTTAGCCAACTAGTTAGAGGGGAGGATCCTTTTTTGGTGGGAATAATTATTCAAAAAGTCCTAAATCTATTATATTTTTGCCAATTCAATCCTAAACTTCCAATTCAATTCGTCCGGCCAATTTTGACCAGTTGGCGCTAACGTGGATGTTGTATGGCCATCTCTAATGCGGCAATTGTTTTAATATTTTTAAAAAAATTTCTTTTGTTTTCCTTCTTTTTTTCTTTTTTGTTTCTACCCATCTTCCCTTTGGCCAACGAGCCAGCCTCTAGCGAAGCTCACCCCCGCCGGCAACTAGTGAGGGTGAGCCTCCCTAGCCAAGGCAAGGCCGACCCCACCGTCTCTGGGTGAGGGAGAACCCAGCGACAGTAAGGTTGGCCTCGCCTTGGCTGGGCGAGGCCTTTGCCCAGGGATGGCGGGGTCGGCCTTGCCTTGGCGAGATTGGCCGGCTAGAGGGAAGATGGGTAGAAACAAAAAAAGAAAAAGGAAAAAATTAATTAAAAAATTCGAAAAAATATTAAAATATTAAACAATTACCACGTCAGCGTTGGCTGGCCAAAATTGGCTGGATGGACAAAATTGATATAAATACAAAATGTTTATGATTGAATTGACAAAATTAAAAAAATTATGATTAAATTAGCAAAAATGTAATAGGTTTATCACTTCGCGGATAATTTACCCTTTTATGTTAAGTCAAGGTGATCCGGTCTGGTACTTGGTTGGCGTGCACTTCAGTTGACCACGACTGAATTTCACATGTGCCTTGCACATGATTAGGAAAGTGGATTTTGACGAAGCCTAGGAGCGGCGACAATGCATAAAATGTGGTCAACATGAAGGTAAGGACATTGACTATCATTACAAAATTGGGAGAATGAACCTCGGTCGAAATTGACTGGCCATAATTAGGATGGGAATCAACGGGGAAAGTTCACTGAACAAAAAGCATTGTGGGCACATTGAAGAAAACGCGTGAGGGAGCAATATTTCAATTGGATTTAAAGAAAGGGAAGCAATATTCATCAATAGGGCACATCCACGGCAATATTGGAGCTAGTATAAAGTTTGGAGGTGGGAGCAAAAGGGAAAAGATAGCCACCTTAGCAAGCTTGGCTCTATTGAATATTATTATTTGCATGATACGGAGAATATAATTTGAAGTTCAATAGGGATTCGAAATGGAGCACAGGAATACAAGAAAAGAGGATACAGACGATACGATTAATATATGCTCCAAGAAAAAGCTCAGCTCAGCTCGGTTTTCTCTTGCTCCTTGTCCCGAGGTTTCCCTTCCAGTACAATTCCAAGTCCAGAATTTCCAGCAGGTCTCGCCGCCGTGGAGATCGATCACGGTTGCCTCTCCTGAACAGTTTGTCCAACACCGTGATCAACTACCTCACTGCACCCTGCAACCTCATCCCATACTTCCCACGCCCACGGTAGTCACCGAGTCCTAACAGCATCACACATCAGCTCCAGCGATTTCAGGCGGAACTCTGGCTACACCAGTCCAGTCCCCCCGCCGCCGCCGCCACCTGCTTGTTGTCCTACTTCCTTGCCGCACCTGAGTTCTCTTTTGCAGGTTTTTGTTGCCACTTCATGCGCCCCTGGTGAACATCACAAGCAACGTCCAAGTACTGATTTCTGCGGGTTTTCCAGTGGCCTTCAAGCGACATACAGCAAACTCACACCGCAACCATGCATCTTGCGTTTCTATTCCGTGAAGTTAGCGGTTGATCATAAAAATCATTGGTAGCGGTAGAAATTGCAACACCGTATAGATAGAAGGAAATCCTAGAAGCTTGAATTATGTTATGATACATCGACAAATAGGGAACAAACCAATCCCGGAGAGACCTAAACTAAGCGACTCACATGTTTTGTTGATGGTTTGACGTTAAAGCTCGGCCGGTTTGTTAAGTTTGAATCGAATGGAATTTTACACTAAAGCTTCGGTCGGGACATAGGAGAAATTATTCGATGAACCTACTACATGTGTTAATTGAACTTTACGGTCATAACATGTTTATCGCTTTGTTTTGACCATTTAACGCAATTCCTTTTAAAGAACCTTCAATTCTTGAAGAAATTCAACTGAAGTCTATCATAAAAAACTGAATATAAACGATTATTGTAATTAGCATTTTCAAGCACCCACACTTTCTCAATTAAGCCATTTCTCTTCTAACCACCGACACTTCCTCCCTTTTCTTTGCGGCATGCGCATTTACTCCAAGTTTTTGTTTGAAAACCTCTCGTTATCAACCAAATTCAAAAGTAGTGTTGTTAAGTTTAAATCGATTTAAGGTAAATTTGACACGGGCAATTTGCAAAATAAATACAACATTGTTCTCTAATTCAATCTCGATCACATAGTGGTTATACTTTTAGAAAAGCAAGTTTCTTTGAAGATGGACGGACGTGAATACGTGAGAAAGGTAAGCGAGCTCTTGACAGCAAAAGCGATTCATGACCCGCTTCTTTGATCTAAATAACCATAAGATTAAAATATACATTTAAGAAACTATATTCAAAATAAACTACACAATTGAAACTTTATCCATATTTTAAAATTTAAATCGAATAAGAGATTGAAATTTACGTATGATGAATAAAAAAGCTAACGGTTATTGGTCGAACATGGCCATGTTGCAAAATTATGGCATGGGGCAATCACAAAAGGTAAAGTAAAGTGTCACGCGGCGGGTTTTTAATCTTAATATGACAAATCCAGCTTTAAATCTCTCTCTCTATAGTAGGATGGAATAGGTCAGAAGAAATATACAAAATCATATCACAATCTAATAATCATCAAGATAATAAACCTTCAACACTAGCATATTTTAAATGTTTATCCAAGCAACTTTTATGTTTTCTGACATACATATGTTTAATTCATTTCTGTATTCCTTTCATCCGCTATGCATCTATATATCTATATTACGCATATGGATTTGCTGAGACTGCCAACTCGCGAGTCAAACTGGCTGATGACACCACCGTCGTGCATTGCATGCAGGATGTTGTCGTTTGCATGAGAATCATAAATAATATTTTTGGGGAATTGGCTTACAAGTTCAGTTGAAAGCCCTGTACTTTCGCGAAATTTCACGGCCTACGTTCCTTCTAGGATGGATCGAATTCATAACCTCCACACAAAAAAAGGCTTGCGACAGCTCAATAAGAGTTGCAGAACAGCTGTTATATGGTCAACCATTGCCATCAAAAAGGACTTCAAAGAATCTCCGCCAAGGGTATGAACAATCCGGAACAGAGTTCATGCCAAATCATTTAGAAAGTGGAGGTCCAACTAGGGTTAAAAGTTTTGACCAAAAAAAATTGGGGTTAAAAGAGAGATGCTAGGCCTAATTATTTGGTGGATTGACCGGTGGGTTAACCAAGATTATCAACTAACAATTTCCTTGTCTTTTTAAGAAAGTTGACCGAGTTCTTGATTCTTATCCAAGTAATTTGTGTTTAGAATTTTTGAGCATCCGGCTAGTTCTTTCTTGATACAATAATTGGTTATCAATAGTTGACCCATCACACTGAATTATCATAGAAATATAAAAACTCGTACTCGTGACGGTGACCATAGTACTGCTGATTTGAACTCATGAAAGAAGAATAGAAAATATATAAATATATATAGAGAGAGAGAGAGAGCGACAGAGAGTACACGAGGATAAAATTCTTTATTGTTGTTTCTTTATACACGGAGATTTCAATATGATATTGGGGTTTACATAGGAACATTGTTATTATTTGACTATAGATCACACGCTGATCAATTAAATTTTTTTATTCTTGGCAACATATATCTATCAAGATGATACAAAATCCACAGGGATGCTTAACTAAATTAAGGACACTTGAGTCTGCCTCCATGAGTGGTCATGGTAGCGTAGCAAGGACACACGTCCCGGTTACCGGCAGTCCCCGGTGGCACACAATTGCAACGGGCGCAACAGGTTCCGCATGCCCTCTTGCACATCTTCTGCCTCGATGCCAACCGGCACCTGGCGTTGCAAGCGGCCCCACAATCTGAAAAAGAAAAACTCATGGCTAATAACATGGTATAATGATACAGAAGAAATGCCATACTGAATATAAAGAAATATGTCGTATATTCGTCGTTTGTCCATAATTTGACCATTTCAGTTCTTGGGAAAGTAATTTGTCGAATATGACATCAGAGCTCTGGTTTTTTCTTGATTTTCTATCATCCGAGCTCTCTGTACTCATTAATCTACATAGTAGCTATGCAAAACCATCATATCGAAGAGTATTTAAATCGAGATTTTACCTATCTTTTTGGCAGCATAACTTTCCACTGAATCCTTGCTCACCTCCTGCTACACAACATATGCAGGTCGAGATTAACTGGAGGTATAAAAGACTAACAGAACTTCATCAACATGCACACGTGTTGAGAGAGAGAGAGAGAGAGATTTCATTTACCGTAGCATTAGCTGCTTCAACCAGCAGATGGAGAACGAGGAGGGAAAGGAGCAAACAAGCCAGAACCTTGGACAGAGACATGACTGCTTGAATGATTAATGGAGGGTGTTAAGGATGCTTTATTGTCTCTTGTAGAATGGTGCAACATGTTGAGAGCAAAAGAGTCTCTTATATAGGGAGTCCTAAATCGAGTTTTATGCGACGATTGTAATTCTTGGTGGGTTTCATGCGAGGACGGGGACATTTGGCGCATATGCAACGAAGCAAGAGGACGAAAATTCCAATTGGTACACTTTGCGATGCATCAGACGCGTGCAGGTACATATGGTGGGGAGAAAAAGAAAAAAGAGAAGTGCTCTGGAATCATCCGGAGGTGCCAAAACTCCTTTTGACTATCGCATCGCCTTTATCGCCAAGCTAGTGGATAGATGGAGATGGATATATGATGGTCATAAAGCACCAGCAGCTCGTGGTTTTGAAGGTAAGTGTTGACAAGACTCCATTTCACGAGAGATGTAGAGATTGGACTGTGCAAATTCTTTAATCAGAAGCTATAGTTGTACCGCAATTCTGCAGTCCTCGTGAACGAATAAGAAAGGTGTGAGAAAGATGCGGTGGGTGTGAGCTTTTTATACTTGATGTGTCATACAGCAAAAGGTGCCTTCTTACATTGCCATTTATGATGATCGTTCAAAAAATCCTAAACTTATTATATGACGGTCAGTTCAGTTCTAAACTTTGTAATTATATCAATTTAATCTTAAACCTATTGTATGAAAATCAATTTAGTCTCAAACTTTTCAAGTGTGCCAATTTAGTCCTAAACTTTAGACGATTTGCCAGTTTAGTCTTAATCCTTTTAACATTTTGTCAATATAGTCTTTCCGGATAATTTTGGGCTAAACCAAAATTATCAGAAAAGACTATATTGACAAATCATTAAAAGATTTAAGACTAAACTAGCAAATCATTAAAATATTTAGGACTAAATTGACACAATTGAAAAGTTTATATGTGAATTAACCGCCGTCCAATGTGTTTATGATTAAATTGAAACAATTGAAAATTTTTAGATTGAATTGACTACCATACAATAAATTTAAGATTTTTTGGATAATTTTCCAATCACTTGAGTTATCTTTTTTAACATTTAAGATTCAAGTCTCTAACCCAACCAAAGACTGGTTCTTATACTTTGCGATAGATGATTTGGAGGTAATGACTTCCTCGCGGTCTGCCCGTACGAAGCTACGCTTAGAGCAATCAAGTCTAGAGCCCTACGCATGTCGGAATGCAAGTCCCCTTCTGCCACACGAGGTTAAGCATTTACACAGTGATGAGACCTCTTTCGCGCCCGTGCTTAGGAAATGGAAAGATAATGATCTCAGATAGATTGTGCTTGTAGCATCTGGAATGAAATCAGGCAACTCCGGACAGAGGTTTTTGGCAGATGGAGCTCAGATTTTGACCATACTCAAGGACAAAATCTGCAGTTTGCAGAAACTGACATTGCTAGCTTTGCTCTCCTTGCACTGGGGAGAGCTTTTCAGCAAAGATTCATCTCAGCTTTTATATGACCAATCTAATAGCTTCAATCTCTGAACCTACAAGTTATTGACAAACAGGAAGAGACCGGGGTTCAGCCATTGCTACAACTGCCACCCCACCAATAACCCAAAGTTCCGAATCAATCCCCACTCAAAACTAACTAGGATTTTCCAGATCCAATCACCACGAGGATTGGCTAATCCAAGTCATTTTACAAATCCTGTGGATTTAATAGAAATTCTGAGCACAATGCACCAGGCCTATTTTAGGAAAGAAGTGTGAAACTCATAGTATAATTACGAACTGCAACAAAGTCGACATATCTGATAATTTCAGGCAAGAGATCAGATAAGCACCAGAACATATGGACTAAGAACAGCCTCCAAGCTGTACATTAAGCTATCAGGAGATCTCCATAGTCAGCAACATCAAAATAAATATCAAATGCCAACGTCAGGAAGCCAATCTGCACAAATTCTACGGAAAATTTTATGTACCAGATCGTAATGCATCCTCAACTCAACATCCACCAGATAAAGAGAAAAATAAAAATCTATAATGGTCTGACAGGAGGAGGTGCAAAAGGAACTAGACAAGAGTAGCTACCATCTTTTGATGGCACAAGTCTAAAAAGATCCCTGAATTCTTCGTGTATATTTTAACATCGCTCACACCACTCCGGAGGGGAGACGTATAACGAGTTGTCCACCAAAGACACTGTAACAAAGAATCGATTTTCAGATTGCATATCATGGAGGTTCAATAAGTTGTCTGAAGCAAAAATCCAGCAATGCATTAATACCTTTTGACATAGTAGTAGCAAAAATCAGCAAGAATGAAAGTCTGGACTATTTCGGACAGGAGGACCATGGAAGGCCACAGTCCGTACCCCAGTGCCGTCAGTAAGCCTCCTCTTGTGTCCAGTACCTGTATGAGACAAGGTAAGTGGCATTCCCACACCTTTGCAAAATCCTATTTGTGCATTCCACAACTTCTTCAAATAATGACAACACTAGAGGATGTCAGGGACGTCACAATAAAGAGACAAACATCAATGGATATGTTCCCTTTATTAGAATGCTGTTTCTCTAATCTGACCATCTTGCAGTAAATTGTGCAAAAGAGTGTAGTGACATAGTATAGAGTTATAAACAAACCATATGCTGAATGGAATCTGGCAATATTCTTACTTATAAAAGCAATAAAGGCGAAGAAAAAAAAAATCAAATCTAATACCCAAATTCTTAGATAGTCATTTCTTGGCCCATGAGCAACAGAAAATACGATATCCACTTCCACTAGAATGCAAAGCATGAAATGTAAATTAGAACAATGCCCCAGAAGGTAATTTTAATTAGTGATACCCCGACCCCACAAAAGACAAGAAAAAGAACAAACAACCAGATCGCAGATGGTCAATTATGCAGACAAAATACGTCATGATGATACCGAAAAAGAGCCGATTTTATGCAAACAAAACAACTAGAGCTAACAGGTGCAATCCACCTAAGTGAAGCATCTATACAAAGATCCATGTATCTCCTACAAATGGTATCATATATAACAAAAAGGAGAGCAAAGGAAAACAGACCTGGAGTACCCAATGGGCACAACTCAAAAACCTCGCTACTCCCAGTGCAAAAACATAATGCGCTGTGAATGGCTCAACAATCTGAGAAAACACAAAGGCCCAAAAATTAATAAAGTCTCAATAATTTATGAGCAACTCAGCTATTTCTATTTTAAGGGTACCACTAATACCAGAAATAAAAGGACAAAATATACACCTCATTTTGTGCCACTAACCCTCTTGTCCTTAACGATAGATTGATGTCTTTTTGTCACAAGACGCTCTACCTCTACCACATTAATTTCCTATCTCCAAAATTAGAAACCACCTATCCGGCCTTACAAACATGTGAACATTCTCTTTCTGCTATTTTTGTCTAGTTTCAGCTATTTAATTCATGTAAATCATATAAAGACTGGAATTCAGGAACTTGACAGCAGATTTGGCCAAGGGAAAAGCAAATTCAGCTGTCAGTGATAGCACTGTCCTAGAAGAAAGAACGCTATCTTAAGAGAGAATAAGCAGAATCAGAAGAAACACAATCTTCTTCTAAGATACTGCTACAGCCAATCTAAACAGAGAACTGGCACACTTGTTCATCAGCAAGAGACAACATTTGAGAAAGCTATGCTGCAAAAAAACCATGGGAATTTCCTGTCAGCCTACTATAAAGCCAATATACTAGACATGATGTGTATGTTGGAGTGATTGCAGCGCACTAACTTTGCAGGACAGAGAGCAAATCAATAGAAATAGTCACAAATGAGCAATCTCACACCTGGCTGACACGAATACACAAAATAAATAGCCAAAGGTTCAGAGTAAAGGTGTGAGTGGCTAAAGAAAAAGGAGAGCGATCATTCCCATTTTTTGGAAGGAACTATGAAGGGTAGCAAAATTGCTACTTAAACATGCAAAATGAAAATATCAACAGAATGAAGGGGCTCAGGCATCAATCTATATCCAGAAGTGCAAGTGACCAGCAGATAAAAAGTAGAGTTCGTCCTTTTACACCCAGTTTCAATTGACATAGATGTTTTCCATGCATATCGCCTTTACAAAAATTTGGCTATTGCAGTACCTTTGTGTTCTGCATGACACGGAGCTGGGGTAGCACCGAAACAGCTTCAAGATAAACACAAAAGGCCCAGCAAATCCTGTTAATGATATGATGATGTGTCGAGGGGTGAATCACTAGAGCTAGCACAGCACATGGAATCACCTGCATTAAATGCAAAGGGTAAAACACAACAGAATGTAAATATACCAATGACGAATAAAATTTAATGGATACAATTAGAGCCCAGCTTCTCGCAACTCTATGTTCAAATTCTCTGATTTGGATGCCTCAAAGAGTGAAATTACCAGCTCAATTTAACAATCAACAAAACTGGAAAAGGTAAAAAGGGAGTAAATCATAATTATTTGGTTAAGTTCAAGCTGAAACAACTTAGCAGGCTAATAAACCTTAAAATAAGCAGAAAATTCATGAGACGTTCAATTATATGATTTTACTCTGCCCAATCTACCTTCAACTTTATTTGTGGTCCTCGTAGACTATAAGAATTATATAGCAACCTAACAAAACAATCTATTGACTGATTCCCAATATACCTTCAACCTTATTTATAGTACTCGTAGACTATAAAAATTAATTTACTGACCTTATAAGACAATCTATTGACTGATTCAGATTTTCAGATAAATTAAAGCATATACCTGCCACCCGACTACCAGAAAAGAATAAAATGAACAGACCGCCATAACCAACTCAGCCTTTTGGGGACACGTTACAAAGAAATAAATCCAAAAAGAGAAGCTTCTGTATGTCAAGGTTTAATATATATTTTCATTTGTGTCCATTTGAATACAGGCACCCACATCCAAATATAATCTTAAAACAATTTGCAAATAAAGATGGACATGTCTATTGCATAGTTTGCCAGTGGAAGAGTCTGATAGAAACCAAAAAAGAGATAGAGAAACTCTAAACTAGAGAAACAAAGCTAAAGAAAAAGTTGTGCCCCATCCTGCGCTGTATCCATGTACATAAATAGAGTGTGGATGGAGGACTTACGACATAGTAAATAGCAAAGTTGTCTTTGTCCTCCATGTAACTCGATCTCAGCTTAAAGCGAATCATGTAGATGACCCAAAGAGTGGTGGCTAGTGTGGCCGAATCGAGTAATGTATGGATATCATACTCCATTACCACACTACAATAAAGTCTTACAGCTAAAAACACAGCCGTTAGTTCCTGTGATTTGAGTGACAGCCCTGAAATTAATCGTCATTCAAAAAAGTAGTCAGAGACTGAAAATATGATAATCATAAGAATAGAAAGTTGATCCAAGAGCTGAAATGACCGTGTAGAGCAATTATTAACGAAAATAAGTTTTCAGGATCACTTTGACAATAGAAGGGTATAATTACTAAGAAGCACGATGATCTAAACTCAATCACATGGATAAAAGTGAAAATGATGTATCGTATTCACTCTTCAGCACCAAAATTGCTAACTTTATGTCTGTTACTTTATACTAAATGCATAATTGAAAAAACCCTGCCTGTTGAAGGTTGCAACTACGGACATGTCAAAGTCACATCGCTGTCTTAAGTGTTAGTCGGGAAACGCACATAATCAGAATCTCACAGCTACACATTTATACTTTTTTCATGCACCTTTCCCTCTAAAGTCACGCCTTTGAGGTCGAATTGCTGAGTGGCTTGTTATTTATCTCAAGGCACCTCGATTATTTGAACCTACGAAGAAGCCTTGTGGCAGTAGTGCGGTCGACTATCTTCTGCCATTGCACTCCATTTTTGCGGCATCTAGAGAAACCTCCACATTTTCAAGATATCCCCTACTAATAGCTCGCATATTGAACAAGAAAGAGGAAATGAAAGGAAATCTTCCTCGAATTATTCACTTCAAAGCTTTCTCCCTGGAGTAATAGAACAGAGTCATCTCCGTGTCTCAAATTTTACAGCCCCCATAGACATCTAGTGAAACTACTCGATCATTGCTCTCGCAGATCACAAGCAGCGCCAAGGCATCCACAACACTCGAGAAGCAAAATTCAATCTGGAGAAAAAAAACACACACACACACAATCTACGAAACCCACATCAACAACAGAGCCTACACAAACAAACGTCTCGGGTCAACACGAATTGAATCCCCAAGCAAGACAAAAAGAGAGACGGCAAGAGACACCCAGGGAGAAAAAAAACAAACGCCCGGTACCTGCACAGGTCTTCTCCTTGCTGAGCTTGTAGATGAGGACGGCGATCCCGAGGGCGTGGACCGCCTCGGCGGCGACGAAGAGGTTGTCGTGGTCGTGGACCACCATCCGGAGGAACACGAGCGCCGCCATGCCGGAGACGACGGCGAGGAACGCCTTCACCTTCGGCGGCTGGCGGCGGAGCCACGCCGCCACCGCCTGGATCGGCCTCTTCGACGCCTTCATCTTCGCCCCTCCGAGCCCCCGGAAGCTCGCGAACCCACTCGCCCTCCTCGATCCCTCCCTCCCTCCGGTCTCCGAACTCCGCCCGAGCTTTCGTCTCGTTCGATTCCTCTCCTCCTCCTCCTCCTCCTCCTCCTTCCTCCTTCCTTCTCCTCGTACAATGTCCGTCTCTCTCTCTCTGTCTCCGTGTGCGTGTGCGGATGTTCTGAAGTGTGTTTAGATTGAAGGCGGACGCGTGTGAAATGTCCTGCGTCTGGGGGGTGGGGCGTGGTAGGGTGCGGCGGCGGCGCACGGGGGGAAGCCGTGGTGGAGTCGCTAGGGGCTGACGCGTGTGGGCCGGTGGTTGGTTGGGGTTCGGAGGCTGGTCAACCACCAGTGGATGGACCTTTACCGGTGTCGCCACCAAAATCTCGAAATTGGTATTTGCTGTTCACCGCCCCCGCACCTTCCCACGGATTGCACTGTTCTGATGTCATATCCCACTTGTTAATGAGGGCCAGATCTTTGTGAATCTTTAGTAGATAAAGTAATGTCTGGCAATTCGAATCATAAACGGCATGGAATAATCAATCGAGCGACCTGAAAAAGGGACGTTTATTTGGTTTAGCAGGGAATACGACAAAAAAATGTTATAAACTTATTGTAATTAAGTCAATTTAGCTATAAATATTTTTTTATCAATTGAGTCTTAAAATTATTGTATTTGCGCTAATTCAATCAATCCAGTCAATTTTTGTAGGAAATTGCTGACGCGACGCCGCCGGAAAAATCATAGGAGGATGTTCATTTTAGGGGCTTGTGTGATCCCATAATTTTCTCTCGATCAATAAAAAGATCCACACTTTAGTGGTACGGGACTGACGGGGGTTTGGCATATAGGCGATGATAGAGAGTGTGTTGAGAGGAATGCAGTACACTCTTATGTGGTCAACGATGACAAACCGCGGTAATGTCGAATGACCCGCGGAGTGCTTTGTTTATCGGACGATGCGGTGGATTGCAAATGGACATTCAGGCAAGTAGAACAGATTCAAATGCCAGCCGTATGGTGATAACTCGAAGATTCGAGAAGAAATTATTTCCTAAACCGGACCCCGAGCTTTCATCTCATCACTGACAGAACACAGAGCCCTCAGCAACTTGCCTCGGGCAGTGCTCGTGGCGATGCAGTGATCCAGTGAATAAGGAGGAACAGATGATAGCTGAGAACTGGTCCATTTCATGTGATGGCATTTACATATGGTAAAGTATAACCCATCTCCATTATTGTCTCCAGAACAATTTGCCAACCCAATATTGAATCTGAAAAATGTGTACGTTCGCGTTGCGCTCGCATCAATCTTCACAAATGTTCACGAATTCATCCTATGAATAAGCTGCATTATAAAGCGCCTAGAGTTTTGGAGGGAACATATGTGTGGTTAACAGGACCACGAAGCAGATCTCTTTGGTAGGGGCTTCATCTGTTTGTCTTCCTCGAGTGAGACCATTCCCAGATGAGATGGGTCCTCAAACATCATCTTAGCCACCAGGTAACCGGCGATGGACCAGGTCTGGAACTTCCGGGCCTGCTTCCCGACGTACCTGCCGAGCTTCCCGTCGTAGTACTCGGGCCAGTGGTCCTTTGACAACCGGCTCTCGATGAGCTCGATGGCGCGCCGCGCTATCAGCGGGCGCCCAGTCTTGATGCATGCTGCCGTGAGGAGCCAGAGAAGCACTGCACCAGACCATTAGAAAAAAAAAAACCCATCTGAAGACATTATTGAGAAGGTCAAGAAATAGCTGATGAGTTTTGTTTGTCGCAAGTCACGTGTGTTGTGGAAGAAGGTTAGTTTGTTGAAGCATCTATGTGGTCTTCTCCCTCCGTTCCAGCGCTATTTTGAAGTTCTTTGGGCATTAGAGAAACTATGAGCGTACTCACCTGGCCAGGACCCTCCATTATGATAGCTCCACCGAGTATTCTTCGGGTCGCATCCCATAACAATCTCCCATTCGCGTTTTTCTATCGCCGGATAGCATATCTTCAGCGGCATCTCGCCAACCAGCTGTTCCCAGCGTTCTTCTATCAGATCCATTATGGCTGCAGACTGTTCAGGGGTCGCCAGGGACGACAAGATGGCCATGCAGTTGCCCAAACAGAACCACCGAAAGTCCATCTTCGCTGGGCTCACGTTCCCGATGAAGTAACCGCCACGTCTCGGCATGAAATCAAACACCCAATAGGGAAGAGAGTCGGGCATCACGTTGAACTTGTTGACCGCCGTGTGAGAATATACTCCTCGGTCTTGTACCGGTATATGTCATTGAGCTGCTTCAGGTCCAGCCAGAAATAGTTCCTCATGTGGTAGCTCAATGCGTGGAGGCGCTGCACAATCTTCTCCACAAAATCCTTGCCCTCACCGTCTTGCTTAAGCAAGGCTAGGGCACATCCGAGCGCCATAAAAAAGAGGGCCTGGATCTCAATCGGATACCCATACACACCCTAACATTGCAGAGAAAGAACGAGAAAAACCGGGTAATAATAAGGGCGATCCAATAGTACGTGTCTTTAACAAACATACTAGCTATCTGTAAACATAACCTCATTTGAACAAAGGGAAAATGCAATAAACCAACCATTCTCCTGTCAATCATGCAGCATCCATCCGTGCAGAGAAGTGTCGGGAACGTGTCGAAGCCTTCCGAGAGACATAAGCTCAGGATAAGGCGCATGCCCCTTTGGTACTCGGGCAAATCTGCCAAGGATGAATTGCCTGTGGACTTGGTATACGCACGGAGCAGTATGATCCACCAGAATCCCGAGTCCACCGGGGCTACTCTCCCTATTGCGCTCTCGCCAAAGTCTGCAGTCAAGGTCTCGTAATTCCTTGCCGGGTGATGGTTCACCTTGAAGCTCGCGGGCATTACCCCTTCCCCCAGCTTGAACTGGTCGACCATCTTCTCTTGTGATTGGAGGAGAAGTGTTTTGAGAAGGAATTCCTTCACTATTTCCGTCTCGCCATTCATCAGAAACGCCAACGCGCTAGGGACAAAGTCTCTAACAAAGACCTGCCAAGTAGACGAAGCCGATATTTTCTTCATACTCATATTCTAAAGGAGGGCTTGAGCATAAGTAAAAGACGAGTGGGATCAGGCATCGCGGTAGAACAAGTCGATGGAATTCAAATTCATACTGCTTTTGAATTGTTCAAATCAATGAGACAAAATAAGGACATGCCTATAGGCATTACGCCCACAATCTGCAACTTTTTTGCCAATAACATCAGGTATTTAAAATATGATGGCAGATGAGCTTGTGAATATGTATTTGCAGATCCACATTAGAACTCCACTGATTTCATTGTCTTGACTTCTTAGTGAAACTAACAATTTAAGAACAGAGAAGGGCACATTCACCTGATCATAGTTCAGTTCTTCTGTAGAATGATCCAGAGCGGCAATAGTCCCAACAGGTTGGCCCCGGAAGCGAACCAGAGACCTTCTCAGGGCTTCCCATGCATCAGCAATCATAGCATGCGTCTCGTAGTAACTCTCGGATCTCGGAGTGTTAAAGCCCGACCTTCTTCCTGGAGAGTATACATACTCAAGATGTTCTAGCACCCGAAAGTTGTCAACCATCCTGTAAGAAGGACGAGGCGATAAAGTGATCGACATCACACAGTATGACTTCTCATCGAACGATCTGTTTTTCTCTGCATTTATCGGCCTTGGCCTGTCCATTAACTTCAAAATATCAGAGTCGTCAATCTCAAAGATTGAGTTGGCAGTGTCGTGACTTCTCATGCTTCCGTTCAGCGACACGCCCGTGGCCATCAACGACATCCTTGATTTCTCTCAATAGAGATCAAGAAACAACTTAAGGCTTCTAAAACCTGCATTTATCGACACGCAACAAACAACTTTACAGTCAATGTGGTGGAGTTATCCCCCTCGAACTTGAAGCAGAATCCCAGAATCATAATTCATGCACTACCAACGCTGAATATTTGGACGCTACACCATTTACGCAGCAGAAAAAAACTGCAATTAGATGCTGCTAGGCGATTAGCAGAAACAGATTGAAATGACTGCTCGATTTCGACTACCAATCTCTCGGTGCCTACTAGACGTAACTACTGCACAACATGGATTACTTTACTCACTCATTGGCATAAACATGAGTGTGTTACGTACCGATTCGGATCAATGACGATGGCTACTTTAGCGTCAAAACTTTTAATCGTATCACTTAAGTGTTAAAAGTTGTCAAAAACAATCACTTAAGTGCCACTTCGCCGGAAATTCGACGTGACATTTTTTTTATTAATTTCTCAAGCTGATGTGGCTCGTCAAAAACTGATGTGACATTTTTTTTCCTTTTCTTTCTTTTTTCCTTTCTTTTCTTTTTTTTTCCTTTCCTTTCTTTTCTTGTTTTTTCTTTTCTTTCTTCTTATTTCCGATCGCCGGCGTCCGGCCACCGGCCATGGCCGGCCTCGCCGGGCGTTGCCTTCCTCCGGGCAAGGCCCAGCGAGGCCGTCGTGGCCTTGGTGAGGGCCGGCCTCATCGGATCTGGCGAGGCGAGCCCTCGCCGGCGCTCTCCCTGCCCAGGCGAGGGTCGAGGTCGCCTGGGCAGGGCGAGCCCCGGCGAGGGCTCGCCTCGCCAGATCCGGCAAGGCCGGCCCTCGCCGAGGCCACAGCTGCCTCGCCACCCTCGCCTGGGCAGGGAGAGTGCCGGCAAGGGCTCACCTCGCCAGATCCGGTGAGGCCGGCCCTCGCCGAGGCCACGGCAGCCTCGCCGAGCCTCGCCTGGAGGAAGGCGACGCCCGGCGAAGCCGGCCATGGCCGGTGGCCGGTGGCCAGACGCCGGCGATCGGAAATAAGAAGAAAGAAAAGAAAAAAGAAAAGAAAGAAAAAAATCAGAAAATTTTTTTAAAAAAATTGAATTATACACATGGAAATGCTATGTGTCATTAAAATTTAAATATAAAAGCCACGTATTAAATTTGATCAGAATTTCTCGCCGTTGGCACTTAAGTGATCGTTTTTTCTCCGATTTGGCACTTAAGTGATCGCCGGCGTAAACTTTTGGCACTTAAGTGATCCAAATGAAAGTTTTAGCACCAAAGTGACTTCCGTACACAAGTTTTGGTACCAATGCTGTTCTTCCCCCTATTTGTCGGCAAACTGTGGCTGTTTTTGGATAGATTATGAAGGTATCACTTCTTAAGCGATGACTTAGAGGGCTGATGGCGATGTGCCTTTTCCTGCATCAAATTATTGGATCCTCACGACCCAATTCAGAATTTGTCAGCTACACAATTTACTGAGGATGTATAAGATAAGCTGTGAACAGAAAATTCAGTGGCAGACACAAAAAACCAAAACTTTTACTTGATTTTTTCAGAACTTTGATTTTATTCCGCCAAAACTGATAGTTTATTCATATAACATTTTCTCAAGATGGACCAATAGGATAAACCAAGATATCTTCACATTACTTTAGAATCAAGTGTTTCCTATTTTAACTGATATATATACATAGCATATAAATCACTCATTCTTAGACTGAAAAGAAATTATTTTTCTAATATAAGTATTCTTTTAGTTGCAGCTGGAAACTAGGGATAACTATATAAACAATACCGACCCAATAATATTTGAGAATATTATATTTCGATGTTGTATAAAAAATTTCAATCAAAATCGGATGTTTTAGATGCACTTATTAATTACAATTGCGCAAGGATACTTGAAGCAAACTTGGTGTAGACTTTTGAATACATATTGCCATAATGAATAAGAAAAACGTAGAATATAACTTGTGATCAAATACAACATAGTGAAAAATTAAATCACCCTCTCTAGTACAACATATTGACTATGTTTACTTTTTTAAACCACATAGTCAATAGCATTTAGGAATTAAAGAGATATGATTAAGAGATTGTAAGCGTTACGTAATAGGTGGGAAAATTGTCCAAAAAGTTTTAAACCTGTTACAGTTTGATCAATTCATTCTTAAACTTTTCAATTTTGTCAATTGAGTCCTAAATATTTTGACAATTAATTCCATCTGGCCAATTTTAGCTGGCATTCATTGACATGAATGTTGGCCATCCTACATGGCATGTCCAGTATTGATGTAAATAATTTTTAATAATATCTTAATATTTTAAGTATTTTTTCTTTTTTTATTTCTTTTTTATTTTTTTTCTCTTTTCCTTCTTTATATATTTTTAGTGTGGTCAGGATTGAGCGCAAAATCGAAGATTCCCAAGCAAGATGGAAGAGCAAATGAAGAAAACCAACCCTAATTGCTTTAATTTTTACCCAAATTTCAAATACAAGAAGACAGTGTTTGAGTTGATGTGGAAATTCATCTTCAAAAGATGTCTTCTTACATTTGACATTTGGGGAAAAACTAGAGCAATGATGTGACAATATCACGTAAATCACTAAGGACGATTTTAGATAGAGGGTTAATGAGGATAAATATGAGACTCAAGTAAAAGGTTGTGATGGTAGAATTGAAAATGGAATTAAAGTTGGAGGTCTTTTATGAGATAAAATAAAATTTAAGGTACAATTGAAGCTAAATCTAAAGTTTGAGGTTTTTTAGGGTCTCAAGTTGCAATGAAAGTTATGGCAAATAAGAGGCGAAGTTTTATCTTTTAACCAACGATACCTTTAAAAGTAAAGAAAACCCATAAAATGATGGGAACTAAATTAAGAAAAAAACCGAGCAAATTATGAAACCATCGAGCATAACCTCGAACTTATTAAAAAGATTAATATCACCAAAAATCTCAAATTGGTACGTGTGTGACAATTTTATCCGAACTTTTTTTTTTACTACTAAAAACCCCAAACTGGTACACTTGTGACAATTTTATCCCAAACTTTTTTTTACCACAAAAAACCCCAAACTAGTACGCCTGTGACAATTTTATTCCAAACTGGTAAATCCATGACAAATTTACCATAAACTATTTTTTTTTACCACGAAAAACCCCAAACTGGTATACCTGTGATAATTTTACCCCGAATTAATAATTTTTTAATATTATTATTTTTTTTATTTTTTCGAATTTTTTTATTAAAATTTTTTTCTTCATCTTCAACTTCTGGCCGGTCGTCGAACCAATGATCGGCTAGAGGTAGAAGCCGGCGAGATCGGCCTCGCTGGCCGCTGGCGAGGCTCGACCTCACTAGCGTAGGCGAAGGCCGCCCTCACTCGACCCAAATGAGGGCTGCCCTTGCCGGCATTGGGTGAGGGTCGCCCTCGCCTGGGCGGGCGAGGACAGCTCTTGCCCGACGCCGGCAAGGGCCGCCCTCGCCGGCATTGAGTGAGAGCTGTCCTCACTCGCCAGGCGAGGGTTGCCCTCGCCCGCCAAGGTGAGGGCTGGCCTCGCCTGATGCCGGCGAGGGTCGACAAGGGCAGCCCTCGCTCGATGCAAGCAAGGGTCGCCCTCGCCAGATCTAGCAAGGGCAGCCCTCGCTTGAGTCGGGAGAGGGTCACCTGACGCCGATGAGGGCGGTCCTCGCCAGTGCCAGCGAGGTCGAGCCTCGCCAACAGTCGGCGGGCCCGACCTCGCCGGCCAGAGTTTCAAGATGAACAAAAAAATTCAAAAAAAAATAATATTATAATTTTAGTTTAGGGTAAAATTGTCATATGTGTACCAGTTTGAGGTTTTTTATTGTATGTTCAGGGTAAAATTGTCACAAGTATATCAGTTTGAGGTTTTTTGTGGTATGTTCTGGGTAAAATTGTTACAGGTATACCAGTTTAGGGTTTTTGGTAATAAAAAAAAAGTTCGTGGTAAAATTATCACACGCATATCAGTTTGGGATTTTTGGTAGTATTAACTCCTTATTAAAACTACAAGAATGACATTACATGAGAGAGATAGATCAATGGGCCCAAGCCAACAAGGCGATCAGGCCATTGGACAAGCCCAACTCGTTCAGGGTACACTTTACCGTCCAATCTAATTGAAAATCGTCGTCTCTCTCTCTTTTCGGTTTCTAGACCTTTTCATAGATTTGCGAAAGGCTCGCAATTTTTACGCCCTTTTTTTGACTTCGAACACCCACTTTCACTTTAAACGGAAAACTCCAAATAAGGATCCTAAGTGTTCTTATTTTCTTAAATAGGTGCCTAAAGTAAATCATGTATCAAATAAAGACCCGAAATGCTTTCATTTTCTCAAATAAGGGCATAAATTGAACTTTGTCTCAAATAAGGGTCTGAAGTGGCTATCTCAGTCTCAAAAAGGATCTCACCTCACTGGAGTCAAGGGCATTTTTGTCTTTTAATTTTTTTTGATTTTTTTCCTTCTCAGTTTTTTCCATAAAATACAAACTCAAAAATGAAAAAAAAGGTAAAGTTAAAAAAAAAAAACAAGGGGGAGACAAATCTTGCCTGTGGCCACCGCCTCATCACTGGTGGGGCGGCAACGATGGCCGACGGGGTTCGGGGTTATCGGCGCCTCAACGAGGGTCAACGACCATCACCAGAACTAGGAGAAGGTGGCGACCCTCGCCCAAGTTTGAGGGAGGGCCGCTGGCCCTGTGCGAGGTCTGGTGGCCCTCTCCCAGACATGGGCAAGGGCCGGTGACCCAAGCAACCCTCGCCCAGATCTAGGAGAGGGTCGTCACCCTCTCCTGCCTCTGGCGGGAGCTAGCAACCCTCGCCTTTGGTTGTTAGTTATCGCCGCTGACCTATCGGCGATGGGGCGGCGGCTACAGGTGGGGAGAGTTGGTTGCCAGCCCTGCCCCCTGTTTTTCTTTTTCTTTTTCTTTTTAACTTTTTTTTTAATTTTAAATCTAATTT
Source organism: Syzygium malaccense (assembly GCA_031216405.1). Classification (NCBI taxonomy): domain Eukaryota; kingdom Viridiplantae; phylum Streptophyta; class Magnoliopsida; order Myrtales; family Myrtaceae; genus Syzygium; species Syzygium malaccense. The sequence goes on from CM062258.1 coordinate 15,057,113, forward strand.
AACTAAAATTTATGTTAAAATTATTTTTGGACAAAAATGTCCTTGGCTGATTGGCGAGCCGGCGGAGTGAGGCTTCTATTTGAATGTATTATAGCCACTTCAGATCCTTATTTGAAAACATAAATCCATTTCAGGCCCTTATTTAACACAAAGTCCACTTCATGCCCTTATTTGAGAAAATGAGAACACTTCGGGTTCTTATTTGAAATTTTCCCACTTTAAATTGACCAAAATATCTCATGTAAACCCCATATTTAAGATTATTTCTTATCTTTTTTTCTATTCTTTCTTTAGAAACTCTGATACATTTGGAATTAACAATTTGCAAATGGTTTGAATGGATTATCTCGTAATACAATTACAATTGTTATAATTCTTTTGTCAACGGATAATTATTCCACGTAATCAAGGCAAAAATAATATTTTAGACAATTTTTTAGAAGCATTTTCTTTTGAATTTGCATGATGACATTGGATGTTTAGAATTTTTAATGTAGTTAATTTTGCCATATTTTTAAATTCTTTGAAAATTATTTTGAAAAAAATCATGCAATGATGGCATGAAAAATAAAGAAAGGTTAGAATATTAGATTCACCGAATAAAACAAAAGTCAAGCAGTCAAAATACGCAAATTATAATGTAATCTTACATATTAAAATTATAATTAAACCAAATGCATTCATTAAACTAATTAATTATTCTTTTCACTTTTACTTGTACTTTGTTTGTTTTCAAAATAATGGTTTCTAGTAAAAGAAAATAATTATACAACTCATTAACACAATAACTTGTTTATTATCTACCATATAAACTATTTTTTGGAAAAGAAAGACGCCAATTTCGTCCCAGATGAGAGAAAAACAAAAAAGAAGAAAAAAAGAAGAAAAAAGGTAGGATATAATCTTAAATCAAGAGTATGCCCCACATTTGACCTTATTCTTTGTTGTTTGAGTTGAACATGATAAATTCGTGTTTTAGCATTTTGAAAACAAAGAAAACGAAGAAAAATGGTAAAAAATAATTTTAAATTAAGAGTGGGGACTCACGAGAAATAATTTGGTCAATCCAAGGTGGTAGGATGTGTCAAAAGTTAAAAAAAAGGGTGGAAAAAGCGAGAATCCCGTTAAAATGGGTTATAAATCCATTTCTTAATTTATATATGATGAGATGAGTTAAACATATTATGAGTGTTTTTTTTTGGGTCAAATATTATGATTGTTAAATGGGTATACAATTTACTTAGACTCAACTCACATATATAAACCTCTTTTGTATGCTGTCTCACCCTTATTCGATCTCGCGCTCACTCACTATATTCTACCTCAATTCAAATATAAGTTTTCTTTTATTGGGTTAAATATTAACCCAATCAAATAATGGATTTGATATGAGTCAGGTTGGATAAGAGTCACTACATTTGCTTGCATCAAAATGGATCAACACAGGTTAATTGAGTCTATTCATTTTCGATCTGGCTTAAACACGACTCACCCGGTTGACGGGTTTATTTTTTTCGCTCGGTCACCTTCAGAAAAAAAAAAAAAGAGAAATAGAAGGAAAACTTCAACTTTGTACAAACGGGGGAGAAAGAGAAGAGAACCGGCCGAAACGGCAGCGTATTTGGCCCTCGGCCCTCGCTTGACGGAGCTCCCTCGCTCTCCGCTTCAGAAGCTCACCCGCATCCTCTTTTGGCAAAACGCGTTGCTCCCCATCTTGATTTTTGCTTCGTTCGTCCACCGCGACACAGCAAGAACAAGTAAAGAGCAACGATGCCGCCGGAGGACGCGAAGGCGGCGGCGGCTGCGGCGGCGGCGGCGAAGGACGAGGACGAGGACGGGATGAGCTTGGGCTCCATCCTCAAGGACAGGAAGAGCAAAGCCCTCAATGCCGCCCTCGCCGCTTCTCCCAGGCCTCGCCCCAGGGAAGTGAAGGCGAAGAAAGAGGAGGCCGGTGGCTCCAACGACGGCTCCGACAAGAAGAAGGGGCCCCAGAAGTCCGGTTCCGTCTCGGCCTCGGTCTCGGGTCCCGGGTCTAGGGGGGTTAAGGTGAAGAAGGAAGAGAAGGTGGAGGAAGACGACGACGACGACAAGCCCATTTCGAGGAAGCTGGCAAGTGTCAAGCTTGGCAAGGTATGTGTTTGTTCTGGGGTCTGGGTTGGTCTCAAAAGATGATTTTTTTTATGGGTTGGTTTGCTTGCTGAATCATTGCAATTGAATAAGGAGAGAGAGGATAAATTGGTCTCTTTTCTGTTCTAGAGTGTGGTGCTGATAAAAGGCAAATGTTGGATTGGTTTAGTAGTTGGTTGTTTTTCTTCTTTTTTCTGGGTTGAAGGAAGTGAATGTGAAGAAGAAAGTCAAGCAAGAGGATGTTAAGACAGTTAAAGTTGAAGTAAAGCGGAAGAAGAGCACGGCTGTATCGAAGATGGAACCTGGGAAGAAGAGGGAGAAGAAGGTCTACGATTTGCCTGGCCAGAAGCGTGATCCTCCTGAAGAAGTATGGCCGTGTTATCCTTATATGAATCTCGTTCGTATTGTGTGATGATGTTAACTGTGGATTTTCCCAGATGATGGTAGTAGTTCACATTGTTATCTGGATTTGCAGAGAGACCCGCTGAGGATTTTCTATGAGTCGCTGCACAAGCAAATTCCCCGCAGTGAGATGGCACAATTCTGGTGAATTTCTATTCCATATGTTTGTTTGTATGAAGTAAAATAGAGTTGATTGTGATTGGCAAGTTTGGGCGTGAATCTAGCCAGTCCATATTTGTGGCTTCATGATGGTGTAATCGAAGTAACTGTGCTTTTGCAGTATGATTCTAATTGACAAGGGAGAATTGCCAATAGGCAACATCGATTGGATTTGGTAGTACTGTGGTACTGGCCAATTCTGTTTATCCTGTCTGAAATATCATGCCTTTTCTGTTTATTCTGGCTATGCAAAGTTTCTGGCCTTCGATGAGGACCTTGAAAATGAGGAAATGGCCATGATTAGGTGTAATTCTGTAAGAAGTGCCACTCATCTAGTTAGAAATTAATGGGCTGTGATGAGAGCATCAGTGGCTCCTTTAGTGTAAATTTCCTTGTGATACCCAAATCGATAGGGATAAAGATGATTGTTTCTTGATGAATTAATGGTACCTTTGCTGGTGGCTTTTTGAGAGACTTACCCAATGTTACCCCTTTGCACAACAGAAATTGAGAAAGTCAGCTCACATAAGTATACTGGATAGTCTGAGGTTATTTGAGTACTTGATTGTCTAGCATATTTCTAATAAGCACAAGCTATTTTGCACATTGTGGCATGACATACCTCTATTTATGCACAATGGAGGAACAATATTGCATTGCAGTTTATGCTGTTGTTGCCTGGTAGATATTCAATGCTCCTGCTCTTGAGTGCGATATGCCTTGCTATCTGTTCATGCAGTATAGCATTGATAGTCTAGCTTACTTCAGAGGATCATATATATGGTGGTATCAAAAGGATTGATGTATGTATTAGATCTTTTGTCCGCATGGATACTCTTTTTCTGTGTTTGCACACTTCAATTTTTTATGTCCAGTTTTACGAGAAGGATAATTCTGGTCATTGTAGGATGATGGAGTCTGGGTTGCTACCCAAAGAAGAGGCAAAGAAGGTTTTTGAGAAAAAACAGAGAAAGAGCCAAGCTCAAAAACTCAGTTCCCCGGCAAAATCTACTGTATCAGTTAAGAGAAGCTCTCAAACCGTGTCCATCAAGAAGAAAGATCTGTCCTCTTCTGTGTCTTCCAAAAAGAAGACAACGGATGTCAAAGTATTGTCGAAGCAGCCCAAGAAGCGCAAGGATGAAGACAGCGAAGATTCAGATGACGACTTTGTTATTTCTAGGACAAAGAGACAGAGAGTGGGTAATTAGTTCTTTCGGTCTTAGCTGCATTTATCATCTTTTATTATGGAGCTTGATCCGACGTTACCTTATTGATTCCATGGATACTTCGGACAGATCTAGCTCTTCAGTGATTTCTTTCATTGGGAAGTTCCTCGATATTTTAGTTCACAGATCTCCATTTGCATTGAAGGAAATTGATTTTCGACAAAACAAGTTCTTCAGTTCAGCTTAAGTCAGTGAGCTATTGCTTCTGTGCTATGTAGTTCATATTGTATTGGTAGGATCTAAAGTGATGACTGATGAGCAGTTCATGAACTACTGTTACATATACGGTAAAATCATAGATCGATATTGGTGAATCAAGAGCTTTTCCTGTCTCTCTTTCTCTCAACCATATTTGTGCCAATATTTCCTTGCGACGGTGAAATAATAGCTCGTATGGCAATTTGTGTTTGAGAGTGAGGATTGTTATAGAAGCACGGTTTCTGTTGGTGAACATATTGAGTATCAGTTCAGAATGCATTAAAATGAAATTCTGCAGGATCAACTCGTCTCCGGAATCTCAGTAATGGCCATAAAACATATGTGCAAGCAACTGCTTTCCGAACTTCATATCAAGATTGTCTCAAACGCGTACTCAGCTTTAATCACCTGCAAGTGAATACAAGAACAATTGGTGGCCTTTTGAGTCCGGAATGCTCAACTCAAATAACAAACACAGAACGGTTGACAAGGAACTCCAAAGTCTTGGGAAACAACATGGTGAAAGAATTTAGACAGACACGGACATAACCAACAGCAACAAATAAGGAAATAGATCCATGTACAAAACTTAATTCGAGTAGAAATGATTGAAAGACTTCTGAAACATCAGCCTTCGTAGGCCTCCTCTTCTCCCTCTTCGTACTCTGCCTCATCGTCAGCAGTGGCGTCCTGATATTGTTGATACTCGGCCACAAGATCGTTCATGTTGCTCTCTGCCTCAGTGAACTCCATCTCGTCCATCCCTTCACCAGTATACCAGTGCAAAAATGCCTTGCGCCTGAACATGGCAGTGAATTGCTCGCTCACTCTCCTGAACATTTCCTGAATTGAAGTGGAGTTCCCCACAAATGTGGACGCCATCTTCAGACCCTTTGGTGGGATGTCGCACACGCTGGACTTCACATTGTTAGGGATCCACTCCACGAAGTAGGATGAGTTCTTGTTCTGCACATTGATCATCTGTTCATCCACCTCTTTTGTGCTCATCTTCCCCCTGAACATTGCAGAGGCCGTGAGGTATCGGCCGTGGCGGGGGTCAGCTGCGCACATCATGTTCTTGGCATCCCACATTTGCTGAGTCAGCTCGGGAACAGTGAGGGAGATATACTGCTGAGAGCCACGAGATGTGAGCGGAGCAAAGCCGACCATAAAGAAGTGAAGGCGCGGGAATGGAATCAAGTTCACAGCCAATTTGCGGAGATCAGAGTTCAGTTGGCCAGGGAACCTCAGGCAGCATGTCACGCCACTCATGGTAGCAGAGATCAAGTGATTTAGGTCTCCAACTGTGACACAGAATTCAGAACGCAAATGTTAGAACCATAGGAGCCGATATTTTTCAGTTTGCACAGATAATTCAAATATAACTCACAGCTTGGAGTGCTAAGCTTTAAGGTCCTGAAGCAAATGTCATAGAGTGCTTCATTGTCAAGAACCATGCATTCATCTGCATTCTCGACCAACTGATGTACTGAGAGGGTGGCATTGTATGGTTCCACTACTGTGTCAGACACCTTTGGTGAAGGGAAGACAGAGAATGTAAGCAACATCCTGTCGGGATACTCCTCTCTGATTTTTGAAATCAGGAGAGTTCCCATACCAGAACCTGTGCCTCCTCCTAGTGAGTGACATACTTGGAAACCTGATGGAGGGAAAGAAAAACAAATAATGAGTTTAACCCCCTGTAAAGAATTTAGAATCTGTGTAAACACTCCACCATTTGCACCCAGCCACTAGGGTTGGAGCATCACGAATAGTATCCATCAAAAGAGAGAGATCTATCGTGCCAGTTCCAGCTTCAAAAGACAGATTGGATTAATTTGAATTCTGACCTACCATGGACCATGGTCTGCAGCAACTTAATGGGATAAGAACCAGTGGAATTTAGACAGATAAAATGGTTACATTCTTACGCAGCTTAATGTTTGCAAAAAACAAACACATTAGAAGATTCAGAAATGTACTTGAGCGAGGAGAGATGCACTAAATCAACATGCAGATCACCAATGAAATAATAAATTCTAGAAAATCACTCTAACGAATTAGAAGATTTAGAAATGTCTTTTACACAGAGGCTAACTGGGACACCATCAGCGTTTCCCAATTGTGTCGATTAGCAATGAAAACTAGGACTGGGAAGTACTGAGAAATATAGCCATGACAGACTATTTGCATCAAAGAGAAAGGTGTGATCATAGGCTTCGTTTGTTATTACTATAACAAAGTTCCGGCCTTGTATTCTCTAATCACAATACACTTAATGCTCACTAAGGACTAACATGTAGCTCCAAATATCGAAAACTGTATTTTGATTCAATGGAAATCTACAAATCTAGTCGCCAGGCTAACCAAAATGCCAGATTCTAGCTTAATAACCTAAGAGAGCAATTGCTTTATTTTTCTGGTAATCAGATTCAGCTCATATATTAGCTTTCCCATATCAAGTATTGTCGTCATCAACATCTTTGCAAAGTGAGAGAAAAGCCTCAGAAGCTGGAATGACATTGACTGAAGCCGATAAACATCCCAAAAGAGCTGGGCGTATGATAGGAAAACAGGAAGATCAAAAGGGTTTTTATTTCCGTGCCTAAACAAATTATAAATAATGTGACTTTACGTGTAGAATTTGATACGCATGCCTCGTCTGATATAAGTGCTTCTTAACCAGATTTTCGTCGGCACAACAGGAAGATGGGCCATCCCAGTCATCCTTCTCTCTGGGGAGAGAAGTAGCTGTCTTTCTGGATTTATTATAGTGCATGTGAGTCTCCAGTCATGGAAAAAAGCGTGAACAAACAAGCACAAGAGGAGAGACAAAAGACGGGCCCACCACCATGTACCAAGAAGCCTCATCATCGACCCAGCACTACAAAGTTCTTATCCCACGACAAGCTCCCATTTTTTTCCCCACCGGGGGCCCAAAGGCTAATCCCCATTATTTACTTTACATAAATGGCCATTATTCAACGGTCATGATGAGTATTAATAATACTTGCTTAAAAGGAAACGCCAGAAAGGAAAGTTTGTCTCATTCGATAAAGATGGGCAATTATTGCCTAAGGCCTGATGTCGGTGCTAGCCGCTGGTGCATCATGACCCTTGAAACGACTGCAGAGCAGAGCTTGACAACGACGACTCTGCTACTATCATCACTCAAGCATTAGCTGTCTCGCTCTCGTTTCTGTCCTGAACATTCAGCGAGCCAATCGAATCGCGGGTCTTATCCCATTTCACCAACAGGGCCATATTGCAATCAATCCTAAGCAAAACCCGAGATTGAAATCTAAAGAACGTAGGACAAACTATTCGAGGACTACATGCAGATCAGAACAAACATAATGCGAAGGCTTCAATCCTTCATTGAGAATGCATTACACGGAAGATGAATTGGAAGTATGATGGTGGTCGATTGAATCGTGAATATGCATGAAATGAGAAGTGACGGTGGGCAGAGATCACCAAATGGGTCGGTAGTTCAGCACATCTCCTTAACTCACACGAATATATCCGAACACAACGCGAGATCCAATCCAATGCGCACGACCAAAACCGGCATTGCAAAGATCAAATTTCGGGGAATGCTCAAACTGACCAGATGATCAGATCTCAAGCAAACACGCACGGGGACAATGCATATACGGACGACGAGGGAATAAGATTATACCTTGCAAGCAGTCGCAGTTCTCGGCCTCCTTGCGGACGACGTCGAGGACGGCGTCGATGAGCTCGGCGCCCTCGGTGTAGTGGCCCTTGGCCCAGTTGTTGCCGGCGCCGGACTGGCCGAAGACGAAGTTGTCGGGGCGGAAGATCTGGCCGTAGGGGCCGGAGCGGATGCTGTCCATGGTGCCGGGCTCGAGGTCCATGAGGACGGCGCGGGGGACGTAGCGGCCGCCGGAGGCCTCGTTGTAGTAGACGTTGATGCGCTCGAGCTGGAGGTCGGAGGAGGCGTCGCCGGTGAACTTGCCGGTGGGGTCGACGCCGTGCTCGTCGCAGATGACCTCCCAGAACTTGGACCCGATCTGGTTCCCGCATTGGCCCCCCTGGATGTGCAGGATCTCCCTCATCTCCCTCCCTTCCTTCCTCTCCTGCTTCCTTCTTCTTCTCCTTCGGAGCGGGTGGATTTAACTCAAGGATCGGGAGAAGCTTGTTCGGTTTGCGGGCTTTCGATGGCGATGGAGATGCGGGTTGCTCTATGCTCTGTTCTGCTCTGCGTGTGTTCTTGTCGGTCCGACGGCAGTTATATGGAGAGACAGAGAGAGGAGGGGAGAGACAGATGCGGTTAAAATGAGAATAACAGAGGGAGGATTGCATGCGGCTGCCAGATCCGTTGGATCATAGCGGTTATACCCGTCCTGTCGAGAATCCGACGGTCGAGATGGATCCTGATTCCGGGTCCTCGAAACGTTCGATGATGAGCACTTGAGCAGGGTATATTTTTCGGGACTCGGGATCAGGTCCATTACCACTGTACAGTGTATTTCTCACGACCCTCGAACGATTTACTTGCGAAGCTGGCTCCCACTACGAGCGTTACTCATTGAACGGGAAAAGATATAAATGTCTTTTAGCACCCGGGGGCAGACCTAACACTAATCTATGTTCTCATTTCGTGTCATGTCAAAAAAGTTATCGCCGAGATACAGGCGGTCCACCTCTGCTTAGATCTACACGAGACCCACGAGATCGATGGCTCGTGTATGTTTGGGCTTGTAACCAATTTGCACGTAAAAAATTACTCCAGATCCACATGATGGTATTTCATGAATGAATGAGAGGGAGGGAGGTGGGAGCATATGGACAAGGCAAATGCATGTGGGATGCATGTGCGGACGAGATGGTTGCAGTCCATCAGGTTGCATTTCAGGCAAATTAATAATAATTGCACGAGATCGCCGTGATGGTGCCACTCCCGGATTTTCTCTTGATCTTATGCACCATAACATCATGTGCGCCGCAGGGCGAAAGAAGCCATCCGATCTAATCTACGACTATTGAATGTTGTCGATCTCGCATTCAAATGTTGCTTATGAAAGAGTTTTAAGAGTAGGTCGAGGTGAGTTGTCCCATCGTGGTTGGGGGCAGATGATAATGTGATGACTACGACTCGTTTGATTTCACGTCAGTATGTTCAAGCGAAGCCATCGACAGTAACTCAAGGATTATGTATAAATGTATGTATGCAAAGCTTCATCAGAAGTTAGAAGCAGTAAATCTTCCTGTTTGGAAGTAAAGAAATCAGTTTAACCCAAGCATTGTCTTTGTACGTTCGTTCTTCGTGTGTTCTTCGTACTCCTCTTTTCATGTAGTCGTCTGTTAATCCTCGAGTGCCAAACTTAATATACCAAAGCTGGATTGTTCGATTAAACATTGAGAGAGCGAGAGAGAGAAGAGTTAAATTTTACACTCCTGAAGAGTTTAAAAGTGATTGAGCCTTAGCTAATGAGACATGCAGATTGGCCCAACCGCTATAGCCTAATAAACCTCGCACATTTGATGCACATGCGATGTAGTTTGTTTTCTCAAGAACAGAGAGCTCGCAGGAACTGCGTAGCAGAGATCCCCCATGCGAAAGATTGCAAAAGAAGGATTAATCATATATCACCCGCAAGGGATCTCCAGATCCCATCATCTCATACACTATCCGATAACATGATATGGATCTTCAATGAAATGGCAGGACAAAATGATTTCAGATGCAGTTCGAGATCCGCAGAAATATAGTGTCGCTATTCACAGAAACAGAGAGTTCAAACGGAGCCGAATCAGACAATTTTAATAGGTACAGACTGACCACAAGGTGAACCAGCATTCCAGAAGCTTATGCTATGTTTGTTGTTGCGCCTCGTTGCAGTATCTCTTGAAGTTCAAAGACTCGTCCACCAAGAATTCACTATGACAATTGGGACTTGGATTAGCAAAATTGGGTAGAAAGTTCACCCAGAAAGAACTCGACAGTTCAAGAAACTCACAGTATCCTCTCAGCCATCTGCGATGCTTCCCATCTCGGACTCCATGGATAATCGGTCAGAAGTAATGACTTGATTGGTGCACCTTGGGAGTTAAAGTGCTGCAACCAATGTAAGTATTTTAGCTAGCAAACAAGTTTCCACTACGAAGCATTCTGTACATCCATAACAGAAATGGGAAAAAAAACCTCTTCCTAAATATTTAATCCGATCAAGGTAATACACTCTGCCAAAAGTGCAAGTGCATGAGCGCGCGCGCGAGAGAGAGAGAGAGAGAGAGAGAGAGAGAATCAGGGGGTTTGAAAAATCTGAACCAAAGGCCACGTGTTCGTGCATGACAAGTTCTGTTTGAAAAATCTAAAACACTCGCAGTTATTGCAATATTGAAAGCAATTCCTTTCACGCATTAATGGGAGTCAAAAGCATGAAGCTTAAAAAAAGGTTTATGAACTTCCTGTAGCATGCCACTCTCCAGAACATACGCATGTACTTATCACATAAACCAAAGCCAATATACATTAAGAAATAACTTACCTGAGAACTCTGTAGCATCAGAGCTGGTTGTTGCTTTGGAAATTGTGTAGGAATGAAAAGGTGCACCTAGAGGAATACAACTTTCAGAAGTTTTGAATATTATAGACAGAAGGCATGCAGAGCCAGAATGTTTTCAGAAAGAGAGCTAGAATGTCAGGCAAATTTCATAGCAAAAGTACATAGATTAAGGGTGTGCTTCTTTGTTATATATGTGAGCAAAGTCCACTTATTATTGGAACAGAACATTGAAATCGAAGCTTCATCACCGAATACTAAAATAGTATCACCGGTATGACCTAATCTGTCCATTGATTAACTGCATTACAATGCTTCATGCACGGATCCTTCCAGGTAAAATCTACCATGTCTTCACCTCAACTAGTAATAGGTCAGCAGCCTAGACATCAGCAAACATGCTCAACCTACCACCACTTGAAGGCCGGTCCTCATATCTTAGTTCCAGATATTTAACTAGCACACCATCACCTCTGCTGATGATCATCCTAACATTAAGCAGCCCATACTTTACCGTCACCAATTCTATCAATGACATGAGGACAGCCAATCAGTCTGATCACTGAACATGCATTCCCCCAGCTGTGACCATCTAGTTTCATTGCTTTAACATCTCAGCATTCATCGGCCAGTTCTATCTTTAAAAGGCAATTGCTATTCTGCATGCAATGTCTAAGAACTGCAGACCAGCCACTACCAGCCAATAGCTTAAAATCACTATACTATGGACACTCGACAATTGTTTTAACTAATATACAATCGCTCCGGGTACAGAAGATACAGAAGAGTAGGAAAAGAAGAATGACATGGGATAATTATTCATTAGAGCCCTGTATATGGAAAAAGAATTATAACCATGACTCCATTATCTTGAAGTCGTGTTTGTATGAAGAGATCATATGGGTGAAGTCAAAGAATGGAACTTTCGGTGCAGTCACCTATCACCTTAGGCTGCGAATGATAACCATTCTATTTCTATTTTTCTGTTCCAGAAACAGATTTAGAACAGAAATATGTTTGGTAATACAATTTCATTTTTCTATTTTTAGAACAAATTTTGATTTCAGAAATAGGTTTAGAATAGAAATGAGAAATTAAAATTTTCTACTTTTATATTTATGAAATAGAAATGAGAAGTTAAAATTTTTCTCATCACTCGTCCTCGTTACTAGCCGATTGCCCACCCACTGCCCATCGCCGCTCACTTACCGGTCACCGCCTCCCGCCATTCGCAGTCTCTTGCTGCCGGCCGCCGTCCACTGGCCACCATATCCTACCGCCGGCCGCCCTCCTCCCGCCTCCCTCTGCCAGCTGCTGTGGGCCACTGTCCACCGGCCACCGTCTCCTACCACTGGCCGCCCTCCTCTTGTTGCTGCTTGCCTCCAGCCATTTGTTGTCTCCTGCCGTTGGCCGCCCTCCTCTAGTTGCCACCCGCCTCCCCCCGCCACCCACCGTCTACCGGCCACTGTCTCCCACTGCCGACCGCCCTCCTCCCGTCGCCGCCCGCCTTCCGCCATTCGCCGTCTCCTGCCACCAACCACTACCAGCCGCCGTGAGCCGCCACTCGCTGTCCACTGACCACTGTCTCTCGCCGCCGCTTGCCTCCCATCGCTAGCCATTGCCTCCTGTTGCTAGCCGCCCTCCTCCCACTGCCACCCACCTCCCACCACCACCTGTTGTGGGCCGCCGCCCGCCGTCTGCTGGTTACCACTTCTACCACCAGCCACCCTCCCACCGCTGCCCACCTCCCCCTGCCAGCTGCTGGGGGCCGCAAATTGCCATCCACTGGCCACCGTCTCTTGCAGCTGGCCGCCCTTCTCCCACCGCCGCCCTCCTCTCGTTGCCGTCCACCTCCAGCCGCCGTCCACCACTGCCTCCCCCCACAATCCGCCACCCACCATTCACTATCACCGCTTGCCGCCTACTGTCCGCAGCCGCCATCCACCCGCCGTCTACTAGCCGGCCACCCGAGAGGGAGAAGTTTTATGCCATTATCAAGCAAATTTTTGTTTCGGGAACAGAAATTATGTTGTTATCAAATGTGTTTTTTTGCTCAAAAACTCATCCATAGAAAAATCAATTTCTAGCCATAAATTGATGTCTAAAATAAAATGATTGTCACTGGCAGCCTTAGTTGCTGAGGTCTAGACCTGTTAAAATGGATCATAGACCCATTTTTTAACCCATATATGATGGATTGAGTTGTTATATAAGTTAATTATATGTAGTAAATGGGTTATTAATGGGTTTAAACATAATGAGTATTAAACGAGTCATAAATGAGTTTAAACATAATATGAATATTAAATGGGTCATATATGGGTTTACAACTTACTTAGACCCAATCCATCTCTATGACTCTCTCTTCTTTCTCTTTCGCCCTCACTTGATCTCGCACTCGCTCACTCCATACTCTTAACTCAATTTGGATATGAGTTTTATTAAATTGGGTTAAATATGGAAGTATTTTAACAATATGAGTTAGGTTGTGTATGAGTTGGGTATAGGTCGGGTACGGGTACGGGTCGCTATCTTTGCATTGCATGAAAAATGGGTCAAAATGGGTTACATGAGTCTATTTGGATTGGACTATTTTTTACCCGACCCAAACCTGGCCCAACCCGACCCAACCATTTGACGAGTCTACTGAGGTCTACATCAGACTGTTCAACCATTTATTTTGTAGCTCTTGTTAAGCTTCTTTTGCCAGATCTTCACACATCTACCAGTATATCTCTCGGATCCTAATTCGTGGTTAACAACTCCGTGGATGCCAAACTTCCGTTGCAGTCACCTTTCTCCTCAATCGGCAATGCCAACTTCAGACTGTTCACGCACTTATTGTGCAGTTCACGTGAAGCTTATGTTGCCAGAACTCCCCACATCTACTAGCAGACCCTCTCAAATTCTAACTCATTTTTTCACAATTCCATAGACTTAAATCATCTGTGTCCACATTGAAGAGTCAGCAGAGAACATTGCTTGGTTTTCTAAACTACTCTTATCACTCTATGAAGTGAAAGTTCAATAAATTTTGAGAAAGTTGCCGTCATAAGAAGCGGTGATACAAAATAATCGTGACCATGTGCAAAGTGGCTTAGTTATCATCTTTGATATCATTGACAGAAGGAAATGCAGCAAGTAACATGCACTCTCCTGATGAGCCATAATTCAATATTTTTTATTTAGTACCTCAATGGATCTGAGCGTACGCATCTTAATGCCAGTCCTACAATAGCTACTTACTATGAGAACACTGCTTAAAGCAAAATAGCGAAATATTAGTACCAGAAAGGTAAATACGCCAGAGGCCACCAGAAGCGTTGCTTTTCTGCAAAAGACCTGGCAAAATAAGCCATGAGTATTAAGGAATTAGTCATAATGATTGACATATCCGCCCATGCACACATTTGATCATGCATACCGGATCAGCTTCCACTGGTCTGCCAAACACAGGGGCTAATGCCTCAATAAAGTGCCTCCTAGTATCAATTAGTGAAAGTGCTTCCAAAATCTGAGAAGAGTTCAGCCATTAACCTTCTTAAGTATGATAGTTATTCGAAAAGATATCAACAGTCACAAGAAACTATGCATCCAACCTGCCCTTGAAGAGATTCTTCAAGATGGGGAAGGTATTCAGCCATGCACCTTCCAGGAAGAGAAAATCAAAGCGTGAGAAAGCGACACTTGAAAACAAGTACTTTTCTACAAGAAAAATAGGATCATGAACCATGCAACATATAGGTATACGTACATCCCATCCACCCATGAAGGAAGCTTGACATCATCCACTGAAAACAAAGCCTTCAATTCAGGAGTAGACACTAATTTAAGACGAGGGGCAGAAGCAGCAGATACATACTTCTTTCCAACCGGATACACAACCTGCAGCCATCAAAATTTCACATATTGCCATATGCATGCCAACGAATTAAAGAGACCTTCTCAACATAAAATATGAGGAGACCTGTAAATGTATTTTCTGGAGATGTCTCCAAGGGCATCCACGCACCATTTTGTTTATATTCATGTCCACCAGGGGAACTGCAAACTTTACCTCCTGTGGCTACGCTAAAATTCAAAGGCACAATAACCAGAAATATAATTGAAGGCTATTCAAATATCAATACTATTGCTCACTTGCAACTTAAATGAGAATACAAGACGCATCCTTCCAAGAAATACCTTTTCCAGTCCAGAACTCATATGCATTTCAATTCCCTGTAGCAAAGAAAAGGGAATCATGGACAAGAAGAAGATGAGGATTAGTCCACATCTTCTCATAATATAATGGAAGTGTCGAAATCTCGAGTGTCCAGAGTGATTACCTCCCTAGACAAAATAGTGCTAATCTCGAATGTCAGCCTATCATCATGAACCTCTTCAGCACGTCTCCTCTGATAGGTCATGTACTCATCCCTAATTAACATAGTCATTCTCCCGTCAACCACTCTCAACCGTTTAGAACACTCAGATCCACAAACCACGACGCATCAAATTCGAGAGAACACTTGCCTCAGTTCCTGAACGAGAGCACAAAGCCGAGTAGGGTCTTTGTGGTTCCAATCAGACAAGCTATTCTTAGCTCCCTCCATATCGTTTCCTCCCTCCCTGCTCCTCAGCCGAAACGGATGAAAATGTTCATCTTCGGGCCCAAATATAACATCCGGAGCACAGAGGGGGAACTCTGCATTATACAGAACATCCCCTACACAAACACCAACGAATCATCTCAGATTACCAAGTTTTGCACTCAATCGCCGAAATCTAATGCAGCCGAGATGATAGAGAAATACCAAAAATCTGTGCTTCACATAAACAACCTAAAATCTTCCGACATCATCGTGTCTATATGTGTAGTCCAGACATTTGAGGAATGCGCAAACTAAACAGATCGGACACTGATTATGCCATAAAAAGCAGAGCACTAAGAGATGCGACTGACACTTTATGTAGTCCAGGCAGTAAGGAATCAACAGAGTGAACCGATCGAGCACTCCGGGGTAGCTCTTGCTTCCGGACCACACGCTCTCGACCTGCAACACGCCCGCGGCGCTCGCTCTTGAAAATTCGAAAAACCGCAAAAAACAGAGAGGGTAGGGTTTCGCGAGTCGAGTCGAGTCCGGTACCTTGACGCCGAGAGGGCAGTGGTAGACGAGGTAATTGAGCTGAGCAGCGATGAACGGAGGGAAACCATCGGAGGCCATGACCGGCGCGGCGGAGGCGGGGTCGGACGCCGTGTGGCTAGGGGGATCGGGAGCGTCGGTCCTTCGATCTCCGGCGATCTCTCGGTGAGAGAGGTCTTAAGGGCGAGGTTGGCGTCGGTGCGAAGTGTGGAACTCGACGGAGCGCTCGCCGATACTGGCGTCTAAAGGGGCCGTTTCCCGGGCCGGGCCCAAAACCGGGACGGGCCGAGGCCCAACATCGAGCCGGCCCGGAACTGAACGCGCGGCCCATGGTGGGCAGAACCGTAATTTCCGGGGGACGAAAACCCTAATCCTCCACGACCGAATGCATATAAGTACGCCCTCTGCGTCGCGTCACTTCCAAAGCTCTCCTCCCTCTCCTTCTCCTGCTCCTTCGTTCCTTTCCTATCCATCTCTCTCGGTGTTCGAAGCCTTCGTGCGTCCTCTTTCTCTATGCGTTCGATGCCTTCTTGGGTGCCCGTGTTCTTGCGTTCGCGTGTGGTTGTGTAGTAGTGATGGAGGGGATTCAGATGATGAGTTTGGATTGCAAATTTCTCACGACGGTCGTCTGAGACACGCTCAGTGTCGAGCACTGATGTTATAATGATCCAATGTTCCTGATGATTCCTTCCTTCATCCATTACGAAATCCCTCTGCTTTTCCTCTCGGCTGTTCCTTGTTTCATCTGGGTTTCATCTGGGCAGTCTCTGTTTTCATGGTCCTTTTCTCGTTTTTTCGTCCGATTGTTCTCCACGGTGCGTTGGCCTGGACTGGGCACGATGAGGAGTGCAGAACAAATGCGATTTGAGATCGGAAAGATCTGTGAAAGCCTTTGTTAACATCACTAAGTCCTTTTCATTCTGAGTGCCTCGAAAAGCCTGACCTGAGCGAAACATCGTGCTTAATGTCCGATTCTATGATACGATCGCTCGGACAATGAGGAGCCATGGTCATGATCATATCTGCTGAGACATTCCGACCAAACTATATTTACGACCCTCGCTCGAACTGGGTCGTGCTGCAAAATAAGAATGCAGATTCACCACCTGGTTCAATGAATTCCTCTGGAATCAAACAAGAGCTGATACTATTTGCCTTGCGAAAATTAAATATATGCGATTGAATTAGGTTAAGTTGCGAAAAATAAATATATGTGATTGAATTGGGTTAAGGTTCGTCTCGAGAAAAATCGTTCACGATCTGAAAAAATTTCTCTAAATTAATTATTTGTATCACTTGACATATTTATTTAATAAAAACAATTTTCATTATGGGGAAAAATTAGCCAAAAGATCGAAGCAGTGATTGAAAACCGCGAACCATTAACTTTAACTGCGGCTAACGTCCAACGTTATCAGGCTGATACAAATGTAATGTCAAGGGACATACGATTCAGCTTCGTACATAAAGGAAAATCATGATTGCCGAGCATATACCAAGATACAAAATTTCTATTCTTTTCTGCTGGCATGATCTGCCTATAGTTTGTATATTTCTTCCTATAGCTGGCAGTGCGTCTAGTCCAGAGTCCAACCCTGCAAAATAGAGTAGGACGAACATCATAGGATGAATTCATTGTTGATAAGGGAGGTCCCAATTTTTTCTTCTGAGTTTCTTAAATCATAGTTTTTGGAATCTGAGTTCAATTCGGACCTGGATCTTGCCATCTGAGGAGCCAGCGAAAAGCATGCCTCCGTCAGCGTCCGCGGCCAAGGATGTAATCTTGGCGGTGTTCCCTCCACTGCCCATCTTGATGGAGGCGACCCTCGCGACTCTCTCTTTCAACCAGACCTCAATGATCCCGCATTTTGTTGCCGTGAATATGAAGTCGTTGCTCACTGCCATCCGTTGGATGTCGGACCCCGTCGAGAGCGACCCGCTTATGGCCTTACTGGGCAGAGAGAATACCTTCCATGCTCAAGTTCAGAAAACATAAGTTTTAACTCATTTGTCAGTCGAATTTTATATGAATGGACGGTGGGCAATGGAAGCCGTACCTTTCCCGCTGTTCCATCCACGGATGAACCGCCGGCGAAGAGAAGGCTATTGTGAATAAGCAGGGAATGAATAGTTTGCTTCCCAAGCAATTTCCTAGTCCCTGAGTAGAACGTACCTGATGTCGACTTTACCAAGTCCACCTCCTACGACATTGTAGCATGCTCGAAGATTTGTGACTGTTGATTTGTTAATTGCAAGAATTAGAATTTGTGAAGATATCTAGTGTGTACCTGGATGCTGTATCCAGAACAGCCACAGTAGAGCTTACTCCCGGCCATGGCGAGGCACCTAGCCGTTCTGTTGTTGTTGAAATTTATATGCTTTGGAGTCCCTGACCAATTATATACCTGAAACGGCGTAGAGAGTTGGCTACTATCCTCGTCCTCATGCCAATCAGATCCAATAAGTATGTGTGAAAAGTAGCACTTGCCTTGACCCCGGTTCCTTGAGAAATGAAGCATGCGGTATGCGCGTTGGCGGTCAGCTCGTACACCGGCTCTTTCACATCATGGACTTGAACACAATGGACTTCTTCAGCTTTGATTACCCATACCTGCAGAAGACGTATGGAACCACGACCTTTTTAGCATTATAAGGCAATAGCGGAGTCTATTCATCTTCCTAAGTCGTGCAAGGCCCACTTCGAGAACGAGGAAACAAAGGTAAAGATCTTAGATGAACTATCTGTGAATTGTATTAGTGCCATTGTTCAAATTCAGGTCTATGAATTGGTCATGGTCTGAATTAGAAGGACCAAATGAGTGCATATAGAGATGATTTACCCGTATTGTCTTGTCCAACGAACCGCTGTACAGTCTGTCGCTGGAAGGGGGAACGTAGAGGCACGTAACAGCTTTTGTGTGTTCGCGGACCTCTTGGATCAATCTCAAGACCCTCTTGCTAGCGTCCCAGACCTATGGCAAAGATAACGCACATGATCAGAGAAGACTTGGTTATAGAAGCCATTCCCGCGATAGAGTCGTGTGCTTGCTTTCGCATGAAGGAAGCCTAAAAGTCTGAAAACAGTGGTTTGCTTTGCATCTAACCTTAATGGTTCCGTCAGAATGGCTGCTCAAAAGCAGTCCCTTCAAATGAAGCAAAGACAGGACCTCACCATTTGCAGACGATTCCAATTCAATCACTTCACTGTAACTCCATAACTCTGTCTATATTAGGATATTAGAAATCACTAGTTGCCCATTTGTATATACGACCATTGATTCATGGCAAGCGGAATAGGACTACTTACTGCATTCACAGATGTAAAGTTCATCAAGGCCTTCAATATGTCAGCAACTAATACTGAATGCTTCTTCAGCTTTCCCAGCGTTTTGTAGATGCATTTAGCGTACATTCCCAGTTCTTCAAGTGCTGCTGAAAATTCGATAGCAACCTGTCAATTTATGCGGTGTCTAAATGTGAGCATTAACTACACTATAACAGATGGTACCCGGGTCGCTGATGAAAGTTTTTATTGCTAAGGTGGCCAAAATCTTCTCCTCTAAGTTCTTAGATGACTGGAGCACATTTATGAATTCGTCGAGGAAAGACTTTCGAGCAGCACTTTTCATGCCGGTGTCGGGAAGAACAGAAAGCATGTAAGTGAGCCATGTGGCAATCACGAGGCATGATTTCGCCATTTCAATGGAATTACTTTTGAGGCACTCCCCTAGAGATTTGAAAATGAATCCCTTTTCATGGTTGCAAAGGACAAAGGCAACTCTTCTCTCCCAAGAATTTGCAGCTTTCTCTTCCTCTTCCTACATAGAAGAGAAGCTTTTAGACATTTGGAATGTCCATATGAATGTACATGAACTACCAAACAAATGTATTCAAACCATTGTCTCTGCCAATTCATTCTCATGCATTGTCGGCCTTTCCACCTTCATTAGAGCATTGAATGGTTGATCGAACCCTGCAACCTTCAGCAACCAAGCTTCAGTGCAGGATTTTCCCGAGGCAGTCAAGCGTCCCGAAAGACATAATAGGGCATTCAAAGCCATTATCTGGGAATTGGGAAAATCCTTCTTCTGCAGTGCCTCGATCAGGGCGTCTATCGCTTCTTCCCTGTAAATGCTCATGTTCCTAGGTTCTCCCTGGAAAAGTGAAAAATCACCGAATCTGTGAGTTCTAAGTTCAATCTGTACCTGCAATATCTGATGCAGACGGTGTTTGAGAGGAAGAAGTACTAACCAGGAGATCAAGCATAAGAAGAAGTGTAGCAATTGCTGGTTGTTGCTCCATAGGAGCCATTTGAAGATGCACCAGGAGGGTGTGCATGGTGCTAAATGCACCTTCGTCTTTGATCAACTGCAATATCTGGTTGCAGATTGTTCTTCTGAGACAACAAAATCATGTATTAATGCTTCTCCTAGTAAATGACAAGAAAAGTGCTCAAGATAGTAACGTAGAGGTGGCCACATAGAATGTTTTCCAATAAGTCCTCTGAAGCCTACAGGAATTGAAATAATTACATAAGGTTCGACTTTATCAGACCATATACGTGAACCATTGCAACGATGAAACATGTGGTACTATGAACTTTTTATCCACAAATTAGAAAACTGAACTTTCCTTAGGTCCGGACTTTAGTTAATTTAGGTCAACACGAATACATTTGTCTTACATTAGGAGTTAACTAAATCATTCAACTTCTGAATTTTGATGCATTTCAAATGGCAAAGCTCAAACATGTGAAGCTTGCATGACAAGTGAATGCTAACATAAATTAGATTCGCATACTCCAGCGGAAAGTACCTGTCTGTTTGGACTAGTTCCAGCAGAAAGTCTATGCAAATGCCTCTTATGGTGTCATTTCCAGCATGAAATAGGTCAAGGACTGAAGACAATTCGATTCTGTTTGCTATCAAATTCCTGCAAGTTCTATCAGCACGCATACAGCACAGTAGTATGGAGATGACTGACTGCCTTACTTCAACCTTGTCCATGTACTTGATCAGGCCCGGAACTCCATTTGCTGAAATAACACTTTGAGCATTGGTGGACTGGCTGTTTTCGTCCCCTCCCATTAAAATCTGCTCGAGCATCACTATAGCAGCGTCCTTTGGTTCGATTAACAGTTGGAGATCATTTAGATCTTCGCTTTTGTTAAGTGTCAACTGCACAAGGGAGGGTACGAGGTCATTGGCTGAAAGCTGGGCATATGTCGCCCTCAGCTGGAATATGAGGACAGCAGCCTCGGCTAGACCGTTCTTGAATAATTCGGCCAGGCAATCGAAATCAGAGTCGACACTAGTGAGGGTCTCTCCAATAGATTCGTCGACATATATTAACTCCAAAAGAATGTAAATTGAATATCTGAGAACCTCCCTATTCAGTGAAGCCGATAATATTTCGACTAACCCATTCACAGTCGTAGGTTTGGACAAGTATGAATGAATTGCAGGATTGCCTTTTGTCTCCTTCCAGGTCTTGGCAATTGTCAGGACTGCCGCCTCACATTCTTGCAAGTCTTCTGATGTACAAAGGCATGAGACATGTGGTTTTAGCCCATTTATGATTGTCTCCGTAGCGGCTTGAGATATGACACTCGTCGGTGATGTAGATACTACTCCTTGTGTAAATCTTTTGCCCCTCAGATTCATGTACCTGTCTGAGTTCGTATTAGTGGGGAAGTCAAATGTCCTGGACACATTTGAAGGTTCAAGGTTTTCAGTCATAGAGGAAGAACTCCTCGAGTTTCTCGGTGTTTCTGCATATGAAAATTCTTGAGCAATATCAGGATACTGTTCTTTCCAAGATGTGATTAGTCTTTTAAGGACGTAGTTTGTCTTGGGCAATGTGCTTGCGGAGAGAGCTTGCCGAGTGATGGGACAAGTCATGTTTCCCCTCTCTATCCATTCTTGAATTGCTCTTCTTTCATATGTCTGACCAGTTTCAAGGGTAACCGGATCACTGAAAAGCTGGCCTGTGATTGGGCAGACAAAATCTTTGGGCGGTTTTGTTCGACAAGTTTGATTGTCAGATAGTGGGAGCGAAATGCAGCTATTATTATCGTCGTCACTTTCAGTATGAAAACTGCAGAGTCGCAAAAGAATAACATGTATGAGGAGGAAAGTAAGTACCAAAGTCATTAATTTTGATTACAGTATTTGTCAGGGTCCTGCATTGCAAGTTGGTGAAGTTGACACAAGAAATCTACAGATTATAACTTCCCAATAACATTTCCTTACCTATTATCAAATACTTGGCCTCTCACACAGTCATTGCTTATGCTCTGTGCTCTGCTGTTGCTTTTCCTGCAGCTTCTATGCGACAACTGTCTTGAGAAACCAGTTTTAGTAAGAATGCATCATTTCAATTTATACCAGAGGAAGGACATGAACGCAAATCTGAAGAGGTCTAGATTGTGCAAAAGAAAACCTACAATGACTTCACCATCCGAATTCTCAGAGTTTATACTGAAATCACCATTTAGGCATGGCGATTGAGGCAAAGAGTTGAACATTGTGGAATCTCGGATGCGTCCTGAAAGCAGGCGCAATACTGCTGCTGGTTCCTTTCTGTCATATGTGTCGGCTTTTGGAGATGAAACCTTAGAAGTAGTTTTGGGGGAATCGACAGGAGTGAACACTTTGGGACTCGATCGAACTTTTGCTGGATTCGGAAGTCCTTCAGGCCCGTTGCTTTTTTCCTCAGTGATTCTCATACTCTTGAGAGAGATTAGGCTGCGATTCTTATATTCGGAAACCATGGAGGGCTCATCGTTCTCATATTCAGAGTCGTTGTCGTTCTTGTCAGTTAGTTCTTCCTGGGATCGCATCCAACGTTTGAGTCATAATCATATTAAAATTAGATGAAATTCAGAGAGCTGACAGAGCTGAAGAGCGTATCAAGTGACAGTTAGAATGTATCGACTTACGTGGTGCTCGAGGGTGACATACTCCTCCATATCCTCGGAAATTCCGGAGGCTACATTTCTTAATCTGTGGAAGACATCAGAAAGAAAGAATTTAATACTGAAATAGAATTACAATGCAAAGCAATAGTGCACTAATTCGAATAACAAATAACCTGCTCGCTTGTCTCACGCCATCATTTGATTGTAGGATAGGAGAAAACCCCGAACTCTTGGGCAGAATCGGACCGAATTTCATGTAATCTGGAATGGAACGGCTCAACTCATGCAAGGGAGTCATCGGGGGTTCTGCGATCGGGAACATGGGCATTACCTTCTTGCCGCTGCTCGAATCGCAGTTCATGCAGTCCCCATAGTACTTCGCAAAAAGCCTCGTATTCTCATCCAAGGACTCTCGATAGAGCTTCTCGAGCTTCTGCATCTTCTCCATCTGGTCGGGCCTCATCGAGAAGACAACTGACTCGTTGAGAAACTGGTCCATATCAGCCGTGAAGGACATGTCAGAAGCATCCGGAATTGCATCCATCACGAGCCTGTGCCTCGCCTCCGTGTACCACCCGACGATTGAGCTCATGTGCGGAAGAAACAGGTCCCTCCAAAGATCGGGAGCGAAATCGATCCGTGAAAAGAAAGGGTCCACAATGAACATCTCAATGACATGAAGTACGGACTCACGATCGTCGTTCCTCAGCATCCACAAGTATGAAAGATTGAGCTGCGCCCAAGCAGAGAGGTAGAAATTGGGGACTCCGGCGGTCTTCTGCTGCGAATTCAACATCGCGCACACTTGCAGCATCTTCTCAGCGTAGTCCAATCGGGCAAGCTTCGTCTCCATGTTGGAGGTATTGATAGCTTCTTCAAGGGCATCTATCCCCCAATCCAAATTCGCCAGCACTGCCTGATCAGAATATCGAACCTCGGTGCCCATGTGGTTGCTACCTCCCTCGGCCGCCAATCTCTCCGCACACTGTTCCTTTTGGCGTATCCTCTGCTCCTTGTTGATCAGCCGGTCCTGGATAAAACTCCCGATGTTCGTGATCAACAACTGAACTATGTCCTCCTGGTCCATTGAGGATCTGTAATTGCCAGACATTTTCTCCGGTCGGCTTGCTTGTTCCTCTCTCTCAGGCTACTCTGATCCGGACATTGGTCTAGACAGTTTCAAACGATCTCTGCTAAGTCGAGCCTCATTCTCTAGTCTCCCATAACAAAACTGCAGCATGGCAACTACCGGTTTCTTCACTCTCCACCCCCTGATCAGTCCGTCCCAGCGGCGCAGCTCGATCGGTATAAAGCACAAAGTTCATGCAGACACGAACTCTGCCGATGCAACAGAAGCACCAGGGCAATTCATCATTCACTAAATTAATGAAAAACCGGGTGAGAAAAATTGAGGCAGCACTCTTTTAGTCTCTTCGTAAACTACCCGGAAATGGGAATGGAAAAGAAGATGAAAAGGGATTAAAGAAAGCCATTACTCTGTTCCATTGGCGAGGACTTCATTCAGGACCGTTTTCGCGGAAATGAATGTTGGAAACATTCAACGCCAGGGAGAAAGAGACAGAGAGGGGGGAGTAGCTGAGCCGGCTGGCTTCGGCTGGCGGCAAGGCGATGACGATGGAATCATTGGAGTGGACTGATTAATGTGGTAACATTTTTAATATCAGATTAGTTGTCGTGATTTGACTGCTAATTAATTGGTTAGTTAACAACGGGAAGTCATCGCCATTTGGCGTCATTGGTTGTCCGGGTCGACTCAACGTCAGAACAGACCAGACCAGACCAGACGAATATGACCCGGCGATCCTCTTGTTTATTGAACGAAAATTTTGGCGCGAAGCGAATCGTACTGGGCCGGGCTAGATCTTGTGCCCATGGGCCTGGCAACACTCTTCTCGTATGAGGAAGAAAAGGCCGGGGAAGTGCGATCTGCGCTAGCTACCCCCTCTCAACGTTACCATAGGTTCGCCGCACTTGCTACGGGATATTTCGTTTGAGCCATAGTTAACTCCGCACCAACCGCAGCTCAAAGAATTCGATGATGGCAAACATGTCATCGCAGCTCCATTGAGATGCTGGTGTTCGGGACGTCTCCTCACGCGAGGTATATAGCTATTGAGCAATGCAGTACGAGCAGTTCAAAGGTTCACTCATGATGCGAATCAAAGTTGTGACGTTGTAGAAGACACACGAACCCGTTTGCTACTAGTCTGACTATCTTGGTGGTTGTTACGACAATACTCTCACAACACACGTTTAGACTGTGTATAATCTCCGGGAAGGATACAATAGCGGCAGAGCTAAAGATGCAAGTCAAGCCAAGTCAACGACGGATCCGCAAAAGTAATCATGGAGAGTCTACTAAACAAATCCACTTTGAAGTAGCAGGAAGCCTTTCCATCTTGCTTTGATCTTTATGTTGGGTATAAAGAGGAACTTTATATATACACTAAAGGGATTGGGTGGCGAATGGTAATTCCTGGGGTGAGCATGGTCTGAATGGACAATTCTCACCCTGAAATTGGGAGCCACCCACAAAAGACCAGTTCAAAAAAATTAGAATCAGGGACCACCCGTTGGCTTCATGGAACCGGTCCCCAATCCCTACAAGTATTACCTTGGGCTTCATCCACCAACGCAAGAAGGGCATGCTCCATGTGTTGGCGGATGAAGCCAAATATTATTATTAGGGATTTTTTTTGTCTTTTCTATTAATTTTGCTTTTAGGTTAAAAGTTGTACTTTATATATCAACTATTGATAGACATTAGCCGTCAAGTGCTGATAAGAAAATAGAGAAAAAAAATGGAAGAAAAAGTGAGTTTTTCCTTGTGTGTGTTTTCAATCTCTTTGTACCCTCGATTTTGAGAGAAGATCATCATTGTACTACTACTTTCTTTGAAGTTTACTGGATTTGCAGAGTGTCTCTGCGCGGAGACGTAGCCTAGGTCTGAGTGAACTTTGATAACAAATTCTCTTGTGTGGTGTTTCGATTCTGTCTTTTATTATGATATTCTGTCTGTATGGATCGTTGGTTTGAATTATTTTTCTGGAATCATTGTGCGATTCCTAACAACTGGTATCGGAGCTTGGTTGGCTAATCGAAAACATTGAGGGGTTTTCGGTGACGTTTGATTGAAAGCAAACGGTATGGCAAAAGATAAAATCAAAACCAATCACTTTGACAGGTAGGACTTCGGATGGTGGAAACTCCAAATTGAGGACTATCTTTATTAGAAAGATCTCTATGCACCACTTGAGGGTTGGAAACCTAAACTCATGGAAGTGGATCCAACAGTAGAATCAGGATGGAAAATTAGGCATTATGTGCGATTCGTCTAGGGTTGATGAAAAAGATAGGGTACCACATTGCGAAAGCAAAAACTGCAAAAGAAGCCATTACGAATATATATGAGAAGCCATCCACATCAAATCAGGTATTTTTTATGAAGAAGTTGGTTAATATGAAGTTATATGATAGAGGTTCTATGGCAGAGCATATCAATTGTTTGACGCAGGTAACAGGTTAGTTGGAATCTACAGGTATCAATCTGGATATGAAACTCCAAGCTTTATTATTTTTATGTTCCCTTCCAAAAAGCTACAACACCTCAGTGTAGGGAATTTCAAGCAACATGAAGGATGAATTGACTCTAGATGATGATGTGAGCAGCATCATGGATAAAGAGATGCGAAGGAAAGTTACAAGTGGAGACAATTTTTCGACATCTGTGTCTCCAAAGGCAATAGCAGCGGAGAACCGTGCGACAAGTAAAAGCAGAGAAAAATTCAGTGGTCGTGGTAGGCCACAATCAAAGGGAAAGAGAGAGGTTACAAAACATAAGTGTTGGTTTTGTCACCAAACCGGACACCGAAGGTTTCAATGTGAAGCCTACAAAAAGAAGCAGCGGGAAAAGAATCGAGGAGCTAATGTGGTTAGCGATGAACCTTTGCTAGAGAACTTGTATTTATGTGCAGGGTTTGACTTGACAACAAACAACTGGTTTATTGACTATGGTGCCTCTTTCCATTGTACCTTGCAAAGAGACATATTTGTTGATTATACCAATGGAGATTTTGGGCAAGTGATTGTGGGAAACGGCCACATGTGTCTGATTATTGGCAAAAAAAACTATGATTGTGAACATCTCAGGTAATGGACATCTAGTTTTGCGTGAAACCAGACACATCCCGGAGTTGAAGAAAAATCTAATCTCAATAAGTAAACTTGACCAAGAAGGTTTAGTAACAACCTTTGGATGCGAAGAGTGAAAACTAACCTCAAGGGCAAGAGTAGTAGCAAAGAAAAAGCATATAGGTTCACTTTGCTTTCTCCAAGGAGACAATATCAGTGATATGATTGCAACTACAGTGGCTGCAGATATTTTATCTACTCCTTAGCATTATCGATTGGGACATATTGGTCAAAATGGTGTAAAGTAGTTACACTCAAAGAAGTTACTTTCAGGTTTGCAGAAAATTGAGTTATATTCCTGTGAGAGTTACATTTATGGAACACAAAAAACAGCCAGTTTTCAATTAAATAGGCGACAGAATAAAGGTCGAAAGTTAGAGTTGGTTCACACTGATATGTGGAGACTCGCTCAGGAACTCTCTTATGGTGGTAAGAGATATTTTATCACATTCATTAATGATGCGATAAGGAAGACTTGGGTCTATACTCTTAGAGAAAAATAAGAAGTATTCAGGATGTTCAAAATGTGGAAGGCCCTGATAGAAAAAGAGACAAATTATTAGATTAACACTCTAAAGTCTGATAATAGTGGTGAATACACAAGCAAGGAATTTGCAGAATACTTGAACTGGGAAGGCATACATAGTTTGAAGACTATTGTTAGAACTCTTTAAGAGAATGGTGCTGCTAAGAGGATGAACGGGACTATTTTGGAGTGCGCAAGATGTCTGAGGCTACGCGCGAGTCTTCCACTGCACTTATGGGCTGCTACAGTTGATGCATCTGTTTATCTAATTAACATGAGTCCATTTAATGCGCTAGATGGAGAAATATCGCAAGAGCAATGGTCAAGTAAAAAGATTAATTATTCATATTAAAAAGTCTTTGGTTGTATTGCATATGCTTTGATTGATAGGGAGGATAGAAAGAAGCTTGATGCTAAGTCCCAGAAGTGCATTTTTTATCGAATATGGTGGCGATGAGTATGGCTATAAGATTTGGGATTATGAGAATAACAAAATCATTCACAGTTGGAATATGGTATTCCATGAAGAAAAGATGTACAAGGATTATCAGACAGAGCATGAGATGATAGTAGAACCGGAATATGTTGAGCTAGACACAATGCCCGTAAAAATAGTTCCAATGGATTAAAGTGCACCTGAAGAAGAGGTTCAAGATGAACCTATTATCAATGAACATGAAGTTCAAGAGGAACACAGTGATCCAGAACAGACTAATGACCTTGAAGTACCTGTCTTGAGGAGGTCTACACGTATGAGAAAGCCAAAGGTAATTTTTGATCTATCAGCTAATATTGTTTTGAGCCATGTTATATGTAGATTCGGGAGAACCGGAGACTTGTGATGAGGTAAAGAAAGACACATCTTACATGCAGTGGGAACGTGCTACGAAAGACGAGATGAACTCGTTACTTCGGAACAAAACTTGGGAGTTGACCGAGTTGCCCACAAGTAAAAAAACTTTTTTTAAATAAGTAGTTGTATATGATAAAAAAAATGAAGTATATAGTAGTATTAGATACAAGGCGTGACTTGTGGTCAATGGCTTTTGTCAAAAAGAAGAAATTGACTACTCCAAGATATTTTCACCAGTAGTAAAAATGACATCAATAAGAGTATTGCTGAGTATAGTTGCGGTGAAGGATCTTCATCTCAAGCAATTGGATATGAAAACGACGTTTTTGCATGGTGACCTAGATGAAGAGTTATACATGACATAACCTAAAGGTTTTGAGGTCAAAGGTAAAGAGCATATGGTATGTCGCTTGAAAAAAGCTTGTATAGCTTGAAGCAAGCTCTGTGGCAATGGTAGTTAAAGTTTGATGGTTTCACGGAAGAAAAAGGATTTACACACTGTGAGGCTGATCATTGTGTTTATTTTCGCAAGTGTAGCGATGGTGATATCGTATATCTCTCTTTATATGTGGATGACATGCTGGTGGCTAGTTCCAATATGAAGAGAATCGCAGAAGTGAAGAAATGTTGGCATCGCAGTTTGCTATGAAAGACTTGAGAGAGGCCAAGAATATCTTAGGCATAAAAATCATCAAAGACGGGAAAAATGAGAAATTATGGTTATCGCAAGAAGACTTTTGAATAAGGTGATAAAGAGATTTAACATGGATAAGGCAAAATCGGTTGCGACTCCTCTAGCGACACTTTAAACTTTCCAATGATATGTGTCCGAGTACTCAGGTTTTGAAAGATGATATGGCGGCAATCCCATATGCATAAGCAATGGGAAGTTTGGCGTATGCCATGGTGAGCTCGAGACATAGGCAGTGGGAGTCGTAAGTCAATAAGAGCATTGAAATGAAGTAAAATAGATATTAAGATATCTAGTAGGTACATCAAATTATTCTCTTTATTACATCTCTAAAGTTACATGTAGATCACTCGGGTGATCGAGATAGCGGTAATAGTACCAATAGATATTTTTTCCATATGCAGGTACAACAATGAGTTGCCTATCTCAACTATAGAAAGCAGTGGCTCTATCGATGACAGAGGCAGAGTACGTGGTGATCACGGAAGCTTCCAAAGAAATTATGTGGTTACAAGATTACATGGAGGAGCTACATCGAAAGCAATCAGTGAGCACGCTATGGAGTGATAGTCAAGTGTAGTACACTTAAGCAAAGAATGCAGTTTATTACTCAAGGACTAGACATATCAAGAAACGTTATCATTTCATCAAGTTATCATTGAAAGATAATGAGTTAAAGTTACAGAAGATTGACGGCGCAAAAAATCCAGCTGATATGTTTACCAATGTAGTAGACATAGAGAAAGTTATTTCCTGTACTACTACCATTGGTATTATTCCATGTTCATTGATAAGAAGTATAGCAGAGGCACACGTTTCGGTTACTAGCTTTTAAAGTAGATGAATGCAAAGTTGCTTGGTGCATCGAGTATATTTGTTTTCAAGTAGGAGATTGTTGGCAGATGAAGCCAAATATTATTATAAGGGGTTTTTTTTGTCTTTTCTATTAATTTTGCTTTTAGGTTAAAAGCTATACTTTATATATCAACTATTGATAGACTCTAGCCGTGCACTGAGAATAAAACAAAGAGAAAAGAAAAGAGAGAAGAAAAAGTGAGTTTTTCTATGTGTGTATTATCACTCTCTTTGTACCCCGATCTTGAAAGAAGATCATCATTGTACTCTTACTTCCTTCGAAGTCTAGTGGATTCACAGAGTGCCCTGACAAGGAGATGTAGCTCAGGTTTGGATGAACTTCGATAACAAATTCTCTGGTGTGTTCTTTTGATTCTATCTTTTATTATTATATTCTGTTAGCGTAGATTGTTTGCTTGAGTTATTTTTCTGGAATCAGTGTGCGATTCCCAACACCATGCAGTTTCAATTGCCACAAACAGGATCAATGTCTTCCATGAGAGATTATTGCAAGCCTCTCCCAAGAAATAGTAGAAATTGTGAGTTTCATTTGGAATTGATGCAAGACTTGTCAGTTTCATTTGGACTGCAATGGTAAGTGACTGTGTCCTAGTTTCATTCTATTGCTCGGCTTGTTCTTCATCGAAATTCACCTAACAACTAGGGAATGTATTGATTCTTGCAGAGGTCGACATCAACAAGGTTTAAGTAGGTTTGATGACGAGGCATTGTGCGAGAGGCATTGTGTGAGAGCAATTATATATGCTTCTAATTACTAGGAAGGTGAACGTGAATTCATCGCCTTTTTAGATGAAGGGTGTACTTGAAAATTAATTTTAATATAGTAAATGAATGTGTTCATCTAACTAAAGTGTGTCGGGATCTTCCGATAAGCATTAAAACTTCAAAGCAGCTATATATATATACATATATACCAGTTCGGTTCCGGGTGGCCAATTTCACGCTTGGAACCTAAAATCGGATGGATACTTCATAGCAGTCCCCATGAGAACCGCCAATTATGGGCTAATCCAATTCGATTCCAAGCGGTTCCCGATTCCTTTGCACATCTCTAAGTAATGGGATGACGCGGCTTAACGAAGAATTTTTGATGAATTTTGATTTTTTTTACCACACTCAACTACTTTTCACCTATTCCAAGATTGCTATCATATTTGAATATGTAAAAATTAGGAAAATACAATATATATTAAGTGAACTGTAGTGAAGAGGTCATGAGGCTGTTGAGGATTTTTTAATGGTTTTGATTTTTCCCCGCTATACTCACCCTTTAATTGTGTACAGGGTGAGTATAGTGGTAAAGTGATGCGGTCACTTTCTCCGGGCATACACTTCACATTATTCACATTTTTATTTCACCTCTCCTAAATGTGATTTTGAATTACTAATATTAAGCAAAAGGGATTTGAACAGTAAATATGAGATTGTGGACGGGAGTAGGATGACAGGTTGCTCTCGGCAAAATGATTCATATTTTTCTAACAAAACCATAAATTTCTATTCTTTTTTGTACACCAACAAAAAAATGAATATTAAAATTGACCGAAAGGAATTGGAATCTTGCATAAAAGTTTATGACTAAATTGGCAAAATTGTATGAATTTGCTTTTTTACAATAATGTTTATGACTGATTAGATAATTTTTCCCCCTGTATTATCATTTCTCTCCAAAGCGGGGTCGCCTATATTTATCGTAGAGTTATCATTTTTCTTTAGTTTATTATTTAATGACTTTGGAAAGATTATTATATTACAACTACATTACAATTACTAATACTTTCATCATAATTTTATGGGATAAGTACATTTGAGGTCCTAAAACTCGTCACAAAAGTGCAATTGAGTCCTAAAAATTTCAAAAATTTCAATCAAGTCCTAAAATTTATCACGAAAATGCAATTAAGTCCTAAAACTTTCAAAAAGTGCAATCAAGTCTTAAAACTTATCACGAAAGTGCAATCGATTCCTAAAACTTTTAAAAAGGTGCAATAAATGAAAGGACTTGATTAGATCAATTTGAAAAATTTTAGAACTTTATTGAACTTTTTGACGAAAGCCTATCCTATTCTCCTCCACCCATACCATCACTGATCTGGTCATATGCTTTTCTCTCTCCACCTCCACCACCGCAATTGTTGCTCTGGTATCTCCTATCCAAGGGGCCTGGCTTGCCTTTTTGCTGCCTCTCGACCCAGATTTGTGAGTGGAGTAAGTTTTCTTTTCGTTTCTTTTCTCTCTTTTGGTTCCTTACACCGAAACGGAATCGTGCACGCGTCACGCCATGACTTTGCTGAACGACAAGATAGTGAGCTATCTGAACGCACTGGGCATCATCTTGTCGTTTGATAAATGCAAGCTTGGTTTAATTCTCACAATGTCAAGCATCTCAAACAATCTGATTCGGAAGATTTTGAAAAAATGATATTTATATATTTTTTAACCTAATTGGACCAAATTTTGATTGGGCATAACTTTTTCATTCGATGTCCTGCACCTACGGAAAGCTCATGAGCCAATTATCTAAAAAAATATGGTTTGAATTTCAAAAACAACATCGGGATTGCATTACAAGAAAACTAGTGAATTGACTGCTTTTCACCACCACCTAACCCCTCAGTCCCGCTCAAGGACGGTTTCTCCTTTTCTTTCTTTCTCTCTTTCCCTCTCAGTTTCCATTCTAATTGTGGATCCTCTTCCACCTGACTTCAACCTAGCTAAGATGCTCTTCAGAGAAAACACCGATAGTGCATTTCTCCATACTCGCCCACCAACGTCCAGGAGCTGCTAAGTCGCCAACCCAAGCTTTAAGAAATTTTGGTTTGTATACTCATATAAACCGCATATCTTCATGTATCTCTATCTCTAGTCACTGTCTGATTTTGATTGAGAAATCTCACCTATATTTTTAACATATCTTTTGCCCCCTCGGGAGTGCAGCGAAGCCATGCTAAAGTTAAACGAGGAATCCTTCAATACATGCAAGAGTTGCCATAAACACGATAAGATATGAAAAATTTATGAGCGTGGACCGGCCGGTTTTGAACGCCTTTACCTTGGATTGGGTTATCGGTTGGCATAGAGGTGTGGTGAGGATGGGAGCTAGTTTTGTAAACTCATCGAAAGAATATCAAATTATGCCAGTGGCGATGAGTATCTTGAAGGAATGGATAGAGTATCATTTGAGGGGTTTGGTGATGGAGGAGATGTACCTTTTTAAGACTTTGATTGTTATGGAAATTGGTCCATCGTCATTTGTGTGGTTTGGATTTGTTTAGATGCAATTACTTTAATTGAACGTTGTGGTGATGCGGCTCGACCAAGTTCATAATTTTTTTCATTATAAGTTTGAACCAAGTTCATAACTTTTTCATTCGATATTCCATTAACTCGATTTTTGCACCTACGGAAAGCTCAAGAGCTAATTATTTAAAAAATGTGGTTTGAATTTCAAAAAAAAAATATCGTTATCATGAATTTTCAAGAATCGAACGGAATGGAGCCATGAACCGAATTTTCAAGATATTAGAGTTAGTTACCTATCTTAACATAATATAAATATATCATTGATTAATTATGAAAAATACTCATATTTGAGAAAAGCCCAGAGAGTTTCCAATGGTGATGGTGGTGATGGAGGAGCATAACCACAAAAGAGACGCTGAACAAAGGTCTTCATAGTGGTGGATGTAAGGTGATGGAGACTTTTTGGAAAGAGGGGAGTGGGGTAGAGGAGGTTGGGTTCTTCAAAGAGAGGAAGAAGAAGAAAACGACAACGAACGGAGAATATAGAATGACTAGTGTGTTTACTTTATTCCCTACAAGGAAGTACAAAACTAGACTCCCATACATGGAAATACTCAATTAAGAGAGAGGGAGAGAGAGAGGACGGAGGAGGCCTACTTCTGCTATTTGCAAAAAAGACCAAAAAAGTGACCGTATGCACATCATAAAAATTTGGGTGCTGCTATGCTAATGGCACTGTTGTTGTTTGTTAATAACAGTGCCTTTTACCTACACTCCATTGAGATGTAATTAATTTCAAAGATTAGTGAGAATGGAGCGTTATGGTGATGCGGATCAATCAAGTTCGTAACTTTTTCATAAAAAAATATCAATATCATGAATTTTCAAAAATCGAACCGAATTGACGGCCATGAACATAATATAGAATTAATCCCGGCATCTCGCTTTGGTGGAAGTTGGATTTTGTCATTCTTTCAAATTTATTAACTTGCTTAACTAGCATTAATACTTGGTGTTGGAACTTCAAGATTGTTGGTTTAGTATTCAATTAATCTAATAGAATTAATCATGGCATCTTGCTCAGGTGGAAGTTGAATTTTGTCGTCCTTTCAAATTTGTTTTTACATGCTTAACTAGCATTGATACTTGGTATTAGAAATTCAAGGTTGTTTGTATAGTTTTCAATTAATTTAGGTAATATTCTTCTTTATGGATAGAATTAATCCTGATATCTCACTCTTGTGGAAATTGATTTTTGTCGTGATTTCAAATTTATTTTTACATGCTTAACTAGCATTGGTACTTGGTATTAGAATTTCAAGACTCTTTGTATAGTCTTCAATTAATGTAGGTAGCGTTTTTATTTATGAATAGAATTAATCTTGATATCTCACTCCGGTGGAAGTTGGTTTTTGTTACGTTTTTAAATCTGTTTTTACATGCTTAACTACTAGCATTAGAACTTGGTATTAGAACTTGAAGGCTTTTTTTTTAGTCTTCAATTAATCTAGTTATTGGTCTCCTTTATGGAAAAAAGTTTTGAAGACTAAAAAAAAATTTTGAAGTTCTAATACCGAGTTCTAATGTTAGTTAAGCATGTAAAAATAAATTTAAAAGCACGACAAAACCAATTTCCACCGGAGTGAGATATCAGGATTAATTCTATCCATAAATAAGAATGATACCTAGATTAATAAATTAAAGACTATACAAACAACCTTGAAATTCTAATACCAAGTGCCAATGCTAGTTAAGCATGTAAAAACAAATTTGAAAGCACAACAAAAATCAACTTCCACCAGAATGAGATATCAAGATTAATTCTATCCATAAAGAAGAACATTACTGAGATTAATTGAAAACTATACAAAAAGCCTTGAAGTTCTAATACAAGTACCATTGCTAGTTGAGCATGTAAAAACAAATGTGAAAGCACGACAAAAAACAACTTCCTCCGAAGTGTGATGTCAAGATTAATTCTATCCATAAAGAAAAACGTTATGTAGATTAATTGAAAACTATAAAAACATACGTAAAGTTTTAATACCAAGTACCAACGCTAGTTAAGCATGTTCAAACAAATTTGAAAGCACGACAAAAGCCAACTTCTACCAAAGTGAGATGTCAGGTTAATTCTATCCATAAAGAAGAACGTTACCTAGATTAATTGAAGACTATACAAACAGTCTTGAAGTTCTAATATCAAGTACCAATTCGAGTTAAGCATGTAAAAATAAATTTGAAAGCATAAAAAAAATAAACTTCCACCAGAATGGGAAGTCAGGATTAATTCTATCCATAAGGAAGAACGATACCTAGATTAATTGAAGACTAAAAAAAAGCCTTGAAGTTCTAATGCTAGTTAAGTATGTAAAAACAAATTTAAAAGCACGACAAAAATCAACTTTCACGGTAGTGAGACATCAGGATTAATTCTAGCCATAAATAAGAACGCTCCCAAGATTAATTGAAGACTAAATAAAAATAGTCTTGAAATTCTAATATCAAGTACCAATGCTAGTTAAGCATATAAAAACAAATTTGAAAGCATGACAAAAATCAACTTCCACTAGAGTGAGATATCATGATTAATTCTATCCATAAAGAAGGACGTTACTGAGATTAATTGAAGACTATACAAACAGCCTTGAAATTCTAATACCAAGTACCAATGCCAGTTAAGCATGTAAAAACAAATTTGAAAGCACGACAAAAACCAACTGCCGCCAAGTGATATGTCAGGATTACTTCAATCAATAAATATGAACTTTATGTAGATTAATTGAAGACTATGATACCAAGTACCAATGTTGGTTAAGCATATAAAAATAAATTTGAAAGTACGACAAAAACCAACTTCTACCAAAGCGAGATGTCGGGATTAATTCTATCCATAAAGAAAAACTTTACTTAGATTAATTGAAGACTATAAAAAGAGTCTTGAAGTTCTAATACTAAGTTCCAATGCCAGTTAAGCATGCAAAAACAAATTTGAAAGCACAACAAAAATCAAATTCCACCAGAGTGAGATGTCAAAATTAATTCTGTCCATAAAGAAGAACGTTACCTAGATTAATTGAAGACTATACAAACAGCCTTGAAGTTCTAATATCAAGTACTAATGGTAATTAAGCATGTAAAAACAAATTTAAAAGCACGACAAAAACAAACTTCCATCGTAGTGAGATGTCAGGGTTAATTCTATCAATAAAAAAGAATGTTACCTAGATTAATTGAAAACTATACAAACATCATTGAAGTTCTAATACCAAGTACCAATTCGAGTTAAGCGTGTAAAAATAAATTTAAAAGCACGACAAAAATCACCTTCCACGAGAGTGAGATATCAGGATTAATTCTATCCATAAAAAAGAATATTACCTAGATTAATTGAAGACTATACAAACAGCTTTGAAGTTCTAATACCAAGTATCAATGCTAGTTAAGTATGTAAAAATAAATTTAAAAGAACGACAAAAACCAACTTCCACCTAAGTGAGATGTCAGGATTAATTCTATCAATAAAGATGAATGTTACATAGATTAATTGAAGACTATACTAATAATGTTGAAGTTCTATTATCAGGTACCAATGCTAGTTAAGCATCTAAAAATATATTTAAAAGCATGAAAAAAGCTAATTTCCACCAAAGTGAGATATAAGAATTAATTCTATTCATAAAGAAGAACATTACCGAGATTAATTGAAGACTATACAAACAGGCTTGAAGTTCTAATACCAAGTACCAATGCTAGTTTAGCATGTAAAAACAAATTTGAATGCTTGACAAAAATCAGCTTTCACTGGAGTGAGATATCATGATTAATTCTATCCATAAAGAAGAATATTACCTAGTTAATTGAAGACTATATAAATAGCCTTGAAGTTTTAATACCAAGTACCAACGCTAGTTAAGCATGTAAAAAAAATTTGAAAGTACGACAAAAATCAACTTCCACTAGAGCAAGATGTCAGAAGTAATTCTATCCATAAAGAAGAACGTTATCTATATTAATTGAAGACTATGCAAACAGCATTGAAATTATAATACCAAGTACCAATGCTAGTGAGACATGGAAAAACAAATTTTAAAGCACGACAAAAACTAACTTCCACTAGAGTGAGATGTTAGGATGAATTATATCCAAAAAGAATAACGTTACATAGATCAATTGAAGATTATGCAAACAGTCTTGAAGTTGTAATGCCGAGTACCAATGCTAGTTAATCTTGTAAAAACAAATTTGAAAGCATGACAAAATAAAACTTTCACTGGAGTGACATGTTAGATTCCTAAACATCTAATGAAGTGGTCTCTTGACATGACTGCCATAGGAGTTACCTGTTGAGATGACCAGGTTGGTGTCACATGTTCTTAGATTTAGATCTCCAATGCGGAAGTGTTTTGATTACAATGTGAAAAGTGTTGGTGACCGAGGACGTTGTACTTCTTAGATGCTTATGGTACTGACAGCTGATGGACAACTTTGCTTATTCTTAAGAGACGGTAATATGATTCACCATACAAGTTTTGCTGTTGACGGGGTTGCTGGAGATGATCTTGTGGCATATCATACACACTCACCCTGAGAAAGCAATATATTCTCAAGGGACAGTAATATGATTAATGCAAATGATTTTCAATTAGAAATTGCCACCAATATATTTTTGGTAGGTTGATTAGAATCCAAGTAAAGTATCGAGAGATTTACTTTACTCCTACGAACTAGTGATTATGATTACAAAGACTTGGTTACGCTAGATTATTCTAATGCCATTTCGATACATTTTCTTTTTCATGAAAATATTTTAGGAGGAAGCTTGAATCGATTCCATTGCTTCCAAACATGTGAAGTGATTTTGTGGGTGCACAAACCATTAAAGTAACACCCAATAATCAAAGTGATAAATAAATTACAAGATAGGGAAGGTATACTTACCTCGAAGCAACGTAAACATATGCAATGCTAGTTAGAAAATCACATCATCAATCATAATATGATTTCTAATTAACATGCAATTCCACTAAATGTATTTTTCTCGTTTTTCTCTTAATTATATGAAAAATAACATATGTGTAATGACGTAAAAAATATGACATACAACTCCTAATTAAATGCCCTAACATGCAATTTCCATATGACGTACAATTTCATGACCCTAAGACTCTATGACATGCACGTGATGTATTTTTTGTACTTAAAATTTGTTATTAAAAATGCTTATTATCTAAACATGCAATTTTAATTAAGAATAGAAATCTAATCTATTCCAAGATAATGTTTTTTGGTATGTTTTTTTAAGTTCGAAAAAAAAATTACCCTAAGTGAACTATCAAAATAAGAATAATATCTAACTTAAACTAGGAAGTAATCTACATTAACTCCTAATTTAAATCAGAATATAATTCTAATATTGTAAAATCCTTCTAAATATATGATCTATCCATAATGTCCGAACTTAATAGGGAAATTCTATCAATTATGATTCTAATATAAGATTATCTCAAAAAATCCATCTAAACATGAAGGTTATCTAACAAAGTTTAACCTAATTTATCGTTATTTTTTTTTGTATTTTCTTTCACAGGTAAACAAGTCTATTAAAAGATAAACACCCATCATCAAATAATATCCACACAATCCACAAAGAATATCCCATCCATTTAAATTTGAAAATATGATAAATCGACAATCGTATCCAAGGGGTCATGGATAGGATGGATGATTTTCCGTGCAGCCAAAATCGTATCTCGTGATTGAAATTGGATTGCCATCTAATGCATGTTGTTAAATTAGGAAATTTTCCTAATTTGAAGGATACACGAATATTTTACGAATACACTTAATCACTTAAAAATTGAAATTTGATCGCGATATCAATGAAATTATATAATGAAATATTCGAATTGAGATCGGATAATATTCTTACCTAATGCGAAGATCGACTTTCTAAATTTGAACTCGACAGTGGTCGACGGTGATGCCTTGCAGTGGTGGGATTGGCTTCATCGATGAAGGGATGACCACGATGGTGGTTTAGCGACTAGTACTTGTGACAGTGGTGGTGCTCATGGTGGGGTTCGATGGTGACCGGTGACGTGCTTGTGGCAAAGGATGGCCTAAAAGTCAGGACTAGACTTCATCATTAGGGCAATGATCGCTCTTGGCCTCCTTATTTGGATAAAACAAAAGCACAGAAATTGCTTCCTTTGGCCTCTACCGATTCTTTCAATTTGGTCTCCACCAGTTTTTTTATTTGACCTTTTCAATCTTCTTTTCGATGGGATGACAACGAGAATCTTCAGTTCTAATATTTTCCTTGTTAGTCCTGTTGGAAGATGAAGCCAAATATTATTATTAAGGGCTTTTTTTTATCTTTTTCAATAATTTTTCTTTAGGTTAAAAGCTACACTTTATATATCAACTATTGATAGAAGCTAGCCATCAAATGCTAAGAAGAAAATAGAGAGAAAATAAAAGAGAGAAGAAAAAGTGAGTTTTTTTCTTTGTGGGGGTTCTTAATCTCTTTGTGCTCCGATATTAAGAGAAGATCATCATTATATTCCTACTTTCGTCAAAGTCTAGTGGATTTGTAGAGTGCCTCTGCGCGGAGACATAGCCTAGGTTTGGGTGAACTTCGATAACAAATTCTTTGGTGTGTTTATTCGATTATGTTCTTTTTATTATTATATTATGCTAGTGAGGATTGTTTGCTTAGGTTATTTTTCTGAAATCGGTGTGCGATTCCCAACAACTAGTATCAGAGCTTGGTTGGCTAATTGATAACATTGAGGGTTTTTCGGTGACGTTTGATAGAAAGCAAACGGTATGGCAGAAGATAAATTCAGAATCGATAAGTTCAACGAGCAGGATTTCGAATGGTGAAAACTTCAAATCGAGGACTATCTTTATCATAAAGATCTCTATGCACCACTTGAGGGTTGGAAACCCGAAATCGTGGAAGTGAATCCAAATCGGGATGGAAAATTCTTGACCGAAAGGCATTAGGTGGGATTCATTTAGGGTTGACGAAAAAGACAGGGTACCACATCACGAAAGAAAAAACTGCAAAAGAAGACATTGATATCCTTGCGAATATATATGAGAATCTATCCACATCAAATCATATATTTTTGCTAAAGAAGCTGGTTAATATGAAGTTATTTGATAGAGGTTCTGTGACAGAGCATATTAATAGTTTTACGCAAGTCACAGGTCAGTTGGAATCCGTAAGCATAAATCTGGATATGAAGTTTCAAGCTTTATTATTTTTATGTTCCCTTTTGGAAAGCTACAATACCACAGTGCAAGGAATTTCAAGCACCATGAAGGATGATTTGACTCTGGATGATACTATGAGCAGCACCATAGATGAAGAGATGTGAAGGAAAGTCTCAAGTGGAAATAATTTTTCGCCATCTACGTCTTCCATAGCATTAGCAGTGGAAAACCATGGGAGAAGTTAAAGCAAAGGAAAATTTAGCGGGCTTGGCCAGTCTCAGTCGAGGGGAAAGAGAGAGGTTACAGATTAGCATTGGTCTTGTCATCAGACTGGACACTAGAGATTTCAGTGTGAAGCTTACAAAAAGAAGAAGTGGGATGAGAATCAATGAGCTAATGTGGTTAGCGATGAACCATTGCTAGAGAACTTGTGTTTATTTGCAGGGTTTGACTTAACGACAGACAAATGGTTTATTGACTCTAGTGCCTCTTTCCATTGCACCTCGCAAAGATACATATTTGCTGATAAGCCAATGGAGATTTTGAGCAAGTGGTTGTGAGGAAAGGCCACATGTGGCCGATTGTTGGAAAAGGAACTGTGATTGTGAACATCTCAGGTGGAGGACGTCTAGTTTTGTGTGAAACTAGACATATCCCAGAGTTATAGAAAAATCTGATCTCAACTAAACTTGACCAAGAAGGTTTGGTAACAACCTTTGGATACAGAGAGTGGAAGATAACCTCATGGGCAAAAGTAGTAGCAAAGGAAAAGCGTATGAGTACACTTCACCTTCTCCAGGGAGACAATGTCAGTGATATGGTTGCAATTATAATAGCTATAGGTAATTTGCTTACTCTTTGGCATTATTGTTTGGGTCATCTTGGTGAAAAAGGTGTAAGTTACACTCAAGGAAGTTATTTCTAGGTTTGTAGAAAGTTGAGTTGGATTTCCGTGAGAGTTGCATTTATGGAAAACAAAAAGGCCGTAAGTTTTTAGTTGAATGGGCAACAGAATAAAGGTCGAAAGTTAGAGTTAGTTCATACGGATGTGTGGGGACTGGCTCAGGAACTCTCTTACGGTGGTAAGAGATATTTTGTCACATTTATTGATGATGCGACAAGGAAGGCTCTCAGAGAAAAATCAGAAGTATTTGGGATGTTCAAAATGTGGAAAGCCATGGGAGAAAAAGAGACAAGTCATCAGATTAAAGCTCTAAAGTCTGATAATGATGGTAAATACACAAGCAAGGAATTTGTAGAATACTTAAGCCAGGAAGGCATACAGGGGTGAAAGACTGTTCCTAGAACTCCTCAATAGAATGGTGTAATTGAGAGGATGAATAGAATCATTTTGGAACGTGCAAGATGCATGAAACTAGATGCGGGTCTCTCACTACACTTATGGGCTACTACAGTTGATGCAGCTGTGCGCTAGATGGAAAAATACCGCAAGAGCAGTGGTTAGGTAAAAAGATTAATTATTCATATTAAAAAGTCTTTGGTTGTACTGCATATGCTCTGATTGATAGGGAGGATAAGAAGAAGTTTGATGCTAAGTCCTAGAAGTGCGTCTTTATCGGATATGATAGCGATAAGTATGGCTATAGGCTTTGGGATTATGAGAATAACAAAATCATCCGCAATCGAAATGTGGTATTCCATAAAGAAAAGATGTACAAAGATCATCAAACAGAGCATGAGAAGGTAGTAGAACCATAATATATTGAGCTGGATACAATGCCCATGAAAATAGTTCCAACGAATCAAAGTTCACCTGAAGGAGAGGTTCAAGATGAACCTATTATTAATGAACAGGCAGTTCAAGAGGAATGCGATGATCTAGAATAAACTAATGACCCTGAAGTACCTGTCTTGAGGAGGTCTATACGTGTGAGAAAGCCAAAGGTAATTTTTGACCCATCAACCAATATTATTATGAGCCATGTTTTGCATATAGATTCGGGAGAACCGAAGACCTATGATGAGGCAAAGAAAGAAATATCTCACATGCAGTGGGAGCGTGCTATGAAAGACGAGATGAGCTCGTTACTTCAAAACAAAACTTGGGAGTTGATCGAATTGCCCACAGGTAAAAAGGCTTATACATGATCAAAAATGTAGTTGATGGTAGTATCAGATACAAGGCGGGACTTATGGTCAAGGGCTTTTCTCAAAAAGAATGAATCGACTACTCCGAGTTATTTTCACCACTAATAAAAATGACATCAATCAGAGTTTTGTTGAGTATAATTGCGGTGGACGATCCTCATCTTGAGCAATTGAATGTAAAAACTGTATTTTTGCATGAGGATCTAGATAAAGAGTTATACATGGTGCAACCTAAAGATTTTGAGATCAAAGGTAAAGAACACATGGTATGTTGCTTGAAGAAAAGCTTGTGTTGCTTGAAGCAAGTTCGGCGGCAATGGTACTTAAAGTTTGATAGTTTCATGAAAGAAAAAGGATTTGCACATTGTGAGGCTGATCATTGTGTTTATTTTCGCAAGTATAGCGGTGATGGTATCGTATATCTCTCTTTATATGTAGATGATATGCTGGTAGCTAGATCCAATATGAAGAAAATCGCAAAAGTGAAATAGATGTTGGTATCGCAGTTTGCTATGAAAGACTTGGGAGAGGTCAAGAATATCTTAGGCACTCGAACCGCCATCGCCATCGCCACTGCCATCAAGGTCGTGGACAAGGAAATTTGGCTCCTTGGAGGAGAGCAACAGCCGCCTCACGCGCAAGATAGGATTTCATTGTTTTGACTGGGCTTTTGGTGTGAACGAATAAGAAATGGTTTAATTGTTTTGGTTGGGCTCAGGTGATCCAAAACAATACTCAATTATTTTTATTGTTATCCAAATAAGTTGAGTCCCAATCCGACCTAATACGAAAATTTTCAGATTGAGTCGGGTCGTGTTTGACCGGATTCTTTTGACAGCCCTAACACTAACTTAGTAAGGCAAGACTACCTAATATTTTTGCTCGATAGATTTTGGTTACAATTCTAGATTGGAAAATTTGCTAATAGGAGGATTTTTACGGCCTGTGGGCCCTTTTTTTCTTCTCATATTTTTTCAAGTAGGTATAATTGTCCGACCAAAAAGAGGTACGTATAATTGATTTTGTCGCCAAAACTTAAAAGCCCTTGAACTCTAAAAACCCATGCTTTTATTTTAAAAATGTCCAGATAATCCACGCAATTAATGAAAACCAAATAATTAGACCCGCAACGTTCGAAAAGACAAAACATAAAATGGTCTCGATCAATCGTATCGAACGATTAATTTTTCAATCTTTAGCATATCGATAGCGTGGTTAACACAAGGGAGACGTTACACGGGACGCGACAACTTTTTCTTGGTCGAGGCGTTTAATCAGAGTGCTCCGAGGGCACCCATTAATAAAAAAATCCAACTACGAAAATCGCTCCGAACGGATTTTAAAAATTCGAAAAAAAAAATCTCTCGATGTCCGTTTCGCACTTCTATGGATGGGGTCCATTCGCCATTTGACTTTTTGCTCCATTGTCCTTCGGCCATTAGCGACCACTTGTCGTCGAGATGGTCGCGTCCATCTGCCGCAGTTACTTTCTTCCCAGAAACCCCCGCTGCCCAATCCACGCTCGACACGCGTCCACCCCCACGGCCGCCGGGCCTCTCCTCCCCCAGATATCGACGCCTATATATCGACGCCTCCGCCGCGACGGTAGCCCCGCAAAACATCCGTACTCGGCGGCTCTCTCCCTCCCTCCCTCTTTCGATCTCGACCCGTCGACCCGTATTGACCGTAGCGATGCCGAACCCGAAGGTCTTCTTCGACTTGACGATCGGCGGAGTGCCCGCCGGGCGGGTCGTGATGGAGCTGTACGCGGACACGACCCCGCGCAGCGCGGAGAACTTCCGGGCGCTCTGCACCGGCGAGAAGGGGGTCGGGAGGAGCGGGAAGCCGCTCCACTACAAGGGCTCCAAGTTCCACCGGGTCATACCCGGCTTCATGTGCCAGGTAACTTCGAAAGTCTTTTTTAA
Organism: Syzygium malaccense; assembly: GCA_031216405.1. Lineage (NCBI taxonomy): Eukaryota > Viridiplantae > Streptophyta > Magnoliopsida > Myrtales > Myrtaceae > Syzygium > Syzygium malaccense. The sequence goes on from CM062258.1 coordinate 15,101,462, forward strand.
GCGTCGATAATCGTTAATTTTAAATTCTATCTTAATCCTCTTAACTTTCCGATAAGACGGCGTGCTCCTTAAATTTGTCTGAATTTTCTCAACTTGTCGATTAGATGGTGGAATGTAAGATTATGGCTTGCCGTGATTACACACACGAAAGACTTACCCTCAAATTACCGTCGAGGAAAGTCAACGGAAGGAAGTTTGACCGTGGAGTTTGCTGATAAGAGTATCAAATTGATGTGATCTTGAGAATGGTCGAGTGATCGAAGTATACCGCAAATTAATGTTCGGGGATTCGAGGGGACTAGATGCTGAGATAGATTGGCACCGCGGGATGAGTAACAAAATCTATACACAATTCGATAAACTAAGCTGAGGAATAGATCGAGAGAAAGTCCATATTTAATTCGCGATTAGAATATTCCATAGGCCTAATGTAGCGATTTCATGAATTAGTTCTACTTGAGCATCGGTTCTTTGTGTGTCAAATCTCGCGAAAGTGCGTGTCAACTTATCTTGAAGATTTTTTTTCCTTAAGTGATGAATTAGGATAATCCTAGAGAATCAGTGAGGTTAGCTCACGGGCTAAGGTATAGAGATGAAGCGCCTATAGTGATACAAGCACGTCGAAAAGGGGAGGTCTAAACCTCGTCTTGAAGCTTGTAAAGTGGTTATTGCCGACATTTCATTTCTTTAGGAGACGGAAGTGGATTTTCTGAACCTTGCAACTTTTAAGTCGGAGAGTATGCTGAATCTTTCATCTCTTCCATGTAAGGGAGGTGATTTCACGGCGGGGAACGGGACCGGAGGGGAGTCGATATACGGAGCGAAGTTCGCAGATGAGAACTTCATAAAGAAGCACACAGGGCCCGGGATCCTGTCCATGGCCAACGTGGGGCCCGGGACGAACGGGTCCCAGTTCTTCGTATGCACCGCGAAGACGGAGTGGCTCGATGGGAAGCACGTGGTGTTCGGGCGGGTGGTGGAGGGAATGGACGTGATCAAGGCCATCGAGAAGGTCGGGTCGTCCTCCGGCAGGACCTCCAAGCCCGTCATGGTTGCTGATTGCGGCCAGCTTTCTTGAGCCATGATATAGAGATCTCTCTCGCAAGTCACGATGGCTCTTCGTATCATAAAAGTGTCACCTAAACGAAGACTTCTTGGTCGTGCACTTCTGAAAAGAAGAGAAGATCTCACCCATTGAAAATAAGGTGAAATATTTACTTGCCTTGCAAGAGGGAAACCTTTGACAAGGGTTTGGAACATACATTGTTGAATACAATGTATTATAATGTTGGTGTCTTGGTGAAATATTGAGGTATGGTTGTGTGGGATCGTGATCTGAACCGGATGAACGGGTACCTCATTTCACACCCCATCTCGTCAGGTATGTTGAAATGATATAACCGTCCTATCCGAAAGACGCGGCTTTATATATAATCATCGTAAACTTGTTCTCAAAATATATATCCATATGATAGAACGACAAGTTGATTACAAGAATCAGAGTTATAGAGCATATTAAAAAGAGCATATACATTTCACCAGCTAACCGGAAAACTCAAAAAAACAAAGTATACATCTCTAGTGACTAGTCAAACTGAACTTGACAAAAGTAATTGTACAAGTATATGTACAACTATCTCAAAACTATACTAAAAATCAACTCCCAAAAAGTCTCTTGCCAATATTGCTCTCATCCTACTCGCTGGTAATCGTAAAAACTAAAAAATAATTGAAATGAATGGTACAAGCAAACCATCGTTCATCAATGAGTAAAACACTTCTCTTCTAAGCAAATCAACATCCACTATGCATAATCATAAACGTTTCAAACCAAAGCATGACTGCTCAGTTGCCAGACACGCATATATTAAAGATCAAAGGTGTTTTCATATGTTTCACATAAGCTCCTACACATCGGAAATATCTATATAAATATCCTAGCCACGCACCAATGAATGACTTGGTCCACTAATCAATCTAGTGCTTATTGTCGAACCTAATGCCTCGTCATAAGACCCATCAAGATTCCTTTGGCGTATGTGTCCACTTATATCAGTGGTGGCTCGACCCTAGTAGGATGTTACCTCCGTTTTTGACACAGTGTGTGAACCCAACAAATTACTGAGTCAAATTGGTCGAATTCAAGCGCATTAAGGGGCAAATTTACGTAGGGTATTATAAACCTTTGACCGGCGCTATTGATAGTCTGACTTAATTTGAACATTAAACTTGGCTTTTAATGATAATCGAATTCGAAACCAAAATGCAAATTGACCAACATTCGATCGTAGTAAAGATCCTCGATTAAGAGTACCATAGCTTCAACACATATTAATGCCGAAAAATACATCAGAAACATAAACCATGCATTTGATTTCATAATACGTCTATTTATTTGAGAAACTAAAGCACCCATTGACACTGTTGAAAATATGTCTCGAGTTTGAGCCCAAAGAAAAATATAAATATTCCGAATTGGATATTTTGCGGATTTCCGAAATCGAGCAAAAAAGAAATATTGGAAATTTACTTTTCAAATATGTGCCGGAGGAAACAAAGATAATATCAACTTTCCTATATTATGTTGGGCTCTTGGGCTGAAATTGAAAAGTCCAACGTGGAGACAATATTCGGTCAACTTTGATTTCTTTCTTGACCAATATGTGCTGACCGAACTGGACTTCTTCCGTGGCGGTGATATTAATGATTCTAAGGGTTTACTTTTCGGTCTTTCTTCTATATATATGCCGTGGCAGAGGGAAGAGAAGTCTTGAAGCGTCGCGGTTGATGTCGAGTGCTTGGCGTGGGTTTATCTCCCTAGGATTTTGTTCTTAGAATTACACCAAGAGCTCAAGTGTTAGTAGCGATTAAATTTTGTGTTGATTTATGTACAATTCTTTTGTGAGATTGAGAGATTATTTCGTGAAGAATTATGAGGCTAATTCGTGAGTTATTTGGTGTAATTGGGGCTTGGGAAACACTTAGAGTGTTTGAGTGACTCGAGTGTAGTTATAATCTCCGTTGTATCGCTTGATCTATAGTGGAATTCCGTGCTGCTCTCCCCGTGGACGTAGATCACTACGACCGAACCACGTAAATCTGGTGTCCGATTTATTTTCTTATCCTGTCAATTTTATTATTCGATCGTTTGGCTTCCGCAACAATTGGTATTAGAGCCTGGTTTGGCTGAGTTGAAGCGAATCGATGGCGATAGAAGAAGGAAAAGTGAAAATCGACAGATTTGATGGGAAGGATTTTGGTTTCTGGAAGATGCAGATTGATGATAATCTATATCAGATGAAATTACACTTGCCCCTATCCGGAGAGAAGCCAGAGACGATGAAGCAAGCTGATTGGGAATTGCTGGATAGACGAGCTTTGAGTGTTATTCGGCTGACGTTGGCCCGTAACGTCGCGTTTAACATCGTGAAAGAGACAACCACTGCGGGTTTGATGAAAGCCCTGTCGGACATGTATGAGAAGCCCTTTGCAATCAATAAGGTCTATTTGATGCGACGTCTGTTTAATTTGAAGATGAGCGAAGGTGCGTCAGTTGCAGATCATGTCAATGAATTCAATGTGATCGTTAGTCAATTGAGTTCAGTTGAGATTGACTTTGAAGATGAGGTACGTGTTTTGATTCTATTATCTTCATTGCCTTATAGTTGGAATATTACTGTTACTGCTGTTAGTAATTTCTCTGGGTCGACAAGTTTGACGTTTGATGGTGTTCGAGATTTAATTCTAAGTGAAGACATCTGTAGAAGAGAATCTGGCGAACATGTATCTACTGCTTTAATAGGTGAAAATAGAGAAAGAACTGGTACACGTGTTAACAGGAGTAGTATGAACTCGAATAGACAAAGTCAGTCTAGGATTGGTGGTGTTGTCCGTTGGAGCTGTGGCAAGAGAGGGCATCTTAGAAGGGATTGCTTTAAACTGAAAAATGAGAAGGGTAAAGGAATTAGAATTGATCCTGCGGATAATGTTGCAGCTATAGCAAATAATAATTCGAATGATGTTGATTATGTCTTGTCTGTCACTGATAATTCGTCGTTTAACGGATGGATTATGGATTCTGGTTGTTCTTTTCATGCTACACCAAACAGGAATTGATTTACTACTTATCAGTGCACGGATAGTAGTAAAGTGCAGTTGGGAAACAATTCCGAATGCGATGTTATTGGTGTTGGTAATGTCATAATCAGAATACATGATGATATTGTGTGGACGTTGACTGGAGTGAGGCATGTTCCAGAATTGAAGAAAAATCTGATTTCCTTGAGTGCCCTAGATTCAGCTGGGTGTCGGTATTCTTCAGAATGTGGATTTCTGAAAGTTATTCGAGGTGCCTTGATGATAATGAAAGGAATCAAGCATAGTGGCATGTATGAGCTTCAAGGTAAGACAGTGACAGAATTCGCCGCGGAGACGTCGAATGCATCGGTTCGAGAGTCTAAATTGTGGCATATGCGTTTGGGGCATATTAGCAAAAGAAGCCTGAAGGTTCCAAGTGAAAGAAATTTGCTATGTGATTATGTGGCTAATGAATTGAATGTATGCAGGTGTTGTGATTTAGATCAACGAAAATGCAATTCAGTACGACCGTCAGAGAAACCACGGATATTGCAGAATTAATTCACTTGGATGTTCGCAGGTTATTGCGATTTCCTTCGAGGAAGAGTGCCAGATTTATGCTAACAGTTATTGATGACTACTCGAGGAAGACTTGGATGTTTGTGCTAAGGCACAAGTTTGATGCTATTGTCAGGATCAGGCAGTTGAAAGTTTTGATCGAAAAGGAGACTGGTAAAACGATCAAGCAGGTGCGGACTGACAGTAGTATGGAGTTTTGCTCGAAGCTGTTAAACGAATTCTGCATGAAGGAAGGCATAGTGAAACACCGCACTAGTGCCATTGAACCACAACAAGTTGCAGAGTTGATGAGCAAAACATTACTAGAGACAGCCCATAAAATGCTCTCTAGTGCTGGTATGGCTAGGAGATTCCTGACAGATGCCATTAGTACGGTGAGCTACCAGAAGAATAGATCCCCATCGACTGCGATTGAATATCAGACTCCCGAAGAAGTATGGTCAGGTAACGTTGCTGATTATTCTGTTCTTAGAATACTTGGTTGTCCATGTTATGTTCGCGTTAGTGATGGTAAGCTCGATGGAAGGACAAGAAAGTACATGTTCCTAGGTTATGCACAAGGTGAGCGGGACCATAAGTTGTGGTGCCCGGAATTAAATTCACCTATTATAAGCAGAGAAGTTATATTTGACGAGTCTCCAGTACTTCTGGCAATGAGTGTTAGTAGCAGTGTTCATACGGATCTGGACGGTGTTCAGCTTGAGGTGGAGTTGCAACCAGAAACTCCTGAAGTAGCGGGTGCTAGCGAAATAATCGACACAGATGGTGCTTGTAGCGAGGTGGAGCCTATTGAGCCAACGGTTGCTGTAACTGCTGATATTGACAAGGTGCGTATTCGATCTCCTGACAGATATGAATGCAATGATGGTTTTGCTTTATATGCGATTGAGGAGGTTGTGTCGGAAAATCCTTATGGAGCGGTTAAAGGTGCATGTGGAGTTGGTGTTCTGATGAGGTCCACGGCTATGGCGAAGTTCAAGCGAGGCTTGGACTTGAAAGACGTCTGTGGCGGTTGAGCCCATCGGGGGTTATGGGAGAGTAGTAGCGAAATTCAGATTCTATCAAAGCGATTGTGACTTGGCTCAAACGTCGAGCCAAGGTGGAGATTGTTGAAAATATGTCTCGAGTTTGAGCCCAAAGAGAAATCTAAATATTCCGAATTGGATATTTTGCGGATTTTCGAAATCGAGCAAAAAGGAAATATTGGAAATTTACTTTCCAAATATGTGCCGGAGGAAACAAAGATAATATCAACTTTCCTATATTATGTTGGGCTCTTGGGTTGAAATTGGAAAGTCCAACGTGGAGACAATATTCGGTCAACTTTGATTTCTTTCTTGACCAATATGTGCTGACCGAACTGGACTTCTTCCGTGGTGGTGATATTAATGATTCTAAGGGTTTACTTTTCGGTCTTTCTTCTATATATATGCCGTGACAAAGGGAAGAGAAGTCTTGAAGCGCCGCGGTTGATGTCGAGTGCTTGGCGTGGGTTTATCTCCCTAGGATTTTGTTCGTGGAATTACACCAAGAGCTCAAGTGTTAGTAGCGATTAAATTTTGTGTTGATTTTTGTACAATTCTTTTGCGAGATTGAGAGATTATTTCGTGAGGAATTGTGAGGCTAAACACTGCGTGAGTTATTGGGTGTAATTGGGGCTTGGGAAACACTTAGAGTGTTTGAGTGACTTGAGTGTAGTTGTAATCTCCGTTGTATCGCTTGATCTATAGTGGAATTCCGTGCTGCTCTCACCGTGGACGTAGGTCACTACGACCGAACCACGTAAATCTGGTGTTCGATTTTATTTTCTTATTCTGTTAATTATATTGTTCGATCGCTTGGCTTAAGCAACACGGCTTAATAAGTTGAGTGTGATATTCTCTAGCGAGACTGAAAGAGATCAATGGAGTTGATGAAATGCTGTGTATAGTTTATTAGCTGATCCAGAAACACTCGGATACAAAAAGGAAATCATGAACCTAGAAGAGCTAGCCTCGTCCAAGGGAGAGGGGTTATTGAACGAAAGAGTGATGAAATAAGCAATAATCAGACTCAAGAGGGTTGTTTATTGCGCCTGAAGCTTCTTCTTGAGTTCCAAGAGGAATTCATTGAGCTTGTACTGGTCGGGCAACGACTTTGCCACGCTCTCCCTCTGCATGCACCGCTTGGCCCATGCCACCAACTTGGGGCACTCCTCCTCGATGCTAAAGTTGGCCGATGTCTCCAAAGCATAGAACCAGCTATAGAACGGTATCAGCGACACGTCCACATACCCAAACCTTTCACTGCCGAAGTAAGCCTTGTCCCCGAGCTCTCCCTCCAACACCTTCAAGCACTCGATGTACTCCTTCTTTGCCGCCTCCTGGGCCTCCCCCGTCGACAGCCACACCCTTCGCCCCACCGAGTACAACTGCAACGTCATTTCACGTCTTGATGTTAAGCGCACTAAATAAAGAAATGTTCTAGAGATTAAGGCGTTGCTGTCTTACCTTCTTGTCCACGTAGTCGGCCCAGAACCTGGCATGAGCACGCTCATAAGGATCCGAAGGCAGGAGAGGAGACTCGCGACCCCAGGTCTTGTCGATGTACTGGACCATGATGAGGGACTCGCAAACCGGCTTGCCGTTGTGGACGAGGACGGGGATTTGCTTGTTGACCGGGTTCATCTTCAAGAGCAGGGGGCTCTTGTTGCTCAAATCCTCCTCCCTCATATCGAACTCCACGCCCTTCTCTCTCAGAGCAATCCTGGCCCTCATCCCAAACGGGCTCGGCCAAAAGTCCAACAATATCACTTCCTCTGCCATTGAGAAACGTCGCTACAAGCTGAAGCTTTTGTAATTTGAACAGAACTGAAGAATGCTTACTGTGGTGAAATAAGGCTAAACGCAGGGTGCCACTTATATAGAGATGGAAAGGGAACGTTGACGATGAGACTTTTATTCGTTGCGCTGTTGGAGAGGCTGCTTGATATTGTCATTGCTTGCGTCACTCTCAGGTCCAAAGTCTAGTCTGGATGCCCAAGCCAATTAGGTCATGGCTTAGGTGTCACATGAACGAGAGATATATGCATAATAATAATAATAGTAATTATTATTATTATTAGCACAGAGTTGATTAGGTCAAGGCTTACAGTTGAGCTTTTATCTTTAAACAAGTCGCGGTTTTATGGCGCAAAAGTAAATAATAGAAGTTCTTCAAGTTCTTCGTGTTGAAAGGGATGAACTTCACGACTTACTGTATGTCAACCGACTTTGCCCTGGATTTCATCGGAGAGTTAAAGATTACCTCAACCGATGAATGAAGACGTAGAAGCTGTCAAGAAAAATCAAGAAGTGGTGGGTGGTTGGGACCCATATATCTTCCTTCCCTTGCCAATCAAGGATGTTCCTTTAATCCTACTTTCTAACTCTCATGCCAGTTCGTGATCCTTCCGGAAGGTAACGCCCCATCACCTCATCTGGAAATGCAATGTCTCTTCATAACAACCATTGGTTCCTGCATTGGAATCGATATGACTTTTTGTGCATCGGAGAGTTTTTGATTTCTTTGTTAGCTGACATTTTCCAAGTTTTCAAAAACATATAAGCCTCAGAACATATTATCATCCTATGGACACAAGCGTGAACTTGACTCTTGTCCCTATATAAACTCTTTTAACTGTCTTTAACATCCATACGTTTATTCTGATGGTGCATTTCCTGTTGATATCTTCAGCAGAAAGTTTTCGTAGAAAATTGGCGAAGGACTGTGCAGTGAGGTGCATAGGAACTGAATGGCATCCACTTTCAATCATTTAACTCAAGACTTGTTCCAGAATCCTGCAAAAGTAGTTCCTTTTCGGAAACCTTTCAGTGGCGAGAACCCGTCATCGATTCACCAAATACCCCTTTTTTCCAAGCAATGTACCATTTTCATTGAAAGGAAAAGTTCTTTGAAAATTCCGAAGAAACACCACACAAAAACAAAGATGCTAACTAGAGAACAGGGGATTTAAAAATTATTCATTTTTATAAGAAAATTACTCGATTGACCAATTACATCAAACACAAAGTCTTGTGGAGTGTATATCATAGAAAAACAGCAATGGTACAAAATAAGTTCAAGATAAATACCTACAAACAAGAAACAGTCTCCTCCAAAACTCTACTGCAAAAAAGAAAACTGTAATCCCTTGCTAAATGGACCATCTAGCTGCCCATCTAATGGTAATGAGGTAATACCCCGAACTCGCTTGGTAGTGCATAGAAAAACACTTTCACAATGCCTAGGCAAATCTGTTGTCCCATCGACATATAGTAGTTAAGGGGTTTTGCCAGCAACAGTCATCCATCCCAAACAATTATATTGGTACAACGCTCGCAGACGCACCTGCACGAGCACATAGCACCTCAAATGCATTTTCATCATCATTTAGACCTCCTCCATTGTTCGCTTCACTTTAAATTTCCTCATAGAAATTCATTATATGTGTCTTAAATATGTCGTGTGTGTTTGTGCTCGCACGAGCAAGAGAGAAATAAAGGACCCATAGCATATTTTAAGTTAGCCATGGGGAGGCGGCTTAGTAACTTGAGTGAAATTCATCCGTCGAGTGAACGCGTGCTAAATAGATTTGTTGTCTTTTAGAGGATTTGCTATTGAGAACATTTTGAAAGAGGAGAAATTCTCCCACAAGACTACGTGCAATTGATGACCGAATTGATCAATCTCTTTCCATTGCTCATTTGATGTACACGACGCAAACAATGCAAAACATGACACTAAACAGTACTCGTGAGATGGTGTATATGGGTATTTAGCTGATCCAGAAATACTGTGAAGTACAAAGAGGAAATCATAAAAGTACCAAAAGAGCTAGCCTCTTCCATAGGAGAGGGGTTATTGAACAAAAGAGTGATGAGATGAGCAATAGTCAAATTCAAAGAGTTGTTATTGCGCCTGAAGCTCCTTCTTGCGCACCAAGAGGAGGTCATGGAGCTTGTACTGGTCGGGCAACGACTTGGCCATGCTCTCCCTCTGCATGCAACGCTGGGCCCATGCCACCAACTTGGGGCACTCATCCTTGATGCTGAAGTTGGCCAATGTCTCCAAACCATAGAACCAGCTATAGAATGGTATTAGTGACACATCCACGTACCCGAACCTCTCACCGCCAAAGTAAGCCTTGTCCCCGAGCTCTCCCTCCAACACCTTCAAGCACTCGATGCACTCCTTCTTCGCTGCCTCTTGGGCCTCCCCTGTCAATGGCCACAACGTTCGCAGCGCCAGATATAACTGCATAGTCATTGCATGCCTTGATGTCAAGCACACTTACTAAGGAAATGTTCGAAATATTAAGGAGTTGTTATCTCAACTTCTTGGGCCTCCCCCATTCCTCGCCCGCTTCCGGTGCCGGCGGAGCCGAAATCGCTCCGGTTTCCTTCGCTCGAGACGACCTCCTTCGGCCGCTACTCCACCGCCCCTTCGTCGCGCGCTTCCGGTGCCGGCGGAGCCGAAATTGCTCCGATTTCCTTCGTTCGGGACGACCTCCTCCGGTCGCTGCTCCACCTCCCCCATTCCTCGCCTGCTTCCGGTGCCGGCGGAGCCGAGATTGCTCCGGTTTCCTTCGCCCGGGAAGACCTCCTCCGGCCACTGCTCCTTTCGGAGTCCGTCCTCGTTTCTTGCCTCTTCTTTCCCCTTGGTCTGGACCGCGATTCTGGGGCGAATTTCGAGCCAGCATCAGCTCAGGTTAGTTGGCTTGTACCTGCTGTCTGCGCATTTTCCCGCGTTGCGTTGGTCGTGATGGTTGGGATATGTGACCCGTCCGCAATTGGCTTCGACCTCGGTGATCATCGGTCGGCCTTGTTCTTCGTTTCTTGCTGTTTGAGCTCGATGTGGCGGTCGTGTCGTCGAATTGGGGCTACTTTAGCTGGAAATGAGCAAGTCTGGAACATGTGCCACTTTCTTATTATCTTCATCCTTCTCTTCCAGCTTAAGCTGCTCGGTTAATTCTTTTATATTCACAGAGCTCTCAGCAATTTCAGCTTGGTGAGGTGCTTGATTCCTGATGGCATAGTCTTCAACTATTTGCATCGCTGGATGATCAATTTCTCCAGCTTAGACATCGCTTCCTCCTCTATCTGTACAAATTTCAGCTTCTCAAAATGATCAGGACCTAATATCTTGAGCTTTTGAAACCCTTTAGCCTTGAAGCATAGTGTTTGCCAATCATAAAGCTTTTGAACAGATTGTTGGTTCTGTCATCATCCGCATCAATGTAGTAAAGCTTTCGTACAGATTGAAGAGCTCCGATTTGTGCTGGGGTGCTGAAGCCATATTTGTAGTGCGTATAGGATAGTGACGAGTTTTTGGTCTAGGGATACTAAACATTTGTAGTCGAATGAAGATGTTTTGATAAAGCCTTTTAATAGCACTTCCATGCTTCACTGTTTGTTAATATTGTGGCAAGGATATTTTCCTACTTATTTGGAGACCATTACTTGATCAATTCTGAGCTTAGCTTAGGGTTGTGGCAAGGAGTGTCATGTTCTATGGAGGTGGAATTTTGTAGGCTGACCTTGTTGAACTCCAAGAGTCATGGATGCTGTTTCTGCCTTTTGACTTTCTTTTTTTCAAACATCAGCTCATGATTTTCTTAGGTGGCATTGTTATCTGCAACTCCTATGTAATTCAATTTTCTTTCTCATGATGCTCGAGAATGCTCACAGTTTGACCTGGTTTATATAGAAGGAGGAGCAACTTCGAATTGGTGTGATATTCGATTTGCTCTATGTTCATCCGGTTCATCCTTTGTCACTACAAGTTCATATGTACTACCAATTAAGCTATCAATTAGGGCCATATGAAAGATATCCTGTACTAATTGACACAAATGTTAGGTCAGTATGCCTTTTTCTTGCATAGAATTTTATGTGAAAATTTTGACGAGGTTGCCATTGGGTAACTTTATATTCTGCTGCATTCATTTTTTGCGAATCTTTTACTGCGGTGGAATGAACGGATTCCTCTGGCTAAGTGAGAGGAATGTACTGACCAATGTAATTCCTTCGCCTATCCATGGATTGGAGGATATTGTCAACAATCAAGTATAGTAAGTTTCTTATTTGCTTTTGTAATTCTTGGGCGACAAACTTGAATCATTCACAATCCCTGTTGCTTTACGGTAATGTTACTTGTCTCAATCTTGCAAAGCACAAGCACATCCCCAGACCACCTGCTGGTGTTGTCATTCCTCCAAAGGTACATGATACTCTTATTGGTTCATATATGTTAATCTAAAAGCAAATATTTGTATTTTGTTCTCAATGTATACAATATAATTGGAAAAACGTTATGTGCATTATGTAGGGCTTTGTGTTTGATGTTACATGGGGCCTTTTCCCTTTCAACATTTCTATGAAATATCAATAGGTTGAAAAGCGCGGATTATTTCATATAGGAGAACCTTTTTCAAATTACTGTTTAGGTCTCTTTATATTGGATGTCGTGACAAGAAAATGGATGGCTCACTTGTTCACTTTTATAGGTTTTAGGACCTTTGGATAACAAGCCATTCCCTGTGTTATGGCATGAAGATAACAGTAGTAGGCGCCAGAATGGAAGAGAAAGGTGAGAATGAATTCTGATGGTCTTGCTGTCTCGGTTGATGTCTCTGTCCGTTTGTTTTGTATTTCTGCTGCTGCATTGGTGGTTTGTATCAATTTAGAGGCTTGTGGTGCAATAGATTTTGCAGTTGAGAATGAACTTGAAACCAGGGACATTTGGAATAAAATTTTGGTTACTCCTGCAGGCTATTGAGTGTGTTTGTGGAATCTTTGGAGATCGTTTTCCCCTGTTGTTTCTGTTTAGAGACGCTTCTTTCTTTTCTCTCCCCATCTAAATGCAGTGCTTGTAATCTTGCAGGCCATCAGTACCTGGAGCAATGGTCGGTCCAATGCTAGGAGAAGCAGCTCATCGTCTTGTCAAGAGTACACTAAATATCAAGTTGAACAACAATCAATCCTCTGGCATCTTGGAACCACCACGCAATCGAAACTTTCCAGGATATTATGCAGTTAATAGACCAAGACCAGCTGCTCCCTCTGGGTACGAAAGGGGCTTCAGTGAAGATACCCACCAGTACCATGGGAATCACAACTACACTATTATTTGAAGTCAGTTTAGATTAGGGGAGGGATTGTTTATATTGAAACTCCATTATTGTATATTCTCTTTGGAGCTGCAATGTTAAATATATATTTTAGCAATTAATTTTGCTGCTAATTAGATTTAAAATCGAAATCGTCCCTAAACAATATTCATCACAAACTTACTGACTAAATAAAAAAACAATTCTTCGCACATTAGCGATGAATTTTGCCACGAATAGATTTCGTTGCAATTTAACGACGCAAAAAAAAATTTTCTTGACAAATTAGCAATGAATTTTGTCACGAATATAGACTTCGTACCTAAGGAGAAAAAAAGTTCTTGGCAAATTAGCAACAAATTTTGCCACGAAAAAAATTCGTGGCAAATTAGCGACGAATTTTGCCACGAAAATAGTTCGTGGCAAATTAGCAACGAATTTTGCTACGAATAATTAGTCACGAATTTTTTTTCGTCGCAATTTAGCCATGAAAATTGCCACGAATAATTAGCAACGAATTTTGCCACGAATTTTTTTTCGTAGCTAATTAGCAACGAAAATTGAAATTTTTCGTGGCTAAATTTTGCGATGCCGAATTAGCGACGAGATTTTTTTCGACGCTAATTTCGTCGCAAATTCTTTTAGCCACGAATTTTGCCAAATTTTTCGTGGCAAAATTAGTGGCTAAAACCTTGTTTTTTTGTAGTGAAATTAGCGATGAATTTTGCCACAAATATAGTTCGTGGCAAATTAGCCACGAATTTTGCCACGAATATAGTTTGTGGCAAATTAGCCACGAATTTTACCATGAATAATTAACGACGAATTTTGCAGCGAATTTTTTTTCGTCGCAAATTAGCCACGAATAATTAGCGACGAATTTTGCGACGAATTTTTTTTCGTCGCAAATTAGCGACGAATTTTGCCAAATTTTTCGTGGCAAAATTCGTCGCTAGAACCAACTTTTTTTGTAGTGAGAAATCGTTTCTCTCAATCCTTATAATCAAAACTTGCTCATTCAAAAAATAGAAAAAAAAAGATACCACACTAAATTTATCTACAATAGTACCGGGTCTTACGACGACGACTTTCATATATTATTGAGCAATTCAAAAGCCAAACGTTTGTTATACCACGCTAGAAAACATGGAAGACAACTCCATTGTCAACTCTACGACCAATTTGGAAATCAGAATCTGCAAAGGCATATCCACTAAATGTATGAACACCCCCCATTACGCGCAAAAATGGCCACGCCAGCAACAAATGCTAGGCATGTTGACCAATAAGATAGCACCATGCCACACTGCCTCACACCTCATCACACCCTTTTGCAATCTTCTTTAACCCTTTAAAATGTTCAATCCATTCGATTCAAGCCCTCCATTTGTAAATTTTAATTGCATTTGCAAGTCTACTCTCTTCTTACCTTGTGTGGGTTGACCTAAATTTAGGGTTTCTTAGCTGCAACTAGTGCCGTTTCATATCGTACGATGCCGTGGCCTTCGAGGTTTCCTTTCTTCATTAAAATAATGTTCATCCCAAAGGTCAACTGGTTGCATGGCGTAAATGATGCCTTTTTCTCCAATTTTTATAAACCAGTTGACTTAGCTAAAGTCGACGTTTTTTTTGGGGGTTTAGTTTAGTGGTAGTGGCTGATCACTCGTGTTGCATATTTCTTCAAATCTCCGAATATGCTCTTCCATTGATGACTAACATAAAATATTTTCAAATAAAAGAACCGAATATTAGTCTTGATAAAAGAATAGGTTTAGGCCAAATCGTGTCATTTCCGCGAGAGAGCGTACTCGCGTGACACCATAAAATTTGGGTAATCGATATGTCAATTATATGATCGACAAGGTTTTCTCGAGATGTCGATAATGTACATATGAAATGGATAAAACCGCTTGCGAATTTTCGAGGACGAACTGATAAGATGACACCAAAAGGCTCAATTAGCATATGGGAAAATCCACCGAAAACCTTCATATTTTGACTAGAGCTCTGAATCATAGGCACATTTCGCTATCTCCAAAAGGAAAAAAGTTTACAGTTTTAAGTTCAGTAATGTATATGATCTTTACGAAAAACTTGAAATATATTTCATCTGTGAATAGTTATATCCTTGTAAACTTATATGCTTTTTGGTGATTTTTCCCCTGTTGAACAAATTATAATCGTTTGATGCAATATAGTGGTTACAATCCGGCACAATCTGAAATTCGTTGAATATTCGTTGAGTCAATCAGAATGTGCATAAGTGATGGCCCACAAGATCTTGCATCTCCATTGCTGTGCTTCTACACATGCAGTTGTTTATAGAAATAATTCATCAAGAAAGAGAAGGGAGAAGGTCAATGCCTGCAGCTAACTTCCCTAGTTGGCCTGCCTTTATCGTGCTTTGCTCCAAATTCTTTAAAGAGAATCGAGTAATCCCATTATAATCCTCCTGATTTCCATTGATGTCATCAAAACCACCATCTGTGTTTTTCAATTTCACCCACCCACCTGAAAATAATCAATATCTTGCCCTATCCCTATTTATAAACCAAGAACCGTAAGACCTTATGTCACCTGCCTCTGTTTTTAGTTAACTAACCCAGTTCTGGCCCCTGTTTTGAAATTTTCTCACTTTTGTTGTCTTTTACTGGAGAGTGTTAAACTAATGAATTGGCCTTTTGTGTCCTGCTGAGCTTCTTCTTGTCAATGGGTTTGTGTGTGTGTGTGTGTGTGTGTGTGTGTGTGTGTATACACCGATCACCTCTTGTTCTCTTCTCTTTTTGAAAGTCTCTGGGAGCTGTTAGCTTTTTCTTGTTGGGTTCCTGTTTGTTTTCTGAGAAAATGACTACACAGCATCAGTCCTTTTTGTTCTCTTGTTAAAGCTCATTCTTTTGTTCTGTCACATGGATGAGAGCTCTGATAAACGCACTGGGAACCAGATATTTCAGCTTCAGAGAAAGAGCCAGTGGCTTGGTCTTGTTCCTTGCCCGTTGCAATCTGAACTCTCAAGTCTTATTAAATCCTTGTTGATTCCAAGTTCTTAAATTTTGTTGTGAGTTCAGAGCAGTGAAGCCGAAATGGGAGGTGTATGCTCTGGGCGTGTAATCCTGGAAAATGAGAAGCCAGGGACGAAGATTCCGGTAGTTTTTTCTAAAGTCAACTCAGTTGATGGATTCACTAAACAACAAGGTGGTTCTTCACCCAATGACAATGGCAATCAGAATGCGCAGGAAAAGTTTGATTCAGTTGAGCTCGAATTGAAGCAACCAACGCCATCAATGCCTAGAAAAACGGCCAATAGGGTACATTTTTCCTGTGCTGCAGTCTTTCTGTTTTTTATTTAGTTATTTTGTGATCAACGATAACGTATCGGGCTGCACATAACTAGTATAGGAACCTGATTGCCCTTGAAACTATATTGAAGAAATTTTTATACTTGGCAATAAATTCATGCACTGCATACGGCGAACTACATCATAAGTTAAAATAGCTGGATGTTGGACTTGAATTTTACTGAAATTCTTAGAGTGCAGATGCTTGATTCACTTTTGATGATGTTTAGTAGGTGTGAACTAGTTGGTTGATTGTTCCACAGAATAATTCCAGTAAAATCAGACTTGAGTGAAGATTCGATTTTACAACTGTAATCATAACCTGGTAATTAAGGACGTTTGGATTGTGCAAAGATGCTTAAAACTATTCACAAATTGGATCATATGTGTCGTGCTCATGGAGTTTTTACTGGTCACTGCTCAAATAGTTGATGTAGCATTAGCTTTTACACGCACCTGAACATTTTTAAATGCCAGAACCCGAGTGGCTTGCATGAATATTATTTTGATAGGATTTTCCATTTCCTTGATTTTACTGATAATCTTAAAGTTATTTATCTGATGGAAACTTGGGGTTTGGAAGTTCTTGTCAACTAATTGATCTTTCTGCGACAAGACCTTTAATTGTTTTTCATCTGGCACTTCTGCTATCATCTAAAAAATTCTAAATCTCCATCTGTTTGAGCCGTTTTTCTATGTATTGATTTATGATGTGATCATTTTCAGGCCAACCAGAAGAGCTCACCCTTGGGAAGAGTGGGCATCTTGAGTATCAAAAGAGCAGTAAAAGTTTTAGATACACTAGAAAGCAGCAATTGGAATTTTAATGTCAGCAAGGGGCTCATCACCGGCGCAGCTTCCGGGGGCTGTGAAATTTTGATACTGGCATTTGAAGTAGCCAACACAATTGTTAAAGGCGCAAATTTGCTACAGTCTCTTTCTGAAAAGCAACTCCAGCTTCTAAAGGAAGAGATTATAACTTCGGAAGGGGTACAGAATTTGGTTTCCACCGACACGCAAGAGTTGCTAACTATTGCAGCTGCTGACAAAAGGTTGGTGATCTAGTTGGCGAGGGTCTATGCAGGAAATTATCCTATATGTATGTCAAGTCCAACCATGTTTGTTTCTGTCCATACTCAGGGAGGACCTCGAATACGTCTTGAGAGAGGTCATCAGGTTTGGAGATCAATGTAAAGACCCCCAGTGGCACAACCTGGGTCAATATTTTTCAAAGTAAGGTAGCTTTACTTGGTTTGGTTCGGTTCGTGTCCAGGAAAAATTCCATGTTGTCCTGATAATGGTTTTCATGCTCATGGAAGCAATTGTGATATGGCAGATTGGATTCGGATAATTCAAGATGCAAGCTTTCTTGTGAAGAAGCAGAAACTTCAATGCAACAGTTGAGTTCTGTGGCACAGCAAACCTTGGTAAGTTTTCATGGAGCTGAGTTCTGCACAATTTCATTTCTACTTAGAATCCCCTGTTGCCAAACATGATTTTCGTATGTGAGATGTCAACATTTTGTGCCATCAACATTATCATCCTATCATTTTCGGAATACGCATTGGGTACCTCTTTAAGAATAAGTGTAATTTGATATCTCTCGAGTCTCGCCTTACATGCATTGTACTGGTCAATGGACAAGCTGTGCATGATGCCCCTGTCAAGTGTTCCAACTGTTTTGGCTGGATCAAGGCTATTCCTAGGCTGTTGGTAATTTTTCCACATTTTTTCAGCTTAAAAAACAGACATAATTAAACAGTCAACTAGCTTACAACTTTTGGGAACCTCCCTTTTGTCTATTCATGCTCGATCATGATCCTTCTAAACTCTGCCTTTCAAAAAAGTTCACATGAATGGTGGCTATCTTCTTCTATGATCTGAGATCTTTCTTAATTTACAGGAGTTATACCATGCGTTGAATGCTCAGGAGAGATTCGAACGAGATTATCAGAGCAAGCTTAAAGAAGCAGAGTCCTACAATCTTCCTTTGAGAGGTGAGATTTGCAGATCTTAGATTTTTTTCCTGTACTTATGTTCATGAAGTTTTGTCTCTATGCAAGCTAGATTTGATTTCATTATGGGTTGTGCTATCTCATAGCTCGTGCCATTTTTCATGTTGGAGAGAACATTAATATCATGAATACGATAAAGATGATGGAATCATCCCCGTGGCTTATCAAATTATCATCAACTTGTCATCCATTTTGATATTTACCTTCCTTATGAATGCTCAATATGAGCATGCTTCACATGAGGACTCGTGAAACTACAACTGGAGCGGACTGAACTTTTAACATGTATTTGTGATGCCTTGAGTGGTGTCAGTAGCTCCTTTTTACATATTCCCGTTTGTGAATTCAGCAGGTCTTGTTTATTATTTGCAATATGTGTTTGGTTTCTGATTATTTGAAATATGTGATCACTAGTTCTTTCTTTCTACTTCACATTCTACATTTAATCTGTTAAGCATGTCCTAACTGCAATAGTCTGTTATACAGTTCCTTCAATTTTTAAATATTTATTTACAGGAGAAGATCTCATGAATTTAGAAAGGGAACTCAAACACCAAAAGAAGTTTGTAAAGAGCCTGAAGAAAAGATCTCTCTGGTCAATGACAATGGAGGAGGTATATCTATGCAGGCTACTTATTATGGCATTCAATTCCTGATTAAGATGCAATCCTCATCGCCTTCTTCTCACGTATGGTGTTGACTTGTTAGAATTGTCAATTGCAGATCATGGCCAAGTTTGTCAATATTGTAGCATACATGCATCAAAGAATGATGGAGGCTTTTGGTGACAATGGTATGGACTTGCCTGATATACATTTAGCAAGGCATTTGACCACATTGCCGGTGCTCTAGTTAGATGCCTACCATTAGACATTTCTCCCATTATTTGCCGCTTTGGAGGATGGTAACGAAATTAAGACACGTTTTGATTGATAAAGCGTAAACTTGAGCTTATTTTAACGGAATTCAAACATCAAAGTAACTTAAGTTTCTCATTCTCATGAATTCCCTGTCGCCATAGACCTGGATAACCACCATTCTCCAGCAGTTTTAAACAAAGACACCCTTAAGTTTAGGGTCTTTAGAAAGATCACAACAAATGAAATATTAAGGGTCTGACAAACTGCCATTAACCTAGGACATGAAATAGAAAAGTACGAATCTTAATCCCTTACAGGAGAATTTCGCGGAAATGAAGCAATTTCCCCCTAGCATACCATTGATTGTCGGCCTTGTCAAGCATAATCATTCTCAACTTCCTTTTTTCCCCTGATGCACATGTGCATCTGCCGTAAAAACTTGAACTGAGTCCAGCCACATTAATCATCTCGAGAAGTAAAAATGCTAGATAATGATATCTTGTGCCTGTTTTCACATTGGTTGCCAATGCTTGCCATTGTAGGACTATATGCGTACAGAATGTGTATTTCAGTTGATTATTTCTCCAGCATCAATCTGCTTAATGTGTGCCAGGCAAGACAAGCTTCATCGAAGAATACACAACAAATAACGGAGGTCCCCAAAGATTGGGGAAAGCTGGTCTTGCACTACACTATGCTAACATAGTCGAGCAGATAGATATGATTGTGAGTTTGATCCTTCCTTTCCTTTCCGATGCATCTGATTTCAGTTCAAAAAATATTGTAAGTGCAAAATTTATGTTGTCAGGCATCTCACCCAGCAGCTCTTCCTCCCAATGTAAGGAGTACGTTATACCATGCATTGCCAACCGTTGTTAAAACAGCACTTCGATCTCATCTGCAGAGTATTGATGCCAAGGATCAGGTATTCTGTTGTCATTCTTTTCTTCTTTTCGAAAATTACTTTCAGTTGTGCATGGACTCTTCTTCCTCTATTCGTCATTTCTACTTCTACTGTTCTACATAATTCGAGTTTGCCTATCCAGCACCGTTCAGCATATAGAAGAATCACAGTTTGTCTCACCAATACAATGAACTTTGACATCTGTGGAGCATTCCAGTCATGATCCTGACTAATATTTTCCTAATTTTGGATTTCTCCTTCAACAGTTGCCGATTTCTCATGTAAAGGCTGAAATCACCAAGACTTTAAAATGGATTGTCCCTCTGGCAACAAATACAATTAAGTAAGTTTCAGTTAGTCAGTGACTTTCTGACCTGTTGCTTTGTTTCTTGCCCAAATGAGAAAAAAAAAAAAGCACATTGGATGTCACTATATTGATGAGCACACCACTTCCTTTGCACAGAGCTCATGAAGGATTTGGGTGGGTTGGAGATTGGGCAAAGACTAGGTTTGTATCTCTCTCCCTCTCTCCTCTTTCTCACTCTCTCTTGCCAATATGACATGGGTTAAGTATTATCATTCGGTGCTTTTATCAGTAAAGAGGCTCCTGAGAACACATCTACAAGAAACGGCATGATTCGCCTCCAGACACTGTATCATGCAGATAAGGAAAAAGCAGAGCTATACATCCTTGAATTAGCCATTTGGCTACACCATCTGGTCACCATGGTGAAGCAGAGAATACATGCTTTCCAGCCTTTGCCTATTCAATCTGCCATTCACAAGGGGAAGAAGTTACACCCCAAAGTGCAGCCTCTAATGTCTCCGGGAAGAAGCACAGGAAAACCAAGTCCCAGGACTGAACTATCTCAACAAGATAAAGATCCGTCAGAAGAGGTATTTCAGAGGAGACCGACATTTATGAAAAAACAAGAAAAACGTTCTGCGTGCAAGAATGTTTTCAGTGTAATGAACTGATTGAGTTTGAGAAACACTTATATGATTGCCGTTGCTCTGTAAATAGCTCTAAGTAAGAAAGTATTTTCCCTCAAGTACATAAACTGTTTCTAAGTTCTTAATCGATTCACCAATCAGCATGTGATTGAGAATCAGTTTTGCCTGTGAGAATGTTCATGGTATTGAAGGTACTGATGCTCAAGGATGCATCAAGGATTTTGTCCGACTTCACCCTCAGTTGACGCTTTTCTTGTACTACGACCAAACTGCCAGTAGTGTAAATCAACTCTCTCTCTCTCTCTCTCTCTCTCTCTCTCTCTCTCTCTTCTGTACGATTGCAGTATTTCTGGGATTCATCTCTGGACAAACAGGCTGCTGTCTAATTTTGACAGTAACTTGCTTCCTGAATAATCTATCCAATTTGGAAAAGAATGTGTTGTTCCAACCACCCCAATTTCCCCAGTAATTCAACAGTCACTCGAGAAGCTGCGATTATACGCCTTGGTTCAGGTCACATACTGTTTTGCAGTTTATCCTAATCAAACCATTGAAGAACACCCTATAAACATTGCAGAGCCAATGAAGCAGTGCAGTGTATATAGTTGTTAATATGTCCGTGGATTGGTTATGCCTACTCCACCTCTTACTAGTTCCACATTACAACAAATGCCTCCACCTAAACCACAGTTCACTTGAAATGTCTTCCACCAATTTCACTTTCCTCCTTCATCAAGTCCTTTCAGGTGGAAAAAAGAACAGAGAAAATTACAGGGCACATTATCCGCGACCGTGAACTCTTTATACATAATCAAGCCAAAAGAAGAATTATATACTCTATGATTTCTCGCTACATGGACCTTATTGTTATGACAGATTTACATATATCCTAATTCACTTTCATTCTCAACTTTGTCCCAACCACTTCACTTTCATTTTCTAAAACCACCATAAAATGCCACCTTTATGTTACCACTTACCACATTGATCAAACTACCTTAGCTCAATGGCAATGGAGGGCATCTCTCCGAGAGCTTCAACCCTTCTTTCTCTTCTCTCTCTTCTCTTTTTCCACTTCGCAGCTTCACTAGCACAATCAGGGGCCGGGACTATCCAAAGAACCAAGGACCAACTATTACTAGCTAGCCTCCAACCACGCACCGAAGCAACGTCGACCTCACCAGGATCAATCTCTTCCCAGCTGTTTCTCACTTCCCCTTCAGGGAGTTCTGCGGCCTACCTCGTCAGGCCTGTGAACTCCGCCAGTTCAGGTGGTCACGACTACTGTTACATCCAAGTCCAAGGAGGTGGTAGCATTGTTTGGAAGTCGGCATGTGCTTCTATAAGCCAAGCCAACACTTGCAGCCTCATATTCTCCGGTTCAGGCCTTGAGATATTCGACGGAAGCCGGTATTCCTGGAGAACTAATGTGAATGGGGGTCATAATCGTAATCCAGAGACACTGCTTCTTCTTGACGGGGGCGACTTGCAGGTCAGGGACCAGCGTGGAAGGGTCATGTGGATGGCTAGTGAGAGTCAAGCTGTTGACCAGAATTGTGGGTCTTTTGGGACTCCTAGAGAAAATTTTGCTTTCTCACCATTAGGCAGTCCGAGTCACAAAGACGAACCCAAATCACTGTCATCGTCTTCATCATCATCATCATCATCTCTTAGGCAGAGCTTGGACCATAATGGTGAAGAATCTGAAATGGGTTATAACAATAACTACCAGCAGCAACAAGAGACGATGAACTATCCACAGCAGCAGATGATAAACAGACCTAGTCTCTCGGGCTTCAACCAGCCATTTTCTACACTGAACCAGCCATTTGGTGCAAGTAACCAGGAAGGGTTGGAGGACAATGGTCCTTTCGAGAATGGGGTCTCCGAGAAGAGACTCAGGATCGGTGTGGTTTTGGGTTCTTTAATCACTTTGTTGGCTTGCCTTCATTCTTTTCTGTAATCTCTCTCTCCCCAAAAAAGTAGTGTGAAGAGATCGAGAATGCATTTGACGATGAGTTGAAGTTGAAAGCCGTTTTTCGTTATATCTGACAAATGATTGAGAACTTTGTATGTGAATCTGCATCATGCCAAACCATGCATATGGACACTTGGGCTGCGCAAGATAACTTGTCAAATAGTGTTTGATTATGTTCTTTTGTTCCCAGAATCAGTTTGGGAATAGAAATCCGTTTGTTTAATTTTTTGATTCTGGGCACAAATTCTTGCAAATTTGTGCCCAGAATCAGTTTTGGAGTAGAATCAAGAATAAAAAAAAACAGTAGCTTCTTGATTCTAGGAACAAAAATGAGAATCAGTTTTTTTTTCTTCTTCTTTTTCTTGATTTTTAATATAACTTCTAATGTCTGGCACGAAAGCTACCCTCCCCATATCTGGCGAGATTAAAATATTTTAATAAAAAAATATTATTAATAATAAATATTATTAATAAAAAAATTTTACTGGCCATGGCGAAAAAATTAAAAAAATATTATTAATAAAAAAAATTTTACCGCCCATGGCCAACAACCAAACCATGGCAAAAAAAATAAAAAAAATATTATTAATAAAAAAAAATTACCGGCCATGGCAAAAAAATATTTTCAATAAAATATTTTTTATTAAAATATCTTCAATAAAAATATTTTTTATTAAAATATTTTAATAAAAAAATATTATCAATAAAAAAATATTTTACCAGCCATGGCCAACAACCAGGCCATGGCAAAAAAAATAAAAAAATAATTTCAATAAAAATATTTTTTATTAAAATATTATTAATAAAAAAATATTTATAAAAAAAATATTTTACCAGCCATGGCCAGAGACCATGCCATGAGGAAAAAAATAAAAAAAAATATTTTCAATAAAAATATTTTTTATTAAAATTTTAATTAAAAAATATTATTATAAAAAATATTTTACCAGCCATGGCCAACGACTAGGCCATGGCAAAAAAAATAAAATAATAATTTCAATAAAAAAATTTTTATTAAAATATTATTAATAAAAATATTTATAAAAAATATTTTACTGGCCATGGCGAAAAAAAGAAAAAAAAATTCAATAAAAATATTTTTTAGTAAAATGTTTTTTAAAAAATTATTAATAAAAAAATTATTTATAAGAAAATTTTTTACCAGCCATGGCCAAAAAAAATAATAAAAAATTATTTTTAATAAAAGTATTATTAATTAAAAAATATTTTACTGGCCATGGCCAAGAAAGAGGAGAAGAAAAAAAGAAAAGAAAGAAATATAAAATATTTAAAATGTTATAAAATATTATTAATAAAATGAAATTTTACGCTGTTACCAAACGCATTTCTATTCCCGGGTACAGAATATTGGGTCGTTACCAAACGCTTTCAAATGCTCAAAATCAGTTACCGGGCACAGAATCAAAAAGAATCATTTCTGACCAGAATCTGTTCCCAGTACAGAATGGTTGTCATGCGCAGCCTTGATTTGCTGATTTGGAAAAAAAAAATTTCTAAAAATGATCATGTGTATCTCTTGAAATAATTAGTTATTGCCAACAACAATTTATGTCTAAACATTTGCATAGACGATGAAAATATTTATCGTTTATAAACGATCATTTTTTGGAAAATATTTTTCAAATCACTCGTATTCCGCGAAACAAATCGAACCCTAAAAATTCATCATCTTGACAATTTTTTTTTTGAAATCATCTTGAAAATGACGAGCTATATTTAATGCAAAATTATAGAGTCCTGGACTCCCGAGGGCATAAAATATGAAAAAAAAAAATTGGGTATTGATAGGTTTCTGAAATTGCTGGCAATTTTCCGAATAATGTTGGTAAGAAAACTTGATTGGTAGCTTGCTTGCCAGGTAAACCATAAGTAAATTACCAATATTATGACTTCACTAATGTTCAAACAATTGTTTTGTTTACTGCATTGCAGGTGACCTCATGCCGGAAGCTGCGGTGAAAATTACAGGACCTGTCGGAAAAGAAATGCTCGTGCCGAAAGATCCAAATGCTACCATCGTCATAATAAGGTTTCCGAGTCTTAGTCTTGCTTTGGCATCCCCAATTAGCCATCCTTACACATGTCCAAGTCATGTTTTGGTTCTACGACATTTAAGCTCTAACGAAGGCATTCCGCTCTCTGTTTGTTGCAGCTGGAACTGGCATTGCTCCTTTCCGCTCATTCTTGTGAAAGATGTTCTTCAAGAAAAACGATGACTATGAGGTAAGAAACGACCTTACCTGTTTGACGAGCTTATACTGTTGGATTTCATTTCATCAACAAGTGACTTTCCCGGGAATGCGATGCGGTTCAATGGGTTAGCATGGCTCTTCTGGGGCGTTCCAACAAGTAGTTCATTGCTTTATGTGGAGGCAAGTCTTCTTGACTTACCTTTCTTCTTGCTGCATCTTTAAGTAGACAATATTGTGTTCATTCCTAATGGGGTATCTGGAGCATTTGTCAGTAGGAGTTTGAGAAGAAAGAGAGAACACCGGAAAACTTTGTTGGATATTTCAACAGTTTTGAAATATTGTAACGACTTTGATAGTAGTAGACCGCCATGAAAGCTATTCATTTTGTAACGGTTTTGCAACAGCTTTTTGACGGTTTTATAATGACTTTATAACGTTGATTTATTTCTTCATAAATTCTTCATTATTTTATAATGGTTATATAATGGTCATATTCTTCAATCATTACCGGTTGATTTATAATGGTTTCGTAAGGACTCTCTCTTTTGTTTTTGCCTATAAAATTGAACATCAACCATTATCCAAAACGATGCACCAAGTTAAAAGAGAATTTCCTTCCACTCTTATTCCATTTTTGTCTTTCATTTCTTTGATGAGTTATACACATAATGTTGTTTCTATTTCTTTTAATATTCAATGTGTGTAGTATAAAAGAAGGTCTATTGTATCTTGGGAGGATAGCCACTAGAGCCTTATGCACCGAATTTCGTACTCCAAGGGGCGAAATTATCCTTAAGGACAATGCTTGCACCCCTCAGACAAATTGATAATATTTTCTTATCTTTTTCACTAGATTTCCAACAATTATTATTTTATATAATCTAACAATTTCCCGACAAACTTTAGAGTCGATTATGCCGTGAGCAGAGAATAGACAAAAGATGAGGGCTAGAAGATGTACATTCAGACCAGAATGGCTCAATATGCAGAGGAAGTGTGGGAAGTGTGGACTTGAGGGAATGGAGAAAGGCACCGGTGACATAAAAGGTTTCTTTGGCTGCGAAAAGACGGTGAATCATTTTATCTTTGTGCTGTCTCTGATTCTAAATTTTATGTGACTGGGACATTGACATAGTTTTCATCCTTGCGTATTCACACGTATCGATCGGATAGAGTACAAGAGGCAATTGAAGAAGGCAGAGCAAATGGAATGTTTAAGTTTACTGATCAAGACATATAACCGAAGAAGCAGTCCTTTCATGGGTGTAAATGGGTAACTTTTCCTGCAACGTGCGTCGATTTTAACTTCACTTAAGCAGATTGGCTTATCATCTGCCGGAATTTATCTATTGTGACTGCGCGAGGCATTTAACGCTTGAGATGATATGACAAATGCATGTTTTCCTTCACCCGTGAGTTGATAAAAGAAACAGAACTGCGAATACTCCAAGGGATTTGGCAAGGAGATTGATCTCTCGTAATATTTGAAGGAAACTTTGAGCAGCTGAAAGAATGCACGAGTAACACACAAGATTCATGTCAATGAGGCCCGGCATAAATCCCAACCCAGTGAGAACATTTCAATATCGGACGATGACATTAGAGTCCGTCCTCAATTGAGGAAAATCATGGATTACTATGACAAGATTAATGTCTTAAATGTTATTCATCTGATTTTACACAATGTCGTCTTAAATCAAAGTTCTGTGTCCGAAGCAGATGGAGTGATCTGCAGGTTCGGATTTGGTTATTTCCCCCTCAAACATAGCAATAGTAGGGCTGCCTGATTAGGCAGGTTGGCAAGTCGCAGTCAGCAACAGCTTCTTTTAAGCTTTTGTATTCCAACTTCATCTGAAAAGTGATCTCGCCATGTTTTGCCCATTAAAACAGATGATGATCCTTCTATGCTGTGTGGTCATCTGCAACTGATGTCTTTAGCACATCTTTAAGATGATTCTGTATGCATATCGCGAAAGGGCTTTGCTCCTGTAATTGAAGGAAAACCTGTATGCAAAACTATCTCGATTTCTTTCATTGTTCTCGATGTTTAGCATCATTGACTGCAAAAGTGCCACTAACTAATGTCAATATCAACCGATCCTCATTTGGCGCTAAAGCTATCTGCTGTCCGAGCCAAAAAGAAACCAATTGATGGGCATGAACAACTCGTGATTCCGTAAATATTTATTACCAGGTTGACAAAAACATGTAACGCGAAATTACTAGGCCAGTTTAGAGGTCAAGCCATCACACATAGTGTAACAACACAATTTGCAAGTTCATGTCACCGACATGAATTGCGGAAAAGGCGTAAATCCGGCATGAAAAGCACCGAAAAAGTAGAAATATTAGAGAAAGAGTGGAACATATGCATGTGCCATTTATGTTGTCCTTTTTCGCACTGCAGTTCTTAAGAAAAGAAGGATTAGATTGGGCCCATGAATGGCATTGAGAAAGTGACCTGTTAATGTTGAACGTGGGAACCACCTTGTCAGCCCAATGCCCAGCCTCAACAATTGATGTGCAAACAAAAAATATGAGCCAGGGCGTTGGGGTCTATAACCCGCATTTGCCCCGCATTTGCCCTCCAATGATTAAGTCCGTAATTGGAAGAGAAAGAAGGATTCAAAGGATTCTTCTTAGGATTTCTGAACAGAGTCCAACCCTTTACCTGAATAAGCCTCTTCCCTTATACAGACATTTTTCTTAGTGAATCATCAATTCACGGCCGAAAGATGGCGGGCCTTTGATGACCATTGGCAATACGCATGGCCAAATGTCCATCTTCAAAACCACTTGGCACCCGGACAATGTGAAGCGCTCTACAGTACAGCGGTCGAACCCATTTGAAGGTCGATATGTGGACGGTTTGTAGTCATCGGCGGCCCATTGTTGCCGTCGAATAGATAAAGATTAAGTAGTGTCTTACCTAAGTTCTGCATCGTCGGGACTTGCAGTCGACCAAAGGGGATGATTCCGTCGGGCTATTTCCGTCACTCTGCTGCGTGGAGTCCATTGATATAAAAACTCCTCTATCGACACCCAATGTGTCCTCATGGAAAACTACAAAAACAGCTGCTACAGCAAGCTTCATCTTCTTCAATAATTGTTGTTCCATCTTACCCAATTGCATTGCTTTTACAATGCATTGGTTTGTGCCCTTTCGGATTGCTTAAAAATTGTTTATTACTCGGAGATAATAGTGGAAGAGATTACCAAACGTGAATGATTGCCCGTCTCTTTCGGGTTTTGGGTGCGTGTGCGAACGTGATTTCTCGAATCCTCCCAACCGACGGAAGCTTTATTAAAAATGCCAGCCTCGTAAATGACAAAACATCATCTCGCCAAAGGAAAAGAGCCGTGAACGGTTCGTATGATGCTGAAATGCGTACTCGTTTCACCAAGAAAGTTTGTCCCCGGATCACTACTGGATAAGCCTCGCCCCGCCAGATATGTCGAAGACAGGCCAGGCGGGAACACCTTGAGCTCGGTTAGCGGCACGGTGACATCACGTCTCGAATTAACTTTCGCGCAGGAGATTAACTCCGTTACTAAATCCCAGGTCATTTTCATGGCTACGCCCGTGGTAGCGAAAAAAAAAAGAAACTCTAGAAAAGAAACGCTGAAGGTTACACAGGCGCATGGCCTGTCCTTTTCTTATTAATTGGGAGGCCAGCTGGTGTAAACCCTTTTGGATTATCACAAAGTGAAAAGGAACGCGAATTCTTTAGGTGACATCTTCAAGGTTCGTCCCGGTAATGACACGGGAAGATACGGTGTGGCCCTCGTCCTAGGGACCGACAGGGGTTGTCGGCCCTCAACCTATGCCAGTGGCCCACGGATGAAGAAGAAAAGGAAAAAAAAAAAGAAAAAAATCCAGAAATATTTTTAAAAAAATTAAAAGATCATCCATGACCACACAAACCACGTCACATTGGAAAGCCGACGCTAATTGTACCATCATGTCAACAATTTTTTGTCAAAATTAGCTGAAAGGACTATATTGACAATTCGTTAAAAAATTTAGGACTAAATTTTCAAGTCGTCAAAATATTTGAAAGGTTTAAGATTGAATTGGCCGTCGTACAATAGGATAAGGACTTTTTTGGACAATTTTCCCATTATGATACTATTCATAACGACTCGACTCTATTTCGGATGGGCCAAACTTGAAAATATATATAATATATGGTGACTATCTTAAGATTTTACGATAACGATTCTAACACAAAGTTGCCACGAGAAAAGTAACTTAAATGAAATGACAACGTGATCATCACAAGCACATTGAACTCGAAATTGTAATTTAAGGCGCGTTCGTTCTGCGAAAAATAAGTGATTTGAAAATTATTTTCCAAGAAATGACTTTTTATATCGTTTAGAAAAATTAGTCAACAGAAAATATTTTTATTATCCATAACAATCTATGTTTAACTATTTTCGTGGGTGATGAAAAACTTTTTCATTCATTTAGTTTTGTAAGCAATACAAGTGATTATTTTTTCCAAATCACTTATTTTACACGAAATGAACGTACTCTTAGATTATTATTTACGCGTTTTCTACGATACCCAATTTGCGTTTTAGTTGTTTTAGGGAAAATTATACAAACAATCCATGAACTTTGATCAAATATGTAATTTGATCTCTGAACTTTTAATTTGTTCAATTTCATCCCTAAACTTTCGGTACATATTCAATTCAGTCCCTAAACTATATGAAAATGTTCAATGCGGTCATTTCCATTAATTCAGGGACTATATTGAACATTTTCATATAATTCAGGGACCGAATTGAACATATATCAAAAGTTCAGGGATGACATTGAATAAATTAAAAGTTTAGGAACCATATTAAACATTAGCCTAAAGTTCATGGACTAAATTGAACAAATTAAAAGTTCAGGGATCAAATTACACATTTGACCAAAGTTTAGAGATTATTTGTGTTATTATCCCTTATTTTAGCGATGAAAATGGCATAAGTTAGTGTAAGAATGCGGTGATGCATAAAGTTGATTGCTTTCTTGAGAGCTTAAGTTAGCAATGCCTATCACGAGTAGCCCTGAGGATTGTCCTGGTTTGATTCATAGATTTGCACGAGTGACTTAAGAATTTGGGGGTTAGGGAAATCATCTTTCCCGGACTTGGACGAGAAACTTCTCTTTGAAAAGTAAAAATTCAATGCAATACTATAGCGAATTCAAGTGATTGGGCATTATGGAGAAGATTCGGTCGGCATGACCTCCTCCATAAGGAGAGCATCGCATGATTCGTGCATAGATCAAGCAATATAATAAAGATTGAATCAACACCCAAAAATTACTCAAATGCTCTCGATATTTTCTAACTCCTAGTGACGTCCTAATAGCTCACACAGTACTTAGCCCTCACAGTTCATCGTGAAAATACTCTTTCAATCTCGCAAAGTAACTAATGAATCTTACTGCGAAATTTTACGGCTACGGACACTAATTGTCGGATGTAATTAATGAGTAAGTCACAGCTCGGATTGCACGCCGAGCAGCATTACACACGCGCGTGCAACCGCAACTTTTCACACAAGGCTTCACTCTGCACCGATTTCCTAACAAACAAAACCCACCTCAAGTATACATATACTCTGATCACCCAAAAAGGCAAGGGCAAAACCCATGAATACATTTGTTTTGCGAAAAATAAATAAATTTTTTTATTTAAATAAGAATTTTTCATTGATGATGAAAATACGTTTCTTTCGATCAATTTTAGGAATTTTTTTCCAAATAATTCATTTTCTGCAAAACAAGTGCATCCAAAATAAGAAATTCTTTTCCTTCTCTAACTTGGACTCAAATGTGGAAATTACACATCTAACAGTTCTAGTTGTCTTGCAAAGTCCGATTCTCCGACTTTCCATTAATAATCGGGCTTCCTTGCAATTCAATTCCAATCGAATTTCGTTGACAAGCTCAAACTGAAAACATAATTGTCGATGAGATGAACCCAATATGACCTCAATCAAGCCCTTTTGACGTGACAAAAGATGCATAGCACTATTGAGGAGAAAGTTATCCAATCGGTCTTAAATCTATTGTACGGATGTCAATTTAGTCTTCTTGAACTTTTTAATATTACATATGTAGTCCTAAACATGTACGTGAAATTCCAATATAGTCATATTCGTCAATTTTTGTCGAAAATCACTAACGTAGCGGTCTGATCATCTCTGGTTGTCCAACATGGCACACCACCACATCAGTGATTTCCGACAAAATTTGGCCGAAAGAATTACTTTGGAATTTTTTGCAAATGTTTTGATTAACTTGACGAAATTTAAAATTTTAAAATTAAATTGGCATATGCGCGATAGGTTTAGGATCGATTGGATAATTTCCCCATTATTGTGTTTCTCTATTGATTCAGGAGAATGCCTTTTCTTTTTGTTTTGGAATTTGACAGATTGAAGCTAAACATGCCATGCTCCATAGGAAACGAACCCTCTTGAGTTGATTTTAGAAGAGAGGAGAGATCAAGAGTATCATTAGAAAACAGTTGGCCGGCTTCTATGAATGTGTTCCTTATTTTATTGTGATAATACCTATATGCCTCGTACCTCCAATTCTTCATATATGCTTATCTTCTTCGAAGAGAGGGAATGCCATCTAATTATTTTACATAATGGTGATCTCTAGATCTAGAAAATGATCGAGATGCAGCATTTTAACAATATGTTTAGATCCTGTTTTCTTTTTGTTTAGGAACTGAC
Organism: Syzygium malaccense; assembly: GCA_031216405.1. Taxonomy (NCBI): domain Eukaryota; kingdom Viridiplantae; phylum Streptophyta; class Magnoliopsida; order Myrtales; family Myrtaceae; genus Syzygium; species Syzygium malaccense. Next base: position 15,133,252 of record CM062258.1, read on the forward strand.
ATATGGAAGTCAAACATGCCATGCTGTATAGGAAACGAAACCCTCTTGAGTTCGATTTTAGAAGAGAGGAGAGATCGAGAGTATTATCAGAAAACAAGAGTACCAACAAGTCGGCATAAAACGACAATAAATGGAGACGGTGCATTTGTGCAACCGTGATTGCGACAAGCGAGGTCGGACCGCGTTAGGCTTCTTTGATGAACAAGTTTCGCACGTCATTACAAATCGAGAGGGAGATTTTTATTTATTCTCCATGGCAAGGCAACATCCGCAAAAGGCTATTAAGCCTAAGCTTTTGTCGGAGTCATTTGGTGTCTAGTCATCTTTTAAGTGACGTGAAATTGGGAACGTAGTCAAAAGTGGATCAAATCAAGTACAGTCAGCGCACTGTCAAGAGTCCGCGCTATTTTGTAATTAGAAAGCGCATGAAAAATCAGTTTAACCCTCAACTTTTCAACTTTATTAATTTAATATTAAATTTTTACATAAAATTTAATATGGTATTTCCCGTCAATTTTCATCGAAAATTAATAATATGATAGTGCATCTCGTAGGACAATCGGTAATAACTGAACTATGACGACAATAATTGTTGGTAAAAATTGACTAGAATGACTACATTGGAATTTCACATAAAATTTTAAGACTAAATTGATAAAATTGAAAATTTTCAAATTGAATTGATATTCGTAAAATATGTTTAGGACTGATTGGACAATTTCTCCATTACGTTGTATTTATGTCAAACACGTACTTTAGAAGTCCTAGCTAGATTTAACTTTTTGTTTGTTCCGCTATTGCATATCTAATGCCAACACAATAGTAAGGATGAGTTATTCCTATAAAGTTATTAAGAAATAGATTATATTGAAGAGCGCTAAATACCGTTGAAGAAAATTTTATAGCGTCCATGACACCTATTATATCACATCATGTGTAATCGTTGTTTCGAAAATCATACGTTCTCAACGCTACGTATATACAAAATGCACAAAATGGTAATACCATATAAAGGTTATATTACAGGAGAGAGAGAGAGAGAGAGAGAGAGAGAGAGAGAGAGCTTTTGTAGATGTGGGAGTCGCACCCCGCGAGCTTGACCTGCTTTCATTTCCATATATGACCAGATGGAAATTCAAACTTGACTCCTTAATTACTTCTTAATTACTCCGTAGGCTCTGTGCTTCTTCCATCATTCTCTGAATCCTGCAACAATTTTACGTAAAAGGTCGATGAAAAGACCATCACCTTTTCCCCGCTCCAAATCACATCATAAATGGAGCTTACGTCTCATGCAACCAGCCATTTTCACTCCCTGCTCTTTGACTTCCCCGCTATAAAAATGCCGAATGGACGGCACACATCTACTGTCGTTGTGACACTGAAACCTCCCATTGCTGAAGAAGAAGAAGAAGAAGAAGAAGAGATTGCTCCAAACGCTACTCTTACTCCTTCTTGTCTTTCAACTATACAACAGGCCCAACATCAATGGCGAGATCCTTGCCATCGACATCTCTGCCATCGCTGCTCATTTCCGTAATGTTCATGGCAGGTAGTTCCGTCAACAGAATAACCTACCCTTTTCGTTCTTCACATAGGTTTCATCCTTCTTCGTTTTGACCCGTTTCTTTTGCATTTTGCTTTTCAGTTGATGCGACGACCTTCACGTTAGTGAACAAGTGCGAATACACGGTATGGCCGGGCATACTCGCCAACGCCGGCGAGCCGCCGCTCTCCACCACCGGCTTCGCACTCCAGAAGGGCGAGTCCCGTTCCCTTGCCGCCCCCGCCGGCTGGGGCGGCCGCTTCTGGGCCAGGACCCACTGCTCCCCGGAATCCACCACCGGCAATCTCTCCTGCCTGACCGGCGACTGCGGCTCAGGGCAGCTCGAGTGCGGCGGCCGCAGCGCCGCCCCTCCTGCCACCCTCGCCGAGTTCAAGCTCGACGGCGACAGCGGCCTCGACTTCTTCGACGTCAGCCTCGTCGACGGCTACAACCTGGCCATGCTGGTGGCGCCCCAGGGCGGCAGCAGGGGGCGGGGGAACTGCACGAGCGTCGGGTGCACGTCCGACCTCAACGGCGCGTGCCCTTCGGAGCTGAGGGTGACGGCCAGGGGCGACGGGTCAGCGGCCGCCGCCGCGTGCAGGAGCGCGTGCGACGCGTTCCGGCAGCCGCAGTACTGCTGCAGCGGCGCGTACAGCAGCCCCCAGGCGTGCAAGCCGACGTCGTACTCGGAGGCGTTCAAGAGCGCGTGCCCGCAGGCGTACAGCTACGCGTACGACGACGCGACGAGCACGTTCACGTGCGCCGGCGCGGATTACGTCATCACCTTCTGCCCATCTCCCAGCACCAGGTGACCTTTTTACCCTTCCGTCCTCGTGATTTTTTCGATATTACACTCATGTTCATTCGCGCGAAAGCGCGCGGGCTAATGCTAAGTGGGCACACGGTGGTTTTCATGGATTTGAAAGGGCAGTTTCGACAATTCGAGAGAAAGTAATTTTTGTCGCTATTGTTTGTCGGCGCGGCGAGGATGAGAGGGGCATTGATATTCCGAACGGAAATCGCAGCGGCTCGCGATTGAGGAAGGAACGAAATATCTCGCTCTCTGTTTCCAGAAAGAGATGCTAAAAATATCTGCTTCTTCCTGAGCTTGCGACTGACATTGCACTTCTATTTTGTTCTTAATGATGAGGAAATCGACGGTTCGTTTCTGCCGCGAGACCATCGTGAGATCAGATGGATTCCACGTGGGTATACCTCATCCGATGATACATGTTAGTTGGGGTCACATATAGAGTGTGTCGTCGAGCTTCCGGGACCCAATTCTAATGCACTTGCGAATAAGGGTATGCAAAAGAATTGAGAACCGCCCGAACTATCTGATTTTTTATGGTTCCCGATTCCTGGAACCAATGAGTACTAGTGCGGTTCCTGGTTCCAGATGGGAAATGCCTACTTGGACCACCCGAATCGAACCGTTTTATATATTTAAATACATAATTTTTAATTTGAGCTTTCTCACTCACCTCACCTTAGTCCTCAAGAGTCACACATGCTGCACACTCGCTTGAAAACCTGATCCTCTTAACTCTCTCCGTCTATCCTCTGGCCTCATCTCGATCTCCACCGCGATCTCCTCCGTCTCTCGCATCACCTGAGCTCTCTCTCGCCTCTTGCTCTGCAATCACCTCGCATCCGGCCCTCCCTTGCCTCCCTCTCCTATAAGTCCACACTCTTAGTGTCTCTCCGGACTCTGGCTATAGTGGTTTGCATTGTAAGCCATGACCGTGAAGTCCTCACTCATTACATTAAGTGTAGATGCTACGGAGAGAAGATTGAGGACTGCGAGGAACTTACCAAATCTTGTGGTTGGAGAATTTTCTCTCTTGTAACCAATCTTCTCTTTGCCTTGGAATGAGGACGGCTAGGAACTAACCAATTCATCAAGCAACATGTTTAGGAAAACAAGCAAGGTATTCAAACAGGTCATGGAATTGGACGGTGAAGCTGAGTAGCCATGGAATTGGACACAATCAGAGGGCATTCTTTTTTGCTGGTGCTCGGTGGGATCAGTTCCCTAGTGGTTCATAGAATCAATAGGCAGTTCCCGGTTCTCATGATATGGAACCGACCCTTAAAGGGTGGTTCTCCATTCCAAAATGGGAATTGTCTACCTTGAAATCGATCGTCCTTACTAATAAGTTCATAAGTCAAGTGATGACTCATCTTGCTTCCCATTGTTTCACTTTTTCCTCTCTTCTCTTGCTAGGAGAGGCCAATAACATCTTTCTATTGGGACAAGCCATATGGTACATCAGTAGAGAATCTATCGTTTTCCCTTTTAGTAAATTTTTTTGGGTCGTTGCATCATCGTTATCATTTCTTATGGGGATTTTTTTTTTTCCGGGCCAGCCAAAAGTCAGCTTCTTCGCAAGACCAGACTCCGGGGCCCGCCACGGACGCGGCGCCTCTCATCAACGGCACGATGGTCTACGAAGGCGCGGTGGAGGCGAGCCGCGCTGCGCCGTCCGCCCGTGCCCGCTTATCCGCGGTCGGCCTAGCCGGCGTGGCGGTGTCCACGTGGCTGTCGCGGCATCTCTTGTCGGCATGAGGTGGGCCCCCCACGCAACGATTCCCGATAACCGAGCTAGCCGACCTCTTCCCCACTATGGGCCCAAATGGGGGCGGGGGGGGGCCGTGTCGCAATCTTATCTGGCTCGGGGCCCACGAGCCTTCGTTCGATTCGGGTGGGCCCGGATGACGTGGCGTGGAAGGGACGGGACTCGGTGATGGAAAAGCCTTACCTGTCGAATTTGGCGGCACTATAGTACATAGTGGTATATGACGTCATCCAAAAATGAAACAAAAACTATATATTAAAGGCGTTAGCGGTTGAATTCGAAATGGGGAGGAAAAGGGGCTAAAAAGATGGACAAGGCCTATTTCGTTTTTTTTTTTAATTCCTCTGCTAAGTTAGATTCTTCTTCTTCTGTTTTTGCCCCTAATTTTTGGTATAGATGAGGGAAATTAACTTATTAAGCCTCTCTTGTATTATTTTTTTTTTGGGGGGGGGGGGGGGGGGGGTGGAGGTGGGGGGAGGGATAGGATTCGTATCTCAATAATTAGCTGGGCTGGTGGGGACGAATGTTCTTTGTAAGGTGCGATGTCCACATATGGTCCAGGCCAATACAATATAGAATACATATTTACACAATAATATTTATATATATAAATAAAGATGCAATTTCTTCTCCTTCTTTTTTTTTTTTGTTTATGGTGGGGGATGGTGTTGTATGAGGCACGATGACCACGAAGGATATTAATTTATAGTATAGCGCAAGTGTCTCTTTTTCTTTTTCTCAATTGCATAATAAGAAAAGGGTCCAACTCCGATTTGGGTAGCGGTCGGACTTCAACTACGATAATGAGGACAATGTGACGATCGCGGAAAAGATTTCGATAACATTAAAAATGTGCAAAATCTTAATTGTTTTGTAGAGACCTGTGCATCGTCAACGACGGGTTCATTCTTGAACTTTCGTTTTGTTTTGCACATTTAGTTTTTCTTTTAAAGTCGGAATTAATTGTTTAAATCGAGAGGAGAGCCGACAAGAATTTGAGTAGATGTGGTTATTGAGAGGCGTGTTCTTTTTAGATTCGCATGCCATACCTACCATCCCATCATTGAGGCATGTCCTTGATAATGTATAATTCAATTTGAATGAGTACTAATCTCAATTGCAAAAGACTTCTAGGGACTTTCCCTTTAAACACCATAAACTCAATTAATCCAACCTCATTTTGTGAGTTGTTTAGCCCAAAAGAAAAAGAAGGGGGGGAAGAAAATTGTCAGAAGTGGGATTTGAACCCACGCCCTCTCACGAGGACCAGAACTTGAGTCTGGCGCCTTAGACCACTCGGCCATCCTGACCTACGCGGTATGATTCGTCTGCCCATATTTTATTCTTCAAAACATTGGCGTTACATCCAAAAGATTGCCTTCCCAGTTTCCAACGACCGGCTGAGGTGGTACCTTCTTCGGCGTAGGGAAAATTATGGTTAATACCACAACGAATCCAAAATTGATCTGTTTGTGATAAATTTATTTTAAAATTAATTTTTTTACTGCAAAAAACCGTAAATTAGTACATCTCCGATAAATTACCCTTCGTTAGTTGTCCGTTAAATTTTATCATCAAGTTGTTGAGTTAGATAACACTTTACAATTGAAGGGTATATTGGTTTAAGGTTTTACATGTGTTTGTCATGGGTGTACTATTTTGTGATTTTTCGTGGTATTAATCCAATTTAATGGAAACTAAGTAAGGGTAAATTTATCACAAATGTACTAGTTTTGGGTTTTTTATGGTAAAAAATTAGTTTGGGATAAATTTATTATAGGTGTATTAATTTGAGGTTTTCGGTGGTTAAAAAATTAATTTAGAGTAAATTTATCATAAGTGTACAAGTTTGAAATTTTTAATGATATTAACCCGTAAAATTATGGCCATCAAATGGGTTTGTCTATGGTACCCACGATATTAGGGGTGAGCACCGGTCCCAATTCCAAATTTTTTGACCTGATTCTTGGTCTCCTGTGCTGAATCGGATCGAAGGTTCAAACTGATGGAACCGACGATGTAAACACTTTTACATAGTTATTTTCGACATCCTACTTTTGTGTAAGCGTTGTCGAGAACTAGATGAGAAGCTCGATAGTTGATTCCAATTTGGATCTGTCCAAGGTGAGAGCTCATCCCTTAAGCTTCTGATATATTGATCATGTACCGAGTCGTAATCACATATATAGGTCAGTACCCACAATTTTACGAATTTTAAATTGGCTTCTCCGATTGCACTGGTCTATCATCAAATTGAAAGATCTTCGTGTTTTTGAAGGCCAAATTGATTGAGAAGCTTGGTAGATTAAACACCCGATCAGTTCCTAGATTGACGCTGGAACCGGTTCGGACCAATCGGTTCCCAATTTAGTAGGGTCAATTCCTAATTCTGAAAACTAGGAACCGACTCACACCGAAACCGATAACCCCTACACAATATTATATTATATGATTTCATTTGCGATTTTGCAATTGGATATGGCAAGAATCGACACAATTGTAAAAGAAAATCACATTTTTACTTTACTTTTTCGTTGTCAAACTTCCATGAAGTTGTGTTAAAGCGTTTTCATAGATTTTCCGTTTGCTAGGTCAGAAGCCAATCATTATCCCGCCCCATTTCATTCTGAAGCAAATGAAACCGGCCATAAGCTTTCTACCTATCCCGATCCCCCTACAAATTACTTCATTTTTTTCATGGATGAGAACACTTGGCCCCAACTCCAATGATTGGAAATACATGATTCGAGAGCACCCAAAAATCCGTGAAATAATAAATGTCTTCCTTCATTGCTAGTGCTACTTCCTCGTTGACTTCGCAGTTTATTGCTAGGGCAAAGCCTTGTGCGGTATAGATGTTCCTTTTTCCGTAAGCTTTGTTTTTTGGATTTATTCATTTTGTTGTTCATTGGAATAAGCAATTAAGTTTAATCATTACTTGTATCTGTGCACCCTCGATGTATGTGCTAGAAAAAAAAATTGATTCTAAGTACTATATGTCTCGATTCTCGTTAAATGAATTTGAGGTATCCGTAACTGCATATGTACATTCCTACTGAATTTTGGAAAAGTGAAGGGTGTGGATTCAAGCCCAAAACTTAGGTGGCCCAAGATAGATAGACTAAGGCTTTAGCTTTCCAAGGAAGACATAGATTTACCAATATTAGCTAGAACAATTAATTAATGTAAGTTGTTGACTAAAAAATAATTATATATATATATTTTTTGAGAAACATCACTTAGTTTCGTATTCTTTTATACATATTAGAATTCAATTCCCTTGAAACTGGATGATTGAGTTACTTGATTTCAAGAGGAAATTTGAATGCAGACACGGCTTGTCACTTCAATAAAAGTGATGAAGCCATCAGACACTAATTTTTCTTTTCAATAACCTAGAAACATAAAATTTCTAAGTTTGCCAACACCTAATATAAGCCATAAAGCATATGCATGCATGAAAGAAAAATTGCAGACAATGTTTCACAAGAGAAATAATGGTTTTTTTTCGAAAAGTCGACAAAATACCTTTTAGAAATATAAATGGATCAATGAGTGAATCGACAAAGGTTGTGAAAGGATCCTTTCTTGATTTTGAACAAGAAAGTAACTGACAAGAAATTTAAATGTACTAAGAATGGAGGCAATCGCAACGGTCATGTAAATTGTAGGAAAGTAAAGATAAAAAATAAATTTGTGAGGAGGTTGAATTTTTTTTATTGGTTAGGATCCCTTAACAATAAATACACTTTGGGTATTTATAACTCTCTTTAGGCGGTTACATATAACGGTTACTGAATTTAAATGAAGAAATAACTTCATAATTCTATCCGTAGATACAAAAATTTACACAATCTCTTATTATCTAGCAAAATATAATCACCAAGCAGTTATGTTTTTGTGTCTATTGCTTGCTATTAACGATTTTGTCGATCAACTTCCTAAGTCTTGATGAAGGCTCTCATGATCTCATCAATAACTCTTAGGATGTTGTCAATGACTTCCTTAGCGAGCTGTCAATTGTCGATTGTTCTGTTCATTATTGATCAAACTTTGCTCTCATCGACTAAGTCTGATTAATTTTCGATAATAAGTAAAAGTTGATCATTTTTTAGTGTCAACAATGAGATCAAAGCATGACAGATTAAAATGTCCAGAGAGCCGGTATTTGTATTACAAGCATCACACGGTCGCTTTTAATATGTGGCATACAGAGAAACAAAAATTGTTGTGCCTTCTTTATTTTATGAGCAGTAGTGCAAGAAATAGAACTTTCTGGTCACGGGTCACGCATGATCTCACAGCTGTAAAGGAAAGAGGAGGATTTTTCTCCCAAAGATCGATTGCGGGGCTATATCACCAACATTAACTTGGTAAATCACACCTAACAAGGATATCTGCATTGTTTTAATAGTGCAAGAGTTAGAACTTTCTAATCATGGAATCACACATGATCTCACAGCTGTAGAGGAAAGAGAAGGATGTTTCTCCCAAAGATCAATTCAGGGGCTAAATCACCAACATCAACTTGGTAACTCACACACCTAACAAGGATTTCTGCATGGTTTTAATCTGGTTGTTAGCCAAACCCCGTGGTCGTGTGAAATCAAACATTGGACAACGGACGCAACGTGCGCTTGTTTCGGCGTATCCCAGATGGGTTAGTCAATTAAGAGTCGTTGATTAATTATTAATGGAGGAATAGGAAGTGTTTGCCGGATCGAGGAGGGGTAGACAACCAAGCTTTCCTTCGTGTCGTTTCAGCAACCACAAAATCCCTCCCATCAAGTCCTCAAGAATCATCCAACCTTGTTCATTAGTCGGTCAAACCCAAAAGAGAAGTTTTTCTTTTTCTTGAACATTAAGCGCTTTACTATAGTTTCTGTCCTGTGACCAACCTTAATTGGGAAATACTAATCATAGCGCATGTTCTGTCATGCAAAAAATGTTATCGTAGACTCGATCTAAGACTATGGCGCCAACTCGCAAACGGACGGATAATAAAAGGCATAGGACTTGTCTCTGTCGTGCTAAAAGCGGTCGCATTATGAGGTTTTACTAGTAGAATCCATGTTCATATTTCAGCACCATCTTAATCGTACGATAATCATGTAATGCCATTCTGGGTATATGTTATTCTCACGAACGGATTGAGAAATTTGGTACCATGTGCTCTTCGCAAAAAGCATACGTCCAAGACCAAATATGGCACTTTCTCCGGAGAGAAAATCGGACAAGTTTACGATGGAGACCTAGCTAATAATTTAAGTGGATATATAAGATCATGTTACGTTTTTTATATTGTAGAGTCTAAACCCAATATGGCAATGACAGTGGGTTTTCCTCATTATTAAGATGTATATATATGTGTATATATATATATATATATATATATATATATATATGTGTGTGTGTGCGTGTGTGTGCGCGCGTGCGTGTGTGTATTACAATAAGAAATTAATGAACTATACTAGCTAGCTAGAGTTTAAAAAAATACTAAGATTGATTTATAAAGGATTAATACCATGAAAAATTTTTAACTGTATGTTTGCAACAAATTTACTCTAAATTAATTTTTTATCATCAAAAACCTTAAAACTGGTACATTTGTTAAATTGATATACCTGTGACAAATGAAGAAAATAACCCTAAACAAATACACCCTTCAACTGTCACGTGTCAGCCAATTTAGTAATTTAATAATAAAATTTATTGAAAATTAACGGAGGATAAATTTATCATTTATATCCTAATTTAGAATTTTTAATGACTAAAAAATTATTTCAAATAAATTTATCATAAAAATATTAATTTAAAATTTTCCGTGATATTCATCTTTTTGTAAACTAAGGTGATAAAGACTCGTTGAGCCAAGTTATCTACGTGGTTCTAGTCACTTTCTAGAACAGAGAGCCGAATTTCTGCGCTCTACAACTCTTTAATTATTGCTACCTAACGCCAGAAGGATTGACAGGTGTAAATTTGGTCGGTTCTAATGATTGATGTGTCGTTTCACAGACAAGCGTCAAATACAAATTCGCCACGCTTTGTAGGCACCAACCAGAGTTTCATTAATGAAAAAGCACATTTACTTGAGATAGAATTCTTTTGAAGAATTCCCGAGGGCAAGCTATATATACTCCACGCTCCACCGTTCAATAAATGAAAACGGGAAAAAGAAATCTGGCATACTATACTTTACATATATTAAACCCTCTCTTATTTAATCATATCTAGTTCCCCCATTTTCCGAGCTATATGTACCTAAATTTGTTCATGCCATAAGCAAGAACATCACCACCTAGCTGCGCACGTACGTTCACTTTCTTCTCCTTCCTGTTTCACCGACACATGCCGAGAGAAAGACAGCGAGCTTAAGCAAAGCATGTCGTGTTCCGAACTCGTCCATTCTGCAGCATTACTTTCAGCTGCGTTCGTATTGTCTATTTCGGTTATGTTTCTGCCGGCAAGGGCCGCGGTGAAGTTGCCGCCGAACGAAACGGTCCCAGCCGTTATCGTGTTCGGAGATTCGATTGTCGATGCCGGCAACAACAACAACATGGAAACTCTCATCAAGTGCAACTTCCCCCCCTATGGCGAGGATTTCAAAGGCGGCATCCCGACAGGAAGATTTTGCGACGGCAAAGTGCCATCCGACCTCATAGGTTTCTCCTCTCTCTCTCTTGCCTATCTTAATTGGTGATCAAAATGATAAATCTAATCGACCATATATAATATCGAGAGTAAGCATGTTTTTATCACAGGCATGGCTGCGTGCAAGTCTACAAGAGGTTGGAAGAATATATAACTGCAAACAAAAGAAGAGAGATTCCCTGTTATAATTGACGAGCCCGTTTAACTATTTTTGGGTGTCAAACAAATGTCCTTACGACTAGCGCGGAGGAATTCATGTTAGCACAATCAGTCAATTTTCTTCTTCCCAAAATGCTAATCTCATTGTCCATTCAGTTCTATACTATTATATTAATGTTAATTCAGTCCTAAACTTTTCAATTTTGCCAATTTAGTCCTAAACCTTTGCTCGAAATTTTAATCTAGTCCTTCCGGTCAACTGTTGCCGAAAATTATTGATGTGTCGGTATGCCACGTAGTACGGCCGGCGATGATTGGATCGCCACATTAGCAATTTTCGGAGAAAATTGACCGGAATGATTATGTTGGAATTTCGCGCAAATGTTTTGTAACTAAATTAGCAAATTGAAAAATTTAGGACTGAATTGGTATCCGTATGATGGGTTTATGACTGATTGAGTAATTTTCCCTTGTTCCTCATTTGGCACAATTTTATAGTAAATAATAGAAGAGGTTTGTACTACCTGTATCCCATACAAGAGTACATAAATCTCTCTCTCTCTCCATCAAATTGTCTCTCAATTCTAGGAGATGTTATTGCATGGAATTGGACCGTCCCATTTTAATGATTCAAAAAGTGTACGTTTAGAGATAATTTAGAAAAAGACAGCCCAGAAAAGGGGCGGAAATAGAGGCATCAAAGTCAACACTACCCTATACCAAAGTGCCATCAAGAAGTCAGGATCATATTGTGGGAAAAGCTTCAGCTATGTATCGGATCAAGTCGCGCCCCAGCTAACATTATCGAGTAACAAGTCTCACCAACTTCGTTTGCTAATAATCCGAATGAAGTCATGCCTTGGCTACATTATAGTAGTACCCCGTGGCTCAATTGAATCTAATGACAACGTACTATTTGGTCATTAATTGGTCAACAATTCAACAATAATAGAAACAATTTATTATCTTGTTTAGGGTTTAGACGTTGCTTTCTCTTGTATGTTAGTTAATATTGCCTTTTTCCACGTCACCAATTACATACGCTAAACAAAATTAAAGCCACTTCTGCAGCATGTCGTTCATGAATTTCTTGTCTAATAGTTATTATTATTAGGTTTTCCATATTCTTTATTTCACTATCATTGACTTCCTAAGTTATATGTTTCCTATTTCAGCGGAACAAATAGGCATTAAAGATGCAGTGCCGGCATACTTGGATCCGAATCTACAAAATCATGACCTAGTCACGGGGGTGACCTTCGCTTCCGGTGCCAGCGGATACGATCCGCTCACAGCCCAGCTAATGGTACATTTGCGCATCGAGTTTATGTTCATTTTTAGTACTTTAGACAATTCATCTAAAGTCATGCTGTCTTCCATTAGTAAAGATTTGTTTGATATTTGGACAGTCGGTCATGTCCCTGTCGGATCAGCTGAATCTCTTCAAAGAGTACATAGCAAAGTTGAAAGGTTTAGTTGGAGAAGAGAAGGCGAACTTCATCTTGGCCAAAAGCTTGTACCCCGTGGTGTCCGGAAGCGATGACATCGCCAACAACTACTTCACCGCTCGCGTGAGGCAATTGCAGTATAATGTGCCTGAATATACCGACCTCATGGTCGAATCGGCTTCCAATTTCCTACAGGTATCATTTCATTCACTGGCTGTCAATGGACAGACCGCCATGCAACATAAATTGCCCACTAGATTATGAAATTCATTCCGGTAATGCCTGAAAGGTCGGAGAGAACGATTTAATTGATCATGTTGCTAAAATGCCCTTGCTTCAATATATTTTTTGGAATTTTATAAGTATGTACGACGACGATACACACAAACACACATCTGCTAAAATTGCATCCCTCGACGAGAAACTCATGATGTTGCGCGAGTTAAATCGTAACATATAACTTGACCCGACTTCATTTGGTAGCTGTTTCCTATTATTTTCCGCGATAGCCACCTAATTTCTAAGTATGATAGGAATTTTGCATCGACTTGCTTTCGAGTGATTAAGAAACCCTAGCAATATACCCCAACCTCAGTTTTGATTGTCGAAGGAACTATATTACCTCGGAGCTCGAAGAATAGCAGTGTTTAGTGCACCACCAATAGGGTGTGTTCCTTCACAAAGGACATTAGCAGGAGGACTAGAACGAGCTTGTGCAGAGGAGTACAACGCTGCGGCTCAGTTGTTCAACTCCAAGCTCTCTTCAAAGCTCGACTCTCTCAACAGCAAGTTGCCCCACAGCAAGATGGTCTACGTTGATATCTACAACCCACTTCTCGACCTAATTCAATTTCCCAGAAAATATGGTAAGACCAAAGTAAGACCATACGAATTCTCATAATTACGAAATATACTTTTTTGTTGTGTAGAGCAAACTAACATGTCCATATTTATGCATGCATAAAGAGCCATGTTTTCCTCCAACTTAGTTCGAGGAAACTATTTTCTTATCGGTGATTTATAATCATGGATATCATCCACATTTATATTTCTTCAATTGTGCTTGTGGGCGATATTCATAACTTTTAATCCACTAATCATAAGAGTGATTAGAGGAAGCTATAACCCATCCATATATTCATGCCTTTTTTTTTCTTTTCTATTTAACATTAGATTCTTGACCCGGTTTGTAGGCACATTATTTTTGGTCATATTAGGTCAATCGCCCATAAAAGGTTGAGTTTATCATCACAGGCTCTCGAGAATGCAATGTTTTCCCTAATTTTGTGTGGTCTTTTGGCATCCTTTCATTTAACAAAGATGGCAAAACAACAAAAGACTTTTCATCTATGTAGGCGAGATTCATGAAAGAATCATGGTTTTCCCCATTCTTGATTTGGGGAAACTTTTTCCAATCAATCTTCTAATCGGTGGTTATATACATGGATGCCGCCCATATTTATATTTAGCTAAAAGGTAATGATTATATCGAACTTTCCAAAATTCATGTAATGATACAGGCAAGAACGATTCTAAGATCTTCTTGTGTATGTCTAAGGTCAGCTCTAACATTACAGTATGAACAGATATAAGATTAACGATTCTCTCTTTTGATGAATCGAAACCAGGTTTTGTAGTTTCGGACAGGGGGTGCTGTGGGACAGGGAACATTGAGGTCACATTACTATGCAACAAATTGTCCCCGGACACGTGCACAAATGTGTCTGAGTTCGTGTTTTGGGACAGCTACCACCCCTCGGAGAAAGCTTACAGAACCCTATTAACTCCCCTCATCAACAAATATATCAATAGGTTCTTCTGATCTGAGCAAACATCTCATCGCTCTGATCCCATCAGGTTATGTGCATCCATGGAGCAGCAGCAGTTTGATTCGATCTCTAGCGTGTCCTTCACAAGAACCGACTTGCTCTTGTATGAATCGACTCGTAATATGGGATCGAGAGATTTTATGAATAAGGAGTCCTCCATCAACAATTTCAGTCTTTTCTGCAATAATCTTTTGTTTACTTCGTATTTTCCATGTCTGTATTATGATGCAGCAATAAATATTAAACAACTATGGATGGAAGCTCCTGTATAGACTTCTATTTGGCACGCTGACATGGTAAAAAAAATCGGTCACGAGTGGATTTAAGGTACTAACATGTCACAGACAATTTTCCATGTTGAAAACCGCATTCGTTTCGTTACCAGATAAAACTTTTCCATCGGATGTCGGCATGCGTAAAAACATATTATGGAATGGAGATATTTTAATGATATTAGTCTAAGAAAAAAAAGGAGCCATTTATATTCATTCTAACCCGAGATCCGACGTGCATTATCCATAAATAGAACTTAAAACAATATTGATTTGTAAAGTTCAAGATATAATAAAGTTAACCAGCCTAAATTTTTTTAATGAAATAAATTTAATGTACAACAACTATATGACTAAACTACGTAATATATTACTTATCTACAGAAAGTGAATTTACCAAAAATAAATTTTGGATTATGTATCCAAGCAAAAAGGTTATTTAATTTAATAAAAATCTTTAGTTGAGCATTACACTTACGTGCATGGTTAGGCCACGTGATGAATTTTGATTTTCACAAATAGTTTCCAAAAGAAAATCTATGCTTTTCAGATTTTTTTTCTATTTTAATATCCAATAATGAGAATGTTCTTTTGAGTGCGTGTCCGATTTTCGTATTCTATTCAATTGAAACCAATACACCTTAAAAAAGGGTAAGAAAAGAGAAAGTGTTGCACTATTTCTCATGGCTTCAACTATTATTATATGATAAAACAATAGTTAATTAAGCAAGATAACTATACTAGATAATCTATTACCATGAAGCTTATTAGATAAAACATAAGTATAAAATATTTTCCTTCAGAACAATACAAACATTAATAAAACTTATAATCTAAGAACATGGTATGCACATATTCTTTTAATATACAATGACACATGAAAGTCCATTTTCGAACTAAGCATCATATTAGCTGGGACAAGTTTAATAGAAATTAATCGACGAAAATCACAATATGGTGAAACATGTCGAGAAATAATATTGAAAAGAGGGTATAAAAAAAATCACTAATTCTAAGCGACCGGACAAAAGCAAATATGAGGTGTTTTTCGGGAAAATTACCAAAACAGTCCTAAACCTATTGCAATTGTGTCGTTTCAGTATTAAACCTTTTTTTTGCCAATTCAGTCCTAAACCTTTTGCAATTGTGCCATTTCAGTCCATTCTGCCATTTATAGTTAGAAAAGTCCCACGTGGAATCCTAGTCATCACCGGCAACATTGCATGCGTTGACATGGCTGCCGGAGAGCCAGAACTACGTCGTTTGGCTTTAGGTTTAAAAAAAAAATCTTCAGGAATTCCCAAACGGCGTCGCTGCTGGAGATCTCAGAAACTGAAGCCGTGGGTTTCTTCTCCAAATTGGATTCCGATGAACCCTAGAACGATCTCGTTCAGAAATCTGCAAATTTTTTTGTAGATTTGATATTGTCTTGCCATTCTCGTCAAGCGAAGATGTTCGTCTGTGAGTTACCTTGGTTGATCGAGCCTTCCCCAAATTGATCTCCCAAATTTTTGCCCCAGATCTTCCCCTACGCCTTCATCCAATGCTCGGCCGACGCCACCTTCGTCTAACGCCCTCGTCCGACGCTCACCGCCTTCATCCGATGCTCACCAGACGCCTTCACCCAGATTGGCCCGACCTTGCTCGATGCTTGTTGAATGCCTTCACCCGACGCTCGCTAGATGCTTTTATTATTAAGTGCCCATACCATCTTCTTGGCCTGAAATCCCACTGGTTCATGTTGTTGTTCATGGTTTTGGTTGGTGCTGGTTTCATAGACTCCTGTTTATCATCGCTGTCTGAATTTTTGGCTGGCTGCAGAAAATTGATTATCATTGCTTTGCCTTGCTCTTCTTTTTTAAGTTTGATAGTTGGCAACATTTTGATTTGCTTCATTACCGTCTGGATCTTTTGGTTCATGGGTCTAAACTCTTTCATACTTCGGAAAATATAGGATGCTAGCTACATTAATTACTAGCATATCTAAGCTTAATCTGTCTGTCTGTGCTAACAGGCATTTGGTGGGTCATGGGGAAGTACTCGTGCCTTCGCATACAGCCAATCGCACCCTGAGAAAGTTTTCCTTTGCATGGCATTTACTCTGTCAGATTACACTCCCACTCCCTGGCAATTTCTTCTTATTACCCTGATCTTTGGTACTTAGGGGATCTTTTTTTTGCTGAAGAAAGAGATTGATTGATTTTACGAAGTTGGTGCATCTTCCATACACCCAGACGGTATGTTGGGGAAACTTTTTTCATGCCACTATCAATGACTGTACTTATGTGTCCTGCAGAAGTGAACTTTGGCTTAAAATTAGTAGTTACCTTGAACTTCTATTGGGCAAATTATAGTTGTTTAAGCAATAATATGTGAATGAAGTCTGCCATAATATGATCATGGCACATTTTTAGCAGATATGTTTAGGTTGATCCTGGTCTTAAGCCTTATTCCTTAGGATAATGACATGGTCATTTAGTAGTAAATTAAACTTCTCAATAACATAAAAGCATTAGTGCATTATAGATATATGTTGAGCTGTTGTTGTTGAGCCATATAGTCTTATTCTCATGGTTGGTTTAATTCCTTTACTGTTGAACTTCTTTCTTTACTATTGGTCATCCATTAGAAGGGTGATGTCTTCTAGTTGTCGTGTACATTTCCTTTGTTTATACATTAAAATTTGCTGATCTTCATAGGTTAGTATGCTTTGACTGGTGTTGATTCTTGAAGCATAAATAAAAGCCTCGCTACAATCATTGCAATCAATGAGGACACCAGCGAATTCGTTACAATCAATGACACCGGTCCCTCTTATCAACAACGATCCATATGTGTTTTGCTATTGTGGCCTAAAATGTCATCTACAAATAGCAAAGATGAAGGAGAATCGAGGCAGAAGATATCACGGCTACCCAAAATACTAGATTGGGGAAAGTTGCGGTTTTTTTATTTGGGTTGACGCTGAAATTAGTCAATCGACAAGAAGTGTGTCAAAATTTTCACCGGAGCAATGTCAAAGAAAAATCATTGTCGAGCTGTAATGAGGATGATGTTAATTCGATGGACGCTGAAGTCAGAGCTCTCAAGGCACAATTGAAACGTGTCAAACAAGATGCGAGAAAGCTGAAGAAACAAAATTCGACATTGAAGACAATATTGGTTGTGTCATTGGTGTTTATAGTACATGGGAAATATGTTATTTGGAAATTTGAAGATGAATTATATAATGAACTAGCCGTAAGGTGTGTTAGTATGGATTGTGTTATATAAGCTCTTTTAGTAGATGTTTTGTATTTGTCCATATGGAGTGCAAGTTGTACAAACAACCATCCAAATTAAGTTCAAATTTGATTAGTATGTTGTACAACAACATTTTCAGGCAATGAACAGTGACTCATGATGAACATTAGCACTAAGCCGAGTAGTACTCTTTCCCATTAACAAACAAATATCTCTAAATTTATCGATCTAGTTGACAGACAGATGTAACTAGACAAGCATAGTAACCTGCATAGTTTCACACAGCCACAAGAGAACCCTCTAATCAAACTAAAGGAATGATAAACTTGAATGGAAATTAAAGGAAATAAATTGAAAACATCTCAAGCAAATAAAACATAACTTGCATTAAAAAGAGCACGTCAATCAGCTTTCCAAAGAACCTTCAAATGTTCCAATGTTGCTCCAAAAATTTTCTTCGGACAACAGCCGAATTTGAGTGGACTCTTGCCACATACTGATCTTCCTATACAAACATCCATCCAAGAAAGATAAAAAAAAATACATCCACAATCTCAGTTCACTGATCCCATCATCGATAAAAAGAACAAATGGATCAACATCACTTCACTAAAACTATTATCACAAAAAATATCAACGACATGTCAACACTAAATCCACTCCCATATCTTGTCACTTCTGCCTCTTCGAAAAACTTCTAGCACTTATACTCTTAACCTGAGCAAGAGGATTCACACTAGCAGGGCCACTACCACTCCCACTTGCACCTCTGCTTGGTCATCTTTGAACTTGAAAAGAGTATTTTTGTTTAAAGTATTATTGACGAAGCAAGCATGACATAATGAAAAAGGAAGTACTAACCGAATTTTTTTGCCTTGAAAATCGTGTTTGCGAAGATGTAGACCTAGTCTTCTTAATTGGACATGTCGAACTATTGTATCCCATCTTCGAGCAAGTTCGACATATCATCTTCATTCCTATCCTTGACATCTTAGTTCCACTTGCCACCTCACCTTCCTCCCTTGATCTTTTTTGTTTTCGTTTACCAGGTTTCACCTTGGTTGGAAGTGGCTCAGGTGGCTCCCTATAAGTCTTTTTCCAAATTTCTCCCCTCGAATTAGCATCATCATGTTCTCATATGCAGCTAAAAACTTGGCCTTCTTATAACTCTCATCAACATAGTCATATGCATCCTCTTGCCTGTGATTTATAGTAGAAATGACATGAGGACAAGGGATGCCAGTAAGCTGCCATATTTTGCAATAGCAATCTCTCTTGAATACATCCACCACATACTTCTCACCCTTATCCACCACCTCATATCCAGCATCACCATTCCATACCACTTGGCAATATGTTGCACCACGTCTATTTTCTTCTAACTTTCTTACAATTCTTGGACTAACATTCCTTCTCCACTTAGCACATTGTATCCCTCTGTGTATGCATTCTTGTCATTATCATTATCCGCATTTCCTCCAACATACTATAAATGGACTTACACCTAGCATGCATAATTTTTCCATTGAACGCCTCGCATAAGTTGTTGTCAGTAATATCACATTTCACATCAGTGCTAAAGAATGCCCTAGACTAGTGCTTTGGTTTTGTTTCCGTCAAGTTATGATATGCAGTTGGACTAATTTTCTTCGATACTTGAGAGTATTTATCATACTTAGTCATAGTATTGCTCTTGGCACACTTCCAAAATAGTCTTTGCATCTGTATCCCCTTATACTTCTTGCCCCAATTGGCATAAATGTGTCTAGCACACATTCTATGCTCAGCCGCAGGCAGCAACTCAGCCACAGCTCCTATAAGGCCCTGCAAAAGATTATTACAATTGTTACTCTCTAAGAGGCATAACAAACAAAAAAAATTAAATAATGAACTCACTTTTTGTTTGTCACTAACTACGACCCATCCTCATCCATATGGTGGCAAAATGTTAAGATCATACATCAAATTTCTCAAAAACCATGTCCAGGTGTCACTACTCTCAACTCTAACAACCGCCCAAGCAATTGGGAACATCTGATCGTTTGCATCTCTTCCAACAGCACACAAGATTTGACCTTGAAAAATTCCTTTCAAAAACCAACCATCTAATCCCATAACTCTCCTACATCCACCAAGGAATCCTTTTTTACAAGCAGCAAAACAAATATACATTATCTCAAATAATGCCTTAGATTGTATATCAGGCTTTTCAACCTTTAATGTAATAGTACTTTCAGGATTTCTCTCCCTAAGCTCCTTTGCATAATCCCACAGCTTTACATATTTCTATTTATAGTTTCCCATCAACACTTTATTAGCAAACATCATAGCCTTCGTACACGAAGTTATACTTACATCTAAGCCCAACTGTTCCTTGATTAGCTCCTTAAAAGCAATAGTTTTAATAGTTGGCATTGCTTTGATTGTAAGAAGATAGTGATTTGCCAATCAAGAACTTGTCGCCCTCCTATTTTTGAAGCTAATGCTATATGTATGCTTTGAATGGTAGGTCTTCACATGAAATGATCCACTTGGACAATCAATAGATCTAGAAATCTTCCAAGGACAAGTTTCATTAACACATTTGGCTCTAACAAACTTCTTA
This sequence comes from Syzygium malaccense, assembly GCA_031216405.1. Lineage (NCBI taxonomy): Eukaryota > Viridiplantae > Streptophyta > Magnoliopsida > Myrtales > Myrtaceae > Syzygium > Syzygium malaccense. The sequence goes on from CM062258.1 coordinate 15,153,587, forward strand.
TCATTCTTTATAAATTTTATCTCTCTACGCTCAGCCAACGAGTAACTTTTCAAAGCATCTTTGAATTGCCCACTACTATCAAATGTCATAGCCACAGTAAACACAGGCACAACACAATCGGGATTATATCTTGGAAACTTACTTCTCCTTCTACTGAAATAGTCATCTTCTCCCTTTACATCAGGCTCTAAACTCTCATATGCATCTATTTCATAGTATTCTATCTCATAACCAACTTCAGTATCAACTACACTATTCACATCCAATGGTTGGGATGGTATTAATGCTGTGGATGGTTCCCTTATAATCAAATCCCTTGTGGCCCTCTCGCGGAACTCCGTAATGTTCTTTATTGCTTTTAGAAGCTCCTTATTATCAAAATCATCATCATCAGTTAAGAATCTTACATCACTAAGAAAATCCATATCGTCATCATCGTCATTCACAAAATCATCCTCTATGCCAGTGTATTCACCTTCATCAACCAAGTCATAAGGATCTAAACTACCATCATGCTCAGCAACTATCTCATTAGATAAACCAAAATCATCACAAACACTCTCGTCGACCACCTGACCAACACCCTCACTTTGACTAGCACCCTCACCTACACCCACACCAGCACTGTGACCATCACCCTCACTTTGACCAGCACCCACATCCACGTCCACACCATCATACTCAATTGGCTCACTGATTGCCAAATTTTCTCCATATATCTCAATTAACCCATGATGCAAATAACTAAAAACTAGATCTACAACACTAGTCTCATTCCATATATATCTCAACCCATCTTCTAGAGACTTTCTAGGAAACTTAAAATAATGCTTTTCAAATTTATTATTTACTCCATTCTCAATGTCTCTAATGAAACTTTCATAGCTTCTTGAACTGAGATAAACTTTTACTAAATCAATCTTCCCTCTAACATATTCTAACATTCGACGACAATAAAAATTTCCACCGTGGAAAAGGCAAACCCATGCTGACTTATCACTCATTTCGACCCTACACAAAAAAACGTAATGTATGTTATAAAATTTGGATGATGAATCTCCTATATAATGTACATGGAGAATTTATAGCTTCTTCTTAATAAAACACACATCTTTTCAATGTCTTTTGTAAAGAACAACTTTGACTTAATTAATTTTAGTGTGTCCAGAAAGACATCACAACAACAGAGCATAAGTTACATAATCTAATTTGGACTTAACCCTCCAATCTTCAAACGGCTTCAAATCTATCTTGACTCTTGAGGACTAGCTACATACAAGAAACATGGAGGTTTTGGTACCTTAAACTAATACTACTGCTTCCAGTTAAACACTAACATGCAGAAAAATGTCTTTTAACACTTGAACCATCAAGATGAAAGATACAAGAAACGTAATAAATGTCTTGCATTGTTGATTTTTGCTTAAACAACCTTAGTTTGGTTGAAACGAAAAGACTATGGAAACCAGGTTTTATTGCTACGATTAATTACAAAAGCTTTTCCAACACCTACTCAACAAAATGCATCAATCTTGCACCACACACCACAGGATGTCGATAAAACAATTTGCAGCTCATAAAGAAGTACAATGCCTGATGTTGCGACCTAAAATTTTTCTCAGGTTAATGGATTATTAAGTCTAAGCTTAACTCGAGCCCTCCCAAGCCCTACCAATTTGCAACTTAGGGTTTAAGTTTTTAACATGCAAAAGTTTTCATGCTTGGAATCGCCACTAATCTATTTATGGTAGGTCGATTATAAACCTAAATAAAATATAGAGAAATATGTTTATTCTTACAAACCGGAGATTCTAAACTCGAGGACTTGATTACGCTAGATCTAGTCTAACGCCCTTTCGGTACCTTTTCTTTTCAAAAAAAATGTTTTGGCAGACAGTTTGGATTCATTTCAACTTAATCATTAACATGTGAGGTGACCATGTAGGTGCGCAAACCACCAAAGTAACACCCAATAATCAAAATATTAAATAAATTACAAGATTGGAAAAATTACTTACCTCGAAGCAACGTAAGCATCTGCATTGTTAGCTAGAAAATCACATCAACAATTCTAATATGATTTCTAATTAATAAGCAGTTCACTGAACATTTTTTTTTAGGGTTTTCACTTATTTAAATGAAAGCTAACTTATATGTAATGACGTGCAAAAATTGACATGAGATTAATCGAGCCTAACATGCGAACTATATGTCATGCGACGACGTGACCTAATTCTAATGACAAAAAATGATTTATTTTTGGTATTTTTCCAATGAAATTCGAAATTAAAAATACTCAAATCAACATGCAATCTATCCTAGAGAAAATGATTTGATCTATCCTAAAGTGATTCTTTTTTTGGGATTTTTATTAAAATTCGAAATTATTGAATATCCTAAATAATCCATTAAGATTAAAATAATCTCTAATTTAAACTAGGAAATATGCTACCCTAGATCCCAATTCAAATCAAATAATTATCTTATTCTTTTAGATATATTAAGGATTCCTTAAGCATGCAAAATTTCTAATTTAAATCTAACTAACAAATTTTTGGATTTTCTTTATTTAAAAGGAAAACAATCAAACAAAGATAACAATCACATTAAAACAATCCACACAATCCCGCAAGATTCTTTAAATTCAGATAAGGCAAAGAAATCAACTAACGGTCATATCTATAGGGTTATAGATATCGACAGAAAGTTGATTATTTAAATTTGAAAAACAAATAAAATCTATTATCGTATCCAAGTGATGATGGACAAGATAACGATTTTCCGTATCGCTGTGTATCGTACCTTAGGGATAAGGTAAGATAGTCGTCTAGATACGTTGCCAAATTAGGAATGATTCCTAATTTGGGTGTTTTCGAATATTGCGGATACCACAAAATTATCCTAGGGTATCTAGTCAATCACATAATATTCATGGAATATTCAAAATATTTAAACTAAGAATTTAAATATTTTGAAAATATACCGGATGGAGATTTTTACCTGATTTGCGGATTTCTTTCTAAATTTGAATTTGCGGCTGATCGGGATCGCGGGTTGGGACTGTGGCCGACGGATCGATGGCGGGCAGCAACTACGTTGATTTGGCAGAGAACAACGACGGCAAGATGGCTTTTTGAGGAGTGCCCACGATGAGGCTCAATAAACCAGGGTCAAAAAAGTTGGGCGTAGCAAGATGGACTTCAATATTCCTGGATTAAAAAATATGGTCAAAGAATCAAGTAATGAAGCTTTGACCCACGTTAAACTGGACAAGCTTGGGATTTGTCCGGTATTACTAGATTCGGATGAAAATCACCCGAAAATCTTGATCTTGCCGACTAGCGATTACTGGGGGTGGCTCACTAGTATGAGATCTCGCGGTGAGCATCAGACTTGTATGGACCGTCACGGATTAATCTGCAAAGCAAGAACAGTGAGGACGTCACGCGGGCTTCGTGGCTGGTCGTTTATGCGGCAACTGCTCGGCAAAGGCTTCTCGGATTAGGTGCAACAGCTTCGTAGGAGGGGCCCGTCCAACAACGGCGGTGGTCAGCGGGATCAGTAGAGATCGGAGCGAGGATTGCCGCGACTCACTGCCATAGGTCTGGCCGTGAGAGAAGCAGCGACGAGTGGCGGCTCGGCAATCAACAGTGGGACAACGACGTCACAGAACAGCAGTTGCAGCAATCTGGGCGGTGCGGATGACAGCGTCGGTGCGGATGCTAGACGGCACGGGCGCAAGGTGGCACGGGCGCAAGGTGGCATGGGCGCAAGGCAGCGCGGCGTTGGGGCAGGCACGCGCAACCAATTCTCTCTTTGTTTTCTCTCTAGCTCTCACCTTTTCACTCGTGTATCTCTCTGTGTTTCTTGTGTGTGATCAGATCTAAAAGACCAAGCCCCTTTCTATCGCTTTTTGGGTCTCTTTTATAATGTCTTCCTTTGTTCTTCAAAAGAGGGAATATGAATATATGAATGAAAAGCCACCTATCGACTACCTTCTTTGTGTATAACAAATATTGTCAAAAAGATATATTGCTTAAGATAACTATATGTCCCACGCGCAATATTACCTCTTATTCAATATTTATTATATGTGAATAATGCTAAAATTCTTTTCTTGCCTTCCTTTTATTCCCTTTGTTCGCATAGCACTAGCTCAGCCGAATATTTTCTTTTATTCTTTGCATCATTCATCCACTTGTGCTCGTAAATCAAAGATATGTGTGAAGACGATACGTGCCCCGCATGCTATTCTTTCCTTTCATTTATCTGACCATGCCGTGGGGAAGAATTTTCTAAGTCCATCAAACTTTCGATCATAGCATGGGCTTTTTGCCAACCTTTCTAGTTCTCGCGGGCTTAGTTCAATTAGCTTGATTAAGCACAGAACTATTCATTCAAGTCCATTCGACACAGGTCCAATCAATATGTAAACTATATGGGTCTAATTAACTATTAATGAAATGCTTCTAATATCTATATGCAATGTCATCTAATTATATTTTTTGTTTAGGGTTTAAAAAATCAATCCCTAATTTTCTATGCAATTATTCCTAAATGACTAGTTAAAATTTAGGAGTCAACACCTGAAAGCTAAGAAAAAACCTAGACTAGTGTGTTATAATACAAAACGCAAAGAGACAAGGCTAATAGATTATAAAAAAAAACACGGAGAACACACTTTGGGGCCACGATAATATACCTTTTTGACCGTTCTTCGCTGAGTTTAGAGCTACCACGTAGACTTCTCGTGTTTGCTCAACACTTGCTCGTGTTTGCTGCAGATTGTACGGACGAGTCGGGTCACAACCCGATTGTAGACAAATCGGATCTTCGCAATTTGGACGGGCGAGTTTGGGATTGCGACGGACGAAAGCGTCTGGGATTGCGACGGACGAAAGCGTCGAGTGAAAGGAGGCTCGATTAACCAACACAACTCACGGACGAACAAATTTGCTTGATGAGAACAGCAAGACAAGATCGAATCTACAGAAAATTTCTGAGAATTTTGAACGAGATCATTCTAGGGCTCAACTGAATGAAAGACGATTTGGAGAAGAAACCCACGACTTCAGTTTTTGAGATCTCCAGCAGTGATGCCGTTTGGGAATTCTGAAGATTTTTTTTTTAAGCCTAAAGCCAAACGAAAAAGTTTTGGCTCTCCGGCGGCCATGTCATCATCGGCATCATCGCCGGCGATGACTAGGATTCCATGTGGGACTTTTCTGACTATAAATGGCTAGATGAACTGAAACGGCACAATTGCAAAAGGTTTAGGATTGAATTGGCAAAAAAAAAAGGTTTAAGACTGAAACGGCACAATTGCAATAAGTTTAGGATTGTTTTGGTAATTTTCCCAGTGTTTTCCAATGATAAATTTCTAGAAATAATTTGTAAGAATTACATAAAATTAGAATCTGTGTAGTGCACAGGAAATTCACTCAATTCCAGAATGTCCATTTGTTGTAGCTAAACAGCATCGTTGCTCTATGGGGAATCCGCCAGTGTAGTTGCCAGCATGCTGCATTATAATAGTATGTCAAGTACACATTTTCTCTAGCACAAAAATAACCTTGAAGTCATCTGGTCACTTCAATTCCCAAAAAATACTTAATTGGCCGAGGTCCTCGATCTAAAACACTCATCAAGGTATCATTTGAGTGATGCACATTGTTCCAATTATTGGCCATCAAGATGGGATCATAAACATATACTACCACGGCTAGAAAGTGCCATGAGAATAATTGAACAATTAGTAATCGACTAATGATTGATCGAAGCCGTAATCCATCAATGCATTAGAGAACTTTGAAAACCAATTTTGAAATGCTTGTTGAAGACTATATAAGGAATTTTGTAGTCGACATACATGACTTGAGCCCTTTGTTGTGAAACCTGGTAAAAGTTTCTATAAACTTCCTTCATACAAGTCGATGTAGAAGTACATTATCGATGTCCATTTGATGCAACTTCCAATTACAAACCTGTGCAAATGCAAGAAGACATTATACCATGACTAGTTTAGCCACCAGTGCGAAGGTTTCATTGAAGTCGATGCCTTCTACCCAAGTGAATCCGTTTGGGACAAGATGAGCTTTATATCACTTAATACTGTCATCGGCTTGATGCTCGATTTTGTAAATCCACTTGCACTCTATCGGTTTCTTACCCTCCGGCAAAGTTGCCACAATCCAAGTCCTATTATCTTCAAGTGTCTTAATGATTGGCCCCATCACAGCTCTCCACAAAGGATTTAAAACAGCCTTTAGTGTAATTTCTAGGCTCAATATCAGAACTACAACAGCTAAAAAAAGCAACAGGAGGCTCACTGAATCATTCATAAGAAATAAACCTCTCGATTGGATAGGACGTACCTAAAGATAACGATGGCGTAGGTTGAAGAGTTGGGGTACTCATGTGGACCTATGATGCACATAATCTCAAAGATGGGCTCGTTGTCTCTTTTTTATTGCGGGAAGAGCTAGGACTAAAATTTTGTCATTGGGATGCATAATGTGCTGCTCCCTGTGTACCTCGGTGGGCTACCCTTCAATCTATTGAACTTGCGTGGGAGTAGCTAGGCATCAAAGCCCACTCGGCCCGCTTCGCTGCTGCTTGTCCTTCGACTGGGCTATTACAGCCCCATCTCACCAGCCGTGTCAAAAGAGGAAGAGACGTTTGATTCTCGTGCGCAAGTTACCATGAATTGAGAAATGATCCTCGTATAAAATAACATGACGAGCTACCAATAATTCTTTAATGTTCAAACAAAAATATTTCCAACTCTTCGCGCCGTGTGGAAATTGCAAAAGTCTACACTTTCTTGCCCATTCTTCAAATTTGTCTTTGCCTTTCGACCGTTTATGAGCATAACAAAGTGCATTGAAAACTCGCAAAATGACTATAATTTGGAAATTTCCCAAATAAAACTTCGAAATGCATTTTTTTCCGAATTATAATGGAGTCGAATTCATAATTGAATATGAAATAAGCTGCCGTTAATATGCAATCTCCCAAAAAATCAAATTGGTAAATTCGCTTGAAAATAAAGTGTTTGTGCTCCATAGAGAAGGTACCAGTGTTTTTTTTCAACCCGCCCATTTTTTTTCGTGGTGTGTAGGCACATGAGGTCCAATGCATGACTCCACTTTTTTAATCAACTTAAAAAGAAATTTATGGCCTTTATCACTCTTAACCATTTTAACCACTTGACCAAATTGGATTTTTTTTTATATGATAAACATTAACGAGCACTTTGAATGTCTCTGAATTTTCAATCATCAAATAGACTCAAATTGCCTGACTTTAATCATCGACGATAATTAAAAACTAACATGAACCCAAGAGTGACCTTGTTTAATACAACCCACAACCATCATAATGCAACAAATCAAATTTCACGGGCTTTATTGTTACTTAAAGGACATGAGGAACAAGTTTATTTTGCATCAAAACATATATCATATAAATTAACATCTTATTTATTTATCTCAATAAAATTGATTAAATCCAAAGCTTGTCATGATGGGTACCCGAATCGTGGATGCCAAATGTCAATCTTTGTCCCTTGATCGCTAGAAAAGCGTAACGATTGCCCAAACGTCCGATATAATAAGCCCATTCTCAAAGATTTTACCTACTCCACTCAATCTTTTCAAGGGTAGGTCCTGTGAAACGCATCTAGAAGAAGAAAAATGTTACCAAGCATTGCAATTTTAAACTAAACTTTCAACAAAAATGAGGTTGAACTTAAAATTTGGGACATGTAACACATCATACAAAATAAACTTAGTAAATATCGCCTCTTTTAATGGGAGTCACTTTTCCATTAGGAGCTTGTGTGGGATAAAGCATTCGTGATGTTCCCCGATTGATCTAGAAACAAATGCCTAATCATATGGAGACATCACTATCGATAATCAAATATGTGGAAAGATCATTGTGCCAATGGACCTCACTTGCAAGTCTATCATTCAAAGTGGGCGGTTTCATCACCATGAAAAGGCTAACCAAATGCCTATATTGACATTGCTCATTGTTTTTGTTGTATCAGTCCTTACGAACCTCCTCGATTGCTATCAAATTGATTTTGGCCCACGATAGTACCAGAACCACCGCTCTGGGTCTGTGCTGAGTGTGTAGCTGCTATGTGAGCACTCACTTTGCCTACCTTTCTTCCTCACCTCAACTCTCACATCGGAGGATGTCCAATCAACTCCCAATAATGGCTCTTCTGTGTTCGACCTCTCCATAACGGTCTGAAAGTGCCATCCTAGGGCCTCCTCTTCCAACCAAGAAAGTACCTCAGCCCTCAATTCGAAAGATATCCAACCAACTCCCTATAATGGCTCTTCTGTGTACAACCTCTCCATAATGGTCACACTGGGGTTAGTCTGACGGTGCCGTCCTAGGGCCTCCTCTTCCAATCGAGAAAGTGGCACCCTCAATCTTCTCTTCCCTCTTCTGGGCTATTAGAACTTAGCACTCCTCTTACATGATAATAGAGTAAACCTTACAGAGGGACGAGAGTCCTCGAGGTTGAGAGTATGAAACGAACATATTTATAGGTCTCAATGTTGAGGCCCACAAGGAACTGGTGAATCTTTCGCACCTCCTTCTTTGCATACCTAGTGGCCGTGGCATAGATACATTCTAGGACTATAGTCATTGAGTTTATCCGAAAAAACTTTCAACTTGGTGTAATATTTTACCACCGAGAGTCCTTGCCTTGGCAGCCAAATCTTGGTTTTGACCTTGTGGATGTGAGGTCTATTGCCTTGGGCAAATATCTCATTTAGCTTGTCCCACATTACCTTAGCTTCCTCGGTATGCCATGCTTTCCTGTAGACTCTTATCGAGGGAATTGAAAATCCATGAAATTATTATGAAATTATATATGTCCCAAGCATCAAATTAAGGTGTTGTTGGATTTAGCCTCTCTAGCAATCCATCGATAAATCCATTTTTTTTCCCGCACTGCACATCTCATCGCCTTCGACCATGTTGCACAGTTATCCTAGGTCAGTATGCATGGAATGAGTACGCTTATCGAATTGTCAGAGGTGTTAAGATAATACAGAGAGTAAGGGTCAATCATCTTCTTTGTAGACGCTTCCTTAGCCATTTTGCAAACAATGCAGGTCATATGTCTAGTGGATTTTTATCTCTTTGCTTTGATATCATGAGAAAATTTGTAATTGGTTTGTATTTTTTTTTTTTTTTTTTTTTTTTTTTTTTGATAACCCAGGGAACCCCCGCACGGCCGACAGCCGGGTTTGTATTACTTGTTGTATGGTGCAAAAATATGTACAATATATTGCTCAATAGAAAAAGAAAGTGCAATCTACCAATTATCCCTAAATAATTATAAGAGATGCAAAGATTATTATGCTAATAAAAAACATATTGTAAATTTTCTCTAATAGTTTGAATCTCATCACGGGAAAAATAATGTTCTTTGAATCTCCAATAATATAGATGGAAATATCATGATGAAAAAACAAGCTCAAGAACTGAATTAAAATATGAGAAGACAAAAAACCCGGAAAAAGAGGAGAATTAGGGCTCCAAATATTTTCATCCTCAGAATAGTCTCTGAAGCTACTTTGGTTGTCGGAACTTTTTTATTTGATCGAGTGTCGACCATTGAGATCTATAAGCCCTCGTGGATGTCCAAGCTGTCTGGGCATCACCATTGTACAAAATCTTCAGCAACGACCAGTCCTTCCCCCGTTTTCATCGTCGGCCTGTAATCTTCATATTCTAGGTCAATCTCCCTCATTTCATCGTTGTCTTCTTTGTTCCCATATGTGAAAAATAAATCTCCTTTCTTGTTGGCCACTTTGTTTAAAACATCATAAACATATTTACGATTTTTGTCCCTGAAGCTTCCTCTTTGTCGCTGAAAGCAACATTCTGATTTGTTCTGTCTGTGAGAAAACATTTCAAGGTTTTGTTCGTAAACGTCGTTCGTCACCCTCCTCATTCTAGATATTAATTGAAGATGTCTAGTTGGATTGAGAGGCATGGAATCCTTCTCATGAAATTAGGTTACAAGCTTGGGGTTAATCCCAAACGAAACAAGTAACCTATAGGAACAATGGGAAGAGAAACTCTTTAGATGATTAATTTAAAGACGACACATTCAAAGTATATCTATTGGGCGGGGCGGGAGAGTAAGGTGATTTCCACCCCTACCATTGTGATTGACGTTAAGGTCGAGGCCCAACGGATGAAGGTGCAGCTACTTGAGTGAGAAAGGCGCACGAGACAAAGGGGTACTACAGCTGGTCCTCCAAATCTGGCCATGGAGCTGCACTGCGACCGCGATCGAGTTGAACTCCTACGCGGCCAAGGTCCAATCGAGCTCCGTCGAGTTGAACTCAGCCAAGGAGAATCTACAAATCCGGCCATGGAGCTCCTTTGTGACCGAGGTCAAGTTGAGCTCGTCACCACGGTGAGCCCTCGTCAATGGCAATGAGACAAAGCTTGGTGGAAGGCCGTGGGTTATGGTCTTGGGTGGGAAGGGGAGATGGAGAAAAGAGATGAGTGGGAGACATATCTTATCCGAATATATCCCATTAGGATTGATCGGTTTTCGGCCTCGGCCTGGTTCAATTTCAAGGTAGGCCAAAGAACTGGACCGAGAGGACCGGTTTTCAAAATTGGGAACCACGAACCAGACCGGTTGGTCTTAGGACCGGGAACAGGATTGAACCGGCCCAGTCCGGTCCAATGAAACCGGTCACTTAGGGTTTAATTCATATTTTACTAATTTTTATCAATGAATTTATGTAAATGAAGTTTACTTAGGGTTCAATTCACCGTTTAGTCTGTCTGGTCATGTTCGGTCCGATTCTCCCTTGGAATCGGAAACCGGACTGCCTGGGCACCGGTTCCACTTTTAGAAACTGATAACCGGACTGACACTCTCGGAAACTGGACCAAATCGGCCGGTCCAGTCCGATCCAGGTAGTTCACAATTTGGGCAGCTCATTTTGCACACCGTTATATCCCATTACTAAATGGGCTTATTTTATACCAACCATATCCCGACAATATTCGGATTTTTAGTTGCTCCAAACACCATTATAAGTAGGGGTGTGCAACCGGGCCGGATTTACCTGGAAACCAGACCAACCCACCCAAAAAACAAGTTCAGGAACCGATTCTAACAAGAACAGGTCCGGGTACCGGTTCCATTTTTTGGGAACCAGTTAGAACCTGTCTAATTTCCGGTTCCAAGTAAAAACCAACCAAAACTTGTTTTAGAACCGGTTTTGAGATAATGTACAAAAAAGTAAAAAGCCTATATCACGTTACCCTACTTCACCGGTTTTAGAACCGATTTCCGGTTTAATATTTGAATATGTTTCACAACAATGAGTGAAACAGCATGGCCCTTAAAGTTATCTAAATATTATGTGATTCAGATGAGATATATAGACGTTTTTCTAGTGAGAGCATATGCCTTATCGCTAAGTCTCTTGATTTTTCTTTCAAGATATTTCATTCGGAAACAGAAGTGAGGAGTTATCTCATCATGGCGCAAAATAAAGAGCTAAACATGTTGAATAAATTCCTTGGAAATGTGACTCTTAAAGATTTATGCGATTGGACTATGTCTTGCCACATAGTGCTTTTGGATTGTTGATTTTGATGAATTGTAATTTTAATTGCTCATTTTGGGGATTGTTACTTTTGGCGTATAGTGATTTTTGTCATTCATCTTTTATTTTAAATTGTTTAATTGCTACTTATATTATTTTGCTAGAAAAAAATGAAACCGAAAAAAGGAACAAAAAAAATAGGTTCTCGGGTAGACCCTGAAACCGGACCAGAAAAACAGGGTTGGTTTCAAAATAGGGTTGATTTCAGATTCCAAAAATTGGAAACCAGTTATAACAGGATTGGTTTCAGATTCTAAGTCCGGATCTAACCCATCCTGAAACCGATCGCCCCTAATTATATGACAAAAGTTATCCTATCCGGTATCATATTCTCTACCCGTTATTTTCCCCCTACCGTAACCCAAGAAGGCCCGGAAGCAACGGCCCACGGTCCCCGGCGGCGATAAATCAAAATCCTCCGACGAAATTTCCCCCAAAATCGTTAGGGTTTCCCCCTCTGCAATCGCGTCGTCGTCGTCGTCGTCTCCCTCCCGCCCTTCTGCTCTCGCGAAGAAGATCCCGCGCCGGAGGGAAAACGCCATGTCGTCGGCCCGCAAGATCGTCCTCCAGAGCTCGGACAAGGAGTCGTTCGAGGTGGAGGAGGCGGTGGCCCTGGAGTCCCAGACCATCAAGCACATGATCGAGGACGAGTGCGCCGACGACGGCATCCCCCTCCCCAACGTCACCAGCAAGATCCTCTCCAAGGTCATCGAGTACTGCCGGAAGCACGTCGACGCCGGCCGCGCCCCCTCCGCCGACGACGACCTCAAGGCCTGGGACGCCGAGTTCGTCAAGGTCGACCAGGCCACCCTCTTCGACCTCATCCTGGTCAGTGCCCGCTTCCCTTGATCGCTCTTCGGTGCCGGAATTCCGCGTTTAAGGGTTTGGGTCTCGCGGGAGATTTTGTTGCGGGGATGTTGTTTTTTAGCCCTGTCTAGGCGTTCCTCGGCGAGGGCGAGGGTTTTGACGTTGATTTTGACGATTAGTATGGCTGATGGTCTGTTCTTTTGAAGCTGGCTATGTTTTGCACGTGTAGTATAGTGTAGGTTCCTCATCGGAGTCTAGGGTTTGCGGAGATGTTATAGTAGTAAACTAGTAATGAATGGCTGACGAGTCTGCTGCACTGGGTTTTGTTAGAAGTTGAAGTGTTCGTACTGTGGTGATGCTTAGGTGCAAGATATTATCTTTTCTTGTTTTGTAATTTTTAAGGGTGGAAAACTAAATAGCGGATCGCATACTTGATGCTCCTGAGTCCTGAACATGTTTGGATGATTGGCAATTCTTTGTTGCCGGCGGCTTTTGAAGATTGAAGCACGGTATTTTTGGAGCTCATCTCAGTTGCGTATTTACGCGATGATGACTTATCGCTCGGGGTTTTGCTTAGTGAATGTGGAGGTTTGGCTATTTCAGCAGCGCTATCGTAGATAATTCATGAGCTTGTGAAGTTAGATTCAAGTCTTGTCTCGTCAAGGATTGCAGTACTTATTATTTTCTGTGTGGCGTTTTTGCTTGATATGCGATAGGCGGCGAATTATCTGAACATCAAGGGCTTGCTGGATCTGACCTGCGGGACCGTGGCTGACATGATTAAGGGCAAGACACCTGAGGAGATCAGGAAGACATTCAACATCAAGAACGACTTCACGCCCGATGAAGAGGAAGAGGTTCGAAGGGAGAACCAATGGGCCTTTGAGTGAAAAGAAGTGCTTAGTTGAAGCAAACTTTTTGCTGTGGCATTAGTCATTCTTCACTCAGGGAAATCGGGGTCGCTGTTTCTAACTCAAGATCAATCTTCTAACTTCTTGCCGGTGTTATTGGACCTTGTTCTCTGTATCATATATGGTCTTACTTTTTACCTAGCGCATGTTTATGAGATGATGGCTCTGTTTCTTGGTTGCTGCAATGCATTGAGGCCTCTTTTTCACCTGTTTTTCTTTGGTTATACATGCTTGCAGATGTTGCTAGTTTATCTCAAGTGCATTGGAAATATATGCCAAAGGAGTCTGTTGTCTGAAAACAGTTGCTAGTTAGGAGAACAAGTACCTCCAGTGGTCCTCATGGTTTAACTGTGGGTTGATAATGATCGAAGGTGTTGTTTAAATAGGTTGTTATGAAGAGAGCTCGGTATTTTAAGTCACAGCTCGCTTTGGCTCAATGTCTTTATTCTGAATTTTGACTTATGCCGATGGACCGAAATGAAGTTCGGCTTAATGGAATCCTAAGGCCAGCATACCATTGTAAGTGTATATTTGTGTATGCATGGTTAAAACTAGTTAGAACTGATAGTTGCTCCTGTCCTTGCCATTGCCATGAGAAGATAGCTGTTATATAGCTGCAAACGATGAGATACCTATGCCACGTCTTTAGGCACTACATGCTTGAATGAAGTGAGCTTGTGTTCGTGTATACTTTTCTTTGGTCGCCATAATATCGGTTTTCAATGTCTTATGAGTAATTTTTATTGATCATGTAAGGATATCGCTGAAACTTAAGACATCTCCTCTCTCAAAGAGAAGGGTGGCTCGGAATGCAAGCCCTGGCGCAAGTTTATGCATCTTCCATGGGTCCGCTTGCGAGTATCTTGGTGGAGCTTCACTCTGATAAAGTGATGATGATTAGTTAGGGTGGTATAATCACTGAGGTGCGTTTGAGGTATTTAGTGACATGAGATATTAATAACAAAGTGATTATGAACAAAGTTGTGTATGAGAAAAGGAATAGATTTTGCAACTTGATGGATGCGTATGTCCATAACTACTCGTAAACACATTGTCAATGGCAATGACATTGCGAGCGAACGGGTCAATAGTGACATTGGCAGATGAAGATGAAGCGGCCTTAACTTTCTTTGATTTGGTTATTGACGCTCCCATTTTTCTCCAATTCTCGGTCACTTTCGGGATTTGAACTTCTCACCCAGGCGCTCCATCTACATCAGTATCCGGGATAAAGTTTGGCCCGGTACAATTCTCCCCTACATACAGATAGTCACTTTTTACTACTTACTACAATTGGACTACGAACTTTGTATTGTCCGTTTGTCCAAGTAATCGACCCGAACAAATGTTCTTTTACCGATGATTTCAATGAGAGAACGACCTGGTAACTCTGCTTCTGACCCGTTTTCTCGAATTCGAGCTCACTTGGAACTACCTTGACATTTAATTCCTCCGGAGCTTCAATGCTTGCCATATAAATGGTTGCATCATCTCCGGCAACGTTTGTGAGGGTCCTGACAACGGTCTTGCTTTGATTTACATCCAGACCTGAGATTGCTATCGAGGGATAGTTGATGTTGGAAATCAGGTCGGAGCTTGAACCTTGGGGACAAGAGAAACCATCCGAAACATTTCTCGCGATGTGCTTGATCTGCGCAATGTTGTAGCCATAGTAGCAGAGGAAGTTCAAGTAGTCCCTAGTGTCTGTCTCGTAAACAAGTCCTGGCTGTAACGGTCGAGTTGTGCTCACTTCTCCTGCTCCATAATCGTACGGCGTGGCGGCTGTGCCCGTGTACGTAGTTATAGGGCCCCTCAAGTTGTTTGTTTGGATGGCTGCAGATGGATGCAAAGATATGTTTATCTTCAGAAAGAATTCCCATAATGCAAGCAGGGAGGACTGGACATGACCGTGGATAGTGTCTTGCGAGACTCGATGAGCGATCTAATCATTTCCGTAGCATTATACTGGAATATCAGTTGGTCAGCCCATGAAAATGGCTTTAGGCTTGACCTTATTTTCGGCACTTGCCAATTGCTAAGGATTTCAGCAGGAGCATGGCAGAGAGTTAGATGTCATTAAGTTACTACTTTTAACACTGTCCTGACTGACCTGTGGTCATTATGGCTGATCTGATGGCTGATGGGCCCCAAGTGGGATTTCGAGACTTGATGGTCGCGGCAAGGCCCGACACGTGTGGGCACGCCATGGAAGTCCCAGAGAGAACATTGAACGATGGGGCGGCTTTGCCTGGAGTGCCTGCCGTGTCGTTGCCTATCCAAGCTGCAAGAATGGCCACTCCTGGTGCTGTGACATCTGGCTGTAAAGAACAATGTGCACATTGTCAGTTAATCGTCGTTTGTTTTAGCTAGTTTGCTTGCGAATGACGATATTTAGAGAGCGAGATTCGGTCTTGCCTTGAGAATGTTCTTAGTGATGGATGAAGGGCCTCTGGATGAAAAGTATGCCATGGAAGGTGCTGGCTTATAGTTCGCAACTGCAACTGTTGCTAGGACTGTAGCCACTGGGTTGCTTCAGGATATACAACACCAGGAAGTGATTCATTGAAAAAGCATTTAGAATGCTGAGATAACATTTTTCCTTGCTTATTTAATTAAGTATAAGTAAGTGACAGAATAGTTGCATACCTGGTGGAGTTCATATAGGAGAGGATCTCAGAGGCGTCTTCTGAAGAGACCACCGTCATAGGGAATGCGCCATAGATAGATGCAACAGATCTTTGTTCGTCATCAACCAAGATTAGGCCTACTCCTCCGAGATCTTTCACCTCCTCCAACTTGCTTTTCTCCGAGTATTCGTTGTCATCATTATCGCAGACAACAATCTTGCCTTCGATTTTGGCTGCATCCATGGAACTTGGGTTGCAGTTTCTGGTCACAATGTTTTCAAATCACAAATTTAGTACTTGCATAGAAGTTCCTTCATCGTTTTTTGTCATTGCTTTTGCTTTGTCTCTGATATAGTCCTATTAAGATTTTTTGTCATATGTAACTTCAGAACAGATTTCGAGTACCTTGCTTCCGACGCCAGCGCTTCACTGTCTTGTGCAAACTTAGCGTAGATCAAAGGATACACCGGGGATGTATCGAGACTACTGAAATTTATGCCTTCACCCTGAAATGCATCATAGACACTCAGGATGTTAAAAAAAATTTCCAGTTGCCGAGGGTCATAACTTCTTTTTAGGTGACTTGGGAACAACGCTAGATCAGCTTCCAAGCAAGGGTAGACCGATAACTGCAACATACAATAGATTTGATGATTCTGCTTAAATAGATTTCAGGCTAAATGTGGAAATTCAGAAAGAGTAATAGTGACTAATGCTCCTGCAAGAAAATGCGACATTGTGACAGTGTTACGCGACTATTCGTTGAAATGTGAAAGGCGATGATGCCCTGTCAGAAAACTCGCGAGTCTCGGCTGCAGTGTTCAGCTTTCCAATTTAAGAAGTTTCTGATGATGGTCAAGCTATGGATACGTTCTTGTGAATGTAAAGAAGTATGTATACTACCAAAAGATTTGATCGGCTACCTTGATCACTTTGTTTCCACCCAAAACAACATCAGACTCAAAATTCCTGTCGATGGTTGAGGCAGAGACAGTCAGAATCCAAGGAGAAGCATTGACGACTGTTCCTGAGTTAGGGCCGTCATTCCCTGCTGAGCAGACCACAATAATCCCATTCTCTGCCGCATGGAATGCTCCTATCGCTATTGGATCGCTCGTGACATCAGGTATCGTCATCGCAGATGCACCTATCGAGAGCGACACCACATCAACTCCATCAGAAATTGCATCATCAAAAGCTGCCATTATGGCAGACCCCCGGCATCCCTCCAGCGAGCATACTCTATAGATGGCAATTCTTGACCTGGGGGACCCGCCCTTTGCGGTCCCCGCAGCTAGGCCATAGAAAGAAGCACCCAGCACAGCACTTCCTCCTGCAGTTGAAGCCACATGGGTTCCGTGGCCGAGCATGTCCCTAGGCGTGCGGTCTGCTGTGGCCTCATCAGGATCAACGTAAAATCTAGCTCCAATCAGCTTTCTGCATAGATCAAAACATATCTGTACTTTGACTCGAATATGGAAGATAAAGATAAACAGGCAGATTCTTCAGTTAGGATCAA
Source organism: Syzygium malaccense (assembly GCA_031216405.1). Classification (NCBI taxonomy): domain Eukaryota; kingdom Viridiplantae; phylum Streptophyta; class Magnoliopsida; order Myrtales; family Myrtaceae; genus Syzygium; species Syzygium malaccense. The sequence continues at coordinate 15,171,120 of CM062258.1, forward strand.
TTTGTTTGCAAATGAAAAGTCATTTACTCTTCTTTGATTTTCTCGTGGCTCATCCATCCATGAAGGCAGGATCTGAATGTCGTTGGAAAAGGAATAAAGAAGCACATTTTGAGAAAGAAGTTCTCCAGCCAAGTATTCTTTAGAGGGTCGTTATGTTATACAATTAGACAGTGATATAAAGGACCGAACTCAGTCCTCTCAAGTTAGAAAATCACGAACTCAAAACTTCTCACTTAAGAAATAACGATTGGGCTGTGATTGCTTATTCTGCGTCAAATGCTTAGTGGTTTTAGATTCACCTGTTGCAGTTGGACTGACGGAAATCATCCCCTTCCATGCATTTTCCCCTCCACCGTGGCGGAATCGGTCCCAAATCCTTGTCATCGAAGCTCTTCGACTCTGGCCATATGCCTAGTTATGGCATGAAGTTTAACTAAATTAGGACAGCTCTGATATATGAGGACAACGCACACATTATGGTGCCATGGCGGCACATGTTTCAGCCTTCCAGAGTTACCTGTGTCCATGATGCCAATGATAGTATCGTATTCCTGGGTTGACAAGTCCGAGTCAGAGCTGGGGCTCGAGTCTATTTCCAGATCAATCTGATACTTCAAGAAGTCCCACGAACGAGTCGTGTGGAGTTGTAGTAGCGGATCTTTGAACACGGAGATGACTCCCGGCTTCTGAGCTATTGATCGCACCTCCTCTTCTGACAAGTGAGCCGCAAAGCCAGAAAAGCTGTGCGAATAGCTGTGTACCAATGTCATGCCCTTCCTAGCAAAAACCAACGGATGTTTACTCTCCGAATTTTCCCGGGACATCTTGGAAAAGATGAGAGGTTGCAACCATTTTTTATTTTATTTTATTAGAATTGGATTATTTTTTTTTAAACTGATCTTAAAAACAGTTTTTCATTATGATCATAAGATCCTGATAGCCTGAGCATTATTTTTTTGGAAAACAAGATTCTTACAATTCACAGGACTTCTAGGATGTAGAATTAAATTTAAATTAGAAGCAAAATTCCAACTCCAACTTCTTTGGAAAAGAAGATAAAAATCATTAAAGAAAGCTATAAGCTATGATAACTGAAGTATTATCTCAATATAAGTAATGCAATTGTCCTCCTTTGGCAGGTTTTGGCCGGTTGTTGGCCCATTCAGCCGTAATATTCAGAAACATCATTTAGCTTCTGCAAGTAATTCGTTCGTCTCACTTAGATGGCACGGTTATTCTCGTCTAGCACGAAGAAGGAAAGGCAAAACTGACTTAAGGGAGTGAGTATATTCACCGTTTCAAAGAACTAAGAAGCTGCGTGTGCTCGTATCTTAAGGATTCATTTGTCGAAGCAGCCGCTCCCATATAGACAATGTAAACCCCATTGTCCTTTGGTTGAGCTGCTTTGGTTCCTCCAGGGATTGAGATGAAAGATGAGAGGAAGAACAGGAAGATAGCAAAAGCACCTTTCATGGTCGCATCGAGCTGTCTACTTCTCTTTGCTTGAGCTTGAATGAGAGAATCCACACCAAACAGGGTGCTATAGTTGAAGTAGGGGCAAAGGGTGGCGACTAACGTAAGACATGCTTAGCACATCTTTCAGTGGAGTTTGCGCTTACGCACTGCAAATGTCGATACATCCACTCAAAGTAGGTCATAACTTATCTGAAAACCCAACAAAATCTGTCGTCGGTGCCGGAGTTGGTGAGTGGGGGTTGATGGTGGTGCTGATGGTGGTGGAAATAGGTGTATAAGAAGAGGATATCCGCATAGTGAAGAGAGCACACATTATGTGAGCAAATTTTCAGCTTTTCTCAGCACAAATATAGGAACTGAAGCAACCGAAAGATTCATGTCAAAAAGATGGGAATAGTTTCTCCCACCTTGAAGGAACACTATGACCATCATACATGCCTGCCTTACAAGCATAAAAAGGGGAAATGAGCAATGATCTGCCTTTTCTTTTGGTTATTTGGTCAGTACAAAAAAGCCATCTTGGGCTCATTTGCTATAGGGAAAAGTCTAATGCTGGATCAAAGGGACGCTACTTTTGGGTTCCAAGCCTATGATGGAATTGGAAGGTTAAAGTTTTATCCCTTTCTTTGTTGGGTCAATGGCAACGTGAACCAATTAGTTCTAGAAAGCTGTAACCCCACTTCATCTGATTTTAAAGACTTCACCGCGATGAATAGGGCTTTCGACATGTAAGGGCTTGTGGTAAAAAACATACATAACCGCACCATTAGCATGTACACTTCTCTCTCTCTGAAGTTGATTCTGACGCAAAGTCTGAGTTAGTCCATTAGTTGCACAACCGCACAGCCCACTATACTAATTGTGCCACCGTGTGTATGGTGCTGTACTGATGCCAGTTTTCAATTTGTGGAGACCAGAATTGGAGCCCCCAAAAAAACTTACTGACCTTATCAGTTCGATTTTCTGCGGTTATCGCATTAATGCTAGATTGAGTCTCAAAATAAATCAATCCGATATGCTGAACTCTAGCATTAGTGTAAGTTCTGTCATGTTGGAGCGGTCTCTTGATTTTCTTTCCCTGAACTTTTCCATTTGTTCTTATGGCCTAACACCCTAATTAGTTAACCTATCAGCGATCAGTTTCTGTCTCCGCATCGCGCCATCAGAACATAAGCTGGTCTTAGTCGCCTTGCCTAGCTACGCTCTCTGGCCTGCCTAGTCCTCGATCCGCCCCACCAATCCCTACCAGAGATTGAGAATGCAATGCTCGTAAATTCAGGTGCAGAGTGAAACACTGAGCCAGTGACTGGGTTTGACAAAGAGTCATCAGATTTATTCCAATACAAGAGAAACTCAGGCATCAGGCCCAACAAGCAGGAGAGATCAGATATTAGTTCACTGAAAAAGTTGTACCAAGCCACTTGCAGTCACATTAGGTGGAGCCAGGTGAAAAACACTAACGAATCAACAACAATGCCCAAGTTCATGAACAGGCTAAAATTAAAAAAAAAGGGGGTGGAAAAAGAAGTCATCAACAACTTCTGCAGGTGGTTAACCACTATCATTAGGGACCACGGAGCAGTAGGCAGGCACGAATCAAAGTCCAGATGGAAAGGTCCGCTCTTGAACAGGAGAGGAAAAACAGATAGACAAGCAAAAAACTAGACAATTTAGACAAATATACAAGAAGAAAAAAGCAAAAAAGGTTCCGTTGCCGGGAATCGAACCCGGGTCTTCTGGGTGAAAGCCAGATATCCTAACCGCTGGACGACAACGGATTATCTAACTAAATTTGCCAAATATATATATATTATATATATTACATTCCGTTAGGTAAAAGTAAAGGGAAAATGACACAAACAGTCATCGAACTTTGGATCAATGTGCAACGTGGTCCCTTAACTTTTAATTTTTCCAATATAGTCCCTGAAATTTAACCCAATGTGCAACGTAGTCCATGAACTTTTCATTTGTTCAATGTTATCTCTAAACTTTAGTTCTTGAACCATATGATAATGTTCAATGTAGTCCTTCAATTAATTCAAGTTCAAGGACTATATTGATCGAATTAAAAATTTAGGGATTAAATTGCATATTATGTCAAAATTGAGGGACGATTTGTATCATTATCCTAAAAAAAAAAAAAAAAAAAGGAGGTTGCGATCAGAAAGCAAAAGCAATGTCGATGGATAACTCTCTTTTCGATCTTCTGTCTTCTTCGAGGACGGGGTCAGGGAATCGATGGACAATGACCCCACACACACAGCTTTCTCCTTTCGTTGGCTCATTCGTGCGAACCTTGCTTCTTATTTGAGAAACCAAAGAGCGATGAAAGCGATTTGCATCTCGATTCACTCAACACATGCGGTGCGGCGTCGGGGGAACAGAAGCCAATCCCTCCGTCGGGCTCCTATCGAAGCGCACTCAGAACGGCGTGCGTGGACCATTAGAAGTGGCCCCATCGCCTTTTGCTTTTGTTCGATTCGGGCGCGTCGTCTTCGAAGACGGCTCGACAACTTCACCCCCGAGAAAAACATAAGCTCTTCCCACGAAGTGGGGCGGGAGGGGGGGGTCGATTTAGTCGTTCGAAAATTGAGGTTGATACGTGAAGTTAGGACCCCGTGTGCCCGCCCCGGGACAGGCTCTGGTTTCTCTAAGTACCTAAATGAATCTCGTCTGGTTGGGAGTGGAGAAGGGAACAAACGGAAGGACCAGAATTATATCGGAAGAAGAACGGTTTCACGCGAAGGAATTGAGAGGAGGAGGACGGTTGCTACCTCTGTGCTAGGGCCGTGCAACCGGACCACCTTGAAAATTAGTCCGCTTCCGTGTTCCGGAGCTTTTGGAACTGCTAGTGAAGAACCACTCAGACACTTCATGACTGTCTCGCTCACTCGCAGGTCGCCCTTGCTCATTCGAGCCTTGCAATCATCGCTCGCTCCTGACTTGCCTTTGCTCGCTGGCCCTCGTTCTTCCTTTATTTTGAACCGTTTTGTTGCTCATAGTATTTTGCTATAACAATGAAAATGAAAAAAAAAAAGAACAAAAGAAAAATAGGTTCTAGGGTAAACTTTAGTACCGGACCGGAACAATAGGGTAGGTTCCAATGTCGGTTCTAGGGCAAACATAATAGGTTCCAGATTCTAAAAACTGAGCATCAATTCTAACAAAATGAGTTCTAGAATTCAGGTCTGAAATCTACTCATCCTGAAATCGATCACCCCTACTCTGTACAGGTTAATTCAAGCTACATGGCCATTGCTGCATCGTATTTTCGTGGGGTTCATCATTTATGGCTCCGTTTGGTGCACTATTTCAAATGAGCTTTGGCGCTCTAAAGTCTCTTTGCTAAATATAAATGGCACTTGGTTCTTTTTTTTTTTTCTCAATTTGGGAAAATGCAATTGCATTTCCAAACGCCTCTAAAGGCCTTTAGCCCAAGGCAGGTGTAGAGGTACTTTGGAAAGTAGCATAATGTAAATAGACTTTTTTCCCCTCGCTCAGCTTTCATAATTCTGGAAATGTCCTCGAAAACCCTAACTTGCCGGCAAAGGCCTCAACTACCAGTGAACGGCTGACGAGCCAAGGACAAGCCGTTGCAACCCTCGCTTGAGGTCACCCGACCTCAAGCAAAGCTTGGGTCTGGCGACTTCAGGCGTGGTTGACTGGCGGCCAATTTGGCTGGTCGACAGTTAAATTCCACTGGCAAATAATTTGAGATTTAAAAAGAAATTAGCAAAAGTCATTTACAAAGTGCAATTTTTACCAAATGACATTTTGATCATAGTTGCTTCTCAATGCATTTTTAAAATACATTTTGATTAAGCACTACTTGAATTTTGAAAAGCCTTTAGCTCATAAGTCTTTGTATTTCCCTGAAGATTTTTCCTGGAACCAACGGAGCCTATGTCTAAGTCTGTTCATCTCATCCGAGGAATCAAAAGCTGTTAGGAGTGGGACCCACCCACATCAAATATGCAAAAGAACAAAGGCAGGCCTAGTGGAGATTGACGGACGAAATTCGGCCTAGATCACGCTGTCTTAGGGGGGCTCATACCACCTCGTCATTACATCATTAATACTTTTTTTTTCATAACATGGAGACCAAGTTATCTATGAGCCTATGAAATACCCTGTAAATCCTGTCAACGGGTTAAGCTCAGAAATTTAACCTGTACGGATGACTCTAATGCATAGATTCGAATGGGTGACTTCCATTTCGTTGACGGCATAGCATTTTAAAAGGTGGGCTTACAAATTTTGTATTTTACATTACAAAGTTTAGTTTGTAAGTCAAGTTTGTAGTAATGATGGTTTACCTATAGCGTCAATAAGAAAAAGGCAATCGTAAAAGGCTTTGGGATGAGATACGTATTGTTTCGTTGCTACCTTTTAGAAAAATGAAAAAAAAAACCCTCTAGAAACACAGTTTTTCGTGGCAACATAGTGAAGAAAACGACAATTTCCGTCACTGCAGCCTCTAGCGACGGGGACATTACAACGAAGGTTGACAAGGTAAAGCTACGTCGCTAGAGGCTTCGGCGACGAATTCTCCGGCTCGTTGCTAGAGCATGGATCCTTTGTAGTAAACAGATTTGGAAAGACATACGAATTGAGAATCGATCGATTTGGATATCCATGTCCGCCACATTTCGAGCTTTTGCTTCTCGAGAATCAATCGAGCGACGTTCACCGGGCTTTAGAACGACTGTTGAAAAGAAGAGTCTCTCATTGGAAGGAAACGTAGCGTGGGAGTCAAGCAAAAGCATTGCACTAAGTGGATGTTAAGTACGGACATGATTATATAAGACAAAACTATAATTTTGTCCCACCAACATGTCATCTACTACCTTAGCATCGTGATTATCGCCTTGTATAGGCTACAACATATGATAAGCATCGGTTTATTAAATTGGAAGATACCATTGCTTTTAAAAAGTCCTGTCTACCTAATTTCAACTGAAACAAATTTGAGTGGTGTACCTTAAAAGGATGAATCGGAACTAATTGGTATCTATCGGAACTAATTGGTATCTAGTTCCATCCGATACTTATGCTGACTTTAGAGGGTATAGTATGCAACAAGAATAATCGTGCCTATCGTGATCCCACATGATGTATGAAGTTCATGTAAGATAATACTTTTATGAAGTAATCTGACCCTCACCCTGTACCTTGTTTTCCCATATATAACCTTTATAAGAACAATATGCCATCTACGGGCGAGGTCAACCGCCAGCAAGGGGAAGAAATAGAGGAAAAGAAAGAAAAAATAAATAAATAATTCAAAAAATATTAAATTATTATTAAAAGTTATTCACATCAGCACGGTCATGCCAAGTAGGATGGTTGGTGTCCATGTCAGCGGTTTCTTGTCAAAATTGACTTAATAGACTAAATTGCCACAAATGTAAAAGGTTTGGAACTCAATTGACAAAAAAAAGAGATTTATGATTGAATTGGCGCAATTGCAATAGGTTGATGACTTTTTTAGTAATTTTCCCCTTACTACCCCCTAAGCCACGACCTGGCCTTTGTCATCATTAAGGCCTGGGCGTTACCTTTGAATCTGGAGGTTCATAACAGTGACAAGGCGGGGTCAAGGCACAACACAACACAACACAACACAGCACAACACAACACAACGCTATGCTCCGCCATGGGCGATAAGCTTGATGCTAATGTCGTCGAGGCCCGATGACATGTGGTTGTAGGGGAGAAAGAGAGAGTGAACTCCAACATGGCTACTCGATGGGGTTGGCAAGGGATTGTGAACCATTAGAGGTCATCGTGATGGCGGCGCTGAGGTGTGACTTTAGCATAGTTGTGGCGTTGTGAATAGGGGATTGAGCAAGGAAGAGGGAGTAGAAGAGAGAGATGGAAAAATTGTGCAAGAAATTCTAAACTTATTGCACTTTTACCAATTCAGTCATGAACTTTTTAATTTTGCTAATTATATCCTAAACTTTTCATGTATTGCCAATTGAATCTTTCAAGCCAATTTTAGTTAGAAATTGCTGACATTACGGACAATTTTTAACAATAGATTAATATTTATTCAAATTGCTTATTAATTTTGTTTATTTTCTTTTTCCTTTTTATTTTATTTTTTTTATTGTTAAGGCCGGCAATGGGCCGCCGGCTACCGGCAGAGGCCCGGCGACCCTCGCCAGCCATTGGGCAAGGGCCTATGAGCTCTCATCGATTGCGAGCAGCTAGGCAAGGGCTCTCTACCCTCGCACGCGGCCGGCAAGAGCTGCGAGCCCTCGCGGGCCACTGGGCGAGGGTCGCAGCTCTTGTTTACAACTGGGCGAATCTCGCAGCCTTCACTGTGGCGAACAAGGGCTTGTTGGCCGCATGTGAGGGCAGCGACCCTCGCCCCGCTACCATCGAGGCTTGCGCCCCTCTCCCAGTGGCCGGCAGGAGTCGCCATGCCTCAGTCGACGGCCCCCTGCCGGCCTTAACAATTAAAAAAGAAAAAAAAAGTAAAAAAGGAAAAAAATTAATAAAAATTTCAAAAAAGATATGAAGATATTATTAAAAATTATCTACGTCAGTCGGTCATACCACGTAAGACGGATGGCATTCACATCATTATTTTCTAATCAATGTTAATCAGATGGACTCAATTGACAAAACGTAAAAATATTTTGAATTCAATTGATAAAATTAAAAAATTTTAAATTAAATCGATAAAAGTGTGATCAATTTAAAGTTTTTTGGATCGTTTGTCACTACATGTTCATGTTAGGGTTTTGGATAGTGGTTGGGTACGATAAAAAGTTAAACGGGGGCGACACGTGTTTGCAGCTGAAGAGACAGCACATTGGCGCATGGTGAGAGAGATTACAGACGTGCACCCTCTAGAAGGACATCCGCAACACGATAATTTGGAGGAATAGGTGACTCTAGAAAAGCAATTTGTGGCACGCTTTTGGTCTACACAATAGGTTTGTTCCGTCATCATTAGGGCCTGTCCCATATAATTTGTCCACTTTGCTTTTCAAATCCGGCGGCTCATGCACTTTGAAATGGTTTTAAGAGTTGAAATTTTCGCAATACATAAAACTTCCGTACGTGGTTACATTTGGTGTTTCTTAAATAAAATAAAAATTAATATTATCAAAAACTCTAAATCGTTATATTTATGATAAATTTAACTCGAATTAATTTTTTTAACCACGAAAAATTCTAAATTAATACACATGTGATAAATTTACCTCAAACTAATTTTTTTATTACAAAAAACCATAAACTTATACACTTGTGAAAAACTTACTCTTCATTAAATTGAATTAATATTACGAAAAATCACAAATTAACAAACATGTGACAAATAAAGGGATAAACCCTCAAACTAGTACACCCGTCAACAGTTACGTGTCATCCAACTCAGCAATTTAACGGCAAAATTTAACATAAACTAAAAAGGTTAAATTTATCACAGGTGTACTAGTTTAGAGTTTTTCCTTGTATTAACCAATAAAATAATATTGTGAATTCCTACAGAAAAGCAAAGATGTTGCTTATTGCATTTGGTTTATTATAAGACCATGGGCAACAAGTCCATGACCATGAGAGATCCTAATCTTTTATATTCAGAAAGAAAATTGAACAAAACAAAAACGAAGTATGGGATGATAACCCTAAGGATAAGAAAACTAAGAGGTTGGAAAAAAAGATGAGGTGACGATCATTATTGGTGACCAAATAATGTCCACGTCTAGGTACAAGACCATATTCTTTTCAATGTCAACAACACATAAAATCAATTACATAAGCCAGTTGACAACTTGACACATTGTGTCCTTTTTGTTTTTTTGCTAAATTTGACACATTGTGTCCTGCACGCGCATATGATGATACTTTGTATGTCTGATTTCGCAAAATGAGAGGCCGTCTGAACCTTTTCTTTTGGCATGCCCTCCGGTCGCTCTAGCACACTATCTCCGTCGACCTTGAGCCCGGGAGTTAATACTCGCTCCTTTTCCGAGTCTCGCGCTCGGGATCAAGAAAATAAAACACACATAATAAGCTAGCATAACCTAAGCATCCGAAATTTTTTTATTTATCGGTCAATTAAAAAGTCTTCCTCCTCCCACATTATCGGCATCTCGCGTGCAAGGACAAAACCAAAAAGAGACGAGGAACAGATACTTTGTTTTATGTTTTGTTAAAGAAAAGAAACAGACTTCATGGGTCCCCTGCATTTCTCGGTTATCCAGAACCCTGTACCTTCTCTTTTCTGCCGCCACTTGATTGGGATGTGTCCATGAGGAAAAAGATCCATTCAAACCTTCCCCTTCTCTCTCTCTCATATGCACGCACCACTACTTTCATTTTGACTCGCACCGAATATCTCCAGTTAGAGAGAGAGAGAGAGAGAGAGAGAGAGAGAGAGCGCCATGTCTTCTTAAAACGGGGATGTAAAGGTTCTCTGGAGTGTCTTCTTCTTTGGAATCTCAGTAGGAGGTACCAAGCGAAGCTGTAACACAACAGATGCACGCCAACAAAGTTATGGTAATCACGACAACAATGATAGTAAAAAACGATAATAACAGAGATATGCTCAGTGCCTGCACAAAGATTAGTCAGGCAAGTTTTAACTGGTTGACAACATGACCGTGAAAGCCAAGAGGCGTTTGCCACACATCTTTCTGTAGACGATTGCTGCAAACAAGTCGTATGAGAGGCATTATCAGAGAAATCAGAGGTCAGGACTGTCTGGCTATCAATGGGCATGGGAATGTCCTGATTCTAGTGACCCAATATGGAAACTTAGTAATCTGGCGCAGACAAAACTAAGATAGGTAAACACAAAAAGAGAACTCAACATTCAGCCAACAGCAGAGTTATTCGGTGTACAAAAGGAAGCACCTTTTCTTGCTGTCTTCTGAGCTTAGCATTCTCTTTCTGTAAATGGGCGATCTCAATCTCCAGCCCGGTTGTATATGCCTGAAACATGAAATTTCCAGAAAGAACAAATTTTCAACCCTAACAGGACAACAAAGTCAAGACTCAACACACGTGAACATATGTTATGAAACGTTACTGCTTCCAAAACTCATAGCTCCACACACACACCCCTCACGATAAAGTATCCTACAGAATGAATCATATTCTAGGACGTCATGTTCTTTTTAGTTTTAACATGTTACGAACTTGATTGGCTTCATTCAGTAAACTGAGTTCACGCAAGGAGTACAGAGACCTGTCTTCGGGCTCTGGAACGGGCAGCGGACTCTCTGTTCTTGACCAGGCGCTTGAATTTGCGATCGCACCGATCATTGCCGCCACCATTATCGGAGCTCCTCTTCCCACAGAAAGGAGAAAACCCTGGAACCAAAGGAGGCGGATCAGCGCCAACACCGCCCCCGCGACCACACGGCACTTGAACTTGTGCTGCAGCAGCAACACGTTCAGCATCAGGCTCCGAGCTGTTCAGGCTCAACCTGGTAGCCCCAACGTCAGAGCCAAAACCGGATCCTCGCGGCGAGTAATCTCTTGCCGGGCCAGCCAGGAAGTTGGTGAGAACGGCGCCCTGGAAGCCGACGCCATCGATGGAGGTGGAGATGGCGGCGGGGGCGGCAGACCGGCGGTGTTCGGGGGGGTCTTTGAGGAAGGCGAGGTTGATGTCCTTCCAGATGTCCTCCATGGACTTGATCGAGTTCGATGAGGTGGTGGGGAGGGGAGAGAGCGGCGAGAAAGGCAGAGGAGACGATGAGGAAACCCCGTTGCTGTTGTCAGCGTTGCTGTTGCTCGCGCTGGTGTTCTTGTTCAGGCATGGTGCAGACCACATGGTGGACACGGTTGGAGGGAGGAGATGAAGAAGACAAGCGCGGGAGAGGCTCCTGAGACGGAGAAGATGGAGAGGTGGTGGCTGTGGGGGCGTTTATGTGAAGTCTAGGATGAGCGCTTCCATGTTTCTCATAGGTTCTAAGTGAAACCTAGAATCTATCGTTGGATACAGGTTCCTTATTTTTTAGAAGCTGAAACTTACCTGTCAAAATCTGAAATCTAGAACCTTCCCTATCACATATTCTAGGGTCCATTTCAGGGTTCAACGGGTTTTTTTGTTTGTTTCATCTTTTATTAAACAAAACGAAAATGAACGCAACAACACTGAATAAGCTTATTATTCATCAAAGAGAAGACAAAAGGCTAGATTTCCTAGCATTACGGTTCAAACATATACAATTAAAATGAGAAGTCATTGCGTGAATTGATACGCAACAGAATTCACAAGCAATTAGCATGTCAATCAAGACAATATCCATATCCAGGACTACAAACAAACGGGAAGCAGGAAAAAGGAAAGAAATATGAGCTTTTGGTCCTCAAACATTTATGAAAATTTATTCCAAATTCTAACCACCTAAAATCAAAAGAGACAACAATCATAGTTGACAACTTAATAATAGTTTTAAATTTAAAATTGAAGTATCACATATCAATTATTTTTAACTGCAGCTACAACTTTTTTTTCATCTATTATCGCCATAGTTCTAACTATGCAACCATCAAACTTAAGACATTTCTTAAAAGAGTGAATGGCGAAAATAATCGACTTCACTAAAGAACAAAAACTTGGCATATATACATGACAATGAATATCCAAACATAGCAAGTTAAGCAAAGCAATGAGCATGCAAATAATGGTTACTTCAAAACCACAACATATCAAAGGTCTAAATAAATTTTAGGAAATGTTCTACATGACAAGTTAAGCAAAGTAATGAGCATGCAGATGGAGATAAAAATTTGAGAGCCAAGAAGTGAGGAGTGAGGAATAATAAGTAAATTAGGGATTTTAGATTTAGGATTCCCGGTTCCATTCCCGGTTCTCGGTTCTCGATTCTCGATTTCGGTTCCCTATTTCGGTTCCGGTTCCCAGTTTCGATTCCGGTTCTCGATTTCAATTGCCCGTTCTAGTTGTGGTTCCTATAAGAACCGCGAACCAAACTAGAACCGGTGGTTCAAAAAAAAAAATAAAACTGGGAATCGGAATCTCCCTCCTTAGAATTGAGAATCGAATCGGACCCATCGATCCGGTTCGATTCTCGATTCTACTTTGGACCCGTGCTCACTCCTAGTGAAGTCTGCCTGGTTCTTTTTGGGTGGTGCACTGGTTTTTAGCTTTTTCTGGCTAGGGAGTGCATGCACATGAGGCCCCCCCTGCCCAACTTCGCGCGCTAACACGCAGTTGAACCGTACCTCGCCCCGCCATGCGATTAAGAAAGTCGCCGGTGAACTAATGTTCTAGTCGGGAACCTCATCAGTCGGCACCATGGACGCTCGGCAAAATTGTTGGGATGTGACGGTGAGCGTGACCCAGTGTGTACCGTGAGCGAGGCTCTCGTAACTTTTGTCTTTGGAGACACGGGATAGCTCACGTCCTCCCCGGGCTTTATATCTTCACTGCCAACAGGACCAAAGGACGTTGGTCAATCATAACGAGGGAGACTAACGGGATGGGATGGACAATGGATGCGAGATAGCGAGCACGTGTCGATTGGAGACAGCCATGCGAGCTGTGGAGCAGTCCTTTGGAGTGTTTGGTTACGTACAATTCAGGACTCCGTGAAAGAGAGAGAGAGAGAGAGAGAGAGTTTGTATAATTTCTAAGCACTACAAAGAGGCGCTGTATTCTGAGGGATGAGGCACTACCGACAAATTCTCTGAAAAAGAGGAGTCGCTCTTTTGCAGGCCTAGGAAGTGAGTCCCTTCCAATCTTCAACAGTGACCAGTGAAAATAAGCAGTGGAATCTGAAGTCTGATGGGAGAGGCGTCACTTCAGAGTTGGGCGTTTCCTCTGCTGAGTGTGAGGTGAGATGAAAATCCAAGCCAAACCCATTAAGATACGGTGCATCTCCCCTCGCGCAAGACGAGTCTCGCGCACAACTAGTCACGCGTTTTCTTTACAGAAAACATGGCGAAAGGGGCCGATGAGCTCAATACTTCATTCTGTGACGTCAAGGCTGAACCGTGCCTCGTCTTGGTGCTTCTTGGGTGAACGCTACACAAGTTCACCGCGCAGGCTATAAGAGAGTAAAATGGTACCTGATTAGAATTTCGCTATGTAAAGGACATTCCGGGTGGAGGAGAGGTGGAAGAAGAAACGCGCGGAACGGCCACTTCACAATATCTAAACCACAAAACCAAACCACAAAAGAAAGCCAGAGATTTTCCAAAACGAGCGAAGTTAGAAACTCTGTCGACCAAACAAATCCATTGACATACCTCGACTGTGGAAGATGGATGATCACGACATCAACAATACACAGGGCACCGTCAATCTGAAGGAAGATACTAATGTCTAGGATGTAATATCTATGTGTCCAACACCTGATAACTAATGCAACTCCATCAAGAATATCTAAGAGTTTGAAAGGGGCGATTCCAGCAACGAAATGGGCCAAGGAATACAAAGCATAAAAGATTAATCTCTTCTCCAAAGTCCATGCAGCTGAGATGAACCGCAACATCATTTGTTCACTCCTAGACGGGAGTTATTATTGATTCACAAACAAACGTGTATCATTTGAAAGAACCTCCAGTTGCTCCCCAAATTCCGATGACCCCAGAGACACGAGGTAAAACAACATTCAAAGTATTGACGAAACTATACAAGCCAACAAACCAATAGTACAAAACCCCAGGGAATCGTATGAGCTATTCCTTGTTTACACTGTCTGAATCTTTAGCAACATATGCATCTCTTATTTTGCTTTCACGGTCTCCATCATCGAAACAACTGAAAGCCAATATCGGCCTCTCACCGAGGGAAAGACAAAAAGTCAGGTGCTAACCCACCTTTTACAGCATCGGCCTCTTTATCTCAATACTTCCAAACTGAGTTCCCCCTTTCTTCCTCTGGGGATTAAACTTACTTCAAATTTCGTGGCCCCACAGAATAATGGATTTATGCTTCAGCAGGTGGTGTCAATAGTCAATACCAATGGTGTCGGGATGCTGGAACTGGTCAGTAGACTTTGGTGAATATCTTGAAACAGCATCATGGTGCACATCTGCCTCACCAGTCATATCATTTTGGTTGGCAGGGACTTCCTCAGCTGTCATCTTTTCAAAAGAAGTAGCAAGTTCATCGTAACTTGATGATCTGGAGGCCAGCGAGCCATGATATATCCATTTAGCCCATTCATTCCGCCTCCTCACTTTATCGTCCTGCAATTACATTTAACAGCAAACATTGTTGGTTTAGCCATTTTACCCCTATGGAAACAGAGAGTATTTGCACAAACAGCATGTAAATGTCTACCAAATATTTCTTCAACAACAAGCTTCAAAAAGATGATCTAAACAGCACCAGATAATCATCCTAGCCTGATCAAATATATTAACACATAATAGACTTACAATTAATAATGTCAAAAATACCTGGACTTCCACAACCATTGAATCTCTCAAGGATTCTAATATAAGATGGATGTTGGTAGTGAGGCTCATAACCTGCAAAGACAGCCACAGAGCGATCTTGATCTAATGCAATAAGGTTGGATACTCAGAGAAGTAAACAACGAAACCAAGAGATTCAGGGGAGCTGGAGCCATGGGAAAGAAAGCAAACAGAAATGCAGTCAGTCATACATTGACAATCCGATTGGGAAAGACCAAGGCGCAAATGATCCATTGAGGTAACATGCTGTATGAATGTGTGTGTGTGTGAGAGAGAGAGAGAGAGAGAGAGAGAGAGAGAGAGAGAGAGAGAGTTCACTGGCTTCATAAATTATCAACTGCCTAAAGAGAGCATCTACCCCTTGATGTAGCCGACAAGATTGAACAAGTAGACATTTATGGTGGTATTTTCATTAATGTCGAGTTTTGGTGAAAATGGGCTTTTGTATTGGCCCACAACTTTGATGTGTCCAGAGAGGACTACGATTCTGCTCGAGTTAAATTAGTGATCTTACATATGAGTAAGATGTATACTTTGAAAACTAAATAAGACATGGTGGTTCATCTTCAGAGGCTTCCTATAAAATTCATATTTCTTGTTTAGAGATTTCCTATGTCAACAACTAGAAGTTTAATTTCTGGAAGAGCCAATAAATATTATTCTACGTTGAGTTGATAATTTACTGAACGTAGCAAGTCTTTGCTTTGGAATTGAGCTGTAAAAATTTTCTCTTAAGTATGCTGCTTAAGAAATCGTACTTTGTGATGCTCAAGAAGCTTTAGGTGTGATGTCAGGACGAACTTACTTGTTTTGAATTATTGTTTGTCGTAAATTCCCTTCAAAGTACTCAACTAAGTTAGGCTCACTATAAGGGAATTCAGTATGCTGCAACATCCTCTTTCTTAGATACTTCCTATATGATGAAATTGTTTGACACCACACACAAATATCTCCATGACTGTTTAACCCCAAGCAGCATATAAAAAGATAGGCGTGCAAGCAAATATTCCCAGAACATTCAACATGTTCTTCCCCTTTTGGTGTTATGTGATCCTCAAGCTTATCATTGCTTCCTTTACACCTCAAGATATGAGTCCTATTGAACCAGCTTTACAACATAATTCCCTCTGTGGGCACACTTACACCATTTACATCTTAACGTGATCATTATCCAAGTCATCCTCGCTCCAAATATTATGATTTCTCAAGATCTAAACATGAATGAAATCTATGCGTGAGACTTCTAAAATTTGATTCCTTTTATCAACCATATCATGCCAAAATCTCTAGCCATCATAATGTTCATCGCACATCATATTTTATATATGGCGGGCATATTAATACAGTAAAGGTGAAAAAGTAATCAACTCATATTCCGGTGCTGAAATTACAGAAAATGGTGAGTGTTAGTCATGTTGCTCCATTGGATGGGATCGGTCGTACTATGATCATAGAACAATATCATTTCGAACAGTATGTCATCAGCTACTGTCCATGAAAACTGTTTCAGATAACATAGCATCAATACGAGAACTTAAAACATGTATATGTTGGTCAAATTAGATTAGAGAAACTTACTCGAGGAAAAGATGCTATTAAAGAGATGGGAACCCATCCTTCAGTATCCATTTTTGCTTTCAAAAACTCATCCTTAACCAAGTTACCATCACTGAAACAAATGCATTGTACAGTGTTGGTCAAGAAAGTAAGATGACCAGGAAATTAGTAATCACTTGATTAAGGATATTAGAAGTCCACTGAGAAACCTGAAATAATATTCTATCTGATGGACAATGTGACTGGGAAGAGAAGGGTCTGAAACAGGCATAAACATTGGAGTGGATGGTGGAGGAGGAAAAAATGGCCCACCACTGTATGGTTCCATAGGCAAAGCAGCAATATAGAATTGAGGAGTTAAATCTGAAAGGAAGAGCCACATTAGTCAAGAAAGCACATGATAAGACCATGAATTCAACATAAGGCTCTGCTTACCAGAAAAATTCCTAGGTACAAGAGGTCTCATGGGCGGTGGACCAACAAATGGAGGGGAGGTAGGTGGCGGAGGTGAAGACCGCACAAAGCCTCTAGGATTTGCTCTATGAGGCTGCACATTAAGATCTCTAGCACCCGAGAAATTTCCACGGTCCTTATCGCGCCTGGTGCCATTATTATTACTGTAACGAGGTGAACCGTCTCCACGATGATGAGGTCCAGAATTTCCCCTCCGAGAAGAGTTACGATGATCGGTCATAACATGCGCTGGAGAAACAAAACCTCTCGCTGGTCTTACGTCCCAGTTATTGCCCTTGTATGTGGGATCCCTTACAGTAGTATTGGCAATTGGTCGTATTAAAGTTCCATAATGGTTTGGAGCCATTTGGAATACTGAGAAGTGCGGTAATGGCGGAGGCGGAGGCGGTGGTATGGGACGATGAGCAAAACCACCCTGCCCATATGCATTTGGAAAGTTGCTGTTTGCACCACCACCGCGCCTGTTCAATTTTTGACGAGCAGTCGGTGAGTTATTTGACGTCGAGTTAGCATTCAAATTGTTGGAGGCAGCTTGCTTCTGTGGTGAATCCAGCACCGGAGGCCCCTTTTCCATATCAAAGACATGCAATGAGTTATATTCACGAATCAGTTCTATAGTATACAATTGGGAGGCAACCAAGGACAGAAGGCTGACTCGATCGAGGGTTAATCTCGTACTCATTACGGAGACATAGAATATCTAATCTTAGCCGTTATCCACGATTGACAAGCTCAGCACGACAACACCACCGAGGTTGAGAATTCGACATCTAAATCATATAAGCAACGAGATGCTATTCATCCTTTCCAAGCCACAAAATTTTCAGCGACGCAGATGACAAACAAAATAGAACAATTGCTACTACAACAAAAGACTGACGAACAAACTCACTAACCGGGGAAATTTCCAAGCGAACCTGCGAATTGGGTACCGACTCTACAGACGCAGCTTTGGAAGACGGAGAGTCTATGCTCAACGATTTGGGAGAAGCCCTCGCCGACTCGGACAAGGCGGGCCAAGACACCGCGTCTCCCATCACAGGACCCGCGTCGACAGCATCGCTCGACGGCTTGTTCCACGCCGGCTTCTTCGGCTGGACCGAGACGACATTGCCCCCGCTTCCATCAGAGCTCTCCTCCGAGCCGCCCTCGGGCTGCAGCGCCGACCTCCGCGGGGAGCACGGCGCCTGCTCCCACGCCGCAGCCGCCGGCGACCGCGGGGGAGGCGGGGGAGGGGACGGCGACGGCGACGGCGCCTCCGGCTCGAGGCGGGCGACCTGCGACCGGGGGGAGGGGAGGTTCTTGCGGCGCGACCGGGGGCTGCCGGCGGCGGGGTCGGAGCCGCGGGGGAAGTGGTGGCTGGAGGGAGGATCGGCGGAGGCGGCCATCCTCGGTCGGTCGGTCGGTCGGCCGGCGGGAGGAGGGGAGGAGAGGAGGTGGGGGTGGGGGGGGGGATGCAGGGAACCGGAGCCGCGAGACCCGATGACGACGACGACGACGATGATCAGAGCGAAACGGCGATCATCGTGGGAGAGGAATCGGGTGGAGCTGGAGCACGGAGCCCAGACGCGGCGGAGATGGAGAGACGGAGAGAGAGAGAGGGAGGGGGAGGGAGGGAGAAGGGAATTTAGGGTTTGGCGGCCGTGCGCGGGTCATGGGGAGGTCGGATCTGGCGGGGCGGCGCGTGGAGTGAGGGCGGAGAAGAGCGACGCGAACCCCTCGAACCCCCGCCGTGGTAGCTCCAAGCCTTGCGTGCGCGTGCCCCACCCCCACGCTCGCTCGCCGCTCGCTTGGCTCTCTCTCTCTCTCTTCTCTCGTTCTGACTGCTGCCTGCGCGTGTCCGTGGTTTTCTTAGGGTTCTTTTTTCTCTTTTTACCCTTTTCGTGATTCTCAGTATTTTATTATAACTAATGGTTAATACCACCTAAACGGGATAATTCCAAATATATATATATATATATATATATAAACTTCATATTGAGTGACAATTTTGGTCAGAACTTTTTTTATCTCATAAAAAATGACAAATTATCAATAGAATCTCAAATCTGACTCGAATTATTTGAAAATTTCACGTCATGGGGTCAAATAAAAGTTGATGCTTTTAATTTAGATAAAAAAAATTCGGACCAAAATTGTCACTCTAGGTAAAGTTAGAGCCTTTTTTTTGGAATTAGCCCCACCAAAAACTTCAAGTTGATACACATGTGATCAATTTTTTCACAGCAAAAACCCCAGATTAGTACACTTGTGAAAAAATTTACCCTCCGTTAATTTCCGTTAAAAATCACCGTCAAATTGCTGAGTTAGACGACACATGACGATTAATGATATAATAGTTTGAGGTTTTACCTTCTATTTATCATTTACTCTGTATTTATCATAGGTGTACCAGTTTGTACTTTCTGTGGCATTAATCCAATTTAACAAAAAACTAACGAAAGGTAAATTTATTCAAAAAATACCAGTTTGGGATTTGTGAAAGTCAAAATATTAGTTTAGGGTATATTTGTTATAGGCGTATCGGTTTGAGATTTTTCATTAACCCCAAAACAAATTAATTCTCCGACTTGCTTTGCTGGTCCATATTTGGAGGGATATTTTAATGCCTCGTAAGTCCGAAAACTTATCGTGAAAATGTTAATTGAGTCTTAAAAGTTAAACCACAATGATCTTAAAACTTACACGGCTTATGTAATTGAATGTTCTTTCGGCTCCGTTTAAGTTGACCGAGGAAGTAATCACTCTCCTTATTCGATAGTTCGATTGACATCACTCGTAGAAATGGATCAGCATCGTCGCTTGACGCATAATTGCCGGACGACAAAGTATCGGTTACATCGCTGAAAACCTGCAACAGGTCCTGGGGACTTCGGCAATCCATTGTGCCGACGGTGAAAGACCCAACACTTCCGCTCTGATCGGTAGAGCAAAGCGTCAACACGCCCATCTTCTCGCACGCCTTCTTTGCACCCTATTCTTATGTCTAGAGGGAATTTCTCAACTTACCATCTTTGTGTCAGGTAAAGGACCTCCAACACTTCACGCCCGAGCGGGGTTAGTTTAACATGTTGAACACGCTCGTCTATAGTGGCCAAAGAATTGTTAAACTGACGAAAACTGTTTTGAATGCACAAATTAATGTAGTGGCGCGCGCACTGCGCGTAGAAGGAAATCCTATTGCAAACGAGGCTTAGCCATTGGACTCTACTCTAGGCCAGGATTCACGCTCTTGTTATCTAAGGTGATCGCTAGAGATCTTATCGAAGGTGCCAAATTCTTTAGTAGCTCTCATCATTTCGACGATTAGAATTCGGAAATCATGTGAAAATATTAATTCCATATGTGTGAGACTTCAGTGATGGGATTCTCATTCCCCATCAACACAATGGTCAATGACGACACGGTACGAGTAATTCATAGGGTTGGGTCCATAAATCAAAAGTTCGAGATATTCGAAAGTTACCGGTCAACAGTTGATTCGCCAAAACTGCTCTTTTCTCTTTCTAGAGTGACTTGCAATTTTCTAGTACTTGTTGTCCGCCAAATAGGCCTGAACAGAGGTCGTAGTGCTGCCCGCATGCAATGGACGAAGCGGGGATCTTCGATGAAGCCAAAGGGTTGCTCTGTAGCAAGACAATAAAATGCAAACTCCCGCTGGTTCCTCGCCCCGTCGTACTTGAATGGGCTTGTGGTATGCGACATTGTACTTGAAGAGCTCCTTCCAACCCGGGACATCTCTGCATCATATCTTGCTTGGTGCCTCCTCGAGTTGCTCGTCGCATGATTTGCCGAATAATAGGTGGTCAAATGCTTTGCAAATGGCCTTTTGACACCATAAGCATCGATCTTGAGTCGGAATGTTTTCCCGATAGTCGGACATTCTTCTCTGCCTAGCCGTCGCTGGAGTTGCTTGAGGGTTTTTCTCCGAGCGTGTGGGTTTCGATCGGGGAAGGCTCTTGGTGGGAACTGGCTTGCGGCATTCACCTCTGCAATTCAACAGCTTGCATGAGCAAAATGCCAAACAGACACACTCCTTTCTAGACTAAAAGGAAGTTCGAATTCCTTCACCGCTTACATAAGACAAAAGCCACTAAAAACCCTAAATTCACATATATCATAAACTTTTTTCTGTGATACAAAAAATCCCGAATTTGTACTTACGTAACAAATTCACCCATTGTCAAAGTTCTATCAACGACAACTGTTTAAAATCTACCTATATGGACACCAAAAAGCAAATAATATTGACATGACACTCATATGGCTTAAGTGAAATAAAAACAATATTGTTTTGACTGAAAATCATCTAATGAAATTCTGATGGAAGGTAAATGTGTCATATAGGTATAAGTTTGGGATTTTTTATGGCATAAGAAAAAGTTTATGATAAATGTGTTATAGTGGGTACAAGTTGGGGTTTTTGATGTTGCAAAAATAAATTCAAGGTAAATTGTGATATGAGCCACAATCATACCATGATATCAGAATTCCTTTCTAGCAGAGAAATTTGATCGTGTTTGGTTCCTTGCATCATTATTTATTTAAAATATTATTAAATAATGATACTAAGACTTTTTTTTGTTTCGCGGAAAATGAATAATTTAGAAAATATTTTTCTAAAAATAATCGTTTATATCACTTGAAATTATTAGTTAATGGAAAATATTTTCATTGTTGACAATAATTGTTGTCTAAACATTTTCGTGTACGATGAATAGATTTTTCATTCATTCACATTTGTAAATGTTTCAAGCAATCGGGAAAATGAATGATTCGTAAAATATTTTCCTAAGAATAATCACTTATATTGCTTAAAATGATTGGTCAATGAAAAAAAGTTTTCTTTATCAATAATAATTTATGTCTAAATATTTTTGTGGATAATGAAAATATTTTTTATTCATTCATTTTTGTAAACGGTACGAACAATCGATTATAGAAAAATATTTAAAAACGACTAATCTGCTCAACGACTCATTTAAAGTCTGTCGCATCACTTAAAATACCAACAAGGAATTCCATAATTTTCATTTGGTTAGAGCACGGAGCTGCAAATCATTTGATAAAAAAAGAGATTTTCCTGCATTCATTTCCAAGCGTTAGTTTAGCCAAAGGACATTTCAATATTTGGAAAATCTCTGTCGCTATCCCTGGTGTCAATTCTTTTGTTTATAATTTCACCTAACCAAACGTTCATCATGTGTTTGGGTCGCAGACCTAACGAGATGTATTTAAAACTATGGTAAATCTAACGGGCAAATGTACTTTCACGATGGACTAATGTCGTAAAATGTAAGCTCTTTAACAGACCACGGTCTCATAGCCGTTTTCATCAGATGCTATCTAAGCATTACCGTCCCTCAGACCGATCCAAGAATTTGAGACTCGAGGTCATATCAACTCGGTCCGATTTTTTTTTTTTAATAATAGAGGGACACGATCATAAATAGCCGACTATCTGGATGAGAATCGGCAAAGCAACTCACCACCGTGCTTCTTATATTTTTTTTTGTATGTTCTATCTCTAACTCTCCTTGCTCTCTTACTTTTGTCCTGCTTCTTGTAAAGCGCGGGAATCGAACTCCACACCCGTTATACTAAAGTCTCTATCTCCTAATCTCTTTACTAGTAAAGCTACATGCCTATTGGCAATACCGTGTTTCTTAACTCGTCTCGACTTTCGAAATGGATTCAAAGCTTTCAGATCCCCCCATGCTTTGTCCACTTTCCCACGCGTCATCGGCCCTACTGGTGCAACTTCCTCGAAGTGGGTCTTCTACTTTCTCCATAAGCCGCAGCTTCCTTGTAGGGGGTCTTCCACTTTTTCTCCATCAATGTTTTTGCCTTTCAACTCAGATTTTGTTGCCACTGACACTTCCACAACATAATATTGAATCCCCCAATATCAAATTATCAACTGTTAAATAACACTGATGAACCATTGAGATTTATCCTAGTGGCCACTTTACTTACTTAAGAAGGGAAAGGTAGAGAGTTCGAATCCCTACCTTCTCAGAGGGGTTAGGGGTGAGACATATAGTTTCATATATAGGTTTTGACTCTCACACCTTGCACGAGGCAGAGCAAAAGTCTGAGAGTGAGTTGAGAGTTAGAGTGGGACAGATACAAAAACAACATTGATCGATCAAAAAAAATTCACTGATGGAGAAATCTCAACCTCATATGACAATAACATTCCACGTGTGATTGTACTTTAGAAAAAAAATTTGCACTCACTTTGGTGCATATGTCCAATAGCATGGCCCGCTCACTTAGTTTGCAGCCTGCCAACAATGGAAAAGGTTCATAAGAGTGTCCAATATCATAACATAACAAAGACCAAAGGGGGGGGGGGGGGTTTAGATAGCTAATTTGAGACAAGGGAGTCGGTTTGATCCGTGATTTGTTTGAGCTTGGTTTTTTCGGATCGAATAGCATACATGAATCCATCCGGACTAGTTCAGGATAAGCCCGATTTTTTTTCAATTTTAAATCTGTCTAATTTGATTTTTCCCATAATTCTGATTTCAAGTTCATACATGTTCATCCTAGTCAAATGCACTCACGATTATAATTTAATTGGCACAACAATACTCAACATCGTCAAATTCAAGACGAGTCACGTGAACACCTAAAATAGAACACGTTGATTTATATTTAACATTGAGGGCCATTGCGCCCACCACCCACACCCCCCCCCCAAAAAAAAAGAAGAAGAAAGGATTGGATCAACCCTTTTACTCCAAGGCCGTCTCGACTGTCACCGACCTTAGAAGTTGACGAAGGTCCTGACCTCCGTTTCAATCCCAATGGGCGGCCAAGGGACGATGGTAGGTAGTGCTTCAATCCGTAGTACCAGACACGGTTCGAGTCGGGTATCGTGGTGGCTGGACCCAATTCGAACCATTGACACTCCTTCCTAATCATGATAGCTGGTTTTAGAGTTCAATTATTGAAGCGATGACCGGTTGAAAGGTTTTTATATCTAGTACGACATAAAATCCCTACTAATACCAGTTGTCCATGTTTATCCCAAATTATATTTTTACGGAAAAATAATACAAACAGTTCTTGAACTTTGACTCAATTTATAATTTGGTCTCTGAACTTTTAATTTGTTCAATGTAGTTCCTGAACTTTAACTCAACGTATAATATGGTCCCTGAACTGTTAATTTGTTCAATGTCATCCTTAAACTTTGGTACATGTTTAATTCAATCCTTGAACTATATGAAAATGTTCAATGCAATCCTTTTCATTAATTAATGTTCAAGGACTACATTGAACATTTTTCATCTCATTAATCGGTGTGTGCCAGTTTCTAATAATATGTGGCATGACTAAAAAGAATATTGCACAAGAGGATGAAATATTGGTTTTTGCCGAAACATATCAATACGTGATGAGTCTTGCTTGTGTTGCGTCGGCTACAAATCTTTTCTCAAGTGTCTAACTGATGCTCTCTTATGTTATCAGCAATTGCTTCCCCCAAACTGTGTGGAAAACAACTTATTCTTCGCTGACTCAATGGCTTGTTTGTTTTGGCACTAGTTCCTCAAACTCGTGGCATGCATGGCGGAGTTAACCGGCGGCAATAGTTATAGCACTTGACACATAGTTGAAAAAGAAGAAGAGGTTTTTGGTTTTGTTTTTTGGTCGGAAAAAGAAGAGGTTCTTGTTAAAAAGTGCCTTAAGGGTACTATCAACACAATTTTGGAAATCGAAAAGTGTCGCGACTGACCTCCCGTTGTTTATCGAACATGCGAAAAGAAAGGGGGCTCGCCTGGTGCGTGCTAAGTTTAGATTCCGAACTTAACTCGAGCTCTCCCAAGCCCATACCATATCGCGACTTAGGATTTAAGTTTTTAACATGCAAGTGGTTTATATCGAGGAGTCGCCACTAATCGATTTGGGGTGGGTTGATTAGAAACCCAAATATGGTGATGAGAGAATCACCCTATTCCTACAAACTAGAGTTGACTGAGTTTGAGGACTTTGTTACACTAGTTAGATAACTAATGCTCTTTCGGTACTTTTTTATCCTGTTCATTTTTTTGAAAACATTTGTTGAGCAATTTAGATTGATTTTAGGACCTTTCTCCTAACATATGAGGTAATCAACCGAGTGCATAATCATAAACGATCAGCAGTCAAAATAGATATGCAGCCTTAGGTTCTAGTCCTAACTAAGTCAGATGATATTCAAAACACAACAATTCATGCAATTATATTTTAATTAAAAACATGCATAATAATAACAAAAAAGTAATAAAAACAACATGCAAAATACTACTACATAACCCTATAGGCTTATCTAATTTAAACATGGCAATTTATACAATTATAACAATATTGCATTATAATACAACAATAAATTAAAACATTTAGATATACCACATAATTTAAAAAGGAAATTTTTTTTAAAATTTTGATTTTTTTAAAAAAAGGAAAATACGGAAGAAGAAAAACAAAAAAAATTTAAAAATTTAAAATTTTTTAATTAATTAATTTAATTTTTAAAAAATAAAATAAAATAAAATATATAAAATCGGGTTGGGTTGCGGATCCGGATCGATCAGATCCAACCCAGGTCAATGGATCCGACCCAGGGTGTTGACTCGGGTCGGATCGGTTGACTCGGGTCAAGTCATCGAATTATTATCCGGTCGAGATCGACCCGGATCTATAAAACCGACCCGAATCGACTTATTCGGATTGGGTAATCGGATCCGGATCGGGTTTGACTGACCCAATCCAACGAACCGGCCGGTTTAGCCGGCCCTCATATCTCAGGCGCCGGGGGGGCCACTGATCGGACGAAATTCCGGCGATTTGCCGACTGTTTCGTCCGACCGGTGACACCACTCTCTTCAGGATCTCAAGCTGAAGAGAGCCTGGTGCCTAGTCGCCGGAGAACCGATCGGAATAGTCGTCGACCAAGACTCGATCGGAGTTCGTTAATCCGGACGCCGATCGGAGCTTGGCCGACGTACCCAAACTACAATTCAGCCTTATTTGGACTATGGTAATCTTCACAATACTTACCTGAGTCGATTGAGTCACCATTCGACCCCTTACTCTCCGACGAAGCCCAAACACAAACCAGTCTCTTTGAAAAATTTTGACAAACAGTTAGCGGGCGTGACCAAAATAGGGACATTTCAACCTAGTCAAAGACCTCGGCGTCCTCCGACGAACCCTACTCACCTTCGACCATGACACCTGGACCGTGGGCAAAGACGGTATGGGTCGGGATTCGTGCAAAATGGCTGGCGCGAGTCCCGATCACACCGGACACAAACAGGGCGAACAGAGGATCGGGGAAGGCTCACCAATCGGCAACATGACTGGAGGATTTTCCGGCTGATTTGTGATCGATGGCGCGGCTATGGAGACCTGTAGAAGCTCGAGTCTCCCCTCTTTCTCTCTCTTTTCTCTCTGTTTTCTCTCAAATGGCCGACCGGGCCTCTCTCTCTCTCTCTCCAGCTTTTATAGGCAACAACGACGGTGCCCCTCTGCTCCGTTAAGTCTGTATGACGATGGCATGCACCGACCTACTCTGTTTCGTGACTTTCGCAGCCATTAGGCTAGTGTAGAGGGGGGCCAGTTTTGTGCCAGAGAAGGGAGGAAGAACGAGGAGGGAGGAGACCAGGTTTTGGGGAAGGAGGGGACTGGCCATCAATGCCAGTCCCCTTGGCGTGCTTCGTCGGCCATCGTCTGACCTGATGGGGACAGTGCGATCGCGCTCGTCCGTTCATCGCCTGTGACAGCAAACAGAGGAGAACAGGGGAAGAGAAAGGGACAGCCGGTGGGGGAGAAGAAGGAAGAAGGGAGCTAGGCCGGGTCAGGCCTAGCCGCACGGGGAGGAAAACAAAAGAAAAAAAAGGCGGGCTGGGCCCGTGTGGGGGGAGAAAGAAAAAAAAAGAAAAAGGGCCGGGTCCGTGTGGGGAAAAGAAAAGAAAAAAGAAAAGGGCAAGGTCGACCCGGCGCCGACCCGACCCAACTTGAAATTTTTTTTTTAAAATTTGATTTTTTTAAAGTTCAAATAGACCCTATTAATACAAAATGTGCCTAATTTCTGTATACAATGCATTTAAATAGAAATATTTTTTTTTGTTTTAGGAATTAAAGAAAATTAACTCCTAAATTTTGTATAATTAATTTTGGGCAAATTAAAATAGGTGTCAACAGCTACCCTCTTTGAAGGTGAGCTCGCAGAGGTCGAGCTCGTAAATGTTATATTCAAAGATAAAATGACACCTAAATTTGACCCATGCATACTCAATGAATGCTATTTTTGGCGAGACTATGAGTCCCATTTTTTATGCGATAGGATGATGCGTGCTAAATCAAATAAAAACATACTTGGGGTATTTACCTTGCCGAAGGGTAGAGTAATTCTAGATAGTTGGTATCATGTGTTGAGGACTCGAACCTATCTTCGGTCGCCTCGACTGAATTTCCTTCGTCTAAGACTCGAACCTATCTTCGACAGCCTTGACGAGGAAATTTGTTTGTCTAGGACTCGAATCTTTCTTCGGTCGCCTTGACTGGGGAAATCGCTTGCCTAGGACCCGAACTTATCTTCGGTCGCCTTGACTGGATTTTGTTTGTCCAGGATCCGAACCTTTCTTCGGTCGCCTTAACTGGGGAAATCGCCTGCCTAGGACTCGAACTTATCTTCGGTCGTCTTGACTAGGGAAATTGCCTGTCTAGGACCCGAACTTATCTTCGGTCGCCTTGACTGGGGAAATGGCCTGTCGAGGACCCGAACTTATCTTCAATCGCCTTGACTGGGGAAATCGCTTACCTATGACCCGAACTTATCTTCGGTCGCCTTGACTGGATTTCGTTTGTCCAAGACCCGAACCTTTTTTCGGTCGCCTTGATTGGGGAAATCGCCTGCCTAGGACCCGAACTTATCTTCGGTCGCCTTGATTGGATTTCGTTTATCCAGGACCCGAACCTTTCTTCGGTCGCCTTGACTGGAGAAATCGCCTGCCTAAGACCCGAACTTATATTCGGTCGCCTTGACTGGATTTCGTTTGTCTAGGACCCGAACCTTTCTTAGGTCACCTTGACTAAAGAAATCACCTGCCTAGGATCCGAACTTATCTTCGGTCGCCTTGACTGGATTTCGTTTTTTCAGGACCCGAACTTTTCTTCGGTCACATTGACTGGATTTTTCTTTGCCAAAGTACCTGCATCTTGTAAGGGGTACCTGAAAAGACTTGATGTAAACAGAGGGGGTTAATCCTATGCTTAGGAGGGGTACCATAACAATCGTAGGTATATGATGAACAAAAGAGTCAATCCAATGTTCAGTTGGTGAACAGAGGGGTCAGTCCAATGTTCAAAGGGTACCATAATAATCGTAAGTACATGGATTTTTAGAACCGGGCATGAGTAGAATACATTTATCCGGGCACGTTCCTACCTCTTAAGGGCGTGTCTCCTGTCAAACAAGTTTTTTTTATGTAAAGATATACGCATTCATTGGAGAAATAGATAACTGAGGCTATTCTAGAATATCGTATGAAATATCTTAACCAGCAAGTCAAGATACTTTTCTTTTTCAAAGGAACACCCTGTTTACCTTCTGGATAGTTTGAAAAAATTCTAATGAAATATCTAGGATTTCTTATCCGAAGGTTTAATGCATTAACTGCTGAATACCCGACCTTTTTCAGGGCATCTCTTTTGGGATGATAATGAGGGCTTCTCCAGCGCTCGAATTTTCGTGTTCTATCACTGGGTGTTAAAAACTTTGAGCTGTCAAAGACGATTAGCGCAAACATGCGTGCATTCATCAAGGATAGACAAGCTAGGCTATTCCAGAATGTGTATTTGAAAGTTCATGCATGATGATTTTGCCATGTTTGCATCAACAAACATCCGCCGAGGGTAATTATTAATCAAGACAATTTTCGCTCGCAAGGTGGACTTCTCGAGGTGCTGAACGAGAGACCTTCAGTCAGAAAGGGCTTTCCACTCACTCTCATTTGAAAAAGGTTGTTTGTCCCGGTCATTAAGGAGGGAACATTGAAAACACTCAATCTGATCGTTATCACATCAACAAGGGTTGAGTTTTCTCGCAAGCGGTACGATGCTACCAATCTGAGAGGTCTTCCTCAGGGTTGTAATGTAGGCTTGGTCAATGGCTTAACAAAGGAGACTGTCCGAGTCAAGGCCATAAAAGAAAATATTCTGCAATTATCTCCAGGTTTACAAGTCAAGAACCCTGCAAAATGAGATAGAGGTAGTCTTGCTCGCACTTCCTCAAGCGTTGTTTATAAACATTTAAAATTCCATGTTAATTGAAGTGCCATAGTCAGAAGAGACTTAATGAGGGATGTAACGTAGGCTTGGTTCACAAGTTGAGGAACGAAATGATCAATGGGCCCAAAAATGTGTGTAATTGTGAGAATTGGTGATCATCTTGGCATTGTCACCAGTCTTTTTCTCCACCGTTAGGATTCTTTTGGAAAACTTCCTGGGCAATCCCATGTTTTGGCTTCTCGGATAACTTTTTTTGGAGGAGCTTTTGCGTCAAGCATCTTCCTGAATACCATTCAATCTCTGTCCCAATTGCTTTCTCCAGAATAGGTTCGTCTTCATCTATTATGTGATAGATTTTCGTCAAGACAGAGTTTTTAAAGTAGGGATTTGTATCGAGGAAGAACTCAAGTTTAAACATTTTGGGATCATCTATTCTACTCTACTTAATATCTTTGAGATATTTGATAGCACCTTCATCACGCTTAGAGATCTCCTCAGCTAAAACTTCATTATTTTTCATAGCAGTTATCCAAAAATTATGGACTCTTTTCTCTTCATCTTTTTCATCGTTTTTCTTCTTCTCCTTTTCTTTTTCTTTGTTTTTTTTTTCATGGGCATTGGCCTTACTTTTACCAGACACACTACTTTTTTATGCCCCTAATTTTCAGCATTTTTTTTTTGCTGTTCTTTTGATGTTGTTAGGACTAGCCTAAACAAGTTTGAACAGAATAATATTATTAGGCTCTTAGAGTCTTCATCTTCATTCGGTACTTTGAACCATGGTGCTCAAACTGTGGTGACTTTTGCCTTGCCTCTGTGTGGGGGATGATCATCAATTGGGTTCATACGAAATGAACTCGCCGGCTCAATTGGGCTAGCAAGGGATATAAGTGTATGAGATAGAAGAAGAATTGCTCTTTGTCATCTTAGGACACTTAAATTATCGTGAGAGTTCATCTGCAATAATAACACTTAAAGATTAATGCAAGTGAGAGCAAGAAAATTTCTATTTATCTTTTTCACCTTGTGTAAGCTGTTGCAACTGATGATCATAGAAAATTTTAAATATTACAAACTCCTCATCCTTATTGTCTTGCTCAGTTCCTAGATGAAAATATCACTGTTATCAATGATATGTTGGCATTTTGGACAGGCTTTAGTTAGCTGCTCCTCTCTTGACAAAGCCCTCTTAGCCTCGACCGTCCGGCCGTCGATGGTATGCTTGTCTTGGAGGACCCTGTTGAGGACCGCCGAATCCGTGAAGACGACGAAACTGAAGCCACTAGGGCGATAATCGAAAGGGAGGAATGTTCTTCTTGCTCCCTCTGAATTTGAATCCTTCTTGTGATGCCGATTTACCTTAAGCTGCCCCAATGTGGGGTGGTTCTTGACAGGGGTGGTTTAAAAAGAACTTTCGAGTGTATGGGCTCAAAAATGGTCAAGCAAAGGATCAGGGGTGGTGTATGGGGCAGAGAAATGAATTGCCTCTCATCAGTTCGGCTACTGTACCTTATGCGAGAAATCCCTTTACCTTGTAGAAATGAAACATTTTCGCTCATCTTGCAAGAGTTTGGTATGTGAGAATGTGTATAGACTAAGGATTGCCTTTCATCATCCCGACACACCTCGTTCAAAACATCGGAGCAGTTCGACACCATTCGTCGAATTGTCAAAGTTTTCACGTGGAATTGGTAAATTAAACAGGTAAAATTACCATGCAAAATTCCTTCCCAAAAGACATGCAATGCATTTAGAGGAAGGTTAAGCATTCATTTGTTTTGACATGTTTCTTCTTTCTCTATTTCTTTGTATTCTTATGAAAAAAGTTTTTAGAGAAAGAGATACTTACCTATGCTGCAATAGTATGGCAAACCTGCAAGGTAATAAGAAAGACCGTGTTAATGAACGGCTTTTTGAGGGACAGGAATTGAGAACGATACAACATTACCCTTCGTGATTCCCCTCAATTGAGATTAAATTGACAACTCCTTGAATTTTCTCGAATGTTGATAATTCCCCTCTGACAATAACATAAACTCATGTTAGAAATGATATGATTGAGGGTAAATTGAGAATGATACAATTTACCCTTCTTTCATTTTGTCTTCAAAGCTAGCAGAGTCTTTTCTCCTCTCATGGTTGGTCTCGAAGCTCGAATGAAATCCTCTATAATTAGGGATGTTTCATAATAGACGATCCTATTGTCAGTGCATGCTGTGTCAATGCGGTCCCGGCATGTTGAGGAATTTCTCGTAAATTTTCTAATTCCTGATTGCACAAGGCATGTGCAATTGCTTGCATGGGAATCTTCGCAGCAAAACTAATTTCTACTTTAAATGTCTTTGACTGATGTGGGCATGACTAACGTCGAGACTTCCATGATTGGTGGGATTAAGATTGGCTCTATCTTGTCATATGCAAAGTCTTTTCCAGCTGCTTGCACAGGATCTTTACTCAAATTTGTTCTATATAAAAGGAAAGAATGTATTATTTTTATGCTAAAATGGGTGAACTTTAGGAACGAAATACACCCTTTTTGATAGACTGGAGGATTGCATGCCCCATAGTCTACTCTCCCAATTAAGCATTCCTTCGTCATGTTTTATTCGAGAAGTCCTAGCATTGGTGCTCTATCCAGCTTGCTAGCACGTTGGTGTCTAGCAAGCTTCTCAATTTGTCACCCTTTGACTCTCTAGGACTGATATCTTCCACTGGTAGTAATGAAATTTGCCCTATACTTCATTTTGAAGGTTGGATGATCTTCGCTTGGACTGCCCTTATCAGATTAGTTGATCCATTATCATCACCAGGTCTGATGTGCTCTTCAGTTTGTATAATTTCCAAATGTCCCCTCCATAATAATAAATCAAAAGGGAGTATACTCTGAGACACGAAGTGAGCTAGTTAGAAAGACAAATAGGTCTATGAGCATGCATGCTTTTTCACCACCGTTCTTTTTTCGGTTCTTTTAAAAAATGATAAAACGCTTGTTTTATTTTCAAAAGCTTAGAGACAAGGAAGCATGAGGAAGCCCGGGTCTCAGAACACTTTCCTTTACATGGCCGGATATCATCAACGGGCCAGTTTGGGATACTTCTTCATGCCCTCAAAACAAAATATTTGTAATTCTTTTGAATAATTCAGGCGAATTACATTTGTTGGAATGGAAATTGCAATACTAAAATTCCAAGCATACTTAAAAATTCAGAAAACTGGGAATCTTAGAAAACAACTGAGACCTTTTAAAAAACAAGAAAAGTTCCCACATATGGGAGGATTTAAACTATTAAATATGCCTCTATTCTAAGGGAGGAAAACTGAGTCTTCAGTTTACTCAATGACGACATCCGTGCCTCCTGCTTGATTGGGTGGTGCATTGCGGAATGAAAGCATCTTTGTATTTAACAATTTCTGGACCTTATTCTTCAAGACAACACAGTCATTGACGGAATGTCCAATTTCACTCAAATAATAGTCACATGCCTTGGAGGGATCGTAATTGGGGAAACGTTCAGGATTTTCACGCTTTGGCTCTTTAGTAAGTAACCTCTTTTCCAGGAGAATAGGCAGGATCTTAGACATAGGTCAAAGGAGTGGCGTGAACTGCTTTTTGTTATTTCGCCTTTGGGGTGGAGGGATACCGAGTTTATATTGTTCACGTTGCATAAACTTTGGGCATAGGGTGCTCAATTCCTTAGGATCAGGGGACTCGTAGACATTGTTAGCTATGACGTCTTTACCCTTTTGGTTGACACTGGAGGGCTTCATTTGAATCATCACCCCTGGTCTTGGATAGCGAAGCGGAGTCATGGTGAGTTGGTCTAAGCGGACTGATAGATGTTCCACTTGTTTTGAGAGTTGTCGAAGAAAGGCGAAGACTTGCTTCATTTCGATCTCCATGTTTGCCACATGAGTTGTCATATCTTTTTCAGCTATTTTTACTTGGCGGGTTGGTATAATTCGTAATTACCTGTTAAAAAAATGGCAACGAATGAGTATAAAATCTCATAAATGATCAATCCATGACTTAGTCTAGTATTGCATCTATCTATTGTGTATTTTCTTTATTTGCAAAAAATAAGGGAAGCAAAAAAGGTTTTTATTTATATTAACATTACAAACGGCGTCCCCGGGGTTCAAACCCCGATCGCCTTGGACCGTTTTAGCTCATCCCCGGATACCACTGGGCCGAAGGCCACGGTGGTGTCATTAAGGCACAAAACATTTTATTTATATAATAAAAAGTGGTCCGAGCTATATTAACATTAATACAACCCATAAACACTTTTAAAGAAGAAAACCAAAACCCCTAAATATAAATACTAGAAAAATAAAAGATAGGGGCTTTTAACAAAATAGTGCCTTTCTCGGATGCTCATTCTATAAACGATGGGGAAGCTACAGTCTTTCGGAGCCGCTTATTTTCACGTACAAGTTCCGCAATAAGCGTATCTCTCGTCCCCATAGTCTTTTAGAGATGGTTGATCTGTGTTTGGCGACTGGGCTTGTTAGTTACATCCGGGACTTTTGGCTGTAGATCGACCGGGATTTGGTGATGTAGGATGTAGAATAGAGAGGCATGACGGACCTTTTCCTGGCCTTTCAATAGTCTAGGTACAAGAATGTTCTCAGGCTGACACTTAGTCCACACCCCCTGGATGGCACGAATTTCGCCAGTGTAATTGTAGTTCGAGTGAGTGACTCGAACTCGAAATAGATTTGTCTTGAGAGGCGGCGGGATCTGCTGAAGGGCCCTATACTGGCGAGCTACCCGGTAGGGATAGTATGAAGTGGCGCCAGATAAACCAAGCAGTGGAATAGGATTGTGAAACTGGTGAGCATAACGAGCTTGACCCTCATGGAACCATTTAGCGTGCTATAAGAAAGTTTTGGGATCGGGTCTTTCAAAAAATTTATCCAGGTAGAGTAATCCTTATGAGGGGAATTACTTTTTGAAACCTCAAATCTTTGTATCGGATGCATAAGGTCATCGACTTCAAAAAGTTGCATGAGGTGCCCAAATCCTCTTAAATGAGATAAAAACCAGATTTGCATAATTTCTAGGGCAGCCCGCATGATTTTCGTATCATTTTGTTTAAAATGGTTTAGAGACAAAAATGTTTCTGCCAGAACCGAATTAACATAACCCAAGCCGATGCAAATTTGTTTGGCCACATACGTAATCGAGGGGTTTATTGAATTTTTGCGATGGGGGAAAATGACACACCCGACAAAAGCAAGGATAAAAATCTTAGCTTTTTGGCTCATGAGCTGACTTTCAAAACATTCATTTAAGAAAAATCAGGGGCAGGCATTACAATGAGCTTTAACGACTCTTTTCACGGTATTGCTCTCGGTTTGCAAAAACTGGGATAATTCGGGTAGAGGAGATACACCCAAAAGTGGTTTGATGAGCTTAGATCCCAAAGGCTTTCCAATGACAACACTATACTCTTCCAAAGTCGGGGTCATCTCAAATTTACCAAAGATGAAAGTTGATGTCTGTGGGCACCAGAAATGTGCTAATGCATGCATCATGCTAGAATGGATGATGATTTTGAGCAGTGAAAGTAGGCGACCGATTCTTACTTTGACATACTGTTGGTCATTCTGATCGAGTCGGTCCCACTAAGCGAGAAGCTCTTTTTTAGGAGTGGGAACGAATTGGACTTCAGCTCTTTCCATTGTATATAGAATGCAATCAACATGTGGCCTAACAGTAGCAAATCAAATGAATAAGTAGGCTGCATAATAAAATGAGAAGGGATAAAATATATACCTTTCTTTGAACCATGGCAATCACAACAACATGCACATGAGGAGTGAGGCTCGATTTTTATCTAGACTGGCTCAGCAAAATAAAGTTAAAAGGGTGCCTGACCGTCACAGTCTTGCGTTGGGGTCAAGTCCTTTTAATCTCGGCTAAATCGAAAGAAATATCTTATAGTCATGTGACTAGTGGCTAAAGATATTTCTTTACGATTTTTTAGAAATAAATTTCGGGGAAAAGAAAGGCAACCTCTACATCGCGGGCTCGCGTTCGAGGTCGTATCTTTCGTAACACCATCCTAAAATGCCCTATCGCGGCCCAGGTCCGACAGCGTGGTTGTGTGTGCAACAGTGTAGTGCTAAATCAATAAAGCACGCACAACAATTCATAAACAATCAATTTGAACTTGCAAGAACAAATAATATATTAATGTCAGGGTTATACCTAGAATCCTCGCTGCCAAACAAAAATTATTTTTGAACAGGATAAAAATTTTGGCTTAAGTCCATTTTAAAAAAATGCATGTCCCCAGTGGACTCGCTAGTCTGTTGTGACCGACCTCTCGCTTTTTATCGAACATGCAAAAAGAAGGGGGGCTCGCCTGGTACGTGCTAAATCTAGGTTCTGGACTTAACTCGAACTCTCCCAAGCCCATACCATATCGCGACTTAGGGTTTAAGTTTTTAACATATAAGTGGTTTATATCGAGGAGTCGCCACTAATCGATTTGGGGTAAGTTGATTAGAAACCCAAATAGGGTCATGAGAGAATCACCCTATCCCTACGAACCAGAGATTAAATGAGTTTGGGGACTTGATTACACTAGTTGGATAACTAATTATAATCATAAACGATTAGCAGTCAAAATAGATATGCAGCCTTAGGTTCTAGTCCTAACTAAGTCAGATGACATTCAAAACTCAACAATTCATGCAATTATATTTTAATTAAAAACATGCATAATAATAACAAAACAGTAATAAAAACAACATGCAAAATACTACTGCATAACCCTATAGGCTTATCTAATTTAAACATGGTAATTTATACAATTATAACAACATTGCATAATAATACAACAATAAATTAAAACATTTAGATATACCACATAATTTAAAAAAATTGAATTTTTTAAAAAAAGGAAAATACGGAAGAAGAAAAAGAAAAAAAAGAAAAAAAAATTTCAATTAATTAATTTAATTTTTTTAAAAAAATAAAAATAAAATAAAATATATAAAATCTGGTTGGGTCACGGATCCGGATCGGTCAGATCTGACCTGGGTCAACGGATCCGACCAAGGGCGTTGACCTGGGTCGGATCGGTTGAGTCGGGTCGAGTCATCGGATTCGGATCCGGTCGGGACCGACCCAGATCTGCGAAACCGACCTGAATCGATTGATTCGGATCGGGTAATTAGATCCGGATCAGGTCTGACTAACCTAATCCAACGAACTGGCCGATTCAGCCGGCCCTCATGTCTTTGGCGCCGGGGGGGCCACTAACTAGACGAAATTCTGGCGATTTGCTGACTATTTCGTCCGGCCAGTGACACCACTCTCTTCAGGATCTCAAGCTGAAGAGAGCCCGGTGCCTGGTCGCCGAAGAACCGATTGGAATAGTCGCCGGCCAAGACCCGATCGGAGTTCATTAATCCGGACGTCGATCGGAGCTTGGTCGACATAACCAAACTACGATTCAGCCTGATCTGGACTCTGGTAATCTTCACGACACTTATCTGAGTCGGCTGAGTCATCGTTTGACCCCCTACTCTCCGGCGAAGTATAAACACAAACCAGTCTCTTTGAGAAATTTTGACAAACAGTTGGCAAGTGCGACCAAAATAGGGACATTTTAACCTAGTCAGAGACCCTGGCGTCCTCCGACGACCCCTACTCACCTTCGATCGTGACACCTGGACTGTGGGCAAAGATGGTATGGGCCGGGATTCGCGCGAAACGGTTGGCGCGAGTCCCGGCCACACCGGACATAGAAACATGGGCGAACAGAGGACTGGGGAAGGCTCACTGATCGGCGATGCGATTGGAGGATTTCCGGCTGATCTGCGGTCGACGGCACGGCTATGGGGACCTGTAGAAGCTCTAGTCTCCCCTCTTTCTTTCTCTTTTCTCTCTGTTTTCTCTCAAATGGCCGACCGGGCCTCTCTCTCTCTCTCTCCGGCTTTTGTAGGTGACGACGACGGTGCCCCTCTACTCCGTTACGTCCGCATGATGACGGCCTGCACCGGCCTACTCTTTCCACCGACTTTCGCGGCCATTTGGCCGGTGCAGAGGGGGGGCCAGTTTTGTGCCAGAGAAGGGAGGAAGAACGAGGGGGGAGGAGACCAGGTTTTGGGGAAGGAGGGGACTGGCCATCAATGCCAATCCCCTTGGCATGCTTCATCGGCCATCGTCTGACTTAATGGGGACAGTGCGGCCACGCTCGTCCGTTCGTCGCCTGCGGTAGCAAACAGAGGAGAACAGGGGAAGAGAAAGGGACAGCCGGTGGGGGAGAAGAAGGAAGAAGGGAGCTGGGCCGGGGCAGGCCCAGCCAGGCGAGGAGGAAAAGAAAAGAAAAAAAAGGTGGGCTGGGCCCGCGTGGGGGGAGAAAGAAAAAAAAAAAAGAAAAAGGGCTGGGCCCGTGCGGCGAAAAGAAAAGAAACAAGAAAAGGGCTGGGTCGACCCGGCCCCGACCTGGCCCAACTCGAATTTTTTTTATTTTGATTTTTTAAAGTTCAAATAGACCCTATTAATACAAAATGTACCTAATTTCTATATGCAATGCATTTAAATAGAAATATTTTTTTTTGTTTTAGGAATTAAAGAAAATTAATTCCTAAATCTTGTGTAATTAATTTTGGGCAAATTAAAATAGGTGTCAACAAAAAGGAGCATATTCCAAAAAACCGACATGCTTCAAATAAAAATGTTAATATTACCAAAGCACAATTAATGACTATTGAAAAGTGCCTTGGGGGGTACTCTTTATCATTTTCCAAAACAAAAATCTACGAAAAATATTCAGGTAGATCAACATCAAAGCCATATTAATAGTTTGAAGAAGAACAATTCTTTCCGTTAATTTGCTGATGGACTTTGTTAAGTAAAACTGGTTTTTGGGAATTGGAGCCCGAGGCCCATTGGTGTTGTCCGTTCTTCTGTTAAGAAACATTACTGGCAAATTGTAATGGCGTCCAACGGAAGCATGTATTCCAATAAGACAGAGCGTTAATGGAAATCATTGTTTGCATCTAGGAAATGCTTTATTGATCGAGGGAAAAGTTAATGACAACTATTGACTTTTCAAGGTTCGTTGCGGGAAGAATTGTTATAGCAAATTACTATAAATAAGATTTTATTGCTGCCCGTCAGAATTAAATTTTGTGGGACCACGATTTTACATCTACCAAGAAAACTAGCAGGTCGCCCCCACTAGTCAGTAATTATTTGTCCTTCTCTGTTCTTATCATTTAAGACTTGGCCCTTGTTTAAGACTTGGATGTTGATGTTCCATTGATTTGGCTAAAGGACAACCAGCGAGAGTAATGCTTTTTCTTTTCTTTTCTTAATAGATGGCCCGCCATAGGGCTTTGTTGGGGTGCGCAGCGCTCCATGACAACCTTGTTTGAGAGTCATGTGACTTGCACGTAATTCATGACTTAAATAAAATGTAAATGTGAATGTGAATTATGCAAACGGTATTTTCGTTTATTGGTCTGGGCTGACTCTTATGGACCATCAGAATTAAATTTTGTGGGACTATGATTTTTCATCTATATGAAAATGGCAGCCTCCTGCCTCGAGTTAAACAAAAATAATTAATAATAAAAAAAATTCAACTTTTAGAAGAAAATAATAAATAATTATTCGCGTCAATGCCGACCATTCTACATGGCACTACCAGCATCCACATCTGTAATTTTCAGTTAAAATTGATCAAATGATCTTAATTGATAAAACGTGAAAATATTTAAAAATAAATCGATAAAGTTAGAAGTTTCGTAACCAAATTGATTTAGGATTTTTTAGTGGCCCTAACTAAGGGAGAGTGACGACAGAAACATCATTTTAAAGGGTTTGGAGTCAGCCCGCGGAGTTCGAGGAACACGCCCAGCACTTGCGCCCGTGTAAACGCTGGTCCACGAGTCGTTCGCGCGTCCACACCGAAACACCGCCCGTTTCTTCACAGAAGCTGCCTTTCTCCCCTTCACCCACCGTCCTCAGTCAAGTCGTAAGTCGTAACCAACGCAATCATCCGAGGTTCGTTAGCTACCGAATACAGCAAAGAAAATGGCCATGAAAGTGATTGAGCTGTGCGCTCGTTCTCACTAGTGAACCACGAACGCCACATAAAAACAATCGTCTCTGTGGCGAAGAAATGCTGTAATGTGCGATCTTTCGTGACGAGGGTCTATCCAATATTCTTTTCCGCTCGCTCCACTTGAAACACACTTTGGAGTAGTTGGGGATGTGATTTCCTGATCTTGACTTCCTCGGGTCTTCTCTAAAGTAAAGGGCAGGGTCAACCCGTGGCTCGATTCCTGGAACCCGCACGGCCGGCTATAAAAGCCCCCCGCCCCATGCAGAGGCAGAAGGCACAAGGGCGAGAACAGCACTTCGATCGCAGGGTATATTAGTTCTCTCTGATCATCTCGATGGCTCAAGAGACGCAGAACCACACGCTCACGGTCTCCGGCTGGGCTGCTCACGACTCATCCGGCGAGATCAAGCCCTACACCTTCAAGCGCAGGTGAGTCTGGGAATGTCCGGACTGTGCGCTTAGTGAAGGCATTTTGAGTCTGCCATTTGTAGTTAGCTCTGAAGCTGAGTAATGTGTGGTGGCTTTGCTTTTTGTGGTGCTAATGAAACAGAGAGAATGGCGTGAACGATGTGACGATCAAGGTCTTGTACTGCGGAATTTGCCACACCGATCTCCACTATGCCAAGAACGACTGGGGCATCACCATGTACCCTGTTGTCCCTGGGTACTCTCTCTTTCTCTCTCTCTCTCGTTTATAAATCAATATGCATTTTTGCCTTCGAAAATGAACGAATTTAAGAAAACAAAATTAGGCCCGCTTCGAGCTAGGCGCCGTCTT
This sequence comes from Syzygium malaccense, assembly GCA_031216405.1. Lineage (NCBI taxonomy): Eukaryota > Viridiplantae > Streptophyta > Magnoliopsida > Myrtales > Myrtaceae > Syzygium > Syzygium malaccense. Next base: position 15,211,191 of record CM062258.1, read on the forward strand.
CATCTCATTCAAATAGGGAATGTGATTGGATTCGTTTATTGCTACTGCGACAAGGCGAGCTAACGGGATGATTTCTGTGTGACGAACGGAACAGGCACGAAATAACCGGGGTGGTGATCAAGGCGGGATGCAACGCGGGCAAGTTCAAGATCGGGGATCGGGTCGGGGTGGGCTGCTTGGCAGCCTCCTGCCTCGAGTGCGAGTTCTGCACCAACTCGCAGGAGAACTACTGCGACCAGATCCAGTTCACCTACAACGGCATCTTCTGGGACGGCTCCATCACCTACGGCGGCTACTCCAACGTGATCGTTTCCGATTACCGGTAACCTCTCGCCTTCGCTATGTCCATCTCTTGTTCATTTTGCTTGATCGAAAGACAGAGGAGGTTAAAAAAACAGAGCCCATCGAAAGTTTCGCTTGGTCGCGATAAATTAACGATCCTATTGCAGCAAAACTCAGACAAGTAGACGGAATCTATGAATTATTGTAGGGGACTGTGAAAATGTTGGACAAACTCATAAGAAAAACATGTTCGACAAACAAAAGTCGGTCCGATCTAAGTCGACCCGCGTCCAGCCCTTTCAGGCTCCAATTTTACGGAATGGACGGGAATCGGATGTAAAACCATCCTTTGATCCGGGTCACGTGCTCATGCAGATACGTGGTGCGCATACCGGAGAACTTGCCCATGGACTCGGTGGCGCCGCTGCTGTGCGCGGGGATCACGGTGTTCAGCCCGCTCAAGGACAACGGCATGCTAGGCTCGCCGGGGAAGAAGATGAAGAAGATGGGGGTGGTGGGGCTCGGCGGGCTCGGTCACGTGGCGGTCAAGTTCGGGAAGGCATTCGGCCACCACGTCACGGTCATCAGCACGTCCCCATCCAAAGAGACGGAGGCCAAGGGGCGCTTGGGCGCAGATGATTTCATTGTCAGCACCAATTCTCAGCAAATGCAGGTCTGGTCTTAAGTTTTGGTCAGTCTTGGCATGTTAAAGAATAAGTCGAACCCTTTTACTAATTTATGCTAAAGATATGACTTCACATATGCACTCTTTATTTTAATGTGTCGGTGCCTATACGTTCCGTATCCTCGTAGAGAAGAAAATACCCTCTACATGTTTTATATCTTATGAGATTCGGGATGTAGCAGTTTAAGGACATGCTCAGATCCGAGGCGATATATTATCTATCTGTTGATTTTTATTGGGGTGTTTCATAGGCCGGGAAGAGGAGCCTGGATTTCATTTTGGACACGGTATCGGCCAAGCACTCTCTTGGGCCCATCCTAGAATTGCTGAAAGTGGATGGGACTTTGGTCACGGTGGGTGCACCTGATCAGCCTTTGGAATTGCCTTCCTTCCCTTTGATTTTCGGTAAATTTCCCCCCTCTGTGATCTTGTAGCTCTAGCACGTCAATTGCGTTCGTAAATTCACTGTGGTAACTACTTACCCCGGAAAAAAAAATTTGCGTTCGACTTAGGTAAAAGGAGCGTGAAAGGTAGCATGACAGGAGGGATCAAAGAGACGCAGGAGATGATGGATCTATGCGGCGAGCACAACATCACTTGCGACATCGAGGTCATCACGCCGGACGCGATCAACGAGGCCATGGACCGCCTCGCCAGGAACGACGTGAGGTACCGGTTCGTGATCGACGTCGCCAGGAGAATATCGAACCTTTAATTATGGTGTACGCACCGGTTTAGGGTCTTTATCTATTTTCCGCACTTTTTTTTTCCTTTTGAATTTTCCTGGCGAACGACTCTATAAAGTCGTAAGAGTCCCCTGCAGTTGTCGGGTCCAAAAATCACTACTGCAGCAATTGGAGAACACTTGAATGTTTCCCGTACTTTTTCTTTGTCATTTGTCTACTCATGTCCATGCTATTCGAGTTATCACAACAAGCCCTCTTCCAAATTATTATGAAACATTGTTGCCCGAAGAAAAGAGCACATTGGCTCGTATATGTACGCCATTTGTACAACTCCTCAGAAAATAATTATGTGACTGACACAGTCAGCAAGGGTGGGCGAGACTCGTCCTCATCGGTGGCCGGCGGGGCCAACCTCGCAGGCTAGAGAAAGGAAAGAAAAAATAAAATATAAAAAAATATTATTAAAAATTATTCACGTGATCACTGAACGGCTAAAATTGGCCCAATTGATCGGATTGATATAAATGCAAAAGGTTTTTGACTGAATTGGTATAATTACAATAGGTTTATGACTGTTCTGATAATTTTTTTTTATCATGTGGGCCTCAATCTATGCTTAGAGACGGTTCAAAAATAAATAAATAAACAAACGAGAAGGGCCTAAAGAGGTCCTTTACACGAGGTTTCATAGCCAAGTGAAGTCGCATGAATTTGGGATAAGGACGTAATTCGAAATTAGGAAATTCTTCAGCCGACTTTAAGGAAAAAGACGGGGACACACGCTTGTTATCGTCAACCACTCATAATTCATCACCAATTCAACGGATACTTTCTTCGAAAGAGAACCTTGCAAGCATCTGCTTTCGATGTTTCCTACGACGTCCACGTGGAAGCGCCCTGATCTCTTGAAACCTTATCGGACCGGCAGTTATATCGATATCCAGATGTATTTATTTTGCGAAAAATAAATAATTTAAATAATATTTTTTTAGAAATAATCACTTATATGGCTTACAGAATTACTTATTCACAAATATATATATTTAGATATAAATTATTGTTGATAATAAAATTTTTTTCATTGATCAATTATTTCGAGCGATACAAGCAATTATATTTTTAGATAAACATTTTTTTAATTAGGAATTTTTCACGAAATAAACAAAGTCCAAGTGGTTTATCTAATTTCCCGACAATCATCAATGATTGTGGCGTTATATACACGATGATGATATCATATGATATGATAGACACATAGCATCATCAAATCGTGCGTGAATTTTGGGTGGTGGAGAAGCGCCCATCCGCATGCGGCGGACATTCGAAAGGGACCCGCGAGCGCCACGTGGCGAGCCGGTAGCCCGGGTTTAGGTTCTCCGAACTCGGGGCGACCAGATGGGGATATTCATAACGTGAAGAGAGAAGTTGAGGAGTGGAAGCAAGAGGAAGGATGTTATTGTGATCAGCATAGCAAGGGCCCCGATTCTGGAGATGAGAAGCAAGCAATCTCAAAAATTTCTCCCTCATGCGCGCACACATTCAAAGTTCAAACCAAACCATATCCTTTTGCGGCATGACTAAAAGGTTCATTTTCGGGAACGCGTATGCCATTTGTGTAATGTTTCCATTAGAAAGGAAACTTATGCATGCATTTTTCTTAGTAATGTCGTTGGAGCCAAGATAAATGTTACATAAACTACTTTAAGGGATTGTCCAAAAAGTCCTAAATCTATTGTACAACGGCTAATTCAATCCCGAGCCTTTCGATTGTGCCAATTTAATCATGAACCTTTCGATGATTTGCCAATTTAATCATAAACCTTTCAATTTTGCCAATTTAATTCTGAACGTTTTGACGAATTGCCAATTTAATCATTTTGGCTAACTTTGGTTAGAAATTGCTGACGTGGCAATGGTCCAGTTTGTGCCGGCCTTCCTATGTGGCAGACTGGTGCATACGTGGACATATTTTGCAATTTTTTTTAATTTTCGAATTTTTTTCGTTTTCTTTTTCTTTTTTTCCTTTTTCACTCTGCCATCATCGACCTCTGGTTAGGGCTGCCCTCGCCTGGGGCTGACAAGGGTGGGCCCTCGCTAGACTCGGCTAAAGGAAAAGGGGAAAAAGAAAAAAGAGAAGGGAAAAGGAAAGAAATGAAAAGGTTAAAAAGGAAGATTGAAATTAGAAAATATTGTTTATGTCAGCGATATCTGGCTAAAATTGGTTGGAAGGACTAAATTGACAAAATGTTGAGAATTAAATTGTCAAATCGCCAAAAAGTTTAGAACAAAATTGGCACAATCGTCAAAATTTTTAATATTAAATTGGCACAATCGAAATATATATTTAGAACTAAATTGGTCATTGTATGATAGGTTTATGACCTTTTGAACAATACCTACGCCATTGCTTGCGTTCTTAAATAAAAATAAAGAAATAAATGACCAATGGTCTAATACGAAGAACCAAAACTATATATCAACATTTTCAACATTTACTTCTCGTTATTTTTTTTCTATAGCTAGTGGCTAAGGAATTGCGATGGGCGTGTATATTAAATGCATGATACAAATTCTGTTCCCACACACCAATTGTAAATAATTCCATATTTCAGCCAACTATATGAACTTTAGCCCGTGCCTTACCTTATATTTCGTAGGTCCGGGGTTCACCTACTTAAGGCCGGTTTTCTCATTAAAAGAAACAAAAGTTTGAATGCGCATGATGTGGCTAGCTATTTAGAATTAATGCAATACATAATATTTTCCTCTGTCCCTGATTTGAGGAAATGATCCGCAATCATACTTTCGATTAGTGGATTACAAGTCATCACATGACACAATTGTACACTTAACCAACAATAAATATGTTTATATTTGTAACCCACCAAAAACATTGGTTGGAGGAAAACGTATCCTAATGAGACGTAAAACGACGCAATGCTGTTAACCTGTGCAAATACTCCAAATATATCATATGGTTCGAGAATTTGTCGGTGTCAGTAGGCGATTGAGGAGTTATTTCATGTATGAAAGAGGAATCAAATGCGAGAATCAAGATCATAGTATCACTACCCAAAGCAGACTCAAAGAAGAGGAGACGACAGTGGGGTTTGACAAAAACATTGCAGTATAAGTAAAAATAGTAGTTTCTCTCTCTGTCCTCTTCTTCTTTTTCTACTTTCTCCCACCGTTGATATCTCCTTTTATAGAGGTTCCCTGGAGGCTGCTTTAGCTGTATGCACCGCTCTATTTCTCCTCTATCAGCAGGTACACCCCTAAATTTACATGTTTTTTGCCATCTGAGTAGCTAATCTGACTGAGGAAGATGAACACGATGCAAGGCACGTACACAGAGCTTTTTGCACCCAGAAGAAAAGAAAAGAAAGACAATGAATAAAATTAAGAAAGGGAAAAGAGACGAAGCATCTTACTCTAAATATATTATCTCGACGATGCCCTATGCATGATCTAAATATTTGTTGCAAATTCACGTGCTAGGTGCATTGGGCACGCAATATTATTCCTAAGTTAAGTTGACCGACTTCTATGCTGAACTTATCTAGTCGAATTGACTACCATGACCGAGCGGGTTAAAGTTCGAAAATATTCTTTGTTGGTAAGTTACTCCACAACGAACTTAGAAACGACCAAGAATAATGCTAGGTAACCGCATTGTAGGAAACTTACCAGTCATAGAATATGTTTGTGGGGTGCACGAAAAACATGTGCATCTTTTACAATTTCTACCTAACCATAGTTCATATGATCGCGCGCTCACACGGGGTGGATACATTAAAGATGATCTAGATATTATTCCCGACTAAAATTCAGATCCTCTAAATTGAGTTCCTCTGCGAAGTTTGAGATAATTTATGCCCAGAGAAGACCACATTTTATCTCTCTTCCCTTCCTTTTCGGTGTGAACTTAACTTTATCAAGTGAACCTCTATATCGTAAAATATCTAGCCCTTTTTTTTGTGCCCTTTAGGCAAATATCTAGCTAGCTTCTAGGCGTTTGCACTACCCCAATTGCCTCATTCTTTCGTGACATCCAAAGATAAAAGGAACAAAGTTCTCTAATTTTGTGGCTAAGCCCGTAGACTTCTGGATAAACAAGAAACAAAATCCCCCAAAAAGGGGAGGAAAATACAATGGGAAAGAAGGAAAATGCCTAAGTCATGTGTCCCAAAGCATTGCAGGCACAAAAGCACACCGTGTGAGGGACGATAACGTGCGAGCACAGGCAAATAACCAAATCTGAGGCGGTGCTCGATACAATAGCCAGCTGTGGCTTCTTCTCTCAAGTCAGATACCTCTATATATACAGCCTCACTCTCGTTTTCCTGAGATCGCTTTCAAACCCTTTGCAGAAAAAGACTCGAGTTCTTTTGATCAAGCTTTGGTCGCTGCAAATTTAACATTATCGCATGGGTCAGCTCGGAAGATTGGTGTTTCCCAAGTTGAGATCTTCATCGCCGACCGCTGGTATGTCATTTCTATCCTATCAATCTCTCTATCTCCTTGTTCTTCTTATATCTAAATGATGATTGGAACGAGGAAACGCAGCTCGGTGTTTGGATAAATCTTTTTAAGCGAATTAACGTTTTGAACTCCATATGTTACGATCTGCTGAGTTTTGTATATTCTCATTTCTCAGCTATTTTGCCGTGTATCCTACATGAAAAGTAGTTTTTCATTGGTCGATAAGAACTTCACTTGCTTGCATTTTTATTTATTGCCTAGAGAATGTATTTTTTCTAATGGAGATTGGTGAATTATAATACATGGCCGTACAAAATTCCTCGGAAAAAAATGCCTATGGAATAAAGTAATGGCTATGAGATCATATAATTTATCATTTTTGGTTTGACAGGTGAGTCCCAGTCCCAGAAGGAAAGTCTGAACAGCATGTCTGGCAAGTCAAGCAGCGTCAATCAAGAGTACACACAAGCTTTGAGGACCAAGTCCTACGAGGATATGTGTACTAAAGTCCAATCCCAGATTGGAAGAACAAGCATCCGCAGATCGCTCTCCGCACCTTCTTCGTCTACCAACGCCCATTGCATGGCGCACCTCTCAGAATCTCTCCTCGAGCCCGGGCAGGAAACCCTCACGAAAATGATCAAGACCTTAAATTTCCATCGACTTCTCGTCGACTACTTCCAGGCGAGCTCGGAAGCATGTGACGTGTGTGAGTTGCTCCTCCGGGGGATCCATCAGACCCGCACCAATTACCAAAGGATGAGAAGGGCAATCAAGTTAGCAAAGTTGGTATATGAAGGCACAAGTCATGCAGAAGGGCAGAGCCGACGTCTGCTATGCCAAGAGCTGTCCGCGTTTGCCTTCCTGACAAACCCCTTATCCGCAATCGCCCGGGTCAAGTTGCCGGGCATGCATGATAATCGCGTGGCATTGTTTCGTGAGTTGATGTCCAAGCGCAAGCAGATGCGGAGGAGAATGAAGCTGGCTAGGGCTTGCAAGAGGGTCCGAGGGCTTGGGCTGATTGTTTCGTCCGGCCTGATCTCAGCCACTTCGCTTGTGCTGACAAGCTGCAGAATTGGGATGTGCAATAGGAAGTTGAAGTCCATTAGGCCATCTTCATATCCTGAGAAAAGCTCATCAACTGAAGGAGTTAGCGCACAACTCGACGTCGCAGCGAAAGGGGTGTTCATACTGATCAATGACATGGACACTGTAAGCAGGTGGGCCGGAAGATTGCACGACGAGGTCGAGCATGGAAGATTGAGGGCCGGGATGGCGGTGAGGAACTACATGAAGAAGGGCGAGATCGTGAGGGAGGTTGTGAAGGAGTTTGATGTGCACATCACCTGCTTCTTGGAGCAGCTAGGGGAGCTCGAAGAGCATATATACTTGTGCCTTCTCACCATGAACAGGTCAAGAAGGTTGGTTGTGGAAGAGATCTTAATCTCTCAGTCCATGAGCTGAATCAAAGCGGTCAATGATCAATTTATCTGACGAGTAAGTGCTTGTCAAATTAGACCTTTCTGTGGTAGCTGCAATCCAACAGTAATATTGGCACCCAAATAAGCTTCAATTTTGTCCTCCGTAATTAACTATTATCTCGACATTACTTGATGTGATCAAGCTCAGTTGAATTTGCTTTTTTCCATCCTTCAGTTTACCTTTTTTCCCTTGATTATGATTCATGGGTTATTAGGTTAATGGCGTATAGATAATAAGGTTCAGAATTATACGATGTAATAAGAAAAATCACGAGATGATAAGGAGAGATTAGGTTGAGAAATGCTCAACATAACGAAAATTTAAAATTTCGCTAAAACACTTGATTTCTAATTGGCAGGAGAACACTCTATCGGATGTCAACTTAATAGTTACCATCAGGATACTTCAATAATTTGTGGGTCTCATCTATAAATAGGAGTCTTGCAATCAAATAATGTCGTAAGTATATGGTCATATCGTTCAATATATGAGTAAGATTTCGTAAAATCTCACATTGGCCAATTTTTATCCGAGGTTGGCCAAACAAGAAAACTTTCTATCCGAAATTTAATATATGTCCCCTATATTTATTCCAAAATTGATTCTGATTATTTTCTCCAACAAAATAGATTTGTAGCTGGAAGCCAAAAATTCTTCACAAGAAGTTCCTTTGACGAATTGTTTTTATTTGTTGTAGGACAAAACACATTACCGACGAGTTTGTTTGTAGCTATAACTTTGGCAATAGCGGTCGCGCAACTTCCTTACTACAAGATCAAATTTTGTCACTAGAAGGTCGCATGTGCTCGACAATTGGCAATGAAACACATGAATTTCGTCGTTAAAGGTCGAATGTATCCAACCTTTTCCTCGAAAACTCAAACTTTTAGCGATGAATTTCAAAGTGTTTCATAGATGAAATTCCAACTTTTTAGCAACAAAACTCATATAATTTGGTCGTTTGATGGTTTGATGTTCTTTCGTTTCGTTGCTAGAAGGTAGAATGTTGGTGATGGCTTTCGGTGGTCAACCTCATAATGGTGCTCGACCGGTGGTGTGATCAACCTCGTTCTGGTGCTCAGCTGATGGTGGTGGTAGTGGTGGTGGAGTTGGAACTCTTGAGTGTTCCGAGCGAGATCAAGAAAAATAACTTGTCGCTAGATATCCAAATTGTTTGTCGTGAAAAATAATGTTGTGGCGACACAAAATTATGAGTGTTTCACGTTTCATCCTTTTTTTTTTCTGCCAAACCACCAAGTTTCATCCTTAATAAAGTTGGTATGTATGAAAATCATGCTTATATTTCTCCTACATTCTTAGGTACACTCCTAATATTACATGTTTCCATTGTCATCTAAGTAGCCAGTCTGAATGAGGAAGATGAAAACGAGGTTAGGCACACGCATAAGGCTTTTAGCACCAAAGGGAAAAAGAAAGAAAGAAAATGAATAAAATTAAGGAAGGAAAAAGAGACGAAGCATCTAATTCTAAATATATTATCTTGACGAGCATCCTACACATGATGTAAATATTTGACGCAAATTCACGTGTTAGGTGCATTGGGCGCAAAATTATTTCAAATCTAAGTTCATGACTTTTGGGTTGAATTTATCCACTCAAACTGATTACCATAATCGAGCAAGTTAAAGTAGGAAAATGTCCTATATTGTTAAGTTAAGCCACAACAAACTTAGAACCAAACCAAGAACAATCCTGGATAACCTCGTCGTAGGGAAACTTACCAGTCATAGAATATATTCGTGGGACAATCGAAAAGAAATCACGTGCATCCCTTGCCGTTTCTACCTAATCATAGGTCATATGATTGCGCACTCATTGGGGTGGATCACATTATTTCTGCATCACATACTATTAAAGATGATCTAGATACTATTCCCGATTAGGATTCAGATCCTCTAGATTGAATTCCTCCACAAAGTTGAGATAATCCAATGCCCTTAGTGACCACAATTATCTCTCTTCTCTTCCTTCATCGTGTGAATATAATTCTATTAAGTGAACCTCTCTTAGGTAAATTATCTATCCCCTTCTTTGTAGCCATAAGGCAAATATCCAGTTAGTTTCTAGGCGTTTGTAAGCAAATAAAATAAAATAAAATAAAATAATATAAAGACTAAATAAGAAATTAAAAAATTAACAAATTTAAAAAAATATTGTGATCAAAACAATATGAAGACAATCAACCCCGCGTATCGGTATCAATCGCCCTCAATTAAACCTAAGCCGTGGGTTTCGAAGCATTGCACGTTTCGATCAAATAATAATAATAATAATAATGATAATAAAATCATGGCAAGTAGAAAAACACACCGTGTGAGGGACGATAGCGTGCGAGCAAAAGACAAAATAACCAAATTTGAGGCGGTGCTCGATACAATAGCCAAACCGTGGCTTCTTCGGTTGCTTCTTGATTAATTGCTTCTTCTTACAAGTCAGAGACCTCTACATATGCAGCCCCCACTCTCGTGTTCCTGAGATCTCTTTCCAACCCTTTGCAAGGAAAAAGACTGATAACTTCCTTGATCAAGCTTTAGTCTCTGCAATTTCGACAGTATCGCATGGCGCCGCTCATGAAGTTGGTGTTTCTCAAGTTCCGATCTTCGTTTCTGGCACCCGGTATGCCATTTCTGTTGTTTTCTTTGTTGATCTGATTCGTGTTGAACTCTTATATGTTTACGAACTCTTGAGTTTTGTATACTCTCATTTCTCTCATATTTCGTCGCAGATCCTACATGAAAAGCAGTTTCCATTAGTTGATAAGAACTTTGGTTGGTTGCAATTTTAGCTCTTGCCAAGCAAATGTATCTTTCGTAATGGTGATCGGAGGTTTACAGTACATGGCCGTAAAAGATTCCTTGAAAAAGGAATGCCCAATGAATTAAGCAATGGTTATGAGATCATATAATATATATTTTTTTGGTTTGACAGGCGAGTCCCAGAAGAAACGTCTAAACAGCCTGTCTAACAAGTCGAGCATCGTCAATAGAGAGTATACACAAGCTTTCAGGACCAAGTCCTACGCGGAACTGTGTACTAAAGTCCAATCCCAGATTGGAAGAACAAGCATTGATAGGTCACTCTCATCGTCTTCTCTGTCTGACACTGCCCATTGCATGGTGCGCCTCTCGGAATCGCTCCTTGAACCGGGACGGGAAACTCTCGAGAACATGATTAAGACTTTGAATATCCATCATCTTCTTCTGGACTACTTCCAGGCGAGCTCGGCCGCCTGTGATGTGTGCGAGTTGCTCCTCCGGGGGATCCACCAGACTCGCGCCAATTACCATAGTATCGGAAGGGCAATCAAGTTGGCAGAAATGGTATTTGAAGATGCCGGTCATGTGGAAGAGCAGAACCATCTCATATGCCGAGAGCTCTCTGCGTTTGCCTCGCTGACAAACCCTTTATCGGCGATCACCTGGGTCCAGTTCCAGGGCATGCACGGCAATTACATGGCCTTGTTTCATGAGTTGACGACCAACCACAAGAAGATGCGGAGGAGAATGAAGCTGGCTGGAACTTGCAAGAGGGACGGAGGGCTTGGGTTGATTGTTTCCTACAGTGCAATCACAGCCGCCACGCTGGTGCTGGCAATTCACAGCGTTGTTGGCATCTTGGCAGTGCTGGGGCTGGCGGCAAGCTGCTGTATCACGATGTGCAAAAGGAAGGGGAAGTCCATTAGGTCATCATCATATGTAGAGAAAAGCTCATTGACAGAAGGAGTTTGTGAACCGCTAGATGTTGCGGCGAAAGGGGTGTTCATATTGATCAACGACTTGGACACTGTAAGCAGGTTGGCCTGGAGATTGCACAATGAGGTCGAGCATGGCAGATGGAGGGCCGGGATGGCAGTGAGGAATTACACAAGGATGGGTGAGATTATGTGGGGGGTTGTGAAGGAGTTTCATGTCCATACTGCCTGTTTCTTGGAGCAGCTAGAGGAGCTTGAAGAGCATATTTACTTGTGCCTTGTCACCATGAACAGGTCAAGAAGGTTGGTTGTGGAAGAGATCTTGATCTCTCACTCCATTAGCTGAATCAATGTGGTTATTCATCAATTTATCTGACGATTAATTGCTTGTCAATTTAGACATTTTTGTGATAGCTGCCATTGGCCTATGCCATTTGAGATGTTTCATGACAAGGGGGCTTCATCAGATGCTTCTACTGTGTGCAATAGCCTCTGGACATTACTTGACGTGATCAAGTTCAGTTGAATTTGCTTTTCATCATCCCCTTCAGCTAACTTTTTCTCCCTTAATTATGACTCATGGGTTATTAGGTTAATGGCGCATTTGTCCTAAGATTCAGAATTTTACGATATAATAAGGGAAAACCACGAGGACAATCATATATACATATATATTGTAGGTATATGTCGACTTTTTTTTTTGTAATTCTTGACACAGTTAGAAGACATTAGGTTGAGAAATGCTCGACATAATGAAATTTGTGTTTTACTAAAAAGCATGATTTCTAATTGGCAAGAGAACAGTCCGATGGATGTTAATTTAATAATTAAAATCGGGATATATTAATAATTTGTGGGTCCCTTATATAAAAGATAAGTCTTGCAATCAAATAATGTGGCAACTATATAGTCAGATTCTTTCGTTTCATTGCTAGAACGTTAAATATATTCACAAGAAGGTTGAATTTCGTTCTCGTGCTGGATTCGTCGCTAGAAGGTATACACAACAACAAACCATCATCTAGTCAACCATCCATCTTCTGATAGTATTCCACAGAAAATACAGCATGCACAACCCAAATTTCTAAGTAGTTTCCCATTCATCCTATAAGCACTGATAACTTCAGATTCATACAAAACACATCAAATCCAATATCACAAACTTCCAAATCCTTTTGTGTAATAACACATACGAATAAGTAGAAATTCCTAGAAGTTGACAGTAAAAAGTCCTGCTCATACTCATGAAATAACCAAAAGCTGCTCGATGACTCCCACGCATCATCCGCAGCATCAAGCAGCAACCCTCATCTACCTGGACAAATAAATTTTAGGAAATATATACTATGCGCTTAAGTACTTAGATTAATTTCCAAAATGAGAAACCAACTCCTTGCTAGTCCAATCCGTAGTTCTCTCCCTATTAAAAAGTCAAACTCAAAAGTTTAAATTGATATATGGACGTTTGCAAAAGGGATAATACTAGCTCTGATTTCTAATTAGAATGTCCAATCAAAAAACTTAAATTGATAAGACCCGTTATCAAGCGATGTAAGATAACACTTCAACACTCCCATCTCCATATACATCATATCCATCTTTCCCATCACGTGTAGATCTGTCTCGCCTTTTTCTTCCCTGGCAATAGGGGACAATTCATCTAGACCTCGCACTCCAAAATCCTGACAGGAGTTTACAAGTTTCCCAATAAGTCTCTGCATCTTCTTCTGCCTAACCTCTTGTTTATTTAACTTATCCAACAACATCTACTCATTAGACATCCAACCCCAACTGCACCCACCAGCAGAACTAGCTTCCTTGGACTTCTCGGAAGGCTTCGGTTCCTTTAACCCTAAATCCTCTATTTACCAACCCAGTTCCATCCAATAGTTTCTTTGCCTCGTAATGTAAGTCAGGAAGCAACTCCCCTCGGGAAATAGTTCTTTTAACAATCCGTGCAACCAATCAAATGTATTTTAGACCAGTTGGAGAATAACATGCGTCAACTTAATGACAGGAGTTAGCAACGAACACGTCACGTTGGGCATCTCTTAATTAAGCATCTTTCGAAGTTGTCATCCACAATTATCAGAGGTTCGTCATTTGGCTATTCTATTGAAGCAGAAGGCAAATCCTATGCCCATCCGTGCGTCGTTGTTTCAAACAAGTCTGAGTGTAGATCTTGCAGTTTCCAACATCACCTTCTTTGTGCAGAAGAGATTTGTTGTATAATAGGCGATGCGGCGGAAGCAGATTGTAATTTTACAATTAAATCGAGAGTTGTAAAAATTTAGAGAAATAAAATGAGGAATAATAAAAGGACACGAGAAATTTATGTGGTTCAGTTCGAACGTCGGAACCTACGTCCACGAGAAAAATCGGCAAATAATCCACTAATAAATCGTAGAATTAGAGGGTTACAATTATTCACGCTCAAGTGTTTTTCAGCCCCAGTATATATTCAATATCTACGGTGTTTAATAACTCAACTCAATGGACTCTGTACGCACAAGTCCCTCCAAGCTCAAGCCTCTGTTCTCTTGAGCTCTCGACGTCTCGGGACTTCTCTTCTCTCTTCTTCTCTACGTCCTCTGCGTTCCACCTTTTATAGATGACAGAATGGAGAAACAGGACAAATGGCGCCCTTCTTCAGAAGTCCATGCGATTAATAATGGAATGTGCATATGACCATCATGCACCGCCATAAGAAAAATTAACATAGCTTCTGCTTTCTTCCTTTCTTCATTTACTAACAAAAGATAAATGAAGTCCACAAGACAAATCACTGAAGCAGCAGCGGCGCCCTCCAATTTTAACGGGCATGCATACACATGGTCATGTGCATGCATTTAATAGAGGTGAAGAAAAAATGGTTGTGAGAGATATGGGCTCTTCAACTTTCCACTTTCTTTTACTTATATAAACCAATGTGCAGAGGATTTGTCAAACTTCATTTATTACTCTCATGCGCAGTCAAAGAAATAGTCCAATTCTCGGTCATATAATTACTTCGCGTGTGCGAAAAAACAACGGGACCGAGTCTCGAGTACGAACTCAAATTCGAAATATAATTTAATAAAATCAATTCATCCGTAAATGGGATTGGCTTTCTAAACCCGAGCCATCCATACAAAAAATAAACTTTCACTATGAAAACCATTTACCTACTTAAGGTGGATATCCTCAATAAGAAAAGAAAAATTAAACGCACATGATACTACTAATTATTTATAATTCATGAGATGCATAATATTTTAATCCATCCTTGATTGGAGAAACTTTTTACAATCATACCTTTTGATTGATGGGTTACAAAATTATGTCTTCACCTAGTTGTACACTTAACGAAAAATAGATATGGGTATATTTGCGACCTGCTAATCAGAGTACCGGGTGGGGGAAAACATGCCCTCATGAGATGCAAAACGACGTAATACTTTTAGTCCATGCAAGTACTCCAAATATACCGCACAACGCTTGCACCGTTATTTCCACTAAAACTTTCAATTTATCAAATCTTTTCTAGCAACTGACAAGCTTAGATATTATAATTATTCTAACTCCGTTACAAACAATATAGATCATATGCATAATTTCACTTAATTCAGGTATACTTTCTGATATTCCTAACTGTTCATGCAGCTAACAGCGAGGGAGGAAATGTTTTTAGATATATAGTAACATCCTGACGATGGTTTTCGGTTACATGCTATCGGGAGAAAGCGGACAGGAAGTGCGTTAATACAAGTGAGTTAGAAATAACCAATAAATTTAAGCAAAGCGAAGATTGGGTATTATTACAGTTAAAGTACACGGGTTGAAGACATCCTGATTGAGGTCCGACGTGCTTGTATCGAACCCGAGCCTGAATGCCAAAGCATCCGTTATATCCGCCTTGATATATAGATGCGATAACCAAAAAGGTTAGGCTTTAGTTGAGTCAAATGGTATTCCTTTATTTATTTTATGGGTCCTCCGAGTTTATAGTTGAGTGGCTATAAATAAGTGTTTGTCATCAATATGAATGTCATTATCGTAAAAAAAAACATATATATATATATATATATATATATATATTTAAGGTCAACGCTGGTCTACGGTCAAAAGGCAATGACACATGGCAGACAGGTGGCAGCACGTGGCACTGGTGTGGAGGACGACGCAGATGATGACGTGGCAGACGCGTGATGATGACCACATGCACGGCACGGTGGCGTGTGGATCTCATGCGCAGTCGCTTTGGGTGGCGCGTGAGAAGGTTTCCGACGACTTGGTTTGGTGGGTTGGACTTGCCGGAGGATGAGGAACTTGTTTGTGGCGGTGGTTGTTGACAATAGCCAACTAATGACTTCGAATAGGGCACTTATTGTCACGCCCCGAACCCTTTCGAGAACGCAACACACTTCTCTGGTCGAATAAAGCGATGTCCCGGAAAATCGTCGATCCAATTTAAACTTATCAGAGATTTGTCCATCAGTGAAAGCCACAATCAATACCCAGACAAATATAGCTGGGGTAAACAGGGGAGAATGAACATATTCATTTCTCATCCAAACTTATATAATATTCACAATTTACAAACCACCATATACATAAGCATACCGAACTATAAACTACCGATATCCAAAATGATCAATAGCTTGGGTACCCTATCGCCCAAAAATGGAACACCTCAAAAAGCCTATACCCAACCCCTACTCTAGCCCTTACGCCCTCTGCTTGGCGTCCACTCCGAGTTTGATTCTTCGTCCTCCGAATCTAAATTCCCCTGGACTGTCTGCTCCTCTGAGGACTCCGGCTCGGCTTCGATCTCGATTGGGTTATTGATATCACCCGATTCCGCTGGAACCTCGTCCCGCTCCTCCTCTATTGGCTCCTCGTCAGACTCGTCCTCTGGCACAAACTTGGGGTCAATCCATTACTCATACTCAGGTACGTGCTCCGGTTCTTCCTTAGGCTCATCCTCGTGCTCTTCTTCTGGGGCCTCTTTAGGTTCTGTCTCGGGTTCTTCTTCTTCTTTAGGTATTACGTCGAGGTCCATGTCCATCGGATCGTACCCTGCCTGAGACTCTTCCGGTTTCGGTTTGTGCTCGGCCCTTGAAGGCTCAGGTGCTGCAGGTGCTTGTTGAAGTCCGGATTGCGCCAGACTAGTCATCTCGCCGTCGAGAGGAGGTATGGTAGACGGGTTCCAATCCCCAACTTCATCAAAGGGGACATCAAATCCACGGACGGGGTCAAACTCATCTATCCCGTCTTGAAAGAACCAAGCATTATAGGTATGGGACTGCCAGAGGGGTAGTCCTATGTCTATCCAAATTATCGTCGTATGCTTAACCCAGGTCATATTATCATATATCGGGTACTCTACAATGCTATGGTTGGTGTGCATCGATACTCCAAAACGCTCAGGTGATGGTGGCGGCGGGAGATTCATTACTCAGGCCGGGGTTCTGAAATTGTTAGTTGAAACAACCATGAGATTACATCTCAATAAGCACACACCCTAAACCCCACCTAGGTTATCACGTACCTCCAGACAATCACAACTACAACCACACTGAATCATCACTTAGCAGGCACACAGTTCATACTTACTTGGGCATTTCCAGCGTGCAACCTGCACGTTAGTTACAACAACACTACTTCCGATCACATGCACGTTCTAATTTCATTTCATGCATTCGTTCCGGCCTTATCACATTCTTTCCACCCAACTCGCCAGCGACCCACGTAATGGTACCGCGTCAGGTTCACTGTGACTAACTCATACTCACTCGCCAGTGATCCGCGTAGTAGTACCGTCTCAGGTTCACTGCGACTAACTCGTACTCATCTCGCCAGTGACCCGTGTAGTAGTACTACCTTAGGTTTACTGTAACTAACTCGTACTCAACTCGCCAGTGACCCGCGAAGTAGTACCACCTCAGGTTCACTGCAACTAACTCAAACAACACTTCAGGGCCCGCGTAATGGTACCGCCTCAGGCCGTGTATCTTGTCCGCGTAGTGGTACCGCCTTAGGCTCAATACCCACCACCTACGACACAATCCCCGTAATGGTACTGCCTCAGGTTGGCCGTCCTCTGGTAATACCGGACATCGTCCTGCATAGTCGTACCGCCTCAGGACGGATTAATTTCCCGCGTAATGATACCGTCTCAGGGATTTCCATTATCACACATACCGCACCACACTCGCTTTCTCACTCATTCACACATTCAACACCCACATGCCAACATATTGGCCAATCACACTTGGCCCTTGCACGCATCAGACCACGCATTTCTCAAGCTCAATAGACACTCAAACATGGCCAATTGGCAGTCAATTTTAATTCGGCCTAAGCGTGCACATAACAAAACACATTTCAATCAAATATTTCACAAACTAACGAACAATCACAGCCGCCATTGGGCCCACAATCACAGCTACCATCGCAGCCACAAATTCAATATTTCCACACATATTTCAAGCCATAACAGGCACCACAACACAGCCACATCACGGCACATCAAATCGACAGAATCGTCTCCAAATCGGACCATATGTCTGTCATTTCAATTCTCAATTTTCCAGCATATAACTCAGCACCAAACAGCCACGAAATCAACATAATTTCATTCATAAACCAGCCATAATTAATCCCTAAGTCGGTCCACCAATATAATCACTAAACGACCTCTAATTAACCCCTAAACCATCACCTAACAACCCGATTCAGCCCAAATTTTGTCCGTTGATACCTGAAGTCCTAAATAGAGTTTAGGGCGCGACTTACTTGAACTTTAGACTAGCTCGGCTAGAGTGGAAAGGGGGCGGCTGATCGGCGGCAAGCGGTGGCATGCGGCGACTGCGAGCGGTTGGACGGCGGCGGCGGCGACGGCTTCCTTGCCGCGGTTCATGGCCACGGGAGGGTAGAGAGAGAGAGAGATCGCCGAGAGGGGGAGAGGGAGAGAGAGAGAGACGGCGGCGTGAGGGTGAGGGGGTGGCTCGGCGACGGGCGGCGGTGGCCGGCGAGTGGCGGCACAACAAGGGGGAGGGCGGTCGGTTCGGTGAGGGAGAGGAGGGAGTCAAGAGAGAGGGAGAAAGTGAGGAGAGAGAGAGGAGTTTTGGGTTTAAATAACCAAGGTCAATAATTGAAGGGCCAATTGACCATCTTGCCCTTCTCTCACAATTCCAATCGACAGCCCAGATTCGATCTTATCTTGAGGTTAAGGGTCTGAATCAAATCTTTTCCAAAATATCCAAGTGCAATTTGGAAATTTCTCAAAAAGTCAAAGGGCAAAATCATCCAAAAATCTGTAAGTCTAAGGCTAGAGCGAAATTACCAAAATGCCCTTCCCAAATTGCATTGGCCTTAACAAATTTCCAAGGGTATAATGGTCATTTTCTATTTCTCGCCGAAATTCAGCTTTTCTGAAGGATTCGGATAAATTCGAGGCTACCCGGGCAAATGACGACATCGTCCAAGTGATCTGTCGTGACTTTCTGAATTTTCAATGCTCAACTCGGTCTCTAATTAATGAGTTTTAAATAACGTAACTTGCGTACATTTCATACTAACGGGCGGCTTTTGGGGAAATTCGCATTATTGACCCGTGGCCGATACTGAATCATGCCACGTACAAGTTTACTCGGGTCGTGACGACCTCAGTTGTCAATTAATCGTGAGGATCGATCGTTAGATCCGACGGGGCACGATCATTTGGTATAGGTTCGGGTCGTTCGTCAATTTATTTCGTGGTCTGGTGGAATCACCCGCAATCCACTAATACGATAATGGCGAACTGATCCCGGACTATTCTTGGATCGGCCTACAGTGGCTCAAAATGTCACCTCAACGATTTTCATGGTCGACAGTCGGTTCACAATCGAGTTCTTTGGTCGCGCGAATTTAAATCCCTAACTAGCCTTTCCCTAACGGTTAGTATTCCCGAAGTGATCAATTCCGGGCGAAATTTAACTATAGGCACGTCAATAAACTATTTATTTTATAAATACCAAGTGGGTCAGATTTCAGAATGTTACACTTATAGACGACGGCATCAGTGGGTCCGTGGCGCAACGGCACGTGGTGGCGCGTGCGGTGGCTACCGGAGTCTGTTGATGACAAAATTTTCAGGGTCCGATTCATTTGAGCGCAGTGAGTTTGATGATGGTAATTGTTTTTCGAAATAAGCAACAATATTAGTTGAACAGCAATCAAGGGCGGCGGTTTGGTGATGAATGGATACCGGCGCGGCTATGGCAACGTTGCTATAACACCGTATAACTCAATCATCGCTTCCTCAGACAGCAGCGGCTCTGGGGAAAATTGTCAAAATAGTCCTAAACCTATTATACGACGGCCAATTCAGTCCTAAACCTTTTAAGTTTGCCAATTCAGTCCTAATCCTTTTTAATTCTTGCCAATTCAGTCCTAAACCTTTTTAATTTTTGCCAATTCAGTCCTTCCGGCCAATTTTGGCAGGCCAGCGCTGACGTGGCCACCGGTCGGCACCGGCCGTACAGCGCTGACGTGGTCGCCTGCCGTCCGGCCAAGGCCAACGTGGCATTTTTTAATTATTTTTTTTTCAATTTTTAAATCTTTTTTTCTTTTTTTTTCTAATTTCTTTCTTTGGCTGATTCGCGCGACCAGCGGCTAGCCAGAGGGGAGGGCCGGCGAGGGCGAGCCTCGCCGGCCCTTGGCTGGGCGAGGCGAGCCTCGCCTCACCTCGCTGTCGCGACCTAGGCGACGGCAAGGCTCGACCTCGCCTCGACCTCGCCTCGCCTCGCCATCGCCTAGGTCGCGACGGCGAGGTCAAGCCTCACCTAGATCTGGCGAGGCTCAACCTTGCCTCGCCGTCGCCTGGGTCGCGACGGCTAGGCGAGGCCGACCTCGCCTCGCCCAGCTAGGGGCCGGTGAGGCACGCCCTCGCCGGCCCTCCCCTCTAGCCGGCGAGGTCGACCTTGCCGGCCCTCCCCTCTGGTCGGCCGCCGGTTGCCGGACCGGCCAGAGGAAGAAATCAGAAAAAAAAGAAAAAAATATATTAAAAAAGATTAAAAAATTGAAAAAAATAATTAAAAAATGCCACGTTAGCGTTGCCCCGACGGCCACCTTAGTGCCGGCCGGCCAAAATTGGCCGCCATACAATAGGTTTAGGACTTTTTTGATAATTTTCCCGCGGTTCTGATACCAAGTTAAGAATAAGTGGAAAAGAGAATTGGAGAATATTTGTATTTCCCTGTACATGTTACTGATGATACATGAGCCTATTTATAGGCTACTCTAGATGACTATCTAAAGTAATAAAATATTATAATATCAAACACAATCAATTAGAATCAATCTAGGAAGATAATAATATCTCTAGAAGATAACAAATCAATTTAGGAGGATAACAATATCTCTGGAAGATAACAATATCTCTAACAATTACACGGGTCGAGAATTTGTCTATGTCAATAGGCTAATGACGAGTTATTTCGTATATGAAAGAGGAATTAAACGTGAGAACCAAGATTAACTGAGTGACTACCCACAGCAGAATTTATAAGAAAAGAAGAGACGACAGCGATGTTCCACGAGAGCATTGCAGAATAAGAAAACCCTAAGCATTTTTTCTTTTTTTGGTCGAAACCCTAAGTATTTTCACTTAGAAGAATAATTATATCTCTTTCTCTTCTCTTCATCTTTTTCTACTTTCTGCCACAAATGATACATCCTTTTATAGAGATTTTATACAGGCTGCTTTAGCAGTATGTATCGCACTATAACGTATGGTAGGGCATTGTTCATACAATGCTTCACGATAGCGACCCGGCAGTGGGCTGAAAGTTTTCTTTAATTTGTTCAGGGAGTCTAGTAAAACAATTTACGCATGCGATCTACTGAGTTTTGTTCAACACTTTAATCATACTCAAAATTTTTCCACCGAGTTTCATCCATTTTGTTTTTGGCCAAACCAACAAGTTTTATCCTTAAAAAACATGGTATGTATAACTAACCATACCTTTCTTCGAAAAATTACCAAAAAAGTCCTAAACATATTGTACATTTCCTAATTCAGTCTTAAATCTTTTAATTGTGCCAATTGAGTCCTAAAGCTTTCATGTTTTGCTAATTGAGTTAATCAGGCAAATTTGGAAATTGCTGACATGAACGTTGGTCATCCTATGTCATATGGCCAGCATTGAGGTGGAAATTTTAGAATAATATTTTAATAATTTTTGGTTTTTTTATTTTTCTTTCTTTCTTTTTACTTTTTATTGTTTTTTGGGGTGAGGGCTACTTTGGGCGAGGGACACTATGCCCTTGTTGGCCAAAGTGAGGGCGCGTGATCCCTTGCTAGATCTAGGCCAGGCTAGGGCTTGGTAGCCCTCGCTGTGTTTGGACGACGGCTTATGCACCCATGCTTTGTTCAGTGAGGGTCGCGATGCCCTCGCCCAGTATCGACGAGGGCTGGTTGGTGACCCTTGTCGGCCCTCACTCCAATAAACAAAAATAAAGTGAAGAAAAGAAAAAAACCATAAAAATTCAAAAATTATTATTAAAAAATGTTCATGTTATCATCAATCGTGCCACGTAGGACGGCCGGCGTCTATGTCAAGAATTTCTAGCCAAAATTAGCTGAATGGACGCAATTGGCAAAATATAAAAATGTTTAGAACTCATTTGGCACGATTAAAGCTTTATGACTAAATTGGCAAAACTGCAATAGGTTTAGGATTTTTTTGGTAATTTTCTCCCATTTCTCCTCTTTTTTAGGTACACACCTAATTTTACATGTTTTTATTGTCATATGAACGAGGAAGATGGAAACGATGCAAGGCACAATGACAGAACTTTTAGCACACAAAAAAGAAGAAGATAAAAGTAAAAGACATTGAATAAATTAAGAAACGGAAGAGAGACGAACTAACTATTTGGATGAGCATCCTATACATAATTTAAATACAGTGTCGCAATGTTAGGCGCATCATGTGCGCAATATTATTTTCAAAGCTAAGTTAACTGAATCCTTTGTTAAAGTTATCCAATCGAACTGATTACCATAATTGAGCAAGCTAAAGTTGGAAAATGTACTCTGATGGTAAATTAATGCACAACAAACATAAAAATAAACCAAGAATAATGCTGGATAACAGCGTTGAAACTTGCCAATTATTGAATTTGTTCGTGCGACACACATATCTAGATATATGATGCAGAAATAAAGTGATCCGTGCCACGCGAGCACGCAATCATATGGCTTATGGCAAACATGAACAAATTGAATAACTGTGATTATGCACATCCTTGTTGCTTCTACCCAGCCATAAGCCATATGATTGTTGGCTCACATGAAGCAGATCACTTTATTTCTGCATCATTTATTTAGATTTGTATGCAGCACGAACCAATTCAATAGTTGGCAAGTTTCCTACAACGCAGTTATCCAACATTATTCTTCGCTGGTTTCTCGGTTTGTCGTGCATTAACTTACCAACTGAGGACATTTTCCGACTTTAGCTCACTAGATTATGGTAATCGGTTAGACTAGAAGAAACAAGTCAACTTAGATTTAAAATGATATTGCATGTCCAATGCACCTAACACGTGATTTTGCGAAAACTATTTAAATCATAATTAGGTTGCTCATCAAGATAATATATTTAGAGTCTGATGCTTCGTCTCTTTCCCTTTCTTAATATCATTCACTGTCCTTCTTTGTTTTTTTGCGCTAAAAGCTGCGTATGTGCCTCATATGGTTTTCAACTTCCTCATTCAGATTTGCTCAATCGAAACGTGTAAATTTAGGAGTGTACCAAGAAATGGAGTAATAGATCTAGTTTGTTATACACGTCCAGTTTATTCAGGACGAAACTTTGTGGTTTGCCAAAGAAAAGGGATGAAACTTGGTGAAAATTTTTGAGTGAAATTAGTATGTGTTGAATAAAACTCACTAAGAATGTAAATTTACCTCTCTTGATAGCTTTCCTCCATTGTCGGAATCTTCACCTTTGTGCCACCGCAGTGGTGTGAAAAAGGCGAGCAAGCTATTTGTGTAGAATCTTTCTGAGAGTAAAACAAAGTGATTTTTTTTTCTTTTCTCTATTTTCTCGTCTCTATTTATAGAGGGCTTAGATATGAGTTCCTCAAAATTATCTTCCAATACCATATATTTCACTCTCCTTTTAGGGCAGATTCTATGTCTTCCTTTGGTAACACTTAATGTTTGTATTTTTGTTTTTAGCAAGAGTTGGTGGATATCTTATCATCCACTAAAAAAAAGCCGGGTTTTGCCACGAATTTTGCCACGAAAAATTCGGCAAAATTTGTGGCAAAATAAATTTGCGACGAAATTAGCGACGGAAAAAAATTCGTCGCTAATAGGCCGTCGCAAAATTTTGCCACGGAAAATTCCAATTTTCGTGGCTAATTTCCGACGAAAAAAATTCGTCGCTAATTATTCGTGGCAAAATTCGTGGCTAATTTACAACGAAAAATAATTCGTTGCTAATTATTCGTGGCTAATTTGCCACGAAATATATTCGTGGCAAAATTCGTGGCAAATATCCGTGGCTAATTTGCCACGAATAATATTCGTGGCAAATATCCGTCGCTAATTTGCCACGAACATTATTCGTGCAAAAATTCGTCGCTATTATTTTGATTAATTTTTTTTTGGTCGCGATGTTGCGACGAAATATTTTCGTGGCAAAAAGTCGTTGCTAATTAGCCGTGGCAAAATTTCTCGCATTTCGTGGCAAAATTCGTGGCTAATTTGCCAATAAAATTTTTTTTTGATGACGACTTTATTCGTGGCTAAAATTCGTGGCTAATTTGCCACAAACAAAATTCGTGGCAAAATTTCTCGCATTTCGTGGCAAAATTCGTGGCTAATTTGCCAATAAATTTTTTTTTTACGACGACTTTATTCGTGGCTAAAATTCGTGGCTAATTTGCCACAAACAAAATTCGTGGCAAAATTCGTGGCTAATTTGTGACCATATTTTTTTTTTCGATTTTTTGCGATGAACTTATTCGTTGCAAAATTCGTGGCTAATTTGCCCCCAAAATTTTTTTTTTGGTCAGTATTTTGCCATGACAAATTTTGACTTTTGCGATGGACATTATTCGAAAACGAATTTGGCAACGAATTTTAATGAATACTTTAGCGACGAATGTTGTTTAGGGACGATTTCGATTTGAAATCTAATTAACATTGATAGAAAATCACAGTGAAGACAAGAACAAACCCCAAAAAGAAAGAAATGAAACAAATGAAACATAGTTCTAAATTAACCAGTTCGCAAACTGTTGTGGCAAACTGTTGATCTTGCCAAGAAGTTCTTTCACGTTGTCTATAATCGAAGTCCTGTCCATCTGTAGCGCAAACATCACAATATCAAACTCCTAACCCCTGTTAATTTTTTCACATCTATTCAACAGCAGAAGCATAAAGATATAAGTACCTCTTGGAAATTTAAACTAACAAGGATCATCATCATCATCAGCATCATCATTAGCATCATCATCAGCATCATCATTATCATCATCATTGTGGCCATCACCTACTGGATTAGTAGGAGGTACAGGAGGAACGTCATCAGCTTCGAGGTTGAGGTGTCGCATGATCAATTGCAAACGTTGTTTCACTCCTATCATTTCTTCGTCCTTCTGTACAAGTAATTATTTCAGGCGGTTCAATTCTTGGTCCTGTTGCTCCTCGTGTTGTGCCCTTAAAAAAGCCACACTAGAAGATGGAATTGCAGCAGTCGATATTCTGTACATCCTTGACAAGGATCCCATCTCAAATATTTGACCTCTTCTCATTCCACCCGATGCCTCCATCCATAATGCCATACTATCAACCGATGGCTCGGACGCAACAACACCATCACCATCACCATCACCGTCACCACTAGCAGCAGCCGTGCTCATTAAAAGTTCATCATATTTGTCCTACATTAACAATATAGATAAAAATAAAAAAAAATTCATATATATAAATACAAAATATAACCTTACATACCTTAATAGTTGCCACTCGATTGCCAGTCCATGTCTTATCTTTTTTCTGAAAGGTGCGTTCAAATGTAGCCATAAATATTGGTTCCATCCCTAATTCATCTGCCTACAAAATATAAACATAAATGAGTAATTATTGATTTAACTTACAGCATGTTTAAAAAGACTTACCATTCTTTTTCTATGCTCTCTGATATTAATAGAGCCCCCAGCATATGTGGCAGGCCTTTCACTAGAACTAGAAGCTTGATTCTTCTTATTAATTTCACTGATTTGCTTATGCTTTTCGGTGTCCCAAGTTCTCTTAATTTCCGTCCAATTGTCAGCTATAATAAAATCCGGCTTTTCTTGTCTTCTCTTTACTCTATTCATCACATTTCGCATGTGATCACCAACTTTCTTCTTAAAAATTCTTTTAACTTCTTTCTCTTCCGCTTCATCCCACCTGAACTTTCACTGCAAGCAATCAATAGAAAAATAATTGTACACTCAGTATGCTAAATCGAACTTAGTTTGTGAGGAAATAGAAGGACAAAACTTACCTTGAACTCATTCCACCACAATTCCTTTACTTCTTTTGGAGCGGTGGTCCAACTACTAAACTGCCCCATCCAATAGTTATCGATTATTTTATTAAGTCTCCTCACAACACGCGTAGCATCCGTGAATCTGCAAACGGGTTATAACTTATTTCAACATACGTAGCATCCGTAAAGTATACGGACAATTCAGTTGACATCCATAATAATTCACATATACTTAAAAAATGAAATACTTACGAATCTCCAAATGGGGCTATCATAAATCGGGTATCTTCTTCATAATTCGAGTGTTGCGTTGAAGAAGAAGGTGGAACCGAAGGTGATGGAATTGAAGTAAATTCAGTTCGCATTTGTGGGTCGGAGGAAGGGCCAATGTGTCCATGTACTAGTTGAGGGTTAGATAAAAGGGCAGGGGCAAGGGAAGCAGAAAGGGACGAGGACGAGGACGAGGATGAGGAAGAGGAAAGGCCTGGTCTTCTTTGTGAAGCATCACCACGACGCATGTGACTTCCACGTTTATACTAAAAGTTGCAAGGTTAGACAAAAATGTAAAAAATTATGAACATATATTAAGGACACATAATGACGTACGTCGTGAAGCTTACCATTTTGTTATTGAGAGCAAGAGAGAAACTTGGCCCCTGAAAAGAAGGAAGCTGTCCGGAAATGGCTACGAGCTAAATTTCTGGTCCTACAACGGTAAAAAAGGAAGAACTCATCTAGCTGGTCAGGGTCATCAAATTTTCAGTTAATTGCTGTAATTTGACTTGTTTTAAAATTTAATTGCATGTTTTGAAAGCCTTAGAACTTAATAAGTTACACTTTCACAACAAATTTTATGATGCAAGGAAATCAGTAAGTTCTGTTCAACAAATTTTAATAAGTTTTGATGGCATGTTATGTTTTATGGTGCAAGTTTTGAACAAGAAACTCAACAAGAAAACTCAATAAGTTTTGAACAAGTAATTATAAGGCTTTACCTCGAAGGGAGCCACTCCAGAAAACCCAAATGTCACGAAAATAGTTCTTCAACCTAGGCCAAAGAAGGTTTGGAAATAGTTTTCAAACCTAGATATAAATAAAATAATAATAAAACGACTCCGAAACGAAAAAAAAAAACGCAAATGTCACGGAAAACACTATTCACCAGAATAGTTTTTTGCCAAAAAACCCATCTAAATGACTCAGAAAAGTAAAAAAACGACTTGCGACACGGCCAAAGGCCGTGATTTTGGATCAGCGGCCCGTTTTCACTTGACCAACCAAATTTCAGCTAATTCCGACTACATTTCATCTCGTTCCGACCAAATTTCAAACGAATTTCAACTAAATTTCAACCTAAATCCGACCAAATTTCAACCTAAACATGAGGAATTTGATTCTGTTTCTTGGGCGAAACAGATTGGGTCTGTTTAGCCCGCGAACAGAATCAAATTCGTGGGCGAAATGGAAACAGAACCATTCTGTTTCGGCCACGAACAAAACAATTCGTGGGCGAAACAGACCCAATCTGTTTCGCCCACGAAACAGAACGAAGCAGAAGCAAACACAACACAGAAGCCAACACAGAAGCAAAAGCAGACCCAACACAGAAGCCAACACAGAAGCAGATGCCGAAGCACAGAAGCGCCCACGAAACTGGTCTGTTTCGTACACGAATAGAACCAAATTCGTGGGCAAAACAGACCCATTCTGTTTCGCCCACAAACAGAACGAAGCAGAAGCAGACCCAACACATAAGCCAACCAACAGAGAAGCATAAGCACAGAAGCTTAGTAAAAGCTTAGCAGAAGCTTAGCAGAAGCAGACCCAACACAGAAGCCAGCCAACATAGAAGTAGAAGCACAGAAGCTTAGCAGAAGCAGAAGCACAGAAGTAAAAGCAGACCCAAATGTAGACCCAACACATACATTGAACAAAAGCATAATGTACCTCTCGCTTCCCAACAGAAGCAGACCGAACACTCTCAGACGCCGCCGAAGAACCCAACAGAAGCAGACCGCGAGCTGGGTGTCCTCGCTTCCCAGCGTCCGCCGCCGAAGAACACCGAGAATCGCGCCGAAGAATGCCAAAGAACCCCGAAGAATGGCAAAGGTCGCCGAGAATCGTTCGACCGAGACTTGCAACAGAGACAGAGAAGAGGGAGAAGACAGAGACAGAGAAGAGACAGATGTTAGAGAGAAGATTGGTTCGATCGTGAGAAAAGAAGAACCCTAATTTGTACCCACTCATGAAGACGACGCCGTTTTGTGAATTTCCGCTGAAATTAGCCACGGAATGAAAATCGTGGCAAATTAGCCACGTAATAAAATTCGTGGCTAATTCCGTCGCAAATTAGCCATGAATCTTATTACGTGGCTAGTTTGCCACGATTTTAGCCACGATTTTCAATCCGTGGCTAATTTGCCACAATATTAGCCACGAATTGTTATTTTCTCGCGGCAAATTCGAATCGAAATATAAAATTATCGCGACAATTTTGGGGATTTTTTTTAAAAAATCCGTGGCTAAAATCCGTGACAATTTACCACGGATTTTTGCCACGGATTTCAGAAAAAGCCCAAAATTGTTTTTTTATAATTCGTGGCTAAAATTCGTGGCAAATTGACCACGGATTTTAGCCACGAATTTCATGAAAAAAGCCTACACAAATGATTACGCCGATTTTTTTTAAAAAAATCCGTGGCAAATTTACCACGGATTTTTGCCACGAATTTCAGAAAAAGCCCAAATTTTTTTTTTATAATTCGTGGCTAAAATCCGTGGCAAATTTGCCACGAATTTTAGCCACGGATTTCATGAAAATCCGTGGCAAATTTGTGTAGGCTTTTTTAGGAAATTCGTGGCAAAAATCCGTGGCAAATTTGCCACGAATTTCGTGAGCAGCCAAAAATTAATTTTAGGAAATTCATGGCCAAAATCCGTAGTAAATTTGCCACGGATTTTTGCCACGAATTTCCTAAACAAAGGACGTAGGCATGTGTATACTAATTTTTTCTGGAAATTCGTGGCAAAAATCCGTGGCAAATTTACTACGGATTTTTGCCACGGATTTCGTGAACAGCCAAAAATTAATTTTAGGGAATTCGTGGCTAAAATCCGTGGCAAATTTGCCACGGATTTTTGCCACGAATTTCCAGAAAAAATTAATTTTTCATGCATATTTGTGGATTTTTTTCAAAAAAATCAACGTAGTCATTTGTGTAGGCTTTTTTTAGGAAATTCGTGGCAAAAATCCGTGGCAAATTTGCCACGAATTTTAGCCATGGATTTTTTAAAAAGAAATCGACATAGTCATTTGTGTAGGCTTTTTTAGGAAATTCGTGGCAAATTTGCCACGGAATTTTGCCACGGATTTTCGTGAACAGCTAAAAATTAATATTAGGAAATTCGTGACTAAAATCCGTGGCAAATTTGCCACGGATTTTAGCCACGGATTTTTTAAAAAAAAATCAACGTAGTCATTTGTGTAGGCTTTTATAGGAAATTCGTGGCAAAAATCTGTGGCAAATTTGCCACGGATTTTTGCCATGGATTTCGTGAACAGCCAAAAATTAATTATAGGAAATTCGTGGCTAAAATCCATGGCAAATTTGCCATGGATTTTAGCCACGAATTTCCAAAAAAAATTAATTTTTCATGCTTGTTTGTGGATTTTTATGAAATCCATGGCTAAAATCCGTGGTAAATTTACCACGGATTTAAAAAAAAAAATCAACGTAGTCATTTGTGTATGCTTTTTTTAGGAAATTTGTGGCAAAAATCCGTGGCAAACGAATTTCCAAAAAAAATAGTATACACATGCCTACGTCCTTTGTTTAGGAAATCCGTGGCTAAAATCCGTGGCAAATTTGTCACGAATTTTTGTCACGAATTTCCTAAAATTAATTTTTGGCTTTTCATGAAATCCGTGGCAAAAATCCGTGGCAAATTTGCCACGGATTTCATGAAAAATTACTTAAACGTGTGAGTGAGTGGGATTCTTTCATTGAAATTCGTGGCAAAAATCCGTGGCAAAGCCAAAAATTAATTTTACGAAATCCGTGGTAAATTTGCCATGGATTTTAGCCACGGCTTTCATGAAAAAATTAATTATTCATGTTTGTGGGATTTTTATGAATTCCGTGGTTAAAATCCGTGGCAAATTTGCCACGTATTTTAAAAAATTCCCGCTCAGATGACTATGTAATTTCTCATGAAATTCGTAAATAAAATCCGTGGCAAATTTGCCACGGATTTTAGTCACGGAATTCATTTCTACTATCCCACACCCGCGTAATTCATTTTTTTTCCGGACAATAACGTTTCATTAACAATAATAGCAATAATAATATTCAACAACAATTACAATAATAATAATAATAATAATAATAATAATAATAATAATAATAATAATAATAATAATAATAATTATAACTAATACAACAACAACAATACTAATAATTACGACAACAACAACAATAATAAATATGACAACAACAATAAACTTTTGTCATAATAATAATAATAATAATTATGACATAATTAGTAAAAAGTCTAAAAAATCTAAATTTTCGTCTTCACCTTCGTCTTCATCTTGATCTTGATCTTCTTCTTCAGCATGATTGTCATCATCGTCATCATCATCATCCTCATCATCCTCTGTCTGAAAATCAGATTCTACAACACCTTCTAAATTTGATTCGCGAATTTCAGTTAGATCTACATCTATCATTGCTCTACATGGATTTTGTAAAGTAGAAATGTGATATTCCTCAGTTTGAACCGCATTACAAACTTCCTCTTATTGATATGCTGTATTCTCCCAGCGTTCCTTGATTTTTCTTCGTGCTTTGATTTTATATACAGTCCACCAATAAGCTTTATCACGTTTCAAACTAGCATATGATGCATAATATACTTGAATTACTTGTTGTGCCAACACAAATGGTTCATATTTCTTATACCTTTTCTTGTGATTTATTTCAACCAAATTAAATTTCGTATGTACTTTCATTCCTTTGACGGGGTCGAACCACATGTACTTAAATAACACAACCTGCATTAATGGTCCGGGGTACTCTATCTTGATGATTTCATCCAACAAGCCATAAAAATCATCTTTTGAACTATCACAATTGGATGACCGAACACACACACCACTATTCATTATGGCTTTTCCCATTCTATATTCTTGAGTGTGAAAATTATATCCGTTTATGAAATATGCTGGCCAAGTTCGTATGCTTGACTGTGGACCCCATGATAGATAATATAGCAATTCTTGCTCTTCAACTTGATCATGATTACTGTGAACCTAAGATTACACACACAAAGTCAATAATATATATTTAAATGATGTATAAAATATTAATAACTTGATTTTGGTCTATAGGCAACTTACATATGTTTTGAACCATGCTGCAAATTGTTTATCGCACAAACGGTCGAACTCATTTGGTGGTAGTCCATACATTGAATTTTGAAAAATCCTATTAACAATTTACATTTATATATTAGTAAATATTTGACACGCAATACATATATTTGCAAATATACACTTACTGGAAGTATGGCTCCACTTCTGGACAATTGAGTAAAATATAGGTATGGGCTGCTTGCCGTTCTTCGCCTGTTAAGCAACGAAACTAACATGCGCCGCTTGATCGACCAAGATAATTGAAAATAGAGAATGATTTGCAATTGGGATCGATGGGACCCTCGTCATTTCTTCCTACTCTCCGCGTCTTGCACTGCACGTGCGGCTCAAAATAGTATGATGCAAATATTGTTACTTCTTCCACAATATATGCATCACAAATTGAAGCTTCAACACATGCCTTATTCTTCACTTTTTTCTTCAAATGATATAAGAACCTTGTTGCAATAGAAAGAAGTTTATCAGAACATAATATATAATAAAGTATTTTGAAATTTATTTTGAAAAAATTTTTACCTCTCAAATGGATACATCCATTGAAATTGGACGGGACCTGCAACTTTACTTTAGCCTCATAAGACAAGTGAATTAAGAGATGCTCCATTGAATTAAAAAACGATGGAGGAAATATCCTTTCTAAATTGCAAAGAATAATTAGAATGTCTCTCTCCAGTTTTTCCATGTGTGATGCTTTTAATACTATTGAGCAAATATCATGGAGGAAATTACTTAACTCTGTAATGGCACCCCATACAAAGTTTGGTAGAAGTTCCTTCAAAGCTATTGGAATTAGTCTTTCCATAAATATGTGACAATCATGACTCTTTAATCCTGTCAACTTGCATTCGTTCAAATCAACACATCTCCCGATGTTCGAAACATATCCATAAGGAAACCGCACAGATTTCAACCATTGACAAACGACTCGTCTTTGCTTCTTATCCAATGTATAAACTGCTTTTGATTTTGGTCTCCTGCTGCTTGCATCCACATCTAATGCTGACCGATCACAAATATCTCTCATATCTTTTCTTGCATTCAAGTTGTCTTTTATTTTTTCTGTGACATCCATCACAGTATTTATGACATTGTCAAAAACATTCTTTTCAATGTGCATGACGTCAAGATTATGATGAATAAAATGTGCCTTCTAATATGGTAGATCCCAAAATATACTACGTTTAGTCCACTTATGAGCACTTCCGTACACAATAGC
Organism: Syzygium malaccense; assembly: GCA_031216405.1. Classification (NCBI taxonomy): domain Eukaryota; kingdom Viridiplantae; phylum Streptophyta; class Magnoliopsida; order Myrtales; family Myrtaceae; genus Syzygium; species Syzygium malaccense. Next base: position 15,243,689 of record CM062258.1, read on the forward strand.
TGTGCCATGAGGGTTTTCAACAACAGTTAGAAAGTCTTGCACTCGCTCCCATATTTGATCACCGGTCAACCTCAATGGTGGAGGAGTTTTTTCAATCCTATTCTCGATGAACTCTTTCTTATTCCTTTTAAATGTATGATTCATCGGCAAAAATTGTCTATGACAGTCAAAATAGCAAGGCTTCTTACCATGTCTTAATCTGAATGACTTCGATCTCTCCAAACATATCGGACATCTTAAGATCCCAGCTGTACTCCATCCAGATAACATTCCATATGCTGGAAAGTCATTTATCGTCCAAAAAAGAGCATCATTCATTATAAATATTTGATTAGTAGAAACATCATACGTAACAACACCTTCATTCCATAGCCGTTGTAACTCTTCAATCAATGGTTGCATATAAACATCTATCAATTTTTTCAGATTTTGCGGGCCGGTCACGATCAATGTTGAAAACATATAAGGTGTCTTTATGCACATACCAGGTGGAAGATTGTACGGAGTTAAGATAACTTGCCAACATGAATAACTTTTCCTTTATTTTCCAAATAGGGCAAATCCATCAGCACAGAGACCTAACCTGATATTTCGAGGCTCTATCGCAAACTCAGGGTATGTTCTATCAAAATGTTTCCATGCCTCTGCATCTGAAGGATGACACATTAGATCCTCTTCTGTTTCATGATTTGCATGCTAAGTCATGTGTTCAGCAGTGGCTTCAGACGCATAAAGCCTTTGTAATCTGGGGATTAAGGGCAGATAAAATATTTGCTTGCATGGTTTACGCTTCTGATTACGACCCTGTCTCTTGTTAATCTTGTACCTAGGTTGGCTACAGAATTTGCAAGATTCTGCATTTTCATCGTCTCTCCAATATAACATACAACTCCTACTACATACATCAATCCTTTCAACTGGAAGACCTAAGTTATCCACTAACTTCTTCATATCGTAAAAATCACTTGGTATGATGTTATCACGAGGCATTGTTTCTTGCATTACTTCAACAAAAGAGTTAAAGCAATTCTCAGACACATTATGCTTTGCCTTAATATTTAACATTCTTGCTGTCACTGATAACTGAGTATGATTGTCACAACCTGCCCATAAAGGTTCATTTGCTGCTTTTAACACTTCCCAGAACTGATTAGATGGAAACGTTTCATTACACACATTCTCATCAAAACTTGTTACTCCTATCTCTTCCAGTTGTTCAAGTGTTGGAGTAAAACTAGTACTTACATGATTCGGATCTGAATTTTGACCAGCTGCATCAATCACCATCCTTTGGTATGGGTTCACTTGGTCATAATAGCTACATTTTTCCCTAACTGAAAATTGATCACTTATTCGATATCCTTCATCATATATAAATGGTTCACCATGATAAGTCCAATTATAGTAGTTCGGAGTAAACCCAAATCTACAAAGATGTTTTCTAACTGTATCACATACATGAAATTTATCATTACTGCACTTTCTACACGGACACCTTAACTTATTTTCATCCATTAACTCATATTTACTACTAGCAAAGTCCAAAAATAGTTCTAACCCAGTAGGAAACTCATCGGTCAATCCTCGACATTCAGGTAAGTTCTTATTATACATCCATGTCCTGTCTCTTTGCATTGTGTCTATATAAAAATAACAAAATCTCGTAAAATATTAAAACCAAAAAATTTGCGATATTAAAACCATAAAATTCTAAAAATTAAAATTTTGTTTTTGCCGAAACAATTATTTTGAAATTGAAAAAATTAAAACAATTGACTTACCCAAGTATTTAACTGAAATCTTTGTAGTAGAAAGTGTTCAATTTAATGAGAATTGTAACGTTCACTCCGCGAGACTTTCAAACGAATACATACCTACAAAAAAAAATTGACTTCAGATTTCATTTTTTTATAATAATTTTTTTCCCGAATTTTTTTTTCCTACATTTTTTTCTCCGGTCGCCGGCGACCGGTTGAGGCCGGCGAGTTGGACCTTGCCGGCCATGGACGAGGTCACCTCGCTGCCCAGATATGGCCGGCGAGGTCGAGCTTCGGCCTCGCCATGGCCGCTCGACCTCGGCGCCCAGATCTGGGCGGCGAGGTCGAGCTTGGGCCTCGCCATGGCCACTCGACCCAGATCTGGGTACCGAGGTCGAGCGGCCATGGCGAGGCCCAAGCTCGACCTCGCCGCCCAGATTTGGTTGGCGGTGGACCTCTGCGGCAAGGTCGAGCGGCCATGGCGAGCCCAAGCTCAACCTCGCCGCCTAGATTTGGTCAGCGGTGGACCTCTGCGGCGAGGTCGAGCGGCGGCCATGGCGAGGCCCAAGCTCGACCTCGCCGCCCAGATCTGGTCGGCGGTGGACCTCTGCGGCGAGGTCGAGTGGCCATGGCGAGGCCGCTCGGCCTCGTCCAGATTTGGGCGAGGTCCTGCGGCCCCGCCCATGGCCTGCGAGTCTCGCCGGTCGTCGGTTGCCGGACCGGCGACGAAGTCATCAAAAAAAAAAGAAAAAAAAACTCAATAAAATAAAAAAAATTAGTCACGCCACTTATCGGTAGAAAAGGTTTACCGAGATAGATTTTTGCGCGTGTGGAGAGATTTATCGAGAGAAATGAAAGAGGGAGAGGGAGAAAGAACAACGAATAGGGATAAAACGAATTAGCAGGGAAAGAGAGAAATTGGGTCTAGTAGTAGCGAGGCGTACAATTAGCGACGAAAAAAAATCCGTCCGTAATTCCGTCACAAATTAGCTACGAATAATTTTTCGTTGCAAATTCCATTGCAAATTAGCGACAGATTTTTTTTGTGGCAAATGCCGTCACAAATTAGCGACGAAATTTTTTTTCGTCGCAAATTAACAACGGAAAAAAATTCGTCGCTAATTCTGTCGTAAATTAACCACGAATTTTTTTTCGTGAAAAATTCCGTCGCAAATTAGTGACGACATTTATTTTTCGTTGCAAATTAGAAACGGAAAAAAATTCGTCGCTAATTTCGTCACAAATTAGCCACGAATTGTTTTTCGTGGCAAATTCCGTCGCAGATTAGCCACGAATTTTTTTTCGTGGCAAATTCTGTCGCAAATGGGCCATGGAATTTTTTTCGTGGCAAATTTCATCGCAAATTAGCCACAGATTTTTTTTTCGTCGCAAATTTGCGACGGAAAAGAAATTTGTCGCAAATTGCGTCGCAATTAGCGACGAAAAATAATTCGTCGCAAATTTCCATGGCTAAATCCTTGTTTTTTTTGTAGTGATCCATAAGAATGCATCATAAGGGAATTGTTGGAAATCTCTAAACCTTAGGCATCTTTTTCATATTTTGGTAATAAGTCTCTAATCAGATTTATGCATATTTTGGAAAGGAATGATAGAAAGTAATTGTTTATGTATATACAAATCTATCTTGAAATACCTCTATAATTAGATAAATGATAAAAATGTCCAATTTAGGTGCAATATAAGACCCTACCCCTATTATTCTTTATTTATTGATTTTTCAGATTGTCATATTATTCATATTAAGAACTTCTCTAATGAAAAACAAAATGTTTAAAAAGTTATACTCCACGTTTTAAAAGCTCTATCTTGAGCACAAACCTTCGTAATTGATCTCAATTCGTCATTAGTGTGCTGTAGATTGATGTTATATCTTGCTTTATTTTTTTGTTTATCTTGATCGCCTTGATTGTAACTCGTTCCAATGCAGATGTTTGATAGATGAAATTAGTAAACCTTGTTTTAATTTAAGTTTAGTTTGCATTGTCGAGTTGGCATTCATATTTTTAGTGATTTTGTTAAAAATTAATGTAGATTTCCTAATTTTTGATTTCGTAATTCAAGTAAATTTCCTAATTTGAGTAGCTTTCCTAGTTTAACTAGGTTTCCTAATTTGAATAGTCTTCCTACTTTGAGTTGGTTTCCTAATTTGAGTAGATTTCTTAGTTTACGTTAGTGTCCTTATTAGTGTAGGTTTTATTGTAACTTGACTAGACTTCCTATTTCCACTAGAATTCCTAATTTAAGTAGTTTTCCTAATTTGAATATGTTTCCTAATTTGTATAGGTTTCCTAGTTCAAGTAGGTTTCCTAATTTAATTAGGCTTTCCCATTTAGATTTCCTAATTTGAATAGACTTCCTAATTCAAGCAAGTTTCCTAATTTGAGTAGCCTTCCTAGTTTAACTAGGTTTCCTAATTTGAATAGTCTTCCTAGTTTAAGTTGGTTTCCTAATTTGAGTAGATTTCTTAGTTTACGTTGATTTCCTAATTAGTGTAGGTTTTATTATAACTTGAGTAGGCTTCCTATTTCAAGTAAATTTCCTAATTTAAGTAGTTTTCCTAATTTGAATAGGCTTTCTAATTTAAGTAGATTTTTCAATTTAAGTAGATTTCCTAATTTAAGTTGGCTTGCTAATTAGTGCTGGCTTCCTAATTTATAATTTTCTTCCTGGTTTAAGTAGCCTAATTAGAGTAGTTTTCCTATTTTAAGTTCGTTTCATAATTTGAGTAAAAAAACTACCAGAACAATGTCACAACCAATCAATTTAGGTAAATCTAGGTCAACTGGACACTCAATGGGCCAAGGTAGTGATGGGAAAGTCCAACAACTGTAACATCCTGAATTTCGACCCATTTCCGAGATCAATGATATTGATACTATTCCTCAATTAATTTTAGTGAGTCTCATCCAGAATGGATCTTTCACGGGATACTGACCAATAGGGAATGTCTAACTAGGAAAATGGTATGTGGACTAGGGACCCGATCGTGAATCGAGCACCGATTTCGAGGAACGATGAGGAAATATTTTGGGCTAATGTGGGCCACTCCTAGGAAGGTTAGTTTGGCCAGTGATGTACAATCGGATCGCGGGTGATTCCGTATAACCGAGAGTACGCGTGACGAACAAATCCTGAACTTAATCCGAACGATCGCGACCTCCAGAACTAGTAATAATTCCTCTCATTTTCCCGGTAATCGAGACCGTCACGACTCGAGTAACTCTAGGTCGATACGCGTAACCCCTAAACAGCCGCCCGTTAGTGAGAGATCCTAAAATTGTAATTGAGCGATTTTGACTGCGAAATTGGATCCGGACTTGGACGTCGGATTTCGGGGGCGTACGCAACTATTTTTGCGAGGATGACGTCATTTTAGTGTGGCCAATGATATTTGAGGTCAGTACGGTCGAAAAATGGAAATTCGGCTCGAAATCGGAAAATGATGATTTTGCCCCTAGGCCTATTTTTGGTATTCCGAATTTGGGCATTATTGGAGGATATTTTGGGGATTAAATTGGACATTATTTCAGCCTAATAATTCAGCAAAGCAAATGACTAAAATTCCCTTGGATATTTTTGTAAGGATTAATCCTAACCTTTAAAAGGAAGGGCAAGATGGGCATTACCAAAAGTTTGGTCAAACCTCATCATTACCCCCCAATAATATAAAATCTCTCTCTCCTTATTTTCTTACTCACCAAGCCAGCACTCTCTCCCTCTCATTTCCCTCCCAATCTCGCCGGCTCTCTCTCTTTCTCTCTCTCGGCCGTGAGTGCCAATCACCACCGGAAGGGCTGCCGTCCCCGTCGGACGCCGCCTCACCGTACCACCGTCCCACCACCACCACCAGACCGACCCATCCTCTCCACCCTCTCACCTCCTTCCCCTCCGGCCATGGGGATTAGCCCCCTTGGCCGTGCGCCGTCCACGCCGATCGCCACCGTTGTCTGTGCAAGTTGCCGCCGTCACGAGCCGCTGCTTGGATCGCCCATTTCCCTGTCATTTCAGCTGTGTTTGGAGCTTAGAATTAGGTGAGTAAACTATCCCTAAACCCTAATTAAGCTTCCAAGCATTTCTAGATGGGTTAGGATGAGTTTAGAGATTAATTAGGGTGGATTTAGGCTTGAATAGTGGCTGATCGTTGGAGGTTGTTTATATGTCGATTATGAGAGTCTAATGCGATGATTTGGAAGTGGAAACATGGCCGAGGACGTGTTGATTTATGGCTGTCCATGCCAGGAATTAATTAGACTAAGATTGGACAATTTTGGGTTTAGTTACGAATTCTCGAGCATGCCGTGTTTGAATGTTCTAATGGCTGATATTGTAATGATTTGGGGTTCCAATATGTTAGTTCTAATATGGTTTAGTGCCCTAAAGTGGGCTGTTCAATGGCTGGTCATATTGAGCTAGATTGGCTTAAGTTCGGTCAATCTAAAGTTTAATGGTGGAATTCACAATTATGCCTTAAATTGTCTATTTGGTGGCTGATTTATGCTGATTTGGAGGCGGATTAGAAGCTGAGAAAGTGCCAATTAGTGGCTGTCCACATCGAAGATTAATTGGATCAAGTTCGGACAAATTGGAAGCTTAATTGTGAAATTACCGTGAATGCTGTATTGTTCGATTAGTGGCTGATGTGGTGATGAATTGAGAGGTTTGATGGAATATTTTGAGGTCGATTTATGGCCGAGAATGACTGGAATTAGTGGCTGCCCGTGTGATGGTTAATTGGCCTAAGTTCGGGCGATTTGAGATTTAATATGGAAATTCCCGAACATGATTCGAATGGTCCATCGAGTGGTTGATTCGTGCTTGATTGGGCTTTAATTTGGGGGTTGCCATGTCGATTGCCTTATGTGGCCGAGAATTGATGAGCATGTCGGGCCTAAAGAGTGCGAAGTTATATTGTTCTAATCGCATGAATTGTGTGCGTTGATTTTGTGCCATGCAATATTGAAGTGGATTGCTTATGGACATGCTAGTTTGATGATTGGGTGTATTGTGATTAAATATGAGCATGTCGAGTGAATAATTGAGCATGCCGTGGCAGTTGTTGAGTATGTCCTGGCATCGATTAACTACGTGCCTGAGTTGAAATTGGATGCTCTTTGTGCATCATGTGATTGCCCGAGTGCTAGATTGCATGGCCACGCATTTCGCTTGCTGAGCATTGGCTCGAAATGATATTTGTGCGAATATGGGTGCCTGACATGAGCATGTGATCACCCTAATTGCCCTGATGCGTTTTATGCAGGGTTCAGATAAAAATTGGCTGTGTGCCATGTGATCATTATAAGTCCTGATGCGTTTTACGCGGGACGGTACCCGGTTCTACCGGAAGATGGCCAACCTGATGCATTTATGCGGGTTTTGGTCCGTAAAGAGATCGATGTTGTGCCTGATGCGTTTTGACACGGGCTAGAGACACTGGGCAGGATGCGCTTTGCACGAGCCGTGAAGTGTTGGTGGCCTGAAGCGTTTTTACGCCGGTTGAAATCTAATTGAGAAATAAGCCGTGTGCCAGTGTGCAGTATTGAGCCAAATCATGAGCATGATATATTGATGGCATAAGCGTGCGAGAATGCATGGGCAAGTGTGCGAGTATGTGAGACTCGGTGACTCGTGTGCGATGCAGGCACTGATGGGAATGAGCATGCGTGTGACGTACGTGTGACTAAGAGTGTCGCGTATGTGCCATGGATATTATTATGAAATGTCTAATCTGCAGGGTCAGTGTTATACTCGATTTGGGCCCGAGGGCCTAGGTTAATCGTTGTTGCTTTGACTGTTGCACTGTTTTGTGTTTAATTTGCCTGTCAGGAGCTGCATGTTAGCCTAGTTTAGGTTTAGGGAATTTTACTTGCTGAGATTCGTCTCATTGTTGTTAAAATCCAATATTTCAGACCCCAGCCATGAACCCAGGAAACCCGCCTTCTCGTTTTGGGATCTTCAGTCACGTGGATAATCAGCAGGTGAGTACCCTCTAGGAGACGGTTGAACTTATGTGAAGCACTCGAGCATGGTTTGGATTGACGAGGGAGGATTATACCTGAAGCCCTATTCGTATGTGGCTTGGATGTATCGAGATGGTTTAGAGGAGACCAGTCCGTTGAGAAGCTTTGAGATTCCCTATGATGGAGTTGGTGAGTGGGACCCTTCGGTAATCAAGTCTCCCGATGGCGAGATCGTTGATCTCGAGAAGCCGGATAAGGAGCTGCCCGTGGTGCCGCCAGTGGAGCCGCAGGCTATGCAGCCATTGCAAGTGATTCCTCAGGAGCACGAGTCAGAGGACTCAGAAGATGGTCGGGTGGAGGATGACCCTTAGTTGCCACCAGGGTATTTTAGGGATTGTGTAGAATAGGTTTGACCAGTCGATTTTTGGAAGATAGGTCGGCTTGTAGTGGGGTCAAGTTAACCTAACCACCTGTCCCTTTTTGTTGTGTCGGTGGTTTTCGGATGCTTGTTTTGCTAGGCCTATATGTATGGCTATTTGAATGTTCGGTATGTTGGTAATGTATATGTTTCCCTGGTTAATGTAAGTATATATTTTATAATGCTGGTTGTTGATGCTCTACCCTTGGTCATGTTGTTTATTGTACGGGCATAAATATACATATATACGTTGCTTCCGTATGTGCAATGATCTCTATGTTGGACGTTGGGTCGGCGACGAGTCCTAGGACGTCGCAACAAATTCGACCTTGGTAGGGATGTTGTGCGCCGTGGGGTTCGGGGCGTGACACCAACTATATGCATGTGTGAAGGAACTTGTCAAATGAAGACTTAAAATCTTAGGTTCAAGTTGCGATTAGCGTGGGATGGCTTAGCAACACATGACGCCCTTTCGGTACCACAACTCTTTTTTTTTGTAAAGTTCTAAAACATTCATCAATTTGCTTTTTAAAATTAAAAACAACTTAAAATGTCGCCGAAATACTTATTATACTTCATTGTCGATTGACAAAGTCGTCTTCTTATATATAGTGGCATAACTCGGTTCATATGTGTGAGTGTGTATACAAATGTCAATCATAATGGGTGAGAATGACATAACATGGCAACAATAATATGCAAAAAGACATGACATGTCGATGCAAAATAGGATGATGAAATGACACGACATGGCAAAAATCACATATAACATGACATGGAAAATCAGATGCAAAACATAACGATGAGATGACATAACATGGTAGTAATCACATACGGCATGACATGACAAATCTAATGCATAACATAATAGTGAGATGACATGACATGAAAATAATTACATGTAACATGAAACAACAAATTCGATGCAAAACATAACGATAAAATGAGATGACATAACAATAATCATTTGCAACATAAAATGGAAAATCTAATGCAAAACATAGCAATAAAATGAGATAACATGGTAATAATTACATGCAACATGACATGATAAATCTGATTTAAGACATAACAATGACATGATATGGCAATAATCACATTGAGCATGACAAGCCAAAACAGATGCAAGACAGGTGATGAAATGACATGACATGTGTTGAGGCTAACTAAGCAACCTAGAGTAGGGGTGGGGGTGAATAGGTTGTTTTGATGAACTTTAAAAATTATGCGAAAATCAGTAACTAATATGTGGAAATCAAGAGAAGCTGATATTAACAAGATCAGATGAAGCTAAAGTGCTACAATTTAGCTAAAGAAAAATTAAGAAAGCACATAACAATTTATAGTGGCTCGCCTTTATCACTAAGCCTACTTCCACTTTCCAAACTAATGGCCACAAGTTGGGCTAGAATGCACTAGTAATCATCAAGATATCCTATCAGATGATAGATCACACTATCAAGACTCAGATGCTGTTATCAAGCTTGTAAACTTAATTTTCTCATGATTACAAAGCGGCAGGAACAATACAATGGAGATCTCAAAGGTATGAAACACTATTTGCTCATTATGTGGTATTGAATAGTTTCGGATTGTTCTAAGTTTTTTGTCTAACCCGTTTTGGCTTCAATGATCTTATCTTATATAGGCATCTTCAATCTTCTCATTGGAGATAGACTTGAGAAGTAAGAATCTGTTACGATTCTTTGCGAGCTGCTGTTTTGAAGCTAGATTGTCAATGCAGTCCTTTCCTATTAACATTAGCAAGCTTTCCTGAAATAGCTTCTACCATTGCTGCCACATTTTAGGCTGCTTTGATAGTTCTAACAAAACCTATTTCCAGTTCTCTAACGATCTCCAATTCTCCTGCTGTGCTGTTCCAGCTATCAACGGCTATATTTAAACACTCAAAATAACATCCTCAGATGGTCGTTATGCCAGCATCAGTAGTGACTTAATATTCTCACGTTTGACATCAACATCATCATGAACCGATTATCACAATCAGTTGGTTCTGTTTGCAGATAGGTAGAACACAGACATTTTACGATCTTCTTCCAATGAAGTCACATTATGGATATCACGAAGTCTTTAAGACGAACATATGCACTTATCATAATTGTTATTATATTAAGGATAATTTTGGGATAATCAAAATTCCTAGGGATGTTTCTTCAACAACATGACATGTCAATAATCATAGCCAACATGACATGGCAAGTTCGATGCAAGACATGACGATGAGATGTTATGACAATGCAATAATCACTAGAGGCATAACATGGTAAATCTGATGCAAAACATAATGGTGACATTATGAAATGACTAGTCACATGAACCCTGGGTCTCAATTCATGGGTTTGAACCGTGATGCCTATAACTTTTGACTTCCAGCCACATTGTCATAGCCTATCCTAAATAGAAACCAAGCACTTTAGTACATGACCTATGGGTTGGCTCACAAATAAATGGTTATCCTAATGCAACACTTCAATAGTCCACCACCTTATTAGCAAACAACAACAAGAAGTAATTAATTGTATTTATATCATAGCCAGTATCATATCGGCCTAATTTCAAATCTAAATAATCAACAACCTAGTACCAAGCAACATTTTAGCAGCACAACAGCGTGTCCTATAGCTCAAGATCTTATTTTGGCATCATCATGGCTTAAGAATATGCATATTCGATTACTCAAAAAGCATTATGGCAATATATCCTTGGCTTTCAAGTTTTTACCTTGGCATTACGACAATCTAAGAGTATGCGTTTTTCGATTATTCAAACGTTCAACATAAGAATGTAGTCTAAATTCTATGATTCAACGTAGACATTATGTTATCCTAGCATGCATTTATATGTGAATTTGAAAATAGGAATTGAAACTTACTTGGAAAGCATGAGAGTTAAGAAACCTACATAAACAAAAAACACGTGAAAACAAGAGAAATGTGAGAACCATGCTCAATTTGAGAGAGTTTCAAGTGCAAGAAATCCAGGAATACATTAACCCCTTCCCTAATATAATGCAGATTTGGATGGGTATTTATAGGCTTTTAAGGCCACCTAAGGATAAGACATGCACCCCTTATCGAGGCAGGCGTACCTCTAGTCGAAGCTGGCTCTTTCCAAACATATATCTCCTCTGTTCAACATTTAATTCTCGTGATATTTGTGCTGCTGTAATGCTCATGTTGGAGATTTCAAACAAGCCTAATATTATTTAGTGAAACCATGAGATTGCTGACCCAAGATATCAACCCATTCTTGGGCCTAAAGCTCAAGCTATGCATCAAGCGTCATTTCGGTGCTTATCATTTACTATAATCATTTTTTTTCTATAACTTAGAGGTATGAAAAGTTTCTTTTTAACATGGTTAAAAAATTCAAACTATTGCAGCAAAAGGAATCATACGGAGTGCGGTCATGTGTTGACTGACAATGTAAACATCATAGGTGATGAGTAATAGTGAGATATATGAAGTTACCGACTAACTGTCAATAGGATGTAGGATTCAAAAGAGGTGCCCTATCTTTGGCCTCATATTTGATATGGGTCTCAATAGTTGTAGTGACATTGTTGTTAGTTTGAGAAAGAGGATCAATGACATATTTTGGTCGAGAAAGATAATAAATAGAGAAATTTGAAGTAACCTCTTAGCCTAAAAAGTAGCTGACTCACCCAAGATCTTTAATTTCAAAATGCTGACAGAGATATTTATGGAGTTTTGAAATGCTAATATGATCATCTTCAATAATAAGCATGTTGTCCACATATGAGAGCATCAAAATGGACTCACGAGAAGTGTGTCAAACAAAAAGAGCATGATCATTAGGGCTGGGTATAAAACCAAGAGATTGCACTATTGAGCTAAACTTGGAATACTATACACGAGGAGACTATTTCAACCATATAATGCTTGAAGTAATCAACACACTTTGTTAGAAGGATGAGTGTGGTTAGGAGGAGGCATCATATGAACTTCCTCAGTAAGGTAGCCATTTAGGAATGCATTTTTAACATCCATTTGAAACAAATACTAGTACTTAACATTGACAACATTAAGAAGACTACAAATAGAAATATGAAATGCAACAGGAGCAAAAGTCTCTTCACAGTCAATGCTATAGGGTGAAGCCTTTCGCAACTAATCGCACTTTATAGCTATTCCCATTTTTATTGACCTTTGTCTTAATCTTGTACACCTATTTACAACCTAGGAGGCAAATCAACTCCATCTCATGTATGAACTTTATCTAGAGTTTGTAACTCTTTTGCAATTACTTGTTATAAAAAAGGATTAATACTAACTTCTCTATAAGTGCGAGGTATAAAAAGGGAAGTAATGGTAGAGCAACGATGGTAATTGTGAAATCGAGCTAAAGGTTGGCTTACTTTGGTGGAGCGACAAACAGAGGAGGATGAAGTGTCTGAAGGTGGAGAATCCTTGGTTGGTGCAGACATTTACGAAATTTCCAAAGGAACATTGCCAATAGAGCTTGCATCAAGGGTAGGAGGAGACAATTTCGGAGATGAGTTTAGAGGGGGAGCTATAGGTCTCCTTGTCAGGAAATAAATCTACTGAAGGATTGGCAAAGAAGGAAATGGCAGTAGTGTATTCAAAACGACGTAGAGAAAAGAACATCTTGTTTTCCCAAAAGGTAACATGAAAATATACATGAAGGCGTTTAGAAACAAGATCCCAATATTACACAATTTATGCTCAATGCTATACCCAAGGAAGCAACATAAATGAGCACGAGATTCTAACTTCATGCTTTTATGTAAGCTTTTATGTGAAAGATTATGGGCAAAGCAAGCACAACCAAAGACTCGAAGAAAACAATAAGCATGGAAACTATCATACATATGCTTCTATAGAGAGATATTACCTATGGTGGGTGACAAAGTTCGATTAATAGTGTATACAATAGTATGTCAAGCTTCTCTCCAAAACTGCTCTAGATAAAATAGTAAGACTAGAAGAGTGTGTGCAATGTCTAAGAAAAGCCTATGTTTTCTTTTTTGCTTGACCATTTTGTTGGGAAGTTTCTAGACAAGAACGATAAATCACAGTATTTATATGAGAGATAATTCTAAGAAACTCCATGTCTCTTTATTCTATGGAATTATTAGTAACAAAAACCTTGATAACTCGAGAAAATTTTATATTGATCATTGCAAAAAAATTAGATAGAAATCACCAAGTTCATATCGATATTTCATAAGAAAAAGCTAGGTATAATGGGAATGATCATCAACTAAAATTACAAAATAACAAGATCCTCCCGTAGTAGGGTTAGATATACTGCCAAACTATTTTAGAGAATTAAATCAAATGTAGTAAGAGAGACGGATTCCCTAAGATCAAATGAGAAGGCATGATGTTTTCGCAACTTACAAGGTATACAATTGGAATGTTTATTGCCAATAGAACCTAAATGACCTCTGGAAATCAAATAACTTAATAAAGGGGAAGAAGTATGATCTAAACGAGAATGTCAAGTATTAGATGATACTTTGGTAGCACAACCATCAAAGAAACTCAGAACATTTATAGTAACAAGCTAACAGGCATCCCATTTATGGCCTCTCCCAATTGTTTGTCTCGTCCATGGATCCCGCACATGACAACTAATAGAAGAAAAGTGAATATTAAAACTAAGTTCACATAATTTCTAATAGATATCAAGTTCAGTGAGAGTTTGAGAACAAGAAAGGTGTTAGGTAAGGACAAAGTGCAGGTGGAAACTTTCCTGTATGACTGACTCTCAGCTGTGTGCTATTGGCTATATGAATAGTAGGCGCATGTGAGATGGAGAATTTGATAGTAAACAAATTTGACTTTAAGGTCAAGTGATTATAGTAGGCGTAATAAAAAAACCATGAATTAGAAATACATGGAGTGACAAACATAGTAGAAGTACTAGGACAAAGGAACTAGAAGCACTAGATTCTCGAAAAATAAATCGAAGTCTTCTATAGAGTGGTGGATGATCCATTAGAAGAAGCCTCTATCGCAACATCAGTGGTAGATGGAAGTATAGGTGGACCTTGATTTTGAGGTCGATTGTCTTACCTTATAGGTTTTTTGGGTTGTAATCGATAGCAGTTGGACGCTAGATGACCATGTTTGTGACAATGCTTACAAAACTTGTTGCGCAAGGAAGAGGTAGTAGGAGTGGCAAGTATTACATCTGTGAATGTGAGAACGGACACGGTAGTATGCTGTGCCTCCAAGGAAGCTAGTTAAGTGTCCTCAGTCAATAACTTTAAGACAATGGTCTCAAGACATGGGAAGGGATCTCTATGCATAAGTGAGGCTTGCACGGGTTCAAACTCGTCATAAAAGGCCATCAAAAATTGCATAACACGCATGCAATCACGATATTCAGCAAATGTGCGAGCATCAAAATCCACATCCCATTGTGGTTTAGATGAGGCTAACTGATCCCAAATAGAATGCATAGAGGATAAAAGTCATAAATGGATTGACCTGGCTCCTATCATATACGATGTAGATTCCCTAACAGCTCATACTAATGGCAATATTTGGGGAAGAATAGCAACTGGCAAGCAGGATCCAAGCTTCCTTCGCTATACTAAGTGATCAAATTGAAGTCGGATAGATGAAATCAAAGTGTTTCAAAACCATGTGAGAATTTGATGATTCTTGCTATCTTATTCATCCAATTGTTCAACAAAATTTATTCTCCATTTCATCAGTAGTCTTGCAGGCATATGAATATTGCAAGTGACATAATGCATTAACCTACATCCTCTCAAGAAATTTGACATTTCTTGGACCCATAATAGTTGGATCCATTCAAAATTGGTTTGAATGGGTATTGGGATGTCTATTTTATCCACCGACTGCACTTTAGTAGTTTGTGTAGGTTATATCATGAAACTAGTACTTTGAGAGAAATTATGGAGAAAATAATGCCAAAACAGGATTCAGCATGTCTAGTACCTTCGGAACTGATCGTTCAATTTCTAGTCAACGGTTGAGGTCAATAATGATGTGGCTGTGCTGACATGGCAATGATGATGTCAAGATGATGTTAGAGAAGACATAAGGTTTTTGGTGGACATAGTGCTCGTGTGTGTCACATGCGAGATGACGTTAGTAGTGATGTTAGTGAACGTGGCCGGAGTAGCCGGTCACGTGAGAGGCACGTGGGCAAGTGGATCTTACAAGTAGAGTGGGTAGCGCGCGAGAGCGCATGGGGCGGCTGTTTGTGATGGTGTCTTGTGGGTTGGACTCGTCAAAGGACAATGAACCTAGTGATGGTGTTTGTTTTTCAAAATAACCAACAAAAAGCGTCGAAAAAGTACTTACAGGTGACAAGCTTTGATGGATCTGAGATATGGTGGCACATGGCTACGCTTGTGGCAACTTCCGGCATTCGTTTGCGATGAAATTTTGAGATGTAGCTCGTTTGAGGCAGGGTGTCTAGTGGTGGTGTTCGGTTCAAGATGAGTGGCGAAAGAGTGTTGAAATAAAATCCAAAGGCTGCCGATTTGGTGAAGGACAGTTGCGGAAGGTGGGAAATGTGGCTGGTGCGGCTAGCTTTACTATGACCACTATGGGACAAACTCATTGGGTGCTTCCTCAGGAAAAAAAACTTTGACACCAAGATAAGAAATATATAGAAATTAGAAATGTTAAAAGTACATGAACTTATTTATGGATTTTACCGAATGACTATCCAAGAAAATAGGATATTATAATATCAATTATAATCAATCAAGGAAGATATAGAAAATCTTTTCATATCTTTCAACTATCTCTAACAATTCATTTGATGCTTTACCATAGCGAGATTATAGTGGGATGAAAATTTTCTTTAATACGTTCGTGTAGTGTAGTAAACACTTTATGTAGGGATAATTATTTAAAAAGTCCTAAACCTATTATAGTGTGGCAGGTTCAGTCCTAAAAATTTCAATTGTATTAATTTTTTTGATGATTTGTCAATTTAGTATTAAACCTTTCAATTGTGCTAATTTTTTTGGGTATAAATATGTGAATATCATTAATTATTTGAAGTACAAAATCTTAGGAGAAGCCCCTAGCATTTCAAAGAGACTAATTATGCGAGAAGATGGAGAAAGGAAGTCTCCATACAGTAGCTGTTGCGACCGACCTCCCGCCTTTTTTGAACATGTGCAAAAAAAGGGGGGTTTCGACTGGTACGTGCTAAGTCTAGATTCGGGACTTAACTTGGGCTTTCCCAAGCCTATACCATATCACGACTTAGGGTTTAAGTATTTAACATGCAAGTAGTTTATATCAAGGAGTCTCCACTAATTGATTTTGGATGAGTCGATTAGAAACCCAAATAAGGTGATGAGAGAATCACCCTATTCCTACGAACTAGAGATTAACTGAGTTTGGGGACTTGGTTATACTAGTTAGATAACTAATGCCCTTTCGATACCTTTTTACCCTGTTCATTTTTTAAAACATTTGTCAGGCAATTTGAATTGATTTTAGGACATTTTTCCTAACATGTGATGTGATCAAACGAGGGCATAATCATAAACGATTAACAGTCAAAATAGATATGGAGCCTAAGGTTCTAGCCCTAACTAAGTCAGATGACATTCAAAACACAACAGTTCATGCAATTGTATTAAAAACATTCATGATAATGCAACGGTAATAAAAATAACATGTAAAATACTACCGCGCAACCTCAGGCTCGTCTAATTTAAACAAGACAATAACATGCATAATAATACAATAAATTAAAACATTCAGATATAATACATAAAAAAAAAGGATCTTTTTTCGAGAAAAAAAATAATAATACAGAAGAAGAAAATATTTTTAAAATATTCTTT
The DNA here is from genome assembly GCA_031216405.1 of Syzygium malaccense. Lineage (NCBI taxonomy): Eukaryota > Viridiplantae > Streptophyta > Magnoliopsida > Myrtales > Myrtaceae > Syzygium > Syzygium malaccense. The sequence goes on from CM062258.1 coordinate 15,260,696, forward strand.
TTTTAATAAAATAAAATAATTAATATAATATTAAAAAACCGGGTTTGGTCGGCGGATCCGAGTTGGTCAGATCCGACTCGAGTCACCGGATCCGACCTAGGGCGTTGACCCGGGTCGGATCAATTGATTCGATTCGGGTCAGAACCGACCCGGGTTAATGGATCCGACCCAAGGCGTTGACTTGGGTCGGATCAGTTGATCTGATTCGGGTCGAAACCGACTCGGGTCAATGGATCCGACCCAGGATGTTGACCCGGGTCGGATCTGCTGATCCGGGTCTGGTCAAACCCGTGTACACAGACGCGGGTGGCACTGGCGGAGCCAAAATTGGCCTTCCGCCGGTCGACCTAGACCGACGCCGACCTAAACCCGACCCCTGGGGTCACCACCAAGCTTCACTGTCCGCCTCTATCACCGTCCGACCGCTTGCTCGCCGGCCGGTGACCGAATCAAAACCGGCCTCTTTGGGGTATTTTGCCAAACACCTGGCATGCAGAGACAAAAATGGAAGATTTCGACCTGTTTCGGCGACCTGGTCGGCTCCGACGGCCTAGTTTACCTTTGGAGACGACGTATACACGGTGGGGGACGACGGTATAGGCCGGGACTCGCGTGAAATGGCCGGTGCAGGTCCTGGCCAAACCGAGCACAAAAACAAGGCAAAACAAAGGAGCTTCTTGGCCAGGGGGCTCACTGGTCGACGGCGCATCTGGGTGGCCTTCCAGCTATTCTGTGGGCGACGGCGCTGCTACTGGTTCTCCTTCTTGCTCCGGCGAACTCTCGATTTGCTCTCTCTCTCTCTCGTTCTCTATTCTCTCTCTTTTTTCTCTGTTCTCTCTATGTCTATTTTTCTCTCAAAATGGCCGACTGGGGCTCTCTTTTCGCTTTGTCTTCTCTCGAATTCGCTCAATTTCTTTGGGTCTGTCTCTCATGGCCTCTCTATTCTTGCTCACCAATCGAACTAGTCGACCCCCCCTTTCTGTCTCTCCTCTCGATGGCTTGTATATTTGATGACGATGACGCCACTCTCTGCTCCATTAAACGCTTTGCACCGACCTACCACTCCTACCGAAGACTTTCGTGGCCAATTTGCGCGGTAGAGAGGGTATTCCGCGTCGTCCCAGGCGCGGTCGGGACAGGCGAGAATAGAGGAGCAGGGGGAAAGAAGGACAGCTGGGCTGAAGGGGAAGAAAAAGAAGCGGGCCGGGCTGGGCCCAGTCCACGCGTGGGGGAAGAAAAGAGAGAAAAATGGGCTGGGCTCGTGCCGGGGGGAAAAAAAGAAAAAGAAAAGGGCCGGGTCAGCCCGGCCTCGACCCGGCCCAACTTGGAATTTTTTTATTTATTTTTATTTTTATTTATTTTTATGAAAGTTCTAAATAGACCCTATTAATATAAATGCACCTAATTTCTATATGTAATGCATTTAAATAGAAATATTTTTTTTTTAGGAATTAAAGAAAATTAACTCCTAAATTTTGTGCAATTAATTTTTGGGCAATTAAAAATAGGTGTCAACAGCTGCCTCTCTTGGAAGGTGAGCTCGCAGATGTTGCATTCAAAAATAAAATGACACCTAAATTTGGGCCATGCATGCTCAATGAATACTATTTTTGGCGAGGCCGTGAATCTCATTTTTTTTTTATGATGCGATAAGATGATGCGTGCTAAAGCAAATAAAAACATACTTGGAGCTACTTACCTTGCCGAAGGGTAGAGTAATTCCAGATAGTTGATATTGTGTGTCGAGGACCCAAACCTATCTTCGATCGTCTTTGGTCGCCTTGACGGGGGAAATGGTTTGTCTAGGACCCGAACCTTTCTTCGGTCGTCTTGACTGGATTTTACTTTACAAAAGTACCTGCATCTCATAAGGGGTACCTGAAAAGACTTGATGTGAGCAGAGGGGGTTAATTCCATGCTCAGAAGGTGGTACCATAACAATCGTAAGTACCTGGTGAACAAAGGGGTCAATCCAATGTTCAGTTGGCGAACAAAGGGGTCAATCCAATGTTCAAAGGGTGAACAAAGGGGTCAATCCAATGTTCAGGGTGTGAACAAAGGGGTCAATCCAATGTTCAATCCAATGTTCAAAGGGTGAACAAAGGGGTCAATCCAATGTTCAGGGTGTGAACAAAGGGGTCAATCCAATGTTCAAAGGGTGAACAAATGGGTCAATCCAATGTTCAGTTGGTGAACAAAGGGGTCAATCCAATGTTCAAAGGGTAAACAAAGGGGTCAATCTAATATTCAGTTGGTAAACAAAGGGGTCAATCCAATATTCAAAAGGTGAACAAGTGGGTCAATCCAATGTTCAAAGGGTGAACAAAGGGATCAATCCAATGTTCAGTTGATAAACAAAGGGGTCAATCCAATATTCAGTTGGTGAACAAAGGGGTCAATCCAATGTTCAAAGGATGAGCAAAGGGGTCAATCCAATGTTCAGTTGGTGAACAAATGGGTCAATCCAATGTTCAAAAGGTGAACAAAGGGATCAATCCAATGTTCAGTTGGTGAACAAAGGGGTCAATCCAATGCTCAAAGGGTGAACAAAGGGGTCAATCCAATGTTCAGTTAGTGAACAAATGGGTCAATCCAATGTTCAATGGGTAAATAAAGGGGTCAATCCAATGTTCAGTTCGTGAATAAAGGGGTCAATCCAATATTCAAAGGGTGAACAAAGAGGTCAATCCAATGTTCAAAGGGTACCATAACAATCGTAGATACATAGATTTTTAGAATCAGGCATGGGTAAAATGTACTTACCTGAGCACGTTCCTGCCTCTTAAGGGCGTGTCTCCTGTCAGATAAGTTTTTTTGTGCAAAGATATATGCATTCATTGGAGAAATAGACAACTGAGGTTATTCTAGAATATCATATGAAATATCTTGATTAGCAAGTCAAGATGCTTTTCTTTTTCAAAGAAACACCCGGTTTACCTTCTGGGTAGTTTGAAAAGAAATCATGAAATACCGGAGGTTTGATGCATCATCTGCTGAATACCCGACTTTTTTCGGGGCATTTCTCTTGGGATGATAATAAGGGCTTCTCCAGCGCCCGAATTTCGTGTCCTATAACTGGAGATTAGAACTCTGAGTTGCAAAAGTATGCTGTGTCAATTCCACTTGGGGAACAGAAGAAATTTTTTGTGACATCTTTGGAGACGCTTCAAAGGTCATATGTTCTTTGAGTCTTTGAGGATATTTTACCTGTCAAAGAGGTTAGCGCAAACATGCATGCATTCATCAAGGATAGGCAAACTAGGCTATTCCAGAATGCACATTTGAAAGTTCATGCATGATGATTTTGCCATGTTTGCATCACCAAACATCCAACGAGGGTAATTATCAATCAAGACAATTTTCGATTGGGAGGTGGACTTCTCGAGATGCTGAACGAGGGACCTTCAGTCAGAAAGGACTTTTCACTCACTCTCATTGAAAGGGATTGTTTGTTCCGACCATTAAGGCAGGAACATCGAAAACACTCAATCTGACTGTTATCACATCAATAAGGGTCTGAGTTTTCTCGCAAGCGGTACGATGCTACCAATCTAAGAGGTCTTTTTATTATTTTTTTTTATTTTTTTAGGGTCGTACTGCTGGCTTGGTCAATGGCTTAACAAAGGCGACTGTCCAAGTCAAGGCCATGAAAGAAAATATTCTATAATTATCTCTAGGTTTACAAGTCAAGAACCCTGCAAAACAAAATAAAAATAGTCTTGCTCACACTTCCTCGAGCGTTGTTTATAAACATTTGAAATTCCACGTTAATTCAAGTGTCCTAGTTAGAAGAGACTTCATGAGGGATGTAACGTAGGCTTGGTTCACGGGTTGAGGAACGAAATGATCGTTAGACTAAAAAATGTGTCTAAGGGTGAGTATTGGTGATCATCTTGGCATTGTCACCAGTCTTTTCTCCACCGTCAGGATCCTTTTGAAAAACTCTCTGGGTAATCCTGTGTTTTAGCTTCTTTGACAACTTTTTCTTGAGGAGCTTCTACGTCAAGCATTTTCCTGGATACCATTCGATCTCTGTCCCAATTGCTTTCTCAAGAATAGGTTCGTCTTCATCTATCATGTAGCAGATCTTTGTCAAGACAGAGTTCTTAAAGTAGGAATTTGCATCAAAGAAGAACTCAAGTTTAAACCCTTTGGGGTCGTCTATTCTACACCACTTAATAACTTTGAGATATTTGAGAGCACCTTCATCACGCTCAGAAACCTCCTTAGCTAAAACTTCATTGTTTTTTTTTTCATGGGCATTGGCCTTACTTTTACCAAGCACACTGCTTTTTCATACCCCTACTATTCTTTTGGTGTTGTCAGGACTAGCTTGAACAAGTTTAAACAGAACAATGTTATTAGGTTCTTGGAGTCTTCATCTTGATTCGGTACTTTGGACCATGATGCTCAAACTATGGTGACGTTTGCCTTGCCCAGGTGTGGGGAATGATCACCAACTGGGTTCGTACGAAATGAAATTACCGACTCAATTGGGGTAGCAAGAGGTATAAGTGTATGAGATAGAAGAAGAATTACTCTTCGTCATCCTGGGGCACTTAAATCATTGTGAGAGTTCATTTGCAATAATAACACTTAAAGATTGGTGCAAGTGAGAGTAAGAAAAATTTCTATCCTTTTTTCTCACCTTGCGATGTCGACTTACCTCCAGTTGCCCCTGTGTAGGGTGGTTCTTGATAGGAGTAATTTGAAAGGAACCTCCAAGTGTATGTGCTCAAAAATGATCAAGCAAAGGATCAATTGTAGTGTATGGGGCAGAGAAATGAACTATCTCTCATCATTTTGGATACTGTACCTTATGCGAGAAATCCCTTTACCTTGTAGAAATGAAAGCTTTTCGCTCATCTTGCAAGGGTTTGGTACTTGAGAATGTGTATAGACTAAGGATTGCCTCTCATCATCCTGACACACCTTGTTCAATACATCGGAGCAGTTCGACACCATTCGTCGAATTGTCAAAATTTTCACAGTGAATTGGTGAATTAAACAGGTAAAATGATCATGTAAAATTCTTTTCAAAAGATATGCGATGCACTTAGAGGAGGGTTAAACATTTATTCGCTTTAACATGCTTCCTCTTTCTCTATTTCTTTGTACTCTTATGAAAAAATTTTTTAAAGAAAGAGATACTTACCTATGCTACAATAGTAGGGCAAACCTACAAGGTAATAAGGAAGACCGTGTTAATGAACGGCTCTTTTATGTACAGGAATTGGGAACGATACAATATTACCCTTCGTGATTCCCTTCATTTGAAATTAAATTGACAACTCCTTGAGTTTTCTTGGATATTGATAATTCCCTTCTGACAAAAACATGAGCTTATATTAGAAATAAGAGGATTGAGGGTAAATTAAGAACAATATAAATTACCCCTTTGTTCAGCCTTCTCTGTCTCAGTCTGCTCCTCCATTCTCTTGGTTTCGAAGCTCGAATGAAATCCTCTATAGTTAGGGGTGCTTCCAAATAGAGGGTTCTATTGTCAGCGCATGCTGTGTCGATGCGGTTCCAGCATGTTGAGGAGTTTCTCGAAAATGCCCCGATTTCTGACTGCACAGGTATGTGCAATTGTTTCGAGAGTTGTCGAAGAAAGGCGAAGACTTGCTTCATTTCGGTCTCCATGTCCGCCACACGAGTTATCATATCTTTTTTAGCCATTTTTACTTGGTGGGTTGGTATAATTCATAATTATCCGTTAAAAAAATGGCAATGAATGAGTATAAAATCTCATAAATGAGCAGTCCATGACTTAATCTAGTATTTCATCTGTCTATCACGTATTTTTTTATTTGCAAAAAATAAAGGAAGCAAAAAAGGTTTTTATTTATATATTCATTACAAACGGCATCCCCGGGGTTCGAACCCCGGTCGCCTCGGACCACCTTCACTCCCGGGTACCACCAGGCCGAAGCGCTGGTAGTGTTACTGGGGTGCCTTTTTTTTTATTTATACACAATTTTCTCCTTTTTGAAAATGACAAGAAAACATATGAGAAAATAATTATTTGTAATGTGTTTGTAAAAACAAGAGCATGAATTGGAAGTAAATATTCAGAAAAAGTTTTAGCGACTATTTCTTTCAAAACGGCCACAGTATTAAATCCACAACTAACCTAGACTAATCATGGACTGACCGGGATATACAAAGATAAATAAATTGCAAAATGCAGAAATAGAAAACTTACTTTACCAGGAACTATGGCAATCACAATTACATACAATGAGCAGTGAGGTTCGATTTCTATCTAGACTGATTCAACAAAATAAAGTTAAAAGGATGCTTGATCGTTGCAGTCTCACGTTGGTGTCAAGTCCTTTTAACCTCGGCCAAATCGAAAGGAATATCTTATAGTCACGCGAATAGCGGCTGAAGATATTTCTTTACGATTTTTTAGAAATAAATTTCGGAGAAAAGAAAGGTAACCTCTACATCGCGGGCTCGCGTTCGAAGTCGTATCTTTCTTAACACCATCCTAAAATGCCTTATCGCAGCTCAGGTTTGGCAGCATGGTTGTGTGTGCAACAGTGTAGTGCTAAATCATTAAAGCATGCACAACAATTCATAAACAATCAATTCGAACCTGCAAGAACAAATAACACCTTAACGTCAGGGTCATACCTGGAGTTCTCGCTGCCGAACAAAAATTATTTTTTGAACAGGATAAAAAAAATTTGGCTTAAGTCCACTTTTTAAAAAAATGCAAGTCCCCAACGGAGTCGCCAGTCTGTAGCGATCGACCTCCCGCCTTTTTTTGAACATGTGCAAAAAGAAAGGGGTTTCGCCTGGTACATGCTAAGTCTAGGTTCGGGACTGAACTCGGGCTCTCCCAAGCCCTTACCATATCGCGACTTAGGGTTTAAGTATTTAACATGCAAGTAATTTATATCAAGGAGTCGTCACTAATCGATTTTGGGTGGGTCGATTAGAAACCCAAATAAGATGATGGGAGAATCACCCTATTCCTACAGACCAGATATTAACTTAGTTCAGAGACTTGGTTACACTAGTTAGATAACTAATGTCCTTTCGGTACCTTTTTACCCTGTTCATTTTTTAAAACATTTGTCAGGCAATTTGAATTGATTTTAGGACCTTTCTCCAAACATGTGAGGTGATCAAACGAGGGCATAATCATAAACGATTAGCAGTCAAAACAGATATGGAGCATAAGGTTCTATCCCTAACTAAGTCAGATGACATTCAAAACACAACAATTCATGCAATTGTATTAAAAACATGCATAATAATGCAACGGTAATAAAATTAACATGCAAAATACTACCGTGCAACCTCAGGGTCGTCTAATTTAAACAAGACAATAACATGTATAACGGGTTAATTCCAAAAAAAAGCACCAATTTGAGGTCGAGGGACAATTTTGGCTCGAATTTTTTTTGTTCCATAAAAAAACACCAATTTTAGGTCGAGGGACAATTTTGGCCTGAACTTTTTTTTGTCCCATAAAAAAGCATCAACTTTAAGTCGAGAGATAATTCTGGCCCAAACTTTTTTTTATCTCGTAAAAAAGTTCCAACTTTCATTTAAATCCTAAATTTGGCCCCCCATTGATTTTTTGTCTGAAGTTCCTCTTATTTGAGAAAAAAAGTTATAGTGATGAGCCAGGCGAATCTCTTCCATGGTGTCTATCGACAGGCGGTGGTCTACAACTTTAGATTACAACGAAACGACGAAGTTTGGCCATAAAGATTCAATCTGGAGATATTTTTAACTTGCCGGTGAAGTAAAGTAGACGAACAGTTTCACCGTTATTCTGCAAGCTGTGGTTTAGAGAATAAGACAATGAATAATGCTTTAAATCCAGTCAGCAAGTCAAGTGGATTTATTGCTAAGGTGGAATAGTCAAGTTAGAAAATCAATGGTTTTAAGTCAATAAGGGTTAGATTTGGGATTTAAGTAAAAACGAGACAAAAAAAAGTTCGGGCCAGAATTGTCCCTTGACCTAAAGTTGGTACTTTTTTATGGAACAAAAAAAGTTCGGGCTATAATTGTCTTTCGACCTAAAGTTGATGCTTTTTTATGGAACAAAAAAAAGTTTGGGCTAGAATTGTCCCTCGACCTAAAGTTGGTGCTTTTTTTTGAAATTAACCCCATGCATAATAATACAATAAATTAAAACATTCAAATATAATACATAAAAAAAGGATCTTTTTTGGGAAAAAAAATAATAATACAGAAGAAGAAAATTTTTTTTAATTTTTTTAAAAATAAAATAAAATAATTAATATAATATTAAAAACCGGGTCGGGTCTGCGGATCCGAGTCTGTCTGATTCAACTCGGGTCAACGGATCCGACCGAGGGCGTTGACCTGGGTCGGATCAATTGATCCGGTTCGGGTCGGAACCGACCCGGGTCAACGGATCCGATCCAGGCGTTGACCCGGGTCGGATCAGTTGATCCGATTCGGGTCGAAACCATCCCGAGTCAACGGATCTGACCCAGGACGTTGACTCGGGTCGGATCTGTTGATCTGGGTCGGGTCAAACTCATGTACACAGACGCGGGAGGCGCCGGCGGAGCCAAAATTGGCCTTCTGCTGGCCGACCTAGACCGGTGCCGACCTGAACCCGACCCCTGGGGTCGCCACCAAGCTTCACTGCCCACCTCTGTCACCGTCCGATTGCCTGCTCGCCGGCCGGCTACCGAATCAAAACCAGCCTCTTTGGGGTATTTTGTCGAACACCTGGCATGTAGAGACAAAAATGGAAGATTTCGACCTGTTCCGGCGACCTGGTCGGCTCCGGCGGCCTAGCTTACCTTTAGAGACGACGTATGCACGATGGGGGACGACGGTATGGGTCGGGACTCGTGCGAAACGGCTGTTGCAGGTCCTGACCAAACCGAGCACAAAAACAGGGCAAAAAAGAGGAGCTTCTCAGCTGGGGGGCTCACCGGTCGACGACGCATCTGGGTGGCCTTCCGGCTGCTCCGTGGGCAACGACACCGTTGCTAGTTCTCCTTCTTGCTTTGGCAAACTCTCGGTTTGCTCTCTCTCTCTCTCTCTCTCTCTCTCTCTCTCTCTCTCTCTCTTCTTTCTCTGTTCTCTCTCTGTCTGTTTTTCTCTCAAAATGGCGTACCGGGGCTCTCTTTTCACTCTGTCTTCTCTTGAATTCGCTCAATTTCTCTGGGTCTGTCTCTCACGGCCTCTCTATTCTTGCTCACCAACCGAACCAGCTGACCTCCCTTTTCTCTCTCTCCTCTCGCTGGCTTATATATTCGACGATGATGACGCCACTCTCTGCTCCATTAAACGCTCTGCACCGGCCTATCGCTTCTACTGAAGACTTTTGTGGCCAATTTGCACGGTGGAGCGGGTATTCCGTGTTGTCCCAGGCGCGATCGGGACAAGGGAGAATAGAGGAGCAGGGGGAGAGAGGGACAGCCAGGCCGGAGGGGAAGAAAAAGAAGCGGGCTGGGCCGGGTCCAGTCCGTGCATGGGGGGAGAAAAGAGAGAAAAATGGGCTGGGCTCGCGCCGGGGGGAGAAAAAAAAGAAAAGAGCTGGGTCGGCCCGGCCTCGACCCGGCCCAACTTGGAATTTTTTTATTTTATTTTATTTTATTTTATTTACAAAAGTTCTAAATAGACCCTATTAATATAAATGTACCTAATTTCTATATGCAATGCATTTAAATAGAAATATTTTTTGTTTTTAGGAATTAAAGAAAATTAACTCCTAAATTTTGTGCAATTAATTTTTGAGCAATTAAAAATAGGTGTCAACAGTAGACAATAAAACATTTACCTAGGAAGGCCTACACTATTGGTAGAGTGACGCCCTACCTCTCACAACCTTTTGTATCCTAGCCAACATAAGATGAGCCTCAATCGACTTGTTTTGAAATTGGCAGCGATTGCGTTCCATCCATATGCAGTAGATAGTCGCTAAGAAATATAGCTTGAGGAGTCTCGCCCCAAATTTTTTGCCCTAGGTGACCTTGATCATCCATTGAACTTCTAAATTCCAACCTCCTGCAGAATGCCAAATTCCATTTTGTGCTAGAATACTACGCCATACACTGCTTGTCCAAGTGCACTAAAAGAATAAGTGGTTTTTGTCTTCTATACCAGTCATACGAAAATTACACTTAGTATCAACTGAAGACAACCATCTTTCTATGGCTATTGTTGTCGGTAGCCTATCTCTACAAACAAGCCAGCCAATAAAATTATGCTTATTGATACCACTGGTCCAAATTAATTGATACCATTCCATGGCCAGTCCCTCCTGTCTGGATTCTTTGTATATCTCTTTGCAATAGTATGTTTGGCTAGAGATAATAGGTGTTAGAGAAAGTCTTAGCTTGAGAATATACCAAGCCATACGGTCCTTTATGTCGAGTTGCATAATAGGAGTGCCTCTACATTTAACTTGATGAACTCAAGTACTCCATTGGGATGAGGACAGATGATTGATGAGGCTCCAAAGCATGCGGCCCAGCAATACTTTATTCTAGAGTTTCAGATCAAGCAGGCCTAGTCCTCCCTTCTTTTTTGGTGAGCATACTACTTTCTATGCAACTTTGTGGGATATGTGAGTTTCAGCATTTTCTGCCCATAAGAACTGCCTAATCTTCTTTTCAATCTCATAAATAGTTTGCTTTGGGCGGAGAAACATTGCATCCGATAAGTGCAAATGGAAAAAAGTACCAATTTGGCCAATTGAAGTCTTCTTGCGTAGCTGATATGATACAGTCCCCACCCATCTATTTTCTGGAGTATCTTTTCTGTTAGACCCTTGCAATCCACATGTGTGAGCTTTCGTGTAACAAGTGGGACACTGAGGTATCTAATGGGCAGGGTGCCCGTGGAGAAAGGCGTGTGATCCAATATAAGGAGCTTTTCATCTTTAGACAAACCAGAGAAAAAGATATGGAATTTGTCTGGGTTAAATCTAAGTCATGTAAGAGCCGTAAAATCATCAAGTGCGTCAACAAGGTAAAGGACAGAGTTCACATCCCCATGGGCAAATAAGAACATGTCATCAGCAAAGCATAAATGAGTAATCCTTTGCGATTTGCAACGCCAATGGAACTTAAAAGATGAAGTAGCAATTTTCCTCGTGATAATTCTATTAAGGATTTCCATAACCAAAACAAAGAGGTAGGGAGAGAGGGGTTGCCTTGTCGTAGCCCGTTAGTGCTAGCAAAATACCCAATTTGTTCACTGTTAAAGTTAAGTGAGAACCTTGGGGTAGTAATGCATTGATTTATCAGATCAATCCAGTATTGAGGGGTATTAACCGCTTTTAAAACCCCAAGAACAGCATCCCATTTTACCATATCATAAGCCTTCATGAGATCGATTTTGATTGCCACCCGTTTGCCTTTATTGCCTTTATTGCCTTTATGGTAGTCATGCAAAAGTTCCTGGCATAATAGAAAATTCTCTGAAATCTGTCTTCCCTTAATGAAAGTAGTTTGGTTGAGGCCAACAATCGAGGGGAGAATACAAGCTATTCTTTCTGCAAGTAGCTTTGATACGATTTTATATATAACGTTGCAGCATGAAATGGGTCTGTACTCCTTAAGGCAGCATGAATTTGAAACCTTCAATACAAGAGAGATAAGTGTGGAATTTATCAATTTCAGCATTCTCCTTGAAGAGAAGAATTCCATGATAGCATCTTCAATGTCATGTCCTATGATGGGCCAATCTTTTTTGTAGAATAAGTTGTTATACCCATTTGGACCGGGAGCTTTATAATTGTTGAAACCCTTGATGACTCCGTAAATATATGCTCTTTGAATAAACAATGTATTGACTAGAGCACTAACATCTTCATGAAATAAATATGCGAGCCTGTCATACGGGATGCGACTATGATCGGAGTTTCCAAGTAAGTGGTGGTAATAGTTCGAAGGACTATTGTTCGACACTTTAGTTTCGCTCAAAATCTTTCCACTAAGTTTCATCTTTGTTTTTTCCTATTTCTTTTGCAAACCACCAAGTTCATTCATAAAAAACTTGCTATGTATAGCTAACCATACCTATTTCTCCTAGATTTTTAGGTACTCTCCTAATTTTACATATTTCATTGATCATCTAATAGCTAATCTGAATGAGGAAGATGAAAACAATGTAAGGTCAAACAGAGCTTTTAGCACAAAAAAAGACAATAAATAAAATTAAGAAAGAAAAAAGAGAGGAAGCATCTAACTCAAAATATATCATCTTCATGAGCACCCTATATATGATTTAGATGTTTATCGCAAATTTGCGTGTTAGGTGCACTGAATGCGCAATATTATTTCAAAGCTAAGTTAACTTCGGTTGAACTTATCTAGTCGAACTTATTATCATAATTGAGCGAGCCGAAGTTGGAAGATGTCCTCTATTGGTAAGTTAATGCACCACAAACTTAGAAACAAACCATGAGCAGTGCTGGATCGTACGAACTTGCATAGAATATTTTCGTGGGGGTCACGAAAAGAAATCTCACGTGCATCCCTTGTCGTTTCTACCTAACCATTGCCCATAAGATCGCAAAGTTATAATTAGCGGATCATATTATTCCACGTCACATACGATTACTAAAGACGATAATTTAGATATTATTCCTTATAAGGATTTAACTCCTCTAAATTGAATTCCTCCACAAAGTTGGAAAAAATGTATGTCCTTAGAGGCCACATTTATCTCTCATCTCTTCCTTCACAGTGGGAATATAATTCTATTGAGTTACCTCTCTAAGGTAAAATAGCTAGCCCTTTTTGTGGCTATAAGGTAAACACCAAGGTTCTAGGTGTTTGCAAGCAAAAAAAAACGTGTGACCTCTATATATACAGCCTCCTTCGCAAGCTTCTGATATCTCTTTCAAACCCTTTGAAGAAAAAGATTGATAACTTCTTTGAGCAAACTTTGGTCTCTGCAGTTTCAACAATATCACATGGCTCAGCTCATGAAGTTGGTGTTTCCCAAGATGAGATCTTCATTTCCGACCACCAGTACGTCGTTTCTCTCATATCAATTTCTCTATCTACTAGTTCTTCTTTTATCTAATTAGTGATTGGAACGAGCAAAAGCAACTCGGTGTTCTTACAAATCTTTTTGAGCAAATTGACGTTTTGAACTCTATATGTCCCGATCTGCTGAGTTTTGAATCCTCTTGTTTTCTCTTGTGTTTCGTCGCATATCCTACATGAAAAGCGGTTTTCATTAGTTGATAAGAACTTCCGGCTGGTTGCATTTTTATTTCCCGCCAAGAAAATGTACTTTTTCTAATGGAGATAGGTGGTTTATAATTCATGGCCGTGCAAAATATCTTGAGAAAGGAATGGGCCTGATGAATTGAGTAGTGGCTACAAGATCTAAGAATTTAGGTTTTTTTTGTTGACAGGTGAGTCCCAGAAGGAACGTCTAAGCATGTCTAGCAACTCGAGCAGCGTCAATCGAGAGTATACACAAGCTTTCAGGACCAAGTCCTACGTGGAAATGTGTACTAAAGTCCAATCCCAGATTGGGAGAACAAGCATCGGCAGATCGCTCTCGTTGCATCCTCCGTCCGCCAGTGCCTGTGGCGTGGCGCACCTGTCAGAATCGCTCCTCGAGCCTGGGCAGGAAACCCTCGAAAACATGATCAAGACCTTGAATTTCCATCGTCTTCTTGTGGACTACTTCGAGGTGAGCTCAGACACATGTGATTTGTGCGAGTTACTCCTCCGGGGGATCCACCAGATCCGCACCAATTACCAAAGGATCAGAAGGGCAATCAAGTTGGCAAAACTGGTATTTGAAGACGCAGGTCATGCGGATGAGCAGAGCCGTCTGATATGCCGAGAACTGTCCGCATTTGCCTCGCTGACAAACCCTTTATTTGCAATCGCCCGAGTCCAGTTCCCAGGTATGCATGATAATTACATGGCATTGTTTCATGAGTTAACATCCAAGCGCAAGCATATGCAGAGGAGAATGAAGCTGGCTAGGGCTTGCAAGAGGGTAGGAGGGCTCGGGCTGATTGTCTCCTCCACCGTGATCTCAACCACAGCGCTGGTGCTGGCAAGCTGCAGCACCGGGATGTCCATTAGGTCATCATCATATCCAGAGAAAAGCTCATCGACTGAAGCAGTTTGCAAACAGCTTGACGTCACGGCGAAAGTGGTGTACATACTGACTAATGACATGGACACTGTTAGCAGGTTTGCTGGGAGATTGCATGATGAGGTCGAGCATGGCAGATCAAGGGCCGTGATGGTGGTCAGGAATTATGCGAAGAAGGGTGACATCGTGAGGGAGGTTGTGAATGAGGTTTTTGATGCGCACAATGCTCGTTTCTTGGAGCTGCTGGAGGAGCTTGAAGAGCATATTTACTTGTGCCTTCTCACCATGAACAGGTCAAGAGGGTTGGTTGTGGAAGAGATCTTGACCTCTCAGTTCATGAGCGATCAAAGTGGTTATTGATCAATTTATCTGACAATTAATTGCTTGTCTATTTGGATATTTTTGTGATAGCTGACAATGGCCTATGCCATTTGAGATGTTTCATGACAGGGGGCTTCATTAGAAGCTTTTACTCTCTGCATATTTTTCGAATAAAACCTGTATTGACAGCTTAACCTTTGGACATCACTTTATGTGATCATGTTCAGTTGAATTTGCTTTTTCATCCCCTTCAGTTCACTTCTTTTCCCTTCATTATGATTCAGGGTTATTAGGTTATTGGCGCATTGCTCATAAGTTTCATAATTGCACGACATAATAAGGAAAATCAAGAGACCCTTGAGGAAACTTGTACATCGACCTTTTAATGCTAATTTTTGTCATAACTAGGAGACATTAGGTCGAGAAATGCTCAACGTAATGAAAATTAATTTTCACTAAAAAACTTGATTTCTATATGGCAAGATGTTTTTTTATGGTCAAAAAGAGCTTTTTTTTTTCATTCAAATAGGAAAACTAGTAGAACATAGACGACGAGTCTCTAAACATAACATATCCCAAAGGGCTTGGGGAGGCTTAGAAAACCAATTAGGAGGAAGTGTCCCTTTACGGTGGGCTTTTGTAATCCAATCTGCAAGTTGGTTTGCTTCTCGTGGGCAATGGACAACTATGACTCCTTTCATCTGTGCCAAGTAGCTACTACATTCCTCAGTGAGGTATTGCATGGTGCACATTGAACTTAAACCTAGGCAATCTTGTGAATTTCATTCAAATTAGGCTCTAAACGTTGAATTTTCAAATTTAGCGTGTTTGAGCTTTGGCCTATCTCTCTAAGGATTTAGTCACTCTCTCTCACCCTTTTCCTAGCCAAAATTTGTATGTTCCATGCATGTGTCATGCGCTTCTTCTAAAAGGACTTTTGGCTAAAGATTAAATGGACTTGTATTAGGAATAAGATTTCCAAACTTTATCAGTTAAAGTTTATTTAAAGGCCAAGCCTTGGTCGACCAAAGTGAAGAACATGCAAGAATATACTTGACCAGGACAAGATCATACTCAACCATGAGAAACGCACTTACACACGCGCATGTATACTCAGCCAAGGAGGGGACGATCGGCAAGAAGAGATCACACTTGGTTTCACTCGGTCACTCATAGTAGGAACTCAGTCATACACGGCTAAACTCAACCACTCAAGATTAGAACTCAGCCAAACACGATCGCAAGATCAACCACTCACGGTCACTCAACTGGGCGTGAATTTTTGTTAAGAAAGTTCCTATGTTATTTGAAGATGACAAAATAATCAAACGCTATTGTTGTGTGTATTGGATAAGTAGAGCCAGGCAATAGATATAAATGCCAATATGTATATGGTGCCTTAATAGGATTGGTCAAAAGCTAGGAGTGCTCTGCCTCTACTAAGGATGAACAAAGTATTGGGCGTAGAAGAAGTTTAGAGATAGATGAACCTGAGTAGAAGGTGAACAAGCCATAGAAGGAGGTTGGGGAAGACTTGGAGGGCCCTGAGCATAAGGAGAAGAAGCCGTAGAACGAGGAGGTTGGGAAGGCTTGCATGGATTTGAGTAGAAGGTGAACAACTATGTAGAACCAAAGACGTCATTACGCTTGAAAAGACCAAGGAGTAGAAGGTGAACAATCGGTTTCAGTGTGAGATGTGAAAAAACTAGAAGGACCATGAGCAGAAGCAGCTCTTGCTATCAGACGGAGTAGAAGATGTGTTGCGTGTTCCTAATAATTTACTAGAGAAGAGGGCCCAGACCTCTTTTGAATTTGATTTGAATTCAACTCAATGTTTAACGGCTAGTTCCAAGTTCTGGAATTCGCAAATAGTGGACTGAGAACATAGTTGGACCGCTAACAGAGATGTTAGAATCTGAGCCGAAGCAGAACTGATTGTCTTGGGAAACTCTCTGTTAGATCAGCAGAGAGACGTTCTACTTTTATAGATGGCAAAATTGACTGCTAGTCATGGGATTTGAGTTTCAAACGATCATTTGATGCTTGGAATGTTCCTCGTCGTTTTCTTCTTGTGTGTAGAAGTTGTGGATTTCTGATCGTATTCTCCATAAGGGTTGCTTTTGTTTGTAATCTGGGAAGGGAGGGTATTATGATTTTATTAGAGGTGCTTGTGTTTGGAGAGTTATATACTGCAGCACGTTCCACTAACTATAACAACTTGAGATTACTAGCGTATTCCATTCTTATTTTGGTCTGTGAGAGTAGATGTAGGTTTAAACCAAACCACTATATATCTATTTACAATATCTTATATCCCTTTAACTCTTTTATTATCAGTTTGCTAGAAGCTACTGCATCTACACAACTGTTTCTCATTTAGCCTAAGAGTATTTGCAAGCATTCTGCAAAAAAGTTTAAGTGTATTTATAATAACCTATTTACCCCACTCAAGATTGTTGTGTTAGCCATAAAAATTTTTATCCATGAGGCCAACAATCCATCCTTGAAAGCTGGTCCTCACTCATGGATTTTGAAAGTAAAAGTTTGAACTTTTTTTACCAATCTTTTGATTAATCCAATTGCAAGAGCCTACTAATTGTTCGATGACTAAGACACTCCATCTACAAAATGCACTAGCATCTACACAACTGCTTTTCATTCAGCTTAAGTGTATTTGCAAGTTTTTCGCAAAAAAGTTAAGTCTCTAATAATAACCTATTTCCCCCACTCTGGATCGTTGTGTTAGCCCTAACAATTTTTTGATCCACGAGGCAAACGTTCCATCATTCAAAGCTGGTCCTCACTCATGGATTTTGAAAGTAAAAGTTTGAACTTTTATTTTCCAATCTTTTGATTAATTCAATTGCAAGAGCCTACTAATTGTTCGTTGACTTGAACCAAGTGTCTATCCTGCCAAGTGTGTTCGCAACTTCAAACCAAGAACGCAGCACGATTCGTTGTTTGAGCACGTTCCTTTAAAAGAATAAATCCTCGGTGTTTGATCTCAATTTATGGTTAGTGTGCTTTGGATTGATATTATAATCTGCTTTATTTTTATTTTTATTTTATCTTGATCACCTTGATTGTCATTCATTTAGATGCGGACTTTTAAATCTTATTTCGATTTAAGTCTAGTTTGAATTGTTTTGTTCGAGTTTGCATTCATACTTGTAATGATTTTGCTAACAATTAGCATAGATTTTCTAATTTAAATAAGCTTCCTAGTTGAAGTTTGTTTGTCAATTCGAATAGGTTTCCTAATTTGTACAAGTTTCCTTTTTTTCAGTAGGTTTCCTAATTTGAGTATGCTTTCTAGTTTAAGTAGGTTTTCTTATTTGAATAGGCTTCCTAATTCGAGTAGCTTTCCTAATTTGAGTAGACTTCCTAAATTAAGCAGGTTTCCTAATTTGAATAGGCTTCCTAATTTGGGTAGATTTCCTAGTTTAAATTGGTTTCCTAATTAGTGTAATGTGCAAAGTTCAAGTAGGTTTCCTAACTTGATTAGGCTTCCCAATTAGAGTTTGCTTACTAATTTGAATCGCTTGTCTACTTTGAGTTGGTTTCCTAATTTGCGTAGATTTCCTAGTTTAAGTAGGTTTTCCAATTTAAATAGGCTTTTTAATTTAAATAGATTTTCTAAATTGAGTCAGTGCCCTAATTTTAATTGGCTTGTTTCCTAGTTTATATATGGTTCCCAATTTGAATAGGCTTGCTAGTTTAAGTAGATTTCATATTTTGAGAAGGTTTCCTACTTGAAGATGGTTTCCTGATTCGAGTAATCTTGAATACCAGACTAGAGTTGCCACCGAACAAGTTAGGAGAACCTAGATCGATTGGACACCCAAATGGCCTAGATAGTGATGGTAACATCAACTAACTAGGTGCAAGTGTAAAGGAACTAGTCAAAAAAGGCTTGAGATCTTAGGTTGTGACATTCAAAATTTCGATCCATATTCGAGATTTATGAAATGAATATTTCTTCAATGCACTTTCAATTAAATCTCGCTCGGAATTGATCACTCTCGAGTAGACTAACCGTTAGGGAATGGTTAGCTAGGAATCAAGTACGTGGACCTAAGAACTTGGCCATAGATTGACATTTCGACCATAAGGATTGACGAGGGAATATTTTGGACCGTTAAAAGCCGATCCAAGGATGGTTATGGAATTATTCGCAAATGTCGTGCAAATGGATCGCGGGTGATTTCGCTTGGCTATTGTATGAATTTCGAACGATCCTTAACCTAATCCGAACCATCGCATTATTCGAAACTAGTGATTAACCCTCACAATTATATGACAACCAAGGTCGCCATGACTCGAGTAAACTTAGATGTGGCTCGATATCAAATCGGCCACGAGTTGATACGCGTAAATTCCTAAAAGCCACTCGTTAGTTTGAGATATACTAAAGTTGTGTTCGATTGAATTTGGCCATTAATTAGAATCCGAATTGGGTATCGAAGTTTTAAGAATTCCACGACTAATTTGTTGGACGTCATCTCATTAAACATGGCTAATTGTCAGGATGATCAGAAATGTGAAAAAAGAAAAATTGGGCAAAATATTTTATGGACAAATTATTTTTGTGGAGATAATGTTGAAGCCCCCCTCTCTTCTCTCTCTCTCCTCTCCTTCTTTCCCGCTAGCACCCACGTTGCTTCTGACTTCTGCCTTGCTGCTGTCTTGCTGCTGCTGCTACTGACTTTTGCCCTCTGCAGACCCACGTCCTTGCTGCTGTTGCTGCTTCTGCTTCATTGCTGACATCCCCCATGCTGCTGCCCAAGATGGACTTCCCTGCCGTTGACCCTCTTCCTTTCTTTTCTTCTTCTTTATGTTCTTTTCTTTTCCTTTCCGCTTCTGCTTCTGCTTTGTTGCTTCTGTTTCTTGCTTTTGCTGCTTCTCGATCTCCATTCCAGCCAATAAGCAGCTTCACCCGCCTCCCTCAGCCACCGTCCGGCCACCGTGAGTGCCGCTGCTCGCCCGTCTAGCCATTGTGAGCTCAGCTCACCGCCGGAGTTGCTGCTGCCTCTTCTTCTTGGTTTGCTTGCTTAGGATTCCTAGTAAGTACTCCCTAAGTTAGGATAATAGATTACTAATGGACATGTTTAGGGGTGGATTAGAGGCTGTGGATAGTTGGTTTAGGGGTTGATTGAACTTGGCTTGCTTAATGATTCTTGATTGGTTGATTTTCAAATTCGCTACTATATTGCCTCTGTGTTTTATTATTTTCATAGAGACTTGTGTGGGCCAAATTTGAGAAAGTGTTCCCCATGAAAGTTACTCATAACATCTTGATGTATAACATATATTAAATCTGGAATTTTTAGAGATCATTTGAGGTCATTCGGGAGTTCATTTTCGGACCTTGTTTAGTCTGCCGGATTTACTGTTCACCCGACCTTCTGGTCTTTCTAATTTTCTATAAATTTTTTCAAACCTCTTTTCAACAAAATTCCTTCACAAAAATTGTTAATAACATCTGTGTCTATGAAATATAAAAATTTCAGAGCTTTCCAAAGTGATTTGGATATTGAATGAGTTGTATTTTATGATCTGAGGGTCTGTCCGAGCGAACAGGGTTCTTTCCGATTTTGAGTTACAAAACGTGGCGTTTACAATCAGAACTGGATTTCATGTCCTCATGAAAAATATTTATCAAGATGTTTTGTACAACATATCTAAATTTCATAATTTTTGGAGTTGATTTACTATTTATTTCAAACGAATTTCGGTCACTATGCAACTGCTCAATTTGGACCCGATTTTGTACATTCTCGATTTTTCTCTCTCTCGAGAATTATTCGGTGTTATCGTGGCATTTTGATGGACTTAGTTGACATTGGGCTAATTTACAAAGATAAGAATTGGTAATAATTGCTGAGGTGTGTGCATGGTCACGACACGTTCCGTCTAAGCAGGAGTTCCAGACAATGAGTGGGCGGGAGTTCGGATGTCGTCTGGTACCCGGAGTTGCCGGGGGGTGTTTGATCCCAGACGATGATGATCATGGTGGAGGCCGGATCAATGCTCCTAAGTGGAATGCCATCGGGTACCCGGCTTGTCGGGGGGTGTTTGATCCCCAACGTTGTCATCGTCAACGTAGCGGGACAATGCATGGTTATGCCAGAAGACCGGCGGGAGTTCGGTGGCCCGAAGGGTCGTTAATAATCTGGACTTAATGAGTGCGATTTGCATTGGGGAATGGTTTGCCTGAGTTAATTGATGAGCACGTCTAGGTTATTAACCGTGTTATGCATGATTATGCTTTGAATTGCGTTGTACAAGCTTGATGAGCAATTGGTCATGTTATGATTGGATTCTAATGTGCAAGGTTTGCGTATGTGCCGAGGTGAGGTAAGGGCGCCTGTGATTGTTATGACATGTTAGATGTCGGTATTGCATGATTAGGATTGTTCGGAGGTACGCGTTAGCCTAAGCGAAGCTTAGATAGTTACTTATTGAGAATTATCCCATCCCCCGTTGTTAAATATTTTCAGGCTTGGAGTGACGAATAGTCATCACGTGCAGCTCGGAGACCGGGGATGATATTGGGCATTTGCTTCATCCCTTTTTGAATGCCTTGGTTGTAGATGAGTTAAGCATACCAAACACCTGATCCTTTTTGTTGTGCGTGGTTTGTAGTTAGTGGCATCGTAGAAGGCTTGCAAATGTATATGTTGCAATCGATATTATATTTATAAAAGTGTCTTGTTGATGTGTATTCTTTGTCTCTCTACTATCCCGTTGTTTATATGTTGTATGGAGAGTTTGAGGTTGCTTTTGTATGCGTTGCTCGTTAGTGTTTCGATTGGGTCGGCGACAAATTCTGGGATGTCACATACTTGACGATCTCGGAGGGACGTTGCATGCTCGTTGAGGTTCGGGGCGTGACATAAGTCCAAGGATTCTATTATGCGTGGTACGGCTTAGAATAACGCCTTTTTAGTATCGTGGCTCCATTTTTTTTAAGTTGTAAAACATTCATCAGATTTCTTTTTTGAAAAAAAGAGAAACCTTACAATGTCATCAAAACACTTATTCAACTTTGTACTGTTGATGAGGTTGTCTTCTCGTGTACAGTGGTGTGAATTGGTGTGTGAGAGATGCAAATGTCAATGTGACGAGCAAAAATAACATAACATGGTAGCAATAACATGCAGAAAGACAGAACAAGTTGGATGCGAAATAGGATGACAAAAAGACATGACATGGCAATAATCACAAACATGACATGACAAGTTAGATACAAAATATGATGACGTGATGACATGACAATAATCACATGTAATGTGATATGAGAAATAAGATATTATACATAACAATGAGATGACATGATATGGCAATAATCTATGCAACATGACATGTCAAATATGATGAAAATATAACAATGAAATGACATTACATGGTAGCACTCATCTGCAATATGAAATGGCAAATCTAATGCAAGATATAACAACAATAGGACATGGCAATAATCATATGTCGCATGATATGTCAAATCAAATGCAAGACAAGATGATGCGATGACATAATATGGCAATAATTCATGTAGCATGACATGTCAAATCTAATGCAAGACAAGATGATCAAATGACTTGACATGACATGACAATAACCACATGCACTGTGATATGGCAAGTTAGACGCAAGATCTGATAGTGAAAAGACATGACATGGCAATTATTTGATGTGCAAACTACACTACGTGAAGAGTGTTGACATCTAAATTTTGACAAATCATTTAAGGTTTAATTACATAGAAAATTAAGAATTAATTTTTAACCCTTAAAAAATATTAGAATTAAATTACATAAAATGTAGCTTTTAGGAACATTCATCACCTAATGCATTGGATTGACGATTGTGAACAGACTCGAATCGATCGTGTGGACTTGGCTCGCATATCAAGTGAAATTCGGCTAGCATTAGGGATGTCTTGTGGCCGAAAATTTTGAGGCAAGACAAGCCTAAGTGAGCTTTATTTTAATCAAATTCAACCCATCAAAGTTTAAATAGAAAAGACTTTAGGTTATTATAGCATGCTGTTTTAAGGCCTAATCCAAACCCGGCCAATTAACCTAGGGTTGGTAGTGTCATAAATAGAATGTTATGCTTTACAAGAAAGGGGTCGGTAACTCATAATCTCAAAACACACATTAGACAAAACACTTGAGAAATAGAGAAACAGTGAGTCATGGCCAAGACTTTCTTGGTTGCGACTAGGCGCCCCTTGTATGTGTTGCCCCTAGCCAAGCCGCCCCACTTAGCAGCCCTAATCTGTTGCTACTTCGTAGACCGGCATCGAGCCTGCTACTTCCTGCTATAACTCGACGATGCTATTGATTGATCACTACTGCTCCAAGCCATAATAGGCCCTACCCTACTCAAGTCCGGGATGAGTTGCTACTCTGCTTGCAATCACTACGATGCCAAGATTTCCCGGCGAAGCTGCTGCTCTTTCCTTTCAACTGTGCCTTGCCAACGCTGCTTCATTACTATCTCGACAACGATCTCAACTGTTGTAGCACTCAATTGCGATGCTGCCTCTTGACTCGACACCTGTTGCTATCCCAACTAAGATGCCATTGTCCCTGCTCTAGACCCTTGCATCGCGAGCCTGGTTATCCCTTGCACTAGCAATGACAAGCCATTTGGTTTCTCCTCCACGAGTCGCTGCCCTACATTATGAAGCTGTAGCTTTGCTCTACTCTGCCATCATGTCCCCAAGCTCCTCCACCACTCTATCATTTTCCTTAGCCGAGAGGTCCTTGTCATAGGCAACACCGAGAATCCTCTATTTTGTAGGTTCTTTGATAGAGCCTCTTGCAGCATTAATCACCAACCGGTGCCCGACAAACCACACCGTAAGTCCATCGAACACCCCGAGCCATAACCCCCATCGCGGGCTATTCGCACTGGTCGTTGACCTTCCATTCGTTGTTCGAATTTGGAAAATCTCAATTTGATTGTAAAATTTATTGGAAACTGACATAGGGTAAATTTGTCATAAGTGTACAAGTTTGAGATTTTTAGTGGTCAAAAAATTAGTTTTGGGTAAATTTATCATAAGGTATTGTCGCGACCCGCCATTCTCATAGTTTGAATGGCATGCGTTTGGATGCGCTAAGTCTAGGTTTGGAACTTAACTCGAGCTCTCTTAAGCTCATACCATATTGCGACTTATGGTTTAGGTTTTTAACTTGCAAGTGATTTTTATTTAGGAGTCGCCACTAATCAATTTACGATGGATTGATTAGACACCCAAGTAAAGCAATAGGAGAATTGCCTTACTTCTACAAACCAGAGATTAAATAAGTTCAAGAACTTGGTTACACTAGTTGAATAACTAGTACCCTTTCGGTACCTTTTATCTTGTTTATTTTAGAAAAATATTTTATCAGGCAGTCTGGATTGATTTTAGGACTTAACTCCTAACATGTGAGGTGATCAAATGAGTGCACAATCATTAATAATAAGCAATCAAGATAAACAAGCAACCTAGGGTTCTAATCTTAACTAGGGAGACGGCATTTAACACACTGCAATTTATGCAATCATATACTAATTAGAAATAACATGCATAATAATACCACAGTAGTGAAAATAAAATTCAAAATCCTACTATATAGCCCTATAAGCTTATCCGGTTTAGACATAATTATTAATCAAAATAATTTACATCATTTAGAAAATTATTAGAAAATACTAATCCTAACTATTTCCTAATTTAAAAAAATTTACCATTTTTCATTTTTTTAAATAATATTTTTAATTAAAAATACTAAAATGTTAATATAATATTTAACTGTGTCGGGTCGACGGATCCGAGTCTAGTCAGATTTGACCCAAATCCAAGAACTCGACTCAAATTGGGTGATTCGGATTGAACTTTCAGATTCGAATTGGGCCATGACTGACCTGGGCCAATGAATTGGGTTTCAAATCAAATCAGGCCCGGCTAAGGCACGACCTCTTTGAAACAGACAAAAAAGGCTGATCCAACTTGGCTGGTCTCGCCGAATAGGGCCGATTTGGTCGAGTCCATCCCACCTCAGACTAAGGGAAATGTTGGCTGGACGAAATTTCGGCAATTTGTTGGCTGACTCTTCCGGCCTTTCTCTTCAATATCCTTAGCACTCTAAGCTGAGGATATTGTCCCTTGAATGGCTGTCAGAGCGGTGACGAGATTGGTTGCCGATCAAGTTCCGACCTGGGCTTGTTAAGCCCAAACGTCTGTCGAAGCATGGCCGACCAACCCAGACCAAAGTTTGGCCTTTTCTAGACTCACTCAGCCACCACGCAACCACCCCTAGCCTCACGACTTCTCGGCCAAACTGGAAATCACTAGTCGGGACTCAAATAAATTAGTCTTCACTTAGGCATTTTAACAAATAACTGGTGCTCATGACCAAAACAAGAGAACTTCAATCTGTTTTGGGGTTCCGACCTACTCCAACGACTAAGACTTGCCTTTGACGGTGACGTCTGGATCGGAAGTAAAATCGGTATTGGCCAGGATTCGCATGAAATGGCCGGTGCAAGTTCTGGCCAACTTGCATAGAGAAATAAGGGATAACAAAGGTAGAGGAAAGCTCACCGATCGGGGCTGCTTCTAAGGGGTCGTCGGTCGATCCATGGACAACAGTGAGACTACTAGCTTCCCTTTGCGACCTACAAACTCTCAGTTCATTCTCTTGCTCTCTATACTCTCTTAAATTCTCTGAAAAATCTCTCTCTGCTCTTTTTTTGCTGGGTTCTTTTGTTTTGTTGTGGCTTGCATCCTGTGATAAGTTTCTATTTCGATTATCATAACTGATGTTTACTACCCTAGACATTTCAATTGATGCCTGGATCCTAGGGAGGGTTCTACCTGCTAAATGATCTGTTTCGTTCTGCAAATCCTTACTAGCAGAAAGTCCAAAAGCTCCAGAACATGTTCTCAAAATTTCTTATGACCAAACTATACACTGGCCAAAGAGTGATTTGGGAAGAGCTCATTCATTAAACCTTGCTTTGACCTCTGATCAACCTTAATCGATCTCGACGTTAATGTCATAAAATGCAGCCCTCGTAATGCCCATGTGGCACCGGATTTAGTCCTATCGATATGTTTATTACATCCTTTTGTCGAGGTGATTCGCCTAAGCTCTTGTGAGTCTTGTCTGAGCCTGAATGATAGCTGTGCACCAAGCAACCAGGGCCGCGGCCCTAAGTGACTCGCGAACAATGCCATCTTAGGGTCTCGTCCTCCCTTGATATTGTGAACCAAGACGCTATCATCGCGGACATCTAGCATGATCTTGACGTAGCATTCCTTGTCTTAGTTGCCCTTGAAGCTTGCATCCCTTCTGATCTTGGAACTCGTGCTACTCAAAGGGCCACTATAACGAAGTATAGAGCTACAATTGCTTTCTTTGTTAGACCACTGGGCATGCTGGTTATGATCTTGGAGCCCATCATTCCAAATTCCATTGCTTGGTTTGTGTGTGTCTTTCTCTCTTGCACACACAGCTCGTGCAATCATTTGATAGAGACCACGACCGAGGTGTATCTGGGGGGTCACTGGCGGTATATGCTTATCGAGAAGGCTCGTCTGACTTCTCTATCAGGCCCTACAAATGCTCAGCTCTCTTTTCTCTCAGATTCTCTTAGCAATCGCTCAAAATCTCTCTCTCTCTCTCTCTCTCTCTCTCTCTCTCTCTCTCTCTCTCTCTCTCTCTCTCTCTCTCTCTCTATGCTGTGTTTTTTGGCCGCCACTTCTCTCTCCTCTTCGTCGGCTTATATAGCGGCCACTAGCCACTAGCATCTGCCCTTATTTCCTCCATTCAATGCCCTACGCGGGCCTCTACTCCTACTCAAGATTTTTGTGGCCAATTTTACGTGGTGGAGCGGCTTCACCGCGTTGTCCGAGGTGGCGGCCACTTGCAGGGGGAAGGAATGAGGAGAGAGGGAGGGAGGCCGACTATAGGGGGAAAGAGGGAGTGGGCTGGGTCAAGCCTAGCTCATGCGAAAGGAAAGGAAAGAAAAGAGGGAGCGGGCTGAGCTCGCGTGGAAGAAAGGAGAGAGCTGGGTCGACTCGGCCTGATCCAAAATTAATTTTTTTAAAAAATTTGTAAGACTTTTTTTAAAATAAAAAATAATTAAAAGAAGAAAAATACATTCTAATAATGCAAAATGTACCTAATGTCTATATGCAATGCAATTAAAAAGATTTTTTTTTGGTTTTAGGAATTAAGGATATTAATCCCTAAATTTTGTGTAATTTAATTTAATTGGACGATTAAAAATATGTGTCATTAGCTACTCCTCTTTGAAGGTGAGCTCGCAAAGGTTGCATTCAAAGATAAAATGACATCTGATTTTGGCTCATGCATGTTCAATTAATGCTATTTTTGGCATGACCATGGCTCCCATTCTTAACGATGCAATATAAGATGATGCATGCTAAAGTAAATAAAAATATACTTGAAGTTACCTACCTTACCAAGATGGTAGAGTAATTCCAGATAATTAGTGTTATGTGTGGAGGACCCAAACTTATCTTTGGCCACCTAGACGGGATTTCATTTGTCTATGACTCGAACCTATCTTCGGTCACGTTGACAGGAGAAATCATCTGTCTGGGACCCAAACATATCTTTAGTCACCTCGATGGGATTTCGTTTGTTTAGGACTTGAATCTATCTTCGGTTGCCTTGACAGAGGAAATCGTCTGTCTAGAACCTATCTTCGGCCATCTCGACGAGATTTTATTTGTCTAGGACCCAAACTTATCTTCGATCGCCTTGACGGGATTTGCTTTATCAAAGTACTTGGATCTTGTTAGAGGTAATTGAAAAGGCTTGACGTGAACAGAGAGGGTTGATCCCATGTTTAAGGAGTAAACAGAGGGGGTCAATCCAATATTCGGAGAGTACCATAACAATTAGAGGTACCTAAACTTTTGGAACAGGCGTGGGTAGAAAATACTTACCTAGGCATATTCCTATCTCTTAAAAGCATATCTCCTGTCAAACAAGTTTTTGTGCAAAAAGCATATACATTCATCGAAAAAATAAACAATTAAGGCTATTCTAGAATACATATATCTTTTGAGACATCTTGGTTGCATCTCACGCATTGAGAAATGCTTTTCTTTTTCGAAGGGACACTTGGTTTACCTTCCATGTAGTTTGAAAAGAGTTTTGATGAAATACCTGGGGTTTTTTACCCAAAGGTTTGATGCTTTGCCTGGCGGGTTCTCACCAGTAGGTCTTGAAAAGACTCAAATAATGAACACCTAGGGGTCTTTGCCTGAAGATTTGATGGTTTGCCTAGTGGGTCGTCGCCAACAGGTCTCGAAAAGACTCAAATAATGAGCACCTAAGGGTCTTCGCCTAAGGATTTGATGGTTTGCTTGGTGGGTCCTCGACAGCAGGTCTCAAAAAGACTCAAATAATAAGTTTCTGGGGTCTTTGCCTGAGGATTTGATGGTTTGCCTGGTAGGTTATTGTCAGCAGATTTAAAAAATACTCAAATAATGAGCATCTGGGGTTCCTCGGCCAAGGATTTGATGGTTTGCTTAGTGATTCATCACCAATAGGTCTTGAAAAGACTCAAATAATGAGCATCTGGGGGTCCTCGCCCAAGGATTTGATTGTTATGTCCCAGGCATGCCCTTTAACAATCATACTTTCTCTTAATTAACTTTGGGTTATCAACAAGGAGAAGCTATAACTTGAGGGTAGACTTATTGCATATATAAGATACAAATACTAAATACAACATGGTGGAACGGGGATTTCTCATTATCATTTCTTACGCTACTTACATAAATGGGCATTACATCAAAAGACAACATTGGGGAAACCAAAAAATGACACTCCCTATCGTTTCTTATGTGGCTTTATACACGCATACTGCCACCTACGTTCTTCCCCTTGTTGTAGTTCATACCAAAAAGAGATTACTACAACATCAAGAAATGGTTTCCCCACTCTCACGCCACCGCCACCACCATCTCGCTACCGCTCGGTCATCTCCTCGGGATCACTTTCTTCGCTCAGATTGCTCTCCTCGCTGCCACTTCCATCCCCACCATTGTCCATGAAGCATAGGGGTCCCAACAGCTCATTTTTGAATTTCATGTACCACGCAACGAATCGGCATAGCACCAATGGTGCCAATCCGCCATCCACCCACACTACCGACACATGATGGGTAAACAACAAGGTCGAAGCCGGAAAGGTAACATCCTCCCAATAGCTATCAAAATAAACATGTGAACCATAATAAGGTATTAGTGGTACATCCATTCTAAATATCTGAAAAGAGGTAAATTAACGGGAGTGAGTCATAGCTCAACAAGAGATGAAAACAAGTTTATAAATCTATCAATCTACCATGCTCTTGATTCCTAGAATACACCTACATGAGTTGCATTTTAAACCAACAAGGAAAACTAGCATTTCTTTTGAAAACTATGTGAATCAAACAGTCGCATATTACATATGGTACACACATCATATTGCATTTCATGTACATATTCTTTGGTCCACCCCATCTCATGGTACAACTGATGGCAAGCCAGTTCGTGCGGGTCACTTCTGGTATGCTAACCGAACTTCCATGGCACGATGACCATAGGCATCCCACTCTTCGGGCCATATTGATTTCTCAATAAATTAAGGCATTCTCCTCCCGACAATAACAACCCTCCGTCAGGGATCATCCATGAGTTGAATCTCACAGGCATCCCACACAAGGGCATCCCCCTCTTTGGGGCATCTTGATTTCTCACTAAACCAAGGCATTCTTTTCCCGACAACAACAAACCTTCATTGGGGATCAAATAAACATTGCCCAAGCATAATCAGAACATGACAACATGAAAATATGATCCCTCATGAGTGTACAACAAGAAGTCACAACCATAGCATCACAATCCCTCATACACAGAAACTTTCACAACATATTCCAACTTTAGCCACCACATATATAATCTCATTTCACCTATCATTTGACCTCCAATAAAGGTCTAACATATCTCATTTGAAAATTCATGATATGTACAATAAATCACTAGAAGACATCAAGTTCAAATTCCCAAGTTTTCATGTGGTATATGGTGTATAAGGGGTGAGAGTTGGTGATCATTTTTTCCCTGTCACTTGTCTTTTTCTTCACCATTAGGATCTTCTTTGAAAACTCCTTGGGATAATTTCGCGCTTTGGCTTCTTGGACTTTTATCCAACAATTGCAAATTTGCTAGGGGATATAAATTCCTTTACAGTTAGAATTCACTTTTTGATCCCTTTTTGTCTATAGGCATTGGCCTTGCTTTTATCAAGCATACTATTTTTTTATGCCCCTAGTTTTCAGCATTTTTTATGGGTGTTGGCCTTACTTTTACCAGGCACACTATTTTTTCACGCCTTTAATTTTTATTAATTCATTTCATCATCATTATTTTTTGCTGTTCTTTTGGTGTTGTCAGGAACTTGCCTAGACAAGTTTGAATAAAACAATACTATTAGGCTCTTGGGTCTTCATCTTCATTCGGCACTCTGAACCTTGATGCTCGAATTATGGTGACTTTTGCCTTGCCTCGATGTGAGGAATGATCACCAACTAAGTTTGTATGCAACAAAATCGCTTGCTCAATTGGACTAGTAAAGGATATAAGTGTATGGAATAGAAGAAGAGCTCCTCTTCATCATCCTAGGCCACTTAAATCATCGTGAGAGTTCATCTACAATAATAACACTCAAAGATTGACGCAAATGAGAGCAAGAAATTTATATCCATTTTCTCACCTCGTGTTGCTAACTTATCTCCAATTGCCTCAATATAGGGTAGTTCTTGATATGGGTAATTTAAAAGGAATCTCCAAGTGTATTGGCTCAAAATGGTTAAGTAAAGGATTGTCTGTAGTGTATGGGGCAGAAAAATGAACTACCTCTCGTCATTTTGGCTACCGTACCTTATGCAAAAAAAACCATTTTCCTTACAAACATGGAATCTTTTCACTTGTCTCGCTGGAGATCAGTATATGGGTCAATGTGTGGACTGAGGATTGCCTTCTATCATCCTTACACATCTCGTTTAGCATACTCAAGCAATTCGACACCATTCGTTGAATTGTCATTTTGACAAATTTTCACATGGAATTTGTGAATTAAACAGATAAAATTACTGTGCAGAATTCTTTCCAAAAAACACGTGATGTACTTGGGAGAGGATTAAGCATCTATTCACTTTAAATTGCTTTCTCTTTCTTTGATTATTTCTACTCTTATGAAAATAGTTTTAAGGAAAGAGATACTTATCTATGCTGCAATGGTGAGGCAAACTTGCAAAATAATAAGAGAGACCATGTTAATGAATAGCTCTTTGATGGACATAAATTAAAAACGATACAACATTATCCTTCGTGTCTCCCTTCATTTGAGTTTAAGCTAATGACTTATTGAGCTTTTCTCGAATGTTGACAATTCCCGTTTAGAATAGCATGAGCTTATGTTAGCAATGAAAAGATCGAGGGTAAATTGAGAACGATATGGAATTACCTTCATCCATTTTGCTTTTAAAGCTAGCAGAGTCTTTTCTTTTGAAACTCCTCCCTAATTGGTCTTAAAGCTCGAATGAAATCCTTTGTAGCTAAGGGTGCTCCCAATTAGGAGGTCCTATTCTCGATGCATGTTATGTTAATGCGGTTCCAGCACGTTGAGAATCTTATTGAGAATCATCTTATTCCTGACTGCGCAAAGCATGTGCAATTGCTTGCATAGGGATCTTCGTAATAAAGCTAATCTTGATTTTAAATGTCATCGACTGATATGGGCGTCGTAATCTTTTTCGTTGACTATCGTCAAGACTTCCATGATTGTCGATATTAGCATTGGTGCTATCTTGTCATATGTGAACTCCAATCTAGCTCCTTATGTTGGACTTTTACTCAAATCCATCCTACATAAAAAGAGATGATATGTTATTTCTACGTTAAAGTGGGTGAACTTTAGGAACGAAATACACCCTTTTTGCTGGATTGGGGGATCATGATGTTTCATGCTCGCTAGTCTATTTCTCCAATCAAGGACTCTCTGCACATTAAGGAAGAAATGTATTAGTTGTTTGCACAGATTAGGGCTAAAACAATGAACGAGATACATCCTTTTAGTATTTCGTCGTGTTTCGCTTGAGAGGTCTCATCATTTGTGCTCTATCCGACTTGCTAGCGCGCCAGAATCTAGCATGCTCCTCATTTCGTTACCTGCAAAATAGAAGGGATGAAGTGTCATTTCCGAAATTTGTTGAGGAATAAAACTTACCTTTTTCTTTCCAAAAGGGTGATTTCTTCCTGACTTGTCCCTGGTTTCACATCGATGTGCGGGGAAGCGACTTGCGAAATGCTTGGAGATAGGGATTGTTGGATGCCTACTTCGCTCCTCAGGATGTCATCACAATCAATCAAGGGATAATCCATTGCCCCACACTGATATAGCATTCTTATGAAAATATGCTCTCAAATGTGTTGATTATCAAACTAACCAACGGGTCCACTATCATTGGAAATTGATGTGTCATCTTATGAAGCTTCATCATCGAAACAAACCAAGAGAATTATGCTTTGAAACATCAAGTAAAGGAGTCAGAAAAACAAACAGCATCTATCCAACGCATGCTTGGGAAAAAACATTTAGCAATGCAATGTTTTTATTATATTTGAAAATAATTGAGGGAGGAAGCATGAGAAAGTCCAACCCTCAAAATTTCTCTGTGGATGATATTTTCTTTTCATGGTTGGATATCATCAACGGG
This sequence comes from Syzygium malaccense, assembly GCA_031216405.1. Lineage (NCBI taxonomy): Eukaryota > Viridiplantae > Streptophyta > Magnoliopsida > Myrtales > Myrtaceae > Syzygium > Syzygium malaccense. The sequence continues at coordinate 15,292,898 of CM062258.1, forward strand.
CTAATTTGGTATACCTCATCATGTCCTCAAAACAAAACACTTTTAATTCTTTTGAATAATTCAAACGAATTATATTTGTTGGAATGGAAATTGCAACACTTAAATATTAAGCATGATTGAAAATTCAGAAAATTGAGAATCCTAGAAAATAAATAAAACTTTATAAAGAAAGAAAAGCTCCAACATATGGGAGGATTCAAACTATTAAATATGCTTCTATTCTAAGGGGAAAAAATTGAGTCTTCAGTTTATTCAATGATGACATCCGCGCCTCTTGCTTGATTGGGTGGTGCGTTGTGGAATGAAAACATATTTGCATCCAATAATTTCTGGACCTTATTGTTCAAGACAATGCAGTCATTGACGGAATGTCCCATTTCACCCAAATAATAGTTGCATGCCTTGGAGGGATCGTGGTTGCGGAAACACTCAAGATTTTCACGCTTTGGCTCTTTAGCAAGCAACCTCTTTTTCAAGAGAATAGGCAGGATCTGAAACATAGGTCAAGGGAGTAGCGTGAACTACTTTTTGTTATTTCTCTTTTGGGATGGCTGGTAGCCTAAGGTCGGTTGCTGTCCACCACTCATCTGAATTATAGGGGGAGGACGAGCGTTTTGGGTGTATGCGAAATTCACGTCTGCTAAGAGCTCATTCTCCTTTTTTATGCTAAGTCTCTTGCTTGTGGAGGCGAGTTAGTGAACCACCTTTCGTGTAATCCCATCTCGATGTGTTCGCCTACCAGAATGAGTCGGTTAAGTGACTAAGTAGTGGCACCAGCCAATCGGTGTCTATATTCATATGGAAGAGATTTAATGAATAGCTTTATCAGTTTATGGTCAGGAAATTTTGCGGTAACCTGAGTGGCCAAATTTCTCTATTTGGTGGCATATTCTTTGATCGATTCATTCTTCTTTTTCTCAGTACGTTCAAGGTGGTCACAAAAAAAGGCGATGTGGAGGTTGAATTGGTACTGCTTGGTGAATTTCTTGGCGACTCCCCATGATTCGAGGGAGTTTATAGTCTTCAACATATACCATGTCAACACTAGCCTTGGCAAGTTTGGTTGAAAAGACTGGATTATGAGGGGCTCGTTATCAATATGCTGGGTCATTCGCATATGGTACATGTGTAAATGAGACTTAGGGAAAGATGTGCCATTATATTTCTTTTTTTTTTTTTGGGTAAGAATGCCATTATATTTCTTATATTCTAGCATCTTGAATTTTTCGGTCACTTTGACCTTCTTGTACACGAATAGGTCTAGTGGGAGACTATTATGCCCTGTAACTGCTTTAACATCTCCCCAACTTTCGTAAGGCATTTGTCATGTTCCGTCGTTGGCGCGTTCACGGGCTTAGCCTTCTTGATCGCAAGTGGGAGCGGATCCTCTTTTAGCATGGGCATCTTACTATTACTGGCCGTGGCTTGGTCATTGCCAATGGACGAATGCGGTAGCACCACCTCAATTGATACAGGAGTGGGAGTGAGTTTACCTTGAATGGACTCCACCTGCTTCGTGAGATTTTGGATTGCGTTGAGGACTAGCTTTATTTCATTTTCGTGTTAGTGAGACAATCAAGCGCACTTTCCTTGGTTATTTTTGCCCGGCGAGTGGGTATAATTCATAACTACCTATTCAAGAAGTGGCAATAAATGAGTATATGACCTCAAAAGGGATTAGTCGATGATTTAGTCTAACCCTATATTTTCATACCTTGTTTAGTCAAGTGCTTTTCCTATCTTGCAAAAAATAAAAGATGCAAAAAAAATTATATTATTTTTTTTACAATGGCAACCTAGTTGCCATCTTCGGGGTTCGAAACCTGGTCGTTCCAGACCGATTCATTACCACATGCCACTAGGCTAAGGCACTGGTAGTGTCAACAAGTGTGTTCTTTTTTATTTATTCACCATTTTTCTCTTTTTTTTAAAACGATGAGAAATCGCATGGGAAACAATGATTTATAAAGTGCTTATAAAAATAAAGGCATGAATTGAACGTAAATATTTTGAAAATTTTTTTAGTAACTATCTCTTCCAAAATGACCACGGTATTAAATCCACAATTAACCTAGACTAATCATAGACTGACCGGGACACATGAAAGAAATAAGTAAATTGCAAAGTGTAAGAACAGAAAACTTACTTTACCGAGAACCATGATAATCACATAAACATACACATGGAACGTGAAGTTCGATTTCTATCTAGACGGTTTTAGCAAAGTGAAGTTAAAAGGATGTCTGACCGTCGCAATCTCGCGTTAGTGTAAGGTCCTTCTAACCTCAGCTTAGTCGAAGGGAAAACCTTATAGTCACACAAATAGTGGCTAAAGATAGATACTTTACGACACCCAGAAAGAAATTTCGGAGAAAAGAAAGGTAACCTCTACATTGCAATCTTGCGTTCGAGGTTGTATCTTTCTTAACACTATCATGAAATGCCTTATAGCAGCCCAGGTTCAGCGGCATAGTTGTATGTGCAATAGTGTAGTGCTAAATTATTAAAGCGTGCACAATATTTTATAAACAAGCACCGCTTTAAATGCTCAGGAAATAAACATTCACTCCCAAACTCCAAATTTGCAAACAAGGGGTTTACAATTACAACAGCCTTATAACTCTAACTGCAAGAACATTTAGCACCTAAATGTTAGGGTCATACCTAGAATTCTTGATACCCAAAAATATTTTTGAATAGGGTAAAATTTCTGGCCTAAGTCCACTTAATCAAAAGCATGATAATTGGATAATCCCCAGCGGAGTCACCTGTTTATCGCGACCCACCATTCTCATGGTTTGAATGGCATGCGTCTGGATGCGCTAAGTCTAGATTTGGAACTTAACTCGGGCTCTCCCAGGCCCATATTATATCGCGACTTGTGATTTAAGTTTTTAACCTGCAAGTGATTTTTATCTAAGAGTCGCCATTAATTAGTCTACGGTGGGTCGATTGCCTTACTTCTGCAAACTAAAGATTAAATGAGTTCGGAAACTTGGTTATATTAGTTGAATAACAAATGCCCTTTCAATACCTTTCATACTGTTCATTTCAAAAAAATATTTTATCAAGCAGTTTGGATTGATTTTAGGACCTAACTCCTAATATGTGAGGAGATCAAACGAGTGCACAATCATTAACGATTAGCAAACAAAATAAACATATAGCCTAGGGTTCTAATCCTAACTAGGGAGACGGCATTCAACACACTACAATTTATGCAATGATATACTAATTAGAAATAACATGCATAATAATACCACAATAGTGAAAATAACATTTAAAATCCTACTGTATAGCCTTATAAGCTTATCCGATTTAGATATGATTATTAATCTAAATAATTTACATAATTTAGAAAATTATTAGAAAATACTAATTCCTAAACTATTTTCTAATTTAAAAAAATTACGATTTTTAAAATATTTTTATTTTTTAAAATTAAATATAATATAATATAATATTCAATTGGGTTAGGTCAGCGGATCTGGGTCTGGTCAGATCCGACCCGGATCCAAGAACTCGATCCGAATTAGCTGATTCGAATAGGACTTTCAGATCTGGATCGGGCCATGACTGACCTGGGTTAATGAACTGGGTTTCGAACCAGATCGGGCCCGGTCTGCTCGAAACAAACAAAAAAGACTAGTCCAACCAGGCCGATCCGGTCGAACAGAGTTGGTTAGGCCGAGTCCATCGTGCCTCATACCAGGGGAAACGTTGGTCAAATAAAATTCCGGCGATTTGCTGGCTGACTCGTCTAGGCTTCATCTTTAATATCCTCAGCACTCCAAGCTGAGGATATTGTCCCTTGAATGGCAGTCGGAGCAGTGGCCAGAATGGTCTCCGATCAAGTTCCGACCAGGGCTCGTTGAGCCCAAACGTCGATCGGAGCTTGGCCGGCCGACCCAGAACAAAGTTTGGCCTTTTCTAGACTCACTCAGCCACCACACAACCACCCCTAGCCTCGCGACTCCTTGGCCAACCTAGAAATCACTTGCTGGGACTCAAACAAATAGGCTTTATTTAGGCATTTTAACAAAACAACTGGTGCTCATGACCAAAATGAAAGAACTTCAACATGTTTTAGGGCTTCGGCCTGCTCCGACGGCCAAAACTCCCTTTGACGGAGATGTTTGGACCGGGAGTGGGAACGGTATTGGCTGGGATTCGCACGAAATGGCCAGCGTGAGTTCCGGCCAACCAGCATAGAGAAACAAGGGATAACAGAGGTTGGGGAAACTCACCGGTTAGAGTTGCTTCTTGGTGGTCACCGGTCGATCCACAGACAATGGTGAGACTGCTAGCTTCCCTTTATGACCTGTAAACTCTTAGTTCACTCTCTTACTCTCTATACTCTCTAATTCTCTGAAAAATCTCTCTTTGCTTTGTTTTTGGCTGGGTTTTGTGGCTTGCATCCTGTGATCAGTTTCTATTTCGATTATTGTAGTTGATGTTTATTGCCCTAGACATTTCAGTTGATGCCCGGATCCTAGGGAGGATTCTACCTGCTCAATGATCTGTTTCATTCTGGCAGATCCTTACTAGCAGAAAGTTTAGAAGCTCTAGAACGTGTTATCAAAATTTCTTATGACTAAGCTATACACCGACCAAAGAGTGATTTGGGAAGAGCCCATTCATTGAACCTTGCTTTGACCTCTGACTAACCTTGATCGATCTCGACGTTAATGTCATAAAATGTAGCCCTCGCAATGCCCATGTGGCATCGGATTTAGTCCTATCGATCCGTTGATTACACCCTTTTGTCGAGGTGATTCACTTGAGCTCTTGTGAGACTTGGCTAAGCCTGAATGACAGTTGTGCACCGACCAACGAGGGCTGCAGCCCCAAGCGACTCGCGAGCAATGCCGTCTCAGGGTATCCTCCTCCCTTGATGTTGTGAACCGAGATGCTATCATCGCGAACACCTAGCGTGATCTCGATGTAACATTCCTTGTCTTCGTCGCCCTTGAAGCTTGCATCCCTTCTGATCTTGGTGCTCATGCTACTCAAAGGGCCACTATAACCAAGTATGGAGCTACAGTTGCTTTCTATGTCATACCACTAAGCATGCTCGTTATGATCTTGGAGCCCTGTCGTTCCAAATTCCATCGCTTGGTTTGTGTGTGTGTCTCTCTCTTTCTCACATAGCTCGTGTAATCATTTAATAGAGACTACGGTTGAGGTGCGTCTTGGGGGTTGCCGGTGGTGTACGCTCGTTGGGTAGGCTCGTCTGACTTCTCCTTTAGGCCCTATAAATGCTCAGCTCTCTCTTTTCTCTCGGTTTCTCTCAGAAATCGCTTAAAATCTCTCTCTCTCTCTCTCTCTCTCCCTATGATGTGTTTTTTGGCTGCCACTTCTCTCTCCTCTTTGCAGGCTTATATAGCGGCCACCGACCACTAGCCTCTGCCCCTATTTCCTCCATTCAATGCTCTACGTCGGCCTCTGCTCCTACTCAAGACTTTTGTGGCCAATTTTGCGTGGTGGAGCGGCTTCTCCGTGTTGTCTAAGGCGGCGGCCACTTGCAAGGGGAAGGAACGAGGAGAGAGGGAGAGAGCCCGGCTATGGGGGGAAAGAGAGAGCGGACTGGGCCAGGCCTAACTCGTGCAAAAGGAAGGGAAAGAAAAGAGGGAGCGGGTCAGATCGACCCGGCTAGATCCAAAATTAATTTTTTTTAAAAAAAATTAGGATTTTTTAAAAATAAAAAAAAATAATTAAAGAAGAAAAATACATTCTAATAATGCAAAATGCACCTAATGTCTATATGCAATGCAATTTAAAAGAATTTTTTTTGGTTTTAGGAATTAAGGACATTAACCCCTAAATTTTGTGTAATTTAATTTAATTGGGCGATTAAAAATAGATGTCAATATGTGTATAAGTTTATGATTTTTCGTGGTATTAATTCAATTTAACGGAAACTAAAGGAGGGTAAATTTGTCACAAATGTACCAGTTTGGAGTTTTTGATGGTTAAAAAATTAGTTTGATAAATTAGAAACAGGTGTACCAATTTAAAGTTTTTTGTTGTATAAACCCTAATTTATAATAATTTATCTTCCTAGTGGAATGTCAGCTGATGCTAAGCATATTATTGCTGCCCTTCTTTTACCCGTTCCTAGGACCCACCGTAACACATTTTTTTTCATTTAGATTACTAGAGAATTATGGACCTTCGTATGTTAAGAGAATTCTTAACAAATTAACTGTACCATTTACAATTTTGTAAATTATCTCAGAACTTTAATCCAAGAAACTTTTTTTGTTCTTTTGAAGCTTCAACCTTCAATCTCTATATAGACTAATGGGGTAAAAATTGACCACTCAATTTTATGGATTACTCTGATTAATTTGTACTGTGGCAGACAGCCCGTCATTTGATGACGGTTGCCATTGTGCTCGCTTTTCTCAACGTTAAACTTTTCTTTTTAAGGTTTTTGACTTGATTTTATTCCCAGCTCTGTCACTATAGGTTTTGGAGATTATTCCCTTCTCTTTTTTCCTTCGAAAGTACTATACGGTGTATAGGGTTAGGCGTTTAATATATTGGAAAAGGAAAGAAAAAGCCGATTCCGAAATCTAGAAACCGCTTTAAACCTACCGGTTCGGTTTTGAACTGGTTCTCGGGTGACCCACCTAGGTTCCCAAGTCAAAGAATCTGGAACTGGTTTTAAGCAAGTCGGTTTCGATTCTATTGTAGAACCTATCCAACCTGAAATCGTAGACTCTTTAGTCAATTGATATCGGAAAGGATAGAAAGATCTCTACTGCTGTCAAGCTCTTACATGATGGGCTCATTTGAGGAAGCCCGGATTTAACCCATGGAAGCCAGCAAATTATTGCCTTAATCACAGAAAAAGAATTACAATTCATAGAGTAAGCTTTTTTTTTCTCGGACAAAATTTTAGAATGATGTTACATAATATTTATTCGTCTTAATAATATAGTTTCTGTTGGGACATGGTCCTACTGCACCCTGGAAATAGTATTTCTGATACGGATACATCATGTTTTGTCATTCTAATTTTGTAGTTTTTTTTACTTCGTATTTCCCGTAACACACAAATTACCTTATCAAGTGATAACCCATCACGTTTCTTGATAGTATGATCAATGAGACCACAAGAATTGATCACAGCACCCTTCATAAATATAAATGGGAAAATACAAATGCAAAATCATTAAAGCATTCTTATTAGCTCCATTTCTGTTGGTCACCATTGAATTTAATGATGGAAGACACAACAGCAAGAGTCTAATCCAAATTAATCACACATTGACTACACCCATGACAGAAAGTGAAGAGGAGAGGAATTTTCTTGTATTGATCTGTTTTGTATACATGTACACGTCCCTATTTATAGGACAATGATCAAAGACAAAATTAGGAAAAAGAAATATAAAAGATTACATTTGTTAATCTACTAAATCAATTACGGATACTGATTGAATCAATTAGTCTACTATTAGAATCAATATTAATTAGGATCAATATCTCCAATCATATCTTCAACGCTTCCCCTCAAGCTGGCGGTCTGTATATGTCAAAGACGCCTAACTTGCTCAGTAGATATGAGTGCTATTTCTGACATAATGGTTTAGTGAAGATATCCGCAAGTTGTTCCACGGTTCCAATTCTTCTCATCACAAGTGTTCCATCCTAGATTTTTTCTCAAGTGAAGTGACAATCAACCTCTATGTGTTTCGTCCTTTCATGAAAGACTAGATTCGCTGCTTGTTTGAGAGCTGCATCATTATCACAAAATAATTCACTTGGTCCAGCAATTTTAACTCCAAGATCCGAGAGTAATCCCCGTATCCAAATTATCTCGCAAACAGTCTTCATCATGGCTCGATATTCTAATTCGGTTGACGATAATGAAATGGTTGACTATTTTTTAGTCTTCCATGAAATTAATGATTTTCCTAGTTTGATGCAAAAACCAGTGATAGATCTTCTAATCATTGGACAAGTAGCATAATCCGTATCACAATAGGCTGTCATCTTCATATCACAATGTCGAGATAAAAGTATCCCAAGTCTAGGACATCCCTTCAAATATTTTGCTACCTTTAGTGTTGCATTCATACGAGACTGTTTTGGGTTCTGCACTACATAAAATATATCAGGTTTTGTCATGGTAAGATACATCAACTTTCCAACGAGTCGTTGATATCCAAATGGGTCTTTAAGTAATGGGTCATTATTAATAGATGCTCCCATGTCATATTCATATGATGTCATCTTAACATTATGCTCAATTGGTATAACCGTTGGTTTACAACCTGACAAACCCGCTTCTAAGATGATCTCCAAAACAAACTTCCGTTGGCTGAGGCAGATTCCTTTGTTAGATTGAGCTATCTCGATTCCAAGAAAGTATTTGGGAGGTCCAGAATCTTTGATATGAAAATTAGAATGCAAATATTCTTTGAATTTCTTAATAGCATATTCATCATTTCCCATGATGAGTATATCATCAACATAAATTAATAAATAAATTGATGATGTACCTCTGTTCCACGTAAACAAAGCATAATCATGCTTAGAGTGTTGGAAGCCTACATTTGTGAGTGCATTAGTAAATTTGGCATACCATTGCCGAGATGTCTGTTTAAGTCCATATAGGGATTTTCGAAGATGACATACGCAAGACTCCTCCTGTCTCCGTAAGCCCTGTGGAAGTTCTATGTAGATTTCTTCTTCTATATCCCCATATAAAAATGCATTATGAACATCCATTTGATGCACTTGCCAATTGCGAAAAGCAGCAATCGATAGAAAAAAATGAACAGTTACCTCTTTTGCAACTGGAGAAAAAGTCTCATGGTAATCAAAACCTTCTCGTTGTGTGAATCCTTTAGCAACTAGGCGAGCCTTGTATCGTTCAATGGAACCGTCTGCTTTGTATTTTATCTTGTATACCCACTTGCATCCTATGGGTTTACGATGTAGAGGTAATGGAACAATATCCCATGTGTGATTTTCCATAAGAGCATGCAACTCAGCTTCTATGGCAATTTGCCATCGTGGATCATGTGTTGCTTCTATATAAGAGGACGGTTCCTGTTCCTTAGAGATACGACTAATGCAACGTGTGTGTTTCGGTGATAGTTGACTAAAGGAAACATACAAGGGTACTGGGTAATGTGTACCTGGAGATTTCAATGTGGGACATAGATAATCCTTTGTCCATGTGGGAGGGCGAACATGACACCTAGAGCGTCAGCTTGTTTAGTCATCGTTTCTTCAAGAACTGCCGGAGAAGATTCAATAAAGAGGTGATGGAGATACCATTGGTGAATCGGCCGAATGATTTTCATCATAAGGTATATTTGGGAATTCTGTTGTTGCATCTAATAAGTCAGGACTAGCTAGCATGGCATGCTCCTATGTAGCAAGAAAATATGGAGGATCCCTAGATAAATCTTCTTCTGATAAAAATAAGTCTATGACTAGATGAAGAGATAGTTGGTTGGGACCAAGACGCCATTGCTTGGATGGAAATACATATTCGCGAAAAATGTCTTGGCTTACAAGAAAACAGCTTGAAGATATCTCCATAACCAGATAACCCTTCTGTAGAGAGGAGTAGCCCATGAAAACACATTGAAGGGCACCGGGGTCCATCTTATCCCAAGGGCCCATAGTTGTAACATAACATAAGCCTCCAGAGACTCTTAGATGATCAATCCCATGTTGCTTTCCATAATGCATTTCAAAAGGTGTTCGACCTTTAAGGATTTGAGTTGGCATACGATTAATTAAATAGGCTACCGTAACCACACACTCTCCCCAAAAATTTTCAGGAATTGACCTTGGTATTTTAGAGCTCGAGCTACTTCCAAGAGGTGTCGATGTTTTCATTCCACAATCACATTTTGTTGGGGAGTGTAGCTGTATGAGCTTTCATGGAGTGTCCCTTGATTGGATAGAAAGGAATTGCATTCACTAGTGAAAAATTCTCGTCCGTTATCGGTACGGATATTTTGGACTGTTTGTCAAACTGATTTTTGACCATGGAAAGGAATTTTGATAGATGAGAAAAAGTTTGTCCCTTTGATTGCATAAGAAATACCCAAGCGACGCTGGTATAATCATCAACAATAGTAAGGAAAAACCAGGATCCATCGTGATGTGGAGCATGATGGGGACCCCAAATATCCATATGAATCAAAGAAAGAGGATTAGTAGCTCAAGATGTGCTAATTGGAAACGATGCTCTGGATTGTTTGGCTAAAGGACAAATTGGACATTTCGGGTGAGGAAAACAAGCACTATGACCCAGACGTTGATGAGAAATAAGAGTTTTATTGCTAATGGTAGCATTACAAGAGATGCTATTATTTAACAATTCAAAAATTCTCAATAAATTTGTCCAAAAATGTAGTCCTTGTGCGATACTACCCAAGCCCATCAGTTTGCCAGTCAAATGGTCCTAAAAAAAACAATTGTTAGAATTGAATATAGCACGACAAGAATTATCCTCACAGATTTTGGAAACTGATATGAGATTGAACTCGAAATCCAGGATATATAGGACATTTTTGAGGATAATGTTTGGACCGAGATGGACAAGACCTATTTTGTTGACAAAATTGGTGTTTCCATTTGGAAGACGTACAAATATGGAAGAATGGGGTTTTCTTTGAACATGAAAAAATTGCTCATTGTAGATTATATGGTCACTGGCACCTGAATCAATTATCCATGCATTATCTGAAATTGAATTCCTTTTTGAGAAAGAAGTACCTGAGAAGCTCCCAGTCTTTTCCGTGGTCCGTAATTGACTCAGATCTTTCATAATATTCTGGTATTGATCCTGAGTAATTGTTTGTTGCAATCCTTGTGCCAAAACCTAATAAGTAGAAAAATCTCTCTCCCTTTTTTCTTTATTGTTTGGCTTTCCAGGTAATTTCCAGCACATATCAATAGTATGGTGTGGGCGTTTACAATAGTCACAAAAGTTACCTTTTATTTTGGAATTTTACCCACTATTTCTTTATGTTGATGTGGCGCCTCGTGAGCCATTAGATGGTTTGAAAGTTGAGGTTGATGTGGCACCATACGGGCCACTTGATTCGGCTGATGGGGAGACTAGATAATGGCCGTTGGATCGTGCTTTGCGATCCTGGCCGTCCACTCGGTTTCCTTTAGGGTTTCTATCTTCTTCCAATGCTGCTCTTTGCAACTCGATACTCCCGAGGTGTCCCTGGCTCCCGACGTTCTCGATGCTCCCGGTGCTCCCGATGCTCCGGTACGGCGATTCCGTCACTGCTCCGAGGGCAATACTCTCGATTCGCCCATGCTCGGCCGCAGCTAATCATTGGCTCTCCTCTTGGACAGCCAGCTGATAGATCCGGCTGAGTGACAGCATTGGATCCACCGCCAAAGCATGCGACCAGAAGATGGAGTATGTGTCGTTAAGACTGAGTAAGAATCTCATAACCTTTTCTCGTTCTTTCATTTCACGATATTGTCAGAGAGTGGCTTCGGGTCCCTCAAGTTGTTCCTTGGCTGCCTCGAGCTAGTTCCATAGAGCCGAGAGCCGATTGAAGCATTTGGTGAACAAAAGGTTGCCCTGTTTCAACTCGGATAGGGCTTGAGTGAGTGCGAACAATTTTGATTGATCTAACTTCCCGTACATTTCCCGTATATTCTCCCAGATTGTCTTCGAATCTTCTCTTGGTGGGAGTCCGGCCGCAACATCGAGTGCCAAGCAATTCCCGATTTAGGTGCATACTAGTCGATTGCATCGTCACCAGTGCCGCTATAATCTCTCATCAGTCGGAACGGGGACGGCTCCATTGAGGAAGCCGTCCTTATCTTTCGTGACTAGAGCACACCGGAGGTCTGGGCCCAGGCGGTGTAGTTGTCTGGACCGGCGAGCTACATGTTTATGAGCCGGAGTTTTGGTCTGTCGGCCGGTGAAGTGTAGAGGGGTTCGCCGGGTTCCGAGCAGCCGCCGGTGCCTGGTATTGTGTACGGGAAGAAACTGGGTTGGAAAGCCGGGTAGGGATTTGTCCCCAGACCTGGGTGAGTGGGTTCGGGTCTATTACCTTGACCCGTCCAACCCGATCCATCATTTGCGTTTGCTCCATGTGTGAACGGAAATGGCCCACCTCCACTGGGTTGTGTTCCAAGCCTTGGAGCTCCATCATCTCCGAGTGGCCCATATTGAGTCCACGTCTGACTTGGTCCAGTGGGCCACTGGCTTTGAATCGGAAACCACTGAATTGGTGGCCACTGGATGGGCCCAGAAACATGAACTGGAGCTGGGGCAGAACCAGCCGAGTGTTGGCCAGAAATCCTCTCTTCTTCAGGCAGATCAATCTTATCTGAGGTTTGGATTTGAGTTGAATTTGAGGCTTCCTCCATTGAAGGATTATGGCCATCACTGGTGTTTGTGTTTTTATCCTTTGGCATGGTATAGAAATTGAAGTCCTACCCAGTTTGCTGATTTGTTTCGCAGGACAGAATTTGCAACAACAAACCAGAAAGACACCGGAGGCGATTCTAGGATCACGGAAGCTAGGTCAGGAATGAAAGCTCTGATAACATGACAGAAAGTGAAGAAGAGAGGAATTTTCTTGTGTTGATCTGTTTTGTATACATGTACACGTCCCTATTTATAGGACAATGAATGAAGACAAAATTAGGAAAAAGAAATATAAAGGATTACATTTCCTAATCTACTGAATCGATTACGGATACTGATTGAATCAATCAGTCCACTATCAGAGTCAATATCAATTAGGATCAATATCTCCAATCATATCTTCAACAACCCACATTAACAAACCCTTCTTTATTTTCTCCAAATGACAATCGTCCTTTTTCTTAAAAACAAATCTCTCTCTCGAAACCAGACCAAGTTCAAATAATATCTAACGAACCACCTTACAGTCGAGCCTAATCTCTTGGCCACCGGTCAAGCTGCTCATCTTGATCATGGACTGGATGAAGGCGTTATTGAACTCCTGCTGCGAGCTCGCAAACTTGGTGACCAAGGCCTTGGTCTGTGGGGTCGTGAGCAGGGCTTGATCCGAAGTGAAGATGCTCTGGCCCTGAAGGAGCATCTTGAAGTAGACGTTGTCGAAGATGGTGGAGGTTGAGTCCATTGTCGATCCCGCGTTCTTCACCGTGTTGTGCAACGGGCACACGTTGCGTAGCTTTGCCGCGAAGGACGGGCTCAGCGATGGGTCAACGTCGGCGGCGGGGCTGAAGTTGTGGATCCTGCTTTGGAATGACGAGCAGTGGGCAAATCCCAGCGTGTGGCCTCCTGCATGCATGCGAAAAAAGTAATTTTACGGTTGCACGGCTCAGCGCTTACGTGGTATAGTAAGCAATAAGTAAATATTGCAAAATCACATCGCGTGATGACGTGGTAAAAAACTAAACGGTCATGTCATAAATTATATTCTGTGAATGGATAGTGCAAAGTATGCAATTTTACCCTTTTCATAGTTGAAATCACAATTAAATCTTGCCGAAAATGTTGACACATTCGAACCTTTAATTTTTTGACCAAAAAAAGAAACATTTAATTTTTTTTTAAAGCTTTCACAAACGTTAATGTGTAATGTCTTACCGGATAGAGCCACTAAATCTTCCATGGAGAGGCCTCTCTGGGAGAAGCTTTGTTGGAGTTGAGAGATGTTGAAGATGGGAGCTGGTAATTGCCTGGTGTCACTTGCCATTGATATTCTTCCATCTAGCCTCCCTTTTGGCACATTCCAAGTGGGTCCTCCAGACTATAAACCAGAAACATCGTATGGAATATAAAGATAAACATTCATAACCATTCAAAAGCAATTTCATCTTAAGTTGAATTGTTTTTTGCTCTTGCAGTGTTGAACCACAAGTCAATAGATTGACATATTCTAATTATGAGGACGAACCAGAGAGACAGCATCGCGAGCAGCGAGAGCCAAGATGTCCGCACAGGAGACGACACCAGGGCACAGTGCTTCCACTGCCTTCTTCGCATTGTCGATCACATAGAATGCATGCAGTGAAATATTGGGAGGTCCATCTTTCTCTGCTGTGTTGCCTCTCGTTGAGTTCAGCAGCACAGAACCATCACACCCCTATTTTTCATACCGAAGCCAACATACATTAATATTGCTCCAATTTGACCACTATAATCTACCAGAGAAGTTCACATAAATAACATAAGCTACACATAAGGAAGTGACGATCACTGGTGTAAGACACATTGGTTTATGACATGGAACTCTGCCTTAATTAGGTATATCAATCCGGAACCATAGAATACCCAACTAACCATATGAATCAGGTAATCCGTATGAGATAGGTTTTACTATATAAAGATGGAAAGAAATAATAAGGTTAAGAAGGAGAGGAAGAGAAATGAGTATACTCTAATGAAGCAGTCGTGAAAGTGCATCCTCAAGAGTGCAGCTGGAACAGTATTGTCATTCACTAGGGCTTTCTTGACAGCAGCTGTGACCGTAGCCTCGAGCTGTGGGCAAGTGTGGTCATAGTAGTTTGTGCTCAGTGCGTCGGTAGGAGAGAGAATTTGAAGGATGAGAAAAGCAGAGACGAGAGCAACTAGGAATGCCATATTCGGGGCTTTTTCTGAGTAGATTCTGCAAGTCACGTAGGAATAGTGCTTCCTGATGAATCATGAAGGACCTGATGAAGGTATTTATACAGTGATGTTAAAAGGGGTCACGCGTCACACAGATTGAGGTTGTTAATTGGAGAAAAGATAGGGTTGGTTTGGCAAATTTGGTGATCAAGAACCACTGTTGGCTAGTGGAGTAGCGTTCTCGAAGCAAACTCATTGCATAAAACGACAACTCAATGTCACATTTGGTAACTATTGTTCTAGTTTGAACAACTATAGTCAACTTGTCGATCAGGAGGGAAATAAATAGTCTTTTGATCCTGTGTCTAAACAGATGTTTCAAGATCAACTGTTTAGGTCAAGTTAAACTCTAAAGATTAAGAAGTCTGGACAGATGGTCGAATGTGCAGCCTTCATAATTTTCCGAGGCAGACTGCTCGGCCCCAAACTGGCTCGATGCCCGGCTATCGTCCACGGATCCTTTTGGTCCATCAGCTGGACATCCAGAACAAGATGGCTGGACATTCTAAGCACAAGCGTGGAATCTACTATGTCAGTCGCTG
This sequence comes from Syzygium malaccense, assembly GCA_031216405.1. Classification (NCBI taxonomy): domain Eukaryota; kingdom Viridiplantae; phylum Streptophyta; class Magnoliopsida; order Myrtales; family Myrtaceae; genus Syzygium; species Syzygium malaccense. The sequence continues at coordinate 15,308,054 of CM062258.1, forward strand.
GGCGTCTGGGTTCAATCCTCTAGATTTCCAGGCTTGTGCACACGGACTAAATTCAAGTGTTGTCATCCGCCGGGTAACTTCATAGCTCAATTCGAAACCTAATCAAGTCTGGGTCAGTTAATTGCAAATTCAAGGCACAATTAACAATGATTACCGTTATTTTTAGTTTCACCTTCTGTGCGTACGATATTAGATTTAGTGCCGTATGCGGCTGAAAGTTTGACGAGTCACTTTCATCCACCTTTCTCCTTCTAATTTTGGGGTCGATTTGAAACCAAGTAAAGAGATGCCAAAGTTCGTAGAAAAGAATTAGACCTTGCAAAAGCAACTTCATTAGCATAGAAGTAGACCCTGCAAAAGCTTTGATATAAGAGAGACAAGGAGAATAATGTTTGGTGGATAAGGTCCAACGGCTACAGGCATTTTGGAGTAGTGCAATCCGGGACAACTAGTTGTTGCTTGTTCGGTTAGCTGATCAAATTGGAATCTATCCAAGGTTGAGATAATATTTTGTCTGTACCGAATAATCCCATGTGGTGACACGAAAAAACATAAGCCATTCGTGATTAAAAGTTAGCGGCACCTGAAAACATTTGAGTAAGATGATTTAAGCAATGTAATCAATCAGTTACGCGTAAACCGTACAAGTGACCTATTCATCGAGTTAAACCCTATAAGTGGCTAACCGAAGTCTCTTGTCTCAGGCATTCTTCAAGTATGCACCATACCCTTCATAAAATTATCTATGTTTAGTCTTCGATGCATTATCTTGGCTTAATCAGTTGAAGATACTTGGACTTATCCGTTGGATCAAGCGGTCCATCTGCATCCAACTACCATATGACAGAATAATGCTATTCCCAGAAATTTAAGTAACTAATCCCCATCGTCCCTTAGATTTCTAAGGAATTATTGAGTAGCATGGACAAGATCCTGCGCATGGAGGTGAGTCAAACATGTTCTCATGACCTATGCTAGAGTGAACAGTTCTCATCGGACGAGCCTACGAGTACGATTCCGAGGCATGCCCCGTTACTTCAAACCTAGTTGGAACTTGCATTTTCAAATTATAACGAATTTGCTTTCTAAACTTTGACTTGACATCTGTCATAGCCCACTGGATATTAGGCATATGAGATATAGGTGCTGAAAATTAAGGTTCCCGCAGATACACATCTCACTTTACTAAAACCAAAACCCTGTTACATGCAAGATTTTACTTGTCTGAAGTTATTTTTTCACAAACTTTTGATGAGAATTATATTGTGGATTTGCATCTGCTGAATCAACGACTTATTTTAGTATTAAGCGTAGTTAAGTGATAGAAAAATTACCAAGATAGTTCTAAATCTATTACAATTACGTCAATTTAGTCCGAAACCTATTTTTTGATCAATTTAGTCCTAAACCTTTTTGCATTTGTGCTAATTCAGTCCATCCGATTAATTTTGACCGGCCAGCGTTGACGTGGATGCTAACCTGTGCCAGTCGTCCGGCCAATACTGACATGGCAATCTTTTTCAATATTTTCAAATTTTATTATTTTTTTTTCTTTCCCTTTCTTTTTTTTTCCCGCATTCATCTTCGACCTCTAGCCGATTCCCGGAACCAGCAATTGACTAGAGGCGGGGGCTGGTGAGGTCGGCCCTACCGGCCGCTGACGAGGGCGAGCCTCGCCCACCCTTGGCGAGGCTCAACCTCCCCGTTGCTAAGTGAGGTCGCCTTTGCTAGTGGTTGGCAAGACTCAAAATCGCCAACAACTGATGAGGTCGGCCTCACCCAACAACGATGAGGTCAAGCCGCACTAGTGACCGTGACGAGCGAGTTCGAGCCTCGCCCAGCCATGGCAAGGCTCGAACTTGTCGCTTGCCAACCACTAGCGAGGTCAACCTTGCCAAAGGTGGGCGAGGCTAGCCCTCGCCAGCAGCTAAAGGGGCTAACCTTGCCTTTGGTTGGTCGCCGCCTCTGGTCTAGAGGTCACAGATGAATGCATGAAAAAAAAAAGGAAAAAAGAAAGGGAAAGAAAAGAAAAGAAAATTATTAAAAATATTTAAAAAATTGTCACGTCAGTGTTGGCGGGACGGTCGATGCTAGCCAGCATCCATGTCAGTGCTGCTTGGCCAAAATTGGGTGGATGCGCTGAATTGATACAAATGCAAAAGATTTAAGACTAAATTGACACAATTGTAATAGATTTATGACTTTTTTGATAATTTTCCCATTAAGCGACTTAAATAGGTGGGCTTAAAGAGAATTGTTGTTTTGTGGCCCAATAAAAAAGTAGTATGTAAGAGGCCCAAATGGGATGAATCTATTGGGCTCAACTCACAGTACTATTAGCAGCTCCAGTATGCGATACCAGACATGGTGACTGGTTAGAAAAATTCAAGAAAATTTGCACATTGAATGCATTGAATTTCAATAAGGGAGTTTCTCCTTTTTTTAAGAAAATTTAAGATTTTTTTTAGAAGAAAAGAAAGTTTAAAGGAAAAAATATTGACAATTAATGTTCAGTATATTGACCAATGAGAACGAGCAAATATTTTTAAATTAACAAAGAGAAAGAAATTTTAATAAATTTAAGATAGTCATAGATATTGAATATATTTATTACTGTCTAAAGCAATAAAAAATAAAATTAACTCTACAAGAATGAGAATGTAATTATATCTATAATAAAATTGGCTGGATATGCATAATGTGTAATGTGATGATTTGCAAAAAAAAATACTAATATAGAATAATATAGAGAGAAAATTTGACTTTGTTGTTTGCAATGGAATACACCATAAAGAGTAAAATTGCTTAAATGCTTACATGTGGAAAAATATGATATCGGAGATAATGTTGCTTGGATAATAATGACTCAAGGAATTGTTGACATCACAATTTTGGCGACCTATTTAGACATTTATTGCATGGAAAATTATGGATTGGCAATGATCCCTAAGCAAAAAGATTATTCATTTCAATTTGCATATTAGTAGCATTTTTCATTTAATAGTATTAAGCCCACACAAACTGCATTTTAGTTGAGTTGGAGCTAATTAGACTGGTGCAACGAAAGTTGTGAGGTTAATTGAATTAGTTGGATTAAGCCCACAAGAAGACAAAATTTGGCCAAGCCCATCAATCCTTTCAATGTGGCCGAAATATGCATATGATATGTACAAGGAGTGCTAAGATACGAAAGATTGCAGAATCTGACCAAATTTAGAGGAAATAAAGGTATATGAATCATGATCGGTCAGAATCTTTGGCCAAGTGACATTCGTTGAAAGAAGGAACTAAAATAAAATAGAAGGAAGTGAATAGTTGAAGAAAAAGATATATATTCACCGCATGGACTAAAAAGAGAAAGAGCATGTGAATTAACTTATCATGAAAGTACGATTGAATCTTAAAACTTGCAAAAAATGAAATTAAATCCTAAAATTTGTCAATTTGATGTAATCAAATCCTTCCATTAATTCTGTTCGACTTAGCTAACAAAAAATGTTGACGTGTCTTTTTTTAATATTTACTCTCTACTACGTGATGATGACATGGTTAAAACATAAAACATAAGGTTAAAACGACATCTTTTTGGTCAAATTCTGATTTTTAATATAGATTTTATTTAAATTTAATTTAAAAATGAGCCAAAAAAATGGAGAGTTCGAATCCCTCGCCGCCACCGCCGCCACCCCACCATTGCTGGGAAGGGCTGGTGATGGTGGGGAAATGGTCTACGGGGGTTGCCAAAACTGAGCAAGGGCTGGCGAGCCTTGCCCGATAAAAATAACAAATGTTGAAGTAGAAAGAAAGAAAAATCTAGGAACAAGATGAGTTTCTTCCGCTAAAAATAACACTTTTAGCGAACATAAAAAGAAATTAGAACCAACACACGCTATGCGCAACACGTACATTATGTATATGAATTTGAATGGTTTTTGTTTACAGTTAGTGGTACTTTTCTGCTTTTGACGGCTCTGCAGTTCTAGCCTTTGAAAAAAAACAAGGATAAGTATATTGAAAATTCTAAAACTCGTCGCAAAAGTACAATTAAATTCTTAAACTTTCAAAAAGTATTATTAAGTTCTAAAACTTGTCGCAAAAGTGCAATTAAGTCCTAAAAACTTTGAAAAGTGCAATCAAGTCCTAAAACTTATCAAATTAGACCAATCTAATCCTTCCATTGAATATATTTTTTGAAAATTTTAGGACTCGATTGTATTTTCGTAACAAGTTTCAGGACTTGATTGTACTTTTTGAAAATTTTAGGACTCTATTGCACTTTCGTAACCAGTTTCAGGACTTAATTACGCTTTTTGAAAGTTTTGAGACTCAATTGCACTTTCGTAATAAGTTCTAGAACTTCCAGTACACTTATTCAGAAAAAAAATTTAATGAGAAGAATAAATTAAATTGGAGAACTGAAAGGAGACAATTTGTTGACGATGAATTTCAATTCTTTGAAAGAAAAGTCTACTTCATGTAATTTGCATAGGCAGTCCAGAAAACATTTGTTTGGAAGAGAGTGCAAATAGATGAGGAGGTCTGCCAAGAAAATTCTAAAAGTTAGTGGAGTTGGAAAGTTATTTACTGCTTCCAAAGCTTCCTCCATCGCTGTAGCATGGCAGCGCATGCACGTTTTGCATATCAACCCTTCAATTTTTGCGTTATTATGAGTTTCAGTCCTTGCTGCAAGGCTTATCATGAATATAAAAGAGAGAGATCAAACCCTCAATGGAGTAGCGTAGACGAAAAGGGGGAAAATATATATATCACCGACACCATATACTCCTGCTATAACACAAGGGGGAAAAGTTAACATTTGTCTGACTTTATTAGTATTACTTGGAATATAATTGAACAAGCATCTGAATTCGAAAGATAAGGCTAATCATACATATTATATATGCCCCTTTGACCGAGCTTCTTATTACAGCGCAGCAACAAATCACATTGATCAAACCTCAAACCTCCACTAGTTGGTGATGATTACAGAGTATGTTTAGTGTCAAAACCTCTGCTCTATACTTTGGCTTAACAATTACTGATGATTTTCAGAGCCTTTGAGTTCACGGATCGATTTCGCTTGCTCAAAACTAAAAATGTGGCGGGCTGCTCTTTGTGAAAATAAATAAAGCACGCCTCGGCCAGTCCAATTGATCACTGTGAAACTCCGAAGCCGCTCTCGAATTCAACTGAATTGAACCGAGCTAGAGAAGGTTTGGCCGAATGTCCAATTTGGTGGCACAATGTCTGTGAAGACCTTAGTCTGTCCATCAGTGGTTGTGACCTGAAAGGACAGAGATTGGCCGTTGAGGTATGAATTTGACTGCCAATTAGCCCCCCAGTTCCTCGACATGGTCGTCCATCCTGTGTTCGAGCCTTTGATCGAGACGGACTGGATCGACCCGGCTGCTGCAACGTTGCTTATGAGGACCAGCTCAAAGTAGTCTCTCCCGTTGATGGTGAACCTCACTCCACCATGTTTCTTGCATGGAACCCTGCAAAGGATTATGACCCACCTATATGACTTAGTCCCAGAGCAAATAATCAATTTAAGATGGTTGGGATGTGAGGTGGTAGGTTAAGTCGATCACGATGCGGACTGAAAATATACCAAAGAAAGCTTAGATTACAGACCTTTGGTATATGACAGGTATGATTCCTCCCCTGTAGATGCCGATCTTTAACCAAGCAGGCTCAGCCATGTCGAAATGCTGGAGGGGCGGGTTGCACCAACCACCATTGTCATTCGCAAGAGCGAAGTTCGGAGGGCAGAAATTGGTGGCGGTGACCGTGATGGAAACTCCTTTGATGCACCACCTGGGGTCAGTTTGGTAGTCGCAGATGATCCTGTAGCACTGCCCACACGAAGCACCATTGTTGAACAACGCAGTGCTCAATGCGGTAGTTCGGGTGCCATACCCGGTCGAGTACAAGTCACCATAGCCACAAGCTCCTCCTGCACATCATCAACTAATGTTAAACTTGAGAGCCCCTAATTTCTTGCGAATTGGGTATCAGGAAATGGTCTTACTAAACAAAGACCGCCTCATTCTATACCCTACAAGTAGTTAGCAATGAGCCTATGGAGGCCGAAGCATTCTTGAAATCAAGTTCGTGGATTCCATTACCTAATCTAAGGATCTGTATCGAAAGTTTTTGTGACTAACCAGGTCCATGTGGACTGATGAGTCGTTCCAACAAGAGAAAACCAGTTATATTTTTGAACTTACCCATGGTTCCTGAGGCATCGCTTCCACCGTAAAAGGTGGCATGAGCTTTACTCCATCCTGAAGCAGTGAATGAATTGGCACTCACAGCAAAATGAAAGCACACAAGCACAATGAGCGGAGCAAAACTGGACTTCTCCATCTGAAAGAGAGAGCGAATTGGAGGATATTGAGGTTTGAGAATGACAATGTGATTGGGGGAGAGATGCGTCTGAACCGCTTGGCTTGGCCAAAAACCCCGTAGTGCCGCACTTTAAATAAGAGACTGGATTGGCTCCCACATGACACAACCACCTTCACATGTGATCTCTCCAGACATGGAAAAATTTTTAAGAACAAGAACTTCTTTAAATAATTGGATGATATTCTCAGCAAAGTCTGAAGATCTCAAAAGGCCTCATTCAATTGTTCCCACGTTCTCTTCCGCAAGTCCCACATGCAGTTTCTCCCCAAAATAATGTAGAGGAAACCTCCTAATAGATTTTGATATTGACAAAACTATCCATATTAATCCTGTAAATCTGACATGTACTATGAAGTATTTTGATCCAGGTAGATGTGTTCTAGAAGTGGCAATTTTAATACTTTGAGAGAACTAAACTTTCTAGAAGACCTCAGACTCTACGAGATTCATAAGGAAGACTTCAAACTTTACGGGATTCAGAACGATAAGTTCAGACTCTACCATAAAAGTCACTCAGACTCTATTTTAAGTAGACAAGGAACTTCAGACCTTACTTATGAAACGTTGAGACCTTACTGAAGACCCACACTGACTTAAGTTCTCAATGGAAAGCAAGAACCAAAAGCTATTCAGACTCAGACATTATTCAGAACGAAACATAACGGTTAGTGATCTAGCGTGGATTTCACAGAAAGAAATTTTTTATTGATTCAATCTAAAGCTATAATTGATTGACAATCAAACATTATGCCAAATATACATCACAACGGATAAAACTCTACTTATGAAAACTAAGATTCTGGTTGTATGGGCAACCAGATTCAACGAGATTCAGATTTTGTCAATCAACGGCTACTCAATCAATTTTATACAAATCTATCCAAGGTGAAAATTGGAAGATGATTCTCTGAATATTGTCCAACGGCCAATTTGGAAGTAGAGGAGTATAAAATGAGATTAACGAGGAGCTGAAGGCACTGAACGAAATCAACAAGTCCAAAGTCTAAGCATACTCTGATTCTACTACTTGTCTTTCCTAAGCAAAACACTGAGATCTTGAGGGATATTTTGTAAGAGTCATTATGTGAGATAGAGAGTTTTATCATTCACCGAGTGATATCACTTAGAACTTGTAATCCTTTTTTTATCACATAGTGAAATTCAGCCGGTAGGCTGTTAGCGTGGGAAAGTGGACGTAGGCTTGATCTAAACCGAACCATTATAATTTCTTATGTGCAGGTGTTTCTATCCCTAAACTCTTATTCTATCTTTTGTACTGCATACTAGCACATTGTTTATAAAGTCTGCTCAGAATCTGAATATCTTTTAGACTTTAATCTTAATCATTTGTTCCCACGTTAAAAATTGATCAAAAGTTTTAGATCACCTATTCACCCCCTCTAGGTGATTCTTGCTAGTTACGTCAATTGGTATCAGAGCAAGTTGCTTGTTTATTGAAGTGTTTGTACTTCTAAGCTAACGATCTAAATAACTAGCTTGAGTGGTCCAAGTTTTATTGAAGCACAGAGCAATTCCAGACCATCATATTTTGATGGCAAAGAATACAGTGTCTGGAAAAACAAGATGAAAGCATTCATCAAATCAGTTGATCACATGCGATGGGATGTTGTCATCAAAGGAGTTAATCCAAAGTCTTCTGCATCTGCATCTGCTTCAAAAGAAAAGCTAGACGGAAGCAAATCAGAAGAAGCTGCATTATCTCAAACTAAGATATCAAAAAGATAAATTTTAGATTCAAAAGCAATTTATTCTTTTTATTGTGCTTTAGCACCTATTGATTATGAGAAAATTGCTTCTTATGAATGAGCAAAGGACATTTGGGACACCCTCTACACTACATATGAAGGAACAAATAGAGCCAAGGAAACTCAGATCAATCTATTGATTAGACAATATGAATCCTTCAGAATGAAAATAGGAGAATCAGTTGCAGATATATATGACAGACTTACTGATATAGTAAATGATCTTACATATCAAGGACAACCAGTCTCAGATGCAATGAAAGTGAACAAGCTTCTGAGGAGATTATCAAAGGAGTGGGACAATATAAAAACCTCACTTCGAAAGATTCAAAGGATCATGCCTCTATCAGTGAATGAACTTATTGGAACTCTTCGATCATATGAAACTGAACAACTAAATGATGAAAATAAATCTAGAGGTAAGAAGTTAATAGCTTTAAAATCTAATATTAACTCTGATGATGCAAATTCAGAAGAAGAGGATGTTCATTAAAAAAGTACAAAAGAATGAAAAAGAAAGGAAGAAACTTCAAAGGGAAGAAGCCATTCGACAAAAAGAAAATCCCTGATGAAACAGATAAATCAAAGGAAGTAATCTGTTTCCATTGCAAGAAGCGTGGACATATCAAACCAAACTGTCCACTCCTAAAGAAAAGAAAAGCAAATTTGAAAAGGCAAAGAAAGCCTTGAAAGTAGAAACCTAGAGTGGCACAGAATGTGAAGATAGTGATAAATATATCTCAAACTTCGGTTTGATGGTCAAATCTGACTCAAATTCAGACTTAGACTCAAACTCAGACTCAGATTCTGATACTAGAGTTGAAATTGAGGTAAAGTATCCCGAAATGTCAATTGAAATGTCAAATTATATCAATGAATTATGCTATGAATTTGAGGCTACTCTTGAGAGAATCTCCAAACTGAAAAAGGAAAATTCAGTGATGAAGCAACAGGATATTTCTCAAAAGGACAAAATCGATTTTCTACAAAAAGAATTACATCAAATCAAGGAAAATCGAGATTTACTTGCCGAGGAAAATTCTATTTTAAAAAGGAAGTTTTCTGATATCACTTCCAAATTTTCAAATGGTTCAAAAATGCTGGAACATATTCTTTCTATACAAATCCCTTATTATAACAAATCAGATCTCGATTTTGTTAAGGAAAGTGATCATTTAATTGATTTTCCAATAATCAAGGAGAATTTAAGGCAAAGACCTCCTAGACAAGCTTACAAAAATTATTTTTAAGGAAATTTTATAAAACCCGTTGGTCGAAGTGCACTCAAGTGCTCAAAATGTGGAGATCCACAGCACTTTGAGAATAATTGTCCTAAAGTCTGGAGACCAATTCGGAGAAACTTTATAAAAATAGCCTATGCTACTAACTCTCAAGAACTCAAACAAATCTGGGTACCAAAAAAGGCTTGAGTGTATATGATTTTTGTAGGTTATTAGCAAGAGAAAAAGAAAATGGTACTTGGGCAATGGCTATTCAAGACATATGACAGGAGATCCAAGCATGTTTATCAAATTTCAAAGTTTGAATGGTGGAAGTGTTTCCTTTGGAGGAAATAACAAAGAAAAAATTGTTGGAAAAGGAATCGTTGAGATTGGAGGACTTACTATCAATGATGTTTTATTGGTAAAATGTCTCAATTACAATCTGATCAGCATAAGTTAACTATGTGACACAGGCTTTAAAATAAGCTTCCAAGAAAACATCTACTCTGGCTCTAGCAAAGACTACTCTCAAAACTTCACAGGACGAAGACATAATAATATTTATCTTCTGGATGTAAATTCTTATTCTACTCAATGTTTAATTTCTATCAAGGAAGATGAAGACCTATGGAATAGAAGATTGGGGCACATCAGCATGAAACAAATTTCAAAGATCTCAAACAAAAAACTTGTTTGAGGTCTGCCAAGTTTAAAATACAAGAAAATAAAATTGTACATAGCTTGCACCTTAGGGAAACAGATAAGAAGCTCTTTTAAGCCTATACATCATGTTTCTACTAATCATGCTTTGCAGCTTCTACATATGAATATGTTTAGACCAACCAGAACTCAAAGTATTGGTGGTAAGAAGTATTGTTTAATTATTGTTGATGATTTTACTATATTCACTTGGGTATTCTTTCTTGCTCACAAAAATAAAGCCCTTTCATATTTTTCAAAATTTGCAAAAAGAGTTTAGAATGAAAAGGGTTATACCATTTATAGCATCAAAACTGATCATGGGGGAGAAATTGAAAATCAAAGTTTTTCAGATTTTGTGAGGAAAATGGCTTTCAATACAATTTTTGTACTCCTTATACACCAGAACAGAATGGTGTTGTGGAATGAAAAAATCGTTCTTTGCAAGAAATTGTAAGAACTCTTTTGATTGAAAGCAATATTCCTTATCATTTTTTGGCAGAAGCAGTTTCTACAGCCTGTTATATTATCAATAGAGTCATTCTAAGACCTATTCTTGACAAAACCCCCTATGAGCTTTATAAAGGTAGAAAACACAATATTTCATATTTTCATGTGTTTGGTTATAAATGCTTTATACTAAAAAATCTAAATGATCACACTAGAAAGTTTGATGAGAAAGTAGATGAAGGATTTTTCCTCGGATACTCCACAACAAGAAAGGCATACAGAGTTTTCAACAAAAACTCTCAGACTGTAGAAGAAACAATGAATGTGAGATTTGATGAAAATGTTCAGACTTAAAAGGATGAATCTGAACCATCTCACAATGTTCAAGAGATGTACGGAGCTCAACAAGAATCTCCAAAGATCATTAAACCTGTTGCAGAAAGAAAGGAAAATTCATTGATCACACAACTAGAACCTTCAAAATCTGATGATACTCAAAAGGAGAGATTCAACAAAAACTGAAAACATAAATCCAGTCATCCGAAGAATCTTATCATTGGAGAATATGGCATCAAAATTCGATCCAAACATAAGGAAAATATCAATGCTATCTAAGATAAAACCAAAAGGGGTTGATGAAGCACTTTCATATGAAAGCTACATAGAAGCAATGCAGGAAGAACTTCAATAGTTCAGAATCAATGAAGTATGGAAACTTGTGCTAAGACCCAAAAATTATCTAGTAATTGAAACAAAATAGGTATTCAGAAACAAGTTGGATGATATGGGAAAAGTAACCAGAAACAAAGCAAGGCTTGTAGCAAAAGGCTACTCACAAGAAGAAGGCATAGACTATGATGAAACCTATGCACCGATTACGAGGTTATAAGCCATGAGGCTACTGTGAGCTTATGCTTGTTTCCATAACTTTAAATTATGTCAGATGAACATGAAAAGTACATTTATGAATAGTTACATCAAAGAAGAGGTATATGTAGAACAACCCCCTGGTTTTGAAGAACCAAGAAAGCCTGACTATGTTTACAAGCTTAAAAAGTCACTTTATGGTCTGAAACAAGCACTCCGTGCTTGGTATGAAAGGTTAAATAATTTCCTTCTGTAGAACAACTTCATGAAAGGTAAGGTTGATACAACCCTGTTTATTAAGAGATAAGGTAAAGATTTTTTAATTGTTCAAATTTATGTGAATGATACTATATTTGGATCCTCTAATGAAGTGCTTTGCAAAAAATTTTCAAAGTGCATGCAGAACGAGTTCGAGATGAGCATAATGAGTGAACTAACATTTTTTCTTGAACTACAGATGAAATAGACCGAGGATGGTATCTTCATTTGCTAAGAAAAGTATGCAAAAGAGATTATGAATAAGTTTGGACCGCAGAACAGCAAGAAAATAGACACTCCAATGTCTCATTCGTCCAAATTAGACAAGGATGAGAGTGGTTAACAGGTTGATCAGAATATGTATAGAAGCATGATTGGATCTTTACTATATCTTACTGCTTCTCGACCCGACATACTATTTAGTGTCTGTATGTGTGCTAGATTTCAATCTGACCCAAAGGAATCAAATCTCACAGCAATAAAAAGGATAATCAAATACATTGGAACTTATCCAATGTTAGGTCTATGGTATTCAAAGAGATCAGATTTTACTTTTATTGGTTATTTTGATACTAATCTAATTGGCTGTAAAGTGGATAAGAAAAGTACTACAAGAACGTGTTAATTACTTGAAAATATGTTGGTGTCCCGATACTCAAAGAAACAAAGCACAGTTGCACTATCTATAGCAGAAGCATAATATGTGACTTTAGGAAGCTGCTGCGCTCAGATTCTGTGGATGAAGCAACAATTACGAGATTTTGGAATAGAAGAATCCAGTGTTAAAACAACACAAGTGATATTAATCTGACCAAGAATTCAATTCTTCATTCATGAGCCAAGCACATTGAAATCAAGCACCACTTTATCATAGATCATATTCAGAACGGTGATGTGAATATTCAATTTGTTGATTATAAAAATCAATTAGCTGATATATTCACAAAATCTTTAGATAAATCTTCATTTGAATTTATTCGTAATAAGTTATGTATCACTAATCCTAATCCTTTCGCTTGAAGAATTTTTTTAAGACAGAAATTCTTCAGACTCAAACTATCAAAGTCTGAACGCCTCTTTTTAGACCAAAAGGAATGTAAGATCATTATTTCAAATTTTGGCGGGCGTATTTTATGGCAGGAAATTTTGGCAATATCTATACTTATATTTGGAAGAAAATCAAGTACGTATCCTTCTTTACCAAATATTATTGATTGAGTGTGCTCAGAATATCTTGGTCTATTATTCAAAATTCCTGAATAATCGGATCACAATTTATAACTTCCAAAAGCGGTTTTATTTCTAAAAACCGTCTCCTTTATAAAAAGCCCTAAAAGGAATTCGACTGTTTATTCCGTCACCCCTTCAGACATTGCTCCTCCTCGATCGCCAAATCAAACCTTTCTTCACAAGAAAACCTAAGAGAATCATCATGCTTTATAAGAGAAGATCTTTGAGAATTCTCAACAGAGAATCCCAACCTACTAGAAAAGCAGAATAGATGGAGATCACAGACTCATCTGAGACAGAATCGGACAAGCAAGCACCTTCAAAAGCACCTCCTCAAGCGTCTCAACAACAGTCTTCCCAAAAACCATCCGGTAAAACTGACTTTCATTTCAAAGATCTTAACTTTGTATGGAAGACTTTTGAAAAGTTGAAGAAGAGCAATGTATCTGAGTCGCTATTAAATCAATGCCAAAGAGACAATGGTTTTCAAACGAAAGTAAAACTCGTGCAAATGTATTCTTTGTTTCATCCTGAAATTGGTCATTCTAGAAAGAGTTTATCTAGCCCTGAAAAGAAGGAGAATGTTTCAAGGAAAGGTAAAGAAAAGGTGGGAAAATCACTTAATCCTATTCCAAAGAAACCTGTTTTTGCAAGCCCTAAATCCAAAAGTGGCTCAGACTCTAAGGTTGAAAAAATAAGGAGGATGATGATGAAAAACTTTTCAACAATTTTGAGGTGAGGATAGGAATTGCATCTGAAGTAAAAGGAAATGGAAATCTGTTCAGAAATCAAATGCACCGAGAGTATCACAAACTTTTGTTGTCCAAAGGAATTATGAACCACAAAAATGTTGATTTTGACTATCTGGAAAGTATTGGTATTATGATGAGACAACACTTTGAAAAGTTGGATATACAGGAATATCGTCTTCAGTCTGCTCATGTATATGCTGAGCTGACTACCTATTTCTATTCAAATTTTTCCATTTTGTCTCCTGACTGGATTCAGTTTACAGTGGGTGATAAGAAGTATGATTTGAAAGCTAACAAATTGGCTGATATTATTGAAGTAAAACGATCCAAATTTACTCCAATTGAAGTTAGTGCATAAGAAACTTCCAAGGCAACCTAAAAAATCCAAATTTCTCTAAAGGTTCAAAAGGCACATATACTGATTTGACGAAGAAAACAATGATCTTACATAAGATCATTATAAATTGCTTGAGGCCCAAAGCATCATCCAAGACAGACCTATCTAAATTTGAAGTGAAGTTGATTTGGGCAATGTTGAATGAGGTTGGATTTTCTCTCCCTCACATTATAATTCTTCATATGTACATAACATTGTTGAAGGACAAGGGACAACTTCCTTATGATGCACTGATCTCCAGGATTTTCATTTATCTAAACATTCAAATTCCTGATGAACTATGCAAAACTTTTGTTCCTTTGATGTGTGTTGGGGAGAAAATGATTGCTAAGATGAATCTCAAGCAATATGATCTTAGAAAGGAAAGGGAGATTGCTAAAAGCAAAGCCAAAGGAAAGATTGTTGAAAAGTCAGAAGTACAACTTACCAGAAGAAGAGCAGAAAGAAGAAGAGAAGAAAAGGAGAAAGTAAAGGAGCATACTGTCTCACCAACTCTTTTTCAAGTGTACAGAAAGAGAAGAAAGCTCCTCCTCATAGATGAAGAGGACGAAACAGATGAATGACAAAATGTTGAGATCACAGAGAAAGAGAAAGAAGTTCCTGAGTATGCTACAAGAATGTTAGAACCTACTGCCAAGGCTTCAGAACCAGATCCCGAAGGATCAAGTTTGCAGCAACAGGACCTAAGCAGCGTTCCAATGGAGACAAATGAAGGTCAATCTCCACTCTAACATCTTGACCATGCAATGGAAGATCATGATGCTGCAAAACATGCAGATATTCAGGAGGAGATACAAACTGAGAAAGGGGCTAAGTTTGAACAGATTGCACATGACAACGTCTAGGGATAGACCATAGAGAATAGGACCATTTTCTCACTTTTGCAAGAAATCAAAGAAAAACAATCAGTTCTCGAAGAAGACATGAAGAATCTTAAGGCCATTGTTGAGGAAAACAATCAAAATCTTCGTCTTCATGCAGAACAAAATAGGGCAGATATTGAGAAAGCAATTGCTCATTGTTCATCCAACATGGAGAAAGCGGTTGGTCAATGCTCTGCCAAGATTGAGGAAGCTGTTCAAATCGTGGAGAATTTCCAACTTGTTTGTACCCCAACAAAGAAATAGCCTGCTTCAACTCCCTTATTCTTTCAAACCTTGCATTTTGAATTGGATATGTAATTTAATCTTTGACATGGTTTGTGACTGACATGGTTGTTTTATTCAGTTTAATGCTTTAATTATCCTTTTTTTTTGCTAATGACAAAAAGGGGGAAAATGTATGCAGATTACAAAGATGCAGGTTGATATGCAGAGATAACATGTTTTAATCATGCAAGTTATTTGACTCACTCGAAGACGGAAAACGACACAGACTTTAAAACCTTACACTTATATTCATTTCCTGTGTCTTATGTGCTTAATTGATTCTTATTCTCAAAATTCTATCAAAATATTTTAAATCTGCATGAAAGTTTTGTCACCATCAAAAAGGGGGAGATTGTTAAGGAAACCTCCTAATAGATTTTGATTTTGACAAAACTATCTATATTAATCTTGTAAATCTGACATGTACTCTAAAGTATTTTGATCCAGGTAGATGTATTCTGAAAGTGGCAACTTTAATACTTTAAGAGAACTAAACTTTCTGGAAGACCTCAGACTCTACAAGATTCAGAAGGAAGACTTCAAACTTTATGAGATTCAGAACGAGAAGTTCAGACTCTACCATAAAAGTCACTCAAACTCTATTTTAAGCAAACAAAGAACTTCAGACCTTACTTATGAAAGGTTCAGACCTTACTGAAGACCCACACTGGCTTAAGTTCTAAATGGAAAGAAAGAACCAAAAGCTATTCAGACTCGCACATTATTCAGAACAAAACATAACGGCTAGTGATTTGACGTGGATTTCACAGAAGGAAAGTTTTGATTGATTCAATCTAAAGTTATAATTGATTGATAATCAAACATTATGACAAATATACATCACAACAGATAAAGCTCTACTTATGAAAATCAAGATTCTGGTTGTATGAACCATCAGATTCAGCGGGATTCAGATTTTGTCAACCAACGGCTACTCAATCAATCTTATACAAATCTATCTAAGGTGAAGATTGGAAGATGACCCTCTGAAGACTGTCCGACGGCTAGTTTGGAAGCGAAGGAGTATAAAAGGAGATTAACGAGGAGATAAAGACACTGAACGAAATCAAGAATTAACAAGTCCAAAATCTGAGCATACTCCGATTCTACTATTTGTCTTTCCTGAGCAAAACACTGAGATCTTGAGGGATATTTTGTAAGAGTGATTATGTGAGATAGAGAGGTCTATCATTCACCGAGTTATATCACTTAGAACTTGTAATCCTTTATTATCACATAGTGAAATCCAGCCAATAGGCTGTCAACATGGAAAAGTGGACGTAGGCTTGATCTAAGCAGAACTACTATAATTTCTTGTGTGCAGTTTTCACTATCCCTAAACTCTTATTCTATCTTTTATACTACATACTTACACATTGTCTATAAAGCCTGCTCAGAATCTGAATATCTTTCAAACTTTAATCTTAATAATTTGTTTCCGCTTTAAAAATTGATCAATAGTTTTAGCTCACTTATTCACCCCACCTTAGG
The DNA here is from genome assembly GCA_031216405.1 of Syzygium malaccense. NCBI lineage: Eukaryota > Viridiplantae > Streptophyta > Magnoliopsida > Myrtales > Myrtaceae > Syzygium > Syzygium malaccense. The sequence goes on from CM062258.1 coordinate 15,324,746, forward strand.
TGATCCTTGCTAGCTACATCAAATAAGAGTCGTGAATAGATTGAAACTCACCACCACCACCACCGTCACCACTACCACCATCCCAATTGCTCATGATTTTGAGGACTTTTATTTAATAATGCATATGGTTGTTGCTATTTGAAGATTACTGGGCATCTTTAAAATGGCTTTGACTTTTGAGAGAGAGAGAGAGAGGGTTCCTTATTTTGTACCTAGTATTTCACATGGGTTTAGCCATTCTTTGACCCGAATGAAGCGAGACCCCTTCATTTCTGTCTTGTGCACATGACCCAGTTGGAATAGGAATGGAATGCCCATGAGTGGCCATTACGTTTTCTCCATCTGCTAACAGGTTTAGTTTGGTCCACATGAACGGTCTTTAATGTGCTTAAACTTTGAGAAAAACAGGTCGATGAAGAATCTGCCAAACAGTACATGCAGGTTCAGCATTTGGTGGGGCGCTTTCTCGCCGTGTATTTACGAAGGTTCTTGACGTATCAAGAAAGGGATTCGGAATTTCTAATTAGTTCAGTTTGGACAACTTTCAGTCGATCAAACCAGAAGCCAGTTCATTCTTTTCCTTTTTTGGGCCATATAGCTTTCACAGAATTGCCAGAAGGTCAACTACGAAGTTCCATATTAAGATGGTAATAATAATCACTAATCCACCAATTCAGACCTTGCTTAGTTCTCTCAATCAATGAAGGACACATTGTGGACGGAATCAATTGTATTATTGGTTGGTCGACAGACTCATCACGTACACTCGGTTGCCTAGTCCATCCAATAATTCCTCTGTCTTATGAAGCACTTTCCAAGTTCACAGATTGTTTATAAGCCAAATTCCTGGAAAACCATCACTGTCACCTAAATAAATGAGAGAAAGAACCTGCAATCATATAATTACCGCATTCATCGGCACGTGCCAGTGGCATATCCTCAAGAACAAATGAGAAGGACTCAAGGATCAGCGTCGGTACAAGGCACAAGTTGATCTCTGGGGCATATTATCCATGTGACAGAGAGATTAAAATAAGTGAACAAGAAATGCCAATGGTTGACCAGGCATTTGATTTTAAAAAGGGTCTATGATCAGATAAGTTGCTTGTAATTGCATGATTAGGAATGTGCTGCTTTGAATAAAACTCCAATGCCACATTCCAGCACATGCTTTTCCCATCCAATCCAATTAAAAATAAACTACAGAGAGAGAGAGAGAGAGAGAGAGAGAACCTTTTCATGAAGTATCGTAGGCCAAGACAAACAATAAGAGAAGTACCGTATGTACCGTACTGAAATAAAGGACATGGACTAGGATGAGTTAACCAATCCGCTGCTAGTCTCCTTTCCTTCCAATGTTTATCAACAATAAAGATAAAAGCACCATATACAACCAGGGAACAAGAGTGCGTATGGGTAAAAAAGAGGCTTTGAGAACTTAGATAACCTAAAGGCAAATTCAGAATTCCCACTTTGTTGACATCCTCCTTCGATATGATTTGTGAGTTCTTGTTCCTGATATTGCCTCGTGTGTCTCGTAACCAATTTCCTCCTTCCGGGTGTCGAATCAAAGTCGCAGTGCTTTCAACAACTTCATTATGCACGTTGAGATGAGACCAGACACATCTTGCAGCTGAATATCCATTTCAGCCTCGCTGGTAGTTGTGAATGTCTCCAGATTCCTTTGACGCCATCCAACTTTTGCACGATGCAGAAGTGGCTTCGATTGCTCCATCACAGAAGGCCAAGGAGTTCGCCAAGTCCAGTCTTGGGTTCTCAGCAACATGAGCAAGTGATATAGACCTGAGCAGTCCTAATGGCAATGTGGCGTCATCGTACGAATCTGACTGTCGCTACCATCGCCAATCGAAATGGACTGAAAGCTCAGATGCAGCATTCAGCCTAATGTGATCCTGATGCTGGAGCACCTGGTAAATGGTGCACAAAGATCTGAACAACTCAATTTTCAATTTGCACCTGAAGACAATTGAACTACGGATCTCTGTTTTGAGCTTTTCAATTTTCACCTGTTTATGGAGAGGATAATCAGTGGTTAGCTAATTTTATTGTAAGTTCTGATGTAGATAGGGAATTAGGTAGCATAGTTGATTGTATTGACTGTTGGGACCAAGCTGGTGTGCCTACAGAGAAGCATTGTAATACAATATCATTAGGCCTTGAGCCTCATTTTCCGCCTGAAAACTATCTGTTTATACACCTTTGTCTTTGGCATTTCCATTCACGAAAGAAAGGATGCAATTTAAAGCATCCTCTAGAGACAAATGGACTAGGCATTTTGCTGAAATGAGAAAGTGAAGCTATTAACCCAGAATTGGCCATCTTTTCTTTTTCCCCCTTCGGGTTTAAAGCAAGATGCGTATTTGGTGTATTCTGATTGTCAAAGTACCGCCGTGAATGCCATATATCATGCTAGAGCAAAGCACATTGGTTAGCAATACCATTGGATCCGAGAAGCCCTCGAATAAAGAACGATGAAAGTTGTGAAGATAGCGACGAGCCGGAATCCTTCGGATATGATGACCAAGACCCTTGCAAATGTGAAGCAAGATTCTCGTGAAGGCTTGGTATGTTGAGATTGTTGGTCGGGTACGGGATCCACTCACAACCGATCCTTATTCCTCATGGGCCTAGAGTGGGAGATTGATGGTTAAGCGTGTTTGTGTTAGACGCTCAAGTCGGTGATCTTGTAGCGTGCCTATTTCTAAGAAAGCTCCTCGCTAGTCTTAGGGTGAGTTTGGGAGACTTTTGGGGCATTTTCCCAAAAATCTTTGACTCGTGCTGCATTTGCTCAAAGCAGATATCGTTTGGTTAGGTGATTTGTGGTGTATTTTTTGCAAAGTAGATTTGAATTAAAAAAAAGAAGATAAACACAGAGGGCATTGGCTATTGGAGAAAGGAGATAACGAATCATTGTGGAAGCAAATCAATCCCCAGCAAGGATCAAACAGTCGAAGAGGCCAGGTGAAGCGTCACCAAGATAGCATGACTCAGGTGAGGTGACACCAAGGGTCCCGCGACCTCGGCAACCTAGCCTCGTTGATCGTTGACAGGGCTTATGTGACCCTTGACAGAGGGTCAAATTGGTGACTCGGATCTAGATCTAAAAAGTCAATTTTAGAGAAGATGACAATGAATAGTGATTGCGAGGCAAACTAATACAAAAATATAAGTGAGGGCAAAGTTGAAAGCAAAAAAGTTATTAACCCCAAAAGCAATATTCCGAAAACATTGAATGCCAATGCTGGGTGGGACTTGCATTGGGCTAAGGAACTTTAAAATTGCTAACTTTAGCTTAAAGACATTTGGGAATGCTAAACTAAATACCTCAACTTTGTCCCAAAGGCCTTTGGATGCCCCAAGCCCTTTTTTTTAATCCTTTTAGGAATGCTGCCAAACATACCCGTTAATAGTATTCTTGCTCTTGCACACGGAAAAAGAGCGCACATGAGAAAAGAGGGAAAGAGGGGTTAGGGTTTTCTACACGTCCAACGTTGCCTTGAATTCAAATTTAAGACAAGAAAATTATTTGCACCCATCGTTCCTCTACAAAGTTGTACCAAGTTCCAAGTTATTGTGTTTACTCGTAGAGAGAGGGGCTAGCACAGGATATGTTCGGAGTCTGTGATTTAGTGTTTTGTAGAAGTAGGAGCTTGTGTCTTTGTAGTTTCTTGGAATGGTTGAACCTACTTGTACTCTTGATAGAAGTTTGCCAGTGGACCGATGCTCCGTGGTTTTTCCCTTTTCACATAGAAAGGGTTTCCACATAAATGTCGGTGTAATAATTCTCTTTGAATCCTCGTTCCTCTCTGAATGCTTCCATTTTTGTTACTGTAAATTGTTGTGGATTGCCTTGATCGGTAGGCTTCATATCTCACCTAGGTATGCAAGGTTCATGCTTAAGATTAAAGAACCCAAACACCATTACCAGCTCAACTAATCACTTCTCTTACAGTCACCTTTTCCATTTCGAGGCGAATTAGGCTCTCAAAATAGAAGCCACTTTTCCATTTGCCTAACGAAGACATTTGTGAAGAGGCCTAGCTCTGTACAGCCTAATCGGGCATATTAGGCATAGAATAGATGGTCTGCAATCCGGTGGATTTGTAGTGGGATCGGTGCTCTTTCAGTAGTTAGAAATGCAACGCGACTTCCCCAGAAACAAACAAAAAGCAAAGAATTTCTTGTTTCAGCCACATTCACAAGCGATCAGTGCTCAAATCCAACGAAGTGAACCTCAGACAATGGACAGACTACACATTCAGATAACATAGTTGGACTGCAAATCATTTTTCTTCATAATTCGACAATATCATTACGTGAAGGGGTATAGTTCTGTTTCCACAGGATATCAATATATATACATATACCAATGTGACGCAGTGCAAAACAGAGATACATTTAATCCGAATAAGTGCAAAGATATGCACACATTGCACTGACCTCTTCCATGGGTTGGGAAGAACCGTCAATGCTTACTCCTTTTTCTCTCTTACTTATATGCTTTTGGTTTGTGATCGAACAGCATCAGACAGGCCCATCAAGTTTTAGAACAGACTTGATCCTGTCTCATAGATTATGAAGCAAAAGCTAAATATCTTGTCGCAGTCCCATGTTCATTTCTAACTGCCGCATAGTAGGACACTATAAAACCACAATTCATGGACAATTAAAAGCAATCCCCAGCTAAATAGTAAACATCAAGTGACAATTCTCTGTCCTCACTATTTAGAATAAAAGAATGTGCTGCTCAGTCAAAATTAACGAGTCAATCACCTATCTCTACAACCAAGAAAGAATGGCCACAAGAACCTAATCTCTATCAAGTCTAAAATGGTTACACAAACTGAGCCTAGCCACAACATCATTCGAGTAACACAGAAAATAGCAATGGACGATAGTAAAATATGGAAGAAGCGCATATCAGAATCGAACCACAATCTTTCAAGAATGCATTATGCAACTTGTGCAGTTGCCTGGATCGGTCCATTTGATCTGTAACCACGGCCTCTTCCGCGAGTTCCCCTTCCACGGCCACGGCCTGTATACATAGGCATTAAAAGATAAAAATCAATAATTTCACTGGCTTTTTTCACCATTTCCAATAGAATTTAAAAAGCAATCCAACTATTTCTGGGATATTCATAATCTACGATAATTAAGTTTGCCATGACCTGGTTTTTCTTTCGGTCCCATGAAATCGGTGGGATCCATACAATTATTGCTTACAAGTTGTGAATCTCGAAACCATTTAAATGCAGAACAGAAAATCTAGATGTTGAAAACACATGCCTATAGCACTATCCACAGATTATATCCAGTTCACTATATAATTGAAACCTATCCATTCATAAAACTTGTATCAAATCAAACTGGACCATGAAAAAAAGAATGATCCAAGTACCGCGGTTCTGAGCAGGTGGTTCCTGATTGTATCCTCTGTCTTGCTGTGTATCAGCATAAGGTCCATTGTATGCTCCCCTTCCGCGGGCACGAAAACCACGTGCTCTTCCTCGACCCCTACCTCTAGCATAACCTTGGTTGCGGTCCCAACCTCCATCGTCATACTCAGAACTCACAAAACCCATCCCTGAAACAAGCAATGTTACATACTGTAACCATAAAGCAAACGTTTGAGGACTTTGCTGACACAGCAGAGTATATATGCCAATCGGCATTCCCCTCAGAAGTGCATTAGCATTTTGGTACCACTACAACAGAGTATGAAAACAATTGAGTTGACCATGATGCGAGATCCTACATCTAAAACACTGCCTTCCATGTGGTCTAAAAGGAATATTCAGTTCTGTGAATGCAATACCTCTACCTCTTGGTCTTCCTCTGCCGCCGCGGCCTCTTCCTCGCCCATTAGGTGATCCGTCTATAGTAATGAGAAATATAATTAAAAGAAAACTCGAGAAACAACATAACAGTCACTTATAAACAATATCGACAAAATAATTTCTTGAAGTACCTCCTTCATAATAAAGCTCTGGTGATGCCTTCACCATCTCAGCAGGTAATGGAGGCTGATACCTGCAATAGAGGGCATTTGCGGCTTGTGATGGATAAAAGACCAAACTCTTAATATGTCTAACTCTCAATATGAAGAATCGATGACAGGAGAAGAACAACACGAACTCACCCAACAGACAATGTGTCCAGTTCCTTCTTTGAGAGAGTTATTGTAATCATCGACACATGCCTTGTGGTCTCCAACCTATCCAAACAAGAGAAAGACATCAAATGGAGAAAAACTTAATGGCCGATAATCATTTTGCAACTGCACTTACGTGACAAGACCTTCCTCCAAAGGCTCCCATGTATCAGTTATGTCTATAGATCCGATGGAAGTTACCTGATGAAGACCCACAATTCTTCTCTACAATACATAAGCAAAGAAATTTCAGACCAAAGCTAACATTCGTACAGTAAATAGCATGTCCAAGGAATAGTTCGAATTAGACCTTAATCAACTCCACTATAGTCACAGTCTTGTTGATGGCTCTTCCCATCGCCTTGAACACAATTTCTTTCGAACCTTTCTCCTGGAAAATGTGGTTTACAAAGTAAATTAAGTGGTAATAGATATCCAAACATTTTCCTTCGTCGGTAAATGGAGATTCAAAAAGTGAAGATGGCCAAGTACTTCCAAGTTTTCCATGGTCTCGACGGTTCCCGTACGGATTTGGATATGTGTTGAAAACCTGTAATGCTCCTTTTCTATTTATCCATGTAATGTTTCATTGGACGGAAGCATTACATGCATGAGTGCCAGCGGTGATGGTAGGGTTTTTGGCAATTGAGCAAAAGAAATAAGCTGGTGTTCTTATTAAGTCGCAGCCCGCTTCGCTAACTTTCTCCATAAATCACGCTTCGAACATTGGTCTGACTCTCCTTATTGTCCTTTTGGTATATTTTCAAATAAGAGAAACATGCTGAGTTTCATACATACATGAATTAGGGGAATCAAAAAATAAACCTTTTTTTTATCGAGCAAAACCTAAACCTAAGTACGAACTAATCCTCTATATTACCTAGCACCCAAACGCGTAAATCGGCGGAAACCCACCAGCCATTATCCCATTCTAAGCAGACCACGAACAATCATCATAAAAATGAGACAAAAGAAAAAAAACAGGACACGAAACACACAAAACCTGAAGCAGGGTCATGGCGTAGGTGATGTAGCTGCGCATCCTCCCCTGGCTCGTAATCCTAATCTCGTTCTCGTCGATCGGCGTCTCCTCCCTCGGCTTCTCCACCCTCTGGTACCGATCCATCTCCTCCCCTGCGATTCCCGCACAAGCGTCACAACACCGACCGGTACCCCCACAAGGGCCAACAACCGGCAGCAAAGAGATGAAGACAGAGCGACAAAAGGAGGAAAACCGAAGAAACCGCACGCCGCGGCCGACACACCGCGCGGCTCGCGCCCCGGAAAAAAACAATCGACAAAACCCGAGACCAGAAGAGAGAAGAGGAAGGCGAAGCTAGGGTTTACCGACACCAGAATCATCTGTATGCAAGGGACCGAAGGAAGGAGACTAGATAGGGTTACCGTGTTGGCAAAAATGGATAGAGAGAGAGAGACCTCTTTGCTCTTCTTCTTCTTCTTCTTCTTCTTCTGCTGCTGCTGCTACGGCCTGCTTTGGCTTCCTTCGTTTACGCCCTAAGGATGACGGAGCGAGGGGCGCCCTTTTATACGCCCCTCGCACCCAAGAGAGAAAAACTGCCCTAACCAACTCTTTATCCGGTCCCGCAGGAGAGGTGCCGGTTCGAAGGCTTCGAGTCGGAGCCGAACCGGCTGTTCGCTCGCTCGGTTCGAGCCTGCACGATCCAGTGTCGCTCATGACACGTTGGGCGCAAAGATAAATGGGCTTTTGACAGCCCGATCGTGGGGTGCAGGGCTTGTCTATAATGGGCTTTGACAGCTCGATCCACAACTTCGCTCGCTTCTCTTGAACAATGGCCCAGCTCGAGAGATCTGGAAATGAGATAAGCATGTCTTGGATAGGGATTTATTATCCCATCTTATCCGGTCCTATTCTGACTAAAAATCCGGACTACCAAATGCAGCCTGAGAGCACTCGCTTCTCATATCGGGAGATTGGAGCCTAGAAGTGGGCTTATCGGACTTCAAACTGCATTTGACTCCAAAGATCCAACTCTCCTCCGTTCGTGTAATAAAAACACTTTTAGAGCTAAGGTTTCCAGCGCGCCAATCCGGCGAATTTTGGCGACCAAATTCCCCCACGTAATCCCGACATACACAAGAGATTGCTCCCTCGGCGGTTCCATCGCAGCCTATGTTGAACCTTCACGAGCCTTTCTTCGGTGGTATCCAAAACAAAGGCGAGATCTCTGGTGTTTTCTGTGTCTTTGAGTATCATCTGATGAATTTCTTCTCGTTCTTGGCGAGAGCTGAGTCCACCAAGCTCTTCAGATCTTGTGGGGGATGTCTAAAGATGAGGTCGTTTCACGCTTTCGTTATAAACTAGAAGACAACAGTCACCAAGTCCAGAGATGGTGCGTTTGTGATGGTTCTATGGTAGCACAGAAGCCATTCTTCGACTGGGGTGAGTTATTTCGCACCTGGTGCAACATGACATCGAGAGCAACGCGTACTAGAATCATAGAATTTTCCAGTTCATGGTGATTTTCCAGCATAACCTTTACAGAAATAAAAGCACCTTTTTCTTTTGGCATAGGAAAAGGATAAGTCGAATATATGCTTAGGAAAGTTGAATGAACGTATCAATCACTAAGCTATTAAGCATAAGATGTCGTTAAGTAGATTGAAGGTTGCTTGTTAGATATCTTCGGCATTCGGTCTACATGATCATAGCCCATCCCTTTATCTAACAATTTTGGTCCGTTGAATCGAAAGATAATGCCAAGAGTCAATCTCCCATTTTGTAGGAAGCTTTGAAAGCTAGAAGAGATGAATGAGGCCACGTTGAAGCCAAAACAAACCTCGAGTTTTTTATGATCTCGATACATATTAAGACCAAGAAATGATCAAGTCACAATTTAGCTTATAAAGGACCAAAAATGGAAAATGATGAACGTTTTCATATAACAAAGTGGTCACACGTGATGACTGGATCTAAAAATCATAATTGAGCACGTGAGATACTCTAACGACCCGATTTTTCCCCTTGAAAAAGCAATATTTGGATGCTCCGCCGGTAAAATATCAAGACAATTTCGCCAAATTGAAAACTATTATCCTTGTTAAAAGACTTGGTTTTTATAAGGGTGTCTTTGTTCATGCAGTGACAGGCATTGCAGATATTTTAAGTTCTATAATGTAAGGAAAATTTCTGAAAGGATAATAGTATTCATAATAACAACAATAATAATAGAAAGACCAAAAAAAAAAAAAGAGAGTCCGAGACAACTGCCATCCCAACCACAGTTTTGATTTTCTGTGCAAGAGAGAAACATCAACCACCTGGATTTACAATGATGTCTTATTTTATGTCCGTAACATTAGATTTTCTGATCTTTCTTTTTATTGCTTTCGGGTTTCCAAGTTATTATATTTGCCGTACAGATAAATTATTATGTTCAGTTTTCTTCGTTTTGTGATGTTTCGATTCATGTCATTTTCTTTTAACTCTTTTTGGCGCCTTCTATTTCTCAATAGCTTCAACGAGCCAAAATCACCTATGCATTCCAAAAGTTTTCGAAAAAAGTAAAAACAAAAGTATTCTTGTGACTCACGTTTCATGTTTTGCCTCCACTTGTGCCACTTGTGAAGGGACACGTCCATATAAACTTTACTGTTTTTCTCAATATTACAATAATTTGTTGATTAAATATGAGATCTCCCTGAAGTAACATATGTCAAATAACTAAGGGATTTCTTTTCTTTTCTCCTTGAATTTGTCAGTATATAGAGACTCTCTATATTTCATATTAGGATCTTCCTAATCTTTTCACATTTAATCCAGATTTCGAATTTTGTATAAACTGTACAAACCCTTGATTTCGTATAGCTTTTTCTAGTAGAAACCAATCTTAGAAGTACATATATGTGGGAGCTATAGACCATTGAGCATATTAGATGTTTGAATTTTGGTTTTATTTTTTCCTCTCTTTTAGTTACCTGAGTATGAAATCTTTAATTTTTTTTTCTGTTTTTGTTGGTTGGTGAGAGATTTTGTTTTTAATTATCTAATAAAGCTCTGCTGCATTAGGGAAAAAAAGAACGACCGATAAAAGGCAAATGCCAATCGCACGGACATCCGCTATGGGCTTTTAGTTATCGAGTTCCAATTTTTGCTTTTTCTTCTTTTCGATTTTGCTTTCATTTTATGTTTGTTAGTTGGAAATGTATATTTGCTTATTAGACAAAAGAGGTTGATAAGCTAATTTTTTTTAACAAGAAGAAGGTGAACGCCAATAAAGTATAAAGCCACATTTTCATTTTTGCACTAAAAAATAGTTGAATGATATCTTATACTTCTTCTATAATATGATAGCATTCTTATATTCCTGCATAACCGTGATCTTGCAATTATCATTTTATACAAATCATTGTTTGACACGTATATTTAAATCATTATAATTTTTCCATGAATCTCAATTAACTTTTATGGTTAATTAAGTTTTCTTGGATACGTAAATATCAATCTTTAAATGCGAAATATATATATTTTTATAGAACTTGCATATTTTATATGCATATGAGTTCTTTCATTGTCTGAATAGATGTATATGGTGAATATATTCATAAATCCATTCCCTCGCAAAACGTGGGTTAATGGTCTAGTGGAATAATCATTCCAAGACTTCTTGTGTGGTTTGCCACAATTGCATTGGGATGTTGTTATGAACGATAAAGAAAAATACACATCTGTTTCGCTGAAATTACTTCTGCAACGAATTATCTTTCATTGAAAGTCGTTTTTCGGCTTTTAGTGAGAGGAGACCGGGTTTTGTGGTGATTTTGGACAGGAAGTTTCCAAACAAACCATGAAATCAACAACTTCAATTTGATCGAAACTATACAAATTTGAACCGTGCCGGAATTTAATCAACGGCAAAACCCATAAAGTACGATGGATACAAATGTAAACAAACTTTGCCAAAATTTAATCAATGAAAAGGTCTGATTACACCGTAATATTATGCCAGAATTTAATCGGCAACACAATACAAGGTTAAAAATGCACGCCCGAATTTAATCGATGATGTGAATTTGAAAGCTACAACTAGGAAATGAAAGTATCGTGCAGGAAAATTTAAAGATAATTGAAGATAACATTTTATTTTATGTGTGGGGGATTCTTTGTTGCATAGCCGGTGGTATTTATAGTAAATGTGTAGTAACTGCCCCTCAACGATGTCCAATTATGCTTATTCAAGTAACTTCCATTGACCTTATCTATACTCCTTTATTTTCGCGTAGTATTCGCTCCTTGATGTTGCCCAGCAGTTATGCTTCCTTAACTAACTTCCATCGACCTCATCCGTTCTCCTTTATTCCCACATACTTTACTTGTCCACATTTTTGAATAACTGTCTTCCTCATGTGGGGATAGTTTTGTAATCATCAATGATCGTTCCATGACCGGGTCTCTGAATGGTAACCATTCCCTCCACAACGTGCATCCTCAATGTTAGTCGTCTTGTTAACACATAAATTTTGGCAACCCATTTAGGTATTTATTGCATAGAAAAATTAAGGATAGATTCCGATCCCTAAATAAAAATATCACTTAAACTACACATAGATTTTAAGGAGCATTTATCATATGTTTTAATTACATTAATTGCATATTCATTGGACTGGTGGCGAATGAACTTGAGCGGATGGTCTTGAATTTAAGTCCGCATGAACTAAAACTTGGTCAAGCCCACATTACCCTTTAGGCGACTGCATTTATAGTTTTTATATTATTTGCCAAGATTCGGTCACATAATGAATAATTGGCAATAATCTTTGGGATATATGTGCGTACATGGATTTTGAAAAATTTGGTCAAGATTATGGAATGTGCAAGAGGGAAATTGACCACCATTTGCGAGGAAAGAATGGGTGGAGCGGTTGCATGATTCTCTTGTCATATTCACGTGAAATTGGCAGTATAGAAAAAAGAAGAGGAAATAAAAATCAATCTCACTTGATTGAGGGGAAATCAAAGGATATATTTCTTTTCCTTGTCCAAAATTTTATGCCCTGACACAATAAAAGACGCAGCAACACAAGAAACGGAGGAGGGCCACACAACTTACATACCCGGCCACAAAGCGAGAGAAAAAAAAAAGAGAGAAAAGGGAGGCGGTGATTTTGTCCTCTTCCTGGATTGTCTCATTGTGAGTTATAGGGAAAATCGTGAAGCTCTCCTGGCAACTGCACCAGGTCTTCAAATCGTGGCTGTGCCTCACACCACTCTGTGACTTTTGCCATCGTGGTCACTTGTTCCGAAGACCCAGCCCTGACGACCAGCGAACCACCATCACACGCCAATTTCCCGGCGTGTCCGAGAATGTCCTCGCCAAGTCACTACTTTAGCCACACCTGAATCTTTCTCGTTGCAGGTTTTCTTAAGTCAAATTGCCGTCCAATCCCGACGCTACCTTCAACGTTTGTCCAGCAACTCCCACGGTGATCGATTGCAATTACAAGCAAATTTTCTTGGGCGATTCCACGGTATCCAGCTCTGGGCTTTGCCTTGCACCGTCACGTGGAGATTCCTTGACGTTAACTCAGCCCGCCTCACGGTCGGCCACACCATCACCTTGGCCTAGCACCACACTGCATGCCAAGGTGACGAGCTACTGATCCAAGCCGAGCTCCGTTGTGAGCACCCCATTGCGAGCAGCCCAAGCTGAGTTGCTGACCACGACCAAGTCAAGCCTCATCGCCGGCCCGTCGTCTAGTCCATTGGCATGCCCTCCCCGTCAAGAACCAAGCGTCATCTGACCCATCGCCGTTGTCCCCGTGGCCGCACCCACCGTCGGCCACCTCGTCTCAATCCATGAGTCTGATCCCAAGATGATTCAAACTTGGAAATTATCCGCGAAATTAGGTAAGATTCTCATCCCATATTCTTAGAATATTTAATTTACTAAAATTTTTCTGTGTTTGAATATTTCGTGATATCTTTGGTGGATTGTTAGGTATCTTAGAAACAATGTGTGTGATATGCGAAATATTTAAAATACCCCAAATTAGGAGTTTTCCTAATTTAGTTACGTATCTAGAGGATTATCTGACCTTAATCTTAAGGTATGATACACGGCAGTACAGAAGATTGTTATCTTATCCATAACTACTTGGTATGATAACATATCTTATCCACTTTCTAAATTCAAACGGTAAGTTTTCCATCGATATCGATCGATCATGTGGATATCATCGCTAGCCTGATTCGTTTTCCTAATTTGAACATGATAAATGGATTTTACGGATCGTGTGGGTGATTGGCGTGTGATTACTATCTTTGTTTAATTTATTTCCCCTTTAAAAAGAAAATCCAAAAATATTAGTTAGAATTTAAATTACAAATTTTGTATGTTTAGGATAATTGCTTAATTTAAATTGGGATTTAGGGTAGTTTATTTCCTATTTTAAATTAGGGGTTTTTCTAGTCCAAATAGATTGCATGTTGTTACAGGCATTTTTAATTATTCCGAATTTTAATGAAAAATACCAAAAATACATCATTTGCTCGTCACTAGAATTAGGTCATTTTGTCGCATCACATGTAGTTTGCATGTTAAGTTTCATTAATTGCGTGTCATATTTTGCACGTCATTACACTTAGATTAGTTTTCATTTTAATAAAGAGAAAACCCAAAAAAATATGTTGAGTGAATTGTTTGTTTATTAGAAATCATATTAGGGTTGCTTGTGTAATTTTCTAGCTAATAATTAGACCTGTCAAATGGGTCCAAAACCCATTTATGAACCCACGTTTGTTTAAATGGGTCGCTAATGGGTCATTCTTTTTTTTCCTTATCAGCCTTAATGGGTTTCAAATAAAAGAAGGCCAAAATATATGAGTCTTAAAAGGGTATACTCTGAACCCATTTACGATCCATTTAATAACCCGTTATGGAAAGCCCGGCTCATGATCTCCCTCTCACTTCACGATCTTCTCTCTGTCTTCTTCGCTTATCGCTTCCACAAAGCCACCTTAGCCGCTATCGCCGACTTCGCGCCGCCCATCTCCGGTGCGCCGCCGCCCATCGCCGGTGCGCTACCCATCTCCGTCATAGCCGAGGTTCTTCGACGACTCAATATCACCCGTCCTGCACTCCTCGCAAACCCTAAACTCCGTTTCTTGCGGCTAAATCTCTCCGATCGCCGCTAAATTCCTAAGGACTATTTGAGCCTACGACTCCACCACCACCGCCTGACTCCCGCCATCCCGAGCGCCTCCGGCATGTGCTCACGAAGTTCGCTCCCCCGATGACGATCGAGTACTTGGTCTTCGTCTCGTTTGCCTCGACAAATCGAGTCTCATAGCTCAAAGGGAGGCCGATTGGCGCGTACGAGCCGAGCTTCTTGTACTCGGTGGGGTTCGAAGGGACCGGCATTTTTGTCTCCGGGTATTGGGTTTTCTCTATTTACTTACTTTTTTGTCGAGTTTGCCTACAATTTTGTTTTCGAGGGTATTTGGGTTCATGCTGCGGAATTGGTATTTTGCTGACTAATCTTTTCTCTCTTTTTGTGTGGGGGTTGCTGGGTTTCTAGGTTCATCGGTTGGTGGTCAATAGAGATCCCAAGTTCACCAATTTCGTCGAGGTGAGAATGTTCGATCTTTTTCCCTACGGTTGCTTTCTTTTGCTTCGTCGATCCTTGAATTCTGTCTGCTCTTTCGTGCGAATGTGCCGTGAGCTCAGTGTTATGTGGGTCATTCCCATTGGTTGGTGTGGTCACAGCAATTTGACCGAAGAAGAGAATTCAGGAGTTTGGGAACATGAAAGGAGGATCATAGGGAAGTAGAAAAGAAACAGAGGGAGAGGAGAAATAAAAGAAGCCCAAGGAGAGTAAGTTTTAGGAAATACCTCTATTCTATTTAAGGATGTACGAGGAGGAATTCGTTCACCATTTGATAGCCAAATATCCAACCGTTATTGTATAGTGAACCACGTTTCTGATTCTATTGTCTTGATTTTACAGTATCACTTTTAAGTGTCTCTTCGAGTGCTCAAAAGTTTCATGATTGCCAGCTGCACATGAAGGTCTAATTTAGATTTTTAATTGTAGTTTCGGACACACAAGGTTATTTACGGGTGATATGCCGGACTGTTTTTCTCACTCTGTTGACATAACGGATAACGAGCTTGCATACTTAGAGTGCATTCACTTATTTGTAGAGATTTTGGATCACTTCTTCAGCAACGTCTGTGAACTAGACTTGGTATTAAATTTTCATAAGGTTTGTCCATAACCATCAGCTCTACTTATGTCTAAGCATGCTTCTTTATTACTTCTTACAATTGTATTATTATACGAAATTAGTTGTCAGATCTTGTTTGCCTATCTATTTCTATTGGTGCTACTGTCTGAATATGTGATTAGAGCTGGACCTTAGAAATATGCTCTCTCGTATAGTTTTTACGTATATCTTTCTTCTCCGATTGTTGATAGACTAGGTTTCTAGATTTTCGGGAAAACCTCCATTGGATGAGCTATTTTTTTGTAGTTTTCTTTAGTTTTAAATGTTCCTCTCATATTTGACTTTACACCAAAAGTCTCATTTGTTGTTGCATCCACTCACTGTCTTAATGCTGTATTTGGTTGTTTGAATTGACTAATTTTTCTCGTTTCATCTGGATGTGAGCCATGAAATGGTATTTCCTATGTATTTCAAGCTACTTTAGGGTGCGGGCTGACAGAATCAGTGCTTGTTGCTTTCTTGTTAGTTTGAATGGGTTCTAGAATCTAGAATATATCTTGCAACTTGAGAAGCTTCATTCCATCGAGGGTAAAATCTATCCCATTGCGTATGCATATTTATTCTCTGATCTTATATGTTTAGAATATATTACAAATTCTTACTTGGCTAGATTATTTCTTTACCTTCTCTGTTGGGTGAGAATCTTTATTTCTATCTGTATTACAACAGCTAACGTTATAGACATTGTGACACCTTTCTAATATTTGATTGATCATTACAAAACTTGCATAGTCTGTCACCATGGTGGCCATAATCTAGCAGTGGATGAAGGATTCAAGAATGCCTTCACACCAGGAGGAGGAAGAGGTGCGGCGGGAGAACAAGTGGGCATTTAGATATGTCTTTACGTCTCCTATTGAACCAATGAAGATGATTTGTGTTTATTTTTCTGTGTCAATCTTTTAGTTGTCAAAACATCCAATTCCCTTCCAATGTTACTAAAATTCAGAACCTCGGCTACCAGAGAAGGGAGGTGTGAAGTTGGCAATAGCAGCAAAGGTGACTGCAAATTAGATTCATTGAAGTGATAAGCGAAGAAGAGGGAGAGAAGATTGTGAAGTGAGATCATAAGCCGGGCTTTTCTTAGAAAATAAATTGGATTGTAAATGGATTCAGAATATTTAAAACCCATATATTTTGGCCTTCTTATTTTTAAAACCCATTATTGCTGATTTGAAAAAAAGGAATGACCCATTATCGACCCATTTAAGCAAACATGAGTGAATTTTGGACCCATTTGATAGATCCATAATGTATATGCTTTTGGACCTAGCACATGGTTTTATGAATTTATTATTATAATTATTGACTTTATTATTTTATATTTGTGCACTTCTTTATGGGTACTAGAATTACATATTGGACAATTAAAATTTAAAAATATTGTATCAAATAATGTATTATTAAACAAGTGTTATCCAACCAAAAAAAAACAACAGGTGTTAATTTTTTAGATCTCATTTATATTTAATTCAAAACTAAAACTCAAATCCATTTCAGGATTTGTGAAAAAAAAAGAAAGAAAGAAAAATTTTAAAAATTTTAAAAATTAATTTTTTTAAATTATAAAAATTGTCCACATATTAGCAATATAATTTTTTTTAAATCATAAAAAATTAAATTGGGTTAAATATGGAAGTGTTTTAGCAATATGGATTGGGTCAGGTATGGGTCTAGTCGAGCATGAGTCAAGAAAATTGCATTGCACATAAATGGATTATAAACGGGTTAATGGATCAATTTGGGTCAGACCATTTGTGACCCGACCTAAACCCAACCCGACTTGCCTATTTGACAGGTCTACTAACAATGCATATACTTACGTTGCTAAAAGGCACGTTGTTCTCCTAAGCTAGGAATTTATTTACTACTTTCTTTATTGGGTATTAAATTGGTGGATTGCGCACCCGCATAATCACCCCACATGTTAGCAACTAGGTAATAAAATGGATCCAGACTACTTGCTTAAGCCTTTTTCATGAAAAGAAAAGGTACCGAAAAGACGTTAGAGTAATCTAGCGTAACCAGGTCCCCGTACTCATAATTTCTAGTTCATAGGAATAAAGTGCATCTTCCTATACTTTATTTTAGTTTTTAATCGACTCACCGCAAATAGAATAGTGACAATTCTAACACAAAAAGTTTGTATTTTAAAACTTAAACCCTAAGTCGCGAATTGGTAGGGTTTGGGAGAGTCCGAGTTAGGCTTAGACTTAATAATCTATTAGCCGAACCTCTAGGTTGTGCACCGCATAAGAGGTGAGGTCGCGACACGTCTCAATAGTTTCAAGTTTTGAATTGTTAGGATGCACGTGTGAGTTATGTTAAAGAAATCCTATATCAGAGAATTAATATGGTGTAGAGCAGTTAATATATCATAATTAGCTCATAACTCACTAGTTTTAAACTTTTGAGTGAAGGTGGATCCAACTTGATGTATTGACAAGCTTGAACTTAGACTCCCTCTTGGTGATCTCCCAGCCCGAAAGGTATTGGATTTCTGTTGTATGTTCCTAACATGAATGGTATAAGAACTCATTGCCGGCGCCCATATTGGGGTTTATGAGCCATCCGTTATCATATTTCAAAAACTAGACACGTGGCATTAAAGATCATTGTCATCAATTGCCACGTGTTGACTCTTGTGACCGTCAATAGACCAATATGTGCAAGATAGTGCTCGTGTACAGCACATGTGATTATTTTTATCCGTGTTCACATGCTATTGACATGTTTTTTTTGTTCACGTGCCAGGCACGTGTATAGACGATTAGATTATTTTTTGTATCAACATATGTCCCATTTTAAAAGGATTAAATTTGAAATTTAATTCTTTTGAAGAAAATATCTTATTTCTGCACGTCTTCTTGCAGATAACCTGACATGCGTCCTATTTTCTGACGTTTAGTACTCCCTACATAGCTGGTCAGACTATATCTTCTGGTAGCGTTTCAAGGCGTTACCTTGATTACTTATGGATATCATAGTATGATTATAGATCATACGGATCATCGTCTGTAATTTCACTATTCATCTCGAGCAAGTGTATATACGCAAAAATCTGATTTTTATATCTCTTCCGTCATCTTTCTTAAACCCTATTGTCCTTTTGGCCTAAAACCCTTGAGTTCTTCCTCCATTCTTTACCTTGTTATTGTGACGCCCCATAATGTCAATTACTAATACATGCTCTTTTAATCTTTCCATTTCATTACGCAAACGGAAGCCAACTCATAACCGTATATGCCTGACTTGTCAAGACAAGGCGCAAGTATCGTAACATATCACTTTCATTTCATATTTATATAAAAGGTTCATTACATTCTTACTATTCACATATTCCTTCCATATACCAAAAGAGTATTAACAAGCGCTTGGGAGTGGCCAAAAAGTGCCTATACTCCTCTACCCAGCTATCTCATCTCACAAAAAGAAGATCTGTTTGTACCAAGAAAAAACTCCATAGCCCACGGCGACCCGCCTATCTACTCGTTTTCATCGCTGTCATCCTCAAACCGAAGGGGTCTGAGTAGTTTGCCATTACGGTTAATGTACCATGCCACAAACTAAATGGGAATCCACTCCGAATGCCCTACCCAAACCGTAGCTTTATACTACATGAATGTCATAGTAGACTCAGGGATGATCACGTCCTCGAGAGAGCCCTTGAAGTAAATGGGCGCTTCGTAATGTGCAATTGGTGGAACGTCCATGCTAATTATATGAAAAACAGAGGAATGAACATAAGCCCAGTAAACGAAATAACTAAGTTCTACACTACAAGATCCGCCCATCACACAATCATGAGGTTCGTCCAAGACAACGCAAATATGGTACTCCATACTAACACTATTGAGACAACTACAAGAACAACTAAGGACTCACAATCATAGACTTAGCACATATGGACCGAATTGGACAATACCAGACCATCAATGCAAGAACCAAAGAATGCATCACGAACACAAAACCACGTAAGCGCACATGAACTCACACGCCTTGTTTTTTAAACTTTCATGTGATCTTTTCCTCGCCCGACTTGCGGATTTACGCCGGTTCGCCATCCGGTCTGCGCGGGCTACTTCCGGTTCGCTGTCCGAACCTCCATGGTTCGCTGTCTGTGGTATCTCACTCTGAGGTCTTACGGCAACAACATTTCTAGACTCAATCAACAAACCAAGCACCAAGAGTTCACCAACACAACACAGTTTCCACAATTTCTAGGACAACCCGAGCGCCATAGATCATCCCTCGCCTATGTCTGGCTCCAATGAGCCGAGAGACAACAAAATTGACTTAATTTCACATGCAAGGACAATTTTTAACATAAATTCAACATACTGAGAAACTAGAATGCTACCATGCCTAGACTATACTCACTCACCGAGAAGCAAAAAGATCATTATAGCATTAAACTTAGCAATTTCACTTACTTGTTGGCTTGATTGGAATAACCGAACCTCAATCTACTTGAGTTCTTAATTCTTTAGAGCTTTTGGGTGAAGAGGATTGAGAGAAAAATGAATTGCAAGGTGAAATATGGTGTTCGGCCCAAGCTCAAGTCTTCTTAAAAGCTTTGAGCTCAATATTGCATGTTAATTGCCAATTGTGATAACCTCAATGACACTTGTCATTTGGTGTGAAAGCCTTGAACACTTGTCTTGCCTATCTCGACAATTGCTTCTTGCCTGTGAGAGTTGAGGTGTCAAGTTTAGTGGACATATGTATATTTCCATGCAAAATTGCTTTCAAATTTTCGAAATTAGAAAAATTGAAATACCAAACATGGCTCTAAGATTTTCAGTCATGGTGAGGACTAGGTGTCTAGTTCCACAAATCATATAAGTGAACATTTCATTAATGTCTCATAGCTAGAATTAACATGTACAATGTATCTCTCAATTTACTAAAGTCATAAAATCATTGGCGACAATACCGAATGGTAAGTTTAATTCTTATGATCACTAGACCGAAGATTGAAAGATCGTCCGATCTCAATATGTGACCTAGTATTACCATTTAGTAACTAGTGTCACCCGCCTCCAACCGTGTTTGTTAATATTAATTCACAAGCTCATTTCATGTTGCTCGTACCCCGAGCATAAACAATTCCATTCGGACTCCGTACTCAATAATATTGAGCTTTATACCCTAATCACTATTATCGGATAAGCAAAACTCAGGATGTCACAACTATTCCTCGTAGTGTCCAATGCTCCTCAATATTCTCCCGCAAGCTATCTACAAAGTGATGAAAGCTCTAATAATTGCTATTTCCGCCTTCTAAATTTAGTCGATAGATATCCTGAGAATCTTGTTATTGGTCCCTATTTCCTTAACCATCAACAAATCCAAACTTCTCTCAGGTTACTTCCTATCCAAAGGCCTTCCATCATGGATATTTGGACTACTGCAACTTCTCAATTTCGGGGTTTTCCTTCTTTCGAAGCAGACTTTCATAGGTGGTATTTACGGATGAAGAGTGATACTTGCCTGGAAAGGAGCTGGGATAAAAACCGTTTTGGAGGTTAGCATGTTGTCCTACGACTTAAACATGCGGCTTCTAGGTGCCACTATTAGCTTTTGGTCCCCATCGACCAACTGCTTCTTCTTTTCCTGAGGCCCAATGTCAAGTACCCTTTTAGACATCTATGCCATATTTGGTTTTTCTCCCAATGGCATATCTGTAAAAGACATGGACTCCCTCGAGGTTCACTATGTTCTTGATAGTGCTCTTGCTTATGGCAGATTGCTCGATCGATTTTGTTGTACTTTTGGTCCCATCGATTCTAATGAACACACAGCTTTCCTGCTTTACTAGCTTTATAAGTACATCTTTTTAATTCGTCGCTCAAAGTATCTAAGGATTTTCTTCATCTCGCTTATAATCTTGCAGCAGGTAAGACAATCGCCTTGGGTCCACTTAGTTTAGCCACATTGTATAGAGGCTTCACTCATACGTCCTCAGCTATGAGGTCTAAAGAGGATGGTACCTTGTTTGATTTGTTCTGGCTGATGCAATCTTGGATGGCCTTATACTTTCCATCCCTTTCAATAGTGAGCTTTGTGTTTTTCATCATCGTGTTCTTCCAGCATTACAACCACCTGTTCCTCTCTCATTTGGGTGTCGGTTGCTAATTCGTTCACCTTTGAATGTCCCTGAGGGAAATTCCTCTTTTGCATTTCACGTTCGGGCACTTCTAGAAACTGATCTAGAGAGTGTTGAATTCTTTCCTTATGATGCCAATGAATTGAATTACCTCTTCGATTTTTCTGCTCAAGAGGAGTCCTATAATTTTTGGGTATGTGTGCTCCTCCGCTCGATCTCCTTACGAGAATGTCCAAGAAAGGGAGATTATATCATGGCTTTGAGATATATTCCACGCAATATTGTGCTAGGCAATTTGGTCTATTCCAAGCCATGCCTTTGCCAATTCCATATTCCCACAAATTCCCTTTCATGGCGAAGCGAAAGTATGGCTATGAAGAAAGGATTAATACAATGAAAAACCCTAAACTAGTACGCTTGTAACAAATTTACTCCAAACTAAATTTTTTACCACAAAACCCCCAAACTGGTATACTTATGATAAATTTACCCTCCATTAGTTTCCGTTAAATTTTACCGTCAAATTGTTAAGTTCAATGACATGTGACAGTAGATGAATATACCAATTTGAGGTTTTACCCCTCAATTTGTCACAGATTTACTAAGCGAAAGTATGGCTATGAAGAAAGGGTTAATACAATGAAAAACCCCAAACTGGTATGCTTAAAATAAATTTACCCCAAACTAAATTTTTTATCACAAAAACCCCCAAATTAATGTACCCATGACAAATTTACCATCCGTTAGTTTCTGTTAAATTTTACCGTCAAATTGTTGAGTTGAACGACATGTGACAATTGATGGGTAAACCAGTTTAAGGTTTTACCCCTCTGTTTATCACAGATTTACTAATTAAAAGCCGAGAAGATCAAGCCGCTTCTGTCGATAATTCACTTGATGATAACAGTGGAGCTGTTTCCATTGACATAAGCTATGACCTTCGCCCTTTGTACTTTCATATCTGTCGCTTGTCTCCACTCTAACTCCTATGGCGATTTATAGTGAGCATCTCATAACACATTGGTAGTCATTCCTTAACATTAGGCTGAAATAATCTTAAAATAATGTGCAGGGACACCAATTAGCACAAATGGATAGGGTTTTGCCAGATGCACCTACCGACTTATCTCAACAACCTCCTACCAATATATATGCTGTATATTTCTTCCGGCTTCAAAATATAGTACTTAATCTTTACTTGCTCTAATTTTGAATTGCCATTATATAACTTGGTGATTTACCTTTTGATTTTCTGACACTTTAGATACCACATTAGCATAGTCATCAAATCCATCATCATTTGCTCCTCATCGAGTTGTCGATGTTGCATCGTCTCCTGCTATACCAAGTGGAACTGATGATTCAACTGTTCCGTCAACCTCTGTTTCTGCTCGGCATCAATCTGACGCCCCATCATTATCTTCTTGCTCAGTTCAACGACCATTTCTCGTTGGGGACGAGAGCTCTCCGAATTCCCTTATCGAAGCCAAACGTATACCGGAAGAAGCCTCTTTTGTATTGACAACCAGCCCCGGTGATTTAGCATTTAAGTTGGTCGAAAGCTACATTGTTGTTCATAATCATTGGAAGTCCGCACTTGAAAGGTTGAAGAGCCTTGCTAGTCCGGTTCTTGCTTGTTCAATAGCAATTTTGCGGGAAGCTGAAGTTCCAGAGGTGAGTTGTGTAAGGATAGCATCAGTTCTACCTTGCCTTCTGGGCTCAAAGAGAAACTTCAAGATTTCAACAAGGAGTTTGCTACTAAACTAGAGTCTATTGACGCAACTATAAACTGATAATGTCTCTGACCATCGCGGAACAAGGTAACTTAGATGTTAGTGATCATGTGAAGGAAGTTAGCCAAAACGTAAAGGATGGACATGCCGCCTTGCAGGCTATAGTGGATGAAATAGCGCGTCTCGATGGGCAAGAAATATTTTGCGAAAGGCAAATGGCCGAGATTGAGAAGAAACTAGCTGATGTGCGCCAACGACGGAACCTCAAGCATATCCAGAGGGCTCAGGTGGAAGACGACTTGGATAAGCACACTGCCTCCCTTGGGGAGTTAAAGAAAACTGAATATGCGTGTTTGTCGGCGACAAAAACCAAAAACTGTGAGGTGTCAAGAATGATTGTATATCCGAGAATGGTAGGCTAGATTATAGCATGCTAGACCTTAAGCGTGAGCTTAAAAATTTATCGTATCCCAAGAAGACTTCTCATCAATAAAATCACCTTTTGTCTCCTAGTCGTTAAATTTCAAAGCTTCCATTTGTTCTTTCCTCAAGAATCTTCGATATGTTATATTTATAATGTGATCC
The DNA here is from genome assembly GCA_031216405.1 of Syzygium malaccense. Classification (NCBI taxonomy): domain Eukaryota; kingdom Viridiplantae; phylum Streptophyta; class Magnoliopsida; order Myrtales; family Myrtaceae; genus Syzygium; species Syzygium malaccense. The sequence continues at coordinate 15,348,613 of CM062258.1, forward strand.
CACATTTAGGGATATAATTTTTGAAATAAAAACTAATCCGTTAGGTTTGATCCACGTTTTTTCTTTTAAGTGACGGTTATCCACATGCAGTTTTTCCACACTTCATAGCCCTTCAGTGATAACTGCCCTCTTCAGTAACCGCCTTGATAGGAAGCGGTTTATAAAGATGAACGTTCATTTTCATAAGGGCAAATACAAGGTCTAATGCAAACCCTCTCATTCGGTAATATACCATCAGTGCGCGAGGGGATTGGGTTAGTAGAGTGCGCACGTAATCGCTGTCAAATTAACGTCGAACTACCGTGGATTTCCGACGAACGTAAAGTTGAACAATGGCTGGAGGTCAGTTTATTTTCGATCATGTTTTCCGCATTTGATTCTAATTGTGCCTAAAATTTCTATGCATTATTAGAATCCTTCAGTTTTAGTCTTACATTTGGTATCAGAGCAAGTTTAGTACTTCTGCCTTGTTTTTGTTGAATTTTCGGTGTTTTTTCGGGGTTTTTTTTTAGATGAACAGTAATTCTGGTTTTTTGGGGCTAAGAGGGAAAACGCTGATTCCGGCCAAATTCCGGCGACCCACCGCTCGACTTCGGACCGGCACGGTCGCACCGCCATGAAGGAGAATAGCCCTAAGTTAATCTGGCATTTCGGTGATCGCCGGAGGCTATTTGAGCGGCGGAAGTTGCGGGTTAGGGTTTGTGCGTTTTGACGGAATTTTGCTTGATTCGAGCCAATTTCTTGATTGTTTTCGCCGATTTTTGGGTCCATGTGGTCGCGCCGACGTGGTCTCCGAAACCCATAAATTATTTGGGTGTGATATGGGCTACCGGAGGAGACCCATTCGGTCGAAGGCGCGGCGGAAAGGCGAAAATTGGCGAGAAAGGCTTCTGATCGCGCGGAGGAAGAAGGCGCGTGGCCCCACGCGCGCGCAACCGCTGGCGCGTGGTCTCCACGCGCGCGCAACCGCTGGCGCGTGCGGGCCACGCTTGCGGCAGTTGCAGGCGCGTGCAGCGCACGTGCCCGCGTGATAAAGAAGGCGCGTGCGCACCACGCGCCCGCGCAAAGGGCAGGCGCGTGCCGCGCACAGGCCCTAGAACCGGCGCCCCCCCTTCGGTTTTTTACTATTCTGCCCCCGTTTTTACCCGTTATTACGATTATGCCCCTTGCCGAATTAAATTTATTGTTTTGTCCTTCATGCATTTTATGAATAATTTTTATGCATGAAATTAAATGTCCAGTGATCCATATATTTTTAATTAATTGGGGAGTAGCCATAGCATCCTTAATTAATTAAATTATATATTAATACCATTAGGATCACATTTGGAAATGGACATTAATTGTAATTAATTTTATTAATATGATGAATTTAATCCCATAGGAATTTTCATTATATTAATTTGATTAATTAGGTTGAAATATCATATTATTTTTCTTAATTTACCCACAGGGATTAAGGAAAGGAATATAATATGATAGTTTCTTCATGAAGTATTTATGAATCTATTTAAATTAAAAACTTAGCCCACAGACAGTTTTTATATTATGTGATTCATATTTTGTGACATGTTTTACATTGGTAGAACATGATATATGTTGATTTTGCCTCAAATTTTGTGACATAAGCATGATTGTTTGATATGCAGTTTTACAACCTGTGAATTTCTCTGAATTTAAGAATGATGTCCCATACTGAATGGTGAAAACTATAAAGTTTGGAAGGAGTCAATTCTTCTTCAATTGGGGTGCATGGACATTGACTATGCTATAAGGAAAGACGAACCACCTGCTCCTACTGACACGAGCACTGCAGCTGAGATAGTCCTTTATGAACAGTGGGAGCGGTCCAACCGCCTTAGTGCGATGTTCATAAGGACTAAAGTGTCTCCTAGTATTCGTGGTTCGGTCGCTCAGCATAGCAATGCTAAGGCTTTATTGGAGGCCATTGATGCTCAGTTTAAGACTTCAGAAAAGGCACATGCCATGACCCTGATAATGAAGTTTTCATCTCTAAAGCTCACAAGTGTTAGAGGTGTGCGTGAGCACATCATGAAGATGAGGGACATTGCAGCTCAGCTGAAAAACCTTGAGGTTGAAATATCTGAATCATTTCTTGTGTACTACATTCTGAACACTCTCCCACAACAGTATGCACCTTTCAAGATCTCTTACAACACACATAAGAATAAATGGTCAATTAATAAACTTATGACCATGTGTGTTCAAGAGGAAGAGAGGCTGACTATGGAATTGGGAGAAAGTGCTCATTTGGCAACACAAGAAAGGTTTAAGAGTCACGGCAAGAACAAGGGGAAAGGTAAAATACCTCCCCAAGCTGACATTAAGAAGGAATCCAAATGTTTCTTCCGTAGAAAGAATGGGCATATGAAGAAGGATTGCGTCAGATTTAAGGCCTAGCTCGAGAAGAAAGGTAATCCAACCTCTTATGTCTGTTATGAATCTAATATGGCTGATGTGAGTCACAACACTTGGTGGATTGATTCTGGTTCTACAATCCATATTTCGAATTCCTTGCAGGGTTTTCAAAACCACAGGAAGCCAGTGGGAAGTGAACAAAGCATCTATTCAGGAAACAAGATGTGTTCGCATGTAGAAGCCATTGGGACATGTAGATTAGTCCTCAATAGTGGCTTTGTTTTGAATTTGGAAAGGACCTTTTATGTTCCAAGTTTCTCTAGAAACTTAATTTCAGTTTCAAGACTTGTACCTTTGGGTTACTCTTTTAACTTTTCAGATTCAAACTTCAGTTTATTGTTTAAATCTGAAATTGTTGGGAGTAGTATTTTGTTTGATGGTCTTTTTCAAATTAATTTGCAAGACAATGCCTCTTATAATGCGATGCATGTTCATGATAATGCTGGTATAAAACGATGTGTTGTGAATGAAGATTCCTCTATGTTGTGGCACCGGAGATTGGGACATATCTCCATAGATAGAATTAAGCGATTAGTAAATGATGGAGTACTCAGTACTTTGGATTTTACTGATTATGATATTTGCGTGGACTGCATAAAGGGAAAGCAGACCAACAAGACAAAGAAATGTGCCAAGAGGAGTACAGACATATTAGAAATCATACATACGGACATTTGTAGTCCTGATATGGACTCGTATGGTCAGAAATACTTCATTTCCTTCATTGATGATTACTCATGTTACATGTATCTTTACTTGCTTCATAATAAATATGAAGCGTTGGATGCCTTTAAGGTTTTTAAGGCGGAAGTAGAGAAACAATGCGGCAAGCAAATTAAGATCGTGAGATCAGATAGAGGTGGAGAATTTTATGGTAGATACACTGAAAATGGACAAGCACCTGGTCCGTTTGCAAAGTTTCTTCAAGAGAATGGGATAGTTGCCCAATACACTATGCCAGGTTCTCCGGACTAAAATGGCGTAGCAGAAAGAAGAAACCGAACTTTATTGGACATGGTGCGAAGTATGCTTAGTGGCTCCAAACTTCCTAAGTCCTTGTGGACTGAAGCTCTTAAGACGGCAGTGTACATATTAAATCGAGTTCCAACCAAGGCTGTCCCAAGGACGCCTTTTGAATTATTCAAAGGTTGGAAGCCAAGTTTGCGACATGTACGCGTTTGGGGATGCCCGTCTGAAGTAAGAGTCTATAATCCACAGGAAAAGAAATTGGACCCAAGGACTATAAGTGGGTATTTCATTGGATATGCCGAAAAATCCAAGGGATACAAGTTTTATTGTCCATCTCATACTACTAGGATTGTGGAATCAAGAAATGCTAAGTTTCTTGAAAGTGACTTAATTAGTGGGAGCGATCGATTGAAGGACATTGTTCCTAAAAAAGATCATTCAGATACTCAACCTTCCACTTCAAGTATTAGGTTGGTTGTTGTTAATAACGCCCCTTCAGTTCAGCCGGCTATTGAACAACCAACTATTGAAGTTCCACAACTTGCTGATAATGATCCGGTAGATCCAGTTGTTCAACAATTACCTGAAGCTGTTGAACAACCAGTTGATCAATACGCTCCTCCAGAGAATGTTGATACAACATTAAGAAGATCTACTAGAATGAGGAAATCAGCAATTCCTAGTGATTATATTGTGTATCTACAAGAGTCTGACTATAATATTGGAGCTGAGAATGATCCTGAAACGTTTTCACAAGCCATGAGTAGTGATGAATCTAATTTGTGGTACAATGCCATGAAGGATGAGATGAGTTCTATGGCATCAAACGAAGTCTAGGATTTGGTTGAGTTGCCTAATGTTGCGAAGGCTATCGGTTGTAAGTGGGTCTTCAAAACCAAGAAGGACTTTTTGGGCAACATTGAAAGATATAAAGCTAGACTCGTTGCCAAAGGATTCACTCAAAAAGAAGGAATCGATTACACGGAGACATTTTCTCCTGTATCTAAGAAAGATTCTCTTCGTATTGTTTTGGCCTTGGTTGCCCATTTTAATATGGAATTACATCAAATGGATGTAAAAACGGCGTTCCTAAATGGGGAACTAGAGGAGGAGGTTTACATGAAACAACCTGAAGGATTCTCCTCTAGTAAATGTGAGCAATTGGTATGCAAGCTTAAGAAATCTATATATGGCTTGAAACAAGCATCCCGTCAATGGTACTTAAGGTTCCATGATGTCATCTCTTCATTCGATTTTGTAGAGAATATTATGGATCAATGCATATACCAGAAAGTCAGTGGGAGCAAAATTTGTTTTCTTGTGCTATATGTGGATGATATTCTACTTGCAACCAATGATAAGGGGTTGTTGCATGAGGTGAAACAATTTCTTTCTAAGAGTTTTGACATGTAGGATATGGGTGATGCATCTTATATCATTGGCATTAAGATCCATAGAGATAGAACTCGAGGAGTTTTAGGACTATCTCAAGAAACCTATATCAATAAGGTCTTGGAGAGATTTCGGATGAAAGATTGTTCACCAAGTATAGCACCCATTGTCAAGGGTGATAGGTTCAATTTGAACCAGTGCCCGAAGAACGATCTGGAAAGGGAACAAATGAAGAACATCCCATATGCTTCTGCTGTCGGAAGCTTGATGTATGCTCAGGTTTGCACTCGACCTGACATCGCTTTTGCTGTGGAAATTTTAGGAAGATATTAGAGTAATCCAGGGATAGACTACTGGAAAGCTGCAAAGAAAGTGATGAGATACTTTCAAGGTACTAAAGGCTATATGCTTATGTATAGACGGGCTGACAACTTGGAAGTAGTTGGTTATTCGGATGCGGATTACGCTGGTTGCGTTGATTCTCTAAAATCAACATTATGATACATTTTTATGTTAGCTGGCGGAGCCGTGTCATGGAGGAGTGCGAAGCAGACTTTGACTGCTACTTCTACTATGGAGGCTGAGTTCGTTTCTTGTTTTGAGGCTACCTAGCATGGTGTATAGTTGAAGAGTTTCATTTCAGGGCTTAGAATTGTTGATTCTATTTCTAGGCCATTAAGAATATATTGTGACAATTCAGCTACGGTTTTTACGGCTAAAAATGCTAGAAGTGGCGGTCGAAGTAAGCACATCGACATTAAGTATTTAGCCATAAAGGAACGTGTTAAGGAAAATAAAGTGGTCATTGAACACGTTCGCACTGAATTGATGATAGCCGATCCTTTAACTAAAGGCATGCCACCAATGAAGTATAAGGATCATGTGGCTAGTATGGGAATAGTTCCCATAATGTGATTTATTGTCGTACGGACGACTTTTGTTGTTTGAAACTCTTATTCAATTGTAATATTATTCTCAATTTCTGGTGTACACATTCAGGTGTTTATGAGAATAACAATTATCCTTGATTCTGGAATAAACATAGGGTTTATTCATTAAGATGTGTTATCACATATGGGCTAACATTAAAAGAATAAGATGCATTGTGATACATGGAAGATATTACTCGTTCTTAGAGGACATGTCGCCATGATTCATGTGTCTTGTTTCTTTTCTTAAGCATATGGTTTTCATGGATTTGATTGGGTAATCTGTATGATGAAAATGTTGGGATCAAGTGGGAGAATGTTATATTTATAATGTGATCCCACATTTAGGGATATAGTTTTTGAAATAAAAACTAATCCGTTAGGTTTGACCCACGTTTTCTCTTTTAAGTGACGGTTATCCACATGCGGTTTTTCCACACTTCATAGTCCTTCAGTGATAATTGCCCTCTTCAGTAACCGCCTTGATAGGAAGCGGTTTATAAAGATGAACGTTCATTTTCATAAGGGCAGACACAAGGTCTAACGCAAACCCTCTCATTCGGTAATACACCATCAGTACGCGAGGGGATTGGGTTAGTAGAGCGCGCCCGTAATCGCTGTCAAATTAACGTCGAACTACCGTAGATTTCCGACGAACGTAAAGTTGAACAATGGCCGGAGGTCGGTTTATTTTCGATCCTGTTTTCCGCATTTGATTCTAATTGTGCCTAAAATTTCTATGCATGATTAGAATCCTTCAGTTTTAGTCTTACACGATATGCTTAGGGCACTAGCCTTCCCTTATGAATTCTACGGCGGGAACGAGCCACTTTTTCAAATTCTCTAACTTCCGATGAGGATAGACAAGTCCGTCAAGCTCAACTTCCCATGTCTTTTCAAATCCTTGAATAGTGCGTCCAGTCAGTTACTTAAGGAAGTCTATTTACACCTGGCAATCTGGTCTTAGCGACACATTCCATGATCTCGTCCATCAGCTTTTACGTTGGATAGCACAATGGCGCATAACTCTCGTTTTCCCTCAAATGCCCAATCTGCTATGTAATTGAAGCGTGTCGATGACCTTCGATACTATGAGAACATCGGTCACATGTCCTTGTCCTTCCTGGAATATGATCCTATTCAAAATCATACCATTCTAGGTCCTTACTTCATATCAACTCCTCCCTCAGCACTATATGAAAGTACTTCCATTCGATCAGAGCTCCCTCTGTACCTATGCCTGGACTATCTGCAACCATCGATTCAACTCCTTCCTATCAATCAATGAGCGGTTTTTTCAGTGGTATCTAAGGTTACAAGATGAGATGGGACCAACCTGGCTTTGCCTAAAATTGATTCGATCTTGAAGTGATGCTGCTTATCTTTTAATCCTGCCGAATTTGGTTTTATTGGAAGCCTTTGCTGTTTCTGGTCCCGATCATCGCATGGTTTTTATTTTCCAACGGGGCCAGTTTCTATCACTCTGCTGGATATATGGCAACTTACAGGTCTTCCTCCATTTGGAGAATTCATTGATTCCGATTTGCTCACTGTCCATACTTTTGTGATCCATCTTGTTTAGATCTTCCATATGCAACTTTTACAGACAAGTTTGCTCAATCAAAAGGGGAAATTACCTTGGAGGAACATACTGCCTTTCTGCTTTGTTGGTTTTCACGGTATGTATTTTGTCATCCTTCCATGAATGTGTCTCGGGAGTTCGTCGATGTTGCCTACGCCTTTTTTCATGGCCTAAACATTGGTTTGGGATGCATAGTCCTGGCTTCTCTCTATAGGTCCTTGTCTGACGTACAAATTTCTCTTTATAGTGCAAATCTTGATCCTTTTTCGGCCCATTTTGGCTTTTCCTCGGTTGGGTACGATTATAGTTCCCTGATCTATTCGGTAACCCAATACCTCCTGTCCAATGGAGTGATATTCATTTCCAAGAGTTTGACAGAGATCCAGGATTTTGGACATGTTCTTGCCTGTTAAGCTCATTCCTGCTGGCTTTTCCTCTTTTGAAAGTTTCTTAAGACGCATCTTACTTCTTTTGGAGTTCACTTTCGACGTCGCTGATATTGACCAAGCGTTTTATGAATATAGTAACATAGATCTCGAATTATTCTAAAAAGGTGTACTCATTCCAAGGGACTCAATTTTAGATTTTTCCAGCAATGGAAAGTTCTACCCAGGCTTTGATCTATAACTCTCATTTCTGTGCTCGTCAATTTGGGTTTGTTCAAGGCATCTCTATACTCGTTGTCTACTCCATGGAATACCCATTTTCTCAAGGGCAAGTTGCATTTGGAAATTGTCTTGAAATTACTGGTATTATCTCAAAGCGAGTAGACTCCCATAGTTTCATCAGCATTCCTGATCAGACTCGCGATTGGTGGAACGAGTATCGATCCCTCCTATTTTCTCCGGATACCGATGCAACGATTTTCAAGGCTACTCAACTTCTCCCTATATTGGCTCACCCATTTAAGTGATGTCGTTTTCCTGAGAGGAACTTTGCGATCACCTCTTCCGAGCATTCATCGAGTGAAGGTATGGGTATCTTTTGGTTATTTACCGTTCCACTGTTTATCATTACGCTGTCTTCTCACACTTCCCATTGCAGATGAGTCATCGATGGCAGGAGAAAGGAGAAGAGAATTCACCGGATCACCTTCACATAGCCCCGATAGAATTTCTGTCCATAGTGACTCTGACGATCCTGGTCTAACTTCAGAGAACAACGTCAGTCTCCATTACTCACCATTTTACCCATTAAGTGAGCCTTCACCATCTCAAGATCACGATAATAGTCCAGCCAAATGGACCCGGCTCTACAACTTGTTAGAGAGCTGGTTATGATAGCATATGCGATGATTCTTACGCTGAAGCAGAAATCAAGTATTTACTCGCTCATTTGAATAATTTGCCCTTTCCTTTAAGATGCCAGGCTTTGAAAATTTGCTATCAATGAATTTTCTCTTTCCTTCAATTCCACCTTGGTGACTTTGGCAAGAACAGATCAAGGCCTTTGATGAGATGAAAAATGATTTCTTTAAAAAAAGGACGATCTAGCTCATGCCCGCGTTGCCCTTGAAATCTATCAAGCTGACGACAACGCCCCATTGCAAGTCCTGACAACCCAGTGCAAGCTAATTAACCAGCTCGAAGCCACTTGTCAATCTATGGATCGCAAGCTCCATGACACATCTGACAAGAGGAATCGATACTTCGAAGCGAATTGTGATCGAGAAATGCAGCTCCATAGCTTCACCTTAGGGCTTAGGCAACACTTGATGTAACCTGATTTCATGATCGATGTTCATCCCATGAATGTACATACTCTAGGCACTAAGACAATCTTGGCCTGTATGGTCTGTCTCTGTTTGTATGTTTGGTAGCATGTAGGGCAATGTTAGGTAACCAATGTTTGTAATGAAGATCTTTCACTTCCATCTCTTTCAGAGTATATTCTTAACAACATTGATCATCGCCTCGTATTGCCAACATTAGAGGCTCAACTAGCATCCAACAATATCAATCGGTCATATTGGCAATATCTCAGGCACAACATCTTTCTTGAACTCAATCAACTCTCTCGCCTATTGATGATATCTTATCTTTAATGCACACATTATCCTGAGACTGGCAAACTTATCCCTTGTATGACGTAGGCGATCATTGCATATATTCATGATGATATACGATATGTCTAAGAGCGTCTGCACTTTCCTATATATCCGTAGCAACAAATATCAGCAGTCTACGAATACACCCCATCATGAATATTGTGCGTTACCGTACACATCCTTCGTCCTGGATCGCCTGCGGTTTTATCGTTCCAATTTCTCACATGTTCCTTAATGGGACATCGTGTCACTTCATCTTCCTGCCGATGTGTATCAATTAATTATTTTGGCGTCCATTCTTAATGAACGATCACGTCGCCCGTCTTCCCGCCGATTCGGCTCTGTTATTATTTATCATGTCCATTATCATGCGTATTTCCGAATAGTACGCCATGTCGTTTCAGTTTCTGTCGGGTCCGTCTATACATAAACGATGATCATGATAGAAGGTTGCACTGGTCTTCGATAATCCCTTCTTCTTCCGCTCTCAAAAGTATTCGACTTTCTTTCCTAACAATGGCTTCCCCCCACCATTTTCCAAAAGAGTTTGTCGCCATATGGGGCAAACTGATCGAGCTTCTTTCCTTGAAATACCATGTCCTTGCCTCTACGCCGGAGATCGAGGAACAAATTCGTGCTCTTATGCAGAATGCTGAGACCCGCTTTCTTCCTTCAACACATCCGTTCCAAACGGATTTTGACGAATTTTCTCTTACCTTTGAGCATGGGCTTGAGAGCTTCAGGTCCAATAAGGCCAAAATCGCTCGTCTTGATGCTTTCCAAATATAATACTGGGACAAGAAAGATAGGGCCCGTCATGCCAATATAGTACTCAGTACTCGCGGGTAGGAGACAAGTCTTGGAACTGCTTGAACAGCTTTGCAGCCGCTTGGATCGTGGGAAGAACAGACTGATCACTAAACTGGTTGCCATCGATGAGTGTATGGGGTCAGCCGGGAACGACAATGACAACTTGAGGGCTGAGAAAGAAAGATTGATCAGCAAGCTGTAGACGTCGATCATGACATCCTACTGACCCAGGACTCACTGACGCAGGCAGGTGATCTAGTGGAAGCACAGACACCCTTGTATGAAACTTAAGCGCTTACAATCATTCTGCGGCTAATATGGTTCCAAACGCGCTCCAATGGAATTAAGACGTGATCCCGCCCTTCCGAAGAAGCCAACAATCCTGCCACCGCCAGATGCCGATGGGATATGAAACTCCCCTCGACCCTTTAACCATGGTTTCATTCCGAACTTGTGAGTGGTCTTCGTGGTATGAATTTCCAGGCTGCGGATGATAGTGTAAGGACTGTTTTCATTTCCCATCCAGTAACCCGATATCGAAACTAGACGCTCCTTGGGATAATCCAGTATGACCTGCAAGAAAAACAAAGTGAAATATGTCTTGCTTGTGGATATGAAGGTTCAACCTTATCCTCTAGACGTAGGATATTAAAAGAAGAGCCTCCGTCTTGGATGAGGAGAATCTGTGCTACATGAAGCTGAGAACATTATAAAAAGCAACATGTAATCATGAACGACTTACAGACAGAGAAAACATAAAAGAAAAGAAAAAAGAGAGGGATTAAGACTGGACTAACCTGGCGGCTAATCAACCCATGTTCATCGCCATGGTGAGAGCATATGACGGAGGAACCTTTGTCATCGTACACAATCCCGATAGAGTGAATTGCAACGGTGGCGACGATATGGAATCCCCTCACATCAGTATGCACTCCATCATCCCATGGAGTCCCACCGGAGCCTCCATAGGGTCCGATTCTTTTGAAAGGATTTAGGTGCAGTATGGGCTCCGCATACACTCCTATGGAATTGAGAGTCTCACGGCATCTTCCAAAAAAGCCGATGATTTTGCTTCTAGTTGATGGATACCAAAAGTATTCTCCCGTCTCCTTGCCATAGGGACCATATCTTCCTTTATTAGTGTGAAATGTGAGCGACTGAAGGATAGTATTATCGACGTCATCACCATCCTTTTGCTTGTAACCAGAGATCGATGTCAAATACTCCCGTGGATAATCCAATATAACCTGTGTGATCTCAAAAGTATCTCTTAACATTAGACGAGTGTTGTAAACAAGACCTATATGTCGAGTTTAATTTACTAAATCACGTGATCGGACACATATCAATATCGTTTCGACCAATGAAATATGAGCAAGTAAACAGCTACGGCTCAGAGAGGGAAAAACAAACACTAACCGAAAAGGATTGTCCAGTGAGGCCACCATGCAGAACTGACCCAACTCTTTCACCACTCTTGTCGTACACAAACATAATGCCTTGGATAATAGAGCCGCGATTTACAACAATTTCCCTCACACCACTGAATGTCCCATCGTCCCATGCACATCCACCTAGGCCTCCAAATGGCCCGATTAATTTTATTGGGTAGAGAGGTGAGATCGGTTCAAAATATGCTCCCATTGCTTCAAGTTGTTCACCACTCCTCCCATAAAATCCAACGATTTTGCCACCTGTTGCAGGATATGAGAAGTGATTTCCCCATTCTTTTCCAATAGGTCTAATCGTTCTTTTGTTAGTTTGAAATGTGAGAGATGTAATCCTGCCCAACCTAAACCCAGATATTGAAGTCAGATACTCATGTGGATCCTGTATATTGATCTGCAATAAATAGACATAACCATCAAACTCGTGATTTAAGTCACAAAAGAGTCTCCCGCCAACGTAGGCAGCGCAAGTTTCGTAGGGATTTTACAAAGCATATGTATGTAGGGGGACATACCGTATAGACGACTGTCCTTCCAATACTGAACTTGTTTTCATCAATTCCACCATGTTTCTCCGATTGCCAAATTTCTTTATTCTCCTCTTCATACTGAAACGTGATTGATCGGATGAATGGCCAAATACTTGTTTCAAGTTCAACAATGATTTTCCTTACATTGGTATGCGTATTGCGATCATCCCAAAATGACACAGTCGAACTGCCAGATATTTTCAAATGCTCCAAGGGATAGGGCTCCCAAGATGACACAGTCGGTCTCAAAAATATTGTCAAATTCTCCGAGGGAGGGAGCTCCCAAGATGACACACTCGAACTCCGAAATAACCCCACAGATTTGAAGGGATAGTGCTTGTCGGAGTGTAGCTCGACTAGTGCTCCAATAGCTTCGAGAAAATCACCACTTCTCCCGAAGAAGCCGATAACTTTGCCAGCTTCCGATGGTAAGGAGAAGTACTTCCCTTCCTCTCTACCAATTGGTCCCCATATTCTTTTATTGGTTCGAAATATGAGCGAGTTGATACTGGCTGTGAAGAAACCTGCAATTGAGGTTATAAACTCATCTGGGTAATCCAATTCAACCTGCAAATTAGAAGTCACTAAACAATATCATTTAGGGATCCAATAGATGTGAACCATTGTATTTTACATTTAATTAGTAAATTCACTAGCTAGTATTCTTGGGAAATATGAAGCGAATCGATAATATCAATAGAAAACGTTATACAAATCATCATCAACTTTTCTTTTCCTCGCCGAGACTTTACATCCTCTATTTCAAAAAGAAACAAAGAATAAGAATTTAATTGATAAAACTTTCTTTCTCAGGTGGCATTGTTTTTAAAAAGTCCGGGCAACCATCTTTTAATTGTTTTTGTAAGGATCGATACAAATTTAACGCTGGAAAAATCTGGCCAAGAAACACCTGATTGTGACGTCCTAGGGACTGATTTCAATCAATTTCAAAATAAATTAATTCACTTATTGATTCTATGCTTCTGATCCTTACATGGAAAAGTAATAAAGGAAATTAGTTTACCAACCTCATATAAACTTCCCTGGAGTTTCGGACCTGGTGGACCATGCCTAGTTAATCGAATAGAACCATCCATGTTAACATAATCAAAATCAATGGAATTAATGGAAGATTCGTAGCTGACAACAATCCTCTTTATATCAGTATATTGTCCATCATCCCAGGAATCTCCACCTGCCCCTCCAAAAGGCCCAAAAAACTTAACGGGATATGTATGAGGAATTGGCTCATAGAAAGCTCCAAGGGACTCGAGACGAGGGCCGTCGCAACTCCCATGAAACCCAACAATTTTGCCACCGGTGTATGGAAATGAAAAGTACCTTCTGTCGCGACCTAAAAATTTTCTTTCCTCAGGCTAATGGATTATTAGGACTAAACCTAACTCGAGCCCTCCTAAGCCCTACCAATTCGCAACTTTGGGTTTAAGTTTTTAACATGCAAATGTTTTCATGCTCGGAGTCACCACTAATCTATTTGTGGTAGGTCGATTAGAAACCTAAATAAAACATAGGGAGATATGTTTTATTCCTACGAACCAGAGATTCTAAGTCCGGGGACTTGATTATGCTAGATCTAGTCTAACGCCCTTTCGGTACCTTTTCTTTTCAAAAATATTTTGGCAAGCAATCTGGATCCATTTCAACTTAATCACTAACATGTGAGGTGTTCATGCGGGTGCGCAAACCACCAATTTAACACCCAATAATCAAAACATTAAATAAATTGCAAGATTGGGAGAATTACTTACCTCAAAGCAACGTAAGCATCTGCATGGTTAGCTAGAAAATCACATCAACCATCCTAATATGATTTCTAATTAATAAGCAGTTTACTCAGTATTTTTGAATTTTCGCTTATTTAAATGAAAGCTAATCTATATGCAATGACGTGCAAAAATGACATGAAAGTAATGCAACCTAGCATGCAAACTATATATCATGCGACGACGTGACCTAATTCTGATGACGGACAAATGATTTATTTTTGGTATTTTCTGATGAAATTCGAAATAAAAATATGCCTAAATTAACATGCAACCTATGATGACTTAACATATCCTAACATGACTTATTTTTGAGGTTTTTGTTAAAATTCGAAATAATAAATTACTTAAATTAAGAATGCAATCTATCCTAATCTACCATAAAACAATTCATTTTTTTATAGGGTTTTCTTGAAAATTCGGAATAAAAAAAGCCTAAATAATCTATTAAGATTAGAAAATTACTTAATTTAAACTAGGGAATAGATTATCTCAAGTCCTAATTTAAATTAAATAATTATTCTATCGTCTAGATATATTTAGGATTCCTAAACATGCAAAATTCAAATTCAAATCCTAATTGATATTTTTTTGAATTTTCTTTTTATTTGAAAAGGAAAAAACAATTTAAACAGAGATAGCATCCACATTTAAAACAACCACGCGATCCACAAGATTCGTTTCAAACTCGGATTAGGCAAAAAAATCGAACTATCAGTCATATCTATAGGGTTACAGATATTGACGGAAAGTCGATCATTCAAATTTGGAAAGCAAATAAAATTCATTACGTACCCAAGTGATTATGGGCAAGATAATGATTTTCCGTATCGCCACGTATCATACCTTAGGGATAAGGTCGGATAGTTGTCCAGATACGTTGCTGAATTAGGAAAGTTTCCTAACTTTGAATATTTTCGAATATTGCGGACAAGGCAAACATCATCCTAAGATATCTAGCAATCCACACAATATTCACAGAATATTCAAGCATCTAAAAATTAAGAAATCAAACATTCTGAAAATATCGGATAACATTCTTACCTAATTTCGAAATATTTCCAAATTTGAACTCGCGGATCGGAATCGCGGATCGGGATGAGCGGCGAATGGCGGACCGGTGGTGGCGCGACCACGAGGACGGCGGCGACGCTGTTTACGATGGTGCTGGTGATGACGCCACTCCGAGACAGCAGCGGTGGCAGAGCGACGACGGCAGCGGCGGCGCGGCTGCGTCGGCGTGAGACGGCTCCGGCGGCAGCAACACACAGCAACAGAGGGCAGCAGCGGCGGCAGTGGCATCGGCAGCGGCAGCACCGGCGAGAAGCGGCAACAATAGCGTCGGCGTGGGAAGCAGCAGCAGCGGCGTGAGGCGCGACGGCAGCAGGCGTCGGTGGGAAGCGGCGACAGCAGCAGGGAGAGGCGGCAGCACGCGGCGGCAGGAAGCAGCAGCAGCGACGTCGCACGGCAGCAGCGGCAGGCGCGGCGGCGGCGGGAGCAGGCGCACGGCAGGCGCGGCAACAGGCGCGGCAGCAGGCTCGGTGGGGAGCGACGGCAGCGGGCCCGGCAGGGAGCGGCGGCAGCAGCAGCGTCGGCTACGTGAGGCGCGGCAGCAGGTGCGGCGTCGCGCGGGAGCGGCGGCAACAGCAGCGTCGGCGGCGTGAGGCGCGGCAGCAGGTGCGGCGTCGCGCGGGAGGCGGCAGCGGCGACCGGTGTGGAGCGGCAGCGACAGGCGCGGCGTCGCGCGGTGGGGAGCGGCGGCAGCAAGCTCGGCAGGGAGCGGCGTCGGCAGCAGCAGCTTGTCGATCTCCTTCTCCCCCTCTCTTACTCTTTCTCTCGCTCACGTGTGTCTCTCGTGCCCACAAAAATTGTGTTCTGAAAAATTCTCCTCCAAAAATCCTGACCTAATAATGTATATATAGTATTAATCTAGGTCAATTAGATGGGCTTTCTAGTCCTAATGGGCTTAGGTTTGGACTTTAATTTAAATGGGTTGAATTAATTAATGATAATGGGCTGAATTAAGCTCAAAATAAAATAACCGAGCCCGTTTGACTTGTAATTCCCGGCCCTTGCATTTCAAGCGAGCCGAGTCACATTCGATGAAATTTAAGCTCGTTCGTCATCGCCAGTCCGATGCAAAATGCAATGAATTTAAACTATATGTTATGCAATTTAAATATTTTTTGTTTAGGGGTTAAAAATTTTAATCCCTAATTTTCTATGCAAATTATACTAAATGGTCGCTAAAATTTAGGTGTCAACAGTTGCCCCTCTTTGAAGGTGAGCTCGTAGAGGTTGCATTCAAAGACTAAATGATACCTAAATTTCAACCATGCAAATGCAATGAATGTTGTTTTTGTCGGGATTATGAGTCCCATTTTACAATGCATTAAGAAATGATACATGCTGACATGAGTAGAAAACATACCTGGAATCACTTACCTGACAGGAGCGAGATAATGCAATTCGAAACACAACTTTAACTTGTATATTGTTTTGGCAAATGTATGGGCTCAGTCCCCATCGGTATTGCCTGATATATGTTGATGAACTTCGGTGATCTGCAGTCAAGTCAAAACACACGAAGAAAGCTCGACGTACCCAATCATCATTTGGATTCGTGAGAATAGTTCCGATCCTTACGAACTACCTATACATCTCTCTAGGTGTTTGCAAAGATTTGGTCGCTTCACTTATACCTGCTCATAAGTGAATTGCGGGGAAACTTTTGAGATCAAGAAGATATTCCGACCTTTACATATACCTGCTCATATGTAAAGATTTGGCCGCCTCACTTATACCTGCTCATAAGTGAACTGCGGGGGAACACCTGGGGTTGAGAGAATATTCAGACCTTTACATATACCTGCTCATATGCAAAGATTTGGCCGCTTCACCTATACCTGCTCATAGGCGAGTAGCGGGGGAACATCTGAGATAATGAGAGTATTCCGACCTTTACATATACCTGCTCATATGCAAAGATTTAGCCGCTTCACCTATACCTGCTCATAGGTGAGTAGCGGGGGAATACCTGAGATTTGGGAAGAATATTCCGACCTTTACATATACCTGCTCATATGTAAAGATTTGGCCGCCATGCCTATACCTGCTCATAGTCATGTAACGGGGGAATCTTCTCGAGATTGTATGAAAATCTGTGATTTGATGAACAAAAAGGACTAGCCCAAGTGTTCAAGAGTTCCTTGACAAAGTACCTGGATATCATCAGAAGTACCTGAAAAGGTTTGATCAATAGACACCTGAACACAATCGAAGGCATCTAGAGATCACAAAAATGATCAAATGTGGGACTTGACAATTGTTTGAACAGGTTAGGGATACTTAGATAGTCGTAGATATCCTAGGGATAGAGATATACTTACCTGGTGATATCTCCAACTCTAAAGGTGTGTCTCCTGTTAGACACGATTTCGTGTAATACGCATTCGCATGCTGTCAAGAATGCACCATGATTTCAACTGATTTTCATGCACGATGGTTTTGTCAAATCAGCATCACAAACTTCGCTGGGGAAAAATCATGACAAGACAATCCAGATTCACAAGTAGATATCTTGAAAATGTCGAATGAGGGACTTTTGGTTCGAAAGGGCTTTCGCTCACTCTCGTCGAGAAGTGGCTAATTTATGAAAATCACTCTATCTCACCATCATCATGTCGACAAGGGTCCGAGTATTCTCGCAAACGGTACGACTTTACCAATCCGAGAGGTCTTTGTTAGGACCGTAACATGGGCTTGGTCAATGGCTTAGCAAAAGAGACCCTTCGAGTCAAGGCTATTGAAAGAAAATACTCTGCAATTGTCTCCAGGTTTACAAGTCAAGAACCTGCAAAATGAGATAGAAATGGACTTGCTCGCACTTCTTCGAGCTAAGCTTATAAACATCAGAAACTCTACGTTAGTTCAAGTGCCCTAATCTGAAGAGACTTTGCAAGGGATGTAACGCAGGCTAGGCTCATGGGTTGAGAAATGAATGGATCATAAGGCTCAAAATGTGTATAATTGGGGTGAGAGTTGGTGACCATCTCGGCATTGTCACCGGTCTTCTTCTTCATCAGGGATTGTCTTCTCGGTAAATGCTCCATTGGCTTCAAGAATTTATCACTTGATTCCTTAAGACTCTGGATATTTTTGTGACTTTGACACATCTCAACATTTTCTAATCTAAAGTCGTCACTTTTCTCCATTTTTTCTTCTCTTTTCTTTTCTTTCACGGGCATCGGCCTTGCTTTTACCAGGCACACTGCTTTTTCATGCCCTCTAGTTTTTTTTTTTGACACACACTGTCTACAATGCATATATTGGCCAGTCACACTTTGGCTTGTTTTGATCGAATGACTAACATTTGGACTCTCAGGGTCTTCGTCTTTTACCGGCGCTCCGGATATGCTGCCTAAACAATGATGACTTTTGCCTTGCCCCAGTGTGGGGGATGATCACCAACTGGGTTTAAGAAATGAATTTGCAGGCTCAATTGGGCTTAACAAAGGATAAAGTGTGTATAGGATAGAGAAAGAAATGCTCTTCGTCATCCTAAGGCACTTGAACTTCACGTGAATTCATCTGAAAAAGTAACACTCGAAGATTTATGCAAGTGAGAGCATGAAAATTTCTACTCATTTTTCACCTTATGACGCTGACTTACCTCCAGTTTACCCCGATGTGGGGTGGTTCTTGACAGGGGTAATTTGAATGAATTTCTTCAAGTGTTTAGGCTCAAAGTGGCGAAACAATGGATAACCTGTAGTGTTTGGGACAGAGAAATGAACTGCCTCTCATCATTTCAGTTGCTGTACCTTTCGCGAGATAACCATTTACCTTGCAAACATGGAATTTTTCCACTCAACTCACTGGGGATTAGTGCATAGGACTGTATATAGGATAAAGCTTGCCTTTCATCATCCCGATGTACCTCATTCAACACATTCAATTCATTCCACATGAGTTATCAGATTGTCCAAATAGATTCTCCTTTTGAAATCGATAATGTAGACTGACAAAATGATCAAGCATAATTCAAAGCCAATGCACACATTCCATATTTAAATTGATTGAAACCATTTATTCATTAGTGAAATGTTTGTAACTCAGAGTATAAAACCAAACATTTGAAAACTTTTGCTGCAAAATGTTAAATTCCATCAGGGATAATAGATCTTCACAGCATCAGAATTAACAGGAGTGGAGAACTCACGACCATCCATCTCTGCGAGGATCAGGGCACCTCCAGGAAGCACCTTTTTAACCACATACGGACCAATGTAGTTTGGGGCAAATTTTCCTCCAGGAACAGGAAATACTGGCAGTACCTTCCTTAGGACTAGATCATTTACCTCGAAGTGTCTTGGACGCACCTTTTGATTGAAGGATCTAGCTATCCTCTGCTGATAGGTTTGACCGTGGCAAATGGCTCTCAATCGCTTCTCATCAATTAGATTTAACTGCTCATACCTTTATCGCATCCATTCTGCCTCGGACAACTCCACTTGAGACAAGACTCGTAAGGAAGGGATCTCTACTTCGACGGGTAGGACTGCTTCCATGCCATACACCAAGGAGAAGGGGCTTGCTCCGACAGAGGTTTGGATCGAAGTTCGATACGCCATTAGTGCAAATGGCAACCTTTCATGCTAGTCACGATAGTTTTCAGCCGTTTTGGCCAAAATCTTCTTGATGTTCTTGTTAGCGGCTTCAACTGCTCCATTCATCTGTGGACGATAGGGAGATGAATTCAGGTGCCGGATTTTGAACTCGTTGAACAACTGATCAATGAACTTGTTGTTCAAATTTGTCCCATTGTCAGTGACGATAGCCTCAGGGACACCATAACGAGCAACTATGTCTCGCCTGATGAATTTTACAACATTCTTTGCGGTGACGTTTGCATAAGATGACGCCTCAATCCACTTAGAGAAATAATCAATCGCGACCAAGAAAAATCGGTGTCCATTTGATGCCTTGGGATTAATCGGGCCAATCACATCGATGCCCCACATTGAAAAGGGCCATGGCTCAGAATGCTGATGTAATTCTGTCGGGGGAACATTTATTTTATCCCCATGAACTTGACAACGATGACATCTTCGAACATGTTGGATGCAGTCACTCTCAAGACTGAGCCAATAATAACCCAACCTCATAATCTTCTTAGCTAACATGTGGCCATTCATGTGTGGACCACATATCCCTTCGTGTACTTCTTGCATGATTCTGGTAGCTTCAGCCGCATCCACACACCTTAATAGGATCGAATCATATGATCTTTTGTACAGCTTTTTACCACTAACAAAGAATTTTGAAGCCATTTTCATTATGTACTTCCTGTCAGCCGGGGTGCTTCCCTCAGGAAATTCTTGTTTCTGGATGTAACTCATGATATCATAATACCATGGCTTTTCATCAGGTTCTCCGGTCACAACCATACAGTAGGTCGATTTTGTCAGGACTTCGATCTTCAAAGGTTCTACCTCTAACCCATCAATCACTTGCAACATGGATGATAACGTAGCTAGCGCATCAGCAAACTGATTATGAGACCTCGATAAATACTCAAAAGAGATATTTTCGAATTCCTCTATGATTTCTTCAAGGTATTCATGGTACGGTACTAGTTTGGTGTCTCTCGTCTTCCACTCTCCCACAGTTTGGAGAATAATCAAAGCAGAATCACCAAACACTTTCAACTTGGTTATCCTCATTTCCACTGCGGCTTGGAGTCCGAGGATGCAAGCTTCGTACTCGGCTATGTTGTTGGTACAGGGGAACACCAACTTTGCTGCTACTGGATAATGTTGCCCATCTGGGGATATTAAAACTGCCCCAGTGCCGGAACCGGCCAAGTTTACAGCTCCATCGAAAAACATGGTCCATGTGTCTTCCTTTATTACCAAAATGCGATCTTCTGGAGAATATCTATCATCATCCGAGACTCCAGGATTTTCAGCTAACACATCAGCAATTACTCGTCCTTTAATTGACTTCTGTGGCTTTATCTGGATATCAAACTCTGAAATTAAAATCTGCCACTTGGCTAACTTCCCTACCAAAGCTGGCTGATCAAGTAAATACTTAATGGGATCGTTCGCAGTCACAAGCAAAGTTTGGTGATGCAGTGTATATTGTCGCAGCCTATGGAGCACCCATATTAGCGCAGCGCAAGTCTTCTCGGCTTTAGAAAAATTCAACTCCGAGACAGTGAACTTCTTGCTTAGGTAATAAATGGCTCGCTCTTTTCCATCTTCAGGACTTTTCTGGGCTAGCATCGCATCTAAAGACTCACTACAAATTGTGAAGTAAAGGATCAAAGGCTGGCCCGGCATTGGTGGGACTAGCACTGGTGGTTTCATCAGGTATTGCTTTAGTTCGTTAAATGCTTCCCGACAATCATCGTCCCATTTCACTTAAGCATTCTTCCTTAGAAGTTTGAAGAATGGCTTAGCAGTTGCTGAGAGCTGAGAAATAAAACGGGCTATGTAGTTCAATCTACCCAGGAGGCTCCGCACTTCTTTTACGATCGACGGGGGTTGTAACTCACATATAGCCTTCACTTTGGAGGGGTCAATTTCAATGCCTTTACTGCTTACTATGGACCCAAGTAATTTATCCGAGGTTGCTCCGAATACGCACTTTGCTGGATTGAGACGGAGCTTAAACTCACGGAGCCTCTCGAATAATTTCTTCAAAGTATCAACGTGACTCTTCCCAGGTCGAGACTTGGCGATCATGTCATCGACATAAACCTCAATCTCCTTATGCATCATATCATGGAAGAGCGTCACCATTGCCCGTTGATATGTTGCCCCGGCATTTTTAAGGCCGAAGGGCATGACCTTATAGTGGAATGTCCCCCAAGGAGTGATGAACGCCGTTTTCTCCTTATCATCGTCCTTCATTTTTATCTGATTATAGCCCGAAAAACCATCCATAAAGGAAAACAGCTCAAACCCTGCAGTACTGTCCACCAAAACGTCTATATGTGGCAATGGGAAATCGTCTTTAGGACTGGTCTTGTTTAGATCGCGATAGTCGATGCAAACCCGAACTCGACCATCCTTCTTCATGACTGGCACAATATTAGCCACCCAGCTGGGGTATTGGGTGACTTCGATGAATCCCACTTTCAAGAGCTTCATGACCTCCTCCTCTATTTTCTTGGAAAGTTTAGGCTTGGTCCTTTGCAACTTCTGTTTCTTGGGCGGCATGTCTGGATTAGTGGGTAGACTATGCTCCACGATAGAAGGGTCTAGACCCGGCATATCGACATACGACCAGGCAAAGATATCCCGGTAATCCTTCAGCAGTTGGACCAGGCGTTTAGCTTCACCTTCGGGAAGGGTTGCCCCTATCTTCACCTCTTTGGGTTCTCCGGAATCACTCAAGTTGACAGTGATAGTTTGGTCTACCGTTAGGACTTTAGGTCTTTCATGATGCTCTAGATCACGCTGGAGGTCCGAGGAATCTTCGAGTTCATTGGTGTCATCGAAATCAGATTCGGTGGCACATAATTCATCAGATTGGACCACTCCCATACCCTTACGTGTCACAAAATTACCCCTGAAACATAAAGTAGGGGGTTCAGTAGGACAAACAGGGCCAAACAGTGTATTTTTATTTCTTTTGATGATTTTATTTTGAAATTCTTTTCCAAAAGGTTTTAACACGAGGAAGCATGAAGAAGCCCAGGCCTCAGAATTCTCCTTGGACTATATTTTATTTTATCGGTTGGATATCATCACCAGGCTGGTTTGATGTACCTCAACATGCCCTCAAAATAAAAATAACTTGTAATTTCATTGATTATCACCAAATGAATTACATTTATTGGAATGGAAATTGCAACAATCAAATCCTAGAAATGAAAAGTACTAAAAAGCAGCTCCCGAGACGGGGCAAGTCCTAAAAAGCAGTAAAAATTCCCGCGTAGGGGAGTGTGCGAAAAAGTAAATGTGTTACTCTTGCGGGCCAGTGCCCATTCCCTTCAACGGTCCTTCCTCGATGGCTCCAACTAAGAAATTATCGAACAGGGCAGTGATTCCTTCCACTGCATCATCAGAATCTTCTGTCACTAGAGGTGTTGAATCATCCATACCTCCCCATCCATTCGGGACAATATCACGGGGGTCAACATAGAAGCTGGGGGGTGCTGAGTATTTCACATAATAATCGAACTTGCCGCTTGGTTGCCCCAAAGTGTCGATCACTTCTTTCTTTTCATCAGCTTTAGGCGTGCTCTCTACGATCTCTTCATCATCGGACGCGTCTTCAAGCAGAGGCATGTCTTCAGGCAGAGGGTCGCCCTTGTCGCTTCTGGTGTTCAATGTAGCAAACTCCTCCTCTCAATTAATAACCACTTCAGAGATAGTGGAAACGATGCCAGTGTGGTCAGCATAAACAATCATCCTAGCTTCTACCATTTTTGAGATTCTTTCTCTCATGATGGCGAGGGGAAGGT
This sequence comes from Syzygium malaccense, assembly GCA_031216405.1. Taxonomy (NCBI): domain Eukaryota; kingdom Viridiplantae; phylum Streptophyta; class Magnoliopsida; order Myrtales; family Myrtaceae; genus Syzygium; species Syzygium malaccense. Next base: position 15,372,021 of record CM062258.1, read on the forward strand.
CCTCATTACTCGGGTAACAACCGGCTTTCACTAACTCACAGTAGACATCGGTGGTATACGCCTTGACACTCTTGATTCGACCAGCATCGAAGCTAAATATGGCATTCACATCGCCTGCGTGATCAGGGAGTGGGTTGTTCTGAACATTCGGCTTAGCGGGTTGAAATGAGAAAGCCTTCGTATCTAGGAGGTTCTGGATTCGGTGCTTGAGGGCATAGCAATCATCGGTTGAGTGTCCCAGCTCATCCATGTGATAATCACATTTCTTTGACGGGTCGAAGTTATAGAACCGCTCAGGATTGGGCCGCTTTGGCTCAGTAGTAAGCAAGCCTTTCTTCTGGAGTACTGTCAATACTTGAGATAACGATCCGGGGAGGGGGGTGAATTGCCTCCTGTTGTTCCTCCTCTGAAAAGGTTGACGACCCGAGTTTTGTTGCTGAGCTTCTACTACTTGGATTGCTGGGGCGGAGTTAGCATTCCGCCGGCTCGGTTGGTTATAAGCCACATTCACTTCAGCTGCCGGTTCTTTCTCTTTTCTCGCACCAAATCTTCTGGTCGAGGAGGACGGCTCGACAAACCATCCATCTTTCAGCCCTATTTCAATTTGTTCGCCTATGAGGATGAGTTGGTTGAAGTTGTCAGCCGGAATGGCAACCATCCGATTACGGTATTCGAACGGGAGAGTTTTCACGAACATCCTCTTTAACTCACTGTCTATGGGTTCTGGGACAACTTGAGCAGCTAAATTCCTCCATCTGATAGCATAGTCTTTAAAGGACTCAGTCTTTTTCATCTGAGCACGTTCGAGATCATCACGGGTAGGAATGATGTCCGTTATAAATCTGTACTGCTTCAAGAATGCTTCACTAGCTTCTTTCCAAGTTTTGAGGCCATTTATCTTCTTCATGAGATACCAGTTCAAAGCAGGACCCGTCAAACTTGCTTGAAAGGCATGGATTATCAGGAGTTCGTTATCAACGTACGAAGTCATTTGTACGTGATAGAGCTGTAAGTGGGCTTTTGGACATGTGGTGCCATTGTACTTGTCGAAGTCTGGCATTTTGAACTTTTTTGGGATTTTGATCTGTGAGTACAGGGACAGATCGATCGAAGGTGAATCCTGCGAACCTTCCAGCTGCTTCACTCTTTCTTCAAGTTTATTGACCCGTTCATCAGGTTTGTCTTTGTTGACGATGATATGGACGGGGTCATCTTCTAAATCAGGAATATCGTCATCTCCGTCAATATCGACACTTTTTCTGATTTTCTGCTTTGGGACTGACGCTTCGAGGGGTGCCGAAACAGGAACCGACCGGAGAGCTTTGATCTCAGCGGACATTTGTTGCATTGCGATGACAAGTTGCTTGATCTGGTCTTCCACACCAACAACACGCTCTTGCAAGTCGGTTTGATCGGCCATTCTGGCTCTCGACCGTGTACGAATGGGCGATCGTGATCGGTCCGTAGCTACCTAATTTCGAAATGAAACAGGCATACATGAGTGTTAAGCAAAATCATACGCCAATTCATGACATTGGTCTAACCGCTTTGAATTGAAAGGACCTCTTTATTGAAATGGCGAAAATTTTTACACCAATTAATGACTTGAAATTGAACTGAATATAAGGACAAATGACTCAATTCCTAAACAAATTCTAAAAACTGAAACTGAAATAAGAAAAGAACTTCGAGCTTTTTATTCAGCTTGATCTATAGACATATGGGAGGTGACTTCCTTCTTCAATTGCTCATAAGCTCGAGCTATCTTGGATGCCTTTTCTTCAGCTTCTTCGGCCTTCCTTTTGAGGCGATTGTTCTCTGAGCGATTGGCGGACTTGAGAGGCACCTTGGGTATCTTCGGGAGCAAATCGTGCGGGATTCTGTGTCGACGAATGTACTGGGTCGTCGTGAAATAGGACTTCTGCTCTCCCTTTAGTTCTCCTTCGGGCCGAGCTATCTTTAACACACGACACTTTCTCCACATTTTATTGAGCTGGGCTACGGTCGCTTCGTGGTCTTTATCATCATCGGCGAAGTCAACTTGTAGGAGTTCTGGTTGTACGCCGGAGGGAGCCCTTGGAGAATCTGATACTGACGAGACACTCTGGCGGGGTAGTATTCAATTGCTTCGGTGAAACCCAACAGTGGAACTGGTCCAATACCGTTACATGTAAGCCGAGCTTCCTCGACTTTGAACCAGTTAGCATGCCATTGGAAACCTTGGGGTTTAGCGTTTTTCATGAAAATGATCCATTCAGAGTAATGATAATTGGGTGCACCCCCTTGTTTTTCTTTGTACCTTAAAACTGGATGGCTAGAATCACTAAGCTCGGGTATTGTGAGTAAATCGCCACACCCTTTTATGTGAGACAAAAACCAGATTTGCAAAAGTTCGAGGGGGGCATGAAAAGTTTTGTCAACATGTTGCTTAAATTTAGTGGGGGAAATGAAAGTCTCGGCTAAAATGATGTTGATAAAATTCTTTTCAAGACAGACCTGTTGGACCAACCATGCGATTGACGGATTACATGCATTCTTACTGTAAGGAAAAATCACGAACCCGAAAAACGCTAGCAAAAAGATTCTGCCTTTTTGAAAAGATGTGGCTTTTTCAAAACACTGACTCAGGAATGAAAATGGACATGTGCCACGATTTGCTTTTAACACTTTTCCCAATTCATCTTTTCCGACATTCAAAAATTCAGCCAACATTAAAATAGAATCAATTCCCAAAGGTGGTGTGACTAAATCCGACTCCAATGGTTTTCCAATGAGCACGCTATATTCTTCCAACGTCGGGGTGAACTCGTGCTTACCGAATATAAAGGTAGAGGTCTCGGGACACCAGAAGTGCGCTAATGCTCGAACGAGGCCGGTACGGACTTTGACCTCCAGTAGGGGGAGTAGCCTCCCGATGTGGCCCTCAACTAGCTTGCGGCTGGTCGGACTGAGTAGATTCCACCAGGCACGGAGCTTGTCCTTAGGAGCATCAAGAATCCAGATGTCTGCCCCTCCCATAGTGTATAGACCAAGACTCACGACCGACCTAATGTCATGGACCGACCAAAGAAAAAGACGAAACATAAATAAATTGCGAGATAAAGGTTTAGAAGTCTTACTTCACCCGGTAGAATGATGGCAATCACATAGACATGCGCATGAAACGTGAGGTTCGATTTCTACCTAGACTCTGGCTTGCGAAATGGAGACATGAGGATTACCGAGCTAAACCAGTCATGGTGGTGGTTAGGCTGGGATTCCCCTGACTCCGGCTTAGTCAAAGAGCCGACCCGGGTTGCAAAGGGTGCAACCGTGGTAGGTATTCAATGACACCATGAAAGAACTTTCGGGACCAAGAAAGGCGACCCATATCACACGGGTGTGGTCGGGGTGTCCGTTTTCTCAGTACCATCCTAAACCTGTGCCGCCCAGGTCCGGCAGCGGGAAGTGTGTGCGGTGTAGTGTAAATGCAAGGCATGCACAACTAGTTATATCATACAGCGCTTCGTGCATAAAATAAACCATTCATTCAAACACCTCCCTGCAAAACAAGGGTTAACAATCACGCCTCCCCTTATACCTCCCGTTCTGCAAAAATATTTAACACCTAAAATGTTAGGGACGTACCTGGGATCCTCGCTGCCAAGCAAAAATATTTTTTTAAAAAAGAAAAACTGGCCTAAGTCCACTAAGAGTTTTAACTCAAGTCCCCAGCGGAGTCGCCAAGTTGTCGCGACCTAAAAATTTTCTTTCCTCAGGCTAATGGATTATTAGGACTAAACCTAACTCGAGCCCTCCTAAGCCCTACCAATTCGCAACTTTGGGTTTAAGTTTTTAACATGCAAACGTTTTCATGCTCGGAGTCGCCACTAATTTATTTGTGGTAGGTCAATTAGAAACCTAAATAAAACATAGGGAGATATGTTTTATTCCTACGAACCAGAGATTCTAAGTCCGGGGACTTGATTACGCTAGATCTAGTCTAACGCCCTTTCGGTACCTTTTCTTTTCAAAAATATTTTGGCAAGCAATCTGGATCCATTTCAACTTAATCACTAACATGTGAAGTGTTCATGCGGGTGCGCAAACCACCAATTTAACACCCAATAATCAAAACATTAAATAAATTACAAGATTGGGAGAATTACTTACCTCGAAGCAACGTAAGCATCTGCATGGTTAGCTAGAAAATCACATCAACCATCCTAATATGATTTCTAATTAACAAGCAGTTCACTCGGTATTTTTGAATTTTCGCTTATTTAAATGAAAGCTAACCTATATGCAATGACGTGCAAAAATGACATGAAAGTAATGCAACCTAGCATGCAAACTATATATCATGCGACGACGTGACCTAATTCTGATGACGGGCAAATGATTTATTTTTGGTATTTTCTGATGAAATTCGAAATAAAAATATGCCTAAATTAACATGCAACCTATGATGACTTAACATATCCTAACATGACTTATTTTTGAGGTTTTTGTTAAAATTCGAAATAATAAATTACTTAAATTAAGAATGCAATCTATCCTAATCTACCATAAAACAATTCATTTTTTTATAGGGTTTTCTTGAAAATTCGGAATAAAAAAAGCCTAAATAATCTATTAAGATTAGAAAATTACTTAATTTAAACTAGGGAATAGATTATCTCAAGTCCTAATTTAAATTAAATAATTATTCTATCGTCTAGATATATTTAGGATTCCTAAACATGCAAAATTCAAATTCAAATCATAACTGATATTTTTTTGAATTTTCTTTTTATTTGAAAAGGAAAAAACAATTTAAACAGAGATAGCATCCACATTTAAAACAACCACGCGATCCACAAGATTCGTTTCAAACTCGGATTAGGCACAAAAATCGAACTATCAGTCATATCTATAGGGTTACAGATATTGACGGAAAGTCGATCATTCAAATTTGGAAAGCAAATAAAATTCATTACGTACCCAAGTGATTATGGGCAAGATAATGATTTTCCGTATCGCCACGTATCATACCTTAGGGATAAGGTCGGATAGTTGTCCAGATATGTTGCTGAATTAGGAAAGTTTCCTAACTTTGAATATTTTCGAATATTGCGGACAAGGCAAACATCATCCTAAGATATCTAGCAATCCACACAATATTCACAGAATATTCAAGCATCTAAAAATTAAGAAATCAAACATTCTAAAAATATCGGATAACATTCTTACCTAATTTCGAAATATTTCCAAATTTGAACTCGCGGATCGGAATCGCGGATCGGGATGAGCGGCGAACGGCGGACCGGTGGTGGCGCGACCACGAGGACGGCGGCGACGCTGTTTACGATGGTGCCGGTGATGACGCCACTCCGAGACAGCAGCGGTGGCAGAGCGACGACGGCAGCGGCGGCGCGGCTGCGTCGGCGTGAGACGGCTCCGGCGGCAGCAACACACAGCAACAGAGGGCAGCAGCGGCGGCAGTGGCATCGGCAGCGGCAGCACCGGCGAGAAGCGGCAACAATAGCGTCGGCGTGGGAAGCAGCAGCAGCGGCGTGAGGCGCGACGGCAGCAGGCGTCGGTGGGAAGCGGCGACAGCAGCAGGGAGAGGCGGCAGCACGCGGCGGCAGGAAGCAGCAGCAGCGACGTCGCACGGCAGCAGCGGCAGGCGCGGCGGCGGCGGGAGCAGGCGCACGGCAGGCGCGGCAACAGGCGCAGCAGCAGGCTCGGTGGGGAGCGACGGCAGCGGGCTCGGCAGGGAGCGGCGGCAGCAGCAGCGTCAGCGGCGTGAGGCGCGGCAGCAGGTGCGGCGTCGCGCGGGAGCGGCGGCAGCAGGCCCGGCAGGGAGCAGCGGCAGCAGCAGCGTCGGCGGCGTGAGGCGCGGCAGCAGGTGCGGCGTCGCGCGGGAGGCGGCAGCGGCGACCGGTGTGGAGCGGCAGCGACAGGCGCGGCGTCGCGCGGTGGGGAGCGGCGGCAGCAGGCCCGGCAGGGAGCGGCGGCAGCAGGCCCGGCAGGGAGCGGCGTCGGCAGCAGCAGCTTGTCGATCTCCTTCTCCCCCTCTCTTACTCTTTCTCTCGCTCACGTGTGTCTCTCGTGCCCACAAAAATTGTGTTCTGAAAAATTCTCCTCCAAAAATCCTGACCTAATAATGTATATATAGTATTAATCTAGGTCAATTAGATGGGCTTTCTAGTCCTAATGGGTTTAGGTTTGGGCTTTAATTTAAATGGGCTGAATTAATTAATGATAATGGGCTGAATTAAGCTCAAAATAAAACAACCGAGCCCGTTTGACTTGTAATTCCCGGCCCTTGCATTTCAAGCGAGCCGAGTCACATTCGATGAAATTTAAGCTCGTTCGTCATCGCCAGTCCGATGCAAAATGCAATGAATTTAAACTATATGTTATGCAATTTAAATATTTTTTGTTTAGGGGTTAAAAATTTTAATCCCTAATTTTCTATGCAAATTATACTAAATGGTCGCTAAAATTTAGGTATCAACACCTTCCTTCTGCTGTCCCAAATGGTCCATAACTCTTTACATTAGTATGAATTGTTAACGACCGAAGAATGACGAGTCCAGAAACTCTTTCTGTGTGGCCCGAGGCCGAAGTCAAATTCTCATTTGGGTAGTCAAGTTTAATCTGGGAAAAAAAAATAAAAATTCGAAGAGGTGAGGAAAGCAAGACAAAAGTTCAAGAAATGAGATTGAACATATGAAAATAACATGTATCTAAGGATGATTATTATGTTCACTTTTCTTGGATTTGTGATGTTTCATTTGTTCTGATTTTAATATTAACTCCTTTTGGGCCCATCTATTTCCCGATAGCTTAAACAAGTGCAATTCGGCTATACAATCCGAAAAACAAGAGAATATTAATGACTTACCCTATTTGTTTTGCCTCCTTCACTTGTGCCGTGTGTGAAGGGACCAATTGGACGTCCATACTTGTCGTATAAAGTAGAGATAAACTTGATTACTGAATCGAAGCCTACAACGATTTCCCTCACATCTGTGTATTTCCCATCATCCCAAATGTCTGCACCATGATCACCCCCAAATGGTCCCACAACTTCAAAAGGATAAGCATGAGAAATTGGCCCAAAGCGCGCTCCAATTGAATGAAGATGGTTGCCACATTTTCCATGAAACCCAACAATTTTTCCCCCATCAACTTGTGGAAAATGAAAAGATTGCCCTTTTTCAGAGTCAAATGGTCCATATGTCTTTTTGTTGGTATGGAATTTGAGAGATTGAATAACAATAGGAGTTTGGTCGTCTCTCATATGGCCCGAGATTGAAGTCAAGTATTCTTCTGGATAATCTAGTTTGACCTGCAACAAGTGAAAGAATATTTTTAAGTGTCACCATCCTCTTTCAAAGATTGCGCAGTAGTAGTTTTATTCATATATGGAACCTAAATTTCATTATTTCTTTTTTTCCGTCCTTATCTATTGTGCCATCTACAAAGACTTTTTTACAACAATAGTATATGAGAGTTTAATACGATCAGTTATCGCTTTTTGTGTCATATGCTAATGTGTGATTGAAGCACATAATTACTTTTATACATCTCTTAATCATTAAAAGCAAAAAACTTATATTCCCACTAAACTTTAAAGAATAACTGGATACTAACCGTGTAAATTTTACCATCAGAATATCCACCGTGCTCGAAAGAACGCACCAAACACCCATCTTGATCATAATCAATGGTGATGGATTCGATAACCGACTTAACGACGACTCTAATTTGCCTTACACCAGTATATGTTCCATCATCAAAAGAAACGCCACCTTGACCTCCATATGGCCCAACGGATTGCAACGGGATAGAGTGAACTATAATCTCCATCAATGCAATCAAGATAAGGGCTTCGCACCAACTTATTCAATATTTCATGCCAATGATCTTTTGACTTATCACTAAGATAGGAACCCAATCTTTTAAGGGCCAGTGGATGACCTCCTGCATAATGAGTCAGACTTTTACACAACTCCTCATATGCTTGATTAGGTTCTTGTCTCTTGAAGACATGGCGACGAAAGAGTTGAAGTGCTTCGTCTGGACTCAATCCTCTGACAATGTACTCATCATCTACCTTGAGAACTTTCAGCAAATTTTGATCTCTTGTTGTGATCATGATTCTACTCCCGGGGTGAAACGATTCTCGCTCTCCGGCTCCAAAATAGTCCATTTGTTCTTTCTTAGTAACATCATCAAGAATAAGAAGTATCTTTTTACGACACATGCTGCTCTTTATCTCGTTGATGTTGGTGTGAATGTCGTCGTACATATTTAGTCCTTTCACCTTCATGAGATTTTGGAGTAACTTTTTCTGCAGGCCGAGAAGATCACTCCGATTCGCTTCCCCAATTTTATCGAGAAAGACAAAACACTCAAATTCGCCAAGAATGTTATCACAAGCAATTCCAGCCACTGTTGTCTTACCTATTCCTTCCTTACCACATATGCCAATCTACCGCACATCCTCCTCTTGGCCATTTCTTAGCAAGGAAATCACGTCTTCTGCCAAATGATCTACTCCAACTGCGTTTTTCAAGAAGTAGAGAGACCGTTTTGGTCGAATCTTCTCGGCAAGGTGCTTGACTATTATTTCAATGAGTTTCGATTCATTGCTGATGTTAAACATTAGGGAAAACATATATGAGCAATATGTATGAGAAAATAAACATACACATGCACCCAAAGAGACAACACACGACAAAAATTGCACTCAAATTTCGATGGTATATGAACAGCAGAAATCGAGCTTGACTAAATCACCATAGAAGTTGGCATGTGTAACAAAGGATTGGTGATTAAATAAGCTCCACGTTCGATAGCAACCTCATCCTGCGGCTGAGGAGGGTGCGTCTAGTTTGTTTTTTTAAGGTTTTTCTCGATCGTCTTTCGTTGCGTCGTACCATGCGTACCAAGAAACAACAATTTTCTGACAAAGCCATTGAAAGAGTAAAATAAATTCTTCGTCGACACACTTCCCCATTTCTACTCTTTTATCATGTTTTTAAGTATGAAACTTCAAAATTTGCCCCAAAAAGGTATGAAGGCTCAAAAAAGGAACTTTTGACGGAAGAAAATAGTTGACCCTATCATTCATCTTTTGGATCGAAATTCAAACCTCGTATCTATCTCTGAATTTGTATCAGTTTATAGCTTTCATTTTTGTTTCCCAATTCCCCACAGTGCACCGTACGAACTTGGGGAATATGTACTACGGCCTTTTGCTTTGGCTTTCCTAATATTTTCGGGGAACAATATCAAAAAGTAATCTCACATTTCAACCTCAATTAGCATCTAACATCTATTTATATTTTTGAACTTGTCATACTCCTTCCAATTTTACCCTCTCACCATTTCAAATTAACCAATAATGAAAATTCACTTGCCCAAGACCCTAACCCATCCACTCACCCACTACTCAATTCCGGCGTGTTGTTGCCACCGGCCACCAAATATCACCCTAAATTAGCCACAACTCGTTGAGTTCCGTCGGTGTCGAGTTCGACTCAAATCTGCCTAGCTCCTTGGCATCAAGCTCGACATTGGCCATGGCCAAGAAGAGGAGGATGACAGTACGAGAGAGAGAGGGGCAAGCACAAAGGTCCAGTCAGGGTCACAGTAGTGCGGCGTCGATCGGGTCAATGGTAGGTGCCCATAGTGGAAAGAGGGAGGGCAGGGGTGACAGAAAGAGGGAATTTGAGGGTGGATTGGTATTTTGGAATTTAGGCATTGTTTTTTTATCTGTCCTACTCCTACTATTACTCTCCTTTCTTTCAGACTTTTGAGCGTGGGTGTTGATGTTATCTTGAATTCCACGAAGTTTCGATCGATTAGAGACTCGAAAAAGTCGATCGAGAAGTTTAAGAAGACTTGGAGCTTGCAGGCTACACGTTTCAAATATATTTCCTATCTACATAAGATTTCATGAGAAATAGTCATAATTCAATGTAACTGGAATATGTCATGATATTCCTAATATTTAGGGGATAATCACTAAAGATTTACTTGTTAGCTTCCTAAACTGATAAGATCTTTACGGTGAAATTTGTTGGGATCAGGGAAGTAGGGATATGAGGATCTATTTATTCAGCATTGTACCTTGTATCAGATGTACTCAAAAATAAGAAATCGTCTCTCTCTCCCGTGGACATAGGCGGAATTTTTCCACTGAACCACGTAAATATCTGTGTTCAGATTATTCTTGTTTCATCTCATCTAGTTAGGGTGCTCTTCCGCACAACAATTGTTATCAAAGCAATCCAGGTTCTCCGTTCTTGTACTGCGACTTCTGACTATATGGCTGGAAAATGTTCGACCATTCAATTCGATATCGAACAATTCACCAGGAAGAATAATTTTACACTATGGCGGAGAAGGATGAAGGATTTGTTGATTCAATAGGGTTTATCAAAGGTTCTTCTGGGAAGATCAAACAAGCCGGCCACCATCACGGACGATGACTGAGCCGACATGGAGGAGAGGGCATGCAGCGTGATCAGATTGAACCTATCGGAGGAGGCCCTTCAATATGTGGCGGAAATCAAATCCACTCCGGAGGTATGGTTCAAACTCGAAAGTATCTACATGAAGAAATCTCTTACGAACAGGTTGTTCTTGAAAAAGAGATTTTATTCGCTTTAGATGAGTGAAGCAGGAGATTTGTTGGAACACCTCAACGTGTTCAATCAGATAATCAGTGAACTTACAAGCTTGGAGGTAAAGTTCGAGGATGAAGACATAGCGCTTGTACTATTGGTGTCGTTATCGGATTGGTTTGACCACTTGGTGACTACGCTCCTTTATGGCAAGGAAACCCTGGAGATCGGAGAGGTGATTGCTGCCCTAATTTCAAACGACACTCGAAAAAGGACAAGTAGTTCAAAATCCTCAGGAGAAGGACTCTTTGGGAAGGAGAAAAGCTATCAAGAAAGAGGACGATCAACGGATTGAGGATCGAGCTGTAGGGGTCTATCAAAATCCAACGGAAAGTTCAAAGGAAGATGCTACAGGTGTAATGAGGAAGGGCATACCAAGAGATTCTGTCCAAATAAGAGCGAGAAAAAGAAGAAGAGCTTGGATGAAGCAAGTGTAGCCGACAGCACTGAGACCAATGATGGGGACGTCTTGTCCATATCGTTGGGGAAGGACACCTTCGAAAATTCGTGGATCTTGGACTCCGGATGCACTTATCATATGTGTTCTCATCGAGAAGCCTTCAATGAGTACAAGGCATATGATGGTGGTTTAGTTCTCATGGGGAATGACACTTCATGCAAGACTGTGGAAATTGAAACCGTGAAAATCAGGATGTTTGATGGCATGATCAGAACCCTGGCAGATGTGCATCATGTACCAGGTCTAAGGAAAAATCTAATTTCATTGGGAGCACTTGAATCCAATGGATGCAAGTACTCGGCTCAAGGTGGAGTCTTGAAGGTGATAAAGGGAGCTTTAGTTGTTCTAAAGGGATAGAGGCACAAGAACTTATATCGACTTATAGGAACCACAGTACAAGGTGGAGCATCTATGTCCACATATGCTAGGATGCTAGTACAAAGATAGATAACACCTATCTATGGCATATGCGTCTCAGGCATATAGGGGAAAGAGGATTGATGGAGCTTCACAAGAGGAACGCACTCCAAGGTATGAAAACATGCAAATTAGATTTCTGCAAATGTTGTGTGTTTGGAAAGCAATGCAGAGTATGGTTCAATGTTGCAACTCATACGAGTAAGGGCGTGCTCGAGTATGTACACACGGATGTATGGGGTCCTTCACCGGTAAAGTCAAAAGGCGGAAAGGAATACTTCGTGATATTCATTGACGATTTCTCTCGGAAAGTTTGGGTTTACTTTATGCTACACAAAGTGAGGTCTTTGACAAGTTTAAAGAATGGAAAGCTGAAGTTGAGACTTCAACGGGGAAGAAGATTAAGTGCTTGAGATCGGACAATGTAGGATAGTACAAATTGACACCATTCATGGAGCTTTACAAGAAAGATGGGATTAGACGTCACTTCACAGTTTTGGATACGCCCCAACAAAATGGCATAGCGAAAAGGATGAACCGGACCTTATTAGAGAGAGCTCGGAGCATGAGGCTGCATGCGGGACTAAGCAAGGAGTTTTGGGCAGAAATTGTCTACATGGCATGTTATCTTGTGAATCGGTCTTCATCAACTGCAATTAAATGCAAAATTCCCGAAGAAGTATGAATTGGTAAAACTGTCGATTATTCTAATTTAAGAATATTCAGTTGTCTTGCTTTTGTACATGTGCAGAGTTCGAAGCGCTCGAAATTGGATCCAAAGTTAAAACAGTGCATATTTCTCGGTTACGAGAAAGCAGTGAAAGGCTACAAATTATGGGATCCGAGTGAGAAGAAAGTTCTGATGAGCAGAGAAGTTGTGTTCGATGAATCTGCAATGTTGAAGTCAAGCTATGTGCCACACGCGGCTGCTGAAGAGGAGAGTGGTAAATCTATCGTTAAGGTGGAGCTTGAAGCTAGAGAATCTGCAGAGAATGGCGAGTCATTCGATGAAATTTTGGAAGTTAAAGAAACGATAGAAGTTCCTCGTACCATTGCGACGAGTCGAGGAAGGCACACTCTCAAAGCACCAGAGAGGCACGATTTTGAGGACATGGTTGCTTATGCTCTTACCGTAGGCTCCTACGATCCAAGCTCCTATCATGAAGCTTTGAAAAGTGATCACTGTAGACACCTATTTTTAATTTGCCCAAAATTAATTACACAAAAATTTAGGAATTAATGTCCTTAATTCCTAAGCAAAAAAAATATTTCAATTTAAATGCATTGTATATAGAATTAGGCACATTTTGCATTAATATGGCTATTAGAGTAAATATTAATTTTAAAAAAAAAAGAAAAGAAAAAGAAAAAAAAATCGAGTCGGGCAGGGTCGGGGCCGGGCCAACCCGGCCCGTTTCTTTTCCCCCCTCCCCCCGGCGGGCCCAAGGCCCTTCCTCTTTTCTTTTCTTCTCCCCGCGCGGGCCCAAGCCCAGCGCCTCCTTCTTTTTTTCTCCCGCGCGCGGATGGGCCTGGCCCGGCCCCTCCCTTCTCCTTCGTTTCCCCCACGCGGCAAAGGGCCGGCCCAGCCCACTTCTCCTCCTTCTTCCTCCCCCCCGCCGAGCGTCGTTGTCCTTCCCCTGTTCGCGATCGTCACGCCGACGCACGGCGGCGCCGCTCCTCGCCGTCGCTATCCGACCAGAGAGGGCCAGATAAGCACGCCACAGGGACTGGCCATTAATGGCCAGTCCCGTCTCCCCGCATTTCCCGGAGCCCCCTTATCCTCTCCTCTCTCCCGGCGTCCTGTTCGCCCCTGCCTCGCTTTGCCCCGGCCTGCAAATGGCCACCAAAGTCGTGGGGTGACGACGGTCGGTGCAGGCCGTCGTCACGCCGACGCAGAGGAGGCCGTCATGGTCATCGTCGTCGCCGGCTATATATATAGCCAGAGAGAGAGAGAGCCGGCGATCGGCCAATCTTGGGAGGAGGCCCGGTCGGCGAAACAGAGAAAAGAGAGAGAAACACAGAGAGAAACAGAGGGGGAGCAGAGTGAGAAAGGCAGCGTCTCGCAGCCACCGCGCCTAATTCGTCCACCCCCCCGGCCGCCGAGCCGACGGCGGCGACACAGAGAGAAAAGAGAGAGAGCAGAGAGAGAAACAGAGAGGGAACAGAGAGAAAAGAGAGAGAGTAGAGAGAGAGGGAGAGTTGCCGAGGCCCGCCGGACCAAAAGAAGAGCCAGCAGCGTCGCCGTCGTCCCCCCTGACCAGCCGGCATCCCCTCCGGACACGCCGTCGACGGGTGAGCTACCCCGGGGTCCCGTCCGCCTCTGTTTTCCCCTGTTTTTGCACGAGGTCCGGCCGGGACTCGCGTCGGCCGACTCGTGCGATTTTCGGCCCATGCCGTTGCCGGTCCCGGTCCCTACTCAAAGTTGAACATCAGCCGCAGCCGTCGGAGCCGACCGTGCCGCCGGTGGAGGTCGAAATCGGCTGATTTCTACCATGCACGCCCACCGTTCGACAAAATGCCTCAACGGGGGCCGGTTTTTGTTTCGTCGCCGGCCGGCGAACGGCGGTCCGACGGCGGCTCAGGTGAGTGGTGTGGCTTGTTAGTGGTGCCAGGGGGCCGATTTGGGGGCGGCGCTGGCTTGGGCCGGCCGGCGGACGGCCAATTTTGGCCTCGCCGGCGTCCCCCCGTGGTTCTGTTTGTTCGGGTCGGGTCCGACCCGAATCGACAGATCCGACCCGGGTCAACGCCCGGGTCGGATCCGTTGACTCGGGTCGGTTCCGCCCGACCCGATCCGGATTGACCGATCCGACCAGAGTCAACGCCCGGGTCGGGTCCGTTGACCCGGGTCGGACCCGACCCGACCCGGTTAATATTATATTATTTTTTTATTTTTGTTTTATTTTTAATTTTTTTAAATAAAAAAATTAAAAAAAAATTTTAAAAAAATTCTAAATTTTTTTTTTAAATGTTTTATTTTTATTTTATTTTCTTTCGGTATTTTTTTTTCTTTTCCGAAAAAAAAAAATTTCAAAATTTTTTTTTAAGAAAAGTTTTTTTTATTAGGTGGGTTATCTAAATGTTTTAATCCATTGTTATATTATTATGCATGTCATTGTCTTGTTTAAATTAGATAAACTTGAGGTTGTGTTAGTACTTTGTATGTGTTTTTCACTACTGTTGTTATGCATGTTTTTAATACAATTGCATGAGCTGTTGTATTTTGAATATCATCTGACTTAGTTAAGGTTAGAACCTTAAGTTGTATAAATTATTGTGTTCTTGACTGCTGATCGTTTCTGATTATGCACTCGCTTGATCACCTCACATGTTAGGAGAAAGGTCCTAAAATCAATCCAAATTGCCTGACAAATATTTTCATGAAATGAACAGGGTAGAAAGGTACCGAAAGGGCATTAGTTATTTAACTAATGTAATCAAGTCCCCGAACCCAGTTAATCTCTGATTCGTAGGAATAGAGTGATTCTCCCGTCACCCTATTTAGGTTTCTAATCGACCTACCCCAAATCGATTAGTGGCGACTCCTTGGTATAAACCACTTGCATGTTAAAAATTTTAAACCCTAAGTCGCGATATGGTATGGGCTTGGGAGAGCCCGAGTTAAGTCCTGAACCTAGACTTAGCACGTACCAGGCGAGCCCTCCTTCCTTTCGCATGTTGTCCGAAAAAAGAGGCTCGGGAAAGTTCGGTCGCGACAGACTGGCGACTCCGCTGGGGACTTGTTTTTTTAAAAGTGGACTTAGGCCAAAATTTTTATCCTGTTCAAAATAATTTTTGTTTGGCAGCAAGGACTCCAGGTATGATCCTGACATTAAGGTGTTATTTGTTTTTGCAGGTTCAAATTGATTGTTTATAAATTGTTGTGCATGCTTTAATGATTTAGCACTACACTATTGCACACACAACCACGCTGCCGGACCTGGGCCGCAATAGGATTTTTTAGGATGGTGTTAAGAAAGATACGACCTCGAACGCGAGCCCGCGATGTAGAGGTTGCCTTTCTTTTCCCCGAAGTTTATTTCTAAAAATCGCAAAGAAATATCTTTAGCCGCTATTCGCGTGTCTATAAGATATTCCTTTCGATTTGGCCGAGGTTAAAAGGACTTGACACCAACGCGAGACTGCGACGGTCAGGCACCCTTTTAATTTCATTTTGCGGAGCCAGTCTAGATAGAAATCGAACCTCACTTCTCATGTGCATGTCGTTGTGATTGCCATGGTTCAAGGAAAGGTATACTTTCTATCCATTCTCATATTTTTTATGGCCTACTTATGCAACTAATTTGTCACTGTTAGGCCACCCGTTGATTGCATTCTATATACGATGGGAAAAGCTGATATCCGATCCGTCCCCGCTCCTAAGAAAGAGTTTCGGGCATGGTGGGACCGATGAGACGAGGGATACGCTTATTACGGAATTTGTCCGTGAAAATAAGCGACTCCGAGAGACCGTGATTTCCCCATCGTTTATAAAATGAGTATCCGGGAAGAGCGCATTTTTGTTAAAAACCCATATATTTTATATTCCCTAGTAATTATGTTAAGAGGTTTTGGTTTTCTTCCTTAAAAGTGTTTTTGGGTTGTGCTAGTGTTAATATAACTCGGGCCGCTTTTTATGGTTTAAATAAATTTTTTGCCCCTTAAAAGACACCACCGTGGCCTTCGGCCCAGTGGTATCCGGGGGTAAGGCCTCAGGGTCCGAGGCGACCGAGGTTCGAATCCCGGGGACGCCACTTGTAATGTTGATATTAATAAAAACCTTTTTTCTCATTTTTTTCTTTGCAAATAAAGAAAATATGTAATAATAATATGACTAAGTCATAAAGTGATTTTTTATTGGGCATTATACTCATTCATTTCAACGTTTTCACAGGTAGTTAAAAAATGACCGAAGAAAACGTCCGTCTCAATAACATGGAGGACGAGATGAAGATGGTCCTCAATGCGATTCAAAATCTTGCAAAGCAGGTGGAATCCATTCAGGGCAAACTTACACCCACGCCTGCAGCAGTTGAGGTAGTGTTATCGCCACCGTCTACTGGAAAAGACAAAGCCTCCGCCAGCGACAGTAAAATGCCCCCGCCAGAGGACGATCTGCTTCCCCTTGCTGTCAGGAAACCTGAACTTGAAGCTGCACCAATGACGGAGCATGACAAACGCCTTGCAAAGGTCGAGGAAATGCTGAAACAGCTACAAGGCCCGCAGCATGCTGTCCCACTTGACCTGTCTATATACAAACGGGTCAAAGTACCAGAAAAGTTCAAGATGCCAGAATTCGAGAAATATGATGGCGCTTCATGTCCCAGACACCATTTGCACATGTACCATGTGCGAATGACCCAGTACGTTGATAATGAACCCCTCATGATTCAAACTTTTCAAGTAAGTTTGACGGGGCCAGCCTTGACATGGTACATGTCGAGGGATGTGGATGCTTTTAAGTCTTGGGATGATGTTGCTGATGCATTCCTCAAGCAATATCAATTTAACCTCGACATTACCTTTACTCGTGACGATCTGGAACGCGCTGAGAAGAAGAAGACTGAGTCCTTTAAAGAATATGCCACCAGATGGAGAAACTTGGCCGCCCAGGTTACCCCACAACTCACTGACCATGAACAAGTGAAGTTGTTCATAAAGTCCCTTCCGTACGAATATAGACACCGCCTGGTTGGGGCCACCGCTGAGTCCCTTAATCGTCTTGTTCCTGTGGGTGAACGAATTGAAATGGGATTGCGTGAAGGGTGGTTCACATACCCCACTTCCACAAGCGAGAAACTCGGCATGAAGAAGGAGAAAGAACCCCTAACAGATGCGGACGTTGCATACACCCAAACCGTTCGTCCTTCCCTAATGATTCAGATGAGCAGTGGACAAAAACCGGCCTCAAGCCGCAAGCCGCCCCAAAGGCGAAATAACAAAAAGTAGTTCACGCCACTCCCTTTGCCTATGTCTCATATCCTGCCTATTCTCCGGGAAAAGGGATTGCTTTCCACTGAACTAAAGCGACCTAATCCTGAGAGTTTTTCAAATTACAATCCGTCCAAAAAATGTGATTATCACATGGGCGAGGTAGGACATTCAACTGATGGGTGCTATACTCTCAAACACCGAATTCAAAACCTGCTGGACACCGGGACTTTCTCATTCGAGACCGGAGAAGGAAATGAGCGCAAGCCTGCTTGAGTATAACTCCCCTCATCCTTTTGCATGAATCCCTGGAAAATGGATTGTCCTTGTATTTTGCTTTTTGTCGTCATTTCTGTTGAAAGAAATGTCTTTTTAAACTCTCCCTCTTTGGAGGTTGTAAATCCATGGATTGTAAATAAATAATGTTTTGAGGGCCTGAGGAAGTATCCCAAACCGGCCCGTTGATGATATCCAGCCATGTAAAGGAAAGTGTTCTGAGGCCCGGGCTTCCTCAGGTTTCCTCGTTTCTAAGCTTTTGAAAATAAAACAAACGTTTTATCATTTTTCAAAAGGTCAAAGAAAATGACGGTGAAAAAGCATGCTTGCTCATAGCCCCGTTAGTCTTTCTAACTTACTCACTTCGTGTCTCAGAGCATATTCATTTTTTGTTACAAATGGGACATTTGAAAATGACACAAACTGAAGTGTACATTAGACCCTCATGATGTTAGCGAACCAACTCAGCTAATAGGGGCAGTCTAAGCGAAGATCGTCCAATCTTCAAGTGAAACATGGGGCAAATCTCATTATTACCAGTGGGTGACATCAGCCCCAGAAAGTCAATGAGAATACTGAACACTCCCTGATTCCATGATGAGCGAAACATCATCTCGTACAAAAATCGGGGGCATATCAAGAAAAGATTACCCCTTTTGAAGGAAAAGGTATGTCTCATTCCTCAACAAATTTTGGAAATGACATTCTATCCCTTTTCTTTTGCAGATAATGAACTGGGAAACATGCTAGACTCCGATGTGCTAGCAAGCCGGATAGAACACCAATGTTAGGACTTCTCGAATAAAACACGACAAAGAAGTGCTCAATTGGAAGAGTAGACTAGGGGGCATGTAATCCCCCAGTCCATCAAAAAGGGTGTATTTCATTCCTAAAGTTTATTCACTTTAGCATAGAAATGATATATCTTTTCCTTTTATATAGGACAAAATTGAGTAAACAACACTCATGATGGAAGCAGCAAAGATTGGAGCGGCTGAATACGATTGATGAAAAGCGGCTGAAGGCTCTTTGTCATGGACAACGCTATCAACAGAGGATAGCTAGTTCGTTCAATTGGAAGGTACGCCCCAGGCGCTTTGAAGCAGGCGATCTTGTCCTAAGAAAAGTGCTACCACTACCTCCCGAGCTTGGAGGTAAGTTCGCTCCAAACTACAAGGGTCCTTATGTCGTGAAAAGGACACTTCCTGGAGAGGCTTTGATTCTGACTGAAATGGATGGACGCCAATTCTCCAACCCGGTCAACTCGGATGCTGTGAAGAAGTACTATCCTTGAAATAACTTTTATGTCTCAATTGATAACAAGGGAATTGGCAGAAAAGTTATTGATAGGAACACTCCTGTCGGCGGATCAAACCTGGAAAGGACTTCGCATATGACAAAATGGCATCGAAGCCAATCTTGACAACCACAGAAGTCTCGATGGTAGTCACGCCCATGCCCGTCAAAGACCTTTAAAGTAGAGATTAGCTTTGCTGCGAAGCTCCCCATGCAAGCAATTGCACATGCCCTGTGCAGTCAAGAATCGAGTCGAGAAACTCCTCAACATACCGGAGCCGCATTGACAGAACATGCGCTGACAATAGAACTCTCTGTCTGGAAGCATCCCTAATAATAGAGGATTTCATTCGAGCTTCGAGACCAAGACTATGGAGGAGCAGATTGAGGCAGAGAAGGCTGAACAAAGTAAAGAGAAGAAAAGACTCTGCTAGCTTTGAAGGCAAAATGGAAGAAGGGTAATTTGTATCGTTCTCGATTTACCCTCAATCGCCTCATTTCTAACATAAACTCAAGTTTTTGTCAGAAGGGAATTATCAACATCCGAGAAAACTCAAGGAGTTGTCAGTTTAATCTCAAAAGAAGGGATTCACGAAGGGTAATGTTGTATCGTTCCTAATTCCTGTCCCTCAAAGAACTGTTCATTAACACTGTTTTCCTCATTACCTTGCAGGTTTGCTCTACTATTGCAGCATAGGTAAGTATCTCTTTCCCTAAAAAACTCTTCTCGTAAGAGTAGAAAGAAACAAGAAGGAAGAAATAATCAAAGAAAATCGATACTATTTTCTTCCTCAAATGCATTACGTGGAAAGTAATTTTGCATGGTAATTTTACCTGTTTAATTTACCAATTCCCTGAGAAAATTTTGACAATTCGACGAATGGAGTCGAACTGCTCCGATGTATTGAACGAGGTGTGTCGGGATGATGAGAGGCAATCCTTGATTTATACATATTCTCAAGTACCAAACCCTTGCAAGATGAGCGAAAAGGTTTCATTTCTACAAGGTAAAGGGATTTCTCGCATAAGGTACGATAGCCAAAATGACGAGAGGCAGCTCATTTCTCTGCCCCATACACTACAACTAATCCTTTGCTTAACCATTTGAGCCCATACACTTAGTGGTTTCTTTTAAATCAACCCTGTCAAGAACCACCCCACATTGGGGCAACTTGAGGTGTGGCGATCCTCGACAGAGCCCTCTAGGACAAGCACACCATCGACGGCCGGACGGTCGAGACTAAGAGGGCTTTGTCAGGAGAGGAGCAGCAAACTAAAGCCTGTCCAAAATGTCAATATCTTATTGATAACAGCGATGTTTTCACTAAGATGGATGAGGAGTTTGTAATATCTAAAATTTTCTATCATCATCAGCTGCAACAGCTCGCACAATGTGAAAAGATGAATAGAAGTTTTCTTGCTCTCACTTGCATTAATCTTTGAGTGTTTTTATTGCAGATGAACTCTCACGATAATTTAAGTGCCCTAGGATGACGAAGAGCAATTCTTTTTCTATCCCATACACTTATATCATTTGCTAGCCCAATTGAGCCGGCGATTTCATTTCGTACGAAACCCATTTGGTGATCATCCTCTACGCTGGGGCAAGGCAAAAGTCACCACAATTTGAGCATCAGGGGCCAAAGCATCAAGTCAAGATGAAGACTTCAAATTTGTTTAAGCTAGTCCCAACAAAAAAATGTTCAAAATTTGGGCATGAAAAAGCAGTGTGCCTGGTAAAAGCAAGGCCAATGCCCATGAATTGAGATTTATGAGCACGATGAAAGCGCTCTCAAATATCTCAAAGACATTAAGTGGTGTAGAATCGCCAACCCCAAAGAGTTTAAACTTGAGTTCTTCTTCGATGTAAATTCCTACTTTAGGAACTTTGTCTTGGCAAAGATCTGCCACATGACAGACGAAGATGAACCTATTCTTGAGAAAGCAATTGGGACAGAGATAGAATGGTATCCAGGAAAATGCTTGACGCAGAAGCTCCTCAAGAAAAAGTTGTCAAAGATGCTAAAACACGAGATTACCCAGGGAGTTTGCCAGAAAAATCCTGACGGCGGAGAAGAAGACTAGTGACGATGCTAGATGATCACCAATTTTTCACCCTCACACACATTTTTGAGCCTAACGATCATTTCGTTTCTCAACCTATAAACCAAGCCCACGTTACGTCCCTCATGAAGTCTCTTCTGACTAGGGCAATTGAATTAACGTGGAATTTCAAATGTTTATAAACATCGCTCGAAGAAGTGCGAGCAAGTCTATTTCTATCTCTTTTGCAGGGTTCTTGACTTGTAAACCTGGAGATAATTGCAAAATGTTTTCTTTCATGGCCTTGACTTGAACAGTCACCTTTGTTAAGCCATTGACCAAACCTACATTACGACCCTAAAAGAAACCTCTCAGATTGGCAGTGTCGTACCGCTTGCGAGAAAACTCAGACCCTTGTTGATATGATAGAGGTCAGATTGAGTGTTTTCAATGTTCCCGCATTAATGGACATGACAAACAACCCTTTTCAATGAGAGCGAGTGGAGAGTCCTTTCTGACTGAAGGTCCCTCGTTCAGCGTCTCGAGAAGTCCACCTCGCGAGCGAAAATTGTCTTGATTGACCCTCGGTGGATTTTTGGTGATGCAAACATGGCAAAATCATCATGCATGAATTTTCAAATACACATTCTAGAATAGACTAACTTGTCTATTCTTGATCAATGCATGCATGTTTGCGCTAATCGTCTTTTACAGCTCAGAGTTCTAATCCCCAGTGATAGAACATAAAAATTCGGGCGCTGGAGAAGCCCTCATTATCATCCAAAAAAAAGATGCCCCGAAAAAGGTCGGGTATTCAGCAGATGATGCATTCAACCTCCGAGTAAGAAATCCCAGAGAGTTTGTCTGACAGGAGACACGCCCTTAAGAGGCAAGAACACACCCAAGAATGACCCCCTCTGTTCACATCAAATCCTGGGGCGACGACCCCCAGGTGCTCATCGTTTGAGCCTTTTCAAGACCTGCTGGCGAGGACCTACCAGGCAAATCGTCAAATCCTTGGGCAAGAATCTCCAAGTACTTTGACAAACAATACAATCAGTCAAGGCGACCGAAGAAAGATTCGGGTCCTCGACGTACAAAATCCAGTCAGTCAAGGCGACCGAAGAAAGGTTCGGGTCCTAGACAGACAATTGAAATCTAGTCAAGGCGACCGAACAAAGGTTCGGGTCCTAGGCAAATGATTTCCCCAGTCACGGCAACCGAAGGTAGATTCGGATCCGAGACAAATGAGATCCAGTCAAGGCGACCGAAGATAGGTTCGGGTCCTAGGCAAGCGATTTCCCCAGTCAAGGCGACCGAAGAAAGGTTCGGGTCCTCGACGTACAAAATCCAGTCAGTCAAGGCGACCGAAGAAAGGTTCGGGTCCTAGACGGACAAAGTACAATCAGTCAAGGCGACCGAAGAAAGGTTCGGGTCCTAGACAGACAATCGAAATCCAGTCAAGGCGACAGAAGAAAGATTCGGGTCCTAGGCAAATGATTTCCCCAGTCACGGCAACCGAAGGTAGATTCGGGTCCGAGACAAACAAAATCCAGTCAAGGCGACCGAATAAAGGTTCGGGTCCTAGACAACAACAATCCCCGTCAAGGCGACCGAAGAAAGGTTTGGGTCCTAGACAAACCATTTCTTTGTCGAGGCGACCGAAGAAAGGTTCGGGTCCTAGACAACAACAATCCCCGTCAAGGCGACCGAAGAAAGGTTCGGGTCCTAGACAAACCATTTTTTTCGTCAAGGCGACCGAAGATAGGTTCGGGTCCTCGACACACAATATCAACTGTCTGAAATCACTCTACCCTTCGGCAAGGTAAGTAGCCTCAGGTGTGTTTTTATTTGCTTTAGCATGCATCATCTTATATCGCATCATAAAAATGGGACTCACAGTCTCATCAAAAAATAACATTCATTGAGCATGCATGGGTCAAATTTAGGTGTCATTTTATCTTTGAATGTAACCTCTATGAGCTCAATCTCTGCGAGCTCACCTTCAAAGAGGGGCAGCTGTAGACACCTATTTTTAATTTGCCCAAAATTAATTACACAAAAATTTAGGAATTAATGTCCTTAATTCCTAAGCAAAAAAATATTTCAATTTAAATGCATTGCATATAGAATTAGGCACATTTTGCATTAATATGGCTATTAGAGTAAATATTAATTTAAAAAAAAGAAAAAAAAAAAAAAGAAAATCGAGTCGGGCCGGGTCGGGGCCGGGCCAACCCGGCCCGTTTCTTTCCCCCCCGCGGGCCCAAGGCCCTTCCTCTTTTCTTTTCTTCTCCCCGCGCGGGCCCAAGCCCAGCGCCTCCTTTTTTTTTCTCCCGCGCGCGGATGGGCCTGGCCCAGCCCCTCCCTTCTCCTTCGTTTCCCCCACGCGGCAGAGGGCCGGCCCAACCCACTTCTCCTCCTTCTTCCTCCCCCCTGCCGAGCGTCGTTGTCCTTCCCCTGTTCGCGATCGTCACGCCGACACACGGCGGCGCCGCTCCTCGCCGTCGCTATCCGGCCAAAGAGGGCCGGATAAGCACGCCACAGGGACTGGCCATTAATGGCCAGTCCCGTCTCCCCGCATTTCCCGGAGCCCCCTTATCCTCTCCTCTCTCCCGGCGTCCTGTTCGCCTCTGCCTCACTCTGCCCCGGCCTGCAAATGGCCACTAAAGTTGTGGGGTGACGACGGTCGGTGCAGGCCGTCGTCACGCCGACGCAGAGGAGGCCGTCATGGTCATCGTCATCGTCGTCGCCGGCTATATATATAGCCAGAGAGAGAGAGAGCCGTCGGTCGGCCAATCTTGGGAGGAGGCTCGGTCGGCGAAACAGAGAAAAGAGAGAGAAACACAGAGAGAAACAGAGGGGGAGCAGAGTGAGAAAGGCAGCGTCTCGCAGCCACCGCGCCTAATTCGTCCACCCCCCCGGCCGCCGAGCCGACGGCGGCGACACAGAGAGAAAAGAGAGAGAGCAGAGAGAGAAACAGAGAGGGAACAGAGAGAAAAGAGAGAGAGTAGAGAGAGAGGGAGAGTTGCCGAGGCCCGCCGGACCAAAAGAAGAGCCAGCAGCGTCGCCGTCGCCCCCCCTGACCAGCCGGCATCCCCTCCGGACACGCCGTCGACGGGTGAGCTGCCCCGGGGTCCCGTCCGCCTTTGTTTTCCCCTGTTTTTGCACGAGGTCCGGCCGGGACTCGCGTCGGCTGACTCGTGCGATTTTCGGCCCATGCCGTTGCCGGTCCCGGTCCCTACTCAAAGTTGAACATCAGCCGCAGCCGTCGAAGCCGATCGTGCCGCCGGTGGAGGTCGAAATCGGCTGATTTCTACTATGCACGCCCACCGTTCGACAAAATGCCTCAACGGGGGCCGGTTTTTGTTTCGTCGCTGGCCGGCAAACGGCGGTCCGATGGCGGCTCAGGTGAGTGGTGTGGCTTGTTGGTGGTGCCAGGGGGCCGATTTGGGGGCGGCGCTGGCTTGGGCCGGCCGGCGGACGGCCAATTTTGGCCTCGCCGGCGTCCCCCCGCGGTTCTGTTTGTTCGGGTCGGATTCGACCCGAATCGACAGATCCGACCCGGGTCAACGCCCGGGTCGGATCCGTTGACTCGGGTCGGTTCCGCCCGACCCGGATCGACAGATCCGACCCGGGTCAACGACCGGGTCGGATCCGTTGACCCGGGTCGGTTCCGACCCGATCCGGATTGACCGATCCGACCCGGGTCAACGCCCGGGTCGGGTCCGTTGACCTGGGTCGGACCCGACCCGACCCGGTTAATATTATATTATTTTTTTATTTTTGTTTTATTTTTAATTTTTTTAAATAAAAAAATTAAAAAAAAATTTTAAAAAATTCTAAAAAAATTCTAAAAAATTTTAAAAAAAAAATGTTTTATTTTTATTTTATTTTCTTTCGGTATTATTATTATTATTTTTTCTTTTCCGAAAAAAAAAATTCAAAATTTTTTTTTAAGAAAAGTTTTTTTTATTAGGTGGGTTATCTAAATGTTTTAATCCATTGTTATATTATTATGCATGTCATTGTCTTGTTTAAATTAGATAAACCTGAGGTTGTGTTAGTACTTTGCATGTGTTTTTCACTACTGTTGTTATGCATGTTTTTAATACAATTGCATGAACTATTGTATTTTGAATGTCATCTGACTTAGTTAAGGTTAGAACCTTAAGTTGTATAAATTATTGTGTTCCTGACTGCTGATCGTTTCTGATTATGCACTCGCTTGATCACCTCACATGTTAGGAGAAATGTCCTAAAATCAATCCAAATTGCCTGACAAATGTTTTCATGAAATGAACAGGATAGAAAGGTACCGAAAGGGCATTAGTTATTTAACTAATGTAATCAAGTCCCCGAACCCAGTTAATCTCTGATTCGTAGGAATAGAGTGATTCTCCCGTCACCCTATTTAGGTTTCTAATCGACCTACCCCAAATCGATTAGTGGCGACTCCTTGGTATAAACCACTTGCATGTTAAAAATTTTAAACCCTAAGTCGCGATATGGTATGGGCTTGGGAGAGCCCGAGTTAAGTCCTGAACCTAGACTTAGCACGTACCAGGCGAGCCCTCCTTCCTTTCGCATGTTGTCCGAAAAAAGAGGCTCGGGAAAGTTCGGTCGCGACAATCACCAAGAAAAGTGGATGACCGCGATGATGGAGGAGATGGAGTCATTACAAAAGAATGAGACGTAAGAACTTGTGAAGAAACCCAAGGATCGAAAAGTCATTGGGTGCAAATCGGTTCTTCGAAGAAAGGAAGCAGCAACGGAGAAAGAGCAAGAGAGATACAAGGCTCGACTTGTTGCTAAGGGCTATGCATAGAAGGAGGGGATCAATTATGACGAGATATTTTCCCCGGTTGTAAAACACACGTCAATTCATGTTTTACTAGCTTTGGTGGTCGTGTATGACTTGGAGATCGAGCAGCTAGATGTGAAAACGACATTCCTTCATAGTGACTTGGAGGAGAAAATTTACATGGAGCAACCCGAAAGCTTCAAGGTGAAAGGGAAAGAGAATCACGTCTGCTTGCTCAAGAGATCACTTTACGGTTTGAAGCAATCTCCGAGGCAATGGAATAAAAGGTTTGATTCTTTTATGATTCGTAGTGGCTACGTGAGGAGTGTGCATGATTCTTATGTCAACTAGAGAGTTTTGGATAATAAGTCACTTGTTCTGTTGATGCTCTACGTTGATGATATGTTAATTGCTGCAAGAAAAATGAGAGACATCATTTCCCTAAAGTCTCAATTAAGCAACGAGTTTGAAATGAAGGATTTTGGCGCTGCAAAGAGGATCCTTGGCATGGAAATCTTTCAAGATAGGCGTGCAAGTAAGCTTTGGATAAATCAGAAGAAGTATGCTGAGAAGGACTTGGAGCGGTTCAACATGGGAAAAGCTAAACCAGTTTGTACACCCTTAGCAAATCACTTCAGATTATCCGAGAAACAATGCCCTAGTTCTCATGAGGAGGTTGTAAAAATGTCTCAAGTACCATATGACAACGCAATAGGGAGCCGCATATATGCTATGGTTTGTAGCAGACCGGATTTGGCTCATGCAGTGAGTCTCGTCGGACAATACATGAGCAATCCGGGTAAGGAGTATTGGGAAGATGTTAAGTGGATCTTTTGTTATTTGGCCGGAACTATCGAAATGGGTTTGATGTTCAGTTCAAAGGAAGAATCGATCAATTTAGCAGGTTATGTCGATTCAGACTTCGCTGGTGATTTGGACAAGCGAAGGTCCATCACCCGATTCGTCTTTACCCTTGGAAGTAGAGCTATTGCGATAGCCAAAGCGCAATATGTCTCACGAAGAATCAAGTGTTTCCTTCCAGAACAAAACACATTGAAGTTCAATACCACAAGATTCGAGAATTTGTGGAGAATGGTAGCATTACTTTGAAGAAAATCCATATAAAAGATAATCCTGCGAATATGCTCACGAAGACGGTTACTATGGAGAAGTTTAAGTCCTGTAGGTGTTGACACCTAAATTTTGGCGCATCATTTAGTGTTAATTGCATAGAAAATTAGGGATTAAATTTTTAACCCCTAAACAAAAATATTAAAATTGCATAGCATATAGTTTAGGTTCATATAGATTAATTACATTCCGCATCGAATCGGCGGTGGCAAGCGAGCTTAAAATTCATCATGTAAATCGAGCTCGGGCACCGAACTAGACTCGGCTCACTCAGAAGGCAAGGTCTGAAAATCACGTGTCAAAAGGGCTGGGTTGTCTTAATTTGAGCTTAGATTAGCCCATCGAGTTTAATTAAATAAAAGCCCACATTAATTCAACCCACTTGAAATTAAATGATGATTAAAGCCTAAGCCCATTAGGACTAGAAAGCCTGGCTAATTGACCTAGGTTCACATTATAAATACATCGTTATGTCTCACAACTAAAGGGGGGGCTCACAAAAAAATTTTCAGAACACAATTTCTGAGAGCATGAGAGACACACGTGAGCGAGAGTAAGAGCAAGAGAGAAAAAGTTTCTGTTCTTCCCGCGGGTTCCGAAGGTCAGCACTTATTGAAGCACAAATTTTTCTTGGTCAAAGACAATACACGAGATTCTTTTAGAAAGACACACGGGGAAATTCACAACGGAGAAAGAGAGAGATCGTGAGTGGGAATCGAGAGAGAGATCGTGAGTGCTCTTGAAGGCCAAAGATGGTGACGAAGTGGTGAAGTTGGTAGTCTTCTTGGTGAGTGTAGTTTGACAATTTGGTCAGACATCTACTCACGGTCAAGTTCATCAAAGCCAAGTTTTTCCCAGCCACAATACAAAGGAAGAGACAAAAGGGGGCTACGGACTCAACACAAGAGTCGGTAGAACGCGAGGCAACTGAGCCTTTCTCCGAACAGCACCCGCGGCAAATCCAGGCGTTAGCATTTAGTGGAGACTCGGACACCAACTCACGAAGAGATTTGCACATTGAAAGTTTGCATCTGACTTGGTCGCTCAAAGCTCACCAAGCTCAATAGCCGCACTCTTTTGCTGCCGCACGCCGGACGCCCCTGCCGCTGCACTGCCGTTGCTGCCACTATGCCGCTGTTGCTACCTTGGAGCCGCACCGCCACTACCGTCTGTGCCACGTTGTTCCTACCGTATCGCCGCCGTAAACCGCTGCCATTCCCGACGCCGCGCCGCCGCGCCGCCGCTCCCGACGCATCGCCGATCCGCAATCCCGATCCGCTGCAAATTCAAATTAGGAAAGAAATCTTCAGATTAGGTAATTATCTTATCCTGATTTGATTTGAATATTTTGTTGCCTAATTTGTGCTTTTTGATATATAATTCTGCATATTTAGATAATAGGCAATATTTCAATTAGGATTTTTTTTTTGAAATCTTAGATATCTATTACTTGTCAAATTTGGATAGAATTTAGAATCTTCAAAATTTTTCGAACACATCCAATATATTTAAGATATCGAATTTTTCAAGATGTGATCGATTAGGAAAATTTCCTAATCCGCAACCGCACACGTGGAAATAAACCTATCTATCAGGCTTTAGATAGAGTTCTTTCCATAGCGGGAATTTCGAATTTTAGGGTCGATCTGCCAGGCTTCAGATCGAAACTTAATTCGAAAGATTTAGCGATTATATTTTTTTTACTTGATTTTAATTTCGAATTTCATAAAAGAAAAGCCAAAAAGATTAGATGCAATTTGAATTGATTTTTTTTTAAAGATAATGTTGCATGTTTAGAATATATCCAGATGATTTTTTTAATAGAATAGGTTAATTTCTTTAGTTTAAAATTGCACGCTTAGATAATTGGCATTTTAATTCCGAATTTCATTAAAAAAAATACAAAAAAATAATGTGCCCGTCATTAGAAATAGGTCACGTCGTCGCATGACATATAGTTTGCATGTTAGGTTGCATTAATCGCATGTCAATTTTTGCACGTCATTATATATAGGTTAGCTTTCATTTAAATAAGTAAAAAATCAAAAAAATTTCTACACCTTTGAACTCTAAGTTAGGATTTATCAAATTTATCAAATTGAGTATTTTTCTCGAAATTGGTACTGAAAGGGCGTTAGGGAATCTAGCGTAACCAAGTCCCCGAATTTATGATTTCTGGTTCGTAGAAATAAAATAGTACTCCCGCTATTTTATTTAGGTTTCTAATCAACCTACCCTAAATGGTTAGTGGCGACTCCCGTTGAAAATATTTGCATGCTCACAATTGGACCTAAGTTACGATTTGGTAGAGTTTGGGAGAACTCGAGCTAGGTTAGTTAATTTAATTGATCTAGTAATCCATTAGCCTAAGATCGAAACCCGATTTTTTTAGGTCGCGACAGTAGGGACTTGATTTCTCTCGCACATCATTGAAGTTGACGGAGGCCACACCGGTCTAGGTGCAGGCATACCTTTGCGAAGGTACGGTGGAGAGAGATATAAACGTTTTCTTGGTTCGAGTGCAGGCTTGTGGTTTATTCAAGCCAAAGGTGGAGATTTTGTTGATATTGTTTGGATTCCATGAAGTTTCGATCGATTAGAGACTTGGAAAAGTTGATCGAGAAGTCTAAGAAGGCTTGGAGCTTGCAGGCATGAGATTTCATGGGAAATAGTCATAATTCAATGTAACTGGGATATGTCATGATATTCCTAATATTTATGGGATAATCACTAAAGATTTATTAGTTAGTTTCCTAAACTAATAAGATCTTTAGGGTGGAATTTCTTGGGATTAGGGAAGTAGGAATATGAGGATCTATTTATTCAGCATTGTAACTTGTATCAGATATACTCAAAAATAAGAAATCATCTCTCTCTCTCCCGTGGACGTAGTTGGAATTTTTCCACCGACCACGTAAATCCCTGTGTTAAGATTATTGTTGTTTCATCTCATCTAGTTAGGGGGCTCTTCCGCACAATAGTGAGAATTGAATCTCACACCTAAAACTAAATGTCCCAACTCCACTAAACCTCTAACCACTGGGCCGCGTGTCTTGCGGGTAATTTGGGCATTCTGTTGAGAGGTGCAAATTAACTCATGACACAAATCAATATTGATATTAAAAGTGGAGGTGGTTTGAAATAGATGCTATTTTAAGTTGGAAATCTTTAAGTTAACCTATAAAATCACATCATTTTGTTCTTAAGTTTTCAAAAAGGCAATTAGAATATTTAGGAAAGCCGAAAGAGACTTCTAGTTGTTCCATCCCACCCAAGAAAACCAATTCTGTCGATTATGCACAATTCCATCTACAAAGCAAACAAAACAAAGAAAAAACACGCAAAAGAAAAAAAGAAGAATCACGGGTACGTACCCATTGGCCTCATTCTTCAAAACAAAACCCGAAATTTGCTTAGCCCCTGCTAGGGCATCCCTCCATATTTGTATCTGCGCATCCTCACTCTCCTTCCTACATGACCTCTCGAAACCTTGCGCGAATTCGCTTCCGATCGTTAAGTTCGAAACATCAGCAGTGTCCACACCGTGAAAGATGGGAACAACCATGTGGCCATGGTTCTTGAGCTGCCTTCTGCACTCGAGGATCTCGACAAGCTCATTCAGGCACCACTTGGAGTCAGCATAGTTCGCGGAGAACAAGACGAGGGCGAACCTCGAGTGGTGGATCGCTCTCGAGAGCTTGTGCGGGATCTCCTCCCCAGTGTCCTCTCTGTCGTCGTTGCTGAAGCAGTAAATCCCCGCCTGGTCTAGCTCTCGGAAGAGGTGTGCTATGAAGTTGTTCCGCACGTCCTTACCTCTAAATCTCACGAGCACATCGTGTTTCCATTGATTGGAAGAAGAAGGAGAAGAAGAAGAAGACAGGTTTTTGTCTAGTTGATAAGTGGTACAGAAACCTTGATCGAGACGATATGTGTAATTGGTTATTTGGTCAAAAAGACTTTTAAGAGGAGACTTCATGATGACTTCGAGGAAACAGTGCACAATTCGGCACGCGAAAAATGTTAGGTGGTCCCTATTTATTGCGGTCCCGCGTCATTAATTGATTACAATGTGTCCAAGCGAAAGCCCACCTTTCAGATATTTTTCGGTAGTCCTCTATTCTCCATTACCGTCTCTCTTTCCGTCACGCTCTTTCATTCTCCATGACAAGCGACAAAAAGAGACGACTTTATGACGCGACACAAATGCTGTTGGCATTTCCATCTTCACTCTCTCGCTAGAGCTCGACACAGCACCAACAATGACGGTGTCCTCTAGCGCTTGGATACTCTTGGCGAAAGGTATGGCGGTGTCAACCGCCATGCTCTCCGCGACGCTAGCTCTGAAGCTTCCGTCCCGTCGATCTCCATGCTCGTGAAGGTGCAGATCTCTCTCCTGTGGCTCAAGCCTCCGTACATCTACCTCGTCATCAACTGCATCATCATCACCATAGCCGCTTCCTCCAAGCTCCAAAAAAAAAAAAACAAAAACATAACAACAAATAAAGAACTCTCTATTGTGGTCAAAAGCAAATCAAAATTGCATCCTGTTTCTGAACCCTCTCCAAACCCCCACTTTCCATGTGTCGCCACTGTTACGGACATACGCGATCGAACAATAAATTTAAACTAATAAAAAAAAGTAAATCGGATACTAGATTTATGTGGTTCGATCATAATAACATATGTCTACGGAAAAAGTAGCACGAAATTCTACTATAGATCAAGCGATACAGCGAAAATTACAAGCACACTCCAATCACTCAAATACTCTAAGTATTTTTCAAACCCCAATAACTCACGCAGTGTTTAACTCTAAACAATTTCTCATAAAATAATCTCTCAATCTCGCGAAAAAATTCACATAAATCTTACCATAAGATTTACTCAGCTTGAACACTAAATTATTGATGTAATTTCATGAACGAAATCAATATCAAGCACTTGCGTGAAAGACGACACTTCAAGAATCTCTTCAAGTCAACCTCCGCGCTTCAAGAACTCTTTATCAACAAGGGCATCAACTGCAATATATATGCGAGCAAGGCATGCCCAAGACAAAACCTCAATTGAATTGAGATATGGCACCGCCAGGAGAAGTCCCATGTTAGACCGGTCAAAAAAGTCAACTTTCCCTTTTCTCCTTTTGCGTTTATTTTTTTTTTCTTCTTTTGTTGTCTGCCAACTCTTTGCGTAACAGGAAAGTAAATTTTCAATATTTTCTTTTTCATCCTCGGCCGATTTTTAACTCAAAGAAATAATTCTTAAAATCGCTCGATATCCACGAACTCCTTGAATTGTAATCTGATTTCCAAATCAGACAACCACGTGAAGAGAAAACCTCAACTTTCGTGGACTTTTATTTAATCAATATCAGGTCGGGTTTCGTTTAATTGACTCAAACTCGAGACATATTTAACGACCACGATGCTGGGCAGGACCAAAAAGCGGAGGAGCTACTAGGGAAGGACTTTGCTTTAAGTTTAAATTTAGAGATTTAAGAAGAGAGAAGAAGAATGGAAGTGAGAGAAGAGAGAGAAACGGCAGCAGAGGTGAGAGTGTAAAGGAAAGGGGATGTGGCAAGGGAGCTGTAATCCGGGACTACCTACTATTTTCTCAGCACAGAAGAGATTCCTCTCACGTGACAGAGACATGTCTCGAAACGCTAACATGGATTTGAGAATCTCCAGATCATCCACCAGCAGAAGAAAGATGCTTCCAATCAGTTAAAAACTTGAAATTTTACGAACTATGAAGTAAAGTTACGGCTAATTAGGTGTTTTGCGATTATACCATCTCTTTAATGACTAATCGCTTACGTCGTCTAGTAATCCATTAGCTTTTCCGTGGCGAATGACCTCAAAAAAGGGTCGCGACGCATACGGCCATTCCACCACCACACCGAACTCACTCTATTTGGCTCTATTTTCAGGCCGAGAAATCCGAAGAGCCTGCAGCTTCATCCGAAGCTTCTTCCCCAGCGCCGATCACCCGTGGAGACACCTCCAAGAGCTCGATCTTCCATTTGGTCGACGCTCGTGGTCAAATACTGCGTCTCCAGGGTATGTACATCCTTGTTCTGTTTTAGAGAGTAGAGTCAGAGAATCGCGATTGAGATCTGAGTGAACATTGAGTACTGACTGGGGATCAAATAGTTGTCTGACCGTACTTCGATACCGCTGAAATCATCTGGATAGGAATTAGTACTTTGACGATGCTGTTGTGCTCTGTGTTTGAACTGATCACCAAAGGCTCGCGAAAATGCCTGAATGAAATCGCCTATATATTTGAGGAGAATCTTCCTGGATCTGAATATCTAGAGGTTTGTTGTTTGCATAAATCGTGATGTACATGCTTATTACTTCTGTTCCATCTCTGGTCTCTGTGATTCAAACTATGGCCTAGACTTTCACCATATTCTGACTACCAATTAATGCTCAAATTCAAGTATTCATGTTGTCTCTGTTCTTGATATACGTTCGTTAGCCTCTCTGCGTATATCAATTCATGTCGATCAACTCTCTGAATGAACCAAAAGTGTGTGACCTCGAAACCTTTGGGCGACTGATTGAGTTAAGGAACCTGTTCTTGCTGGATTGAAATTTTTGTTTGCCGGCTTTATCTTGATTGTCATTGGTTATAGACATCAGAAAAACTAATGAGTTCATATACAGGATCTCTTGTCAACCTTGGAATGGCTCTTGTTCAATGGCGATTGTTAATGATGAGAGTTTGCCAACACTCTGGGCTGATGAGAATGTTTATTTCTGCGTTTTTGGACTGGAAATGACCATGAATAAATATTAAGGTCGCAAACAAGGAAAAATCTCTCTTTCCCTGTGATGCGTGATGGTCGAAGTTTTCTTGAGCACTAGCATTAGGAGATTCAATTCAAAGAGGTTCTACTGAGCTCTTTTCGATGTTGAAATGGCGACCAAGACAAAAGCTACGACGGAAGAGGCGAAGATCAATCTGCTCCAAGACAATGATGCGTTCGAAGAGTTTGAAATCAATGAAGACTGAGAGGAAAAGAAGAAGGGAATAGGAGAGTGAAAATTGGTGGATTCTGGGGAAGGAGAAAGACTGAAAATGGAAAGAAAGAAGTAACAAGACAAAATAAAAGAGACTGAAAATGGAGAGAAAGAAGTAACAAGACAAAATAAAAGAGATGAAAATAAAATTAAAAAAAAGGCAGGAAATTGATGGTGTCAATTAGATAGGTTCTGACCAAAAAAAAAATAGATAGTTAGGACAGACAAAAAAAATTAGATAGCTAGGATTTAGGATAAGAGTTGGTAGAGTTTCTTTAGTTGGTGATTATATAGTTTAGGAAGTTACATTTCATGATTTTTTAGGTTAAATTTCAGATTGTGTCTCCTTTTAGATGGAAATGGAAAAAAAGAGATAAATAAAATTGAGAAAAAGTAGAGTTGCATTTCATTTTTTTTTTTGGTCTAGAAACGCAAAGTTTTATCATTAATAACTCAAGAAACAAAGCCCGTAGCAGGGGCATCTAAACATAGCAGGTCCAAAAGAGTTCCCGGGGGTTGGCTAACCAATTAGAAAGGAGAGAATTCGTGTATTGGGCTTTGACAACCCAATCCACAACTCCATTTTGCTCCCTATTACAAAACTCGATTTTAATATTCGAAAAGCATGACAACATATCAGAAGCTTCGGTGATTAGTGCTCGGTCTTCCCACCTTTGTTGATCAGCTGACTTCAAAGACGAGATTAGACTCGAGCAGTCAGAGTTGAGCTCCAACTTAAAACTTCTTCGAGGAGAGAGAAAGTGCAATGCGTGGACAAGAGCTAGGGTTTCTGCCTGATACGCCGATGCAACCCTCACCGATCTAGCAAATCCATCAACTAGAGACCCGGCGGTATTGCACACAATGCAAGCTGCAGCGCCTTAGTTTGAGCTGGGTGAGTAAGCTCCATCGACATTTACTTTTAAAGCTTCTTTCGTCGGTGGTTTCCATGCTTGATCCGTTGTACTGGGAGCTCGAGGGTTTTCGCATTGATTCCCGGTTAAATTTCCCCTGTCATTCCATTTTGTATAATTTTCAAGTAGAGTCTGGGCGGGTTGGACAATACTAGACGATTATGGTCGGAGACCTCGAAATACGGTGTTGTTTCGTGTCTTCCAGATAAGCCATAGGACTCTTGAGACCAATTCAAATTTCGGTGGGTTTCCTTGATTTTTTACAAAACTCAACAACCACTCTTCTACACAAGTCAGACCTTGGCTTTGAATATTGATTTGCTGGGCCGGGTTCTCCTAGATAGGCTTCGTCCAAGGGCAAAGCAAAAATAGATGCTTGCTAGTCTCTGGGAGGCTTCGACAGATTGGGCACAATGGATCAAATATG
This sequence comes from Syzygium malaccense, assembly GCA_031216405.1. NCBI lineage: Eukaryota > Viridiplantae > Streptophyta > Magnoliopsida > Myrtales > Myrtaceae > Syzygium > Syzygium malaccense. The sequence goes on from CM062258.1 coordinate 15,407,409, forward strand.
ATTCTCCTGCCAAAGAGGTTGTCCTTAGTCAGAAGGGCATTTTGACATAAACTCCAGACAAAAAATTTAATTTTTGGGGGGATAACATATGCCAAATTCTATTCCATAGCATCCGTGGGGCTGAAAAGAGGTTGATGTTTGATTGCTAATCGGTTTTGAGGCTTCTGTTCTGATGACATGGTAGGCACTTTTCACTGAAAAATCACCTGATTTAGTTCCCGTCCACACAATTTTGTCTTCTAAAACATCAGTTCTCAAAGGGATTGTTAGTATTTCATTTGCTATTTGGTCACCAAAGAGTCCCTCAATCACCTGTTCATTCCATGCATTTTGCTCTCTGTTAATCAACTCACTTAACTATTTTAGGGTCATCCTTGTTCGCTGGTCCTCCTATGATACTCCTCTTTAACCATTTATTTTCTCTCATTTGGATACGTTCTCTTGTGCCCACTGACCACATAACCAAATCAGCAATTGCGTCTCTACCTATAATAAGGCTCTGCCATCCCCAAGAAGGTTGGAAGACCTTCACTGCCTGCATGAAGTTCCTCCGAGGGAAATAAAGACCCTTAAAGATTTTACTCCATAATGTCGTGGGTTGTTGGGTTAATCTCCAAGCTTGCTTTCCAAGCATGGCCTTGTTGAAGGACATTAGGTCTCTAAACCCCAACCCCCATTATCTTTCCTTGTTTTCAGCACTGCCCACCTCTTCCAATGTAGCCCAGATTTTGAGCCATTACTTCTCCACCAAAATTGAGCTATTTTCTGTTCAATGGCACTACATATAGACACTGGAATTTTAAAGATCGACATGGCATATTGAGGCAAGGCTTGAACCACGGTTTTAATGAGAGTTTCCTTTGCCACTCTTGACATGAGATTTTCCTTCCATCGTTCTAATTTAGAATTTACCCTAGCTAGTATCCAAACAAACATTTGCTTCGTGGACGCTCCCCGATTAGATGGGATTCCCTGTTTTTGCAATTTCCGGGACTCGTAGGGTCCCACCATGTTGCTTTTCAGCCTTTGCGGATAGCCAGCTCTAAAGAAAATCCCCGATTTGTTCATATTAATCTCCTGTCCAGTTGCATAGCAATATTGATTCAGGATATTCGCCAAGTTTTAGCATTCTAGCACTGATCCATCTAGGAAAAAGATAGAATTATCAGCGAATAGTATGTGGGATAATGTTGGGCAATTGCTGTTCAGCCTTATCCCTTTAACACTTTCATCTTCTTTCCCTTTTGACAACAGGATAGACAGGGAGTTAGCAACCAGTATGTATAGATAAGGGGAAAGGCGAAAGGGGATCCCCTTGCCTAATTCCCCTTGTGGGTTGGAAGAAATTAGGGGTTCACCATTGAACTTTACACCGAGAGATGTTCTTGTCACGCATTGCATTATCTAATTCACCCACCTCTCATCAAACCCCATTTTCATTAGACTTGCTTCCGAGAAGTCCCACTCAATTCGATCATAGGCTTTCCTCATGTCTAACTTAAGAACCGCCTGAAATTGTTTTGTCCTCTTCCGAATCCTTAGTTGGTGAAGAACCTCTTGGACAATCATTATATTACCTTGGATTAATGAACCTCCCACAAAGGCACTTTGCTCCTCCTTAATCAAGACTGGAAGCCATGGTTTTAATCTGTTTTGCCGAGATTTTTGAAATTATCTTAAAGGCAAAGTTGTAGAGGCTAATGGGTCTAAAGTGGTCTAACTTTTTTGGGTTTTGAATTTTTGGCACGAGTGATATGTAAGTCTCGTTTAAACCTGGTTGCATCCTCCCTGACGCAAAGAATTCCTCTACTTCGTCAAAAATCTCCTGTTTAAGAGTTTCCCAATAGTGTTGGTAAAATTGACCGTTAAGACCATCAAGGCCTGGCACTTTTGCTGCTCCAAGCTGGGAAAATCTGTTTTAACTTCATCCATGGTGACTTTCTTAGTTAGACTTTGATTTATTGCCTACGTTACCAAAATGTTCAGCAAAGGCTGCAAGTTTCTTGCTCCTACTGATTTATACAAGTCAGTGTAGTAATTCAGGATCATCTCCTTCAACTGGCTAGGGTTTCTTACCTACATATCTTCTGGATTTTTCAGCATGGAAATTCTGTCTCTGTCGTCTTTAGATGGTTGTTGCATGGAAATATTTTGTGTTTTTGTCCCCCCACTTTAGCCAATTAATTCGAGATCGCATCCCCCAATACACTCCTTATGTCTCCAAACCTCTTCAATGTTTCTTTTCAACTCCTGGGCTCTTCTCGACTCTAGATTGAGGTGTTGATAATTGGTAATGCACCATAGTTCCTCCTTCAACTCTTTTATCTTTTTCTGCCCATTTGAATATTTTTCCCTACTCCATCTTGTTAGCTTCTGTTTTGTAGCCGTTTGTCTCAGTACTAGGCTTTCTCCCACTAGATTTGGAGCCTCCCAGGCTTCTTTTATAATTCTTCCGCATTCCTCATCCTCTAACCAGTAGGCCTCGAATTTGAACTCCCTTTTACGTTTAACTAGATCAGCAAATAAAGACAACAAAATAGGACTATGGTCAGACCCGATTTCCGGCAAGGCGAAAGCTTCAGCCTGAGGGAATAGGACTCTCCACTCAATATTGCATACAACTCTATCCAGTCTCTCCTTCACAAATTCTACTCCTCTATTGTTAGTCCATGTGTAAGCACAGCCCTTACTCTCCATATCCATTAACGAACAGTTATTCAGGAAGTCTCGAAACGCATTCAATCGATAATACTCAGGGGGTCTCTTCCCCACTTTCTCCCAATGATAGAGAACTTCGTTAAAATCCCCCATACAAACCCATGGACGAGTGTTATAAGAGCTGATGTTTTTGTCAAGTAGTTCCAGAGATGAACCCACTGTTGGAAGATTGTTGGGGCATGAACGAAAGTAACTCTTGTGGTGTTTCTGTAAACTAAATCCTTACACGTCAAATCCAAAAACTCCTGTGTAGCCATATCAACTGTGATTGAAGTTTCATCGTTCCAAAAAAGAGCGAACCCCCCGCGGTACCTACTGGGTTCACTACAAATAAGTTCTGGAAATTCAGTCTCATTTTCAGCCTTTATACTACTGGTTCCTGGTTTTTCATCTCCATTAAGAACAGAACCGAGGGGGGGGGGGGTGCACGGCTTTCTTGAGCCACTAAGGCTCTCAATTCTTGGATTGTCAAGGATGTGCCCAACCTTGACAGTTCCAACATATAAACTTCATTTGTCCCCCGATGACTTATTCGGGCTAGCCACCAAAGCCCAGTCTTTGGAATTCCTAGAAATCTGGATCGGAGTGTCCAGTAACATCATTTCATCTAATGCAATAGGGTCATTCTTTTGACGTCTTGATTTCTTGCTACCTAAGACCTTAAAGGTCTTTGGCTTTGTCTTTAGATTTCCAACCCTCAATATGTCTGGAATAGGAGTTTGGTCTGCCCGAGTATTTCCTGAACCCATGAGTAACGGGACAGGTCCCTAGCTTTTAGCTCGTCCCTGATAATGTGCAAGGGACTTTCCTTTGTCCAAGTTGTCTCTATTTATTATCTCCTTTTCAGTGTTCTCCCTATCAAGGTTGTGAATGTTTTCACCTGGGTCAAAAGGCTACTACCTGCGTCAGCAAAGCAGGAGATTATGGAACAATTTCTTCCTCAAACACTTCGTCATCCCTTTCACCATTAAAGAGTTTCTAGTGCGGACTATACTCATTCACCTCAGTTTTCAACCAATGGCTGAACATCACGTCCATACCCGCTTCAAATTTATCCTCATCAAAGGGGACTATTTTGCAATGCTTGGCATAATGTCCAATTCGCCCACATAAGTAACAGAAATGTGGCAATCTTTTGTATTTGAAATCCACCCAGTGTTTCTGCCCTTTAAAACTTATAATGGTGCCTGGTAAAAGAGGGTCATCCAGTTTTAGAGTTACCCTTACCTTGTCCGTTCTAGATGTTGTGAAGCTTCTATCATCAACCTATATCATGTCAACAGAACCCAGGACAAATGCCGCAGTACGTAACTCCTTCTCTGTGGATAATTCATAAAGTAGTCCGTGAATTTGAACCCAAAAAGAACAATGTGGGAAAGTGTAACGATTAGGGGGGGGGGAGAGGGGGGATATTTTCTTTCCATTGCTTCTATACTAATAAATGATTAGCAAAGCACCATGGTCCCGACTCTATCACCCTTTCCTTTTCAGTTTCAGATTTAAAAGTGAAGGCGAACACTCCTAGACTAACTTGTTTAAAGTAGAAATTGTCCGTGCGCCAAGCCTTCTTCATAATATTCAGAAAGGCTTGGATGTGGATATCTGGTTTCGAGAACAGTTGCCAAACATTGTGAGGTGGCAATTCATCATTTGTGGTTCCATAACAGAATCATCCATCACTGCTAATTTGTTTTCGGACCATAGGTTACCTAGGCTCCTGCATATCAGATTGAGACGGGCTTCCACTAACTTCTGGTCCTCCATTGTTTCCTGCAGGTGAGTGCGTGAGGAGGTCCGTGAGTTGCAGAGAGTAGAAGGTCCTCACCAAAATCTTTGGTGTTGCTACATTCCAGGAGAGCTAAAGTCACCTTCAATGAAGAAGAGCAGCCAAAGCAATCGCCACAGGTGGGGAAGGAGGTTGAAGGATGAGGAAAAGAGAAAATGTATTAGAGGATTAGGTTTAAGGTGGGTTTTGGGGATTAGGGTTTCTACCACCATGAGGGGTAGAGGCCATCTCTTCCATGCGAGAGAGAACTTCGAGTAACGACTCACGAGTTGCATTTAGTTTAGAATCATGTATATAACTTAAATTTGAAGCACGCCGTCATTTTGAGTTTCATTTAGTGATTACTTCTTACTTAAGTATGTCTCTTTAGTTTAGAAGTAGGCGTAAATTCAATTTTAGATTGAGCAAATGAGGTTGTTTTCCCGAGACTTAATAATGAATCATTTATATTCTTTATCCGACTTATATTGGGTCAAGCTTACGGAGATTATGTCTCGCAACTCAAAACAAGGTTATGTAATGGACTTTACCCGATATCGTATTGGATTCCTTTCTACACTTTATTTCTTATTTGTCCTTTCACCATCGCGTTTTGTGTGATTGTTCAATTTCTTTATGGTGCTTTTATAGGGGGACCTGTTTGTTTTTATTTTACCTAGTCAAAATCCAATTTAGAATCATAATCAACATAAAACATCTCATGGACATTCAGGGGACAAGACTCATAATTAGACAAAATATCGCATGTGACACTTAGGTGATAATCAGTTAGGTTAAGATATTGGAAGGACATTAATTAGATAACTAGTGTAATAAAATCTCTGGACTTAGATCTCTTGGTGGAAGTGAGATATCCTCTCATGTCTCACTTGGTTCCTAGTCGACCCCAGCTGGATAATGGCAACTCCCAATGATGATGGACTTCGTAGATAGATCAATTAAATGAACTTCCTAACATTTCGTAAGGTAAAAGTTTAAGAGAACTCGCACCAAATTAGAGCCGTTGGTCCTCACTCGATATTACCTCTAAACCCTCTCCCCGACGCACACGCACCGCTTCAAGAGGGTCGCGACAGATTTATAATCTAATTTATAGATTATAATTGGGTTTGTTAAATATAAAATTCTATAAACATAAATTTTTTATTCAATTTTAGTGCGGAATTAAGAAGTTCCCATCTTACATGATTGTTCTAGGTCATTCCATCTTCTTTTGCACGTCATTCTTGAATTAACAAATCGTCAAAGTTCAATGTCAAGAAGACAATTTTTTGGACTATTTTTTTTTTGATAACCCAGGAAACCCTCACACGGCCGACAGCCGGAAAGTAAACCCTGAGGGCGACACGTGCTAGCCACCACACACGTGCACCGGTTAAGTCACCCTGCGGCGTCCGAGATTCGAACACTCAACCTTTTGCAAGAGGAAGAGTGCCCTCTCCAATAGCGCCACCCAAGCGGGTGGTACAATTTTTTAGACTATAGGTTGTTATTGATTTCAAAATTTGACGAACAATATTTAAATGAATCATAATGGATGAGAAGTATATACAAAAAAGATTATGCATGCTGTATATATATTTAAAATTAATCCTTTAACAATTTCTCTCCCAATTCATGAGCCAACATGAAGATGGAGTGCCGTTTTAACCCTTGGATCTATAAAAACAATCCAAGGATTTTGTTCTGTTTAAGTTCTATTCAGGTATTGAACTCACCCCGATCCATCCTCAGCCCTTCTACAATTCCCAACCTCTCCGGAAGATAAACCCAATCTCTCCTTATACCCAGTCACATTACTCGCCAAAATCCTCCTGTTTGTTCGTGCCCTAACCCAAGCTTCCCCTTCCCGAGTCAATGGTACCACGAAGTATCGGGAAGCTCAAAGTGATGGAGTAGCCTGCCACCTTGCGCTTGGACCCAACGCTTCCTCTTCCACGTCACAGATTCGGGAAGCGTGTTGTCGGTCAGGAAATACTCTCCATCCCCTCTCGCATTCTTCTCTCAATATTCCTCCTGTATACCCTCACAAACCTCGCAATATACAAAACTACCTCAGTAAATAAATCATCCCACCCTCCTCTCACATACGGTTTTTCCACGCTTCGTATCCCTTCGGTGATAACCGCCATCTTAAGTAATCGCCTTGATGGGAAGCGATTTTAAAAGGACGAACGTTCATTCCATAAGGGCTAACACAAGGTCTAACGCAAACCCTCTCATTCGGTAATACACCATCAGTACGCGAGGGGATTGGGTTAGTAGAGTGCGCCCGTAATCGCTGTCAAATTAACGTCAAACTACCGTGAATTTCCGACGAACGTAAAGTTGAACAATGGCTGGAGGTCAGTTTATTTTTTATCCTGTTTTTCGCATTTGATTCTAATTGTGCCTAAAATTTCTATGCATGATTAGAATCCTTCAATTTTAGTCTAACATTTGGTATCAGAGCGTGTTTAGTGCCTCTGCCTTGTTTTTGTTGAATTTTGGGTGCATTTTTCGGGGTTTTTGAGATGAACAGTAATTCGGGTTTTTGGGGGCTAAGAGGGAAATCGCCGATTTCGGCCAAATTCCGGCGACCCACTGCTGGACTTCGGACCGGCACGGTCGCACCGCCATGGAGAAGAATAGCCCTAAGTTAATCTGGCATTTCGGTGATCGCCGAAGGCTATTTGAGCGGCGGAAGTTGCGGGTTAGGGTTTGTGCGTTTTGACGGAATTTTACTTGATTCGAGCCAATTTCTTGGTTGTTTTCGCCGATTTTTGGGTCCATGTGGTCGCGCCGACGTGGTCTCTGAAACCCATAAATTATTTTGGTGTGATATGGGCTACCGGAGGAGACCCATTCGATCGAAGGTGCGGCGAAACGGCGAAAATTGGCGAGAAAAGGCTTCTGATCGCGCGGAGGAAGAAGGCGCGTGGCCCCACGTGCGCGCAACCGCTGGCACGTGGTCGCCACACGCGCGCAACCGCTGGCGCGTGCCGCCCACGCGCGGGGCGGTTGCAGGCGCGTGCGACCACGCGGTAAAGGCAGGCGCGTGCGCGCCACGCGCCCGCGCGGTAAAGGCAGGCGCGTGCGCGCCACGCGCTCGCGCATGGAGCAGGCGCGTGCCGCGCACACGCCCTGGAGCCGACGCCCCCTTCCTTTTTTTTTTACGCTTTTGCCCCTGCCTTTTACCCATCATTACCATTCTACCCCTTGCCGAATTAAGTTTATTGCTTTGCCCTTCATGCATTATTTGTGAATATTTTATGCATGAAATTAAATGTCCAATGATCCATATATTTTAATTAATTAGAGAATAGCCACAGCATCTTTAATTAATTAAATTATATATTAAGAGCATTCGGATCACATTTGGTAATGGACATTAATTGTAATTAATCTTATCAATATGATGAATTTATCCCACAGGAATTTTCATTATATTAATTTGATTAATTAGGTTGAAATATCATATTATTTTTCTTAATTTACCCACATGGATTAAGGAAAGGGATATAATATGATAGTTTTTTCATGAAGTATTTATGAATCTATTTAAATTAAAAACTTAGCCCACAGGTAGTTTTTATGTTATGTGATTCATATTTTGTGACATGTTTTGCATTGGTAGAACACGATATATGTTGATTTTGCCTCAAATTTTGTGACATAAGCATGATTGTTTGATATACAGTTTTACAACCTGTGAATTTCTCTGATGTTAGACTAAAACTAAAGGATTCTAATCATGCATAGAAATTTTAGGCACAATTAGAATCAAATGCGGAAAATAGGATCGAAAATAAACTGACCTCCAGCCATTGTTCAACTTTACGTTCGTCGGAAATCCACGGTAGTTCGACGTTAATTTGACAGCGATTGCGGGTGCACTCTACTAACCCAATCCCCTCGCGTACTGATGGTGTATTACTGAATCAGAGGGTTTGCGTTAGACCTTGTGTTAGCCCTTATGGAATGAACGTTCGTCCTTTTAAAACCGCTTCCCATCAAGGCGGTTACTTAAGAGGGCGGTTATCACCGAAGGGATACGAAGCGTGGAAAAATTGTATGTGAATAACCATCACTTAAAAGAGAAAAAACGTGGGTTCCTAAATGTGGGATCACATTATTAATATAACATTCTCCCACTTGATCCCAACACTTTCATTATACAGATTACCCAACCAAATCCACGAAAGCCATATGCTCAAGAAAAGAAACAAGACACATGAATCATGGCGACATGTCCTCTAAAAATGAGTAATATCTTCTATGTATCACAATGCATCTTATTCTTTTAATGTTAGCCCATATGTGATAACACATCTTAATGAATAAACCCTATGTTTATTCCAGAATCAAGGATAATTGTTATTCTCATAAACACCTGAATGTGTACACCAGAAATTGAGAATAACATTACAATTGAATAAGAGTTTCAAACAACAAAAGTCGTCCGTACGACAACAAATCACATTATGGGAACTATTCCCATACTAGCCACATGATCCTTATACTTCATTGGTGGCATGCCTTTAGTTAAAGGATCGGCTATCATCAATTCAGTGCGAACGTGTTCAATGACCACTTTATTTTCCTTAACACGTTCCTTTATGGCTAAATACTTAATGTAGATGTGCTTACTTCGACTGCCACTTCTAGCATTTTTAGCCGTAAAAACCGCAGCTGAATTGTCACAATATATCCTTAATGGCCTAGAAATAGAATCAACAATTCTAAGCCCTGAAATGAAACTCTTCAACCATACACCATGCGAGGTAGCCTCAAAACAAGAAACGAACTCAGCCTCCATAGTAGAAGTAGCAGTCAAAGTCTGCTTCGCACTCCTCCATGACACGGCTCCGCCAGCTAACATAAAAATATATCCTGATGTTGATTTTAGAGCAACGCAACCAGCGTAATCCGCATCTGAATAACCAACTACTTCCAAGTTGTCAGCCCGTCTATACATAAGCATGTAGCCTTTAGTACCTTGAAGGTATCTCATCACTTTCTTTGCAGCTTTCTAGTGGTCTATCCCTGGATTACTCTAATATCTTCCTAACATTCCCACAGCAAAAGCGATGTCAGGTCGAGTGCAAACCTGAGCATACATCAAACTTCCGACAGCAGAAGCATATGGGATGTTCTTCATTTGTTCCCTTTTCCAAATTGTTCTTCGGGCACTGGTTCAAATTGAACCTATCACCCTTGACAATGGGTGCTATACTTGGTGAACGATCTTTCATCCGAAATCTCTCCAAGACCTTATTGATATAGGTTTCTTGAGATAGTCCTAAAACTACTCGAGTTCTATCTCTATGGATCTTAATGCCAATGACATAAGATGCCTCACCCATATCCTTCATGTCAAAACTCTTAGAAAGAAATTGTTTCACCTCATGCAACAACCCCTTATCATTGGTTGCAAGTAGAATATCATCCACATATAGCACAAGAAAACAAATTTTGCTCCCACTGACTTTCTGGTATATGCATTGATCCATGATATTCTCTACAAAACCGAATAAAGAGATGACATCATGGAACCTTAAATACCATTGACGGGATGCTTGTTTCAAGCCATATATAGCTTTCTTAAGCTTGCATACCAATTGCTCACCTTTACTAGAGGAGAATCCTTCAGGTTGTTTCATGTAAACCTCTTCCTCTAGTTCCCCATTGAGAACGCCGTTTTCACATCCATTTGATGTAATTCCATATTAAAATGGGCAACCAAGGCCAAAACAATACGAAGAGAATCTTTCTTAAATACAGGAGAAAAGGTCTCCGTGTAATCAATTCCTTCTTTTTGAGTGAATCCTTTGGTAACGAGTCTAGCTTTATATCTTTCAATGTTGCCCAATGAGTCCTTCTTGGTTTTGAAGACCCACTTACAACCAATAGCCTTCGCACCATTAGGCAACTCAACCAAATCCCAGACTTCATTTGATGCCATAGAACTCATCTCATCCTTCATGGCATTGTACCACAAATTAGATTCATCACTACTCATGACTTGTGAAAACGTTTCAGGATCATTCTCAGCTCCAATATTATAGTCAGACTCTTGTAGATACACAATATAATCACTAGGAATTGCTGATTTCCTCATTCTAGTAGATTTTCTTAATGTTGTATCAACATTCTTGGAGGAGCGTATTGTTCAACTGGTTGTTCAACAGCTTCTGGTAATTATTGAACAACTGGATCTACCGGATCATTAGTAGCAAGTTGTGGAACTTCAATAGTTGGTTGTTCAATAGCCGGATGAACTGAAGGGGCGTTATGAATAACAACCAACCTAATACTTGAAGTGGAAGGTTGAGTATCTGAATGATCTTTCTCAGGAACAATGTCCTTCAATCGATCACTCCCACTAATCAAGTCACTTTCAAGAAACTTAGCATTTCTTGATTCCACAATCCTAGTAGTGTGAGATGGATAATAAAACTTGTATCCCTTGAACTTTTCAGCATATCCAATGAAATACCCACTTATAGTCCTTAGGTCCAACTTCTTTTCCTGTGGATTATAGACTCTTACTTCAGACGGGCATCCCCAAACTCGTACATGTCGTAAACTTGGTTTCCAACCTTTGAATAACTCAAAAGGCGTCCTTGGGACAGCCTTGGTTGGAACTCGATTTAATATGTACACTGCCGTCTTAAGAGCTTCAGTCCACAAGGACTTAGGAAGTTTGGAGCTACTAAGCATACCTCGCACCATGTCCAATAAAGTTCGGTTTCTTCTTTCTGCTACGCCATTTTGGTTCGGAGAACCTGGCATAGTGTATTGGGCAACTATCCCATTCTCTTGAAGAAACTTTGCAAACGGACCAGGTGCTTGTCCATTTTCAGTGTATCTACCATAAAATTCTCCACCTCTATCTGATCTCACGATCTTAATTTGCTTGCCGCATTGTTTCTCTACTTCTGCCTTAAAAACCTGAAAGGCATCCAACGCTTCATGCTTATTATGAAGCAAGTAAAGATACATGTAATGTGAGTAATCATCAATGAAGGAGATGAAGTATTTCTGACCATACGAGTCCATATCAGGACTACAAATGTCCGTATGTATGATTTCTAATATGTCTGTACTCCTCTTGGCACCTTTCTTTGTCTTGTTGGTCTGCTTTCCCTTTATGCAATCCACGCAAATATCATAATTAGTAAAATCCAAAGTACTGAGTACTCCATCATTTACTAATCGCTTAATTCTATTTATAGAGATATGTCTCAATCTCCGGTGCCACAACATAGAGGAATCTTCATTCACAACACATCGTTTTATACCAGCATTATCATGAACATGCATCGCATTATAAGAGGCATTGTCTTGCAAATTAATTCGAAAAAGATCATTAGACAAAATACCACTCCCAACAATTTCAGATTTAAATAATAAACTGAAGTTTGAATCTGAAAAGTTAAAAGAGTAATCCAAAGGTACAAGTCTTGAAACTGAAATTAAGTTTCTAGAGAAACTTGGAACATAAAAGGTCCTTTCCAAATTCAAAACAAAGTCACTATTGAGGACTAATCTATATGTCCCAATAGCTTCTACATGCGAACACATCTTGTTTCCTGAATAGATGCTTTGTTCACTTCCCACTGGCTTCCTGTGGTTTTGAAAACCCTGCAAGGAATTCGAAATATGGATTGTAGAATCAGAATCAATCCACCAAGTGTTGTGACTCACATCAGCCATATTAGATTCATAACAGACATAAGAGGTTGGATTACCTTTCTTCTCGAGCCAGGCCTTAAATCTAACGCAATCCTTCTTCATATGCCCCTTCTTTCTACAGAAGAAACATTTGGATTCCTTCTTAATGTCAGCTTAGGGAGGTATTTTACCTTTTCCCTTCTGCTTGCCGTGACTCTTATTCCTTTCTTGTGTTGCCAAATGAGCACTTTCTCCTAATTCCATAGTCAGCCTCTCTTCCTCTTGAACACACATGGTCATAAGTTCATTAATTGACCATTTATTCTTATGTGTGTTGTAAGAGATTTTGAAAGGTGCATACTGTTGTGGGAGAGTATTCAGAACGTAGTACACAAGAAATGATTCAGATATCTCAACCTCAAGGTTTTTCAGTTGAGCTGCAATGTCCCTCATCTTCATTATGTGCTTACGCACACCTCTAACACTTGTGAGTTTTAGAGATGAAAACTTCATTATCAGGATCATGGCATGTGCCTTTTCTGAAGTCTCAAACTGAGCATCAATGGCCTCCAATAAAGCCTTAGCATTGCTATGCTGAGCAACTGAACCACAGATACTAGGAGATACTTTAGTCCTTATGAACATTACACTAAGGCGGTTGGACCGCTCTCACTGTTCATAAAGGGCTATCTCAGCTGCAGTGCTCGTGTCAGTAGGAGTAGGTGGTTCGTCTTTCCTTATAGCATAATCAATGTCCATGCACCCCAATTGAAGAAGAATTGACTCCTTCCAAACTTTATAGTTTTCACCATTCAGTATGGGAACATCACTCTACCAGCTGTCCAAGGAGTGTTCATATAAAGTTGAAACAGCCGTGTTTTTCACTGCCATCGTACTCAAGTAAAGAGCTACAGTCGATGCCATCTCTAGCAATGCAGATTTCCCAACTTCAAGCAGGGGAGGGTCGTTCAAGCACATTGCCAGATGTGGTAGTCAGAGTAGGATAGTGTTGGAAACTGATGCGGAAAAATAAATAGACAGAACACAGGGATTCACGTGGTTCGATCACAAGGTGATCTACGTCCACGGACGAGGCAAGACAATGTTCCACTATAATAAAAGAGAGTACAGTTTTCAGAAGTCGAAAATAACGACTAAAGCTCACGGCTCACAAAAACTCTTTGTAAACAAAATTCTTTCTGTACATCAATGAGAAAACCTATCGGCCCAACTCTTCACATCGCGAACCAAATCTCAATTTTCTCTCCACTTTCGGGTCGCACAAAAAATATGTCAAGACGGGTCATGAACCGGACCAAGTACATAAAATTCAAGACATATTTAACAGATAGTCTGTTCCCTCTTTCCCAGTAGCTGAGATGGAAAGTGAGGTAGGCTATGATGCTCGCTTGGCTGCTCTGTGTAGAGAGCTGGGGAACCTTTGGTCAGAAGCTAATATAGTGTTATTAAAAGGCGATATCCCGGTAGAAAAACAAAAAGAATGTGAGCTAACATTGTACGGGAAGTTGTATTCGAAGTCAAATGTGAACTATCAAGCCTTTCTAAATACGATGAAGAGAGCATGGAAAACTGACAAGTTAGAGTGTGAGTTGATTGAGCCGGGGTTTTTCTCTTTCTCATTTATCTCGATAGAGGAGAAAAAGAGAGTATGGGAAACAAGCCCATGGTCTTTCTCTAGTAACTTACTGGTCCTCCAACAAGGTGATCCGGATACTCCCGACCATTGCTATGAATTTACACACTATGCTTTTTGGGTACACTTAGTAGGCATCCCCCAAGGGAGGCTATCCGACGAAGTGGTTCGGGAGGTGGCAGGGAAAATCGGCAAAGTTTTGGAAGTGAAATTCGAACCGAAAGGCGTTGGCCTTCACAAGAGTTGCAAAGCAAGGGTCTATATGGACCTCTCAATTCCTTTGAAAACTGGGACCATCGTCGATCTAGAGTACAAGAAAATCTGGGTGGACTTTAGATACGAAAGGCTCCCACACTTCTGTTACTCTTGCGGGAGGATAGGCCATTATGCTACCTACTGCAAAGTAGTTCCGTATGAGGAGTCAGGGCTCAACGAAAATACTAGGGGCAAATTCGGGCAATGGCTGAGAGCGGAAGTACGCGAACACAACCCCTTTTGGAAGATCTTCTACGGAAAAATGATTCCTTTGCCTGAGGATGATGAGATTATTCGGGAAACGCCAAGGGAATTAATCCCAAGGGAGCTGGAAATGCCTAGAACAAAGGGTAAGGAAGTAGCTGGGGTGCTTGGAGATAAGCCACATGTAGCAAATCCGGAGGTAAGGAACTCACTAACAATATTGGGAGGTGAAATTCAGCAATGCAACACCAAGCAAGACACCCAAATGATTCAGTTTGATTCGGATAGCAAGGGCAAGTCCGTTAAGACCACAAGGAAGGAGAAGATCATTTTGAAATCTTTTAAGAAGGTAGCAGCAGCAAAGAAACAGAAGAAACCAATCCCACTTATACTGAGCGAGCTTCTCAACCAACCTTTTAACGAGGAGTCACTCCTTGATGCTCCAATCCATTTGGCGGAAGAAAGGAATGCACGGGCTCTGGTGGCTAGCTCTAATAAGCCACCGGGGGTTATATGAAACTATTGTGCTGGAACTGCCAGGGGCTGGGCAATCCCCTGATAGTCCAGCATCTTCGAGCCTTAGTGGCTCAAGAAAGGCCCGATTTAGTTTTCCTTATGGAAACTAAAAATCAGAGATCAGTCGTGGACAGAGTTAGGAGGCGAATCAAATTCCAATACTCGGAAATAGTAGACCCTATAGGGATAGCTGGTGGTTTGGCTGTGATGTGGACTGATAGTGTGACAGTAGTCGTGGAAAACAGCTCTAGAGAGTTTATAGATATATCGTGCAGAGACCAAGACAAGGGAGATCTAATGCGCATAACTTTCCTACATGCCCCCACAAATTTTCAGGAAAGGCTCCAGCTGTGGAATCAAATACAAGATTTATACTCAGCTAATAACCTCCCCTGGATTTGTGTTGGGGACTTTAACGAAATCCTGTACCATTGGGAAAAGGTGGGAGGTAGAGTTGCAGATCACTACAGGCTAGTAGTGTTCCAAGACTTTCTAAACAGATGCTCACTCATGGACATTGAAAGTAAGGGCTGCGCATTTACTTGGGCGAACAATAGGGATGGAGAAGCTCTAGTGCGGAAGAGGTTAGATAGGGTCCTATGTAACATTGCTTGGAGAGTGCGGTTCCCCAACGCGGAAGCTTACGCCTTACCTGCAATAGGATCCGACCACAGCCCAATCCTTTTGTCTCTCTCCCCAAGGATAACCAAGCGGAAAAAGGAATTTCAGTTCGAGGCGTTTTGGCTAGAGGAACCAAAGTGTAAGGATTTGGTGAAGGACATATGGAGTGGACCGGAAAACATCTCAGTAGCGTTCGGGAGCAAACTGAAAAAGACAACTGAAGCATTGTCATTGTGGAGTAAGAAGAAATTCTCCAATGCCCATAACCGGATTGAATTATTAAAGAGAAGACTTATAACCCTCACAAATATAGGTTTATGTGTTTCCAGCAGAGAAGAAATCCAGCAAATCAAACAGCAAATAGAGAAACTGTGGAGGCAAGAAGAGCTATATTGGGGTATGAGATCTCGTATTAACTGGATTAAATGGGGAGATAAAAACACGAAATATTTCCATGCCACTACGGTTCAGCGCAGACAAAGGAACAAAATATCAATGCTAAAAATAGATGACCTTTGGTGTCGTGAACCAAATGGACTGAAGCAACACATCGCCAGTTTTTACGAGTCCTTGTACGAAACAATGGGAACCAGGAACTTCGAGCCGATATTAGACCAGTGCATTTTTCCTGCCCAAGATGGGATGAATGAGGCATTAATGGCGCCGGTGACCTTAGAAGAGGTAAAGCAGGCGACCTTTCAGCAAGGGGCAGCAAAGGCACCGGGACCCGACTGGATGAAGGGTCACTTCTACCATCATCATTGGGAGGACATTCAACATGACCTACAACGGCTAGTAAGCAACTTCTTCCAATCAGGTATCTTTGACCCAGAACTCAACAGAACACACTTAGTTCTCATCCCTAAAGTTTCCAGCCCAGAAAGTATCACTCAATTCATACCCATTAGCCTGTGTAACTTCAGCTACAAGATCATAGCCAAGGTAATGGCGAACCGCCTTAAGCCCAGGCTCCCGAACCTTATTGCAATAGAACAAAGCGCCTTCATTTGTGGGAGGCAAATTCATGATAACATTTTAATAGTCCAGGGGATCCTACACCAACTGAGAACTAGGGTAAGAAAACGGAAGTTTCAGGCGATTCTCAAGCTGGATATGTAAAAAGCATATGATAGAGTGGAATGGGATTTCCTATGCGCCTGCATGCTGAAAATAGGTTTATGTGAGGAATGGGTGTCTTTGGTGAAGCAGTGTATCTCCACAGTTTCTTTTAGTGTCAAAGTAAACGGGGAGCCTTTACAATATTTCCAACCTTCCCGGGGAATTAGATAAGGTGATCCACTTTCTCCTTACTTATTTATAATCATGGCCAATGTGCTCTCTGCCCTTCTGAAAAAGGCGATGGAGGAGGGGAGTATAAAGGGGATAAGCCTGAATAGAACATGCCCTACGTTGTCTCACCTACTATTTGCCAACGATGCGATATTCTTCCTGAATGGGACTATTGGGGAGTGCCAGAATTTGGCCAATATCTTAAATCAATACTGCTTCGCTTCGGGACAAACAATCAATCTGAATAAATCGGGGATCTTTTTTGGTGCGGGCTGCCCCCAAAACCTCAAGAGTAATCTAGCGGCTGAATTGAGAGTACCTATTATGGAGAAAACTGGGAAATACCTCGGCATCCCATCAGACTGGGGGCAAACAAAAAAATAGATTTTTGCGTGGATTCTAGCAAGGGTAAACATGAAGATGGAGGGCTGGAAAGAAAAATTGCTATCTAAGGCGGGCAAGGAAACTTTGATCAAAACAGTGGTTCAAGCACTACCCCAGTATGCAATGTCGATATTCAAAATTCCCATTTCAGTGTGCAAGGCAATTGAACAGAAAATTGCACAATTTTGGTGGAAACAAAACTCATCCAGATCGGGTATCCATTGGAAAAAGTGGGAAATCCTAAAAGAGAGGAAAATAGATGGAGGTTTGGGCTTCAGGGACCTCGTAACTTTCAACAAGGCAATGCTAGGAAAGCAAGCATGGAGACTTGCACAAGATCCATCTGCTCTATGGAGCCAGCTACTAAAAGGAATTTACTTCCCAAATGGAAGCTTCTGGAAAGCAAAAAAGGGTTCTCGCCCTTTGTGGAGGTGGCAAAGCTTGTTGACGGGAAGGGATGCGATAAGCCCAGAAGTCAAATGGCTGGTTGGCAATGGAGAGAGTATCAACATAAGAGAGGACAACTGGTTGGAACAAGGAATGATTGGGGGTCCAGCTAATCGAGAAGATCCCCAACGAGTCGCTGAACTGATTGATCACAGAACAAATACATGGAATGAAAACCAATTGCATGAGCTCTTTGAAGAGGAAATTGTGAAAGAAATTCTTGCCATACGAATCAAGCCAAACCAGGACAGGGATAAACAGATATGGGTTGGAAACACGACAGGGGAGTACACGGTAAAACATGGGTACACCAGCCTTCGCGCATCTATACCCAAGAACACAGAACAAGCATCATCATCTTACCAGACGCCCCGATCCCTATGGACAAAAATTTGGAAACTATACACTTAACCCAAAATCCGTTTCTTCTTGTGGTGTGTGTGCCGAAATGCTCTACCCACAACGGAAAATTTATACAAGAGAAAGGCGATACCTGATCCGATTTGCCCAATATGCAGGAAAACTCCAGAGACCACGGAGCATCTCTTCATCCTGTGCGACTGGACCAAGGAAATTTGGTCAGATCCGAGGCTTAAGGTGGAAGCTTCTCCGCAAAATATAACAAGAATGGATAAATGGGTTGACGAAACACTCACCGGCGACTCAGATTCATCCTATCGCGAGGGGCTAGCTGTAATACTGTGGCTGATTTGGAAGGCGCGGAACGCCCACGTTTTTCAACAAAAAAGACTCAAACCAGGAGGAATTGTAGACGACGCCCTTATGCTAAGTACGAACTACCGTAGGCAAAACTCAATTCAGCAGAGTAGCTGGTCAGAGAAGACCACACCTGAACAGTGGTCGCCACCACCAACAGGGACGTGGTTTTTCAATGTCGACGGATCTTGGGTCGAGGGCAAAACAGAGGGATCGGTGGCTGGAGTGTGTCAGGATTACAAGGGAGTGATCGTGGCTGGGTTTGCGTAGAGGATGACCACTTTTTCTCCTCTTGAAATTGAAGCCATAGCTGTGAAGGAAGTGCTGATTTGGCTGCGGGGTGCATCTGACCAGAAAAAGGAATCTGCAGAGCATGTATGTATTTTGTCTGATAACGAATCTACTGTTAGATATACTGTGCAACCGACCCAGAGCCCATGGGCTTTGAGAAGTCTCTTTGAGGATTGCAATGCACTACTCGCTCAATTAGAAGGTGTCTCACTGGCCCATTGTCCACAAGAAGCCAACCAAGTCGCAGATTGGATCGCCAAATCTCACCGAAAAGGAACACTTCTCTCTAGTTAGAGGTCTAGGCCACCCCAACCTCTTTGGGATTTATTTTGTACTGACTCTTGTCAACTTTGCTCAGATGGTACGACTGTCATATGAATGAAATGGAATATGTTTATGACCAAAAAAAAAAGTTCTATTCAGGTATTAATGTGCATCTCTGTTTCTAATTCAAAAATAGCCCTTAGATAAATATTCATGCAATTATTTATTCATTTTCCTCTTTTTTACGACTAGTTTCCCCATCCAAATATAACCTCCGCTGCGCCTCGGTGCATCCTCACAAGCAATCATTAGAGTATTAAACATATCGGGCAAATGTCATGTCGCGACCTAAAAATTTTCCTCTCAGGCTAATGGATTATTAGGACTAAACCTAACTCGAGCCCTCCCAAGCCCTACCAATTCGCAACTTAGGGTTTAAGTTTTTAACATGCAAATGTTTTTATGCTTGGAGTCGCCACTAATCTATTTGTGGTAGGTCAATTAGAAACCTAAATAAAACATAGGGAGGTATGTTTTATTCCTACGAACCAGAGATTCTAAGCCCGGGGACTTGATTACGCTAGATCTAGTCTAACGCCCTTTCGGTACCTTTTCTTTTCAAAAATGTCTTGGCAAGCAATCAAGATCCATTTTAACTTAGTCACTAACATGTGAGGTGTTCATGCGGGTGCGCAAACCACCAATCTAACACCCAAGAAAGCATTAAATAAATTGCAAGTTGGAAGAATTACTTACCTCGAAGCAACGTAAGCATCTGCATTGTTAGCTAGAAAATCACATCAACAACCTAATATGATTTCTAATTAAGAGGGAATTCACTCAATTTTTGGCTTTTCGCTTATTTAAATGAAACCTAGTCTACATGCAATGACGTGCAAAAATGACATGCGAGTAATGCAACCTAGCATGCAAACTATATGTCATGCGACGAGTGACCTAATTCTGATGACGGGCAAATGATTTATTTTTGGTATTTTCTGATGAAATTCGGAATAAAAATATGCCTAAATTAACATGCAACCTATGATGACTTAACATATCCTAACATGACTTATTTTTGGGATTTTTGAGAAAATTTGAAATAATAAATTACTTAAATTAAGAATGCAATCTATCCTAATCTACCATAAAACAATTCATTCTTTTTTTTTTGGGGTTTTCATGAAAATTCGGAATTAAAAAGAATAACCTAAATAATCTGTTAAGATTAGAATATTACTTAATTTAAACTAGGAAATAGATTATCTCAAGTCTTAAATTAAATAATTACTCTATCGTCTAGATATATTTAGGATTCCTAAACATGCAAAACTCAAATTCAAACCCTAACTGATATTTTTTTAATTTTCTTTTTTATTTGAAAAGAAAGAACAATTTAAACAGAGATGGCATCCATAGTTAAAACAACCACGCGATCCGCAAAATTCATTTCAAACTCGGATTAGGCACAAAAATCGAACTATCGGCCATATCTATAAGGTTATAGATATTGACGGAAAGTCGATTATTCAAATTTGGAAAGCAGATAAAATTCATTGTCGTACCCAAGTGATTATGGGTAGGATAATGATTCTCCGTATCGCCGCGTATCGTACCTTAGGGATAAGGTCGGATAGTCGTCCAGATACGTTGCTAGATTAGGAAAATTTCCTAATTTTGAATGTTTTCGAATATCGCGAATAAGGCAAACATTATCCTAAGATATCTAGCAATCCACACAATATTCACAGAATATTCAAACATCCAAAAATTAAGAAAACAAATATTCTGAAAATATTGGATAACATCCTTACCTAATTTCGAAATATTTCCAAATTTGAACTCGCGGATCGGGATTGCGGATCGGGATGAGCGGCGAACGGCGGACCGGCGGTGGCGCGACCACGAGGATGGCGGCGACGTTGTTTTACGATGGTGCTTGTGATGGTGCAACTCCGGGGCAGCAGTAGTGGTTGAGCGACGGCGTCGAAGCGACGGCGCGACTTCGGGGCGGAGCACAGCGACAGGCGGTGGCTCCGGAGGGGGCGGCAGCAGGCGTGGCAGGAGGCGGGTGGTGAGCACGCGGCAGGGAGCGGCGGCAGCAAGCGCGGCAGGGAGCGGCGCGACGCGATGACGGCAGCGGTACGGCGCGGCGTGGCGACGGCGTGGGTCGGCTCCGGATGGGGCGGCAGCAAGCAGCGGCGTCGGGGCGCGGCGTGCGGCGGCGCGAGTTCGGCGGTGTGGTGAGCACGCGGCAGGGAGCGTCGCTCGGCAGGCGGCAGGCGCGGCAGGGAGCGGCGCACGGCAGGCGCGGCAGGCGCGGCGGTGACGCGCGGCAGGCGGCAGGCGGCGGGCGGTGTGGAGCGGCAGCAGCGACAGCACACGGCGTGGGATGGCTCCGGCAGCGGGGACGTGCGGCGTGAGGCAGCGGCAGCGGGCGCGACAGCAGGCGTGGCGGCAGCAGGTGCATGGCAGGGAGTGGCGACAGGCGCGGTGGGGAGTGGCGGCAGCAGGCCCGGCAGGGAGCGGCGGCAGCAGGCGGAGCAGTGGCGGCATCGTTCGCGAAGCAGCAGCGATAGGCGCGGCGTCGGCGGGAGGAGCAGCGGCAGCGTCGCACGGGAGGAACAGCGACAGGCGCGGTTCTGGCCATGTGGGGGTGCTCCGGCCGGTCTCCTTCTCTCTCTCTCTCTTTCTCACTCTCACACTCTGAAAATTCTGATCTGAAATTATTATCCCAGCCCCCCTCAAAATCCTGACCTAATAATGTATATATAGTATTAATTTAGGTCAATTAGATGGGCTTTCTAGTCCTAATGGGCTTAGGCTTGGGCTTTAATTTAAATGGGCTGAATTAAGTTCAAATTAAAACAACCGAGCCCGTTTGACTTGTAATTCCCGGCCCTTGCATTTCAAGCGAGCCGAGTCACATTCGATGAAATTTAAGCTCGTTCATCACCGCCAGTCCAATGCAAAATGCAATTAATCTAAAATGAATTTAAACTATATGTTATGCAATTTAAATATTTTTTGTTTAGGGGTTAAAAATTTAATCCCTAATTTTCTATGCAAATTACACTAAATGATCGCTAAAATTTAGGTGTCAACAGGTGCCCCTCTTTGAAGGTGAGCTCGTAGAGGTTGCATTCAAAGACTAAATGATACCTAAATTTCAACCATGCAAATGCAATGAATGTTGTTTTTATCGGGATTATGAGTCCCATTTTACAATGCATTAAGAAATGATGCATGCTGACATGAGTAGAAAACATACCTGGAATCACTTACCTGACAGGAGCGAGATAATGCAATTCAAGGCGCAACTTTAACTTGTAGGTTGTTTTGGCAAATGTATGGGCTCAGTCCCATAGGTATTGCCTGTTGATGACTTCGGTGATCTGCAGTTAAGTCAAAACACACGAAGAAAGCTCAACGTATCCAATCATCATCTGGATTCGTGAGAATAGTTCGAGTCTTTACGAACTACCTATACATCTCCATAGGTGTTTGCAAAAATTTGGTCGCTTCACTTATACCTGCTCATAAGTGAATTGCGGGGGAAACTTTTGACATCAAGAGGATATTCTGACCTTTACATATACCTGCTCATATGCAAAGATTTGGCTGCTTCACCTATACCTGCTCATAGGTGAACTGCGGGAGAACACCTGGGGTTGAGAGAATATTCCGACCTTTACATATACCTGCTCATATGCAAAGATTTGGCCGCTTCACCTATACCTGCTCATAGGTGAGTAGCGGGGGAACATCTGAGATAATGAGAGAATATTCCGACCTTTACATATACCTGCTCATATGCAAAGATTTGGCCGCTTCACCTATACCTGCTCATAGGTGAGTAGCGGGGGAACATATGAGATAATGAGAGTATTCCGACCTTTACATATATCTGCTCATTTGCAAAGATTTGGCCGCCATGTCTATACCTGCTCATAGTCATGTAACGGGGGAATCTTCTCGAGATTGTATGAAAATCTGTGATTTTATGAACAAAAGGGGCTAGTCCAAGTGTTCAAGAGTTCCTTGACAAAGTACTTGGATATCATCAGAAGTACCTGAAAAGGTTTTATCAATAGACACCTGAACACAATCAAAGGCATTTAGAGATCGCAAAAATGATCAAATGTGGGACCTGACAATTGCTTGAACAGGTTAGGGATACCTAGATAGTCATAGATATTCTAGGGATAGAGATATACTTACCTGGTGACATCTCCAACTCTGAAGGTGTGTCTCCTATTAGACACGATTTTAAGTAACATGTAATATGCGTTCGCATACTGTCAAGAATACATATACACATGCATTATGATTTCAACTGATTTTCATGCACGATGGTTTTGTCAAATCATCATTACAAACTTCGCTGGGAAAAATCATGACAAGACAATCTGAACTCACAAACGGGTATCTTGAAAATGTCGAATGAGGGACTTCCGGTCCAAAAGGGCTTTCTCTCATTCTCATCGAAAAGGCTGATTTATGAAGAATCACTCCATCTCACCATCATCATGTTGACAAGGGTCTGAGTATTCTCGCAAGCAGTACGACTTTATCGATCTGAGAGGTCTTTGTTAGGACCGTAACATGGGCTTGGTCAATGGCTTAACAAAAGAGACTCTTCAAGTTGAGGCTATTGAAAGAAAATACTCTACAATCGTCTCCGGGTTTACAAGTCAAGAACCTGCAACATGAGATAGAAATGGACTTGCTCGCACTTCTTCGAGCTAAGCTTATAAACATCAGAAACTCTACGTTAGTTCAAGTGCCCTAATCTGAAGAGACTTTGCAAGGGACGTAACGCAGGCTAGGCTCATGGGTTGAGAAATGAATGGATCATAAAGCTCAAAATGTGTATAATTGGGGTAAGAGTTGGTGATCATCTCGGCATTGTCACCGGTCTTCTTCTTCACCAGGGATTGTCTTCTCGGTAAATGCTCCATTGGCTTCGAGAATTCATCACTTGATTCCTTAAGACTCTGGATATTTTTGTGACTTTGACACATCTCAACATTTTCTAATCTAAAGTCGTCACTTTTTCTCCATTTTTTCTTCTCTTTTCTTTTCTTTCACGGGCATCGGCCTTGCTTTTACCAGGCACACTGCTTTTTCATGCCCTCTAGTTTTTTTTTTGACTCACACTGTCTACAATGCATACATTGGCCAGTCACACTTTGGCTTATTTGGACCGAATGACTAACATTTGGACTCTCAGGGTCTTCGTCTTTTATTGGCGCTTCGGATATGCTGCTTGAACAATGATGACTTTTGCCTTGCCCCAGTGTGGGGGATGATCACCAACTGGGTTTAAGAAATGAATTTGCAGGCTTAATTGGGCTTAACAAAGGATAAAATGTGTATAGGATAGAGAAAAAAATGCTCTTCGTCATCCTAAGGCACTTGAACTTTACGTGAATTCATCTGAAAAGCAACACTCGAAGATTGATGCAAGTGAGAGCATGAAAATTTCTACTCATTTTTTCACCTTATGACGCTGACTTACCTCCAGTTTGCCCCGATGTGGGGTGGTTCTCGACAGGGGTAATTTGAATGAATTTCTCCAAGTGTTTAGGCTCAAAGTGGCGAAACAATGGATAACCTGTAGTGTTTGGGATAGAGAAATGAACTGCCTCTCATCATTTCAGTTGCCGTACCTTTTGCGAGATAACCCTTTACCTTGCAGACATGGAATTTTTCCACTCAACTCACTGGGGATTAGTGCATGGGACTGTGTATAGGATATGGCTTGCCTTTCATCATCCCGATGTACCTCATTCAACACATTCAATTCATTCCACATGAATTATCATATTGTCTAAATAGATTCCCCCTTTGAGGTCAATGATACAAGTTGACAAATAACCATGCAGAAATTAAAGCCAATGCAAACATCTTAACTTGAAATTGATTGAAACCATTTATTCATAAATGCAATGTTTGCAATTCAGAGTATAAAACCAAACTTTTGAAAACTTTTGCTGCAAAATGTTAAATTCCATCAGGGATAATAGATCTTCACAGCATCAGAATTAACAGGAGTGGAGAACTCACGACCATCCATTTCTGCGAGGATCAGGGCACCTCCGGGAAGCACCTTTTTAACCACATACGGACCAATGTAGTTTGGGGCAAATTTTCCTCCAGGAACAGGAAAGACTGGCAGTACCTTCCTTAGGATTAGATCATTTACCTCGAAGTGTCTTGGACGCACCTTTTGATTGAAGGATCTAGCTATCCTCTGTTGATAGGTTTGACCGTGGCAAATGGCTCTCAATTGCTTCTCATCAATTAGGTTTAACTGCTCATGCCTTTGTCGCATCCATTCTGCCTCGGACAACTCCACTTGAGACAAGACTCGCAAGGAAGGGATCTCTACTTCGACGGGTAGGACTGCCTCCATGCCATACACCAAGGAAAAAGGAGTTGCTCCGACAGAGGTTCGGATCGAAGTTCGATACGCCATTAGTGCAAATGGCAACCTTTCATGCCAGTCACGATAGTTTTCAGCAGTTTTGGCCAAGATCTTCTTGATGTTCTTGTTAGCAGCTTCAACTGCTCCATTCATCTGTGGACGATAGGGAGATGAATTCAGGTGCCGGATTTTGAACTCATTGAACAACTGATCAATGAACTTGTTGTTCAAATTTGTCCCATTGTCAGTGACGATAGCCTCAGGGACACCATAGCGAGCAACTATGTCTCGCCTGATGAATTTTACAACATTCCTTGCAGTGACGTTTGCATAAGATGCCGCCTCAATCCACTTAGAGAAATAATCAATCGCGACCAGGATAAATCGGTGTCCATTCGATGCCTTGGAATTAATCGGGCCAATCACATCGATGCCCCACATTGAAAAAGGCCATGGCTCAGACGACTGATGTAATTCCGTCGGGGGAACATTTATTTTATCCTCATGAACTTGACAGCGATGACATCTTCGAACATGTTGGATGCAGTCACTCTCAAGACTGAGCTAATAATAACCCAACCTCATGATCTTCTTAGCTAACATGTGGCCATTCATGTGTGGACCACATATCCCCTCGTGTACTTCTTGCATGATTCTGGTAGCTTCCGCCGCATCCACACACCTTAATAGGATCGAATTATATGATCTTTTGTACAGCTTTTCACCACTAACAAAGAATTTTGAAACCATTTTCATTATGTACTTCCTGTCAGCCGGGGTGCTTCCCTTAGGAAATTCTTGTCTCTGGATGTGACTCATGATATCGTAATACCATGACTTTTCGTCAGGTTCTCCGGTCACAACCATACAGTAGGCCGATTTTGTCAGGACTTCGATCTTCAAGGGTTCTACCTCTAACCCATCAATCACTTGCAACATGGATGATAACGTAGCTAGCGCATCAGCAAACTGATTATGAGACCTCGATAAGTACTCAAAAGAGATATCTTCGAATTCCTTTATGATTTCTTCGAGGTATTCATGGTACGGCACTAGTTTGGTGTCTCTCGTCTTCCACTCTCCCACAGTTTGGAGAATAATCAAAGCAGAATCACCAAACACTTTCAACTTGGTTATCCCCATTTCCACTGCGGCTTGGAGTCCGAGGATGCAAGCTTCGTACTCGGCTATGTTGTTGATACAGGGGAACACCAACTTTGCTGCTACTGGATAATATTGCCCATCTGGGGATATTAAAACTGCCCCAGTGCCGGAACCGGCCAAGTTTACAGCTCCATCGAAAAACATGGTCCATGTGTCTTCTTTTATTACCAAAATACGATCTTCTGGAGAATATCTATCATCATCAGGGACTCCAGGATTTTCAGCTAACACATCAGCAATTACTCGACCTTTAACTGACTTCTGTGGCTTCATCTGGATATCAAACTCTGAAATTAAGATCTGCCACTTGGCTAACTTCCCTACCAAAGCTGGCTGATCAAGTAAATACTTAATGGGATCGTTCTCAGTTACAAGCAAAGTCTGGTGATGCAGTGTATATTGTCGCAGCCTATGGAGCACCCATACTAGCGCAGCGCAAGTCTTCTCGGCTTCAGAATAATTCAACTCCGAGACGGTGAACTTCTTGCTTAGGTAATAAATGGCTCGCTCTTTTCCATCTTCAGGACTTTTCTGGGCTAGCATCGCACCTAAAGACTCACTATAAATCGTGAGGTAAAGGATCAAAGGCTGGCCCGGCATTGGTGGGACTAGCACTGGTGGTTTCATCAGGTATTGCTTTAGTTCGTTAAACGCTTCCCAACAATTATCGTCCCATTTCACTTGAGCATTCTTCCTTAGAAGTTTGAAGAATGGCTTAGCAGTTGCGGAGAGCTGAGAAATAAAACGGGCTATGTAGTTCAATCTACCCAGGAGGCTTCGCACTTCTTTCACGGTCGACGGGGGTTGTAACTCACATATAGCCTTCACTTTGGAGGGGTCAATTTCAATGCCTTTACTGCTTACTATAAACCCAAGTAATTTACCCGAGGTTGCTCCGAATACGCACTTGGCTGGATTGAGACGGAGCTTAAACTCACGGAGCCTCTCGAATAATTTCTTCAAAGTATCGAAGTGACTCTTCCCAGGTCGAGACTTGGCGATCATGTCATCGACATAAACCTCAATCTCATTATGCATCATATCATGGAAGAGTGTCACCATTGCCCGTTGATATGTTGCCCCGGCATTTTTAAGGCCGAAGGGCATGACCTTATAGTGGAATGTCCCCCAAGGAGTGATGAACGCCGTTTTCTCCTTATCATCGTCCTTCATTTTTATCTGATTATAACCTGAAAAACCATCCATGAAGGAAAACAGCTCGAACCCAGCAGTACTGTCCACCAAAACGTCTATATGTGGCAATGGGAAGTCGTCTTTAGGGCTAGCCTTGTTTAAATCGCGATAGTCGATGCAAACCCGAACTCGACCATCTTTCTTCATGACTGGCACAATATTAGCCACCCAGCTGGGGTATTGGGTGACTTCGATGAATCCCACTTTCAAGAGCTTCATGACCTCCTCCTCTATTTTCTTGGAAAGTTCAGGCTTGGTCCTTCGCAACTTCTGTTTCTTGGGCGGCATGTCTGGATTAGTGGGTAGACTATGCTCCACGATAGAAGGGTCTAGACCTGGCATATCGACATACGACCAGGCAAAGATATCCCGGTAATCCTTCAGCAGTTGGACCAGGCGTTTAGCTTCACCTTCGGGAAGGGTTGCCCCTATCTTCACCTCTTTGGGTTCTCCGAAATCACTCAAGTTGACCGTGATAGTTTGGTCTACCGTTAAGACTTTAGGTCTTTCATGATGCTCTAGATCACGCTGGAGGTCCGAGGAATCTTCGAGTTCATTGGTGTCATCGAGATCAGGTTCGGTGGCACATAATTCATCATATTGGACCGTTCCCATACCCTTACGTGTCACAAAATTACCCCTGAAACATAAAGTAGGGGGTTCAGTAGGACAAACATGGCTAAACAGTGTTTTTTTATTTCTTTTGATGATTTTATTTATTTTGAAATTCTTTTCCAAAAGGCTTTAACACGAGGAAGCATGAAGAAGCCTAGGCCTCAGAATTCTCCTTGGACTATATTTTATTTTATTGGTTGGATATCATCACCGGGCTGGTTTGATGTACCTCAACATGCCCTCAAAACGAAAATAACTTGTAATTTCATTGATCATTACCAAATGAATTACATTTATTGGAATGGAAATTGCAACAATCAAATCCTAGAAATGAAAAGTACTAAAAAGCAGCTCCCGAGACGGGGTAAGTCCTAAAAAGCAGTAAAAATTCCCGCGTAGGGGAGTGTGCGAAAAAGGTAAATGTGTTACTCTTGCGGGCCAATGTCCATTCCCTTCAACGGTCCTTCCTCGATGGCTCCAACTAAGAAATTATCGAACAGGGCAGTGATTCCCTCCATTGCATCATCAGAATCTTCTGTCACTAGAGGTGTTGAATCATCCATACCTCCCCATCCATCCGGAACAATGTCACGGGGGTCAACATAGAAGCTGGGGGGCGCCGAATATTTAACATAATAATCGAACTTGCCGCTCGGTTGCCCCAAAGTGTCGATCACCTCTTTCTCTTCATGCATCATTCTTGCAGGGCCTGGGAATGTGGTACGGATGTATGGAAACAACCTACCACGCCCAGGTTCTTCACCATTTGGCTCTTCTTCGAATCGCCTTCTATTCTGCCCGTTTCTTCGTCCTGGACCTCGACCTCGACCACGTCCACGTCCACATCCACGTTCCCCATTATTTGGCTCACTTGACCCCAGGTATCCCAACCCAGTAATGCGGGACCTCTGAGAAACTTCCACCGGTTGGCGGATACCTTGACCATTCTTACCAAGGCCTTCACCTGGGGTAAAGCCATGAGAGACCATTACCCTTCCAACCATGACTGCAGCATTTGACATCTCAGGAATAGGTGGTGATGATCCTCTAGACGCATGTATGGTTGATACGAGCTCGAGCGACTGATAGCTCGATTCTATTTTGCAATCCGGCTCAACATAGGGGATAGCCGTTGTATGGTAAATTGGGTGCTCTTCTTCACCGTGGACCGTGACTAACTTTCTCTCCACAACGAATTTCACCTTCTGATGTAGACTGGATGGCACAGCTCCAGCAGTATGAATCCATGAACGACCCAATAGAAAATTGAATACAGTGGGAATGTCCATCACTTGGAATAGGACATTAAACACTGTTGGTCCAATTTGTATGTCAAGGTGGATTTCTCTCATCACTTCTTTCTTCGTTCCGTCAAAGGCTCGAACGGAGGTCTTCGCAGAATTTATCTTAGAAGGATCTATCTTGAGCCGGTGTAAAGTTGCCAGAGGACAGATGTTCAAGGCTAATCCATTATCGATGAGTACCTGGGCTACATGCGAGGCCTTGTATTTAACAGAAATGTAGAGTGCCTTGGTATGCCCCCTCCCTTCCAGAGGGAACTCTTCATCTGAAAAGGCTATGAGGTCCTTAAGGAGTATAGAACCCACAAATTCCTCTAATTTGTCATGATCGATCGTCTCTGGCACGTGGACTTCACTTAACACCTTCATTAAGGCCTTCTGATGCTTGACAGATGTCTGGAGTAACTCAAGCAGAGAGATTTGTGCGGGCAGCTTGCGTAATTGTTCAACTATGTTGTATTCACTAGCCTTAATCACAGCTAGAAATTCCTTGGCTTCTTCATCAGTAACAGGTTTTGCAGGTTGAGCATTAACTTGGCCGTAGGAACGCCCAGATCTGGTAACTAAGTCGACATCGAGACTGTAGGACCAAGGAACCGCCTTGTTATCACTGTACTCATACGGTTGAGGTATCTCGATCACTATCCCTTCGTCAGTTGTAGGCGTGCTTACAATGATCTCTTCATTATCGGACGCGTCTTCAAGCGGAGGCATGTCTTCAGGCAGAGGGTCGCCCTTGTCGCTCCTGATGTTCAATGAAGCAAACTCCTCCTCCCAATTAATAACCAATTCAGAGATAGTGGAAATGATGCCAGTGTGGTCAGCATAAATGATCATCCCGGCTTCTACCATTCTTGAGATTCTTTCTCTCATGATGGCAAGGGGAAGGTCCTCATTACTCGGGTAACAACCGGCTTTCACTAACTCACCGTAGACATCAGTAGTATACACCTTAAGATTCTTGATTCGACCAGCGTCGAAGCTAAATATGGCATTCACATTGCCTGCGTGATCAGGGAGTGGGTTGTTCTGAACATTCGGCTTAGCAGGCTGAAATGAGAAAGCCTTCGTATCTAGGAGGTTTTGGATTCGGTGCTTGAGGGC
Organism: Syzygium malaccense; assembly: GCA_031216405.1. Taxonomy (NCBI): domain Eukaryota; kingdom Viridiplantae; phylum Streptophyta; class Magnoliopsida; order Myrtales; family Myrtaceae; genus Syzygium; species Syzygium malaccense. The sequence continues at coordinate 15,438,020 of CM062258.1, forward strand.
ATAGCAATCATCGGTTGAGTGTCCCAGCTCACCCATGTGATAATCACATTTCTTTGACGGGTCGAAGTTATAGAACCGCTCAGGATTGGGCCGCTTTGGCTCAGTAGTAAGCAAGCCTTTCTTTTGGAGCACTGTCAATACTTGAGACAACGATCCGGGGAGGGGGGTGAATTGCCTCCTGTTGTTCCTCCTCTGAAAAGGTTGACGACCCGAGTTTTGTTGCTAAGCTTCTACTACTTGGATTGCTGGGGCGGAGTTAGCATTCCGCCGGCTCGGCTGGTTATAAGCCATATTCACTTCAGCTGCCGGTTCTTTCTCTTTTCTCGCACCAAATCTTCTGGTCGAGGAGGACGGCTCGACAAACCATCCATCTTTCAGCCCTATCTCAATTTGTTCGCCTATGGGGATGAGTTGGTTGAAGTTGTCAGCCGGAATGGCAACCATCCGATTACGGTATTCGAACGGGAGAGTTTTCACGAACATCCTCTTTAACTCACTGTCTATGGGTTCTGGGACAACCTGAGCAGCTAAATTCCTCCATCTGATAGCATAGTCTTTGAAGGACTCAGTCTTTTTCATCTGAGCATGTTCGAGATCATCACAGGTAGGAATGATGTCCGTTATGAACCTGTACTGCTTCAAGAATGCTTCACTGGCTTCTTTCCAAGTTTTGAGGCCATTTATCTTCTTCATGAGATACTAGTTCAAAGCAGGACCCGTCAAACTTACTTGAAAGGCATGGATCATCAGGAGTTCGTTGTCAACGTACGAAGTCATCTGTACGTGATAGAGCTGTAGGTGGGCTTTTGGACATGTGGTGCCATTGTACTTGTCAAAATCTGGCATTTTGAACTTCTTTGGGATTTTGATCTGTGAGTACAGGGACAGATCGATCGAAGGTGAATCCTGCGAACCTTCCAGCTGCTTCACTCTTTCTTCAAGTTTATTGACTCGTTCATCAGGTTTGTCTTTGTTGACAATAATCTGGACGGGGTCATCTTCTAAATCGGGAATATCATCATCTCCGTCTACATCGACACTTTTTCTGATTTTCTGCTTTGGGACTGATGTTTCGAGGGATGCCGAAACAGGAATCGACCGGAGAGCTTTGATCTCAGCGGACATTTGTTGCATCGCGATGACAAGTTGCTTTATCTAGTCTTCCACACCAACAACACGCTCTTGCAAGTCGGTTTGATCGGCCATTCTGGCTCTCGACCGTGTACGAATGGGCGATCGTGATCGGTCCGTAGCTACCTGATTTTGGAACGAAACAGGCATACATAAGTGTCAAGCAAAATCATACGCCAATCCATGACATTGGTCTAACCGCTTTGAACTGAAAAGACCCCTTTATTGAAATGGCGAAAATTTTTACACTAATTAATGACTTGAAACTGAACTGAATATAAAGACAAATGACTCAATTCCTAAACAAATTTTAAAAACTGAAACTGAAATGAGAAAAGAACTTTGAGCTTTTTATTTAGCTTGATCTATAGACGTATGGGAGGCGACTTCCTTCTTCAATTACTCATAGGCTCGAGCTATCTTGGATGCCTTTTCTTCAGCTTCTTCGGCCTTCCTTTTGAGGCGATTGTTCTCTGAGCGATTGGCGGACTTGAGAGGCACCTTGGGTATCTTCGGGAGCAAATCCTGCGGGATTCTGTGCCGACGAATGTACTGGGTCGTCGCGAAATAAGACTTCTGCTCTCCCTTTAGTTCTCCTTCGGGCCGAGCTATCTTTAACACACGACACTTCCTCCACATCTTATTGAGCTGAGCTACGGTCGCTTCGTGGTCTTTATCATCATCGGCGAAGTCAACTTGGAGGAGTTCTGGTTGTAACGCTGGAGGGAGCCCTTGGAGAATCTGATACTGACGAGACACTCTGGCGGGGTAGTATTCAATTGCTCCGGTGAAACCCAACAGTGGAACCGGTCCAATACCATTACATGTAAGCCGAGCTTCCTCGACTTTGAACCAGTTAGCATGCCATTGGAAACCTTGGGGTCTAGCGTTTTTCATGAAAATGATCCATTCAGAGTAATGATAATCGGGTGCACCCCCTTGTTTTTCTTTGTACCTTAAAACGGGATGGCTAGAACCACTAAGCTCGGATATTGTGAGTAAATCGCCACACCCTTTTATGTGAGATAAAAACCAGATTTGCAAAAGTTCGAGGGAAGCATGAAAAGTTTTGTCAACATGTTGCTTAAATTTAGTGAGGGAAATGAAAGTCTCGGCTAAAATGGTGTTGATAAAATTCTTTTCAAGACAGACCTGTTGGACCAACCATGCGATTGACGGACTACATGCATTCTTACAGTAAGGAAAAATCACGAACCCGAAAAATGCTAGCAAAAAGATTCTGCCTTTTTGAAAAGATGTGGCTTTTTCAAAACACTGACTCAGGAATGAAAAAGGACATGTGCCACGATTTGCTTTTAACACTTTTCCCAATTCATCTTTTCCGACATTCAAAAATTCAGCCAACATTAAAGTAGAATCAATACCCAAAGGTGGTGTGACTAACTCCGACTCCAATGGTTTTCCAATGAGCACGCTATATTCTTCCAACGTCGGGGTGAGCTCGTGCTTACCGAATATAAAGGTAGAAGTCTCAGGACACCACAAGTGCGCTAATGCTCGAACGAGGCCGGTACGGACTTTGACCTCCAGTAGGGGGAGCAACCTCCCGATGTGGCCCTCAACTAGCTTGCGGTTGGTCGGACTGAGTAGATTCCACCAGGCACGGAGCTCGTCCTTAGGAGCATCAAGAATCCGGATGTCTGCTCCTCCCATAGTGTATAGACCAAGACTCACGACCGACCTAATGTCATGGACCGACCAAAGAAAAAGACGAAACATAAATAAATTGCGAGATAAAGGTTTAGAAATCTTACTTCACCCGGTAGAATGATGGCAATCACATAGACATGCGCATGAAACGTGAGGTTCGATTTCTACCTAGACTCTGGCTTGCAAAATGGAGACATGAGGATTACCGAGCTAAACCAGTCATGGTGGTGGTTAGGCTAGGATTCCCCTGACTCCGGCTTAGTCAAAGAGCCGACCCGGGTTGCAAAGGGTGCAACCGTGGTAGGTATTCAATGACATCATGAAAGAACTTTCGGGACCAAGAAAGGCGACCCATACCACGCGGGTGTGGTCGGGGTGTCCGTTTTCTCAGTACCATCCTAAACCTGTGCCGCCCAGGTCCGGCAGCGGGAAGTGTGTGCGGTGTAGTGTAAATGCAAGGCATGCAGAACAAGTTATATCATACAGCGCTTCGTGCATAAAATAAACCATTCATTCAAACACCTCCCTGCAAAACAAGGGTTAACAATCACGCCTCCCCTTATACCTCCCATTCTGTAAAAACATTTAACACCTAAAATGTTAGGGACGTACCTGGGATCCTCGCTGCCAAGAAAAAAATATTTTTTTTAAAAAGAAAAACTGGCCTAAGTCCACTAAGAGTTTTAACACTAATCCCCAGTGGAGTCGCCAAGCTGTCGCGACCTAAAAATTTTCCTCTCAGGCTAATGGATTATTAGGACTAAACCTAACTCGAGCCCTCCCAAGCCCTACCAATTCGCAACTTAAGGTTTAAGTTTTTAACATGCAAATGTTTTCATGCTTGAAGTCGCCACTAATCTATTTGTGGTAGGTCGATTAGAAACCTAAATAAAACATAGGGAGGTATGTTTTATTCCTACGAACCAGAGATTCTAAGCCCGGGGACTTGATTACGCTAGATCTAGTCTAACGCCCTTTCGGTACCTTTTCTTTTCAAAAATGTCTTGGCAAGCAATCTGGATCCATTTTAATTTAGTCACTAACATGTGAGGTGTTCATGCGGGTGCGCAAACCACCAATCTAACACCCAAGAAAGCATTAAATAAATTGCAAGTTGGAAGAATTACTTACCTCGAAGCAACGTAAGCATCTGTATTGTTAGCTAGAAAATCACATCAACAACCTAATATGATTTCTAATTAACAGGGAATTCACTCAATTTTTGGCTTTTCGCTTATTTAAATGAAACCTAGTCTACATGCAATGACGTGCAAAAATGACATGCGAGTAATGCAACCTAGCATGCAAACTATATGTCATGCGACGACGTGACCTAATTCTGATGACGGGCAAATGATTTATTTTTGGTATTTTCTGATGAAATTCGGAATAAAAATATGCCTAAATTAACATGCAACCTATGATGACTTAACATATCCTAACATGACTTATTTTTGGGATTTTTGAGAAAATTCGAAATAATAAATTACTTAAATTAAGAATGCAATCTATCCTAATCTACCATAAAACAATTCATTCTTTTTTCTTTTTTTTTTGGGATTTTCATGAAAATTCGGAATTAAAAAGAATAACCTAAATAATCTGTTAAGATTAGAATATTACTTAATTTAAACTAGGAAATATATTATCTCAAGTCTTAAATTAAATAATTACTCTATCGTCTAGATATATTTAGGATTCCTAAACATGCAAAACTCAAATTCAAACCCTAATTGATATTTTTTGAATTTTCTTTTTTATTTGAAAAGAAAGAACAATTTAAACAGAGATGGCATCCATAGTTAAAACAACCACGCGATCCGCAAAATTCGTTTCAAACTCGGATTAGGCACAAAAATCGAACTATCGGCCATATCTATAGGGTTATAGATATTGACGGAAAGTCGATTATTCAAATTTGGAAAGCAGATAAAATTCATTGTCGTACCCAAGTGATTATGGGTAGGATAATGATTCTCCGTATCGCCGCGTATCGTACCTTAGGGATAAGGTCGGATAGTCGTCTAGATACGTTGCTAGATTAGGAAAATTTCCTAATTTTGAATGTTTTCGAATATCGCGAATAAGGCAAACATTATCCTAAGATATCTAGCAATCCACACAATATTCACAGAATATTCAAACATCCAAAAATTAAGAAAACAAATATTCTGAAAATATTGGATAACATCCTTACCTAATTTCGAAATATTTCCAAATTTGAACTCGCGGATCGGGATGAGCGGCGAACGGCGGACCGGCGGTGGCGCGACCACGAGGACGGCGATGACGCTGTTTACGATGGTGCTTGTGATGGCGCAACTCCGGGGCAGCAGTAGTGGCTGAGCGACGGCGTCCAAGCGACGGCGCGACTTCGGGGCGGAGCACAGCGACAGGCGGTGGCTCCGGAGGGGGCGGCAGGCGGCGGGCAGTGAGCACGCGGCAAGGAGCGGCGGCAGCAAGCGCGGCAGGGAGCGGCGCGACGCGATGACGGCAGCGGTACGGCACGGCGTGGCGACGGCGTGGGTCGGCTCCAGATGGGGCGGCAGCAAGCAGCGGCGTCGGGGTGCGGCGTGCGGCGGCGCTAGTTCGGCGGTGTGGTGAGCACGCGACAGGGAGCGGCGCTCGGCAGGCAGTAGGCGCGGCAGGGAGCGGCGCACGGCAGGCGCGGCAGGTGCGGCGGTGACGCGCGGTAGGCGGCGGGCGGTGTGGAGCGGCAGCAGCGACAGCACACGGCGTGGGATGGCTCCGGCAGCGGGGACGTGCGGCGTGAGGCAGCGGCAGCGGGCGCGACAGCAGGCGCGGCGGCAGCAGGCGCACGGCAGGGAGTGGCGACAGGCGCGGCAGCAGGCGCGGTGGGGAGTGGCGGCAGCAGGCCCGGCAGGGAGCGGCGGCAGCAGGCAGAGCAACGGCGGCGTCGTTCGCGAAGCAGCAGCGATAGGCGCGGCGTCGGCGGGAGGAGCAGCGGCAGCGTCGCGCGGGAGGAACAGCGACAGGCGGGGTTCTGGCCGTGTGGGGGTGCTCCGGCCGGTCTCCTTCTCTCTCTCTCTTTCTCACTCTCACACTCTGAAAATTCTGATCTGAAATTATTATCCCAGCCCCCCTCAAAATCCTGACCTAATAATGTATATATAGTATTAATCTAGGTCAATTAGATGGGCTTTCTAGTCCTAATGGGCTTAGGCTTGGGCTTTAATTTAAATGGGCTGAATTAATTAATGATAATGGGCTGAATTAAGTTCAAATTAAAACAACCGAGCCCGTTTGACTTGTAATTCCCGGCCCTTGCATTTCAAGCGAGCCGAGTCACATTCGATGAAATTTAAGCTCGTTCGTCACCGCCAGTCCGATGCAAAATGCAATTAATCTAAAATGAATTTAAACTATATGTTATGCAATTTAAATATTTTTTGTTTAGGGGTTAAAAATTTAATCCCTAATTTTCTATGCAAATTACACTAAATGGTCGCTAAAATTTAGGTGTCAACATGTCAATTCAATCCTAAACTTTCAATTTTGTCAATTTGTCCTAAACTTTTTGCGCGAAATTTCAAGTTCTTCCGATAAATTTTTGCCAGAAATGACTAATGTGTAGGTCTAATTGCCGATCATTCTACGTAGCACACCGTCATGTCAGTAATTTATAGCGAAAATTGGCTAGAATGACTATATTGGTATTCGCACAAAGATTTAAGACTAAATTGGTAAAATTGAAAAGTTTAGGACTGAATTGGCATCCGTACAATAGATTAAGCCTGATTGAACAATTTCTCTTAAGAACATTCTTACAATCACAAACCAAAGAAGGAAAAAATGCTTGGGGGTGGGAGGGGTTTAGTCTAGTATGGTTCCAAACGCGCTCCAATAGAATTAAGATGTGTTCCTGCCTTTCCGAAGAAGCCAACTATCCTGCCACTACCTGATGCTGAGGGGATGCGGAAATCCCCTTCATCCTTTAACCATGATTCCCATGCAAACGGCCCGTAAGTTGTCTTCGTGGTATGTATTTTCAGGTCGCCGACGATAGTGTCGTGACTGTTTTCATTTCCTTCCCAGTAACCCGATATTGAAACCAGACGCTCCTTGGGATAATCAAGCATGACCTGCAAAAATAGCAGAGCAAAACACGTTTTACTTGTGAAAATATTTCTGAAGGTTCAAACCTTGAACTCTAGATGTAGGATGCGAGAAGAAGAACCTCAGTTTCGGTAAAAAGAATCTGTGCTACATGAAGCTGACAACCTTATGAAAAGCAACGTGTACATGAATGACTTACAGACAGAAAAAAGACAACAGAGAAAAGATAAAAAACAGAGAGAGAGAGGGATTGAGATATGGACTAACCTGGTGGCTTAAAGACCGGTATTCTTCTCTGCCATGATGAGAGCGTATGACGAAGGAACCATTGTTGTCGTACACAATTCGGATGGAGTGAATTACAAAGTCGGCAATGATCTCAAACCCCCTCACATCAGTATGCACTCCATCATCCCATGGAGTCCCGCCAGAGCCTCCAAAGGGTCCAATGGTTTCGAAAGGATGCAGGTGTGGCATGGGCTCCGCATACACTCCTATGGAATTGAGAGCCTTGCTGCATCTTCCATAAAAGCCGATGATTTTGCTTCCGGTTGACGGATACCAGAAGTACTTTCCCGTCTCCTTGCCGAACGGACCATGTCTTCCTCTGTTACTGTGAAATGTGAGCGACTGAACGATAACATTATCGACGCCATTGCCATACTCTCGCTTATAACCAGAAATTGATGTCAGGTACTCCCGTGGATAATCCAGTCCAACCTGTGTAATCTCAAAAGTATATACTAGTGGTGTAAATAAGACTTATTTGCCAAGTATAATTTACTAGATCAAGTGACCGAAGAAATATCAATATCACTCGACCAATAAGAAATGAGTAAGTAAAATGGTTACGAATCGGAGAGGGAAAAACAAACACTGACCTTGGCCTTGAATTGTCCGGTGTGGCAACCGTGCATAACCGAGCAAACTTGTTCACCACTCTTGTCATACACAAACATAACACCACGGATAACAGAGTCATATACTACCTCAATTTCCGTCACACCACTGAATGTCCCATCATCCCAAGCACATCCACCTAGTCCTCCGAATGGCCCGATTGATTTAATTGGGTAGAGATACGAGATTGGTTCAAAATATGCTCCCATTGCTTCAAGTTGTTCTCCACTCGTCCCATAAAATCCAATGATTTTACCACCCGTTGCGGGAGTTGAGAAGTGTTTTCCCCATTCTTTACCAATAGGTCCGATCGTTCTTTTGTTAGTTTGAAACGTGAGAGATCTAATGCCGCCCAACCTAACCCCGGATATAGAAGTCAGATACTCATCTGGATCATGTATTTCGATCTGCAATGAATAGGCACAACCATCAAACTCACGATTTAAGTCTCAAAAGAGTCTCCTACCAACGTAGGCTGTGCAGGTTTCGCAAGGATCTTACAAAGCATATATAAGGGCACATACCGTATGGATCTTGACGTTCCTTCCTACACTGAACGTGTTTCCATCAATCCCGCCATGTGTGTCCGATTGCCACAATTTTCTATTCTCCTCTTCATACTGAAACCCGATTGATCGGATGAATGGCCATTTACTTGTTTCAAATTCAACAATGATTTTCCTTACGTTGGTATGTTTATTGCCATCATCCCAACACGACACACTCGAACTCTGAAATAACCCCAAACGCTCAAAGGGATAGAGCTCCCAAGATGACACACTTGAACTCTGAAATAACCCCACAGACTTGAAGGGATAGAGCTTGTTAGAGTATAGCTCGACTTGTGCTCCGATAGATTCTAGAAAATCGCCACTTCTCCCGAAGAAGCCGATAACTTTGCCGACTTCCAATGGTAAGGAGAAGTACTGCCCTTCCTCTCTACCAATCGGTCCCCATATTCGTTTATTGGTTCGAAATGTGAGCGAGTTGATACTGGCGGTGAAGAAACCCGCAATTGAGGTTATAAACTCATCTGGGTAATCCAATTTAACCTGCAAATCAGAAGCAACTGGAGAAGATCATATAGGGGTCCAATGGATGTGAATTTCACATTTAATCAGCAAATTCACAAGCTAGTATTCTTGGGAAATATGAGGCAAATCAATAATATCAATTGAAAAGGTTATACAAATCATCATCGACTTTGCTTTTCCTCGCCGGGACTTTACATCCTCTATTTCAAAAGAAACAAAAAATAACAATTGAACTGATAAAAGTTTCTTTCTCAGGTGGCATTGTCTTTGAAAACTACAAGCAACCATCTTTTAACTGTATTTATAAGGATCAACACAAATTTTGCGCCAGGAAAATCTTGCCAAGAAACAACCTAATTATAGAAGTCCTAAGAACTGATTTCAATCAATTACAAAATAGAATCATTCACTTATCGAAAATTTTATACTTCTGATCCTTACATTGAGAAGTACTAAAGGAAATCAGTTACCAACCTCATAAATACGCCCTTGGACTCTTGGACCTTGCCTAGTGGATCGAATAGAACCATCCTTGTTGACATAATCAAATTCAATGGAATTAATGGAGGATTCGTAGCTGACAGCAATTTTCTTTATATCAGCATACTGTCCATCATCCCAGTAATTTCCACCTGCACCTCCAAAAGGCCCAAAAACCTTAACGGGATATGTATGAGGAATTGGCTCATAGAAAGCTCCGATGGACTCAAGACGAGGGCCGTCACAACTCCCGTGAAACCCAACAATTTTGCCACCGGTGTATGGAAATGAAAAGTAGCTTCCTTCTGCTGTTCCAAATGGTCCATAACTCTTCACATTAGTATGGATTGTTAATGACCGAAGAATGACAAGTCCAGAAACTTTTTCTGTGTGGCCAGAGGCCGAAGTCAAATACTCATGTGGGTAGTCAAGTTTAATCTGGGAAAAAAAAATCAAAATTCGAAGAGGTGAGGAAAGCAAGACAAAAGTTCAAGAAATGAGATTGGACATATGAAATTAACATGTATCTAAGGATGATTATTATGTTCACTTTTCTTGGTTTTGTGATGTTTCATTTCTTCTGATTTTAAAATTAACTCCTTTTGGGCTCACCCATTTCCCGATAGCTTAAACAAGCGCAACTCGGCTATACAATCCGAAAAACAAGAGAATATTAATGACTTACCCTATATGTTTTGCCTCCTTCACTTGTGCCATGTGTGAAGGGACCAATTGGACGTCCATACTTGTCGTATAAAGTAGAGATAAACTTGATTACTGAATCGAAGCCTACAACGATTTCCCTCACATCTGTGTATTTCCCATCATCCCAAATGTCTGTACCATGTTCACCCCCAAATGGTTCCACAACTTCAAAAGAATAAGCACGAGAAATTGGCCCAAAGCGCGCACCAATTGAATGAAGATGGCTGCCACATTTTCCATGAAACCCAACAATTTTTCCCCCATCAACTTGTGGAAAATGAAAAGATTGGCCTTGTTCTGAGCCAAATGGTCCATATGTCTTTCTGTTGGTATGGAATTTGAGAGATTGAATAACAATAGGAGTTTGGTCGTCTCTTGTATGGCCCGAGATTGAAGTCAGGTATTCATTTGGATAATCCAGTTTGACCTGCAACAAATGCAAGGAGTTTAGTAAGTGTCACCATATCTTTAAAAAATTGAGAAGTAGTAATTTTATTCATATGTGGAACCTAAATTTCATTCTTTTTTTTTCGTCCTGATCTATTGCTTCATCTACATGGACTTCTTTACAATGGTATATAAGAGATTAATATGATCAGTTATCGCTTCTTGTGTCTTATGCTAATGTGTGATTTAAGCACATACTTACTTCTATCCACCTATTCATCGTGATGATTTGGAAGCAAAAAACTTACATTCCCAAGAAACTTTAAAGAATAACTAGATACTAACCGTGTAAATTTTACCATCAGAATATCCACCGTGCTCGAAAGAACGCACCAAACACCCATCTTGATCATAATCAATGGTGATGGATTCGATAACCGACTTAACGACGACTCTAATTTGCCTTACACCAGTATATGTTCCATCATCAAAAGAAACGCCACCTTGACCTCCATATGGCCCAACGGATTGCAACGGGATAGAGAGTGAACTATAATCTCCATCAATGCAATCAAGATAAGGGCTTCTCACCAACTTATTCAATATTTCATGCCAATGATCTTTTGACTTATCGCTAAGATAGGAACCCAATCTTTTAAGGGCCAGTGGATGACCTCCTGCATAATGAGTCAGACTTTTACACAACTCCTCATATGCTTGTTTAGGTTCGTCTCTCTTGAAGGCATGGCGACGAAAGAGTTGAAGTGCTTCGTCTGGACTCAATCCTCTGACAATGTACTCATCATCTACCTTGAGAACTTTTAGCAAATTTCGATCTCTTGTTGTGATCATGATTCTACTCCCGGGGTGAAATGATTCTCGCTCTCCGGCTCCAAAATAGTCCATTTGTTCTTTCTTAGTAACATCATCAAGAACAAGAAGTATCTTTTTACGACACATGCTGCTCTTTATCTCGTTGATGTTGGTGTGAATGTCGTCGTACATATTTAGTCCTTTCACCTTCATGAGATTTTGGAGTAACTTTTTCTGCAGGCCCAGAAGATCACTCCGATTTGCTTCCCCAATTTTATCAAGAAAGACAAAGCACTCAAATTCGGCAAGAATGTTATTGCAAGCTATTCCAGCCACTGTTGTCTTACCTATTCCTTCCTTACCACATATGCCAATCATGCGCACATCCTCCTCTCGGTCAACCAAAAATCTCCTTGTCCTTCTACTTAAGGGGCAAATTCCTAGTAAGGAAATAACGTCGTCTGCCAAATGATCTACTCCAATTGCGTTTTTCACGAAGTAGAGAGACCGTATTGGTCGAATCTTCTCGGCAAGGTACTTGACCACTATTTCAATGAGCTTAGATTCATTGCTGATGTTAAACGTAGGGAAAACATATATGAGCAATATGTATGAGAAAATAAACATAGGCATACACCCAAAGAGACAACACACGACAAAAATTGTACTCAAATGTCGATGGTATATGAACAGAAAAAATCGAGCTTGACTAAATCACCATAGAAGTTGGCATGTGTAACAAAGAAATGGTGATTAACTACGCTCTACTTTCGATAGTAACCTCATCCTGCGGCAGAAACAACAAATTTCTGACAAGGCCATAATAAAAGCGGAAGAAAAACAGTTGACCATTTCTTAAATCGAAATTTAAACCTAGTATCTGTCTTGTTTGAATTTGTTTCGGTTTATAGTTTTCATTTTTGTTCCCCAATCCCCAACAATGCACACTAAAATACGGCCTTTTGCTTTGGTTTCCTAATGTTTTATGGGAATATTACCAAAAAGTGTCCTCACATCTCAACCTCAATTAGCAATCCAATTAAATCTAACATCTAGTCTGTTAAATATGTCTTGAATTTTATACTGCGGCTAGATTTTCTCATTGATACTCAGAAAGAATTTTGTTTACAGAGAGTTTTGTGAGCCATGAGCTTTAGTTGTTGTTTTCGATTTCTGAAAACTGTACTCTCTTTGATTATAGGGGAACATTGTCTTGCCTCGCCCGTGGATATAGATCACCTTGTGATCGAACCACGTAAATCTTTGTGTTCTGTCTATTTATTTTTCCGCATCAGTTTCCAACGTAGTCCTATTTTCGAATTTGTCATTTTCCTTTCAATATTATTCCCTCGTCATTTCAAATTAACCAATAATGAAAACTCACTTACCCATCCACCCACCCCCTGCTCAGCCCCTTCCTTCCCGGCGCCATCAATGCCCGCCACGTCGTTGCCACCAACCCCAAGCCACCACCCTAGCTGAGCCACAACCCGTTGAGTTCCACCGACGTCGAGCTCGACTCAAATCTGTCGAGCTCCCTTGTGTCGAGCTTGACGCCAGCCATGGCCCAGAAGAGGCGTGGGTCAAGGTCGATAGTGGGAGCTAGGGGAGAGAGAGAGAGAAGAAGGGGTGGTATTTTGTTAAGAGGTGGAAATTGTAGGTTTTCAAAATTCATGATGCAAACTAATATTAAAATTAAAAGTGGAGGTGGTTTGAAATAAACCCTATTTTACATTTGAAATCTTTAATTAACACATAAGGTCACATCATTTTTTTCATAATTTTTCAAAAAAAGGCAATAATATTATTCAGGAAAGTCGAGAGAGACTTCTAATTGTTCCATTCCCTAAAGAAAACCAATTCTGTCGATTATACAGAAATTCCATCCCCAAAGCAAACAAAAAAGAGAAATAACATAAAAAAAAATCACAGATCAAGATACTAAAGCTTCGACATGAAGTAAGAATCACAGGTACGTACCCATTGACGTCGTTCTTCAAATGAAAACCTGAAAAATGCTTAGCCTCTGCTAGGGCATCCCTCCATATTCGTATCTGCACATCGTCTCTCTTGTACCTACACAACCTCTCAAAACCTCGTGCGAATCCGCTTCCGCCCATCAAGTTCGAAATGTCAGCAGTGTCCACGCCATGAAAGATGGGAACAATCACATGGCCGTGGTACTGGAGCTGCCTTCTGCACTCAAGGATCTCAACCAGCTCGTTCAGGCACCACTTGGAGTCAGCATAGTTCGTGGAGAACACGATGAGGGCGAACCTCGAGTGGCGGATAGCTCTCAAGAGCTTGCACGGGATCTCCTGTCCAGTGTCTTCTCTATTGTCGTCGTAGAAGTAGTCAATCCCCGCCTGGTCCAGCCCGTGGAAGAGGTGAGATATAAAGTTGTTCCGCAGGTCGTTGCCTCTAAAACTCACGAACACGTCGTGCTTCCATTGATGAGAAGACGAAGAAGAAGAAGACATGGTTTTTGTCTAGTTGATAAGTGGTGTAGAAACTGATCGAGAGGCTATATGTGTATTTGGTTAGAAAGACTTTAAGAGGAGACTTCTTCACGATGACTTCGAGGAAACAATGCACAATTTGACACCGAGATAAATTTGAACATGGGTGTTTTGTTTTTTTTTCCTTCTTTTCGCCAGATTATCTCCAACTAGCTTGCTTAACTTTTGTTTTAGAAGTCGTAGATTCTCTAAGTCCCATGGTTCGTAATAGTTCACAAAAATAGTAATCAATCTCGGTTATTCTTTTGTATTATCGTTAGTACAATATCTAATTTATTTTGTAACAGTAATTTCTTCACGCATCGCAACTTTTCTTAATCAAATATAAGTGTGATTATTTTTGCATCCGTAACTTTCATTTAACGTCGATAAGTTATGACAGCAAACCGGTTTTGCAAGGCAAAATTGACTAATCACAATGTTTTCGCTTTTAATCCAGCTGTCCACAAGAGGGACCCTTCTCATAACATCACTTACGAGGCCCGCTATTTTAGTTCCCTTGAGAAGTCCAACCGTCCAATCGGTCCAAACAGTGGGCCGTCTATTGTTGATCACTCATTTATCATCTTTTTTCCAGGCAGCCACGTAGAATGATTCCATTTGCGTCTTCACATATTAACTGATTCGAAGCATCTTCTTGTATGACGCATGCGCTGAAGCTTCAAGCCCATGTTTGCGTTTTCAGACATGTCGCTGTCACGCGAAACAAATCTCTTTTAGCTTTGATTTGACGAATCCAAACCCATCCGTACTCGAGCGAGGAAGTTGCTTCGTCAGTTCTTTGGTCCAATTCCAATTCCACCCCAAGTCCACCCCACAGTTAGTCTGAACATTCAACTGAAGAAGCAAAGTCCAACGTTATGGCTGGACTTTCGGTCGTTGACCCTTCTCATTTGCAGCTTGCGAGTCCTCTCTGTTGGCTGGCGGGGCTTTCGTTCGTCGTCCCTTCTCATTTACAACTTGCGTGTCCTCTCCGTTACACGCACACTTCATCTGCAGGGAAAAAATTTCGGACTAGTATCCTAAAAAACCTCAAATTTTAGTTTTTATCTCAAATTTATTTTTTATCTCATAAAAAACCTCCAATTTTAGGTTATATCCCAATTCTACCATCAACTTTTTTTTATTCCATAAAAAACTTTCAACTTTAGGTCTTATCCTAATTTTACCATAAACTTTTTTTGTCCTATAAAAAATTCCTAACTTTTTGTCTTGTCCCAATTTTACCGTTCAATCCCAATTTTACCCTAAAATTTTTGTAGATTCACAAAAAACCACAATTTTACTTGAGTCACGAATTTGCTCCCATTAATCCTCTGTTCAAAATTTTTTGTTGATAATCGAGAGATGGAAAACTCCAAAGCATGAGCTGTTCGATCGTCCCGAGCACAAACTCTCCGATCGCAAGAGAAAGCACATGAGATCAAAGACTAAGTGCAAAATCAGTCTTTTATGAGACAAAAAAATAAAGTTAGATTGAAATTGGACCTAAAGCCGGAATTTTTTACGAGACAAAAAAGTTTCGGATAAAATAAGTACTGAACCTAAAGTTGAGGGTTTTCATTAGAAAAAAAAGTTTAGGGTAAAATTGGGACTAGACCTAAAGTTGGGGGTTTTTATGGGATAAAAAATAGTTTAGAGTAAAATTGAGACATGACCTAAAGTTTGAGATTTTTTATGAGACAAAAGGTAAAATTGGAACAAAAGCTAAAGTTCCGGATTTTTTAGGGTATTAGGCCAAAAAATTTCTAACCTTTTTTGCAGTCTCACACAATCACGCGGTGCTCTCGCGGGAATCGAAGAAATCGAGCGATGCCTTCCGTGTTCTTCATGCTAATGGCCCACCTCGTATGCTGCATATTGGTCAAAAGCATGGTGTTGTGCAAAGCCTACCTAAACCCTATTATATATTCCCTAAACCCCCTCATGACCCTAAATCTTGTATAAACTCCAAATCCTAAATCCTAAACTCTTAATAATTTCAAAACCAAAATCGTAAATAACCCACCAACCGCAAATAGACCCATAGTAACCCTCAAACCCTAACCCCAAGATAAGCAATTTCCAGAACAAAACTGATAAGCATAGTAAAAGTCCATCAAAGACAATGGCAGAAAGGAGGAAAGTGGAAATTGTCATTTCTATAAATTTTCAACATTACTCGGTCACGTGTTTTGATTTGACAGACTTTAGATATGGCAAGCATGGTACAAAACCTTAACTTCCATCAATATACACTTGAACCAAAAGATGCTCTATAAACATACCAATACGAGCCTATCTATATCGACTAATAGTCTAAAAAAAATTAGTCTTATTAGTCTTGTTGGTCATACATATCTCCACAAGATACTAGCCTTCCACCACTTTCAACCATCATCTTGAGTAGTCATGGTCACGGGCCGATTTTGGCCCAGAACCGACCCGGTCAAACTAGGGCTCGGCCCGTTGACCGGGCCCGCGGTTCGGAACCGGAACCGGCCCGTGGCCTACAAGCCCGGTTCTGGTTCCAACAATTTTGGAACCGGCCCGGAACCGCCGGTTCTAGTTCCAAATTATTTTTAAAAATATAATAATAATGAAATTTTAAAAAAATCATTATTTAATTTTTTTATAAAATAATTTGAACTCTAATTGCCATGCATTGTAAGTGCATTGATCTCAAATTACAATGCTTAGCTTGGGTGTATTGAACTCTAATTACAAAATTTGGTTTGGGTTTTATACACAATAATTCTAATGCCTCTTCGTTCCCATTCGATGTGAAACTCTCGGCTTGTCTTGAACACCTTCAATGTGAGACTCTTAGCTTGTCTTCATGCAAATGCCAAGAGTCCCACATTGAATGAGAATAAAAAGACCATCAAAGGGGTTGTGTATAAAACACAAGCCAAACCATGAGCATGTGAAGTTGTATGCCTTTTGTGGCTACGATTCTTTGCTAGTTAAGAGTAACAAGTTCCATTGAACCGCCTAGAACCTGACTAGGCCAATGGTCCGGTTCCCGGTTCTATGATTTGCCGGTCCAGTTCCTAGTTCTAAAATTAAGAGACCGGTCTTACCGGTTCGGTTCCTGGTTCCGAGCAGAACCGGGAACCAATCACCCCTACAATTTACATTTTAATTACAATTTATGTTGAATAATTTATTATTTGATAATTTGATAATTCATTATTTTTTATTTCATAATTTATTTTTAAAATTTTTAAATTACGAACCGGTACCGGAATCGGAACCGCTAGGGGCGGTTCCAATTCCGGTTCACACATGGCCACAAACCGGAACCACCGGTTCCGAACCGTGGCCATGACTAATCTTGAGGTTCTTATTTCACTTATCTCAATCTTTCATACAATTTGTACCTCAAAAGAATAAATTATTATAGCCCCAAATGATGTGCACAAATTTTTTTTATTACTATAAATAATCAAAACTCCTAGTACATAAGATAGGCTCCTATTTTCCTACGCACTCTTATTTAATCCTTAGTGAAATCCTTGGGAGCACTAGTCTAAATGCCCTTGAACTACGAACTCGACCAATTTATGAAGTATTTCGGGGTGTGTCTAAGCTCAGTACAAAAAAATATGTTTAAATGAGGAATTCTACTCACAACTTGACCAGAGATCATGGCAGCATAGTAACAATTAGCAAGTAATATCACATATCATTGTTAATATAGAAATAAACATATTATGTAAGCTCATTTAAGATAATGCAAATCGTATGATATATATGAACGAGTATAATCATGAGTTCAATAAGTAAAAATAGATGCTATGAGCCGATATTCATTTTAACACTCAAATGCACACGGATGGATGAACGTACAAATCTCATTATGCACAAATGCCATGTAGTAGCTTAGTGATATGCACTGGTGAGCATCTATTTTCTACTCATCACTAGCCAAGACTCGTCTCGACTAACGAGACATCGCCACCACCAACTCATGGAGAAAGAATCATATACACAACTTTGGGGAAAAGTACCAAAAAAGTCGTAAATATATTGCATTAGTACCAATTCAGTCCTAAACTTTTCAATTGGACCAATTTAGTCTTAAATATTTTCACACTAGTACCAATTCAGTTCATCTGGCCAATTTAGGCCAAAAATTATTGACATGAATGCCGGCGGTCCTATGTGTCACGTTAAAGTTGACGTGAACAAAATTTATAATTTTTTTAATATTTTTTAATATTTTTAATGTTTTTTTCTTTTTTTCTCTTTTTTAATTTATTTTTTATTTTTCTATACATAGTTGGCCGGCGACCCTCACCTAGTTTGGGCGAGGGCCACCATACCCTTGCCCAGACACGACGAGGGTCATGATGCCCTCACCGGCCAACAAGCGAGGGTTTCGGCCCTCGCTTGGATCTGGGCAAGGGCCCGATGCCCTCGCCTATGGCCGGCAATGGTCGATAAGCGACCTCGTCAGCCAACTGTGAACAAGAAAAAGGAAAAAGAAAGAAACGAAAAGAGAAAAAAATTTTAAAAAAACATAAAAAAAATCTGAAAAAATTATTAAAAAATTATAAAATTTGTCGACGTCAGCATTGGCGTGCCATGTAAGACTGCTAGTGTCAATGTTAGCAATTTTCGGCCTAAATTGGCCAAATGGACTGAATTGATACTAATATAAAAAGGTTTAGAATTAAATTTATTCAATTAAAAGGTTTAGGACTGAATTAGTATTAATGTAATAGGTTTAGAACTTTTTTGGTACTTTTCCCAACATCTTTGCCACCCCTCAACCCATCCATCACGGGTGTCCTCTACATCAGTTATGATAAATATAACTCGGCACAACCGCATGATGATGTTTATTCCATATTCATTCTCATCAACATTCATACTCATTTTTTTTCTTTTCTTTCTTTTTCCAATCTTGGACCTCAAGTCCATAATATCAACAAAAAAGCTACTCAATATGTACCAGGCTACACAAGCCATATCAATTGGTGTATGAATTATAGGACTTTATATCCTCTCAACCCTATAGAGACCCGTGTTAAACAACAAAACGTGTTTCTTTTCTCGGAGTTTTATACACAAACACAACTAAGGAATTCCCTCTCTCAAGAATAAACCATGACAAAGATATTCATCACATGGCATCATTGACATACAAATCATTATAACATAATAATTGCCAAGTACAATTATATATGATAATGCAAATAATACACTAATCTTTTGTCACGACCGACCTCCCGAGCCTCTTTTTTCGGACAACATGCAAAAGGAAGGAGGGCTCGCCTGGTACGTGCTAAGTCTAAGTTCAGGACTTAACTCGGGCTCTCCCAGGCCCATACCATATCGCGACTTAGGGTTTAAGTTTTTAACATGCAGGTGATTTACATGCAGGAGTCGCCACTAATCGATTTAGGGTAGGTCGATTAGAAACCTAAATAGGGTGACGGGAGAATCACCCTATTTCTACGAACCAGAGATTAACTGGGTTCGGGGACTTGATTACATTAGCTAAATAACTAATGCCCTTTCGGTACCTTTCTACCCTATTCATTTATGAAAACATTTGTCAGGCAATTTAGATTGATTTTAGGACCTTTCTCCTAACATGTAAGGTGATCAAGCGAGTGCACAATCATAAATGATCAGTAGTCAGGAACACAATAATTCATGCAACCTAAGGTTCTAACCTTAACTAAGTCAGATGACATTCAAAACACAACAGCTCATGCAATTGTATTAAAAACATGCATAACAACTGTCGCGACCTAAAGTTTTCCTTTCTCAGGCTAATGGATTATTAGGACTAAACCTAACTCGGGCCCTCCCAAGCCCTACCAATTCGCAACTTTGGGTTTAAGTTTTTAACATGCAAATGTTTTCATGCTTGGAGTCGCCACTAATCAATTTGTGGTAGGTCGATTAGAAACCTAAATAAAACATAGGGAGATATGTTTTATTCCTACGAACCAGAGATTCTAAGCCCGGGGACTTGATTACGCTAGATCTAGTCTAACGCCCTTTCGGTACCTTTTCTTTTCAAAAATATCTTGGCAAGCAGTTTGGATCCATTTTAACTTAGTCACTAACATGTGAGGTGTTCATGCGAGTACGCAAACCACCAATTTAACACTCAAGAAAGCATTAAATAAATTGCAAGATTAGGAGAATTACTTACCTCGAAGCAACGTAAGCATCTGCATGGTTAGCTAGAAAATCACATCAACAACCTAATATGATTTCTAATTAACAAGCAGTTCACTCCACATTTTTTGATTTTCACTTATTTAAATGAAAGCTAACCTACGTGCAATGACGTACAAAAATTGACATGCGAACAATGCAACCTAACATGCAAACTATATGTCATGCGACGACGTGACCTAATTCTAACGACGGGCAAATGATTTATTTTTGGTATTTTCTGATGAAATTCGGAATAAAAATATGCCTAAATTAACATGCAACCCATAATGACTTAACATATCCTAACACGACTTATTTTTTTGGGATTTTTGTTAAAATTCGGAATAATAAATTACCTAAATTAAGAATGCAATCTATCCTAATCTACCATAACACAATTCATTTTTAGGGTTTTCTTGAAAATTCGGAATAAAAAAATAACCTAAATAATCTATTAAGATTAGAAAATTACTTAATTTAAACTAAGGAATAGATTATCTCAAGTCCTAATTTAAATTAAATAATTACTCTATCGTCTAGATATATTTAGGATTCTTAAACATGCAAAACTCGAATTCAAGTCCTAACTGATATTTTTTTTTGAATTTTATTTTTATTTGAAAAGGAAAATAATCTAAACAGGGATAGCATCCACATTTAAAGCAACCATGCAATCCACAAGATTCGTTTCAAATTCGGATTAGGCACAGAAATCGAATTACCGGTCATATCTACAGGGTTGTAGATATTAATGGAAAGTCGATCATTCAAATTTGGAAAGCAGATAAAAATCATTATCGTACCCAAGTGATTATGGATAGGATAATGATTTTCCGTATCGCCACGTATCATACCTTAGGGATAAGGTCGGATAGTTGTCCAGATACGTTGCTGAATTAGGAAAGATTCCTAATTTTGAATATTTTCAAATATTGCGAACAGGGCAAACATTATCCTAAGATATCTAGCAATTCATGCAATATTCACAGAATATTCAGACATCCAAAGATTAAGCAACGAAATATTCTAAAAATATTGGATAATGTTCAATTACCTAATTTGCGGATAATTCCCGAATTCGAACTTGCGGATCGGGATGAGCGGCGAACGGCGAACCGGCGGCACGGTGTCGGGGTCAACGGCGGCGTCGGCGTGCGACGGAACAGCAGAGGCGTTGGTGTGCGACGGCTCCGGCAGCGGGCGCGGCGGCGGGTGCGACGTCGGCAGGCGGTGAGGCTGGCGGTGTAGGGCGCGGCAGCAACAGCACCGGCGGGCTCGACGGGAGGAACGGCAGCGGCGTCGGGCTCGGCGGGGACAGCGGCAGCAGCGTCGGGAAGGGAGCAGCAGCACGGCAGCGTCGGCGTGGGAAGCAGCAAGATCGCGCAGGGAGCAGCAGCAGCGGTGTCGGCGTCGGCCTGAGGAGCAGCGGCGAGCAGCAGCACCGGCGGGCTCGACGGGAGGAACGGCAGCAGCAGGCAGCGGCGTCGGCGTCGGCCTGAGGAGCAGCGGCGAGCAGCAGCACCGGCGGGCTCGACGGGAGGAACGGCAGCGGCGTCGGGAAGGGAGCAGCAGCAGCAGGCGCACGTCGGGGGAAGCGGCAGCGGCGGCGTCGCGCGGGATGCGCGGCAGCAGCAGCGTCGGCGGCGTGAGGAGCGGCTGTGCGACGGCGCTGCAGGCGCGGGCGGTAGGCACGCGGGGAGAGGCGGCGGCGGTGGCGCACGTCGGTCTCCTTCCCTCTCTCTCTCTCTCTCTCTCTCTCTCTCTCTCTTTCTCAACTCTCACACTTTCTAAAAATTCTGATCTGAAAAATTGTCCCCCCTTAAAAACCCTGACCTAATGATATATATATAATGCTAATCTAGGTCAATTAGATGGGCTCTCTAGTCCTAATGGGCTTAGGCTTGGGCTTTAATTTAAATGGGCTGAATTAACTAATGATGATGGGCTGAATTAATTAATGATAATGGGCTGAATTAATTAATGAGAATGGGCTGAATTAAGTTCAAATTAAAACAACCGAGCCCATTTGACTTGTAATTCCCGGCCCATGCACTTCAAGCGAGCTGAGTCACATTCGATGAAATTTAAGCTCGTTCGTCACCGCCAGTCCGATGCAAAATGCAATTAATCTAACACGAATTTAAACTATGTGTTATGCAATTTAAATATTTTTGTTTAGGGGTTAAAAATTTAATCCCTAATTTTCTATGCAAATTACACTAAATGGTTACTAAAATTTAGGTGTCAACAGCTGCCCCTCTTTGAAGGTGAGCTCGCAGAGGTTGCATTCAAAGACTAAATGATACCTAAATTTCACTTATGCAAATGCAATGAATGTTGTTTTTGTCGGGATTATGAGTCCCATTTTACAATGCATTAAGAAATGATGCATGCTGACATGAGTAGAAAACGTACCTGGAATTACTTACCTGACAGGAGCGAGATAATGCAATTCGAGGCACAACTTCAACTTGTATGTTGTTTTGGCAAATGTATGGGCTCAGTCCCATAGGTATTGCCTGATATATGTTGATGAACTTCGGTGATCTGCAGTCAAGTCAAAACACACGAAGAAAAACTCGACGTATCCAATCATCATCTGGATTCGTGAGAACAGTTCCGATCTTTACGAACTACCTATATATCTCCATAGGTGTTTGCAAAGATTTGGCCGCTTCACTTATACCTGCTCATAAGTGAATTGCGGGGGAAACTTTTGAAATCAAGAGGATATTCCGACCTTTACATATACCTGCTCATATGCAAAGGTTTGGCCGCCGCACTTATACCTGCTCATAAGTGAACTGCGGGGGAACACCTGGGGTGGAGAGAATATTCCGACCTTTACATATACCTGTTCATATGTAAAGATTTGGCCGCTTCACCTATACCTGTTCATAGGTGAGTAGCGGGGGAACATCTGGGATAAAGAGAGTATTCCGACCTTTACATATACCTGCTCATATGCAAAGATTTGGCCGCTTCACCTATACCTGTTTATAGGTGAGTAGCGGGGGAATACCTGAAATTTGGGAGAATATTCCGATCTTTACATATATCTGTTCATATGTAAAGATTTGGCCGCTTCACCTATACCTGTTCATAGGTGAGTAGCGGGGGAATACCTGAAATTTGGGAGAATATTCCGATCTTTACATATATCTGTTCATATGTAAAGATTTGGCCGCTTCACCTATACCTGCTCATAGGTGAGTAGCGGGGGAATACCTGAAATTTGGGAGAATATTCCGATCTTTACATATATCTGTTCATATGTAAAGATTTGGCCGCCATGCCTATATCTGCTCATAGTCATGTAACGGGGGAATCTTCTCGAGATTGTATGAAAATCTGTGATTTGATGAACAAAGGGGCTAGCCCAAGTGTTCAAGAGTTCCTTAACAAAGTACCTGGATATCATCAGAAGTACCTGAAAAGGTTTGATCAATAGACACCTGAACACAATCAAAGGCATTTAGAGATCGCAAAAATGATCAAATGTGGGACCTGACAATTGCTTGAACAGGTTAGGGATACCTAGATAGTCATAGATATCCTAGGGATAGAGACATACTTACCTGGTGACATCTCCAACTCTGAAGGTGTGTCTCCTGTTAGACACGATTTTATGTAATATGCATTCGCACACTGTTAAGAACACATATACAAATGCACTATGATTTCAACTGATTTTCATGTACGATGGTTTTGTCAAATCAGCATTACAAATTTCGCTGGGGAAAAATCATGACAAGACAATTCGAACTCACAAGTGGATATCTTGAAAATGTCGAATGAGGGACTTCCGGTCCAAAAGGGCTTTCTCTCATTCTCATCGAAAGGCTGATTTATGGAGAATCGCTCCATCTCACCATCATCATGTTGACAAGGGTCCGAGTATTCTCGCAAGCAGTACGACTTTACCAATCTGAGAGGTCTTTGTTAGGACTGTAACATAGGGCTTGGTCAATGGCTTAGCAAAAGAGACTCTTCGAGTCGAGGCTATTGAAAGAAAATACTCTGCAATTGTCTCCGGGTTTACAAGTCAAGAACCTGCAAAATGAGATAGAAATGGACTTGCTCGCACTTCTTCGAGCTAAGCTGATAAACATCCGAATCCTACGTTAGTTCAAGTGCCTTAATCTGAAGAGACTTTGTAAAGGACGTAACGTAGGCT
Source organism: Syzygium malaccense (assembly GCA_031216405.1). Lineage (NCBI taxonomy): Eukaryota > Viridiplantae > Streptophyta > Magnoliopsida > Myrtales > Myrtaceae > Syzygium > Syzygium malaccense. The sequence goes on from CM062258.1 coordinate 15,462,076, forward strand.
GGGCTCATGGGTTGAGAAATGAATGGATCATAAGGCTCAAAATGTGTATAATCGGGGTGAGAATTGGTGATCATCTCGACATTGTCACCGGTCTTCTTCTTCACCAGGGATTGTCTTCTAGGTAAATGCTCCATTGGCTTCAAGAATTTATCACCTGACTCCTCAAGACTTTGGATACTTTTGTGACCTCGACACATCTCAACATTTTCTAAAGTCGTCACTTTCCTCCATTTTTCTTCTCTTTCTCACGGGCATCGGCCTTGCTTTTACCAGGCACACTGCTTTTTTATGCCCCTTTTTTTTTTTTTTTTTTTTTTTTTGACATACACTGTCTACAATGCATACATTGGCTAGCCACACTTTGGCTTGTTTTGACCGAATGACTAACATTTGGACTCTCAGGGTCTTCATCTTTTATCGGCGCTCCGGATATGCTGCTTGAACAATGATGACTTTTGCCTTGCCCCAGTGTGGGGGATGATCACCAACTGGGTTTAAGAAATGAATTTGCAAGCTCAATTGGGCTTAACAAAGGATAAAGTGTGTATAGGATAGAGAAAGAAATGCTCTTCGTCATCCTAAGGCACTTGAACTTCACGTGAATTCATCTGAAAAAGCAACACTCGAAGATTGATGCAAGTGAGAGCATGAAAATTTCCACTCATTTTTCACCTTATGATGCTGATTTACCTCCAGTTTGCCCCGATGTGGGGTGGTTCTTGACAGGGGTAATTTGAATGAATTTCTCCAAGTGTTTTAGGCTCAAAGTGGCGAAACAATGGATAACTTGTAGTGTTTGGGGATAGAGAAATGAACTGCCTCTCGTCATTTCAGTTGCCGTACCTTTTGCGAGATAACCCTTTACCTTGCAGACATGGAATTTTTCCACTCAACTCACTGGGGATTAGTGCACGGGACTGTGTATAGGATATGGCTTGCCTTTCATCATCCCGATGTACCTCATTCAACACATTCAATTCATTCCACGTGAGTTATCATATTGTCTAAATAGATTCCCCTTTTGAAATCGATAATGCAGACTGACAAAATGATCAAGCACAATTTAAAGCCAAGGCACACATTCCATCTTTCAATTGATTGAAACCATTTATTCATTAGTGAAATGTTTGTGACTCAGAGTATAAAACCAAACATTTGAAAACTTTTGCTGCAAAATGTTAGATTCTATCAGGGATAATAGATCTTCACAGCATCAGAATTAACAGGACTGGAGAACTCACGACCATCCATTTCTGCGAGAATCAGGGCACCTCCAGGAAGCACCTTTTTAACCACATACGGACCAATGTAGTTTGGGGCAAATTTTCCTCCAGGAACAGGAAAGACTGGCAGTACCTTCCTCAGGACTAGATCATTTACCTCGAAGTGTCTTGGACGCACCTTTTGATTAAAGGATCTAGCTATCCTCCGCTGATAGGTTTGACCGTGGCAAATGGCTCTCAATCGCTTCTCATCAATTAGGTTTAACTGCTCATGCCTTTGTCGCATCCATTCCGCCTCGGACAGCTCCATTTGAGATAACACTCGCAAGGAAGGGATCTCTACTTCGACGGGTAGAACTGCTTCCATGCCATACACCAAGGAAAAAGGAGTCGCTCCGACAGAGGTTCGGATCGAAGTTCGATATGCCATTAATGCAAATGGCAACCTTTCATGCCAGTCACGATAGTTTTCGGCCGTTTTGGCCAAGATCTTCTTGATGTTCTTGTTGGCAGCTTCAACCGCTCCATTCATTTGTGGACGATAGGGAGATGAATTCAGGTGCCGGATTTTGAACTCGTTGAACAACTGATCAATGAACTTGTTGTTCAAATTTGTCCCATTGTCAGTGACAATAGCCTCAGGGACACCATAGCGAGCGACTATGTCCCGCCTGATGAATTTTACAACATTCTTTGCGGTGACATTTGCATAAGATGACGCCTCAATCCACTTAGAGAAATAGTCAATCGCCACCAAGATAAACCGATGTCCATTTGATGCCTTGGGATTAATCGGGCCAATCACATCGATGCCCCACATTGAAAAGGGCCATGGCTCAGACTGCTGATGTAATTCCGTCGGGGGAACATTTATTTTATCCCCATGAACCTGACAACGGTGACATCTTCGAACATGTTGGATGCAGTCACTCTCAAGACTGAGCCAATAATAACCTAACCTCATAATCTTCTTAGCTAACATGTGGCCATTCATGTGTGGACCACATGTTCCCTCGTGTACTTCTTGCATGATTCTGGTAGCTTCAGCTGCATCCACGCATCTCAATAGGATCGAATCATATGATCTTTTGTACAGCCTCTCACCACTAACAAAGAATTTTGAAGCCATTTTCATTATGTACTTTCTGTCAGCCGGGGTGCTTCCCTCAGGAAATTCTTGTCTCTGGATGTAACTCATGATATCGTAATACCATGGCTTTTCGTCAGGTTCTCCGGTCACAACCATACAGTAGGCTGGTTTTGTCAGGACTTCGATCTTCAGGGGTTCTACCTCTAACCCATCAATCACTTGTAACATGGATGATAGCGTAGCTAGCGCATCAGCAAACTGATTATGAGACCTCGATAAGTACTCAAAAGAGATATCTTCGAATTCCTTTATGATTTCTTCGAGGTATTCATGGTATGGCACTAGCTTGGTGTCTCTTGTCTTCCACTCTCCCACAGTTTGGAGAATAATCAAAGCAGAATCACCAAACACTTTTAACTTGGTTATCCTCATTTCTACTGCGGCTTGGAGTCCGAGGATGCAAGCTTCGTACTCGGCTATGTTGTTGGTACAGGGGAACACCAACTTTGCTGCTACTGGATAATGTTGCCCATCTGGGGATATTAAAACTGCCCCAGTGCCGGAACCGGCCAAGTTTACAGCTCCATCGAAAAACATGGTCCATGTGTCTTCCTTTATTACCAAAATGCGATCTTCTGGAGAATATCTATCATCATCCGGGACTCCAGGATTTTCAGCTAACACATCAGCAATTACTCGACCTTTAACTGACTTCTGTGGCTTCATCTGGATATCAAACTCTGAAATTAAAATCTGCCACTTGGCTAACTTTCCTACCAAAGCTGGCTGATCAAGTAAATACTTAATGGGATCGTTCTCAGTCACCAGCAAAGTCTGGTGATGCAGTGTATATTGTCGCAGCCTATGGAGCACCCATACTAGCGCAGCGCAAGTCTTCTCGGCTTCAGAATAATTCAACTCCGAGACAGTGAACTTCTTGCTTAGGTAATAAATGGCTCGCTCTTTTCCGTCTTCAGTACTTTCCTGGGCTAGCATCGCACCTAAAGATTCACTATGAATCGTGAGGTAAAGGATCAAAGGCTGGCCCGGCATTGGTGGGACTAGCACTGGTGGTTTCATCAGGTATTGCTTTAGTTCGTTAAATGCTTCCCGACAATCCTCATTCCATTTCACTTGAGCATTCTTCCTTAGAAGTTTGAAGAATGGCTTAGCAGTTGCTGAGAGTTGAGAAATAAAACGGGCTATGTAGTTCAATCTACCCAGGAGACTTCGCACTTCTTTCACGGTCGACGGGGGTTGTAACTCACATATAGCCTTCACTTTGGAGGGATCAATTTCAATGCCTTTACTGCTTACTATGAACCCAAGTAATTTACCCGAGGTTGCTCCGAATACGCACTTGGCTGGATTGAGACGGAGTTTAAACTCACGGAGCCTCTCGAATAATTTCTTCAAAGTATCGACGTGGCTCTTTCCAGGTCTAGACTTGGCGATCATGTCATCGACATAAACTTCAATCTCCTTATGCATCATATCATGGAAGAGCGTCACCATTGCCCGTTGATATGTTGCCCCGGCATTTTTAAGGCCGAAAGGCATGACCTTATAGTGGAATGTCCCCCAAGGAGTGATGAACGCCGTTTTCTCCTTATCATCGTCCTTCATTTTTATCTGATTATAACCCGAGAAACCATCCATGAAGGAAAACAGCTCGAACCCTGCTGTACTATCCACCAAAACGTCTATATGTGGCAATGGGAAATCGTCTTTAGGACTGGCCTTGTTTAGATCGCGATAGTCGATGCAAACCCGAACTCGACCATCTTTCTTCATGACTGGCACAATATTAGCCACCCAGCTGGGGTATTGGGTGACTTCGATGAATCCGACTTTCAAAAGCTTCATGACCTCCTCCTCTATTTTCTTGGAAAGTTCAGGCTTGGTCCTTCGCAGCTTCTGTTTCTTGGGCGGCACGTCTGGATTAGTGGGTAGACTATGTTCCACGATAGAAGAATCTAGACCCGGCATATCGACATATGACCAGGCAAAGATATCCTGGTAATCCTTCAGCAGTTGGACCAGGCGTTTAACTTCACCTTCAGGAAGGGTTGCCCCTATCTTCACCTCTTTGGGTTCTCCAGAATCACTCAAGTTGACAGTGATAGTTTGGTCTATCGTTAGGACTTTAGGTCTTTCATGATGCTCTAGATTACGCTGGAGGTCCGAGGAATCTTCGAGTTCATTGGCGTCATCGAGATCAGGTTCGGTAGCACATAATTCATCAGATTGGACCGTTCCCATACCCTTACGTGTCGCAAAATTACCCCTGAAACATAAAGTAGGGGGTTCAGTAGGACAAACAGGGCTAAACAGTGTATTTTGATTTTTTTGATTTTTTATTTATTTTGAAATTCTTTTCAAAAAAGGTTTTAACACGAGGAAGCATGAAGAAGCCCAGGCCTCAGAATTCTCCTTGGACTATATTTTATTTTATCGGTTGGATATCATCACCGGGCTGGTTTGATGTACCTCAACATGCCCTCAAAACGAAAATAACTTGTAATTTTATTGATTATCACCAAATGAATTACATTTATTGGAATGGAAATTGCAACAATCAAATCCTAGAAATGCAAAATACTAAAAAGTAGCTCCCGAGACGGGGCAAGTCCTAAAAAGCAGTAAAAATTCCCGCGTAGGGGAATGTGCGAAAAAGGTAAATGTGTTACTCTTGCGGGCCAATGCCCATTCCCTTCAACGGTCCTTCCTCGATGGCTCCAATTAAGAAATTATCGAACAGGGCGGTGATTCCCTCCATTGCATCATCAGAATCTTCTGTCACTAGAGGTGTTGAATCATCCATACCTCCCCATCCATCCGGGACAATGTCACGGGGGTCAACATAGAAGCTCGGGGGTGCTGAGTATTTGACATAATAGTCGAACTTGCCGCTCGGCTGCCCCAGAGTGTCGATCACCTCTTTCTCTTCATGCATCATTCTTGCAGGACCCGGGAATGTGGTACGGAGGTGTGGAGGCAACCTACCGCGCCCACGTTCTTCATCATTTGGCTCTTCTTCGGATCGTAATCTGTTTTGACCATTTCTTCGACCACGTCCACGTCCACGTGCCACATTGTTCGGCTCACTCGACCCCAGGTATCCCAACCCAGTAATGCGGGGCCTCTGAGAAACTTCCACCGGTTGGCGGATACCTTGACCATTTCTACCAAGGCCTTCACCCGGAGTAAAGCCATGAGACACCATTACCCTGCCAACCATGACTGCAGCATTTGACACCTCAGGGATAGGCGGTGATGATCCTCTAGATGCATGTATGGTTGATACGAGCTCGAGCGACTGATAGCTCGATTCCATTTTGCAATCAGGCTCAACATAGGGGATAGCCGTTGCGTGGTAGATTGGGTGCTCTTCTTCACCGTGAACTGTGATTAACTTTCTCTCCACGACGAACTTCACCATCTGATATAGACTGGATGGCATAGCTCCGACAGTATGAATCCATGGACGACCCAACAGAAAATTGAATGCAGTGGGAATGTCCATAACTTGAAATAGGACATTGAAAATCGTTGGTCCTATCTGTATGTCAAGGTGTATTTCTCCCATCACTTCTTTCTTCGTTCCGTCAAAGGCTCGTACGGAGGTTCTTGCAGAACTTATCCTAGAAGGATCTATCTTAAGGCGGTGTAAAGTCGCCAAAGGACAGATGTTTAGGGCTGACCCGTTGTCAATGAGTACCCGGGCAACATGTGAGGCCTTGTATTTGACGGAAATATAGAGTGCCCTGGTATGCCCCCTCCCTTCTAGAGGGAACTCTTCATCTGAAAAGGCTATGAGGTCCTTGAGGAGTATAGAGCCCACAAATTCCTCTAATTTGTCATGATCGATCGTTTCTGGCACGTGGACTTCACTTAACACCTTCATTAGGGCCTTCTGATGCATGACAGATGTCTGGAGCAGCTCAAGCAGGGAGATTTGCGCGGGCAGCTTGCGCAATTGTTCAACTATGTTGTACTCGCTAGCCTTAATCACAGCTAGAAATTCCTTGGCTTCTTCATCAGTAACGGGTTTTGCAGGTTGGGCATTAGCTTGGCCGTAGGAACGCCCAGATCTGGTAACTAAGTCGACATCGAGACTGTAGGACCAAGGGACTGCCTTATTATCACTGTACTCATACGGTTGAGGTATCTCGATCACTATCCCTTCATCAGCTGTAGGCGTGCTTACAGTGATCTCCTCATTATCGGACGCGTCTTCAAGCGGAGGCATGTCTTCAGGCAGAGGGTCGCCCTTGTCGCTCCTGATGTTCAATGTAGCAAACTCCTCCTCCCAATTAATAACCACTTCGGAGATAGTGGAGACGATGCCAGTGTGGTCAGCATAAACAATCATCCCAGCTTTTACCATTCTTGAGACTCTTTCTCTCATGAGAGCCAGGGGCAGGTCTTCATTACTTGGATAACAACCGGCTTTTACTAACTCACCGTAGACGTCGGTAGTACACACCTTAACATTCTTGATTCGACCAGCATTGAAGCTAAATATGGCATTCACATTGCCTGCGTGATCAGGGAGTGGGTTGCTCTGAACATTCGGCTTAGCAGGCTGAAATGAGAACGCCTTCGTGTCTAGGAGGTTTTGGATTTGGTGCCTGAGGGCATAGCAATCATCGGTTGAGTGTCCCGGCTCACCCATGTGATAATCACATTTCTTTGACGGGTCGAAGTTATAGAACCGCTCAGGATTGGGCCGCTTTGGCTCAGTAGTGAGCAAACCTTTCTTCTGGAGCACCGTCAACACTTGAGACAACGATCCGGGGAGGGGAGTGAATTGCCTCTTGTTGTTCCTCCTCTGAAAAGGTTGACGACTCGAGTTTTGTTGCTGAGCTTCTACTACTTGGATCGCTGGTGCGGAGTTAGCATTCCGCCGGCTTGGTTGGTTATAAGCCACATTCACTTCAGCTGCCGGTTCTTTCTCTTTTCTCGCACCAAATCTTCTGGTCGAGGAGGGCGGCTCGACAAACCATCCATCTTTCAGCCCTATTTCAATTTGTTCGCCCATGGGGATGAGTTGGTTGAAGTTGTCAGTCGGAATGGCAACCATCCGATTACGGTATTCGAACGGGAGAGTTTTCATGAACATCCTCTTTAACTCACTATCTATGGGTTCTGGGACAACCTGAGCAGCTAAATTTCTCCATCTGATAGCATAGTCTTTGAAGGACTCGGTCTTTTTCATCTGGGCGCGTTCGAGATCATCACGGATAGGAATGATGTCTGTTATGAATCTGTACTGCTTCAAGAATGCTTCACTGGCTTCTTTCCAAGTTTTGAGGCCATTTATCTTCTTCATGAGATACCAGCTCAAAGCAGGACCCGTCAAACTTGCTTGAAAGGCATGGATCATCAGGAGTTCGTTATCAACGTACGAAGTCATTTGCACGTGATAGAGCTGTAGGTGGGCTTTTGGACATGTGGTGCCATTATACTTGTCGAAATCCGGCATTTTGAACTTCTTTGGGATTTTGATCTGTGAGTAAAGGGACAGATCGATCGAAGGTGAATCCTGCGAACCTTCCAGCTGCTTCACTCTTTCTTCAAGTTTATTAACCCGTTCATCAGGTTTGTCGTTGTTGACGATGATCTGGACAGGGTCATCTTCTAAGTCAGGAATATCGTCATCTCCGTCAACGTCGACACTTTTTCTGATCTTCTGCTTTGGGACAGACGCTTCGAGGGGTGTCGAAACAGGAACCGACCGGAGAGCTTTGATCTCAGCGGACATTTGTTGCATCGCGACGACAAGTTGCTTGATCTGGTCTTCCACACCGATAACACGCTCTTGCAAGTCGGTTTGATCGGCCATTCTGGCTCTCGACCGTGTACGAATGGGCGACCGTGATCGGTCCGTAGCTACCTGATTTCGAAATGAAACAGGCATACATGAGTGTTAAGCGAAGTGATACGCCAATCCATGACATTGGTCTAACCGCTTTGAATTGAAAGGACCTCTTTATTGAAATGGCGAAAATTTTTACACCAATTAATAACTTGAAATTGAACTGAATATAAAGACAAATGACTCAATTCCTAAACAAACTTTAAAACTGAAACTGAAATGAGAAAAGAACTTCGAGCTTTTTATTTAGCTTGATCTATAGACATATGGGAGGCGACTTCCTTCTTCAGTTGCTCATAAGCTCGAGCTATCTTGGATGCCTTTTCTTCAGCTTCTTCGGCCTTCCTTTTGAGACGATTGTTCTCTGAGCGATTGGCGGACTTGAGAGGCACCTTGGGTATCTTTGGGAGCAAATCCTGCTGGATTCTGTGCCGACGAATGTACTGGGTCGTCGCGAAATAGGACTTCTGTTCTCCCTTTAGTTCTCTTTCGGGCCGTGCTATCTTCAACACACGACACTTCCTCCACATCTTATTGAGCTGGGCTACAGTCGCTTCGTGGTCTTTATCATCATCGGCGAAGTCAACTTGCAGGAGTTCTGGTTGTAACGCCGGAGGGAGTCCTTGGAGAATCTGATACTGACGAGACACTCTGGCGGGGTAGTATTCGATCGCACCAGTGAAACCTAATAGTGGAACCGGCCCGATACCATTACATGTAAGCCGAGCTTGCTCGACTTTGAACCAATTAGCATGCCATTGGAAACCTTGGGGTCTAGCATTTTTCATGAAAATGATCCATTCAGAGTAATGATAATCAGGTGCATCCCCTTGTTTTTCTTTGTACCTTAAAACTGGATGGCTAGAATCACTAAGCTCGGATATTGTGAGTAAATTGCCGCACCCTTTTATATGAGACAAAAACCAGATTTGCAAAAGTTCGAGGGGGGCATGAAAAGTTTTGTCAACATGTTGCTTAAATTTAGTGAGGGAAATGAAAGTCTCTGCTAAAGTAATGTTGATAAAATTCTTTTCAAGACAGACCTGTTGGACCAACCATGCGATTGACGGATTACATGCATTCTTACAGTGAGGAAAAATCACGAACCCGAAAAACGCTAGCAAAAAGATTCTGCCTTTTTGAAAAGATGTGGCTTTTTCAAAACACTGGCTCAGGAATGAAAAAGGACATGTGCCACGATTTGCTTTTAAAACTTTTCCCAATTCATCTTTTCCGACATTCAAAAATTCAGCCAACATTAAAGTAGAGTCAATTCCCAAAGGTGGTGTGACTAAATCCGACTCCAATGGTTTTCCAATGAGCACGCTATATTCTTCCAATGTCGGGGTGAGCTCGTGCTTACCGAATATAAAGGTAGAGGTCTCGGGACACCAGAAGTGCGCCAATGCTCGAACGAGGCCGGTACGGACTTTGACCTCCAGTAGGGGGAGCAGCCTCCCGATGTGGCCCTCAACTAGCTTGCGGTTGGTCGGACTGAGTAGATTCCACCAGGCACGGAGCTCGTCCTTAGGAGCATCAAGAATCCGGATGTCTGCCCCTCCCATAGTGTATAGACCAAGACTCGCGACCGACCTAATGTCATGGACCGACCAAAGAAAAAGACGAAACATAAATAAATTGCGAGATAAAGGTTCAGAAATCTTACTTCACCGGGTAGAATGATGGCAATCACATAGACACGCGCATGAAACGTGAGGTTCGATTTCTACCTAGACTCTGGCTTGCAAAGTGGAGACATGAGGATTACCGAGCTAAACCAGTCATGGTGGTGGTTAGGCTGGGATTCCCCTGACTCCGGCTTAGTCAAAGAGCCGACCCGGGTTGCAAAGGGTGCAACCGTGGTAGGTATTCAATGACACCATAAAAGAACTTTCGGGACCAAGAAAGGCGACCCATACCACACGGGTGTGGTCGGGGTGTCCGTTTTCTCAGTACCATCCTAAACCTGTGCCGCCCAGGTCCGGCAGCGGGTAGTGTGTGCGGTGTAGTGTAAATGCAAGGCATGCACAGCAGGTTATATCATACAGCGCTTCGTGCATAAAATAAATCATACATCCGAACACCTCCCTGCAAAACAAGGGTTAACAATCACGCCTCCCCTTATACCTCCCATACTGCAAAAACATTTAACACCTAAAATGTTAGGGACGTACCTGGGATCCTCGCTGCCAAACAAAATATATTTTTTTGAAAAGAAAAACTGGCCTAAGTCCACTAAGAGTTTTAACTGTCCCCAGCGGAGTCGCCAAGCTGTCGCGACCTAAAGTTTTCCTTTCTCAGGCTAATGGATTATTAGGACTAAACCTAACTCGGGCCCTCCCAAGCCCTACCAATTCGCAACTTTGGGTTTAAGTTTTTAACATGCAAATGTTTTCATGCTTGGAGTCGCCACTAATCAATTTGTGGTAGGTCGATTAGAAACCTAAATAAAACATAGGGAGATATGTTTTATTCCTACGAACCAGAGATTCTAAGCCCGGGGACTTGATTACGCTAGATCTAGTCTAACGCCCTTTCGGTACCTTTTCTTTTCAAAAATATCTTGGCAAGCAGTTTGGATCCATTTTAACTTAGTCACTAACATGTGAGGTGTTCATGCGAGTACGCAAACCACCAATTTAACACTCAAGAAAGCATTAAATAAATTGCAAGATTAGGAGAATTACTTACCTCGAAGCAACGTAAGCATCTGCATGGTTAGCTAGAAAATCACATCAACAACCTAATATGATTTCTAATTAACAAGCAGTTCACTCCACATTTTTTGATTTTCACTTATTTAAATGAAAGCTAACCTACGTGCAATGACGTACAAAAATTGACATGCGAACAATGCAACCTAACATGCAAACTATATGTCATGCGACGACGTGACCTAATTCTAACGACGGGCAAATGATTTATTTTTGGTATTTTCTGATGAAATTCGGAATAAAAATATGCCTAAATTAACATGCAACCCATAATGACTTAACATATCCTAACACGACTTATTTTTTGGGATTTTTGTTAAAATTCGGAATAATAAATTACCTAAATTAAGAATGCAATCTATCCTAATCTACCATAACACAATTCATTTTTAGGGTTTTCTTGAAAATTCGGAATAAAAAAATAACCTAAATAATCTATTAAGATTAGAAAATTACTTAATTTAAACTAAGGAATAGATTATCTCAAGTCCTAATTTAAATTAAATAATTACTCTATCGTCTAGATATATTTAGGATTCTTAAACATGCAAAACTCGAATTCAAGTCCTAACTGATATTTTTTTTTGAATTTTATTTTTATTTGAAAAGGAAAATAATCTAAACAGGGATAGCATCCACATTTAAAGCAACCATGCAATCCACAAGATTCGTTTCAAATTCGGATTAGGCACAGAAATCGAATTACCGGTCATATCTACAGGGTTGTAGATATTAATGGAAAGTCGATCATTCAAATTTGGAAAGCAGATAAAAATCATTATCGTACCCAAGTGATTATGGATAGGATAATGATTTTCCGTATCGCCACGTATCATACCTTAGGGATAAGGTCGGATAGTTGTCCAGATACGTTGCTGAATTAGGAAAGATTCCTAATTTTGAATATTTTCAAATATTGCGAACAGGGCAAACATTATCCTAAGATATCTAGCAATTCATGCAATATTCACAGAATATTCAGACATCCAAAGATTAAGCAACGAAATATTCTAAAAATATTGGATAATGTTCAATTACCTAATTTGCGGATAATTCCCGAATTCGAACTTGCGGATCGGGATGAGCGGCGAACGGCGAACCGGCGGCACGGTGTCGGGGTCAACGGCGGCGTCGGCGTGCGACGGAACAGCAGAGGCGTTGGTGTGCGACGGCTCCGGCAGCGGGCGCGGCGGCGGGTGCGACGTCGGCAGGCGGTGAGGCTGGCGGTGTAGGGCGCGGCAGCAACAGCACCGGCGGGCTCGACGGGAGGAACGGCAGCGGCGTCGGGCTCGGCGGGGACAGCGGCAGCAGCGTCGGGAAGGGAGCAGCAGCACGGCAGCGTCGGCGTGGGAAGCAGCAAGATCGCGCAGGGAGCAGCAGCAGCGGTGTCGGCGTCGGCCTGAGGAGCAGCGGCGAGCAGCAGCACCGGCGGGCTCGACGGGAGGAACGGCAGCAGCAGGCAGCGGCGTCGGCGTCGGCCTGAGGAGCAGCGGCGAGCAGCAGCACCGGCGGGCTCGACGGGAGGAACGGCAGCGGCGTCGGGAAGGGAGCAGCAGCAGCAGGCGCACGTCGGGGGAAGCGGCAGCGGCGGCGTCGCGCGGGATGCGCGGCAGCAGCAGCGTCGGCGGCGTGAGGAGCGGCTGTGCGACGGCGCTGCAGGCGCGGGCGGTAGGCACGCGGGGAGAGGCGGCGGCGGTGGCGCACGTCGGTCTCCTTCCCTCTCTCTCTCTCTCTCTCTCTCTCTTTCTCAACTCTCACACTTTCTAAAAATTCTGATCTGAAAAATTGTCCCCCCTTAAAAACCCTGACCTAATGATATATATATAATGCTAATCTAGGTCAATTAGATGGGCTCTCTAGTCCTAATGGGCTTAGGCTTGGGCTTTAATTTAAATGGGCTGAATTAACTAATGATGATGGGCTGAATTAATTAATGATAATGGGCTGAATTAATTAATGAGAATGGGCTGAATTAAGTTCAAATTAAAACAACCGAGCCCATTTGACTTGTAATTCCCGGCCCATGCACTTCAAGCGAGCTGAGTCACATTCGATGAAATTTAAGCTCGTTCGTCACCGCCAGTCCGATGCAAAATGCAATTAATCTAACACGAATTTAAACTATGTGTTATGCAATTTAAATATTTTTGTTTAGGGGTTAAAAATTTAATCCCTAATTTTCTATGCAAATTACACTAAATGGTTACTAAAATTTAGGTGTCAACAACAACGCAACGGTAATAAAACCAACATGCAAAATACCACCGCGTAATTCAGGCTTGTCTAATTCAAATAAGATAAAAATATGCATAATAATACAACAAATAAAACACCCAGATATATCACATGAAAAAAACTTTTCTTTAAAAAAAATTGAATTTTTTTTTGAAATTTTTTTTTCGGAAAAAAAACCCAAGAAAATAAAATAAATAACAAGAAATTTTTGATTTTTTAATTTTTTTTTAAATTTTTAATTTTTTTTAAAAAAATAAATATAATATTAAAACCGGGTCGGGTCGGATCCGACCCGGGTCAACGGATCCGACTCGGTTCGTTGACCCGGGTCGGATTAGTTGAACCGGATCGGTTAAATCGACCCGGGTCAACGGATCCGACCCGGTCATTGACCGGGTCGGGTCGGCTGAACCGGGTCAGGCCAAACCGAACGGGTGTAGTCGCCGGTGAGCCCAGACCGGCGCCACCCTCAATTCGACACCTGGGACCAAAACCAGACCTCTCCACCCACCGGGGTCACCGTTCGACCGCCGTTCGCCGGCCGGCGACCAAAACAAAAACCGGCTTCATTGAGGCTTTTTGTCGAACAGGTGGGGGGCGTGATGAAAAACTGGAGATTCTGACCTCCTCCGGCGAGCCAGTCGGCTCCGATGACTTACCTCATTCACGACGGCGACACACAGACAGCGGGGGACGGCGGTATGGGCCGGGACTCGCGCGAAATGGCCGGTGCGAGTCCCGGCCAAACCCGGAGCAAAAACAGGGGAAGACAGAGCAGCTTGGACCGGGGGGACGACTCACCGTCGACGGTGCGATCTGAAGGGCTTCCGGCTGACCAGGGGGCGACGACGACGCGACTGAGGACCTGTAAAACGAATCACTCTCCTCTCTTTCTCTCTATTTTCTCTCACTCTCTCTGTTTCTCTGTTTCTCTGTAAAATTTTCCGACCGGCGCTCCCCTCTCTCTCTGGCTATATATATAGCCGGCGACGACGATGGCCCTCTGCTCCGTTACGTCTGGTGACGATGGCCTGCACCGGCCTAGGCTCCGCGAATTCCGCGGCCATAGGCCGGTGCAGAGGGGGCGTCGGTTCATGAATGCAGAGGGGTAAACAGGGCACCGGGAGAGAGGAGAGGATAAGGGGGGCTCCGGGAAAACGGGGAGGACGGGATTGGCAATTAATGCCAGTCCCGTCGGCGTGCTATCTCGGTCTTCCTCTGGCCGGATAGCGACGGCGAGGAGCGGCGCCGCCGTGCGTCATGCTCGGTCGCGCACAGGGGCGAACAGGGGAGGAGAGAGCGACCGGCGCAGGGGGAAGGAAGAAGGAGAAGGGCTGGGCCGGGCCAGGCCCAGCCCGCGGGGGGGGGAAGAAGAAGAAAAGGAAAAACGGGCTGGGCCCGCGCGGGAAAGAAAAGAAAGAGGAAAAAAGAAGCGGGCTGGGCCGGGGGCCTGCGCGGAGGAGAAAAAAAGAAAGGAAAAAGAAAGAAAGGTGGGCCGTGGCCCATGCGGAAAAAAGAAAGAAAGAAAAGGACCCGGCCCCGATCCGGCCCAACTCGATTTTCGATTTGATTTTTTTTCTTTTTCTCTTTTTTCTTTTTTTTTCTTTATTATATATTTTTTAAGGATTAATTAAGAAAATATGCTCTAATAAGCCCTATTGATACAAATGTGCCTAATTCTATATGCAATGCATTTAAATTGAAATATTTTTTGTTTTAGGAATTAAAGAAAATTAATTCCTAAATTTTGTGCAATTAATTTTGGGCAAATCAAAAATAGGTGTCTACAGCTGCCCCTCTTTGAAGGTGAGCTCGCAGAGATTGAGCTCGCAGAGGTTACATTCAAAAATAAAATGACACCTAAATTTGGCCCATGCATGCTCAATGAATGCTATTTTTGGTGAGACTGTGAGTCTCATTTTTTTGATGCGATATAAGATGATGCATGCTAAAGCAAATAAAATACATACCTAGGGCTACTTACCTTGCCGAAGGGTAGAGTAATTCCAGATAGTTGATATTGTGTGCCGAGGACCCGAACCTGTCTTCGGTCGCCTCGACGAAAAAAATGGTTTGTCTAGGACCCGAACTTTTCTTTGGTCGCCTTGACTGGGGAAATCGCTTGCCTAGGACCCGAACCTATCTTCGGTCGCCTTGACTGGATTTCATTTGTCTATGACCCGAACCTTTCTTCGGTTGCCTTGACTGATTGGATTTTGTCCGTCTAGGACCCGAACCTTTCTTCGGTCGCCTTGACTGACTGGATTTTGTACGTCTAGGACCCGAACCTTTCTTCGGTCGCCTTGACTGACTGGATTTTGTACGTCTAGGACCCGAACCTTTCTTCGGTCGCCTTGATTGACTTGTTTGTCAAAGTACTTAGAGATTTTTGCCCAAGGATTTGACGATTTGCCTGGTGGGTCCTCGCCAGCAAGTCTTGAAAAGGCTCAAACAATGAGCACCTGGGCGTGTTCCTGCCTCTTAAGGGCGTGTCTCCTATCAGATAAATTTTTCGGAGGTTGAATGCATCATCTGCTGAATACCCGACCTTTTTCGGGGCATCTCTTTTGGGATGATAATGAGGGCTTCTCCAACACCCGAATTTTGTGTTCCATCATTGGGGATTAGAACTCTGAGCTGTCAAAGACGATTAGCGCAAACATGCATGCATTGATCAAGAATAGACAAGATAGGCCATTCTAGAATGTGTATTTAAAAATTCATGCATGATGATTTTGCCATGTTTGCATCACCAAAAATCCACCGAGGGTCAATCAAGACAATTTTCGCTCGCGAGGTGGACTTCTCGAGACGCTGAACGAGGGACCTTCAGTCAGAAAGGACTTTCCACTCGCTCTCATTGAAAAGGGTTGTTTGTCCCGTCCATTAATGCGGGAACATTGAAAACACTCAATCTGACCTCTATCATATCAACAAGGGTCTGAGTTTTCTCGCAAGCGGTACGACACTGCCAATCTGAGAGGTCTTCTTCAGGGTCGTAATGTAAGCTTGGTCAATGGCTTAATAAAGGTGACTGTCCAAGTCAAGGCCATGAAAGAAAATATTTTGCAATTATCTCTAGGTTTAGAAGTCAAGAACTCTGCAAAAGAGATAGAAGTAAACTTGCTCGCACTTCTTCGAGCGGTGTTTATAAACATTTGAAATTCCACGTTAATTCAATTGCCCTAGTCAGAAGAGACTTTATGAGGGATGTAACGTGGGTTTGGTTTACAGGTTGAGAAACGAAATGATCGTTAGGCTCAAAAATGTGTGTGAGGGTGAAAAATTGGTGATCATCTAGCATTGTCACTAGTCTTCTTCTCCGCCGTTAGGATTTTTCTGGCAAACTCCCTGGGTAATCCTGTGTTTTAGCATCTTTGACAACTTTTCTTGAGGAGCTTCTGCGTCAAGCATTTTCCTGGATACCATTCTATCTCTGTCCCAATTGCTTTCTCAAGAATAGGTTCATCTTCATCTGTCCTGTGGCAGATCTTTGCCAAGACAGAGTTCCTGAAGTAGGAATTTACATCGAAGAAGAACTCAAGTTTAAACTCTTTGGGGTTGTCTATTCTACACCACTTAATGTCTTTGAGATATTTGAGAGCGCTTTCATCACGCTCAGAAATCTCCATTCATGGGCATTGGCCTTGCTTTTACCAGGCACACTGCTTTTTCATGCCCCCAATTTTCAACATTTTTGTGTTAGGACTAGCCTAAACGAGTTTGAAGTCTTCATCTTGATTCGATGCTTTGGACTCCGATGCTCAAATTGTGATGACTTTTGCTTTGCCCCAGTGTGGGGGGATGATCACCAACTGGGTTTGTATGAAATGAAATCGCCGGCTCAATTGGGCTAGCAAATGATATAAGTGTATGGGATAGAAAAAGAATTGCTCTTCATCATCCTAGGGCACTTAAATTATCGTGAGAGTTCATCTGCAATAAAAACACTCAAAGATTAATGCAAGTGAGAGCAAGAAAACTTCTATTCATCTTTTCACCTTGTGCGAGCTGTTGCAGCTGATGATGATAGAAAATTTTAGATATTACAAACTCCTCATCCTTCTTAGTGAAAATATCGTTGTTATCAATAAGATATTGTCATTTTGGACAGGCTTTAGTTTGCTGCTCCTCTCTTGACAAAGTCCTCTTAGTCTTGACCGTCCGGCCGTAGATGGTGTGCTTGTCCTGGAGGACCCTGTCGAGGATCGCCGGACCTCAAGCTGCCCCAATGTGGGGTGGTTCTTGACAGGGTTGATTTAAAAGAAACCACTGAGTGTATGGGCTCAAATGGTTAAGCAAAGGATTAATGGTAGTGTATGGGGCAGAGAAATGAACTGCCTCTTGTCATTTTGGCTACCGTACCTTATGCGAGAAATCCCTTTACCTTGTAGAAATGAAACCTTTTCGCTTATCTTGCAAGGGTTTGGTACTTCAGAATGTGTATAAATCAAGGATTGCCTCTCATCATCCCGACACATCTCGTTTAATATATCGGAGCAGTTCGACACCATTCGTCGAATTGTCAAAGTTTTCTCAGGGAATTGGTGAATTAAACAGGTAAAATTACCATGCAAAATTATTTTCCACGTAATGCACTTGAGGAAGAAAATAGTATCGATTTTCTTTAATTATTTCTTCATTCTTGTTTCTTTCTACTCTTACGAGAAGAGTTTGGGAAAGAGATACTTACCTATGCTGCAATAGTAGAGCAAACCTGCAAGGTAATAAGGAAAACAGTGTTAATGAACAGTTCTTTGAGGGACAGGAATTAGGAACGATACAACATTACCCTTCATGAATCCCTTCATTTGAGATTAAACCGGTAACTCCTTGAGTTTTCTCGGATGTTGATAATTCCCTTCTGACAAAAACATGAGTTTATATTAGAAATGAGGCGATTGAGGGTAAATTGAGAACGATACAAATTACCCTTCTTCCATTTTGCCTTCAAAGCTAGCAGAGTCTTTTCTCCTCTTTACTTTGTTCAGCCTTTTCTGACTCAATCTGCTCCTCCATACTTTTGGCCTCGAAGCTCGAATGAAATCCTCTATTATTAGGGATGCTTCCAGATAGAGGGTTCTATTGTCAGCGCATGTTGTGTCAATGCGGCTCCGGTATGTTGAGGAGTTTCTCGACT
Organism: Syzygium malaccense; assembly: GCA_031216405.1. Taxonomy (NCBI): domain Eukaryota; kingdom Viridiplantae; phylum Streptophyta; class Magnoliopsida; order Myrtales; family Myrtaceae; genus Syzygium; species Syzygium malaccense. The sequence continues at coordinate 15,480,359 of CM062258.1, forward strand.
CAATTCTTGACTGCACAGGCGTGCGCAATTGCCTGCATGGGGAGCTTCGCAGCAAAGCTAATCTCTACTTTAAAGGTCTTTGACGGGTATGGGCGTGACCACCATCTAGACTTCCATGATTGAGGGGATTAGGATTAGCCTTGACGTCATTTTGTCATGTACAAAATCCTTCCTGGTTTGATCCGCCGACATGAGTGTTCCTATCAATAACTTTTCTGCCAATTCCCTTGTTATCAATTGAGACATAAAAGTTATTTCAAGGATAGTACTTCTTCACAGCATCCGAGTTGACCGGGTTGGAGAATTGGCGTCCATCCATTTCAGTCAGAATCAAAGCCCCTCCAGGAAGTGTCTTTTTCACGACATAGGGACCCTTGTAGTTTGGAGCGAACTTACCTCCAAGCTCAGGAGGTAGTGGTAGCACTTTTCTTAGGACAAGATCGCCTGCTTCAAAGCGTCTGGGGCGTACCTTCCGGTTGAACGATCTAGCTATCCTCTGTTGATAGCATTGTCCATGACAAAGAGCCTTCAGCCGCTTTTCATCAATCATATTCAGCTGCTCCAATCTTTGCTGCTTCCATTCTGCATCAGATAGTTTCACTTGGGACAATACCCGAAGTGAGGGAATTTCTACCTCAACAGGCAAGACTGCTTCCATGCCATACACCAAAGAAAAAGGGGTTGCCCCGGTAGATGTTCGAATCGATGTTCGGTAGGCCATTAATGCGAAAGGCAATCTTTCGTGCCAGTTTCGGTAGTTTTCAGCGGTTTTGGCCAAGATCTTCTTGATATTTTTATTAGCAGCCTCAACAGCTCCGTTCATTTGGGGACGGTAAGGAGACGAATTCAGATGGCGGATTTTGAATTTGCTAAGTAAATCATCAACAATCTTGTTATTTAGATTCGTCCCATTATCTATAACGATGGCATCAGGGATACCATAACGGGCGATTATATCTCGCTTGATGAATTTCATCACATTCCGAGCAGTGACATTGGCATATGATGCGGCCTCGATCCATTTGGAAAAATAATCAATTGCGACCAAGATAAAGCGATGTCCATTTGATGCTTTCGGATTAATTGGGCCGATTACATCAATGCCCCACATTGAAAATGGCCATGACTCAGACAATTGATGTAATTCAGTTGGAGGAGCATTTATCTTGTTTCCATGGATCTGACAACGGTAACAATTTCGAACGTGTCAGATGCAGTCACTTTCTAAGGAAAGCCAGTAATAACCTAGTCTCGTTATTTTTCTAGCTAACATGTGTCCATTCATGTGTGGACCACATATTCCTTCATGCAATTCTTGCAGAATCTGCGTTGCTTCTGTCGCATTCACGCATCTTAGCAAAACAGAGTCATAGGACCTTTTGTACAAATTTTCACCATTGACGAAGAACTTCGTCGCCATCTTCATTATATACCTTCTGTCCGCAGAGCTAATTCCTTCAGGGAACTGCTGTTCCTTGATGTAGTTCATGATATCGTAATACCATGGTTTACCGTCGGGCTCCTCGGTCACGGTCATGCAATGGGCTGATTTGGTCAAGACTTCAATCTTCAGAGGTTCTATTTCCAATCCATCGGTAACCTGCAACATGGATGATAACGTGGCCAGTGCATCGGCAAATTGGTTATAAGATCTAGGCAGGTAGTCAAACGAGATCTCGTCAAATTCTGAAACCAATTCTTCCAGATAATCATGATAGGGTACTAGTTTAGCATCCCTAGTCCTCCATTCACCCACAGTCTGGAGTATGATTAAGGCAGAATCGTCGAACACCTTTAGTTTGGATATTTTCATATCAATTACTGCTTGTAGACCGAGAATACACGCTTCATACTCGGCTATATTGTTGGTGCAAGGAAACACCAATTTCGCGGCCACAGGATAATGTTGCCCATCTGGTGATATCAAAACTGCCCCGGTGCCAGAGCCAGACAGGTTTACTGCTCCATCGAAGAACATGGTCCATGGGTGTTCCTCTGTTGATAAAATGCGATCATTTGGAAGATCGTCCTCATATGTTTCCCCAGGGCATTCAGCCAACATATCAGCGATCACCCGACCTTTTACTGACTTCTGCGATGATGTTTGGACATCAAATTCTGAAATTAGAATTTGCCATTTGGCTAATTTTCCCACTAATGTCGGCCGGTTAAGCAAATACCGGATAGGGTCGTTTTCAGTCACGAGGAACGTCTGGTGGTGCAAAGTATATTGTCGGAGCCTATGCAACACCCACACCAATGCGACACATGTTTTCTCTGATTCGGAATAATTCTGTTCCGAGCTGGTGAATTTCTTACTCAGATAATAGATGGCTCGTTCTTTTCCATCGTCGGGATGGCTCTGGGCCAATAGGGCTCCTAACGATTCATTGTGAATCGTTAAATAAAGAGTTAGAGGATATCCCGGGATAGGTGGAACTAGGACCGGGGGACTCATCAAATACTGCTTCAGCTTTTCGAATGCTTCCCGACAATCTTCATCCCAGTTGATTTGAGCGCCTTTCTTGAGGAGTTTGAAGAAAGGCCGTGCAGTCTCAGAGAGTTGGGAGATGAAACGAGCAATGTAGTTTAACCTTCCCAAAAGGCTTCTGACTTCCTTTACTGTGGACGGGGGTTGCAATTCACATATTGCTTTGACTTTCGAGGGGTCAACCTCAATCCCCTTGCTACTCACAATGAATCCGAGTAACTTACCAGAGGTTGCCCCGAAAATGCACTTCGCAGGATTCAGGCGTAATTTGAACTCACGCAACCGGCTAAATAGCTTTTTTAAGGCTTCAATGTGGTCTCCTCCGCACCTGGTCTTGGCGATCATGTCGTCGACATAAACTTCAATTTCTTTGTGCATTAGGTCATGAAAAAGAGTGACCATAGCGCGTTGGTACGTTGCCCCGGCATTCTTCAAACCAAAAGGCATAACCCTATAGTGAAAGGTCCCTCAAGGAGTGATGAACGCCGTCTTCTCCTTGTCTTTATCATTCATCCTTATCTGATTGTACCCAGAGAATCCATCCATGAAAGAAAATAGTTCGAATCCAGCAGTGCTATCCACAAGGACATCTATGTGTGGAAGTGGAAAGTCGTCTTTTGGACTGGCTTTATTCAAGTCGCGATAATCAACGCAAACTCGAATTCGACCATCTTTTTTCTTCACTGGGACAATATTTGCTACCCAATCAGGGTATTGCGAAACCTCAATGAACCCTACTTTCAGCAACTTCATTACTTCTTCTTCGATCTTTTTTGACAGCTCGGGTTTAGTCCTTTGTAACCTTTGCTTTTTGGGAGGCATGTCGGGATTGGTAGGCAAGTTGTGCTCGACAATCCGAGGGTCTAATCCTGGCATATCAGAATAGGACCATGCGAAGACGTCTTGATACTCTTTGAGGAGAGCAATCAAACGTATGGCTTTCTCTTCAGGAAGGCTGACCCCGATCTTCACTTCTTTTGGATCCTGAGTACTACCTAAATTGACGGTAACAGTATCTTCGATTGTAAGGGGTTTGATTTGTTCATATTGCTCCCAATTTCTTTGGATTTCAGCAGGGTCATCGCTTGAATCGTCAGAATCGCTGCTGTCAGTATTTACATCACCGGGCTGGACCGCACTAATTCCCTCGCAAGTCGCAAGATTATGCCTGAAATACAGGGTAAATTAATCAGAAAGACAAATGGGGATATGGATTTTTCATTGGCCTTTTCCACTTAAAACATTAAGAAATCGTGAAACGTCTTTGATTTTTGAAAAAGTTTTGAAACGAGGAAGCATGAGATAGCCCGGGCCTCAGAATACTTTCCTTTTCGTGGCAGGATATCATCAATGGGCCGGTTTGGTATACTACCTCACGCCCTCAAAACATTATTTATTTACAATACGGACTTAAAATTTCAAACAAGGGAGGGTTTTAAAAAGACATTTCCTTCAATAGAAATGACGACAAAAAACAAAACACAAAGATAGTCCCTTTTCTAGGGATTCATGTAGAAAGGATAAGACGAAATCTACTCAAGCGGGCTTGCGCCCATTCCCTCCACTGGTCCTTCGTCTATTGCGCCGACGAAGAAATCTTCGAAATCATCATTCCAGGAATCCAGCTCATCGGCTCTTCTCTTCACTGGTGTCAGCTTTTCCATGTTGTCCCATCTACCATAAACGCTGTTTTGTTGGTCTTCATAAAAACTTGATGGCATCTGGTAGTCAACATAATAGTCGAACTTACCACTGGGCTGGCCCAGGGTATCCATAATTTTCTTTCCCTTGCGCGCCTTATCAGAAAGCTCAGGGGCAGCGTCACGAAGGTTAGGTACCACCAAAAGGTCATCTTCACCATGACACAACCACGGGGCACGAAAAGTAAATGCCCTAGCATCCAGTAGGTCTTGAATTCTATTCTTCAGAGCGTCACAATCATCCAGCGAGTGTCCGACCTCTCCTGAGTGAAAGTCACAAGACCTGGAGGGATCATAGTTAATGAAGTATTCAGGAGTAGGGTGTTTTGGCCTCTTTGTGATCAATCCCTTCTGCAAAAGGATAGGGAATATCACATCCATGGATTTGGGAACTGGCGAATATCGTCGCACATTGCCTTGCCACTGTAGGAGTTGGACATCTCGCCAAATCATGTCGGAAAGGGCTCCCGACGGTGGGTTTTCTTCGAGATGACTTACTTGGGACACCTGCTCATGATCGGGAAGTGGCAGTAACACGTCTGAGATTCGGGCAATGACATCTATTAAGGGGGTAAGCAAATCTCGCAACTCGCCTAACTGATACTGTAAACGTGCAAGCAACTCAGGTGGAGTCGCACTCGTTTCTGAAGTCGAATCTTCGTGTATGGCTCCTATAAAGATGTTGTCAAATAAGGTGACGACACCATCCAGCGTTCCTCTCGTCCGCAATCTTCCTTAATCGGTAGCTTGTCTGGGTTCCGATGTCGATCGATAGCGACATTTACAGGAAGTGTCGAGGAGCTTGGCTAACTTGAACATTTGACAGAATGCTTGAACCCATCATTGGATTGTCTTGAGAGGTCAAGATAAATTTTTTCATCCTGCAACAGCCTAGCAGGTGGCGGAAAAGTTTCCCGGATATGGGGAAGTGGCAAACCAACTTGACTCGTCGTGTGCCCTTTGTTGGCCTGTGGGTTTCCTCCGCGATACCCTAGACTAGCTGTACGGTGATTCTTGATAGCCTGGACAGGTTCTCGGATGCCCCGGCCTCCTCTGCCAAGTCCCTGGCCTGGGGTGAAACCATTCCCAACCATGACCTTCCCTACCATGATTGAGGCTTTGGACATATCAGGGACAGGGAAAGAATTTCCTCGATACCCGTGAACAGTTGAAACGAGTTCGATGGACTGATAGCTGGATTCCACCTTGCCACTTGGTTCAACATATGGGATGACAGTTTCTCGGTAGATCCGGTGATCCTCCTCTCCAAGAACTGTGATCAATTTCCCTTGGACTACGAACTTCACGCTTTGGTGAAGACTTGAGGGTATAGCTCCAGCAGAGTGAATCCAGGGACGGCCCAACAGAAAGCTAAAAGCAGTGGGGATGTCTATTACTTGAAATAGAACATTGAATACTGTTGGGCCAATTTGGACATCAAGATCAATTTCACCCACAGTGTCTTTCTTCATTCCATCGAACGCTCGAACGGATGTCTTGGAGGTGCGGAGTTTAGTCATGTCCACGTTAAGGCGGTGCAAGGTTGCCAATGGGCAAATATTCAACGCAGACCCATTGTCTATCAGAACTCGAGCTACGTGGGCATTTCTACATTTAACGGAAATGTAGAGGCCCTTAGTGTGTCCCCTTCCTTCAGCGGGAAATTCCTCTTCTGAAAACGTTATCTGATCCTTCAAAAGGATAGACCCGACGAATGCTTCCAGCTTGTCATGCTCAATCGTTTCTGGTACGTTTACTTCACTAAGTACCTTCATAAGAGCTTTCTGATGTTTCACAGACGTTTGGAGCAGCTCTAACAGAGAAATCTGGGCAGGCAATTTACGTAATTGATCCACGACATTATATTCACTGGCCTTGACAATGGCTAGGAATTCTTTGGCTTCTTCATCGATGACAGGGTTTGGAGGCTGGGCGTTGGCTTGGGTATACGTTCGTCCAGACCTGGTGATTAGATCCACATCCAAGTCGTAGGACCAAGGGACAACTTTGTCATTTTCGTACCGGTAGGGCTGAGGTATTTCGATCACTATTTGCTCTGTGGGTAGGGGTATCTCAATCGTCAGCTCCTCCTCCTCGTCTGGGTTGTCGGACAAGGGTTCGTTAACTAGTGTGGGGGTGGATTCACTCGTTTCGGCGTTCAATGTTGAGAGTTCTTTGTCCCAGTCGATGATGACTTCAGAGATGGTGGCTACTATGCCGGTACGGTTGGCATACACGATCAGACCTGCTTTCGCCATGCTGGTAACCCTTTCTTTCATTAGGAACAAAGGCAGTACTTCACCAGTAGGATAATACCCTGCTTTTACTAGGGCGTTATAAACATCAACGACGTATACCCTCTCACTCTTAATTCGACCAGCATCAAAAGCGGATATGGCATTGATTCTGTTTTCATGTTCGGGTAGGGGGTTGCTTTGGATATTTGGTTTTGACGTTTGGAAAGAAAAAGCTTTGGTGTCGAGCAAGTTTTGGATTCGGTGTTTAAGAGTATAACAGTCATCTGTCGAATGCCCTACCTCGCCCATATGATAGTCACATTTTTTGGACGGATCATAATTCGAAAAGCTTTCCGAGTTAGGTCGTTTTGGTTCAGTAGAAAGCAAGTTTTTCTTCCGGAGTATGGCTAGGACTTGAGAAGGGGATCCAGGCTGGAGTGAATTGCCTTTTCTTATATTGTCTGGAGGGCTTGCGGCTTGAGGTCGGGTGCTGCTCGCTGTTCACTTGGACTGTCCGGGGAGGATGAACAGTCTAGGTATATGCAACGTTCCCATCCATCAGGGGCTCCTTCTCTTTTCGTGTGCTGAGTCTCTTGCTTGTGGAAGAGGGGTCTGTAAACCATCCGTCACGCAAACCCATTTCAATTCGTTCACCCACAGGAACAAGACGATTAAGGGACTCAGCGGTGGCACCAACTAGGCGGTGTCTATATTCATACGGAAGGGACTTTATGAACAACTTCACTTGTTCATGATCAGTGAGTTGTGGGGTAACCTGGGCAGCCAAATTTCTCTATCTGGTAGCATACTCCTTGAAGGACTCATTCTTCTTCTTTTCAGTGCGTTCCAGATCGTCACGAGTAAAGGTGACATCAAGGTTGAACTGATAATGCTTGAGGAATGCATCAGCAGCATCATCCCAAGACTTGAAAGCATCCACGTCCTTCGACATATACCATGTTAAGGCTGGACCCGTCAAACTAGCCTGAAAGGTTTGAATCATAAGAGGTTCATTTTCAACGTACTGGGTCATCCGCACATGATACATGTGCAAATGGTGTCTGGGGCATGAGGTACCGTCATACTTCTCGAAATCCGGCATTTTGAATTTTTCTGGTACTTTGACCCGTTTATATATGGACAGGTCAAGTGGTACAGTATTCTGCGGGCCTTGTAGCTGTTTCAGCATCTCCTCGACTTTTGCAAGGCGTTTGTCATGCTCTGTCATTGATGCAACTTCAAGTTCAGGCTTCCTGACAGCAAGGGGAAGCGGATCGTCCTCTAACGGAGGCATTTTGTTGTCGCTGGCAGAGGCTTTGTCTTTTCCAGTGGACGGCGGTGGTAGCACTACCTCAATTGCTGCAGGGGTGGGCGTAAGCTTGTTCTGAATAGATTTCACTTGCTTTGTGAGATTTTGGATCGCGTTGAAAACCATCTTTATCTCGTCCTCCATATTATTGAGACGGACGTTTTCTTCGGCCATTTTTTTATAACCACATGGGAAAATGTTGAAATGAATGAGTATAATGCTTAATAAATAATTATTTTATGACCTAGTCATATTATCATTGCATAACTTATTTATTTGCAAAGAAAAAAAACGAGAAAAAGGTTTTTATTAATATCAACATTACAAACGGCGTCCCCGGAATTCGAACCCCGGTCGCCTTGGACCCTGAGGCTTCACCCCCGGATACCACTGGGCCAAAGGCCGCGGTGGTGTCCTAAAGGGGCCAAAAAAATATTTAAAGCATAAAAAGCAGTCCGAGTTATATTAACATTAGTACAACCGAAAAACAGTTTTACAGAAGAAAATCAAAAACCCCTAAACATAATTACTAAGAAAAAACATAAAATACATGGGCTTTTAACAAAAAAGTGCCCCTCCCGGATGCTCATTCTACAAACGATGGGAAAGCTACAGTCTCTCGGAGCCGCTTATTTTCACGGACAAGTTCCGCAATAAGCGTATCCCTCGTCTCCACAGTCCTTTCGAGATTGTCAATCTGTGTTTGGCGACTGGGCTTATTGGTTACATCCGGGACTTTCAGTTGTAGTTCGGCCGGAATTTGGTGATGTAAAATGTAGAATAGGGAAGCATGGTGGATCTTTTCCTGCCCTTTCAATAGTCTGGGCACGAGAATGTTCTCAGGCTGACACTCAGTCCACACCCTCTGGATGGCGCGAATTTCTTCGGCATAATTGTAGTTCGAGCGGGTGAATCGAACCCGAAACGGGTCTGTTTTAAGAGGCGGTGGGGTCTCCTGAAGGGCCCTGTACTGACGGGCTACCCGGTAGGGATAATATGAAGTGGCACCTGATAATCTAAGTAATGGGACAGGGTTGTGAAACTGGTGAGCAAACCGAGCCTGACCCTCATGGAACCATTTAGCGTGCCATAAGAAAGCCTTGGAATCGGGGTCTTTCAAAAAGTTTACCCAAGTGGAGTAATCCTTATGAGGAGAATTATTTTTTATGACCTCAAATCTTTGTATCGGATGCATAAAATCGTCGACTTCAAAAAGATGCATGAGGTGCCCAAATCCTCTCAAATGAGATAAAAACCAAATTTGCAAAATTTCTGGGGCGGCCCGCATGATTTTATCATCATTTTGTTTAAAACGGCGTAGAGATAAAAATGTTTCTGCCAGAACCGAATTGACATAACCTGAACCGGTGCAAATTTGTTTGGCCACATACGCAATGGAGGGGTTTATCGAATTTCTACGGTGGGGAAAAATGACACATCCGACAAAAGCAAGGATGAAGATCTTAGCTTTTTGGCTCATGGGTTGACTTTCAAAACATTTATTTAAGAAAAACCAAGGGCAGTCATTACAATAAGATTTAATAACTTTTTTCACAGTATCGCTATTAGTTCGCAAAAACTGGGATAATTCAGGTAGAGGGGACACGCCCAAAAGTGGTTTGATGAGCTCAGATCCCAAAGGCTTTTCCATGACAACACTATATTCTTCCAGAGTCGGGGTCATCTCAAACTTACCAAATATGAAAGTGGATGTTTGTGGGCACCAGAAATGGGCTAATGCTTGCATCATGCCAGAATGGATATTGATTTTGAGTAATGGAAGTAGGCGACCAATTCTGGCTTTGACATACTGTTGGCCATTTTGATCGAGTTGGTCCCACCATGCCAAAAGTTCTTTTTTAGGAGCAGGGACGAATTGGACATCAGCTCTTCCCATCGTGTATAGAATGCGATCAACGGGGGCCTAAAAATAACAAATCAAATGTATAAGTAGGCCACATATAAAAAATATGAGAAGGGATAGAATGTATACCTTTCCTTGAACCATGGCAATCACAACGACATGCACATGAGGAGTGAGGCTCGATTTCTATCTAGACTGGCTTAGCAAAATGAGATCAAAATGGTGCCTGACCGTCGCAGTCTCGCGTTGGTGTCAAGTCCTTTTAACCTCGGCCAAATTGAAAGGAATATCTTATAGTCACGCGAATAGCGGCTAAAGATATTTCTTTGCGATTTTTTAGAAATAAATTTCGGGGAAAAGAAAGGCAACCTCTACATCGCGGGCTCGCGTTCGAGGTCGTATCTTTCTTAACAGCATCCTAAAAAACCCTATTGCGGCCCAGGTCCGGCAGCGTGGTTGTGTGTGCAATAGTATAGTGCTAAATCATTAAAGCATGCACAACAATTTATAAACAATCAATTTAAACCTGCAAGAACAAATAACACCTTAATGTCAGGATCATACCTGGAGTCCTTGCTGCCAAACAAAAATCATTTTGAACAGGATAAAAATTTTTGGCCTAAGTCCACTTTTTTTAAAAAAATGCAAGTCCCCAGTAGAGTCGCCAGTCTGTCGCGACCGACCTCCCGAGCCTCTTTTTTCGGACAGCATGCAAAAGGAAGGAGGGCTCGCCTGGTACGTGCTAAGTCTAAGTTCAGGACTTAACTCGGGCTCTCCTAGGCCCATATCATATCGCGACTTAGGGTTTAAGTTTTTAACATGCAGGTGATTTACATGCAGGAGTCGCCACTAATCGATTTGGGGTAGGTCGATTAGAAACCTAAATAGGGTGACGGGAGAATCACCCTATTTCTACGAACCAGAGATTAACTGGGTTCGGGGACTTGATTATATTAGCTAAATAACTAATGCCCTTTCGGTACCTTTCTACCCTATTCATTTATGAAAACATTTGTCAGGCAATTTAGATTGATTTTAGGACCTTTCTCCTAACATGTGAGGTGATCAAACGAGTGCACAATCATAAATGATCAGCAGTCAGGAACACAATAATTCATGCAACCTAAGGTTCTAACCTTAACTAAGTCAGATGACATTCAAAATACAACAGCTCATGCAATTGTATTAAAAACATGCATAACAACGCAACGGTAATAAAACCAACATGCAAAATACCACCGCGTAATTCAGGCTTGTCTAATTCAAACAAGATAAAAATATGCATAATAATACAACAAATAAAACACCCAGATATATCACATGAAAAAAACTTTTCTTTAAAAAACATTTTTTGAATTTTTTTTTGAATTTTTTTTTCGGAAAAAAAAACCCAAGAAAATAAAATAAATAACAAGAAATTTTTGATTTTTTAAAAAAAATTTTAAAAATTTTTTTTTAAAAAAATAATAAATAATAATAAAATATAATATTAAAACCGGGTCGGGTTGGATCCGACCCGGGTCAACGGATCCGACCCGGTTCGTTGACCCGGGTCGGATTAGTTGAATCGGATCGGTTAAACCGACCCGAGTCAACGGATCCGACCCGGTCATTGACCGAGTCGGGTCGGCTGAACCGGGTCAGGCCAAACCGAACGGGTGTAGTCGCCGGCGAGGCCGGAAATCGGCCTCTCGCTGGCGAGCCCAGACCGGCGCCACCCTCAATTCGACACCTGGGACCAAAACCAGACCTCTCCACCCACCGGGGTCACCGTTCGACCGCCGTTCGCCGGCCGGCGACCAAAACAAAAAACGGCTTCATTGAGGCTTTTTGTCGAACAGGTGGGGGCGTGATGAAACACTGGAGATTCTGACCTCCTCGGGCGAGCCAGTCGGCTCCGATGACTTACCTCATTCACGACGGCGACACACAGACAGCGGGGGACGGCGGTATGGGCCGGGACTCGCGTGAAACGGCCGGTGTGAGTCCCGGCCAAACCCGGAGCAAAAACAGGGGAAGACAGAGCAGCTTGGACCGGGAGGACGACTCACCGTCGACGGTGTGATCTGAAGGGCTTCCGGCTGACTAGGGGGCGACGACGACGCGACTGAGGACCTGTAAAACGAATCACTCTCCTCTCTTTCTCTCTATTTTCTCTCACTCTCTCTTTTTCTCTGTTTCTCTGTAAAATTTTCCGACCGGCGCTCCCCTCTCTCTCTGGCTATATATATAGCCGGCGACGACGATGGCCCTCTGCTCTGTTACGTCTGGTGACGATGGCCTGCACCGGCCTAGGCTCCGCGAATTCCGCTGCCATAGGCCGGTGCAGAGGGGGCATCGGTTCATGAATGCAGAGGGGTAAACAGGGCGCCGGGAGAGAGGAGAGGATAAGGGGGGCTCCGGGAAAACGGGGAGGACGGGACTGGCAATTAATGACAATCCCGTCGGCGTGCTATCTCGGTCTTCCTCTGGCCGGATAGCGACGGCGAGGAGCGGCGCCGCCGTGCGTCATGCTCGGTCGCGCACAGGGGCGAACAGGGGAGGGGAGAGCGACCGGCGCAGGGGGAAGGAAGAAGGAGAAGGGCTGGGCCGGGCCAGGCCCAGCCCGCGGGGGGGGAAGAAGAGGAAAAGGAAAAACGGGCTGGGCCCGCGCGGGAAAGAAAAGAAAGAGGAAAAAAGAAGCGGGCTGGGCCGGGGGCCTGCGCGGAGGAGAAAAAAAGAAAGGAAAAAGAAAGAAAGGTGGGCCGTGGCCCATGCGGAAAAAAGAAAGAAAGAAAAGGAAAAAGGGCCGGGTTGGCCCGGCCCCGACCCGGCCCAACTCGATTTTCGATTTGATTTTTTTTCTTTTTCTCTTTTTCTTTTTTTTCTTTATTATATATTTTTTAAGGATTAATTAAGAAAATATGCTCTAATAAGCCCTATTGATACAAATGTGTCTAATTCTATATGCAATGCATTTAAATTGAAATATTTTTTGTTTTAAGAATTAAAGAAAATTAATTCCTAAATTTTGTGCAATTAATTTTGGGCAAATCAAAAATAGGTGTCTACATCTTTTGACATTTCCCATATTAATAAGAAAAACCAAATATTTATTTATCATCGTTTGCAAACTCACAAACTCTTATCCATAAAACAATCATCATTTAGAACAAGAGCTCACAACATTCTTACGTCACATGAGTTTATTTTTTTTTTTGGTAAGGTGAGTTTTTTATTGTTTTTTTTTTTTTTGGTAAGGTAAGTAATCTCATCACTGTGAGTTTTTTATTGTTATTCCCAACTTACTATTAAAAAACTAAAATGTATGTCCAACCACATGATCCATTACACAAAGGGCACTTAGCTTTCTCATTTCACTCATACATGGCATGAATCACATGCATGCATAACAACAAAAATATAACCATGTACATGACACAAAGAATATCAACATAGACATTCCTTCATAATTGTGCATCAATGTGCACTACATTAATCTCTTGATGCTCTCCATATGATAAAAGTGGGCTCTTACAAATTATATGCGCCATAATATCTTCACACTGCATGTTGCATAATCTTGTCACTGCAAATCACATGGCATTAATCCCAATGTGGCTCAAATCTCAGAATCTCTTAGCTAGCTCTACTAATCAAATTAATTAGTTAAGGTCATTCATTTTCTAATTGATCCATGTGACTATCTTATCGACACTCTATAAATATCCCAAATTTTGTAAAATTACCAAAACAACCCACTTTTTAAAATATATGCGTAATTAATTCCAAATTTTGACTAGTTAGATAAAATGTCTAAATTAGGCAAGTAATTGTAAAACCAACTAAGAACCTCCAATCATAAGCATGCTTGACAGGTCAACAGCCCCTAAAATTTTTAGTTTTAGAAGATGAGACATCTAATTTGCTATAACTATAAAATAGCCTCTAACCTGCAATACTAGATTTGTTACCTAATTCATTTTCCTTTAATTAAGCCACCTTAATCACTAACTAACAATCATTTTAATTAACAAAGTTCACTGTTCACAGGAGAATGTATATGCTGTGAATTCACGTTCTTGCCCTTGTATTAAACAAAAGGGAAAAGCCACCAAAAATCCCAAACTTTACCACCTGTGATACATTTACCTTGAACTTTTTTTTTGTGACACCAAAAACCCTAAACTATGTTATTTGTGACACATTTACCCTAATCTACTTTAGTCCATGGGCATTTTCGTCTTTTTTGCTTTTTCTTTTTTTTTCCCTTTTTTTTTCCTTTCCGTCGAGGGGGGCCCTCACCGGCGTCGGGCAAGGGCGGCCCTCACTAGATCCGGCGAGGGGCGGCCCTCGCCCGACTCCGGCGAGGGCGACCCTCGCCCTACGCCGGCAAGGGTCGCCCTCGCCTGAGTCGGGCGAGGGCCGCCCTCGCTCGCCCAGGCAAGGCGACCTCACGCGACCCGGAGAGGGCCCCCGCTCACCAACGACGACGAGGGCCGCCCCTCGCCCGACGCCGGCGAGGGCCCCCCTCACCGGAAAGGAAAAAGAAAGGGAAAAAAAAGAAAAAGCAAAAAAGACGAAAATGCCCATGGACTAAATTACATTGGGGTAAATGTGTCATAAATAGCATAGTTTGGGGTTTTTGGTATCACAAAAAAAGTTCATGGTAAATGTGTCACAGGCGATAAAGTTTGGGGTTTTTGGTGGCTTTTTCCCTAAACAAAATTACTATTTTATGCCTTTACATGCATAGTTTCATAATTCTACCATCTTTAGTCATCAAAGTCATTCAACATAATATAGTCATGATCTATAGAATGACTCATATCATCTTCTAATGTTATCGTGAACATAATGGACATTTTATGTATTATTAATAATAATCTCATGACAAAAGCACAAGTTGGCATTAACAAGCATCAATCTCATCTTAAATCAACATTGCATCACCCATGATAGAAAATTATCTAAAGTCATACATACATATAGTCGTGACCTTTATTAGTTCATCATGTAATCCCTAATTCCTTATAACAACATGGATCTATAATAGTATTTTACGTTAAAATCAAACGAGCATCAAGAGTACTAAGTGGATCTACCCACTTTAGTCCGTTGAGACTCACTCATCTTGGATGGAAAGTTTTGAGGGAACATAGAGCTTGATCCACCTTAAATTCAAGTGATATGATCTTTAATAAACACTAGTTAAGCACATCAAACACCTAATCTAACAATTTTGAGGTGAACGAAACTTTGAGGGAGATAATCTTACTTCAAAGATAGCTTCACTCGTGCTAGTATTATGAATATATCCAAATGGAAGCTTCTAGAATTTGAACATTTTGGATATATGAAATTTTTTAGTGTGAAATTGGGTAAAATAATTGAAGATGATGGTTTGAGAGAGGATCAAGGTGAAGCTCAAGGCCACAACTAGGAAATGAGAAAGAAGCCTGACATTTTAGATATCTAAGGCATTATTTAACCAAGGTTAAAGTAATGCCATGCATGATGTCATCTCGTGGTTAACACATAAGGTTGAAAATTGAAGAGATGTGGCAAGATAAATTAGTGATAAGTGGCTAACTTCAGTTGGCAAAGCTTGTGGTACAATATTCTTAAGAGTAGCTAACAAATTGTGGTTATGAGAGAAGGAGAGAACATGTGATAAATATCAATGATCATGTGGAACAATATGGGCCTCATGTATATATTAATTAAAGTTTGTGTATCCTAAAGTCATTTTGGGCATTTTCTATGTGCAATAATCATGGCAACTATGACACTACTGTAAGATTCCATCAATTTAGCGGTACTTTTGTAATTATAATGAAATGCTCATGAAATTTATGCAATTTAATGTACGCTAGATCTAATATCATAATCAGAAAGTGCTAAGCATACCTTATGCATTGTAACATGTATGTCATGTAAGGCTTATCTTTGACATGCTAATGGTGTTTTACCTTAATTTTAATGTGGAATCTTATCTCCATATAATAGAATAATTGATAATGTAGTAAATATGAGAATTTAGGATGGCGCACCTTACATGGTCCTCTTTATCTATGGTTGGATCAAAGAATAAATCATTTATTTAGGAAATACTCAAGCGCAAATAAGAACAATTTTAGGCAAAGTCAAGTGCAAGTGAATACCGGCATCTTCTTCCTTCCCATAGATGATAATGAGCTTGAACGTTGCCGAAAATTGAAGTAAGTAGTTGGACCGTCTCATGTTGTATATTGATTGGGTTGAGGGAGTGATTTTTACCGCATCCGGTGAGTATGAACCCGATGTAGAAGCCAATGATGTCCTAAATGGAGATGTACAAGCTCATGTTGTTGATGTTCATGCTATTGTTGTTGCTACCTCTGTTGATCTTTATTCCGTCTCAAGCAAAATCTATATTGTGCTTCAGCCATTGAATTTGCTAGTGCTTATACCAATTTCTTTTGCTTGTCACATAAGAAAGTAACCGGCTCTCTTTTCTTTTCTTTTTATGACAAGCTGCAGCAATATAACTAGAGCTTGTCAATACGTAAATGGGCTTATGAATAGGAGTTGGGTGATTGGGCTTCAACTTGTATTTTTTTTTGTTTGGCGCATTTGTTATGTTTTACCATCTTTAAAAGAAATTTTGTCCTTGCAATTTGAACAAACCATAATTTTCAAACAAGTGAGGGTATTTGTACATTGCCTCGTTCTCAAGCTCTCAAATAGCCTCTTTATCAATGTGGTTTTGCTATTGGATCTTCACATAAGAAATGGTTCAGCGTCGCAACACATGATCATTTCTATCGATAATGCAAATAGATTGCTCCTCATATATGAAGTTCTCCTTTAGATTCAAAGGCATTAAATCATGCACATATTCAGGATTGACATATATTTCCGCAATAAAAATATGGGTTAATATTATGGGTGTCAACGATTCGGTTCGGTTCGGGTATTCGTGATACCCGAACCGAACACGAAGGACAAAAAGCAAACTATGACACGAACCGACCCAAGAACCAAATATAACCCAAACCGATAAAACGATTTTGGCCGGCGAGAGCGAGCCTCGCCTAGATTCTTTTTTTTTAGTCTAGGCGAGGCTTGACCTCGCCAAATCTGGGCGAGGCTCACCCTCGCTAGCCCTCACCTCTGACCGGTCATTGAGGACCGCCAACCAACCAGAGCAAGAAGGAAGAAAAAAAAAGAAAGAGAAATAAAAGAAAAAAGGGAAAAGAAAAGAAAAAATAATATTAAAATATTAAAAATTATTAAAAATTATCCACGTCAGCGCTGCCCGTGCCACATGGAATGGTTAACGTCCATATCAACGGCCAAAATTAGCCAGATAGATTGAATTAACACAAATACAAAATGTTTAGGACTCAATTGGTTAAAAAAAAAGGTTTATGACTCAATTGGCGCAATCGCAATATGTTTAAGATTTTTTGGTAATTTTCCCAAATCTTTTTTATGTTGACATTTTCTTTTCGAGCCACATCAAAATTTGTTCTTCTAACAAAGTATTCCGTACCAACAGCAATGTCCCGACCAAGTATTTTCACCAGCAAAGCATATATGCAAAGTCATTTTACTAAATTATGTATCTTTTGACAAAATTTGTCTGTCTCAATAAAATGAATTTCATCTAAACTATTATTTAGAGGGAAAAATATCAATTTAGTCTTAAACCTATTTTACGAATGCTAGTTCAATCCTAAATATTTAATTTTATCAATGCAATCCTAAACCATTGCGTAAAATTCCAATGCAGTCCTCCTGGCCAATTGCCACCGGATATCACTAACGTAGCGATCCACAAGCTATCCATGTCAACGTGCCATGTAGGATGACTGCGCGAAAATTGGACACCACGTCAGCGATTTCCGGCAGCAATTTGTTGGAAGGACTACATTAGAATTCCACATAAAGATTTAGGACTACATTAGCAAAATTGAAAATTTTAGTTTTAAATTGACATGTGTACAATTGATTTAGGACTGAATTGGTAATTACCCCTTATTGAGACAAAATAATTTTGTCACCATAAATATGACATTGGTGACATTTTGATTTGTCACGAGTGTATTGAGGTCACAATATTGTTGGTCACGATTCTAGAATTATAATATGGCACTCTGCGAACAATCATTTAAGTTAGCGGACACATTTAAATACTGGACAAATATCTGCCATGTCACTTTGTAAATAAATATAGCAGGCGAGTCTTGGCAGCATTCCAAATTCAAGTTGACTTCGGAGGAGTAGGATTAGATAAACAATACGCCGTCTTTTTTAGTTCATTTAGTGATTACTTCTTAATTAAGTACGTCTCTTTAATTTAGAATTAGGCGTAAATTCAGCTTTAGATTTAGCTCATAAGGTTCTTGTCCAGAGGCTTAATAATGAATCACGTATATTCTTTACCCGACTTGCATTAGGTCAAGCTCATGGGGATTATGTCCCGTAGCTCAAAACAAGGCTATGTAATATACTTTATCCGACATCGTATCCGATTACTTTCCGCACTTTATTTCCTATTTCTCCTTTTATCATCGTTTTTGATATGATTGTTCAATTTCTTTATATTGCTTTCTTAGGGGGACCTGTTTGTTTTCATTTTACCTAGTCAAAATCCAATTTAGAATCGTAATCAACATAACACATCTTATGGACATTCTAACGGACAAGGACTCACAATTGGACAAAATATCGCATGTGACAAGGTACCGAGATGGCATTGGTTAGACAATCAGTGTAATTAAGTTTTTGAACTTTAGATCTCACGTTGGAAGTGGGATAGCCTCTCATGGCTCACTTGATTTGTAATCGGTCCCAACAGGATAATGGCAACTCCGAATAATGATGGACTTCATAGATAGATCAATTAAATGAACTTCCCAACATCGCGCAAGGTAAAAGTTTGAAAGAACCCGCGCAGAACGAGGACGATTGGTTCTTGCTCAACATTACCTTTAAACCCACTCCCTCACATGCTCGCGCTGCTTAGAGAGGGTCACGACAGTAGTTTTATAATTTAATTTATAGATTATAATTAGATTTTTTAAAGATAAAATTTTATAAACATAAGTCCTTTTTCAATTTTAGAGCAGAATTAAGGAGTTCCCATCTTACGTGATTGTTCTAGGCCATTCCATCTTCTTTTGCACGTCATTCTTGCATTAACAAATCGTCAAAGTTAAATATCAAGAAGACATATCTTTAGACAATAGGTTGTTATTAATTTGCAAACTAGACGAACTATTTTTAAATGAATCATAATGGATGTGAAGTGTATACAAAAAAATATTATAGATGCTATATATTATAATTAAAATTAATCCTTTAACAGTCTCTCTCCCAATACATGAGCCGACATGAAGATGGAGTGCCGGTTTAACCCTTCGATCTATCAACAAATTCAAGGGTTTTGTTTTGGTTGAGAAGTTCTATTCATGTATTCATGTTCATCTCCGTCTCTGATTCAAAAATAGCCCTCCAATAACTATTCATGCTATTATCATCTTCATTTTCCTCTCTTTTACGACTAGTCTCCCCACCCAAATATAACCTCAGCTGCGCCTCAGAGCATTCTCACAGGTAATCATCAGATTGCACAAAACTTGCCAAGAACAACGCTTGAGAAAACGAGCAATTTCAGCATCATCTAAAAGAAGAGAGAAGAAGAAGAAGAGTCTTGCAATCTTCATGCTACTATTTTCCTTTTTTTACGACTAGCTTGGGGGAGGGACGGGTTTGGTCTAATATGCTTCCAAGCGCGCTCCAATAGAATTAAGATGTGATCCCGCCCTTCCGAAGAAGCCAACGATCTTGCCATCACCTGATGCCGACGGGTTATGAAATTCCCTTTCATCCTTTAACCATGATCTCAATCCGAACGGCCGTAAGTGGTCTTCGTGGTACGTATTTTCAGGTTGCTGATGATAGTGTCAGGACTGTTTTCATTTCCGTTCTGGTAACCCGATATCGAATCCAGACGTTCCTTGGGATAATCCAGCATGACCTGCGCGCAAGAATAGCAAAGCGAAACATGTTTTACTTCTGAAAAATGTACGAAAGTTCAAACCTTAAACTCTATATGTAGGATGCCAAAAGACGAGCTTCAGTCTTCGATGAAAAGAATCTGTGCTGCATGAAGCTGAGAACATTATGAAAAGCAGCTTGTATACATGAACGACTTACAGACAGGAAAAAAACTAAAGGAAATAGAAAAGAGAGGGATTGAGATATGGACTAACCTTGCGGCTTAAAAAACTGTACTCTTCTCTGCCATGTTGAGAGCGTGTAACTAAGGAACCATTGTCGTCGTACGCAATCTCGATGGCGTAAATTATATGGTAATAAATGATCTAAAATCCTCTCACATCACTATACACTCCATCATCCCATGGAGTCTCACCAGAGCCTCCAAAGGGTCCAATGGTTTTGAAAGGATAAAGGTGCGGTATGGGCTCCGCATACACTCCTATGGAATTGAGAGTCTCGCGGCATCTTCCATAAAAGCTGATGATTTTGCTTCCAGTCGATGGGTTCCAAAAGTACTCAACCTTCTCCTTGCCAAAGGGACCATGTATTCCTCTATTACTGTGAAAAGTGAGCGACTGAATGATACCATTACTACTGTAACCATCCACTCACTTGTAACTAAAGATCGATGTCAACTACTCCCGTGAATAATTCAATATAACCTATGTAGTCTCAAAAGTATCTCTTAGTGGTGTAAACAAGACCCTTTTGTCGAGTTTAATATGCTAAATCACATGACCGGACACATATCAACATTGTCTCGACCAATGAGTTATGAATAAGAAAACAGCAACTAGTTGGAGAGGGAAGAAAAACACTAACCCTGTTGCCCTTGGCTTTGGAGCCGTGCGTAACTGAGCATACTTGTTCACCACTCTTGTCATACGCAAACTTAATGCCAATGATAACGGAGTCATAAATTACCTCAATTTCCCTCACACCACTGAATGTCCCATCGTCCCAATCACATCCACTGAGACCTCCGAATGGCCCAATTGATTTAATTGGGAAGAGAAGTGAGACCGATTCAAAATACGCTCCCATTGCTTCAAGATGTTCACCACTCCTCCCTAAGAAGCCGACAACTTTGCCAGCTTCCGATGGTAAGGAGAAGTAATCCCCTTCCTCCCTACCAATCGGTCCCCATATTCTTTTATTGGTTCGAAATGTGAGCGAGTCGATACCACCGGTGAAGAAACCTGAAATTGAGATTATAAACTCATCTGGGTAATCCAATCTAACCTGCAAATTAGAAGTAACTAAAGAAGATCATGTAAGGCTTCGATGGATGTGAATCGTTGTATTTCACATATAATAAATAAATTCACTAACTAGTCTTGGGAAATATGAGGCAAATCAAATACTATCAATTGAAAAGGTTATACAAAATCATTATCACCTTTTATTTTCCTCGCCGAGATTTTACATCCTCTATTTCAAAAAGAAACAAAAAATAGCAATTGAACTGATCAAAATAAAAGACGGTTGCTTGTAGTTTCCAAAGACAAACATGCCACCTGAGAAAGAAATCTGGCCAAGAAACAACCTAATTATAGAAGTCCTAGGGACTGGTTTCAATCAATTACAAAATAGAATCATTCACATATCGAAAATTTTATACTTCTGATCCTTACAGCGATAATTAATAAAGGAAATTAGTTTACCAACCTCATAAATACGTCCCCGAAGTTTTGGTTTATGCCTAGTTAATCGAGTAGAACCATCCATGTTGACATACTCAAAATCAATGGAATTAATGGAGGATTCGTAGCTGACAACAATCCTCTTTACATCAATATATTGCCCATCATCGCAGGAATCTCCACCTGCACCTCCAAAAGGCCCAAAAACCTTAATGGGATATGTATGAGGAATCGGCTCATAGAAAGCTCCGATGGACTCAAGACGAGGGCCAGCGCAACTCCCATGAAACCCGACAATTTTGCCACCAGTGTATGGAAATGAAAAGGACCTTCCTTCTGTTGTTCCAAATAGTCCATAACTCTTAACATTAGTGTCGATTGTCAATGACCGAAGAATGACAAGTCCAGAAACTTTTTCTGTTTGGCCCGAGGCCGAAGTCAAATACGCATGTGGGTAGTCAAGTTTAATCTGGAAAAAAAAAATCAATATTTGATGGTGAGGAAAGCAAGACAAAAGTTCAAGAAATGAGATTGAACATATGAAATTACGTGTATCTGATAATGATTATTACGTTCACTTTTCTTGGATTTGTGATGTTTCATTTCTTCTGAATTTGAGTTTGACTCCTTTTGGGCCTATCTATTTCCTGATAGCTTAAACGAGCGCAACATGGCTATACAAACCAAAAAAAAAAAAAAAAAAACAGAGAGAGAGAATACTAATGACTTACCTTATATGTTTCGCCTCCTTCACTTGTGCCATGTGTGAAGGGACCCATTGGACGTCCATGCTTGTCGTACCAAATAGAGATAGACTTTATTGCTGAATCGAAGCCTATAACGATTTCCCTCACATCTGTGTATATCCCATCATCCCAAATGTCCGTACCATGGTCACCCCCATATGGTCCCACAACTTCAAAAGGATAGGCACGAGAAATTGGTCCAAAGCGTGCTCCAATTGAATCAAGATGGTTGCCACATTTTCCATGAAACCCGACAATTTTTCCCCCATCATGGAAAATGAAAAGATTGCCCTTGTTCAGAGCCAAATGGTCCATATGTCTTTCCGTTGGTATGGAATTTGAGAGATTGAATAACAATAGGAGTTTGGTCGTCTCTTATATGGCCGAGATTGAAGTCAGGTATTCATTTGGATAATCCAGTTTGACCTGCAACAAGTGCAAGAATTTTGATAAGTGTCACCATCCTCTTTCAAAGATTGAGAATTAGTACTTTTATTCGTATATGGAACCTAAATTTCATTCTTTTTTTCCGTCCTTCTCATCTATTGTGCCATCTACATGGACTTCTTCACAGCAATAATATATGAGAGATTAATATGATATGTTATCGCTTCTTGTGTCATGTGCTAATGTGTGATTTAAGCACATAGTTACTTCTATCCATCTCTTAATCATGATGATTTAGAAGCAAAAAAATTAATAAACCCGTAAAACTTTTGAGAATAACGAGATACTGACCGTGAAAATATCACCATCAGGATGTCCGCCGTGCTCGGAAGAACGCACCAAACAGCTGTCTTGATCATAATCGATGATGATGGATTCGATAACCTACTTAACAAGGACACTAAGTTGCCTTACACCAGAGTATCTTCCATCATCGTAAGCAAAGCCACCTTGACCTCCATACGGCCCAACGGATTGCAATGGAAGAGAAGGTGAACTATAAACTCCATCAATGCAATCAAGATAAAGGCTTCTCACCAATTTATTCAATATTTCATGCCATTGATCTTTTGACTTATCACTAAGGTAGGAACCCAATCTTTTCACGGCCAGTGGATGACCTCCGGCATAATGAGTTAGACTTTTACACAACTCCTCATATGCTTGTTTAGGTTCTTCTCTCTTGAAGGCATGCTGACAGAAGAGTTGAAGGGCTTCGTTTGGACTCAATCCTTTGACAATGTACTTGTCATTTACCTTGAGAACTTTCGGCAAATTTTAATCTCTTGTTGTGATCAAGATTCTACTCCCGGGGTGAAACGATTCTCGCTCTCTGGCGCCGAAATAGTCCATTTGTTCTATCTTAGTAACATCATCAAGAACAAGCTAGAAGTATCTTTTTACAACACATACTACTTTTATCTCATTGATGTTGGTGTGAATATCGTCGTACATCGTCAGACCTTTCACCTTCATGAGATTTTGGAGTAACTTTTTCTGCAGACCGAGAAGACCACTACGTTTCGCTTCTCCAATTTTATACAGAAAGACAAAACACTCGAACTTGCCAAGAATGTCATCACAAGCAACTCCAGCCACAGTTGTCTTACCGATTCCTTCCGTACCACATATGCCTATCATGTGCACATCCTCCTCTTGGCCATTTCTTAGCATGGAAATCACATCATCTGCCAAATGATCCACTCCAATTGCGTTTTTCATGAAGTAGAGAGACCGTGTTTCACGAATCTTCTCGGCAAGGTACTTGATTATTATATCAGTGAGCTTCGACTCATTGCTAATGTTAAACATTAGTGCAAAAATATATGAGCCATATGTATGAGAAAATAAACATACGCATACACCCCAAGAGACACCATACGACCAACATTGTACTCAAATTTCGGTGGTATATGAACAGAAGAAATCGAGCTTGACTAAATCACCACAGAAGTTGGCATATGTAACAAAGAAGCGGTGATTAACTAAGCTCTATTATCGATAGTAACCTCATCCTGCGGCAGAGGAAACTGAGTCTAGTTTGTTTTTTTATGGTTTTCTCGATCGTCTTGCGTTGCGTCGTGCCATGCACACGAAGAAACAACAAAATTTGGCCCAAAAAAAGGCATGAAAGCTCGAAAGGAACTTTTCGCAGAAGAACAATAGTCGACCCTATTATACAATTTTTGGATCAAAATTTAAACCCACCCATATTTGCGATTTTAAGTTGAAACTGGGCAAATGGACTCAATTAACAAAAGTGAAAAGTCTAGGAGTCAATTAATAAAATTGAAAATTTTAGGACTGAATTGGCAAAAGTGAAATAAGCTTATGACTTTTTTGACAATTTTTCTCATTCCATTAAGAGGTGCAAATTATAATTTTTCAAACTCAAAATGCAAACTGATATTGGAATGACAAGTGGAGGTGATTTGAAATAAGCCCTATTTTACATTTGAAATCTTTAAAATAACACATAAAGTCACATCAATTTTTTCATGATTTTTCACCAAAAAAAGGGCAATAAGAATACTCAGGAAAGTCGAAAGAGACTTCTTGTTATTTCAATCCCTTAAGAAAACCAATTCCGTCGATTATACACAAATTCAATCTACAAAGCAAACAAAAAAGAGAAGTGATATCGAAAAACGAAAAATCACAGATCAAGAAGAAAGTATTCAGTGGTTAGATACTGCCACATCATAGGATGATGTGGCATATACTTTTGTACTGAAAGCCAATAAAAAATCGACACGTTTCCATGACGTGGCAAGTAAATAAAAAAATCAAAACTAAGCTTTTGTTTTTTCTCTCTCTCATCTTCCTCCTCCGTCTACGGGCATCTCCTCCACTGTCGCCGGCGGATTCGCCGGAGCTGTGTCAAAGCCAATCGGACAAGCCGTCGTCGCTCACGGCCTTCCATCAATAGAGCACCGCCCTGTCCTAGCTCCATCTTCTTGCTTGTCGATCCAGATCTGGCCTAGTGGAACTAGTCTCTGGGCTCGGTCTTCCCAACGAAGAGCTCCATCTCTGGATCTAGAGGAACTCGCTGATGGTCCATCTCCAGGACGAACTCCAATCCGAGGCCATGGCTTTTCGAGAAAACCCAAAAGCTTCATCATACCCACCGAGGAAGCTTCATTCCGACCAAAAAACGAAAAACAGAGGAAGGCTAATGGTTCATCTCTGAGAAAATCCAAAAGTTTCATCATACCCACTGAGGAAGCTTCATTCCGAACCAAAAAAGGAAAGCAGAGGAAGGCCGATGGTCCATCTCCAGGACGAACTCCTAATTTGAGGCCATGGCTCGTCGAGAAAACCAAAAAGTTTTATACCCACTGAAGCTTCATTCCGAACAAAAAAGGAAAAAACAAGGGAAGTTTCATATGATGGACAGGGTGGTGCGCTGTGGATGGAAGGCCGCGAGCGACGATGGCTCGTCGAACGAGCAGTAATGGTCGGCTTTGACGCGGCGCCGGCGACTCCTCCGGTGACTCCGCCGGTGACCAAATGAATGAAATGGCAGTAGACGGAGGAGGAAGATGAGAGAAAAAACAAAAGCTTAGTTTTGATTTTTTTTATTTAATTGCCACGTCATGGGCACGTGTCTATTTTTTATTGGATTTCAGTACAAAAGTATATGCCATGTCAGCGTATGACGTGGCAATACCTAACCACTGAATACTTTCTCCAGATCAAGATATAAAGCTTCGGCATGAAATAAGAATCACAGGTACGTACCCATTGGCGTGGTTTTTCAAATCAAAACCCGAAAAATGCTTAGCCTTTGCTAGGGCATCCCTCCACATTCGTATCTGCACATTGTCACGACCTCCCCAAACCGGCCCCACCGCCGAAGGGGTTTGGCTAATGGATTACTAAGTTAAACCTAACTCGAGCTCTTCCAAACCCATACCAATTCGCGACTAAAGTTTAAGTTGATAACATGCAAATCAATTTTATTTAGAAGTCGCCACTAATTAATTTTTGGTGGGTCGATTAGACACCCAAGTGAAGCACGGGAGAAATGCTTCACTTCTACAAACCAGAGATTTAATGGGTACGGGGACTTGGTTACACTAATTGACAAACTAGCGCCCTTTCGATACCTAACCTTATTCGATTACTACCTAACGTGTTCTCACTAACCAGGAGTCTCAAAATTCCATTCCTAATCGAGCTAAGGGAAGCAACTGTCAATACCTAAACCTAACATGCACGGTCAATCACGTTCGAGGTTAAATTAAACACGCAATTTAAAGTGCACAAACCAAACAACGTGCAATCAAACATGACTCTAATCTCATAATAGGGCAAGAAAAACCAATTCCAAAGTCCAAATAAATTTTTTGATTTTTCAAAATTTTTTTAAAATTTTAATTAATTAATTTTTAAAAAATTGAAAAAATATTTTTAATATTAAAATAATAAAATAATATAAAATAGACCGGGTTGGATCTCCACATTCGACCTGGATAAAATATTTTTTAAAATAATTTTTCTTTTTAAAATTTTTTTAATATTAAAATAATAAAATAATATTAAAACGGATTCGGGTCGGATCTCCACATCCGACCCGGATCGGGTCTGACCTGGGTGCACCGGCCCGGGTCCACCGTGAGGTGGGCTCCGTGAGGGCCCAATTCGAAATAGATCCAACACTCTAATAAAACAATAAAAAAACACCTAAGCCTAGCCCGCTAGGAATAAAAGACTAAATAAGCCTTTAGCCCAAATCACCAATTCAGCCCATTCACGAAATGAACCAAGAAGAGCCCAAAGCCATAAAAACACAATAAACCTAAAGCCAGCCCAAGCACAAAACCCTACCCGATTTCGACCCGTCCGCCTGACCTGATTCACGACTGCCGACCCGACTCGCACTAAACCCTAGCGCCCATGACCCGAATGCTCGACCCAACTTGCGACCGCGGACTCGAATCGCCAGAAACCCTACCCAGTTCGCCCGCGCATTCGACCCGACTAGCCTAAACGCCAACCACCTCTCCGCCTTTGCTGACCGACCCAAATGCCTGCCCCTTCGAGCTCCGGCCTCTGTGGCCAACGCTCCACCTTGGCCCACATCGTCGCCCTGACAAGGGGCGGCAAGCATCCTCCACCCGAGTCACCGTCATGGTGACCGGCGACTAACCAAGGCCGTCCAAGCCTCGACGGAGGGCTAGATAGCAGCAAATCAGCCAGGTCCCGACGAGGGACTGGCTAGCTGCCTCCTCCAGCGGTCACGCCCAGACCGCCATCGAGCCGTGAGCCCCTCTCCGCCCGCGTTGCACACCACCTCGCCGTGCCTACCCCGACGACCACAAACGCTGGCCAGAGGGTAAGTACATAAGTCCGGCGGCCCGAAAAAAAACTTCATCACCATGGCCGATCAAAACACCAAAATGCGACGAAACGAAATGGATCAGCTATAGAGATCGTGCAAACCCACTCAAAAATTGACACACATTCAGAATGCAATGGAAACGACGACAAATTTAAGAAACTAGGTTCAGGCATATTGTTAAATAGTTGGAATCCACTATGAAAAACGAGAGACATCAACGCTATTAGGCCTAAGACAGATCGAACTTCTTGACACAAGACACACAGAGGAACTAGAACAAGCACGAGGACATCACGGGCCGGAACTCGCGCGAACTGGACGATCGTGAGCTCTGGCCAGTGAGCCCCAAAAAAGGGATGTAAGTAGAACACGGGTAGGAGGGGCAGCTGCTGCAGCACTCCCTATCCGGCTTAGTGGCGACGACGGGGGCGACCGTGAGAGGTCGGACCAGATCCAATCGTCTCGCACACCTCCGAGCTGAAATCCTCGGGAAAGCACCCCGAATTGAGCAAAAACAGACTGAAACAAAACCCGGCGAGCGCTCGGGACCGGAACCTACCGCATGAAATGAGGTGCGCCAGAGCTCGCCAGCCACAGCGGTCGTCGATGGGAGACCGTTCGACCTCGGATATCTCTCGATTCTAACTGTCTCTCCCGATCTCTTCCTCTAGCTCCCTCACTCTCTCTCTCTCTCGCGCGCTCTGTGCCTCTCTCCCCGGAACCCCCTATGGAAGTGTGCTGATCGAGAGGAAGAAGAAGAGCCTTTTCCTATTTTGTCTTTTCTGATCAGCTTTACCTTTTTTTTCTTCATGAAAACATGCCGAGCCCTTTCTTCTGTGTCCTTTCTTCCTTTTTGCTTCTTTTGTGAAAGTGTGGGTAGAGTGCCCAGAGGGAGAGGGAAGAGATCACGTTTTTGTCTTTCTCTCTTTTCTTTTTTCCCTATTTTTTTATAATTTTTAATGTTTATAATAATGATTTTTTTTACATAAAATAAAAGGAAAATATGTTTCACTAAATTTTATTAATGCAAATGCGTCTAATATCTATATGCCATGTAATTTAATGAAAATATTTTTGTTTAGGGGTTAAAAATCAATCCCTAATTTTCGTGCAATTAAACCTTAAACGGATAAGCAAAAATTAAGTGTCAACAGCTGCCCCTCTTCAAAGGGAATTTCAATGAAGTTCCATTCGAAGACAAAAGGCACCTATATTTTTGCCCGAAAAGGATATAGGATGGTGTAGTGGCCTAAGGCATGAGAGATGATTTATTTATTTATAAATTTTGATTTTGGTTTTTTTTATAAAATAAAACTAAAAGGACGCCTAGGGACTAGAACCCTATGAATGTCGAATATTCTACTTAGGGACAAAAGCCCTGTGAACAGCTAAGATCCCGCCTAGGGGCTAAAACCCTATGGACGGCAATAGGAGCAACAGATTGAAGGAACGCTTAGGGGCTAAAACCCTATGAACCTCGAAAGTTTGGCTTAGGGACTAAAACCCTGTGAGCAGCTAAGATCCCGCCTAGGGGCTAAAACCCTATAAACGGCAATAAGAGCAACAGCTTGAAGGAACACCGCTAAAACCCTATGAACGTTGAAGATTCTGCCGAGGGACTAAAACCCTATAAACGGCAAAGGGACTAAAACCCAGAAAGTACGCCTAGGGACTAAAACCCTATTAACGTCAAAGGCACCATCTAGGGACTAAAACCCTATCAACGGCAATAGATCCCGCCTAGGAATTAAAACCCTATGAACGACAATTGGAATAACAACTTGAAGGAACGCCTAGAGACTAAAACCCTATGAACGTGGAAGATCCCGCCTAGGGACTAAAACCCTATGAACGGCAAATTGCACTCGGGATTTTGAAATACCTAGGTTTTTACACTCAAGGTTTTTGGAATGCTCAAGGTTTTTCACTCGGGACTTTATGTTGTAAAAAATATGGTTTAAGGATAGACCCGTGAACCTTTTTGAAATCAGGGTTTAAGGATAAACTCGGAACCTTTTGAAATCGGGGTTTAAGGGAAAACCCGAAACCTTTTGGAATCGGGATTTAAGGAAAGATCCGGAACCTTTTAAAATCAGGGTTTCAGGAAATACCCAGAACCTTTTGGAATCAAGGTTTAAGAGAAGACCCGGAACCTTTTGAAATCGAGGTTTAAGGAAAGACCCAGAACCTTTTGAAATCGGGATTTCAGGAAAGACCTAGAACCTTTTGAAATTGGGGTTTAAGGAAAAATCCAGAACCTTTTAAAATCATGGTTTCACGTGGGGAGACTTGTCATGTAAAGGAAGAAACTCTAGGCAGGTCGTTAGGGTGCTCCGGGCTGCAAAAGCTCACAGTGCAAAGAAAAAGACTCTGGGCTGCAAAAGCTCGCCAAGTCGAAGGGATGCTCCGGGCTGCAAAAGCTCACAATGCAAAGAAAAAGACTCTGGGTTGCGAAAGCTCGCCAAGTCGAAGGGATGCTTCGGACTGCAAAAGCTCACCGTGTAAAGAAAAAGACTCTGGGCTGCGAAAGCTCGCCAGGTGGAAGGGGTGCTCCGAGATACAAAAGCTCACCGTACAAAGAAAAAGATTCTGGATTGTGAAAGCTCGCCAGGTCGAAGGGGTGCTCCAGGCTGCAAAAGCTCACCGTGCAAGGACCAAGACTCTAGGCTGCAAAAGCTCGCCAGGTCGAAGGGGTGCTTTGGGCTACAAAAGCTCACCGTACAAAGAAAACGACTCTGAGCTGCGAAAGCTCACCATACAAGGAAAAAGGCTCTGAGTTGCGAAAGCTCGCCAGATTGAAGGGGTGCTCCGGGCTACGAAAGCTCATCGTGCAAGGAGCAAGACTCTGGACTGTGAAAGCTCACCAGGTCGAAGGGGTGCTTCGGGCTACAAAAGCTCACCATGCAAAGAATAAGACTCTGGGCTGCAAAAGCTCACCAGGTCGAAGGGGTGCTCCGGGATGCAAAAGCTCACCGTGCAAAGAACAACACTCTAGGCTGCAAAAGCTCGCTAGGTCGAAGGGGTGCTTCAGGCTACAAAAGCTCACCATGCAATTCTGAGGCTGTAAATATATCAAGCAAAAAGATTCCGAAATGGCCACTACACATCTAACGAAATATGCTATAACAGGCACCTTGGTAAAGAAAGCATACCAAGTGAGATCATTATCATTCGACTATCAAAAGAAAATCATTACTGAGGAAGTGTTGATTATGTGAGCAATTCAAGCTAATTTCAATTGTCTAGCAAACATTCAACATTTTGGAAAATATCACCAATTCTCAAATTCCCTCGAGAGACAAATTTTTGTCAAAATGATCTTGGCTCATTGTTGACACCTAAATTTTAGCGACCATTTAGTTGTAATTTGTATAGAAAATTAGGGATTAAATTTTTAACCCCTAAACAAAAATATTTAAGTTGCATAACATATAGTTTAAATTCATTTTAGATTAATTGCATTTTGCATCGGACTGGCGGTGACGAACGAACTTAAATTTCATCGAATGGGACTCGGCTCGCTTGGAATGCAAGGGCCGGGAATTACAAGTCAAACGGGCTCGGTTGTTTTAATTTGAGCTTAATTCAGCCCATTATCCTTAATTAATTCATCCCATTTAAATTAAATTAAAATCTAAGCCCAAGCCTAAGCCCATTAGGACTAGAGAGCCCATTTAATTGACCTAGATTAGTGTTATATATACATCATTAGGTCAAGATTTTGGGAGGACCTCTCATAATTTCATATCAGAATTTTTTAGAGTGTGAGAGTGAGAAAGAGAGAGAGTCGCTTGCGCACGTGGCCGCCCCACCGTCGCGCCATCTCGCGACCGCACCACTTTCACCACCGCGCGGCTCGCTCGTGTTGTTCCTATCGTTGCCTGCGCCCATCGACGTTGCTGATCTGATTTGCAACGATCCGCTCTCCATCTTGTGAAAGTTCCATCCAACGACAACACTGCTGCGTTCCTGTTCGTGATGCCACCTGCTACTCGCCCTGGACGCCGCCTGCTGAACTGGTGTTTGCATCAGCCCACGACAAGTTATCCGTGACCCCAAAACTTCCACTTTGCCAATATCCTTGTGGAAGTGCCCATGCTATTGTCAACATAAAAGCTCTCTCACCACTGAGCACGTACAAACACAAGTCCTGCCGAGAGCTATCATCACGTGAAGCATCGTGAGCCACCCGTCCACCATCGCGAGGAACCCCGTCAGCCATCTATCGTCGGGTATTGCCGCTCGGGATTTTGTTTTGCAGGTGACAGGCCAAAATTCCTGACAATCCGCGAGTGTCGTCGTCGTCACCGTCCACCACCAACATCCTCCGAAGTTTGCTACCATCCCCAACGCTCGCCACCCTCCCGTGGTGAGCTGCTGCTGTTCCGCAACTTCCGAAGACCGCTCGTTGCTACTATCGTCGACCCGCGCAAGCTCGGTCCATCGCTGTCGCCTCTCATCATTGCCGCCGCGTCTACCGCCGATCGCTCGTCGCCCGTCGTCGCTATCACCGCCGGTCCACCGTTCACCGCTCATCCCGATCCGCAAGCTCGAATTTGGAAATTATCTGCAAATTAGGTAATTGGACATTATCCGATATTTTTTTCAGAATATTTAATTCACTAATTTGAGTGTTTGAATATTTCGTGAATATCGTGTGGAATATTAGATATATTAGGATAATTATCTTATATCCGCAATATTTTTAAAATATTCAAAATTAGGAAACTTTCCTAATTCAGCAACGTATCTGGACGACTATCCGATCTTATCCCTAAGGTACGATACGTGGCGATATGGAAAATCATTATCCTGTCCATAATCACTTGGGTACGATAATGACTTTTATCTGCTTTCCAAATTTGAATGATCGACTTTCCGTCAATATCTGTAACCCTATAGATATGACCGATAGTTCGATTTTTGTGCCTAATCCGAGTTTGAAACGAATCTTGCGGATCGCGTGGCTATTTTAAATGTGGATGCTATCTCTGTTTAAATTGTTTTTTTTCCTTTTCAAATAAAAAAGAAAAATTCAAAAAAAATATCAGTTAGGATTTGAATTTGAGTTTTGCATTTTTAGGGAATCCTAAATATATCTAGACGATAGAGTAATTATTTAATTTAAATTAGGACTTGAGATAATCTATTTCCTAGTTTAAATTAAGTAATATTCTAATCTTAATAGATTATTTAGGTTATTTTTTAATTCCGAATTTTCATGAAAACCCCAAAAAAAGAATGAATTGCTTTATGGTAGATTAGGATAGATTGCATTCTTAATTTAAGTAATTTATTATTTCGAATTTTAACAAAAATCCCAAAAAATAAGTCATGTTAGGATATGTTAAGTCATCATAGGTTGCATGTTAATTTAGGCATATTTTTATTCCGAATTTCATTAGAAAATACCAAAAATAAATCATTTGCCCGTCATCAGAATTAGGTCACGTCGTCGCATGACATATAGTTTGCATGCTAGGTTGCATTACTTGCATGTTATTTTTGCACGTCATTGCATGTAGATTAGCTTTCATTTAAATAAGTGAAAATCCAAAAATTGAGTGAATTCCTTGTTAATTAGAAATCATATTAGGTTGTTGATGTGATTTTCTAGCTAACAATGCAGATTCTTACGTTGCTTTGAGGTAAGTAATTCTCTCAACTTGCAATTTATTTAATGCTTTCTTGGGTGTTAAATTGGTGGTTTGCGCACCCGCATGAACACCTCACATGTTAGTGACTAAGTTAAAATGGATCCAGATTGCTTGCCAAAACAGTTTTGAAAGGAAAAGGTACCGAAAGGGCGTTAGACTAGATCTAGCGTAATCAAGTCCCCGGGCTTAGAATATCTGGTTTGTAGGAATAAAATATATCTCCCTATATTTTATTTAGGTTTCTAATCGACCTACCACAATTAGATTAGTGGCGACTCCGAGCATGAAAACTTTTGCATGTTAAAAACTTAAACCTAAGTTGCGAATTGGTAGGGCTTGGGAGGGCCTGAGTTAAGCTTAGTCTTAATAATCCATTAGCCTAAGAGGAAATTTTAGGTCGTGACAGCTTGGCGACTCCGCTGGGGACTTGAGTTAAAACTCTTAGTGGACTTAGGCCAGTTTTTTTCTTTTCAAAAAATATTTTTGCTTGGCAGCGAGGATCCCAGGTACGTCCCTAACATTTTAGGTGTTAAATGTTTTTGCAGAATGGGAGGTATAAGGGGAGGCGTGATTGTTAACCCTTGTTTTGCAGGGAGGTGTATGGATGAATGGTTTATTTTATGCACGAAGCGCTGTATGATATAACCTGCTGTGCATGCCTTGCATCTACACTACACCGCACACACTTCCCGCTGCCGGACCTGGGCGGCATAGGTTTAGGATGGTACTGAGAAAGCGGACACCACGACCACACCCGCGTGGTATGGGTCGCCCTCCTTGGTCCCGAAAGTTTTTTTTCACGGTGTCATTGAGTTTCCATCATGGTTGCACCCTTTGCAACTCGGGTCGGCTCCTTGACTAAGCCGGAGTCAGGGGAACCCCGGCCTAACCACAACCATGACTGGTTTAGCCCGGTAATCCTCGCGTCTCCATTTTGCAAGCCAGAGTCTAGATAGAAATCGAACCTCACATTTCATGAGCATGTCTTTATGATTGCCATGATCCTATTGGGTGAAGTAAGTTTTTCTGAACCTTTATCTAGCAATTTATTTATGTTTGGTATTTTCTTTGGTCGGTCCATGACATTAGGTCGGTCGTGAGTCTTGGTCCATATACTATGGGAGGGGCAGACATCCGGATTCTTGATGCTCCTAAGGATGAGCTCCGTGCCTGGTGGAACTTACTCAGTTTGACCAACCGCAAGCTGGTTGAAGGCCACATCGGAAGGCTACTCCCCTTATTGGAAGTCAAAGTCCGTACCGGCCTCGTTCGAGCATTAGCACACTTCTGGTGTCCCGAGACGTCTACCTTTATATTCGGACCCCGACTTTAGAAGAATATAGCGTGATCATTGGAAAACCTTTAGGGTCGGAATTAATAACACCACCTCTGGGAATCGATTCCACCTTAATGTTGTCTGAATTTTTGGATGTTGGAAAAGATGAATTGGGAAAAGTTTTGAAAGCAAATCGTGGGACATGTCCCTTTTTATTCTTGAGTCAATGTTTTAATAAAGTCAAATCTTTTCAAAAAGGCATAATTTTTTTGCTAGCATTTTTCGGGTTCGTGATTTTTCCTTACTGTAAGAATGCATGTAGTCTGTCGATCGCCTGGTTGGTCCAACAGGTCTGTCTTGAAAAGAATTTTGTCAATACCATTTTAGCCGAGACTTTCATTTCCCTCACTAAATTTAAGCAACATGTTGACAAAAAGTTTCATGCCCCCTCGAACTTTTGCAAATTTGGTTTTTGTCCCACATAAAAGGGTGTGGTGATTTACTCACAATATCAGAGCTTATTGATTCTAGCCATCCAGTTTTAAGGTACAAAGAGAAACAAGGGAATGCGCCCGATTATCATTTCTCTGAATGGATCATTTTCATGAAAAACGCTAGACCCCAAGGTTTCCAATGGCATGCTAATTGGTTCAAAGTTGAGGAAGCTCGGCTTACGTGTAATGGTATTGGGCCGGTTCTATTATTGGGTTTCACCAGCGCGATCGAATACTACCCCGCCAGAGTGTCTCGTCAGTACCAGATTCTCCAAGGGCTCTCTCCAGCGTTACAACCAGAACTCCTCCAAGTCGACTTCACCGATGACGATGAAAACCACGAAGGGACCATAGCTCAGCTCAAGAAGATGTGGAAGAAGTGTCGCCTCTTAAAGATAGCCCGACCTCAAAAAGAGCTCAAGGGGGACCAGAAGTCCTATTTCGCGACGACCGAGTATATTCGGCAGCACAAGGTCCCACAGGAATTACTCCCGAAGATACCCAAGGTGCCTCTCAAGCCCGCCACTCGCTCAGAGAACAACCGTCTCAAAAGGAAGGCCGAAGAAGCTTAAGAAAAAGCATCCAAGATAGCTCGAACTTATGGGAAATTGAAGAAGGAAGTCGCCTCCTATATGTCTATGGATCAAGCCAAATAGAAAAGCTTGAATTTATGTTCTCTTTTCAGTTTTAGTCTTTAATCTTGTTTAGGAATTGAGTCATCGTTTTTAGGTGATTTTAAGTCATTGTCATTGTAAAAACAAAAAAAAACAAAAAACAAAAAACAAAAAAATTTCGTCATTTCAATAAAAAGTTCATTTTAATCAAAGCGTTCAGACCAATGTCATGGATTGGCGTGTGATTCTTCTCGATACTTATATATGCCTATTTTATCCGTGAATTAGGTAATTACGGACCGATCACGATCGCCTATTCGTACGCGGTCAAGAACTAGAATAGCCGATCAAACTGACTTACGAGATCGTGTCATTGGCATTGAGGACCAGATGAAGCAAGTTCTCGTCGCAATGCAACAGATGTCCGCTGAGATCAAAGCCCTTTGACAAACTCCCGCTCCTGCATCCCCTGAAGCATTAACCCCGAAGCATAAAGGTCGAAAGAATGCCGACAGTGAGGAAGATGACGATCTTCTCGATTTAGAAGATGACCCTGTCCAGATTATCGTCAACAAGGACAAACCTGATGAACGGGTCAACAAACTTGAAGAGAGAGTGAAGCAGCTGGAAGGTTCACAGGATTCACCTTCAATCGACTTGTCTCTGTACACACAAATCAAAATCCCGAAAAAGTTCAAGATGCCAGACTTTGACAAGTACAATGGCACCTCCTGCCCAAAAGCCCACCTGCAGCTATATCATGTACAAATGACCCCGTACGTTGATAACGAACTCCTGATGATTCATGCATTTCAAGCAAGTTTGAAGGGTCCTGCCTTGAACTGGTACCTCATGAAGAAGATAAATAGCCTCAAAACCTGGAAGGAAGTTAGTGAAGCATTTCTAAAGCAGTACAGGTTCATAACGGACATCATTCCCACCCGTGATGATCTCGAGCGTGCTCAGATGAAGAAAAATGAGTCATTCAAGGATTATGCTATCAGGTGGAGAAATATAGCCGCTCAGGTTATCCCAGAACCCATAGACAGTGAATTGAAGAGAATGTTCATTAAAACTCTCCCGTTCGAGTACCGTAATCGGATGGTAGCCACTCCGGCCGACAACTTCAATCAACTTATCCCCATAGGCGAACAGATTGAGATAGGGCTAAAAGATGGGTGGTTTGTGGAGCCGTCTTCCTCGACCAAAAGATTTGGTGCAAGAAAGGAGAAAGAACCGGTGGCTGAAGTGAATGTGACTTATACCCAATCGAGCCGACGGAATGCTAACTCTGTCCCAGCAATCCAAGTAGCAGAAACTCAACAACAAAGCATGGGTCGTCAACCTTTTCAGAAGAAAAACAACAAGAGGCAGTTCACTCCCCTCCCCGGGTCGTTGTCTCAAGTATTGGCGGTCCTCCGGAAGAAAGGCTTGCTTACCACTGAGCCAAAGCGACCCAATCCTGAGCAGTTTTATAATTACGATCCGTCTAAGAAATGCGATTATCATATGGGCGAGGTGGGGCACTCAACCGATGATTGTATTACCCTCAAGCACCGAATCCAGAACCTCCTAGATACGAAGGCTTTCTCATTTCAACCTGCTAAGCCGAATGTTCAGAACAACCCACTCCCTGATCACGCAGGCAATGTGAATGCCATATTTAGCTTCGATGCTGGTCGAATCAAGAATGTCAAGGCGTATACCACCGACGTCTACGGTGAGTTAGTGAAAGCCGGTTATTACCCGAGTAATGAGGACCTTCCCCTGGCTGTCATGAGAGAAAGAATCTCAAGAATGGTAGAAGCTGGGATGATCGTTTATGCTGACCACACTGGCATCGTTTCCACTATCTCTGAAGTGGTTATTAATTGGGAGGAGGAGTTTACTACATTGAACACCAGGAGCGACAAGGGTGACCCTCTGCCTGAAGACATGCCTCCGCTTGAAGACATGTCTGATAATGAAGAGATCGTAGTAAGCACGCCTACAGCTGATGAAGGGATAGTGATCGAGATACCTCAACCGTATGAGTACCGTGATAATAAGGCAGTTCCTTGGTCCTACAGTCTCGATGTCGACTTGGTTACCAGATCCGGGCGTTCCTATGGCCAAGCTCATGCTCAACCTGCAAAACCTATTACTGATGAAGAAGCCAAGGAATTTCTAGCTGTGATTAAGGCTAGCGAATACAACATAGTTGAACAATTGCGCAAGCTACCCGCACAAATCTCTCTGCTTGAACTACTCCAGACATCTGTCAAGCATCAAAAGGCCTTAATGAAGGTGTTAAGCGAAGTCCACGTGCCAGAGACGATCGACCATGACAAGTTAGAAGAATTTGTGGGTTCTATACTGCTCAAAGACCTCATAGCCTTTTCAGATGAAGAGTTCCCTCTGGAAGGGAGGGGGAATACCAAGGCACTTTACATTTCTGTCAAATACAAGGCCTCGCATATAGCCCGGGTACTCATTGACAACGGATCAGCCTTGAACATTTGTCCTTTGGCAACTTTACACCGCCTCAAGATAGATCCTTCTAGGATAAATTCTGCGAAGACCTCCGTGCGAACCTTTGACGGAACGAAGAAAGAAGTGATGGGAGAAATCCACCTTGACATACAGATCGGACCAACGGTGTTTAATGTCCTATTTCAAGTGATGGACATTCCCACTGCATTCAATTTTCTATTAGGTCGTCCATGGATTCATACTGCCGGAGCTGTGCCATCCGGTCTACATCAGAAGGTGAAGTTCGTTGTGGAGAGAAAGTTAGTCACAGTCCACGGTGAAGAAGAGCACCCAATTTACTACACAACGGCTATCCCTATGTTGAGCCGGATTGCAAAATAGAATCGAGCTATCAGTCGCTCGAGCTCGTATCAACCATACATGCGTCTGGAGGATCATCACCGCCTATTCCTGAGGTGTCAAATGCTGCAGTCATGGTTGGAAGGGTAATGGTCTCTCATGGCTTTACTCTGGGTGAAGGCCTTGGTAGAAATGGTCAAGGTATCCGCTAACCGGTGGAAGTTTCTCAGAGGCCCCACACTACTGGGTTGGGATACCTGGGGTCAAGCGAGCCAAATAATGGGGGACGTGGACGTGAACGTGGACGCGGTCGAGGTCGAGGAAATGGACAGAATAGATCGCGATCCGAAGAAGAGCCGAATGATGAAGAACGTGGGCGTGGTAGGTTGCTTCCATACATCCGTACCACATTCCCGGGCCCTGCAAGAATGATGCATGAAAAGGAAGAGGTGATCGACACTTTGGGGCAACCGAGCGGCAAGTTCGATTATTATGTTAAATACTCGGCGCCCCCGAGCTTCTATGTTGACCTCCGTGACATTGTCCCGGATGGATGGAGAGGTATGGATGATCCAACACCTCTAGTGACAGAAGATCCTGATGATGCAATGGAGGGAATCACTGCCCTGTTCGATGATTTCTTCATTGGAGCTATCGAGGAAGGACCGTTGGAGGAAATGGGCACTGGCCCGCAAGAGTAACACATTTACTTTTTTCGCACATTCCCCTACGCGGGAATTTTTACTGCTTTTTAGGACTTGCCCTGTCTCGGGAGCTACTTTTTAGGACTTTTCATTTCTAGGATTTGATTGTTGCAATTTCCATTCCAATAAATATAATTCATTTGGTGATGATCAATGAAATTACAAGTCATTTTCGTTTTGAGGGCATGTTGAGGTACATCAAACCAGCTCGATGATGATATCCAACTGATAAAAGAAAAATATAGTCCAAGGAGAATTCTGAGGCCTGGGCTTCTTCATGCTTCCTCGTGTTAAAACCTTTTTGAAAAGAATTTCAAAATAAATAAATCAATTAATCAACAAAAAAATGCAATGCTTAGCCCTGTTTGTCCTTCTGAATCCTCTACTTTATGTTTCAGGGGCAATCTTATGATATACGATGGTATGGGAACGGTCCAATCTGAGGAATTATGTGCCACCGAACCTGATCTTGATGACACCAATGAACTCGAAGATTCCTCGGACCTTCAGCGTGATCTAGAGCATCATGAAAGACCTAAAGTTTTAACGGTAGACCAAACTATCACCGTCAACTTAAGCGATTCCGGAGAACCCAAAGAGGTGAAGATAGGGGCAACCCTTCCCGAAGGTGAAGCTAAACGCCTGGTCCAACTGCTCAAGGATTACCAGGATATCTTTGCCTGGTCGTATGTCGATATGCCGGGTTTAGACCTTTCTATCGTGGAGCATAGTCTACCTATTAATCCGGACATGCCGCCCAAGAAACAGAAGCTGCGAAGAACCAAACCTGAACTTTCGAAGAAGATAGAGGAGGAGGTCATGAAACTTTTGAAAGTAGGGTTTATTGAAGTCACCCGATACCCCAGTTGGGTGGCCAATATCGTGCCAGTCATGAAGAAAGATGGTCGAGTTCGCATTTGCATCGACTATCACGATCTAAACAAGGCCAGCCCTAAAGAAGATTTCCCATTGCCACATATAGACGTTTTGGTGGACAGTACTGCAGGGTTCGAGCTGTTTTCCTTCATGGATGGTTTCTCGGGTTATAATCAGATAAAAATGAAAGACGATGATAAGGAGAAAACAGCGTTCATCACTCCTTGGGGGACATTCCACTATAAGGTCATGCCCTTTGGCCTTAAAAATGCCGGGGCAACATATCAACGGGCAATGGTGATGCTCTTCCATGATATGATGCATAAGGAGATCGAGGTCTATGTCGATGACATGATCGCCAAGTCTAGACCTGGGAAGAGTCACGTCGATACCTTGAAGAAATTATTCGAGAGACTTCGTAAGTTTAAGCTTCGTCTCAACCCAACGAAGTGCATGTTTGGAGCAACCTCGGGCAAATTACTCGGGTTCATAGTAAGCAGTAAGGGCATTGAAGTTGACCCCTCCAAAGTGAAGGCTATATGCGAGTTACAACCCCCATCGACCGCGAAAGAAGTGCGAAGCCTCCTGGGTAGATTGAACTACATAGCCCGTTTTATTTCTCAGCTCTCCGAAACTGCTAAGCCATTCTTCAAACTTCTAAGGAAGAATGCTCAAGTGGAATGGGACGATGATTGTCGAGAAGCGTTTAACGAACTAAAGCAGTACCTGATGAAACCACTAGTGCTAGTCCCACCAATGTCGGGCCAGCCTTTGATCCTTTACCTCACGATTTATAGTGAGTCTTTAGGTGCGATGCTAGCCCAGAAAAGTCCTGAAGATGGAAAAAAGCGAGCCATTTATTACCTAAGCAAGAAGTTCACCGTCTCGGAGTTGAATTATTCTGAAGCTGAGAAGACTTGCGCTGCGCTAGTATGGATGCTCGATAGGCTACGACAGTATACACTGCATCACCAGACTTTGCTTGTGACTGAGAACGATCCCATCAAGTATTTACTTGATCAACCAGCTTTGGTAGGGAAGTTAGCCAAGTGGCAGA
This sequence comes from Syzygium malaccense, assembly GCA_031216405.1. Classification (NCBI taxonomy): domain Eukaryota; kingdom Viridiplantae; phylum Streptophyta; class Magnoliopsida; order Myrtales; family Myrtaceae; genus Syzygium; species Syzygium malaccense. Next base: position 15,521,157 of record CM062258.1, read on the forward strand.
TTTTAATTTTAGAGTTTGATATCCAGATGAAGCCACAGAAGTCAGTTAAAGGTCGAGTAATTGCTGATGTGTTAGCTGAAAATCCTGGAGTCCCTGATGATGATAGATATTCTCCAGAAGATCGCATTTTGGTAATAAAGGAAGACACATGGACCATGTTTTTCGATGGAGCTGTAAACTTGGCCGGTTCCGGCACTGGGGCAGTTTTAATATCCCCAGATGGGCAACATTATCCAGTAGCAGCAAAGTTGGTGTTCCCCTGTACCAATAACATAGCCGAGTACGAAACTTACATCCTCAGACTCTAAGCCGCAGTGGAAATGGAGATAATCAAGTTGAAAGTGTTTGGTGATTCTGCTCTGATTATTCTTCAAAATTTGGGAGAGTGGAAGACGAGAGACACCAAACTAGTGCCATACCATGAATACCTCGAAGAAATCATAGAGGAATTCGAAAATATCTCTTTTGAGTACTTATCGAGGTCTCATAATCAGTTTGCTGATGCGCTAGCTACGTTATCATCCATGTTGCAAGTGATTGGTGGGTTAGAGGTAGAACCCTTGAAGATTGAAGTCCTGACAAAACCGGCCTACTGTATGGTTGTGACCGGAGAACCTGATGAAAAGCCATGGTATTATGATATCATGAGTTACATCCAGAGATAAGAATTTCCTGAGGGAAGCACCCCGGTCGATAGGAAGTACATAATGAAAATGGCTTTAAAATTCTTTGTTAGTGGTGAGAAGCTGTACAAAAGATCATATGATTCGATCCTATTGAGGTGTGTGGATGCGGCTGAAGCTACCAGAATCATGCAAGAAATACACGAGGGGATATGTGGTCCACACATGAATGGCCACATATTAGCTAAGAAGATCATGAGGATGGGTTATTATTGGCTCAGTCTTGAAAGTGACTGCATCCAACATGTTCGAAGATGTCATCGCTGTCAGGTTCACGGGGATAAAATAAATTTTCCCCCGACGGGAATTACATCAGTTGTCTGAGCCATGGCCCTTTTCAATGTGGGGGCATCGATGTGATTGGCCCAATTAATCCCAAGGCATCGAATGGACATCGATTTATCTTGGTCGCGATTGATTATTTCTCTAAGTGGATTGAGGCGGCATCTTATGCAAACGTCACTGCAAGGAATGTTGTAAAATTCATCAGACGAGATATAGTCGCTCGTTATGGTGTCCCTGAGGCTATCGTCACCGATAATAGGAAAAATTTGAACAACAAGTTCGTAGATCAGTTGTTTAACGAGTTCAAAATCCGGCACCTGAATTCATTTTCCTATCGTCCACAGATGAATGAAGCAGTTGAAGCCGCCAACAAGAACATCAAGAAGATCTTGGCCAAAACGACTGAAAACTATCGTGACTGGCATGAAAGGTTGCCATTTGCACTAATGGCGTATCGAACTTCGATCCGAACCTCTGTCGGAGCAACCCCTTTTTCCTTGGTGTATGGCATGGAAGCAGTCCTACCCGTCAAAGTAGAGATCCCTTCCTTGCGAGTCTTGTCTCAAGTGGAGTTGTCCGAGGCGGAATGGATGCGACAAAGGCATGAGCAGTTGAACCTAATTGATGAGAAGCGATTGAAAGCCATTTGCCACGGTTAAACCTATCAGCAGAGGATAGCTAGATCCTTCAATCAAAAGGTGCGTCCAAGACACTTCGAGGTAAATGATCTAGTCCTAAGGAAGGTACTGCCAGTCTTTCCTATTCCTGGAGGTAAATTTGCCCCAAACTACATCGGTCCATATGTGGTTAAAAAGGTACTTCCCAGAGGTGCCCTGATTCTCACAAAAATGGATGGTCGTGAGTTTTCCACTCCTGTTAATTCCGATGCTGTGAAGATGTATTACCCCTGACAAAATCTAACATTTTGCAGCAAAAGTTTTTAAATGATTGGTTTTATATTCTGAATTGCAAACATTTCACTTATGAATAAATGGTTTCAATCAATTTAAAGATAGAATGTGTGCCTTGGCTTTAAATTGTGCTTGATCATTTTATCAGTCTACATTATCGATTTCAAAAGGGGAATCTATTTAGACAATATGATAACTCACGTGGAATGAATTGAATGTGTTGAATGCGGTACATCGGGATGATGAAAGGCAAGCCATATCCTATACACAGTCCCGTGCACTAATCCCTAGTGAGTTGAGTAGAAAAATTCCATGTCTGCAAAGCAAAGGGTTATCTCGCAAAAGGTACGGCAACTGAAATGACGAGAGGCGGTTCATTTCTCTATCTCAAACACTACATGTTATCCATTGTTTTGCCACTTTGAGCCTAAACGTTTGGAGAAATTCATTCAAATTACCCCTGTCAAGAACCACCCCACATCGGGGCAAACTGGAGGTAAGTCAGCGTCATAAGGTGAAAAATGAGTAGAAATTTTCATGCTCTCACTTGCATCAATCTTCGAGTGTTGCTTTTTCAGATGAATTCACGTGAAGTTCAAGTGCCTTAGGATGATGAAGAGCATTTCTTTCTCTATCCTATACACATTTTATCCTTTGCTAAGCCCAATTGAGCCCGCAAATTCGTTTCATATAAACCCAGTTGGTGATCATCCCCCACACTGGGGCAAGGCAAAAAGTCATCATTGTTCAAGCAGCATATCCGAAGCATCGATAGAAGACAAGAATCCTTGAAAGTTTAAATGGCAAGTCATTCAGTCAGATATAGCTGGCCAGCGTTTACATTATAAGAAAAAAAAAAGGGGGCAAGAAAAAAGCAGTGTGCCTGGTAAAAGTAAGGCCAATGTCCAATGAAAAAATGTCAGGATATGACATGTCAAAATCATCCCCAGTAGAACAGTAGTCCTACAAGTCTCAAAGGAATCAAGTGATAAGCTCTCGAGGCCAATGGAGCATCTACCGAGAAGACAATCCCTGACGAAAAAGAGCACCGGTGATAATGCCGAGATGATCACCAACTCTCACCCCAATTATACACATTTTGAGCCTTATGATCCATTCATTTCTCAACCCATGAGCCTAGCCTATGTTACGTCCTTTACAATGTCTCTTCAGATTATGGCACTTGAACTAACGTAGGATTTAGATGTTTATAAGCTTAGCTCGAAGAAGTGCGAGCAAGTCCATTTCTATCTCATTTTGCAGGGTTCTTGACTTGTAAACCCGGAGATGATTGTGGAGTATTTTCTTTCAATAGCCTCGACTCGAAGAGTCTCTTTTGCTAAGCCATTGACCAAGCCCATGTTACGGTCCTAACAAAGACCTCTCAGATTGGTAAAGTCGTACTGCTTGCGAGAATACTTAGACCCTTGTCAACATGATGATGGTGAGATGGAGCGATTCTCCATAAATCAGCTTTTTCGATGAGAATGAGATAAAGCCCTTTTGGACCGGAAGTCCCTCATTCGACATTTTCAAGATATCCGCTTGTGAGTTCGGATTATCTTGTCATGATTTTTCCTCAGCGGAGTTTGTAATACCGATTTGACAAAACCATCGTGCATGAAAACCAGTTGAATTTATAATGCATGAGTATATGTGTTCTTGATTGTCCATGAATGCATATTACATGTTGCCTAGAATCGTGTCCAGCAGGAGACACGCCCTCAAGAGTCGGAGATATCACCAGGTAAGTATATCTCTATCCTTGGATGCCTGTGACTATCCAGGTATCCCTAACCTGTTCGAGCAATTGTCAGGTCCCATATTTGATCATTTTGTTGCGATCTCTAGACGCCTCTGACGATATCTAGGCATTTATTGATCAAGCCTTTTCAGGTACCTCTGATGATATCCAGGTATTTTGTCAAGGAACCCCTGAACATTCGGGCTAGCCCCTGGTTCAGCCAATCGTTAAGTACCTACGACGATATCCAAGTATTTATCGATCAAGCCCTTTCAAATATCTTAGATGATAACTAGATATTTTGTTAGGCACACTTTTCAGATATTCCCCCGTAACACACCTATGAGGAAGGTATAGGTGTCACGGCCAAATCTTTATTAGTGCCTATGGCAATGCATAGGTATCTCATAAAGGTCGGAATATTCTTCTAATCTCAGAGGATTCCCCCGTGACACGCCTATGAGGAAAGGTATAGGCGCAGCGGCCAAATCTTTACAAGTGCCTATGGCGATGTATAGGTATCTCGTAAAGGTCGGAATGTTCTTCCAATCCCAGATGTTCCCCCGCAGTTCACCTATGAGGAAGGTATAGGTGAAGCGGCGAAATCTTTATGAATACCTATGGCGATGTATAGGTATCTCATAAAGGTCGGAATATCCTCTTGAAGTTCCCCCGTGACGCACCTATGGAGATGTATAGGCGCAGCGGCCAAATCTTTACAAATACCTATGGAGATGTATAGGTAGTTTGTAAAGGTCGAAACATTTTTACATTTTTACTAAAAAACTGCTCTCGCGAGTCCAGATGATGATTATATACGTCGAGCTTTCTTCGTGTGTTTTGACTTAATTATAGATCACCGAAGTTCATCAACAGTGTATCAGGCAATACCTATGGGACTAAGCCCAAACATTTGCCAAACAACATATAAAATTAGAGTCGTGCCTCGAATTGCATTATCTCGCTCCTGTCAGGTAAGTAATTCCAGGTATGTTTTCTACTCATGTCAGCATGCATCATTTCTTAATGCATTTAAAAATGGGACTCATAATCCCGACAAAAACAACATTCATTGCATTTGCATAGGTAAAATTTAGGTATTATTTAGTCTTTGAATGCAACCTCTGCGAGCTCACCTTCAAAGAGGGGCAGCTGTTGACACCTAAATTTTAGCATCCATTTAGTTGTAATTTGTATAGAAAATTAGGGATTAAATTTTTAACCCCTAAGCAAAAATATTTAGGTTGCATAACATATAGTTTAAATTCATTTTAGATTAATTGCATTTTGCATCGGACTGGCGGTGACAAACGAACTTAAATTTCATCGAATAGGACTCGGCTCGCTTGGAATGCAAGGGCCGGGAATTACAAGTCAAACGGGCTCGGTTGTTTTAATTTGAGCTTAATTCAGCCCATTATCCTTAATTAATTCATCCCATTTAAATTAAATTAAAATCTAAGCCCAAGCCTAAGCCCATTAGGACTAGAGAGCCCATTTAATTGACCTAAATTAGTGATATATATACATCATTAGGTCAAGATTTTGGGGGGACCTCTCATAATTTCATATCAGAATTTTTTAGAGTTTGAGAGTGAGAAAGAGAGAGAGTCGCTTGCGCACGTGGCCGCCCCACCGTCGCGCCATCTCGCGACCGCACCACTTTCACCACCGCGCGGCTCGCTCGTGTTGTTCCTATCGTCGCCTGCGCCCATCGACGTTGCTGATCTGATTTGCAACGATCCGCTCTCCATCTTGTGAAAGTTCCATCCAACGACAACACTGCTGCGTTCCTGTTCGTGCTGCCACCTGCTACTCGCCCTGGACGCCGCCTGCTGAACTGGTGTTTGCATCAGCCCACGACAAGTTATCCGTGACCCCAAAACTTCCACTTTGCCAATATCCTTGTGGAAGTGCCCATGCTATTGTCAACATAAAAGCTCTCTCACCACTGAGCACGTACAAACACAAGTCCTGCCGAGAGCTATCATCACGTGAAGCATCGTGAGCCACCAGTCCACCACCGCAAGGAAACCCATCAGCCATCTATCTTCGAGTATTGCCGCTCGGGATTTTGTTTTGCAGGTGACAGGCCAAAATTCCTGACAATCCGCGAGTGTCGTCGTCGTCACCGTCCACCACCGACATCCTCCGAAGTTTGCTGCCATCCCCGATGCTCGCCACCCTCCCGTGGTGAGCTGCTGCTATTCCGCAACTTCCGAAGACCGCTCTTTGCTACTATCGTCGACCCGCGCAAGCTCGGTCCATCGCCGCCACCTCTCATCATTGCCGCCGCGTCTACCGCCGATCGCTCGTCGCCCGTCATCGCTATCACCGCCGGTCCACCATTCGCCGCTCATCCCGATCCGCAAGCTCGAATTTGGAAATTATCTGCAAATTAGGTAATTGGACATTATCCGATATTTTTTTCAGAATATTTAATTCACTAATTTGAGTGTTTGAATATTTCGTGAATATCGTGTGGAATATTAGATATATTAGGATAATTATCTTATATCCGCAATATTTTTAAAATATTCAAAATTAGGAAACTTTCCTAATTTAGCAACGTATCTGGACGACTATCCGACCTTATCCCTAAGGTACGATACGTGGCGATACGGAAAATCATTATCCTATTCATAATCACTTGGGTACGATAATGACTTTTATCTGCTTTTCAAATTTGAATGATCGACTTTCCGTCAATATCTGTAACCCTATAGATATGACCGATAGTTCGATTTTTGTGCCTAATCCGAGTTTGAAACGAATCTTGCGGATCGCGTGGCTGTTTTAAATGTGGATGCTATCTCTGTTTAAATTGTTTTTTTTCCTTTTCAAATAAAAAAGAAAAATTCAAAAAAAATATCAGTTAGGATTTGAATTTGAGTTTTGCATTTTTAGGGAATCCTAAATATATCTAGACGATAGAGTAATTATTTAATTTAAATTAGGACTTGAGATAATCTATTTCCTAGTTTAAATTAAGTAATATTCTAATCTTAATAGATTATTTAGGTTATTTTTTAATTCCGAATTTTCATGAAAACCCCAAAAAAAGAATGAATTGCTTTATGGTAGATTAGGATAGATTGCATTCTTAATTTAAGTAATTTATTATTTCGAATTTTAATAAAAATCCCAAAAAATAAGTCATGTTAGGATATGTTAAGTCATCATAGGTTGCATGTCAATTTAGGCATATTTTTATTCCGAATTTCATTAGAAAATACCAAAAATAAATCATTTGCCCGGCATCAGAATTAGGTCACGTCGTCGCATGACATATAGTTTGCATGCTAGGTTGCATTACTTGCATGTTATTTTTGCACGTCATTGCATGTAGATTAGCTTTCATTTAAATAAGTGAAAATCCAAAAATTGAGTGAATTCCTTGTTAATTAGAAATCATATTAGGTTGTTGATGTGATTTTCTAGCTAACAATGCAGATGCTTACGTTGCTTTGAGGTAAGTAATTCTCCCAACTTGCAATTTATTTAATGCTTTCTTGGGTGTTAAATTGGTGGTTTGCGCACCCGCATAAACACCTCACATGTTAGTGACTAAGTTAAAATGGATCCAGATTGCTTGCCAAAAAAAATTTTGAAAAGAAAAGGTACCGAAAGGGCGTTAGACTAGATCTAGCGTAATCAAGTCCCGGGCTTAGAATATCTGGTTCGTAGGAATAAAATATATCTCCCTATATTTTATTTAGGTTTCTAATCGACCTACCACAATTAGATTAGTGGCGACTCCGAGCATGAAAACTTTTGCATGTTAAAAACTTAAACCTAAGTTGCGAATTGGTAGGGCTTGGGAGGGCCTGAGTTAAGCTTAGTCTTAATAATCCATTAGCCTGAGGAAATTTTAGGTCGCGACACTCATGAAAAGGGCTCATTAAGTATGCCAAACAAGCCTTAGCCGAAAAGGGCTTCTCACCTATTCTCAAGAAGTTTTTTTGATCACATCCATTGATGTGGGAAATAGTTTGATTTCTGATGTTCCTCGCACTATCAATGTTGAAGGCTTTGAGAATCATTCGCAATAAATACACATTGACCAATCAACGAGGTCTTTTAAGGACTATAATGCAGGTTTGGTCATGGTTTTAACAATGGATTAGCACTATTGGCTAAGAAATGAAATAATTATGGATCAGCATTTTCGTCAGGTTTACAAGTCAAGAAACCTTAAGATGAGATAAGATAACCTTACCCCCACTTCTTTGAGCAGTTGCTTCTTTGGAAGTCCATATTTTGGCTCGAATCTTCCAAATCAGAAGAGACTTTGGGAAGAGCTATAATGTCGATTTGGTGAAATGCGCAAAAGGCTCAAGTTTCTCAAAAGAAACTTAAAAGTTGGTGATTGTTATGGCATCATTACCATTTCATCCGGCCTTTTCAAAGGCAATTGATTTTTGAAATTCAACTTATCTCGAAAGTCCATCGGCTCATCATTTCAACATAAGAGCTTTGCTCTTTTTCTAACGGCTTTTGCACTTGCAATGATTTTTTTTTGCCAGCATTTTTCATTTGACCTCTTTTTTCAAATGAGAGCTTCTTTCTTGATGCAACTTTCCTCTTATATATATATGATCCATCTTTTGAATCTTTTGAAAAATCCAAATGTTCAGGAAAATGTCTTTCTAAACAGAAGGATAAAAAGAAATTTTATAAAAAACCTTATAAGAAGAAATTTAATAAGAAGGTTTCTAAAAAGAAAGAAAATGATAGTTTTGATAAAACCAAAAAACCTAAAAGAAATTTTAAAAATATCACTTGTTATAATTGTGGTAAGAAAGGCCACACTTCTCAATTTTATAAAATTAGTAAAAAGGTTAATGAGTTAGATTTAGATGAAGAAACTATAAACCAGCTTAACCAATCAATGGCTAAAGCTAACAGTAGCTCTTCGGATGAATCTAGTTTTGAAAAGGGTTTACAAATTTGTGATATGGAAACCTCTTCATCATCAACCTCAGATAGTGAAGGTGAAGATGATACTCATTTTGAAATAAATGTTTTGACGAAAGAAGAAGAAATTATTTTGCAAATAATTGACCAGATCACTGATCTTGAAACAAAAATAAAATATTTGAATAATTTCCATAAACCAATTTCTAAACCTACTCTTCAAACTGATAATCCTTATAATATTTCTACCATACTTGGAAAAACCAAGAAAACAAGTTTTAAACCTATTTCTATAAGTGACCTCACTCACGAGATCAATAAACAAAAACAAGAAATACAAGATCTCAAAGCCGCTCAGATAGTTATGCAAAAGGACATTTTGGATATTAAAATGAAAAATTTAAAAGGAAAACAAAAAGAAGAAGAGTTAGAAGAATGTGATCATATTCCTCAACTCCCATCTTCTTCTGATACAAACTTCCTTTTGATGCTTTCTGAAATAACCACCAGAAAATAGATTATCAACATTTCTATAAAAATCCAAAATGAAATTGTTTTAGAAACAACAGCCCTTTTTTATACTGGTGCAGACCTTAACTGTATAAAGGAAGGTCTTATACCAATCAAGTATTTTGAGAAAACTTCCCAGTCCCTCAAATCAGCATCCGGGGACAAACTGATTATTAATTATAAAATTCCTGAAGCTGAAATTGTAAAAGACCAAATCTCTTTTAAAACTCCTTTTCTTCTTGTTAAAAATATCAAACAAAATGTTATTTTGGGATCACATTTTATCAATTTACTCCAGCCTTTCAAAGTCTCTGAAAAAGGAATTGAAACAGAAACCTTAGGCAGAAGAATATGCTTTGATTTCGTTTTAAAACCCCAAACCAGAAATTTGAATACTCTTCAAGAACATTCCATATCTGAGATTAATTGCATAATCCAAGACAAAAAAACTCATCTACAATTTCTTAAAGAAGATATTGAATACAAAAGGATTGACAAAAATCTTTCTAAAATAAGTCTTCAGAAGAAGATTTCCAATCTTGAAAACCAAATCAAACATTCCATATGTTCTAATATTCCCAATGCTTTCTGGTCTCGAAAGTGTCACATAGTTGATCTACCTTATGAATCATGATTTTCAGAAAAGGACATTCCTACTAAAGCTAGACCTTCTCAAATGGATCACGAAGTCCTAAATTTCTGTCAGAAGGAAATACAGGAACTTCTTGAGAAGAAGCTTATTAGGAAAAGCCAATCACCTTGAAGTTGCTCTACTTTCTATGTCAACAAAAATGCTGAACTAGAAAGAGGAGTTCCAAGATTGGTAATAAATTATAAACCTTTGAATACAGCTCTAAAATGGATAAGGTATCCGATTCCTAATAAAAAAGATTTATTGAATAGGCTATATGGTGCAAAAGTCTTTTCAAAATTTAATATGAAATCAAGCTTCTGGCAGATTCAAATTAATGAAAAGGACATATATAAGATAGCCTTTACTGTTCTTTTTGGCCAATATGAATGGAATGTCATGCCTTTTGGTTTAAAAAATGCTCCTTCTAAATTCCAAAGGATTATAAATGATATTTTTAATCATTGTTCTGATTACATTATAGTTTACATAGATGATGTCTTAATATTTTCTACATCCATAAAAAAGCATTTCAAACACATCAATCATTTTATTAATATTGTGAAGACAAATGGTTTGGTAGTTTCACCTACCAAAATATCTCTTTTCAAAACAAAAATCCGCTTTCTAGGACATTACATTCATCAGGGAACCAACATACCCATTGAAAGATCAATAATATTTTCTGAAAAATTTCCTGATGAAATCAGAGACAAAAATCAGTTGCAAAGATTTCTTGGAAGTCTGAATTATATTATTGAATTCTTTCCTCGAATTAATATAATTTGCAAACCACTTCATCAGAGGCCCAAGAAAGATCCTCCACCATGGACTCAGATCCATACTGATAAACAGATCAAGCGAATTGTCAAAGAAATCCCTTGTTTACATCTCGCTAATCCATTTGCTTTCAAAATTGTTGAAATTGATGCTTCTGATATTGGTTATGGAGGAATTCTGAAACAATCCAAAGACAATAATGACCATATTGTTCAATTTGTCTCCAAATATTGGAATGATTGTCAGAAGAATTACTCCACTATTAAAAAGGAAATTCTTGCTATTGTACTTTCTATTTCTAAAAGGAGATCTTTTGAATCAAAAATTCTTGTTACGAATTGATTGCAAATCTACAACAAATGTTTTGCAGAAAGGTGTTCAAAATATTGCTTCTAAATAGATTTTCGCCAGATGGCAAGCCATTTTATCTCTTTTTGATTTTGATATAGAATTCATAAACGGTTCTTCTAATTCTCTCCCAGATTTTCTCACAAGAGAATTTTTACAGGAAAAATGCCTCCCAAACCACCCAACAAACCCATAAGGAGAGACAAAGGAAAACAAATTGCAGAACCATCTTCTGAAAAGAAACCCTCCGGGTTAACCAATATCAGGACCTGGCTCCAGGCTACCTAGCAACCATTGAATATTACTACCATTTCTAATCAAGTAAAAAAGGAACCTACTTCTCTTACAGGAAACCCCTTCTGACTTCAATCAACTTTCCCAATATGACATAACCCAATTGTCGCAAGAAGAGGCTTTACAACTTCTTCAACAGGCTTTCAATAATCAGTCCTAACCTTCTATGGCAATGGTAAGTCCTGATCCTTCTCCCATAGCCACCCAAAAGACGAAGGGAAAAACAATTTCTAGCAAGGTAGTCATCCAGTCTACCTAGACAATCCCTCCAAAATCAAAATTTTTCCATAAAACAACATACCAAAACATTTGCAATGTTGAAAACGGTTTTTATAATGCGAATCCGTATATTTTTGCTAGAAATATGTTTTCTGAAAAATTCCTTTATGTTCCTCATGATATTTATAAAACAACTGAGTTTTATGAAAAGATTTTGGAAGAAACAAAGTCTGTTGCCTTCAGACATTTTTCTGATAAAGATCATGTGAATTACTCCACGACCAGGATTCACAGGGTCATCCACCCTTCTCAATGGAAACCTAATCCATTGACCTTGAAAAAATTCAATAAGGTCGAATCCCTTCCATACAGAATATCATTTTCATATTTTGACTATAAACAGGCCTGGTGGAACACTTTCTGGAGAAAAAATGCCAACAATACTCATACCTGGCTATTCTTCTTCGAAGATTTTAACATCGAACATGTTCCATATTGGTTCATTCAATGGTGAGAACATTTGGGACCTATCGATGAAATTATCCACCCAAAAATCCAACCTGCTTATAAAATTTTCCTTGAAAAATTTGCTCCACTTCCATATGAGAAAAACTTTCCCAAGTTGATGCTCTTTTTCTATTACTTTAGAGTATCTTGAGTCCTTGGATGGTATTTTGACTATTGAAAAGCCATTGAAACTGGCATCCCCATTCTCATAAGACGATTCAAAGTCAAATGGTGGGATGATTTTAAATTTTTTAATAGAGTCACCAAGCAAGCCGTCTCAGAATGGCTAATTTCTAGGGGCAATACTCAAACCACTTCTGAGGACATCACCCCTTTCTTGCATGACAAAGGGTTCGTACTTTCTAAATTAGCATCTGCTAGATCTCATCAACAACTAGCGGGAATCCTAAAACAAGCCCTTTCTCAAATTGAGGAAACCAATTCTTCTCCATCTCATCACGGTGGCAATTCCAACGAGGATGACTGCTATGGTATCCCAGGATTTGCCCCCATTCCTCACAACTGGGCAAGTGTGAAGGACGAAGAAGAAGAGGAAGAAGAGCCTGAACCAGTGGAAGATCTCCCCGGATTTCCTTGAGTGAAAGGTGCCGAAAGACTCCTACCATTTTCATAATTTCTAGGCCGAAAGGAGTCTGTCAGCTTTTTCCTTTTTCAAAATTTTCATAATTGTGTCTGGTCACTGTTCACTGTAACACCGTGCACTTATTGCTACAGTACTACCTGTGAATTATTTCTACAGGAACCAACCTGCTTATATAAGCAGACCTCACTTCTTTAGGGGACAGATCACTTCTTCCAGACCAACCGTCTCTCGAAGTTCCATACCTCTCCATACCTCTCCAGTTTCTCTCCAAACCTTCTTGAAAGAAATAAGAGATCTCCCATCTCAAAACCTTTCTATAACTTTCCATACCCAGTAAGTTTCTAATCCCTGGAAAGGTCTTGTCCCATACTTTCAAGATCTTTCAAAAGTTTTTCTAGTTTTTATATTGTAGAAAATCTTATCATTCTAGACTACCAAATAGTCTGAGTAGCGGGAGAATTTCTACCAAAGAAATTTTTCTGCACCTGTACTTCAATATTTACATTCTGTAACCTTTCAATATAGTTGTAATCTTTCCATCTTGTTTGAATAACAGTTATCTTCTTTAATATCTTTCATACATTTACGATTACATACCCCACAAATGGCAGGTCAAACCGCCTGTGGATGGTTTGTACTCTACTTTACAGCAATTTTCTGTATTCGTTATATATCCTTACTTATTATTGCCGTTTTACCATTTTCATTTATGCTTAGCTACACCACCTACATGGTTGGTTTAGAAGTTCTAGCGATTCTTCGTCTCATTTTATATATTGCTTACGGTCTCTTTATTATATATAATGTTCGCACTTTTATTTAATTTTATTTATTTAATAGTTTTTTGTGTAGAAATTTGTAATTTTATATTAGAATATATATTCACTGTTGCTAGATCCAGAGATACATCTTAGATCCTTTATCTTTTTAATCAATATATATATGGGCATTGACCTTGCTTTTACCAAGCACACTGCTTTTTCATGCCCCCTAGCTTTCATTTGACTTTTGCTCATTTGAACCTTTTGAGCTCCTACGACTTTCGAGATTTTTTACTTGTTGTGACATAAGCCCAATCGCCATGGTAAATCATGTGCCTTTCCCCAAGGTGGGAAGATAATCACCACTCGGGCTTTAGAAATGAATATTCAGGCTCAACTTGGCTAAGCAAATGGTATGAGTGTTTGGGTAGAGAAATGAATGCTCTTCTTCATTTTAGGATGTTTCAAACTTCCATAAGGACTCACCTGAAGTTACCACAAAAAGATTAATGCAAGTAAGGGCAAATAAGTCTTTCTCATCTTTTCATCCAAAGAATGTCAACCAAAACCTCCAAACTTGCTCCATTGTGGGGTGGTTTTTGACAGGGGTATTTTGTAGAAATTCTTCATTTGTGAAGGCTCAAAGGGACTTAACTATGATTACTTGTAGTGTGTAGGATGGATGAAAGAAATGCCTCTTTTCATTTTGATCCATGTACTATTTGCGAATGAATCTCTCGTCCTAAAACACGATTTTTTGCACTCAACTCACAAAGTGTTTATAGGACATGTTTGGGAATGGTTCGCCTTTCTTCATTCTAAGTGCTTCTCGCTTGGCATGATTAACATATTTCCTCTTGTTTTGCCAAGATCACCCGAGTTGATTGATCTCTATAAGGAATTTTGATTCAAAATGAATGTTCCACCAAGCATCAAGACAACTTTGGACAAGGATGTTATCCAAAATTTTTGTAAAAAGTTTGTTTTCACAATTTCTACTTTTGTGCTCTCTTTTTTTTTTCAATTTCCATTTTTGTACTCGTTTTTACAAAAACATTAAAATTCTTTTTTGTAATGAAAATTCTCCATTTGATTTTCATTTGAATCTTGGAATAAGGGTACTTACTTGCGGCACGGCGACTTGGTAACCCTATAAAGAATAAGAAAGAATGTGTTAGTGCATGAATATTTATAGATTGAAAAATTGGAAGCGATACATTGTTACCCTTCATTTGCATTTGTCCTTCGGATCTTTGATGTTTCCTATCAAAGGAAAAGAGAATCATGTCAAAAATGGAATCGAAATGGACAATTGGAACCCTAATTTGAATTCCCCTCCTTGGATGTTTGACAACTCTCTTCATTTGAATTTGCTTCCTTGTATGTTTGGCAACTCCCTTCATGAGCTTTCATTTGCCTTTGACTTTCGGCATTGTTTCGATATTTGAGGGCATTGTCCCTTGTATGCTTTGCCTCATTTATTGCACTGAAAATGATGGTTCGGTCTCATTATGCTTTCTTGGTAGAAGGTGTTGCCTCCGCGGTCAATGTGCGCCTTGTCTATGAGAGATGAGACATGTTAGTTCGATCCTAAAATTGAATTGGACTAATTTAGTAATGATACACCCTTTTTGTGTTGAATCGAATGACTCCGCTTTATCATGCATCATGGGTGAGGGTCACTGCCTTTTGAGTGACCTGCCCTATTTATCACCTTGCAAAAAAGGAAATTGAACATGTTATCTCCATTCTTGATTGAACTTAATTTAGGAACGATACATCTTTTTGTGCTAAATTGGATGGTTTTGTCATGATTTGTTGGCAGGAGGCGTTGCCCTTATGGTCAGATACACTCCCCTTCAATGTGTGTTGCCTCATCATGCTTTCTTGGAAGAAGTTGTTGTCGCCGTGGTCATACACATTACATCTGCAAAACGAGAGGTGGCATGAGTCATTTCCATTTTCAGTTGGACTAATTTGGGAGCGATATACACCATTTTCTTTTGGGATGGTGCAATTATGGACTAAGTTGTCCTCCTTATGCAATCCTGTCAATTCTCGGGAATTTGCCTTACATCAACTCTTTTTGTCCTCACAAATTCTTTTACTCGGGGGCACCATTTGATGATTGATTCTTGCTCATGTACATCCACGCCTTGAAGGATCATTTCGTGAACCACCAATAATCATCTCCACGCTGGATTAAATGCCGAGAACTATTTGAAGACGCAAAAATTGTAGCTACTAATGCTCAGCAATTCCAAATGGATCATATATCATTCCTCTTCTTGTCTTTTGACAATATCGTTTGAATAGTCCGTATCTATATTTGTGGACCCGTCGAAGAGCTTCCCATGAGTTATAGATGTCACCAACCCAAGAAGTAGCCTTGGTGCTGAGGAATCTTCGAACATTTCTTCTTTTGAGAAGATTGTCAAATTGATATGAGATTCTTCGAGATGAGAAATTTCTGTGGACTCTTGATGCCAAATGCAAAACTCAGGAATGTTTAGGTTCTGTCAATCCTGGCACTCATTATCTGGATATTGTTCAAGAAGGAAGGCTCTTTGTAAGCGGTTTTATTATATGGAGAATCTGTTGCGAGATTCAAATCGACAGTATTATAAATATTACAAATAATACAGAATTGTAAAGAAACGAATTTGCAATAACAAAGTTGGAATCGATACAAATGAATACCGAGGCCTGTGTTTAACACAGTTTCCTTAAAACAGATTCGTTCCCTCCAGCACGCGGTTGAGGTTTCGTGAACGTCTATCTCCCAGGATACAACGGTTGACGATTAAGAAGTAATCAGCACTTCAAAGCTTTCGGCGAACTTGAACAAATTGTGGAACTGAACACTATCGAAAACAATGCAAATGCAGAGAATTCTTAAACAGAGGAAGATTGATTTCAAAAAAAAAAGAATAGAACAGAGGGGGAGAGGATTTCGGGAATTATAATGGCTGATTACATCGGTCGTTACGAAATTAATACGTATCGGGAATAACGGCCGATTAAATCTGCCGTTATAAAATTAATTTCGTAACAGCTTGCCGTTATAATTAATTCCGTAATAGCTTGCCGTTATAATTAATTCCGTAACAGCTTGCCGTTATAAATAATTCCGTAACAGCTAGCCGTTATAATTAATTCCGTAACAGCTTGCCGTTATATAATTAATTCCGTAACAGCTAGCCGTTATATAATTAATTCCGTAATGACGCCATTAACCTGCTATTAATCATACGTTACAAATCGAAATTTGTAACAGCTTGAGTTGAAAATTAAATCAGAAGGCAAAATTAGGCTCATCGCGAGGCCCGCTTTTCAGTCTTATAATCGTGTACATGAGACGTGCGCTCACGCCCAAGTTTCAGCTTGTCGAGCGTCAATGAGTGTAACTATATATAAAGCACTACATAACCTTCTTTCCTTTCCAATGTGGGACTAGTGTTTTTCCACTACCCACTTCCAACTCAAGGGTGTTCTTTGAGCATCAATTTCTCATTCATTCACCCATCAATTTATCCCATATTTCCAACAATCCCCCACATGAATGAAAATTATTTTAGTTTTTGACTCTATGATAGTGTTCAACAATTGAAATCTGCATAGGATAGGTAGGTGTTACCCTTTGAACCTTCCCTTGTGAAAGTATATTTACTTTACTAGTTGTCCAGTAGACATGATGTCCTTGAACTGTCTAGCTTTCTTATGTAAATGAACCATATACTTCACATAGGAATCATCTAAACATTTGTTCAGTTCTCATAGTTATGTTCGTTTTGGTCATGAACATCAACATGGTTCTGCAAGAGTTTCTAAAGAATTTAGCCCTTAAATAATTCTTCTTTGAAGCGGCCCCACTTCTCTCTCACATAGGTGATTACTTAATTTTGAGTAATCTGTTTACTCCACTTAAGAATCATTAAAGCAAAATTGCTATCCTTTCCTTTACAATATCACTGTTATTTTATATAGGAATGGTTTTAGGGATAACTCCTATAGTGATATCACTAAGTTTATATAATTAGGTTGTCCCTTTGAACCTAGATCTTGGGATCTCCAGTCAACTAGGTTGGGTTTCCTTTATATCAACTTATTCTTTCATGGGCTTCAGTCCCATTCCTCTTGTCGATTTCTCAACTAACTCTCTGTTTAACCCTTTGGTTAGCGGATCCGCAATATTATCCCTTGACTTTACGTAGTCAATTGAGATAATTCCTGTTGGGAGTAGTTGTTTAATGGTATTATGTCTACGACGTATGTGTCTAGACTTACCATTATACATATTGCTTTGTGCTCTTCCAATCGCAGATTGACTATCACAATGTATACTTATTGGTGGCACAGGTTTTTGCCATTTTGGAATATCCTCTAAGAAATGGCGTAGCCATTCAGCCTCTTCACCACATTTATCTAATGCTATAAATTCAGATTCCATTGTGGATCTAGCTATAACAGTTTGTTTATAGGATTTTCAAGATACGACTGCTCCTGCTAGTGTGAATACATATCCACTAGTAGATTTTGAGTCTTTTATATCATATATCCAGTTCGCATCACTATATCCTTCTAGAACAGTTGGATATCTAGTATAATGCAAGCCATAATTCCGAGTATATCGTAAGTACCTGAATACTCTCACTATTGCTTTCCAATGGTCAGCACTCGGATTGCTTGTGTATCTACTTAATTTACCAACCGTATAGGCAATGTCCGGTCTAGTACAACTCATTAAATACATTAGACTTCCAACAACTCTAGAGTACTCTACTTGAGAAATACCCTCTCCTCTATTCTTGGAAAGATGAAGACTATTGTCTAATGGTGTTCTAGCAATACCAAAATCATTCATGTTGAATTTTTCAAGAATCTTGTCCACATAGTGTGACTGGTTTAAAATAAGACCTTCTGATGTTCTTCTGATTTTAATTCCAAAAATCATATCAGTAGGTCCCATATCTTTCATGTCAAATCTTGAATTCAACATATACTTGGTAGATTTGATCATTTTATCATCACTACCAATAATTAATATGTCATCTACGTAAAGACACAAAATGACATAGCCATTTGTTGTCTCTTTAATGTAGACACATTTATCACATTCATTGATCTTAAAACCATTGGTAATCATTGAATTATCAAACTTTTCATGCCACTACTTTGGTGCTTATTTTAGGCCATACAATGATTTCACCAATTTACAGACTTTCCTTTCTTGTCCTGGAACTATAAAACCGTCAGGTTGTTTCATCTAGATTTCTTCATTCAAATCACCATTTAGGAAAGCTGTTTTTACGTCCATTTGATGTACTTCTAGATTTCGCAATGCTGCAATTGCAAGTATCATCCTAATAGAAGTTATTCTTGTCACAGGAGAATAAGTATCGAAGTAATCTAAGCCATCTCGTTGTTTGTATCCTTTGATCACAAGTCTGGCTTTGTACTTATCAATGAGCCATCTGCTTTCATTTTATTTTTAAAAATCCATTTGGATTTTAAAGGCTTACAACCAGGAGGAAGATTCACTAGCTCCCAAGTATGATTTTGCAAAATAGAATCAACTTCACTTTTTATTGCTTCTTTCCAAAGAGGTCCCTCAGAGGAATTTACAGCTTCTGCATAATTTAATGGTTCATTTTCTAACAAATAAGTTAGAAAATCATTTCCAAAAGATTTTTCCACTCTTGCTCTTTTGCTATGTCTCGGTTCTAGTTCATGATCTGAGTCATGAATTTCATGAGCCGAATCGTGACTTTCTTCATTCATAGTTTCATTCTTTCGTTTAGATGAACTTGATCCATCATTGGATTTACAAGGAAATATATTTTCAAAGAATGATGCATTCCTAGATTCCATGATCGTATTCTTGTGTATATCTAGAATTTTAGATTCATGCATAAGAAATCGATATGCATTACTGTTATGTACATAGCCTATAAAGATACAGTCCACCGTCTTAGGACCTATCTTTATCTTCTTCGGTGTTGGAACCGCCACTTTTGCAAGACACCCCCACACTCGCATGTGTTTGTAGGATGGTCTCCTATCTTTCCATAACTCATAAGGGGTTTTTTTCTCTTTCTTTCAAGGTACCTTATTTAAAAGGTAATTGCTTGACAATATAGCTTCTCCCCACATATTTTGAGGCAAACCTGAATTTAGTAATATCGCGCTCATCATTTCTTTCAATGTGCGATTTTTACGTTCAGCAACACCATTTGATTGAGGAGAGTAAGGCGCAGTTACTTCATGTATAATTCCGTGTTGTGCACAGAATTCACCAATTGGTGCTTCATACTCGCCACCTCTATCACTTATCAATCTTTTAATTTTCTTATTGAGTTGATTTTCAACTTCATTCTTATAGAGAATAAATTTCTCTAAGGCTTCATCTTTGCTTTTAAGCAAATACACAGCAGTATTTGGTGTTATCATCGATAAAAGTAATAAAATATTTATTACCACCTCTCGTTTGAATGAATTTCAAATCGCAGACATCACTATGAATTAATTCAAGGGGTTCGGTGTTTCTTTCAATTATTTGAAATGATGATCTCGTTAATTTTGCCTCAACACAAATTTCACATTTATGTTTTGAATCAATTTGGAATGAAAGTATATGTTCCAAGTTAATTAATCTACGCAATGTATCATAATTAACGTGTCCTAGTCTACCATGCCATAAATTGGAAGACTCAAGCAAATAAATGGAAGACTTATTATCTTTATTGATAATTGTCATTACATTGAGCTTAAAAAGCCCATCAGTTACATATCCCTTTCCCACATACATTCCGGATTTAGACAAAATAACTTTATCTGACTCAAACACCATACGAAATCCATGCTTGTTCAACAGAGACCCAGAAATCAGGTTCTTTCGGATTTCTAGCACATATAGGACATTGTTTAGAGTCAGCTCTTTTCCAGAGGTCATCTTCAGCAACACCTTCCCTTGGCCTTCTACAGCAGAAGAGGCAGAGTTTTCCATAAAAACCTTTTCCCCATTAATTGATTCAAGATTTGTGAATAGGTCCTTATTAGAGCATATGTGCCTAGTGGCACCAGTGTCAGTCCACCATTCCTTTGGATTGGACCCAACTAAGTTTACTTCAGAGATCATTGCAGAAAGGTTTATGTTTGACACGTCTTGAGCGATGCCATTCACCATATTTGCCTCATAATTCTTCTTCTTCGGAAGTCTGCAATCCACAGATCTATGCCCCATCTTGCCACAGTTGAAGCATTTTCCTTGAAACTTATTCTTGGAAACTCCTCCTTTTGGTCCCAACTTTGGCTTGGCAATCTTTTTGTTCTTGTGGCCTTGTCTAAGCTCCACAACATTTGCCTTAGCTGTAGTAGGATTGAACCCTTTGCGTTCAAATCCTCTATTGTCTTCTTCAATTCGAAGCCTAACAATCAGCTCTTCCAGGTTCATTTCCTTTCGCTTATGCTTGAGATAGTTCTTGAAATCCTTCCACCCAGGAGGTAGCTTTTCAATAATAGCAGCCACTTGGAAGGTTTCACTCAAGATCATTCCTTCAGCTTGGATTTCATGTAAGATCACTTGAATTTCTTGCACTTGACTGATCACAGTCTTAGAATCCACCATTTTATAATCAAGGAATCAACCGACAACAAATTTCTTTGCTTCGGCATCCTCTGTTTTATATTTTCGGTCCAAGGCTTCCCATAACTCCTTTGCCGTCTTTTTTGCACAATAAACATTGTACAATGAGTCATGTAAGCCATTCATGACATAGTTCCTACACAGGAAGTCAGAGTGCTTCCATGCTTCAACAGCGTTGAAGGCTTGCTTATCCGTTTTTCCATCGGATAACTTAGGAGCTTCCTCAGTCAAGAATCTCGCAAGATTCAAGGTTGTCAAATAAAATAGCATCTTTTGCTGCCACCTTTTAAAGTTTGATCCGTCGAACTTTTCAGGTTTCTCACCATGGTGGATAGAAACTGCCAAAGGAATAGAGGATGAGCCAGGCAGTTGGATAGCTGAGGCATTGGCAGAGTATTTGTCAGTAGCTACATCCACAACTTCGTTTCCAGTAGCCATTTGAATTTTAAAACACGAATCTATTTTTAAAAACAACGAATCTGTTTTAAGATTGTTGCGAGATTCAAATCGGCATTAGTATAAATATTACAAATAATATAGAATTGTAAAGAAACGAATTTGCAATAACAAAGTTAGAATCGATACAAATGAATACCGAGGCCTGTGTTTGACACAGTTTCCCTAAAAACAGATTCGTTCCCTCCAGCATGCGGTTGAGGTTTCGTGAACGTCTGTTTCCCAGGATACAACGGTTGACGGCTAAGAAGTAATCAGCACTTCAAAGCTTTCGGCGAACTTGAACAAATTGTGGAACTGAACACTATCGAAAACAGTGCAAATGCAGAGAATTCTTAAATAGAGGAAGATTGATTTAAAAAAAAAAAAAGAATAGAACAGAGGGGGAGAGGATTTCGGGAATTATAATGGCCGATTACATCGGTCGTTACAAAATTAATACGTATCGGGAATAACGGCCGATTAAATCTGCCGTTATAAAATTAATTTCATAACAGCTTGCCGTTATAATTAATTCCGTAACAGCTTGCCGTTATGTAATTAATTCCGTAACATCTTGCCGTTATAATTAATTCCGTAACAGCTAGCCGTTATATAATTAATTCCGTAACAGCTTGCCGTTATAATTAATTCCGTAACAGCTAGCCATTATATAATTAATTCCATAACGACGCCATTAATCTGCTATTAATCATACGTTACAAATCGAAATTTGTAACAGCTTGAGTTGAAAATTAAATCAGAAGGCAAAATTAGGCTCATCGCGAGGCCCGCTTTTCGGTCCTGCAATCGTGTACATGAGACGTGCTCTCACGCCCAAGTTTCAACTTGTCGAGCGTCAATGAGTGTAATTGTATATAAAGCACTACATAACCTTCTTTCTTTTCCAATGTGGGACTAGTGTTTTTCCACTTCCTACTTCCAACTCAAAGGTGCTCTTTGAGCATCAATTTCTCATTCATTCACCCATCAATTTATCTCATATTTCCAACAGAATCCACATCCATATCTGTGGACCCGTCGAAGAGCTTCCCATGAGTTATAGATGTCACCAACCCAGGAAGTAGCCTTGGTGCCGATGAATCTTCGCACATTTCTTCTTTTGAGAAGATTGTCAAATTGATATGAGATTCTCCGAGATGAGAAATTTCTATGGACTCTTGATGCCAAATGCAAAACTCAGGAATGTTCAGGTTCTGTCAATCCCGGCACTCATTATCTGGATATTGTTCAAGAAGAAAGCCTCTTCGTAAGCGGTTTTATTATTTGGAGAATCCAAATCAGCCAATATACTTGACCTGGAGTCAATTAGAAAATTTTGCCCAAAATAGCATTCTCAGGCATTCATCCGTTTCGGCCTTGGTCATGACATCGAAGGGTACATTTTGTTCTTGAAAGCCTATCTTTTCGTCACTTTAGGGCGGCAATTTCCCACAAGTAATTTGTCTCAGTAAACTCTATCAGGCGTGATGAGTTGTATAACCCGAAATCACTTTCTTCAAAGCTCGTACGTGCAAAGCGGCCAAAGAGGATCCACAGCAAAGTTGCAGGAACGACAAACAGTGTCTTCCGAAGGTAGATCCCCGCCAGTCTCGTTAGATGAGCTTGTTGATGATTAACTCATTTATCTTTACACATATCATACTTGCGCCTTGTGTGCTCATATCTTCTTGCACGACCTCATGTGGGTGTCCCTCTAGCTTGTTAGTGCCTTCAATATCTGCATGCCTAACTCTCTCAATGATGAGCCATTGCACGTTTTCAGGCTCAAGTTATGCATGCCTTCAGAGTTCTAACTCCGGCCCTGATCTCACAATTAGCCAACTTTCTTGCACCTCCCATCAACAATGCAGATGGAATATCTTTCACATGGAGAGTAATTTAGTTTGGAATTTCGAGAAATTGTCCTCCAGGCTAGTTGACCGAGGAAACTCAATATTGCTTCTTTCACAATCTTGGCTTTCTAAAAATTTCGAGGATGCTTCCATTTTTAGCCCAATGTTAATGACTAAGAAATTTGTCAACGAATTCTTGCCAGATAGCTTATATTATTCAAGTTGTAGACTGAGCAAACACGCAACGCTATCATGACATAATCAAAGACCACACATATGGGGGCAACTAATTCTCTTCTTCTGATACACGTCTGCCAAATACAGCAAAAATCACGAGCGCTTGTACTTCCCGTGACACACTTCAATTGGTGATTATGGCACATTGCGTTTGACTCGAGTTTCAAGTGCCTACACTTTTGCCTTTTAGAGGATGTGAATGCCGATCTTAGGCAAGCCTTTAATTTTTCCTGTTTGACAAAAATGGATGAACAAATCAGTTGATGCACGAGAAGTTCCTATTGGAACGATTATAACCTTACCATCTCAAAGTATCATCTTGTGGACCCAACTGACAAAGTGACCAAGCAAAGAAATATAAAACCTTAAGCAAGTCCTCTTTTTTGAAACTTATTTTCAAAACGTTTTGAAAATAAGGCATAAAAGCCTAACCAGGGGGCTCAGTTTGAAGTGCTACAAGTACTTTCAAAGACCAATGATACGAACTAAAACCTCATTACTCAAGGACGATAGTTGCACAATTTACAAACACATCGATTAGCTTCACAATTAAACCCAAATAAAATAACACGATTCCCAATGAGAATAAAGAGAAGGATATGGTACAAAAAAAAACTCTTGCATGAAGGAATGCAATAAATAATTCTCGTCCTAGCTTTAAAGCCCACTTCTTGGTGTGATCAAGCGAGAAGATTCCAAAGAAGGGCCGTTGCGTACAACCTGCAAAAGGAAGACAATTTCAGTACGTGAATGAAAAAAGTGATCTCTCAATGAAGCCGCCTCTTATAATGAAAGCAAGGCGGCGATACCTGCCCCATGGTCCCTATTTGCGAGGATTTGGTATTTCGCCAAGATTTCATAGTAAGAGGAGATATCATTAAAAGATCGAATCGCGGCTATCAATCGAATGCCCACTCTATTCCAAAAGTTTCATGCACAAGATGTGGCATCAATTGTGAAAGACTGATTTGTGATTTCGATTTTTGGAAAGACAAGACAATTCTTGTTTTAAGAAAAATACACAAAATGTGATTTGAATTCTAATTCCGAAATGTGAACAAGAAAGAATTTTGTTGAAAATGTGATTTCAATTTTATGCCCCAAAATACAATCTTGACTTGGAAGAATTTCTATACAAAATGTGATTTTAAGCCCATTATTAAAAATTTAGACAAGATTATCTGTTTTGTAGGGCCAAATCGGAGATGTTTGAGATTTATGCTCAAGGCTCACTGTCAAGAGTGATTGCCTGAAATTTTCAATTATAAGCTTAGATCACCTAGGGCATTTGATCGATTTCCACGAATTTCATAAATGAAAGCTTCAACCAAAAGTGAACAAGCAAAGAGAGAAATCATACTTAGAGTGGATGACGAACTTTCAATCACATAAACATGCGAATGTAACATGTGGCTGGTTCCTACTCTAGACGGCTTAACAAAGTGAAGTTAAGAGGGTGATCTAACCGTCGCAGTCTTGCATTAGTGCCAGGTCCTCTTAATTTCGGCTCAGTCGAAAGGAATATCCTATAGTCACGCGGTCTCGCAGACAAGGATAAACACTTACGACACCAAGAAAGAATTTTCGGGGAGAAGAAAGGCAACCTCTACATCGTAATCTTGCGTTCGAGGTTGTATCTTTCTTAACACCATCCTAAAGTGTCCTATCGCGGCCTAGGTCCAGCAGCATGGTTGTATGTGCAACAGTGTAGTGCTAAAACATCTAAAGCATGCACCACAGTTTATAAGCAATCAACGCTTCGAGCATCTGAAAAAATAAACATTCATTCCCTAAATCCCAAATCTGCAAAATAAGGGGTAAATGGCAAAAATATTCACGCTAGGGATGTATTTGAACAAGATAAACGGCCTAAGTCCACTAAGAATTCTATTCAATTCCCCAGCGAATTCGCCAAGCTATCGTGACCTCCCCGAACCGGCCTCGCCGCCTAAGGGGTTTGGCTAATGGATTACTAAGTTAAATCTAGCTCGAGCTCTCCCAAGCCCATACCAATTCGCGACTAAAGTTTAAGTTGTTAACATGCAAATAAATTTCATTTAGGAGTCGCCACTAATCAATTTTTGGTGGATCGATTAGACACCCAAGTGAAGCACGGGAGAAATGCTTCACTTCTATGAACCAGAAATTCAATGGGTACGAGGACTTGGTTACACTAATTGACAAACTAGCGCCCTTTCGGTACCTAACCTTGTTTGATTACCGCCTAACGTGTTCTCACTAACTAAGAGTCTCAAAATTCCATCCCTAATCAAGCTAAGGGAAGCAACCGTCAATACCTGAACCTAACATGCATAGTCAATCATGTTCGAGGTTAAATTAAACATGCAATTTAAAGTGCACAAACCAAACAACGTGCAATCAAACATGACTCTAATCTCATAATAGGACAATAAAAACCAATTCCAAAGTCCAAATAAATTTTTTGATTTTCGAAATTTTTTAAAATTTTTAATTCATTAATTTTTTTAAAAAAAATTTGAAAAAATATTTTTTAATATTAAAATAATATAAAATAGACCAAGTCCGATCTCCACATCCGACCAGGATAAAATATTTTTAAAAATAATTTTTCTTTTTAAAATTTTTTTAATATTAAAATAATAAAATAATATTAAAACGGATCTGGGTCAAATCTCCACATCCGACCCGGATCGGGTTTGACCTGGGCGCGCCGGCCCGAGTCCAACGTGAGGTGGGCTCTGTGAGGGCCCAATTCGGAATAGACCCAACACTCTAATAAAACAATAAAAAAATACCTAAGCCCAGCCCACTGGGAATAAAAGACCAAATAAGCCTTCAGCCCAAATCACCAATTCAGCCCATTCACGAAATGAACCAATAAGAGCCTAAAACCATTCAAACACAATAAACCTAAAGCCAGCCCAAGCACAAAACCCTACCCGGTTTCGACCCGTCCGCCCCACCCGGTTCGCGGCCGTCGACCCAACTCGCGTTAAACCCTAGCGCCCGCGACCCGAATGCTCGACCTGACTTGCGGCCGCGGACCCGAATCACTGAAAACCCTATCCGGTTCGCCCGCGCGTTCGACCCGACTCGCCCAAACACCAATCGCCTCTCCGCCTTTGCTGACCGACCCGAATGCCGACCCCTCCAAGCTCCGGCCTCCGCAGCCGACGCTCCACCTTGGTCCGCATCGCCGCCCCGATGAGGGGCAGCGAGCGTCCTCCTCCCGGGTCACCGCCGTGGTGACCGGCGATTGACCGAGGCCGTCCAAGCCCCGACGAAGGGCTAGACAGCCGCGAATCAGCCAGGTCCCGGCGAGGGACTGGCTAGCCGCCTCCTCCTGCGGTCACGCCCGAACCGCCGTTGAGCCTTGAGCCCCTCTCTGCCCGCGTTGCACACCACCTCGCCGTGCCTACCCCGGCGACCACGAACGCCGACCAAAGGGCAAACACATAAGTCCAGCGGCCCGAAAAACAAACTTCATCACCGTGGCCGATCGAAACACCGAAATGCGACGAAACGAATTGGATCAGTTGTAGAGATCGTGCAAACCCACTCAAAAACCGACACACATTCAGAACGCAACGGAAACGACGACAATTTAAGAAACTAGGTTCGGGCATATTGTCAAACAGTTGGAATGCACTATGAAAAACGAGAGACATCGACGCGATTAGGCCCGAGACAGATCGAACTTCTTGACACAAGACACACAAAGGAACTAGAGCAAGCACGAGGACGTCATGGGCCGAACTCGCGCGAATCAAACGGCCGCGAGCTCCGGCCAGTGAGCCCCAAAAAAGGAATGTAAACAGAACAGGGGTACGAGGGGCGGCCACTGTGGCACTCCCTATTCGGCTCAGCGGTGGCGAACGGGGGCGACCGTGAGAGGTCAGACCAGATCCGATCATCTCGCACGCCTCCAAGCCGAAATCCTCGGGAAAGCAGTCTGAATCGAGCAAAAACAGATGGAAACAAAACCCGGCGAGTGCTCGAGACCAGAACCTACCGTGTGAAATGAGGTGTGCCAGAGCTCGCCAGCCACGGCTAAGGCATGGCGGTCATCGACGGGAGATCGTTCGACCTCGGATCTCTCTCGGTTCTCACTGTCTCTCCCGATCTCTCTCTCTCTCTCTCTCTCTCTCTCTCTCTCTCTCTCTCTCTCTCTCTCTCTCTCTCTCTCTCTCTCTCTCTCTCTCTCTCTCTCTCTCTCTCGTGCCTCTCTCCCCGGAACCCCCTATGGAAGTGTGCTGATCGAGAGGAAGAAGAAGAGCCTTTTCCTATTTTGTCTTTTCTGATTAGCTTTACCTTTTTTTTCTTCATGAAAACATGCCGAGCCCTTTCTTCTGTGTCCTTTCTTCCTTTTTGCTTCTTTTGTGAAAGTGTGGGTAGAGTGCCCAGAGGGAGAGGGAAGAGATCATGTTTTTGTCTTTCTCTCTTTTCTTTTTTCCCTTTTTTTTATAATTTTTTAATTTTTATAATGATGATTTTTTTTACATAAAATAAAAGGAAAATATGTTTCACTAAATTCTACTAATGCAAATACGCCTAACATCTATATGGCATGTAATTTAATGAAAATATTTTTGTTTAGGAGTTAAAAATCAATCCCTAATTTTCGTGCAATTAAATCTTAAATGGATAGGCAAAAATTAGGTGTCAACACACATCGTCTCTTTTGTTCCTACACAACATCTCGAAACCTCTTGCAAATTCGCTTCCGCTCGTCAAGTTTGAAACGTCGACAGAGTCCACACCATGAAAGATGGGAACAACTATGTGGCCGTGGTTCTTGAGCTGCCTCCTGCACTTCAGGATCTCGACCAACTCGTTTAGGCACCACTTGGAGTCAGCATAGTTCGCGGAGAACACGATGAGGGCGAACCTTGAGTGGCGGATCGCTCTCAAGAGCTTGCATGGGATCTCCTCCCTAGTGTGCTCCCTGTCGTCGTCGCTGAAGTAGTATATACCCGCCTGGTCTAGCCCTCGGAAGAGGTGCGATATGAAGTTGTTCCGCAAGTCTTTGCCTATGAAACTCACAAACACGTCATGTTTCCATTGATGAGAAGAAGAAGAAGAAGAAGAAGAAGAAGAAGAAGAAGAAGAAGAAGAAGAAGAAGACATGGTTTTTGTCTAGTTGATAAGTAGTCCAGAAACTTTAATTGAGACGCTATATGTGTATTTGGTTAAAAAGACTTCGAGAGGAGACTTCTTGATGGTGACTTCCACGAAACAATGCACAATTTGACAGTGAGATTATTTTTTTTTGGGTCAAAATAAAGCTACATTTCATTTAAGTAGGAAAACCAAAAAGGCCCATTAAATGGGTTTCGGTACACAAAAGGTCTAAAAGAGTTTGAGGAGGTGAAACAACCCAATTTGAAGGTAGAGAATTGCGTCCATGGGCTTTAGCGGCCGAGTCCGCAATAAAATTTGCCTCCCTTCCACAGTGTTGGATCCAAATATGAGGAAAACACTCTAACAAAGCAACACATTCGGACAAGAGAGCTCTAACCTCCCAAGGCATCTGACTGGGACTGTGCAAGGCATTGACCAAAATAAGATTATCTGACTCCGACACTAGATTCTCCTTTTCTCTCTCACGTTAGAGCAGAAATTTTAGCGTTTGTAACAAAGCATGTGTTTCCACTTGTAGGGAGCAAGCCGCACGGACAAAAGAAGAGAATCCATCAACAAGCCTTCCCTGGTGATCACGACACATGCAAGCTACTACTCCTTCTTCCCTTCCCGGTGTGTAGGCTCCATCAATATTTATTTTAAGATTCCCGAGCGTCAGTGGACACCAAATCTGGGATGATCTGGTCGGGTTTTGGAGGGTTTTCGCGTTGTGCAAGCCCCAAGTGCTAATGATTCTCGAATTTGCGAGAGCGGTTTCCATAGTAAAAGCCGGATCGGGCGTTGTTTTCTGAATACGAAATGGTTTCGCGCCTTCCTTATCTGCCAAAGGACCGAGGTTACGACTTCCAGATCAGGTGAGTTGTCCCGATTTGCTGTCCAACCTGCTAACCAAGCTTCGATTCTTGATAAACCTTGTGATGGAATATGTATGCCAAGTTGTGGGCGTGACCAAAGTCTGTTTGTCCATGGGCATAACAGGAGAAGGTGTTCGATTGTCTTTGGGACTTCTTCATTGCACAGTGTGCAAAACGGAGCTGGTATGATTTTTCTTCGATAGACATTTTCCTTTGTGTGTAAAGCACTTTGGCATAGGGACCACATAAAAATTCTTACTTTAGGAGTAATTTTCAAATTCCAAATCCTTCTCCAAAGGCTACAGGGCACTTAATAGGAAGATGATGCTAAATCATGGCTTTTGTTGTGCTCGGCTGCTTTTATGCTATTGTATCCACTCTACTAAATGCTCGCCTGATTGAGTCCCTGTCCATATTAGCTGGTCAGTTGCTAATTGAGGTCTAACTGGGATCAATAGAATTTCATTGACTGTTTGAGCATCAAAGCTATCCTTAAGACGTTGGGTATTCCATGTATTCTCCTCTGAATAATGAAATCAGCCACCAAGGAAGGTTGACCTCTGGGTGCAGGTCCTCCAATTACTCCCCTTCTCAACCATTTGTCTTCTCTAACTCTTATTTTCTTTCCATCCCCCACTGACCACTACACCTGATGAGCAATTGAGTCTCTTCCCATTAGTAAGCTTTGCCACCCCCACGAAGAACGTGTGCCTTTTTCCACATGCCAAAAGTCTCTTTGTGGAAAGTAGATTCCTTTTAGTATCTGGTTCCAAAGAGATGACGGGTTCTGAGAGAGTCTCCAGGCCTATTTACTCAGCATTGCTTTGTTTAAGGCAATTAAGACTCTGAAGCCTAGCCCTCCCATGTATTTCCTAATTTTGAGAATTTCCCATCTTTTCCACTGCATGCTCGATTTAGCTACAGTGTTCTTCCACCAAAAGGCAGCAATTCTCTGCTCGATTGTCTTACAAATGGACGCTGGGACTTTAAAAATAGACATTGCATGCTGTGGAAGAGCCTGAACCACAGTTTTCATAAGAATTTCTTTTCCTACTTTGGACATTAAATTCTCCTTCCATCCTTCTAGTTTAGTATTCACTCTCCCCAAGATCTATGCGAACATTTCTTTTTTAGAACATCCCCAATCCGACGGAATTCCTAAATATTTACCTGTTTTATCAGTCACAGGAACTCTCAGCTCTCTAGCTAGATTTACTTTTAGGCTTTGAGGGCAATCTCTACTAAAAAAATATTCCATACTTGTTGAGATTAATCGTTTGTCCTGAAGCTAGACAATACTGGTTTAGAACATTAGCCATATTCTGGCATTCCTGTAACTTCCTGTCTAAAAAGAAAATAGAATCATCTACATAGAATAAGTGGGAAAGAGTGGGACACCACCTGTTTAGTTTGATGCCTTTGATGTTGCCAATCTCTACGGCTTTCTTGATAAGCGTAGATAGAACATTTGCCACCAAGATGAAGAGATAAAGGGATAACGGATCTCCTTGTCGAATACCCCTTGACGGTTGAAAGTACCGAGAAGGTTGTCCGTTAAATTTCACACTAAAGGAAATAGTAGATACGCATTGCATCACCCATTGTACCCACTTACGGTGGAATCCCATTTTGATTAGGCATGCCTCCAAAAAAATCCCACTCTATTCGATCATAGGCTTTTGGCATATCCAACTTCAATATGGCCTGAAATTTCTTCTTTCTCCTTCTGACTCTAAGTTGATGGAGCACCTCTTGCACAACTAGGATGTTGTCTAGGCTTTGTCTCCCACTCACTAATGCACTTTGCTCCGTTGCAATTAGTTCGGGTAACCAAGGCTTCAGTCGGTTAGCTATCACCTTAGCGATGATTTTGTATACAAAATTGCGCAGGCTAATAGGGCGAAACTATTCTAGTCTTTCTGGGTTAGGGATTTTGGGTACGAGGGAGATCATGGTTTTGTTAAAGTTTGGTTGCATCACCCCGGATACAAAAAAATCTCTCACTGCTTTGAAAATATCACACTTCAAAATTTCCCAATGGTGTTGATAAAACAACCCATTAAGACCATTCGGCCCGGGTGCTTTTGAGGGCCCTAGCTAGAAAACTACTCCCTTTACTTCCTCTAAAGTAACCTCAGCTACTAACTGGTCATTTATCTCCTTCGACATCACCTGGGGCACTGATCCAACATGGGCTGGAAGTCTTGAAACTCAACTGATTGATACAAATTTTCAAAATTATCTATGCTCATATTCTTTAGTTGGTCTTGGTCCCTAATCCAATCACCATCTGAGTTCTGCAGCATTTTAATTCTGTTTCTCAGCCTTCGTTGGATAGTGGTCACACAGAAGAATTTAGTATTTTTATCACCCCATTGAAGCCAGTTAATTTTGGATCTCATTCTCCAATACATTTCCTCTTGCTGCCACAATTTTCCAATCTCCCATTATAAAAGGCATACTCGCTCCCTATCATAGAAATCACTGTTATTGTTTATAAGCTGTTGAATTTCTTGTTTCAAATAATTGATCTTTTGATGCCCATTGAAGAACCTCTTCCTGCTCCATTTGGCAAGTGTAAGAGTCACAGCACGTAATTTCCTGGAAAGATCTGTCTCTTTTAAAAGAGGGGACTCCCAAGAATGAGTAATCACATCTCGGCACTCCACATCTTCCCGCCAGAATGCTTACAACTTAAATTCCTTTTTTCGTTTCACTCGATCTGCCTCCAAAGATAATAGAATTGGACTGTGATATGATCCAATAGCAGGTAATGCAAAACTTCGGCTTTTGAGAATAGTAATTGCCATTCCATTGTACAAACCACCCTATCCAACCTTTCCTTCACAAAATCATCTCTTTCCCTATTGTTTGCCCAAGTAAATGCGCAACCCTTACTGTCCAAGTCCATTAAGGAACAATCATTCATAAGCTCTCGAAAAGCATTCATTCTATAATTTTCAGCTATCCTCTTACCTACTTTCTCCCAATAATGAAGTACTTCGTTGAAATTCCCAATACATACCCACGGAAGAGAATTTGAGGAGCTAATCTGTCTTAGTTCCTCCCATAGTTGTAATCTTTTTTGGTACACAGTTGACGCATGAAGGCACGTGATGCGCATCTTTTTGCCACTATCCATCTACTCGTAAATCATATCTATAAACTCGTCAGCCATACGTTCAATATTCAAAGATACCCTATCATTCCATAACACCGCTAGCCCCCTGCTAAGCCTATGGGATTCACTACACAACAATAGGGGAACTTCAACCTCTTCTTTATTCTTTGAATCACTATCTCCTGGTTCTTTGTTTCCATTAAGAACACTATGTTGTGCTTTTCTTGAACCACAAGGGCTCTTAGTGCTTGGACTATCAAGGGATTGCCCAGACCCTGACAGTTCCAACTAATGAGCGTCATTTGTCACTTGGTGGCTTATTAGGGCTAGCCACCAAAGCCCATCTTCCTGGCCCCTCCACCTTAAAAATCGAGGTGTCTATCATTTAAGTCTCATCAATTCCTCCCTGCAAACTTCCTCTCAGTCCATAGGGATTATAGCGTTGAATCTTTTTGCTAGATGATGCCATTGAATCCATACCTGTAAGCTTCAGTTTTTTAACCTTTGTCAAACCCTCTTTCTTTTCCTGGCTTCCCTGGTTCTGGACCAATACTGGTGATGAGGGTATAGTAGCCCCATATCCCGTCGTCTCTCTATCTTGGTGATGGTTACACAGGACACTTGATGCAACATCCACCATATCTGCTTCTGTCACCTCCACAATCTCTTTGTCTTTGTTATTACAAGTTGGCTCAAAAGGAACCAATTGAGTTGAGATCTCTGGTGTCTCGGGGATAAGTTCATCCTCTTCATCAACTTTCTCTTGTTTCCCATAAAAGGCCTTCCAAAACGGGCTATGTTCCCGAACTTCAGCTCGCAGCCACTGACCAAAGCGCATCTCCTCTTTTCTTTCCCTTTTCTCTTCATCAAAAGGTATCTCTTTGCAATACATTGCATAGTGTCCCAATTTCCCACATGAGTAATAGAAATGTGATAGTCGTTCATACCGAAAATCCAACCACATGTTCTTCCCTTCCAACTTGATCAGCTTGCCAGATTTGAGTGGTTCCTGTAGGTTAATTTCTACTCTTGCTTTCCCTGCTTTTAGTGAGACACCATCTTTAGTTTCCACTCTAGCTTCTGTAACTTTTCCCAACTCTCAAACAGCTCTAAAAATAGCCTTCTCAGTATCCCTTTCCAAGGGCAAACCATTCACTTAGACTCAAAACGCACAGGTTGTGAAATCATAACATTGAAGGGGGTATTAGGAATCCAAGGTTTCAGAATCACTAGATGATTTGAAAAGAGCCAAGGGCTATTCTCCAAAACCTTATTTTTTGCTCCCCTTCCTTTCTGAATTTAAACACATACAAGCCAGACTCACGTTGTGTGATATCAACATTTTTTTTTCAACTTTCCAAGCCCTTTTCATCGTATTCTGAAAGGCTTGGAAATTGATGGAAGGGTTGGACAGGAATTTACCCACTAAAATTAGTTGGCATTCCTCAAGTTTTTCCTTCGATACTGCAATCTCCCATTCTTCAATCGTCTCTTCTGACCATAGTCTACCTAACCTTTTGCAGAGCAAGGCCAAGCGAGCATTTCCTTCCTCAGTTTCTTCCATGGTGACTAGAAGAGAGATGCTTCAGTAACAGGAACCCTAGGGAAAGAAATTGCGTACTGCTGCATGAAAAAATCAGATCAAGGAGAATGGGAAAGAGGCCTCTGGACCCGATGGAGCATTGAAGGGAAATCAGATTTCATGGGTAGGGTTTATGAAAAGGTGACAGCAAATTTAGGGTTTAAGGCAAAATGGCAAATGGAAAACGAAACTTTAGGTGGTGAGTAATTCTAGACTAAAAAATTCTGGGGAAAAAGTCGAGATTGCAATGGATAATGGATAGTTTTTTGTGGAAATGGTGATCTATTTGGGATGGAAATGTTGAAAATCGTGCTTGCTTCATCTTTTGTGGGCTGAGAAAAGTCCAAAGCAAACTGTAAGATGGGAAGAGGGGAACAACCGGGAAAAGTTAGGGTTTATGCGAAAGGAACTACCATGGAGATAGAGAAGACTCTACATAGTCGAGAGAGTTTCAAGCAAGGTGTTCTTGGTTACTCTGCCCAGTATGCAATTAGAGTTAACAGTGAGATCAATTCGAACGCAGATATTGTTTCTCTTTTACTTTTTTGCCATGTTGTCTCCAACTAGCTTGCTTGATTATTAGTCTTCCCAAAAAGTCATCAAACTTAATTGGAGAATTGTTCGGGATTGCTGTAAGGAAATTTTAAGTGTGCAACTTGGATTTATTTGACAAATTTTATCAGTTCCCACTAACATTTGTAAAAGAAAATGGATGCAAAGGCAGGAGTAAAATCTCTCTCTCTTTCCTACTCGTTGGTGTACTACAACCTGCTTAGTAGTTTGGTGTGCGGGAAAATTTTAAAACAAGCCTTGGCGGAGCATTTTGCCGACGGCACAAACCTCCACGAAACGACGACCACATGCATGTCACATGCCATCATTTAACGCCATATATAGGGGCCTTTTTGTCGGAAATTGTCCGGGGCCTAAACTAAATCTCCCAAATTGGAACCTAATCCCCAAAATCCTTACAATAAACCCTAATCCCCAATTTCCCAAGTTTCCCAATTATACTAAAATGATCCTTCATTCATCTAGAGTGATGGCAATTGTAGCTTTTTTTTTTGTCTGTCATATTTTAACTCTTAACTCAGTCTTAAACTTTTACTCTGTTTCTTTGCAAAGCATGAATGTCGAAACTCACATCTGAAACTAAACGTCCCCACCCCTAGCCTTCCCTGAGAATGCGGGAAATCGAATTCCCCACCTCCCCCTTCCCAAATAAAAAGGGTAGTCTCAGTGGTTGCAATTGTAGCTTGTTGACAACCAATAAGTTGAGTCATGAATTACAATTTGCTTAAATTGAGGCATCCTATTAGCTGGTCGGAAACGTAAGCCTACGTCTTGAATAATCAACGAGGGCCAAGATGTCATGTCTCAGGTCCTCCTACTGTCTCGTAGAGAAAAACAGCCCCGATCTCGCTTGATGAATCATAACTTTCCTCTGGCTTTCGTAATGTTCCTCACCAATTAATCTACTTGTTACATACAATTCGTAGCTTTTCTTAACCAAGATGCAATTCCTCCTTTGTCGTCGGGTACTACGATTTGTAATATTCCATAACACAACAGTAGTTTACATAAATTTACAGTATATTTCTTTTCCTATTATTAGTAAATTATATAAGGGATCTTAACTTTCCTTCGGCATGCATAATTGTCATCGCTAATAGCTATTATTGTTAACTATCCTTCCGCAACTTTTTCTTGGAGGGCGACCAGGCGTAACTTTTTTTCTAGAGGTCGTAGATTCTCTAAGTCCCATGGTTCTAAATAGTTCGCAAAAATAGTAATCAATCTCGGTTAACGGTAAGCTTCTTTTGTATTACTGTTAGTACGATTTCTAATTGATTTTGTAACAGTAAATTTTCTTTGCACGTCGCAACTTTTCTTAATCAAATATAAGTGTGATTATCTTCGCATCCGTAACTTTCATTCAACGTGGGTAAGTCATGACAGCAAACCGGTTTTTGCAAAGCTTAATTGACTAAACACAAGTTTTTCTCGCCTTTAATACGGCTGTCCACATTGAACGAGGGACCCTTCTTATAAAATCACGTGGGATGCCCCATTTTATTGTTCCCTCAAGAAGTCCAACCGCACAAGCAGTCAAAACAGTTGTGCGTCGAATGTCCAACCCATAATTTCTCTCATCTTATCTTCTTCACGTTGCCATGTACAATGACTCCATTTACGCCTTCACATTGTAACCGGTTAGGAGCATCTTCTTGTACCGACGCACGCGCTGCAGCTTCAAACCCACGTTTGCGTTTTCAGACATGTCGCTGTCACAAGGCCCTTTCAGCTTTTGATTTGACGAATCCAAACTTGTTCGTCGTCCTCGAGCGAGCAAGTTGCTTCTTCGGTTCTTTGGACCAAATTCCAAGTCCACTCCGCGATTAGTCTGAACATTCGACTGATGAAGCAAAGTCTGTCGTGATAGCGGAACTTTCATTCATTCGTTGTCCCTTCTAGTTTACGACTTTTGTGTCCTCTATGTTGCGTATACACTTCATCTACAAGAAAAAATTATGACCTTTTTTCGCAATCTCACATGGTCACACATTGTCCTCGTGGGAACAGAAAAAATAGAGCGATGCTCTAATTTATCCACCTTAATCACTAACTAACAAGCATTTTAATTAACAAAGTTCAGTCTTCAAAGAAGAATGTATATGCTGTGAATTCACATTCTTTCCCTTGTATTAAACAAAATTACTACTTTACGCATTTACATGCATAGTTTCATCATTCTACTATCATTAATCATCAAAGTCATTCAAACATCCTCTTGAAATAATCATGTTTTCATTCATGAAATATAGTCATGATCTATAGAATGACTCATATCATCTTCTAATGGCATCATGAACATAATGGGCATTTTATGTACTATTAATAACAATTTCATAAAAGCACAAGTAGGCATCAACAAGGCATCAGTCTCATCTTAAATTAACATTGCATCACTTATGATACAAAATTATCTAAAATCACCCATACATATAGTCATGCCCTCTATTAGTTCTCATGTAATCCCTAATTTCTTTTAACAACATGGATCTATAATAATATTTTAAGTTAAAATCAAACGAGCATCAGGAGTACTAAGTGGATCGACCCCCTTTAGTCCCTAAAGACTCACTTAACTTGAATTGGAAAGTTTTGAGGGAACATAGAGGTTGATCCATCTTAAAATCAAGTGATACGATCTTTAATTAACACTAGTTAAGACATCAAACACCTAATCTAACAATTTTGAGGTGACCGAAACTTGGAGGGAGATATAATCTTACTTCAAAGATGGCTTGATTAACAAAGATGGAAACTCTTAGTTACCTTCACTTGTGCTAGTGTTATGAATTTATCCAAATGGAAGCTTTTAGTATTTGGACTTTTTGGATACATGAAATTTGAGTGTGAAATGGGGTATAACAAATGAAGATGATGGATGGAGGGAGGATCGAGGTGGAGCTCAAGGCCACAACTAGAAAATGAGAAAGCAGTCTGACGTTTTAGATATTTAAGGCATTAATTAACCAAGATTAAAGTTATGCCATGCATGATATCATCTCATGATTAAAACATATGGTTAAATTTGAAGAGACGTGGCAAGATAAACTAGTGATAAGTGTATAACTTGAGTTAGGCAAAGCTTGTGGTACAATAGTGCTAAGAGTAGCTAATAAGTTGTGGTTATGAAAGAGAGGGAGAGAAAGTAGGTGATTGAAACATGTGATAAATATCAATTATCATGTGGAACAATATGGGCCTCATGTGTATATTAATTAAAGTTTGTGCGTCCTAAAGGCACTTTGGGCATTTTCAACGTGTAACAATCCATCCACCTATGACACTATCGTAATATTCCATCAATCTAGTGGCATTTTTATAGTTATAATGAAATGCTCATGAATTTTATGCAATAAAATGTTCGCTAGATCTAATATCATAATTATGACGTGCTAAGCATACCCTATGCATTGTAACATAAATGTCAAGTTACAAATTGTCACGATAGTACATTATGTAGCAAAAAAATTTAACCATTGTGACAAATAAATTTGCTAATAGAAACTATTCATGCTGTCACAATACGATGAAATTTGTCCAAATATGTTTGAAATTCCTCGTACAAAATCATATGCATTGTAACAAAGTCAACCTTTTTCTGTCACAAATATGCTGTGACAAAATAGATTTTTTATCACAAGAAGATTTTTTTATGGTGAGATTTTTTTTTCCAGGCACGACAAAATTTGTTCTTCAAACAAAATATTCCGTACCAACAACAATGTCCCGATGAAAGTATTTTCACCAGCAAAGCATAAATGCAAAGTCATTTTGCTAAAATTATGTATCTTCTGACAAAATTTACCCGTCTCAATAAAAATGAATTTCATCTAAACTATTATTTTGAGGGAAAAATGATATACCAAGTCAGTCATAAACTTTTCAATTTTATCAATGCAATCCTAAATCTTTGCGCGAAATTTCAATGTAATCGTCCTGGTCAATTACCGTTAGATATCGCTGACACGGTGATCCACAAGTTATCCACGTCAGCATGCCACGTAGGATGGCCGTGTGATGACTAGACGCCACATCAACAATTTTCGCGGCAATTTGTCAGAAGCCGAAAGGATTACATTAGAATTTCATGCAAAGATTTAGAACTACATTGACAAAATTGAAAAGTTTATGACTGAATTGGCATCCGCACGATTGATTTAGGATTGAATTGGTAATTATTTCTCATTGAGACTGTATAATTTTGTCACCATAAATATGACATTGTGACATTTTGATTTGGTGACAATATTGTGGGTCACGATGCTCGAATTATGATATGGGACTCTGCGAACCATTATTTAAGTTAGTGGACACGGTTAAATCTAGTAGGCGAGTCTTGGCAGCACCATTCTTTCCGAATTCAAGTTGACTTCGAAGGCGTAGGATAAGACAAAAACAGTACACTCGTCTTCCTCCTCTTGCCGTCGTCTTCCGTCACCAGGGACGGCTTGTGCTGATGCTCTAAAAGTTTGACTTCCTGTTCTTAGATTTGTACATCAGATGAACTTTGGAATTAGCATGAACACTGATGATGTAATCTATGTTGTTGAACCTACAGCCTGATTAGAAAACCAGATGAAAGCGGAAAAGCTATATATGCTATCTATCTATGCAAGTTTAACCATGACTGCCTCAACATGTTCTTCTGATCTAAACCAAATCAGGTGTCTCGAGCATTTGAACATGGTTTGCTGGTCCAGAAATTCCTCTGGAATAAGCAGTTGCTCATCACCGATCAAAGTCAAGCTCGGCCTTGCACATCAAGTCAAGCGACGCTTTTAATTTCTCACATTGTGTCGACCGGCACAATACTATCACTTAATTATGCACATCACCAACATGCTTAAGGTAAAACCGCATCGACATATCAAAAGTCATTGATTTGATCCAGAGCTATACAGAATCAGAGAGAGAGAGAGAGAGAGAGAGAGAGAGAGAGAGATTTGAAATGACTACCATTAACAGCAAAATCATTAGAAAAAATAAACATTTTCCTCGCGTGGATCTCCTTGTGCAGCTATCAGTGGATCAATAATGTTTCTCCATCCACTATAATCTATGGTGGAGTCACTATCGGGTAATGAGAATCCATTGACGAAGAAAGTAGGTGTGCCAAATACTCCTCTTGATGCGCTATACTGCAGCAGCAGAAGCAATATTCCCAATGAGTGAGCTGTGCTGAGTTATGCTTATAGCAAGTAATACCGCATCTATAATTCCAGCAAGGATGTCTTGGCGAATCTACAGATTTTAACTGAATTGACTGTTGAATGGATATCCAGAACCCAAACTTACCTTGAAAGAAACCCTTGTTTTAAGATCAGTTTGCGTATTCTCGAACCCTGACACAACTGCAGATTTCAAGGAGTCCGCAACGACTTGTGTGGCAAAGTTTGCGATGTAACTCACCACAGCTGCCTTTGACATGTTTACAGTCTGGGCATTATAAAACTTCACCTGTACCAAACATATTAAGAACACTTAATCCCTTCGACAAATTCAAGTATTTCAAAACCATAGAGACTGAAAACAAAAAACATACAGAAACCGTTTCTTTTTTGCATGCAACAAACATTTTGTGCTACTAAGGCTCCGTTTTAGAGGAGGAAAGTTTGGAAAGGAAAGAAAAGAAATTTCATCTTTTTTTTTTGTCACAAAAATTTCTAAAATTCTCTCCATTTTCCTCACTTCCCTACTTCCACAAACAAAGCCTAGGAGCAAACAATAGGTCAAGCACCAATGAAAATTCACTAAGATGTGAAAAGCAACCAAGAAGAGCTACCTATGCAGTGAAAGAAAACAACCAAGAAAGAGACAAATGTCAGAATGTGCACAAAGTGAAGTTGACTACTGAAAAATCTACATGATCACCATAACATCAAAGCATAAGTTGTCACAATTTAACAAGAAGATTAACCCATGCCTTGCCTCGAACCATAATATTTCGAAATCACAACATTATCAATCTTATCATCACTCGAAAAAATTGACATTGTAGCTTTCATGTAATTTTTTTATTTTTTAACATTTGTAGCACTCTCTATAAATCTCAATCTATCTAAGTACTTTCCCGTAATAAGGCTTAGACAGTTCCATACATGTATATCAAGATATTTGGAGACCCTTCTATCAACCAAATGAAAAATAACTCCAAAACTACCATCCTATATAAAAATGCGTGTCAAATTTAAACTTGGGGGGTTGTTGAAATGAATAGTTTTGGGACCATGCATGTTACGTCACAATAAAACTAATAGGATAATTTTTTAAATGATATCCTATGTTCACTCCAAATATTTCGTGGACTCCATGAGCACAAAAATAGGTAGTGCCTAATAGATTGTCTCCTTCGCAAGCAGTGAATTCATGACCATGTACGAAATTTTGTTAATGCAGTCATTGTTATTAAAACTATGAAGTTGTATATCAATAATGTGAACTCATTTCATTGAGGAGCTTAAACAGAAATTTTGACACATAAATTATGAGCATCAAAATTCCTGATTGTGCTGCAAGTTATGTTAGCTTATGATTATGAATTTTTTAATTAAATTAAAAAGAATAATATAATATAGTTTGAAAAATAAAGTATGGGAAATTTGATAAAAAGAAAAAAGTGAAAGAAAGAAGGAGAAGAAATAATGGGCAAAGGTGAAAATTGACAGACAATTAGTGAAAATAAAAGTTAATACAATAAAAGGAAGAGGGGAGCGAGGAAGTAATATATGTCCTTCCAAAACTCTCCTTTAGCATCATAGTGATAGTACAGAACAGAATAAAATAGAGGATTTTCTGCACCATCCTTCAGTATCTTTTCATAGATAGATAGAAATGAAAAAAATCCACTCGCAACTTGAAAATAGAGAGACGAAATAAAAGGCGAAAGCAAACCAAACATGTCATAGTCTGTGATTAATGTATCTGATATGCATTAACAGTTTTTTAATAAGGTGTGCAGTATTAGTTGAATAAAACAATATACTAAAATAATGAAAGCACACAAATAAGGGAAAAAAGAAAAGAAAGAAAGATGAGTGAGAGATGAGAGTATAAGATGAGTGAGAGATGAGAGTATAAGATGAGTGAGAGATGAGAGTAGAGTATGTACCCCACTCTCCCTAAGGAGGGCTAATAAACCCTCCTTTCATCCTTTGAGAAACAAAGACAACATAGAGATTATACAGTTTTTCAGAAAGTTCATCGAACTCCGAATTTCCCTCAAAGATATTAATATCACAAAAACCTCATGAACTACTCTTGCCTACACCACAAAAGTTCACCG
The DNA here is from genome assembly GCA_031216405.1 of Syzygium malaccense. Taxonomy (NCBI): domain Eukaryota; kingdom Viridiplantae; phylum Streptophyta; class Magnoliopsida; order Myrtales; family Myrtaceae; genus Syzygium; species Syzygium malaccense. Next base: position 15,563,060 of record CM062258.1, read on the forward strand.
TGTATCATAAACAAAAAAAGGACGGCGCAATAGGTCAAATATCGCTAACATCAATGCCCTGTACAATATCAATTCAGGAAAAAATCACTTATAAGTCATTCATCCAGCTTTTTTTCATTGTAAGAAGAAATGCCAATGACACAAGAACAGGAGGTACCAACCTGCTCCTTGAAGAACAATTCCAGCAGCGGGAACGTTGCTGATGTATTTAGCAAATTCACAATGTTCAGTGCACGAGATGCAACATAAGCATTATCATGATAACTGCAAGTTCGAAAGGTTAAAACGCAAAGTTAGTAAATAGTAATAAATTAAATCATATTTCTGCTACAATATTGAGATCTCTAATCCCAAGAACAACCATGCAGAGCAATCAGACATGTTCTCTTGATCCATATGATGAAAGAAGATGATTTTGAAGATAAAAACTGCAATCTAGTGTAGAGAATACCGGACCTAGAAGAGCAGATCCATGCATACAGCAATTCGACCACACAAGCTATCGAAACAGTTACATATATTGCCATCACAATGTAGATTGGATGTCTCTGGACATGTGAAATATCAATTCGAGATCATTTTATCTGACATTTGGCAAATCTGTCTGATGGCATATGGTAGTGCAGACACAGAAGAAACACCGGATGAGAAATCCAACCTCAAGGACCAGATAAGCTTTGATACTATAAACCTATAAATCCATTGGAAAGTTGGAGTGAAAAGAAGCAATTGATAATGCCTAGTTGGTCCATAACTCAATGGCCCAATCTTTTGACTAAAGATAGAACCAACTGTGTATTTTAACTATATTGCAATTTGGCTCAACAAACCGAATCACAACCGCGATTTAGCCCACCCCAAGTTGCGACCATGTTTTGACTAAGCAAACCAAGCCCCGACTGCAAAATAGCTGCAATATCAGATTTGTATATGGAAATTGCAGCATTTACTGAGACTTTCTCACTGAATCACTGCTCTGATCAGGCATAAACCAAATTACAGAGGCAATTCGGCCTAAATCTAGGTCAGCCCTTTTGATTGCTCGGGCGCCCAGATGGCAAAGATTCACCGACAATTGGAACAATCAATCCGATTCAGATATCCATGTCTCCCCAAAGCTAAGAAAAACGATACCCTGCATCATCTAGCTAGCTATATCCATCACCCCAAAGTCCTCCGAACCAGATACGATAAAACAACAATCTCTCAAGTTTCTTACCCTATCACATCCTAATCTGTCCAATTCCATATCCAGGTGACGGAAATCCAATCGAGCTCGACCTCAGCAAAACATATCAGCCGAACATATCGTTTCCCGCGCTGTGTGCTAAAGACCATGACCTCGACACGGCCAAACATCGCCGGACAAAAACCTCGTCCGGCCCCCTTCTCTCATCGGTAACGAAAACGCGAAATCAACTACAGCGAGGGAGATTCGAGCCACTCACGGCAGAGGGAGCAGGTGGACGACGAGCCAAACGCGAGGTCCGTAGTAGTCGACGGCCTCCTTCAGGAATGGCCACGCGTCCCGGCTGTCCGGGCAGACCGGGTCCAGGAAGGCTTCGATGACGATGGTGCCCGCGTCGACGCGGTGCTCCGCGTACACGAACCCGTCGTACCTCGCCGGAGGCAAGGACTGGGCGCTCCCGGTGGGGGCGCGGTGGACGGCGACGAAGGAGAGGGCCCAGAGCAGCGCCGGAACCAGCGAGCTCGACGTCGTCATGGCCGCCGTCGCTTGACCCGAACTGGATCCGACGGTTCAAAATGGATAGCGAGGAAAGAGAGGCAACTGCTCCGACGATTGTGCTAGGAAAAGAAATTTTTTTTTAGGTTTGGAGGATTTGAAGAAACGACCTGCGTTTTCATAAAGTGTGTTTTACAGGTGATTTGGTTTGACCGCAGGCGGGAATATTAGGTCGGAGGAGAGAGATTTTAAAATCATAGAAAAACAGAGAACGAGGAGAAAAAAAAGATTAAAAGAAAATAAAAAAGGATTACTAAAATAATAAAATCATTTTCATGGGTATTTCTAATTCCTTCAAAAACACAAAGAAAAGGCTAATAGAGCATTGCTCACGATGCATCGGCCGATTGATTCCTTGATCTTATCATGTGCTCGATAATCACACTAGTAACGCAGCCATAGGGAATAAAGTGAGATCCGATGCTTTGATACCGGACTTGGACATGCTAACTAAACTGCTGACTAGTCGTAGATTCAAATCCCACTCGAAGAGATTTGATTCATTTCGAATTAAAATCATTTTGAATTTAAAATTTAAGAATGAAAGAGTTCGCTTTGACCATTAAAAAAAGGTAACACGTTTATTCCCTGTGTCTTTGTTCCCATTACATTTTATCTCATTATATCACATTCTGTCATTTGATATTTGAGAATCACAGCCAATATCACGGTGTTGGTATGGGGTAACCCTTTGTTCCATGGTCTTGGGGTGGGGCTATTTACAACTAGTCAATTAAGAATTCTCAGATGTATTAGTACTAGCAAGTGCATTAAAGATGCAATTATCAATTCTCCTAAGAGGCTGCAATTACCGTGAGCAAACATGTTATAATAAGGAATGCATTTTTGCTATGTTATTAATATTTTGACTTGCTCTTCGTGCTTAACATTGGTATACATAGTTATAGTCTTGAAGAAATTGTGTAATTTTTATTAAATAGCCATTTCCATCTCTTGCATGCATTAGAGGTGTGCAAACAGACCGGGTTTACCTGAGAACCGTACCGAACCGCCTGAAAAATAGGTTTGAGAACCGGTCCAAAAACCGGTTTCATTTTTTGGGAACAGGTCCGGTTCTTAGTTCCAAATAAAAACCCACATGGAAACTAGATCGACTGGACTAATTTTGGAATCGATTTTAGCTACTGTTAAAAAAAAAAACCAGAACTCAGTCGCCTCTCTCTCTCTCTCTCTTCGTGCAATCCCTACCTCCTCTATTTCTCAGTCGCCTCTCCCTATATGCAGCAAGCCAGCACCCAAAAACCCTAACTCCTCCGCAAGAACCCTTGCCAGTCACCACCATTGTCACCAATCAGTTCACCTCTTGCTGTCGCCACCATCGGCGCTGTGGGAACATAACCCAACTTGTTGTCGCCTCTCATCTCGTTGTCGCCAGACTCGCCACCATCACCTCTTGTTGTTGCCTCTCTTTTGCAGCTCACCGACTCCAACGCAACTTTCCAGAGCGAGGTGAGTCCAAAATCAAATTTTTTTGGTAAACCCTTTTTCCCTCTGCTTCACCACTAACACGTAAATGAATCTTATGACCTCCAACTCATAAACCCTTTTTCCCTCTAGTTTTCTTTGCACTTTGCTTCAATGTCGAGGAGAGACTGGAGAGTCTTTGCTTTTTTGGGAGGGTCGGAGGTTTGATTCCAAAGCAATGTCTAATAGGAGCTTTATGTTGCATGTTTCGAGTTAAAAAGATAAGATTGTTATGTTGGGTCTGAGACAAAGTTACTACTACTACCAATGTGATGACCTTGGATTTTATGGTCATATAAGGAATTTGTTGTTGCATCACCAATTTTTTTCTAAGAGTGTAGGTGAATTTAATTTACTGAATTATTCATACAAGAAGAAACAAATGATTGGAATTTGGATAACACAGAATGCTCCTTGGTCTCCATAGCATGATTTCTTTTTTATTTTTCTTTATATATGAATTTCAAGTCTTTGTAAGAGATTTTGTACTAAGTGGATTGGCTCGCCTGATTTCACTCTCGTCGGAGGAGTTATGCCTGCAAGCGTCAAAGTCGGTTTTGACTTGTAAGACAAAAAGGAGATATTATTAGCGGATTTTGGTGGTAGTGTGATAGGAAGACTTGCACCTGTTGATTAAGTGTTCTCGTGGTTTATACTATTATGAGATAAGTGCACCAGAAGTCCTAAAACTTTTAAAAAATGCGATCAAGTCCTAAAACTCGTTACGAAAGTACAATCAAATCCTAAAATTTTCAAAAAGTGCAATCAAGTCCTAAAACTAATCATGAAAGTATAATCAAGTTCTAAAACTTTCAAAAAGTGCAATTAATGGAAAGACTTGATTGAACCAATTTGGTAAATTTTAGGATTTATTTGCACTTTCGTGACAAGTTTTAGGACTTGTTTGCACTTTTTAAAAGTTTTAGGACTCAATTACACTTTACTAACAAGTTTTAGGACTTAATTGCACATTATGAAAGTTTTAAGACTCAATTGCACTTTCGTGACAAGTTTTAGAACTTTGAATGCACTTATCTCTACTATTATTATATTTTGGATTATTGCTTTTGGTGGATGGCAATTTCGATTGCTTATTTTAGGGATTGTTACTTTTGGCGGATAGTGATTTTACTATTATTATATTATTCATATTTTACTTTGAATCGTTTGATCACTACTCATATTATTTTGCTAGAAAAAAAGAAAAGTAGATTCTCGAGTAGACCCTATAATCGGACCGGAAAAATAAATAAGTTCTAAAATAGGCTTCGGGACAAACAGGGTAGGATTTAGGTTCAAAAAATTGGGAATCAGTTGTAATATAGTAGTTTCCAGATTTTAGGCTTCCAGATCTAGAACCTATTCACCCGGTAACCGATCACCCCTCATACGCATACAATGCTTTAAAACACTTTCCATGCCACAATTTTGTGGTAATTATATTTTTATGTTAATTCCAACAAAATATGCGAAAATTTAATAAATTTACGAGAGATCTACTCGCATTTTTCATACCAACCAGCATATCCGGAGCCAGATCTTCTCGATCCATAGAAACACACACCATTGTCACAAGCTTCTTCTTGAAAGCAGAAAACGAAACGGCCAATCGACCGATGGCCTGCTTCACGCCGCTCCACCCACCTTGAACAGTTTCTCAAGTTTAACAGAGAGAGAGCAACAAGACCCAGGAGCAAAGGAGAAGAGCAAATCCCAAGGTGGAGAAGGAACATGCTCCTCTGGGTGTTCTTGGCTCTCTCTCTTCCGTTAGCCGGCATGAGCGCCGTGCTCGCGCTCTACATCTGCCTCCTCTGGTACGTCTCGGGCAACTATCACCGGGGCGGAGCGGACAAGCCGGCCCGAGACCGAGGCCTGTCGGCTCAGGAGCTCGCGGAGCTGCCGAGGGTCACCGGGAAGGAGCTGGCGGCGGGGACGGAGTGCGCCGTCTGCCTCGAGGAGGTGGCCGGAGAGGAGCCGGCTCGGCTGGTCCCGGGTTGCCGTCACGGGTTCCACCAGGAGTGCGCCGACGCGTGGCTCGCTCGGCACTCGGTGTGCCCCGTCTGCAGGGCCAAGCTCGAGCCTCGGTCGTGGGCCGAAGAAGCCGAAGATCATCAAAGCCCATGCTAGAATTCCGATTCCTCCTGGACTTTTTGACTTTCACGGTGAAGTGGTGGGTCGGCGCTAGTTAGTTCTCTTTTCGTCTCTTTATTTCTTTTCTACTTTCTAAAGAGATGGAAGCAGTTTGGTGCTCCGGCGGGCATGGCGGCAACTAGTGGCAGTGAGCGAGTGAACCAAAAAATTCTCAGTGATCCAGGTGTCTAGGATTCTAATGCATCTCGGCCGTTGATCCATGTGGGTTTCAAATGGGACTCACTTGATGATGGTTGAGATTGTTTGGGCTTATACACATTCGATTATAAGTTAGGTTAGTGAGAATTGTGGAGCATGGTAGCCCAAGTAAAGGGGATTGCGCGTTTTTTAACGAGAGATTGTAAGTTCAAGCAATGTCTTAAGCAATTTTCGTGCTATAGGTATGTGTTATCTAAGTAAGAGACTTATGGATTATAGGGATCTACTTGTATATCTACCGATGATCAAGTAGCTATCGCTATTGAAAATTTCTTTATTTAGGTGGAGAGTGAAAACCACCCCCAAAGGCTGCAAGTGAAACAGGAGGGGGGGCCAGCTAGTGCCATTTAATGAGCGTCTCAAAAAGGTTGAAAGCGTGCAATGCAATCCGTGAGCTCGTTCTCATCGCAATCCCGGCCTGTTCGAAGACCGGAACTGGCCTGACCGTTCCCTGCCGGTTCGAATTCTAGTTTTGAAAACTCACGGGCTGGCCGAACTTGGATTGTTTGCGCTGTTCCTTTGACACCAAAGGTGACCTCCCTCCTTTTGTAGTGGCCCACAACCATTAACCTGAAAAACATTTACAAGGGCCTTACCCAAAATGGTCGGGTCGACCCGTCGTGGCCACGAGCTTGGGCTAGCCGCACCCTGCACAAGCCTGCGCCGTGATGGGCCAACGTGACGTGACGAGCCAGTCTGAGCATGGCCCGTCACGTCGAAAGGCCCGAGCCGGGGCGGTGCTGTTGCGTGCCTCGACTTGCTCGTTTGCCACCGCTAACCTACTTTAAGTCGCTCACTTCTTTTTCCCACTGAAGACAAAAAAATTGCACGACACTTTGTTTGGAAATTACATGAGAGAATGGAAAAAGGAGAAGACAGACCTGAGATTTGAGATGTCAAACGAAAAACCAAACTCTTTTTTCCCAATGACTGATTTCGAAGTACGACGCAATCCTTGCAGATTCCTTGTCCCGCGGTATCCTACCTCGATCCAGCTTACGTCTCAATAACATCACACGGTCCACCGCCAGATAAATAATGCAGATCGCGGTGCGTCCTGCGCTGTCGGAACCCCGAATGCAAAAGTGGCAAGAGCCCATTGATCCCGATCATCCCAGCCGACGAAGGCGGGCAAAAGAAAAAGATTAATTTCGCGAGAAAAGTACCCAGCATCCCCCTCACACACCTGGACCTGTAGTCCGTCAACGCCGTTGGATCCAAAGACTGTACACGTCCAGACAACGGAGTTTCGTACTCAACAGGGACCCCACCTCATCATTTTCCGGGAAAAAAGAAAGAGGGGCACGAAATCCTGGCCCTAGCGAGAGAAAAAGAAAGGAGAAAGCGAAGGACGCCGAGACAGGTGTCCTCCTCCGTTGGTTCGCCTTTCGCTGCCATCGAAAAGTACCAATTTTCCACGGTCTTTTATGATGACACGGACCCCTCCGTTCAAGTTCCCGGCCCCCCCCCCTCCCCTCCCCCCACCCCCACCAGAAGCTGTAGTCATCCGGTGCTCCCCGTCGCAGCGGGAAGTGGAGATTCACGAGGTTGCTGATCACGGGACACGTGCCAGGATGTTCCGGGGTTCGCGTTGACTCGGGGGACCGGGTGTCGAAGCGGTGGGTGGCGATGGAGCGAGTTCAGTGGGGCGTGTCGTGCTGTAGGGCGGCGTCGCTCTCGGTTTTGGGGGGCGCCAGTGCTACGTGTTGCGCTGGTGAGGTGAGGTGAGGTGCGGTGTGGTGTGTGCTTCTTGCACAGGGATGAGACGATGTGATGCTTGTGCGAATTCTTCTTGTAATTTCCAAAAGCCAGAGAAGAAAATATTGGAGTGTAATTCGTAATTTTTATTGACAGAAACTCAGGCGGGGGTTCGGGCCTGCTTCAACGGAGGTAGCAGGGGCAGCACCCCCGAGCTATTTATTGATAATGTTTAGATTTTGACTCATAAATAATTATTATATTTTTTTTATAATTAAGAATTATAATAAAGAGATGAGATGTGTTAATTATAGTGAAATATTTTAATGGATATAGTCCTAGTATAAGGATGAATCAAGATAAAATTTTCTGTTTTGATTTCTCTTTCTCGTATTTATTTTTTATTTATTGTGTTCGCACGCGTAATTTTAACGAAAAACACATGACTTTATAAACGTTTGGATTTTGGACTTTATGAGAAGAGTTTCCATTATTAAAACTTGTAATAATTTCAGTTATTTAATAATTGTTTTCGGTACTTGTATCGTATATTATATAAAAAAATATGATAAAACAAAACTAAAAAGATAAACCAATTTGTTATGTTCAATTAAAATTTCTTTTGATCTCTTTATCAAATTTAGGCATATCAATTTATATACCACACTGGCTATATCCAGCATTATTTATTCCCATCGACCGGAATGCCCGCCCTTTCATCCATACTTTTGAGAGAGAGAGAGATAGAGACGTTGAGGAGATGAACCTCGAAGGAGGAGATCGAGAAGACAAGATCATCAACCAGGTCGAAGCTGCCTTGAACGGTGATGCCGAGAAGGTCTCGACCTCCAGATTCACGTCTCTCTTGGCCTCCAAAGATCGTGACTATCTTCTCTCTCCTACTGGGTCTCAGGTTCTCTCTCTCTCTCTCTCTCTCTCTCTCTCTCTCTCTACGGCAGAAGTAAGTAGAGCTTCATATCATCGTCGGCATAGACAGTGGTCGCACGAGTTAGCTGTGTGCAGACGTCTTATCGTGTAATGTTCTTTCGATGTTTCGTATGTTTTGCTAACTAATCTTTTATTTAAAAAGATTATGTTGCGTAGAAACCTCGCATCATTAAACTTATCTAAAGTGAAAGAGAGAGGGGGATCTGTTGAAGAATCCACTCATGTAGGATGAAGCTAGGATCATGTCTTTCTTTCTTCTCTTGGTTTTTCGCTTGATGCTTTCCTCAAGATAGTGTTAGCGATCTCTCGATCATTCCAAGATATGATTCCTTCTCTTAGATCTTACATGGGAAGTAAACAAGTCTGTCGTGCTGCAAAGGAATCTTCCGAGGTCATTAGAGGCTTGGATTCAGGTTTGGTCTGATAACTGGAGAACAAACCTCAGATTTTTGACGTGGGTTATGGTCTAAGTCAGTCTCCAGAGAGCCGTCTTGATTAGGTATTATCAAGACCCTTTTAAGCTAAGGTGCGCAGCAGAATTATATGTACTCAACTATGAATTAGGATAGAGAAAACTGACGTTCGGAGGACTAATTTACATTGAAACAAAGGTTAGATCGGTTCGTTGAAGGAAAGACTCGTGCCCTTAACCAGAGCCAAGCTTAGAGAATGGAGGAACGATATGTATTCTCACTATCAAACTGACATAGATTTTGTTACGGTTTTCCATTTCTATATATACGACTGCATCTATCACAATTTACCGTATTCTAATGTTATCGTGTCAATTTTCTAACATCAACCCACTCACTTACGACTCGTGAAACCACATCTAGTGCAGCATCTTAGTGATTAGCGAAGTGCTCGGACATTTGATGCTTATATGTTGGTTTCACGGCGCATGTCATCTCTTTATTATTTCCTTCAGGGAAATAAAGAGGTTTGTTGCAAGCTTAGCAAAGGCACTTTCAAGCGGTTCTTTTTGTTGAGTTTACACAGTTATGGAATTTACTCACGAATGCATAGAGAATCTCTAAGTTGACGTGCATCTCATAAGATTTAACCAGCAAGATAGCAAACGTGATTCTCTTGAATTCCAGGTAGAGATGCTGTAATCTGAACATGAAATATGTCAGATCTAAACTAACTGTGCTTGATCCCTGAGTCAAAAGTTATCACTGAGCATTCATTCCCCTCTTAAGCACGCATCTTACTACCTTGTGAAAGAGCTGGAGAGCAGAGAACAAACATGAAACGCATTGCATGGTTAACGTACAAGGTTCGTCTTTATCTCTTGCCGTTCCTATTGTGAAACTGGAGCTTGTCGTGTTGTATCTGGTGGAGGGCCGAGTCTGGTTTGGCTAAGAAGCTTCTTGTTAAGAGGCCATGCTCTGCTGCCGCCACCTACCAAATTCGCAGTCCTCATCTTCATTTTCCTCGTTGCGGGCGTCCCACAGTCTTTTCAACACCACCGCAAACGAAAAAGGAACACCTAATCATCAGCTTTTAGGGGCCTTTCGCTTTTCCCTTTTTCTTTTCTTTTTTTAATTTCTTGCTCCAGCTAGCCTAGATACGTGGATCTCAGAGGAGCTCCCAAGTGTTGTCGCGTGGAGGGACGTCGTTTTCGAACTTTTTATAAGTCATGAATGAATGAAGATGGTGATATTCCATAGGAAACAGAGTAGGAGGCGTGCAAAACCTGTCCCAATATGCAGAAAATGCATTGAAAAACATGCGTTCTCTCTTTTATATTTCATGCTTTGTTTGAGTTGCCCTTTTAAGCGTTTGCTGGTCTTTAAGTTCTTAGCACTATTGCTGTTAAAGGTTAATGATAAGCATCGTAAAGTAGAAAATTCAATTTTGTCAACGACACCAGGTAAAATGTTCCAATCTTTATTGTGGATTCAGGATTTAACTGTTGATTAAAGAATTAAACTTAGTTGAAGGCTTCGGTTTATATGCTGAACAAATAAGAATGGAGGCAGTTATTTGGCTCTGACAGGTGAAGGTCTCCGATCTGGAAGGCCACGTAGTAGGCCTCTACTTCTCGGCAAATTGGTACTCGCCGTGTCGAAACTTCGACCGTGTCCTATCGAACGCTTACGAGCAGCTGAAGACCAATCGGTCCAACTTCGAGGTCGTCTTCATCTCCGCCGATGAGGACCTGAGTGCGTTCAGCAGCTATTACTCCTCCATGCCGTGGCTCGCGATCCCCTTCTCCGACTTGGAGTCAAAGAAGACGTTGAGTCGTAAATTCAACGTCGAGGGCATCCCGTGCCTGATCATCCTTCAACCTGACGGTAATGAGGAAGAGGAGGTATTGCACGATGGCGTCGAGCTCGTCCACCGTTATGGGGTCGAAGCATTCCCGTTTACGAGGGAGAGATTGGAGCAATTGGAGAGAGAAGAGAAGGAGAAACATGAGAACCAGACAATTACCAATTTACTCAGCAGCGATGATAGAGATTATCTCTTGGGTCGTCACTCTACGACTGGTCAGGTTAGTATCATTAATTCGGCTTAGATCTAATTATGAATTTGATAATTGGCCTGGCTTGTCTAGACTTGAAATGCGAACTGTTTGAGTTTGGAAACATTTTATGTTAGGTCCGACCTCGAGCTTAGTGCAATTTAGTCTTCCTAACGGGAATTTTTTCCTTATACCAGGTCCATTGGATTGAGTTAACCTTAACCATTAATTTAGTGGATCCCACGTAAGCTATGTAAGGAGTTTGTTACTTCTTATAACCGTCCATGGATATAAGAGCAACCATGGATTCCTACGTAGAAACCGTAATGTGATCCGAATAATTTAGTCGGTTCAGAAGAAAAATCAGGATGCTGCATAATACAGCTAACTTTTTCATCCCAGCTTGAGTCGGATTGGGTCAGGCCAAAATTGAATCAAGTGGGTAGAAAAAGAGTAGTATTAACCAAACTTGATTTAACACGACTTTGCGATCCGAGAAAAACTTGAGATATCAGTAACCAAAGTTCACTCAAAGGTCAAGTAATTTTCAAACACATGGTGGATCTCACTGTTTCAAAGTGCAGGTACCGGTTGCTTCTTTAGTAGGTAAAACACTGGGCCTATTCTTCTCAGCCCAGTGGTGCCTTCCGGGCATGAAGTTCACTCCCAAGCTCACCTCCATCTACCACAAGATCAAGCACGCGATCTCCCAGAGGCCTGGCGTTGAGGACTTTGAGATCGTCTACGTGTCGAGCGACCGCGACCGAGCTTCCTTCGATTCCTACTTCGCCCTTATGCCCTGGCTCGCGCTGCCCTTTGGGGACCCCAACATCAGGGCGCTCACCAGGCATTTCGACGTGCAGAGCATTCCCTGCTTGGTCGTCTTGGGCCCAGACGGCAAGACCGTCACAAAGCAAGGCCGGAGCCTGATCAACTTGTACCAGGAGAACGCATACCCTTTCACGGAGGCCCGGTTGGCGTCGCTGCACAGGCAGATGGACGAGGAGGCGAAGGGCCTCCCGAAGTCAGAGTTCCACGCAGGCCACCACCACGAGCTCACCCTGGTTTCGGACGGCACCGGTGGTGGGCCCTTCATATGCTGCGACTGCGACGAGCAGGGTTCGGGGTGGGCTTACCAGTGCCTGGAGTGTGGGTACGAGGTGCACACGAAATGCGTCCGGGCCGTAGGTGGGGCTTTAACCATTGGGCCATGAGATCCTGCTCTGTTTAGCTGATAATTCACATTACTGATGGGTTGTGCATATGATATAGCAAAGTAAGTCGTTGACTTCCTTCCGCAAATTTAAATTGAATGGCCGATGATCAATAGGGTCTAAGTCTTCTTCTTGATGTGCGCTTGGCGATGGTGAATATAAATTAGCTTGTTGTCTCCGAAGAAAATAACCATTATTCTCGGATATTAGCAAGAAAAATCATGGGCTTGGATGGCCTCAATTGTGATTTAGCGCGAGTTGAAATGTATCCACTACCGTGTACCAATTGAGGATGCTAATGATAGATGCGCGAACGTTTAATCCACACATACAATCTAGCTCTTTAGGCACACGATACTAGGATTCTATTTGTTTGAAGGAAACCCATTTCCGAGAAATTATTTTCCGAGTTTCTGGTGTTTGGATGATGAAAATTTGCGGAAAACGATTTCCATGGACTGAAAACAAGCAGCTTAGATTGAAAGATAACTACTTCCCCTCCTAGTAAAAAGGAAATCACTTTTCATAAACCATCAAACAAATGAAAGCTAATCATTTTTATTGAAAATGTTTTCATGGAAAATATTTTCCTTTATTATGAAGGTTTCATTAAAACAAATGAACCCTAGATTAAGGGGGAGCACTTCCAAGGTCGGTTTTGGTTCCACTCGAAACCTACCTTGTATACTCTGAAACCTGAAACCTACCCTGTCATAGGTTTCAAGATTTGTTCTAGGGTTTATCCAGGTTCCACTTCTATTCTTAGTTGAATGATTGCATCGAATCATCACCTCTAATGACCATTATTTGCTACTACAATTGTGACATCCCCAATTTGGACCGAGTCGACCAAAGGAAAATGGCCATGGAATTGGCGAGCGGATCAATCCGAGGGTTGATCATGGATCGGCTAGTATGGTCGGAAAGGGTATTTAAAGGATTGGTCATGGTTCGATCGAAGGATCATCCATGGATCAACCAAGAAATCAACAATGAAATGACTTTCCAGTCACGTGAGTCGATTAGAGTGATTCAATCACAGATTAACCATTCGACTATAAGGGTCGGCAGTGGAGCGATCCCGGATGGCCATGGATCGATGCCGTGCGAGCATGTATCAGTCGTGGATGATTCCGCTTGACTATGCACTGGTCACGGGCGTCCATGGACCGATTTCGTGGTATTCGATTTCACGCGGCTACATGACAATCGAGGGTCGTACATGGATCGGTTGCAAATCGACTATGGATTGTTGCCTTGAGTTTGGTAGGCTATGGACAGGCCATGTGCTAAGCCAAGAGCCTTGTGGCTTAATCGCGGACTAGGCTTTGTGCTGACCGTGCAAGCCAGGCCTTGTGCCCGGCCATGGACCAACCGCGAACCTGTCAGTCAGGCCCCATGCCCTGCCGTATGCCAGTCAGTGTGCCCGACCCTTGTGCCAGGCCTTATGCCCATAAGTTCCGGCCCAAACCTAGTCCCGTGCCAATCAGACTTGGCCACAGGCCATGCATTGTGCCCAACCGTGAGCCAATGCATGTGTTCAGCCCATGAGCCGGTCCCTCGTTCATGTATCCCGTTCGTGTGCTCGGCTTCTCACTCGTGTAGCCTAGCCGTGCGCTCGACACACCAAACATTCAGCCCAGTTCTACGCCCGTGCAGCTAAGTCATGTGCCAAGCCTTGCGCCTGATCAGGCTCGACCGAATAGGCCATGTGCTAGGACATTCCGGCTGGTTCGGCCATACGCTGTTCAGCCCAATCTTTGGCTCGATTGTGTCCAATCATACTTGGACATATTTTTACACCAAACCTCGGTTTCAAACGAGATGGTCAATCATTTTATGGCACTTGAAACCCCTAATTGCCTTAGTTGCTTATTAAGTTAAGCCTTAGTGAAAATTTAGTGCCCAAAGGAAGATAAGCCATTGGAATTAGTGTTCTTGAGGTAGGACATGTAATTCATGCCCAAGAGCTTCTTGGAACAAGAAGACAAATTGACTTGCTAGTTGGCCAATAATAGAACTCGGCAAGAAAGGCATCAATAATGGAACTTGTCTTACAAGAACCAATGATGGAGACGAACCACAATAATAGAGCCATGACCAATAATGGAGCTTATCTTGCGATAACCAATAATTGTGGAGCCTAGAGGAATGATTCGCGTCCAAATGGATTTCATGGGCTAGAAGACAAATTGACAACTTTCTTTGTAAGTTGTTAATAATTGAACTTGGCATAGAAGACACCAATAATAGACACAAAGCCAATAATTAAGGTGTATGTCTTGAAGGCCAAGACCAAGAGACTCATGCCCAAGCCAAGAGGAGAGAGTGATTCACGCCCAATTGAAAGAAGCCAAGGACAAGAGAAGCTATCATTGTTATCTTGGTCTAAAATGACCTAATAGGATATCATGGCCCTAGATTAGAGACTTGGAGACCAAGTTGGGAATGAATGGTCTTAATTGAAGGCTTGAAGAAGAAGATTAATGATGACTAAAGACTTTCAAGGCCCCTTCATCATTAGCTTAGACTTTGGCTTCTTCTTCATAAAAGGTATTGGTAGGTCACCCTATAAATAGAAGTGTCCCCACTTAGTCTTCCTTTTTCTTCACACCATCACCATCTCACACGCCTACCCCACCATCCGGCCACCCCTTGCTCACGCCATCCTCTCTCTCTCTCACACCACTCACTTCTTCTCCCTCATGCTAACCCCTTTTGTTGGCTTTCTTTGGGACCACTTCTTGGTCTAAGTAGAGTAAGGAGATTCCCTAATATTGGGATAGGATGTTGCAATACGTTATTGATTTGTGTCTTTACCCAAGCCATGATGGGGATTTGCTTGTTGTTACTTGTGTGCTTTGTTGTTTTGCAAGACATAGTCGTGAGTCAAGTACGACTCTATCGCGAAATAGGAAACGTATGTCTTGTACGCACGTTATGGCGTTTGGATCAAGACTTATATAGCAAAGGTTCGATATTGAGGCGTATCAGATCCGAGTTAAGTACGGTTTTATTCAATGCTTGGCGCGTCGGATCAAGTCATAGGCCCTCGACCGTGACCGACATATTAGATGATTTAACCTTATTGTCCATGAATCGCATGCACTCATGCCTTCGGGCAACCTTGTTTGCTTGGACTACTAAAAAAAAATAAGAAATCGGTTTGCTTGATGTTTGTGATACATGGACACACGAGGGACTAAAGCCGTCTACGATGGATTTCGAGACGTTGCCCGATGGATTTCGGATGCCTGGTGAATTCCGGATGACCGATGGACTTCGGATGCCCGATGGATTTCGACAGAACCGATGGATTTCGGTTAAGAATAAATTAATCCCATGTATTTTATTTTTGCATGTATCACTTGTGTATCATGCTTGATGTTCTCTTGTTTGGAGCGTATGCCATGGATAGCACATAGGCAAGGTAAATGTATCTTTGCTATTAATTTGCTAATGACACTAGGGCGGTAAGGTTGGATGCGTGTCCGACGACGATTGTTTCATCCCAACTTGATATTAGTGGATTTACTTATTGAGTCATTGACTCACTCCCCATGTTTTTCCTCAGACTTGTAGGATGGTGTCTCTGCCTGTGCATTTCGGTACCCCCGTGGAGCTTATAGTGGATGTTATAGACGTCATAGATACGGAGGAGGGTAGAACCTATCGAAAAGTGATTTCTTAAGTCATGGTCTATGAGGGACTTGACAGCCCCATCCCTCATAAGTACGAAGTTTGGTACATGTGGATGGAAGGCGGATTGCTCGGACCCCTCCACGAGTTTAGTGGCCCTTTTGGTGGTGCCAATAGACCGGCACCCGAGAACGCTGCAAATAGAGCATAGGTGGCGAATCTGACTCGGGAGGGACCGAGCGTGTTTGGGAGGAAACTTTTTAGGGAGAACATTTTTGGAGGGAATCACGGTAGCGGTGATAGGGTAACTCGATCGTGTATGTTATAGCGAATACACGTATATGAATTGGCCCTTAAGAAGAAATGATATGTAAAAATGTTTGGCTTGTAATATATGTCATCAAGTAAATATAATGTTTGCTCATGATGATTATTATCTTAACCCCGTTGTTTGATTGATGTTAGTGTGATTGTCCCAAGTTTATGCTTATGCTTGATCGTAACAATAAGATAAAATTGAACGGGACATCGCAAAGTGAGCCCACTGGTCACGGTCTTGGTCGGGACGTGACAACAATCCACTAACCACAACTCATATATACATTAAGCATATGAAATATTAACAAAGTAAAACTTTTAGTTATAGATATTGACAAAAATATAAATTCGGACTAATGGTTCCAGATTACACATCAATCATTGAACATTATAGAATACCATACATTTGTACAAACACATAGAACAAGAAAAACACAAAAACTGATTTCAAGTTCCAAGTTTGGAAGATGTCCATTAAAACCGATTCCCTAATTTTTGGAACATGAAACCTTCCTGCATACCCTGGAATTGAATTGATTATCACCGGTCCAATTCTTTGGTTCCCAATTCTACCTTGAAATTATGATCACCTTTACTCTAGATTAGAAAAAGTATTCCATGTTAGGGTCCATTTAATTTGCGAAAAATGTTTTT